>OX031066.1:10115126-12890126 GCA_943736015.1 Tridacna crocea | reverse complement strand
GGGATTAACTGTAAATGTAGAGAAGACCAAAATTGTTGTATTCAGGAAAAGAGGATTGTTAAGAGAAAATGAGCGCTGGCATTTCAATAATAGTTATATACAGGTCGTAAATGATTTTAATTATCTAGGAACAGTTTTTAATTATACTGGCACATTTATTCTAAACAATGAATTCATTACTGGAAAAGGCTTAAAAGCCCTTCATACTCTTATAACAAATACCTGTAAATATGATTTTAAAGTAAAAATTTTATTGCAGCTTTTTGACACTTTTGTAGGATCTACTTTGAATTACGGATGCGAAATAACTGGTTTTTCGAAAAGTAAACAAATAGAAAGGATCCATCTGAAATTCTTGAGATATATACTTAATGTTAAGCAATCAACAAGTACTATAAGTCTTTATGGGGAATTAGGACGATACCCACTTTATATTTCCAGAAATGTTAGAATAATTAAGTATTGGTGTAATCTATTAAAATCTGAAAATATACTTTTACAGCAAATATACCAAGCTATGTTAATTGATTGTAATAATGGTCTTAAAAACTGGGCATCGAATGTAAAGTCCCTCCTAGATACTACAGGCTTTTCTGATATATGGAATACACAGTCAAGTGCTAATCTTAAACCGTTCCCTTTAATCTTCAAAAGACGAATTATCGACATGTTCATACAAAATTGGTCTAGTTGTATAAATAATAATCAATCTACCAGGATATATAAAGATATTAAAGAGACTTTCTGCATAGAGGATTATATTACACTTTTACCTAAACATTTATATAGATTTATTGCAAAAATACGTTTGTCCTCTCATATTTTAAAAGTAGAAACGGGAAGATATGGCTCTCAACGAATCGATTATAACCAAAGAATTTGTAACCAGTGTAATAAAAATGAAGTTGAGGACGAGTTCCATTTTATTCTTATTTGTCCAGCATATTCTGACATACGTAATCAGTTTATTAGACCATACTATAGAAATAGACCAAGCATGTATAAATTAGTTCAGTTATTAAAATCAAGTAATAAAACAATTTTGAAAAATTTAGCCAAGTTTCTGAAAGAGGCCTTTAAGTGCAAAATAACGTTCGAAAATGGATAATTCACTATAAGTACTTTGAAGAACTTTCATCAATTATACAACAGTTCCGGCATTTTTTTTTTTTTTTTTCCTAACGCCAAGTCTCTTTGATAATTTTTCTGTTTTTTTTTTCCTACTACTTGTTTCTTTTTGAATTTAACCTTCTCTGTGTGTGTATGTGTGTGTGTGTGTGGGGGGGGGGGTACATACTTGTGCTTGTGTGGGTGCGTGTGTGTGTGCAATTGTTTGTTTGTTTGTGTTGTTGTTTGTTTGTTTATTTGTTTGAATGACCTTGTGTATAAATTGTACTATTTTCATTTTGTGTAACTAGAAACTATGTATAGTTTACGTTACTTCAATAAAGTATCTATCTATCTATCTTATAGGTTCTAAAACACCCGATTGTTTGGTAAAGGGTCAAATTTAGATTGTCCGAGTGATACATAAAATTATATGCGATACACGGAGATAAACAATAATGTGCACCGGTGACACTCCCTTGAATGTGCGACTGCTTTGTGACCCCTTTCCCCCAGGGATTATAATTATGAGCATTCGAGACAAGTTTAAAATTTTTCTCGTGTTTTTGTCATTGTTTTAACTTCAAAAGGGGCTTAAACTCTTCACAACACAATCCCTCCCGACTTTTAACGACCCTGAGAAAGAAGCGTTATGAAAACATTGTGGGAAAAGGAGAAAATGCTGGTAACCAGCATTTTCTCCTTTTCCCACAATGTTTTATACTCTTTACAAAACAAATTTCAAATTTTCAGTCACTTTTATTTTGTCGTCAGCAAATGCTTTCAATTTGGACCAGTCTAAAATATTGTCGTTTGGTAATGAGTTAAAAGTTAAAACCCCTATTCACAGAGCAAACTAATATAGATCAAACTTCGTAGAACTTTTTTTATAGTCATAGCTCGCTTCTTGATCTAATCTGTGATCGCAAAATAAGAAGAAAAAAAAATTTACATGAAGACATGTAGCCTAACTGATGCTGTACGATAATAAAAAAATAACTTCAATTACAGTTAAAAGTCTACTTTAAAACCTCCACAAAAATCAAATTAGTCCACAGCGAAAGAGGTAAACCTGGCTTGGATGTACAGTGAAATATAAGAATATATAATAAATTTAATAAATATTAGAAAGTGAAACTTTGGAGAACAAATGCGTCTCTCTCTCTCTCTCTCTCTCTCTCTCTCTCTCTCTCTCTCTCTCTGTACAGACCTTGAATATGTGATCTCTCTTGTCCGAGTATGTGTCGACAGTTTCCACAATCTATTACATCATTGTTTCCTAGAAAAAAAATCAAAATTAAGTTGCTTGTCAACCAATTGTCTTGTGCAACAGTTTTACTCCAGAAGACAGCGAAACATCCTAATAAAATGCCTAATGCAACACGCAAATAAATTCTGAACGGTCACGAGTTTAAAACTGGAAAAGTATTTGAGTAGAACAGACAGACAGACAGATAGACAGACAAAAAAAAAATGAGGAGAAAAGGAGAAAATTACAGGTAACCAACAAAGTTTTCTTTCTTATCATGGACAGAAATCATCAGTTAAGGTAAGTAAGACCTGTGTAATGGAAAACAGCTATTTCCACTAGAATATCATCCTGCAAAATTAGCTATAATTAAAAATGAGTATTGTTGAACTACTTTTACCTTTTCATTTTTTCAATTTTTTCCTCCTTTGAATTATCATTTATAAATCTAAAACCACTATATTCTCAATTGAAAAAGAGATAATGATTACCTCCCTTTTCAGAAAACGAACAAAAGTATCAAAAAATAATTTCAAGATAGACATAAACGGAATTTCTGATCCGTTAGAAATGTGCAAAAATATTATTCCTGCATAAATCCTTATTTATCCTTATTTATCAACCAATTAGAATTTTCACCGGAAGTGCATTACAAAGGTCTTACCTTAAGTAATATTTCATGCAAGTGCTTTTAATTTGATCCTTAGTAAAGGCTTAACTAAGCCTTTCTAAATTTGTTTTCGTCAAAACGCTACCAAATCATATCTATACAGACCGTTGTGTTGGTTCTTCTTCAGAGTACCTTCGAGCCAACTTTGGAGGGTAGATATAGGATCTGACATGAGTTGATGCTGAGATAAATTTTATTAAACGAGTCTAGCGAAAATGTTACTAAGCATGCTTTGGCGAGCTTAATAACATTTTGTCTCCGCGATTTTAATATAATTTTTATCTCATTCACCAAAGAATGTCAGATTCTTTCAATCACAAAAAGTACTTTTACATATCAAAAATCAGAAGACGCAAACTGTCTATAGATGCACACGCGGTAATATTCACGATAAACCCATTAATTTCTATGAAAAACGTACAAATTGATGTCAAAAATGAGGTCACACAACAGTTATATTAAACGTGTATGAGATAAGAAAATTCGTAATGGGTATATTACACTAAAAATAAGGCGAGGGAGTGGGGTTGATGTGAAAAGTTTAAATTCTTATACTAACACCCTCCAACCGCGAAAAAAAAAAATAAAGTAAATGATCGAGTAAACATTTCAAGCCAATCTCCCTCCCCGAAAAAAAAGTTTCCCGGCGGTAAGTGAAATGTTTGGATATATTTATTGATTGATAAAGACGTTTAATAGTTGATAAAAGAATTGAAATAAAAAGTTTGTGGTCCTGTAAAAATAAAAATAAAAGATAAATAATGATATGATTTGTACTCTCTCAAGTTCGTTGAATATTTAACTATGTTTATGTTACTAACAAAGACTTACGGAAGGAAAATAAACAGGCATCTTTATTTTGCTAATACATGACTCGAGGAAAGCTCTAAATTCTAGTATACAAGACATACGAGATCGAAATATCTAACAAGTCGTCATTGATAGAAACCCTACAACAATCAGGTTTATATGAAAAGATACCTCTCTTTGACAGAAACTTTTTCTGACCAATTAAATAATGGAACACAAACACTTGAAATTATCATCATTATAACTCAAACATAATCGATACTTGACTGATGTAGCCTATATGTAGTTAATTTTTGATAGAATACTTTTATTATCCAACTGGTCAATTAACTTAAGTAAAAAGAACAAATACCTATTAGGTGTATGTCCACTCTTAGGATATCAACCAGAATACTATCGGAGCTTGTCGAGACGTACTCGAGGCGGCCTCTTCCCAACATTTCGTGACAATCGTAAATAACCTGAAGCGAAATGCAGTATCTAATCATCTATAAAACAAAGATATTTAACTTTCTGCTGCATTAACGATATTATCATTATGTGTATCCAACACAAAAATAGAAGTCATTTGACCACCAAACGTTTTCCGCAATAACCGGGTGAATTTAAACTCTTTGTCACTTTGATGTAGTTTGCAACCTTTGATCTACATAATAGTAATAACAATAATAATAATAAGACAGTTGTTCCTATTTCTTCTAAAACCGATACCTTCCCATCCATTAAAACATTGTTTTGCGACTTCAGTTTCTTTCAAGAGTACCAACAGTGCTCATGAGAATGTGGGGACCGATAAGAACTCCACAAAACGGAGATACATTCTTGAATTTATGATCGTCACTACAGCAGCCTACTAATTAAACGTAATAGTAAACGCGCTTTCAAAACTATTGAGGGAAAAAGAGTTACAAATTTAGCTAAGACCGATCCTAAAGGTTTTTGGCAAAACATTAAGAGACAATACAAGCATACAACAAACAAAACAAAAAACGTCTCTATCGAAGATATGTTTCAACATTTTGATACATTATATGGCTCTTCGCCGCCAGAGAATCAAGATGACTTCCTTTCTGCAGGTATCATAATCGACGAAGAACTTGACAGTGAATTTACAATACACGAAATTAAAAACGCCGTCTTTTCTCAAAATAATTCTAAAAGTCCAGGTACGGACACGCTTACAGCGGAAATATTCAAAAGCTCATTTGATATCATTTCAGACTTTTTACTAAATTTCTATAATAAAATCTTTAAAGATGGGACTTTCCCAGAGGGATGGTGTGAGGGTATAATAGTGCCTATATTTAAAGGGGGTCCAGATGAAGCAAAAAATTATCGAGGAATAACACTTAATAACATTCTGTCGAAAATATATTCAAAATTACTTACAGATCGTTTGATAAAGTGGTCAATTAAACATGAGAAAATAATAGATAATCAATATGGTTTTCAAAAGAACAAATCTACAGTTGATTGTATTTTCATATTACATGCAATTATATCTAAAACATTGTCGGAAAAGAAGAAATTATTCGTAGCATTTCTTGACTGGGAAAAGATGTATGATAAAATTTCAAGAACACTATTATGGAAAAAGCTTTTAGACTCAAACGTTAGTAATAAATTTGTTACAGCCATTAGATCCATGTTTAATGTAGTAAAAGCGTCTGTTCGCTATAATTAAATGAAATCAGATCCTATATTATCAAAGGTTGGAGTAAAACAAGGAGATCCGTGCAGTAGTATTTTGTGTTTGTTCTACATAAATGACATTTTACATAATATAAACAGCAGTATTGAAGGAATTTTTACACTTGATGATCTCAAATTATTCATGTTGTTATTCGCCGATGATGCCGTAGTATTTTGTCATGAGCCGAAATCACTTCAATCTATACTAAATGACATTGAAATCTACAGTAACGTATCGCGTCTCAGACTAAACGTTAACAAGACAAAAATTATGATCTTCGAAAATAACAGCCATAGACCAACGACATACGACTTTTTCTTGTATAACAAAAAAATAGAAATTGTACAATCTTTAAAATACCTTGGAGTTTACTTTTTCAAAAACGGTAATTGGAAACGTACCCAAAAATTAATAGCACAAAATGCAACATTTTCTATGCATAATCTATTTACGGTATTTAACCAGATAGATATACCAACATCAAATAAACTAGATATTTTTGATTCCCTTGTATTACCAGTTTTGAATTATTCTGCAGAAGTATGGGGTACACACCCCTGCCAGGACATTGAATCAGTATTTTCCAAATTCTGCAGAAGAGTACTATGTATTAAACCATCTACGAACTTAAATGCTATATATGGTGAGCTTGGTCGTACTCCAATGACAATACATAGAAAATTGATAATAATTAAATATTGGATTAAAATCTTATCTTCAAAGCGAAATTCTCTTATGTTTAAAACATACCATATGCTAAAAGTAGATGTCGATAGGAACTTGACATATAGAGGAAATAATTGGGCATTCTATGTAAAACAAACTTTAGAAACGATAGGCATGGGAAATATATGGGACAATCAATTTAATATGGAGATACAGTTTAAACCTATAAAAGAGCGTATAATGGACATATTCAAGCAGAACTGGCATTCTTCAATCAATAAATTCTCTCGCCTTTCCACTTATAGCCGTTTTAAACATATTTTTGAATATGAAAAGTATCTGGACATTATACATGAATCCAAATACAGAACATCTTTAACTAGGCTAAGATTATCGTCACATGATTTAGGTATTGAAAGTGGTCGCAAATATAATATACCGGAAAATGAGAGAACATGTAAAAATTGCAACCTTGGCGTAAAAGAAAATGAATACCATTTCGTGCTAGTTTGTCCAAAATTTTCCGATACTTAGTTTGCTTTTCCTGTATTATGATACCTGTCACAGCATATATACAGCATTTAGCTGGAAACAAAGAAATCGCACCCAATGGCAAATTATTTCAAGACAAAACATAAATGATATGGAATATTCAAGAGTTTCAAGAGTTTCAGTTAAATGTACAAGAAATATGATACGCTCTCTCACTCTCTCTGTTTTGTCTAAATGTAATGCTGTGTGTGTTCTTATGTATGAAACTTACCTATATCCATGTAAGGAAGTGTCTACCATGGCGGTCATTGAGCACGTTTACAAAATTTACTTATAGAATCACTGTGCAGCCTTGGACATACGTAGCTTGCCCAGGCATGGATAACAAGGAGCCCTGATCTTCTGTAATGAATCTATAATCTCCCCAAACTTACAATGAAATGTTGGACGCTTTCTTTTTTTTTTGCTTTTCCTGTCTGCTTGTTTGACCACACATATCTGTCTGCCTGTCCCTCTTTCGCTATCTTCACATGATTCTGACAGTTTATCAGTGCCCTATTCATTTTAGTCATCATATTTTCGATTTCGGAAAAAAACCCGATTTCTTGCACAATCATATTAATTTATTGTTGTACACTCATGCTACCCTTACGTGTTTCCGTCTGTCGTCCTTACCGTAACGTTACCGCAGGATTGCTTCATGAATTCATTAGCAAATGTTGGGATATTTCAAGCCATAGGTATGTTTGGACCCTTTAAAGCAAGGTCGGGGAAAAATTATTTCATCTGAAGAAAATACTCGTGTCGAGAAATTTCTCATACTTTTGTCTCTCAAAGATGGTGCCATCCATTCGCGATTTCAATTTAAAGTTTCGAATTTGAAATAAATAACGCAGGCAATACAGAATTTACTGACACGACAAGTCCTGTAGATCTACCTTTAAAGCGCTGCAAGCTGCTTGGGGGTCTTTTGCAGATGATGCAGATCTAGATCAAAATCAGACTGCATACAATGTGCGATTAGGATTACCTTAGATTTGATACTGCTTCGATATTTACTCTGGTCAAAACAATTGGAATAGTAATACAGTATTACCGTTACTGAAATGGCCGATTTTATTTACACGGCACCCAAAATATTAAGGACAAACTGGTATTTGAAATACACCTCTGGGCTTCCTGCATGATTGAACAAAAACAGCGGGTTATATTAGTGCATGAGCATTTCACCAACTGACCCTTTACCGTACAGTCCCTGGTTTTTAAGACCCCGAGACAGAAGCTTTTTGAAAACGTTGGAAAGGAGAAAATGCTGGTAACCCTGAGTATTTTCTCCTGTTCCGAAAATGCTTTCTAGCCTGCTGGAAACAAATTTTGATTTTTGAGTTCTGCTTATTCTATTGTCTGCAGGTGCTTTGAATTTGGACCAGTCTGAAATTTTGACGTTTTGTAAAGCATTAATTCTTTCAGAGTCTAATAAATATACTAGACCCCTGTTGATGGCCTCAGAAACAATTTACTGAAAATCAGAGAGTTTTTCTTAATTAGATTGCATGCTCTGTAGTCTGATCTTGATCTATGTCGTTTTCAGAAGCCCGATGTTTAGCATACACATTTACTGCTGAACAAGCAACTAAACATTTCGTTTCTCAGTCTGATCTCCATGTCATTCAAAACCTCGTTTTTTTAAGCCTAGTGCTAGCGAGTTAGAACGTCTGAAAAAAAAGCTACATATACATATTAGGTCTAAGTTTGAGTATCCATATGAAACTCGTGCAAGTTGCAACAAGCAAATATTAAGTTTTCCCGAAATCTTCATTAAATGTGAAAAAATCGTAGTCAAGTAGATCTAGTCTACTTATAGGATAATAAGTGAAATGAACCATGAAAACTTTCTTGTTTTGATTCGCGATCAAGGGCAAATTAATGGCGTAGATGGAAAGAAACTGCATAATTATAAAAGAAAATATTGAACTTTAATTCTGTGGATTTAGTATAACTGTGTTGAATTCCCCTCGTGTTCAAGTAATTTTATGGTTATCATCATTATCGAGGAAGTTTTGAGTTATGAATACCGATCGACTTTTTCTTCGCGTGATGAAATTCAAGATGGCCGAAATTTAATTGTCCTTCAGGGTTGAGATGTCCTATATACGTGTAACCCATACGCAGCCTGTGGCACGGTCATTCGCCGGCATTAAAACCTGCTAACGAATTAACACACAAAAATGACACCAATTTACCATTTTATCTGCGTAAGAGGTCACAAAAACGAGAGTGACCTCCCCTGAATGTAAATAAGACTAACTCCCCATCATTCTAAATATAGACGGGCAAAATATTCTGCCAGTTTCTTACAGCAGCCTGTGCCGATTCGCATGTAACTTGCTGTATCTTGGGACGAAACCGGTATACGTAAGCTGCTGATTTAATTTTGGATCGTCAGACTGATAAGTACTCGTGAATGATTTACCACAAATCGAGAAATAATTCGCTGTTAGGCGTAACAGAAATCATTTTGTATTTTAACGATATTCTCTTTTGTAGAGAGTATCGCTGTTTTCCAGCGCGTGTTTGCGCAGGAGTACAAATGCTGGCCACATACTTAAAAAGTTTATTCTGCGGGAACTTACTTATAATAGTGCTCTTACAATTCATCGGCAACCCTGTCAGGACATGTGCAATTAAAGTGAAACCCCTTTTTCGCTAGTTTCCTCGCTGCAAGTGACAAAAGGACCGTAACTACTAAGGTATGAACATTACATCGGTTTCAGAACAGCAAAATTTCCTAGTCTTCACTGTACAGCCGTATGATTAAAGTTTTTGATATTAATAGTCTATGACGCCAAATGGAAAGAAGTTTGGTCCCCAGATCTAAAATTTTGACAAGTTTGACTGTAACAGACGCAAAATAAAATCAGGAGAGAAATATCATTATTCTGCAACTCTAAACCAGTATTCTTTGATAAGGCTTCTTTTACCACACAATCCTGAGTTTTAACGACCCTGGTGGAGAAGCCTTTTAAAAGCATTGTTGGAAAAAGAGAAAATGCTGGTAACCAGCATTTTCTTTTCCCACATTGCTTTCTTACCTTTAAACTATAGGGCCAAGATGGTCCTGGATCGCTCACCTGACTTTTTGAGAGGACCATAGCCTTTTTTTTCTTAGGTATTGAAACTTACAAAGGTCACCTGTAAAAGTCATTTTAAAATCTGTCACCACCCCAACAATCATCACCACAACAATGATTCTGATGAATCAGAATTTTGCAAATTAATATTGGAATAGATTACCCAAGGACAATTTCTTGAAGAAGGGGACATGCTCCATGGTGACTAAAACATGAGTCAAACGAGAGCTCCACATGCAGGTGCCAACAATTGGCTGTTGTTTTTTGAAGGATCAAAATTTCAGGAATAGGTATTGAAAAGAGTCATCCAAGGATCATTTCTGTACCATTATTTTGAAATCTGACCAGTGGTTTCAGAGAGAAAGAACTGTTTAGAATTTCTCGGTTTCAGTATAGTGCAAGAAGCCCCCAGTTACCAGAGCCATGTTTCTTGACTGATCAAAATTTCCCGTACAAACTTTGGAAAGGGTCACCCAAGAATTATCTCTGTGGAATTATTTCAAAATCTGACCAGCCGTTTCTGAAAAGAAGAAATTTTAAGCATTTCATCATTTCTGTATAGTGCAAGTAGCCCCTATTCACCAGAGCCATATTTCTTTATGGATCAAAATTTGCGGAAACACTTTTTGAAAAGGGTTACCCAAAATCTGATCTGCGGTTTCAGAGAAGAAATTTTTGTTAAGAATTTCTTCATTTCCCTAAAGTGCAAGTAGCCCCCATTCACCAGAGCCATGATTCTTGACGGATCAAAATTTCGCGAACAATTTTTGAAAAGGGTCACCAAGAAACATCTCTGAAATTATTTTAAAGTTTGACCAGTGGTTCAAGAGAAGAAGATATTTTTGAAAATTCCTTCATTTCCGTGAAGTGCAAGAAGCCCCCGTTCACAAGAGCCATGTTTCTTGACGGATCAAAATTTCGTGAACACTTTTTGAGGAGGGTGACCCAAGGAACATCTCTGTAAAATACGTTCAAAATCTGACCTGCGGTTTCAGAGAAGATTTTCAAAGAATTTCTCAGAAAATTCCATTTGGTTGCCATGACAACCAGAGTTTTTTTTATGGAATCAAGTTCTGTGTACAATTTTTAATGAAGACCTTCCAAGAAACATTGCAGCCAAGTTTAGTCCAAGTTGGCCCAGCGGTTTGGGAGGAGTTGATGTTCAAATAATTGTTGACGACGCACGACGGACACCAGGTAATTCTAAAAGCTTCCCTTGAGCATGTTGTTGCAAAAGTGAGCTAAAAACAAATTTCATAATTTTAGACACTTTCTTTGTTGTCAGTAAATACTTTCAATTTGGAAAAGGCCAATAGATGGTCATGTGGTAAAGGGTTAAGTGTTCATTAGCTCTGAGAATTTTGATGAACCAGCATGGTGTGGCAGACTTCCATCCCTGGAGCCAAATTTTTAACAATCACAGATGAGGTCCATGAGACAGTGCTTGATACCGAGTGTTACATTTACATGTCACCAAGAGAAGACAACAAGATTTTAGACTTGTCAGTCTTTGCAGACAAAAATCAAACAAGAAGGCCAAGATGGCACTGGATCGCTCACCTGAATTTTTGAGAGGACCATAGCCTATTTTTCAGGTATTAAAACACTGGAAACAAAATCATGATTTTGCCAAGCAATTTTCAAAAGGTCACATGAAAGAGTAATTTCAAAATCTGAAAACAGGTTTTAATGAAGAAGAACGTTCAAGAATTTCTTCATTTCCATATAGTGCAAGTAGCCCCCATTTACAAGAGCCATTTTTCTTGACGAATCAAAATTTCACAAACACTTTTTAAAAAGCGTCACCAAGGAACATCTCTGTGAAATTATGTCAAAATCTTACCAGCCGTTCGAGAGAAGAAGAATTTATAAGAATTTCATGTCCGTATAGTGCAAGAAATCCCCTTCTCACCAGAGCAATGTTTCTTGATGAATCAAAATTTGCTGAACAATTTTTGAAAAGGGTCACCCAAAGAACATCTCTGTGAAATTATTTCAAAATCTGACCAGTGGGTTCAGAGAAGAAGAACTTTTAAGATTTTAAAATAATTTCAGAGAGATGTTCCTTGTCAAAAATATGATCAGTATACATGTATGTGCAAAAATTTTCAAAAATAAATTAAGAAATAATTTCTCAGGGATGTTCTTTGGGTGACCCTTTTCAGAAAACTGTTCGTGAAACTTTCATCAGTCAAGAAACATGGCTCTGGTAAATGAGGGCTTTAAGATTTTTCGTCCTTTTTGTATAGCAAGTAGCCCCCATTCACCAAAGCCATGTTTCTCGACAGATCAAAATTTTGCGAACTTTTTTTTTGAAAAGTGTCACCCAAGGAACATCTCTGTGAAATTATTTTAACAAGAGGGCAAAATGGCCCTCGATCGCTCACGTGAATTTTTGAGATGACCAAAGCCCCACTTTTTTTTAAATATTGAAACATTGGAACCATGATTATTTGTTTGCCGAGCAATTTTCAAAAGGTCACCTGTAAAAGACAGATCAAAATTTGCGAACTTTTTTTGAAAAGGGTCACCCAAGGAACATTTCTGTGAAATTATTTTAACAAGAGGGCAAAATGGCCCTGGATCGCTCATCTGAATTTTTGAGATGACCAAAGCCCCCCTTTTTTTGAGGTATTGAAACATTGGAACCATAATTATTTTTTTTGTCAAGCATTTTTCAAAAGGTCACCTGTAAAAGTAATTTATAATTCTAAACATCAGTTTCAGAAAAGAAGAATTTTTAAGAATTCTTCATTTCTGTATAAGTGCAAGTAGCCCCCATTCATGAGGGCCCTGTTTCTTGACTGATCAAAATTCAATGAACAAGTTTTGAAAAGGGCCACCTAAGGAACATTGCTGGGAAATTATTTTAAAATCTCGCCAGGGGTTTCAGAGAAAGAGAATTTTCAAGAATTTTACCATGTCCGTATAGTGCAAGTAGCCCCAATTCACAAAAGCCATGTTTCTTGACGGATCAAAATTATATGAACAATTTTGAAAAGGGTCACCAAAGGCACAAGGTATAGTGCAAGTAGCCCCCATTCACCAGAACCATGTTTCTTGACGAATCACAATTTCGCGGACAATTTTTGAGAAGGGTCACCAAAGCATCATCTCTGTGAAATTATTTTAAAATCTGTCGAGCCGATTCAGAGAAGAAGAATTTTCAAGAATTTCTTCATTTCCCTATAGTGCAAGTTTAATTCATTTTAAATCTGGCCAACGGTTTCAGAGGAGAAGATTTTTAAAGAATTTCTTAGAAAATTCCATTTGGTTGCCATGGCAACCAGAGTTTTTGACGGAATCAAATACTGTGAACAATTTTTAATTAAAGAGAACCTCCAAAGGAACATTCCAGCCAAGTTTGGTCCCAATTGGACCAGTGGTTTAGGAGGAGTTGATGTTTAAATAATTGATGATGATGCATGATGGACAACGCACGACGGACACCGGGTGATCGTAAAAGCTCCCCTTGAGCATGTTGTGCTCAGGTGAGCTAAAAATTGGCTAGGGGTTTCAGAGAAGAAGATTCTTAAAGAATTTATTAGAAAATTCAATTCGGTTGCCATGGCAACCAGAGTTTTTCACAGAATCGAAGAATCAAATTCAATTTCTAAAGAAGACCTCTCAAGGAACATTTCAGCCAAGTTAGGTCCAAATTGGCCCAGCAATTTAGGAGGAGTTGATGTTTTAAGAATTGTTGACATCAGACTATGGGTGATCTTAAAAGCTACAAGCTCAGGTGAGCTAAACAGGAGGGCCAAGATGGCCCTGGATCGCTCACTTGAATTTTTTAGGGGACCATAGCCCCCTTTTTTTAGGTATTGAAATATTGGAAAAATGACTATTATTTTGGAGAGCAATTTTCAAAAGGTCACCTGTAAAAATAATTTCAAGGTCTGACCATCAGTTTCAGAAAAGAAGAATTTTTAAGAATTTCTTAATTTCCGTATAGTGCTAGAGCCCCCATTCCCCAGAGCCATATTTCTTGATGAATCAAAATTTCGCAAACAATTTTTTTAAAAGGGCCACCCAAGGAACATTGTTGTGAAATTATTTTTAAATCTGACAACGGATTTCAGAAAAGAAGAATTTTCTAGAATTTCTTCATGTCTGTATAGTGCAAGTAGCCCCCATTCACCAGAGCCATGTTTCTTTACGGGTCAAAATTTTGCAAACTTTTTTGAAATTTTTGAAAACGGTCACTCAAGAGACATCTCTGTAAAAATTATTTTAAAATCTGAAAACAGGTTTTAGAGAAGAAGAATTTTCAAGAATTTCTTCATTTCCATATAGTGCAAGTAGCCCTCATTCACCAGAGCCATGTGTCTTGACCAATCAAAATTTCACAAACACATTTTGAAAAGGGTCACCCAAGGAATATCTCTGTATAATTATTTCAAAATCTGACAAGCTGTTCGAGAGAAGAAGAATTTGTAAGAATTTCTTCAGTTCCCTATAGTGCAAGTAGCCTCCATTCACCAGAGCCATGTTTCTTGACGGATAAAAATTTCACGAACAATTTTTGAAAAGGGTCACCCAAGGAACATCTCTGTGAAATTTTTTAGAATCTGACAGACGGTTTCAGAGAAGAAGAATTTTCAAGAATTTCCTCATGTTTGTATAGTGCAAGTAGCCCCCATTCACCAGAGCCATGTTTATTAATGGATCAAAATTTCGCGTACATTTTTTTAAAAGGGTCAACCAAAGAACATCTCTGTGAAATTATTTTAAAATCTGGCCAGCTCTTTCAGAGAAGAAGATTTTTAAAGATTTTCATAGAAAATTCCATTTGGTTGCCATGGCAACCAGAGTTTTTGATGGAATCAAAATCTGTGAACATTTTTAAAGAGGACCTCTCAAGATACATTCCAGCCAAGTTTGGTCCAGATCGGCCTGGCAGTTTAGGAGGAGTTGACATTTAAAGAATTTTGGACAACGGACACCGGGTGATCCTAAAAGCTCCCCTTGAGCATGTTGTGCTCAGGTGAGCTAAAAATAAGATTGGACTCAAATGAGAGTATTTATCTTGGAAAGGTAAGAAACATTGAGGGAAAAAGACAGAATGTTGGTTATTAGCAGTTTCACCTTTTCTCACAATATCTATAAAAGTCTTGTTCTGACCACTGTCATCTGTATAGGCACAGGCTGACATGGTTTGAAACTTTTTACAGATGCATAAAGCCTACTCAATTCAGAGCATGGCTTATTTTTTTTATTGTTTGCAAATGGGTTCAATTTGGACAAGTCCAATATCTTTAACTCATTATCAAACGACAAAATTTTGGGTTTATCCAAATTGAAAGGATTTGCAGACGACAAAATAAAAGTGACTGAAAATCTGAAATTTGATTTAGGAAGGGTAGAAAACATTGTGGGAAAAGGAGAAAATGCTGGTTACCAGCATTTTCTCCTTTTCCCACAGTGTTTTCAAAAGGTTTTTTTCTCAGGGGCGTCAAAAGTAGGGGTTGTGTGGTAATGGGTTAAAAGGCTTGACTGTCCTTTACCACATTTACCACACAATGCTACTTTTGATGACCCTTGGTAATCAGTATTTTCTCCTTTTCCCACAATGTTTTCTACCTTTCACAAAACAAATTTCAAATTTTCAGTCGCTTTTATTTTGTCGTCTGCAAATGCTTTTGGTTTGGACAAACTTCAAATTTTGTCATTTGGTATTGAGTTAACCCTTTCCAAAACAACAAATTTTAGATTCTTCCAAACTCAAAGAGTTTGCAGACGACAATTTCAAATTTGATAAAAATGGCAGAAAGTTCTCCAAATAGGAAGAAAACACTGTGGGAAAAGGAGAAATTGCTCGTTACGAGCAATTTTTCCTTTTCCCACAGTGTTTTCAAAAGACTTGTACTGCAGACACGTAAAAACAAGGGCTTGTTTGGGAAAAGGTTAAGAATGAAAATGTGAATAACAAAGCTTAGAAGTCTTATTAAACTGTGTTTTAATTCTAATTTACTGTTATAACACATTGTACACATCATCTTATTTGTTTCTTAACTACTTTGCTTATAATGTTAGTAAATAACGCCTATACAATACTTATACATGTACATGTTGAATGAGACAAAACGTATGGCATGCAACCAAAGTGCAAACTTAATAGAATAAATATATGGACGAAATTATAGATACATTGCTCTTTTAGTGTACAGTCAAAAATCAACAACATCTGTTCGATGTTTAAATTACCAAAAACAATGTGAAAATTTTGCATAATGTGTAAAAACTAAGTGAACACATCATCTCCGTCATGATATGCCTACAAGCACTATGAGTGCTCCACTTGTTGGAGCTCTTGCTTTGAAACTTAAAAGTACTACAAAATAATATCCAATAACATCATAGAAAACCTTTATGTGCCTTTCACAATAGTAGTTGCCTTTGTGTACAGAACAAGATCTGATCTATAGAGTATGATGTGCAGTCTTATTTTGACAATCAGTCACCTTTGCTCAGACATTCTAGGAAAAAGCAAGCCTTGAAATTTGCAAATACTAGGTTTTGGTCTTATCACACGCAATACATTTTGCTACCCAAAACCTCTCTCACTTTTTTCTTTTCTTTATATGAAAATAATCTCTTAACCCATTACCACACAATCCCTACTTTTGATGACCAAGAGAAAGAAGCCTTTTGAAAACATTGTGGGAAAAAGAGAAAATGCTGGTAACCAGCATTTTCTCCTTTTCCCACAATGTTTTCTACCCTTCACAAAACAAATTTCAAATTTTCAGTCACTCTTACTTTGTCGTTTGCAAATGCTTTCCATTTGGACAATCCTAAAATTTTGTTGTTTGGTAATGAGTTTAAAGGTATTTATTTGTCTTATACTTCGCCGATCTCATGATCTAAATGATCAATTTGCTATTACCTCCTTAAATGTTCTTGCAGATGACCGATTAAAAGCATCCTTGTAAAATTGGGATAATCTCGAGAACTTAATTCTTTACAACATGACAAAAACTAGAAGGCCCTGAAGGGCCTGAATATGCTCTACTGGCAGAGAGTTTGCTTTTAAACAAAGCATACATAGGAATTCATTACGCAAAAAGACAAAAAAGTTGACATTTTCAAATCAAAATGGCTACTTTTCCATTACTGTTTGTTGAATTTTTTCAAACTCAAAAGGGTTAAAAAGCTATTGATGGGATAAACAAGCTGAAAAATTCATAAAAATCTGATCACAAATAAATACTTTATCATGCAAACAGGCAATGACATTGTTCGATTTGAAATGGCTACTTTTTCCATAATGTTTGTTGGATTTTTTTCAAAATCAATAGCCTTAAAGCTTTTGATGAGATAAACAAACTGTGTAAGTTTCACAGAAATCTGACCAAAAATGAAGACTTTATCGCATAAACAAGAAATGAAAATTTTCAACTTGAAATGGCTACTTTTCCCATACTGTTTGTTGGATTTTTTTCAAAATCAATAGGATTGAAGCTATTGATAAGATAAACAAACTCTGCAAGTTTCATGGAAATCTGACCAAAAATACAGACTTAATCGCGTACACAAGAAATGGAAATTTTAAACTTGAAATGGCTACTTTCCCCATACTGTTTGTCGGATTTTTTTCAAAATCAATAGGGTTAAAGCTATCGATGAGATAAACAAACTGTGTAAGTTTCACATAAATCTGACCAAAAATGAAGACTTTATCGCGTAAACAAGAAATGAAAGTTTTCAACTTGAAATGGCTACTTTTCCCATACTGTTTGTTGGATTTTTTTCAAAATCAATAGGGTTGAAGCTATTGATAAGATAAACAAACTCTGCAAGTTTCATGGAAATCTGACCAAAAATACAGACTTAATCGCGTAAACAAGAAATGGAAATTTTAAACTTGAAATGGCTACTTTTTCCATACTGTTTGTCAGATTTTTTTGAAAATCAATAGGGTTAAAGCTATCGATGAGATAAACAAACTGTGTAAGTTTCACGAAAGTCTGACCAAAAATGAAGACTTTATCGCGTAAACAAGAAAAAGACTAATGGACGGACGGACGGACGGACAGACAGACAGACAGACGGACGGACGACGGAAACCACGCCATGACATAAGCTCTGCTGGCTGAAAGCCAGTAGAGCTAATGAAGACTTGTCAAAGTTCAAAGCATTTGCAAACAACATTTTAAATGTCGCTCAAATGATAGATTTTGCCTTTGATTGGGCAGAAACCAAGATTTTCTCTTTTCCCACAATGTTTTCAAAATGTTACTTCTTAGGATTGTTTACTTGGGACTGAGGTGTATAGGGTCAAGGTTGTATAAACAACAAGTTGGCCTTTTTAGCAGGTGAGGTCAGCATAATTGCTGCAGATATTGAAATTTCAAAGCTGTTTGTCATAGCATCTGGTAAAATAGTAGGTTATATAGATAACTTTCTGTACAATCAGATCTTCATGAACAACAAAAAGCATTTAACCCTTTACTCCATATATACTCATTTCTACGCATTGCTTGTAGGAGCCTTTGGAAAACATTGTGGCAAAAGGTGAAATTGCTCGCGACGAGCAATTTCACCTTTTGTCACAATGTTTTCTATGCTATCAAAAGGTGTCATTTAGACACAAGAAACGGCTTCAGCCTTGCTGTTATTTAGGGTCAATTAGAGATGCCATAGAAATGCCTTATGGGGTAAAGGGTTAAAGTTGAGTTCAGCACTAAAGGGTTTAATACAGTGATGTATATGTCTATTTATATCAGGCTGTTAAATTTTCTTTTGACTTTTTTTCTCATTGCATAAGTATATCATAATACTGCTTTCTGAATTTTAGATTAAACCTCAACATCGAAGTCTACCTTTTAAAGTTGTACAACATAAATATAAAAATGTCGTGAAGTGCCTGCAAATCAAGTAGATGAACTAAATCCAGTTTATCATTTACCTGCTAAATGTACAATATTACAAAAAGAGATTATCAGTAATAAATTGTATATTCAAATAATAATCATGCATATTCATATCGCTAAAATAGGCTATTTCTATCGTAAATTGCAAATACAATACAAATAGCTCTTCATTTGCATAGAACCAAAGTGACTTTTTCTATAATACCTCAAGTTAGGCATTATAAAATTCATACATACATATAGATAAAGAACATGCTCCAAATTAGAAAAAAAAAAGAAAGTTTAAAAAAAAAATGTTTTAAAAAATAGAATTATCTACAAACATGTATCTATAAAACCTTGCAACATTTTACATAACATTAAATAAATATTGACAAATTGTACATGAAACATCAATTTTAATAAGTGAGACAAACACATTATCACGAAAAAACAGTGGTACAGAATTTTCATGTTAGAAGATGCATAATCTACATGGCATGATAAAACAAAACTAGTATCTAATAATCAACTGTGGGAGAATCTCAAATAATCACTTGTGGGCTACAGTAGGTATAAATTGTTCACCTATAGTATGGTATTAAATTTCAGGTTCTGGGTAGACATTGTGTGAAAAATGGCATCAACCTTTGGAACAGCAAAGGTCAAAGCATAACTTCTGGCTAGTTTTTGATGACGCTGTCACTGATAGTGATTTGAGAAGGTTGTAGAAGAACATGTTTTATAGCTAACTAAAGCTATCACTAAACGTGATATTATACCCTCCACCAGCTCCTTGTCACAAAAACAGGTCTTTGTCACAGAATTCAGAATGGTTTAGTACTAAAGTAAGAGTTTAAAAAAGTTCAAGGCGATATAATTCCATAACAAATCGCAGCAGGCTCATGAAAACTGCACATGTACTAATTCATATACATGTATATATTTTAACCCTGTGTATAAATTTGAGCTCAGTACGTGAAAAACTGTATGAGTAATGCTGCGGACAAATTTTTATCTATGGACAGACTGATGGACAGACAGCCATGGTGATTCCATTATCCCCCCTCTCCAATATGTTGTGGGGGTTTAACAAGATTTTAACACCAACTCATTTCAAATCCTACCAGTATATGTTTTAAAAGTTATTATATTTTGTTTCTGTGAGTAAATAGTAAATCATAATTTATGCTTTTTTGTGACAACCCTCATAAACATGAGATGGTTAGAGAAGAGGCTAATACTTCCGTCCCATTTCAAAATTCTATTCATCCATGACTGTTTAAATCAGTTTCAGATTCACAAACAAGAGGGCCAAGATGGCCCTGGATCGCTCACCTGAATTATTGAGATGACCATAGTCTATTTTTTTTTTTTTTTTTTAGCGTTGAAACATTGGAACCAAATTTATAATTTTGCCAAGCAATTTTCAAAAGGTCACCTGTAAAAGTCTTTTCGAAATCTGACCATCAGTTTCAAAAAGAAGAATTTTTAAGAATTCATCATTTCTGTATAAGAGCAAGTAGTCCCCATCCACGAGAGCCATGTTTCTTGATGGATCAAAATTTACGAACAAGTTTTGAAAAGGGTCACCCAAGGAACATCTCTCTGAAATTATTTCAAAATCTGACCAGGGGTTTCAGAGAAAGAGAATTTTAATGAATTTCATTATGTCCGTATAGTGCAAGTAGCCCCCATTCACAAGAGCCATGTTTCTTGACGGATCAAAATTATATGTACAGCTTTTGGAAAGGGTCACCCAAGGAACATCTCTGTCAGATTATTTTAAAATCTGACCATGGGTTTCAGAGAAGAAGAATTTTCAAGAATTTCTTCATTTCCATCTAGTGCAAGTAGCCCCCATTCACTAGAGCCATGTTCCATTCACTAGAGCCATGTTTCTTGGCCAATCAAAATTTCGCGAACAATTTTAGAAAAGGGACACCCAAGGAATATCTCTGTGAAATTATTTCAAAATCTGGCGGGCGGTTTCAGAGAAGAAGAATTTTTAAGAATTTCTTCATTTCTGTATAGTGCAAGAAGCCCCCATTCACCAGAGCCATGTTTCTTGACGGATCAAAATTTCGCGAACACTTTTTGAAAAGGGTCACCCAAGGAACATCTGTGTGAAATTATTTTAAAATCTGGCCAGCGGTTTCAGAGAAGAAGATTTTTTAAGAATTCCTTCATTGCTGTACAGTGCAAGAAGCCCCCATTCACCAGAGCCACTATTTTTGACCAATCAAAATTTCGCGAACAATTTTTGAAAAGGGTCACCCAAGGAACATATCTGTGAAATTATTTCAAAATCCAACCAGCGGTTTCAGAGGAGAAGATTTTTAAAGAATTCCTTCATTTCTGTATAGTGCAAGAAGCCCCCATTCACCAGAGCCACATTTTTTGACCAATCAAAATTTCACGAACAATTTTTGAAAAGGGTCACCCAAGGAACATATCTGTGAAATTATTTCGAAATCCGACCAGCGGTTTCAGAGAAGAAGATTTTTAAAGAATTTGCTAAAAAATTCCATTTGGTTGCCATGGCAACCAGAGTTTTTGATGGAATCAAATTCTGTGAACAATTTTTAAAGAGGACCTCCCAAGGAACATTCCTGCCAAGTTTGGTCAAAATCCGCCCAGCGGTTTAGGAGGAGTTGATGTTTAAAGAATTGTTGACGACGCACGACGGACGACGGACACCGGGTAATCCTAAAAGCTCCCCTTGAGCACGTTGTGCTCAGGTGAGCTAAAAAGGTAGAATGATGTTATTGAATGAAAAACAGCTTTTTTTTTTTCAAACTTAACTCTTTACCACACGAGAAAATTTTACACTACTCCAAATTGAAAGCATTTGCAGACGACAAAATAAAGGTGATTAAAAAATAGAAATTTGTTTTGGGAAGGGTAGAAAACACTGTGGGAAAAGGAGAAAATGCTGGTAACCAGCATTTTCTCCTTTTCCCATAGTGTTTTCAAAAGGCTTCTTTCCCAAGGGCGTCAAAAGTAGGGATTGTGTGGTAATGGGTTAAACTGAATGTATTGTGAAAAAAGGATTGGCTGTTTATTACAAGCATTATTAGTATTACAATAGCACTGAAAGCCTTTATCAAATAAAACTATGCATCCTCATGTAAAACGTTTTGGAAAATTGTGAAACAAACAAAATCAGTTTTAGCTTATCTCTTTACCAAATGACAAAATTTTGGACTTTTCCAAATTGAAAGCATTTGCAGACGACAAAATAAAAGTGACTGAAAATTTGAAATAGGTTTTGGGAAGGAAAGAAAACATTGTTGGAAAAGGAGAAAATGGTGGTTACCAGAATTTTCTCCTTGTCCCTCAATGTTTTGAGAGGGCTTCTTTCTCAGGGATTGTGTGGTAGAGTTAACTCTTTAGTTTACCAAGTCATCCAGGATTTAACAACCCTAACAAAGAAGGCTTTGAATACATTTTGGGAATAGTAGAAAATGCTAGTAACCAGCATTTTCTTCTTCTTCCATAATGTTTTCTACCCCATTACAGACAAATTCTACCATTTGAGTCCAACATCATTTCAATAGGTGAGAGCAATTATGTTGTAAGTGCCTATACAAAGTATAGGCACTTACAACAGTATTGCTCTCACCCAGCGATTTGTCATCAGCAAAAGCTTTCAGTGTAAACTCTTGTCGTCTTGGAAAATACTGTGTAGATGACCACGATACTGAACGTAACAGTAGTATTTTTATACAAAAGAGCAAAATTACCATAAAATATAAAATCAGGTATTTACAGGACCTTTTTTTTTACAATTAATAATATTTTTAATCTTGTGCCTTCATTTGTTGTGTTTAAATCTTTACCAAATGACAGAATTTGCAACTAGTATGAATGTAAAGCATCAAATTTTGCAGATGACAGATATAGCTTAGAGGGTAAGATGTGTCTGTAATATAATAAAAAACATTGTGGAAACTAAAGGAAATGCTGGTTTGTAAGCTAGTATCTGTTGATAAGTCAAACCTCCTGAAAGACCACAATAAAAGTACAGAGATGAGAGCTGGGGAGAAATACAGAAAGAACTTGATACCTGAGAAATTTGGCACTTGACATGATAAAATATGACATAAATAACATACATAATGTATTATACCTACTGTGATTAGAAAGACAATGACTAATATTAACATATTTATAAAAATTTACAGTGCATAGCAAATAAATATCAACTGTATTCAAAACCATTTTTGCAAAGACCTTAAATTTGGAAGCTGGCCTTTTGATTCACCAAAATGTGAAAAAAAAAAACATATGGTCAACAGTATGCAAAAATTGATCTATTAGACTGCTAAAATGAACACATATTATCTTCGAAGCTACAGAGTATTTTTTCTGCTTGCTCCAAACTTGCCATAGTTCAAACTTGATATCAATTATGTGTAAAATAAGTCTCATTATAGCTTGATTAATTTTATTCACAAACGCTTGCAAAAGATATGAATGCTTAGAAAAAATTATTGCATTTAGGTGTACAAATAATTTCTAATTATTCAATAAATCCTCATTGTATTGTAAATGTTGGATTAACCCTTTCCCATACAAGCCCTGGTTTTTACGTGTTTGCAGTAAAAGACTTTTGAAAACACTGTGGGAAAAGGAGAAATTGCTTGTAATGAGCAATTTCTCCTTTTCCCACAGTGTTTTCTACCCTTTTTGAGAACTTTCTACCATTTTCTCCAAATCTAAAATTGTCGTCTGCAAACTCTTTCGGTTTGGAAGGGTCCAAAATTTATCATTTGGGAATGGGTTAAGACAAACAGATTAAGAATATGATTCATAAATTGTTGAACAATTCCAAAACAAAAAAATGGATACAAAGTTATAGTTTAATACAAATTGTGAAAAAAAAAATCACCTAATATCACACAATGTCTGTACAAAAATGTCATGAACTTCTGCTCTCTCTCAATAAAGTCTAAAGTACTATAAAGCCCTTATCTAACAATCCCAACTTTTAACCCTTTACTCCATAGATATTCATTTCTATGCATTGCTTCTAGGAGCCTTTGGAAAACATCGTGGCAAAAAGTGAAATTGCTCATGACGAGCAATTTCACCTTTTGTCACAATGTTTTCTCTGCTATCAAAAGGTGTCATATACACATAAGAAACAGCTTCATCCTTGCTGTTATTTAGGGTCAATTAGAGGTACCATAGAAATGCCTTATGGGGTGAAGGGTTAAGGACCCTCAGGAATGTGGGTAAGGAGACACTGATGGTAAACATCATTTCATTCTTGTCCCGTAATGTTTTATACCCTTTCAGAAACATACCCTAACAATTGAGTCATATTTAAGTGTTTTGTCAGCAACTGCTTTTTGAAGAAGATCATTATAAGCACTGCTTTCATTCTAATCCATTTTGCATAAAATTTTGAACTTTGAATTGTAAATGGTCTTGTACATTTTAGTTGAGTTTGCAAATTGAATATGTTTAAACTAAACTAATTGCTTCAAATTTGGACTAGGGCAAAACTTTGTTGTTTTTTTTAAATTTTATTAAAGAGTTTATCTTTTACCAAACAATCTGACGACTGAATTTACAGCACTGACACCACTGAGCATTCTGGTATGCCAACTTTTCCTACAATGTTCATGTCCTTTCATCAGCAAATCCCATTACTTTAGACACATATAACATGTCATCTACAAATGTGTCCAACTTGCACAAGTCCTAAATTTGTCCACTGCCCAAAACTTAATCCTTAGATTTCTACATGCAAATTAAAATATTGTTGTTGTTTTTTGTCAATAAAGAATAAGTCAGATTGCCCATACTATGCAGTGGGATATCAGATTTACATTGTTAGTTATTCTGAGCAAAAGCTCTTACAATGGAACATCTTGAACTATATCTCACCAAAGTTCTCCATTTCATTATCTTAAACAGTTAAAATGCAATATGAATGGCTTTTTCACTCTTGCCTACCAAAATAATATATCATATTTCTACACAATGACCAATTCAATATATGTCTATAAAAACAAATATACAAAGAACAAACTAAATGTGGAAAATGATGAGATCTGGATTTTAAAAGGGCATTTGATCAGATTTTGACCAAATTTTCATTTGAAAAATGGGGAGAGTAGAAATCTGTTATTTAAAAGGAAATATCATCAGGAAATGACTGTTTATCTTTATGTGGGGAAAAAAAATGCCTTCGGTGGGACTCAAATCCACAATCTTCAAAATCAGAGTCAGTGACTATTACCAAGCAAAGAAATACTTCAGTGTCTGAAATGCATTAATCCCTGTTATGCAAAAACAGTAGTATCATCATTCCTTATTGTAAACAGCTATATCGTTATTAATGGTAAACAGATATAATCATTACCAATCGTATAGGAAATTTCTGAGTAAATACACAAATATCTTACCAAATGCTTGTTTTTTTTTTTACATCCATTTCTATGTTTTAAGTTCAAAGGTAATTTTGCAACTGATTGAAAATTAGACATCTTAGATCAGATTTTTCAAAAATCTTTCTAACAAAATCTGATTGAAAACCCTAAAGTGTAGAAAACTTTGAGAATAAAATAGAATATGTGTATTATCAGTGTTTTTCTCCTAACCTTTGATGTTTTCATGAGCTTCCACATGGGTCATAACAGCGCCATATTGTTTACAGAGTTCCTGTAGTTTTGTTTTTTGTTTCGCAAGAACCTTGAAAATTCTTTAACTAAAGGAAAGATTTGATTAAAAATTTAACTAGTAGGGTGACAAAATGGAGAGTGATCAAATTTTAGAAAACATGAAGAACCTCTATATCTTCAACTTAAGTGGCTTTCTATAGCCCCCAGAATATTGCATATCATTAGGCAGTCTGCATTCAGAGTCATACCATATGTTTTGTGCAGTGTAATCTCCAGTCTGTGCAGTAACAATGACAGGAATTCATCCTGTTCTTGATGTTTTCAAGGGCCATAAGGTTCACGAGAAGACAATGAAAGTTAGAAAGGAAGACAAAACAATAAAATAAACTCATATTTTGACTAGTAAAATTGCACATCTGGCCTTCCATCATTATTGTAAACAAACAACTGAACAAAATACAAAATAAAAATAAAAACCCTGTTGTACTTATTCATCAACTTACTACATTCATTTCTTTTCTACTTCCAATTAATTCAGCATAGTTTTTACAAAATTTGTGAACTATCTTTACATAAATTGTTTCTTTACCCCTTTACCACACCACAAAATTTTACACCTTCCCAAAATTGAAAGCAGTTACAAACAATTTCAACAAGGCTTCTATCATGTGATATTTATTTTCTTTCATAGGGTAGAAAATATTGCTGGATAAGGAGAAAATGCTTTTCTCCCTTTCCATAATGTTTTCAAAAGGCTTCCTCCTCAGGGTCGTTCAAAGTTGGGATTATGTGGTAGCCAGTTAACTCTTTACCACACAATCCTAACTTTAACGAGCCTGAGAGAGAAAGCTTTTGAAAACATTATGGGAAAAGAAGAAAATGCTGGTAACCAGCATTTTCTTCTTTTCCCATAACGTTTTCTATCTTTCCAAAAACTTATTTCAATTTTTATTCACATTTGATTTGTTGTCTGCTTTCAATTTGGACCAGTCTAAAATTTTGTTGTTTGGTAAAGAATTAAGATCTTGAAAGTCTGATACTGATTTTAATTTTGCAAGTGAAGTGAAATGAACCTCTTCAAAAAATGATATAAAATCAATGAATTTGGTTTATTCATAAGTGTTCTCTTTTTACATAATGGGCATTAAAAGTCCACAAAAAAGACCCAAATTGTAATTTTTAGCTTGTCTGACCTCAGTGCCTCAACTTGAAGACAGTGTAGGACCAACATCAGAATGGACATCCGGTGCATTCTGATGTTGAATCTACAGTATCACTTGATGCAGTGACACTTGTGCACAGCACTTTCTTGGTCAAGAAACATTAAAAGCCATAATAATTCACATGCAGTGATTGTCTGTCTTGACTGTATGTTCATGCTGTTATAGCTTTTCCATTTGTCTTATGGAGGGCATCATTTTGACTGTGGCGATTTCTACTTTTTCGAGCTTGGAAAATTTTTTCACTGCCTTTCAATGAAGTCTGAAATGTCTCTTTTGGATGTTCTATTTCAAAGTGTTCTTTTAAAAGAAGGTTATCTTTTAATTTTGCATTACATATATGACATGACATTGTCTCATCTTCTACTTTCAAAGCTAACTCATCAGTGTCATTATCAGAATATGCTTTGTGAACATCACCTCCAACTATCATTTCATTTTGATAAGTTTTTTCCTCCTTCTCTGTGTTGCATTCTGCATTACCATTCATTGGATCATCCTTGGTAGAATCAACTATGGCCGCAGCATTGTGATTTTCATACAACTTTTGAATTATGTTTGCTTGAAAGTTTTGATTATCATCAGTTTGATCAATATTTTTCTGTTCATCAGATGTAGACAGAAGTTTGCGGTGTAGATTTAGATTAGAGCTATGTCTGTCTCGACTTCGTTTTGATGGAAAAGCAGCACTGCAGCCCTCCACCGTACAGTTATGCATGAGTTTTAGATGTACATTCTTGTAGTGAATTTTCAGACTGAAAACATTCTGAAATGCTTTTCCACATGTTACACATTGCTTTGGATTTTCTTTATCTATTGGGATTTCATAATCCTGTGGCAAATCACCGTTGCTTTTGGAGAGGTCAAGAGAATCATTTGAGGCATAGGATGTATCAGAATCATGGGCTGATACTGCTGAAAAGTTTTCATTCTCCATGGTGTCTGGTGCATGCATTGAGAAATCTAGAACTTCACCCGTATCATTTCTATCAATGTCATCTTCATCATCCTCTTCATCATCACCATCATCATCATCATCAATTATCAATTTATGATCACTTCTATCCAAAGACTGATCTAAGTCATCATAGTCATCTTCTACATCAACTTTAGGCCCTGCAATCTCATCTTTATCAGTATCCAATTTAGTCATATCCAATACTGACTGTTCCCTTGGTCCATCTTGATTGGTCTCAATATCACCAAAGGTTTTTGGTTGATCATTACTTGTTATCAATCTATCACTTGGTTGTGCACATCGTGTTGGAATATTTTTTCTACGATTATGAGAACGTTGTGGTCCTGGTGAGTTGCTGGACATATGAAGATCTATTCTCTCACTTTCAGACATACTTCCATCCACACTCTCTTTACTTGGGGTATCCAAATCTCCTTGGTCCAAGTTTATTTCATATCTAGTAGGTGTCAGTGGAAGACTCAAACTCTTAGGACTACATTCCCTAGATGACTCATGTTTATTACCAGGCATACTAAGGTCTTTTGGTCCTTCATCATCACCATCAAGCTTCAGCCTTTTTGCAGCTGAGGGAAATACTGGGAGCTGTATACCTGGTTCTGTATAGAATCCCCGGTGGTTAGGGCTGTCTGTAATTTGTAGTGGACTTGGACTTGAGAGGCTTGGAGCCATGACAATATTGGGAGGTGTTGCCAGAGGTCGTTTATTTCCCTGGATGGTTCCATCATCTATCAGTGTAGCTCCCTCAGGGATTTTTGGTCTTTTCTGTGGCATATGTAGCTTGGGATTAGGATTGGCACTGTGCCTGTTGCGGCTTCTTCGAGAGCTGAACATCATGGTACAGCCTTCAACAGAACATTTGTGCATTTCTTTCAAGTGGACAGCACTGTAATGTATTTTCAAAGCACCTTTGTCACAGAATGTCTTGTTACAGGCTGTACAGAGTACCCGCTTCTTTCCATTTGGACCAATCATAGCTGAGCCAAAGTTGGCATCTGGAATCCAGTGATTACGTTTAATTGGATTTGATGATTTTCTTAAATGTTTGTTTTTGCGATCCTGGTCCTCTTTCACCGAAAAATTAATTATACCGTCACTGGCAATATCCTGACGTGGCAAGGTTGGCAGCATCATGGTTGCTGCTCCAAGAGAAATGGATGGAGGTATAACAGGGAGGTGTGCCAATGTCACAGGCATTTCAATCTCTGACATTTTCTGAGGTGTATATGGAGTGTGAGGTGGTGTTGAGTGAGATGATGTTGATGCAAGGCTTAGATTTTGAGGACTCTCACTTTTAGGTGAATGTTCACGTGAGTGTGGTTTCTCTCCCGGACTTCCAGTGACTGGGCTCGAAGCTTCACGATGAAAATCAAATGGTTGCATGGTCTGTAGGCGACCAAGCGGTGATGTGGTGACTGGACTTGTTGATGTAACAGAGACAAGTGGTGGACGCAACTCCCTGGATGACGTTGGTGTTGAGAAACCAGAAATGGGCGGACTCATTAGACGATTACTTGGGGTTCCAACAAAAGGTAGCCTGCCACCAAAGAAATGGCGGACATCAAATGGACGCATAAGATTTTGCATAGACATGTTGCTTCTTTCGATAAACTTCTTAATCTCTGATTCATTTCTGGATGTCTGTTTAATGTACAGATCTTGACGCTCTCTGGTGTCTTGTAGAATAATTTCTTGGGCTATTGACTTTGTCTCGCCAAATCGGAGGAACTGTTGCATAATTACATATTCTTCTTCTCTTGTGGCACATGTCCATTTGTCCAAAACTCTGCCTGAGGGCTCCTGAAAATATGAAAGGTTATTTTCAGATCATGTGAAACCGAATTTCAGAATCTTTCTCCTTTTCCCACATTGTTTTCAAAAAGCTTCTTTTTCAGGATTGTTAACAGTTGTTACAGTGAGGCAAAGGGTTAACTTTTACAGGACAAGATGACTAGTCACAATTGAAATTATTTTCAAACTAGTCAAGCAGACTGATTCTAAGTAAAGTCATATTTTTTGGCGTTTTTTTTTTTTTTTACAAAATGAGCAAGTCTTTACTATCTTACTTAAATACTTGCATTAAGATTAAAAAGGGCAAAGCTTTTCAGCCCATATCCTACTGAATAATTGATCCGATAGTAGGAACCGAAATGATGTTATCTTAACTCCTTACCACACAATCACGAGTTTTAATGACCCTGGGGAAGAAGTCCATTGAAAACATTGTAGGAAAAGGAGAAAATGCTGGTAACTAGCATTTTCTCCTTTTCCCACAATGTTATCTACCATATCACATACAGAAATCGTCTGTTGAGCTACATTCTATATGTTGCCTGCAAATGCTTTGAATATGGTCTAGACCTGAATTTTGTCGTTTGGTAAAGAATTAATTCTCTTTACCAGATGACAAAATTTTAGACCAATACAAATTGAGAGCAATTGCAGATAACAATTTCAATGTGGCTCAATTGGTGCAAATTTTCTTTGACAGGGTAGAAAACATAGTGAGAAAAGGATAAAATGATGTTTTTACTATCATTTTCTCTTTTTCCCACAATGTTTTCAAAAAAAGGAATCGTTCTTTCTGCCAAATATACACCACTTTATCCTTTCCTTTTTTCTCTCTTTGATTTTCCTTTATAATGAGGTGATTGACTGGTTTCAAAATGCATTTACCCATTACCAAACGACAATATTTTAGACTGGTCCAAATTGAAAGTATTTGCAGACGATAAAATAAAAGTGACTGAAAATTTGAAATTTGCTTTGTGAAGGGTAGAAAACTTTGTAGGAAAAGGAGAAAATGCTGGTTACCAACATTTTCTCCTTTTCCCACAATGTTTTCTAAAGGCTTCTTTCTCAGGGGCAACAAAAGTAGGGATTGTGTGGTAATGGGTTAAAATTGCCTATAGTGGCTTCTTTAATCAAGCCTCCACTCTGACAAAGGGGAACAACCCCCTCAGGCTCCCATGAATTGCCAAAGGCATTCCATAGTTGCACTACTTTTCAAAGCTGAAGATGGCCCTGTAAATGACTGGTTGTAGAAAAATGTGATTAGGCATACTTATGAAACAAAAAATATAAGGGGAAATTATACCACAAAATGCTTACAGGCTTTAAAAAAACAGAAGAAAAGTATTGGCACTGGGCTCAATGGGAAAACAGTTGGAAAAAGAGAATTTAGTTGCAAAACAGAAATTCCACCATGACAGCCGAATTCGGCTCTATAAACACAGTGCAAGGAAAGCGTGGTAAAATCTGCGACAATCCATGTCGAGTGATGTCATTCTATAAGTTATTTGATGGAACATAATCTACCCTAAGTTTGAACTTGTTTTCCGTTCATTAAGAATTGGCCATGTTAGAATCAAAATAATCTTCTTTCTGTCATAGTTTATCATTCAATAAACCATGTGAGTTATGAGGTGCAATGAATAAACCACTTCACCTATCAGCCTCGTTGATTATTTATTGTACCTCATAACTCATGACTGGTTTATTTAAGAAATAATCTTCTTTCTATCGTGGTATATTGTTCAATAAACCACAGTTGTGAGTTATGTGGCTCAATAAATAATCCACAAGCGCAATAGCCCAAGTGGGTTACTCATTGGGCCGCATAACTCACAATGTGGTTTATTGAACGACAACCACGATAGAAAGAAGATTATTTTGATTCTAACATGGCCAATTCTTAGTGAAATGAAAACAGGTTCAAACTTAGAGTAAAACGTGGATGAAGATTATATTCCATTGAATAACTCACTCATTGAATGACGTCACTCGATATAGGATGGCGTCACTCTATATGACTGTCACAGATTTTACCACGTTTTCCTTGCACTGTGTTTATAGAGCCCAAGTCACGTGTCATGTTAGAATGAACAATAAAACCATGATAGAAAGAAGATTATTTCTTAAACATTAAACATTTTTTTGTGGTTACCTGAATAAGGTTGAGTGGAAGTAAGTAAAAAGAATCTTTATTACAGAAAATCGGTAAAATAAAATCTTTAAATCAGAAAATAGGTAAAACATGAACTTTCAACAGAAAAAATGGGCAAAATATTAGGCAGAGCTGGTACTAAGGGTATCATATACAGGCAGAGATATAAGACTGACAGTCAAACCCTTCGCCACGCAATCCCGACTTTTAACGACCCCAATAAAGAAGCCTGTTGAAAACATTGTTGTAAAAGGAGAAAATGCTGGTAACCAGCATTTTCTCCTTTTCCCACAATGTTTTCTACTCTCCACAAAACAAATTTCAAATTTTCAGTCACTTTTACTTTGTCGTCTGCAAATACTTTTAACCCATTACCACACAATCCCTATTTTTGTCGACCCCGAGAACAAAGCCTTTAGAAAACATTGTGGGAAAAGGAGAAAATACTGGTATCCAGCATTTTCTCCTTTTCCCATAATGTTTTGTACCCTTATCAACACAAATTACGAATTTTCAGCCACTTTTTTTTTTGTCGTCTGCTTTCGATTTGGGCAAGCCTAAAATTCTGTTGTTTGGTAATGAGTTAATTTGAACCAGTCTAAATTTTATTGTTTGGAAGAATAAACTCTTTGGGTTAAGAATAAACTCTTTGGTTAGATGTGATTAACAGCAATGGGTTAAGGAAATGGGTGATAATGAGATTATCTGTACTACCTGATCATCAGACTGTTGTCCACCCACTGGCTCATCACACTACAACATAGAGATGCAAACATGCTTTACTATAACATAACAGAACAACATCTATACATTAACTCTTTACCAAACGACAAAATTTTAGACTGGTCCAAATTGAAAACACTTGCAGACGACAAAACAAACATAACTGAAAAATTGAAATTTGTTTACAGCAGGGTAGAAAACATTGTGGGAAAAGGAGAAAATGCTGGTTATCAGCATTTTCTCCTTTTCCTGCAATGGCATCAGAAGGCTTCTATCTCAGGGTCGTAAAAACCAGGGATTGTTTGGTAAAGGCTTTTGAAAGTATTGTAGGAAAAGAAGTAAATTCTTGTCATTTCTCCTCCTACCACAATGCTTTCTACCATTCAAAGGGCAAAATCTGTCATTGAAGTATCACTTATTTGTAGTCTGCAATACTTTCAATATGGAAAATTCTAGATTTTTGCCATCTGATAGGGGTTAAAATTGTAAATAAGTATCTAAATATGTGCCTATACAAAAAAATAACATAATGTACAAGTGGAACATTAATCACACATAGGAATATAGATGATATACATGAAATTTGCAGTGCAACAATATGTAAAACATAGACAGAAAAAGAAAATCTGCACAAAACAAAAAACTCCTTCTTTACAAAATATTTACAAAATCTGGCTGCTACAGGGAGGTACAGGTTAAGCGTTACTCTTTACAAACTTGTTCAAATTCAAAGCAATTGCAGGCAACAAAACAAATGTGACTCTAAAATTGAAATTCGTTTAGGGAAGGTTACAAAAATTGTGGTTAAATTTTCCTACAGTGTTTTCAAAGGCTTTCTTTTTCAGGGTCAGTAAAAGTCTGGATTGCGTGGAAAAGAATTAATTGTCACAGGAAACAACTTGCCCACTAACTAGTGTACATGCTTTTTTTTGGACACACAGAAAAAGTTACTTCTTTTCTAACAATATTTTCAAAAGGTAGCGACATGTAGGAATATGAGAAATCAGATTTGTAAAGCATAGCTTGAGTCAAGTTGTGAATGCATTCTAATCTTAGATATAACATTCTTCAGTGTGCAATTAGATCTAGATAAATTTGCCAAAACGGCTACAAAATGGATGTTGTAAGTCTATTAGCCTTGACTTTAAATATCAATTTGAAGTACATCATGCACTAAGACTTAATTTAACCCTTTACTCCATAGATACTCATTTCCACACACTGTTTGTAGGAGCCTTTGGAAAACATTGAGGCAAAAGGTGAAATTGCTTGTGACGAGCAATTTCACCTTTTGCCACAATGTTTTCTATGCTATCAAAGGTGTCATATACACATAAGAAACAACTTCATCCTTGCTGTTAGTTAGGGTCATATTAGAGATACCATAGAAATGCCTCATGGAGTATAGGGTTAAAAAGTTTATACTTTATACCTAAAAATGCCAAATAATCTCAATGCAGTTTGTAAGTTAACCCTTTACCCTATAAGGCATTTCTATAGCATCTCTAATTGACCCTAAATGACAGCAAGGATGAAGCCGTTTCTTACGTGTAAATGACACCTTTTGATAGCATACAAAACATTGTGGTAAAAGGTGAAATTGCTCGTCCCGAGCAATTTCATCTTTTGCTACAATGTTTTCCAGAGGCTCCTACAAGGAATGTGTAGAAATGAGTATCTATGGATTAAAGGGTTCAGAAATTAGTCTGTGAACAACTGCAAATTTCCAAATTGCTTATGTGAAGAATGTCTCCACAAAGCAGAGAAGATCATACTTTGTGCAGTCTGATCATGATCTCAACTTGTCAGAAAGGCAAATGAAGTTGTGAAAAGCCCATTAGGTAAATCTGCCAATTGCAATTAACCCTTTACCAAACAATCCCTGGTTTTTTACGACACTGAGATAGAAGCCTTTGGAAAACATTGTGGGAAAAGGAGAAAATGCTGGTAACCAGCATTTTCTCCTTTCCCACAGTGCTTTCTACCCTTCCCAGAACAAATTTCTATTTTTTAGTCACCTTTATTTTGGACCAGTCTAAAATTTTCTGGTGTGGTGAAGAGTTAAGACCAACCTTTAAAACTTCCAAGAAAAGGTACACCACTCTTACACATTAATCAATGACTACAACTGACATCTTTGTGTTATCTCCCTTTAATTATATTCAAACGCTATGGGGTTCAGACACAAGTGTTGAAAATTGAATTTGGTCTTACTATATATCCCACCCTATGTGCAAATACTATTTTTGTCCCTGGGTTAATCTACCAAATCTCTGAATTTGTACTCAAAAATCACTGTTAATGTGATACCTATAATTTTAAGTCCTGGCAAACTACAGAGTCTTGGAATTAAGTATTCAAGATCTTAGCTAATCTGATGGCTAGGTCAAAAATAAGGCCTTGCAGCACTGAACCTAGTTCTAATTGCTTTTGATTACAGTTAAGATCAAGATCAGTTTGCATTAAATGTGGTCTGACCCTGGTTTTCACTATCTGCTTCTTTCTTGCAAGATATTTGGAGAAAAAAAAAAGGTCCGAAATAGAAAACATGCATATTTAGCACTGACTGAAAATGTCCAACTCACATAACATGTATTTAGCCCAACCAGGGTTAATGGTTAACCACAAATTCAGTATCCTAACAACCTTATATACTACACAACTCCAAGTATTTATGATGCTAAAAAACGAGCTTTTGAAAATACTGTGGGAAAAGGAGAAAATGCTGGATACCAGCATTTTCTCCTCTCCCAACAATGTTTACTACCATTCCTAAAAAAATCTTCAAAACTTGTGTAACATTTATTATGTCATCTTGCAAATGCTTTCAATTTGGCCTAGTCTTAAATTTTGTTAATGTGGTAAAGAGTTAATTTTTTAACCCTTTAACCCATTACCACTCAATCCCTACTTTTGACGCCCCTGGAGAAGAAGCCTTTTGAAAACATTGTGGGAAAAGGAGAAAATGCTGGTAACCAGCATTTTCTCCTTTTCCCACAATGTTTTCTACTTAATCGATAAACAATTGCACCATTTGAGCCACGCTGAAATTGTTGTCTGTAAATGCTTTCAATTTGGACAAGGCTGAAATTTCGTCGTCTGGTAAAGGGTTAACAAACAGTTCCTGGTTTTTACAACCCTGAAATAGAAGCCTTTAGAAAACATTGTGGGAAAAGGAAAAAAATGCTGGTAACCAGCATTTTCTCCATTTCCCACAAGGTTTTCTACCCTGCTAGAAACAAATTTCAATTTTTGAGTTATGTTCATTTTGTCCTCTGCAAGTGCTTTCAATTTGGACTTTCTAAAATTTTGTGGTTTGGGAAAGGGAGAAGCCTTTGGAAAAGTTTGTGGGAGATGTCTAGTATTCATTTGATTTGTTGAGTGCAAATTCTTAAAATTTTATCTAGGCTACATCTTTGTCATTTGGTAAAGGGTTGAAAATCATTATGATAGAATTGGTTGGTGAGCCTGGCCTTCTATAAATTCCCCTGGGGTCACCTAATTGTAACTAATACAGTAAATTAACCTTTGACCACACAACCTCAAATTAAAATAACCCTGACACAGAAGGCTTTTGATAACATTGTGGGAAAAGAAAAAAATGCTGGTAACCAGAATATTTCCTTTTCCCACAATGTTTTCTACATTATAGAGCTTAACCCTTTACTCCATAGATACTCATTTCTACACATTGCTTGTTGAAGCCTTTGGAAAACAATGTGGCAAAAGGTGAAATTGCTCGTGACGAGCAATTTCACCTTTTGCCACAATGTTTTCTATGGTATCAAAAGGTGACATGTACATATAAGAAACAGCTTCATCCTTGTTGTTATTTAAGGCCAATTAGAGATACCATAGAAATGTCTTGTGGGGTAAAGGGTTAAGCCTTTACCAAACAATCCCTAGTTTTTATGACCCTTAGATAGAAGCCTTTCGAAAACATTGTGGGAAAAGGAGAAAATGCTGGTTACCAGCATTTTCTCCTTTTCCCATAATGTTTTCCACCCCTTTTCAAATTTTAATTTTTGAGCGTTGTTGATTTTGTCTGCAAGTGCTTTCAATTCAGGCCAGTCTAAAATTTTGTCGTTTGGTAAAGGGTTAAGCTGAGTAGTAATTTGTTGTCTGCAGATGTCTCTAATTCAGAAGCAGCGAAGATTTCTTGTACAGAAAAGGTTAATAATAAGTGCTGCTGGATTGTCACACATTTTGGCATGACACTAACTTATTTCTGCTGACCCTAGATAATGTAAACCTTCTAGAATTCTGGTTCTTGACAGAATCAGACTAGGATGAAATAATCTGGACTTAAGTATAAAAGGAAGTAATTCTTTTGACCATCAATTGGTTTCTTGAGCTATTGTTGGTTGTATTGGAGTTTAACGCCACTTTAACAGCTAAGGTCATATCATGGCGGACGGTGACGGACATGTGTTTCCTGGCTTTCTCACACGGGTACTTGCACAACTTTCTTTCCAAAGCCACCAACTACTTTTCTCACATCCTTCAGCAGAGGCGAGAGGCGAAAATACACCAGAAAGAAAGTTTGCCTAAACCGGGTATCAAACTCACAACCACCACATCATGAGTCCAACACGCTCACCACTGAGCCACCCAGGCGGGCTTCTTGAGCAAAAAATGTCAATCTGACAAAACCATCATTTTCCACCCTATGATGTTTTCTGCCATCTCAAAGACATAACTATCATATTTCACATAAATGTATTGGTTCTCTTAAAATCCCTTCAATTCAGACTTTTCAAATATTTTGCTACTGGTAAAGAGTCAACAAAGCCAAATAAATATGATGTTGAAGAAATCCATGGAGAGAAGGATATATTATTGGTCACCACACACTTGGGGTGTCCTGTAGTACATCACAAAGGTGCGTAATTATGGGCGACTTGTCACATCGTTAGGGACAAAGATGGGGAAATAACAGTCCCCATGGAACAGTCCTATGCATTACTACTTTAATACAGAATGAGGATAACAATTTACCATGTCACCACTTTAATACAAAATGAGACTAACAGTTTACCCTGAAGTATTGTGTCTGGGGCCATGTTTTATGTCAAATGCCATCACACACCATTTCAGACAAGTAATTTTTTGTGCTTGTCAAGTTGCTTTTGTAAGCTAGACATGGATTTTAATTAAGTTCAAAAGTTGTATATTAAATCATAGTACTTAAGGATTGAACATCATCAGTCAACCTAAAAACAGGTAATATAAGTTGCTCCTTTCACTAAAGAAAACAATGTACCATTTTAGGTCCATGCAGAGGACAGACTTTGAAAAACCTACAGGGAAAATATTTATATAGAAAATATAATTCAGGCATCGTTTTTTTTTACAACAATATCTGAGCAAGAGCATAAAGATGCCATCCCTGAAGGAGCTTAGTTCAACCCTTGAAGGGCCAAATGACGTTAACTCACAGAGCACAACTCACTGACCTTTTGTGGACAATGTAGATAAAAATCAGACTGCACATAGTGAGCAGTCTGATCTTTGATCTACACTGTCCGTCAAGGGCATGTTACCTAAGAGATACCTTTGAAATAGGTAGATTTAGGTTTCATTATCAACTCAAAAGTTTCATTTATATATTTAGCAGGATATGGATTCCTATCTAAAATTTGGATGTTGAAATCTCAAGGCTGCTAGAGACCTAAAATATGGACAAGATCAGCCAACACAATTACCCTATGCCTTAACCCTTTACTCCACAGATACTCATTTTTACACATTGCTTGTAGGAGTCTTCGGAAAACAATGTGGCAAAAGGTGAAATTGCTCGTGACAAGCAATTTCACCTTTTGCCACAATGATTTCTATGCTACCAAAAGTTGTCATATACACATAAGAAATGGCTTCATCCTTGGTGTTATTTAGGGTCAATTAGAGATGCCATAGAAATGCCTTATGGGGTAAAGGGTTAAAGTCTAATCTTATCTACACAGTCCACAAGAAATAAATTACATTGTGCTTGTATTGTGCTTAGAACTTTTACAAAAGCAATGTCTGACTTGGAGAAGAGTGGATTTCTTAATGACAAACAAATTCTGCGTTCTATTTTTCCTCAATTTGTCTCAACTTGAACCTTGTTTCTTTTAATCCTGTTTTTCTTTATTTCTCTCTCATAAATACAAGTAAGCTAGGTCCAAAACATCAAAGTGTATAAAGGTGCAATGCGAACAAAAGGTCACAATTTTCATGATCTTAGAAGTAGTGTTTGGATAAAGGGTGTTTCAGCATCCTGACTCTGATTGACACTGAGTGTCTGGTGTGTGTCGTCTCGTCAAACACGACTGATCTCCAGTGAACCTTGGTCACATGATGGCCATGTGGCTGGTGTTCATGTTGGCAGGGAAATTTTGTCAGCAAACAAAAAAAGAGGCCAACCTAATGTCTTTGTGCATGCCGTCTTAGATTGCCAGGGATATTAAATTACGCCCTAATCTGTTGTTTTATTTCCTAGAAAAAACACAGGACTATATTACCTTGGTTCTCCGAGTACATATAATTTGGTCTTTCAAAGCCTAAACAGGATGGACTAGTTAAAAAGTTAGCTTTGAAAAGAAAACATCCTGAGACATGCCTAAATGTTTACAGATTTCAAATCCTGTTATGTATCAGTCACCCTTTCAGCCTCTATGAAATGGCATGGACACTCCCTCACAAGCAAAACTGACAATCCAGAGTTTTTAATGGACTTGAGGATGAGACTGTTTCACAAGATTGTAAGAAAAGGAGAAAATGCTAGTTGATAACATTTTCTCCAGTTCCCATGTTTCCTACCTGGCAAGCATTCAAATAACCATTTTAAAATAATTTTGTGATTTGCAAAAGCCCTCAATCTGGAGGGGGTCTGAAATATGTCATTTTGGAAAATGTTAACAACTTCTTCTTGGTAAAATTTCTTGAACATGTATATTCTATGATACATTACTGACACAATGGCAAGCACATGCTAAGTTCTTAATAAAACTATGCTTTTATTGTATCATGCATGAAATGTGACTAAGTCATTCATACTGAAACAGAGCTCCAGAGAGGAGGGAGTGATGGTCCATTATTTCTATTCGGAACCCTATGATGTGTGTACTCATTTGATTCGTCTCAATGAGACAATTCTGATGAGTGCCCACAACAAAGGGTTTAGTGGAGAATTATTAATATTTTCAATGTTGAAATCAAAATCACTCAGTCTATCAGGAGCTCTGCTGAAAGTAAATCTAAAGCAAAAGTATCTAAATAGTGAGAGGCATATCAACAATAGGAGGGCTTTTCATGACATTTATAGCTTTTATAGATGGTGTAGATCAAGTTCAGACTGCACACTTAGGAAAAGACTTATGGTTAGTTACTTCACCATAACTCGTAACAGTGACAGATTTCTTTTTTTTTTTTTTGGGGGGGGGGGGGGGGGGTCCAACATCATACTTTATGTGATTATGTGCAATCTGGTCCTCATCTACAGTATCCGTAAAAGCACTTGGTGTGATTTCCCTCCCTGTGGATGTTTATCTTAGTGTAAATTGTGAAATTTTCATGCAGATTTGAACATAATCTGTAGAGAAAAGGGTTAACCCTTTACCACACTACATAAAAAGAAGACTTGTCCAAGTTGACAGCATTTGCAGAGGACAACTCTAATGCAGCTCAAATGATGGGCATTGTCTTTGATAATGTTAAAAACATTGAAGGAAAAAGAGAAAATGCTGGTAATCAGCATTTTCTCCTTTTCATAAAATGTTTTCAGAAGGCTTCGCTTTTGTCCTTAAAACTCCGGATTGCGCTGTACAGGATTAAATGTGTGCTGTAAAAACTGCACTATTGTATCATATTGATTTATATTACCTGCAAAATATATCCCCTTGCATAATCCTCGTATGACCAACCAAAGCCATGGAGCACCTGCAGCACCTCTTCATGTTGTAGAACGCTGAAAAGTCTGTCGAGGAGGATCTTCAGTCGAATAGGTGTGGCCTGGGCTCCATACAGCATGAGAGAGGCAATGTCAAACACAATATTTGGTTGGACAATTTCAACCTGCAGTCCCACGTTGAAAATGTGTCGATATCCAAGTTTGTCAAGGGCTGGAATGAGAAAGCAGGAAACAGTTGTAATACTATAAATTATAGAATGAAGTCAATACAAATTTTGATCCAAAATATGATATAATGCAAGTATGACTGCTTGAAATATGACATGGGTTTATCCCCAAATATCAACCTTTTACCAAACAATAAAATTAAATGAAAGTTCGATAGTAAGACAACAAATAAAGTGTAGCCCAAATGATGGAGTTTCTCCTTGATAGGGCAGAGGAAATTGCGAGAAAAGAAGAAACTGGTGTCTACGAGCATTTTCTTCATTTCCTACTATGTTTGCAAATGCCTCCTTCATTGGGTTTGTTATCACCAATCGTTGTTAGTATAATAAAGACATAGACATATGTCTATAATATAATTAATCTATCCAAGTTGTTGCATGGAATACAAGTCCCTGGCCTTAATCCATGACCAAAAATGCAAGGAATACAAGTCCTAGGCATTAATCCATGACCAAAAATGCAAGGAATACAAGTACCAGGCCTTAATTCATTACCAAAAATACAAGTCCCAGGCCTTAACCCAATACCTAAAAACAAAATTTAAGACTTGTCCAAATTGAAAGCATTAGCAGAAGACAAATGTGAATCAAAAATTGAAACTCATTTGAGAAAAGGTAGAAAACATTGTGGGAAAAGGAGAAAATGCTGGTTACCAGCATTTTCTCCTTTTCCCACAATGTTTTCTAAAGACTTCTTTCTCAGGGTTGTCAAAGGTAGGGATTGTGTGGTAATGGGTTTACAGCTTCCTTTAACTCATTACCAGATGACATTATTTTAGACTCGTCTAAATCAAAAGCATTTGCAGACGACAAAATAAATGTGACTGAAATTTTAAAATTTGCTTTGTGAAGGTTAGAAAACATTGTGGGAAAAGGAGAAAATGCTGGTTACCAGCATTTTCTCCTTTTCCCACAATGTTTTCAAAAGCCTTCTTTTCCAGGAGCGTCAAAAGTAGGGATTGTGTGGTAATGGGTTAAATTTATATATTATATGTTATTTTCTGCAATAATGAGTTTAACTCTTTACTAAATAATAAAATTTTACACTGGTCCAAATTGAGGGTTTAATTGAGGACAAAATTAGCACGACTCAAAAACTGGAATCTGTTCAGGAAGGGTAAAAAGCAATATGAAAAAAGGAGAAATGATGGTAAGCAGCATTTTCTCCTTTATCCATGATGTTTTCAAAAGGTTTGATTTTCAGGGCAGTGAAAACTAGGGATTGTTTGGGAAAGGGTACACTAACTCATAACCAAACAACAATATTTTAGGCTTGTCCAAATCAAAATCATTTGCCGACAACAAAATAAAAGTGACTGAAAATTTGAAATTTGTTTTGTGAAGGGTAGAAAACATTGTGGGGAAAGGAGAAAATGCTGGTTACCAGCATTTTCTCCTTTTCCCACAATGTTTTCAAGAGGCATCTTTCTCAGGGTCTTCAAAAGTAGGGATTGTGTGGTAACGGGTTAAAGATGTAAACTTATGGCCAGAGAGAGGAGAAAGTGAATTATGCCACATTCTCTCCCCTTGACAAGAGACTTCTGGCAAGAGGCTTGAAAACCCATAAACCATAAAATGTTGCTTTGCCAGAAGACACAGGTTACCTTAGCAATAGTGTTTTTTGTGTCTGTCTGTCTGAACAAAAAGTCTGTTATTAACCCATTACCACACAATCCCTACTTTTGACAACCCTGTGAAAGAAGCCTTTAGAAAACATTGTGGGAAAAGGAGAAAATGCTGGTAACCAGCATTTTCTCCTTTTCCAACAATGTTTTCTACCCTTCCCAAAACAAATTTCATTTTTTCAGTCATTTTTATTTTATTGTCTGCAAATGCTTTCAATTTGGAAAAGTCTTAAATATTGCTGTTTGGTAAAGAGTTAACCTTGGAGTACTAAATAAATTGATTTTGACATTTTAATTCTTTACCAGACAACAAAATTTTAGACTTATCAAAATAGAAAGCATTTGCAGATGATAAATACAGGTTAACTGGCAATTCACCTTTGAGGAAGTAAGAAAATATCATGGAAAAAGGAGAAAAGGTGTTTTGAAAAATACTCCCAGAAAAGAAGAAAAAGCTGGTCATTGGAAAATGGAGAAAATTCTGTTACCCAACACTTTCTCTGTTTTCCATGTTGTTTTCTCTATTTCAACATAAAAGTATGCTCAAACAGTTACACGAAAGAGGTATGACAATATAACTATAAAATAATAAAAGATAGAGAAGATAAAGTGAGGCAGATGGTGACATCAATTGTCATGATGAGTACGATGATAACGAAGACATTGGTACGAGGATGTTTACATGTTGAACCCACAAGTAAGCTTTTTTACATGACAAAAGTGCAGACTATGTGTAATTAGTTTGCCAAAAGCCTCCTCTTATGCTACTGTGACATGACACAATGTAGCAAATAGCATTCCGATGAACTCGTTACCAAACAACAAAATTTTAGACATTTCAAAATTCAAAGCATTGGCAGGTAACAAAATAGGTGATGACTCAAAAACTGAATGGATGGAAGAAAGAAACAATTGTGGGAAAAGAAAAAAAAATACTGGTTACCAGTATTTTATTTTTTTACCTACAATATTTTCAAAAACCTTTTACCGCAGAGTTGTTACAACTCGGGATTGTGTTGGAAAGTGTAATGTGTCAATCCTGATAGAAAGGGAATAATGATTTGAACAATATTTCTTGATAATCATATTCCTCTGAAATTTACCAGCATTTTAACCTTTTTCAGTTTTTCAAAAGGCTTCTTCCAAAGGGTTGCTGAAACCTGAGAGCTTGTAGTAAAGGGTTTGTAACACATAATGAGCTAATTGCAGTTGTAAATTAGAACAGAGTACAAAGGTTAATAAAGGACACTGTACTGTATTGCATTGTGGGAAGGCACCATTTTCACCTGCACCAGCATGTATGACACTACATGAGACAAAATTAAGCAAATTGCAAGCATGTGAGATGGGATAAGACAACAGCTTTTTATTTGATGGCAATAACATGTGTAATTAACAGGGAATTAATCAATCTGTACAGAGGCCCGGCTTCAGCTCTATTAGACTATATACCTGGAGTGCCAGTTTATCAGATTGTATTGTTAGAATTATCATGGTCTGTTTAGTTATAGGTCAACTACTTACTGCACAGAAATTAGTTATTGTCAAATCATCTTCGCAAGCCAAGGCTGACGATTCACTTCGCTACTCTACCCTTGGCAGATTGAGCTTGATATTTACATTCCCCGATATGCTTTTTCATTGGATGTAGCCAGCTCTAACTGCAACGAATGAAATCGCTCGTAGCATTTCATTTTTGATAAAAATAGAATAAGGGTGCTACCTTTTGAATAGAAGGTAAACATGGAAACTCATATGGATGTCTGCCTATCGCTTCAAGTGTATTCGTAAGCAGATTGTAAAATGATATTTCACTGGCTTTTAGAAATATGATGTAAAGGGGGGTAATAACCAGCATCCAATAGAGGGTGCACCGCAGGAATCTCGAAATCGGGCTCAATCAGCCAAGGTAAGATCCACGTGGTGATCGTAACCTTGGCACACGAAAATTTTGTCAAATCTGCTCTAATCCAGTGTAGTACATTGACTTTCAGTGTTTTGCTTAAGTTTAATTTAAACATTCCTTTTGCCCAATGACATTTTGCTGAACTTTTTGAAAACAGGATGTTGCTTTAACCCTCAGAGCACCTGATAAAACCAATTATCTTTTTTCACCTTGACACTCTAATCAAATGATAACAATTGTAATTTCAATTTTTCAACCCCCTTGAGCAAAATGGCTAGTGTAAATCAATTAACAGAGTGCCCATTTTGTGCACAGTGGCCTGAAAGGGAACTACAGTTGTGAAAGGTGCTTCATAGGTAAACAGCACAGGCTAAGTATCAACTTTTGTCCCTATCATAAATGATGTCCATTATGAGCCTTTTTCTTTTAAAAAGAATAATCAATGTCCTACCACACTCATCCATGATAAACTGTGTGGGCAATTTCAACATCTAGTGCATGATGAGATAACCAGTATCAGTAACCTCAGCATCTGGTATATTATGGTCTGGTATCTTGAGTTGGCAGTTGGCAATCTAAACATCAACTAAATGGTCAGATAACCACTGTCATCTAACTATACATATAATCCATGGTTTGATAATAAGAGTAAGCAATTTCAACATTTAGTACTAAGTCAATTAACCAGTATTGGCAATCTCAACAACCAGTGTTGAAAAACACCACATCTAGTGTATGGTCAAGTAGCCTGTTCAGGCAATCTCCACTTCTGGTGCATAGTCCAATTGGCAGTGTGGGCAATCTCAACATCTGGTCCATGGTCCAATTGGCAGTGTGGGCAGTCTCAACATCTGGTCCATGGTCCAATTGACAGTGTGAGCAATGTCAACATGTGGTCCTTACTCCAATTGGCAGTGTGGGCAATCTCAACATCTGGTCCATGGTCCAATTGGCAATGTCAATACCTGGTCCATAGTCCAATTGGCAGTGTGGGCAATATCAACATGTGGTCCATGGTCCAATTGGCAGTGTGGGTAATCTCCACATCTGGTCCATTGACAAATTGGCAGTGTGGGCAATCTGAACATCTGGCCCATGGTCCAATTACAAGTGTTGGCAATCCGAACCTCTGATAAATGTTTTGATAACTCATTTTGGCAATCTCGACATCTTTTGTTCATGGTCTAACAACTCATGTTTACCATCTGTGTTCATCAACCACTCTTTAGCACATTCTGTCTTATTCTCCCATCTTCACGAGCCAAGGTTACGATCACTACTTGGATCTTACCTTGGCGGATTGAGCCCGATTTTGAGATTCCTACGATGCGCCCTCTATTGGATGTTGGTTATTACTCCCCTTTACATCATATTTCTAAAAGCCAATGTAATATCGTTTTACAAACCACTTACAAATATACATGAAGCGATAAGCAGACATCCATGTGGATTTCCATGTTTAACTTCTATTCGAAAGGTAGCGACGCTGTTCTATTTTCATCAAAGATGAAATGCTACGAGCGATTTCATTCGTTGCAGTTAGAACTGGCTGCCATCCAATTAAAAAGCGTATCGGGTGAATGTAAAAATCAAGCTCGATCCGCCAAGTGTAGAGTAACAGTAGTGAGTCATCAGCCTTGGCTTGCGAAGATGTATTCTCCAAGATTTTTAACATTTGCAAATGACACAACTGCAGATTGGGTAAACCAATTGGTTTAGTAAATCAGCAGTTGTGTTACATGCAAATATAGAAAACTCTGCAGAACAAGACCAAGAACATTCTTGACCCTTTACCACACAATGACGCCTTTTAATGACCCTGAGGAACAAGCCTTGTGAAAACATTGTGGGAAATGGAGAAAATGCTGGTAACCAGCATTTTCTCCTGTTCTCATGAAGTTTTCTACCCTATTTTAGAAAAATTCTGTCATTTTATCCACTATAAAATTGTCATCTGCTAATACTTTCAATTTGGATAGGTCTAAAATTTTACTGTGTAGTAAAAGGTTAAGAATGGTTGGTGGTCATTGTAGATCAAGATTAAAGAGCAGAGAACATGCAGTCATGTCACTGATCTACTACAGACAAAAGCAACCAATATTTGCAATTACTGAGGTCTTATTTCCAGCCTCAAAATGTATGTTCAGTTTCTAGAATATGTATCTAACTGACAGAATGACCTTTCACCTCTTTCCAAGAAACGTGTTTGACATAGTGTTGATCAAAGACAGTTTGGCTGATTAGTCACAGAAGCCTTTGTGTACATGCATCCTACTGAGACACATTTTTTCTCAGCACACAGCTGATAAGCCTTTCACAGGAACACACAGTCATGTCACAATCATTAATTCTTGGATGTTGCCATGACAACAGGGCCACATAGTGGTATTTGTCAAATAAACACCCTTGGATCTAAGACATATAAGATTCTTCAAACACAAGCAGAATGTACCAACAGTGTATCTGAGGAGATGGCAAATGAAACAATTTTGCACTGATGCGCATCTGCAAAGAAAATTCCATCTGTTCACCAAAATATTGTCATTTTCTGGGAAAAATATCACAGACATACAATCTTTCTGTATTTATTCTTGGCCACAACTTTTGGTAATTATCAAACTTGGCATTCACATTTCTAATTATCTACCTTGTATCTTTGTATCTTGGTTGTAATGGTCTAACCCTTAACCATAGAAGCCCAAGTTTTAATGACCCAAGGTAGAGGCCTTTTCATAGCATTGTGGGAAAAGTAGCAAAACCTGGTAACCAGCATTTTCTACCTTTCCCATTATAATTTCTATCCTGCCTAGGACCTTCAATTCAATTGTACCTTTTTTAGATACTTTCAATTTGGAACAGTCTAAAATTTGTTGTGCAAGAAAGGGTTAAGTAAACAATCTTGTTTTCACAAGCATGAGAAATGCTGTCAGCTTTTGAAAACATTTTGGTGGAAAAGAAATGGCAATGTGTATTTTCTCCATTCTAAACGATGTTTTCTACCCATTACCGACAAGTCTTATCACTTGAACCAAGTTTAGTTTTTTGTCTGCAAATGCTTTGAATACGGGTGAATCTAAAATTCTGTCATCTGGTAAAGAGATAAGGCCACACCTGTACCTGTTTGTAGTAGACAGTATGGAATCAAGTACACGCTTTTGTCTTTTGGGTCAACATTTCATGCCGCATTTTGCCACTGGTACTTTATGCCATGTTTATCTATCTGTAGTAATATAGAGCGGTAGCAGTGTTTGCCTATCATGCCTACATTTTATTTTGGTTTGAGGTCTAATACAAGTTCGAACAGTTTTTCACATATAAAGTATAGAGGTAGCCTTCAATAACCCTTTACCACACAATGATGACTTTTACTCATTTACCAAACGACAATATTTTAGGCTTGTCCAAATCGAAAGCATTTGCAGACAACAATATAAAAGTGACTGAAAATTTGAAATTTGTTTTGGGAAGGGTAGAAAACATGGTGGGAAAAGGAGAAAATGCTGGTTACCAGCATTTTCTCCTTTTCCCACCATGTTTTCTAAAGGCTTCTTTCTCAGGGGCTTCAAAAGTAGGAATTGTGTGCTAATGGGTTAATGACCCCAAAAACTACTTTTACATAATAATGGGTCCCTAAAAACTATTTTTACATAATAATGGGTCCCTAAAAACTATTTTATCACAGACTGAATCATGAGGTAGAGTCATCCTTCCAAATTTAGAAAATGTAAAGATAGAAAAAAAATTGGCCCATGTACTAAAACCATTCCCTATAACTGTACAAAGCAAGCACCTGTCTTAACCCTTTACTCCAAAAGGCATTTCTGTGGTATCTCTAATTGACCCTAAATAACAGCAAGGATGAACTTTGAGAAGGGAAGAAAATATTGTGGGAAAAGGACAAAATGCTGGTTAGCAGCATTTCTCCTTTTCCCACAATGTTTTCAAAAGGCTTCTTTCTCAGGGTCGTCAAAAATTGGGATTGTGTGGTAAACGATGTGGTCAATGGGGTGAAGAATGGGTCCTATGGCAATGATTTTAACCTTTAGAGAGAATTTTGGAAAAGCAGAGGATTGCAAGCATTTTTTTTGTTGTTGTTTGGCGTTTACTGGCACTTTCATACAACTGTTGCAGAAAAAGAATAATTGGAGAATCAAATGCTCCTGTTTCCACAATATTTCTGTATGTCTGGGGTCCTGCATGGCTCAGTAGTTAACCCTTTACATCACAATCCCAACATTAAACACCCCTGTGAAAGAAGCCTTTTGAAAACATTGGTAACCAGCATTTTGTCCTTTTCCCACAATATTTTCTTCCCTTCTCAAAGCAAATTTTCCATTCTTTAGTCACATTTATTTTGTCGTCTACAAATGCTTTCAGTTTGAACTATTCTAAAATTTTGTTGTTTGGTAAAGAGTTAAGTATAGCAGCCGTAACCTGGGAGCCCCAGGTTTTTCAGCCCCACTGGAAGCATGCTGCTCTCTCTAAGGGTGTGTCCTTTGGCAAGTGACTCAGAGCCTTACCCAAGTGCTAGTTAACCCATTACCACACTATCCCTACTTCTGACGCCCCTGAGAAAGAAGCCTTTTGAAAACATTGTGGGAAAAGGAGAAAATGCTGGTAACCAGCATTTTCTCCTTTTTCCACAGTGTTTTCTACCCTTCCCAAAACAAATTTCAAATTTTCAGGCACCTTTGTTTTGTCATCTGCAAATGCTTTCAATTTGGACCAATCTAATATTTTCTCGTGTGGTAAAGAGTTAAACCATAACCAAATGACAAAATTCAGACTGGTCCAAATTGAAAGTGTTTGCAGATGACAAATGTGACCAAAGAATTGAAATTTGTTTTAGGAAAGGAAGAAAATATTGTTGGAAAAGAAGAAAATGCTGGTTACCAGCATTTTCTTCTTTCCCCACAATGTTTTCAAAAGGCTTCTTTTACAGGGTCGTTAAAACTTGGGTTTGTGTGGGAAAGAGGACATGAAGAGGAAAATAATTATGCACTAAGCATCCTTTGAGCAATATTGAAATTGTCATTCTGCAAATTCTCTCTTCATGGACAAATGTAGACCTTTGTTGTGTGGCAAAGAGTGAAAGCGAGCTCTGTTTTACAACAGAAGTCATATGTGGCAGGATTCTCCAGGGATAAGGAAAATGAAAGTTCAACCATCAAAAATAATTGAATATGACACTAGGTTTGTCAATGAGGGACTATAAAGAACATAGGGGGAGTCTAGCTTTGTCAGGCCTATTAGGGTTAACCCTTCATAACTACTGGGATCATTCTGGCATTCACATGACATGTCTGTGGATCTTTCTGGCTTTCACGTGACAAGTCTGTGGATTTTTCTGGCTTTCACATGACAAGTCTGTGGACCTTTCCGGCTTTCATATGACAAATCCATGGATCTCTCTAGCTTTCACATCTATGATTAGCCCATGGATCTTTTTGGCTTTCACATGACAAGTCTGTTGATCTATCTGGCTTTCACATGACTAGTCCATGAAATTTCTAGCTTTCACATTTATGAATAGCCCATGGACATTTCTGGCTTTCACATGACAAGTCTGTTGATCTATCTGGCTTTCACATGACTAGTCTATGAAATTTCTAGCTTTCACATTTATGACTAGCCCATGGACATTTCTGGCTTTCACATGACAAGTCTGTTGATCTATCCGGCTTTCACATGACTAGTCCATGAAATTTCTAGCTGTCACATTTATGACTCGCCCATGGACATTTCTGGCTTTTACATGACAAGTCCATGGATCTTTCTGGCTTTCACAAGAGAAGTCTGTGGATCTTTCTGGCTTTCATATCTATGACTAGCCTATGGACCTTTTTGATTTTTACTCAACAAATCCATGGATCTCTCTGGCTCTCATATGTTAAGTCTGTGGCTCTTTCAGCCATTTACATGACAAATCCATGGTTCTTTCTAACTTTCACATCTATGATTAGCCCATAGATCCTTCTGGCTTCTACATGACTTAACATGTTACCACACAATCCCAACTTTTAACGACCCTTATAGATTTGACTGTTGAAAACATTGTGGGAAAAGGAGAAAATGCTGGTCACCAGCATTTTCTCCCTTTCTCACAATGTTTTCTATTCTATCAAAGATAGGAGTCATCATCTTGACTACACTGAATCTGTCTACAAATGCTTTCAATTTAGACAAGTCCAAAATTTTGTCATATAGGAAAGTAAAACTGGGTCCATATTCACTGACCATTCTAGAGAACGTCCTTTCTCTTGTTCTGCAAGATTTTCTAACTGTTAACCCTTTCCCAAACGGCAAATTTTGGACCAGTCCAAATTGAAAGCATTTTGCAGATGACAAATTAACAGTTGCTAAAAAGATGATTTTTTTTCTATGTGATATAGTAGAAAACGTTGTGGGAAAAGGAGAAAATGCTGGTCACCAGCATTTTCTCCTTTTCCAACAATGTTTTCAAAAGGCTTCTATTCCTGACCCGTGAGATTGGTTGGGAAAGGGTTAAAGTAACAAAAGTTCTGTTACTTTCACAATGACAAAATTCTGAAGAATAAGACTGAAAATGCTCTAAAGAAAGGCTGGTGAATACAGACCCAGGTTAATTTTCTCTCAACCAGTTGCATTTCAGTATAATTCCTTGTGTGGGTCCATACAATGCTGTATTTTTTTTCAAAAGATGTTCTTATGAAAATGCTTGACAATGCAATGTGTTCATCTTTTTTGCCTCACTGAAAGTCTTCTGAGACTTAACCCTTTACTCCATAGATACTCATTTCTACGAGTTGCTTGTAGGAGCCTTTGGAAAACATTTTGGCAAAAGATGAAATTGCTTGTGACGAGCAATATCCTCTTTTACAACAATAATTTCAACACTATCCAAAAGTGTCATATACATATAAGAAATGGCTTCATCCTTGATGTTATTTAGGGTCAATCAGAGATACCTTAGATCATCTTCGCGAGTCAAGGTTACGATCACTACGTGGATCTTACCTTGGCTGATTAAGCTCCATTTTGAGATTCCTGTGATGCACCCTCTATTGGGTGCTGGTTATTACCCCCCTTTACATCATATTTCTGAAAGCCAATGAAATATCATTTTACAAACCGCTTATGAATACAATTATTCAACATGAAGCAATAAGCAGACATCCCTGTTTACCTTCTATTCGAAAGGTCGCGGCATTATTCTATTTTTATCAAAGATTAAATGCTACGAGCGATTTCATTCATTGTAGTTAGAGCTGGCTACATCCAATGAAAAAGCATATCAGGGGAATGTAAAAATCAAGCTCGATCTGCCAAGGGTAGAGTAGCGTAGTGAATCATCAGCCTTGGCTTGCAAAGATGACCTTAGTTTTGCCTTACGGGGTAAAAGGTTAAAATCCCAAAACATGCCTCATCTGTCTCTCTACATCTACTTTGTATTTATTCACCTTGTGTTTTTTCTCAAAATCTTTTGTTTTTATCACTTGTTCTTCCAATATCTAATATAACTCATACATGAATATAGATATAAATATGTCTTACTTTTGCATGTTTTTCCCCCCATATCCTTCTTTTTAGACAGAAAACATAAAATTGTGTAATGGGTAATATTGGGCTGCAATATATCATCCTAGCATGCTGATGAACCACTATTTTTGTACTATCTAGACACATGCGACTTGAATCTGCCAACAGGGAGTGATCTGAACCAATAACAGCTTGTCTTTTCATCTTTCTTCATCTTTAGGGAAATCAAAGTTTTTCTTCTAACTCAAATTCTATCTTAAGCATTCGTCAAATTAATGGTATCTTTCTGCGGTAAAATTCATAAAGAAATTAAAAAACACCATACACAAATTGACGCTTCCTCCTTTATTAAAATGTAAAACTTATGAATTCAAAGCAGTATAGCAAGAGATAATTACATTTTAATTTTTTCAACCAGCTAATCACCAAATGATAGAAATATACTTTCCTTCCCCAGTAGGTCTTAGATGACCATAGTATTCAGTCAGACTGCCATAAAATAATGCATATAGTACTTTGACAACATCATTTTACAAACAAAGGACAAACTATTCTTCAAAGTACTTGATTTTTATAGTTTCCCTTTAATCAACAATTGACAATAGTTTGAATATATTTTTTTGCTAATATAACTACAAAACATTCAACAAAATTAATGAACTAAGACAGATATGTTGGACAAGACACAATATTTCTCTAGCACAAAAGTGCACAGAATATCAAGGGATGAAGTCAATATGGTATCACTCCAATGATCTTGGACATAAACGACCAACAAGGGGAGATACAAATCATTCTGTTTTTTGCGGACATTTATGCCATAATGTAAACTTGGCATGTCAATTAGATCTAGCTTGACTTGAGTACTAATAGGTATGTTTTGTTACCTCCCCTGAGCCAGTAATTACGTTACAATTCACTCCCTTGAGTGCTCTTTGACATCAAACAGAGACTGTTTCAAATAATTCAGAGGAATAAGAAAAATAATGGCCACCACAATATGTTTGTAATATAATTGACAATTCCGTAAGGACCCGTGGTTCTTTCTATATTCATGCAAGACAGAAAATAACTTGATTTGGAGGCTAGATCTTTGTTTCTTTAGTATGACCTAAGGTTTTACCCTTTACCAAACACTGTCTCATATTTCAGCAACCATGATGGAGAGATACTGTTGAAAGCATGGTTGGAAAAGGAGAGAATAAAAGTTACCAGCATTCTCTCCTTTTCCCAAAATGTTGCCCAAACATTCCAATCACGTAAAAAACATGCAAGATTGTTGTCCATAAACTTTTTGAATTTAGACAGGTCAAAAATTTTGATGTCTGGTAAAGGATCAAAAGAGTAGAATTTATGTCTCGCTGGTTTCAAACCAGGTCTTGTTATCCTGGTAATTATTCCAAATTTGGAGTAATCGTCACATTGGGAAAGAACACAAACACACTAATTATATTTTGCTGCCATCATATTGGATGAGGACATATCAAGTATTGTCTGCATCTCGGACTTTGTCACGCAACTGTTCCAACTTCCCTGTAAAAATGTTTCTAGACAACTTTTTGATCATCCATGCTTACAGATATATGCACAATTGTATCTGCTTGTACATCAAGTTTGACCCATTACCACACAATCCCTTATTTTGACGACCCTGAGAAAGCAGCCTATAGAAAGCATTGTGGGAAAAGGAGAAAATGCTGGTAACCAGCACTTTCTCCTTTTCCCACAACGTTTACTAACCTTCACAAAATAAGGTTTAAATTTTCAGTCACTTTTATTTTGTCCTCTACAAATGCTTTGGATTTGGACAAACCTAAATTTTTATTGTTTGGTAATGAGTTAAATTCCATCTTCTGCAGTCTGATTCTACATTATACTTTATTTCAATTAGATCTAACATTATATGGATATATATATAAAAAAAACCAACTTTAACCCTTAACCAAATGATGAAATTTCAGTCCAGTCAGAAATTAGTTGCCAGCCTTTTCTCACATTATTTTCAAAGCTGTCATTCTGAAGGTCATTACAACTCATGATCTTGAGCTAAAAGGTTGTTGTATGTCAATGTCAGAAGAAGAAGGGTTTATAAAACAGTTCTGGAAAAAGGGAAGTACTGGTAGGTAAAAAGTCTCTCCTTTCTTATGCCAATACCAGTCCTTTTGCTTTTGACAAATCCTACATAACTTTCAATATTCAGACCTGTTTTGCATTTACAAATACTTTCAATATGAAAAGGCTGTAGACTTTGTGGGAAGTTTTTTTTTCCATTGGACAGGAACAGTTGTGTCTTTTTATCTATCCCAGTCTTTCTTTGATAATCCCCCCATCTCAAGTATCAACTACTTTCACAACACTTTCCTCTCCCATTATATTTCAAGTCATAAATTCAGGGTCTGAGTGATTTAAGTACATAATTCACACCCTCTTGATGCAGAAGACAGTTGAAGTTTGTGATAATTACCTTAGTTTATGTTGGGAACAGGAAGTTGATTAACATGGAAGCAGTCTGTCAAAGTACCAACAAAGAACCAGCCCGTCAAAATTAATTGAGAACTGTTGTTCGATAAACCAAATAAATACCTGAGGCAGAAGATGTCAAGAGGGAAAAAGGAACTCATTTCAAAGAGTTCCTGAATGTGGAAAAAGAGCCAAGTCTCAGATTTTGAAAAGTCTTTTACATTAACCTTTTATGTTTATGTGACCATCAACAGCTCTTAAATCTTTGCCAAACAAAATTCCCAACTTTTCCAAATTCAAAGCATTTGCAGATGACAATATAATGATGTGGCCAAGCAATACATCCCAAGGGATACTTTCATCAGAGTGGCCTGAGATTAAATTCAAAAAGGATTTTTAAATAAAGAAATCCAGAAGTGAAAAAATAATGGTTCTTACAAAAGCTGTGATAAATCATGGAAGAATGACCAACAACCCCTATTCTAAGTCCTGCACAGAGTAACTGGGGTCCGGCCCATAGCCCAATTGAAAGCATTTTGTAGATGACAAACAGGATATACAGGTAGGTATTAGAAAAAAATTGTCTTTGACAGAGAAGGAAACATTTTGGGAAAAAGAGAAAATGCTGCTTATCCAAAATGTTTTCAAAAACCTAGTGCTTCAGGGTCATTAAAACTTTAGTTTAACTCTTTACCAAACAATCCCGACTTTTAACACCCCTTGGCAAGAAGCCTTTTGGAAACATGTTTTCTACCCTTCTCAAAACAAATTTCAAGTTTTGAGCCATGTTAATTTAGCCATCTGTAAATGCTTTCAATTTGGACCAGTATAAAATTTTGTTGTGTGGAAAAGAGTTAAACATATTTATCTTCCATCGATTGAAAAACAAGTTCTAACAATTTATACTAATCTCTCTTGATTCCTTAAAACTTGTGGATTATGTGGTTCACCCATTTACCACACAATCCCTACTTTTGACGACCCTGAGAGAGAAACCTTTGGAAAACATTGTGGGAAAAAGAGAAAATGCTGGTAACCAGCATTTTCTTCTTTTCCCACAATATTTTCTACCCTTCACTAGACAAATTTCAAATTTTCAATCACTTTCATTTTGTCGTCTGCAAATGCTTTCAATTCAGACAAACCTAAAATTTTGTCGTTTGGTAATGAGTTAAGGTTCACATGAAAAGAAGGGTACACACATTATCACCATGAGAGCCACTGAGGCCCTGACAAAAAGACTCCTGTTTCAAGATAAGGCCTAATAAAATCACCACTTTATCAAGGATGGACCTGTAACCAGTCAGAGAAAAGAATGGGGCAACCACCTTTGTTTTCCCACATGAAATAAGGGAAGCAGAAACCTTGGGTCATGAAAGTCCTTTTTTTTTTCCCCAAAATTCTTCAAACTCTTTACCAAATGAAAGAATGGTAGATTCAATACTGTTGCAGAAAACTAAGAAATATTTGGCTCAGAAGTTGGTCATTGTCTTTGAAAGAGATGAAGCCATTGTGGTGAAAGAAGATAATCCAGGTAACCGGCATTTTACTCCTGTCCCACTATGTTTCCAAATGATTTCCAGTCTTTAAAACTTGGGATTATCTGGTAAAGGGTTAAAATTTATAAAAGAAACTTCATTTTCTACATCCTGGCAGTAGAAAGCTTTGCTGAAATTGAAAACATTTGCAGATGACAAATTAACCCTTTACTAAACAATCCCTGGTTTTTATGGCTCTGAGATAGAGGCCTTTTCAAAAACATTGTGGGAAAAGGAGAAAATGCTGGTAACCAGCATTTTCTCCTTTTCCCAGAATGTTTTATACCCTACTGGAAACAAATTTGAATTTTTCAGTAATATTTATTTTATCATCTGCAAGTGCTTTCAATTTCGACTAGTTTAAAATTTCCTCCTTTGCTAAAGAGTTAAATGAGGCAAAAATGGTGGGGTTTGTCTTTCAAGGGTTTGAAAACATTGTGTGGAAAAAGGGGAAAAGGCTGTTTACCAGCATTTTCTGCTTATCCCACACTTTTATCAAAAGCCATTAACTTAGATTATTAAAACACAGGACTGTTTGATAAATTGTTAACCCTTTACCAAACCACGATATTCTAGGCTTGTCCAAATCAAAAGTTTTTGCAGACGACATGTTAAAAGTAACTAAAAATTTGAAAGTTGATTTGTGAAGAGTAGAAAACATTGTGGGAAAAGGAAAAAATGCTGGTTACCACAGTGTTTTCAAAAGGCTTCCCTCTCAGGGTCATCAAAAGTCTGGATTGTGTGGTAATGGGTTAAGCCACAGTAGAGCCTTAACCTACTTCCCCGTACAAAAATAAGCTGGGCTTTCTAAGCCAATGTGATAATTATTTAGTGACCTGTGCCCACTTAGATACCATCTGCTGATCATTTCTGACATAAATATGTCAGTTATATTCACAGCTCCCTACCTGCTCTTAAGATTTATGTTAAAAATTTGCTCTCTACAATTTATAGCAAAAGCCAGAGTCGTCAGTGAACAAAGGCTCTTTTGAAACTGAAGCTATCAATGCAAGAAACACAGAGACCAGTCTTGGCCCTGTGTCAATATGAGAGTGGATGCATGCCTGTAGCTACTACTGTATTAACTCATTACCAAACGACAATATTTTAGACTTGTCCAAATTGAAAGCATTTGCAGACAACAAAATAAAAGTGACTGAAAATTTGAAATTTGTTTTGTGAAGGGTAGAAACCATTGTGGGAACAGCAGAAAATACTGGTTACCAGCATTTTCTCCTTTTCTCACAATGTTTTCTAAAGGCTTCTTTCTCAGGGGTGTCAAAAGTAGGGATTGTGTGATAATGGGTTAAACACTGTAGATTAAGATCATACTGCTCAGCCATAATCTAAAAGGTTATGTCAATACTGTTCAAAATTTTTCACTGGCATTTTCTTGCAGAAATACTAGCCACTTTCCCTATGATGTTTTCCCAAAATTCTAGAAAGGTAATTTCATGCTGTTTAAAACCAGCTCTGTTTGTTGTCTTTTCCTCTCCTGTTTAGAGCTAATGTAAGGTAGGTAACTGTTTGCAGAAAGTACTTTTGCTTCTATGCCCCAGAGAAGAGAAGTTTTGAATGCATCGTTAGAAAAGGAACCAGCATTTTGTCCTTTTTCCCCACAATATTGCTTACCTTACATGAATCTCATCATTGAAACAAAATTATTTGTTTCATTTTAACTATTTTGTCATTGAGCAACAGAGTTAACGCTTTACCACGGGGCAAAATTTTATACCAGTTGGAATTCAGAGCATTTGCTGATTACAGTTTCAATGTGGCTCATACAAAAAGAGTTTTCTTTGATCGCGTAGAAAACATTGTGGGAAAAGGAGAAAATGCTGGTTAGCAGCATTTTCTCCTTTTCCCACAATGTTTTCTAAAGGCTTCTATCTCATTGTCGTCAAAAGAAGGGATTGTGTGGTAATGGGTTAACCTGTGTTGCAACAGCTAACCCTTACCACACAATGCTGACTTTTAAGGACTTTGGGAAAGAAGCCTTTTGAAAACATTGTTGGAAAAGGAGAAAATGCTGGTAACCAGCATTTTTTCCCTTTCCCACCATGTTTTCTACAGTATCAAGAAAAATTGCACCATTTGAGCCAAATTGAAATTGTCGTTTACAAATGCTTTTGAACATGGCTAAAGTTGTGTCATCTAATAAATGGTTAACTCTTTACCACACAATGATGACTTTTGATGACCTTTGGAAAAGAACCTATCGAAAACATTGTGGGGAAAGGAGAGAAAGCTGGCAATAAGCATTTTTTCGTTTTCCCACAATGTTTGCTTCTATATCGCTAAACAATTGCACTGTTTGAGCCACATTAAAATTGTAGTCTGCGAATGCTTTAAATTTGGACTGGGCTAAAATTTTGTTGTCTGGTAAAGGGTGTGTTACCAGGCAGCATACTGAAAATTACAAAGATGTTTTGGGGTAATCTGAGCATAAAAACTAAGGAAGACCTTGCAACAAAATAGGGTGAGGGATTTACTGTGTATTTCATTTCCTCATACCGATAATTACTAAAATTAATTCCAGGTATTCCATGCCATGCGCAGTCTGTCCCAAAATGCCTCACATATGTTTCAAGTCAAACTTCCTGTGAACTTCACCCTTCTTCCAATCCTAAAGATTCTCTATTACAAGACACATATACTAAACCTTTCCCTGAAACACTGGGCATTTTCCTAACGCACTACTGAAAGGGTTTTGGTATTTTTTCTATACCTAACCACTGAAAGAGCAAAAATTTAAAAAAAAATGGATTACTTCCTAAAGTAAGGGAAGATCTAGCAAAAATATTATATATTCCACCATCATGTTAAAACAATTTCCAAAGCTTCTAACCAATGAGGTATGGGTTAACCCATTACCACACAATCCCTACTTTTGACGCCCCTGAGAAAGAAGCCTTTAGAAAACATTGTGGGAAAAGGAGAAAATGCTGGTAACCAGCATTTTCTCCTTTTCCCACAATGTTTTCTACCCTTCACAAAAGTAATTTCAATTTTTCAGTCACTATTATTTTGTCATCTGCAAATGCTTTCAATTTGGACCAGTCTAAAATTTTCTTGTGTGGTAAAGAGTTAAAGTCGGACATGTGCAAATGTGGTCCAATTTCTATTTGGCATCAAAGGCAATTTTGGTCATTCATGTGGGCAATGTAGAAGAAGATCATTGGCTTAGAACTTGCAGTCCCACTTGTGTCTATAATGTTCCATATTTTTGTAATGTTGCAGCCATGTTATTCTTCTAAAAAAAAATCAAACTTTGATTGAATCCCCCCACACCGCAAAAAAGCAAAAAACACCCAAGAAAAATGCTTGACAAATAGGTGAATAGGTGTGTTGAAAATTTCAAGCCAACAGCAATAGGCTAAATTTAGCTCATTTCCAAAGGTAACTTTTATGGGAAAAACTCTTTTGTAATGGACCAAGATAAGACTGCCCCTTTTGTTCCCTCTAAAACTGTCCACAAAAAAAAGTCTTTGAATCACAGTTAACAGCCTAAGGGTTGAGAGGGGTAAAAAAGCCTGACAGCTCCGGTATAGTTTACCTTGTGGGACCTAATTTACCGTTACACTGATAAACTTTGCAATTGAATGAGGAACTTCCTCCTGTTTATAACAGTAAATTACTGTTTGTCCAAAAAGCCCATTTTTCAGGCTTCTTCAAAAACTTATTCAATATGTTTGTTTTTTCCTAATATCCAGACTTAATCCTTATCCTCTTACATAAGCAAAAATTAATGAAACTTTCAAACTTACTGTAAAAAGCCAAACATTGTAATTTTGAAAGTATTTTTGTAAGAATATAATTATAAGGAGCAGTGTAGATTCGAGATCAGACTGCATGTTCTATTGTGACATTGAAGAAAATTGCCTTTGAAAAGATACGAAACAAATAAAAGCAACGGCAGACAGAATTAGAGCTGTTACTGAATGTGACTTTATATCCCCGCCTGCACTTTGACAGAAAAAAGTGTCAATTTCAAGGGGAGATAAATCCTCAACCACGAAGAGTTGACACTTGAAAATTGTGTCTTGCAAATCTTCAATATATGATCAGTATATGTGCAAAGTCATATCACAGCAACAGCTTACATATTCATGTATGTCCTAGATTTCAATAGTTTTAAGGCTAGGGCTTGTAAGTATGTTGCCCAGGGAAACTCCAATGACCCTTGTTTTTCATCTTTTCTGCACCTCACACAATATTTCATTGTTAAAGTACACATACTTTGCTCATAACCTTTCTTCAAAACAACACACAAGTAAAGGATGTTTTGTTTTTTTTTGGAAATGCACAAATAAAATATACCGTTCAAAGTTTAGCTTCTCTTCAACCAATGTTAATAAAACGATTGAGGGTGTTTCTCGCAATCTATGTAGATTTGTCTTTTAATTAATAACAGTCTCCCATTAAATATTTCAACATTGCAGAATCTATCATCTAAAGAAACATGAACAGTAGAAATGGCTCATTAATTTGTTCCTTTGATATTAACCCTTTACTCCATAGATACTCATTTTGACGCATCAACAACAGACAGCTTGTGAAAACATTGTTGGAAAAGGAGAAATTGCTCGTAACGAGCAATTTCTCCTTTTCCCACAATGTTTTCCACTCAATCAGATATTTGTATCCTAATTTGTCCACATTTTTGACATCATATTTTTATTTGCTGCTGAAATGGAAGAGCCTAAAATTGGCATATCAGGTAAAGGGATAACTCTTACCCTGCTGAAATGAATGGAATGAAATTTTTAAGCCCGTATACAAACCCGAATTCTGCTATTTCCATGATAGCTTTTTTTAACCCTTTACCAAACAGTCCCTGGTTTTTACGACCCTGAGATAGAAGTCTTTTGAAAATATTGTGGGAAAAAGAGAAAATGCTGGTAACCAGCATTTTCTCCTTTTCCCATAATGTTTTCAACTCTGCTGGAAACAAATTTTGATTTTTGAGTAACATTTATTTTGTTGTCTGAGAGTGCTTTTAATTTGGACCAGTCTAAAATTTTGTTGTTTGGTAAAGGGTTAGAAAAATGTCCTTATTGGACAATGTAGATCAAAGAAGAGACTCCACTTTCATGCAATCTGTTCTTGATCTACACTGTCCACAAAAAGGTCAGTGAGTCACGCTAAGCAGTTTAAAGGTGGCCCTTCAAAATTTGGGATGAAAGTTTTACAAAAATACAAAAATATTGTCTTTATACTCCCAAAGCCTTATAATCCTCATTCATAAAACCCCAGTAATCGAAAACCATCTGACAACATGAGAAATTAGAGATTTACTACGGCTAAGGTTGACATCAACGGGAAACACATTCTGTTTTTACATGAACAACTCTCTCATTTACCTACTGGGAATACACAGACGAAGCTTCAAACTTAGTGTCCGAAGAAGATATTATGAAAAATAACTACATGTTTGTTATGTAATGGAATTTAAGCATAATTAGTCATGTGCCAGTCACTTAACATTCTCACAATGCATTTTTTTATTTTTGGCGCAAAATCTAAAAATAGCTTAAGAGGCTACGTAGCCTTTTAAGAGAATACCATCAAAAAAATTTTTTTTGGTAATTTTATGATTCTTAATTATTGATGATTTGTATTGTTTCAGTGATATATATATTTTTTGATTTGGTGTGATGTGAAAATTCTAAGTAACTACCTTTAAGAGCTAAATGTGTTGTAACTCATTTTTTCATCAGCTCTTAAAGGTGGGTATTTAGAATTTTTACATCTCACCAAATTACTGGAACTGCATATGAGAAAAAGTTAATGCTGAATGTTGAATAAAGAAGATCTTGCCTGATTTTGATAAAATGTGATACTAGGATTTAACCCATTACCACACAAACCCTACTTTTGACGACCCTGAGAAAGAGGCCTTTAGAAAACCTTGTTTTCTCCTTTTCCCAAAATGTTTTCTACCCTTCATAAAACAGATTTCAAATTTTCAGTCACTTTTATTTTGTTGTCTACAAATGCTTCCAGTTTGGACAAGCCACAAATTTAGTCATTCGGTAATGAGTTAAACTTTTAATGGTCATGATAAACATTTTTTTCATTTTTTTTCTTTTAATATAGTAATCATCTTATAATTAAAGTAAGTGGTATGCTACTTACTTGACCATATTTTCATGAGCATCAAGCTACTTTGATTAACTTTTCACTGCACAATCAAGATTTATAACAACTCTGGAAGACAAGGCTTTTGGAAACATTTTTGGGAAAAGAGATAACACTGGTTACCAAGATTTTCTGCTATTCCAATAACTTTTTCTACCCCAAAAAAGACTGAGGTAACCATTTGAGCTGCATGTAATTTGTTGTTTGCAAATGCTTTAAATTTGGTTCAGTCCAAAATTTTGTCATATGGTACAGAGTAAAACCTGACTGGTACAGAACATTTTTGTGGTATTTGTCGAAGACAATACCACAATGAGTTCAAGATTGAATTTTGATAACCATGTATCTTATTTTGTGCAAAGCCGAAGGAAATAAACCCAGTTAAACTCATTTTTTCTCAGGAAAATGAGTTTTTCGGTAGCACTCAGATATTTAATTTGAAATGGAATATTAAAATACATTGGGCAAGGCCATCGATCATTGAGATACTTATTTTTTATTGAAAATAGCGTCTATCGCTCATAGCCTTTTATTGGTGCAATGATACAAATTTGCCTGCTTTTTTGTTTCAAACCAATTCGTTCCATGGCTTGTTCTTCCTATGATTGCGCGCTTCTACATGTGATTGCTCATGAATATTTATAGATCGAAGTAATTGATTGTAATGTTGGACATTAAATGTAAATGGCTACAGATATTTCAAAATTATAGTTTTAAGGTACATGAGCACTCTCCCTTCAACCGAAAAGATATTCATTTGCTTAGTGGGTTGATTTTTAAGCCAATATTTGAACACTATGTCTCTTTTTCTTTCAAACTATTAATTCCACACAATGGGTTTACTTTGACAAATACCACTTCAGCGTTCTCAATGCTTTGATTAGGGAAAGCATGAAGCTTTTCGACCAAATATGTATGATAGATCATTAGACAATCAAGATCCAACGGCAAAGTTTCAGCAGTGTGAGCCTATCATAAACATAGAAACTATGTACAGTGGTGTCCAAGGTTGTGAGGTAGATTGTAGGCCTCGTAACTTTGAGGTCCAGATTTCAATAACACAGAGCGGTCGTCAACTTTCGGATTTTTTACTGACCCACACATTCGACATGAGTACTGATGTAGTTCCCAGGAAGCAGAGTCCAGAGAGATTGGTATAACTTTATGAAAATGTTTCTCAATCAATGTAAACAAATACGTTTAAAGAAACTATAGTAGTTCTCCTTACCTTAACTCTTTATCACAGAATCCATGGAGAACGTATTAAAACATTGTGGGAAACGAGAAAATGCTTGTTACCAACATTTTCTCCTTTTCCCACAATGTTTTCAAATGCCCTCTGCCTCAGGGTCATTAAAACTTTGGTTATGTGTGGTAAGACAGTTTAGGGTTAAAGCCATCAAAATAAGTCTTAACACATATTTGGCAATAGACTTTCAAATAAAACCTTAAATAATACACTTCACAGCACATAATTGTCAAAAGTCATTGCAGTCTTGACTACTGAAGCAAAGGGAGAAAAAAAACAGCCTTCAGTTTTATTGACTGCACTTCCCACTTTTTTGTGTCAGAGTGGGTATGTATTTTATAAAATAAATTTGGAACACATTGTCAGTTCATCCTCCAAAAAGCCTGGTGTAACTGCCGTCTTGTCAGCATGCCAAACCCGTAAACACTTCAAAATGCTCAAAATTGTGTTGCCGATAACAAACAAATGTTTTTAAGATAGAAAAATGTGATTACAAGACCTGGGCAATAAACATCACTGAATGACAGTCATTGTTTCCCTACCTTTGATCCAAGTGAGAGCCTTAGACTAAACAGAAGGGCCACTGGAACCGGCCACAAGCTAGAGAAGTGGAGAAGCACTTAAAATTTGGGAATAAACCCTTAACTATTAACAAGCAACAATACTTTGGACAGCTCCAAATTCAACACATAAAAAAACAAAATACTTTCAAATTTAAAAAAAAAAATGCCTTTGAAAGGGAAAAGGAGAAACTGCTGATAATCAGCTTTTCAAAGGACTTCTTTCTCAGGGTTGCTAAAACTCCGACCTTATTTGTTTAGTAAAGGGTTAAAAAACTGTGCAGTTCTTTACTCCAAAAGCCTAAAGTCAATGTAGATGACGATTCACAGAAGCTTATTTTGTGTACTTTGTGCATACAAGTAAGCTTAACTTTGTTGGCATCAATATGGACTTGCTTTTCTTGCAGACAAATCAACAAGACACACACAAACATAGCAGACAAGACAAAAGCCTGATTATCTTTGAGTTTAACCATTGACAGGTAAATATCTATGACATCATAATTAATGGCTTATGTACCAGAAGACTTTGCTATCTTATGCATGCATCTTCATGATGCAGATCTAAAAAAAAAAAGCAAGCACCCTCCTAATCATGACAACTCATAAAAGACAAGCCCTTTGATGATAAGGAAAAAGAAAATGCCAAAAAATTGAGGTGAGGAGTGACACTTCTTTTGAAACTCTCTTGATTACAACTTGCAAGAAATGACTTACTCAACTTTTTACCCAAAGAAAAAATTTTAGGTTAGATATAGTCCAAACTGAAAATGTCAACCTCATGAATAAGGAACAAAAGCCCCATTTAGTAATTCAGCAATTAAAATATACCATTATCTCCTGCAAGATGGCGTTCTACAAATACACATCTTAACTAATTTGGGCATCCTGGGTACTGAATCGGACTACTTTTCTGCTCGAATGGTACTTTGAATTTCGAACTAAATTAATCGTTTAATCTATTAAACGCTGTCTGGTGCGATTCATACAGCTATGATCGGCAGTTTAGAGAAATCTGGGCCTATAACATTTCTCCTCAAACATACTAATAAAAGCTATTTCCCCATTGCTACTTTAGAGTGTGTATTACTAAACAACCCCCCCCCCCCTCCCGTGTATTAGGGGGAGTGATGCGTCATATAAGACAGGTTGAATCTTCAATATGAAATGCTCAGACAATGACCATATATAACAAAATTAAAGAGACATAGATGTCAATCTTTGTATAAATAAGCAATGGGTTTTAATACACAGTCATTATAGGGAAGGAAGATATCAAAAGTATGACACATGATAAACTGTGAAAAAAAGAATAATCTAAAATACAATTAGGCAAGTTAGAAATTAATCTGTCCCTTACTTGTCAGTCAAAAGGGATCCTGTAAAAGCTTCAAGTATATTTTTATCAAGATTTAATGGGATTCTGATATAAATTAATATTCAAGTCAGATAACAGTTCCCTTTGAGTCCTTAAGCAGGTGTAATGTAATGTACATAGAAACTCAATAACATGATTTGTATTCTTCAGTCTGGACTCGTACATTCTGCATAAAAATTGTAAAAAAATTTGGTAATCAGTGTTTTATCCTTTTCCAACGGTTCCCTCTTCTCTATCAAAGGTAAATATGCAACTTTTTTCAATTTGGGTAAGTCTAAAATTTTTGTGGGGTAGTAAGGGCTTGGTCAGACCAACTAATGGAGGGAAAACAGACAAAAACATGCAGAATTTTGTTATCTGGTCTCAAAATTCATCTCCTGAGTGAGTCTGCTGCTTGAGTGTCACACGATTGGTGTGTCGAGCAAAGAAGCAACACAATGACAGCATAAGTACCACACATGTAACAGAAAAAACATGTTTACTGGAAAGTACCGGATAATTAAGTCTAATGTCAGATATCATTGTGTGAAAAACTTCCAATCAGACAGAACGGATATCACTGAACATCGCCAAACAAGCAGCAGATTCACCAGATACAAAATGGACACAAAACAGAAACGAATGGACATGATAGAATACAATGATTTTTTTTAAATCCACTACTCGTCCATTAGCTCGGTGTGACCAAGCCATACAAACTTAATTTCTAAATCACTTAAAATCAACAACTACACAACTTTGCGGTCAATAAAGATCAAGAGCAGACTGCACACAACAAACAGTCTGATTTTTCATCTACATTATCCAATTTGCAAAAGAGTTGAATGTGAAAATATGTAGGTCTTATTTCTTAACTGGAAATGTTTGTTACGTTTATTCAGTGCCCTGCAGGATAAAATTTTGAAGCCATTTGGCTTTAATTGCCTTTAGGTGTCTTTTCTGTAACCCAACTTCATTTACCTGAAAACAGATTACTTTCATGTAATTACTTCAATCCTTCATCTAAACTATTTGAAATGCTGAGACACCAGAATGATCTACCATTTACAAAAAGTAGATAAACAAATTAAAATGCGGTTATACAAGCAGACTTTGAAACACTGAGGAAAATCTGATTTTTTTTACGTTTTTGTCATTAGCAATATCTCTGTTATGCGCTACCAATGGATTTGCGCAATCAATCGATCGATCGCGCAAATCCATTGATAGCACATAACATCTCCATTAAAATATTGCTAGATTTCTATAAACATTTTGGAATGCTGTCTATTGATGATCTATTAAGTCTTTATGCCGAGCAACCAAATAGCAGACTGGTCCAAAATGAAAGCATTTGCAGACCAAAAAATAAATGTGACTGAAAAATAAAAAAAAATTGTGTTAGGAAGGGTAGAAAAAGTGTGGGAAAAGGAGAAAATGCTGGTTACCAGCATTTTCTCCTTTTCCCAGTGTGTTTTCAAAAGGCTTCTTTCTCGGGGTCATTAAAAGTCTGTATTGTGTGGTAAAGGGTTAACTCATTACCAATTCTTTGGATTTCCGTAAGTCTAAAGAATTTGTCGTTTGGTAAAGATGATCGGCATTACCAAAAGGGAGAGGGTTAACAGCTGTATGTTGATTGTAATGAGCATAGCAACTGTCAAACCACTACTAACTCATCTTCAGCTGGTAAAAGTATGATGGCACGAAAAAACTCATAAAAAAGTCATTTCACTCAATGGTAGGTAACAGTTGTATAAAAAAATTCCCTATCCACTCACTTCCTGTGAGACAATGATTCTTTACTATTAATTTTCTCTCAAAGATTATGAGCCGTGTGCTTGCAAAAGAGGGCTTCATAAACTCTTTCCCAAACAATCCATGCTTTTTACATACCTGGCATAGAAGCCTTCTGAAAACATTGTGGGAAAAGGAGAAAATGCTGGTTACCAGCATTTTCTCCTTTTTCCCACAACGCTTTCTACCCTTCCCAAACAAATTTCAATTTTTCAGCTAGTTTTGTTTTGTCGTCTGCAAGTGCTGTCAATTTGGATCAGTCTAAAATTTTGTCATTTGGTAAAGAGCTAACCCATTATCAAACAACAAAATTATAGATTGGTAAAAAAAATTGAAAGCATTAGAAGACCAAATAAATGCAAACCAATGGATGTGACTGAAAAACTCAAATTTGGTTACGGAAGGGTAGAAAAGATAGTGGAAAAGAAGAAATTGCTGGTTACCAGCAATTTCTCTTTTTTCCTCAATGTTTTCCCAGGGTCATTAAAAGTCCAGATTGTGTGGTAAATGGTTAATGCAGTCCATGATGCATTATACAAAGCAAGTCATCACATAATTAGGAATCCATTAAACCCATATGGAAAACTGAATGAATCTGGAGGTAGTAGGTCCTTTGACATGCAGAATATTTACCAGAGGCAAATTGACCTGTCACTACATTTAACAGACCCATTAACTATTTACCAAACAACAAAATTGTGGACTTGTCCAAATTGAAAGCATTTGCAGACGACAAAGTAAATGTAATTCAAAAATTGAATTTTGACTTTGGAAGGGTTGAAGACATTGTGGGAAAAAGGAGAAAATGCTGCTTACCAGCATTTTTTCTCCTTTTCCCACAATGTCTTTAAAAGCTTTCTTTTTCAGGGTTGTTAAAAGTTAGGATCATGTGGTAAAGAGTTAACTCATTACCAAACGACAATATTTTGGGTTTGTCCAAATGGAAAGCATTTGTGGACGACAAATAAAAGTGACTGAAATTTGTTTTGTGAAGGATAGAAAACATTGTGGGAAAAGGAGAAAATGCTGGTTACCAGCATTTTCTCCTTTTCCCACAATGTTTTCTAAAGGCTTCTTTCTCAGGGGCGTCAAAAGTAGGTAAAGAGTTAAGGCCCATTTTCATAGAGTATGCCTCAAATATATTCTTTCATACATGTAGCAGACATAATTATGAGGATGACATTGGAAAACTATGTCATACTGATCTATCTCTTCATATGCACTAATGTCACTGACTATTCACTACAACATTCCCCCCCCCCCCCTATTTCCTATGTATTTTTGTCACCAAAATGTCCTCACTTTAACAAAAAGTCTAATGATGATATGTGTATGGTGATGGGTTAGCCATACATGAAGTGGTCCTGTATTTTTAGTCCCTGAGAGTGAAGGCTTTGGAACCATTCTGTTACTAGCAATCTCTCTCATCTTTGCAAGCCAAGGGTGACAGTCTACTATGCTTCTATACCCTTGGCGGATCGAGCTTGGTTTCAATGTTCCCCTGATACACATTTTCATTGGTTGCAGCTAGCTCTGACTGCACGAAATCAAATGGCTTGTAGCATTTCATCTTTGATAAAAATAGAACAAGGTGGCGACCTTTTGGATAAAAGTAGAAAGTAAACATAAGTACCTACATGGATGTGTGCAGGATCTGTAATGATTTATTACCGCAAAAGACCTAGAGAACAACATTTACAGAAAGTTTCAGTGAGACCAATCAATTATCAGAGGTTTTAGGCTGTATCCCAGCACCTGACCATGAAATGTCGAAATATGTTTGTGGTCATTGCCCAATGTTTGATTTTTGTATTTGTAAATGGTTTGTAAAACGATATTTCACTGGCTATAAGAAATACGATGTAAAGGGCGATAATAAGCAGCATCTGATAGGCCCTGGCATATCATGGAAATCTTGAAATCGGGCTTGGTCCACCATGGCAAGATCCACATAGTGATCATAACCTTGGCTTGCGATGATGGCGACCTCTCCACTTCCCACAATATTTTTTACTGTTAGCTCTACTGTAGTGTTTTGGGCTATTTTGCAGATATGTTCAGTATGGAGAAATATGAAAATCTGTCCTATGGTAGAGAGTTAACTCTTATGGTAGAGAGTTAACTCTTTGCCATACATCAAAATTTTAGAGTTGGCCGAATTGAAAACATTTACAGACAACAAAATGAATGTGACTGAAAAATTGAACTTGACTTTGGAAGAGTAGAAAACACTGTTGGAAATGGAAAAAAATGTCGGTTACCAGCATCTTCTCCTTTTTCTACAATAGTTTCAGAAGGCTTCTTCCTCAGTGACTTTAAAACCAGGGATTGTATGGTAAAGAGTTAACCCTTTCCCAAACAAGCCCTGGTTTTTACCTGTCTGCAGTAAAAGTCTTTTGAAAACATTGTGGGAAAAGGAGAAATTGCTCATTATGAGCAATTTCTCCTTTTCCCGCAGTGTTTTCTACCCATTTCGAGAATTTTCTGCCATTTTCTCAAAATCTGAAATTGTCGTCTGCAAACTCTTTCGATTTGGAAGATTCCAAACTTTGTCATTTTGGAAAGGGTTAATTGCATCCTCTTACCACACTTCCAGTTAAGTAATTGCTTCTTCACAAGTTTTCTCTAAAATTAAAACAACAAACTTCATTGTAATGGCACACAGATGGGTGATTTTGAGGATTCTCAAAATATTGAAAAAACTCCTTCACATGCCATTTAGATCTGCAAGCCTCTTGTGAAAATGAATCATGTGTTCCTGGTCATAAGGAAGCTTGGAATAGTTGATAGTGGGACATTTTGGTGGAATCCGACAAAATCATTCAAGATTTTTCCCTGCATTCTAACTTTGATGAATGAATTACAGACACAGGAAACATGGACTGAACAAAAAATAAATTTTCGGAACTGATGGCTTCTTTATCTTAAAATCAATGGCAACAGGTCAGAAGTTTCTTTCAGGTACTCTGAAACTGCATATGATTGAACCATTTAAAAGTAATTGACATGCCTTTTAATCTCTAGAATATCATACATCAATAATTATGAAGATTCATGTATTTGTCATACTATGAAATATTTTATATGGTGGGAGCACCTGAATGGCTGAAAGGTTTAAATAAAAGTTTAGTACAACACACAGAGTACAAACACAGTTTCAAATTCAGTTAAAAAAGATTGTGATCACCTGTGCTTTCTGGTAGAAAAGACATTTATAACCAGAAAAAATTTCCTGTGGAGACTTATCCACTTAAAGATTCTCCTTCTACTTCCTGGCATCAGTGCACGGAGAACATCAATCAGTAAAATCTTGTAGCTTCCGTTACCTAACAGTCAATTTCTCTAATGTTTACAAATTGAACAGTCAAAGAACACGGAGAGAAAATGGTGACAAAATGCATTTTGTTGTAGGCCATGTAATGTTTTGGCAAAGCAGAGTGTGTTTTTATTTTTCCGAAAAATGTGGCAAACGTTTTCATCTTTTTGCCAGCTGCAGATATTATGATTATCATTTGGATGAGGACAAGGGATTGGCTTCGCTGCAGACGACATTTTGAAAAGTGTAGAAAAAAAGGCAGACACATAGATTAAATACATAATCAACTTCAGTTTGAAACAAAGTTAAAACCAAGGTGAACATTTTCTATTTCCTGGAATTTGGGAAAGTCCTGATATTTTGTACTTAATGTTAACCTTCCACATATCTTTAACCTTTAACAAAATAATCCTGTGTTTTTGCAAACATTTAAATCTAAGGCTTTTGAAACTGTGACAGAAAAGGGAGATCTATTTAAGTAACCAGAATTTCCTCCATTTCCAACAATGTTTTTTTACCCTTTTGAAGTCAAGATACATTCTGTTGTTTAACTTATTACCAAACAACAATATTTTGAGCTTGTCCAAATTGAAAGTATTTGCAGACAACAAAATAGAAGTGACTGAATTTTTGGATTTTTTTTTGTGAAAAGTAGAAAATATTGTGGCAAAAGGAGAAAATGCTGGTTACCAGCATTTTCTCCTTTTCCAACAATGTTTTCTAAAGGGTCGTCAAGCCACATTTACTTTGTTGTCAGCAAATTCCTTTGATTTTGACGGGCAATTTGATAGTAAGTTATGTTCTCCCTGTGCATCTGAAGATGAAGTTGCTGTAAGCAGCCAACTCAAGCATAACTATGCATCATATTTTGTTCTCGAGTGTTTGAGGCAACCCATCAACCCATTGCTCATTTGTTTCTGAACTCTTCAAAAAGTTTTGGATGAGTTGGTTCCAGATTCAGTAACATAATAGCCTTTTCTTCAACCTACTTTTTTCATATTTTTCAGTGTAAAAGTAATCACTTGATTATTGCTTAGGCTTCATGTTTATTGGGTCTCAGATAGCATTATGTAACTAAAAGCTCTGACATTGGCATTTCACCTGCAATCGTATCTCTGTTATTTATTTTAATTATGAAAGATGTAAGCAACAAACCAGTTGCTGGCAATGTCAAGGCTGTATGAACAATTTATTGCCGAAAGAATTTTCTCAAAGGTATTTCATTCATGTCAGTAGTGCATCTGCCTTTACCAAACAATCCCTGGATTTTACGACCCTAAGATATAAGCCTTTTGAAAACATTGTGAGAAAAGGAGAAAATGCTGGTAACCAGCATTTTCTCCTTTTCTCACAATATTATCTTCCCTGCTGGCAACAAATTTCAATTTTTGAGTTACATTTATTTTGTCATCTGCAAGTGCTTTCAATTCGGACCAGACTAAGTTTTTCTTGTTTGGTAAAGGGTTAATTGTTCGACAATACAGAGAAAAAGATTTAAATTAAGTCTGACTGGTCAAGTCTTTCCCTACTGTCGGAAGACACATTGTCACATATTAAATATATCAAGCTTGTAATCCTCAAATATTTCTTGTCTCAAGGATCAGAGCCTCTTAAAATATTCTGAATTTAATTGAATTGTCAAGAATCAAACTATTTTAATTTTCAGGACTAAATTGAATACTTTGGCAAAAGGGATTCACACAACAATCTAGAGAAGTGCTTATTTTTCACTGGTATTTATATCGACCCATGTCAGCCTGCGCAGTGTGCAGGCTGACATGGCTCAAGCCTTTTTGTAATAAATTTTCTACATGTCAAAGGATCATTTTACTCCAAAATGCAGCTGAAGTTTAGGTAAAATGGATACTTGTTAACCCATTACCACACAATCCCTACTTTTGACACCTGTAAGAAAGAAGCCTTTACAAAACATTGTGGGAAGAGGAGAAAATGCTGGTAACCGGGGGTTGTGGTTTCCCACAATGTTTTCTACACTTCAAAAAACAGATTTCAAATTTTCTGTCACTTTTATTTTGTCTACAAATACTTTTGATTTGGACAAGCCTAAAATAATGCCGTTTGGTAATGAGTTAAAATGGCCTATTCTATGGTATAAGCAATATAAAGTTGCATTAAACCCTTGTTTCCTAAAGCCCCACTCATTATGCATATGAGGCATCAGGCTTTGACAAAAAAAAAAATGGCTTTTTGGGCTAGAATGCATGCAGAAAGATAGACAGGGGCAATTGCCCATGAACCTAAAATATATAATGAACATTTTTCCCTTCTGTATAAGCATTCAGTTTGACCAATAACTTATGTTTTCTTTCCCCCCTGACAGGTACTGACATTTTTCCAAGCATTTCACAGACGACTGCTGAGTGGGTTTATAGCTTACCAACTAATGACCATGATCCCTCTGCCTTATCATATTCTTATCTAGTAGATAGACACTTATTCCACACTCACAGGAAGTCTTGATCACATGACCAAATTTGGATGGTCACATGGTTTGGTCACATGACTTTGGTAGGGCAAGATGAGAACCTGGAAGTAACCTTTGATAGATCAAGGTAATTTCTTGTCAGGAAGACATCAATAACAGAATGGTGTTTGTATATATCTGTGAAATATGGGAAGGAGCCAGCTGTCTTGTGTTCTGGTAAATCAAACTACACACTGATTCTCCAACTATAAGCATCTTTTTACCATGACAAAATACTTGACTTGTCCATACTGAAAGTATTCAAGGCAACAAATTAAAATTTGCTTAAATGATAAAAAAGGTAGCAAACATTTTGGGAAAAGGAGTTGCTGCTACCAAGAAAAATGTTTCCAAAGGCCTTCCTCCCCTAGGCTGATAAGTCACTGGATCACTTGGTGAAGGATGAACAGCTGTAAGCACATGTGGACAAGACAGACGACCTTCAGGGGTCAACTAAAATGGATCCTAATTTCTCATTGGAAAGATCCTGGAAAGATCATCAACTTCCTCTAACTTCTTGCCAGATAACAATGACAGACTTTTAACCCTTTGCTATAAAATATTTTTGACTATTGTGAGAAGTGATTTGCAGATGGCGAATTCAATGTGTTTAAAATAATGGAAAACAATCTTGGCTACAACATATTGCTGTAAAAGGAGAAAATGTTGGTAAACAGCATTTTCTTGTTCTCAAAATATTTTGACCTTAGGTTTGTAAAAACTTAGGATTGTTTGGAACACATTTTAAGCTTAACCACTCAATCACAAGTTTTAATGACCCTGGGTAGGAAGGCTTTTCAAATCAGTGTTGGAAAAGGAGAAGATGCTGGTTACCAGCATTTTCTCCTTTAATGTTTTCTAACCTTTGTTGTCTGCTGATGCTATTAATTTGGACCAGTCCATAGTTTTGTCACCTGGTAAAGAGTCAAACCTGTACTGAAAGAACCCATGTGTCTATGATTAAACAAAAAGAGGCCTTTTGAAACATTGAGGAAAATGAAGACAACATTGGAAACCAAAATTTTCTTTTTCTATGAATGTTTTCTACCATATCAAAAACAAGTGTCATCAGTCAAGCAGCATTCAACAAATTTAATATTTTGTCAAGAGTTAATGAGCTATTTTTTCCTTAAAGTGATACACTGATATTTATTTGTTCATCATACCTTCCCTACCATTTTACAGAGAAGAAAATGCACAATAAGCCTATACGAAAAAACCTAAACATAGATACTGTAATAGCTGGTTGTGGGACTAGACTCTATTTTGATGAAATTTATTTGGTACTTATTCGCTTGTTTCTTTACCTAAGTAAGTGCTTATCAACTTGGTGTTACCCCGGAAAATACACCACTTAGAATGCCTACTTATTTACCTTCTTGTCACATAGAGTTGGGAAATGGTGAAATAGTACTGCAAAAAAAACAGGTTTCAGTCCCTACACCCTTCAATTAAGAACAGTAAATGGGGCAACTTGGCTGACATGAATGGCACCATGACACCACTCTTAAGCACTTGAAAAGCTATTAACTGATTACCTTATTTGCAGGGTCTTTTTCTTTTTTGCTGTATTTCTTTACACTTTATATAACTAATTACTTAAGAACATTTCCAAATGACTGCAAATAATATTCTGAAAAAATAATAAGGAAACCTATAGGATATCATTGTTAAATAATAATGGAAAACAATGTTGCAGACAGAGGAAGTGCTCATAAGTAACAAGAACCAGTACACTGCTTGCCACATATATCTACAAGTGGTTATGCCTTACAAAGGAATATTCAGTTTCTTGACATTGCACCATACTTCAAAATTGATTCATCGCTGATTTCAGTAAAGCAACAGCCAGCAAAGTATCAGTAACGAAGAGAGAACAAAGTGAGGACAAAAAAAAAATCATGTTGTACAAGTTCCTTGAATTAAAGAGCTTCATAGCCTCTTGACTCTTTCACTCCCAGGTACATGATTTAAACTTTTTCATTGGCTATAAATATTGTTTATATATAGGTGAAGAGACAGATTGGCATCAGTCTTAAATAAAGTAGTGGGCAGTGTAGATCAGAGATCAGACTGCACATTCTGCACACATACACATTCTGTGCAGTCTAAATTTGATCTACATTGTCCAAAAAAACATCTGGTGTAGTCAACAGTATGGAGAGAGTTAGGTGTTTTGAATGTAGCTAAACAGACAATTTCTGTATGTGATAGGGTAGAAAACATTGTGGGAAAAGGAGAAAATGCTGGTTACCAGCATTTTCTCCTTTTCCTACAATGTTTTCAAAGGACTTCAAAGGACTTCTTCCCCAGGGTCGTCAAAACTCGGGATTGCGTGGTAAAGAGTTCAATGGGCATTTTCAAAGTTCTTTGCTGTAAATTTCTGGCCAGAGGTAACCAAGTTAAATCCCTAAATAATCTCCCTTTATCTGCAGCTCTGATACGATGGATGGATATTCCTATTGGTGCACAAACTGTAACATTTCCCCAAGCACCACCAGGTGAGATATCAATATGCTTGGTGTGTTTAATACTTCAGTGTGATTTTGAAAACCCAAGACGAACATTCTGTGGCCAGTTGCCATGGCACTGTAAGACATTTCACAGCTGCTGCTGGCTCCCTGACATGACAACCTGTAAATCTCCAAGGTGACGGGATCCAACATCTTCCAAAGTACATGCAATATTCAGTTTGACTCTTCACCAGCCAATCAAAGTTTGGAAGGCATTTGAAGAATAATTTAAATGTGATCAAAATTATTAAATTTGTCTTTAAGAGAGTGTAAAATATTGTGGCAGAAGAAATTAAAAATTGCAGGATTCCTGCATTTTCTCCCTTTCCAACAATGTTATCAAAAGCGTTCTCCCATTACCTGACAACTATTTTCAAAATTTTCATAAATGAAAATTATGGAAAGCAGAATGAACAGCTGACACCAAGGAGAAAATGCAACAGAAAATAGTATCGGACAAAACAGTATCAATAACCTTCAGATTTTACCAAACAGTCTTGAGTTTTGATGCTTCTGATGGAGTAGTCTTTAAAAACACTGTAAGCAAATGAGAAAAATGCTTTTAATCAGCATCTTCACCTTTTTCCGTCACAACTCATTATTTAAGCTATCTTTGTCATCTGCAAATGCTTTCAAATCAATCTTGTACAAAAATTTGTTGTTTGGTCACTGGTAAATGTAACCCAGTCACATGTTCATTTTGCATTCTGTCATTTGGTTTCCTGGGAACTAGTTCAGTACATGTAAGTATTTTGATATGGAGGAAAGTGATAATGACATTTGGCACTGTTTGGCTAATGGCACATCAGCTGACAGCAGCCCACAAGGTGATATATTTTGCAGTCTGCCATGCTTTCTGTTCTCCAGAAACACATAACTTCTTTGTCAATGAACAATTTTACGCATGTATACCAGCTATTGACCAGCATTTTCTTCTTTTCCTGCAATGTTTTCCACATGTGTTACTCAGGAAATGATCAGTAAAACAGGGCAAGATTCAAAATGGGGAAGAGAGCAGAGTATCATTCTGTCCTCTCAAGTGTTTTTAATTAATACATACCAGCTTTTGAACAGATTCATTCTGAAACATCCTCAGGACATATTTACCACCATTAGAGCACAAAATGAACAAAATATTTGTATTAAATTATGGTATAAAATTATTGTGCACCTTACATTGAAATGCTTGTTGAAGGCGGAGTCAAAAAGCACTTAATGTTAAACAAGAGCTATCACTTCAAAAATATTTAAATTGTGGTTGGTATATTATTTAAATATGGACAAGTATAAAATTTGCCATGTAGCAGAGAATGACTTGTGCTCCGCGTAAAAATCCCCATTCATACGGTAGCAAGTTTAACCCTTTACCACACAATCCTGAGTTTTATCAACCCTGAAGAAGAAAGCTTTTGAAATCATTGTGGGAAAAGAAGAAAATGCTGGTAACCAGCATTTTCTTCTTCTCCCACAATGTTTTCTACTATTCCCGAAACAAATTTACTGTCTTGAATCGAATTTATTTTGTCATCTGCAAACGCTTTCAAAATGGACTAGTCTAACATTTTTTCATTTGGTAAAAAGTTAAGCTGGGCATAATCATGTTTGAGACCTGACAACATGTGATACTCATGAAATGATCAGTAAAACTGGGCAAAGATTCAAAATGTGGAAGAGAGCAGAGTATCTGTCCTCTCAAGTGTTTTTAATTAGGACTGTCAGTCCGGCTGCCATTAGAAACAATAAATTCAAAAGAAACAAACTCCGAACATAATTAAAGATGGCTCTGATGAAGAAAACCGGTCTGTAAATTTGGGTCATTAGCAGAGATTTAATGATGAAAGAATGTTTCTTAAATTATGTCCGTGGCAGATTTGAGTCAAAGGCCATGTGCCGATTTATCCCTTTACTGCACAGTCCCGACTTTTGGTGACCCTTAAAAGAAGGTTTCTGGAGAAAAAAAATGGTGTTACCTGCATTTTCTCCTTTTTCTATGGTGTTTTCTATTCTATGAGTAACATTTATGAACCTGCATATACTTTAGTTTTGACCAAGTCTAAAATTCACCAAGTCTATTATTTTTTAGACTTAACCTTTCACCAAATTGATCCCATGATGAAGACAGCTTCCAGAGTTATTTTATGAAAATGTTGTTAGCTACAATGTTTTCTACCATTGCAAAGTAAACTCCATTATTTGAGATGTATTTTAGGTTGTTCTCTGCAATAATGCAATAAATAGTGGTGTCTCAAATTTTGTCGTTTACAAGTACCAAGTTACTTAACCCTTTACCTAACAATCCCAGATTTTCATGGCTTTGAGAAAGAACTGTATGAAAACAATATTGTGGGAAAAGGAGAAAATGCTGGTTACCAGCATTTTCTCCTTTTCCCACAAGGTTTTTCCAGCCTTCCAAGAACAAATGTCATTTTAATATGAGCCACATTAATTTTTTCGTCTGCAAGTGATATCAATTTGGACCAGTTTAAAAATTTTGTAGTTTGGTAAGGAGTTAATGGATGAAGTAAGGGGTATGTGAATCAAAAAGTTAAAAGGTCCAGCATCAGCTAATTCAAAGGGAGAAATTCTTCTTTGGAACAGCACCAAGATTTTTAACTGTACACCTCAAATCAGATGCACCTAGACCCAACTGCAGCAGATGACTTCACTCTTTACCAAACAGCACAATTTTAGGCTTACCCAATTGAAAGGATTTGTAGACAACAAAAAAAAAACCCAACTGAAAATTTGAAATTGTGTGGGAACTGCAAAGGAAATTGTGGGAAAAGGAGAAAATCCAGGTTACTTAATGCAATAAGTAGCATTCAAAAAGTTTCTTTCTCAAGGTGGTTTAAAGTTGGGCTGAAAAAATATGATGTCTTTTCACTGCTTATCTGGCAAATGGACATTTGATGTGGGGTGTAAACTAAAGTGATGACATATCCCAAATTTAACATAAGTTATAGTTTCTTTTTTTACAAATTCCCTCATTTCCATGATATACATGTACCTAATTCTGCAGAATGTAAAAATTATTATAAAAGTAGTGCAGATAAAAACATTCAACTCATGGTACAAATACAGTTATGGTGAAAAAAAAACAAACTCAAAAGTAAACTGTTGAATAAATTCCTTCAAGTTATTTTATGTTGATGAAATAAAGCCATTCAAATACTCAATGGCAAAAGGGTTCATGAAAACTTGAGTACGATTTCATCACTCTTGTAAAGGTGTTACAGAACCAGTGAAGTAAGATATGAAATGAAATAAGATATCTGTGATAACATTGCTGGGCTATGTGCCCCATTTTCTAGCACCAGATGCTTCCCTATCCCTTTTCAAGACATAAACCTTACAATCTGTGGATGACTTTGAAAATCAGTAAAGAGGCACCAAGGGAGCCAAAATAACCCTCCATTGCTCCTCTGGTTGCATAAAATGCCTTATAGAAAAGTATTGGCTAATTGAGCTTCAGCCATTGTTTTCCAAAATATCAGAAGGGTAACCTAAACATCTGAAAGAACTCCATGTATTGACAAAGTGAAAAACTGACAGATTCTGGTAAATGTTGACAAGGCTTTTGAAAATATTATGGGAGAAATTATGCTGGTAAGCTGCTTCTACTTCTTTTCCAACAATGATTTCTACCCTTTCAAGACAAATTCCATCATTTGAGAAGTATTGCTTTTGTTGCCTGCAAATGCACTCGTTTTGGGAAAGTCTTAATATAATCTTTAGTAAGGTCCTACAGAATTACTATTACTTAACACTTTAAAGAAACATAAAAGTTCAGACTTGTCCAAATTAAAAGTGATTGCAGACAATACAGAAAGTAAATTGTCAAGACCATTCTGTCACTTAACCCTTTACCAAAGAATCCCTGGTTTTTACAAGTCTGAAACAGAAGCCTTTTGAAAACATTGTGGGAAAAGGAGAAAATGCTGGTAACCAGCATTTTCTCCTTTTCCCACAGTATTTTCTACCCTTCCCAAGACAAATTTCAATTTTTGAGTTATGTTTAGATTGTCATCTGCAAGTACTTTCAACTTGGACCGGTCCAAACTTTTGTTGTTTGGTAAAGGGTTAAAGGGTAAAAAAGATTGCAAAACTAGGGAAAAAAAATGCTGGTTACAGGTATTTTCTCCTTTTTCCACAAAGTTTTTAAAAGCCTTCTTCAACAGGGTCTTTAAAGCTTTGGATTGTGTGGTTAAGGGTTCAAAGACCAGAAATGGGAGCATGACAGACAGAATGAAAATCATTCTTTCAAGACAGTGTCTTAAAGTCTTGGATAACATTTACTAATTAAAATTGCCGAATATTTCCAACAATTAACAAATGAGAACATTTAATTTCAAGACACAAGTCTTTTGAAGACTGCTATAGAAACATTGACCAATGGGATTGGTTTACTGCAAGATTAATTACAGATTTGTTCTAGTGCATTCTTTGGCTAAGATCCAGTATTTACTCTTATTCTGGTTATATAAGGGCATGCGGGGTTTTAGATGCTTTAAATTTTGTCTTTTGGTAAAGAGTTAAACTAACAAAATATGGAAAAACTATGAAAATTTAGGAATCTAAAGTCTGAAAATTTACCATTCCTTCCACCAGTCTTGACAACTCTCAACTTAAATCATGATGTTAAGGTTCAGTGATCTACTGATCATTAGCACAGAAATTGAAAGATTCAAAAACCATCAGAAAAACAGAAGATGTGTTAACTATTTTCATTTCCCACAGAAACAACAATGAAATCAATTTTACAACAGTGAAAGTGCCACACAGGACATTTCACTGAAGACGACAATTAGTCCCCTAAACAATGATTGGATAATTGACATAGTCATGTGACATTCCCCTGTGACTGTTGACAATCAGAAACTCTTCAAAAAGAAGATAGTTTACCACTGCTGATTTAATCTTTATCTGCCTTCAGCATAATTAAAACTCCTGCCCTTGCGAAACAAAATTAAATCACACAAATTGAAAACAGATATCTGTGTAAAAACTGTGTGCCAAAAGAAACAATTAGTTGTTAAATGCACCTTTTCTCTTGTCCAAAATGATTTCAAATGTGGTCTGCAGCAAAAAAATATCCCAAACTTAATTTGATGATCCATACTCAGAACTTAAGATAAGAGGGATTGGATTGATGGTATTCTAAAATCTATCATTTCTCATCCAAACTCTATGTTGTGGGTATTTCCTTTTCAAAATTATTCTTTCTCAACGTCGTCAAAAGTCAGGATTATGTGGTAAAGGGTTAAGCCTATAGAAAACATTGTAAGAAAAGGAGAAAATGCTGGTTACCAGCATTTTCTCCTTTTCTCACAATGTTTTCTACCCTTCATAGAACAATTTACAAATTTTCAGTCACTTTCATTTTGTCGTCTGCAAATGCTTTCAATTTGGACAAACCTAAAATTTTGTGGTTTGGTAATGAGTTAAAACTTTGGAAAATGATCAATGGTCTGGTTGAATTAATCATTCCCTTCCATAGTACTGAATGTTTTGCTTGGAACCTGAAATGTTTTGGAAAGGAAGAGAACATAATTTTGCTTACTGATCAAATCACTTGGATATTCAAGATATCAAAGTGACAAATGAAGAAGAGAAACTTATCATTTTGGACAGATTTTCCATCTGTCACTTTGCTCTGAATAGTTAACTCTTTACCAAATGACAAAATTTTGGACTTGTGGAAATTGAAAGCATTTGCATACGACAAAATAAATGTGATTAGAAAATGGAAAATTGATTTGGAAAGGGTAGAAAACATTGTGGGAAATGGGGTCAAAATGCTGTTTACCAGCATTTTCTCCTTTTCCAACAATGTTTTCAAAAGGCTTCTTTCTCGGGGTCGTTAAAAGTCAGGATTGTGTAGTAAAGAGTTGATCAACACAGATCCATGAAAACGTTTTCAATGAGGAAAACTTTTCAGTGTTTGTCTGATGTTGTAATATTAGTAAAAGTCCTATTCTAAATCAAGTTTAAATGTTAGCAAATTGACACACGATAGACAGAAAAGACGCTCCCACTCAGATCCAGATGCTTCAGTCTTTGTTGTAATTAAATTCTCCCTGAATGACACAATAAAAGAATTGGACTGTCGCATGTAGTGCTACAATTAATCGGCAGGCTTTTGGCGATTGATACAATTAGCTTTTGTCTTCTAAGGACAACCTGTGTCATTGAGGAGAAATGGCGGAAAGTAATAATTTGAACAAACATGGCTAATTTGATGACCCGGAAGGTATTTGACTTAGCCTTCAGAAGACACATCCAAGAAAATATTTTGATTGTCACAGCACTGTTTTGGCGATGATTATATCTCCATAAAACTCGTCTGTTACCACTGTTGGAGGATTTTAGAGGGAACTTACCATAGGTTTAAGGATAAAAGAGATACAGAGACTTTGAATTTCTTACTTTTTTTCCTTAAATTTCAATCTAAAAAGCATTTTCTCCTTTTCCCACAATCTTTTCTACCCTTCCCAAAACAAATTTCAATTTTTTGATTTACTTTTATTTTGTCGTCTGCAAATGCTTTCAAATTTGGACAAGTCTGAAACTTTGTTGTTTGGTAAAGAGTAAACACTAATATGTAACCTAAGTGTGTGATTTTGCTCTGTGTTCCTAGTAGTTTACTGTTTTTGGCTCACTCTTATATTTTAGGCTGCAGGTTTGAGTTCTTGCACAGACTATCCTTTTATAGGACTGATGATGGGTCAGTTTTTCCTCAACCCAAAAAGTAGTTTGACACCCCCACCTCTTGCTGTAAGTATTGGAAGCATTCTTGCACCTATCTGGTTTTAAGTTAGCCCATTACCAAACAATCCCTGATTTTTCGACCCAGGTGAAGAAGCCTTCTGAAAACATTGTGGGAAAAGGAGAAAATGCTGGTAACCAGCATTTTCTCCTTTTCCAACAATTTTTTCTACCCTGCTGGAAACAAATTTCAACTATTGAGTTATATTTATGTTGTCATCTGTAAGTCCTTTCAATGTGGACCAGTCTTAAATTTTGTCATTTGGTAAAGAGTTAAAGATTCAAAGAGACAAAAAAAAATTTCAGGACATTACAGTATTAGGGAGCGCTGTTTTTTCAACAAAATTAATTCCAATTCTGTCTCTCCCGTGTTTCTGCGACAGGTCTGACACCCTTGTTGACAGGATGTCGGTGTTGTAAGAAAGGAGGTGAGGAGACTAGTGTATTATTCATCATGTCACAAGGTAACCAAGACACCATTTAACCCGTTATCATTCAGGCTATTTTTTGCCATACCACATTTAAGTGTAAGTGAAACAAAGACATTGGAAGAAAAGACATTTTATTTAACTCATCTTATTATATTTATTAAAAAAAGGAGCGATTTCTCACAGCCAAACAAACCTCAGATTTAGCAAGTACTCCTGGCACTTTCTCACACAGCCTCAAATGCTAGTTCACAAAATTTCAAAGTAAATTTACCCTTTAAGGGTTTCTGTTATAATTATCTATAAAATGCTTAACCCATTACCACACAATCCCTACTTTTGACGCCCCTGAGAAAGAAGCCTTTATAAAACATTGTGGGAAAAGGAGAAAATGCTGGTAACCAGCATTTTCTCCTTTTCCCACAATGTTTTTTTCCCTTCACAAAACAAATTTCAAAATTTCAGTCACTTTTATTTTGTCGTCTGCAAATGCTTTCGATTTAGACAAGTAAAAAATAGCGTCATTTGGTAATGAGTTAAGTAACACAAAATGCAAATTCAGAGTTTCTTTTTCTTAAAAATGAACAATTTCCCTACATAATCACATCGTAGTTTTCTTTTTTGATTCCATGTATTAAACCCTTGCAATGATGAAGATTTCTGTAAGTCTGCTAGAATCTAGGCAAGACTTAAATCTCCTTTCAAGACAACTTACACTGTATCCTTTGCGACTAGAAGCCTCTTTTTGAAGCGAATCCCCAAAAAGTCATTAAAGATAGGAGAATATCTGCATTGCCATCAAAACAATATGGAGGTAAAAAGAAAGATTAAATCTTCAAACTAACCAGCAATAACTCCTGCCATTAAAAGCTAGACAAAAACCTACATGGTAACAAATGAATTCCATTTGAAATACTTTAGTGAGTTAATTACACAGATAAAATCATAATAACATCAAGTAACATCAAAAAGTTCTAAAAACTTTTCTATGTTGTAACCATGGGCGACAGAACATTTACTTCCTGTGTCGGCCATTACTTTTATTAGAGTTATATCCCCTTAATCTCCAACACCATGCCGAGGATAATATATGAAAGTAAAAAGCTTCATTTTCAAGGCTTTCACCCTTCTATAGTAGTCTGTTGTCTTCTGTGTTACAAACTTGCTGACAGTATTCTTGATAAATAAAATCACTATTAAGCATCAACACTGTGATTCTTCCAGTTCATTCAGCATCATGGACAACCACCATATTTCTTCATTCCACTTCTTCATTTTCTGAGGAAAGCAAATTTTGGCCAAAGATTTGTCAGGTATACCAAGTTTGAATAGCCCTTATGAAATTTTAAGACTGGACACCCAGACTGTGAGGTTCCCTTCTAGTCATATATATTTATCAAATATATTACAATTACGTATCTCAAAATGCTGTGTTGGTTTATAAAAGTTTCAGTTTTCTGCCATTCATATCACACATTCCCTGCACCCACCCATTTTTGATGTTGATACTTAAGGTTGTATGTTGCAGACGCAAGAAGCAAATCATCTGAGATGTTGAGGATCAAACTTAAGAATGCAATGTTCTATGCAATGCGAGTTTTATCTCAGGTCATCAATGAAAGGTTACTACAATATAATGGTAGTGAAACAAAAATCTGAATAAAACTTTTTACCTAACAATAAAATTTAAGACTGGTCCTCCGAATTGAAAGCATTTGTAGATGACAAAATAAATGTGACTGAAAATTTGCGATTTGTTTGAGTTGGATTAAAAACATTGTGGTTACCAGCATTATCTCCTTTTCCACAATGTTTTCAGATAGGGTCATTTAACATCCGGACTGTGTGGTAAAGGATTCACAGGTTACAAAAGTTTAGATTTGTAAAACATGGGGGGGAAAAAGAGAATGCTGCTTTTTTCACAAATTAACCCATTACCACACAAGCCCTACTTTTGACGCCCCTGAGAAAGAAGCCTTCAGAAAGCATTGTGGGAAAAGGAGAAATGCTGATAACCAGCATTTTCTCCTTTTCCCACAATGTTTTCTACGCTTCACAAAACAAATTTCAAATTATCAGTCACTTTTATTTTGTCGTCTGCAAATGCTTTCAATTTGGACAAGTCTAAAATTTTGTCGTTTGGTAATGGGTTAATACTTTCACTGTTTATACTCTCTTTCTTTGAGATAGCACAAAGTGGCATAGTTTGGTAAAGGATTCAGCAATGATGTAAGCCAAGGAGTCCAACATCTTATGCCCCCAACAAATGGTTTAGGCAGTATAAGTTTTGTATCAATTTAATGCTCATGCTTAAAACATAAAGCACAGTTCCTTGCCAACTCTTAAATGTGTTTGATCATGGCGCATATATATCAGATGGTTTTAATTGTTTTGTCTTTAAGGTGATTCCCAATTTGCAAGGAATGCTAAATTTTCTTGTCCTCAGGGGTATTTACCCTTTACTCATCTCACAATACTAAGTTGTAATGACCCTGGGCATAAGGGCATGATTTGAAAATATTTTAGGAAAAGGAGAAAATGCTACCTACCAGCATTTTCTCCTTTTCCTACAATGTTTCCTGTCCTATCAAAGACAGAATATCATCACTTAATTTTTTGTTTGCAGATTCTTTCAATTTGATCTCATCCAAAATTTTGTTAGTTTGGTAAAGAGATAATATAAAGCACTATATAGAGGATATTTGGGTTTATTTTGTGAAAGATGGAAATTTATTTCATCAAGTGAACACCATGTGTAATATTTTCTCAAGTCGCGTAGCCATGAGTGAAAATATTACCAATGGTGTTCACAAGATGAAATGAATTTCGATCTTTCACAAAAGAAAAACCAAATATTCTCATTATTTTCATGTTTTTAACCCTCTCTGGGAGGAGCTTGATCAAACTCCAGTACAGTTGTTTTCTGTTACTCCCCGTGGTGTTCCCCTCCTGCATAGCAATGCATCATAACATTTCGTCAAGCACTAGAAATGTACAGTAAATGATGTCATATTTCCCATCTTGTTGTGAGGCACGCCCAATTTACCTAGGCAACAAGAACATAAAAATAGGTATTTTCACTGGTTCTACCCGTGTAATATTGAAAAATATTTTCACTGCTATTTCTCGATACCCTACCGGAAAGCATGAAATAAAGCAGTCTTCTTTATCATGACTAATCTTAATAATTTTAAGCAACATGATTTATGACTGACCAGATATGAAAGTATTTGCAGACAACAACATAAATGGGATTCTGATGAAAAGAGTTATTTTTAAAATGAAAAAAAAAATGTGGAACAAGGAAACATTAGGGTTATGAACCTTTTCTCCTTTTTCCACATTGTCAAAAACCTTCATCCTCAGGGTCTTTGAAACAGGTTGTGAAGGGGTTAACTGGAATTTTAACTGTTTAGATAAGGAAGTTGCAAGTGAGGAAATTGTATTTAGTATCATTGGCATACAATTACATGAAATTGGACCCGAGTCATCGCAAGAAAAAGTCCAAAATGTTGCCATTACTAGATGACAAAATTGTAGACTTGCCTGAACCTAAGGTGTAAGTGGACGACTATTTCATGTTTGAAGAAGTCAGCTTTTAAAAACATTGGAGAAAATGCTAGATATCGGCAAATTTACTTGTTTCTCAAAATGTTTCCTCTGTCACAGACAACTTCTGTCATTTCAGTTATTTTTTTTCTCTATAATTGGGTGGTCTGCAATTGATTTCAATGTGGGAATGTCTGAAATTTTGTTGTTTGACCCCAAGAGCAACTACAGTAGGCACTTTTAGGTTAACATACAAAATATCCTGGCACAAAGTTCAAATAAACCAATAAAGAAAATATATCAACATTAAAAGTCCAGTGCAAATCCTTTAGACTAATCCTTCAAATTAATTCAGTCATTTAACAAAGGGAGGTAAAAAATCATAATTACATGATCAATTGCATAAACAGTCTGTTAAAAGACAGGACTGATTATCATCCAAAATTGTTAATCCCGCAATGAATTACTCTCTGTATAAAATAGGTAAAGAACTTCTCTGATCTAGCTTGAACGAGATCGTTTGAAGATTCACATGAAAAGACAATTAAAATTGTTCTGTTCACTTTTTTTGTCAAAAAGACTTCCAGCATATTACTTACAAAAATGTAAATGTTTTGGGCAGGTACATATCAGGAGAATTTTTTATTTTCCATTGAAGGTCGAAATGAAGAATAGGACATTTTTAGTCTGTAAATTGAATACCAAAATATTTTATGCTATGCTCATCCTTGGAAAAATGCTTTTGAAACAAAACATTCTGAGAAAGGATTGACTGTACCGTGTTTGACACCATTTTGAATATTATTTCAGTTATATGGCCGCGGCCAGTTAACCAATCACTTATGGTAGGTCACAAATAAAACAGGCACTGGACGATTTCTTCCAACTTTGCTAATTCAAAGATTTGAGACATTTTGTTCTGGCAGTCATAAATCAAACGGGCACTGGATGGCAGTTTCTTCGGAAATGCCATGTGTGCGCTTTTCAGTTAAGAAAGGCACTGGGCGGCCATCAAACAGACATCGGGTGGCAACCAGACGGCTCCTGTACGAACATCTTTCAAACTTTGTGCCGCTGTCTGGCTACCCTCTACCGGTTGCCTTTCAATGAAGGGGACTGGACGATAAGTTAACAGGCTCTCCAATGGCCCAAAAACCGTCATTTTGCCAAATGACGTCCAGTTGTAGCATTTTTTTAAACCTCTAACAGGCCCTGCATGGAGTCTCAAAATTAAACTACAGCTGTTCAAATTGAACTGTTATATCGGACAGTTGCCATGTGGTCCTCAGACAATTGTGTCAAAGTCTCCTGAAAAACTAGCCATCTGGTGGCAGTTTGTTATTTGTGACTGGGGCATAGGCATGCTTTCTTAGAGTTTGTTCCCTCTGCACAGTACCAAGTTTGAATGATCAGCATTTTCTCCTTTTCCCCACTATGTTTTCTATCCTATCAAAGACAATTCTATTGGGCCATATTTAAATTGTCATCTGCAAATGCTTTAAATTTGGACAAGTCTAAAATAATGTTGTTTGGAAAAGGGTTAACTGATACCATTCAATTTGAAACAGCAGAAACCTATGACTGAAACGGTGAAGATTCCAGATGAAACTGTATATCTGAATGACATCAGGAAATCTAATTTACTGTACATAGTAAAACTTATGCAACCCTCTCTCATGGCAAATAACACACAACTGAAAATTCCTTATTTGAAAGATTTAAAAAAAAAATTAATCACATCATCATAGTTTAGCATGCAATCCCAGAATATAACAAAACATTGAAATATGATTGACAGGTCAAATTTAAATCATAAAATCAATTAATATATTATTTTGGCAGGTATTAATCGGTTGAAAGCCATGTAAGTATGTCATCATTGGAAAGGGTTGGATGCAGAATTGCACATACAGGTAATTGGCTTTTTCTGACGAAAATCATATTACAGCATGACAAGAATGTCTTTTTGGGCTAAAATAAGGAAATTACGCGAGAAATTGAGTCAATTACTTAGATACAATGTGTACAATATGATAGCTTTTTTCACACTATCTCACTGTAAAAACTTGCTAATGAATCTATATATGCTATAAAAGAAAAAAAAAAACTGAAGTGAAATTTACTTGTTTTGCCTATGTTTGTGCAAAACAACTGTGAGGAAACAACAAATGAGACAAGGATACAACAAATGACAACCACTACAGAAAACAACCACAAAAATCAAAGGACTGAGAGTATGAGATAAAACTAAACCCTAATATAAAATTGTTATTGTCATATTAACTGTTGGAGTCCTGAAAAAAAACAATGAAAACTTTCATTTTGGAAACCAGACCCAAGTTATTGCACTTATAAATTTGCTCTTATTCACAGTGTTTCTGTGAAGCAGTGTAGATTGAAGACCTGACTGTGCAACCTGATCTTAATCTAGGCAGCCTGCAAGAGCAACTAATGTTGTGAAAGGGGCTTTAACTCTTTACCACACATTCTCGAGTTTTAACTACCATGAGAAAGAAGCCTTTTGAAAACATTGTAGGAATTCCCACAATATTTTCTACCCTTCTCACAACTTGTTGTTATTTTTCAGCCCGATTAATTTCCTTTTGTTGTCTGCATGTGCTCTCAAATATGGTTGATTTTGTTGCTTGGTAAGAAGTTACGGATTGAGTTGTCGTTAAGCTACTATGGGAAGCTACCACAGGGTATGAATTTGGTTTCAGTTGTTTAGGGTATTGGAAGTGGTGAACCACTTCTTTAGACATTTCCTTGTGAATTATAAGCATATGCAACTTAAAAAATTCATACAGTCATTGCAGGCCTCACAAAAGCATGTGAATGTGACCTATGACCCTATCAAAAGTTATGCAAGATGTGTTACTGTCAGGAATTTAACTCTTTACCAAATGACAAAATTTTAGACTGGTCCAAATTCAATGCAATTGCAGACAACAAAATAAAGGTAACTCAAAAATTGAAAGCAGGGTATTAACCCTTTACCTGATATGCCAATTTGAGGCTCTTCCATTTCAGCAGCAAATAAAGATATAATGTCAAAAATATGGACAAATGAGGATACAAATATCTGATACAGTGGAAAACATTGTTGGAAAAGGAGAAATTGCTCGTTATGAGCAATTTCTCCTTTTCCCACAATGTTTTCAGAAACTGTCTGTTGTTGATACGTCAAAATGAGTATCTATGGAGTAAAGGGATAAACACTGTGGGAAAAGGAGAAAATGCTGGTTACCAGCATTTTCTCCTTTTCCCACTATGTTTTCAATAAGCTTTTATGTCCGGGCCGTAAAAACCAGGGATTTTTTGGTAAAGGGTTAAAAATAAGGAAGCTGGTAAAGCATCACAGAAAAGCTCAAAGGTAAATGATTATATTTGCTTTTGCAATATGAATAATTTGAAGAAAAAACTTCTTACAAGAATTGTACATTTGGGAAGCCCAGATTCAGGATAGTTCAGTAATAAATCTATGGAAAGCATGGTGTAGTTTGATAACTAAACAGACTTAAAACATATTTAACTGCAGGAAATTAAAAGAAACTGACATAAAATATGTGATTTATACAAAACAGACCATTCTGTAACAGCTGCAAGGTCAAGTAACATTAGAAAATAAATGCTATCACATTAAATAAATCAAGTGACATCAAAAAACAGAAACAGATCATGTGACATCTAAAATTAGACACAATTACAAGGAACACTTCAGTGTGATACCCTAAAACAGAAAAATTGTGAATCATGCTTACCGTAAGTATCATTCTGAATAGCTTGAGAAAGAGAAAAAATGAATTCATAAGTAAGGTAGACATGGTGATTATCAAAAAAAACATAATTCTCAAACAAGCATTGAACTAAAAACATTTACATCATCCCATTTATTTTTTTGTTCTGAAGTGAGACAGTAAGAAAAAGGTTCTTCAATGGAACTCATTTTACTAAGCAGCACAAACATTTCACTTTCAAGTCAGGCGTAACTCTTTACAAAACAACAAAAATGTAGACTTGTCCACATAGAAAGCATTTGCAGAAGCACATTTACATATCACACAAATGATGGAAGTTGTCTTTGATAGGGTACAAAACATTGAGGGGAAAGGAGAAAATGATGGTTATCAGCATTTTCTCCTTTTCCCACATTTTTTTGAAATTGCTTCTTTCTCAGGGTGATTAAAGCTGGGCACTGTATATTACGGTAAAAGGTAAATATTTTTACAATTTTTTTACTTGTCCACACTGACACAACTGTCTTTCCAAGACAAAGTTTTTGTAAATATAACACCTAATTTAACCTTTTTGGAAAACAAAATCTTCTTTTACAGAACAATCTGACCAAAAAGCTTTCTAGTAAAAATTATTGAAAAGATAGAAAATGTTTGTAGTCAGCGATTTCTTTCCTTTCAATTTAGAAAAGTAAAATATGTTGTGTTCTGGTATATAGCTGAAGGGGGAGTCCTTTGTGGGGGCATAATTAAGGGCAGTATTTTAAAAGCAATTGGTAATGCATGAAAAAAATATTCTGGCATGAAAATTTTTCCTCAGTGTTAATGTGATATGGCTTTGAGAGTATTGCATTCCAAATACTCAAAAGTTTCATCAGTAAATGTTAATATTTGGCATGAGACCTAAAATGAGATATAAAGACAGATTATTGCGTTCAAAGCCTATCTGCCCCATGTGACACTATAAAATGATAACAAAAACAGAGAAGGACATATAAATGGTAAATGGTATTATTTGCGAATGATACAGTCTTTGTGACATTAATGACCTTTTCGGAACTCCCACGAGAAGTAGAACCAAGGACCTTGCCTAGACAATCGACTGTAACAAAATATGGAGAGAGCTGAAAACAAGAATGTACAGTTCATCGCTTGCATCCCATGCAAATTCTCTGGAACACTTTTAGCCAATTGACTAATTTCAAAAGAAATTTTAACTAAGTGTTTACTACACTACAAAATTTTACACTTGTCTCAAATTAACTCATTACCAAACGGCATTATTTTAGGTTTGTCCAAATCGAAAGCATTTGCAGACGGCAAAATAAAAGTGACTGAAAATTTGAAATTTGTTTTGTGAAGGGTAGAAAACATTGTGGGAAATGGAGAAAATGCTGGTTACCAGCATTTTCTCCTTTTCCCACAATGTTTTTCAAAGGCTTCTTTCTCCGGGTTGTTAAAAGTAGGGATTGTGTGGTAATGGGTTAAAGCATTTGAAGACCACAAAATAAAAGTGATTCAGAAACTGAAAATTGTTCTGGGAAGGGTAAAAAATTGTGGGAACTGGAGAAAATGTTGATTACCAGCATTTCCTCCTATTCCCACATTATTTTCAAAAGGCTTTCTCTTCAGGGTAATTAAAACTCAGGATAGTATGGTACAAAGTTAAATGATAAAGTTTCAGGGAAGTGAGCAATCGCTTGTAGCATACAAATGCCTGTTTTACCATAATGTTTTCAAAGAATTGATAGTGTAGAGGTATAAAATCCTGTAAAAAAAAAAAACCCCAAGAGAAAATCCTCCCCTGTTACGTAAAATTGTGGTTTTCATAAAAGTTATGACAAAATTACGACATCTAGTGAAATAAAGCAGTCAGCCATTCAAGTGCTACTCCCAACTCTAGATGCTATCATCAATGTATAACAAGATCAGACTGCAAAGAAAATGCTGTCTGATCATGCATCTACTGTCCTTTATTTTGCCAAATATCCTGATGAAATTACACTCAAGTTCCTGTAATGAAATTTTTTTATTTTTTTTTCCATTTAGAACACTGATGTCAATTCCATTTACGATATGCAGTGAAGGTTCAGAGAAATTACTTAACCTTTCACCACACAATAACGACCTGATGACCCTGAGAAAGAAGCCTTTTGAAAACATTGTGGGAAAAGGAGAAAATGCTGGTAACAGTGATTTTCTTTCTTTCCCACACTGTTTTCTATCTTATCAATAAACAATTACACCATTTGAGCCACATTGAAATTATCGTCTGCAAATGCTTTCAATTCAGACAGGGCTGAAATCTTGTCGTCTGGTAATGAGTTAAGAAGGAGACGGACATAGGTCAAACATTGTTGCAAATGTGGAAAAATCCTTTGACTAAATTTTCTCCTTTTCAAGCAAGAACTTCAAATGCACCAACATTTTAACACTTTACCAAACAACAAAATTTTAGGCTTGTCCAAATTGAACGCATTTGCAGTCGACAAATTAAACGTGATTCAAATATTGAAACTTGACTTTAGAAGAGTATAAAGCATTGTGGGAAAAGGAGAAAATGCTGGTTACCAGCATTTTCTCCTTTTCCCACAGTGTTTTCAAAAGGCTTCTTTCTCAGGGGCGTCAAAAGTAGGGATTGTGTGGTAATGGGATTATGTAGCTCTGTTTTTCATGGCAAAAGGATGCAAAAAGGGTTTCACCCAGGAGGTACTTGGAACCCTGAAAATGATTATGATGAAGTTGGTATCACTTGTATTAATTTAATGTCAAGTGGAAAGCATATTGTGATGTAATATTTCCATTATTTGGTAATTTACTGTGCTCCAGATGTGGACAAAATGCCGTATGAAAATGGGATGGATGCCATGGGACATTACCTTTACATATCAGCCACACTCTGTGAAAAGGGGGCTTAACCCGTTACCAAACGACAATATATATTAGGCTGGTCCAAAACGAAAGCATTTGCAGACGACAAAATAAAAGTGACTGAAAATTTGAAATTGTTTTGTGAAGAGGAGAAAACATTGTGGGAACAGGAGAAAATGCTGGTAACCAGCATTTTCTCCTTATCCCACAATGTTTTTTAAAGGCTTCTTTCTCAGGGGCGTCAAAAGTAGGGATTGTGTGGTAATGGGTTAACTCTCAACCACACAAAACCACACAATCCCGACTTTTAACGACCCTGAGATAGAAGCCTTTTGAAAACATTGTGGGAAAAGGAGAAAATGCTGATAACCAGCCTTTTCTCCTTTTCCCACAATGTTTTCTAACCTGCTGGAAACAAATTTCAATTTTTTACTTACGTTTATTTTGTCGTCTGCAAATGCTTTCAATTTGGACCTGTCTAAAATTTTGTCGTTTGGTAAATTAGAGTTAATGCATCTGCAAAAAGTATCAAAACGTGTCAATCAGAAGATGTGTTACTTACAAATATATAGAAAATCTTGGAAAATAAGACTTAAGAATATTCTCAAGAATGTTTTGTGAATACAGGCCCAGGTAAGCAATTCGGACCAGCCTAAATTTTGTTATTTGGTAAACAGTTCAGGGTTAATGTCATAGTTTACATACTCAAGTCTTAACCCTTTCCCATACGGCAAATTTTGGACCAGACCAAATTCAAAGCATTTTGCTGATGACAAATTAACAGTTGCTTAAAAGATGATTTTTCTATACGATAGGGTAGAAAACATTGTGGGAAAAGGAGAAAATGCTGGTTACCAGCATTTTCTCCTTTTCCCACAATGTTTTCAAAAGGCTTCTATTCCTTTCCCGTAAAAACCAGGGATTGTTTGGGAAAGGGTTAATATGGTCCCCTAAAAAAAAGACGGTAAAGTATGATTAATTAGTTAAAGTTCTCTCTGCCACTGTTTTTTTTTTTGAGGATGTCAGCATTTTCTAATTGTAATTATATAAATTACATTGATTATGCAGTTGCATGGTGGATGACCCCTATATTGGCAAGTCCTCAAAACTGCGGCCCTATCTTTGTTATCAGGTTTGCACTTTACAATGTTTTTTTTGACAGCCTGTTGTATTTTTGATACGTGGTCCAACATTTTGACAGGGTCCCGCAGGTCTCAGTGGTAAAGAGTAAGATAAGCAATCAAGAGGTCTAAGATTCGATCCTCACTCAAACTTTTCACGTTTTTCATGGGAATGTCCTTGGGAAAAAATACCTCAGAGTCCTTCGATAGATGTGTGCAACACTATTCTAAGTGCCTGTACAGTGTACAGGCACTTAGAATAGTGTTGCACTCACCTATTGCCTAAATGTGCTGGTGCAAAACAGGTCTGGCATGAATAAGTGACTTGATAAGGTGATATCACTGACAATGTTGGAAGCAGTGTGAAACATCAAACAATCAGTCAAACAGTTTACGATACTGTGTGATAGAAAGCACTGAACAAGAGGGCCAAGATGGCCCTGGATCGCTCACCTGAATTTTTGAGATGACCATAGTCTATTTTTTTTTTGAGGTATTGAAACATTGGAACCAAATTTATAATTTTACCAAGCAATTTTCAAAAGGTCACCTGTAAAAGTCATTTCGAAATCTGACCATCAGTTTCAAAAAGAAGAATTTTTAAGAATTCTTCATTTCTGTATAAGAGCAAGTAGCCCCCATCCACGAGAGCCATGTTTCTTGATGGATCAAAATTTACGAACAAGTTTTGAAAAGGGTCACCCAAGGAACATCTCTCTGAAATGATCTCAAAATCTGACCAGGGGTTTCAGAGAAAGAGAATTTTAAAGAATTTCATCATGTCCGTATAGTGCAAGTAGCCCCCATTCACAAGAGCCATGTTTCTTGATGGATCAAAATTATATGTACAGCTTTTGGAAAGGGTCACCCAAGGAACATCTCTGTCAGATTATTTTAAAATCTGACCACGGGTTTCAGAGAAGAAGAATTTTCAAGAATTTCTTCATTTCTGTATAGTGCAAGAAGCCCCCATTCACCAGAGCCATGTTTCTTGAAAGATCAAAATTTCGCGAACAATTTTTGAAAAGGGTCACCCAAGGAACATCTGTGTGAAATTACTTTAAAATCTGGTCAGCGGTTTCAGAGAAGAATAATTTTTAAGAATTTCTTCATTTCTGTATAGTGCAAGTAGCCCCCATTCACCAGAGCCATGTTTCTTGACCAATCAAAATTTCGCGAACAATTTTTGAAAAGGGTAACCCAAGGAACAAGTCTGTGAAATTATTTCACAATCTAACCAGCTGTTTCAGAGAAGAAGAATTTTTAAGAATTTCTTCATTTCTGTATAGTGCAAGAAGCCCCCATTCACCAGAGCCATGTTTCTTGACCAATCAAAATTTCGCGAACACTTTTTTAAAAGGGTCACCCAAGGAATAACTCTGTGAAATCATTTCAAAATCTGACCAGCGGTTTCAGAGAAGAAGATTTTTTAAGAATTCCTTCATTGCTGTACAGGGCAAGAAGCCCCCATTCACCAGAGCCACATTTTTTGACCAATTAAAATTTCGCGAACAATTTTTAAAAAGGGTCACCCAAGGAACATATCTGTGAAATTATTTCAAAATCCGACCAGCGGTTTCAGAGGAGAAGATTTTTAAAGAATTCCTTCATTTCTGTATAGTGCAAGAAGCCCCCATTCACCAGAGCCCCATTTTTTGATGAATCAAAATTTCACGAACAATTTTTGAAAAGGGTCACCCAAGGAACATATCTGTGAAATTATTTCAAAATCCAACCAGCGGTTTCAGAGGAGAAGATTTTCTAAGAATTTGCTAAAAAATTCCATTTGGTTGCCATGGCAACCAGAGTTTTTGATGGAATCAAATTCTGTGAACAATTTTTAAAGAGGACCTCCCAAGGAACATTCCTGCCAAGTTTGGTCCAGATCCGCCCAGCAGTTTAGGAGGAGTTGATGTTTAAAGAATTGTTGACGACGCACGACGGACGACGGACACCGGGTGATCCTAAAAGCTCCCCTTGAGCACGTTGTGCTCAGGTGAGCTAAAAATGTTGTGGGAAAAGGAAAAGATGTGGATAACCAGTATTTTCTCCTTTTCAAATAATTTCTAAATGATCAAAGTCAAATTTTACCAATTAAGCCGAAACCGATCTGTCCACTGCAGAATACTCTCAATTTCCATCAGCCTAGAAGTTCATGGTTTGGTAAAGTGTTTAGCTCTGACTGAAAATCTTGATAAGTACTTCCAAGCCTAAATGATTCCACTTCCTGTCACAATCAATTATCTTTCTCAGGCAACAAAATTTTGGACTCTTCCACTTCGAAATCGCTGTCATACAAGAGGGACTGTAAATTAACACTTCACCACGCAATTCAGAGTTTTAACAATGTTGAAAAAGCCTTATTGCCACATTTTAGGAAAAGGAGAAAATGCTGGTAACCAGCATTTTCTCCTTTTCCCAAAATGTGTCAACCCTTTCAGAAACAAATTTCAACGTTTGAGCTCCTAACTTTTAATTTAAAAAAAAAAGTTACTTTTTGTTAGGAAACGATAGTTGTCAACATTTTCTTCCTTTCCTTTTTTTCAGAAGCTGCATTTTTTCAGGATGTAAAAATATAGGATGGGTTGGTTAAGAATTAATGTCCCATGATAAAATCAAATCATAAACTTTCAACCAGTATCACCCAATACTTGAGACTTTGGTTCTATCTTTTTCAGGTTCTATGTTTTTCACAGAGTCCCAGGACAATACCAAACCAGTATGTCCTATCCTTGTCTGTGATTACTTCGAGTATAGGACCTTAATTACCATGTGCATAGAAAGAGGGCGTGTGTCCAGGTGAACCCCCACCACCATATTTAAACTAAAATGTTTAACTCAATATCAGCTAATAAAATTTTGGACTGTACATATCAATAGAAAGCCTTGTGCAGAAAATAAAAACAACATAGACGTTAACTCAGTTGATGATTTAGACCTGTCTCTGTCTCTTTGATAGGGTAGAAAAACTTGTGAAACCAACTTTCTCTCCTTTTTCCAAAAATGTTTTCAAAAGCCTTGTTCCTAAGGTTGTTAAAAATTGGTATAGTGTGTTAAAGGGTTAAGACATTGCGGCTAAAAGAGAAGGTGTATTAACTTTTCACCAAATGACAAAAATCACCAAATTGAAAGCATTTGCAGACGACTGAATTTTTCCATAATGTTTTCAAAATCTTTTTTTCTCAGGGTTGTTAGAAGTTGGGATTGTGTGGTAAAGGACTAAATGAACAACTTCACCAAAAGCCACAATATTTTCAAATGCAGTAATTTACGTCATGTGACTATCCCTGTCCTTGTTTCAGAGGGATCTCTGGGTACAACTTTTGCAAGTTTTGTACCAGATAAATGAAAGGACTCTGACAGAACTTTTTGAAATTTCTGATTCAGTCATCATTGCACAACTTCCTACACAAAGAGACAACTACTAATGTTCTTTTTTTGTTAAAAAGATTTTTTATTTTTTATTAGGCTAATCTGGTGTCCCTGGGGTAAATGTGATATGAAAGGAATCTAAAGCCAAGCCTTATCATTCCACTGTGTTTTTCCTGTCCTTCTCTAGGATATATTTATCCCTCTAGTGCCAACAATCGTGGGACAGATGCCTTTTGCAAACATTATGGGAAAAAGAGAAAATGCTGGTTACTAGCATTTTCTCCCATACCCACAATGTTTTCTACCTTAATATCAAAGAACAGTAACTGTTGCACCATCTAAGCAACACTGAAATTGTTGCCTGCAAAATTAATGCTTTCAAGAAGGACAAGGCTGAAATTTGTGGTATGGAAAAGGGTTATACCCTCAGAATGCCTCCCACAACTTTAGCTACTTAACCCATTACCAGACGACATCATTTTAGACTTGTCCAAATTGAAAGCATTTGCAGAAGACAAAATACAAAAGACTGCAAATTTGTTTTGTGAAGGGTAGAAAAAATTGTGTGAAAAGGAGAAAATGCTGGTGTTACCAGCATTTTCTCCTTTTCCCACAAGGTTTTCTACAGACTTTTTTCTTAGGGTTGTCAAAAGTAGGGCATTGTAGACCAAGATCAGACTGAAAATAAGACATATCCTACTTTTGGATCTAAACTGTCAAATGTTTCTCACTCTTATGTTTACTAAATGACGAAATTATAAACATGTCAAAACTTGAGCAAAATTGATTTTAAATGTTGCTGAAATTATCTTTTTTGCTAAGGGTTGAAATCATTGTGGCAAATGAAGAAAATGCTGGCTACCAGTATTTTCTCCTTTTCACAAGGTGTTTTCCAAAGTCTTCTGTATCTTCTCAGACCCTGGATTGTTTCGTAAAAGCTTAATCTACATATATATAACTGTATATAACTCAATCCTTAGTTTTAATGACCCTGATAATAGATGCATTTTCAAAATATTTTGGGGCAAAAAAGAAATGCTGATAACCAGCATTTTCTCCTATTCCTACAATATTTCCTGTTCGTTGAAAGACAAGTTTCACTATTCAAGCCACATTTCCATTCTGTGGAAATAATTTAAAGTAGGATAATTGTATTTTTTGGTCATGTGAAATGAGTTCTTAGGATTTACATGTTTTGACAGTACATTCAATGGCCATTATGGTGATAATCAGGCTATTAACATAACAGTTTCAAAAAGTACTGCTGTCCTAAGAAATGAGGACGGTTTTGGGCTTGTAAATTAGACTGAGTAAACAGCCTTGACATTGCCTCTTTTTGGGAGATTGAAAAGACTTCTGACTAGCCCACATAGCTCAATTAGCAGAGCATATGACTCATGCATATGATGTTTCCGGTCACTTGAAGGCGTGGGTTCGACTCCCATGGCTGGCCATCTAAAATTAGTAAGTCTTTGGGATGAGATATTAACCCATTACCACTCAATCCCTACTTTTGACGCCCTTGAGAAAAGAGCCATTAGAAAACACTGTGGGATAAGGAGAAAATGCTGGTAACCAGCATTTTCTCCTTTTCCCACAGTGTTTTCTATCCTTCCCAGATCTAATTTCAATTTTTCAGTCACCTTTATTTTGTTGTCTGCAAATGCTTTCAATTTGGACCAGTCTAAATTTTTCTCGTGTGGTAATGGGTTAAACTGACGACCCAGTTTTCAGGGGGACATCACCCATATGCGTAACCAGTGGGCAACAATAGATTAACACAAATTCAATTAGACTGAAAAGAGCCACTGCATTTATGTGGCAGGTGCTCTACTGTCACAATGACTGAAGTAGTGTTGTCTGCATAAACACCATCCAGGAAACCAAAAAGAATTCTTTGTCTTATTCTCCAGAATTTTCTACATTTGTAAGTAATACAACTTCTGATTGGCTAAACTATTTGGTTCAGCCAATCAGAGGTTGTGTTACTTACAAATTTAGAAAACATTAGAGAATAAGACTAAGAATATTCTGAAGAATGGTTGGTGAATATGGGGCCTGGAAACCAAATAGAGATGATTCTTATCACTTCAGGCATCAACCTCAGGTGCCTTGACTTTGGAATAGTTCAAAAATTTTGTTATCAGATAATAGGTTCAAGTTTTTATCTTCCATCTAATTACCACAGGCCACTTAGAATTTGCTCCGAGATCCTCAGCCAAATCATTCTATCATTTTATGTCAATGCCTTAACGTCCTAACTGTAAATATCTATCATCTGCTAAAACTGGTTCCTTGCAATTTTCTTCCGTATATCTGCACTTAAGGACAGGTGCTGGGCCAATGCTTATTTATATCAACTTCAAAAGTACACTAAAATGACATCAAAAGGTGCTACAGAAGTGATCTACTATCTGTTAATGATAAAGTTAATATATCGTCACATTTTTACAACTTGGGATACTTGCTGATAAGCCCTCACAGGCCTGGATTGACAAGAAATCTTTGGAAACATTCGGTGTTCCTTGGCATCTAATCTGAATGCAAACATGTCTTTTTTTACTTTGCATAAAGATAAAATGCATCCATTGCAAACAGATAAAATTAATGAGAACTGCTAAACATGGCACAATATAAAACCTTCCCCACTCTTTTGTATGAAGAGGCCTTGAAATTTCTGTTGTCATCTCATCTTCCACAACCAAGATGCCTATCATCTTTTTTTAATTCCACTTCTGAAGTCAAAAGACTTGTAATAGGGGGTAACACTTTACCTCAAAATAAAATTCAGGAGTCTTCTAAACAGAGAAGCTGACAAATCAAAAGTGGCACAGATAATGGAATTTATCTTTGAATTTTCAGAAAATACAATGGAAAAAGGAGAAAATGTTCAGAGTGTTCTACATTCTCAAGTTCATTAGCTTCTCACCAAACAATCTCTGGTTTTCATGACTGTGAAAAATGCCTTAGAAAACATTGTTGTAAAAGGGGAAAATGCTTGTAATTTTCTTCCTTGCCAAAATTAGGTATGATGTGGTAATGGGTTAACCCGTTACCAAATAATGACGACTTTTGACGACCCTGAGGTAGAACCCTTTTGAAAACATTGTAGGAAAAGGAGAAAATGCTGGTAACCAGCATTTGCTCCTTTGCCCACAAAGTTTTCTACCCTGTCAATGAAATATTGTGTCATTTGAATCAGAATGAAATTGTCATCAGCAAAATACTTTCAATTTGGATATGTCTAGAACTTTCCCGTGTGGTAAAGGGTTAATTCGAACCATAAACAATCAATGTTCATCAGGGCAGTATACCCTAAATACATGTATGTCAAAACTGAATATTCAAACAAAAATAAAAAATTTCCATCTGCAAGTTCAACCTAGTTTAGGGACAAGTTAAAAAAAAATCCGAGAAAGTCATAAGCATTTTGCAGAAGTTTTAACTTTCATATGTCAAACTGTAAAGAAGGATTAAATGCAAAAGCATGTAGACAGGGTCTGGTCGAATTAAAAATGGCTGCCACATTTTGCAAGGTATATTGGAGATAATTGACAAACTTGGTTGCTAAGATATACCTCATGATCAGAACTGGGCAGACATCTGCTTAATTTCATTCCCAGCACAGATACATGTTTGTCAAAAGTTCACAGGAGGAAACGGCACACTCCTTCTGTTTACCCTTTCCCTCATAAACATAAAAATCAGAAATATCAACAGAACACTATTTAATAAAAAATCATTTGTGAAGAAATTGCTCAATATGATTGAATTCTTCATTTATTAAAATGTGTTCATGACTGCTTTCAAATATATTTGGCCAAATTTGTTATCTAGTATATTCAAATTTTAAAATTTTAGCTGCTGAAAAGACAAAATTTTGAATTTCTTGTAAACAGAAACTTAGCACTGCCACCTAATCTATAAAAGTAACGGCTGCCAAAAATCACATCCAATAAAAAATGTAACACAGGTAACCAGCCGCTAGTTCAGGAAGTTGATGATCTGAGACGGACTGTATGTGATGGAATCCTTCTTGACAATTATCTCATTTTATTTGCATGGAAATTCTGGAGCCATTTTGTTTGGCATCTTAACTCATTACCAAATGACAGAATTTTTAGCTTGTCCAAAGCGACAGCAATTGCAGATGACGAAGTAAAAGTGACTAAAAATTTGAAACTTGTTTTGTGAAGGGTAGAAAACATTGTGGGAAAAGGGGAAAATGCTGGTTACCAGCATTTTCTCCTTTTCCCACAATGTTTTCCATAGGCTTCTTTCTTACGGTCGTCGAAAGTCGGGATTGTTTGGTAATGGGTTAAACAATTTATGGCATACCTCAAATGGGGACCAAACATTTCTCAGTTAATATGAGGCAAATATACACTCAATTATAATTATGATCAACAAAATAATCTCCCTATCCATGAAAGTACAGATGTAAAATTTACAAGACCTAAAAAAACCCTTCTTCATTGTCTAGTTTTACTAAAGAATGTTTGTTATTTTGATTAAACTTTTGTTCATCACCTAGACAGTTTCTAATTCTATTAACAATGACCTGTTCGTGAAAGTAGGGTTTTAGTTCATATCTAGTAAACCAATGTTTATTGTTCATGGCCGCGTTCAAACAAAATTGCCTTTTTGTAAATGACTAATGTCTAATTCTAGTGACCTTTTTGCCTTAGCCAGAAACATTACAAAATACATGACTGCAAATTTTAATGAGAACAGCTTGCTTCTAATAAATAGTAGTTACCTGTAACATAAAAGTGTAGAAGATCATGGAGCAGAAGAAACCAAAAATTTAGCAGTAGGAAAGCAAGCAAAGTGACATGGCATAGAACCTAATAAAATTTAGCAGACAACAAATTTTTAGATTTGTCAACAATGAAACATTTGCAGAAAACAAATTAACTCTTATTATAACTGCAAGGTTTGTCTTGGATAGGATAGAAAATATTATGCGAAAAGGACATATTGCTAATTACCAGCATTTTCTTCTTTTCCCACAATGTTCTCAAAAAAAACTTTGTTGGGGGGTGGAGGATTAAAACCTGGGATTATTTGGTAAAGACTTAACCAATAATAAGATGCAATAAAAGGAAGTGCATATTTTCAGTCTGTGCGCCCACAATAGATTCTTGACCTTCTTGGTCTAAATGCTTCACAAAATATCCTGTATCACGGGCACATGATCAGAAAACATGTTCTGTTCAGCTCGATCTTAGACCAACCTTTATGCAAGAGCAACCTACCAGTGCTTGATCTCCTACAGAATTATGGAAAGTCAAGAAAATTAGTACAGTATTTATGTTTGGAAGTCTGGAAAATAGATCAATGGCAGAACAAGGAGACATTATCTCCCTGACAAGGCAATGGAAATTGACAAATTTCATAGGTTCTTTGGGGCTGTCAATCAGGATGGCATTTACCTTGAAGACGAAAAGAAAATCAGCAAGAGTTTTGCCAAAATCTTGCAGCAAAATACCATCTGGTTTGTCCATATTCGTTGTTTGTGGGTAAAAAATGCTTGACAAAAAAAAAATAACAATTAACCTTCTCATTAGATAATTTGTGTGAGGCGAACAAATCTCTGTATGTTCCATTTCCATTTTACACAATTACTTTTCCAAGAAGGTAGACAAACTAACAGCTCAAAGGCAACTGTGTTTCATCCTTGACTTCAGTAAATAATAAATAAAACACTTTTGCAATGAAAGTAATTTGCATTTACCCTTGAACCCTTTCCCAAACAACAAATTTTGGACTCTTCCAAACCTAAAGAGTTGCAGACGACAATTTTAGATTTGAAGAAAATGGCAGAACATTCTCAAAAAGGGTATAAAACACTGTGGGAAAAGGAGAAATTACTCGTTTTGAGCAATTTCTTCTTTTCCCACAGTGTTTTCGAACGACTTTTACTGCAGACATGTAAATACCAGGCCTTGTTTGAGAAAGGGTTAACCCCTATACAGTATAGAGGACTTTAGAAATGAACTTATGAACAGTATACATCAGTAATGAGCTTATGAACAGTATACATCACAAATGAGCTTATGAACAGTATACATCAGTAATGAGCTTATGAACAGTATACATCAATAATGAGCTTATGAACAGTATACATCAGTAATGAGCTTATGAACAGTATACATCACAAATGAGCTTATGAACAGTATACATCAGTAATGAGCTTATGAACAGTATACATCAATAATGAGCTTATGAACAGTATACATCAGTAATGAGCTTATGAACAGTATACATCAGTAATGAGCTTATGTACAGTATACATCAGTAATGAGCTTATGAACAGTATACATCAGTAATGAGCTTATGAACAGTATACATCAGTACTGAGCTTATGAACAGTATACATCAGTACTGAGCTTATGAACAGTATACATCAGTATCTGACTTCACTTCACTCTTTACCAGAGAAGCTCTTTTTTACGTGTCTGCAGTAAAAGTCTTTTGAAAACACTGTGTGAAAAGGAGAAATTGCTCGTAACGAGCAATTTCTCCTTTTCCCGCAGTGTTTTCTACCCATTTGGACAACTTTCTGCCATTTTTATCAAATTTGAAATTGTCATCAGCAAACTCTTTGAGTTTGGAAGAGTCTATAATTTGTCGTTTGGTAGGCAATGAAATTTTACCAGACAATGAAATTTTAGCCCTGTCCAAATATTGAAAGCATTCTCAGATCGTAATTTCAATGTGGCTCAAATGGTGAAAATATTTATTGATAGGGTAAAAAAAATTGTGGGAAAACGAGAAAATGCTGGTTACCAGCATTTTCTCCTTTTCCCACAATGTTTTCAAAAGGCTTCTTTCTCAGGGTTGTCAAAAGTCGTCATTGTGTTGTAAAGGGTTAACTCTTTACCACACGAGAAAATAATAGACTGGTCCAAATTGAAAGCATTTGCAGACGACAAAATAATGATGAATAAAGAACTAAAATTTGGTTTGGGAAGGGTAGAAAACAATGTGGGAAAAGGAGAAAATGCTGGTTACCAGCATTTTCTCCTTTTCCTACAGTGTTTTCAAAAGGCTTCTTTCTCAGGGTCGTGAAAAGTCGGGATTGTGTGGTAAAAAGTTAAAATGCACTATTACTTTGCACTGAGGGTAGTTTTCTTTATCCCTTACCAAATAATCCCTTGTGTTTATGAGCCCAAAAAACAAAGCTTTTTAACCCTTTACTCCATAGATACTCATTTACTTCACACTACTTGTAGGAGCCTTTGGAAAACATTGTGGCAAAAGGTGAAATGGCTGGTGACGAGCACCTTTTGCCACAATGTTTTATATGCTATCAAAAGGTGTCATATACCCATAAAAAAAACAGCATCATCCTTGGTGTTATTTAGGGTCAATTAGAGATACCACTGAAAATTCCTATGGGGTAAAGGGTTAAAGATTACTAGTATAAGAAAAGGTGAAAATAATAGAAATCAGTATTTTATCCTTTTCCCACAATCTTTTCCATTATATCAGCAACAAATCTTATTAGGTGAGCCATATGCTGTAACTGTTTACCACACAATTCCAACTTTTAACGACCCTGAGAAAGAAACCTTTTGAAAACATTGAGGGAAAAGGAGAAAATGCTGGTAACCAGCATTTTCTCCATTTCCTCAAATGTTTTCTACCCACCCAAACTAAAAATTCAATTTTTGATTCACATTTAATTTGTCGTCTGCAAATGCTTTGATTTTGGACTAATCCAAAATTTTGTTGTTTGGTAAAGAGTGAACTTTTTATTTACAGATCCAAAATAAACCTGACTCAACTGTTTCCAAAAGAGTATAAAACATTGTAAGAAAATGATGGGTACCAGAATTTTCCCCTTTTTCCCACAATGCCTTCAAAAGTCTACTTCTTCAGAGTTTGTAAAAGTCAGCAATGTGTGGTAAAGAGTTAACTCTTTACCACACAAGAAAATTTGAGACGGGTCCAAATTGAAGGCATTTGCAAACAACAAAATAAAGGTGACTGAAAAACTGAAATTTCTTCTGGGAAGGGTAGAAAACACTGTGGGAAAGGGAGAAAATGCTGGTTACCAGCATTTTCTCCTTTTCCCACAATCTTTTCTACAGGCTTCTTTCTCAGGGGCTTCAAATGTAAGCATTATGTGGTAAAGGGTTAAAGCTGGGCCTGTCTAAAATTTTGTTGCCAAGTACAGTTACATTTTTCTGGACATAACAGCCTTGCAAATGGATATAGCATTTTCTCATTTTCCCACAATGTTTTCTGCCCTATCAATAGCAAATCCAATCATTTGAGCCACGTTCCAAATATTGTCAACTCATGCAAATTTATTCCTTGGGTTCTACAAAACTCAGGATTGTTCAGTAAAAGAGTTAAAATTTTGTCTAAACAAGAACATTTTTCCATGACCATCCCGGTCTCATTTAGCTTTGAGAAGAGGGTCTTCAGACAAAATTGTTTCGGGCATAATATGTCACCGTTTCAAGTGAATCCAATGAAATTAGAGGACATTTCTGTACAAGCAAGACTAATACTAATTTGTTGTTCAAAGTACCCTAGTGGGTATTTAGAGGGGGGAAAGTCAATGAGTCGTAATAAACTTCTCAATGACAATTGACTACCGTCCTTAACTTAACGAGTCCTTTGAGGACTGATTCAGCTTATGATCTGTATTACGAAACAAAATTTATCCTATTTCCACCCATCCTTGAACAAATTAGTCATTTTTTATCCTTTGGCTTGAATGGTTTCCCAAGATTGAAGACTTGAAGAAATCATAATTGAAAAGGCTGAAGAATTGTCATAATCAAGTAGAAGAAATCTTCAGTGGGGTTGACCTGCTGGAATGAATCGAAAGTCGTTACAGGGAAATTGACAGTTAAGGAAACAAGTTCACATCATATCACTTAAGTAGAATCATTCATAAGGCGACATTATCGAGACAAATATACGTTAGGATATTGACAAGAAATTAAGCCAGCGGAATTATGGAAATTCCGTAAAATATTGAAGTGTTGGGGTCACCAAGGAGGCTGTAAGAAATTTACGATGTGACAAGAGGAATCACGATTTTCATCCCCTACAAGTTGTTTTTATAGTAGCAATGAATTGCTGTTAAAAATATAGTGGAAAAGGAAACAACTGCTTGTTAACTCATTGCCAGACAATCTTGAGTTTTAATGACTGTGAGGAAAAAGGCTTCTGAAAATATTACTGGAAAAGGAGAAAATCTTGATTGCCAACATTTTCTCCTTTTCCAGCAATGTTTTCTACCCTATCAAAGGAAAGATAAAAGCACACTAAAAATCTTATTTTTTATCTGGATAGACTGAACATAATAAAATGTCCAAAATTTTGTAATTTGTTTTTTTGTAATTTGTTTTTTTGTAATTTGTTTTTTTGTAATTTGTTAATAGGTTCAAGAAAATGCTTCTTTTCATACTAAGTTTTCTATATATCCAAAGATAAATCAATTTCATTTCCTTCTATGGCTTACAACATGGGAGAAAGGGCATTTTTACATTTGCATATAGTGTCATCTCCGATGAGACTACGCCGACTTGAGATGCCACTTTACGACTACAATAGATTTTGTGCTACTGTAGACTTGCCCAAAACAGAAAATTACATAAAATCGGAGGGTATCTTTTCAGATTAGTAAATGCAGACTGCGCATGTTGATGCGGAACTATACCTTTCGAAAATGTCCAAATGCCCCTTTTCCCATGTTGCAAGTCTTCCATGTTGCATAACAAAATATTAGACTTGCCAAATTAAACATGTCTCTAATGATTGCTTTTATCTTCAATACAGTAAAAATTATTTCGAGAAAAGAAGAAAATACTGGTTACCAGAATTTTTTTTCCCCAATATTTTTAAGTCATCTACTGTTGTAAGAATGCATGTTTGTCTGACAAAGTATTAATGCTGATGGGTTACAGTGAGGGTAAAAGGATTTTATGCAAATGAAGGGCAAAGGATGTTGTAAATTGTCATATTAGCACTTTCTGGGGATGTTATACTGATTTTATGCAATTAATGACCTTTTAAGTGCCAAAAAAGAACACGAAAAAATATCAAGTACAGTGGAAAAAGGCTGTATAGTTGCTTTTTCCAGACTTTTTGTCAAGAAAAACTTACAAAATGTAAGGTAATGTACATCACATCATCAACATGCCAAAAACATTCAGTCTGACCTTGATTAAACCTTTCCTTGATAGAAACCTTGGCTAAGCTAGATGCTCTAAGGGTAAATTTGCAAGGAGATATAACCATGTCAGAGAATTGAATAACGATAAAAATCAAACTCAATCACTTGAAATGACAGCGCTAATTTCAACTTGGTTTCTCATATCATCCTCATTTTGGTATCTTTTTATTATTGAACCCATACTAACCCATACTATCAAAGAAGCTTTAGGACTTTTCTTATTTGTTGTCATTTACAAAAAGGAATATGTACGACAAAAATACATGTTAAAGTAATATTTCAAAAAAGACCCATGGAAAAAAATTTGTAATCAATGGAATAATTTGTCATTAAAAGGGTGAATATTTCCTGTGTTTGTGATTCACTTGTGTGATGCACAATGTTTATGAGTAAAGAAGGGTTGATAAAGACCTTTTGCCATCAATTCTCACAGGCATGAGGCATTCACATCTATTTTTACAGTTGCCAAATGTACAGTCATTGCATATTTTGAATGCAAAGCACCAATATTTTCATATTGTTCATTATAGCTTAGACATCATATGGGCCTATTGATGTATCAATTAAATTTAATTGTTTCCAGACTGTATGAACTAGTGGAGCCCAGACTAAATCAAAAGTACACACAGAGCTCCGGATAGAGGGAGTGATTTTGATTTTAAAACTGAAAATATTAATAATTCTCCACAGAACCCTATGTTGTGGGTACTCATTAGAATCGTCTCATCGAGACGATTCTAATGAGTACCCACAACATAGGGTTTCAAAGATAAATAATGGATTTAGAATACCATCACTCCCTCTTATATAGAGCTCTGATTTTAATCTAACTACAATCAAACTAGAAATTAGCTGTATCGACCTATATAAACAAATAAATGTAGGATGACAATAACATGTTTTCCTTTTTTGCCATTCCTTTTCTGTCTGGTACCTGGTTTATCATTGCACGAAATATGATTTAACAGGGAACCATGCCAAAGGGTATGCCATCAACTTTCTGGCAGACACTAAACACCCTAGCAACTTCCTCATCGAATTTGAAACACGTTTTTGTACTGTTTTTTATCAGTCTGAAGTATTTTGCCAAACCTCTACCATCATGACATAACAGAAAGCTTATTCAGATGGGGGAAGTGAAGGAAATAAGAAACAAGTTCTTAGTTCCCATTGGTTAACCTTTTGCCACGCAATTCAGAGTTCAACTCTTTACCACACAGTCTCGACTTTTAATGATCCGGAGTAGTAGCCTTTTGAAAACATTGTGGGAAAAGGAGAAAATGCTGGTAACCAGCATTTTCTCCTTTTCCCACAATGCTTTCTACCCTTCCCATCCCAAATTTCAAATTTTTCAGTCACATTTATTTTGTCGTCTGCAAATGCTTTCAATTTGGACCAATCTACAATTTTGCTGTTGGGTAAAGAGTTAAACAACCCAAGGAAAAGAGCGTTTGAAAAAATAGTAGGAAGAGGAGAAAACACTGGTCTGCAGTTTCAAATTTTTGAGTAAGAAGGGTCACAGATGAAATGGGTCAATACCTGGCTGAACACATGTATAGAGGCTATTCATCTGCACGACTTTTGGAAGCCGATTACAAAAATATTAGATTCAATAAAAATTACACGCTGACCACACATTATGGGGCTCAAATTATTTTTGTCAGTGAAAGGGTAGAAAACATTGTGGGAAAAAGAGAATCAACCTTTTCAAAAGTTTTTCTTCCCACTAGGTTCTCAAGACTCCAGTACTTGGCAAAAGTTCTGGTGACTTAGTAAGATCCAGTTTAGAGTAATAACCCAAGTAAATGACATTGTAAAGGGTTCTGGAGTTGATGAGTGTGATAGAATAAAACACAAATATGGCCAAAACTGGCCCGTTCTAATGAGACTGTCAAGTTGTCTGTGATTTTTACCACAGATTGAAGTTATGTTTGATCGCCAGATACAAATATGTCGCAGTATGATCACTCGAGTGTAAACAAAAAATGACGATCAGGTCAGTCTCTTTCGTAGAAACGGGATGACGGATCATTTTATGATATTGGTGATGATCGCAAGGGTACAAGACAAATATAATTGGACGGAAACTTGGTAAAATTGATGGGGGAGCCGTCATCGTTTGGTCAAGGCATTTATCACTGCACTAAGAATGTCAATATACTAACATGAGGCAAATATCTGAAACACCACAAATAAATTGACAATGATACTTTTTTGGGTTGATGTGACAAATTGCTTAATTCTGGGTGACATTGTGTAGTACTGCCTTTCATAAAGTTTTTTATTCAAAACCCTTGGAAGAAGTAAACCACGTACCAGATGACACAATTTAAGCTTTTTCCAAATTATAAGCACTTGCGGACAACTATTTTCAATGTGGCTTTTATGGTGCAATTTTTCTTGGATATGGTTGAAAACATTGTAGGAAAAGAAGAAAATGCTGGTCACCAGCATTTTCCTCATTTCCCACAATGTTTTTAAAAGGCATATTTTCCAAGGGCGGTTAAAAATCCGCATAGTGCTGTACGGGGTTAACACCTTGCCAAACAATACTTTCTACAACCTTTGAGAATACATCTTTTAAAAACATAGTGGGAAAAGGCAAAAATGCTGGTAACCAGCATTTTCTCTTTCTCCCACATTGTTTTTCTCCCCTATCACAAATAAAATCCACCATCTGAGTCACATTTAATTTGTCTTCTGCAAATGCTTCAATGTGGAAAAGTCTGAAATTTTGTTGTTTTATAAAGATTTAATTTTCAGAGGATATCCTCAATTAGATCCTTGTAAAATGCACTCCATAAAAATAGAACACAGGCAAAAGAGGACAAATTATTGTTTACTACAAAAAATTATTTTTGTTGCATCAACGTTCTTAGGTAGCAGAAAATGACTACATGTAACCCAGTATTGTGTTCTGAATTTTCTTTTTTTATAAACTTGTCATTACAATATACCAAGACTTTATTCCCTCTACTAATACAACTTTTAACTTGTCATTACAATATATACTACTAAGTATTCCCTCTACAAATACAACTTTTCATTCCCCTTACAGAAGAAAGCTTTCTGAAAATTTGTAACAATTGCTTTTCCTACACTGTTTTCCGCTTTTCCGACACTGTTTTCCATCTCATCCGAAAATAAAAAAGTTTTGTCTTTTTGTAAGAATCACAAGTTGTGTGTTCAAATATACTAACAAGTTCTTTTTCAGACAAGATTGCATTACATTTAATGATGAAGGCATTGCATGAAGATAAAAAACATCCAATGCTGATTAAATTTCACCCCTTATAGAATTAAGTATTAAAGGTGGCCCTTCAGATATTGGGATGAATCTTTTACGAAAATACAAAAAAAATCATCCTTGTACTCCAAAGGCCTTTTAATTTTCATTCATAAAACCCCAGTAGTCGAAAACCATCCGACAAAAAGAGATATTCGAGATATACTATGGCCAAGGTCGACACCGACAGGAACCACGGTCTATTTCTAGATGAGCAACTTGCTCATTTACATACCGAAAATACACAAATGATGCTTGAAACATAGTGTCCGAAGAAGAAATTATGGAAAATAATTACATGTTTGTTATGCTATGGAATTTAAGCGTCATTAGTCACATGCCAGTCACTTTACATTCCCACAATACTTTTTTTTATTTTTGGTGCGAAATCTAAAAATAGCTTAAGAGGCTACATAGCCTTTTAAGGGAATACCACCAAAAAATTTTTTTGGGGGATTTCTATGATTCTTAATTATTGATGATTTGTATTGTTTTTTTTTATATAAATTTCAGTGATATATATGTTTTAATTTGGTGAGATGTGAAAATTCTAAATACCCACCTTTAACTCTCTATCTGTGGTTTTGATCCATACATACATAGTATGAAATAAGTCAGAAACTGGATATGAAAAGAAGACATAACCAGAACACTGTGTTTCTTTACTCTTTACGAAAAAAAAATTGTTTAAGTCATATAGTACATGACACCATATATATTTGACCTGTTCAGTCTGATCTCGGATCCACACTGTCTGTAGAGGAGCAATCCCTGTCCTTTGCATGCCAAAACTTTAATTCTATCACAAAATCTTGACTGTCAACTGAACCTGTTAAAATTGAATTTTCTTAAACCCAGTCCGTCTCCAAATTACATTACTTCTAAAAATTTAAACAATTTACATGAATTTGGTCACATCATTCACTCTTGTAATGATATCCCATTGAATTTAATTTTGAACCTAAAATTTTATTTGACCCTTTATTGCACCATACAGGATTTTAAAGACCCTGAGAAACACAGCATTTCAAAACGGTGTTGGAAATGGAGAAATTGTTTGTAACTGATACTTTTTTTCCACAAAATGTTTTTATATCTTCTTTAACTCTTTACCAAGAGGCAACATTGTAGACATTTCAAAATTGAAAGCATTTGCAGACGACAAAATAAATATGACTGAAAAATTGAAATTTGTTTTATGACGGGTAAAAAACATTGTGGAAAAATAAGAAAAAAATGCTGTTATCAATACAAGTAAAACCCTGTGACTTCCAAAAATGTTTCCACTTTTGCACCATTTTAGATTTTTTGTCGTGTGGTAAAGAGTTCAGCTTTATTGCCTGATTTTTGCTGTGACAACAATACAAGTAAAACCCTGTCTCTATGGAGTACCAATCAGGCTCAGCTGAAAACTTTAGAAACCTGTGTGATGAACTGAGATATTGGTCATAATGAGCATTTTCTGTATAAAACTATGTTAACCCATTACCACACAATCCCTCCTTTTGACGCCCCTGGAAAAGAAGCCCTTTGAAAACATTGTGGGAAAAGGACAAAATGCTGGTAACCAGCATTTTCTCCTTTTCCCGCAATGTTTTCTACCTTTTACCTTTCTACCTTTTACAAAACTAATTTCAAATTTTCAGTTCAAATTTCTCTCTTTAACCCATTACCACACAGTCCCTACTTTTGACGCCCCTGAGAAAGAAGCCTTTAGAAAACATTGTGGGAAAAGGAGAAAATGCTGGTAACCAGCATTTTCTCCTTTTCCCACACTGTTTTCTATCCTTCACAAAGCAAATTTCAAATTTTCAGTCACTTTTATTTTTTCGTCTGCAAATGCTTTCGATTTGGACAAGTCTAAAATATTGTCGTTTGGTAATGAGTTAAATGTTATTCTTATTCTGAGCTTTGCCCCATTTTCTGCACAATATTTACCATGTCTTCATTTCCTGTTGGGAATTATGGGAAAGGACATGAGGTAATAAGTTGCGGGAAAAGTTAAGGTAGCCGATCTCATCATCGTGTTGCATGCTAGGGGCCAATAAAGAACCAGAAATAAATGAAATTTCCTCAACTCTCATAATGGAAACTGTCCCCTCCATGGCTATCTTGTATCAACAGAAAATGAAACAAAAATAATATGTGTCACCCGCTCCTGATAAACTATCTTTTATATTGATAGCATACAATTTGTGAAAGGAAATTAGCCCGAAATGGGAACTCGTGCCAGTAATTCAAATGTCGCAGAGGCCCGAGACATTACGCTGATTCTGAGACATAAGTATTGACAATTTTAATTGTATTTTTCCCTAAATACAGACATAAATTACTCCTTATGACAAATGATTAATACTCAAAGACACTTCACCAATTGATTTTCTTGTGGTTAAGAAAGGAAAGTAGCAAGTGTCACTTGTGTTTTTCTCATACACAATTCAGGTTGACAATAAATGGGAACTTTGATTTTTTTTTACTCTGTCTTTGTGCATCCCGGTGGAAACTCCATTTTCTGGACGATGTCTTTTGTCCCTCGTGAGTTTAGAATCCATTTACAGAATCAATTGTTTGTCTATTTTGATTGTGTCTTTATGTTTAATATTTATCCAGGGACTCTAAACAACTTAGAGGGTTCGTAAAATGTCACTTGATAATTTTGTCCAAGACAAAAGTCACTTTCCTGCTTTTCAGGTTGTCCCTCAGCCAAAAAAAATCTTATTCTCTATTGCCATAATTTTCAGTTTCTTTAATTCATTCCATATATGGCTTGTAACATGCAAAAAGGGGCATTGGGACATCTGCATAAATTGTCGCCTCGAATCAGTGTGCACAGTCCGCGCAGGCTAATCCGAGACGACACTTTTCGACTTAATGAGATTTTATGCTACTGTAGACTTGTGTAAGACAGGAAATTGCATAAAAACAGAAAGTGTTGTTTTGGATCAGCCTTCGCGGAGAGCGCAGGCTGATCCGAAACGACACTTTACGAAGATGTCGGATTGTCCCTTTTCGTGTGATGCAAGCCATATAAGACCTGTTATAACAGTGACAGTGACTGTTGAAGACAAAGCAATTTCATGATTTGACTTGCAGAGAACATGCTTTTCGGTCTGTGATCTACACAGCCCCATGAGTTTTAACCCTACCAGCACCATAAAGTTATATATCAGTCTCTTAATTCTCAGAAAGATCTTGAAATTGTAGGCTGGACTTTCTAAATGCACGGATCCAAGAGCAAAATGATCATTTCTCGCTTTAACCCATTACCACACAGTCCCTACTTTTGACGCCCCTGAGAAAGAAGCCTTTAGAAAACATTGTGGGAAAAGGAGAAAATGCTGGTAACCAGCATTTTCTCCTTTTCCAACAATGTTTTCTATCCTTCACAAAGCAAATTTCAAATTTTCAGTCACTTTTATTATTTCGTCTGCAAATGCTTTCGATTTGGACAAGTCTAAAATATTGACATTTGGTAATGGGTTAACCCTTTACCACACGACAAAATTTCAGACTGGTCCAAATTGAAAGCATTTGCAGACGACAAAATAAATGTGACGGAAAAATTTAAATTTGTTCTGGGAAGGGTAGAAAACACTGTGGGTAAAGGAGAAAATGCTGGTTACCAGCATTTTCTCCTGTCCTGCAGTGTTTTCAAAAGGCTTCTTTCTCAGGGGCGTCAAAAGTAGGGATTGTGTGGTATTGCGTTAACAGAGTAGGAAACCTTATTTCCAAAAGCTTTCCAGGGTTTTTAAATTGTTCCTAGTCTTGAGACACAGCTGTAATATTTTGTGAACACTGAAAATCTTCTTGCCAATAGCCAACAACCTAGACCTGTATTATTCAGCACGTTACCAGCATTTTCTCCTTTTCCCACAATGTTTTCAAAGGCTTTCCTTTATCAGGGTCGTTAAAAGTCGGGATTATGTGGTAAAGGTTTAAACATTGTTAAACTTTGCAAATGTTTTCTATACTCACAGAAAAAAACCCAATCTGTTCTGCTGTGATTTCGACAACAAAAAAACCTAATAATAAAAGAAAAACCTCAACTTTTCTTGCCTGTAATGATGTATGACATTTATTATTTCATGCACAAGAATTAAGTGTTACAAATATGTTTTTGTTCTTTAGTTAAGAGCCTTAGAGCATTCCTTCCTGCCTTTCCTCTTTCTTTTCAAAGACAAATGAAATAACAAAAGCACCACAGGTGGTTGCCTTTGCTTGATGGCAGTTGCCTGGTCTCGTACAATGTCAAAGTATTTTAAAAATTCAAAGTCAAAATGTCCGCATTACTGTGTCAAAAAAAAGTCGCATGGTTACCTGCCTTAGAGGTATTGGTTCCCCTTTTGACAGTAACTGTTAACAGCAAGTTCCAGTCCCAATCGAATATTTTCAATAATAACAGAGATTTTACAAATTGTCTAAATTTTTGCAAAAAAAAGACAACAAAGACTACTGAAGACTAAGCAAGGGCTATATGTTTTCTTTGTTTTCCTATCTTTTCTTTGTTTTTCTATGTTTGTTTTGTTTTCCTTGAAAACAGCTGAGCTAAAAAAAAGATTCAGCATCTAACAAACAATAATGTAACCCATGCTTTGCAACTTAACTCTTTACCAAACGACAAAATTTTAGACTGGTCCAAATTGAAAGCATTTGCGGACAATAAAATAAATGTGGCTCAAAAATTTAAATTTGTTTTGAGACAAGTAGTAAAACATTGTGGGAAAAGGAGAAAATGCTGGTTACCAGCATTTTCTCCTTTTCCCACAATGTTTTCAAAAGGTTTCTTTCCCAGGTGTGTTAAAAGTCGGAATTGTGTGGTAAAGAGTTAAACAATTTTAAATTTTGTTTCTTGTTCACCAAATTTGCTCACAGATAATAACAGGTTGTACAAAGAAGACACTTATTTTCAGACATTTCTTCTGTAACAGCCTTAACTCTTTACCACACAATCCCGAGTTTTAACGACCCTAAAAAACAAGCCTTTTGAAAAAATTGTGGGAAAAGGAGAAAATGCTGGTAACCAGCATTTTCTCCTTTTCCCACAATGTTTTCTACACTTTCAAAATCAAATTTCAATTTTTGATTCATGACTATTTTGTCATCTGCAAATGCTTTCAATGTGGACTAGTCCAAAATTTTGTCGTCTGGTAAAGAGTTAAGTAATAAGTAAGTACCGGTAATACTGTACATGTAAATGGATAGGATTTTTTCTCCTTTTCCCCAAATGTTTTTAAAAAGATGTTCAAAAATACCATCACTATGCTAATATCCTTTGCCCTCTACAACATCAGAAAATTTTTTAAGTGAACCCAATTGAAAGTATTAATTTTGCTAGCATCAGAATAAAATGATGATTCATATCTTTGATTGCGGAAAGGAGCAGATGCTGATTACTAGAATTTTCCTTTTCCAACAATGTTTCCAAAAAACTTTTCTTTCAAAGTTGTTAAAAAAGGGTTTGAGTATCACACAGTGCATCTCTCTGGTTATACTGATCAACCTGATCTTGATTGTCTTCACAAACAAAATGGCCTGATGTTGTGCCATGTAAACCACAAAATTTAAGATTTTTCCATATTTGGAAGCAATTTACTGAGGTCAAATTAAAATGTGGCTCAAATTAACACACTCGTCTTAAAAAGGAGAAAAAGCTTTGAGGGCAAGGAGAAAATGCTGGTAGCCAGGATTTCCTTTTTTTTCCACAATGCATTTCAAATTCTTTTTCTTCAGGGCATTAAAACATGAAATTTTTCATAAAAGGAATAAAAATGTAAGACTTGACAACATGTAAAGGCTTAAAAATTTCAATAACATATTAACCCCTCCCTAAATTATCCAACTTAAACTGGTAATCATAGTTTTCTCCTTTTCCTGTGATGTTTTCTCCTCAATGAAAGACATATTTCATATTATGAGCTTCATTTAATATGCTGTCTGCCAATGTTTTCAATTTGTTTGGTAAAGAGTTAACTCTTTACCACACAATCCCGACTTGTAACGACCCTGAGAAAGAAGCCTTTTGAAAACATGGTTTAAAATGGAGAAAATGCTGGTAACCAGCATTTTCTCCTTTCCACACCATGTTTTCTACCCTTCCCATGACTAATTTCAATTTTTCAGTCACATTTAATTTGTCATCTGCAAATGCTTTCAATTTAGACTAGTCTAAAATTTTCTCGTGTGGTAAAGACTTAACTGCTGCCTTCACCAGACAACTTTTTCCTCTCACATGAATCCACTTCAACAATACTTTGACCAATCAACATAATAGGCTATGGTCAGCCTAACCAAAAAAACTATTGTTACTGAAATGATGCAAAAGAAATACAGATTTCTTTTCTTTACGATCTGGAAATTTTGTGCGAAGAGAAGTTCATACTGAAGAAATGGCTTCCTTGCCTATTCTAAAAGCTGTCCTCTGACACCTCGAGAGAATCCGTATCTTTGTTTTCGAGGTTAATAGATGGCTTAGAGGGAAAGAGAATAATGCATTTTCATCTGAAACCATCATTGGTAAATTGCATCTTTCATCTGTTTTATTGTCCCTGGTACTAAGAAATTGTCCTTTTCTGTAGTTAGAGCAGTTTTTATGTCATTTTCCCATCAGGCAATGGTACAAATATTGAGAAAGTAATGAAACATGATGAATTCCTCTGTCCTGACATTTTACCGGCACAAATAGAGTATGTGGCGGAAATTTATGACATTCTGTGACAACAAACCGTCCTAAACCCTCCTTTATGAATTCGGTATTCCATCCAGCAATAGGTGATGCCATAAAATTGTTGTAAAACTACAAATTATGGCAAACACTCTCCTCAAAAATGTCCGCTATGTTTTTCATATTGATCCATGTCTTTTAGAGGACTGTCATTGAGCGTCATTCGTCTGACTCAGATTATAGACTAGGCCCGGCAAATCTGCCAAATTACATCCTTTGGTCCGCTATATGTACGGTTTCCGTCAAATAAATATAGAGACACAAATGGGACTAAAGCGTTTAAGTGGGGCCAATGTGTATAAATAAAACTCTCCTTTGACGGCCTGTCCTTTCTTACATAAAGACTCTTGGAGATCACATGGCATTTCTACAGAGGCTAGACTGGTCTGAAAATCGTGACTGTCAAAATGGGCGTGACAAGAGTTTATGATGGTTTATAGCTCTGCCTTAAGATGAAAATTATGATAAAATGTTCCATGACTTATCATGCAACAGAACTGTAAAACACTGGTTGGAGGAAAGAAAAGACCTTCTCTTGTTTCCTTAGCTCTTTTGTTATTTTTGCAGCTCCTTGAAACAAATGATAACAGGCCAGTATTTTGTAAGAACAGATAACAAAAATATTTTGCAGTTTAGGCTGTGTGGTTTGACCCCTCACTGTCAAAGGTAATTCTTAACACAAAAATAATGTAAAAGAATCAAAGGAGAAAATACTGAAGGCAAGGAAAATTTTCTTTTTTACTGTGATGGAAAGCAATGTGAGGAAAAGAGAACAATCACTTGTAATTAAAGATCACTCCTTTTCCTACAATGTTTTAGAAGATGCATGAGAGCAGTAGCCTGAAAATTCAAACTTTACAGTAATAGGTTGAGATCGATTTTTCATTTGCATAATATTCAAACAATGCAGAGAAAGAAGTGTTATATAACATTGCAGGAAAAGGAAGAAATACTGGTAACCATCATTTTCTAACAATTTATCTTTGCTGGACCAATCTCATCCCTGGAGCCATATTGAATTTTCATAGTCAATTTGGCTCAGTCTATTTTTCTAGTTTATCACACAATACAGATTTTTAAGGACTCGACAGAAGAAGCCATCTCAGAAAAAAAAAAACGTGGAAAAAAAAAGAAAATACTAGTAACTAGCATTTATCCCTTTTCCCACAATGTTTTTTACCCTCTGTAAAAGAAAATTCATATCTAGAGTAACATCAAATGTTTCGACTGAACTACTTTGAATTTGGAAACACCATCCAAACTTTTTACTACCCAGTGAAACCTTTCGAAAACAATGTCACTTTTAAATACATACAGAAGCCCTTTGAAAACAATGAGGAAAAAGAAGAAAATGCTGCTAACCACAATGTTTTCTCCCTTTCTCAAAACAAATTTCAGGTTTTCAGAAACATTTTTTTTTCTCTTGCAAATATATTCAATTTGGTTATGGCTGAAATTTTGTCATTTGGTAAAGAGTTAATAAGAGATGCAGCTCATATCTATTTGTCACCATCACTCACTGTCATGTGATTCAGGGGGATATTGGCTAAAATCAAGTGTCCAAACTAGAGATCCGATAGGTCACCCATATCGGAAATTGGAATTTGTCATACACGATGCTTTGACACGGGAATCATTTATTTACCCACAAATATCTTTCTGTGACGGGACGGCCACTGGGATGGATGACCAGCGATGGATACATTTTAGGCACTTTCTTGGTCACTGTCCAAATATGGTCATATAAGTCCATATCCTGTCCACAAATAATGGGAGAGATATGACAAGTGACCAAACAAGAGGTCAGAAAATTGACTTCTGTATATGGAACAATCCTGTATGTATACCTTCTCTCATGTTCAAACAATACATCGCCCCCTACTATCCTGTACATGCCTTTTGACATTGGTCAATGGAGGAAGAAAGTCATTGTCTCTTTCCCAGTCAACAAAATTTTTCCTGCGTTCAAATTGAAAGCATTGGAGATGACAAATGTTACCCAAAACATTCAACTCGTTACCACACAATTCCAACTTTTAGTGATCCATAGAAAGATAGAAAGAAGCCTTTTGAAAACACTGTAGGAAAAGGAGAAAATGCTGGTAACCAGCATCTTCTCCTTTTCCAACAATGTTTTCTACTCTGTATTAGACAACTTCCATCTATTGAGCCGTGTTTAAATTGTCATCTTTCAATTTGGACAAGTCCAGGTTTTGCTTGTGTGATAAAGAGTTTAAGTTGTATTTCTCATAAGTAGAAAACATCATGGAAAATGGAGAAAATGCTGGTGACTAACACTTTTTGTTTTGCTCACAACTTCTTCAAAAGCTTTCTTTCTTGTGAAACAACCCTGGGAAAAAAGCCTTTTGAAATTGTGGGAAAAGGAGAAAATGTTGGTAACCAGCAATTTTTCCTTTTCAAACAATGGTTTCTACCATTTGAGCCACATTGAAATTGTCGTCTGCAAATGCTCTCATTTTGGACTATGCAAATGCCTTCATTTTGTTGTATGGTAAAGGGTAAGCAGCATTTTTCTTTTTCCTACAATGTTTTTAAAAACCTTCTCCCTTGGGTCTATGAAAACAGGGTCTTATTTGGTAATTGATTAACTCTTTCCAAAACAATCCCTTATTCTTACATTCCTGGGAAAAAAGGCTTTTGAAAACACTGTAGGAAAATAAGAAAATGCTGGTATAGCATTTTCTCCTTGTCCAACAATGTTTTTTTCCCTTTCATGAACAAAAATCATCATCTGCATTACATTCGATTTGTCATCTGCAAATGCTTTAAATTTAAATTTTTTTTCTAGTCAAGTTTTTTGTCGTTTTCAAAAGGGTTAAAACAAGGCTTCTGAAACATCATGGAAAAAGAAGATGCTGAAATTCTTTTTTTCATACCTATCAATTACAACTTATTTTATACACATTCATTTTATCAACTGCAAATTCCGCCATTTTGGCTAGTCTAGAATTGTGCCCTCTGGTAAAGACATAAAAGCCTTGCTGAAAATAGGGTGACGAGGGTCTGTTTTCATCCACCATTCTTTAGAGATATTTTGAATATTCCACATATGAAAGTAACATAACTTCTGATTGGCTAAACCAGATGGTTTAGCCAATCAGAAGATGTGTCACTTTTACGAAGAAAGTCTTAAAGAGGCCCATATGTTCATTTAACCCATTACCACACAATCCCTACTTTTGACGCCCCTGAGAAAGAAGCCTTTTGAAAACATTGTGGGAAAAGGAGAAAATGCTGGTAACCTGCATTTTCTCCTTTTCCCACAATGTTTTCTACCCTTCACAAAACAAATTTCAAATTTTCAGTCACTTTTATTTTGTCGTCTGCAAATGCTTTCAATTTGGACCAATCTAAAATATTGCCCTACTTTTGACGCCCCTGAGAAAGAAGCCTTTTGAAAACATTGTGGGAAAAGGAGAAAATGCTGGTAACCAGCATTTTCTCCTTTTCCCACAATGTTTTCTACCCTTCACAAAACAAATTTCAAATTTTCAGTCACTTTTATTTTGTCGTCTGCAAATGCTTTCAATTTGGACCAATCTAAAATATTGCCGTCTGGTAATGGGTTAAAGCCAGTCTTAACTCATTTTCTTTTTATTTTATCAACATATAGTCATTCTTACATCTTTATGCCAAATATTGAGCCTGATGGTTGCAAGATTGCTTAGATTATGGTTGATAGAAAATGCATTTCGCTGAGTTGCGGCCTTCTATGTAAACAGACTCGTCAGATGGAGGTCGCGACCTATATGCAAGTTAAACTGTATCCGATTCTAGGCAGAAACCAACGATACATTTCCGTGACACACCGCCATTGTTTTCAGCTTCGATCGTCAGCCAGTTTTCTTCTGACCAATATTCGGTTTCTAAAACAAACCTCCATGTTTCTTCCTTTCATTTACACCATAAATGCCAGTAATTTATCCTTGTGTACACAAAGGACAGATTTCTGTACCATTCTAAATTTTTTGAAATTTAACAGCATTTCTGCTCACCGGCTGTAGACGGGCATCTTTAAAGAATAACACTCTAAAGAATGGTTGATGGGTACAGGTCCAGGTGTAATGTTTTTGTATGAAGCCGAGGACAGCAACAAGTTCAACTTTTCCATACAGTAACTTCAACTTTATCTACATGGAAACAAAACATTTACATAATACCTGTTTATAACTGCCTGACAAAGGAAGTATTATTGTGGAATCTGTAAGCAATAACACCTTTTTCCGCCATTTTTACAGAAAACATCTGCTAGAATGATGATAAACATAGAATAACAAGGAATCTTTGTACATGCCTTAATACAATACAAAGTGTAACCTTTTTTTAACCCTTCAAAGACTCGTAAGAACTGTATGCTGATGTAAGAAACTAAGATCAGACTATACTAAACATGTAGTCTGATCTTAGATCTACAGTGTCGGCTATCCTGGAAAATCCAGACGGAAGAATTCTTTGTACAAGCTATATTTGGGTATTTATTTCCCACGGCTGAAAATTTCCATTTCATGTTGTGATTTTTCAGCACAAAATAAGATATTTTAACCCTTTACCACACAGCAAAATTTTAGACCTATCCAAATTGAAAGCATTAATTTTGCAGAAGACAATTTCAAAGTGGCTAAAATGGCACAATTTTGCTTTGATAGTGTAGAAAACTTTGTGGGAAAAGGAGAAAATGCTGGTTACCAGCATTTTCTCCTTTTCCCACGATGTTTTCAAAAGGCTTCTTCCTCAGACGTGTTATAAGGCATCATTGTGTGGGAAAGGGTTAACCATTTACCACACAGCTCCAAGTTTTAACTATCCTGGGAAAAGGATTGTGGGAAAAAGACAAGATACAGATCACCAGCAATTTCTCCTTTTCCCACAAGGTTTTCCACCCTTTCAGAGAACTTCAGCTTATTTGTAGGAATTTCAAATTTGTTGACTGTAGATGCTTTAAAATTTTAAAGTATCAAAACTTTGTCATTTGAGAATGGCTCAATCCTTTATCAAACAATCCCTGGTTTTGACAACTCTGAAAAAGAAACCTTTTGAAAACATTGTGGGAAAAAGAGAAAACACTGGTAACCAGCATTTTCTCCTTTTTCCACAACGTTTTCTTCCCTTCCCAAAACATATTTAAATTTTTTTAAGAAAGTAATTTTGCTGTCTGCAAATTCTTCCATTTTGGACTAGTCCAAAATTACGTCGTTTAGTAAAGAGTTTAAAATTCTTACATGCAAACAGGAATTTTACATGATCTCTTTCATCACCACTGATCATTATGGAGCTTATAACGACTGTTTAGATAAAGATTACACTGCACAGAAAGTGCAGTCTAATCACTGATCTACACTGCCCAATACTTTATTCCAATTTGGGACAGAGGTAGTGTATCATCTCGCAGCTGACTGTAGTTGTATCTTGAAAAAGTATAAGTCTTTTATTTGACAAAGATTTAACCCTTAACCCTTTACCACACAATGCAGACTTTTATTGCTCCTGCAAAAGAAGCCTTTAGAAAACATTGTGGGAAAAGAAGAAAATGCTGGGAACCAGCATTTTCTCCTTTAACCACAAAGTTTTCTACTTTATCAAAGAAAAATTACATCATTTTAGCCACACTGAAATTGTCATCTGCAAATGCTTTCAATTTGGACAAAACTAAAATTTTGTCGTCTGGTAAAGGGTTAATTGCATCACAAAATTCAAGACTGGTCCAAAATGAAAGCATTTGTAAACAACAAGTCAGATGTGACTCAAAAGCTGGAATTGTTCGTATATGGGATAGAAAATATTGTGGAAAAAGGAGAAAATGCTTATACCAGCATTTTCATTATTCTCAACTAAACCCTATGTTATGGGTACTATTTAGAATCGTCTGATTGAGACGATTCTAATGAGTATCCACAACATAGGATTTGGAAGAGAAATAAAAGATTTAGAATACCATCACTCCCTCTTATCTGGAGCTAAGCTCATAAAACATGCGTATATATTCATCTACACTTTCAGCAAAAGGCAGTAACCCTTACACTGCAAAGTATGACTTATTGACCTTTTGCAGACAGTGTAGATCAAGATCAGACTGCACAGGATGTGCAGTCTGATCTTGGATCTACACTGTCCAATAAGGAGATGTTATTCCCCGAAATATAACTTTCATATGGCAGTATTTGGGGTATACTATTGCATTAACCCATTACCACTCAATCCCTACTTTTGATGCCCCTGAGAAAGAGGCCTTTTGAAAACACTGTTGGAAAAGGAGAAAATGCTGGTAACCAGCATTTTCTCCTTTTCCAACAGTGTTTTCTACCCTTCCCAGAAAAAAATTCTATTTTTCAGTCACCTTTATTTTGTCGTCTGCAAATGCTTTCAATTTGGACCAGTCCAAAATTTTCTCGTGTGGTAATGAGTTAAAAAATTCATTTTTAGTTATGTAGATGTATAAGGGTTAAGTTTTGAGAGTTATGAATGCAATAAACTACATCAGAGAAAGGGGTCAAGATTACTGCAGAGTACTAGAAGGTAGTAAACAGCAATCACAAACAATTATCACAAGGAAATGGAATAATGCACTTACCATGAGCGACCCAACCATGCTTGCAGGATTCGCAGGTACGTAGACATGATTTTGCTGGTGAAAAACATTCACAAGGACAGCTTGGTGTTGTGCAACGTATTGCCTGAAAACAGAGTCGAGGAGGTGCTGTAGAAATGTATTGTAAAACTCGTCGATAACGCTCACTTTTTGTCAAGTCCAAAAGCGACTGGGAGCTAGATCCACTTTCTACCATTATTTTTCAATTCAAACACAATTTTTTCTTCTGTCTAAGTTCACAACAGATAATTATCACTAATATTTTTAGAAACTCCACTAAAATTTATCTGAACCTTGAAGGAATAGACTGTAAAAAGTAATAAAAAAATTAACAAAAGTCTTCTGAAATTATCTAATTCTGTTTGAAATGTTTCTTTTCTCACAGATTTATTTCCTCTATAATTGATATATGGTATTTTTTTCCCTGCAAGTCCATCTGTTAATATACACTTTTTTTCAGCTGCAGTCCTAATACTTGCAACTCGGAAGTTTTGGAAAACCTCAAGAACCTATCAGCTTTTCACCTTCATTTAATTAGCCAATAGTAATATTCTCAAAGATTTCTCTATACTGCTTACATACATTCATTGACTATTTGGCTAACTTTGAAATGCAGACAGTGCTTTTTATTGTAGTTTCTCAAACAATCAGAACAAAGTTATTTTCATGTTAAAGTTGACATGTTTAGAACAATCAAACAAGCTCTGTTATCAAATCATTAGGCCCATCTGCTAATAAAAAAAGCACCATACAACACTCATGGCATCTGTTTAATTAATGAAAAAGTTCATGTTTAAATAATCACAGAAGAAAAAGACAAATCATAAGCCCAAGCATATTGTCTTTTCTGGCAACTGTATGAAAATGTTAATTTGCAAATGTTATAAAATGTAGAAAAAGAAGAAGGCTGAAAAGCAAAATATCCTGGCAAAAGAAAGATGGATAATCTGACATAACTCGGAAAGCATGTTTTTATGAACTCTGAACTACAGGAATGCTTCCAATAATTTGGAAGACAACTGTTGGTTCGAGGATATACAGTTACAACTATGGCACGCAGCAGCAGTTTAAAATTATCATAATCAATGCGCAACTTTTCCAGAAAATCTTAACCCTTATTACGCCATATTTTTTTTTTTAATATACCAGGTTATCTCCATTTCAGAGAAAAAAAATATTACTGCACGTAATAAGACACAGCTGCAGTTTCACCCACTTCCTCATAAGCTACTTCCAAATTTTTTCTGATTTAACCCTTAACCTTACGGCAAAATTTAACCCTTTACCAGACAACAAAATTTATGCCTTTTCCAAATTGAAACCATTGGCAGACTACAGTTTCAATGTGGCTCAAACAGTGCAATCAGTTTTTGATGAAGTAAAAAAAAGCATTTTGGGAAAAGGAGAAAATGCTGGTTACCTGCATTTTCTTCTTTTCCCAAAATGTTTTCAGAAGGCTTCTTTCCGAGGGTCATTAAAAGTCATCATTGTGTGATGATGGGTTAAGGCATAACCAAATTGAAAGCATTTGCAGACGGTAATTTCATAACGGCTCAAATGATGCACTTTTCTTCCAAATGGTAGAAAACTTTTGTGGGAAAAAAGAAGGAAATGCTGGTAATCAGCATTTTCTCCTTTTTCCACAATATTTTCAAAAAGCTTCTCCCTCAGGGTCATTAAAACTTGGGATTTTGTGGTCAATGGTTAACTCTTTCAATAGCAACTAAATAACTTCTACTTTTTAAATGGCTAAAAATACAGTTCAGCCATACAATAAAGAGATTGTTCAGATGTAATCTGGAATAAAAGAGTGGACAGTGCAGAACAGATTGCGCATTCTGTGCAGTATGATCTTAATCTACATTGTCCACAAAAGTTTCTTGTCTCTCCAACACAAAGGAAGGGGTTGATCCTTCATCACATGACAGAGTTTGCAGCTTGTCCATTCAAAAGTGTTTTTAGAAGATAAAATTAATTAATGTAACTTAACCCGTTACAACACAATCCCTACTTTTGACACCCCTGAGAAAGAAGCCTTTTGAAAACATTGTAGGAAAAGAAGAAAATGCTGGTAACCAGCATTTTCTCCTTTTCCCACAATGTTATCTACCCTTCCCTAACTGAATTTCAATTTTTGAGACACATTTATTTTGTCGTCTGCAAATGCTTTCAATTTGGACTGGTCTTAAAATTTTTCGTGTGGTAGAGAGTTAAAAAAAGGACAAATCTTACAGTGGCAAATATTGTCGGAAAAGGAGAAAATGCCTGTAACCAGAATGTTTTCCCCCCTTCCTTCAATATATGTATACTCTCAAACATCTCAAATTTAAAAAATTCTGGCTTGACTAGTAATAGGTTAATCCTCAGATTTAAAATTTTAAAAATTTATTGAAATCATCTGTTGGCTAAAAGTCAAAAGTGACTAAGACGATGGGATCAGACCTTGGAAAGACCAGAAACTTTAACCTTTTACCATGCAATGACGACTTTTGACAATCCTGAGGTAGAAGCCTATTGAAAACATTGTGGGAAAAGGAGAAAAATGATTACCAGCATTTTCCCTTTTTCCAACAATGTTTTCTGTCCTTCCAAAATAAAATTTTGATTCTCTAGTCACATTAATTTTGTCATCTACAAATGCTTTCAATTTGGACCAGTCTATATTTTTGTCATTTGGCAAAGAGTTAAGGGAAGAAAAATGCATGCTCAAGCCACCATCTCCTTTTTCCACAACATTTTCAAAATTAATTAGACTTTAAAATAATTGATATCAGTACTACAGATGTTTTGTCTTTGACCCTTTACTAAATAATCATGACTTTTAACCATCGTTACAGAGAAGACTTTTGAAAACATTGTTGAAAAAGGAGATATTATGATGCTGGTAAGCACAATTTTCATTCATGTTTTCAAAAGCCTCCTACACCATCTTTAAATCTCATTCTAAATGAAAAAAGTTCTGACTGGTTAAAATTAAATTCATTTTGCAGACAACAAATTGAATCTAACTCAAAAGATGATTTCTATCTTTGGTATGGTATAAAAACCTTGTAGGAAAAGGAGAAAATTTTATCCTTGTTATCAGCATTTCTAGTTTCCTGACACTGTTTTCAACATGATTTTTCTTCAGGTTTGTTGAAATTTGGAATAGGTGCAGGTTACAAGACATGATCATTTGATAAAAAGTTGAACTGAATTCTGATTCCATAATTTCACTTCTATTCACAATATCACTACCGACTGAAACATGACATTTGGAGAATTGCATCAGATCACTTCTGAAAGCATTGTGGAAAAAGTAGAAATTGCTACAGCATTTTAACTTCTGTTCACATGTTTTAACCCTTTACCAAAAAAAACCCTGGTTTTTCAGACTCTAGGGTTGAAGCCTTTAGAAAACATTGTTGGAAGAGGACAAAATGCTGGTAACCAGCATTTTGTCCTCTTCCAACAATGTTTTCTACAATGCTGGAAACAAATTTCAACTTTTGAGTTATGTTTATTTGTCGTCTGCAAGTGCTTTCAATTTGGCCCAGTCTACAATTTTGTCGTTTTTTGAAGAGTTAAAAGCTGTTCTCCTCATGGTCATTGAAAAAAAGGATTTTTTGGAAGAGAGAGAATTAAGAATTTTATTTGATCTCTTATCAAGGAACCAAAACGATGATAGTAAAATATATTATGAAAATTACAATTTTCATTCAATATATATTGGAGAAAACATCAGGCAAAAATTCAGTATCAATAGGTTCCTTTGAAATTATAAATTTAAAAAGAAATAAAAACAAAAGAAACAATTTCAAACAGATAGAAAGAGGTCCTGTCCTCTTAACCCATAACCACACAGTCACAAGTTTTAATTACCCTTTAGGAGGAAGCTTCTGAAAACATTGTAGGAAAAGGAGAAAATGCTGGTAAACAGCATTTTCTCCTTTTCCAACAATGTTTTCTTCCCTGTCAAAAACAAAAATTATCCTTTTAGTTACATTTAACTTGTCGTCTGCAAATCCTTTGAATTTGGACCACGTCTAAATTTTTGTCGTTTGGTAAAGAGCTAAAAACAACCATACATTGCTTAATCGATGCTGTTGTTAGGACTGTGCAAATTGAGGATCAAACAGCATCTTTTCTGCAGTCTGATATTGATCTACATAAGACAGCAAAAACAGAATTTATACCTTGTGGTTTGAAATTTAATGCTTCAAACAGATAGTCTTAAGTTAAAAGGTTCTAAAATCAAACATGTTTGTACCCCTGCACCATCTTGAAACCAACTGGAGTTACATAATTTCTAAGAAAGATGTGAAATGTTTTATTAGTCGGAAGCTGAGAAGCACAAGGCAGGCACAATAAAATAATCAATGAGGAACTTTTAGGCTGCAGATATTAAAGTTGTTTACCTTTTTACAAGAAATAGTCTCCATAGAAATTTTCTTTTCAGGCATAATCCAAAAATAACGGCACTTCATAAATCTCAAATCCCTGCCAATAAAGTCCCAAACTAATTTTCTTGACAAATTATGCAAGCCCCTTCCTAAAAGTCAAAATTTGTGGCATCAGTGTACATTGTTTCTTGTTCAAATAACCAGTGTACCAGAAACTTGAGGAAATTGTCGCAATTGATTGTCAATAGTCCTTTGACACTATTTTGAGCAGGGAAACAGCTATTTAAGAAATGTCCCACAGCAAATATCTACTTTCAATATTGTCAGACTCTCACAGAGAAAGGCAAGTCCGCATGGTTACCATGACTGTCCTATTGAAAAAAAAAAGTCCTGTGAAATACCATTCATGATTGTTACTCTACTGTTCAAGAAACAAAAACTGGTACAAAGTTACTGTGTAACAAGAATTTAAAATAATATGTCTTAATTATGTCCACAATAAATCCAGATATTGACCTCCTGTAGAAACCAAAAATAAATGTAGGTAGTAGCTCTAAAGAAATGGCTCCCTTGTTTTACAAGAAGACAAGAGGACTTTCCGGATCACATTAAATTATAGGTTGTGACAAGAGCTCTCAACATGAATGCAGCACAAAGTTTCCAAGAAGAACCTGTTCATATCCATCAACACAAGCAACTGTCCCTAACTCTTCAGGAAACTCTAATAGGGATGAGGCTGAAGAATTTCACAGATGGACACCTAACCCTTCCCTCTGTAGATAAATACAGTGGTACATAACTTTTGAAAATATTTATCTTGCTGACTCAGGAAATTGTACATAGTAACCAATTCCTCAAACTGTTACACATTTTAGTAACAATAACCTTGAATAGCAACTGGTTTTTTCAAAAATGAACTATATCTATCTTTTTTTAATTGATTTTTTCCCAATAATAATGATTCTACAAAGTACAAAAAAGTATTGCATATGGAGGAAAACAGTTAATTATTTATGCCTTGCTCACTGTCCCAATGTCCAATAAGAAATCAGTATTATCCAAAGACTCTGCAGGGAAGGAACCGCACTAAGTGATCTACTTATCTCACCTAGGAACACATGTGGTTTCAAGAATCTACTGAATGGGACACAAACTGAGAATGTCCCTGTAACCATGGTAACTAAAGGAGGTCTGGACACCAGATAGCAGAAAAGGCTTATCAGAAGTCCTGCATGAGTATACAGAACCTGTCTCAAATTTCAGAGTTTCAGGGGTTATTTATCTGGCCACAGATTTTATCACTAAATATCTAAACAATTTAGGTCTGAGTTCCACTAATTACTGCAACACCTCACATTTACTATGTTTAACAAGAACTTTGCACTGCATACATTTTACGAGTACACTATTTTTTACAGGGCATTAAAAGAATCAAAAGTACCAGGTAATTCCATAGAAAAATAAAAAATTGAAAGATAACAATTTTTTTATCATAGCCTTTTTCTTGTCAATCCCAGAATTAATCTTTCATTGATACATGCTTCTTTTTTTCTAGTAGACTGTCTGTTTACAATCTGCACAAAAAGTCATGCTGTACTGAATGGCTAAAAGTTTTTGAGACCTTAGTTTAATTTTTTTTATGCAAAACTCAATGTGTATCAATCTGCCACTTTGTTTCCTGCTTTCTAGAAATTCTTGCCAGCATTATAAGCCAATGTCGCCCAAAAAGCAGCTTAATTTACACACCCCTGAGTTTTGACAACCCTACAAGAGAAGGCTTTTAAAAACATTGTGCGAACAGGAGAAAATGCTGGTAACCAGCAATTTCTCCTTTTCCCGCATGTTTTCTTCTTGAATTGTTGTCTGCAAAGACTTTCAGTTTGGACAAGTTTAAAATTTTTGTCTGTGGTAATGAGTTAAAGTAAGGAAAATGTCAGTGTTCAATGATCATTTGGAACTACTGTTAGAAAAAGAACATGCACATCTAACTGGCAAATGTTCTTCCCTTTCCCAAACAATCCCTTGTTTTTACGGGTCTGGAACAATAGCCTTTTGAAAACATTATGGGAAAAGGAGAAAATGCTGGTAGCCAGCATTTTCTCCTTTTCCCACAATGTTTTCCACCCTATCATAGACAAAAATCATCTTTTCAGCAAGAGTTGAATTGTTGTCTGCAAATGCTTTCAAATTGGTCTAGTCCAAAAGTTTGTCGTTCGGGAAAGGGTTAATTGAACTTTTCTGAGGCATTTCAAATTCACTTGTCACAACTCGGCCGATTTCGTACCTACATCTAACCTCTTTCGTATTAACAGTTGTTTCCATTTGAACTGTGAATCATGTGATCTTATACATGGCGCACCTGAATATCAGTCATTTAGCAACGGCATAATGAACCTCGATGAAGTTATTTGCAACTGTCTTTCAGTTATGAAAACCTCAATCGGAATTGATAAACCACCTTAACCCATTACCACACAATCCCTACTTTTGACGCCCCTGAGAAAGAAGCCTTTTGAAAACACTGTAGGAAAAGGAGAAAATGCTGGTAACCAGCATTTTCTCCTTTTCCTACAGTGTTTTCTACCCTTCCCAGATCGAATTTCAATTTTTCAGTCACCTTTATTTTGTCGTCTGCAAATGCTTTCAATTTGAACCAGTCTAAAAATTTGTCGTTTGGTAATGAGTTAAGAAATGAATGTATGAACTGTCTGTTAAATGAAATACAGTTAGAAAGATTTCGATGGAAAATTTCAACTCAAGTTTTCTTTCGTAAGAGGAGCCTGAGAATTTTCATAACGGTAAACCATCGTTATTCCGAGTGACAAATGTACCGATCTGGTGCATATCGATACACCAGATACAGCCCAAGGATTTGATGGCTTCCATCACCCGAGGTATGCCGAATGATCTTAAATTGTCATAACTGCAGACAGTGACAGGTCAAAGGTGTAAATGTGATAATGTAGGGAATGCCACTTCACATGTGTGTAATCAATTATGGGTTCATCCAGCCTCCTAATCTTCCCATCTTGTATCCACAGCAGCTTCTACCGAAAGTGTTAATTTCATCATTGCCTCAGTTGGGTACAAATAAACAGTGTCACATGGTTTGAAAGTGTCACTTTAGATTGACAGTGCCTGATAGTTTATTGATATAATTCCATTGCAGATCCATTGGCTGTACTGAAGACTCTCATTCTAGTCCTTATCTTTGGAATGTTAAATGAAAAAGAGGCTTTGTCTAAAAGGTGACCAACAAGAAAGGAAGTTTTTGGCATTGTTCAGAGAAGATATAAAAACAATATTTGAATTCCTTTTCTCTTCTTCACACTTTGTTTAACATGACCAACAAGAACAGTCAGAGGAAGGTTATGCTCCCCAAACAAGTGCTTGTCATAAAATGTATGAAATTAATATAAATTCACTTATTTTATCCTAAAAAATATTAGAGAATAACAATTTTTTACATGAAGCCCCCTTTTTCTAAGACACAGCCTGTAATTGAGAAACTGGGAAATAGGTGTCTGGGCAACATCCCAACAAGATTTGAAATTTCACAAAGTTTTGAGCGCTGATGTAAGAGATATTAGTGAAAACAATTTTTTACATGAAGCCCCCTTTATCCATGACGCAGCCTCAAATTGAGAAACAAGGAAAGAGGTATTTGCACATTGTTCCATGGAGCTCAGATATGAACTTTCATAAAATTTGGTCTGGGGGTTGTGGAGAAATGACTTCAGACGGATGGAAGAACGGACACATGCACAGCGTGGCAACTATATGCTCCCCCTAAATGTTTTGCGGAGCATAATAAAACACAAGAACTGTTTATGCAGAAGTTAGAACACTATCACAGGTGGACAAATAACCCTATCCACAGCTCCAGATAAGAGGGGGGGTTGATGGTATTCTAAATCCATTGTTTCTGTTTCAAAACCCATGTTGTGGGTACTCATTAGAATTGTCTCATCAAGACGATTCTAATGAGCACCCACAACATAGGGTTTGGTGCAGAATGATTCTAATACTTTTAACTTTAAAATCAAAATCACTCCCTCTATCTGGAGCTCTGCAGGGCCTTAACTCTTTACCAATTTTTAGACTTGTCCAAATTGAAAGCATTTGCAGACGACAAAATAAATATGGCTCAAAAACTGAAATTTGTTTCGGGAAGGGTAGAAAACATTGTGGGAAAAGGAGAAAATGCTGGTTACCAGCATTTTCTCCTTTTCCTACAATGTTTTCAAAAGGCTTCTTTCTCGGGGTCGTTAAAAGTCGGGATTGTGTGGTAAAGAGTTAATTGTCACTGAATGACTGCCAGTTTTCAAACTCAAAATATATCAAAAGGCAATCACTCCCACAATACTACAGACAGAGTTGTGGACCTTGGACACTGCACGTGTCTTCAATGTGATCCATCTGTATATGACACTTCTTGCCAATATAATGAATGAAAACAGTCACAGGTCTTATTCACTGCACCTGTCTTTATTGTGATTTATCTGTATCTGAGGTATAAAGTTAATAATTTTTATATATTTTAAGTTACACTAAGGGGTATAACTCTGAAATTATGAAGACGAAATTACAGATCTTTACCAAATGACAAAATGTTAGCCTTCTTCAAATTGAAAGCATTTGCAGACAAAATTTTCAGTTTGGTTCAATTAGTGCAATCTTGTTCTGTTACGGTAGAAAACAGTGGAAAAGGTGAAAATGCTGGTAATCAGCATTTTCTCCTTTTCCCACAAAGTTTTTTTTAAAAGGCATCTTCTACAGGAAAACCCAAAATTGTTTGGTAAAAGGTTAATAGATTAGAGAAAAAAGAACAGTTGGAAAAGGAGTAAACACTTGTTACCAAGATTTTCTCCTCTTCCAAAAATGTTGGACAAAAGCTGTCTATCCAATGATATTTAACCCTTTCCCAAACAATCCCTGGTTTTCACAGCCCTGAAAAAGAAGGCTCTCGAAAACATTGTGGGAAAAGGAGAAAATGCTGGTAACCAGCATTTTCTCCTTTTCCCACAATGTTTTCTACCCTCCCAGAACGAATTTCAATTTCTGAGTGACGTTAATTTTGTCATCTGCACATGCTTCAATTTGGACCAGTCTAAAATTTTGCTGTTTGGTAAAGAGTTAAAAGTTGGGATTTCGTGGATGTTTTCAGAATAATTATGATTAGCTTCAAGCTGGTCAAATGATTGTATCTATGTAGTTTAACTCATTACCAAACGACAAAATTTTGGACTGGTCATTTGCAGATGACAAAATAAAAGTGACTGAAAATTTGAAATTTGTTTTGTGAAGGGTAGAAAACATTGTGGGAAAAGGAGAAAATGCTGGTTACCAGCACTTTCTCCTTTTCCCAATATGTTTTCTAAAGGCTTCTTTTTCAGAGTCGTCAAAAGTAGGGATTGTGTTGTAATGGGTTAACTAGGTTTTGAACATTATTTCAGTTACATCGTAGCAGTCTGAGTATCTTTCCATGTTTTCTTGGAGTTTCTGATGCAGGTACTTCCCACAATATTCCTGCAGAGCCACTGCTGCTTTCCCATATACCCATGGTTGAAACAACGATCAAGGGTAAGAGAGGGATGAATCCTGTCCCAATGACAATCATCAATCCTAGGAAAGAATTTGGTTGAGCTGTGTTGGCTACTTTTGACGCCCCTGAGAAAGAAGCCTTTAGAAAAGATTGTGGGAAAAGGAGAAAATGCTGGTAACCAGCATTTTCTCCTTTTCCCACAATCTTTTCTACCCTTCACAAAACAAATTTCAAATTTTCAGTCACTTTTATTTTGTCGTCTGCAAATGCTTTCAATTTGAACCAGTCTAGAATATTGTTGTTTGGTAATGGGTTAAAGTTTATTCAAGTTTGGGGGGTGGGGAATGGGGGGTGGGGGAAGGAGTACTGTGCATATATAAGCTGTCTTTTCCAAATTGTTTTCTGTCATTTAAAGGACAAATCTTGTAAGCGGAGATAGGAACAGTAAATTAATGTCCACAAATGCTTTTACTCTTAGTGTGGGGAGTATAGACTGAGATCATAGAGCGAGATTGCTGGTTATGATGCCAGCCTATACTCTCTGCTGGATATAATTAAACACTCTCTGAATGTTGTAACATGTAATATATAATGGGCCAGTGGCCTAATATTGAATAAATGTATTGTATTGTATTTACCAAACAACGCTATTTTAATCAGGTCCAAATTGAAAACATCTGCAGACAACAAATAAAATGCGGCTCAAATGCCAAAATTTGGGCCTGATAGGGTAGAAAGCATTGTGGGAAAAGGAGAAGATGCTGGTCACTAGCATTTTCTCCTTTTCCCAAGATGTTTTTAAAGCCTACTGCATCAGGGTCGTAACAGGTCAGGATTGAGTGGTAAGGAGTTATCCCTTTGCCAAACAAACCCTGGACTTTATGACCCTGAGATAGAAGCCTTTAGAAAACATTGTGGGAAATGGAGAAAATGCTGGTAACCAACATTTTCTCATATTCCCACAGCGTTTACTACCCTGCTGGAAACAAATTTCAGTTTTTGAATTACTTTTATTTTGCTGTCTGGAAGTGCTTTCAGTTTGGACCAGTCAAAAATTTTGACGTTTGGTAAAGTTAAATTTATGTACAGACTGGACAAAAATTAAACAGATTTGTAGAGACTTAGATATGCAAAAACATGTAATTAAAGTGCTTACATAAATCATAAATCTAGGGACAAAACACAAAACTCAATTAATTTTTAGAATATAGCTCATCATCTTTTAAAATGTCCCTCGGGACTACTCAAGTTTACATTTTAGCCAAAATTTGCAACTTAATTTGCTATTTATCAAAATTTTGTATGAATTATAACCACAATTTTGTTGGTAATTTCTGTAATAACACGATTATGACTTATTTACAGGGCAGTCTTCTAACTGACAACTTGCACAGTCCTTTACCAAACAGTGCTATTGTTTAACTCTTTACCAAACGACAAATTTCTAGACTGCTCCCAAATTGAAGCATTTGCAGACGACAAAATAAATGCGACTGAAAAATGGAAATTTGATTTGGGTAGGGTAGTAAACATGGTGGGAAAGGGAGAAAATGCTGGTTACCAGCATTTTCTCCTTTTCCCATGATGTTTTCTAAAGGCTTCTTTCTCAGGGACGTCAAAAGTAGGGATTGTGTGGTAATGGGTTAACTCTTTACCACGCAATCCCAACTTTTGATGAGACCTCTGAAAACATTGAGGGAAAGGATAAAATGCTGGTAACCAGCATTTTTTCCTTTTCCCTCTATGTTTTCTTTCCTTCCCATTTTAAACAAATTCAAAATTTTCAGTCACATTTATTTTTTCGTTTGCAATTAATGTACTCTTAATTTGGACCAGCCTAAAATTTTGTCGTTCAGTAAAAAGTTAACTCTTTACCAAACAATAAATTTTTGGAAGCAACTGCAGACAACAAATTAAATCTTGTTTAAATGACAATTTTTTACTTTGATAGGGTAGAAAATATTGTGGGAAAAAAGGAGAAAATGCTGGTTAACAGCATTTTTTCCTTTTCCCACAATGTTTTCTTAAGGAAAGCTATGGTGAAAAGTTTTGGAAAACACTGTGAGAAAATGCTTTCCCAACTTTTTAGCAAACTGATAATCTCTTTATAGACAAATGCAAGCGATCAATTGAAGTTGCTTTTTATTTGTCTTTCATAAATGTTTCATTATTATGGAAGAGTCTAAACTGTTTCCATATGGTGAAAATTAACCCTTTGTGAAATAATCTTGACCTTTAACAACTCTGGGAGAGAAAGTTTTTGAAAACATCAAGACAAAAGGAGAAAATGCTTCTAAACATTATTTCATTCCTTTCCCACAATACTTTGTACTCTTCCCAAAACAAATTTTAATTTTAAAGTCACATCTAATGAGTCATCAGCAAATGTTTTGAATTTGGACCAGTCTAAATTTTGTCATTCAATTAACTTAACCTTTTGACTGCTTATCGTGTCTCACTGACCTTTTGCAGACAGTTTAGGTCAAGATCACACTGCACAGAACATGCAGTCAGATCTTGGATGTACACTGTCCGATATGGAGATAGCATTACCTAAACCATAACCTTGAAATAACAATATCTGGGTTTTTACTATTGAATTAACCGATTACCACACAATCCCTACTTTTGACGCCCCTGAGAAAGAAGCCCATAGAAAACATTGTGGGAAAAGGAGAAAATGCTGGTATCCAGCATTTTCTCCTTTTCCAAAAATGTTTTCTACCCTTCACAAAATAATTTAAAATTTTCAGTCACTTTTATTTTGTCATCTGCAAATGCTTTCAATTTGGACAAGTTTAAAATATTGTCGTCTGGTAATGAGTTAAAAATGTCATTTTAGTTCTTTAGCAGGATAAGAGTTAAGATTATGAAAATGAGAACCTAATGGTAATAACCACCATGCCATTTTCTAAAGGCGATGAAATCTTGACGGACATTCCTGCTTTTGATAAATTTATTTGTGTTCAAAAATATCGACAAGAGACACGCCAAAGATTGCTGTCATAACCTCCAATTACATTTGCGAATCATTCAAGAAACAAGAGACCTGGTGTCTCCAAGTTTTCGTACACTTAATTGCTTTTCTCAGATCATGTTTTTCGACCATGACGATTATTGCTCTCAGTGGACAGGCATGCTCTTTTCTCCTGTTTATTCTCATGCATGCCGATTAATGCTAAACTGGGATGCGACCCTCGTGTAAACACAAAGGTGCCACAAAAGACACTGTAAAATTTTCTCGTATAATTGACAAACTACGCTGGCACGAAGAATATGGACTCTAATATTTTTTGTGTCATTTTTTGATTGGTATTTTACTGCCCAATATTATCTAAGAAAGCAAAAATGACTCTGGGCTATTCATAAAATCTTTGGAATATGAGACAGCCCACATTATCGCAAGTTATAGTTCTACATGGAATTGAAAACGGTGTAGAAAATGTATTAAGACTTGTTGAAACCCATCTTCGAGTACTCCCCAACAATGCTCCAGCACAATGCTTTACAAGTCGTTTTTAGTGTTTGCCTACTTGTTGTCTGCAAGATGTTTCAATTTATTCAAATCTAGTCTCCTTAGGTGACATTTATTTTCAACTAGCACACAACCATTTACACATCCTGCCATTTGCAGCGAACTCTCAAAAGCAATTTATTTTCACTTTATTCATCTTTTTAAAACAAGATTTTTAATTCGCTAACTCTTTATCGAACAATCTTGGCATGCTCTGTAAAAAGGGGGCTTAACCCTATCCCAAACAAGCCCTGGTTTTTACGAGTCTGCAGTAAAAGTCTTTTGAAAACACTGTGGAAAAAGGAGAAATTGCTCATAACAAGCAATTTCTCCTTTTCCCATAGTGTTTTCTACCCTTTTTGAGAACTTTCTGCCATTTTTTTCAAAATCTAAAATTGTAGTCTGCAAACTCTTTCAGTTTGGAAGAGTCCAAAATATGTCATTTGGGAAAGGGTTAATGCATCTGCAATTAATATAGCTTTTGAAAACATTGTAAGAATACGAGAAAATAGTAAGAAGCATTTCCTCCTTTTCCAGCAGAGTTCTTCAACCTTTCAAAGAAAATTCAGCCATTTAACCCATTACCACACAATCCCTACTTTTGGCAACCCTGAGAAAGAAGCCTTTAGAAAACATTGTGGGAAAAGGAGAAAATGCTGGTAACCAGCATTTTCTCCTTTTCCCACAATGTTTTCTACTTCACAAAAGAAATTTCAAATTTTCACATACTTTTATTTTGTCATCTGCAAATGCTTTAGATTTGGATCAGTCTAAAATTTTGTTGTTTGGTAATGAATTAAAGAAAATTCAGCCATGTAACCCTTTACCACACAACAAAATTTTAGACCTGTCTAAATTAAGAGCATTTGTAGATAACAATTTTAACATGGCTCACATGAAATGATTTTTCTTTGATAGGGTAGAAAACATTGTGGGAAAAAGAGAAAATGTTGGTTACCAGCATTTTCACCTTTTCCCACAATGTTTCAAAAGCCCTCTCTTTTAACCCTTTCCCAACCCACCAACTTTTGGACTAGACCAAACTGAAAGCATTTGCAGACGACAATTCAACTCTTGCTGAAAAGACGATTTCTGTCTATGATAGGGTAGAAAACATTGTGGGAGAAGGAGAAAATGCTTGTTACCAGCATTTTCTCCTTTTCCCTCAATGTTTTCAAAAGGTTTCTATTCCAGACCTGTAAAAACCAGGGATTATTTGGGAAAGGGTTAAGGAGCATTAAAAGTTGTGATTGTGTCGTAAAAGGTTAAACCAGATTTGTTGTTTTCTACAGCTCTTGATTCAGACAAGGCTAATTTTCAGCACAGCAGCTAGTTAGCCCATGGAGTGCTTAGCAAAACCTTGCAAGTACCAGACAGTTTAAATAAGATTAATATTTCTTGAAAGGGACATCACCTGACTTTTTTGGATTAACCATTTACCAAATGAAATTATTCAATTTGCACATTTAAAAACTTTCACATGACAAATTTGGATGACTACCTGTTTTTTCTCCATTTCCCACATTTGTTTTCAAAAAGCCTTCTTTCTAAGGGTCTTCAAAAGTTAGGATTGTAAAGTAAAGCATTGTCTGTTTGGAACAGTGTTGTTTGTTCTCCCTGAGAAAATATTTGCATATTGGACAGCTTGAATCTGAGATCAGCCTAAATGTATTTTTGCATTCTGATCTTGTCTATACTGTTCTCATTATGGTAGTGATTGATGCGGCCTAATGGTTCATAAGATTTGAAAAAAATCTGTTTGTTTGGTTTTCATGGATTAAGAATAAAGAGAACAATAGCAAAGAGTCATTAGATGAAACATTTTCTTAACAGCATCTCCCTCATACCTGGGCCTCATAATACTTTGATCCTACAATACTCTTCAGTACTTCATCCATGGAGGTAAAAATGGGTTGTCCTTAATTATAAGATTACTAGAAGGACAATTACACATATGTTTTGAGTGAGACATCTCTTGTATCCCATGGGACAGTCAATTAGAACCAGATGGAGAAATGTCACAGATGATCTTTGTTGTAAAGCAAACACACAAACCATTAACCTTTTTCCTTCTCATTTGATCACTGGCTGGGTCTGTCACACTGAAGGAGTCAGATATGTTAGGGCAACTAATTGTCATTCGTTTTAATGAGGAGATGGCCATGCAAATATTGTGGTAACTGGAGCAATCATTTATGGTTTGTGATTTCACCATACAATCTGTAAACAAGACTTAGTCTCTTGCCTCTTCACCAATAAATATTACTATTGTTAAAACCCATGATTGGATGGTTAAGGATGAACTTTTTACCAAACGACAATCTTAGGCTAGTCCGAATCAATGTGACCACAAAATGGGAATTTGTTTTCAGAAAGTTAGAAAACAAAGTGACAAAAGGAGAAAATGCTGGTTACCAGCATTTTCTCCTTTTCTCACAATGTTTTCAGAAGGCTCCTTTGTCAGGGTTGCGAAAATCTGGGATTGTTTTGTGAAGGATAAATAAATTGAGTGGATTATCAGCAGTAAGTGGTCACTGTTTCATGACTCCACAAAAAAGATATTAATGTTAATTACATAAAATGTATGACTAATATATCCAGTAAGAAATAAGTACTTTCCTCTATGCTAAAAGTCTGAAAAAATGTTCCTTGCCTTCAATAGTGATTCCAAAAATCCGGAGAACATGTTAACAGACCACCAAAAGGAAGTATGAGAGGCTACCTTGTTACACTTTCCCAAAGCCAAGTTCAACTTGAAAGCATAAAAGATGACAAATGTAACTCCTACGATAGATTTTCTCTTTATAAGGCTTGAAAAAATTGCGGTTAAATGAGAAAATGCTGTTTTTTGAATACATTGCTGAAAACACAAGGAATGCTGCCTTTCAGCATTTTCTCTGTTTCTGGCAATGTATTCAAAAGCCTTTCTCTTCAGGGTCATCAAATCTCTGGACTGTTTTCTTTAAACAAGTGGTCTGCAAGTCCGGTTTCCATAAGAATTGACTGTGTCCAATTGTGGCATCAGAACAATCATTTTAAAAGATGGGTAAAGGCCACTGGTGAAACCCCAGACCTATTTTGGACTACACGTTGCTAACAGAAACTGTTGCTTATGATAGGAGAAAGATAAGTGTAACTCATAAAGGTCTTAGGCCCCTAATGGAAAACAGCTATTTCCACTATATATCCTGCAAAATTTGCTATGATTAAAGTAAAAGTAAGCATTATCAGAGCTCCAGATAGTGGGAGTGATTTGATTTCAAAATTTAAATATTAATTATCATGCACTAAACCCTATATCATGGGTACTCATTAGAATCCTCTCATTGAGACGATTCTAATGAGCACCCATAACACAGGGTTTGGAAGAGAAATAATGGCTGTAAAACACTATCACTTCTTCGTGTCTGGAGATCTGATTATTGTACTACTTTATCCAAGCTACAAAATTTAATGCTTTGAATTTTAAAGAGGTGGCCCTTCAGATTTTGGGACAAAAACTTTACAAAAATACAAAAAAATCATCCTTACACTCCCAAAGCCTTATAATTTTCATTCGTTAAACCCCAGTAGTAGAAAACCATCCTATAACTAGATAAACTGGAGATTTACTAAAGCCCAGGTTGACACTGAAGGGAAACACAGTCTATTTTTACATGAGCAACTCGCTCATTTACATACCGGAAATATACAGAGGAAGCTTCAAACATAGCATCCAAAGTTAGACATTATGGAAAATAATTACATGTTTGTTATGTTATGGAATTTAATAGTCAGTAGTCACGTGCAAGTCACTTAACATTCCCATAAAGCTTTTTTGATATTGGCAGGAAATCTAAAAATTGCTTAAGAGGCTACATAGCCTTTTAAGGGAATACCACCAAAAAACTTTTTTTTGTGATTTTTTTCTTAATTACTGATGATTTGTATTGTTTTTTCATATAAATTTCAGTGACATATACATTTTTTAATTTGGTGTGATGTGAAATTTCTAAATACCCACCTTTAACAAGTCTATAACTTTGTAGTTTGGTAAAAGGTGAATATGTCAAAACAGTGTTTTAAAAAATCTCTTTTGACTATAGAAAAAAAAAAATTCTGGAAATATGCATCTACAGCATAGGTTTGTCTAAAAGCTGTATACCAATACAGGAAAGAATTCTTAGACATTTAATAGGACAAGCATTGTAAATTTATAACTCTGCCATGACAATATGATATATAGCAACCAAGCTGTACCCTAGCTGTATTACCATCTAATTTTCTACACATTGTAAATTCAAGACATGCAATTGTCTTGAGAACCAGTGATAGATAATTAAATGAATAATTAAGTCAAGCATTGCAAAAACGACAGTCATTTCGTGGAGCCAAGACATCATAATCTCCACCATTTACCCCGAGGAAAACTGTTTACTTATTTCTTTCACAAAGGTCCCTTTTTTATTCCAAATTTGACACAAAATCTCAGGAAAGAAAATATGGTTTAACCCATTACCACACAATCCCGACTCTGAGAAAGTCTTTAGAAAACATTGTGGAAAAAGGAGAAAATGCTGGTAACCAGCATTTTCTCCTTTTCCCACAATTTTTTCTACCCTTCACAAAATAAATTTCAAATTTTAAGTCACTTTCATTTTGTTGTCTGCAAATGCTTTCAATTTGGACCAGTCTAAAATATTGTCATTTGGTAATGAGTTAATATAGTATCTACAAGCTACCTTGCTTGGTTCTCACCAACTCTTTACCAAATGACAAAATCTTAGTCTGGTCTAAATTGAAAGCATATAATTATGAAGATATCAAAACAGAATGATGTGACTCAAAAAATGAAGCATGACTTTGGAAGAGTAGAAAACTTTGTATAAAGAGGAGAAACTCCTTGTTACCAGCATTTTCTCTTTCTCTCACAGTGTTTTTCTGAAGGCTTCATTCTCCGAAGGGGGTTGTAAAATCCAGGGATTGTTTGGTACAAGGGTAATTGTGACAAACTTTTCATTCCACAACAAATTCTTTTATCACAAAAACACGGGTTTACAGAAATATCTGCATGGTTAGAACCTGATGCAAAATATGATGAAATGCATTTATGGACCAGTTTAGTATTCTGTAATTTGCCTTGTTCATCCTCTGTATAATTTAACCCTTTACCAAACGACAAAAATTTTAGACTAGTATAAGTAAAAAGCACTTGCAGACAACAAAATAAACATAACTCAAAAATTGAAATTTGTTTCCAACAGGGCAGAAAACATTGTGGGAAAAGGAGAAAATGCTGGTTTCAAAAGGCTTCTAACTCAGAGTCATGAAAACCAGGGATTGTTTGGTTAAGGGTTAAATGAAATAGACATTTTAATAGATTTTTAAAAGAGTGTGACATTACAATGTAAAGACACTAATAAGTCAGAATATTTTACTAATTTTAGGAACAGAATCATCCCATCTTCTTTGCGTTCTTATCATGATTTGCTCTGTCAGCAGAGACAACTCTGGCTAAGCTTATGCTATGCCTATGCTTTCACTCCTCCCTCACCACAGGACATTTTGTTCTATGATGTTTATAAATATCAGAAAGTAGCTTATAGTCTGTAGAACAACAACCTGCAATAGAAACTCCCAGGAAGCATTGATAGGGCACTTGCTGCTTCAATATAACCAACTAAATGTTGCAAATGGTGTTCAACCATCATTTTCTCCTTTGTCATTTTTTATGACTTTAATCAGTCAGGTAAATGAGGTAAAGTTTGATCATGACATGGCTTCACACATATTTTAACCCTTAAAGTAATGAATTAAAATAAGAGACATTTTTAAATAGGAAAAGCATCTGATATATTGCTGTACCAAGTTTTTTCTTTGCCAGAATATGTAACAAATTAGTGGACAGTGTAGATCTAAGATCAGACTGCATGTTCTGTGCAGTCTGATCTTGATCTACACTGTCCACAAAAACAAGTCAAGTTGGTTCCAGCTTTAAGGGTTAAAAGAGAAAGACAACTTATTTTCTTAGTTTTGTTCATGTCAAGGAACATACCGGTTCTTTTTGCAAGTGAGAAAAGCCCAGAGTATCACTCTAAAGTCTCAATATTAAAGATGCCCCTTACACCAGGTTAGCAAAAACACATTTAAATTTCGAACAATTTAAAATAGATCAGGTATCAGTCGTTTGTGTTAACATGGATAAATTATTAACATAATTATATGGTGTAATTGAAAGAAAGAAACACAGAGATTTGTATTCATCTTCTACAAGATCGAAAAACACCGTGGGTAAAAAAGAAAGTGCTCTTTCCAGCACTTTCTTCTTTACCCAAGATTTTAAATTTCAAAAGCCTTCTTCGTCTGTGTTTTAAGTAAATGGTTAATGAAACTGACAATATCATTCAAAAGAGAGGATTTTGTTTTTGAAAATTTTTCGAGAATATTTCTCAATAAACCTGTGTAGAATGAGGATCCAAATTCAGAGCAGGCAGATCATGATCTAAAATGTCTACAAGAGGTCTTTCTCCTTTTCAAACAATGTTTTCGAAAGGCTTCTTCCTCTGGGCCGTTAAAGCTCAGGATTGTGAGGTAAAGGCTTACCTCTTTACCAAACGACACAATTTTAGACTAGAGTACCTGTAGTTCAAATTGAAAGCTGAAAGCATTTGGAAATGACAGACTCAAAAATTATTTTAAGTCTTTACCAAACGACGAAATGTTAGATTGGTCCAAATTGAAAGAAAAGACATCAAAATGAAAGAAAATAAAAAATTTAAATTGGTTTCTAGCAAGGTAGAAAACATCGTAGGAAATGCAGAAAATGCTGGTTACCTGCATTTTTTTCTTTTTCCAACAGTGTTTTCATAAGGCCTCTATCTCAGGGTCATTAAAACCAGGGATTGTTTGGTACAAGGTTAAAATGTCTCAGGGAGGTAGAAAATATTCTGGTTACCAGTATTTTCACCTATTCCATAAATTTTTCAAAAGGCTTCTTTCTCAGGGCCAGTTAAAACCTGGGATTGTGTGGTAAAGGGTTAATGACCATATGGTTACAGTGTCGGGTAAGACCTGGGGGGAAAATTGTGAAAGGGTCAACAGTCAACAAAGTCACAGGATCATTAAAGATTAACCTTGCTGCTTCATTTATTATGCATGCTCCTCCCTGACTGAGATTTGAAGTGTGTGTCGTAAAGGTAGCATAAAAGACAGTTTGCACAATTTCCTGTCATTAACTCTTTGCACAGTTGACGGCAGAATTTGGTGCCTTTAAAAAGGACGGAGAAGCTTATGATCAGACTGCACACTCTTATCTTGGATTTGCACTTTCTAATTTTGTGTCCAATTTTACAAGATCTTCATCTGGCATCCACATCATTAACTCTACCAAATGACAAAATTGTAGACGTCCAAATTGAAAGCACTTGCAGATGACAAATTATATGTAATTCAAGAATTGAAATTTATTTCCAGCAGGGTAGAAAACATTGTGAGAAAAGGAGAAAATACTGGTTACCAGCAATTTCTCCTTTTCCTTCAATTTTTTCAAAAGGCTTCTATCTCAGGGTCATTAAAAGTTGGGAATGTATGGTAAGGAGTTGAACCATCGCCACACAATTCCAAGTTCTAACAAACCTCAAAGCCTTTTGAAACCATGGTGGAAAAAGGAGAAAATGCTGGTTACCAGCATTTTCTCCTTTTCCCACAATGTTTTCTACCCTATTGAATACAAGTTCCATCATTTGAGTCACACTTAAATTGTCATGTGCAAATGCTTACAATTCGAAGAGGTATACATCTGAGTCAGTAAGTAAAGAGTTGGGCCTGCCCAAGGTTGCTTGTCTGTATTGTCCCAATCTTTGACTCTATTACTGCTGTTCCTGTGATATGCTGATGTTCAGGTACTACTAAAGACAATTAATGACTTATTTATTTGTCAGCCTTTCCTTTTCTTACGGATAAAAAGACTTCAATAGGAGGAGCAGGTCCTACTGCTAATAACAACCATCTGTAGATAAAACCTTCACCTTGAACAAAGGGAACGAATGCTTTACCATTTTACCTCATACAAGATCAGACACAGGTGGTACCATGATCAGATTATATAAACCTTCAACCTCTGATCTTCTTGTTTACAGTCCACGTAAGAAGCCTCTAGAATTATTCAAAGACATTTTAAAAGGCCAAACAAACAAGCTGGATACCTTCAGTCGAAACAATTCAACTTTAACTCTTTACCGTATGACAAAATTTTGACCTTGTGCAAACTGAAAGCATTTGAAGTCAACAATTCAAATGTGACTTAAATAATGAAATTTGATCCTGACAGGGTAGAAAACACTGTGGGAAAAGGAGAAAATGCTGGTAACCAGCATTTTCTCCTTTTCCCCCAGTGTTTTCAAAGGGCTGCTTCCTCAAGGGTGTTAAAAGTCGTCATTGTGTGGTAAAAGGTTAAGGCTATTTTCAGCAAAAATATGTCCATACATAGAAAAGTAAAGATACCAGATCAGACACATTTTATGCAGTCTAATCTTATATCCACAGTATCCGATGATGCAACAATGTTGTGGTATTAACATTCCTCTCCAGTAGTTAGAATCATAGGCATGGAACTTTGGAGGCCCAACAGCTGGAAATACCGCAAAGGGTTAAGATAGGTTTATGTGGGCCCCAAGAGCACACTTGAATTTCTTGTAGCATTTTTGGGGGGACTGACTGAATTTTAAAATAGGGTTCATGCATGTCCTGGGAGCAAACAAACAATGTTTACGACTATCCACTATATTAGTTGGGATAATGGACCGGGGACAGATTGCTCCCTTGGAGCTATGTCTACATATGGTGACTTTAATTATGAATGACATCGTCAGATAAACTATTTGTCTTTCAAGTTACGTTCCTGTATTTGACCATCTTCACTTCAGTGTTTAACCTTTTACCAAACAATCCCATGGTTTAATGCGTCTCATGTAATTAAAGCTTTTGAAACACTGTGGGAGAAAGAAAGAGTGCTGGTGCTCAGCATTTACATCTTAGTGCACCATGTTTTTCTACATTTTTAAAGGGAATTCCATTTGTTGTACCTGCATTTATCATCTGCAAATGCTTAAGTCTTTACACAACCCAGACTTTTAATGACCCTAAGAAAAAAAGCATTTTGAAAACATTGTGGGAAAAGGAGAAAATGTGGTAACCAGCATTTTCTCCTTTTCCCACAATATTTTCTAACCTACTAAAGAAAAATTGCACAATTTGAGCTGCACTGAAATTGTCGTCTGCAAATACTTTCAACTTGGCCAAGGTTAAAATTTTGTCATCAGGCAAATGCTTAACCCTTTAACACACTATCCCGACCTTTAAAACCTCTGTAAAAGAGGCCTCTTTGAAAACATTGCGGGAAAAGGAGAAAATGCTGGTTACCAGCATTTTCTCTTATTCCCGGAATGTTTTCTTTCCTTCCTGAAACAAACAAATTTAATTCTTTAGTCACATTTATTTTGTCGTCTGCAAATGCTTTCAATTTGGAACAGTCTAAAATTTTGTCGTTTGGTAACGAGTTAATATGGACAAGTCTAAAACTTTATCATCGGGTAAAGAGCTACAGGCCTTTGGCAACATTTGATGCTTTTTACAGACAGTTTAATACATCATATAATATACTGCTCATAACTTTTGATTCTATAAGTCGAAATTTAGACATACATCTTGCATTTGCTCAACTACATGGCGACAAAGGCAGAAATTACCCAATATTCAAGTGGCCTGGCAGGTGTACTATAGACTGACTCTAGCATGCTCTTTTACTACTGTAGAGATTGCTGATTTGGCGACATGGTACCTTGTTTGCAAACTAACCCAAAGGTTGTGACTGATTCCCCAGAGATTATACTTGTCTGATAACAATATTTTAGACCTGTTTTTATTGAAAACACTATTTTGCAGACAACAAAATTTAATGATGACTAAATGCTGCTCAAATGCAGGGATTTGTCACTATATAGCAGAAAACCTTGGTCACAAGTATTTTCTCTTGAAGAAAAAACTTCTTCTTAAATGTCAAACAACACTGGAAAAATTGATAATCGATAGAATGGTGTTTTATGCCGCTTTCAATGTTATTTCAGTCATATCACTGCGAAAGCTCACAATTGATATATTTCTTGGGTTTCAGTAGTACTAGACTAGGATTTGTACATCAGTGTCTTACCCAAGGACATTCCCATCAAAGACCCAGTCAACCCAGTAAGGCCCAAACCAGGGGTCATAGGTCACTATTCCTATGCTTTACCAGGGCTGATTCACTGAGGCAGTTATAAACAAAATTTGTGTAAATTTTACTTATTTATAGTACATTGGCATTAATTTGCCACAAGATACATAAAAACTATCATGGTAGTTTTCATGTGTCTCACATACAAAATTTGTGTAAGTTTTATGTAACTATAATATAGTGGCATTAATCTGCTTCGAGATTTCATGATAGTTTTCATGTGTCTCATGGCAGATCATTGCCACTACACTATAATATTACATTAAACTTGCGTAAATTTTGTTCCTAACTACCTTAGTGAAACTGTGTCCTAGTATCTAAGCCATGCTGAACCCAAGAAAGTTTTGTAAAAGGGTCAAAGCATGACAACAGAAGACTTGTGGTAGCACCTGGTAGCATGGCAAACAGCCACAAAAGACAGGATCACTATAACACTTAACTCTTTACCACATGAGAAAATTTTAGACTGGTCCAAATTGAAAGCATTTGCAGACGACAAAATAAAGGTGACTAAAAAATAGAAATTTGTTCTGGGAAGGGTAGAAAACACTGTGGGAAAAGGAGAAAAATGCTGGTTACCAGCATTTTCTCCTTTTCCCATAGTGTTTTCAATAGGCTTCTTTCTCAGGGGTGTCAAAGATAGGGATTGTGTTGTAATGGGTTAAGAGAATCCAGACCATTTGATAAGAACTACAAATCTTGACAACTGTCCTGTCCATCAGTTCCAAGATTAATGATCCAGTGCTGGCTTGACCCAATCTTCAAAGTGAACATTAACTAAATGAGTTAATTATCATGCATAATTTAGCACTGAAAGGTAACTCTTAATCAATGACAAGTCAATTAGCCCTATTACTGAAACAGTTCCTACACCCATCACAGAAAATAGCTGTTTATCCTTTCTACTTGTGAATACAGTCTAACCTGTACTGAGCAATCACCTTTGGAATATTAAAAAGTCCTTGCTTGACCATACTTCACAGTCCAGAGTTTAACTCTTTACCCAATGACAAAATTGTAGACTTGTCCAAATTGAAAGCACTTTCAGATGACAGAATAAATGTGACACAAAAATTGAAATTGGGTATGGGAAGGGTAGAAAACATTGTGGGAAAAGAAGAAAATGCTGGTTACCAGCATTTTCTTCTTTTCCCACAATGTTTTCAAAACGTTTCTGTCTCAGGTCGTTAGTCGGGATTGAGTGTTATAGAGTTAACTCTTTACCCAAAGACAAAGTTTTAGACTGTTCACAATTTAAAGGATTTGCAGACATCAAACTAAATACTGCATTATTCACAAAATTTTCTTTGAAAGGCTAAAAAACAGTGGAAAAAGAAGAAATTCTCCTTTTCCTACAACATTTTCAAATGGCTTCTTTGTCTAGGTCATTTAAAGTTGGGATTGTGTGGTAAAGTGTTTGAATTAATGAACCTGAGAAGGCAAAATTTTGAAAAGATTTGAGGTAAAGGAGAAAATGCTGTGACTTGATAATTGAATAGTAACTTATTAAGTAAAGCTATAATTGTTAAGTTCTTATTATTAATCTGATCTTTAAGTTTAACTCTTTACCACACGAGAAAACTTTAGACTGGTCCAAGTTGAAAGCATTTGCAGACGACAAAATAAAGGCGACTAGAAAATGGAAATTTGTTCTGGGAAGGGTAGAAAACATTGTGGGAAAAGGAGAAAATGCTGGTTACCAGCATTTTCTCCTTTTCCTACAGTGTTTTCAAAAGGCTTCTTTCTCAGGGGCTTCAAAAGTAGGGATTGTGTGGTAATGGGTTAAAAGACAGAAAAATTAAAAGAAACATATACATTTAAATATATATATTGACTGGAAATTTGGAATAAAAAACATAGATTGATGAGAATATGGTGTCTAATTTATCATCAAGTTTGCTTTCTTTCGCCATTCAGGTTCAGATAACTCTGCAAGATTATCGCTGGATTGCTACCTTAACTTCATAGGGTATTCAGACGGTAACCCAAGGTGAATTTTCATGGATGAGATACCACCCCCTGGGTAACTAAGTTCTTAATCGCAAATCAGTGTTCCCATTGGCTTTTTATTTGAACCATGTGCTTACCCCCGAGCTATAAATCTAGAAAGGGGGGGGTAAGATTTCGTATTGGAGGGAATGAAAAGAATGGTTCCAAACTAGAAGTATAGTAATCAATCATGATGTTTTGCACAACAAAAGTATGTTTTATTAAGATATCTGTGGAAATTTACTGTTTACAGTCATTGAAAAGCTGAAAAGATCAGGTCTTTCTGTGTCGTCGGTTTTATCTGTATTGTGATGAAATGCAATTAAATTTAAGTAACTAATATGACCAAAGACAAATTATTAAACTTTCATTACCTAAAAAGCTTGCAGAAGTTGTTTATAATGGCATCTTCGCCAGCCAAGGTTACGATCACTACGTGGATCTTACCTTGGATGCTGGTTATTACCCCCTTTACATTATATTTCTTAAAGCCAATGAAGTATCCTTTTACAAACCACTTATGAATACAATTATTCAACATGAAGTGATAAGCAGAAATCCACATAGGTTTCCATGTTTACTTTCTATTCAAACGGTCATGACCTTATTCTATTTTTACCAAAGATGAAATGCTATGAGCAATTTCATTCGTTGCAGCTAGAGCTGGCTGCATCAAATGAACAAGCGTATCGGGGAATGTAAAAATCAAGCTCATTCCACCAAGGGTAGAGTAGCTTAGTGAATAGTCAGCCTTGGCTTGCAAAAATGTTATAATGGGTGTATCTCGGAAAAAAACAGTGAGAAAATTTATCATGCATGGCGGCCATTTTGAGTGTTTTCAGGTATGTTAATAACTCAAGTAATAGATGAAATGCACATTTTTCTCTTGTATTCAGCATTTAAATTGAAAATGTTTGTATTTCAAACAAAGGACTATCAAAGCAACAGGCAACAGGTGTGTTAAAATCCTAGTTTTGTGTTCTATTTGCAAAATTATGAGAGTTCAAACTTGCCCACAATATCTTTGAGAAACTTTCAACTGGTTTTGTCTTGATAATCTCTGTACCCAGAGGCGACCAGTCAAAAATTAACATCGCCTTTTGGGACAATTATCTGTACTATTACTTACTTGTATTGGTACATGTGCAAGTGTCAGGATACATAAAGATAGACAACAATTGATATTTAATTTAATGGGAAGTAATAACATCGGGTACCCGAATACCCGCAGGTAATACAGCCGCCTGTACCAGGGTACAAAATTTCTACCTGTCTCAGCTATACTTCCAATGAAATTTCAAAAAGCTGGAGTAGAGCTCTGCAAATGCTGTCAGTTTCAAACATAAAATACAAAACTTTCGCCTGTGGAACCGTAGTTAACACAATGTGCTTGCTTGGTAAAGTTACATTTGTACATACCTCTGGGGTCTTAATTAAAACTCTTAACCCAATGACAAAATTTCAGACATCCAAATCAGAAGCACTAACAAACAACAATTTTAGTATAGCCCAAACAGTTGAAATTGTCTATAAAAGACTACAAAACATTATACAAAAAGAGAAAATGCTGGTTTTACCAGTATTTCTCCTTATCTCACAATGCTTTCTAGTTAACTTTCAAAGGGTAAAAAAACATTATGTAGAAAAAGAGCAAATGCTGGTTTTCAGCAACATCTCCTTTTCCCCATATTTTTAAAAGCCTGCTTCCTCAAAGTCTTTAAAACTTGGGAACAGTTCGGTAAAAAGTTAATCCTTTACCAAACAATCCTGACTTTTAATGACCCTATGGAAATGGCCTTCTGAAAACGTTGAGGGAAAAGGAGAAAATGCTGGTAACCAGCATTGTCTCCTTTTCCCACAATGTTTTCTATCCTTCCATTAGAAAATTTCAATTTTTTGGAGTCAGATTTTGTCATCTGCAAATGCTTTCGAATTAGACTACCCTAAAACTTTACAGGTTTAAAAAGAGAGCTATCCCTGTATTATCCGAGAAAATTTTTAGGCCGGTCAATACTGAGAGCATACTGACAACAAATTGGATGCAGAACAACTCTTGTCATTTGTCTTCAAAAAGGTGAGAAACATTGTTGGAGAAGGAGAAAATCCTGGCTATCAGCCCTATTTTCCCATAACCCTTTACCAAACAATCTCTGGTTTTTACGACCCTGAGATAGAGGCCTTCACAAAACATTGTGGGAAAAGGAGAAAATGCTGGTAACCAGCATTTTCTCCTTTTCCTGCAATGTTTTCTTCCCTGCTGGATACAAATTTCAATTTTTGAGCTACGTTTGTTTTGTCATCTGCAACTGCTTTCAATTTGGACAAGTCTAAAATTTTGTCTAAAATTTTGTCAATTGGCAAAGGGGATAACCAATATCTTTTCCGCCTTCAAGCCTTCTTCTAATGGTAAAAAAAAAGTGGATTAACCCATTACCACTCAATCCCTACTTTTGACGCCCCTGGAAAAGAAGCCTTTTGAAAACATTGTGGGAAAAGGAGAAAATGCTGGTAACCAGCATTTTCTCCTTTTTCCACAATGTTTTCTACCCTTCACAACACAAATTTCAAATTTTCAGTCACTTTTATTTTGTCGTCTGCAAAAGCTTTCAATTTGGACAAGTCTATAATACTGTCGTTTGGTAATGGGTTAATCTGGTAGAGTGTTGAGCAGGATAGAATTATGCCTGATGTATTTCTATATTATGCGTTATGTCATCAGATTCCGTCCATAATACCATATCTGAAATTTTGCATGCCATGAATAAAATCTACAGAGTGAAGAAAATTTTCAGATCTTGAAACCACACCAAATATGGAAAACTGGTCTCCTTAAAAATGATAAATATTTTCTCACAAGTTTGAATTGAAAAATGTCCATGTCAACCCTGTGAAATAAATTCGAAGACAATTTTATCACATTTTCGTGTAATTGTACTTTACTGAAATCTTGAAATCAATATTTTACATTTAATTCTTCTGGTTTAATGTTGGAATCATGCATTCTAAATGTGTCACCAGTTTACTGCGCAACGAATGAAAGGCATTTATTTCTGACATCTGAATTTCCAAACTGTCCTGAAATAGTGGAATCTTAGATGATATATTACGTAATGACACAAATTTTAAACAGAAACGAAAAATTTACATTTTGAAGCATGTATTGTTTCAGAATTTAAAAGGGTATCCTATGGAATAATGAGTTAAATGGATCAATTTTCTTCGACAAGGTGGCATTTATAGTTTACATAATTATACCACAAGACAGAAATGAAAGAGTGAATTTTCTTGTAACTGTTATTCAAATAAATCTCAACCATAAGAAGAGAACCATTCTAGGCTAGTTATCCATCACCCGAAAGTTTTCCGTTGCATATCAATGACTTTCTGCATCCTTTAACTCTCTACCAAGCAACAAAATTGTAGACCAGTCCAAATTGAAAGCATCTGCAGACGACAACCTAAGTATGGCTCAAAAATTGAATTTTGTTTTGTGAAGGGTTGAAAACATTGTGGGAAAAGGAGAAAATGCTGGTTACCAGCATTTTCTCCTTTTCCTACAATATTTTCAAAAGACTCCTTTCTCAGGGTCGTTAACAGTCGGGATTGTGTGGTAAAGAGTTAACTCTTTACCAAATTGCAAATTTTTGACACTCCTTATTGAACAAATTTGTGGACAACAATTCAAATGTGGCTTAAATAAATGCACTTGACTTGGAAAGGAAAGAAAACATTGATTGATAAAGTGAAAATGCTGGCTACTATCATTTTCTCCTCCAACAATGTTTTCAAAGGCCCTCTTTGTCAGGCTCATAAAAACTCAAGATAATTTGGCAAAGGGTTCCAACTCTTAAGTCACAAAATAAAGTATAAAGATTTGAAGCCAATGATGAAAAGCCATATATTGAAATTTAAAGGAATTATAAGTCAAAAAAGTCCCACTGTATCTGGCTGCGCATATTTATTAGGCTGCACTTTCTCTGTAGTCTGATCTAAAAGGTGGGTATTTAGGTTTTTCATATCTCACCAAATTAAAAAATATATATATCACTGAAATTTATATATATAAAAAAAAATACAAACCATCAATAATTAAGAATCATAAAATTACAAAAAAATTTTTTTTTGATGGTATTCCCTTAACCCATTACCACACCATCCCTACTTTTGACGCCCCTGAGAAACAAGCCTTGAGAAAACATTGTGGGAAAAGGAGAAAATGCTGGTAACCAGTATTTTCTCCTTTTCCCACAATGTTTTCTACCCTTCACAAGCAAATTTCAAATTTTCAGTCACTTTTATTTTGTCGACTGCAAATGCTTTCAATTTGGACCAATCCAAAATATTGTCGTTTGGTAATGGGTTAAAAGGCTACGTAGCCTCTGAAGCTATTTTTAGATTTCGTACCAATAATAAAAAAAGGCATTAAGGGAATGTTAAGTGACTGACATAATGTCTTCTTCGGGCGCTATGTTTGAAGCTTCATCTGTGTATTTCCGGTATGTAAATAAGCGAATTGCTCATGTAGAAATAGACGGCGTTTCCCGTCGGTGTCAACCTTGGCTGTAGTAAATCTCTAATTTCTCATGTTGTTGGATGGTTTTCGTATGAGATTTTATGTACGAGAATTATAAGGCTTTGGAAGTATAAGGATGATTTTTTTGTATTTTTGCAAAATTTTCGTCCAAAATTCTGAAGGGCCACCTTTAATACAGGTTGTCTAGGTTAAGGTTTAACCCATTACCTCTCAAGAAAAATTTAGACTGGTCCAAATTGAAAGCATTTGCAGACGACAAAATAAATGTGACTGAAAAATTGAAATTTGTTCTCGAAAGGGTAGAAAACACTGTGGGAAAAGGAGAAAATGCTGGTTACCAGCATTTTCTCCTTTTCCTACAGGGTTTTCAAAAGGCTTCTTTCTCAGGGGCGTCAAAAGTAGGGATTGTGTGGTAATGGGTTAAGTTGGGTTTACCAGCTGAAGTATAAACTGTCCATCCCAAATTTCGCTCTGCAGTCTTTCACGTAAAAGTTTCTTAAAATTAAGGAATATGAAATTTTTCCAATACAAATGACTAATTTATCCAAACACAATGAGACGCACGGTCAAAGTGATTAACTGTTGTAATTTATTTCATGGTCAGTTTTCAAAATTGCTTTCACGATTTAAAGTGATACCCTTAGTATAACAAGGAGAATATCATTTAACCCATTACCACACAATCCCCACTTTTGACCACCCTGAGAAAGAGCCCTTTTGGTAACCAGCGTTTTCTCCTTTTTCCCACAATGCTTTCTACCGTCACAAAACAAATTTTAACTCACTTTTATTTTGTCGTCTGCAAATTCTTTCAATTTGGACATACCTAAAATTTCGCCATTTGGTAGTGGGTTAATCTCATAATTTTACAGTGAAAGAGGACAGCTGAAAACATTTTTTGAAAAGGAGAAAATGGCTGAGGCCACTATTTTCTCCTTTTCCTGGATTTTTTTTTTACACCATCAAAGACGAATTTCATGAAATGAATCACGACTGAGTCTTTGCTGTAAAATACTCTCAAAAAGGACGAAACTCAAGCTTGTCTACTCAAGGGTGTTGCTGCATTTGTAAACTACAGATCAGTGGGGAGACTGCAAAAAACAACCAGTCAGGTCCTTGATCTACAATACCCAACTCTGACCAATGCAGCAGATCTCTTTTATGAACTGGACAAGACCATTAAATTTTATTGAAGAATTCATAATTTTTTTTTTAACCAGAAAATGATGTCTATCAGTTTTATGTATGGAGCAAATTTTCTCCTGCAGATTTTCTTATATTTCTTTTTTCGTCACACCAGGTTCCTTTTTTTTTTGCACATACAAAGTGACAGAATGGGATGGTGACTGGTTTTCGTCTAATTCCACCACACAATCAGATTATAGGAATGGAACTTTGATGTGTGACACTTGACAAAGCTTGCCGTCACCATGTTGTCACACACGATCAAATGAAGTGGCGAAAATCAATAATGACAACAGGACTTAACACTGCGACATAAAATACACAGTGTCCCATGGGATTCCAACTGTAGATAAATCAAAGTGAGAGTATAATCAAGGGAAATAACTCTAATCTAAAAAGATGTAATCTAATGCCATTGAACCAGCAGACATGGAGAGGGATTTCAATTTCATTTAATTTCAAATCTTGATCGTCAGGGTTTTTTTTCCCATTTTCTGTCCTAGAATAAAAATTCATCACCCAAAGAAAGGACATCTTTTGGGAAATTTTTTGTGAATGGAAAGAAAAAAATCATCCATTCAATAACTATCAAACAACAAAATTTTAGTCTTGTCCATGAAGAAGTAGATCTAATGGAGGGTGGGGGAGGGGGGCAATGGGGACAAAACTGACAAACTTTTTCATTTTTACAAAAAATATTTTGATTCTAAGCCTTCTGCCCAAATATCTTTTAACTCATTACCAAACGACAATATCTGACGCTTGTCCAAATTGAAAGCATTTGCAGACGACAAAAACAAAAGTGACTGAAAATTTGAAATTTGTTTTGTGAAGAGTAGAAAACATTGTGGAAAAAGGAAAAAATGCTGGTTACCAGCATTTTCTCCTTCTCCCACAATGTTCTCTAGAGGCTTCTTTCTCGGGGTCGTCAAAAGTAGTGACTGTGTGGTAATGGGTTAAACCCTTTACCGCTAATCCAAAGTTTTAACAACCAAGCCAGCATTGTGTCCTTTTCCAACCATGCATTCTACCCTATATATTCAAAGCCTTGATTTGAGCCACATTTAATTTTGTCATCAGTAAATTGATAAGTATAAAAGTTTGTCATATGGTGAGGGGTTGAAAAGATCCTTTTATTTTTCATTCTTTACTCCAAAATATTAACTTTCTTAGTAGGTACAGAAAATTCTTATGTAAAAGATCTATCCAATTCAGTTGTGACCTCATGAAATCAGCCTGACTTTAGACGAACACTTCAATATTGTGTTAAACATCCTTGCAAAAGCAGCCTGGAAAATTCTCTTAACCCTTTACCATACAATACCGACTTTTGTCGCTCCTGAAAAGAAGCTTTTTGAAAACATTGTGGGAAAAGACGAAAATGCTTGTAACCAGCATTTTCTCCTTTTCCAACAATGTTTACTACCTTATTAAAGAAAATTTGCACCATCCAAGCCACACTGAAATTGTCATTTGCAAATGCTTTTGAAAAAACCCTCATGAACCCTTTTTCCCAAAAAGGATCTCTATGATATCTCTAAATGACCCTAAATAACAGTACGGATGAAGTTGTTTCTTATGTGTATATGGCACTTTTTGATGGCATAGAAAACATTGTGACAAAAGGTGAAATTGCTCGTCTCGAGCAATTTCACCTTTTGCCACAATGTTTTCCAAAGGCTTTTTAAAGCAATGCGTAGAAATGAGTATCTATGGAGTAAAGGGTTAAAGTTCTATCCAATAAATCTATGTCCTTAAAATTATCAGGGTCCATATTCACCAATCATTCTTAAAAACACTCTTGGTCTTGTTACGGGAGTTTGAAAGCAACAGAAATTCTGATTGGCTAAACCATTAGGTTTAGCAAATCGGATGGCTAAACCATTAGGTTTAGCCGATCAGAAAGTGTGTTACTTTTAAATCTATAAAGCTCGGGGAATAAGACTACAAATGTCCTAATGAGTGGTTGGTGAATACAGACCCTGGATAGAAGGGCATACAGCCCGTCTTTACACCGAAAACTGTTCCATATTGTGTTGGACATTCAGGCAAAAACAGCCCTCAAATTTCACCACAAAGGTATAAATTCTCAGCTGAATATAATTGGTATCCTGCATTTAGTAAGCATTTGACTAGGGTTTCAGAGGATTTTACGCGACAAAGTTAATAAAATTCAAATCATTCAATGGTCCTACAAATTACTTTTCCTACACAAAATCTTTCTATACATCAACCCTTTGCCACACAATCAAGAGTTTAAATGACCTTAATAAAGAAGGCTATGGAAAACATTTTGGGAAAAGAATATATGGCTGGTAACCATATTTTATCCTTTTCTCACTGTTTTTTCAGCGAATTTCAGATTTTGATTTTTGATTGCCATCTGAAAATGCCTTCAATTTGAGCCAGGCTGAAACTTTGTCGTCTGATGGAGAGCTCTAACAAATTTCATTTTATTCCAATTATTCCAAATTTCCTAAGAAAAAGAGAGAATCACAATACTTTCTTGGGATTTCAAGGAGAGCTTTCTGACGCCTAAAATGCGCAAGATTATTTTGTCCCATGACAAATTCCTATGTATCAGAAAATATATGTATTCCGGTAAAAAATCACGTTAAAAAGAAAAATTCAAACATTTGTCTTCCATTCAATTCAACAATAGACTGCTTTCAATGGAGACCCGGGGATATTTGTGGTCGAGTTGTGTATGCGTTGGTTTTTCTTTATTCGTACTGTCGTAACAATTTTGTTCTTCCTGACAGAGATTAATGACGTCTTACGACATTGTCATAACACTGGAGACAATTTGATCACAGATTCTTCCCTCAACAAAAGGCGTCTCTTCCCCATTAATATTTTTTCCTATAATGCAATCGGGGATGATTTAATCATATAAAGTTTTTAGTGCCTCCATTTAACCCATTACCTCATAGAGCAAATTTCTACCATTAGTATGTGCTTATAAGAATACGTAGAAGTTTAAAGACATTAACTTAGAATTAAAATAAATGCATGTATTGTTTTCATTCATGGAACTATGGGAACAAGAAGTGATTGTGTAACACTGAAAAATGCTCCTTATTTTCCCCATAAGATATTGCCAGTTATAATCCACAAAGAACCATTTGCTTTCCATCTTTCTTAGTGCCAATGCCAGTAGTTACAGGTATTTCATGACTAACTATAGACAATATTGGATTAAATGAGAAGCAAAAAACAATTTACCAGTACAAAAAATCCCTTGTTGCAAAATATTCAATTTATACATAAAGTACTATTATCATGTTTATGTAAAAGCTTTTTCTTTAACTTGCAGAAGACCACTTAAATCATTGCAGGAAGAGGAGAAATTTGTTACAGGGGATACCTCCTGCAGACAAAGCCTTCTGAGTCTATCTATATCCAGGGGACAGGATTAATTATTTGGTATGCATTGGGACAAAAATACCACAACTTCAATAGAAAGGACAAGATTGAAACTTGATGCTCAATGGCTAGGAATCAATAACAAAAAAACCCTTCCGAATGTTACGGGACAATGGAATATCCACTTCAAGGCTCTGCGACAAAATATTGCCATAAAGAGGATGACGTAGATCTCATTCAATCTACGATATCCGAGAAATACAACTTTTGCTTGAGCCATCTAGATTTCTTGCCCTGTCCCTCAGCCCTACTTTGATCCTTGTATGACAATAGTTACTTGACTCATTACCACACGAGAAAATTTTAGACTGGTCCAAATTAAAAGCATTTGCAGACGACAAAATAAAGGTGACTAAAAAATAGAAATTTGTTCTGGGAAGGGTAGAAAACACTGTGGGAAAAGTAGAAAATGCTGGTTACCAGCATTTTCTCCTTTTCCCATAGTGTTTTCAAAAGGCTTCTTTCTCAGGGGCATCAAAAGTAGGGATTGTGTGGTAGTGGGTTAAATCAGTATTTTCTGTTGTTTAACCATGTACTAGACAACAAAATTTTAGCCTGGCTCAATTTGGAAGTACTTGTATACCATAATATCAGTGAGGCTTACATGGGGCAAATTTTCTTTGATAGGACAGAAAACATTGTTGAAAAAAGAGGAAATGCAATTTCTCCTTTTCAAACAATGTCTGCAAAAGGTTTCTCTCTCAGGGTCGTTAAAGGCAAGCAGTGTGTGGTAAATATATCTAATTATCTAACCATGTAGATCCAAGACCAGACTGCATATTTTCAGTAGTCTGATCTTGGATCGGCTCAGTTCACAACATGTCTGTGAGTCGCTCTTAACTCTTTACCAAACAACAAAATTTTTGACTTGTCCAAACTGAAAGCATTTGCAGACCACAAAATAAATGTGAATCAAAAATTGAAAACAATGTGGGAAAAGGAGAAAATGCTGGTTACCAGCATTTTCTCCTTTTGCCACAATGTTTTCAAAGGCTTTCTTTCTCAGGGTCGTCAAAAGTCGGGATTGTGTGGTAAAGAGTTAACTCTTTACCAAAGGACAATATTTTAGGCTTGTCCACATCGAAAGTATTTGCAGACGAAAAATAAAAGTGATTGAAAATTTAAAATTTGTTTTGTGAAGACTAGAAGACAATGTTGGAAAAGGAGAAAATGCTGATTACCAGCATTTTCTCCTTTTCCCACAATGTTTTCAAAGGTTTTCTTTCTCATTGTCGTCAAAAGTCAAGATTGTGCAGTAAAGGGTTAAGCAGCCAAAGTTACAACATTTTATCAGGCAACAAAATTTTCGGCTTGTCCAATGGAAGCTAGTGTAAGGTCAGAATCCCTGGTTTTCACAACTCTGTGAAAGAAACCTATTGAAAACATTGTGGGAAAAGGAGATAATGCTGGTTACCAGCACTTTCTCCATTTTCTACCCTTCCCGAAACGAATTTCAATCTTTAAATCACTTTAATTTTGTTGTCTACTTTGAATTTGGAACACTTCTAAAATTTTTTAATTTGGTAGAGTTAGAATAGGTTAGAATAGAAGATAAAATTTGTCCTTAATGGAATAGAAAACATCGTTGGAAAAGGAGAAAATGCCAATTACCACTATATTCTTCTTGCTCTCAATGTTTGAAAATTTGGATATCTCAGGATTGTGAAAACATGGGTCTGCTTGCTTGGTCAACCCTTATTCATGCAATCCCAACTTTAACAACACTGACAAAGAATCCTCTTAAAAGCAGTGGTAACTAGCATTCTATCCTTTTGCCAAAATCTTTTCTACTCTATGAAAGAAACTTTTTCATATATTTTAAGTTATATCTATATAGTCGTCTGCAAAAATTAATGCCTTCAGTTAGGATAAGGCTATCATCATGGTGTTGTTTGGCAATGAGTAAGGGTAGGTGAAGGAAAAGGAATTTGGCACTTGTCCTGTCATTGTCGCGAAAATTAAATTGAAAACCAGAAGACATTGTATAAACTATAAAAGCTGTCCCATGAAAGAGATACCATTGCGAAAGCTTGATTAATTTTATGGGAAAAAGCAATAGTTCTGAAAGAAACTTTGCAGTCCTAGCGGAGAGCTGCAAGATATTAGAAGACATTAGTTTTCCACGATATTGTCACATACGTTTGGCTCGACATCGTCGCTAAATTAAATCCTCTAGAACTGTCACAAGGGCATTGTGGATAAGGACTTAAGTGACATTATACTTTTGGCAAGTAGGGCTTATAGCTTGTGTTCAAAAGGTTGTATTTGCATCTTTTTGTATCGTATTTGTTACATAACCAGTGTATTTAACTCTTTATCAAACAACAAAATTGATATAAATGATGTTAAAGACAGCATTTTCTATCATACAATCAATCAATAAACCAGACAGACAAACAGACGGTCAGACAAGTGTTGATTGCTCAAATTCACAAAAAGTAAATACATAAGCTACAATAGAATAGACAAATAACATAAATAACAGTCAGGCATGAATAATGACAAGAGAAAGGTAAGTGAAAGAAAGCATTTGCAGATGACAAAATAAATGTGATTCAAAAATTGAAAATTTTCCCACAATGTTTTCTAAAGGCTTCTTTCTTAGGGTCATCAAAAGTAGGGATTGTGTGGTAATGGGTGAAACCTATCTTTCAAACAAGCTCTTCCTCAGGGTGGTAAAAAGATAAGGACATTTTAGTGCAAGGTTCAGACCCCAACTTGTAACAATGATATCAGAAAGATGGGGGACAGACAATATTCTACACGACTATCCTGTAAAATATTAAAACATGTACGACAACAAATTGCTGTGACAGAAATTAGAAAATAGAATTATTGTGAAATTAATACAAAATGCTATTTGCTTTTGTTCACAGTCATCTTCACACTGATCAACGTGAGCCGCGGACACCATGTGTTCTCGGTACACCAGATCGAATTTTCCATGGAAGAAACGGAGGTGGTGTAAGTATTTTCATTTTTATGGACCTGATTAACCTAGATAGAAATGTTGATTTACTGCAATGTCAAGACTAATGATTGATCTGTTTACACACATACTAGGGAATGATAATACCATCATATAAGCGAGCTGTGGCCTTATGAGCAACTGGGGTCTTATTGTTTTGAAGTTTGTTGCCGATTTTCGGACAAAATCCCCTAACCATTGTTCATTTTACAAGTTTGTATGATAAGATAAATATATTCCCTAAATGAACACAAAATTTCACTTAAAAATGTCCATCCAAAGCGAAGATATACATTTTTTAATGGACCTGGGTAGAGGAAAATATGCTAACAAGACACCATTTTCATTTTCAGAGTATGTACATGGACACCAGATCAGAAAAAGCTTGTGGTAACTGGACACCAACCTTTAAATCATCAATATTTCTGCCTGAAACTCGATACATGGGCTGTATACGAAGACAATTTTTGTAAACATTATGTCACTAAGGTCCATTACCTGATAAAGAGCATGTTCAACGCAATTTCATTACTTGTAGCATTTGCTTTTTTGAAATATTTGCAATGTTACGGCAATTTACGAAGTAGACCTACGATGCTTGATCACAATTGACCGGTCATTGCCTCCAATGTTGGTGCAAGACATGTTCTTTTTTTACAGCGTTTCAGTTTTATGAATGGCGTATTAACCCATTACCACGCAATCACGAGCTTTAATGTCCCTGGGAAAGATGGTTTCGAAAAACATTGTCTATAAAGAAAAACCCCTATTAACTAATACAGAGTGGACATTATTTACCACATTTGGCCTGATTCTTTGTTTAAGTAATTTTCAAATCCGCTTGGCCAACTGCCAGCGGGCTCTTAGAATGGCGTTCTACCCTTCGCACATTTGCATGCGTGCGTTTGTTCGTCTACGCGTTTATTATTAAAATTTTTATTTAATTGACTTCTCCTCAGAAACCACCAAGTGGAAATCAACAAAATTCAACGTGGATGACTCCATGAATTTCTTTCGAGATACTTCGATCCTTTAAAAAAAGATGGCTTATGTGGAAGGTGCTTATATTGAAACATTATCAGTGATCATCTGTGTTATGAGATACATGTAGATTTACATACATGTATTATCAATGAATTTATTTAAGAGCTGCAAGTACTTCCGCTTTATGACACAAAGAGAAAATAAGTCCCACCAACAAAAGCCATGTTTTTCAGCAGATCAAAATTTATAGATGGAATATGACAGAAAGCTACCCAATGCCAATCTCGTGATTGAGTTCTTTTGAGAGGACAAATATTACAATTTTCACAACGCGCCGTACACGGAAAATAAGCACCTTCCACATAAGCCATCTTTTTTTAAAGGATCGAAGTATCTCGAAAGAAATTCATGGAGTCATCCACGTTGAATTTTGTTGATTTCCACTTGGTGGTTTCTGAGGAGAAGTCAATTAAATAAAAAATTTAGAAATAAACGCGTAGACGAACAAACGCACGCATGCAAATGTACGAAGGGTAGAACGCCATTCTAAGAGCCCGCTGGCAGTTGGCCAAGCGGATTTGAAAATTATTTAAACTAAGAATCAGGCCAAATGTGGTAAACAATGTACACTCTGTATTAGTTAATAGGGGTTTTTCTTTATAGACAATGTTTTTCGAAACCATCTTTCCCAGGGACATTAAAGCTTGTGATTGCGTGGTAATGGGTTAATACGCCATTCATAAAACTGAAACGCTGTAAAAAAAAAGAACATGTCTTGCACCAACATTGGAGGCAATGACCGGTCAATTGTGATCAAGCATCGTAGGTCTACTTCGTAAATTGCCGTAACATTGCAGATATTTCAAAAAAGCAAGTGCTACAAGTAATGAAATTGCGTTGAACATGCTCTTTATCAGGTAATGGACCTTAGTGACATAATGTTTACAAAAACAGTTTTCGTATACAGCCCATGTATCGAGTTTCAGGCAGAAATATTGATGATTTAAAGGTTGGTGTCCAGTTACCACAAGCTTTTTCTGATCTGGTGTCCATGTACATACTCTGAAAATAAAAATGGTGTCTTGTTAGCATATTTTCCTCTACCCAGGTCCATTCAAAAACGTATATCTTCGCTTTGGATGGACATTTCTAAGTGAAATTTTGTGATCCTTTAGGGAATACATTTATCTTATCATACAAACTTGTAAAATGAACAATGGTTAGGGGATTTTGTCCCAAAATCGGCAACAAACTTCAAAACAATAAGACCCCAGTTGCTCATAAAGCCACAGCTCGCTTATATGATGGTATTATCATTCCCTAGTATGTGTGTAAACAGATCAATCACTCGTCTTGACATTGCTGTAAATCAACATTTCTATTTAGGTTAATCAGGTCCATAAAAATGAAAATACTTACACCACCTCTGGTTCTTCCATGGAAAATTCGATCTGGTGTACCGAGAACACATGGTGTCCGCGGCTCACGTTGATCAGTGTGATCTTGGTTGATCTCATTGAGAAGCAATTTCAGCATCATTCATGGAATTAACTAGCTTCTGGTTTAAGCTTAACCCACTCCGACAAAATCCCTACTTTTGAAGACCCTGAGAAAAAAACCCTTAAGAAAACATTGTGGGAAAAAGAATAAATGCTGGTAACTATTATTTTCTCCTTTTCCCACAATGTTTCTGTCTCTTCTCAAAACAAATTTCAATTTTTTAGTCACATTACTTTTGCCATCTGCAAATGCTTTCAATTTGGACAAGTCCTAAATTTTGTTACCCTTTCCCAAACATGAGCCCTGGTTTTTACATGTCTACAGTAAAAGTCTTTTGAAAACACTGTGGGAAAAGGAGAAATTGCTACTAACAAGCAATTTCTCCTTTTCCAACAGTGTTTTCTACCCTTTTAGAGAACTTTCTGGCATTTTCTCCAAATCTAAAATTGTCGTCTGCAAACTGTTTTTGCTTGGAAGACTCCAAAATTTGTCGTTTGGACAAAGAGTTAATAATGGTTGTCTTGATTAGCTAAAAGCTGGGAACCTTATCTGCATTCCTATAACCGAATACCAGCATTTGGTCTGCTATAATTTTTTTTCAACATTACGATAGCCATCGATAGCCATCTGAACAGTCCGTGCAATCATGAACATCAAAAGATGTCAAATTTCCCTGCACACAACAACACAATGACAAACGACCATTTTGGGACCAACAAAACATAATTATTCCATTTATTCCATTACCACATTATGGGCATGTGTATGACAATTCTTAACTTAGGACATCTGAGAAAAAAATCATGTACATCCCCCCAAAAATAAAATGAAAATTTGTGGTGCCAAATATGACTTTCATTGCCTCGATGGACTGCAGTAATTAGACTGTTCAGTCTGATCTTTGATCTATTGTCCAATAATAGTCTTAGGCATGATCAAACAAGCTTTGACATAGCCGAATCAGGGTCAATTTTTAAAATGCTGGCTCCCTTCCCTAAGATAATCCTGGAGTTAAACCCTTTTTCCCCCCAAAAAAATGTTGGCCTGAACCAAATCTAAAGTATTAAAATTTTGCAGACAATTAACATTAAATGTCACTCTAGATATGAACTTTCTGCATTTCCCACAATGTTTTCAAAAGATCTGTTCCCTGGGGTGTTAAAAACTTGAAATTGTCATTAAAACTTGATATTGCATAATCCAGAGTTAACTTTAGACCATCAAAAATAATTTGGTGAAAGCTTAACTGTTTACCAAAAGACAAATGTTTGAACAGGACCAAATTCAAAGCATCTGCAGACAACCACTTAAATCTTACTAATATGATGATTTCCGACTTTGAAAGGATGGAAAAAAATGTGGGAAAGGGAGAAAAATTTATGCTGGCCACCAGCATTTTCTCCATTTCCTATAATGCTTTCCATAGGCATCTTTCTCACAATCGTTAAAAGTCGGGATTGTATGGGGAAGAGTTAAAGCCTTTCCATGATCTAGGTCAAAGAGATGAATGAATATAAGTGGAAACATTGTTGGAAAACGAAAAACTGCTTTTAACCCTTTACTCCATAAGGCATTTCTATGGTATCTCTAAATGACCCTAAATAATTGCTAGGTTGAAGCCGTTTCTTATGTGTATATGACACCTTTTGATAGCATAGAAAACAGTGTGACAAAAGGTGAAATTGCTCGTCATGAGCAATTTCACCTTTTGCCACAATGTTTTCCAAAGGCTCCTACAAGCAATGCGTAGAAATGAGTATCTGGAGTAAAGGGTTAAGGATTGGGCACCCTTATACCGATTCCTGTCACATAAGATCGCTGAAAGTCGTGCAGATTCAGCTATGGCTTGGGTAATCGTTAATCATTGGCCGATAGATGCTGGTCCCCCGCATCAATCATGGATTACCCCAGTCTAAGGTGAATCCATACAATGACAGGCAATGTTACTCAAACCCAATTAGGGTCATCTTCATGAGCCAAGGTTACGATCACTATGTGGATCTTACCTTGGCTGATTGAGCCTGATTTCGAGATTCCTGCAATGCGCCCTCTATTGGATGCTGGTTACTACCCCCCTTTATATCATATTTCTGAAAGCCAATGAAATATCGTTTTACAAACCGCTTACGAATACAATTATTCAACATGAAGCGATAAGCAGACATCCACATGGGTTTCCATGTTTACCTCTATTTGAAAGGTCGCAACCTTGTTCTATTTTTTATCAAGCGATTTCATTCGTTGCAGTTAGAGCTGGCTGCATCCAATGAAAAAGCGTATCGGGGGACTGTTAAAATCAAGCTCGATATCCGCCAAGGGTAGAGTAGCGTGGCGAATCATCAGCCTTGGCTTGCAAAGATGCATTAGGGTGTACTATTCTTAGATTCGATTTCTGCAACAATAACTTAAAAGTGGTCTGCAGCAAGATTTAAGATGTCTCTTACTGATGGTATGTGCCTACAAAATTGCTGTTCCTCACTCTTATTATTCATTCAAGTCAATTCTACATGGCTACATCTGGTCAACCCTTTGACAAATGATAAAACTGGAAGCCTTGGCAGCTGACTAATAGTAATGTTGCTTAATTGATGAAAATGATGAAATTTGCCGGTTAGGATGAAAAGAACATTGTAGGAAAAGGAGAAAATGCTGGTTACCAGCATTTTCTCCTATTCCTACAATGTTTTTCAAAAGCTTGTTTCCTCAGTGTTACTAAACATCAGAATCATTTGAAATGGGTTAAGATGTTGGCATTCCCAAAATGATGGTTCCACAAGACCCAGTCGGAGTTATTGACATGACAACAGGAAGGGTCCTCCCAAGTTGACACTATGAAATCAATATCGGTAATTCGAAGAGCCGGACCATTAATTTGATCAATATAATCTATTACATTAGCCAATTTTTATTCTTGAGCAATTTGCGGGTCTTGTAATATTTTTCAGCCACTAGAGACATGAAGTTTGTCATTCGTAGTGATGTGTCAAGTGCCATTTACTGGACGTTTGATCTTGTGTTTTATTACAACAATAATTGCTCGGATAACTGCCTGTCTTAGAAACAGTTTACGGTGTGGTTACAGCATGGGAAAATAAGATATTCTTGTTTGTCCTTTATATCTGTACCAGATGCCATATATTTTTTGACTGTTCCAAATTGAAAGCATATCCAGGGGTTAGTGCAGGACTATTGTAAGTGAATATAGAATGTATATGCACTTACAATAGTCTTGCACTTACCCCACAATATGGAGATGACATATAAAAAGTTACATTACAAGTCAGTTTTACTATGATTTTAAAATATTGTGGGATAAGGAGAAATTGCTAGTGAAGCCTTTTCTTCTTCTCCCACAATGTTTTCAAAAGGCTTCTTCTGTAGGGTAGTTAAATGTTGGGATGGTGTGGTAAAGAGTTAACATGCAATAAAATTTAGACTTGTCCAATTCTAAAGCATTTGCAGACAACAAATAAGACAAAGCTCAAATTGTTGAAGTTGTAGAATCCAAAAATCCACTTGTCTACTCATCCAAATACTAGTAACTAGAAGGCCCTGAATATGCTCTACTGGCTTTTAAATAAAGCATACATAGGAATTCATCACGCAAAAATACAAAAAAGTTGACATTTTCAACTCAAAATGGCTACTTTTCCATTACTGTTTGTTAAATTTTTTCAAACTCAAAAGGGTTAAAAAGCTATTGATGGGATAAAAACGATGAAAAAATCATAAAAATCTGATCACAAATAAATACTTTATCATGTAAACAGGCAATGAAATTGTTCAATTTGAAATGGCTACTTTTCCCATACTGTTTGTCAGATTTTTTTCAAAATCGATAGGTTTAAGCAATTGATGAGATAAACAAACTATGTAAGTTTCACAGAAATCTGAACAAAAATGAATACTTAATCGCGTAAACAAGAAATGAAAATTTTCAACTTGAAATGGCTACTTTTCCCATACTGTTTGTTGGATTTTTTTCAAAATCAATAGGGTTGAAGCTATTGATAAGATAAACAAACTCTGCAAGTTTCATGGAAATCTGACCAAAAATACAGACTTTATCGCGTAAACAAGAAATGGAAATTTTTAACTTGAAATGGCAACTTTTCCCATATTGTTTGTCGGATGTTTTTCAAAATCAATAGGGTTAAAGCTATCGATGAGATAAACAAACTGTGTAAGTTTCACAGAAATCTGACCAAAAATGAAGACTTTATCGTGTAAACAAGAAATGAAAGTTTTCAACTTGAAATGGCTACTTTTCCCATACTGTTTGTTGGACTTTTTTCAAAATCAATAGGGTTGAAGCTATTGATAAGATACAGTAAACAAACTCTGCAAGTTTCATGGAAATCCGACCAAAAATACAGACTTTATCGCGTAAACAAGAAATGGAAATTTTAAACTTGAAATGGCTACTTTTCCAATACTTTTTTTTCAAAATCAATAGGGTTAAAGCTATCGATGAGATTAACAAACTGTGTAAGTTTCACGAAAATCTGACCAGAAACGAAGACTTTATCGCGTAAACAAGAAAAAGACTAACAGACAGACAGACAGACGGACGGACGATGGAAACCACACCATGACATAAGCTCTGCTGGCTGAAAGCCAGTAGAGCTAAAAATGTGGTGAGGGCAAGTGGATTATCCTTCTTTGTCTAAACGTAGGACCTCGAGTTGTCTTTGGTAGAGGAGATGATATTTTGGGAACAGGAGAAAATACTAACCAAATTGAAAGCATTTGCAGACAATTTAAATGTGACTCAAAAAATGGAAATTTGTTGCTGGATTGGTAGGAACTTTCTCCTTTTTCCACAATGTTTTCAAAAGGCTTCTTTCTCTGGGTCGTTAAAAGTCGGGATTGTGTGGTAAAGAGTTAAATGATGCTTTTTATTTACATTTTTAAAAATCTTCATGGTTCTGCTACTCCTTTGTTTAGCTGTAAATGAGTTACTTGGTTGAGCACAAGCTTAAACCCATTACCATACAAACCCTACTTTTGACGTCCCTGAGAAAGAAGCCTTTAGAAAACATTGTGGAAAAAGGAGAAAATGCTGGTAACCAGCATTTTCTCCTTTTCCCATAATGTTTTCTACCCTTCACAAAACAAATATCAAATTTTCAGTCACTTTTATTTTGTCGTCTGCAAATGCTTTCAATTTGCACATAATATTGTCGTTTGGTAAGGAGTTAACTGCTTCAGATATTTGGTAAAATATACAAGATGACTCAATTTACCGGAATTAAATTTAATCCCACTAACTCGACTCAGATCCAGGAAGATATACTTTTGTCTAATCCTCTTGTATGAATGCACTAAATGACCTCTAAATATTTCCAAGACAGCCAATCCTTTACTGATTGCCAAAGAGTATTTAACCCTTAGGCTGCTAAGTGAGACTCCGTGCACTTTATAGACAATGTAGATCAAGATCAGTCGAACCTTTGATCTATTCTCTCCAATATGATATTTTATTTCTGTTGATATCACCTATGACATTGCAATAGAATGGTTCTTACTATGGAGTGGAAATTTTTGCTTCATTTATTTATAGGAGTTTGAGGGTAAACTTTTCACCAAACAATGCCTTTGTCAAATTCTTCGAAGATCTGACCTGACTGTAATGATGCATCACCCATTTCCCCCCATCTTCGCAAGCTAAGGCTGACGATTCACTACACTACTCTACCCTTGGCGGATCAAGCTTGATTTTTACATTCCCCCAGATACTCTTTTTCATTGGATGCAGCCAGCTCTAACTGCAACGAATGAAATTGCTCGTAGCATTTTCATCTTTGATAAAAATAGAATAAGGTCGCTACCTTTTGAATAGAGGAGGTATTGGCGAAGCAGCATCCATGATAATTGTGGTCTGAAACAGAAATGCTGATACAGGGTATATATATTAGTATAAAAGCATGGCAAAATGAAGCTGATGAGACACGTTGAGCAAAAGTCTCATTGTTCGCGAAACACACATGTAGACTGCTGCGATTTATCTTACGACCTTTAAAAATCGTGCATCACTCTTGCGAGCACACAAAACGCTGCAAGACATTCGTACTAATCTTCGTGTGTTGCATTGCGATAATTTGGATCGCATTTGGTCGCGTCTGAATAGTATGCATGTCCACTATTTTGAAGAGACTTGATGTGACCACTAAAACGCTTGCAACGAATGCGAGATATGCTATGTATGTGAAAGCTCGTGCGAGGCTTAAAAATTTCGATCCCAAAGTGTTGTAAAGTGCTTGTGCACCAACAGTGAAAGGGGCTTTACCCATATTGAAATCAATAAGAGAATAATTTAGAACTAGCTTAAATGATATAACTTGTCTCTGATTGCATTGAAAATCATTTTCTCCTTTTCCCATAATGTTTTCAAATGCCTTCTTCCTCAGGGTCTTTAAAACTCAGGATTACCAGTACGTGCAAAAGGGTTAACCCTTTACCACACAATCCTGACTATTAATGTTCCTAGGAAAGGAGCCTTCTGAAAACATTGTGGGACAAGGAGAAAATGCTGGTAACCAGCATTTTCTCCTTTTCCCACTATGTTTTCCATCCTTCTCAAAGAAAAAAATCAATTTTTTAGCCACATTTATTTTGTCATCTGCAAATGCTTTCAATTTGGACCAGTCTAAAATTTTGTCTTTTGGTAATGAGTTAACCCATTACCACATGAGAAAAATTTAGACTGGTCCAAATTGAAAGCATTTGCAGACGACAAAATAAAGGTGACTGAAAAGTTGAAATTTGTTACCAGCATTTTTTCCTTTTCCCACAGTGTTTTCAAAAGGCTTCTTTCTCGGGGGGGGGAAAAGCTTCAAAAGTAGGGATTGTGTGGTAATTGGTTAAGGAAATACAGTGAACCCTTTCAAAGATTTTCTTGTTTGAAGTTAAAAATCTTAAGAGTGCTATCCCCCTAAGTCCAATGAATGCAGCATTGTCTAACCAGCAATAAACATACGCTGTGTCTGTTGTTTTATTCCTGTAAGACTGATCAACAATTAGATGTAGAAGACATAAAGAGCACATTTCTTCTCCTTTTCTTGAGGAAGAAGCCCTACGGGCATTTGAGCAAATGCTCATCAGCCACATTTTCTCCTCTTCCCACAATGTTTTCTGCTATGTCTAACAAAGACATCATCCTTTAACCCATTACCACACAGTCCCTACTTTTGATGACCCTGAGAAAGAAGCCTTTAGAAAAAATTGTGGGAAAAGGAGAAAATGCTGGTAACCAGCATTTTCTCCTTTTCCCGCAATGTTTTCTACCCTTCACAAAAGAAATGTCAAATTTTCAGTCACTTTTATTTTGTAGTCTGTCGTTTTGGTAATGAGTTAACTCTTTACCACACAATCCTGACTTTTAACGACCCTGAGAAAGAAGCCTTAGGAAAATATTGTCGGAAAAGATGAAAATGCTGGTAAGCAGTATTTTCTCCTTTTCCTACAATGTTTTCTACTCTTCCCAAGAAAATTTCAATTTTTGAGCCATACTTAGGTCGTCGTCTGCAAATGCTTTCCATTTGGACTGGTCTACAATTTTGTCATTTGATAAAGGGTTAACCTGTAATAAATTTGCCAACTGGAAATGCTGTTGTTAAGAGTCTACCATTGTGTTATCTGGCAAAGAGTCAAGTTTTTTGGAATTTTTTTTCACATATTTTTTCTGAAGACAAAAAAGCAGAAAAAGTGGTTTAATTTAATTACCAATAACTGTCAAAATAATTCATTTTCATACCCTTGCTCTTGTAAACTTTGACAAACTTTGAGGAAAAACAGAAGACTGCCTGCAAAAAGCAATTGCTCTTTTTCTGTATTCCATACTCTCAAAATAAAACATCGTCTACCTATTGACGAAATATTTGTCCACTTCATAAATTTTGATAGATTTCAGGTGTGAAAAAGCCTACATTTAACCTGTAACCACACAGCAGAATTTTAGACCTAACCAAATTGAAAGCATTTGCAGACAACAATTTCATGGCAGCTCAAATGGCTCAATTTTTCTTTAATAGGTTATAAAACATTGTGGGAAAAGAAGAAAGTGCTGGTTACCAGCACTTTCTTCTTTTCCATCAATGTTTGCAAAAAGCTTCTTCCTCAGGGTCGTCAAAATCGTCATAGTGTGGTAAAAGGGCTAAAATGCCTAGAACCTGACTTGAGAGCATGAATGTGCATGTGAATAGAGTAGTGTACCAATTCGTAATGTGTATAAATTTGACCATTTCTCACTCTGTTGAAATTACCCACCAAAGATGAATGTCAAGTCACCTTTACCCGAATAAAGCCTTATCAATGTCTACAGTAAGTGCTGCTGTTATGGCAAGAGTAGATCAAGATCAGGCTGGACTAAATGTGTGGCCTAATCTTTTATCTACACTGTTGGCTTTGCTGAAATACAGACATGTATTGAACCCATTTTTAAACTAGAATATTTTAGGCTTGTCGAAATCAAAATCATTTGCAGACGACAAAATAAAAGTGGCTGGAAATTTGAATTTTTTTAATGAAGGATGGAAAACTTTCTGGGAAAAGGAGAAAATACTGGTTACCAGCTTTTTTCCTTTTTCCACAATGTTTTCTAAACGCTTCTTTCTCAGGGTTGTCAAAAGTAGGGATTATGAAGTAATGGGTCAAAAGCAACCATGAACTGCAATTATTTGGGTCTTTTTCCCTGGAAGATTGTTGCTGTTGGTTTTATTTAGTGCTCTATGGGTCAAAGGTTTACTAGACACAAATTTTAGAACCATCTGTAATGAAAGAATTTTGCAGGCAACAAATTAAGCATTTGTCTAGGAAAACCTAACATACTGTAACCCAGGAAAGCTGGTTATCAGTATTTTCTCTTTTTCCGCCAATATTTTTAAATGCCCACAAGATTGTTTAGTAGAGAGTTACTTCATTACCATGGTAGTATTTTTAGACAACATGGGATACGAAGGAAAAACAACTCAAAACAAGAGTGGCAAATTGTCGCAAGATACACCCGTCTTACCCCAAGTTGTAAAGCTGGGGCAGGCACTGGACAAAATTCAAGTATGAAAAATAACAAAGGGCACTAACTCAAAAATTAAGCAAACAAGAGTTATGATTCCTGTGCACTGCACTCCCCCTTGATGAGATCTATCCACCCATGAAATTTCATAACCCTAGCTAGTATAGTTTTGGAGATATGCTCCGGACAAAATTCAAGTATGAAAAACAACAAAGGGCACAAACTCAAAAATTAAGCAAGCAAGAGTTATGATTCCTGTGCACTGCACTCCCCCTTGATGAGATCTATCCACCCATGAAATTTCATAACCTTAGCTAGTATAGTTTTGGAGATATTCACGGAAAAATTCAAGTATGAAAAACGACAAAGGCAATAACTCAAAAATTAAGCAAGCAAGAGTTATGATTCCTGTGCACTGCACTCTCCCTTGGTGAGATCTATCCACCTATGAAATTTCATAACCCTAGCTAGTAAAGTTTTCGAGATATGCTACGGACAAAATTCAAGTATGAAAAACAAGAAAGGGCAATAACTCAAAAATTAAGCAAGCAAGAGTTATGGTTCCTATGCACTGCACTTCCCCTCAGTGAGATCTATCCACCAATGAAATTTCATAACCCTAGCTAGTATAGATTTGGAGATATGCTCCGGACAAAGTTCAAGTATGCTCCGGACAAAGTTCAAGTATGAAAAACAAGAAAGGGCAATAACTCAAAAATTAAGCAAGCAAGAGTTATGGTTCCTATGCACTGCAGTCCCCCTCAGTAAGATCTATCCACCCATGAAATTTCATAACCCTAGCTAGTATAGTTTTGGAGATATGCTCTGGACAAAGTTCAAGTATGAAAAAACAACAAAGGGCAATAACTCAAAAACTAAGCAAGCAAGAGTTATGGTTCCTGTGCACTGCACTCCCCCTTGATGAGATCTATCCACCCATGAAATTTCATAACCGTAGCAAGTATAATTTTGGAGATATGCTCCGGACAAAATTCAAGTACGAAAAAAAAACAAAGGGCAATAACTCAAAAAATAAGCAAGCAAGTTATGATTCCTGCGCACTGCACTCCCCCTTGATGAGGTCTATCCACCCATGAAATTTCATAACCCTAGCTAGTATAGTTTTGGAGATATGCTCCGGACAAAATTAAAGTACAAAAAAAAACCAAAGGGCAACAACTCAAAAATTAAGCAAGCAAGAGTTATGATTCCTGCGCACTGCACTCCCCCTTGATGAGATCTATCCACCCATGAAATTTCATAACCCTAGCTAAAATAGTTTTGGAGATATGCTCCGGACAAAGAACTGGACGCTGCCCGCCCACCCACCACGGGTGATCCCATAATACGTCCCGTCTTCGACGGGCGTATAAAAAAATTATCTTATATAATATCTATAGAAAAATATCGTTAGAAAAGAAGCAATCACTCTTGAATAAGGGTTGCTCCTTTTTCCATATTTTCAATGAAATGCTATTGACAGCAAGACTGACAAAAAGTTGATTCTGCAGATGGTGTAAATCCAAGATCAGACTGCACAGAATGCACAGTCAGGTCTTGAGTCCACAGTGTCTGCCACTTCTTTTTATATTTTTGCCATTACAATCTTAACCCTTTACCATACAACAAAAATTTAGACTTGTCGAAAACAAAAGCATTATATTGAGGACAAATTAATGGTAACCAAAATTGTTGAAGTTGTTTTTGAAAGAGAAGAAAACAATGTGGGGAAAGGAGAAAATGCTGGTAACCAGCATTTTCTCCTTTTCCTACAATGTTTTTAAAAGGCTTCTTTCATACGGGTGTTAAGTCGAGATTGCATGGTAAAGAGTTAACCCATTACCACACAATCCCTACTTTCAACACCCCTGAGAAAGAAGCCTTTTGAAAATACTGTAGGAAAAGGAGAAAATGCTGGTAACCAGCATTTTCTCCTTTTCGTACAGTGTTTTCTACCCTTCCCAGAACAAATCTTTAAATGATTCAGCCACCTTCATTTTGTCGTCTGCAAATGCTTTCAGTCTGAACCAGTCTAGAATTTTGTCGTGTGGTAAAGAGTTAAAATAACATTATTCTGGGTGTTTGTCTTGATCCAAAAGTTAAGTTTTGAATGATCTTATCTACTCTGACAGCTTCTGAAGACAGCAATAAGATGACAGACTGCAAATCACAAGCTGTGTCTTTTAAGTAAAGGTAAGTACCAAGATTAGAACTAATCCTTAACCCTTGCCCAAACAACAAATTTTGGACTCTTCTAAACAAAAAAAGTTTGCAGACAACAATTTTTTGATTTGGAGAAAATGGCAGAAAATTCTCAAAAAGGGTAGAAGACACTGTGGGAAAACGAGAAACTGCTCGTCACAAGCAATTTCTCCTTTTCCCACAGCGTTTTCAAAAGACTTATACTGCAGACACGTAAAAACCAAGGCTTGTTTGGGAAAGGGTTAAGCTGCTAGGGCAACTTGCTGACCTCTAACAAACAGCATAGATTGAGATCAGACTGTGCAATCTAATCTTATATCTTCACTGTACAATAAGAGATATCATCCCCCAAAACATACCACTGACATAGTAATATTTGGGTTTTTAACCCTTTCCCAAACAGCAAATTTTGGACCAGACCAAATTGAAAGCATTTTGCAGATGACAAATTAACAGTTGCTACAGTTATGATTTTTCTATATGATAGGATAGAAAATATTGTGGGAAAAGGAAAAAATGCTGGTTACCAGCATTTTCTCCTTTTCCCACATGACAATGTTTTCAAAAGACTTCTATTCCAGACCCGTAAAACGTAAAAACCAGGGATTGTTTGGACAGCAAATTTTGGACAAGACCAAATTGAAAGCATTTTGCAGATGACAAATTAACAGTTGCTACAGTTATGATTTTTCTATATGATAGGGTAGAAAACATTGTGGGAAAAGGAGAAAATGCTGGTTACCAGCATTTTCTCCTTTTCCCACAATGTTTTCAAAAGACTTCTATTCCAGACCCGTAAAACGTAAAAACCAGGGATTGTTTGGGAAAGGGTTAATATCAAACTGAAAATTTTACTTTAGTTATTCAGAAGTTATGTTACAACTGTCCCTTTAGTGTTGAAATAGCAAGACTCTGCAAGAAAATTCTCCAAGAATGGGGCCACATTTATCCTCTTGAACTTTCTCCCCTTTTGATAGCCCCGACATCTGTATTCAATCAGGCACTTGTCTCTTGTCATGTGAAAGTTCCACCATGGTTGACATTTGATACCTCTCTGCATGACTCTGACAAAAAAAGCCACTCAAATTCTACATGTGACTTGAAATCTACGTGACATGAACCAAGACGAAACCCGCCCTTTCAACGGCACCGCAAGTAAAAAATGTCCTTTGTTCAGAGCTTTCTCACATGTTTTTAGGTCCACGTTAGCTACTGGAAAATGACAAAAAAATCAAGCCTCTTGAACTTTTGTGCCTATGCAAAAAGCCCATAGCTGATAAGCTATCGAGATTTTAACTTTCAGAATAATTTCACATAAAATATGTAGCTTATAGCCCAGGGCTCGTACATTGGAGTATAAATTTCCAAGAATATCTTCAAGTTTTCAAATTCAGTGATGAGATATTTCTCTGTACACCATAAGCTAAGTTCCAATTTTGAACACTTCACCACACATTTCTGACTTTAAACAACCATGAGAAAGAAGCCTTTTGAAAACATTGAGAGAAAAGGAGAAAATGCTGGTTAATAGCATTTTCTCCTTTTCCCACAATGTTTTCTACCTTTTCCAATTAAAAATTCATTTTTGATTCATTTATTTTGTTGTCTAAAAATGCTTTCAATTGGACTAGTCCAAAATTTTGTTGTTTGGTAAAAAATAAAGTTAACCCTCATGGCATGGAATAAATCGAACACTTTTTTCGTTGACAAATGAGACCCGGATAATTGCAATATTATTGTTGCTTTTGTCTGTTAAGTGTTGCAGGAAAGCATATCAAAAATCAAATGGTAAATGTGCTTTCAGTCTGATCTTAATCTACAATGAACTGAAATGCAACAAATGTCATAAAAAGCATGTCAATTCTTTGCCACACAATGTGACACTATCACTTTATAAGAGTCACCAAAAACATGAAAAAGTCGAAAAGTTTTCATAGAATTTAATATCAGTCAGATTAATAGTTAAAACAAGCCAGCTCTCTGTGTCACCCTCTCTCTCTAGATCTTGTCCCGTTCTCTTGATCTCTTAGTTTCGTTCTCCCGCCGCTTACTCATCTCGCACGCATATTTATGTGGACGGACGTATCACATGCCGATTATACAACACGCTGGGATCATGTATTTCACCTAATACCCAGGGCATGTATGATATCAAAAGTACATCTCCAAATATGTATCCATGGCTGCAAAGCCGAAGGTCATAGTATTTCAACAACCTCTACTTTTAACCCTTGACCACACAATGATGACTTTTAACGACTCTGAAGAAGAAGCCTTTTGAAAACGTTATGGGAAAAGGAGAAAATGCTGGTAACCAGCATTTTCTCCTTTTCCCATTAAGTTTTCTACTCTATGAAAAATAAATGATGTCATTTGAGGTACCAGTATTATGAAATTTACGTCTGGAAATGCATTCAACTTGGATAGGTCTAAAACTTTGCCCTGATGGAGAAGGCTTTTGAAAGCACTGTGTGTAAGAGAGAAAAAGCTACTGACCAGCATTTTCTTCTTTTCCCATAGTATTTTCTTCTCTAAAAATACTATATCCCATGAGTCGAGTCAGATTCTGTCATCTGCCAATGCTTTCAATGTACACCAGTCTAAAGTTTTGTCTAACAGTCTTTGGTAATGTATTAAAGGGTAATAAATATTTATCTTTTAACGACCATAGGAAAGAGGCCTTGAGTAAACATTATGTGAATAGGAGAAAATGCTGGTAGGCAGCATCTTATCCAGCATTTTATCCTTTTCCCACAATGTTTTCTACCCATCAAAAAAAGAAATCACCCACCATTTTAACAACATTTGTCACCTGCAAATACTTTCAATTTGGACCAGTGTAAAAGTTTGTTATTTGGTAAAGAGTTATGTATTCAGACAGCCCTACAGATTTTGTGAACAGTGCAATTTAAGATCAGACTACACAGAAAATGATGTCTGATTTTGCCAGAACACTGTCCTGCATTATGGGAAATGTACTGCCCTTGTTTATCTATTTGCTAAATGACAAAATCTTTGACTTGACTGAATTCAAAGCCTTTGTTGACAACAAATGTAGCTCAAGTGATGGTGTCAAACTTTGACAAGGGAGTAAACACCATAGAAAAAGGATAAAGTGCTGGTTACCAGTATTTTCTTCTTTTCCAACAATGTTCTCAAAAGCATCCCTCTTGAGGGTTGTTAAACTACAGGTTGCTAACTAGGAAAGTCCATTTCTTGTTCATTTCTATGGCCTCAGAGTTATCTACGAGTTAACTCAGAACCTAGTGACAAAATTTTGGACTTGTTAAAAATAAAATGCATTTGCAGATGGCAATTCAAACATTGATAGTAAGAAATAACTTGCTTTTGAGAAGGTAAAAATAGTGTGGCATAAGGAGTAAAAATGCTAGTTACCAACATTTTCTCCTTTCCCTAAAGATTTCTGCCTCAGATTCATGACAGCTTGGAATTGTGTGGTGAAGGGCTTACAAGAAATGTACCTTTATCTGCTGAATAAAATAAATGTAACTTGAAGCCAATAGTATAATTTCAAAATGTTACTATATCAGAAACATTGTTCAAATATAAAATATTGGAAAATGTATATCCAAGATCAGACTGCACATTCAGTGCAGTCTGATCTTAATCTACACTGTCTGGAAAAATTCTGTAAGTCACTCTCAGCAGCCTTACTGCTAAAGGTAATACTGAAGGAGAACTATTTGGCATTTATAACAATTTTGTGTGGCTGTATGTTACAGATGTAGTAAGAGGTAAGTTGAGTCTATGATGAACTGAAAGTACAAATTTTCTACTTGCACTTCTAAATCTTTACCAAACAATCCCTGAGAAGAAGGCCTTTTGAAAACATTGTGGGAAAAGGAGAAAATGCTGGTAACCAGCACATGCACATAGTCTGATCATGATCCAAACTCACTTCAAATGCAGCAAACCTGTTCTCAGCATTTCAAGTGTTCAACCCCGTACCAACTAATCCTGCATTTTGACAACCTTGTGAATACAGCTTTTGAAAACATTTGGAAAAAGCAAACAATACAGGTAAACAACATTTTCTCCTTTTTCCACAGTGTTTTCTACCTTTTCAAAGAAAATCCCATTCACTTTAAGCATGTTTATTTAGTGGTCTTGAGATGCTTCAATGTAGATCTGAAACTTCAAAATCTGGTAAAGAGTTAACTCTTTACCAAAGGACAAAATTTTAGATTTCTTCAAATTGTAAGCATTTGCAGAGGACAAAATAAATGCAACTAAAAATTTGAAATTTGTGCTGGGAAAAGTACAAACCATTGTAGGAAAAGGAGAAAATGCTGGTTATCTGCATTTGTTTCTTTTACCTACTATGTTCTCAAAGGCTTATTTTAGGGCCATTGAAAGTCGGAATTGAGTGGTAAAAGAGTTAAGGCAAAAACCATGGCACTTCCTAATTTTTGTGAAGAGGAGCAGAAATTTCCAGGAGTACTTATCATTTTAAAGATCATTCTACCTAGACCCGTCACTTCCTGTTATTTATGTTTTGTCAAGGATCTAGTCTACTTCCTGTTTATCCCTTATCGCTATTGGCAACACTCTTCTGTTAATTTACCCCAAGTTCATGTCGTCATGTCTTCTGATCAAATTAAAATCATTTACAGCTCAAGAAAGCTTATTTTAACCTATGGAAGTAATAGTACAGGCATTACTAAAGTAGGTGGTTTCCAAATAATAAGATGCTTTTACTCTTTACTGCATGATAAAATTGTAACCTGGTCCAAACTGAAAGCATTTGCAGATAACATATTCAATGTTACTTAAACCATAAAATTTATCTTTTAAAGGACAGAAAACATTGTGGGAAAAGAAGAAAATGCTGGTTACCAGCATTTTCTTCTTTTCCCACAATGTTTTCAAAGAGGCTTCTACTTACAGGCAGCCAAAACTTAGGACTAAGTGGTGGAGAGTTAATTAACCCAAATATATTGTCATTTTGAAAAACTTTTCAGACAACATTTACAACTCTTTCAAAGACAAATACTATCACTTGAGTTCTTAAAAGTGTATATAGATATTTGTAATATTTTTTGTGATGTAGTAAAGAGATAAATGAAAGAGTATAACAGGGGAAAGAACCAGTAGCCGACTCTGGCTATCACCTGTACATCATAGAAAACCTCATTCACATAATCTATTCATACCTGGTGACTGCCTACAGCTAGGGTTAAAGGTCAACCAATCAGATTTCAGTTCAGGCTGTTAACTTTACCAAATTGTTTAGAAGAATGAGTTGCTGAGACAGTACACTCATTCATTTGTGTGGCACCCCCCGTGAAATATTTTTCTTCCATATTGGAATGTTCTCTGGACAGTGCAAAAAAAACTTGCTGATTTTCAGATGAATGAATGAAAAGTTGGTTAGGAAACATAAATCTATGAAACGATATTAATTCAACTCTTCTATTTGTATCTTTTCAAAATATGTTTGACAAAATAATAGAACTCTTTTCAAGATGAAATATAATACATATTGCGCAAAAATTATGACTAAAATTGAGTAAAAAAACTGAACAGTTAATGCTTTTTACTCTCTTCTTCCTCATACACAGATCATTACAATTAAAACAGTTAAATATTTACCTCCAGATAATCTTGTTGACAACTAACCCCAAGGCTGCTAAGGAAGACTCAATGACCTTTTTTGAGCAATGTACATCAAGATCAGACTGCAGAGAATGTGCAGTCTGATCTTGGTCTACACTGTCCAATAAAGTTCTATCATTCCTCAAAAAACAAATGCAAAATAGCAATATTTGGATTGTATAATATCGAATTAAAAATTTCATTTTGGTTATTCAGCAGGATAAGGGTTAAGATAAAGAGTCAAATGTACATGTCACACAGTCTGAGTTCGAGCCTACACCTCCAAAAAATGTTAAATATGCTGTTCTAAACAATTTTTAAATTACAAACTTTTGATATTTTCTATTAACAATAGAAAATATATGTCTTTTGCTCTCTAAGGTTTATAATGTCAAAAAAAAAAATACTCTATTGAAATTTAGACTGATTGTTATTGAAAGCATCTGTAGTCAACAAATAAAATTTGACTAAAATGATTTGGTTTATCAATGCAAGAGTGCAAAACATTGATGAAAAAACGAGAAAAAGTTTTTTACCTGTTTTTTTTTTGTATTTTCCTTTCATGTTTTTAAAAACTTTCCGAGGTTAATCAAAACTTGTAATTTTGGTACAGAGATTAATATTACAAAGAAAAACGTGACAAATGTTACCCATATCATGGATCCATTTGGCTGTTTTCTGAACTAAATCTACGATATTTTAAAAAATCCTGTTTCTGAATACAAAGAAAGATACTTCAACTTTGGCAAAATCTTGAAGACCAAGGTTCAGGGAATCAAATATTGCCTTAACTTGGAAAAGTGATCTCGGGGAAAACCAGGTCTGATCATTAGAAATGGATCAAAACACAATAGTCATCACAGTCATAGTCAAACCTCTATAACTCTTAATCAACAACTTCCTTCATTGCTTTACTTTTTGTGTCATAATGTTCTCCATTTAATCACATATAGACTACCGGTAGATTTTTATAAAACACATTGGTATATTATAATATACATTCTGATGAAAAAACAAAAACCTAAAACAAAAATGGATTCTGTTGACAAAAAGATGAAATGACTTATCTATACTCATAAACACATACATGTATATTGTCACAAAATATAAAAAAATACTTCTTTGACCACAATCACACAAATTCAAGAAAAAAAACATGACTTTCAAAACAAAGTTTCAAGTTTTTTTAAAAAGTGATTCCACCATTTTGAATTCCTTTCAATACACAAATTCCTAGCATAATGACAAAAATTGACAAATTTGTGGCATTATCCTGTATGAAACTGCCCTCATAAGAGTGAAAGAAAGATTTTTAAACATATTACATATTTTAATAATTAAAACATACCTCAAGGGGTTTCATGTTGTTAAAATCAGATGGTCATTCCTTGTTTCCGTGACAAATTTTTAAGGCACAACAATTCCGTATGAGTGGGACTATGACGACTGTTTAAAATGCTACCTCTTTTCTTACACACCTCTGACAGGAGGAAATGTACACAGAATCGTGTTACTTTATTTAGCTCTTGTGGCAGAAGGCTTGGCTGATTGGTGCTACCGTGAAAACTGACAAGACACACAGATTGGGAGATGTGCCTGTAGAAGATGGCCGAGTCACTGTCAGAGAGATATACTTCATAGGGAAGAAGCTGCGACTTATCAACAAAGTCCTATCTTTTACTTTTGAGTATATATCAGCACACAAGATTACCCCACCCATCAGTGGCACTGCAGGATTCTGGCAATACAACTGAAAAGGATTGATTAAAGAGGAAGCCATGGAACTGTAAAACTTGTTCGTTCTCTTAGGTAGATTTGAACTTGTTTATCTTCGCTGTGTTATCATAATCACAATGATCATTGTTTCTCATTGTCTTTAATTTTGTAATACAAACATTTTTCTTTTTCTTGATATTCAACTTGTAATTTGAATATGAATTAAAATCAACAGAATGTGACAAAAACTAAAAGCCTAGATTTCACATATTTTAGCATACATGTACCACACAGCAAATACAGTGTTCTTGTTGACACCATTTCTCGGATTTAAAACAAAAATCTTATTGAATACAATATCATTTCAACTTAAAAAATGAAGCTATGCAAGAAAATAAAGAACTAAAACTTGATAAACAAGAGAACTGCATGTAAGTGAAGATACTTAGCTGTTATTGCTTCTACAGTTGAAAATTCTTTGTTGAGCAAGGGACATAACTGTTTCCAAAAGGTTCTGAGAGTTACATGGCCTTCTTATATTGATTCCTCTTTTGACAGTCAACAATTAGCATCCTAAGGCTTGAGGTATAAAGTTTTCACATGACAACAACAACAAAGACATGCTGTGACTATACTGTAGTATTTTTTTTCTCTGAAGGCAGCTGGGAATAAAAGCTTGGATAGAATGAAGGTAAAAAAAAAAATGAGAAAAAAATATTTTCCTCTGGCCTTAGATGGCACAAAATTTTGTGGCCTAATCAGTTTTTTCTGTAATCCTTTAACTCTTTATCAAATGTCAAAATTTTAGACTTTACCATACTAAAAGCATTTTCAGAGGACAATATAAAAAAGATTAAAATGATAGAAATTGTCTTTGATATATTCTATAAATAAATTATTGGAAAACCACTTTCATCTAAAATAAACCCTGTAGTTAAAAAATGCACGATGTTTGTCTGACATTGAAATAAGAACAGACTTGGAATTATGACGCTTCATTCAACTTTGTACATTATTTAGATTTTCGAAAGTTGCATCACCGATGACGCAGTGTCATTTATTTTGGGGGTCATTTGAATCAAAATTGTGTCAATGACACAGGATTTGTGCGTCATGGAAAACCCTGATTTTAGTTTAATTCCTGGATTGGAAGTTTCCATTCGGGGTTTTTCCACACTTTTATGGTTAACAAAAGCTTCCACTACTAATATAAGATTTCTAAAGAATATACTAAGATCTATGAAATAAATGGCAGATACCTTATTCTAAAATAAGGGAATATTAAATGCCATCATTCCACATTGTAACATTGGCTATTCTGAAATACAGTTTACATTACACAAGTTATATTTAAGTCTTTACCAAACAAGCCCTGGCTTTTATGACCCTGAATTAGAAGCCTTTTGAAAACATTGTGGGAAAAGGAGCAAATGGTAACCAGCATTTTCTCCTTTTCCCACAATGTTTTCTACCCTTCACAAATTTCAAATTTTCAGCCACATTTTCAGCCACATGTTATTTTGTCGTCTGCAAATGCTTCCGATTTGGACAAGCCAAAAATATTGTTGTTTGGTAATGAGTTCAGAGCAGCTGAAAGCCTGGTTTACCCCTTAGGTTGTTAAGCGTGACTCGCTGACCTTTATGGGACACTGTAAATCAAAGTCAGACTGCACACAATGAGCAGTCTGATCTTTGATCCTCAATGTCCTCTAAAGACAGCTTTACCTACAAAAATTACCTTTGAAATAGCAAAATTTTGGTTGTTACAATTGCAAACACATTACCACACAATCCCTATTTTTGACAAGCCTGGGGAAAACATTGTAAGAAAAGGAGAAAATGCTGGTAACCAACATTTTCTCCTTTTCCCACAATGTTTTCTACCCTTCACAAAACAAATTTCAAACTTTCAGTCACTATCATTTTGTTGTCTGCAAATGCTTTCGATTTGGACAAACCTAAAATTTTGTTGTTTGGAAGAGTTAAACTTTCGTCTCATTTATTCACCAGGATAAGGGTTAATGTTTTGACATATTTAAGACTAATGAATATGCTCTGATAATTGAATTATAAAGTCTTTTAGGAGAAAGAAGATAACTTGCATTTTGCTGGTGGTTTAAAAACGAAATCCCCACCCACTGTAGAAGACATAATGAATAAATGGCCATGGGTGCTTAAATCAGCAGCAGGAGCAATTGTCACCATTTGTTGTTGGTTAATTTAACTCTTTACCACATGACAAAATTTAAGACTGGTCCAATTTGAAAGCATTTGCAGACGACAAAATAAAAGTGACTGAAAAATTGAAATATGCTTTGGGAAGGAAAGAAAACATTCTGATTACCAGCATTTTCTCCATTTCCCTCAATGTTTTCAGATGCCTTCTTTTTCAGGGTCGTTAAAAGTCAGGATTATGTGGTAAAGAGTTAAAGTCTTCTGTTTTTGTCATGTTTCAATTTTTTTATGCAAAAACTGTGACCTTTTACTGAATAATCTTATGTTTAACCCATTACCAAACAATCCCAACTTTTAATGACTCTACGAAAGAAGCCTTTAGAAAACATTTTGAGAAAAGGAGTACTAGCATCTTCTCCTTTTCCCTTAATGTTTTCTACCCTCCCAAAACAAATTTCAAGTTTTGAGTCAAATTTATTTTGTTTTCTACAAATGCTTTCGATTCAGATGTATCTAAAAGTTGTTATTTGCTAAACAGTAATAATTATGTAGAATCTTTTGAAATATTGTTGCAAAAGGGGAAAAAGACTTTTACTTAGCATCTTCTCCCATTTTTTCACAACATTTTCTATTTTATAAAGGCACAAACTGATCATTTGAGTCACATTTAACTTGCTGTCTACAAAAGCTTTAAGTTTGAACAAGCATAAAATCTATTCCTGTGGGAAAGAAGTAATACCACAGATTTCAGCTAACCTTTGCACATTTAAGCTCTGACATACACAATGGATTTTTGCTTGTCTAAGAACATCCCAAAAATAATGGGAATGGCAGCCAGTGCCTGTTATAAGCACTTTCTCCTTTTCCTACAATGTTTTCAAAGGGCTTTTTTCTCAGGGTCATTTGAAACTCAGGATTGTGTAGAAAAGGGTTGATATTTTGTTACCTGAGTGAAGGTGTTATGCAGGCAGGCCTGTTGTTCAAGGTTTCATTCCAATTCTAGGCTTTGTGTTCTTTATGAAAGTGTCATTCGGGCACTTCAGAATCCCAACATGGTACTGATGAAACAAACGATGAACAGGTCCGATGAACAAGTCTGCTGTCTCTTCCATAAGGCTGAAAAGTTCCAAGCAGCATAAATATCAGAAATGCAGCAAACCCGTGACTTAACCCTTTACCAAACAATCCCTGATTTTTACGACCCTGATATAGAAGCCTTTTGAAAACATAGTGGGAATAGAAGAAAATGCTGGTAACCAGCATTTTCTCCTTTTCCCACTATGTTTTCTACCCTGCTGGAAACAAGTTTCAATTTTTGAGTTAGCTCTATTTTGTCATCTGCTAGTGCTTTCATTTTGGACCGGTCTAAAATTTTGTTGTTTGGTAAAGGGTTAAATCTTAGGCTGCTATGTCTGACTTACTGACCTTTTGCAAACAGCATAGATCAATATCAGACTGCATAGAACATGCAGTCTGATCTTGGATCTACATTATTCAATAAAGAGATGTCCTTTCTTCACATTACCTTTCAAACAGCAACATTTCGGTTTTGACTATCAGTTTGAAAGATTCATTTCTTTTATTTAGGGGGATGAGGGTTAATTTTCATTCCAACAAAATTATGGACTGGTCCAAATTGAAAGCATTTAACCCTTTCCCAAACGACAAATTTTGGACTTTTCCAAACCAAAACAGTTTGCAGAGGACAATTTTAGATTTGGAGAAAATGGCAGAAAGTTCTCAAAAAGGGTAGAAAACACTGTGGGAAAAGGAGAAATTGCTCATTACAAGCAATTTCTCCTTTTCCCACAGTGTTTTCAAAAGACTTTTACTGCAGACATGTAAAAACCAGGGCTTGTTTGGGAAAGGGTTAAAGATGAGATGGTAACTGTTTCACAGGTATGTCTCTGAACTGTTACTTGTGGAACCAGCAATTTCTTCTTTTTTCACAATGATTTTAATGTTTTTCTTTCTCAGGGTCATTCAAGCTTAGGATCCTTTGATAAAGAAGTAATGAGTACAACAAATTGTCACATGGGTCCAAAAGTCTCAGTCAGAGCAAATCATCAATTAACCCATTACCAATCGACAACATTATAGACTTGTCCAAATTGAAAGCATTTGCAGACGACAAAATAAAAATGACTGAAAATTTGAAATTTGTTTTGAGAAGGGTAGAAAGCATTGTGCGAAAAGGAGAAAATGCTGGTTACCAGCATTTTCTCCTTTTCCCACAATGTTTTCAAAGGCTTCTTTCTCAGGAGTGTCAAAAGTAGGGATTGTGTGGAAATATTAACCAGCTATTCACATGGACCATGCTCTGGCAAAAGGGGGCTTAATGCATCTCTTTTTATGCATTATTTCTTTACCAAACAATCTCTGGTTTTTACGACCCTGAGATAGAAGCCCTTTTGAAAATATTGTGGGAAAAGGAGAAAATGCTGGTAACCAGCATTTTCTCCTTTTCCCACAATGTTTTCTTCCCTACTGGAAACAAATTTCAATTTTTGAATTACATTTATTTTGTTGTGTGCAAGTGCTTTTAATTTGGACCAGTCCAAAATTTTGTCATTTGGTAAAGGGATAAATCAAGTAAGTCCTAATTATAGATCCACAAATTTCTCCTTTTCCCACAATGTTTTCAGAAGGCTTTTTTTTTCAGGGTCCTTAAAAGTCGGGATTGTGTGGTGAAGGGTTACAAATATGGAAAATTTAAAGACAGCATAATGTTTCAGCCCATGTCAGCCTGCCTGGACTGCAAAGAAGGACATGATCATACTTTTAACCCTTTACTCCATAAATACTCATTTCTACGCATTGCTTGTAGGAGCCTTTGGAAAACATTGTGGCAAAAGTGGAAATTGCTCTTGACGAGCAATTTCACCTTTTGCCACAATGTTTTCAATGCTATCTTAAAGGTGTCATATACACATAAGAAACAGCTTCATCCTTGCTGTTATTTAGGGTCAATTAGAGATACCAAGGAAAAAGCCTTATGGGGTAAAGGGTTAATACTTTTCCCATATGCATTAAGCCTTCTTTTCATAGAGCATGGCTCAATTCATTCAATCAAGAGGTAAATGTTTTTTTGTGAAAGATATGGCAAATATTGTGGGAAAAAAAAGACAGATTTCTTATTTGAGAACATATTGCTCCTTCTCGTGCATTTTTGTTAAAAAAAAAGCAATCTTAGGTAAACAGCTAAAGGTAACAAAACACAGTCGCCATCACTGGCATGGCTTATCAGTCCATACTTTTACAGAGATTTTACGGTAATATACAGTAAGCTCTGTCATCTGATAGGGCTACTGCAGAAATTTTGGAGTGTATTTATCACAGCCAGTATTGCTGATCAGCCGGTGTTGACTCTTTACCAGACAACAAAATTTTCGACTTCCATATTTAAAGCACTTGCTGAGGACAGAGTCAGTATGACTCAAAATACAGGATTTGTTTTGTCTTTGAAAAAACAAAAAAGCACATGTGAAAATGCTGGATATTAGCATGAATTAACTCCTATTCCAACTGTCCATTCATTGACAGAAAGCTTAGAACATTTGGATCATTTGGTAAAGGGTCAGCAGTAAACATATCTAACCTCAAAGGCCAAAGCGCCTGTCCCATGTGACTCCATTGCTCTTCCACTGTGAACTTGTTTACCATGGAAGTCATTAAATGGTAACAAAAATAAATTGGACAGATAGCCAGGTTCCATTTGCACCATTGACTTGAAGAGGCACCTGTAGGGAACCAATTGATTTTGAGCCAGAAAATGAAGAGGCACCAACAGGAAGTCAGTTTTTCCCTCATCCATGGGTAATCACAACACCACTTTGTCCTGGTTGTTTTCATTAAATGGAAGAAAAAAAAAGAAATGAAAACAAATGAAAAATATGGATAAGTCAGAACTCCAGAGAGGGAATGATTTTGATTTCATAATTGAATATAGTAGTTATTCTCCTCTAAACCCTTTGTTGTGGGTACTCATTAGAATTGTCTCATCAAAGATGAAATGCATCGATTTTTCTGTGAAAGTTGTAAATTAAAAGGCACATAACTGTTTCAAACATTTTTTGGTTACTTGCCCCTCTTGTAAAAGTTCCATTTTTGATGTTAACACTTTCATGATTTGTATTGCAGCTATGTTTGTTGTCAGCAAATGCTTTCAATTTTGTAGGTCTAAAATCATATCAAATATTCTTTGGTACAGAGTACCTTCGTGCAAAGACCAAATAAAGATCTATGTGCAATGCATTCTGTAGTTTTTGCATTGACCCTTTACCATCTAATCCCGAGTTTTAACTTCCCTTTTGTAATGACCTTTTGAAAACATTGTGGGAAAAGGAGAAAATGCTGGAAACCAGCATTTTCTCACAATGTTTTGTAACATTCCAACGTCCGTTGTTTTTGCATTTCGAATACAGTGTAGAGCAAAGCCAGTTCTACAGTTCAAGTTCTTTTGCATTTCTGGATTTTTCAGTCACTTTCATTCTGAAGTGGCTTTTATACCATCTTTCGGTGTTCCACTGCAACCTGCAGGTTTTCCACTGTGACAGCCAAACAAAAAAAGAAGGTTTATAACAAGCAAATGCATGTAGGATTGAACACAAGACCTACATGTTGCTGGCTCCCTGGCAGTGCAATGCAAGAGTGCACTGTAAACAGTGAAAATATTCAAGTTTACTTAATTGCTATTGTCCTTGTTTTCTTAGCTCTTAGGCTAATTGATAATTTTAGCCTAAAATATACCTCTTGAAAGGCACATAATCATATTTATCTCTCCTTTACCAATCAACAAAATTTAAGACTGGTCTAAATTGAAATCATTTGAAGATGTCAAAATAAACGTAACTAAAAAACTTAAATTTGTTTCCAGCAGGGTAGGAAACATTTTGGGAATGGGAGAAAATGCTGGTTACCAGCATTTTCTCCATTTCCAAAAATGCTTTCAAAAGGCTTTTATCTTGGGGTCTGAAAAAGCAGGGATTGCTCGGTAAAGGGGTAAGCCCAAAACTCTTAACCCTTTCCCAAACAATCCTTAGCTTTTAAAGGTCAGGAATAGAAGCCTTTTGAAAAAAATTGCGGGAAAAGGAGAAAATGCTGGAAACCAGCATTTTCTCCTTTTCCCACAATGTTTTCTACTCTGTCATATAGAAAAATCATCTGTTAGCAACTGTTAATTTGTCATCTGCAAAATGCTTTCAATTTGGTCTGGTCCAAAATTTGACGTTTGGGAAAGGGTTAAAGTAGGCAGCATAGATCAAGATAAGACTGCACATCCTATTCACAAAGGCACCATAGGTCCCCATCATGCCATGAAAAATTGAAATTTGTTCTGGGAAGGGTAGCAAACACTGTGGGAAAAGGAGAAAATGCTGGTTACCAGCATTTTCTCCTTTTCCTACAGTGTTTTCAAAAGGCTTCTTTCTCAGGGGCGTCAAAAGTAGGGATTGTGTGATAATGGGTTAATTACTGGCACAGTAGGTTACCCTGCCTTTTATCAGCATGTCTCTTTGACCATGACTGCTGTAGTAGTAGGTAATATCTGACAAAGAGATATCAACCCATTACAATACAGTCCCTACTTTTGACGATCCTGAGAAAGAAGCCTTTAGAAAACATTGTGGCAACAGGAGAAAATGATCGTAACCAGCATTTTCTCCTTTTCCAACAATGTTTTCTACCTTTCACAAAATAAATTTCAAATTTTCAGTCACTTTTATTTTGTCGTCTGCAAATGCTTTCGATTTGGACAAACCTAAGATTTTGTCATTTGTCAATATGCTCCACACACATTTTACACCGATCTACCCATTTCCGGAACACCGCCCAGTAGTCCTCTTTAGGTATATGTTGCAGACACTGGTAGACCACACTGCCTATACCACAACGGGATTCAAAACGGTGCCCTGCCAGCATTTCCTTTAGTCTTGGGAACAACCAAAAGTCACTGGGGGACAGATCAGGGCTGTATGGGGGAAGATCTAAGACATCAAGCCTAGATTCTTTCAGATATTCCTCTACCATAGCGGATTTATGGGCTGGTGCGTTATCATGGAGTAATTTGATGCCGCAGACACTGATGCGAGGTCTGAGTTTCTGATAGAAATCAACAAGTTGAGTAAGAACACTTTCTCTGTAAAACTTTCCAGTGACAGAACTACCTTTTGGGACTGGAATTTGAAGGACTGGACCTTTCGAATCAAAGAATATCGCATACAACATGCGATTTGATGTTTTGCATCGGCGCGCAACGACAGGTCTGTTGCCCTAAGATGAAACCCAAACCTTATTTTTAGCCTCAGAATCGGGTTGAAAATGATAGATCCAGGTTTCATCACCTGTAACTATCTCTTCAAAACGACTTGGGTCACATTTATCATATTTTTCTATAACTTGCGATGCAAGTCTAACACGACTTTGTTTCTGCTCGTCAGTGAGCAAATGGGGCATGCAGCACGCGCAGATCTTATGTAGCCCAAGTCGTTCGCATAAGATCTTCAAAACACTTGATGAATGAATGCCACTTAATTCTTCTATCTCTTGCATGGTATAACGCGCATCTTCCTCAATTAACATTTTCACAGTACCAACGTTCTTTTCCGTCAAAACGGAAACCGGCCTACCCACCCGAGGGTCATTTTTAATTGACTCCCAACCATCATTACCCACTTGCAAACTGTAGCATATGTTTGCAAATCAAAATGAATTTCTCTTGGCTGAAACCCGAGCTGTGTTCGAATCTTACAATATACCCTCTGTTCAGATATTTTTCCATCCATATTGAATGCTCTATTTTGCTATAGTGTATAAAACCATGTGTTAAAAATATCCAGCGCAGCGGGCACGTGGACCTTGTGCGCTGCATACCGTTGCACCGTTCGAGAGAGGAATGATTACGCAAGTTCTGTGTAAAAAAAATCGTGCAACGTCATAATCGCGTTAAAAAGTTATAGGCTTACTCTACAAACTTAAAAAGTGTCCCTTGTATATATTTTAATTTGCTGAGATGTGAAAAATCTAAATGGCCACTTTTATGGGTCAAAACATAGAATTTTCAAGATGCTTCTAAAAGAAGAGAATGCTTTACCTCAAAGAGATTTCACCTGTACTTTCATTTTCTGATGGTTCCAAGACTTTTTCTCTGGGACCCCCAGGGGACTCGCCTGTTCCTTCATGTTGCCTAGTCCTAAAGGACATAAAGTAGTATGAAAGAGACAGTGTAATAAAAAGGCTATTCATGCAACCTTGAATAATTCAGAGATGGAAAGCTTAGGCTTTAATTGTACAGGTAAACTAATTAGCCTGAATAATTAATGATCTCCAAAGATAAAGTCAAAACTATCAAAGCCACTGTGGTAATGTCATTCCCACAATCTGAATGTCAAGGAACTATGAGGAAAACTTGTTACCTCATGAGCAACTTCGCAGCAGGCTAAATCCTATTTATCTCTTTACCAGGCAACAAAATTTTAGACTGTTCCGAATTGAAAGCATAAGCAGACGACAAAATTTCAGTGACCCAAAAATTGAAATTTGTTTTGGAAAGGGTAGAAAACATTGTTGGTAAAGGTTTCCAGCATTTTCTCCTTTTCCCACAATGTTTTCAAAAGGCATCTTTCACAGAGTCGTGAAAACCAGGGATGTGTGGTAAAGACTTAAATACAGACTCATACAGCACAGCAATGTGCAATTGTCTATATCAGGCAATACATGTCAGGCCGTGTTTCCAACAGCTGCCACCATTACCACACAATCTTTACTTTTGACGCCCCTGAGAAAGAAGCCTTTTGACAGCACTGTAGGAAAAGGAGAAAATGCTGGTAACCAGCATTTTCTCCTTTTCCCACAGTGTTTTCTACCCCTCCCAGAACAAATTTCAACTTTTCATTCAACTTTATTTTGTCGTCTGCAAATGTTTTCAATTTGAATCAGTCTAAAATTTTGTCATGTGGTAAAGAGTTAAGAGGTAAGTGTTTAAGATTTATTTCATCAATAAGAGTTAACCCATTACCACACAATCCCTACTTTTGATGACCATGGAAAATAGGCCTTTAGAAAACACTGTGGGAAAAGGAGAAAATGCTGGTAACAAGCATTTTCTCCTTTTCCCAAAATGTTTTCTACCCTTCACAAAACAATTTTCAAATTTTCAGTCACTTTTATTTTGTCGTGTGCAAATGCTTTCGATTTGGACAAGCCAAAAAAATTTGTTGTCTGGTAATGAGTTAAAGTAGACATGAGTTTGAAACTGAGAAAGGGAAAAAACTGACTTACAACTGACTTGTGCTTAAAGGGAATTCAAACTGAAATGTAACAAAAAAGAGGATGTATCATTTCAAAACTCCCAAAAAATGCTTAGATCAAAGATAAATCATTCCCCGAAAGAATATGAAAATATAAAAGTAGAATGTCCAAAAACTGATCATTTTCACAGACATATTGCCGACGATATGGATGCATAAAATCATCTAAGTCAGTGGAACGTGACACTCCGATTCATAATTCTTGAATAAGTTTGACAAACATATAACCAATGATGCCTTCAGCGGCTGTCCTCTTGGAGCCTGAGATGGCACGAGAAAGAAACTGATACCTTATCACCATGGAAACCGTTTCATTTGTCACAGAATGTCTTGAGAAGTGCACCAACTATCAACAATTTCCAATTCATTTCAATAACATTTTGTCATTTATTTGAGAGATAATGAATTTCATTTCCTGTCCTATGACAGTGTGAAAGATTTATTTATAATAAAATCAACAATTAAATCTGCTATGGATTTCCAGTTCTTCTCTTGATAAACAAAAAAACAGGAGTTGACAGACAATATATGAGTTCACATGAAATTATACATCATTCTTTAATTTGCTCGCTATCTGACTTCAAAATTGTGTTATCCTGACATTATTCGAGAAGAAACATGGGGAGGAGTTGATCTTACCCAAAAAAAAAAGGATTACGATTTTGAAATCTTTTTTTACATTTGGGTCTTTATCAGATAAATGGAAAAAATAACTTCCATCACATTTTTCCCCAAGAAATACAATTCTAACAGAAAATAATGAAAATTTAGTGCATATCTATGTAGTTCCCATGATAGACAGATATTAAAAATAATATAGAATTAAAAGTGTTGGTCATTATTACAAAATGTGATTTTTGATTAAAAAAGTCATCATTTTTCGGCTCCCCAAAAATGATCTGTTGGGTATGATATGTCAAAGCCGATCGAGGTGGCGTCCTGTTGAAATTCTCGGTAGCGTGTTCATAATATTTTCAAACTAGAATGATTTTTCTGGATTATTCTGTGTTTATTTGACGTTTTTATGTAATTAATTTAATATAATTCAGTTACCAAAACACGTATAACGCCGGTTACGCTGTCGGTCAAAAACGCGATTTTTTTGTTTGATCCGAGACAAGGAACTCGTCTCAAATCTGGACATATTTATTATATCCGTTTCAAAAGCAATTGTTAAACTGCCGATTAACAGCATTTACTGATTGAAAGGGCTTTCGTTCTTCAAAATAAGACCGATTTTTTACAACTACGGTATCTGTCGGTCAACTTCGTAACCTCCAATCAAATCGTCTTATCACGTAATGCAAAAGATTACTCGAGTAAATTTAGCGCTGAACAAACCTGTATCAATACTATCTAGAGGACTACGTCATCAATTTTTGTGATTGAGCTTTCTCGTCGATGACGACAAGGTAAGTGGTCTGTCGGTCAACGTCTTTTCCTCTTGTTACCTCCGTCACATATTCAAAATATTATGTTCTTGTTGTCGCTCGATATCCAATGGTTTCTTATGCCTATTCTTTCGATAACATTGGTCAGATAAGGCACGAAATTTGAGAAGAGGTAACACATTTTAGACAAGTTCGATCGGCGGTTACGTTTTGACCGGACGGCGTCTGATGCAGTGTAAGATTCGACTCGATTGTGTTGTCCTGGTATGTCACGGATAACTGCCGAACAGATATCATTTGGTTTTAGCAACGAAATAATTGTACTCTCAATGATAATTATTCATTTTATTCACTTTTTAAGGAAGTTGTTTGGTTGAATCGAATTATGCTTAATTGATATCTGCCTAAATCATTCCCCACCTGCAAATTTTTTGAAATGCCAGTTACATTCTGACATTATTCTTTGTATGGAAGTAACAGTTGACTTGGAAAAGTTGTCAATATAAATATCTAGTCAAATTTATTTTCATGAACAAAACAAGTTTTTATTATGAAGAAATATCCAACAACATTAAAATTCCCAGAATTATTTTATTACTTGTCATTGATTTTTTTTTTCTTCTTCTTTGGTGCAAAATCAAGTTGACCTGACTGTGCAGTCTTTTAATATTTAATTCCATACATTTCCTTTTTATCTTTTCAGCTGATGAAAACTTGTAGAATGAAGTGGATAACAAAGTTTCCAAGGCTCATATTTTTGTTTTGTACTCTGGAACTTGTGGCAAAAAATAAATTAATGAACTCAATGTTTTTCTTGCCTTGTCTTTTACTAAAAAGTAAGACATACCAGACAACTTTGATACTGTTCATAAATTCATACAGTCTATCATACTGTTAAATCTTAATTTTTAATAGGTCTATGGTAGGAATATTTCTATGAAGTTCCATCTTTGTTTTCAGTATATAGGATCTGGTATGTTTTATCCCTGTATCAGAGTATGAGGGGGTCCTGTGTGTCTAAGGGGTAAAGTGTAGGACTTGATACCTGGATCCACTGGTTTTTTCTTGGGAATGTCATTTGACAAGACACTTTAGAGCCCCAGCCTTGTAGCATTGCAACCCATGAAATGCACTAATTATATGAGGTGTTGTCATATGGCTTAAAATGTTGAAAGCAGCATACAGCACCATTCAATCAAGTATCAAGTATGTTTGCCCCAGTACAAGGGTTTGTTAACTTATCATCTTCAGGTTCTACTTGATGTGATAGATTGACCAAATTACTGAACAGAAGAAATTCCACCAATGATGGAGTTTCTACTTAAAGTTTCACTTGTTCCAGTGTTTCAGGTACACTGAGCATAGGCCAGCGGGCTTATGTCATGGCCTGATGTCTGTCATGTATCCCTCTGTCCGTGCCCTTTTCAGCGTATACTTCAACGTTTTGTCTTAAATATCGTCTTCTCTGAAACTACCAATCCAATTTTGATGGAACTTCATAGAAATATTCCTACCATAGACCTATTAAAGATTCTAGGAAAAAAATCCTTGAAAAATTCTGGTTGCCATGGTAACAGAAATGAAAAATATTGAATTTTTTTGAAAATCTTCTTGTCTTAAACCATAAGGCCTAGGGCTATTACTCTTGAGCTATTTAATTTTTTGTACATGGCAGACTCAAAGTCCATCAGTCTCTTGAAATATGAAAAAGGACAAGATAAATGGATATGGGTAGAATATCAAGTCATGTGTGACATCCATCACCTTTCTTCATTAGTCAATCTGTCAAGTGTAACATCCAAACACATTTATATCTATAAAAGGTTTAATTATGAAATGTATTACAACTATTGCATACTATAAGGCAGTCAACCTTAAATAGTAGAAATTTCACTTTTACCAACTTCATGATTAATGCCCTTTCCACAAAGCTGACTTGGTGAAAATGTAAAATGCATTGGAAAAATCAGTAACATCCGTCACTTTAAAGTAAGTCTCAAAAAGGAGAGATAAGAATCCCTCCTAAGCCAAATATTTGTTTAAATGAAATACCACTTCTTTAACTATTTAATTAAAAGCTTATGTATACAAATAACAAAACTTACAATGTCATATAATTCACATAATATATTGACAAGGTAACTTCCATCACATTTGATAGGCCATAATTAATCGTTCATAACTTTTATAAAAAATCACAAACTATCTTTTTTTTGCCAATTTATGAAACTTTAGTGAATATTTTACCTGTATAAAGCAAAAAAAATGCCAAAATAAGATTTAGAAAATTTAAGTGTGATGGAGGTTATTTTTTCCATTTATCTGATAAAGGCCCATTTCCTTTTGTTTACTTCTTTTTTGCTGAAGACATACAAAAATTACGTTAATGAACTATAATTTTGATTGATGTTTCAAGTTCAAAAACCTCTTATAGAAATCTCTGTCTTTTAATGCCGAATGTCTTTTTTGACAACTTTCTTCATTTTTCTTAACCCTTTCAACACACAACAAATTTTTAGCCAAGTCAAAATTGAAAGCATTAGCAGACAAATATTTCAATTCTAGTCAAATGGTGTAATTGTTCTTTGATAAGGTAGAAAACATTGTGGGAAAAGGAGAAAATGCTGGTCACCAGCATTTTTTCCTTTTTCCCACAATGTTTTCAAAAGGCTTCTTTCTCACTCACGAATTGTGGTATCTGTGGGCGTGAGGTAGAGCGTCGGCCTCATAACTTAAAGGTCCTGAGTTCAATACCCGGGAGCGGGTTTCAACTTTGGGATTTTCATAGGCCCACACAATCGGCGCGAGTACTGGTGTAGTTCCCAGGAAGCAGAATCAAGAGAGATTAGTATGAGTTGTAAGAACTTGTTTCTCAATCGATGTAAAATAAATATGTTTAAACTAAACCAAATTGTTGTGTTAATTACATAATAGACTTGAAATTCCATACCAAATTTTGGTTACATGCAAGACCTCATGTAAGGAAAAAAAAGACATTAAAAATCTATAACAATAACTTGTGTCAAATGATGGAATTTGAATCACTTGCTGCCCTTATTGATAAATAATTGTCAAATCACATGGAAAAACCTATCCATAAATTAACACACATGAAAAAATGCGCAATGCAAAAAACATGGAAACCCATGACACAACATAATGTTCCTTATGACATTGTCCGATCAGAGTCACTTCAGACCATCTTTTCAGCTTTTTAATGACTTAAAACAGTAAATTTCCATAGACATCTTAATATAACATACTTTTGTGGTGCAAAACACCATTATATTTACATCTAGTTTGGATCCATTATTGTTGTACCCTCTAATATGAAATCTTACCCCCAAATTTACAGTGCAGGGGGTAAGTGTACCCTTCAAATAAAATGCCAGTGGGAACACTGATTGTGTAACATGTCAAGGCAACATTAAATTTCACACAACACAAGGGTTTTAACCAGGATTTTAAAAAGATAATTGATACACCTTGATCTAATACTTGGTGAAGACAGTCAAACATTTCCTTTTTGTACATAACAAAAAATGTTACTATTTTTATTGCATGCTTATTCAATAAGTGTTACATCTTACCTGTCTTTTCTAACAGAATAGTGGCTCTGAAGGACAGCTCTTGCATTCCAGCATCATTATAATTATAAGTCTAGTATCTAAATAAGAAAAAAATTATTTGTCTTTTAACTCTTTACCAAATGACAAAATTTAAGACTAGTCCAAATTGTAAGCGTTTGCAGATGACAAACTCAATGTGAATCAAAAATTGAAACTTAATTTCGGAAGGGTAAAAAACATTGTGGGAAAAGGAGAAAATGCTGGTTATCAGCATTTTCTCCTTTTCCCACAATGTTTTCAAAAGCTTTCTTTCTCATTTGTCTTTCAAATTTTTTAGACATTAACCCTATATGAGACTATACCTGTCGTGGTAGGCAAGTTCAATGCGTCAAAGGTCACAACTGCAACTGGAAAGACATATACCGTAAAATGCCATGTATACCACGCAGGCATGTATAACACGCAGGCCTTTTTCAGCATCAAATACGAGGAAAAAAGGTTGTTCGGGTGTACAACACTCATCAAAAATTGACCAAATTATCGTAACGTGAAGCTTACGTCGCTGTCTTGAAAAATTGTAAATGGCGACAGTTTATCAAAGGGAAATAACCATTTTTAATCAAGTGGAAATGGTAATGATTCGAAGTGTACTCGGGAGTTATAAAAACATGCTAGCCTATTGGCATGTTGCAAATTCACACATTGAACTGACGACCATATCCAAGTTAATCTCCCTATTTTCTCACCTCGATCGACAAATGTGACAGGTGTGAAATAAACATAGACCGACCTATATGATGTACATCACGGTTTTTGGTAAAAAGTAGCGATAAATATATACCAATATATATATTTTTTAAAACCATTCATTTCTTTCTGAATCATTATTTTACTCTTTTATACTTGTTCAATTTTAGCTATTAACAAAGAAAAAAAATATGGAGACGAATCAGACGATAATAGTAAATCAATATTTATCATTCCGGGGTACGTTCGCCATTGCCAAAATGGCTGTTAGAATTGGGAAATATACGAAACCTAATCCATAAAAACAAGAATGGACAAATACATTTTAAGAAAATTAAAACATAATGTTCTTTTAAATCGGTAAAAGTTGAAATGGGATGATGACGAAAGTTAAGGCTGTTTCGAGAGAACTTCGGCCATTTAGTACCTATGCCCCCCCCCCCCCCCCCTTTGTCTTTGGACAGGTAACCTTTCCGATATACGACCAATTTTCAGGGAGGAGAAAAAAACATGGTTTTGCCTATTGTTGTGTATAACACGCAGTCCCCAGTTTGAAATTAATCAGAGCTGAAAAAATGTGTGTGTTATACACACCAAAACTCTGTATATCTCTACTTTTTGTTTCATTTAGGCTTAAAAGAAAAATATGTGTTTCCCTACCCTACCTAGAAAATGCTGCCAACCCGAAATTCACCCCCCCCCCCCCACCCCCCCCCCTCCCCCCCCATGGAAAAAAAGTTAACGGTTGGGTGTGATTTCATTATAATCATGTTCTCCATGTAAAATGTTTTTGAAAAAAAAAATCCCTACCTGCCTACAGTATCTTGGACTAAAACCCTACACAGATTTTTTTTTTGTGCCATAACCACCTTCACTTTTAAAAAAGTCTTAGCTCCTACTACTCATCTACTGCTTAACTCTTTACCACATAATCCAGACTTTTAATGACTGAGGAAGAAGCCTTGTGAAAAAAGTGTAGGAAAATGAGGCAATACTGGTAAGCAGCATTTCTTCTTTTCTGGTAATGTTTTCTACCCTTAGTTAAAGGCAGCTCTTCTATCTAGAGCCTGAATTGCTTTAAAGTCAGGGTAAGGTCCTTTGTGGTTTAGTGTCAAAATATGTCCCTTGGGAAGCCATGAAACCCTCGCTAAAACATCAAATTTTGCAGGTAGATCTAGATCTATAGTGTGCCTTTTTTAAAAGAAAAATGCAAATCAAAATAGACCTAGTCAAGTGCTTTGTTCCTACTTTGTCTCATGGGCTTATCCTTAACTTGGTCTTCAGCCCTGACAACGCTTTAGCTTATGAATTCAAGTTTTGTTAAATCTTACTTAGCTGTAGATCTTTTACCAATATTAAACTGCTTAAAACCTAATCACTGCCTAAGATTTTAGCATATATTCTTTGGTATACATTTCTTTTATCCTCTTCGAATTCATTTCCCGCCCTGCTACTTCTTCTTACCAGCAAACTGACTGTCAAATTTTCCCGCCATTAGGAACATTGACCATATGTCGTAAAATATTGAGATTGAAAGAACAGCATTGGTTATTACATTTGCTGTTTTTTTTTAAATAAAGATCATTCATATCTTATAATTATGAATTTTATTATCTAGAAATGTATACTTCGCATGGAATATGTTTTGTAGTATTTGTTTACCTTTTACGTCATGTCATCGGTGAAACGCGTCAAGTAAGCGGTTTGAAATGCAATTGAATGGAAGTAAATTGGACAGTTTTCGCTGTAGACAACGAAAAAAGCTACACCAAGATTATTAAGGTACTGATATACACAGCAGATACGCAAATATTGTAAAAGAAAGATGCATTTATTTGTGAGAACATGGTGTTTTACCATACAAAACAGACCACAACATGTCCCGTCTTGCATAGTAACGGAGTGGGTGGGATTCGATTGAGCTTTATTTGGTGTTCGGTGTTAAATCTACCAGTATATAATTTCGTAGAGTCATAACAGAAGAATAAACTGATTTTCTAGCTTTAGTGTTTTATCAATATATGAACTATGCATCGTCAACTCATGTAATTAACGGCCAGCACTTGTTAAACAGCCTCTTTCCGACAGCCCCCACCACAAAAAAGCACATTTATTTCTTGCTCGAATAAATGGAGCAAGAATGAGACAACAGATAAGTTTTCGGCATAATACCGTAAAACGCCCCTCTATAAATCGCGAAAACCCATGAAAGTCAAAATTATGTGTCAAAAAATTGCAACTGGTTAATGGATTCATTTCGTAAACATGAAATACAATATTTTTCAACGGAATGAAGCTGAAAATTTCATTAAATTTCTTCTTTTAAGTCAAAAAAACAATACCACATGTAAGCACTGACTGTATAGCAGAGGGGCGTTTTACGGTATTATGCCAAGTTTTCTTTGATGAAATTTCTTACTTCCAATCTAGAAGCAGGGGATTTTCTTTCTTTCCTGTAGGGCAGAATTTCGGCCCCATTCCCAATTGCAAAAAGTGTATTTTTTTCCGAATTTCATAAAATAATATTCCCAATTAGACGCTAGAAAAAGGAAATAGTCTGATGTATCAACCAGGGTTTTACCCGACACACAAATTTGCAGGCATTGACCAAAGCTCAAGCAGGAAATCGAGACGTCGTATTGTAGGTATGAAAATATTTGGGGGCAATTAAGTATAGACTGCGTCATAATTTCAGCCGAATTATGCGTTGACTGGATTATCTATAAACAGTTCTACCTACAAAGTACAGATGACCGTTAATTTCTCGGCAACTGCCACGCATATATTGCAGCGAAGCGGAGTCTTGTTATGCAAAAAAGAAGAACCTTACCCAGCTCCTAAATTGACAGTCCTGAAACAGGAATAAGTTAGGAAAAATACCTGGCCGAATCTAGAGTAAGACCACAAGATTTTTTTACACTCTCAGATCTCGATCGGTTGTCTTGAGCTGTTCATAGAAGCAAATTTCAAGTGTGAAGTTTCCTCTCTCCAATTGATTTTTAACAATTTCTTTTCAATTCTGTAATAGGTCTATCACAGAAAATGACAATTTTTCAATCTTTCTTTATATATCAAAGCACTCAAAAAATCAATTTCAGAGATAAATCGTCATGGGAAAAACAACCCATGACAATACAGTTGTCAAACAAGACTTCAGCCGATCAGAGGCTCCTCAATCTGTTGTATCAAGCCTTGATAAGGACCTTTATCAGCTGACTTGCATACACACAATATAATAAAATAAAACAAGAAATGATTTCTCTATTTATTCACCAGAAAAACAAATATCTTTATTTAAATATCCTACCTAGCAGGGTCCGTGTTGGGGGGTGGGGGGGAAAGAGAGGAAGAAAGGGGGAGTTGAGGTCCTTACAGCTTAGACACTTGAACTAGTATGACAGACAAAAGAGAGCAAATCCACCAAAATAGAAAGAAGTTTGGAAAAAAGAAGCAGTATTGATTCAGTAGTACATTTAATGCCTGAATAAGTTAATTATAAGGTTAAATGTGTTCCAAACTTTATATTTTTTTGTCAATATTATTTTCCCAATTTTGACATTTTGTCGATGATTTTTTTCCCAATTTGGCCAGGGGCCTTTTCCCAAAATGCCTGGATAAAGCCCTGAGAAGTCATGCATAAGACCTCTTATATATCACCCTTAATTTAAACCATAAAAAATCATTGACAGTTGACCTAGTTAAGTCGACTGATGGAAGTGAACATGCCCTGCATTCTTTTTTGATATTAAACATTTTTAGATGTATGTGGCTGAAGCCATTATGAAATATTCCATAACTACTCCAATGATGCATGTTAGTAAAGGGAACCAAAATGTCCTACTTTTACTGTGACAAATGTGTCACTGGATACCATGAGGCTTTTCTTTCATAGTCATTCATTATCAGATGACTAGTAAATACTAAGGCTACACTTTTTGCTTCACTTAAAACTTTTTCTTTGTAACTATTGTGACAGCAGAGCTGTTGTTTGCTTTTAAATTCGTGTTGCGCCCATTCAATGCCACTGGCTTTCCCAGAGTGCTGAAGTCACTGACAGTAGGGAGAGCACTAGAAAGGGTCTCCTCTCTTGAAAGGGTGGTTCTGGGCACCCCAAGAAAACATTAGAATAATAGGAGTATGAGGCCATCTGCACTTGTTAAAAAGAACAACAAATGTTAATAAACAAAATTTAAGGCTTTACAATGAATTACCAAACTTGTAGTCAGCTGAAAAAAGCAGGCTGGCAATGGCCTAACCTGCAGAACCACCTCTGACGACCTTGGAAAGATACTATAGATCTATGTGAACTGGAATGGCTGGTATTCTTTTTTCGAGTACCATCATGGTTTAACCCTTTACCAAACAACAAAATTTTACACTGGTCCAAATTGAAAGCACTGTCTTGCAGACGACAAAATTATCATAACTCACAAATTGAAATTTGTTTCCAGCAGGGTAGAAAACATTGTGGGAAAAGATGAAAATGCTGGTTACCAGAAAAAAATGCTGGTTACCAGCATTTTATCCTTTTTTTATAATGTTTTAGGAAGGCTTCTACATGTATCTCAAAGTCATAAAAGCGCGGGATTGTTTGGTGAAGTGTTAAAAGATAATTAATATAAAACATATTATTATTACTAAGTTTTGTCACTATTCTAAAGTATTCACAATTTAACCAACATTAATTGTTTGAGAGGTATAAAAAAGCCACTTTTGTCTCATCATGAAATGTGTTTAGTACTGCATATTTTAAGTAAAAAAATATGTCATCCAAAATCTTACTTCATGATTACCATTGATGGTCTTGCAAAATTCCAATAGTGTCACAGATCAGAATTTTGAGCAGCTTATCTGTATAGTGATAGTCAAAGAAAAATTGATTGGTATGCAGAATAAGTTTGCATTTTTTTTGTTAAATCATGTTTAGGGTAATAAAACCAGAACTATCATCAAGATACGTTGGAGTGTGAAAAAAAAAAGAACTGTCATCTTTATATTGATTTAAAGGGTAAGTGATTTAAAGTTAATGTAGAAGTCTAATGTCAAGAATTGTGATCAGCTGTTACATGAGGCTTTAACCCTTAACTACAGAATTATGACTTTTAACAACACTTGGAAACTAGAATTTTGAAAACATTGTTGAAGAAAGAGAATACTGGTACGCTAAGTCTTTTCTCTTTTTATCACTTTGTTTTCAACAAATTTAATCCTGTAAGCTCCATTTATATCATTGTCTGTAAATGCTATGAAAATGGACCGGTCTAAATATTGTCACATGGTAAACATATCTATAAAAGTGTTAAATATTACAACAATTTGATAAATATGAATTCACAGCAGTTTCACATAGGTCACAGCAAAGTACATGTATTTCTGATCCATGGGAGCCTTTCGACAGCTGATCCGAAAGGTTGCGAGGTACATGTAGATGGCAGTGATTGATCTCTCAATATAACTTTGGAAATGATACTGGTTTAGGCAAATGATATCAAACATTTAAAGTCTTCTTTTAATGTTTCTGACTAATTAAACTCTCGAAACTACTATTCCAAGATTGCATGAGAATCTGCTTGCAACTGCAAAATTTTAGCAGACTGTAGTTTAACCCTTTCCCAAACAAGCCCTGTTTTTTACGTGTCTGCAGTACAAGTCATTTGAAAACACTGTTGGAAAAGGAGAAATTGCTCGTAACGAGCAATTTCTCCTTTTCCCACAGTATTTTCTACCTATTTAAAAAAAAATTTTGCCATTTTTATCAAATATGAAATTGTGGTCTGCAAACTCCATGAGTTCGGAATAGTCTAAAATTTATCATTTGGGAAAGGGTTAAAAGTTTATCCTATTGTTTGGTTTTAGTTTCAGGTTGTTGGAAAAAGCATGAAAAGCAAATAGATTTACAGACATGGTGAAAATACTGATCTGACAGAATGGGAATATCAAGAGGTAACAAAATTTCTGTAGAAAATTTTCTTTACCATGAGACAAAATTTATCCAGATGGAAAGCGCTTTAACCCTTTACCCAACAATCGCTGGTTTTTGCAACTCTGAGATAGAAGCCTTTTGAAAACATTGTGGGAAAAGGAAAAAATACCACAATGTTTTCTATCCAGCTGGAAACAAATTTCAATTTTTGAGTTGTGTTTATTTTGTTGTCTGCAAGTGCTTTCAGTTTAGACTAGTCTAAAATTTTGTTGTTTGGTAAAGAGTTAAGAGAACAAATTACATGTGCTCAGATGATATTAAATTTGTTCTGTCTCTGAAAAAGTAGAAGACGTTGTAGAAAAACAAAATTCTGGTTAGCAGTTCTACATTTCTCCTTTCCCACAATCTTGTCAAAAGCCTTTTTCCAAGGCTATTTATTACAAGTGGGAGTTGTTACATACAGTAATTGGTTACCAGTCTACTTCACTACAAACATAGATCTGCTTCATGCTGTTTTTTAAGTCTTCTTTACTGGGAAAGATAGCTTGGAATCATATGCTTATGCACTGAAGAGTGTTGAGACAAAACATCATTCGAACAAAAGTTACCTTCTTGGTAGTTGAAATGATTATTTAAGGTGGTAGAATATCTGTACAAAAAATGTCGATGTTACAAGATATTTACTGATGAATTAGAGGTGGTAAGACCGACAGAAAATACATTTCATATTATATTGGCTATCAAAGAAATTGTGTTGTCATTTCCAGTTTCAAATCAAAGACTCAGAGCTCCAGATAAGAGGGAGTGATGGCATTATAAGTTCATCATTTCTCTTCAAAACCCTATCTTGTGGGTACTCATTAGAATCGTCTCAACGAGACGATTCTAATGAGTACCCACAACATAGGTTTTAGTGGAGAATAACTGATATTTTCAATTTTAAAATAAAAATCACTCCCTCTAACTGGAGCTCTGAAAGACAGATCCCTAGAGCTTCTGTATGCAGTATTCCATAAATATTGGTAACTCATATAATTTTTCATGTTTACACAACTGACTAAATTCTGAGCCAGTGAACACACCATCAAGTTTTAACAGTGTTTTTCTCTGTGTCTGAAAAGGTGTATCTTCAGGAGTTTTTATTTTTGGAAGTGGATGCAATGGCTCTTTTACCTAAAATACTTTTCCATAACATTAAATTTTTTTGTCTTATTTTCACATATAAATATACATGTACATGATGAATTGGTTTATGTTCACAGGAGCCTGTTAAGCAGTGGGTTAATTTATGTATATTCATCACAAGGAGGACAGACAGAATGTAACTTGATGGCATTAAAGATTTGCTCTGTTCTGTTCAGTTAACCCTTTACTCCATAGATACTCATTTCCACGCATTGCTTGTAGGAGCCTTTTGAAAACATTGTGACAAAAGGTGAAATTGCTCGTGACGAGCAATTTCACCTATTGCCACAATATTTTCTATGCTATCAAAAAGTGTCCTATACACATAAAAAACGGCTTTATCCTTGCTGTTGTTAAGGGTCAGTTAGAGATACCATAGAAATGCCTTATAGGGTAAAGGGTTAAACAAATGTAAACCTGTACCTGTGTTCAGCAGCCATCTCTTTCAACACTTTATACCATACACTTGTCCATTGTAAATGTAGATGCAAGTTACAAATTGGTTGTGGTTGTGGTTGCAATGATTACATTTATCTATAATTCTATTCCAAACAACATGTTAGGACTCATCTTGAAAACAATGTGGGAAAAGGAGAAATGCTGGTTACCAGCATTGTCTTCTATTCCCACAGTTTTTTTCAATCCTATTAAAGAAAAATATTTGTAATTTCATATGAGCCACAATGAAACTGGCATCTGCAAATGCTTTCAATTAAGGCAGTTCTAAAATTTTGTTGCGCTGTAAAGGGTTAAACACTTACAGAAGACTACATGTACTTTAAACATGGCTCAAATTATGTAATTTGTTTCAGAAAGGAAAGGAAAAATTCTAGAAAAAGGAGAAAATGTTGGCTGGTTACCAGTGTTTCTTCCTTTTTCCCAAAATGGTTCAAAAAGCTGTCCTTTGTATAAGGGTTGTTGAAGTTCAGGATTGCATTATAAAGACTTAACTCTTTACAACACAATCCAGACTTTTAACGAAGCTGAGAAAGAAGCCTTATGAAAGCATTGTGGGAAAAGGAGAAAATGCTGGTAACCAGCATTTTCTCCTTTTCCCACAGTGTTTTTAATCCATCCCAAAGCAAACTTTACTTTTTCAGTCACATTTATTTTGTTGTCTGCAAATGCTTTGAATTTGGACCAATCTAAAATTTTCTCATGTGGTAAATGCTGGCCATATTCCTCAGGGTCATCAACCATGGAATTGTTTTGTCTTGGGGTTAAAACTTATTTGTCTTTAAAAGCCAGTTCCTTTTGGTGTCTGCTAATATAGTGTTCATTTTTAATGTCAAAAAATATATTAAAGGTACTGCAGATAATTAACTCTTTCCTAAACGATAAATTTTGGACCCTTCCAAACTGAAAGAGTTTGCAGACAACAATTTTGGATTTGGAGAAAATGACAGAAAGTTCTCAAAAAGGGTAGAAAACACTGTGGGAAAAGGAGAAGTTGCTCTTTACAAGCAATTTCTCCTTTTCCCACAGTGTTTTCAAAAGACTTTTGCTGAGACACCAGGGCTTGTTTAGGAAAGGGTTAAAAGAACAACACACTGTGAAGATAACAGAGTTCTTGCTAGTTGGAAACAAGTCACAAAAATAGGAAGCGTAGAATTTCAAAGTTGTCATTTACTTGTTGAAATGACTATGAAATTGGGCCTGAAAAAATGTTATACCTTCCTGCTTTATGCTCATCAAAGACAACAACTATCGCCATCTACTGTAGAATTCATGTCCAACAGTTACTGTAGAAACAAGGTTGCTACTTCATAATTCATTATGCTTGAAGCGTTTTGCCTATTTTCAATAAAAGAAAACTTTCTCTCCTTCATTCTGAAATCAGCATTTGAATGATTTTGTAAATGTCTACAAATGCATAAACATACGGGAGCATTACTGGGTGACACAATCGAACACGTCTGGCCATATCACCATGATGATGATGCAATATTAATTGTCTATATTAGTAAAAGATCCTCATTTAGTCAAGTCTGGTTAATTGAACTGAAATGATGGTAAGGTTTTGAGCACTAATTTTTGAGAACTTGTGAAGAAAAGCACACACTAGTCAAGTGCCAGTCAAAAAATCACATCGACAAAAAAGGGAGCTTAACCTTTTACCAAACGACAATATTTTAGACTGGTCCAAATTGAAAGCACTTGCAGACAACAAAATAAAAGTAACTCAAAAATGAATTCTGATTTTGGAAGGGTAGAAAACATTGTGGGAAAAGGAGAAAATGCTGGTTACCAGCATTTTCTCCTTTTCCCACAATGTTTTCTAAAGGCTTCTTTCTCAAGGTCGTCAAAAGTAGGGATTGTGTGGTAATGGATTAATATAAACTCTATTCTATGTATAGTGGGTATCTCTTTTCTACACAGTCCTTAGTCTAAATGGCATTGAGAACGAAGCCTTTTGAAAACATTTTTGGAAAAAGAAAGCATACTAGTGACCAGAATTTTCTCCTTTTTCAACAGTGTTTTCTACCTTATCAAATACTTCTACAAATAGTTCCAATTTGAACAAGTCTACATTTATGTTGTTTGTTAACCCTTTACCCCATAAGGCATATCTATAGTATCTCTAACTGACCCTAAATAACAGCAAGGATGAAGCCGTTCCCTATGTGTATATGACACCTTTTGATAGCATAGAAAGCATTGTGGCTAAAGGTGAAATTGCTCGTGACGAGCAATTTCACCTTTTGCCACAATGTTTTCCAAAGGCTCCTACAAGCAATGGGTAGAAATGAGTATCTATGGAGTAAAGGGTTAAAGAGTTAATGCGTAAAACAGTCCTTGTTAAAACTCCCAGATATTACAGTTTTTGAACTGTTTTGGCCAGATTATTAGTACCTAACAGTGAAGTTCCAAGATCTTACATCAGATTGCACAATTTATACAATCTGATCTGAAAGCAGCATAGCTTATGCTTAGGACACTAAAACTCAGTAACACCTAAACTGGATGATAAATTCATCGCCGAGGTTGTCAGTATTTATAATGTAAGACTTTGTCCAAATTGGGTAAAGGTAAAGTTGTCCAACATTTAATTTTGTGCTCTTCTTTCTAAGGAAAATAGAGAGAAAAAAAGTGAATAGTAATATGTCTGTTCAGAGAAAATATTGCCTACCCCCTGTGACGTGTGAAATTTGACAAATTTGGGACAAAGTTAGGGCTGAGATTGTCAGAAAATCTGTCCAGTTTGGTTCATTTTTGTTCCGTCTCGCTTGCAGGCAGTGTGAAGGTTTAATTAGTGGAGCAGTTGTCAGACGGTTTTAAAGATGTAAGGACGTTTTTGATGCATATATCAGAGAGAGTGATCTGAACTGCTAAAAATTGTCCATTAATTATGCTTCAATTAGGACAGTGAGAGAAATCTTTTATTACAAGAACAGATTACATTTTGACACCTGTTCTCTTGCTGTAGGGTTTGTCCCCTTTTGTAGAGCTCAAGTAGCTCATTTTGTAACAAAAACATTGCCCAATGTATTTATTGAACAAAAAAAAATGTATTAATTCATACTTGATATTGAGGCTGAAAGATACAATTCATGTATGTGTACACTGAATTATGTTCACCCTTTCCCAAACTGTTAGACTATTCCAAATTGAATGCATCAGCAGACGACAAATTTGAAATTTGTATAAAGGAGCTAAAGTTCTCAAATTTGATAGAAAACATTGTGGGGAAAAAGGAGAAAATGCTGGTGAACAGCATATTCTCCTTTTCCCACAATGTTTTCAAAAGCCTACTTCTACTTAGGGCCATTAAATCAAGGGATTGTTTTGCAAAGGATTAAGGATAATGAACTTCTATCTATAGAACAAATATTACTGCAGAAAGTCATTAGAAGAAAAGCAAAAAAAGCTTTTTGAATCACATGGAAAAGATTGTCAGACTGGCAGTACACATATTTACTTTTATCAGGAAATAATTGCTCCTTTTTTCACACTCCTTTCAAAAGCTACCCATAGCATTGTCAGAAAGAGAGCTACTCAGATTTTTATGATCCTCTCAAACTTGAACTTAGCAATGTGATAGCTGGCAAACCATCAGTAAAAAAAATCTAAGAAGTAAGACAATTCATTGGTATGTTCATATATGTACGAGCTAGGTAAAGGTATATGTATAGTAAATTTTACACCAAAAATTTTTTAAAGGTTTTTAAAATGTCACATGACCATTAGAATATGAGGATTATTTGATATGGTATATATGTTCAAATAAGTATAATGACATCATGTCATTTCAGCTCAAAGAAAAAAACAGGCCAGGGTACCAAATGCAAAAGGACCAAGTTTCTGTTCTTCTCTAACCTTTTACTGCAGTCTAAGTTTTTAAGGAGTGAAATGATATACTTTCTCTAGGGAAAGCTATATGTTGTAGTTTGTATCAATGTTATAAAAAAATATACATTTGCGGCCACAAATCTTAGAAAAACCCCTTTAAACACACAATCCTGACTTTCAACAATTCTGAGGTAAAAGAGTTTTGAAAACATTGTTGGAAAAAGGAGAAAATGTCAACACCTCTGAGGTAGAATAGTTTTGAAAACATTGTTTGAAAAGGAGAAAATGCTGGTAACCAGCATTTTCTCCATTGCCTACAATGTTTTCTAGCCATTTAAGAACATATTTTGTCATTTAGGCCATCATTAATTTGTCATCTGTAAATGCCTTCAATTTGAACCAGTCTAAAATTTTGTTGTTTGGTAAAGAGTTGAAGAATAAAAGACTTGTGGTAAATGATAAGGTAAGACAAATTGCTATCCAAGGACAGTTACCACAGAAGATCCATATCACAAAGAAGCTGTATTTTATGTTCCCAATCATTTTCAGTGAGATGCTACATTGTGTAATTCATCTAGACAGGGAGACAATTTTTACTTCACCTGAAAACATATTTCACCTAAATGTGGCAAAATTGAGAATGAAGAACTATAGCTAGGCCATTGCCTCATTTGACCAATATTAAAAAGTTCTGTGAAAATGTAATCAAGATCCCTCGAGTGACACTTGATGCATCGTTCACTACAAAATGATGTCAGTTTAGAGAAGAATTTGTCGATGTTTCTATCAGTCCATAGAAATTAAAACTGGCACTATTGGTAGACGAGTCGCAAAATTGCTGGTCTAATGACTTGTAGCTGGTGTCAACTTGTATTTTATGTTTCATCACTGAATTGTTTGATTAATACATTGCCTTCTGCAGATGATCTTTTCCTTTTACAGAGGACAATTACTTTGGTAAACATTCCGGGAAACAGAGAAATCACGATACTGTGAAAAGTTTTCTCCTTTTGTCTCAAAATTTTGATAAATATAATTATTATTGTATCAACCCATGTTAGTTGTCTGTATTTTACGTGGATTTTCAATAATTTGCAACAAATTTGATGAAGGGGGAATGGGTTGAGTGGTTTTCCTTGGAAGACAAAATTTGTCTGATACAAAGAATGGTGTTTTGGAGTAAGATGTATTGAGTTACAATGAAATTTCAATTATTTTTACATGCTACAATTCAAATCTATGAGTTAATTCTGTTCTCAACAAGGAAATTTTACACTAGTACCTACTGAAAAAAACATGTGCAGACAAAGAATTATATTATGTTGCTCAATTGATAGAATTTGTTGTTGGAAAGATAGAAAACATAAACGGAAAAGGAGAAAATGCTGGTAACCAGCATTTTCTCTTTTTTTGCATTATGTTTTTGGAAAGCCTTCTGTCAGAGGGTAAACAGAACACGAGATTGTTTAGTAAGGGGTTTAAGTCTATACCAAACAACAAAATTTTAGACTTGTCCAACTTGAACATACTTGCAGATGACAAAATTATTGGGACTCAGAAATTTAAGTTTGTTTTGGGAAAGATAGAAAACATTGTGGGAAGAGGAGAAAATGCTGGTTACCAGCATTTTCTCCTTTTCCCCACAATGTTTTCTAAAGACTTCTTATTCAGGGTCGTCAAAAGTAGAGATTGTGTGGTAATGGGTTAAACAAAAGATTATTTTGTAAAGGGTTTGATAAATAGTTCGAGTTATATTTTTTGCATTCATTTGCACATTGCAAAATCTGCTTTCAGCTGCAGAGGCCGAGATAAGCAGGCTGCTTGAAGAAAACAGAGTACTTTCTCAGGAAATTAAACAGTGTCAGGTAATAATTATGATGATGATGATGATAATGATGATGATGATGATGATGATAATAATAGTAATAACAGTAATACATGTAATAATAATAATACATGTAACAAAAATACCTTTGTTTTGTAAAATTTAAATCTTAACCCTTTACCAAATGACAAAACTTAAGACTGGTCCAAATTGAAAGCATCTGCAGATTACAAAATGCATGTGACTAAACAATTGAAATTTGTCTTAGGAAGGGAAGAAAACATTGTGGGAAAAGGAGGAAATGCTAGTTACCAGCATTTTCTCCTTTTCCCACAATGTTTTCAAAAGGCTTCTTTCACAGGGGTTTTTTTTCTTTCATTTCCTCTGCCCAGTAGCATTAGACCTCGGGGTGAGTTTAACCCCATACCAGACTACCGATAAATCAATTTAGGCTTTTCCAGATTCAATGCATTTTGCAGACGACAATTTCAATGGGACTCAGATGGTGCAATTTTCCTTTGATAGGGTGATAAAAATTGTGGAAAAAGGACAAAATGCTGGCTAGCAGCATTTTCTCCTTTTCCCACAATGTTTTCAAAAGGCCTCTTTCTCAGGGTTGTCAAAAGTAGGGATTGTGTGGTAATGGGTTAAGAAGGTAATCTTGGAATTTTTTTTCTATAAAAGCTTAATTATACCTTGGAGTGCCTTATTTGCAAAATTTGCAAAGTTTTTATTCTGGAAAACTTACCTTTGTACTTTTATCTAACAAATTCAAGACTGCTACTATGCCAAGACTTTGATCTTCACGGCCTGCTAAACCACCCGCAGTTATGTATAAGGCACTTAAAGGTGGCCCTTCAGATTTTGGGATGAAAATTTAACAAAAATACAAAAAAATCATTCTGATACTTCCAAAAGCTTTTAAATTTATTCATAAAACCCCATTAGTCCAAAACTATCCGACAACCGGAGAAATTACAGGTTTACTACTACTGCCCAAATCGACACCAACATGGAAAAAAAACATGACCTATTTTTAGATGAACAACTCGCTCATTTACATACTGTAAATACACAAAGTTTCAAACATTGTGACCGAAGAAGACATGATGGAAAACAATAACAAGTTTGAACATTATGCCATGGAATTTAAGCGTCACTTGACATTTCCACAATGTTTTTTTAGATTTTTGGCGCAAAATCTTGAAATAGCTTAGGAGGCTATGTAACGTTTTAAGGGAACACCATCCAAAAAAAATTTTTTTGTAATTTTGTGATTCTTAATCATTGATGATTTGTTTTGTTTTTTTCACATAAATTTCAGTAATTTATTACATAGTTTTTGATTTGGTGAGATGTTAAAAATCTAAATACCTACATTTAAGGGTAACTTATTAACATTGTTGTCCTTATTTAACCCTTTACCAAACAATACTGATTTTTAACAACCGAAAAGAAGAATTCTTTTGAAAACATTGTTGGTATAGGAGAAAATGCTGGTCACCAGCATTTTCTCCTTTACCAACAATGTTTTCTACCCAACCAAGAACAAATTTTAGTTTTGGGTCACATTATTTTTGTCATTATACGCCCGTCAAAGACGGGACGTATTATGGGATCACCCGTGATGGGCGGGCGGGCGGGCGGCGTCCAGCGTCCAGTTCTTTGTCCGGAGCATATCTCCAAAACTATTCTACCTAGGGTTATGAAATTTCATGGGTGGATAGATCTCATCAAGGGGGAGTGCAGTGCACAGGAACCATAACTCTTGCTTGCTTAATTTTTGAGTTATTGCCCTTTGTCGTTTTTCATACTTGAATTTTGTCCGGAGCATATCTCCAAAACTATACTAGCTAGGGTTATGAAATTTCTTGGGTGGATAGATCTCACCAAGGGGGAGTGCAGTGCAGAGGAACCATAACTCTTGCTTACTTAATTTTTGAGTTATTGCCCTTTGTCGTTTTTCATACTTGAATTTTGTCCGGAGCATATCTCCAAAACTATACTAGCTAGGGTTATGAAATTTCTTTGGTGAATAGATCTCACTAAGGGGGAGTGCAGTGCACAGGAACCATAACTCTTGCTTGCTTAATTTTTGAGTTATTGCCCTTTGTTGTTTTTCATACTTGAATTTTGTCCGGTGAATATCTCCAAAAGTATACTAGCTAGGGTTATGAAATTTCATGGGTGGATAGATCTTATCAAGGAAGAGTGCAGTGCACAGGAACCATAACTCTTGCTTGCTTAATTTTTGAGTTATTGCCCTTTGTTGTTTTTCATACTTGAATTTTGTCCGGAGCATATCTCCAAAACTATACTAGCTAGGGTTATGAAATTTCATGGGTGGATAGATCTTATCAAGGGGGAGTGCAGTGCACAGAAATCATAACTCTTGCTTGTTTAATTTTTTACTTATTGCCCTTTGTCGTTTTTCATACTTGAATTTTGTCCGGTGAATATCTCCAAAACTATACTAGCTACGGTTATGAAATTTCATAGGTGGATAGATCTCATCAAGGGGGAGTGCAGTGCATAAGAACCATAACTCTTGCTTGCTTAATTTTTGAGTTATTGCCCTTTGTCGTTTTTCATACTTGATTTTTGTCCGGAGCATATCTCCAAAACTATACTACCTTGGGTTATGAAATTTTATGGGTGGATAGATCTCATCAAGGGGGAGTGCAATGCATAGGAATCATAACTCTTGCTTGCTTAATTTTTGAGTTATTGCCCTTTGTTGTTTTTCATACTTGATTTTTGTCTGGTGAATATCTCCAAAACTATACTAGCTACTGTTATGAAATTTCATGGGTGGATAGATCTCATCAAGGGGGAGTGCAGTGCACAGGAATCATAACTCTTGCTCGCTTAATTTTTGAGTTATTGCCCTTTGTCGTTTTTCATACTTGAATTTAGTCTGGTGCATGCCCCAGCTTTACAACTTGGGGTAAGACGGGCGTATCTTGCGACAGTTTGCCGCTCTTGTTTTGAATATGCTTTTAATTTTGACAAGTTAAATGTTTTGCCACTTGGGGGAAAGGTTAAAGGGGACTAATTGCATTTTCATAATTAAACCAAGTATCAAGATATGATGTATCATTTACTTAATCTAATAAGGCAAATGCTGGTTAAACCATCAAGCCATCATCTTCTCTCTTTCAGAGTGACAAGGACTTTGTATGGTCTCTGTGGAAAAAGTTGCAAGTTACAAACCCAGATGTCACACAGGCTGTTGGTCTAGTCGTGCAGAGGTATCGTAACTGATCTGTACAGCATCCACATAGAGCAAACTCTCCTTTTTCCCCACCATGTTTCACTTGTGTTTATATATTACTCATTTACCCATTACCACACAATCCCTACTTTTGAAGACCTCAAGAGATAAGCCTTTAGAAAACATTGTGGAAAAAGGAGAAAATAGTGGTAACCAGCATTTTCTTCTTTTCCCACAATGTTTTCTAACCTTCACAAAACAAATATTAAAATTTCAGTCACTTTTATTAGTTTGTTGCCTAGAATATTGTCGTTAGGTAATGAGTTGACTCCTTTTAAGACTATTCAGACTTTTAACAACCCTGAGGAAGAAGCTTCATGAAAACAATGTCTGCAAATGCTTTCAATCTGGAAAAGTCTAAAATTTTGTCATTTGGTAAAGAGTTAAAGTATTTGACTCTCTACGAATTAACAAATTTTTGGACTGGATCAAATTCGAAGCATCTGCAGACAACAAATTAAATCTTGTTAAACCTTTACCAAAAAATCCCTGATTTTTATGAGCCTGAGCTAGAAGGCTTTTGAAAACATTGTGGGAAAAGTAGAAAAAGCAGGTCACCAGCATTTTCTCCTTTTCCCACAATGATTTCTATCCTGCTGTAAATAAGTTTCAATTTTTGACTTGCACCTATTTTGTCTTCTGCTAGTGCTTTTAGTTCTAAATTTTGTTGTTTGGTAAAGAGATAATGTGATTGATTTGTGACTCTAATGGGGTAGAAAATATTGTGGGAAAGGAGAAAATTCTGGTTACCAGCCAAGCCTGTAGGGGGCTGTTTTAACAAATGGACAGTGCATAGGTTACATGCTAGCTGATCATAGCTGAATGAATCACACTAGGTTGTTTTTTATTGAGAAAATGAATAGTTCTGTTAATCTGAAATTCAAAGTAACAGTTGTTGGGTAGGAAAGTAATCTGTACCCAGAATGCCCAAATTAGATAGATTTGTATTTGTAGAATGCCATCTAGTGGGAGACAGTGGTTAAAAGTCAGGATGGTGTGGTAAAGAATTAACTTAAATTCATGTTGACTATCCATATTTTACATGGATATGTCTGAGGTCATCTTCTACAAGATTGTTTTAGGAGGTATTGAGTTAACCCTCTACCAAACCATCCCTTAGTTCAAAGACCCTGGAAAAAAGTTACTTGAAAGCATTGTTGGAAAAGGAGAAAATGCTGGTAACCAGCATTTTCTCCTTTTCCAACAATGCTTTCCTACTTTATCAGAGAACTGCACTTTGTATTAATTTAATATTTGTTGTCTGCAGATGTTTTGACTTTGGTAGCATCTAATATTTGTAGTTTGGGAGAGGATTAATAAAGTCCCAATATTGGACAATATTATACCTGCCCATTAGGTATAAAATATTAACTAGCACAGAAGGTATGTTTTCCCCAATTGATTGTCTAGATTGTCTAGAGACAGGTAAAAATGTGACAGTAATTAACCTATAGACACGAGACCCTTTTCTTCCTAAACTTTGTGAGGAAAAGAAATCTTGACATGTCCTCTCGTTTCTCCTCAAACAATCGCAGGATAAAATTGATAGATTTTGGCCCCATTTTTCCACCACCTTGAAAAAAGATAAAGATTATTGGATAATTACCGGGTACTACTTCTCAATTTTACAATGCTGATTCAAATGTTTGACAGTTGGGAAGTTTGTGATAATCAATGATGTACATGTATTAATTCTTTACCACGCAATCCAGACTTTTAATGACCCTAGGAAAGAAAGTATTCAAAAGCACTGTTTAACAGCATTTTCTCCTTCCCCACAATGTTTTCCACCATATCAAAGAGATGTCACATAATTATAACCCCGCAAAATGAATGTTTTCAGGGGTATACTGGAATCAGCCTCTGTGTCCGTATGTGTGTCCATCTGTGTGTATGTGTGTCTGTCTGTGTACAAAATAGTAATAATTGCTTATTTCTGTCAGAGCCCTGGCGGGGTATTAACTCTTTACCAAACGACAAATTGTTAGACTGGACCAAATTCAAAGCATCTGCAGACAACAAATTAAATCTTGTTATTATGATGAATTCTGACTTTGATGGGGTAGAAAATATTGTGGGAAAAGGAGAAAATGCTGGTTACCAGCATTTTCTCCTTTTCTCACAATGTCTGCTGTAGGCTTCTTTCTCAAGGTTGTTAAAAGTCGGGATGGTGTGGTAAAGGGTTAAGTCACATTCAGTTTGTTTTAATTTTTTGGCTATGCAAGAGTCTGGTTATCTGGTAAAGAGGTAAGGAAAAAATATACCCTGGGGCTAGACATTTTGGAAATCCTCAGAAGTCTTTGGTTGGAGCTTTATTGGAAAATGTTCATATATGGGCAAATAGAAAAGCAGAGAAATTATTTTTTCACACATAAAGCTCTCTTACTGAACCATCTTTGTCGACAGAGCTGTCAGGCACCATACGACATATCATACCAATCGCAAATACAATTATCGCCGTAACTTACATAGATAGTTCGGGGTAACTCCGTGTCGGAAACAATTCAAACGGAAGTGACCAAAATATGACAAATTATCACATTCCTTACTATAATATGTGAAAATGAGATGAGAGGATGGTAGTAACATATGCTCCCAGAGTCAATTTATTAGGTGGACTTCTAGTGCCTTTCCCCATTACCTCATAATAAATTTTTCAGCTTATAGACCAGTTCACCCTTTAGCCGATGACAGAATTAAGACATGTCAAATTTGAAAGTATACACGGCATATTAACCCTTTCCCAAACAATCCCTGGAATAATAGCCGTTTGAAAACATTCTGGGAAAAGCAGAAAATGCTGGTAACCAGCATTTTCTCCTTTTCCCACAATGTTTTCTACCCTGTCATTGACAGAAATCATCTTCTCAGCAAGAGTTGAATTGTCGTCTGCAAATGCTTTCAATTTAGTCTAGTCCAAAAGTTTGCCGTTTGGGAAAGGGTTAATTAACCCATTACCACACAGTCCCTACTTTTGATGCCCCTGAGAAAGAACCCTGTTGAAAACATTGTGGGAAAAAGAAAAAAATTCTGGTCACCATGCTTATATCCAGGAATATGCATATTTGAGTAGCAAACAGTGTTCATAAAGATCAGATTTGCAGTGTATTTTTCATTATGATTTCAGTCTGTTTTGCCATTGAAAGGAACTCTGATGGTTGGTTGCTTAAGGATTAAGAGTAAATTTTTTCATGTCAGTTGACTTTGATGAAGACAGATTTAACCCTTTACCAAACAATCCCTAGTTTTTACAATCACAAGTTGGAAGCCTTTTGAAAACATTGTGGGACAAGAAGAAAATGCTGGTAACCAGCATTTTCTCCATTTCCCACAATGTTTTCTACCTTGCTGGAAACAAATTTCAAGTTTTGAGTTACATTTTTTTATTTCGTCTGGAAGTTCTTTCAATTTGGATGGTATAAAATTGTGTTGTGTGGGAAAGAGTTAAGCAATTTTGATGATTTTTCTTTGTTTAACCAAACTTTCTCTTACCATGGCAGCACAATGATGTATGTATGGGATATTATTTAACAACCATGTAAGATGGTCTTTGACAAGTCACTCTTTCTGCTTAGTTGCTGTACAATCATGCAAGTTTACATGTGACCCATGTGATGCCAAACATTATCTAACTTTTATCTACACTGTTCTTTATTGTCAGTAAAACTTTAACAATCTTTTCCTGTCTTACAGAGAGCGAGAGAAGGCTGAGATCAGAGACAGAAAAGTGTTAGAAATATTGCAGAAAAAGGATGAGAAAATTGAAGAACTTCATGACCTTCTGGCTAGTAAAACTGAACAACTTGGAGTGTCTGCCATCAGGTAAGATAAATATACTTGTAGTTTTCTTGTTCAAATGTAATACATGTATCTGTGTCGCTGTTGTGATATTGTATAACCAGAGCTCTAGATACAGGGATTGATGGTGATTTCGAAATTGAAAATGTCAATTATTCTTCATTAAACCCTAGGTTGTGGGTACTCATTAGAATCGTCTTATAACCTAGGGTTTCAAAGAGAAATAATGACTTTAGAATATGATCACTCCCTCTTATTTGGAAACTTCTGCTTAGCAACATTTTCTTTTTTCGTCAGAGTGTTTAGCAAAGCCACATTTTCTGCCAGAAGTGTATGACATAATGATACATTAACCAATGACCACATAATCCCTACTTTGGTAACCAGCATTTTCTCCTTTTCCTATCCTCAAAACAATGTTCAGTTTTTAAGCCACTTTTATTTTGTTGTCTTCAAATGCTTTTGATTTGGATAAGTCTAAAATATTGCTGTTTGGTAATTAGCGAAATATTGTGACAAATATCTAGATGTTTTATGGCAACATTTTGGTATACACATATGCACAGAGTTTGATGGAAAATACATGTAATTGCATATCACTGATACAAATTTTGATTCTCAAAACCTTCTGTAAAGCATTTGTATGACATTCTAGCTTAATCATTTCTCTCTTTTCAGACAATCTGATGTTCAAGATGACATAACAAGACTACAAAGACAAGTTGACTTGCTTCAAGATAGAAATGCTGATCTGGAGCTACAGGTAGGGAAGCTGTTATGGTTGAATGTATCATAGTCTTAACCCTTTACCTCATAAGGCATTTCTATGGTACCTGTAACTGACCTTAAATAACAGCAAGGATGAAGCAGTTTCTTATGTGTATATGACACCTTTTGATAGCATAGAAAATATTGTGGCTAAAGGTGAAATTGCTCATCATGAGCAATTTCACCTTTTGCCACAATGTTTTCCAAAGGCTCCTACAAGCAATGCTTAGAAATGAGTATCGATGGAGTAAAGGGTTAACTCTTTCCCACACAAGATTGAAAGGCCCTGAGAAAAAGACCATTTGAAAAGATTGTAGGAAAGGAGAAAATGCTGGTCACCAGCATTTTCTCCTTTTTCCGTAATGTTTTCTACCTTTAACAAAAACCAATTTCAATTTTGGGTAACACTAATTTTATCGTTCCTAAATGCTTTGAACTTGGTCTTGTCTAAAATTTTGTTGTTTGGTAGAAAGTAAACAATATATGCAGTGGACAACTTTGAAAGCATCATTGTGAAAATTATCAGCATGACTTAAGCTTTGATATAATAATTCATGTTACAATATTTTCACAAAATGATAAATTGCATGTAAAGGGCAGTTTCTCCTGCCACAATGTATCTCAACTTTTTTGACATGACATGTTGATACATAAATTCTAATGGTCTCATTGCCTTAGTGTGAGGTGAATGCTTGCAGAAGGGGTAGGCCACATACTCATTTGGGTCCCAAAGCCGCATAAGAAGGACCAGTATTGGCAATTTTTGGAAGGCGAGATTTTCATTCTCGCCTTCATATGTCAACGCTCGGCAGCTTGCTGAAAATGCCTCTGAACAGCATTATCAAAACGCCTTTCAAATAGTTCGATACTTCTCGAATACATTAGAACAAAATAATGTCGAGACCATTGTAAATTTAATCAGAACAGCAAGAAGAAACTTCAAGTTTCTAGAAGAAATGAAATCGAATTCGTAAAAAGCATCGTTTTGACAAATGCAAAATACTTTGGATCAGTTCATTGATATAATCATGTTGCTACAGCAACAAATAAACCGTAAGCCAATCGAAAGCTACTAACATGACGTCATTCGGACCTACTTCCACTTCACAACGCATAAACAACTAACCTGTGGGATCGTAGATGTAAATTTACTATCTCAAAAGTAACCAATCGGATAGCTTCTTTGAATGACGTATCCCTGATAGACCCCTTTCCTCCGTTGGCAACCTTATTCTGTCTTTGTGAGAAGTAAAATTTCAATGAAATAAATTCCTTTGAATCATCAAGTGTTTAAACAAAATTTTCTCTCTCAAAGAAATATTTTTCTTTTATCAAAGTTGTGCTTGACTTTATGATTAATGACTAGGTTATTGTTACGCATCGGCCGAGTTTTGATTCCGGAGACTCGTGAAAAGAAAAAGGTAAATCTGTTGAAATAGATGTGTCATTTCAAAGTAGTTCTGGTCATTATGATGTACCGATGTATACGAGTATGATCGGATTTTACTTCGTCAAAAATGACAATAACATGATCTGTAACCGTTTTAACATGCAAAGATTTTTAACTTCTTTTGGTCGTCACGTTGCTTAATGTTCAGCAATTATGTATAAATATTTAACCCTTTACCACTCACTTGAAACGACTCTGAAAATCAAGCTTTTAAAATATAGAGAGGAGAAGGGAAATTACGATCGGAAACCGCCATTTTTTTTTTCATTTTACCACATTGTTCTGCCCTATCAAGAACGAATTTCGTCGCTAATTTGGGCCACCCTGAGTTTGTCATCTGTATGAATCAGTGCTTTCAATTTCAACTTAGTCTGAAATTTCTTTGTCAGGTAAAGAATAAACGCTTATCGCAATGAATTGTTATCATAATCACTTACCTCCGTCATTATTAGAAGTGAAATCTTCACCTTATATATTCCCATTTATTTTCCTCGAAAGAATTTCCTTCAACTATACACTTTTTCCAAAACTGACTAACACAATGATAAAATTATCTTGACTGGGAGATTCCCACTGTCCTAGAGTGCATCGGACGTGTTCATGATTTTCTAAGAACACGGACCAAGGGCCTGTATCTGTGTAACTGTACACGATATATTTTTGTCGAACAAAGGAACAGGGTGTATCTCAATATTGACGAGTTGGCAATCATTTTGCTTTCATGTTTGCCGAAAAGCTGAACGTACATTCTGGTTACGCAGGATTAATGAAAGACAAGCGTTTATGTCAATGAACCCTTAAATCGTTAATGACGCCTGTCTCTTTTGAAGACAAGGCAGACGATACTATAGTCTGCACAGAATATGCAATCTTATGTCGGATTAAGCTCTACATTGTTATAACCCGACAAAAACAGCCCATGGTGAGTTTGCAATAATTGAGCATTTTTCCCGAGATGTAAAATGCCATTTTCATCAATCCAGCGCTCTAGTATAAGGGTTAAGAGAGTCATAGATTACAAGAATCGTATAAACGTAGAACACCTTTCGACGTTCCTTATACGACCTAAGAAGTCAACCGTCAAATGATGTTGGTTGGTTATCCTTGATAGGATGGTATACATTGCGTGCAACGGAGAAAATGTTCGTTGCCAGTATTTTCTCATGTTCCTGCATGCTCTTAAAATACCCTTCCCTTTCTAAAAAGCCCCATTCTTTAAGGTCATTAAAACTCAGCACATGTATTGTAATCTAAATGTTAAATCTCCGTTTTGAACATTGAAAGTCGTTTGTTTTGAAAGTCTTTTTCAGTCTTGATAAAGTATATTTCAAATAAAATGGTAAACAAATAATAAAAAAAAAAAAAAAAGCCTTTTAACTGAACGACACTGAAATTTTGACAACCTCAAGGGAAAACAAGTTTCAAAATACTGTTGGAAAAGGAAAAAAACGCTAGTCACCAGTATTTTCTCTTTTTACCACTATGTTTTGTACTTTTTCCCAGCCAAACGGCACATTTTCAGCTGCTCTTAACTTATTATCTGCTAATTGCTTTAATGTAGACGGCCCTAATTTTTTGTTATTTTCTGAAGGGTTTTGTAAAGGGTTTCTAAGATGGAAAACATTGTGGGAAAGTCAAACAAAAGGTTGATTGCCATTATTTGCTACTTTTCCTACAATGCTTTGAAAAGCCTCTTCTTCAACATTGTTGAAAGTCAGTATTGTGATCTAAAAGGCTGAATCTCAGTTTCTATACTCTAAAATGTACCTTTCTAAAAACTCTTTGCTCTCTCAATAAAATTATCCATGGAATAAAATGGTAAAGACTTTCAAGAAATTAATCATCTCATTACAGAGTTACAGTTTTAGATCTATCAAAATTGATGGCATTTTCAAGCAAAAACTATTCTTTAATCCTTTACCATACCCTGTCAAGTAAAGTTTTAACAACCCTGAGAAAGAGGCCATTTAAAAACTTAATTTTGAAAAGAAGAAACTTTCTTGACTCTTTACACGAAAAAAAAATTCAGACTTACCAAAATTGAATGCATTTTCAGGTAGCAACTATTTGATCTGGCACCATTGATGGAACCTGTATGAAATAGGATGGAAGATATTTTAGGAAAAGGAAAAAATGTCAATTAGCACCGACCCGTATTCTCCTTTTCAGACCCAAAGTTCTCAAACCTTCTTCCTAGACCTTTTAAACTCATTATTGGGGTAATAGAGGGTTAGATCTAAGTTTCTATACAAGGTAAAAACATATACAGGTAGCAGCAAATTAAAACTCTTTGCTATCACATAAAACTTTTCCTTCAAATGAAATGGAAAGGAGGTTCAGAAAATTCCATTCGTTCTAATTTTTTTCAACATATTTTCACAAGCCTTCTTCAAGTTTGTTGAAACTCAGGATGGTAAACTGGTCTTCATTGCACAGTAACATTGCACAACTCTATAGACTTTGCTGTATCAGGAGAGGCGATTTAAGTACAGGAAAATGTATTTCAATATGTTATGCCTATATTCTAAACTCGCCTTCCTACAGTACTTTCAGTACTTTGATTTTCAAAGCACTCAGTCAGGACCAAAGAAATAGCATCAAGACAGGCCTGTTAGTGTTGGAATTATTTAGCTGACAAAACTCTTCTTCAACTCATTTCCATACAGTCCCGACTTTTAACGATCATGAGAAAGAAGCCTTTTGAAAACATTGTGGAAAGAGGAGAAAATGCTGGTCACTAGCATTTTCTCCTTTATCCCACAATGTTTTATACCCTTCCCTAATCAAATTCAAATTTTTGAGCCACATCTATTGCATCATCTGCAAATGCTTTCAATTTGGACAAGGCTTTAAAACTGTCATATGGTGAAGGGTTAACCCTTTACTCCACAGATACTCATTTTGACGTTTCAACAACTGACAGCCTTTGAAAACATTGTGGGAAAAGGAGAAATTGCTCGTAACGAGCAATTTCTCCTTTTCCCACAATGTTTTTCACTCAATCAGATATTTGTATCCTCATTTGCCCATATTTTTGACATCATATCTTTATTTGCTGCTGAAATGAGAGAGCCTCAAATTGGCATATGAGGTAAAGGGTTAAAACAATCCAGGAGAAAAGATTAGTATATTGTTACAATAAACCAGTGTTGATAAACTGCTTAGTGATTAACTCTTTTTACTATATAACTGTGAAGTCCTGGAAATTCCCAGTGTAATAAATTTTGATATCATCACTAGTGACGTTATCAACTTTCACTTTCACTTCCTGCCGTAATTTTGGAACTACTTTTTTTTCGACATCTTTTTCAACTTTCAAACACATAATTACAAATAATGATGTTAATAAGGTATGTAATAAATAGAATAATCAACTGGTTATTTTTTATATGAAAAATATCTCACTCGGATGCGTCGTAAGGCGTTAAAAAAACTCGTGCTGCGCACTCGTTTTTTCAACGCCTAACAACGCATCCTCGTGAGATATTTTTCATATCAAAAACAACCAGTTGATTATCCTCTATACCAAACACCAAAATTGTAGACCAGCCCAAAATTGAAAGCATTTGCAGATGATAATGTAATTAGGGCCCAAAAATTGAAATTTGTCTTGGGAATGGTTTAAAACATTGTGGGAAAAGGAGAAAATGCTGGTTACCAGGGTTGTTAACTCATTACCACACGACAATATTTTAGGCTTGTCCAAATCGAAAGCATTTGCAGACGACAAAATAAATCTGACTGAAAATTTGAAATTTGTTTTGAGAAGGGTAGAAAACATTTGGGAAAAGGAAAAAATGCTGGTTTCCAGCATTTTCTCCTTCTCCAACAATGTTTTCTAGAGGATAATTTCTCAAGGTCGTCAAAAGTAGGGATTGTGTGGTAATGGGTTAAAAGTCGGGATTGTGTGGTATAGAGTTAACCCTTTACCCCATAGGGCATTTCTATAGTATCTCTAATTGACCCTAAATAACAGCCAGGATGAAGCCATTTCTTATGTGTATATGACACCTTTTGATAGTGTAGAAAACATTGTGGCAAAAGGTGAAATTGCTCGTTACGAGCAATTTCACCTTTTGCCACAATGTTTTCCAAAGGTTCCTACAAGCAATGCGTAGAAATGAGTATCTATGGAGTAAAGGGTTAATAAGGGCAGACACAAAATTTTAATTTCTGAGTACTGTGCGGATAGATTTTGAAAGTACTGATGTTAGGGGAGTAATAGCTTCTTACAAGAGATGGCTCCTTTTCCTTATATATCTCCTACCTATGTGAAAAGAAATTTTCTTTTCATGAAAAGGCTCTCTTTTTTATCATTTGAATTAATTTTCAAATTGCTAAACTTGTTTGATTATTGCTTAAAGCATCTGTTGGATGTAAGTATAGGCTAGGATTTTTTTTTGTTCTGTTGTAGTATTTTAGTTTTTACTTGTTAATTGTTTACCAAATGATTCCATGTTTTTATAGAAGTTAGCAACATCATGGGACAAGGAGAAAATAATGGTTATCAGTATTTTTTCCTTTTCTGATTTTGTACTCTTACAGAAAAATGTTCTTGCATTTAAGCCATACTTAATAAGTCATGGTAAAATACTTCCAATGTGGAAGAATTTGGTTTTCTGTTGACCCATTACGTAACATTCCCGTTTTGAAAACACCCTGAGAAAAAAAGGCTTTTGAAAACATTGTGAGAGAAGGACAAAAATGTTGGGTGTGTTCTTCTTTTCCAATAGTTTTTTCTCCTCTTTCAAACAAAAAAAAAGAGTCAGTGAAGCTGCATTAAATTTGTTGCCTACAAGATTAATGCTTTCAAATTGCCAAGTCTAAAATTTTGTCTTCTGGTAAAGATCTAAGGGAAGCAAAGTTTTAATTCCATGGAGGTTTTTCTTAATTTTGCATTTACTTAAAAATTATAAATTGGGGGGAAAAAGCAATTGTATTCAATCTTGGTGTTGGAATTTTTAGTATTTTCTTTTTCAGATTTAGTTTTAAGTTTTAAAGCCTGTTTTTTTTTTTTTTATTCTAAAAAGAGTTATCTAGATATTTTTATTTTCTGTTGAAGTCATGGCATACTTTGGTTAGCTTTAGGTATTTCTGGCTATGAAAAGATCTTGCAGAAGGGGGCAAATTGTCAGTTCTTGCTACTTGCAAGTGCTTCTTTTTCAGCAGTATTTTGTATCTCAGTGAAAAATTGTATTTCCTGTCTTACAAAAGTTTCTTCTCCATTTCACATTTTGTGTTAGTTGAACCTCTAAAAATACTTTTAGATAAAAGAAGTCTTGTTGACCTTGAATTTATCCTTCATTTTTTAACCCATAGAGTGATAAATACTACTGAATCGAATAGATGTGTGTTTTAGGATGAAAATAAGTTTAAAATTGCAATAGTTTAGACCTATCCAAATTGAGATCATTTTATAGACAACAATTTCAAAGTGGCTCAAATGGTGCAATTTTGCTTTGATAGAGTAAAAAACTTTGTGTTATAAGGAGAAAATGCTGGTTACTGGCATTTTCTCCTTTTCCCACAATGTTTTCTAAAGGCTTCTTCCTCAGGGGCATTAAAAGTCGTCACTTTGTGGTAAAGGGTTAATACAATTTGTGTATCAGATTAGTTACAGGATATTTCAAGTAAAAGTTTTTAAAACATTTTAAAAACATTGTGGGAAAAGGAGAAAATGCTGGTAACCAGGATTGTCTCCTTTTCTTACAATGCTTTCTAGACTATCTAATACAAGTCCCATTATCATTTTATCATCCACACGTGCTTTAACTCGTTACCAAGTGACAAAATTTTAGACTGGTCCAAATTGAAAGCATTTGTAGGTGACAAAAAATTAAAGTGACTGTAGATTTGAAATTTGTTTTGTGAAGGGTAGAAAACATTGTGGGAAAAGGAGAAAATGCTGATTATCAGCATTTTCTCCTTTTCCCACAATGTTTTCTAAATGCTTCTTTCTCAGGGGCGTCAAAAGTAGGGATTGTGTGATAATGGGTTAAATTAATATTGGGCCAGTTTAAAATATTGGCATTTGGGGAAAGAGTTAACCAATACAAGTAAGGCAACTGAGTCACATTTGAAAAAAAGGCAAAACTGGTTTTTCTTTTAAATCTGTGACATTTAAAGGTGGGTATTTAGAATTTTCACATCTCACCAAATTAAAATATATATATATCACTGAAATTTATATGAAAAAACAATACAAATCATCAATAATTAAGAATCATAAAATTACGAAAAAAAATTTTTTTGATGGTATTCCCTTAAAAGGCTACGTAGCCTCTTAAGCTATTTTTAGATTTCCCGCCAAAAATTTTAAAAAAGCATTGTGGGAAGGTTAAGTGACTGGCACGTGTCTAATGACTCTGAAATTCCATAAAATGACAAACATGTAATTATTTTCCATAATGTCCTCTTTGGGCGCTATGTTTGAAGCTTCGTCTGTACATTTTCGGTGTGTAAATGAGCGAGTTGCTTATCTAAAAATAGACCGTGTTTCCCGTCGGTATCGAACTGGGCTGAAGTAAATCTCTAATTTCTCATGTTGTCAGATGGATTTCGACTGCTCGGGTGTTATGAATGAAAATCATAAGGCTTTTGGAGTATAAGGATGATTTTTTTGTATTCTTGTTAAATTTTCGTCCCAAAATCTGAAGGGCCACCTTTAACTAAATTCTAAACCCTTTCAGATTCAAAGCAGGTGCAAACATCAGTTTGAAAGTAGCTAAAATAGTTTGTCTACTGAGAAGGATAGAAAACAGTAGAAATAGGAAAAAATGCTGGTTACCAAAATTTTGTTTTCTACTACAATGTTTTAAAAAGCCTCTTTTCTCAGGCATAAAAACTCTGTTTGTTTGGTAAAGAACTATAATCATGTGGGTAATATCAAGAAAAGAAATCAGCTGTTACTACATGTTGCTTCTTTTCCCATAATGGTTTCAATAGCTGTCAACAGCTGAGAAAAAATTATGGGACTAAAGACTTAACCCATTACCACTCAATACTGGGAAAGAAGCCTGTAGAAAACATCGTGGGAAAAGGAGAAAATGCTGGTAATCAGCATTTTCTTCTTTTCCCACTATGTTTTCTACCCTTCACAAAACAAATTTCAAATTTTCATTCACTTTTATTTTGTAGTCTGCCAATGCTTTCAGTTTGGTCAGGCCTAAGATATTGTCATTTGGTAATGAGTTAATGTTTGTATGGTAAAGGATTTTATTAGACAGTATAATGTCTGAAGCTTTCATCTATGTCTAGCTCTCTAAGATTAAAATGAAGAAAGCTCCGAAGTCCAAGAATATGCTCCCAGACAAATCACCGACCAGGACGCAAAAATCTTCAAACTCGTCTCCCAAAAAGGTTTGACGTCAAACATGTGTGATGCACATTTTGCACTCATCACTACTTTCTGTGAATTTTCATCTCTCATAGTGCTGAAATAAAGAATGTGTTATAAAAATTAGATAAACATGACTTGTATTCTCATTTGCAAATTTTGTGTTTTACATGTGGGAAAGTGTTTTGATGCAAATAAGAAAAAGAAAAGTCTGCATTGTTTCAGGAAAGTGGATAGCATAGAACAAAGATCAGTCTGCACTCTTCCAAATTCAAAAATATACAGATGACAAATTTTAACCTTTTACCAAACAATCCCCTCTTTTTTTTACGACCTTGAGAAAGAAGCCTTTTGAAAACATTGTGGGAAAAGGAGAAAATGCTGGTAACCAGCATTTTCTCCTTTTCCAACAATGTTTTCTTCCCTTCCCAAAACCTATATCAAATTTTTAGTCACTTTTTATTTTGTCATCTGCAAATGCTTTCAATTTGGACCAGTCTAAAATTGTGTCATTTGGTAAAGAGTTAAATCATCTCAAGAGATAAGATTTGTCTGTGGAAGGTCAGAAGATATTTAAGAAAATGGTGATAACCAGTATTTTCTTTACCTATTACATTTTCAAAATGTTTTTAAAAGATTTCATTCTGAGGGTTGCTCAAGAACTGGAGTGTTTGTCAAAGGGTAAGCCTTTACCACACAATTCCAAGTTTGAATGACCCTGAGAAGTTGGCCTTTTGAAAACATTGCGGGAGAAGGATAAAAAGCTGATAATCAGCATTTTTTTATTTTTCCAATAATGTTTTCTAGACTGTCTGAAGCAAATCTCATTATTTGTACCATGTTTATTTTGTTGTCTGCAATTACTTTCAAACTGGACCAAACTAAAGGTAAAGGGTTAATTAACTCTTTAGCACATGACAAAACTTTAGACTGGTCCAAATTGAAAGCATTTGCAGACGACAAAATAAATGTGAATCAAAAATTGAATTTTGACCTTGGGAGGGTTGAAAACATTGTGGGAAAAGGAGAAAATGCTGGTTACCAGCATTTTCTCCTTTTCCCACAATTTTTTCAAAAGCTTTCCTTATCAGGGTCGTTGAAAGTCGGGATTGTGTGGTAATGGGTTAAATGTTGTCTCCTGGTAAAGAGTTAATAAGGAATATTCTGGTTCCCCAACTTTGATTGATTTGAGCTAATGATCTAAGAAGACCAATTACGGTTTTGACAAATACTCAAATTTGTCAAGCCCCATGCTCGTATAAAAGGTCGCACATTTAGAAATTCCCATTGGTGCCAGTGATGTTCATTTGTCGGTACGATTACGAATTTTGCGGAGAATTGGGCAGATAGAAATTGACAGAGATATTCTTCATAGACCATGTTTATGGGTTTTCCATCAGGACAGGAGTTTTGATAGATGTAAACTATTTGACACCCGCATCTGACAAGTACAAATCTAACTGCTGAACGAATTTACATGGTAATTGGTGTTAAAGAAATGAGGTAATCCCGTAGACCTGTCGTTTTATGCACGACGCCTACATGATTAGAGAGAATGAGAAATTGTGTAGTCTGATTGTCCAGTGTATTTGTCATATTGTTTTCAAATGTGTCATTTAGGGTGTATTTTTCACGCAGATATTTAAATATTCATAGTTTTATGAATAATCTTTGGCATAAGCAAAATGAATGCATGGTTGACTCTTAACTCTGTAACAAACAATAAAACATTACAAGACAGGACTACATTGAACACACTTGCAGGAGACATTTTAAAAGTTTGCTAAAATGATTATTTCTGTCTTTGATGGGATGAAAAACATTGTGGGAAAAGGAGAAAATGCTGGCTGCCAGCATTTTCTCCTTTTCACACAATGTTTTCAAACTGTTTTTTTCTCGGGGTTGTTCAAAGTCAGGATTGTATGGTAAAGAGTTAACAAGTGATAAGTTCTTTTCAAAATGTTTAAAGTTGCCTATGAATCATAACCAAACAGTCTCATGTCAGAAAGGCCCTTAACCCTTATCCTGCCGTTCGCGACCATGGATGACTTCTGCGGAGAGTGTATAGCAAAATCAGCCTGCACAGCCCAGCCCAATTACCTTACATTCCGCAAAGTAGTTTTGTGTTGACAATTTTTAATCGGCGGGATAAGGGTTAAAAAGAAAATTCTGAAAACATTGTGGGAAGAGGGGAAAATACTTGTAGTAAGCTACTGATTCAAGCTGTTGTGTGAAAATGCTTTCACTTAGGATAGGTCAAAAACTTTGATGTTTGGTGAAGGCCATAGGTCACAACTTTACCCATTACCACACAATCCCTACTTTTGACGACCCTGAGAAAGAAGCCTTTAGAAAACATTGTGGGACAAGGAGAAAAGCTGATAACCATTCAATTTACCAGACCACAAAATGTTAGACTATCCAGATTGAGAGCAGTTGCACAGAACATTTTAGATGTTACTAAGGATTGGTTTTGTTTTGGGTTTTGTTAGACAACATTGTCGGAAAACAGGAAAATGTTGGTAAAATACCAGCATTTTTTTCTTTTCCCACAATGTTTTCAAAAACCTTCCTACCTATGTTTGTTAAATCGTCTGATTGTTTGGTATAGGGTTAAAGATAATATAATAGTACAAAGATGTACAATTTTGCTTTTGGATTTACTCTGTATGACATGCTGCATTATTCTGATCTATAGTGGCCTCAAAATGACAGTATTCAAATTGTTTTACACCCAGGGATAAAGTCTATTCATTCACTTTGCAGCTTATCTCTTTCCATAATCTTGATGATCAAAGAAGCTTTCATGGACAGTGTAGATCAGAGATCAGATTGCACAGAATGTGCAGTCTGATCTTTGATCTACACTGTCCACTGTCCACTCTTATATTCTAGATTATAACTGAAATGTCTCTTCATCGTGATTGGAACTATATTTGTAGCCAGTAAAAAAGTAAAGGTTATTTATTCACTTAACAGTTAAAGGGTACAGCATTTTTCTGACGTCCTCCAAGGAGTTCGACACTAACTGAATGATGAACACCTTCGGTAGCTAGATGACGGGCTGCATGCAAGAGCCATTGTTACTGATGTTCTTTTATTTGACACCGTCTGTCTGTTTGCATCCCCAGGGCTCAGTGTCTTTACTTAGAGAGGTCTATGTTTGACATTAATGTTATTGGAAACCATTTCAAAGACAGTGTCTTTGAAAACGAGCCATCAGCCATAAGTGCAATTTACTGACCCGTCCTAGGTTTATTGCTTTCTGCATGCAATGTTTGGACATTTGTGACAGAGTTTATGATTGGTTGAATATTTGGATATTTGTGCTGGGTTTTATGATTGGTTTCTTGGTTTTGTGGTGTTTTTTTTTTTAATATGATTAATTTTCTTTCCTTTTTTTGTCATCAAGGATTTAGATAATGGAACACTTCAGCTTATATTATGGTTTATATATTAACAAATGATAGCTAAGCATTAAGTCTGAAAAGGAGCTAAACCTGTAGTAAACTATATGTACCATTGCATTCAGAAACCATTGCTGTAATAACACCAGATCTTTAACTCTTTACCACACAGTCCCGAGTTTTAATGACCTTGAGAAAGAAAGCTTTAGAAAACATTGTTGGAAAAGGAGAAAATGCTGGTAACCAGCATTTTCTCCTTTTCCCACAATGTTTTCAAAACTTCCAAATAGAAATTTTAGTTTTTGAGTCACATTTAATTTATCCTCTGCAAATGCTGTCAATTTGGAGTGACTGGACAAGTCTAAATTTTTTTGCCATTTGGTAAAGAGTTAGGGAAAAAGAGCAGCAAAATGCCTATTACAAGCAAATACTTTGGCCCATTTGCTCTTTTACCATATAACAAAGCTTTGGCCATGTCCAAGTTAACTCATTAGCAAACGGCAAAATTTTAGGTTTGCCCAAATTGAAAGCATTGGCAGACGACAAAATAAAAGTGACCGAAAATTTGAAATCTATATTGTGAAGGGTAGAAAACATTGTGGGGAAAGGAGAAAATGCTGGTTACCAGCATTTTCTCCTTTTCCCACAATGTTTTCTAAATGTTTTTTTCTCAGGGGCGTCAAAAGTAGGGATTGTGTGATAATGGGAAATGAGATGGCTCACATTGTACAAGGTATCATGGAAAGGAGAGAAAACATTTCAGGAAAGGCAGAAAAGCTTGTAACTAGCACTTTCTCCTTTTCTAGCACCTTTTTCTTTCCGTTTTCTTTCCGGCGATTTTTGCACCTCTCACCTCTGATGCACGTGAGAAGAGTAGTGAGTGGCTATGGAAAGAAAGTTGTGTCAGTACTGGCGTGAGATAGGCAGGAAACACATGTGTGTGTCATTTACCACCATGATATGACCATAGATGTTAAAATGGAATTAAACTCCAATACAGATCAAACAATCGCACACTTTTCAAAACATGTTTTTCCGTGAAATTGCGAGATTGTGTGGTTAAGGGTAACAGAGAAATCCAAGTTGATCAAAGAACAAGGATTTAATGGATAGGAAATTGTGGTTTGTATGGTAATGAAAAAAAAACTTAAGAAAAAGAAGCAGTCAAAAGGCAATAATTACTCTTGCCCAAAAATTTGAAAAAAATGGCGTCTCCAGCAGATTTTTACGGAAATCGGTTAGCCCTTCATTCAAAGGATGAAATTTTGGAATGGACTTCATTTGAAGCATAATTGAAAATGACAAATTCATAATGCAGAAATGGTGATTTCTGTGTTTGACAGGGTAAAAAACATTGGGGGAAAAGGAGAAAATGTTGGTTACCAGCATTTTCTCCTTTTCCCACAATGTTTTCTAAAGGTTTTTCTCGTCAAAAGTAGGGATTGCTTGGTAATTGGTTAAAAACAAATATCAACATTTCAGCAGCAACATTTTGTCATCCAAGTACTTTTGAAATGGAATAGTGTAGTATTGTTGGTGTGTGGTAATGGGTAAAATTAGAAATGATATTTACAACCCCAATTCCCTTTGATGCCAGAGTGGATTGTTTTTGGTCATGTTTGCCAGTGTCACATGGGAACCTTTTGAGATAATTATTATCTGAAGTCACTCATGAAATGCTTTTTGACTTGGGCGAGAATTTTTGTCCATGTTAGCAAAATAGGAGGGACATTTTGTGTCAAAAGGCATTAGATGTGCCATTTGTTGGTAAGTAAAGAAGTAGCACAGAGATTTTGGTTCTTGATGCAAGTGAACAGTATTACTAGTATAGGTGTGAGTTAACTAACTCTTTACCAAACAAGCCTGGGTTTTGACGACTCTGAGAAAGAAGCCTTTTGAAAACATTGTTGGAAAAGCAGAAAATGCTGGAGCATTTTCTGCTTTACCCACAATGTTTTATCCCCCCAGAGAACAAGTTTCAATTTTTGAGTCGGGTTATTTTTTTTTTGTTTGCAAATGCGTTCAATTTGGACTTATCTAAAATTTTGTCGTTTGGTAAAGAGTTAAGGATAAAATTTTTGGCTGGGGTAGCACCAAGCCCTTTAGCTCATTTGATAGCATTTTTGAGGCCAGGAGGTCAATGGTTTGATCACCAGCCCAGCAAGTTTGTCTCCAAGGATTGTCTATAGTCATTGTGACAGGATTGATCCCTCTCTCACCCCTGACAGGTGTTTTGAGAATGGTTGGATGGAAAAGCAGTCTGTGGTTTGGAATGAATATTGTATGGAGTACTTTTGAGAAGCATGGATAGGTGCACTGGCCCCAGCAATGTAACTAAAACCATGCAATAAATAAACCATTCAAAAAAGATAGAACTCTGTATACAGTAACTTTTTTATTTCATTGATCAGGTTGTTTGTATGACACTTTAACCTTTACCACACCATCCTGATTTTAGCAATCCTAAGTAAGAAAGCTTTAGAAATACCATGGGAAAAAGGAGAAAATGCTTGTAACCAGCATCATTAGCTCCATTTGCCAAAGGCCAGCGTGGCTTATGTCATGGCCTGGTGTCCGTTGTGCGTCCGTGTGGGTGTCTGGCCGTCCGTGTGTGCATTAACTTTTATTTCAAACATCTTCTTCTCTGAAACTACCCATCCAATTTTAATGAAACTTCACAGAAATGATCCTGCCATGGTCCTCTTTAGAATTCCTTGAAAGAATTTGATTCCTTTAAAAACCCTGGTTGCCATGGCAACAAAACTGAAAAATATTGAAAATCTTTAAAATCTTCTTCTTTGAAACAATAATGCTAAGGGCTTCCAAATTTTGCATGTAGCTTTATCTAGTGGACCTCTACCATGTACCTTCAAATAATAGCCCTGGGGTCAAAATTGGTCCCGCCCCGGGGGTCACAAGTTTTATATGGGCTTATATAGGGATAACTTTAACATCCCTCTGGTACCTAGGTATAGGGCCTAGGGCTACCAAATTTGGCATGTATATTCATCAAGTGGGTGTCTACCTAGAATGCCCAAACTGTAGCCCTGGGTTCAAATTTGGCCTGGTCCCAGGGACACAAGTTTTATATGGGCTTACTACAGGGAACATTTTGAAAATCTTCCATTACCTAGGGATTAGGCCTAGAGCTACCTTTGGTATGTAGCTTTATCAAATGAGTCTTCTACAAAGGGTGCCCAAATTGTAGCCGTGGGGTCAAATTTGGTCTCTTCCCATGGGGTCACAAGTTTTACATGGGCTTGTATTTGGAAAACTTAAAAAAATCTAATTGTATTTAGCCATTACGCCTAGTAACCATTATAAGACCAAGGGCTACTAAATTTAGCTCTGCCTCATTGGTCTGATGTTTATTTAGGAATCTTTGAAAATCTTCTTGTTTATAACCACACTTTCTAGACCTGTATTACTAGTACATGTATTTGATATTGGGCTTTATCGTGTGGACCTTCACCAGGATTCAAGTAATTATAGCTTTGTGGAGAAAAAGGGCTATGCCTGGGGATCATAACTTTCTCGGATTTTATAGAAAAAATTTAGTATGTCTTCAAGTTTGAAACAAAATGGCCAAGTATTGTAATATTTAGCGTATAGTGTTATTATTTATTAGCCAGTGGAGTGATACAGGGCCCTCTGTTTCCTTTTTCCCACAATATTTTTAACCCTGTTAATGACAAATTCCACCATTTAAGCCATCTTGTATTGTTAATTTGTTATTCCTATTAATTTGGACAAGTCTTAACTCTTGACCACATAATCATGACTTTTAAGGACCTTGAGATAGAAGCCTTTTGAAAACACTGTGGGAAAAGGAGAAAATGTGGGTAACCAGCATTTTCTCCTTTTTCCATAATGTTTTCTACCCTCCTGGAAACAAATTCCAATTTTTGAGTTATGTTTATTTTGTTGTCTGCAAGTGCTTTCAATTTTGACCAGTCTAAAATTTTGTCGTTTGATAAAGAGGTAATGCTTTCCCAGGGGACAAAATTTTAGATATCTTCAAGTTGAAAATAGTTTTTGTCAGTGTGGTAGCATTTTGTATAATTTCTGTTTTCAAAAATGATTCACAGTAAAGTATCCATTCTTTTTTTTTCGACCATCTTGGAACGAATTATGGTACTGAATTGAGAGTGTGACATTCCAGTTAGGAAGATACTAGTATAACTGCATTATTCTGGATGCCTATAATAGATTACAGTGACTTGGAGATTATTTCAGCTCTGTCACCTCAAGTGGTCTTTTCTTGTTCACCCAGTTTGAAGAAATTTTGGTTTATGGAGGCAGAATAAGAGTACTGTACTTTTATGCCTTGAACTAAGGTTCATGAATAGGTCACAAATACTTGTGCAATGCATTTATCCCATTACCACACAATCCCTACTTTTGACGCCCCTCAGAAAGAAGCCATTAGAAAACATTGTGGGAAAAGGAGAAAATGCTGGTAACCAGCATTTTCTCCTTTTCCCACAATGTTTTCTTCCCTTCACAAAACAAATTTCAAATTTCTAGTCACTTTTATTTTGTCGTCTGCAAATGCTTTCAATTTGGACCAGTCTAAAATATTGTCGTTTGGTAATGGGTTAATGATTTTGTAGCTGAACTCTTTACCAGATGAAATTGAAAGAATATGGAGATGACAAATCTGGAATGGGCTAAAAATTGGCATTTTTATCTGCTTTGGAAGAAAACAATGTCGAAAATGGAGAATATACCCATTGTGAGTTTTCAACCTCAGAGCCGTAAAAACAAAGGCTGTCTGGAAAAGGGTTAAAATGCATTTATCAACAGAGCCAATTTTAGCAGTACATGCACTTATTATGCCCCTGCAAAACGAATGTTTTCGGGGGTATACTAAAATCAGCCTGTCTGTCCATGTGTATGTCTGTCCGTGTGTCCTTCAGTCTGTCCGTCTTTGTACAAAATACCAGTAATTTTGTGTCGCAAATTCCTCCTACAGTTTTCCTTCAATTGTATATATATTGATCATATATTGAATATTTGCAAGATGCAATTTTCAAGTGTCAACTCTTTCTGGTTGAGGAATTACATCCCCTTGAACTTGATACTTTTTTTTCTGTCAAAGGGCTGGTGGGGGTATTAAGTCACATTTAGTGACGGCTCTAGTTCATGTCTGATCTATAGCAAATTAAGAGTGGCCAAAAAGGTGGTACTTTTAGCTGTTAGGGAAGAAAACACTGGAAAATGGAGGAAATGCTTGTTATGAGCATTTTCTCCTTTTTCGAAAGTGGTTTCAGATGTCTCCAACCTCAGAGCTGTAAAAACAAGGGCAATCGTAACTCTTTACCAAACGACAAATTTATAGAGTGGTCCAATTTGAAAGCATTTGCAGACAACAAAATAAATATGACTGAAAAATCTCAATTTGATTTGAAGAGGGTAGAAAACATTGTGGGAAAAGGAGAAAATGCTGGTTACCAGCATTTTCTCCTTTTCCCACAATGTTTTCAAAAGGCTTCTACCACAGGGTCGTCAAAAGTCGTCATTGTGTGGTAAAGGGTTAAAAAGGGTTAAAAACACATTTATCAACAGAGCCCATTTTAGTGGTACATGCACTTATTCATTTCTGATCTATAGCTTTGTAGACTTTGAGTTGATTTTCTATTGAATGAAAAAAGACAGTATTGCCAAAAATAAGTATAGTTTCTATTTGCAACAGTGCAGATTCAGATCAGACTGTACAGATTATGCAGTCTGATATTATTCTGTTTAGTGCCAAAATAGCCAAATGAATGAGATTGCAATACCTTGGTCTGATAATGTCTCCTATCTATTTGGCCCTCCAAGGGTTAAATGAAAGATTGCCCAAAACTTGGTTGATTAGATTAATGTCAAAGCAAGTTTAGATTGGATTAATTTGCTTGGACAGCTCTGCATACAGCGTAATTGTCGTTTTTGAGGATTATTGCCGCTACAGTTGACTGTCGATGCTGAGCGGTAATGTAGACTGATGATATTGATCTCACGCTAAGTCAGTGGTGTCTTTTAATATTTCTCCCATACTGGTATCAGAGAGGAAAATAACTGTGACTGCTCTCATCTCTGACAGTTACAATGCTACATGCCGACTGCTTTGGAAAATATTGTTGGAAAAATTAGCCATTGATCCTTTTCATCTACAACTTTTTCCATACTTTTTAAAAGGAAATTGTGTTGATTGTTCAATTTGTCAGACTATTTTCAATAGGTCTTAACTCTTTACCAGACGACAAAATTTGAGCCCTTGTCCAAATTGAAAGCATTTGGAGACGACAATTTTAGTGTGGTTCAAATGATACAGTTTTTCCTTTTTTCCTTTTTTCATGTTTAGTGATAGCTCTGTTTAACTTTGTATTCAAAGCTATTTTTCTTTGGGTTGTACTACTCGAAATTCTGTGGTAAAGTGTAAAAGGTGGATATTTAGAATTTTTACATCTCGCCAAATTAAAAGAATATATATATATCACTGAAATTCAAATGAAAAAATAATACAAATCATCAATAATTAAGATCCATGAGATTACAAAAAAAAAATTTGATGGTGTTCCCTTTAACCCTTTCCCAAACAAGCCCTTGTTTTTACGTGTCTGCAGTACAAGTCTTTTGCAAACAATGTGTTTTCTGCCCGTTCGTATAATTTTCTGCCATTGTTATGAAAGTTAAAATTGTCGTCTGCAAACTCTTTCAGTTTGGAAGAGTCTAAAATTTGTCGTTTGGGAAAGGGTTAAAAAGGCTACATAGCCCCTTTAGGTATTTTTAGATTTAGCGCCAAAAATCAATAAAGCATTGTGGGAATGTCAATTGGCACGTTACTCGTAATGCTTAAATTCCATTACATAACAAACATGTAATAATTATTCGTCTGTGCATTCCTGTATGTAAATGAGCGAATTGATCATCTAAAAATAGAATGTGGTTCCCGTAGGTATCAACCTGGGCCGTAGTAAATCTCATATTTCTCATGTTGTCGGATGGTTTTTGACTACTGAGGTTTTATGAATGAAAATTAAAAGGCTTAGGGAGTATAAGGATGAATTATTTGCAGTTTTGTAAAATTTTCATCCCAAAATCTGAAGGGCCACCTTTAAAGCACATTACCACTGAAGCACATTTACAAGTATAGGATTTCTTTGGTTACCAGCATTTCTCCTTTTCCCAAAATGTTTTCAAATATATTACAAAACCAAAGCTTAATTGTACCAATTTCAAATTTGTTGTCTGTAGTAATGTTTTTTTCAAATGGATCAACAGACTGTTGTTAGGGAAATGGGTATGGAAATCGGTCAACTCTTTTTTCCTTCGACAGTCAGTATTTGTTGCATATTTAGTAGATGAGTTTGTTAAACATTGTGACAGATGCAAAGTGATGAGTTTCCAGGAGCTAATCTACTGTAATTGTATCCCTTCAGTCCAATTATTTCAATTTTTCTGGCTCCCATAAGTTAATCTTGCAATGTCGTTAGGTAAAGAGTTTAATCTTTACCAAACGACAGAATTCTAGACTGGTCCAAATATTGAAGGCACTTGCAGACAACAAAATAAACATAAGTAAAAGATTGAAATTTGTTTCCATCAGGATAGAAAACATTGTGGGAAAAGGAGAAAATGCTGGTTACCAGCATTTTCTCCTTTTCCTACAATGTTTTCAAAAGCATTGTACGAAAATTCGGTATTATACGTATATTTCCACTTTGAAATAGTCCAGTAGTCATAGGGCTCAGGGAAAATGGGTAATGACAATTTCAAGGAGGAATGTCGTGAAGATGGAATGCACATTGCTGAGTCAAGAGGACAGTAAAGCTGTGTTCCTCCGTTAAAACATAATTGAATCTCTCCCTGGTCAATTGTTCTTAAATAATGTGGTAATTTATTTTCATTAAACACAGTTAAAGACTTGTCACTGGGGAGCCATTCTTGTCCTGTTGAAATGATAGGACAGTGAATTTGTCAATTGTTTTACATAACTTTATGAGAAAATTGGAGAGAAATTCATAAATGGGAAAATGTCGACTTAAAACAGACTTTGAAGTGGGATTTCTCTGTGGTATTTTTTGTAGCTCTGACTTGCTTTTTGTTTGTTTGTGTGTTCAAATATTGCACTTGCTATGGGGTTCATTTCTGGCACTTCTAAAATGGAAGTCTCCCTAGTGGAATCCAAAACCTAATGGAGAAAACTTATTTTTTATCAAAAAACAGATAAATGGGTGACTTTTTTTAATTTGAACAGTTTCTCTACTTGTAACATTTTGTTTGCTATGATTTTTTTATCCATTATAAAACATTTGCATACATTATTAGTATTCTCAATAATGAGACGCCCCGGTGATGTTTTTCATATTTGGACATTTACTGTACACCGTACCAGGCAACCAGTCGAGAAAAAAAAACATCGCCTTTGGGGACAGTTATCTGTACTAACATTATTAGATATCATATAAATTGTCTTTGTTCAGTGCTTTTAGCAGCAGCTGAATTTTTATATAACCAAGTGACAAGAAAATTTATATATTTTTTTTTTAAATCTTTTTTTGTGTGTGTGTTTTTTCTTGGCATGTTCATTCCTATATTACTGCACTTTTAGTTAGCAAGTTGAGCTTCTGAACTACCAAAAGGCAAAATAAGATGTATATGTACATTTTTTGTCACCCATCATTTAAACCATGTACCACATAATCCCAAGTTTTAACAAGCTTGATGAGGAAGGCTTTTGAAAACTTTGTGGGTAAAGGAGAAAATGTTGGTACTCAGCATTTTCCACATTTCCCACAATATTTTCCTCCCTATCAAAGGCAGAAGTCTTCATTTGGACTACATTTTGTATTGTCATCTGCAAATGGTTTCAAATTTTTTGAGTTCAAAATTTTGCCATAATTATGGTAAAGATTTAACCCATTACAACACAATCCCTACTTTTGACGACCCTGAGAAAGAAGCCTTTAGAAAACATTGTGGGAAAAGATAAAATGTTGGTAACCAGCATTTTCTCCTTTTCCCACAATGTTTTCTACCCTTCATTAAAACAAATTTCAAATTTTCAGTCACTTTGTCATCTCCAAATACGTTCCATTTGGACAAGCCTAAAATTTTGTCATTTGGTAATGAGTTAAAGATTCTGTGTACTTGATTATTTTTCAGGTTACAAGTGTTGAAAATAGGGAGAAAGTGACAGAAAATGTTAAAAGAGATCTGCAGCGAGACCATGAAAAAGACAGAAGAGGTTATACTTTATTAGTTTTGTCAGCTGTTAACCTTTAAATAGACAATTTGACAATCCTGACAAAGAAATCCACTGAAATTTGTGTGTGAAAAGGGACAAAACGCTGGTAACCAGCATTTCTCCTTTTCATCCTACTATGTTTAGCACCATTTCATAACAGAAGCCAATTATTTAAAGTAAAATTTCATATTTTACCTACAAGTGCTTTCAATTAAGTTGAGAAGAGGATTAAATACTGATGGTGGTCATTTTCTCCTTTTCCCATAATGTTCTGACCTTTCACACACACAAATGTTTGGGCCTATTTATCATATCATCTGCAAATCCTTTCAATTCTGACCAGTCTATGATGATGACTTGTGGTAAAAAGTTAAAGCACTGAATTAATGAAAAGGACCAAAATGTATCTTTAATCCCTGGTCTTTATGATCCAGAGGAAGAAGCCTTCTGAAAATATTTTGGGAAAAGGAGAATATGGTAGTAACCATCATTTTCTCCTTTTCCCACAATGTTTTCTACTCTTCTAAAGGTAAGTTTCAATTTTTGAGACATGTTTATTTTATCATATCATATTTTATCATTGAATGCTTTCAATTTGGACAAATCTTAAACTTTGTCCTCTGGTTAAGATTTGAAATAAAATACAGCTGAAATACTACTATTGCCATTATCATTCTTGTTTTGGCTACAAAGTTGTGGAGAGTGTAGGTTCAAGATCATGTTGCATGTTCTGTGAATTCTGATCTTGTTCCACACTGTCCTGAAAAGCAAATATAGCAAAGTTCAGCTCTTTAACCCTTTATCAAACAACAAAATTGTAGACTGGTCCAAATTGAAAGCATTTGCAGACGACTGAATGAATGTGACTTAAGAATTAAAACTTGTTTTAGGGAGGGAAGAAAACATTGTGGGAAAAAGGAGAAAATGCTGGAGACCAGCATTTTCTCCTTTTCCCACAATATTTTCAAAAGGCTTCTTTCACAGGGGTGTTAAAAGTCAGGATTGTGTGGTAAAAGATAAAAGCCGAACTCCAACTATATAGGTGGCAGTTTCTTGGAGAAGTTATGGGTAAAGATCTGATGTTAAAGAACTTGAAGTCTGATCTCTGTAACCCTTTACCAAACAAACCCCGGTTTTTAAAACCCTGAGATAATTATAAGCCTTTTGAAAACATTGTTAAACAATGTTAAAAGAGATCTGCAGCGAGACCATGAAAAAGACAGAAGAGGTTATACTTTATTAGTTTTGTCAGCTGTTAACCTTTAAATAGACAATTTGACAATCCTGACAAAGAAATCCACTGAAATCTGTGTGTGAAAAGGGACAAAACGCTGGTAACCAGCATTTCTCCTTTTCATCCTACTATGTTTAGCACCAATTCATAACAGAAGCCAATTATTTAAAGTAAAATTTCATATTTCACCTACAAGTGCTTTCAATTAAGTTGAGAAGAGGATTAAATACTGATGGTGGCCATTTTCTCCTTTTCCCATAATGTTCTGACCTTTCACACACACAAATATTTGGGCCCATTTATCATATCATCTGCAAATCCTTTCAATTCTGACCAGTCTATGATGTTGACTTGTGGTAAAAAGTTAAAGCACTGAATTAATGAAAAGGACCAAAATGTATCTGTAATCACTGGTCTTTATGATCCAGAGGAAGAAGCCTTCTGAAAATCTTTTGGGAAAAGGAGAATATGGTAGTAACCATCATTTTCTCCTTTTCCCACAATGTTTTCTACTCTTCTAAAGGTAAGTTTCAATTTTTGAGACATGTTTATTTTATCATCTGCAAATGCTTTCAATTTGGACAAATCTTAAACTTTGTCCTTTGGTTAAGAGTTAAAATAAAATACAGCTGAAATACTGATATTACCATTATCATTGTTGTTTTGGCTACAAAGTTGTGGAGAATGTAGGTTCAAGATCATGTTGCATGTTCTGTGAATTCTGATCTTGTTCCACACTGTCCAGAAAAGCAAATATAGCCAAGTTCAGCTCTTTAACCCTTTATCAAACGACAAAATTGTAGACCGGTCCAAATTGAAAGCATTTGCAGACGACTGAATGAATGTGACTTAAGAATTAAAATTTGTTTTAGGGAGGGAAGAAAACATTGTGGGAAAAAGGAGAAATTGCTGGTGACCAGCATTTTCTCCTTTTCCCACAATGTTTTCAAAAGGCTTCTTTCACAGGGGTGTTAAAAGTCAGGAGTGTGTGGTAAAAGATTAAAGCTGAACTCCAACTTTATAGGTGGCAGTTTCTTGGAGAAGTTATGGGTAAAGATCTGATGTTTAAGAACTTGAAGTCTGATCTCTGTAACCCTTTACCAAACAATCCCTGGTTTTTACGACCCTGAAATAATTATTAGCCCTTTGAAAACATTGTGGGAAAAGGAGAAAATGCTGGTAACCAGCATTTTCTCCTTTTCCCACAATGTTTTCTACCCTGCTTGAAACAAATTTCAATTTTTGAGTTATGTTTATTTTGTCATCTGCAAGCGCTTTCAATATGGACCTGTCTAGAATTTTGTGGTAAAGGGTTAATTGTAGACGACATTTCCGCTTGCTGCAGAGTACTTCCAAAAATGAAGTTGAAAAAGCAAAAATTCCTGGTAGATTTAAAAATTTTGTCATTGCTATGGTGCTTTTTGTCATATCTAAAACTTTGAACTCAATGTTTTCTAATGCGGTCAACTGCAAGACGAAAACTCAGCTGCTGGTGATGACTTGTCAGTCACTTCGAAGTCTTGTTGTTCCTTTTGTAAGTGTGGTTGTGGAGCAAGTCTGATATGAGGCCAGTTTCAAAGTGACTGATAAAGTACTAGTTTACAAATCCAACTTTTAAATAATCCTGATAAACAAGGCCTTTGAAACCATTAAGGGAAAAAGGAGAAAATGTTGGAAATCAGCATATTTCCCACATTGTTTTCTATCCTTTCACAGACAAATCACTGTTTGATCAGTATCTAATTTGTTGTCTCCAGTTGCTTTCAATTCTGACCATGTGAAAAATTTTGTCATTTGGTAGACAGTTAGAATAGTCAGGAATATTAAATAGGTGAACTGTCATTCAGATGACTGAAATAACAGTGATGTTACATTTGAACGTAAACACACGCAAACTGTTATTATATCTTTTTTTGTGTTTGAAATATTTCAGATTTTCAACACAAGATTCAAAATCTCGCATCTGACCTTGAGAAATCAAGGTCAGAGAAAGCAGATGAAATGGCTTTACGGGTACAAATGGAAAGTAAAGTGAGAGTAAGTAATCTTTTGACTGTTATCACATTTCTTTTTAGATATAAGTGTAGCAGGGTACAGGTATTTGGTGATATATCGTGCGGCCATATCGACATGTGGTTCGGTAGCTCAGTTGGTTAGAGAGCAGGAACAGTTTCCTGTTTCCCTGGGTTCAAATCCCGGTTGAGCCGCGATATATTTTTCACCACCTGTTACTTTTGGCACCCACCGTAAATAACCCACGATGTGGATGGCTACTGCTTAGGCACCTCGAGAACGTTTCACAATGTTTCTCTGTCTCCAGAATTCGGGACGAATTCTAAAATTTGGAGGGGGTAAATGTAGCCGGGTACAGGTATTTGGTGATATATCGTGCGGCTGTATCGACGTGTGGTTCGGTAGCTCAGTTGGTTAGAGTGCAGGAATGGTATTCCTGAGACCCTGGGTTCGAATCCTGGTCGAGCCGCGACATATTTTTCACCACCTGTTACATAAGTTTTCCATCATCATAGTTTATTTAAATATTTTTATAAAAGAAGCATTTTTTATGTGCCCATCCGGCTGGCTCAGTGGTGAGCATGTCAGACTCATGACCTGGTGGTTGTAAGTTCAATACCTCGTTGAGGCGAACTTTCTTTCTGGGGTATATTTGCCTCTCACCTCTGCTGAAGCATGTGAGAAAGGTAGTCGGTGGCTTTGGCAAGAAAGTTGTGTTAGTACTGGTGTGAGAAAGCCAGGAAACACATGTGCATCACCAACTGCCATGATATGACCTTAGCTGTTAAAATGGCGTTAAACTGAAATACAGCCTACATTTTTTATTGCCTTGCCTGTGTATTTGGTGAAGGGTGCTTTGGGTCCAGAATTTGCTAACGTAGACTTATATGTTTGATAAGATAAAAGTATGAAATAAAAAATACATCATAGCATAAGATACAAACTGAAGTTGTAAAGAGCAATTTCTCAAGTTACAAACAACTTTTAAATGGAAATTATCATAATTAAATCAGCCCTTGAAAGTGCAGACCATTCAAAATGCAATTTCAGTCCTAAATAAAGATCCAAGTGATTGTAATTTTAAGGTGACTTTTTATCTAGAATGACTGAGCAAAATGGACAGTATAGATGAAAGATCATGCTGCACATTTCATGCAGTCTGCACTCTGTAGTCTGATCTGTGCTGCACTGGTTGTAAAAACCTCAAAATCAAAAAAGTTGCTTAACTCATTACCAAACAACAATATTTTAGGCTTGTCAAAACAGAATGCATTTGCAGACGACAAAATGAAAGTGGCTGAAAATTTGAAATTTTTTTGAGAAGAGTAGAAAACATCATGGGAAAAGGAAAAAATGCTGGTTATCAACATTTTCTCCTTTTTGCACAATGATTTCTAAAGGCTTTTTTTTTTCTCAGGGTAGTCAAAAGTAGGGATTGTGTGGTCATGGGTTAAAAGATCAAGGAAAAAAGAACTTTTGCCACAGTTACTTTTATAGAAAAAAATTATATTAATTTCTTGATTGTCTCCACCAACCATATATATTTGGAAAACCATAGAAAAGTGTAGCTCTTTGTATGAAGGAGCAACTTTCCAGATATCAAAGACCTCACTATTGTCACAGATGCTAGGTGACATTTTCCATTTGTGGCTGTTTAACTCTTTTTACTACTGAATATATAAATTCTATTTTTTCAAAGGTTACAATTACATTTCCTCTGTAAAACCAAGAGAGAGTTTCGTCATAATCTAAAATGTAGCTGTGGATAGTGCAGATATTAGATCAGACTGCACATTCTGTGCAATCTGATCTTTATCTGCACTGTCCACAAAAGCCCCTGGTGTCAGCTATAGTATGGAAAGAGTTGATAAATTATTCAGTAAAACACTAGTCATTTTGTTACTAAGCCCATCTCTGTACAAATATGACCTGTTATGCCACCGCAGTTGACAGGGCATTTTTTAATAGTTGTGAAAACAATATCTGCTAGCAATTTGGAGACCAAACTGCACAGGATGACCTTTTGTAACCCAAATTGACACTTCACCACACAGTCCTGACCTTTATCGACCCTGAAAGAGAAGCCTTTTGAAAATATTGTTGGAAAAGGATAAATTGCTGGTAATCAGCATTTTCTGCTTTTCCCAAATTGTTTTCTATACTTCCCAAAACAAATTCAAATTTTGAGTCAATTTTAGTTTGTTGTCTGCAAATGCTTTGAATTTGGACTAATCTGAAAATTTGTCGTTTGGTAAAGAATTAAAACATGCAATGCAAAAGAGCTATTGGTCATAACAAGCTTTCCTATTTTAATTGCATAGACTTCATGGTTTGAAAATGATGTGTATCAAGTTATTCAACTCTTTACCACACAACAAAACTTTAGACTGGTTCAAATTGAAAGCATTTGCAGACAACAAATTAAAGGTGACTGAAAAATTGCAATTTGTTCTGGGAAGGGTAGAAAACACTGGGGAAAAAGGAGAAAATCCTGGTTACCAGCATTTTCTCCTTTTCCCACAGTTTTTTCAAAAGGCTTCTTTCTCAGGGGCGTCAAAAGTAGGGATTGTGTGGTAATGGGTTAACTCTTTACCAAATGACGAAATTTTAGACTGGTTCAAATTGAAAGCATTTGCAGACGACAAAATAAAAGAGACTGAAATTTGAAATTTGTTTTGTGAAGAGTACAAAACATTGTGGGAAAAGGAGAAAATGCTGGTTACCAGCATTTTCTCCTTTTCCCACGATGTTTTCTGAAGACTTCCTTCTCAGGGTCGTCAAAAGTAGGGATTGTGTGGTAATGGGTTAAACGGAATACATGGAATCCGATCTAAGGCAGTTGTTCTTTTTATTTTTGTCATAGGTTCTTGAAAGAGATGTTGAGCAGAAGATTGGCAAGTTTGAAACACTGGTGACAGAGGTACAACTTATCTAGCCATCCATGATATACTTGATTTTAATTTCTTTATCAGCTGACAAAACTTTAGACATGTCAAAATTGAAATCATTTGCAGACAACAAGTAAAAGGTTTTCCTAATGATCACATTTGCCTTTTAACTCTTTACCTAATGACAAAATTTTAGACTGGTCCAAATTCAAAGCATTTGCAGACGACAAAAAGAAAAAGTAAATCAAAATTTGAAATTTCTAGTGGGATGGGAAGAAAAAATTGTGGGAAAAGGAGAAAATGCTGGTTACCAGCATTTTCTCCTTTTCCCACAATGTTTTCTTTCTTAGCGTCGTTAAAAGTCAGGATTGTGTGGTAAAGGGTTAAAAGGTGAAAGCATTGTGGCTAAAGGAAAAAGACTCTGGTACCAAATTTTAATTTTTTTCACAGTCTTTTTATAAGTCTGTTTTCTTAAGCCGTACCAAACAATTTTATGTTTTTACAACCCTCAGGAAGAAGGGCTTTGAAAACATTGTGGGAAAAAGAGAAAATGTTGGTAATAGCATTTTCTCCTTTTGCCACAATGTGCTCTACTCTTTGACAGAAAATTTGTTGTCTGTGAATGCTTTCACTTAGAATGAGTCCAAAATCTTGTTACTAGTATTTTGGAGAGGGTCTCCTTTTCCCACAATGTTTTCAAAAGGCTTCTACCTCAGGGTAGTCTAAAACCGTCATTGTGTGGTAATGGGTTAATTTTGGAAATACAAGTATTTTCAATGATACTCTTCTTCTATGATGATATGAAATAGCTGAATACATTCTATGATGTGTTTTCAGCATACTACACCTTACTAAAAAATCTCATTAGTTTAAGTCTGAGAGGAAAGTATCTAGAAAGGACAAAAACTAAGACTAATTTTTTTTTTTTTAACAAAATTATTTGGACACTTTCATGCAGAGCTCAGAAACAATAATGAAAAAAGAATGGCAAATGGAGAAGGTGCCTGTTTAATCTTTTTCAAAACAACAAAATTGTTGACTGGACCAAATTGAAAACACATGTAGACAAATTAGAATCAGCTGAATTGATGATTCTTGTCTTTTGATATTTGTGAAAATGAGAAAAACCTTCTCCGTCAGGGTGGAGAATTGAGCAACTTCTTCGTCTGTCAGTAGATCTACAGTATTGCAAAGGTATCAATAAGTGCTTTCAAGGATAAGTAAATTAAATTTTGGGTCACATCAAAGTGAACAGTTTCCATGATATGAGATGTTTAAGCTTTTATTTTAGCTGGAAGAGGCTCGGGGATTATTGAGAAGATTTGAATCCCAGGTTAGGCAGCAGCAACAGGATCTGGATTTCAAAAACAGTGAGTTAGAAACAGTGAGGAATGAGCTGGCAGAGCTTTGGACTACACACAACCAGCTGACAGAACATTCGAGTCAACAGGCGGACCTTATACGTCAGATACAGTCACTGCAGACAGACACACAGAAAAGTTTGTATTTCTTTTTATGTGTTTTCATACTACAATCATACATTTTTTCCAGACTTAGAACACAATTGTAGCTAAACTAAAGTTGCTTCAAAAGCTGTATGTTTGTTAGTTTTAAACCCTTCACCACACAATCCGGATTATTTATGACCTGGAGGAAAAAAGCTTTTCAAAGCATTAGAAAAGTAAAATATTTTGGTAACCAGCATTTTCTCCTTTTCCCACAATGTTTTCTTCCTTTCACAAGACGAATTTCAAATTTCAGTAACTTTTATTTTGTCGTGTGCAAATACTTTCAATTTGGACCAGTCTTAAAATTTGTTGTTTGGTAATGAGTTAACATTTTAACCCTTTCCGAAACAACAAATTTTGGACTCTTCTAAACCAAAAGAGTTTGCAGATGACAATTTTGGATATGGAGAAAATGGCAGAAAGTTCTCAAAATGGCTAGAAAACACTGTAGAAAAAGGAGAAATTGCTCGTTATGCGTAATTTCTCCTTTTTCCACAGTGTTTTCTAAAGACTTTTACTGCAGACACTTAAAAACTAGGGCTTGTTTGGGAAAGGGTTAAACTGAAAAGTTGTACTAGTTTATGCCCATGTATATTAGTACTCAGTAGTTCCTGATTCATCAATTTTTTTTGTACATTTCTCACTCACAGTGATGAAGAATCAAGAAGAGGCCTACAACATAGAGAGCAAGTCCGTACAACAGGTAATTGTCATCATGTGTTTGAATTATATTTGTTAGAAGTCTATTGAAAAAACAATTCTATCAGCTTCTTAACCCATTACCACACAATCCCTACCTTTGACGACTTTGAGAAGGACGTCTTTTGAAAACATTTTAGGAAAAGAAGAAAATGCTGGTAACCAGCATTTTCTCCTTTTCCTACAATGTTTTCTACCCTTCCTAAAACAAGTTTTATTTTTTGAGTCATGTTTAATTTTTGGCGTCTGCAAATGCTTTCAATTTGGACAAGCCTAAAATATTGTCGTTTGGTAATGAGTTAAATAACAAGACATGACAATTTAAACTTACTTTCCAGCAAATCTGATATTTCTTAGCATACTATGCATTTACATGCTTATAAGCCATACTTTAGCAAACAATTTTGATACTTTTTACAAATGCATTAAACCCCCTTTTCATTGAGTCAGGTACATATGTTGGGAAGGAAAAGATTCAGAAAACATTTGTGAAGGAATTCTGAATAATTCCTTCTTTCCTGTAATGATTTTTAAAAAGGTGTTGTTTTTGAAGGACTTAACTCTATACCAAACCACAAAATTTTGGACTGGACCAAATTCAAAGCATCTGCAGCCATCACATTAAACCTTGGTAATATTGTGATTTCTGATTTCATAAGGTAGAGAACATTGTGGGAAAAGGAGAAAATGATGGTTGCAAGCATTTTCTCCTTTTCCCTCAATATTTTCTATTGGCTTCTTTCTCAGGGTTGTTGAAAGTTGGGATTGTGTGGTAAAGAGTTAAGGCATCAGTAATATTTTCACAAGTGGCTGTGCCACTTGTAAAAATATTACCAATGATGTTCACTGGATGAAATGAATTTCAATCCTATACTGAAAAAAATCAAATATTCTATTTATTTCATGCTTTTTTTGGGTTATTCACCATGGTGTACACCCTCCACCTAGCAACGCAATCCAATATTGTGTCAAGCTATAAAGCACGAAATAAAAGACAATATGACCTTTACATTACAGATGTATTCTGAGCTGACAGAGAGATATGATCTAGCCAAGAAAGCAGAGTCTGAACTGAGATCGCAGGTTTTGGCTTTGAAGAAGGTGAGTCTTGTATACTTTCACAACCTATATTGTTTTTCGTGGAATTTGTTGAACAAGTTTGGGCTACTTTCAAATAATTCCTGTCATTATATAGCAACAAATAGCATATCTCTTTTCCACATGACAAAATTTTAGCCTTTTACAAATTGACAGCATTTGTGGACAATATGTTAAATGTTACTCAACCCTTTACCACACCACGACGACTTTTAACGACCCTGAGGAGGAGGTCTTTTTGAAAACTTTGTGGGAAAAGGAGAAAATGCTGGTAACCAGCATTTTCTCCTTTTCCCACAAAGCTTTCTAAGCTATCAAAGAAATATTGCATCATTTGAGCTCCTATGAAATTATCATCTGCACATGCTTTTGAGTTGGATAAGTCTATAGTTCTGCTGTAAGGTAAAGGGTTAGAACAGGAAGTTTGTCTGTCAAAGGATGGAAGCATTTGCAGACGACAAATTGAATGTAATACAAATGATGACTTTTGTCTACAAAAGGGTAGAAAACACTGTGGGAAAAGGAGAAAATGCTGGTTACCAGCATTTTCTCCTTTTCCCACCGTGTTTTCAAAAGGCTTCTTCCTTAGGGTTATCAAAAGTTGGGATTGTGTGGTTAAGCGTTATTTGTGCATTTACTTGGTTTTTACGGTACTGAGCAGGATTTTGAAATGTCCTTCCCAGGGATATTTCCATGAAAAATACCGGATGCCATAAGTTAGGATTAAACCCTTGGCTGCAAGATTATGAATACCACACCTAAGCTAATTGTGACCCTCTTCTTATTTAGACACAATTTGTTGAAACAAAGATTTGCATGAATGAAACGCCAGAAAGCCAAAAGTATCTACTTTTGTGGGTTAGAAAACAGTATGAGTAATGAAGTAATTCCCTGACCAAATCCTGTGTTTTATCGGCCTTGAAAAGGAATGCTTTTGAAAACATTGATTGGAATCAACAGCATTTTCTCCTTCTCCCACAGTGTTTTGTACCTTTAAAAGCAGAAATCCCATTATTTGAGTCATGTCTAATTGTTGATCAGAAAATACTTTCAAATGGGACAAGTCTTATGAATTTTGCAAGTTGAAAAAAGGTAAAAGAAGCTCCATCAGAGTTGTAACATCTCTTGTGACTTTCTGTTTTCTAGGAGCTGCTAGACAGAGATGATAACATTGCAGAACTTAGACACCAGTTAGATCGTCAACAAAGGATAGATAACAGTGGTAGCTTTCTTGCTAATGAAAAGGTGAGTTAATATTGGTCTTAAAGGTAAGTGACAAACACTTATGGAAGTTAAGTTCAAGCTAAGACCACATAGATTATGCATTCTGATTTTGGATCTGCATTGTCCAGTGGTCTATATAGGGTTAACTCTTTACCACACAGTGCCACCTTTAAAGCCCCTGAGAAAGAAAGCTTTTGAAAACATTGTGGGAAAAGGAGAAAATGCTAGTAACTAGCATTTTCTCCTTTTCCCACAATGTTTTTTACTCGTCCAAAACCAAATTTTAATTTTTGATTCAGAATTAATTTGTTGTTTGCAAACGCTTTCAATATGGGTTAGTCTAAAATTTTGTTGTTTGGTAAAGAGTTAACTTATTATCTCATGAAGACATCTTTCATAGTGGAAGACAGTGTTGAATAAGAGAAGTGTCAAACTCTCACGACAAATGTTTTGGGTTTCAATCCTTTTAATAGCAATGTCAACCTTTGAAGCTACTTCCATCATGGTGTAGGGACTAGTTAGGATTTCTAGCAAATTGTCATCGAAAGTGGTTAGAAGAACTTGTTTTGCAATCTGAAGCCCCGGTCACATATTCACGGAAGACTGCCACGGAAGAGCTACGGTCTAATCGCTCACGGATGACTACGGAAATGACAAATTCCGTAGTCCGCTACGGATCCAATACGGATACACAAGGGTGTGAGTACGGAGTTCGACGGATCTACAGCCAAAATGTAGGTCAGAGTTCCAGGAGTGATACGGACTGTGTCGGTTCGACACGGTTTAATACGGAGCGACACGAATCAGGACGATTGTAGTACGGATACAACACGATTTGCTACGGTGCAGGTACGGATTAATAGGAATAAGAACGATCCGATACGTAGTAGTACGAATCGTCACGGATCGATAGGGACCTACCACGATTTAGCATTCCGTCCAAATGCTCCAGCCCGCTCACTTTCAAAATGCAACAAGTTCGGCCATGAGAGCCTCATACTGGCCATGGACGGGTCTTCGTAAAAGCCAGTCTCTAGTCCACATATTCTCTGTCTTTTATTACCTGATTACCTGATTATTATAATCAATAACCCATCACAAGTTGACAAAATTTGGCCTCCACGAAATTGAAAGCATCTGCATACAACAACTGTAAATTTGGTACAAATGAGCTTCAGTTCCACAATAAGGTAGAAAGCATTGTGGGAAATGGAGAAATTGCCCATTTTGAGCATTTTTTTTTCCGATTTCCTAGAATCAGAATGTTTTCTTGACTTGTCTATTGCAGACCCATAAAAAGAAGGGATTGAATGGCAAAGGGTTCAGTGAAAATATTGATCAATAAAGTTTCTCTTATGTTCATAAAATCTGCTGTTTATTTCACAATTACACTGATTATCGTGAATGTAACTTATGTTTAGGTTTTAAAAGTAAAGTGCTTGTCTATTATAGTTAGTATCACCCATTTCGAATGGGCCAGCCTGGCACCAGGCAGGCAACCAGTAACCATACATATAACTAGCTGGTGGTTCACCAACCAGCCATATCAGAACAAGCTCCTGGCGGGGCTCGAACCTTTGACCTCCTGTTTCGTTGGCGGTTGTCAGAACCACCAGAAACGGTGACAGTTTTATGTACTCGTACTATTTGATCGTTTTACTTGCATGTTTGGCATCATTGTTTGGACAAAATGTCACATTATAATACTGATGTTTATTCATTTTTGTACAATGTTTTGTAAAATATGTAACCTTAAATTAAAGGTATTATTAGTAGTACGATAAAAATATAATTATTACATCTATGTATGTCATGTCATCAAGCTGCTGGACCAGTGCCTTGACATTTTGTGCCATACCAATATCCAGTTACCACCAATTTATGGCAAACATCATTGTTGACAGTTCATGATTGTGAACTCAACAACAAAGCGTAATTGCATTGTATTCTACAACGACAGAGTAAAAATACCCTTGTTGAAGTACATGATTTTGAATTTATCCTACCAAACAATAGTGATCCTTACAATTCCGTACTGTGTCGTGTTGCAACGTAGTAAACCGTAAAAGACCGTGTGAATCCCTGCCTCTCCGTAGTACAACGTATTAAGGTCGTGACTTTCCGTGACAAATCCGTATCATAACATAACTAAAACGTAGTGTAACCGTGCTAATACGTAGTTCTCCGTATCAAATCCTGAAAAACATCTGGGCCTACGGATAAGTACGGACTGATATGGTTTTAATACGGACCAGAACGTATCAGTACGGTCTAATACGGACTAGTAAGGATACGCTACGGTCGTTTGATCCGTAGGGAATTTTTGTGCATGTTCAAAAGTTGTCAAGGACCGCTACAGATATACAAGGACTACTACGAATACCTACGGTTACAATATGGAGAGCTACAGACTAGTACGAGTTGCCACGGACAATGCCGGAACGAATCCGTAGCTCTTCCGTGGCAGCCTTCCGTGAATATGTGACCGGGGTATGATATTCCGAAATTTACGTTATTTGGTTGAAAATTAAATAAAATCGCCTATAACTAGCTATTTCTCCTTTCACCACATTCTTGCTAGCTTATTAGTTTCTAAAGACAATGTCAAGGTATTGTTGTAAACCTGGTGTAGGCATTTGTGGTGTTGCGGGAAAACTTGAATGTTTGATATTACCCCTTTTATTACTGATGATCTTTGCTTCAAACTTTGACAAGTTGTTAAATCTTATTGGGGATCCTATGAAAAAAGAGCAGGTAATTGTCAACAGATATTTTACAAAGTTACGTCCCTATTTCCACTCAGAATTTTAACCCATTACCACACATTTCCTAATTTTGATGCCTTTGAGAAAGAAGCCTTTTGAAAACACTGTGGGAAAAGGAGAAAATGCTGGTTACCAGCATTTTCTCCTTTTCCCTCAGTGTTTTCTACCCTTCCCAGAACAAATTTCTATTTTTTAGTTACCTTTATTTTGTCGTCTGAAAATGCTTTCAATTTGGACCAATCTAAAATTTACTCGTGTGGTAAAGAGTTAACTGAAAATCAAGTTAATGTCGCCAAGTACTTACAACCACCTATGGAGCTGTTGGTTTTTAAGTGGTCTTTTGCAAGACAAAAAGATATCTGCAGTTGGAAAACTGTCACAACTATCAACATTAGATGTAAATGAATCCACCATAATTCAAGGTTTTATTTTAATATTCTGATAAAGGTGGAGCCTGTTTTGGATCTGGAATTCAAAGTTCGAAGTATGCAGAAAGAAATTGATAATCTGAGGCGTCAGCTGGCTGAGAAAGATGGGTAGGTTTTAAACTTTTTAATGTCAGTGGAGTTTTTTTTTAGATTGAATCCCTCTACCCATCCTCGGATACCCCAGGGTCTCCCTATTTGCTACGCTACATCGACCCCTGGGACAATTAGTTGAATTTCCTTCGCTTTACCGCTGGCCGAATGCTGGCTTTTCATTGGTTCCATCATCATTTTGTGATGGGCGAGTGTACTGTACACTATGACGTTTCGTATCGATTTTCGGCGGCTGATTCAAAGTTTTATTAGTCAATTGTCCCAGGGTCGATGTAGCGTAGCAAATAGGGAGACCCCGGGGTATCCGAGGATGCCCTCTACCTATCCTTAACCCATTATCACACAATCCCTACTTTTGATGACCCTGGGATGGAAGCCTTTAGAAAACATTGTGGAAAAAGGAGAAAATGCTGGTTACCAGCATTTTCTCCTTTTCCCACAATGTTTTCTACCCTTCACGAAACAAATTTCAAATTTTCAGTCACTTTTATTTTGTCTTCTTCAAATGCTTGCAATTTGGACAAGCCTAAAATATTATCGTTTGGTAATGAGTTAACTGCCCTTCTGGGTAGCTCATTGGCAAATGTATCAGATTGTTGCAAGTTTGAGGAAAACTTTCTGTTTGGTGAATTTTTGCCACTCACTTCTGATGCATATGAGAAAAGATGTCAGTTTCTTAGAAAGAAAGTTGTACCAGTACTGGTAAGAGAAAGCTAGGAAACTCATGCATTGTGATATTACTTAAGCTGTTAAAAACGGTGTTAACCCTTTCCCAAACAAGCCCTTGTTTTTATGTGCCTGCAGTACAAGTCTTTTGAAAACACTCATTACGAGCAATTTCTCCTTTCCACAATGTTTTCTACTCATTTGGAGAACTTTCTGCCATTTCTATAAAATTTGAAATCGTCGTCTGCAAACTCTTTCAGTTCCATAGAGTCTAAAATTTGTCGTTTGGGAAAGGGTCAAACTCCAATATAAACAAATGGAAGCTTAACAAAGACAGGAAACTTTCTCTCAGTTATTCCTTTTGTTACCTTTGATCGATATCTTGCACAATTTATATTATGTAATCATACAATGCAGGTAATACAAATATTCTAGGGAGATACAGGAATGAGAAAACCGAGAAAATTCTGGTTTAAAGGATTTACTTTTTTTCCCACAGTGTTTTCAAATTCTTTTTATCTCTGGGCCATTTAAGCTCTGGATTGTTTGTTAGAGACTTAGTATATTTTGCTTGACTTAATTTGGCAACTTTTTAGTTTTATGCTTGTTTTTCCTTATCTTTACACCCTGAATTATGAGTAGTAGCGTATATTCATTCTTCTTCTCTGTGCATAGACAAATCCAAGAACTAGAAGAAGATGCTATCAATCAAACAATTGAGTTTGACGTAGCAAGATTAAACAGACATGAGAGGACCCATTCTACCCCATCCAGAGAGTTCCGCAGCATTGGTTTGAGTCCTTTTAAGCCTAGAGTAGAAAAGACAAAAGCATCAAAGAGATCTAGGTCTGAATCTCCCTCCAGACGTGATCAGACACGACCAAGACTTCATGTGCAGAAAGACTTGGAAGATTGTAAAGCAATTCTGAAATTAAAAGTATGGACCTGTTCTTTCATTGATGATTAATTTTCAATTTCTATAATAATTATGTAAACTTCAGACATAAGCTGTTCAGAAAATTTGCATTTCATTGCAAAATTGTTGTGTAATAGCAGTTGTGCCTTCCAGGCACTTAGGTTATTGTTAAAAGTGATTAATGTATTCTTGAAGTGTTTCATGAATTAGCTTTTATTTCAAAAAAAAAAATTTGTTGCTCCACTTCTTTATTCTGAAAATTCCAAAAAAGAAATCAAGATCTCCTTTTTTGTTTAAACTTGATTTTAACAGTTTCATTTCATTTACACAGGAAGTGAATTGTGGGCAAAAATGTTGTTTGAAAAAAAATGGTTGGGAAGGAAGACCAGATGGGAAATAACCTGTTTATGTGTAAATGTCCTGACCAGTGTCAGAAGCTTTTCATAAACAATTTACTGAATTGGACATATTTGGACTCAATGCCATGTAGCAAAAAACTGAAAAATATCATGAAAAACAGACCAGTTATTCATAATAGCTTTTAGTTAATATGTCCTACAACTTTTGTTAAATTTCTGCTGTAGAGATATCATGTGTTTTTGTAACCCAGATAATGATGAATATTAAATCCACTGTGGTAAAAGGAAAATATCCCCTCCACTTACTAATGCATTACAATATCACATCAAGTGTGAGAATTATAAGGCAAATGGCGTTATATTTCTATCTGGTTGTGACGCACATTTTACCTAGGTAACTGGAACAGATAAATTGGTATTTTCACTGGTCATGACCATGAAATATTTCTTTCTTGATAACCTACTGGAAAGCATAAAGTAAAATGGAGTATTTTTTGTCATGGGAAGACAAAAACTTGTCCACATGAACCATGTTTAACCAGTGGTCTGCAATACAAAAAACAGTATAAAATATTATGGTTTGAAATATGCTTTACCACATGATACTATTTTCAACCTGTTCAAATTGAAAGCATTTGCAGACGACAATTTCAAGGTGGCTCAATGATTCAAATTTTGTTTGGTGGGATTGAAAACATAGTGGGAAAAGGAGAAAATGCTGGTTACCAGCATTTTCTCCTTTTTCCACAATGTTTTCAAAAGCTTTTTTGTCAGGATCTTTTTAAAGACAGCATTGTGTGGTAAAGGTTAAAGTCCATATTTCACATTAAAGGTAAAAGAGTTGAATGAGTTGAAAAAAGCCCACAGTAAGAGACTGGAAAGATTAAAGACGGTCCAAGAGAACTATAAAAATGTGAAAGATCAGCTTAAGTCATTGGAAGAGGAGTATTATGGGTAAGTACTATCTCTTCAGGTATCAGATAAATAACATTATCATTATAAGCCCTCTTTCCCCCCCCCCCCCACCCCCACCCCCACCCCCACCCCCCACCCCCACCCTTCCCCACCAATACACACACAACAAAACGGGATGGGGTGGAAGGGGGTTATTCTCAAATCAGGTTTTCTGTCAATCTGTTTATAGACACAGTTTTTTGTCCCACCAATTTTGGCTACAAATATAGTGGAAGCCTTCTTGTAGTCTGAACTTGTTTTATTGCAATACTCTTTATGTTTATATACAATTATAGGAGTTATAGTTCTTTGATTTTTTTTCCCTGACTGAGTGACAAGGCAGTAGGTGAAGTTAATTATGGACCTGTATAGTAGTATCAGTCAGTAAAGAATTACCCAGGTATTTACATGGCAATTCTATGTCCACAGTAGTCTGCTATTGACCTGAACTCTTGAAAAAGACCATGAAGTTATTGTTGACTTTCTAAAGGCTGACATTATCATCCACATGGACACAATTAACTCTTTTCCACACAATCCCGACTTTTAACAACCTTGAGAAAGAAGTCTTCTGAAAACACTGAGGGGAAAGGAGAAAATGCTGTTAACCAGCATTTTCTCCTTTTTCTGCAATGTTTTCCAAAGAATTTCGATTCTTCAGTCACATTTATTTTGTCATTTGCAGATGATTCCAATTTGGACCAGTCTATAAATTTGTCATTTGCTAAAGAGTTAACCCTTTCACAAACAAGCCCTGGTTTTTACGTGTCTGCAGTAAAAGTCTTTTGAAAACACTACGGGAAAAGGAGAAATTGCTCGTAACAAGCAATTTCTCCTTTTCCAACAGTGTTTTCTACCCTTTTTGAGAATTTTCTGCCATTTTCTCCAAATCTGAAATTGTCGTCTGCAAACTCTTTTTGTTTGGAAGAGTCCAAAATTTGTCGTTTGGTAAAGAGTTAACTCATTACCAAACGACAATATTTTAGACAGGTTCAAATTGAAAGCATTTGCAGACAACAAAATTAAAGTGACTGAAAATTTGAAATTTGTTTTGTGTAGGGTAGAAAACATTGTGGGAAAAGGAGAAAATGCTGGTTACCAGCATTTTCTCCTTTTCCTACAATGTTTTCTAAAGGCTTTTTTCTCAGGGGCGTCAAAAGTAGGGATTGTGTGGTAATGGGTTAACTGGTGCCATGGCTATTAGTAGAATGACTATGTCACCTATGAAATATGAATTATTGCGATCAATCTGGCAGATGATGCAGTGTCAATGGATATTACATCACACATACAAGTATCTGTTGTTATTTTTCATTCTGTATAATTTTTCTGTCTTTTAGGATGAAGAAAAAGAGCAAGAAAGTAAAAAGAGCAGATCCTAAAGATTTAAGACAGGAAGACAGTGCTGGTGTATGGAATGAACTCGCTTACTTCAAAAGTGAAAATAGAAATTTGCAAGTTGAGAGGTTAGTTGTCCGCTTTTCATGTCTCAACCCTTCACCACACAGTCCCAAGTTTTAATGACCCTGAGGAAGAAGGCTATTGAAAACATTGTAGGAAAAGGAGAAAATGCTAGCAAACAGCATTTCCTCCTTTTCCCACAACGTTTTTAACCGTATGACAGACAAATTTATTATACCTCCCTCAACGAAATGGAGGGGAGTATACTGGAATCGCCATGTCTGTCTATTTGACTGTCCGTAGATACGAATTTGTCTGGAGCAATACTCCAACATTTTGTAAGACACTAAACTCATATTTACATACAGTGATCCTTAACCCTTTCCCAAACAACAAATTTTGGACTTTTCCAAACTGAAAGAGTTTGCAGACGACAATTTTAGATTTTGAGAAAATGGCAGAAAGTTCTCAAAAAGGGTAAGAAAACACTGTGGGAAAGGGAGAAATTGCTCATTACAAGCAATTTCTCCTTTTCCCACCGTGTTTTCAAAAGACTTTTACCGCAGACACTTAAAAACCAGGGCTTGTTTGGGAAAGGGTTAATATATGAAATTGTGCATGTGTAATTTTCATGACTCTGCTACTATTTGTTGCAGGGTTATCTCTCCTTAAACTTTTTTCAACTCTTACTTTTTCTGCATTCTGTTTAAAAGACCTGTTTTTGTAACATTACTGAAGATATGAAGATACTTACTTCAAACTTGGACAAGTCGTTTTACTGTCAGCAAGGGAATCTGTACAACAAAGGCAGTAATCATCAAAGTATTATTGACCCTGTTATGCTCCTTGTTCAACTACGAAGTTTAACCTGTAACTACATAGCAAAATTTAGACCTATCCAAAATTAAAGCACTTGCAGACAACAATTTAAAAGTGGCTCACTTGCTGCAATTTTGCTTTGATAGGCTTAAAAACTTTGTGGGAAAAGGAGAAAATGCTGATTATCAGAATTTTCAACTTTTCCCACAATGTTTGCAAAAGGCTTCTTCCTCAGGGGCGTTGAAAGTCATCTTTGTATGATAAAGGGTTAAATGGAAATATGGGAACTGCAGCCAAGTGTTGTTATTTTCTGATTTACCAGTTTTCCGAAATTGCAGGAATAACCTTTTTCTATTTTATTGTATTTAATTGGATTAAAACTATGTATTGAATTACATATTGACCTTGTACGTAAAATGGCCATGTTTTAGAAATTATTTTACTTTCAGAATGACCCTAGAAGAAGAACTAGATGGGTTAAGGGTTCAGGCTAGTCAAGATGCAGCTACTATACATGAACTGAGGGTTTCCTTGGAACAAGAAAGAGAAGGTAAACTCTTGGTTAACCCATTACCACACAATCCCTACTTTTGATAATCCCGTGACAGAAGCCTATAAAAAACAATGTGGGAAAAGGAGAAAATGCTGGTAACCAGCATTTTCTCCTATTCCCACTATGTTTTCTACCCTTCACTAAACAAATTTCAATATTTCAGTCACTTTTTTTGTTTTCATCGGCAAATGCTTTTGATTAGGACAAACCTAAGATTTTGCCGTTTGGTTATGAATTAACCCTATACCATATAATGCAGACTTGTAACAATCCTGAGAAAAATAGGTGTTTGAAAACAATGTGGGAAAAAGTGAAAAGTGAAAAGTTTTCTACCCCATGTAAAACAAATTTAACCCTTTACCACACAAGGAACTTTAGTCAACAATTTGCATGTGGCTCAAATGATGATTTCTGGCTTTAATAGGGTTGAAAACATTGTTGGAAAAGGAGAAAATGCTGGTTACCAGCATTTTCTACTTTTCCCACAATGTTTTCAATGTTTTATCTCAGGGTGGTAAAAACCAGGGATTGTTTGGTAAAGGGTTAAGTAACATTTAATTTGTTGTCTGCAAATACTTTTAATTTGGACAAGGCCAGATTTTTTCCTCTGGTAAAGACTTCATGCCAAACAACAAATTTATAGAGTGGTCGAAATTGAAAGCATTTGCAGACAACAAAATAAATGTGACTGGAAAAACAAAATTTGATTCAGGAAGGGTAGAAAACATTGTGGGAAAAGAAGAAAAAAAAAAGAAGAAAAGAAAAAAAAAAAGAAAAAAAGGCTCTCTCTCAGGATCATCAGAAGTAGGGATTGTGTGGTAATGAGTTTTAAAAGAACAATACCCTAACTACTGAGCTAGAGAGAATTCTCTCCAAAACACCTTTTAGATATTGATTTGATATGAGAATAAGCTACTAGGTAAGGAAGCAGTGATCATGAACAGTTAGAGAAGATACCATATTGCAGATAATGCAGACATTGTTCACCTTCACAAATTTTACTAATGTTGGAACTTGTTATATTTCATGTGTCTATTTTTAGCTCCACTGGCCGAAGGCCAGCGGGCTTATGTCATGGCCCGGTGTCCATCGTGCGTCCGTCTGTGCGTGCGTGCGTCCGTCCGTGCGTTAACTTTTATTTCAAACATCTTCTTCTCTGAAACTACCCATCCACTTTTGATGAAACTTCACAGAAATGATCCTGCCATGGTCCTCTTCAGAATTCCGTGAAAGAATTTTATTCCTTCAAAAACTCTGGTTGCCATGGCAACAAAACTGAAAAATATTGAAAATTTTTAAAAATCTTCTTCTCTGAAACCATAAGGCCTAGGGCTACCAAATTTGGCATGTAGCTTTATCTGGTGGACCTCTACCAAGTTCCTTCAAATATTAGCCCTGGGGTCAAAATTGGCCCCACCCCAGGGGTCACAAGTTTTATATGGGCTTATATAGGGAAAACTTTAAAATCCATAGGGCCTAGGGCTACCAAATTTGGCATGTAGCTTTATCTAGAAGACCTCTACCCAGAGTGCCCAAATGATAGCCCAGAGGTCAAATTTGACCCGGCCCCGGGGTCACAAGTTTTATATGGGCTTATATAGTGAAAACTTCAAAAATCTTTTCGTACCAAGCCATAAGGCCTGGGCTACTCAATTTTGCATCTAGCTTTATCAAGTGGTTGTCTACCAAAGGTGCCCAAATTGTAGCCCTGGGGTCAAATTTTGCCCTGTCCTGGGGGTCACAAGTTGTACATGGGCTCATATTGGGAATTTTTTAAAAATCTACTTGTACCTAGCTATAAGGCCTAGGGCTACCAAATTTTGCATGTAGCTTTACCTAGTGGGCCTCTACCAGGAGGGCCCAAATTATAGCCTTAGGGTCAAGTTTGTCCCCACACCAGGTATCACAAGTTTTACATGGGCTTTTGTGATGAAGACTTTCTAAGTCATCTTGTTACTAACCATAATAAAGACTAGGACCACTAAATTTCTCATGTCTCATTTAAATGTTTCATGGATTTTATGTTTTACAGGGCCTTTTATTGAGAAAACTTTGAAAATCTTCTTGTTTATAACCACACATTCTAGGCCTGTATTATTTGGTATGGGGCTTTATCTTGTAGACCTCCATCAGGATTCAAGTAATATAGCTTTGTGGTCAAAACTGGATTTGCCCAGGGGTCACAACTTTTTTGTTGCTTTTTATGGAAAAAAATTGTATGCCCTCAAGTTTGAAACCAGTTGGCCAAATAATGTAATGTTTGGCTTGTAGTGTTTTTACGAATTAGCCAGTGGAGCGATACAGGGCCATCATGGCCCTCTTGTTAGAAATGTTATGGGTAAAGAAATGACATCATTTAAGCTGTGGGGAATTATTTCCCCGTCACAGTGAATATTTTCCTCCTACCGAAAATCTGGTTAATTGACTTGAGATCACTAGTTTTGAAAGTGGCATTAATTGACAAAATAATCAGATGAAATACAATATATAATTTCTTTTGTCACCTTGTGGTTAATATGGGGAAATATTTGCCTCAAAAGGGAAAGTTCAGCGAAAATAACTCGTGCCTTATGGCACTCGTTATTTTCGCATACCTTTCCCTTTTTCGGCAAATATTTCCCCATATTAACCACAAGCTGATAAAATAAACTCTGTGTATTCAAATTTATTGAATCAGTTTGCCTTGTAGAAAGACTGTATGAGAAGAAGAAAAAGGACAGGGACTTGGAGGGAGCAGCCACACAGAAATCGGAACTGGTACTTCAAAAGTCGGAGGTTGGTGTTGTAGTTTCAAGCCTTTGAATGCCCTACACAACTGTACTTACCTTTGTTGCAGGTGTAGATCAAGATCAGATGGCACAAAAATGCACTGGTATTTTACATCTTTTCAAAGTCCAGCTTCAGAAGAAATAAAAAGAAGAGCTAAATGTAATCATGGAGAACTAGCTGCCTGTCTGAAATGCATCTACCATGGGAATGCACTACCAATTGAGTTATGAGGCCATGTCTTATCCCTGCATAACTATTTGAGAAACAGATAACCCAAATATATTCAACTACTGCATATCATGAAAAATATTAAAGAAAAACAGGGAATGTAATGCCTTGATAAATGCATTATAGTTATTTTGGTCTTTACCACTTTTAGTGAAGGTATACAAAAGGTGTACCTTTCAGATAGCTGAAGAACTCCTTATGACTTACCTGTATATATGTATACTGATTGATTAACTTGATTACTTTGTTTGCTTCTTTCCTATGTTTATCAGATGCAAATAAGCTCTTATTCTCACAACTCTGGTTATCATATGAAGGAGCATAAATATTTTTATGTGTGAGGCAACAGTATAAATCTTTTCCAAACAACAAAATTTTAGACTGGTCCATATTGAAAGCTTTTGCAGATGAGAAAATAAAAATATGACTAAATCATTGAAATTTGTTTTAGGAAGGGAAGAAAACATTGTGGGAAAAGGAGAAAATGCTGGTTACCAGCATTTTCTCCTTTTCCTGCAATTTTTTCAAAAGGCTTCTTTCACAGGGGTGTTAAAAGTCGTGATTCTGTGGTAAAGGGTTAAGTGTTATTACTTTGTCTTTATTCAGATTCAGAACCAGAAGGTAACAATACAAAGGCAGGAGAGAGAAATCAGGGAGGCGCAGTCTGATAGAGATGCTCTCGCAGAGGAGAAAAAGTAAGGCAACTACACATAAACTTTAATGTACATAGAGCTAAAGTCACCAAGCAATTTCAATTTAAAACTTCCAAGACTAGCCTTGTCATTGGCTGATATTTTCTGTCTTAGCCAATTTGGTAGGTAACTTTGAAATTTGGAATTTAAAAAAATGACTTTTTCCCCTTGACATTAATCCAATGTTTTCAACAGTACCTCTGTTTTGCCTGAATGTTGTATTTCTCTATCTGTTCCTTACTTCACTTTGTTACTTTATCAGTGCTATAAATTAATTTCTGTTCAAGCAGCTTTCCTACACAAAGTTCAAACACTGTTTAGAAGTGGAGAGGAGGGAGTTCTGTTGCAATATCTTCCATCTTGAGATCTAAAGTTCAAACACTGTTTAGAAGTGGAGAGGAGGAAGTTCTGTTGCAATATCTTCCATCTTGAGATCTTTTGTGTATGGGAGATACCTCTGCTTTGTACATGCCAATCTGTTTTAATTCTTATATGAAATTTGTTTATTAGTTCATTCATTAATTCATCACATAAGAATTGCTTATCCCATTGTTATACCAACATGATCTTTTTTAAGCTCAAGTATTATACCATTGTTTTTAGATTATTAAAAGCAGAAATAATGGAATTAAAACAGGAGTCCTCACAGCATAGAATGGATCAAGCAGACCTTAGAAGGGATATACAAAGGTAGGTGAATATGACTGTGTTATTGTTCTAACCCTAGAAGATATGTTATAATTTATGATGCACCTATTCAGGATAATTGTTGTAAAATACGTAAAATTTGATATCTTGGATGAAGATACAAATTAGTTTCAATAGGTTCATGTTATAGAGGTTTATATATCATGATTAACTCTTTACTAAACAACAAAATTTTAGACTACACAAAATTGAAAGGGTTTGTAGATAAGTGACTGACAGTCTGGATTTTGTTTTGTGAAGGGTAGAAAACATTGTGGGAAAAGGAGAAAATGCTGGTTACCAGCATTTTCTCCATTTCCCACAATATTTTCAAAAGGGACCTTAACCTTTATACTGCATATTGTGACATAATGACCTTTTGGAAACAGTATAGATGGGGATCAGACTGCACAGAACATGCAGTCTGATCTTTAATCTACACTGTCCAATTAGGAGATTTTTACCTTTGAAATAACAAAATTTGGGTCAGAAAAGGCTTGGAATTTTTATTTCACATATTGTAGCAGGTTGAAGTTAAAGAATGACCTTATCATTATCTTGAAAACCTCTTGAAAACATTGTAAGAAAAGAAGAAAATGTTGGTATCCTTTTCCCACAATGTTTTCTATTCTTCCAAAATCAAATTTCAATTTTTTTTCAGTTACCTCTATCTTGTCTTTTGAGAATGCTTTCAGTCCTGACTAAAATTTTGTTATTTGGTACACAGTTTAAATGTATATACATGTATATGCTTTTAGACTGAAGAGGGAATTAGAAGAGGAGAAAGCTATCAGTAAATTGAATGCCAACAGAGCGGCCTCAGCCCCGAAGACAGTGATTGTCAAACCAGCATCCAAATCCCGTAAAAAGTCCTCCAAGTCAAAATCAAATGGGTTTAACACTAGTGCTATGAAAAAGGTAGGCCTTTGATTTATAAATTGTATTTATATCCCCCACAATGAAGTGGAGGGGGGTATACTGGAATTGCCATGGTAGTCTGTCCATCTGTTTTCTTATGTATACGAAGTTTTGCATATGCAATGTCCATGACCCTGCTGTGTTTTGTTGCGGATTATCTCCTCTTGAACTTTTTTCAGGTCTTACTTTTGTACTTTTGCATTCTGTGACAAAGATCTGTTTTGTGACAAGGAGCTGGGTGGGGGTATGATCACGTTTAAGTTTAGCTCTAATTTGAGCCATGAGCTTTGTTCACCATCCATGTTAATCCTTTTACTGTATAACCCTCAGTTTTAATGACCCAGGGTAAAGGGCTATTGAAAAATTGTGGGAAAAGAAGAAAATGCTGGTTACTAGATATCTTGGCCAGTCAAATAGCTAGTCTAAAAATCCTGTTAATTTAAATATCTTGGTTAGTTCATAGACTTCAAATATCTGACAAAACAAATACCATGATAAAGCTGTGAATGATATAAATGCCACTTAATGGAAAAAAGTATTGTGTGCAGAATTGCAGAGTTTGTCTTGAAATATTATTAAGTTTTGATTTGTTTCTCTCATATCTTTTGAATTATACATATCTTTTCCTGCAAGAAGTTTCTGATTTTAAAGCAATATTTTAAAAAGGAGAAAATATGTAATTTTTACTGTGTGCATCTTTTGTTTTGTCTGATTATCATGTAATTGCACAAAACGTTCATAATAAAATGCTTTTATTCCAAGTGGAGGTTGCTAGTTCCAAATGCGTACTCAGTTCCAATTACTTGCTCAGCCACTGTTGTTCCTTTGATTGATGATTTTTGTTATGTGAATGTATTAGGATTCATTTCTATCTGAATGTTTTTCATTGGTGCAACAATTATTGTGATTGAAAGCAGTCAGTGGCTGAGTTATCATATGAACCAATTGTAGAATTAACAACAGGAAGCTCATGTATAGGTGCACTAGCTATTTTGATTTAACTGAAATAGCATTTAAAACTGTGTTGAACACGATTTGATCTCTTTTCATACTATCTCCAGTTTGATGAACTGATTGAGGAAGGCTGGGAGGAAATGTCCGAGTCAGAGAATGAAGAGTAAGTAACTTTGTACATATAACTAGATACTGACAACTTTCTGGTTTAACTATAATCTATTCCACTCTATTTTTTTTTTTTATCAAAAATGGTTTTTATATGCTTGAAGGGTTGTATTATGTTATGGCCTGTACAAGTAATTTCTTGTGCAGGCAACTCCTCCTATAGTTTTAATTGGAATAAGTTCAAACTTACCACAATGTATCTTTATGATGTGTAGTTGTGCATGTGACTTTTAGAAAATGGATATTTGCTGGCAGTCTAGATTATAACCCATTTAACTGACAAGCTCATACAGGTATATACATGTATGCACCGCTTTGGGAAGCTCTTGATTTTACTTATGATTTATACTCCTGGACCTGTGGAGTCTTTGCAGACTGACCTGGGTCGACAATTTTCGCTGTTGGTAAATTTCAGCCAGTCTAAAATAAATCCATGTTATGTGATTGATTTCCAAGTATTAGGCAGTAAGAAAATGCATTAGACTTGATTTTCTCGGAGCACCGGTTATGTACTTTTTTTTGCTATCAGAGAAGATGTAAAGCTGCACAAACACAAGAATGATGTTGCACAAGATACTTCAACAGATTCAGGAGCTGATCAGTCTGCCTACAGGATAAGGAGGGTATGTTTTTATCCTGTGTCATGCAAACTCGTTACTTCACACATGGTTATTTTTGCTTTGTTGCAGAAAATTTTTGCACTGAAGTCCAGCATTATTCTTTCACAACATAATAAATAAACTGCATTTTCTCAATGGCTACAAACCCAGATCTACTACAAAATCAAGATATTATTCATTCATAAACTAGTATGAAGCAGTGGACAGTGTAGATCAAAGATTTGACTGCACATTTTATGCAGTCTGATCTTAATCTACACAGTCCAAAAAAGCGTCTGGTGTTGTCTATGGTCTAGAGTTAACTCTTTTATCCAACAACCACACCTTATAATGTAATGCTCCTCAGGAAAATGGCTTATGAAAAAAATGTTGGGAAAAATCATGAATGCTAGTAACCAGCATTTATGACTTTTCCCAGAATGTTTTAACCCTTTACCAAATAATCCTGACTTCTAATGACCTTGAAAAGGAAGCCTTTTGAAAAGACTGTGGGAAAAAGAGAAAATACTGGTATCCAGCATTTTCTCCTTTTCCTCACAATGTTTTCTATCCTTCCCAAAACAAATTTCAATTTTTGAGCCACATTTATTTTATTATGCTTCATCTTTTGATAAACATGTAACCCTCAATACACTAGTTTAATGTAATGGACTATAGCCAACATTCATCACTATTCCAACATTTTCTTGGCCAGAATATTTAGCAAAACAGTGAATAGTGTAGCTCATAGATCAGACTAGATGTTGAATGCAATCTCATCTTGATCTATTCTTTCCTCAAAATTTGGGAATTTGGGAAAGGCAGTTTCATTGTGACCTGTGTTTCGTACAAAAATGAACTGCTAGGAATAAGCAGTGGTACATGCTTGTTATAAATAAGGTCATTCTTTGCCAAGCGGTTTTCAGCTAATGTTTTAAACATTAGATCGTGTTAGTAGGAAATTTTTCACAGTTGAATAGTCATATTTAGCCTATTGCTAAACAACAAAAGAGCAGTTATCCATACTGAAAGATTTTGCTAAGGACATATCAGGCATAATGCAAATCATAGTGTTCATCTGGGAATGGATTGTAAACACTGTGGGAAAAGGAGGAAAGCTAGTCACTAGCATTTTCTCTTATTCCCACAATGGTTTATTGGAGCCTTTCTGTCAGGGATGTGTGATAAAGGATTAAAGAACTCCATATTAAGCTAATCTGATATGTTCTAATCTCTGATCTGATATTACCCTTACCCCATTTTTCACACTTTCGCCTGTAATATGATTGTGTTGCCTCAAGCTTTGTGTTACTGATTTGGATTGTAGAGTGTCCCAATGAAACAGTCGTCCCGCGCAAAACAAGCTTCCAATCACCATGTACAGAGGCTTAGAGAACCTTCAGATCCAGCAAAACACACAAAGGCTCGAGCTCAAAGGGGTAGTTATATTTGTTATACCATGATCGAGTTTGTTTTTCTTTAATGGTTTCCCAAACAACAAATTTTAGACTTTTCCAAACTGAAAAATTTTTAACTCGATGAAAATGACTGAAAGTTCTCCAAAAGGGTAGAAAACACTGTGAGAAAAGGAGAAATTGCTCGTTACGAGCTGTTTCTCCTTTTCCCACAGTGTTTACAAAAGACTTATATTGCAGACACGTAAAAACCAGGGCTTATTTGGGAAAGGGTTAATCTGCTATCAATTTGTCACTTGTTTTTAACTGCCCTGAAGCAGCCTTTTGAAAAGATTTTGGAAGGAAAAAATGGTGGTAACCATTTTTTGTTTTGTTTTTCCTTGATGCTTTCTACCCTTTCATGGACAAATTTGTTCTTTTGAACCATACCTATTTCTTTAAAAAAAAAAAATCAGTTGATTTATAATAAGTATAAAATGTTGTCATCTTGGAAAGAATTAACACTTTACCACACAATCCTGAATTGATATGAACCTAAAGAAGAAGGCTTTGAAGAACATAGTCGAAAGAGGAGAAAATGCTGGTAACCTGCATTTTCTCCATTTTCCAGGATGTTTTCTACCCTATCAAAGACAGAAATTGTCATTCGAACTACATTCATTGCGTTATCTGTGATCCTTTTCAAGTTGGTTCAAAACTTTGATGTCTGTTGAAAAACTTAGGGGCTAGTCCGAGATATCAACAGACTTGATTTACACTATCATTAGAAACATTTTATGATCCTTTGAAGAAATAAACTGTTCAAGAAAGGTCCTACTGCCTTTACTAGTGTGGACAGTCAGGTAACAATAGAAAATGGTACTTTGCTTGTTTTCTCTCAGAGGTCATCTTTGTCAGAAATGGTGTTTGTGTTTTGCTACCATTCTTGTTTCTGTTGGAGTATTAACCCTTTACCACACAGCAAAATTTTAAATCTATCCAGATTGAAAACATTTGCAGACGACAATTTCAGAAGGGCCCATATAGTGTAATTTTGCTTTGATTGGGTAGAAAACTGTGTGGAAAAAGGAGAAAATGCTGGTCACCAGCATTTTCTCCTTTTCCCACAATGTTTTCAAAAGGCTTCTTCCTCCGTGGCGTTTAAAGTCATCATTGTGTGGTAAAGGGTTGAAGCGATTTTCTCCTCTATTTCCAGCTATACTGCAGGATATGGCAACCTCTTCTATAGTGTCACCTGTCACAGAGGGGCAGGTTCCTGTACAGAGGCGGTCACCCAATGTTCAAAGTGCAGCAATAAGACAACTCAAACCTATGAAACAAAGAGTCGGATATCTACAGCAACAAGTATTTCAGTTTTTTTATTGTGTGTTAGGACCCAAAAGACAAAGTTTTAGACTAGCCCAAATTCAAAGCAGTTGCTTACAACATAATAAATTTACCTGAAAAATTGAATTTTTTTTTTTCTGAAAGGGTAGAAAACATTGTGGATGAAGAGAAAATGCTGGTTACCAGTATTTTTTCTTTTTCCAACAATGTTTTCAATAGGCTTCTTTCTCAGGGTTGTAAAAAGTCGGGATTATGTGGTAAAGGGTTAATGAAGTATAAAACATGGTTTTGACGAATACTTAACCCTTTCCTAAATGACAAATTTTAGACTCTTCCACACTGAAAGATTTTGCAGATGACAATTTTAATTTTCATAACAATGGCAGAAAATTATCTGAAGGGGCAGAAAACACTGTGGGAAAAGGAGAAATTGCTCGTTACGAGCAATTTCTCCTTTTCTAACAGTGTTTTCGAAAGGCTTGTACTGCAGACATGTAAAAACAAAGGCTTGTTTGGGAAAGGGTTAAAATGGACATTGATTGTGTATCATTCATAGATGTAAGTTGAAACAAATTCTCAAAAGTAAGAAATTTTGTTTCAAAAATGAACCACTACTAGACAGAAGTCATTGTCTCTGGGAAACTATTTCAGTAGTAATTTTTATGCCCCAAGCAAGAATTTTGATGGAGCATACATTAGCAACCTTGATTGTGTGTGCATTTACCCCTGTGTCCATAATTTTGTTACAGACTGGTGAAAATTCATCATTTTTTTTTTTTTTCGAAAATCTTGTTCTGATATCCTCTTTTCCAATAATTTCAGGTTGTAACACTGAGGGAGTCAAGAGCAGCTGCCCTTAAATCAGCAGAAGAGCTGAAAGAAGTCAACAGTCAACTACAGAGTGATCTGAACTTGGCAAATCAAAGGCTGAGAGTATCAAAACAAAGTATTCAGGTAATCTTACATCAAGGGTGATTGTTAGCGTGTCAGGTCGAAGTCCTGAAGGAGCTATTGGACTACTCTAAGTCTTAACCCTTTCCCAAACAATCCCTGGTTTTTACGACCCTGTAATGAAAGCCTTTTGAAAACATTGTGGGAAAAGGAGAAAATGCTGGTAACCAGCATTTTCTCCTTTTCCCACAATGTTTTCTTCCCTGCTCAAAACTGAGTTCCGTTTGTTTTTGTTCTCTGCAAGTGCTTTCAATTTGGATCAGTCTAAAATTTTGTCATTTGGATAACTGTCAGCATAAGTGTCAGTGTTGGCGTTGAAATCAACACCCACATTTACCTTATAGATATTTAAGAGCTCCCATTGTTCCAAGTCATACGATGAATTTTAGTCATATTTGGTATGATGATAGATATAGGTCCAGTTTTTCTTTGAGCTACAGCTCTGCTCAGGCCCTGAAGGTCAATGTTTACATTGGATGTTTTACATCATAATTTTATGTTGAAGGTTTTTATACATACAATAGGTGTATGATGTACTTGACTCAGATATGGCATTATAACAGGTACATGTCCAAGCTTTTTACACTACAGTAGCCAAATTCTTTGCCTATGATCTTATGGTGAAGGATATTGTTTTTAAACTGAAGATGATAAAATTTGTAGCTTGGTCATGATCTTCAATCTTGGCGTTCGTTTCATGGAGAAATCTAGGTCAGCAATGTATGAATATGATTACAGAGCTTTCACTAAATATAGGACTATTTGCTTATCTCAAACAATTGCAAGTTAGAAAATTCATAATGGTTGTTTTTCAATGAAAGTAGGTATGGTATTTATGTGATGATAAATAATTTCAATGAAAAACATACATTAGCTGGGTTTTTATGTCTGCCAACAGAAATTAAATAATGACTTGGATAAACTACACACAGAGAAGAAGGAGGTTGAGACGCAGTTAACACAAAAGATGGAAACCATTGGATTGTCTGAACCTGGTCATTCTGAACATGACTGGAAAGTAATGGAATCAAGGTTAAAGGTGAGACTTTTGAAGTTCGGATTTTTCTTGATTAAATCCTTTCTATGCCAATGGCAACTATAGCAGTTTTTACAGATGATGTGCATCAGACAGTAAAGTAGAAACCATGTGAAAACAGTCTGCTTTTATACTTCACCAAACAATCTAGAGTTTGATAACCCTGTGAAAGAAGACATTTGAAAACACTGAACAAAAAGGTTATCTGTATTTTCTCCTATTCTTGAAATGTTTTATGGCCTTCAGAAAGAAAAAGGGGATGTGTTATGTTTTAAGTACTATATAATCTGGGGTCATATTCAGCAACCATTCCTAAGAATGAGCTTTCTCTTATTCTCCAGAATTTTCCAAATTTGAAAGTAACACAACTCCTGATTGGCTAAACCAGATGGTTTAGCCAATCAGAAGTTGTGTTACTTTCAAATTTAGAAAATCTTGGAGAACAAAACAAAGAAAATTCACAAGAATGGTTTGTAAATAGGTACCCTGTTGTCTGTATATTTTGTTTAGAATTTATTTAGTGTAAATTTTGTCGTCTGGTAAAGAATGAAGGAAAAAATCATCTGCAGGTGATAATGTATCTAAAGGAAATGGTCACAGTCTTTACAGAGTGACCTGCTGACAGGAACTTGGAATCAGTTATTGGCCCTGACACAGTGTTGTATTTGTATGTAGTGGTATTAGAAAAAATCATATGGATGCAACATTAAATAAATCTGTTACTGTAATGTGAATGGAATGTAAATGAACACAACTTTAAAATTCTTGTCACTAGCATTTCCTTCTTTTTACTAGAATGTTTTTACTTTTTCATGGAAAACCCAACTATTTCAGCCACATTTGGTTTGTTGTCTGCTTTATAGGTACCCCTGTATAAAATTTTGTAATCTATCTGAAGAGAAATGTGCTGTTTCAGGGTGCCTCAAATGAGCTGACAAGACAAAATACAGCAGTAAGACAGCTGAAGCAAGAAAACGATTCTCTCAGTGACCAAGTAAAACTTCTACAAGATAAGTAAGTTGATTTGAGATATTTCTTGCCGTTCTTATCTCATGTTGGTGGCTCTCTAATGTACATGTCTTTTTTTAACTTTATAACACATCGAAAAATGCTAATGAGAAATGTATTTCTCTGTCTGTAAGTGGTTTCTTGGCTGTCGGATCACAAAGATATTGTTATTTAATGCTTGCGCTTTTCAATATCATATGTCATCCAATGTGGAGTCATCTTGAACTTTATGTTACCCAGTATTCAGTGAGCTCTTGAGGTGAAAAAAAAATTTACTTGTTGTATGTTAGAATCTTATGTTAGTATCTATCTAAAAGAATCAATGTCATCTGAGTGGGGAGAAATTATTTTAATTACAAAACCCTCTTTATGATTTATTTTTCAAACCGGTTAATCCTTTACCACACAATCCAAACTTTTAATGACCCTGTGCAAGAGGCCTTTCAAAACATTGAGGGAAAAGGAGAAAATGCTGGTAACCAGCATTTTCTCCATTTCCACAATGTTTTCTACCCTTAACAAAACAAATTTCAATTTTTCAGTCTCCTTTATTTTGTCTTCTGCAAATATTAACTATTTAGACTAGTCTAAAATTTTCTCAAGTGGTAAAGAGTTAAGTAACAAGTAATTTGGAACACTAACATATTTTCTATACGTATTTTTCAAAATTTTGTCTAGCAAGGATAAAATAAGGTAACTTTGTTTCAAGGATCTCTTCACGCTACCACTGTTGTCTCATATTGATATTTTATCAGAGTAAGTCGTGCTGAAAGAGACAGTAATCAGAAGAGAACACTGCTAGAAGATCAGAGAAATCGAGTAAAGACAGCTCTAGAAAGTGCTAAAGCAGATGCTGAATCTCTGGTAAGGGTAATAAATGGGTCTCTTTGGGTCCTTGTGACTAGATTTTCAGTGCTTTTTTGCCATGATTATCTTTTACCGAAAGAAAAACTGCATTTCTTTTTACGGAAATATTTTCTAATATGGATAGATTTGAATTATTGATAAGCACCACATCTTGAATCTTATTCAATTTTGGCAAGGCATGAAGACCAAGGCAAGAGTCATGTGTCCTTTGACTAAGAGAAAGTGCATTTGATACCATGTTTTGTAGAGGCTTTGGCTGACATGGACTTCCTTGTAATGGACACGAACATGGAGTCACTGCTTTATACAGACTACTAATAATATCACCTTAAATTCAGTGTTTTGTGTGAATTTATGTCTCAAACTCTTCCTCATGGCAATTATCATGCTGTTCCAGGATGTTTTCAATGTCATCTAATACATATATCAATTTGTAATTTGTTAACTCATTACCAAACGACAATATCTTAGACTGGTCCTAATTGAAAGCATTTGCAGACGACAAAATGAAAGTGACTGAAAATTTGAAATTTGTTTTGTGAAGGGTAGAAAACATTGTGGGAAAAGGAGAAAATGCTGGTTACCAGCATTTTCTCCTTTTCCCACAATGTTTTCTAAAGGCTTCTTTCTCAGGGGCGTCAAAAGAAGGGATTGTGTGGTAATGGGTTAAATGAGCGTTTTTAATGCAAGAGGGAAAGAAGTGCCTGTTGAATAGCTCCTTATTTTTATCCATTTGCCAAATTTAAAATTGAACCTTATACGTATTTGAAAAGATATGTTTTTATACATGTACCAATCTTTCTTGTTGCCTGAAAGCCAAGCTTTTATGAGCCAGATTTGTTGTTGTGTTGTGTGCTTGTTTTTCTACTCTGTAACACAATACAGGTCCATTAAAAATGTCCACAAAACTCTTCATCTCTATCATGAGGCCTATAATCTCCATTATAGAAATAATGGTTGTTCAAAGTAACACTGTTATAACTTTCAGTAATTCAGTGTGTTTTTTTTTTTCTTTAGCCTTTTAGAAGAAGTTTTTTATAAACATTTTGGGGAAAAAAAGGAAATGCTTGGTGGCCGGCTGGTAGTAGTTTTCTACTTTTTCTTGTCTTTCTTTTTTTTTTTTTTTAATAAGAAACATTGGAGCCATGTTTATCCTGAAATCCGTAAATGCTCTGAATTTTGAACCTTTTAGCTCACCTTAGCCGAAAGAGCTCAAGGTCAGCTTTTGTGATCATGCTATGTCAGTTATCTATAGTCCGTCATGTAGTGTGTCTTGTCCATCATCAACTTTTACCATGTGTAAGCTCTAGCAGTCAAAGTCTGGGTCACCAGGTCACATTTTAGAAAAACCTTGTGTATGCTTTAAAGGCCACATTTTCAGTCTGAAGCTCTTGAAAGTTGGTCAGAATTTTTGTATTGATGATATCTTAGATGAGTTGAAAATTGGCCATGTTGGGTCAAAAACTGAGTCACTAGGTCAAATCTTACAAAATTTTGTGTGCGCTCCTGAGGCCACATTTTCAATCTGAAAAAATTAAAAGTTTGTCAGAATGATTGGCTAAATGAAATCTCAGTTCATTTTTAGAGTGGGTGACATCTGAAACTAGATCACTTGGTCAGTTTGTTAAAAAACATCTGTGCACACTGTAGAAGCCAAAATTTCTGTCCAAAACTGTTGAAAGTTAATAACAATTTTTGTTGTGAAGACATCATTTTTGTTGTGAAGACATCTTGGACAAGCTTGAAAATGGGTGATTAGGGGTGAAAAAGGAGGTCAATAGGTCATATTATAGAAAAATTTTATGTACACTCTAGAGGCCACATTTTCTCTCCAAAACTTGAAATTTGGTCAAAATATTTGTCTTGATGACAATGTGAACAAGTGTGAAAATTGTGTCAAAAACTGGGTCACCAGGTCAGATCTTTGTACCCTGTAGCGGCCACATTTTAAATTAAAAAAATCACTAAACTTGTAAAAATGTCTTGCTTGATGACTTCTCATATTGTCAGTCCAAAGATCTTGAATGTTGGTCAGAATACTTGTCTTGATGATATCCCAGATGAGTTAAAAAATAAGTCATGTCAGGTCAAAAGATAGGTCAGTAGGTCCATACACTTTTTAAGTTTGTGTTGCAGAACACCATTGAAAAAAAATATGTGAATGACCAATTTATTGAGGAAAAAGTGTGTATCAGGAACTCATATACTGTTTGCTTTATGTGTGCTGTGCTGTGTTGTTTTTGTAGGAGCAGCTAGAAACAAAGATGAAACTTTTACAGGACACAAGTGAAAAACAAAAGATTCAGGTACAGTAACTAGTCTTACACATTTCCAGAATCCCCGTACTTATTCATTTACTTGTTTATTTGCCCCCATACTTTTCATAGGATTTTTAGCTCACCTGAGCACAACATGCTCAAGGGGAGCTTTTAGGATCACCCGATGTCCGTCGTGCGTCGTCCATCGTCAACAATTCTTTAAACATCAACTCCTCCTAAACCGCTGGAATGTCCCTTGGGAGGTCCTCTTTAAAAAATGTTCACAGAATTTGATTTCGTCAAAAACTCTTGTTGCCATGGCAACGAAATGGAATTTTTTAGGAAATTCTTTAAAAATCTTCTTCTCTGAAAACGTTGGGCAGATTTTAAAATAATTTCACAGAGATGTTCCTTGGGTGACCCTTTTCAAAATTTAATCACGGAATTTTGATTCGTCAAGAAACATGGCTCTGGTGAAAGGGGGCTTCTTGCACTATACAGGAATGAAGAAACTCTTAAAAATTCTTCTTCTCTGAAATCGCTGGTCAGATTTTGAAATAATTTCACAGAGATGTTCCTTGGGTGAGCCTTTTCAAAAACTGTTCGCGAAATTTTGATCCGTCAAGATACCTGGCTCTGGTGAATGGGGGCTTCTTGCACTATACAGAAATGAAGAAATTCTTAAAAATTCTTCTTCTCTGAAACTGCTGGTCAGATTTTGAAATATTTCACAGAGATGTTCCATGGATGACCCTTTTCCAAAATTGTTCGTGAAATTTTAATCTGTCAAGAAACATGGCTCTAGTGAATGGTGGCTACTTGCGCTATAGGGCAATGAAGAAATTCTTAAAAATTCTTCTCTCGAACGGCTGGTCAGAATTTGAAATAATTTTACAAAGATGTTCCTTGGGTGAGCCTATTCAAAAAGTGTTCATGAAATTTGATTCGTCAAGAACCATGGCTCTAGTGAATTGGGGCTACTTGCACTATAGGGCAATGAAGAAATTCTTAAAATTCTTCTTCTCTGAAATGGCTGGTTAGATTTTGGAAAATTTTCACAGAGATATTCCTTTGGTGACCTTTTTCAAAAATTGTTTGTGAAATTTTGATTCGTCAAAAAACCTTGCTCTGGTGAATGGGGGCTACTTGCACTATATGAAAATGAAGAAATTCTTGAAAATTCTTCTCTGAAACGGCTGGTCAGATTTGAAAATTATTTCACAGAAATATTCCTTGAATGACCTTTTTCAAAATTTGTTCGCGAAATTTTGATAGGTCAAGAAACATGGCTCTGGTGAAGGGGGGCTACTTGCACTGTATGGAAATTAAGAAACTCCTAAAAATTCTTCTTTTCTGAAACTGCTGGTCAGATTTTGAAAGGACTTTAATAGGTGACCTTTTAAAAATTGCCTGGCAAAATAATGATTTTGTTTCCAGTGTTTCAATACCTTCAAAAAAAAAAAGGCTATGGTCCTCTCAAAAATTCAGGTGAGCGATCCAGGGCCATCTTGGCCCTCTTGTTTTGCTTAGCTATGTTTAACTCTATCTGGCATAGTCTTAAGTTTTTCTTGACCCTGAGGTAGAAAGCTTTCAAAAATGTTGTAGGAAAAGGACAAAAACCTATTAGCCAGCATTTACTCCTTTTCCCACCGTGTGTTCTACCCTCCCTAAAACAAAGGGATCTGCAAATGGTTTCATTTTGGGTAAGTCTAAAATTTTGTTGTTTGGAAAAGGATTAATAAGGCATTCATATTCTTTATTTTCCCACTGATTGTTACTTTTGTCCATATTGATCTTCTAGTTAGTGTTTATCTCCACTGGTTAGGACATGGAGCTCATATCGTGGCCCTGTGACCGTCCTATATCCTAGTGTTTGTTTGTTCATTAACACAGGATAGATTTTGTATTTGTGAAAATTGTCTGTTGTTCTGTCAACTGATCCATTGAACATTGTCTATAATGTTTCTGTGGTAAAGGAGCCAGTGGATGGAAGAGAATTTTGTACAGAACAAGAAGCTGGAGGTGTTTGGAACTCCCAAGAAAGCACTGATAGATTCACGGGCCATGATATTATTGTAGTAATGCTGAAAAAAACTATATAAAACATAATCTGTCTAGTTTCCTGTCTCCTCCATATCTCCCACACCCCATGTAAATAATATCGTAACTCTACACTTTACAGATTGATTCCTACAAAAAGAGACTTGGGGCTGTCACAAGAGAGAAAAGAGAGTATGAGGAAAGATATTTAAAAGTTACAGCAGAGATTGAGAAAAAGGTGAATTATATATATTTATATATGACATACAAGATTATTTTCAATTTACTAAATATGTGCTACCTCTGAACATTTGAAATCATGGCAGCATGCACAAAGAGACATGTTATAAATGGATAAAAAAAGTCATAAACTATAATGATACAAATGTTCATATACAGATCTTTTCACATGCAAGGGACAGTGCAGATCAAGATTAACTCTTTACCTAACGAAACAATTTTGGGTGGTCCAAATTGAAAGCATTTGCAGAGGACAAACTGAAAATTTAAAATTTGTCTTTGGAAGTGAAGAAAATATTGTGGGAAAAGGAGAGAATACTGCTTACCAGCATTTTCTCCTTTTTCCACAATGTTTTCTAAAGGCTTCTTTCTCAGGATCGCTTATCTCTTTAACAGAATAAATTACTACTGGAATCCCAAACCAAGAAGATGGAGTTAGAGAGTTCATTGGAAGAGATGGAGAAAATGGCAACACAACAGTTGAAAAGTCTGGCAAGAGAGAGTGAGGATGCATTGGAAACAGCAAAGGAAAAGTTGCGAGAGATTCATGTTATCTTGCAAGCTTATCAGAGATTTGTTAGGGTAAGTATAGATTGTTTGGAGGTAAAAATAGGCTTTAACTCTTTACCACACAAGAAAATTTTAGACTGGTCCAAATTGAAAGCATTTGCAGACGACAAAATAAATGTGACTTAAAAATTGAAATTTGTGCTGGGAAGGGTAGAAAACACTATGGGAAAAGGAGAAAATGCTGGTTACCAGCATTTTCTCCTTTTCCCATGGTGTTTTCAAAAGGCTTCTTTCTTCGGGGCGTCAAAAGTAGGGATTCTGTGGTAATGGGTTAACAGCAGACATGGTAAAACTTGAAAGGCAGAATTCAATAAATAATACATGTATATTTCAGGGCAGTACAACCCTTAGATATGTTTAGAATTTACAGTGTCAGTGCATACCAGAAAATTTGGTTTGAGCTTTGAACAGTCGTGATAAACCAACAATTCAAACTATTTTCTTGTTCCTAAGTTTTAATTTTTTCTTTATTTAGGAACAATATTTCATCTATGTGTCTTATTACACATGTAAACAATGATTGATCCATTTCCCCTCCCCTTTCCTACCAATAGCTTTATAAATATCATCCTCGTTGACCCAGTTTCGATTCATACTGTAAGATTTTAAGCCTGGGTTATTTGGCTGGTGTTTCCTCATTCTCATGAATTATTCATGAAGCATTTTGATTGGTAATCTCAGTTTTTCTTTGAGAAAATCTAAAACATTTTTATCACAAATATGCTGTCTTTTTATTTTTAGTAACTGGCGAAATGAAATTGTCCTCCCTACAAGAGAGAATGAATATGTTAGCGATCTGTTGATTGGCTATTAGTATACTTTCCGACCGTATGAATACTTATAGGAAACAACGATTTACTAGTCAATTTTCCAAGGATAATGCATGGAGAGTAACGTAATGCTTAAACCTGGGACCCAAGGATGTATAAATATATGTGCCTGTTTCTTTGACAAAATTTTTTGAAATAGAAAGGAACAGATAAAATCAATACAATTTTTTTTCTTTTTTTGAAATGGACTTCTTTCAAAATGAACTTATTTGTCTTATTTGAAAAACAAATAAAGCATCTGTCTTAACTCTTTACCAAACGACAAAATTTTAAGTTTGTCCAAATCGAAAGCATTTGCAGACGACAAAACATAAGTGACTGAAAATTTGAAATTTGTTTTGGGAAGGTTAGAAAACTTTGTGGCAAAAGGAGAAAATGCTGGTGACCTGCATTTTCTCCTTTTCCCACAATGTTTTCTAAAGGTTTCTTTTTCAGGGGCATCAAAAGTAGGGATTGTGTGGTAATGGGTTAATTATTTTACATGGCTATTTTATCACCTTTGCAGAGTTAAGTCCATGAAATTCAAATTTCTTCACATCAATTGTTTGAATCAGATAGAACTTCCACCTTAACCCATTACCACACAATCCCTACTTTTGACAACCCTGAGAAAGAAGCCTTTAGAAAACATTGTGGGAAAAGGAGAAAATGCTGGTAACCAGCATTTTCTCCTTTTCCCACAATGTTTTCTACCCTTCTCAAAACAAATTTCAAATTTTCAGTCACTTTTATTTTGTTGTCTGCAAATGCTTTCGATTTGGACAAACCTAAAATTTTGTTGTTTGGTAAAGGCTTCAAGTAAATCATGTGCCTTTTTTTTTCTACAAATGATTTAAAGTTTGTATGTATGTTGTGTCATGTGTTGCAGAATTTAGCCCAAGAGATCTTACGACGTACCCAGCAGACACGATCAGGTTTGATTGAGGTGGAAAACAGAAAAACGACTGCAGATAAAACCAATGCCTCCATGCAACGTGCACAGGATCTTGCCAAAGATATTTTAAATTTAAGTCAATCAGACCTGGATGAAATAATGAGTGCAGATGGAGAAATAAGGAAAATTGTGAGTTATGAGAATGATATTTTCCTTCTTTTGCGTTGGTAATTAGCATCTTTCAGTAAATTGCTAAAAGAGGCCATGTAAGGTCTTTAAACAAATGACAGAATTTAAGATTGGTCCAAGTTGAAAGCATTTGCAGACAACAAAATAACTGTGACTTAAAATTTGAAATCTGATTTTATAATGGTAGAAAAATTGTTGGAAACGGAGAAAATCCTGGTTACCAGCATTTTCTCCTTTTCCCACAATGTTTCCAAAAGGCTTCTTCGTCAGGGTCGTAAAAAGGTAGGATTGTGTTGTAAGGGTACAGGATATATTTGATCCATCAGACAAGCTGTTGCACTGTTTTCAGCAGCAGGTATTACCTTTTGAAAATGAAGACTGAATGGACGAGACATGTTCATACCAAACCTTGAGGCACATAACACACTGATCAACATGAGCCGCGGACACCATGTGTTCTCGGTACACCAGATCGAATTTTCCATGGAAGAACCGGAGGTGGTGTAAGTATTTTCATTTTTATGGACCTGATTTACCTAGATAGAAATGTTGATTTACAGCAATGTCAAGACGAATGATTGATCTGTTTACACACATACTAGGGAATAATAATACCATCATATAAGCGAGCTGGGGCTTTATGAGCAACTGGGGTCTTATTGTTTTGAAGTTTGTTGCCGATTTTCGGACAAAATCCCCTAACCACTGTTCATTTTACAAGTTTGTATGATAAGATAAATGTATTCCCAAAAGGAAAACACAAAATTTCACTTAGAAATGTCCATCCAAAGCGAAGATATACGTTTTTGAATGGACCTGGGTAGGGAAAAATATGCTAACAAGACACCATTTTCATTTTCAGAGTATGTACATGGACACCAGATCAGAAAAAGCTTGTGGTAACTGGACACCAACCTTTAAATCATCAATATTTCTGCCTGAAACTCGATGCATGGGCTGTATGCGAAGACCATTTTTGTAAACATTATGTCACTACAGTCCATTACCTGATAAAGAGCATGTTCAGCGCAATTTCATTACTTGTAGCACTTGCTTTTTTGAAATATTTGCAATAATACGGCAATTTATGAAGTAGACCTACGATGCTTGATCACAATTGACCGGTCATTGCCTCCAATGTTGGTGCAAGACATGTTCTTTTTTTACAGCGTTTCAGTTTTATGAATGGCGTATTAGTACTTCTGCTTTATGACACAAAGAGAAAATAAGTCCTACCAACAAAAGCAATGTTTTCCAGCAGATCAAAATTTATTGAAGGAATGTGATAGAAAGCTACCCAATGCCAATCTCATGATTGAGTTCTTTTAAAAGGACAAATTTTGTTATAATTTTCACAATGCGCCGTACACGGAAAATAAGCTCCTTCCACATAAGCCATTTTTTTTAAAGGATCAAAGTATCTTGAAGGAAATTTATGGAATCATCCACGTTGAATTTTGTTGATTTCCACTTGATGGTTTCTGAGGAGAAGTCAATTAATGAAAAAATTTTAGAAATAAACGCGTAGACGAACAAACACACGCATGCAAATGTACGAAGGGTAGAACACCATTCTAAGAGCTCGCTGAGGTTTTTCTTTATAGACAATGTTTTTCAAAGCCATCTTTCCCAGGGACATTAAAGCTCGTGGTAATGGGTTAATACGCCATTCATAAAACTGAAACGCTGTAAAAAAAGAACATGTCTTGCACCAACATTGGAGGCAATGACCGGTCAATTGTGATCAAGCATCGTAGGTCTTCTTCATAAATTGCCGTACTATTGCAAATATTTCAAAAAAGCAAGTGCTACAAGTAATGAAATTGCGTTGAACATGCTCTTTATCAGGTAATGGACCGTAGTGACATAATGTTTACAAAAATAGTCTTCGTATACAGCCCATGCATCGAGTTTCAGGCAGAAATATTAATGATTTAAAGGTTGGTGTCCAGTTACCGCAAGCCTTTTTCTGATCTGGTGTCCATGTACATACTCTGAAAATGAAAATGGTATCTTGTTAGCATATTTTCCTCTACCCAGGTCCATTCAAAAACGTATATCTTTGCTTTGGATGGATATTTCTAAGTGAAATTTTGTGTTTTCCTTTAGGGAATACATTTATCTTATCATACAAACTTGTAAAATGAACAATGGTTAGGGGATTTTGTCCGAAAATCGGCAACAAACTTCAAAACAATAAGACCCCAGTTGCTCATAAAGCCCCAGCTCGCTTATATGATGGTATTATTATTCCCTAGTATGTGTGTAAACAGATCAATCATTCGTCTTGACATTGCTGTAAATCAACATTTCTATCTAGGTAAATCAGGTCCATAAAAATGAAAATACTTACACCACCTCCGGTTCTTCCATGGAAAATTCAATCTGGTGTAACGAGAACACATGGTGTCCGCGGCTCACGTTGATCAGTGTGCATAAGGAAACTTCATGTGGCTTTTTTATGCTTGCGTGAAATTTTAAACAGGGCCTATGTGGCTTAGTTGTGAAGGCATATATGTAATCACAAAATTCTGGTAAACTCTACTTTCAACAGAATGACTATGTCTAAAGCATTGCAGAGTTTAACCCATTACCACACAATCCCTACTTTTGACGCCCCTGAGAAAGAAGCCTTTTGAAAACATTGTGGGAAAAGGAGAAAATGCTGGTAACCAGCATTTTCTCCTTTTCCCACAATGTTTTCTACCCTTCACAAAACAAATTTCAAATTTTCAGTCACTCTTATTTTGTCGTCTGCAAATGCTTTCAATTTGGACTAGCCAAAAATAATGTCGTTTGGTAATGAGTTTAGCCTAGAAGTGTTGAAATTAATGAAGCATAAACAGAATTTGAATAGACTGTTTTTGCAGCAATATGCCTGAAGAGGGAACAACTCAATTTTGCATCTATGAATAATCTATATTTCACTGTTTATTTTATTTGTTGCATTTTGAAGGAGACAGAGTTAGAGCTGGAAAGAAAGAGAGACAAAAAATGGATGAAAAGGTTAGAGAAACTGCAGAACAGTAAGGTAAGGACTAGTATATGCAGGTATTTTGATCATTACATTTTACCTAAATTTTAATCATTTTCAGGAATGTGATTTGATAGAAAGTTCTGTAAAAAATGGGGAATTTCACCATGAGCCGGAATTGTCAGATAGGAGCGTAAGTCCTTACCATCAACAATATTTTAGGTTTGTCCAAATCAAAAGCATTCACAGATGGCGAAATAAGTGTGACTGAAAATTTGAAATATGATTTGTGAAGGGTAGAAAACATTGTCGGAAAAAGGAGAAAATGCTGGTTACCAGCATTTTCTCTTTTTCTCACAGTGTTCTCAAAAGGCTTCTTTTTCAGGGTTGTCAAAAGTAGGGATTGTGTGGTAATTGGTTAAGTACATTCTCATGAATTCTTCTGTTTATTGACTTTCTTTTGTAATTTCAAATCAATTTGGTATGCATTAAGCATTGATATTGTTGTTGGTTTAGGAACCTTAAACAAGATTTATCATCCCTAGTGGAGAAAGCTTTTTAAAAACATTGTGGGAAATACAGAAAATGCTGATAACCAGTATTTTCTCCATATACCACAATGTTTAGTACCCTCTCACAGATAAATCCCATTATTTGAAACCAAGATTGATTGGTTGTCTATCAGTTCTTTCAGTAGACCAATCTGGAATGCTTTTGTCTGGTAACCGATAGTTAGAAAAGTGTAATAAAACCCAAAACTTGCAGTTTTCTCATTCATCACATTGGGTTTTCCAAAACACACAAATGGTGTACAGAAATGTGCATCAATATTACAGACACTGAGAGATACTCTGATCAGTTTAATTAAAATTACAACAGTCATGTTCTTGAGTTATAATATCCTCTTTAGTTATGACCTCTTTCACCAGCACAGTCAAAAATAGCTGGCTTTTGCTGATGATTTTAACTCTTTCCCAAACAATCCCTGGTATTCATGACCCCGCAAAAAAAGCCTGTTGAAAACATCATGCAAAACAGAGAAAATTCTGGTAAAAGTATTTTCTCCTTTTCCTACAATGTTTTCTATCCTCCTAGAACAAATTTCAATTTTTGAGTTGGGTTAATCACAGTATATTGTCTGCAAATGTTTTCAATTTGGACCATCTGAAATTTTGTCATTTGGTTAAAGCGTTAATCCTTTACCAAACAATCCCTGGTTTTTGCGACCCTGAGATAGAAGCCTTTTGAAAACATTGCGGGAAAAGGAGAAAATGCTGGTAACCAGCATTTTCTCCTTTTCCCACAATGTTTTTTATCTTGCTGGATACAAACTTCAATTTTTGAGTTATGGTAATTTTGTCCTCGGCAAGTGCTTTCAATTTGGACTAGTCTAAAATTTTGTCGTTTGGTATAGATTTAATCAAGATGAGAATGCATGGTCTAATCTTAAATCTTTACCATCCACTTGTTTAGTGAAACCTCAAGATAAATATGATGTATTTTCATATCTTCTATGTTTATATTGAGTTGAAATTTGTTTTACAGATTAATTTGATTTACCCATGTTTCAGGATGACTTTGCCCTGCCATTGATGGATCTGTTTATACAGAAATTAGAGGAGAGGAACGAGCTCACTGCCAAGCTATATCAACACAAACAAAACATTCCCCAAACAGAAGCGAAATCACAGACAAGCTGACACATATCATAAGCACCAAGCTGTATTAACACAAACTATACATTCCCTATACAGAAGTGATATCACAGACAAGCTGAAGATTAGCACTAGCAAACTTTTTGTGGAATAATTTGACTTATTATACCCCCCACAACGTAGTGGAGGGGGGTATATACTGGAATCCCCATGGCTGTCTGTCCATCCATCTGTCAGTCCTTAGACACAAATTAGTCTGGAGCAATACTTCAACATTTTAAAGGTTCTGAACTCAAATTTACACACAGTGTTCCTATATATATGAAGTTTTGCATGTGCAATTTTCATGACCCTGCTGCGATTTGTTGTGGAACCATCTCCACTTGAACTTTATTCAACTTTTACTTTAGTACTAAACCTTTCTGTATTCTGTAACAAAGACCTGTTTTTGTGACAAGGAGCTGGTGGGGGGTATAATAGTGTTACATGATAGCTCTAGTTTACTCAGAATGGCTTGACCATCAACCCACAATGAGCGTCTCAGTATTGGGATTGGTTTTGCAGGCAATTTAGAGCCTGGCCAAACAAATTGAGCATTCTGACTTTCATTCAACACTCTGCTTTGCTTTGCCGAGACATTCTGCAAAAAAGTGGTCTTTAGATTTAACTCATTACCAAACGACAAAATTTTGACTGGTTCAAATTGAAAGCATTTGCAGACGACAAAATAAAGGTGACTGAAAAATTGAAATTTGTTCTGGGAAGGGTAGAAAAAACTATGGGAAAAGGAGAAAATGCTGGCGTCAAAAGTAGGGATTGTGTGGTAATGGGTTAAATCATTTTGGTTTTATTGCTATACTGAAACGTGTTTCAGTAATTTAAAACTGAGAATCTGGCCAGGTAATCTTAACTTGTAACAAACCCATGGAAGAATGTTTTGTAACTCTTTACCACATAATCCTGATTTTTAACGACCCTGAGAAAGAAAGCCTTTGAAAACATTGTAGGAAAAGGAGAAAATGCTGGTAACCAGCATTTTCTCCTTTTCCCACATGTTTTCTACTCTTTACAAAATCAAATTTCAAATTTTGATGCACATTTATTTTGTTGTCTGCTAATGCTTTCAATTTGGACTCGTCCAAAATGTTGTCACTTGGTAAAGAGTTAACCCTTTCCCAAACAAGCCCTGGTTTTTATGTGTCTGCAGTAAAAGTCTTTTGAAAACACTGTGGGAAAAGGAGAAATTGCTCGTAACGAGCAATTTCTCCTTTTCCCACAATGTTTTCTATCCTACTAAATAGATATTTCAATTTTTGAGTTAAGTTTATTTTGTCGTCTACAAGTGCTTCATCTTGGACCAGTCTAAAATTTTGTTCTTTGGTAAAGAGTTAAAAAGAAAAGAAGAAAAAAAATGGAAAAAGAAAAAAATGCTGGTAATCAGCATTTGCTCCCATTTTATATCACAATACCCTACGTTTTCTGTCTTTTCAAACACTCATGTCAATTTTTCAGATGCCTTTATCGTCTGCATATAATTATGATTTCAACTTTAGAAAGTCAAAAACAAAAATTTGGCTATGAATTACAAGTCTGTATCAAACTACAGGTACATCCATTTTCTATGTTGATACTGTCTTGGTATATCTCTGATAACTTTGTGTGTAAATGGTTAGAAGAAAGGTTGAACGAGTAGAAAAACTCTGTGATATTCTTTTTCTTTATCCACATTATATATTTGTATTTTTTTCTCCTATAGAGATTTCTATATAAGATACATTACCGTTGTCTGTGCATGTCATTTTCTTCGAAGATTTGACCTGTCTGCTATGAAGCATCGCTCATTCCGGAATACCAGGGAAAAGTAAGGCTTATACTGAACCTATTAGCCTATTATCCAAGCCTGTCGGGGCTATTTTGATAAATGGCGGATGCATAGGATACATGCGAGGTGATCATTTCTGAATGGATCACAACAGGTTTTTTTATTGAGTAATGTTGTAGACAAGGTAGACCAAGGTCAAACTATCTTTTATATATAAAACAGTATATTTATGATGATATCAGATGATACAGAGTATACAGTCAACTCTTGGCTATACTCTGTCTCCTACTTTAACCCTTTACTCCATAGATACTCACTTTGACGTATCAACAACAGACAGCTTTTGAAAACATTGTGGGAAAAGGAGAAATTGCTCGTGACGAGCAATTTCTCCTTTTCCCACAATGTTTTCCACTCAATCAGATATTTGTATCTTCATTTGTCCATATTTTTGACATCATATCTTTATTTGCTGCAGAAATGGAAGAGCCTGAAATTGGCATATCAGGTTAAGGGTTAAAATGAAAAATATTGACACTCTTAACTCTTTCCCAAACGACAAATTTTAGACTCTTCGAAACTCAAAGTGTTTGCAGACAACAATTTCAAATTTGATAAAAATGGCAGAAAGTTCTCCAAATGGGTAGAAAACACTGTGGGAAAAGGAGAAATTGCTTGTACCAGCAATTTCTCCTTTTCCCACAGTGTTTTCAAAAGACTTGTACAGTAACTGCAGACACGTAAAAACAAAGGCTTATTTGGGAAAGGGTTAAAATTGGAATGGTTTAGTCTTTTTATGGATTGAAAAAGCCCATTTGATTTTTTTTCCAAGGATTGAGGTATCAAAAAAAAAAAACTTGTAGTGAAGTTATACTGAGTTTAAGGCTGAATTTGTAGATCTTCATAGAAATACATGTTTATTAGCAATTACATATATGTACTTAATTATATGAATATGAGTTGGTTATTCCTACTTATCCAATTTCACGTAATAAAATCAAGATACATGTATTAGGTCCCCTTTACATCAAATGTTCATCTGCACTTTAACAAATGACAACATTGTAGACTAGACCAAATTGAAAGCATTTGAAGATGACAAAATGAATGTGGCTCAAAAATTGAAATTTGTTTTGGGAAGGGTAGAAAACAGAGTGGAAAAGGAAAAAATGCTGGTTACCAGTCTTTTCTCCTTTTTCCACAATGTTTTCAAAAGGCTTATTTCTCAAGGTCATTAAAAGTTGGGATTGTGTGGTAAAGGGTGAACCTATGAATTGCAGACATAGAAAAGCAGAAGGAAAGATCCAGATATTGTGCTTTGATTTTTCACCACAAAGTGCCTTCTTTTAACCCATTACCACACAATCCGTACTTTTGACGCCCCTGAGAAAGAAGCCTTTAGAAAACATTGTGGGAAAAGGAGAAAATGCTGGTAACCAGCATTTTCTCCTTTTCCCGCAATGTTTTCTACCCTTCACGAAACAAATTTCAAATTTTCAGTTACTTTTATTTGTTGTCTGCAAATGCTTTCGATTTAAACACGCCTAAAGTATTGTCGTTTGGTAATGAGTTAAGGACCTTTGAGAAAGATGCAATTGGAAATAGTCTGGTAACATTGTGGTAGCTAGCATTTTCTCGTTTTCCCACTGTGTTTCCCTTTTATTTCAAAGATACACATATTATTCTTTGAGCAACCTTTGATTTTTCATCTAAAGAGACTTTTCATTTGAATAAGTCTTAAATTCTGTTGTGCAGTTAACCCTTTACCACACAATGCTGACTTTTGATAACCTTGAGAAACAGGACTTTTGAAAACATTGTGAGAAAAGGAGAAAATACTGGTAACCAGCATTTTCTCCTTTTCCCACAATGTTTTCTACCCAACGAAAGACATTGTCCATAATTTTAGCACCGTTCAAATTTCATGTCTGCATACGCTTTCGATTCTGATGGGTCTAAAATTTTGGAGTGTGGTAAAGGGTTAAAAGTCCAAGGTTTTTTTATTCTTCAGACAATCTTACAGCATAATAGACAGGGTAACTTGATAATTGGCTGGGCTTTTGGTAGATTCTTGCTTGATTAGAGTTTTCAGAGCCCTAGATTGGTACTTGTAATTTGGACAGTCATGTAAAAGACTCAGTCTCATGAAGGATTGCCAATTTCATTGTAAAAACCTCAAGTTTTCAACTGTCACCACTTGTGATTTATGTCATTTCTTTACTTCAGGGTACATCTTCTTCGGTCATATTAAAGAAATATTCTTTTAAAATTCTGCAAAAAAGAAACTTTTTTTGAGTTTTAAATATGCAATTGCTGCAACAGTTTGAAATTTCTTATGATAGTATCACCTACTTTCAAAACCGTTAAATTGGAAGACAACATTGCCGGAACAGTCCCTGGTTTTCACAACCCTGAGAAAGAAGCCTTGTAAAAACATTGTGGAGAAAATGCTTTTAACCAGCACTTTCTTCTTTTATCACAATGTTTTCTTCCCTTCCAAATACAAATTTTAATTATTGAGTCACAATAATATTGTGGTCTGCAAATGCTTCCAATTTGGACCAGACTAAAATAGTGTTGTTTCATTAAGAGTTAAGTGCCCCTTTCAACATTATTTCAATCACATGGCAGAAGCCAGTGCACATATTAATGCTTTCCTGGAGTTTCCTTCACCAGGATTTTGCACAATATTATCTCCAAACCACTGACTGTTTTTCCAAATAACCACCATAAAACTGACCAGTAGTGGGAGAAGAAAGCATGGCCTTCATCCATCCTCAGAAAGGAAATGGGCGAGTTTTGGATTCAAACCTCTAACACCCTGGTTTCAAGCCATGTAGGTCACTGAGCAACCAGGCTTGACTGATCTGTCATTATAAAATCATATCAACAAAAAATGTTGATAAATAATTATATATACATCTCTCTAAAGCAACTAATATCTGTGTACAGGAGTATCTAGAAATTTGATAAAAAAGAAAGATGAGTATTTGTAAACTAGTTATAGGTTGCTAAACTCTCTGGATAAAGGGACTGTGATATGTCAAATGATTTTGTAGATAAACTCTTTACTACACAATCTGGACTTTTAAAACCGTTGTGAAAGAAGCCTTTTGAAAACATTGCGGGAAAAGGAGAAAATGCTGGTGACCAGCATTTTCTCCTTTTCCCACGATGTTTTCTACCCTTCCAATAACAAATTTCACTTTTTCAACCACTTTTATTGTCATCTGTAAATGCTTTCAGTGTGGACCAGTCTAAAATTTTGTCGTTTGGTAAAGAGTTAACCCTTTACTCCATAGATACTCATTTCTACGCATTGCTTGTAGGAGCCTTTGGAAAACATTGTGGCAAAAGGTGAAATTGCTCGTTACGAGCAATTTCACCTTTTGCCACAATGTTTTCTGTGCTATCAAAAGGTGTAATGTACACATAAGAAATGGCTTCATCCTTGCTGTTATTTAGAGTCAAATACAGATAGCATATAAATGCCTTATGGGGTAAAGGGTTAAATGTCGTCAATCTTAAGTCTCAGAACATCTGTGAATGAAAAATTGCAAGACGTATATGGGACTGTTACAATGACAAAATATAACCCAGCATCAGTTTTCTTCCTTAGTACATGAAAATGCTGGAGAGGGATGTCGAATATACTACCGGTAATTTATGGAAATGATAATCAATTAGTTACATTTCATTTACATAAATGGCATTCAAGCTCATTTCATATGACCAATGATATACCACTAGGTGTATATCACTTGAATAAAATTTAAAAAAAGGGAGAGGGTGGAGGGCCCGAATGTATGAAATTTGGTCTACGGGAAAAAAACTCACATTGTCTTATTTTTTTTTCGATATTGCACAATTACGCTCCCTTATTCTCGAGGTCCACCTCATACAGTAAACCTTTGGGTGATCTTTTAGTTGAGATGTAAGGACGGAATAGGTCGAGTTGAGACGTGCGGTGCCTGCACGTAAACAGACTAAAGGTTGATTTTGGATTTAGACGATCTCTGGATGGCTAAAACTGAAGAAATTTAAAAAAAAAAGGGGGCCTTTGTCCCTATATTACAAACCTAAAGTTTTCACATCTGTTCGTTAATTCATTTACAGATAGGCCCCCTTGAAACCTCTGCAGGGATCTTGTATGATCCCTGTTGAAACAAACAGTTTCAGTGGTAAGTGAAATATAGTTTTTGTCAGGTGTTTAACTCATTACCACACAATCCCTACTTTTGACGCCCCTGAGAAAGAAGCCTTTTGAAAACACTGTGGGAAAAGGAGAAAATGCTGGTGACCAGCGTTTTCTCCTTTTCCCGCAGTGCTTTCTACCCTTCCCAGAACAAATTTCCGTTTTTCAGTCACCTTTATTTTGTCGTTCTGCAAATGTTTTGAATTTGGACCAGTCTAAAATTTTCTCGTGTGGTAAAGAGTGTAATATTAAATAGTGTACCCTTTCAAATTGAATTTTATTCTGTCTTGGCTTCTGAAAGTTTCCACAAAATTACGGTATTTTTCACACTGCTCAAAACTCGTTCTGCTCTCAGGCTAGAGAGGAAGTACAGGGGAGGCTACTCTTTTAGTAAAAGATTTAAGATGATAGGAGCTACCTCCCTTTGACCATGAAAATGAGTCGGCCAAGGGCCTGACTATTGATAGACGATTTACCAATTAAATTTGATATAAGCGATATTTCTATTTTATCGTAAGCGGCGCACCGGAAGTATCACATGACACCGGACAATCAAAGCATTATTTCAATAACAAATGCCATATGTCCCGTTCATAAATCCTTTAAATTTGGACAAATTCATCACTGAAAAAAAGTGACATAGTAAGAAATCTATATGAAATTAATTCTAACACAATTTATTTATATTTCATGACATTGCTTATGAAAAGAATAATTAGGAACAGACAAAGTACGCATTTTATGAGATCGTATTGAAATAAAGAGCATGTAGATAGTAGGAATGAACTTACCCTCTGTAACCTGTGTAAAATTCATAATCCCGTCCACAAATGATCACCAAACGGGTAAATAAATATGAAACAAAAGATAAGAAGGATCAATTTAATGTGACACGTGTGTGTTAATCTGTAAGAAGTAAGTACATTACAGCTGTCCAGCACAGTGCGATACTCAGAGCAAAGGAACACCGAGTTCATCCTTCACCCATTTTTTTTGTGTGTTAAACTTTATTGGGCGCCTATTTTTAAATACAAATAGACTCAAAATGAAGCTTAAATAATGATTTTGATCTAAAGCCACGTTTCTTTTGTTCATGGTCTATAATATGAAGTTATTCGTCAATAGGAACATGCCTGAAAGTGCAACAAAGACGTTTGATAATAGTGCTATAATATCAGTAAATGGACTGTCCCCGTCCTTCTGAATACACTGGACAGCTATTTAACCTTTAACCAAAGTATTCCGGGTTATGGGGATCCGGAAAAAAGGGGGCAGACGCGCTGATTTTGCGCACTTTATGTTATTTATCTCACTTTCTCAACCTAAACACATCCCCCACACAAAAAATATACAGTTCAGAGACATCTGTGAGAAATGAATTTTTAAAGTGTGAGAGAAAATATTGTGGGAAAAGGGAAGGGATTGCAACAAGCACTTTCTCCTGTTCCAACAATATTCTTCTGCTTTTTCAAGGACAGTTACAACCATTTGGCCCACTTTTATTCTATCGTCTCCATATGCTAAGTATCTGGTCGAGTCCAAGGTTTTGACGTCGGGTGAAAACATTCACGGTAACTATTAATCTTTTACCAGACGACAAAATTTTAGACAGAACAAACTTTGAAAGCACTTGCAGATGACAAAATACGTAACTCAAAAATTGACATTCGATTCCAGCAGGGTATGAAACATTGTGGGAAAAGGAGAAAAGTGCTTGTTACCAGCATTTTCTCCTTTTTTTCACAATGTTTTCAAAAGGCTTCTATCTCACGGTCATAAAAAAAAAACAGGAAATATTTGGTAAAAAGTTAAAACCTTACACCACATAACCCAAGTTTTTTACGACCCTGAGAAATATTGCTTTTGAAAATGTTAAATAGGGATAGTAAAATCCCAAATGTTATTTCAAAGGAATATCTCCAGGTAAAATATCTCCGTTTCAGACGGTGTAGATCTAGAATCAGACCGCACGTTTTTCATAGTCTGATCTTGATCTAAATTGTCTGCAAAAAGTCGTTGAGTTGCGCTTCGCAGCATAAGGGTTAATGCAGTCTGCATACAAAAAGTTCTATCAATACGCCCGACAGGAGACAGCGCTTATGATCTCTGAAGTTTACCGAAAGATTGACAAAACGACAGTTCTGTTTTTGTGTGTGTCTTCGAAAAAGATAGAAATTGATAGAATTACTGGCATGGCCGATTTAGGGTTTTTGTTTTCTAATTTATCACGTTCAGGGTGAATTCCATTGAAAAAATATGACCTTTTCACTATTCGGTATATTCAAGATTGGAAAAAATTGTCCGGTGGAGAGTACTCGCAAGGGAAGTAACTCGTGATGACGCGTCAGTAATACCCCGGTCACATATTCACGGAAGGCCGCCACGGAAGAGCTACGGATTCGTTCCGGCATTGTCCGTGACAACTCGTACTAGTCTGTAGCTCTCCGTATTGTAACCGTAGTCATTCGTAGTAGTCCTTGTATATCCGTAGCGGTCCTTGACAATTTTTGAACATGCACAAAAATTCGCTACGGATCAAACGACCGTAGCGTATCCTTACTAGTCCGTATTAGACCGTACTGATACGTTCTGGTCCGTATTAAAACCGTATGAGTCCGTACTTATCCGTAGGCCCAAAATTCTTTTCAGGATTTGATACGGAGAACTACGTATTAGCATGGTTACACTACGTTTTAGTTACGTTATGATACGGATTTGTCACGGAAAGTCACGACCTTAATACGTTGTACTACGGAGAAGTAAGGATTCGCACGGTCTTTTACGGTTTACTATATACGTTGCAACATGACACAGTACGGAATTGTACGGAACACTATTATTTGGTAGGATAAATTCAGAATCATGTACTTCAACAAGAATACAACGCAATTGCGCTTTGTTGTTGAGTTCACAATCATGAACTGTCAACAAATGATGTTTGCAATAAATTGACTGCAACTGGATATTGGTATGGCACAAAATGTCAAGGCACTGGTCCAGCAGCTTGATGACATACATAGATGTAATAATTATATTTTCATCTTACCAGTACTAATACCTTTAATTTAAGGTTACATACTTTACAAAACATTGCACGAAAATGAATAAACATCAGTATTATAATGTGACATTCTATCCAAACAACGATGCTAAACATGCAAGTAAAACGATCAAATAGTACGAGTACATAAAATGGTGCTTCAGGCAACCGCCAACGAAACGGGAGGTCAAAGGTTCGAGCCCCGCCAGGAGCTTGTTCTGATATTGCTGGTTGGTGAACCGCCAGCTTATTAAATGTATGGTTACTGGTTACCTGCTTGGTGCCAGGCTGGCCCTTTCGAAATGAGTGATACTGACTATAAAGACAAGCACTTTACTTTTAAAACATAAACATTCACTATAATCAGTGTAATTGTGAAATAAACAGCAGATTTTATGAACATAAGAGAAACGTTATTGATCAATATTTTCATTGAACCTTTTGCCATTCGATCCCTTCTTTTTATGGGTCTGCAACAGACAAGTCAAGAAAACGTTCTGATTTAGGAAATCGAAAAAATGCTCAAAATGGGCAATTTTTTCTCCATTTCCCACAATGCTTTCTACCTTATTGTAGAACTGAAGCTCATTTGTACCAAATTTACAGTTGTTGTTTACAGATACTTTCAATTTCATGGAGGCAAAGTTTTGTCAACTTGTGATGGGTTATTGATTATAATAATCAGGCAATAAAAGACAGAGAATATATGGACTAGAGATTGGCTTTTACGAAGACCCGTCTATGGCCAGTATGAGGCTCTCATGGCCGAACTTGTTGCATTTTGAAAGTGAGCAGGCTAGAGCATTTGGACGGAATGCTAAATCGTGGTAGGTCCGTATCGATCCGTAACGATTCGTACTACTACGTATAGGATCGTTCTTATTCGTACTAATCCGTACCTGTACCGTATCAAATCGTAGTGTATCCGTACTACAATCGTCCTGATTCGTGTCGCTCCGTATTAAACCGTATCCAACCGTAACAGTCCGTATCACTCCTGGAACTGTGACCTACATTTTGGCTGTAGATCCGTCGAACTCCGTACTCACACCGTTGTGTATCCGTATTGGAACCGTAGCGGACTACGGAATTTGTCATTTCCGTAGTCATCCGTGAGCGATTAGACCGTAGCTCTTCCGTGGTGGTCTTCCGTGAATATGTGACCGGGGCTTTATGGAATTTGGCAAATGATCTATTGACTGAAGTGCAAATAAAATGTTCATAAACTGAATTTTATGCTCTATTAGGATAATTGTTATGTCTTTATAGAACATTTATTCGTTATCCATTGTTTTAAAGGTGGCCCTTCAGATTTTGGGGCGAAAATTTTACAAAAATGCAAAAAAGTCATCCTTATACTTCCAAAGCCTTTTAATTTGCTTCATAAAACCCCAGTTGTCGAAAACCATCCGATAACACGAAAAATTAGAGTTTTATTACAGACCAGGTTGACACCAACGGGAGACACGTTCCATTTTTAGATTATCAGTTCTCTCATTTAAATACAGGAAAACACAGACGAAGTTTCAAACATCCGTCCAAAGAAGACATGGAAAATGATTATTACATGTTTGTTATGTAATGGAATTTAAGCGTTATTAGTCACGTGCCAGTCACTGGACATTCCCACAATGCTATATTGATTTTTCGCGCAAAATCTAAAAATAGCTTAAGAGGCTACGTAGCCTTTTAAGGGAATACCATAATTTTTTTTTTTTGTTGTAATTTTATGATTCTTAATTATTGATGACTTGTATTGTTTTTTTTTATCATATAAATTTCAATGATACGTACATTTTTTAATTTGGTGTGATGTACAAATTCTAAATACCCACCTTTAAACATGAGAGAGGTTATGTATAAATGAAAAAGGTTTGCCAAACAACTTTTTTTTTTCATGTTTGTCTTGTTTGACAGCTAAACATTAAACGCATGAAGTAAAGGATTATAAATTTATTGGAAAAATGGACCCCAACATGTAACACAAAAAGAACTATGTTTTTTGTTTTATTTACATTCACATGCAGATTATTATCTATTTAGACAAATCCCTCTTTTGTACAATTCCAATGGCAATTGATCAAATTTCAGAAGACAAAAGCGCTATAAAGAGGCAGATGTTACCCGACAGTTGAAAGGATGGAGACAAAGTCCAAGATACTAATCATCATAACTTGAGCCATACTTTGACAAAAGTTGGTTTAATGTATCTACGAGATTTATGATATCAAGCCGGTGATCACAAATACTTATAGATCTATAACATCCACTCTTTTTAACAACTTACTTATTCGTGAGGTAAACTAGTCCTCTGAAATACAGAAAATTGACAAATGGCAAAAGGTTTCGGCCCAGGTCAGCCTGCGGACGTTTACGTAAAGTGTCGTTTTGGATCAGCCTGCGCAGAGCGAGAAGACTTTTCCGAAACTACATTTTTTTTTTTTAATTTTCTGTTTTGCGTAAGTCTACTGTGGGATAAGATCTAATGTTGTCGTAAATTGCCTTCTAGGATAAGCCTGCGCGGACTGCCAATGCTGATCCGGACGACATAAACTTTAGGAAAATGTTAGAATGCCCCTTTCAACGTGTTGCAGGTTAGTTATTTTACCCTTTTGCCGACTGGACGTATCAGAATAAGACTGCTGGGAAGGCCCTCTACATTTGTAAGTAAGACAACTTCTGATTGGCTAAACCGAATGGTTTAGCCAATCAGAAGTCCTTTTACCTACAAATTTAGAAAACCTTGGATAATAAGACCAAGGATATTCTCAAGAGTGGTTGGTGAATACGGGCCCAGTGCGATCTTTTATCCACGCCGTCATTCAGTCAGTTCTAAACTATTGCTAAGTTTTTTTTTCTCAACATGTTTTCGTTGATTTATTTCCCGTGAACACGTGTCTTCAAAAACGATTATTTTTACGACTTAATAACGGAAGAATTATTGCGCTGTTGTTTCGCTTCGATTATTATCATAAGTACACATAAATCTTACCTTTTACTAAATTACAAAACTTGTAGACTTTTGAAAATTGAAAGAGTAATCTGTAATGCCGACCACAGATTAAATAAATGTCTCGGATCGTGGAGTAAGGTCTTGAAAAAGCAGAAAATATTGTAACAAAATGCTGGCCTGCTTTCCCTACTATGTTTTCAAAGGTCTTCCTCTCAGGAATCGTCAAACCTTGTTTCATGTATGTTTGGTAAGGCTGATATCAAACAAGTTCTGCTCTATGAAAACAGGATTCAACGCATCTACAAAAACGAACCAGTTTACATCAGTCTGCGTAGTCCGCACATGCTCGCCTGGTGGAAAATTTTTGAGTCAAGCTATGCCAAAAGGGGACTAAATGCATCTGCGAAAGAATCGACCCAGGCACAGCCTGCGCAGTCCACGCAGGCGGATCTGGATCGAAATTTTTCACTTTTGGACTCTTGAAATTTCTATATGTACAAGGACTATTTACCTCATAATTAATCCTTTACCAAACAACCCCTGCCTTTTTACGACCCTGTCATAAAAGCCTTTTGAAAACAATGTGAGAAAAGAAGAAACTGATAACTGTTGCGGTATTTGTCGAAGACCATGTATTGTATTTTGTGCAAAGCCGAAGGAAACAAACCCAATTCAACACAATTTTTTTCAGGCGAATGAATTTTTCGGTGTCACTCAGATATGTGATTGGAAATGGCATATTAAATACGCTGGGTTAGGCCATATGTCGTGGAAATACTATTTTTTAATTGAAATTAGCTTCACTAACTAAAAGCTTACTGTTGGCGCAATGATACAAAATTTGTCTACCGCTCATTTGGTCCAGGGCCTTTTCGTTCCATAACCAGTTCGTTCCATGGCTTGTTCATCCTAAAATTGCTCGCTACTCCGTTTGATTGGGCATGATTACTTATAGATCCAAATAAGTGATTGTAATGTTTGGGAATTTAAATCTAAACAACCAAAGATATTTTTAAAAATCATAGTTTTCAGCTAAAAACATAATGTTATTCAATATACTCACATTGTTTCTCTCTCTGTCCATCATACATCCTACTGTCAAGGGGCGTTACTCCTGACTCCTCCTAATGATCAAAGGAAAACCACAAATACAAAAATAATCCTTGTCCTAAAACTTTGTCATGAGTACTCTTCCTTCATCCGAAGAGGTATTCATTTCCTTAGAAGGCTGACTTTCAAGCCAATATTTGAATACTGTTTCTCTTTTTCTTTCCAATTATTAATTCCATACAAATACCACTCCAGTGTTCTCAACGCTTTGGTCTCTCTTTGGACAATCTTGTGCATGCATTTATACATGGTAAGAAATGAACATGTCTTGATAGACAACGTAATATTATTGGAGCCTACAAGAGCCTAAATGCGCAACTTGCAGAGTATTGCACTAATTGAAACAAAAAGTAAAGCATTGATGATTAATACGTTCACGTAAGCGCGGAGCTTGACTATTTACTGGGGCAAAAAGCTTAAAGAATCATCTGACATTTCACTAAGTATAGTTCAATACATTGTTTCGACAGATCGAAAATTTTGCCAAGTGGTAAACTGTTAAAGGCAATAGCACCTAAATGTGTGTCGTTCTTTAACCATAATTATTCAAGGTGGGTGGGGGATTACAAGTCATTTGCGAAAAGACTTCTATCAAAGACACCTGAAAAAATAATGTTTACTTTTGTAGGCTTGATAATACACACTTTTTTTTACAACTAAAATTGTTGCCCACATAAAATTTATTTCGGAAATACTTTATTTTCAAATAAAACTATTGGCATTACTGGGTGGCGTCTCAGAAACAAATCTGGTGTTTCAAAGTATTTATGCAGTGGATATAAAGAACTCAATGGATAATTTCCCACTGCACATTTCTTTCGCGCCGCGCCAGTGGTAGAGCATATTGAACGGAGATTAAAGTACAAAAGGGTGCAGTTTTTTTTTTGTTGGCAGGTATGGAAGATAATGCATTACGTTAGTTTTAAAGCCGGTAGTTAGTCAAATGGAAGGGGTCGGTGAATAGGTGTAACGAACCGAGCCACATGGCAATTGGTTTGAGGTAGCAGATCCCTAACATTTCTAGTGCAGCACGGAGTAAAATTTCTTGATTGTTGATTAATACATGTATATTTATGCAGATATAATACTTTTGCATAATTCTAACTGAACAGAAATTCTTTTGATGTCTATCTTATTTGTTGATACTTTTGTTAGCTTCCACAAAAAGGGGTAATTATTATCTCCCTTTGTAATGAGAATATAGTGGTTTTAGATTTATAAATGATAATTCTAAGAAAGGGGAAAAAAGAAAGTGGCTCGGTTAAAGTAGTACAGTCATACTCATTTTTAATCATAGCAAATTTTGTAGTATAAAATTATGGAAATAGCTGTTTTCTATTACGGGTCCACTACCTTAAGACAAAAAAACATATTTTGGACATAGACATTGAAACAAACTTCCAAGGATTATTAATTCTTCTTCTTATAACAAGGTGCTTTATCTTTGGAAATTATTTGATAGGACCGAAATAAGCATGGGAAAGCATAAATGTCTGTACTTGATTTCGGTCGTGATGACAATTGCGTGCTTAGTGTTACTGAATACGTCGATTTCGAGTAAAGTTCACAGACAGAACCCTGTCGCTTTTGAAGTAAGTATCTCAATAATATATGCTTACTTTTTATAGCTATGTACAAGATGATCCCGCGTTATTATAGTCATGTGAAAGATACTGGAAAACATTCATGGCAGATAGTTTAAGTCCGTGAAGTGATTACCTACCCGAAGTGCAACCCGGAGGAAGAAGCCTTTATAAAACATTGTGGGAAAAGGAGAAAATGCTGGTAAACAGCATTTTCTACTTTTCTCACAATGTTTTCTACTCTTCTGAAGTCAAGTTTCAATTTTTGAATCATGTTTTTTTCAACGTATGCAAATGCTTTCAATTTGGACAAGTCTAAAATTTTGTCGTTTGTTAAAGAGGACTTACAGGGCGTTCGAGCATACAGAACGAGTATCTTATCTCGATACAAAATGTAACTATATTATGCAAGCAAAAGTAAATCTCAAACGTCATTAAGAAAGACCATTAAATTTCCACCTGCATAAATTATTTTATCTCTCATCAGATTATTCAGTTTCAAAACATTGCATCAAAAGGGGGAAAAAAACTCAAAAAGTTCCTTGTAATGATAGTTACCTATGTTATCAAGCCTTAATACATTGTCATTTTACAATTTTGATGAAAGCAGTCTGTTTGTTTCTAAAGCTATTTCATTAATCCAATACTCTGATTCACCCATTTTACACAAAGAGTGAGGACACAAATCAGGCTAAACATTGTGACGTCTTGTCTTTGCCTGAACTATCCGACACAGTTGACCCCCCCCCCCCCCTTTCCCTAATCGCCGCTATTTTGTCCGACAGCATTGATCAATGTAAAACTTAACCCATTACCACACAATCCCTACTTTTGACACCCCTGAGAAAGACGCCTTTTGAAAACACTGTAGGAAAAGGAGAAAATGCTGGTAACCAGCATTTTCTCCTTTTCCTATAGTGTTTTCTACCCTTCCCAGAACAATTTCTATTTTTCAGTAACCTTTATTTTGTCGTCTGCAAATGCTTTCGATTTGGACCAGTCCAAAATTTTCTCGTGTGGTAATGAGTTAATCGAAATTGAAAAGATACACATCTTATGTCCTTCTTTTGTACAATGCGTAGGTTACTGAACTATCTTATAATAAAAGACAACGAATAAAACTAAAGCATTTAATTCTTATGTTTGTATGCATGACTCAAAGATCATTTTGCCGATAATGTAGATCAAAATCAGACTGCATGGAACGAGCAATCTGATCCAAAATCTTGGGAGATATGCACACCTTTCCCCGCCCCCCCCCCCAAAAAAAAAAAAAAAAAAAAACTAAGAGGCAGCAAATTTGCGTTTTTACTAGATCTAGATCTACCAGCTTGAAAGTTTTCATTTTGCTTAAGTACTAAGCAGGTTAAGGTTTATAAGTGTTTCAAAAACAAATCTTTTGTTCTCAATATTTCGACCAAGATATAGATCTAGATCTAGAGGATATGCGTCACTCGTGAAAATATTACCGATGATGTTCACTCAATGAAATAAATTTCGATCTTTCACCGAAAAAACAAATAGATCTATTCTATTTATTTTATGCTTAAGAAATAATCTTCTTTCTATCGTGGTATATCGTTCAATAAACCACAGTTGTGAGTTAAGAGGCACAATAAATAATCCACGAGGGCGATAGCCCGAGTGGGTTATTCATTGCGCCTCATAACTCACAACGTGGTATATTGAACGATTTACCACGATAGAAAGAAGATTATTTCGATTCTAACATGGTCAATTCTTAATGAAAGGAAAACAAGTTCAAAGTAAGAGTAAAAGCGAGGATGAAGATTATGTTCCATTGAATAACTTACTCATTGAATGACGTCACTCAATAACGGATGACGTCACTCTACATGGATTGTCGCAGATTTTTACCACGATTTCTTTGCACTGTGTTTATAGAGCCAAAGTCGCGTGTCATGTTAGAATAAAAATTAACCCTCTCTGAGAGGAACTTTATCAAAATCTAGTACAATTCTTTTACGTTATTCTCCGTGACGTAGCCCTCACGCATAGCAACGCATTATGTAATATTACGTCAAGCGCGAGAAATGTAAGGTACATGACGTCATATTTCCCCTCTGGTTGTCAGGCACGCGCAATTTACCTAGGCAACAAGAACGTGAAAATCGGTATTTTCACTGGTGGTACCAGTGTAAGATCGAAAAATATTCTCAAGTGCTGCTATTTCTCGATATCCTACGGGGAAGCATGAAATAATATTCAATATTTTCGCAGATTTGTTATGATCTACATTGTCTGCTCATAGACTTAAATTTATCAGTTCTCTTTTCTTCCTTCATAGATAGAAGACGATTATAGAGCAGTTGCAAGACCAGGCCTGCCTGAAAGAGAACGAGATGTGAATTTCCAGAAAGATAACTTGACTAATAGTTCAACATTTTCTGGCAACAGAGAACCTAACTTTCACTCAACGTCTACACAACCTATACTGATACGACCAAATGGCTCCCTGTTACCGGTGCGGGGTTTCAATTACCGTGTTTTATTGTTTAGTGCGGTGGCTGGAAATTCGTCAAACAATGTCTCCTGGGATAAAATCTCTGTGAACGGATGGGAGTCAGGTGACCTCATACAGCAGAACTACATTTGCTGTGTGTTGTTCAAGTCGGGACTGCTTGAAGCTCTTCCATTAAGTAAATTACGACGAAATGGTGGAAGTAAAATGCAATCCAGACAATTTGTTTGTAGTCGAAATAACGTTGACTTCAAGAACTTGCCAGTAGCAGTTACTTTAATAGATGAAAAAGAGTCTACTTGCAAAGAAGACCTTACCTACTTTCTTCAAATCGAATACCCGTACAGACACCCTGGGAAAATTGCTGTTTTTGCAAAGGTATACCATTTGCAGACATTCTAGGTATTGTACATATTTTCACGTTATCTTCGCAAGCCAAGGGTGACGATCCACTACGCTACTCTACCCTTGGCGGATCGAGCTTGATTTCGACATTCCCCGGATACGCATTTTCATTGGTTGCAGCTAGCTCTAGCTGCAACCAATCAAACTGCTCGTAGCATTTCATCTTTGATAAAAATAGAACAAGGTCGCGACCTTTCGATTAAAAATAGAAGGTGAACATTGATACCTCCGTGGATGTGTGTAGGATCTGTAATGTATTATTACCCAAAAAACATAGACAAACAATATTTACAGAAAGCTTCAGTGTGACCGATCAATTATCGGAGGTTTTAGGCTCTACTCCAGCACCTGACGATGAAATGTCGAAGTACGTTTGTGGTTATTGCTTCATGTTGAATTATTGCATTCATTGGCTATCAGGCATGAGAATTAAAGGGGGATAATAAACAGCATCCGATTGGGGACGTACCTTGGGAATCTCGAAATCGGGCTCGATCCGCCAAGGTAAGAACCACGTAGTGATTGTAACCTTGGCTCGCGAAGATGATTTTCACGAGTAGGGCAGCCATTTGTGAAAATATTACCAATGATGCTCACACGATGAAGTAAATTTCGATCTTTCATTGGAAAGACACATATTCTATCTATTTCATGCTAAATAAATGTCAATATTTTACAGTGGTCGTAAATATGAAATATCGAACAATATTTTATCATTATTTCTCGATAAACTTCCGAAAAGCATGAAATAAAGGGCGTTAAATTCTACATATATCTGTAACATTCGATTTTGACGGTTGACAAACTAAAATTACTAATATAGTGTTCTGTATGTCAATGTTACACAACGAGCACAAAAATGACCAGGGCTCGTATTCACCAACCATCCTTGAGAATATTCTTGGTGTTTTACTCCAAGGATTTCTAAATTTGTAAGTAACACAACTTCTGATTGGCTAAACCGATTGGTTTAGCCAATCAGAAGTTGTGTTACGTACAAATATAGAAAATTCTGGAGAATAAGACAAAGAACGTTCTTAAGAATGATTGGTGAATACAGGCCCAGGCGTAACTTAGGCGTTTCGTCCTGTGTTTTGCGCTAGAGGATCTCCCGCACCTTAAAATAATTTACAGCCATTTTCTGTCTTTTTAGTACTTTGCACAGCATACATCTACTTTAGTTTAGTTTGAAAGTACTTGTTTTAATATAAATTAACATGTATTAGATAGATATAAAGCGCAACAAGCAATGTTAATAGGATAGGAACGAAAGCATAACTTTTAAGCTTATTAAATTCCTCTCCCGAAATTGGCCACGTCGTATTTCAATTACATTATGCATAAATGAATGACCTTCAAAATTTAAAAATGCAAGGAAAAGGTTATTGTTACCAAAATGGAAAGTTCCAATATTAAAAGAAGTTTGTTTTTTTTTGCTTAAATACATTGCCAAAAGACTGACCTCATATTACTATAATTTCTGCTATCAAAGAAGTAGTGTTTAATACAAAGACAAGTTTTTACAATATTTTAGAGGTGTAATTGTAAATCACTGTATAGCTACTTCTAAGGTGGGCATGCATAATTTGCAGTTTTTTTTTTTAACCGCAAATGTGTTCATCTTGTAATATTAATCTATGACTATAGCATTACATGGTGTGTATTAAGCCATTACCACACAATCCCTACTTTTGACGCCCCTGAGAAAGAAACCTTTTGAAAGCACTGTGGGAAAAGGAGAAAATGCTGGTAACCAGCATTTTCTCATTTTCCCACAGTGTTTTCTACCTTTCCCAGAACAAATTTCAATTTTTCAGTCACCTTTAATTTGTCGTGTGCAACTGCTTCCTATTTGAACCAGTCTAAAATTTTGTTGTGTGGTAAAGAGTTAAGCGACGACCTTATACTTATCCATGTTTACGTTTACCAGTACTTCGGACAATATTCTTCCCAAACAACTGGCTGCTTTCCCACACAACCATCGTGGAAACAATGATCAACGGTAAGAGGAGAAATACTAATTTTAATCTTTTCACAGATTATATTTGGAAATATATCGGCACGTGACTTGGTAGTTTGGATGGAGATTCACAAACACCTTGGCTACAGTAAAGTCCTTGCCTATACTTACCGGTTGCAGCCTGATACTATGGGGGTCATAGAGTATTATCGTCAACAAGGAGTACTAGAGGCGATACCATATGCAAGGCCAGGGCCAGGTATAAATCTTGTCTCTAAACTCTTTCCCAGACGACAAAATTTTAGACTTGTCAAAACTGAAAGTATTTGCAGACGACAGAATAAACTTGATTAAAAAATTTAAACTTGACTTTAGAAGAGTAGAAAATATTGTGGGAAAAGGAGAAAATGCTGGTAACCAGCATTTTCTCCTTTTCCCATAATATTTTCTACCCTGCAGGAAACAAATTTCAGTATTTGAGTTACTTTTTTAATTTGTCGTCTGCAAATGCTCTCAATTTGGAAAGGTCTTAATTTTTGTCGTTTGGTAAGGAGTTAAGTCAGAAGGCTTTGTTACAACACATTTTGTAATAAACCTGCAAAATGTAATAAGTATTACAAAACGGGCTGTGATTACATGAAATGTAATAAAAAGTTATGCAACACGTTTTGTAATAAACTTGCAAAAAGTTATGCAACTAGCTATGATCGAATGGAGATTATCTAATATCATCATTTAGAATTATTACAAAATACGTTGCAAATATATGAATTGTTATAAATGTTTTCACGATGCATATTGTAATAAACTTGCAATTTGTAATAATTTTTTATCCCAGAACCCCACTTCTAAATTTTTTTATTGAAAGACAGAGACTTTGATCGATTAAGGATTTGACATAAACTTAATAGCGAGCAGCGCACGAGAGGCGTCGCGAAGCGACGCCTCGCGAAGCGAGAGCTCATTGGTACAAATGGTGTCAAATTTGTACATACCTTATGCCTTCGACAGAGTGGTGGACCGGAAGTAAACAAATTTAAATATGGCGGACGGAAGTGATGTAAGAAGACTGTCACTATGAGCGTTTTTAACCCATTATTCCTTATACCCTTAACAGTCACGTGATTTGAAACAGTGTCCCAGTCTACAAACGAGATCCTCGCGAGATCTGGTCAAACACGATGGAACTCGGTCTGTTCCGTTATCTGTCTGAGTTACGGAAATTTCCTATTACAGAAATAAACATTACGGGATAAATAAAACAGCTGAACCATGGGGTGAGTCAATAGATCTGTGCTTTGAAGTTTTTTCGCGCTCTTGCTTTTGAAAACGTTGTTCATGTTTGATTCGGAATTTCTCCTTAACAAATCGGCCAGTACTTAACTCGTCCCCAAGTCAACACTGCCCGAGCAGTGTGTTTATCTATGTATAGGAAGGCTACATAGACGGATTCACGAGCGTGTCTTTCATTCTGAACATAATGTAACAAAAAAAACTTTTCTCATCGGGATCTAGTCTACTTTACAGCTGCTTATAAAGGTTATCTTTTTTCAGTTATTAAAAAAAAAATGGTCTAGATCTACTCGCAGTGCTCAGTGATTTTTCTTCATTTTCTTTTAAAAAAAGAATTTCAAGTGGTTTCTTTTAGCCCACTTGTTTTGTTCTGGATTGCATCGAGGTGCCATAAAGTCATTGTTGTAAAATCTAAATCTGATCAAACCCTGTCAGTATTCACTCTGATGTTTTGACGGTATACATCTAGATTTCAATTTGCATAGAATATGAATTTTTTGTGTGTGTGTGCAAGCTGTTGCTGTAGATCTACCCACAGACATAGTATTCTCTAAAAATGGGCCTACACTGTTGAGTCATCTTGAAACAGCAGTGGCCAGGGTAAGAAAAAAAGACACCAATTAGATTGTCTGCACTAGGGCTGGGCTCAAACTAATTACCAATCAAATGATTGCTTCTACTGTATGCCTTCATTGACTAAACCATTCCTATCATCCAATCCAATAAAAAAAAAAAATAATATGGTAGACTGTATGTTGGGCATGTTGAAATGTACAAGTATTAGAAAATCAATTTTCTTAAGTTATTTTTGACTTACCAAAACAAAATCTGATATGATGCTTTCTTTTCTCAGTCCTGTATTCATCTGCTTCTAACAAATTTCAGCTTATTTCATTAAGGCAAAGCCATCAGTCGTCTGATGTTAAGAGTTATGAGTAAATTTATGGCAAAGTAACGGCAAAGACTTGGAAGCCACTAAAATATACTAGTATACAGGTTTGTTTTTTGCAGGTGAATGAAATTTATTTCTAGGTCAAGGCAATGAGTTTGTTCTCTTGAAATCCTGTTTAACTCTTTACCAAACGACAACAGAATGTGATTTTTTTTTGTGTGTGCAAGCTGTTGTTGTAGATCTACCCACAGACATAGCATTCTCTAAAAATGGGCCTATATTGTTGATTCATCTTGAAGCAGCAGTGGCCAGGGTAAGAAAAAAAGACACCACTGATATTGTCTGCACCAGGGCTGGGCTCAAACTATTTACCAATCAAATGATTGCTTCTACAGTACAGTATGCCTTCATTGACTGAACCACTCCTAATCATCCAATTTCTAAGTCAAGGCAAAAAGTTTGTTCTTTTGAAATCCTGTTTGACTCTTTACCAAACGACAAAATTTTGGACTAGTCCAAATTAAGAGCATTAGCAGACAACATAATAAATGTGACTGAAAAATTCAAATTTGGTTTGGGAAGGGTAGAAAACATTGTGGGAAAAGGAGAAAATGCTGGTTACCAACATTTTCTCCTTTTCCCACAATGTTTTCAAAAGACTTCTTTCTCAGGCTCGTTAAAAGTTGGGATTGTGTGGTAAAGAGTTAAAACCCTGATTGCCCTGCCAGTTATGTAGGAGTATCCTTGAGCAAGCCATGCAACAGCCAGAGGCCATCACTGGTTGAAATATTACTAAGTAAAGATGTTAATGACAGTATGTATGCTGAATTGCAATGGAAAGTAACATAAAAGTTCATTTAAACAAATAATTGCAAAGTTTCAGATCTACAAATCTAAATCTTTGAAAATTCTTAATCTTTCCTAGATGTATGTCCCTTTATCCATGAATGTGAACCTTTTTTTTCATAACTTTAATTGAGAAATACAAATAACTACATGGATATGAATTCAATGTCAGATAATGATCAGGCCCATGATATTCAACCAGCCTCTTTTGGCCTAATCCTTTTTGAAACTGGGACTTTTTCGGACAGATCAATTGCTGTTGTACTCCCATTTCAAAATCATTTCAGTTGTATCAAGCTGACAGCTCTTTTCATAAATTATTTTCCTTTGTATTAAAAGCAGTCTGTGTTTAGGATGTGGCTTTCCTTACCCATAGAAACTGCCATTCAAGTAAAACATTACATGTATCTTGGCTTAGGATCTAACACAGGAACTTAAAATTATTGACTCAACACCTTCAGCACTAAGCTATCCAAGACAACTCAAAACTCTTTGGATTCTGATTCTACATTTCCTAGAAAAAATAAGAATATCTATTTGGATGGTGAAAAGTTTTCTGAAAATACAAATTATGACAAACTTTGGTATCAAGAAAATTTCACATTGATCAGATCATATAATTATTTTTACACAAAATTTCTAATTTGTGCTAATAATTTGTGATATTCAAAATGAAATTATCGTGATAGTTCGACCTACTTATCGACATCTATAATTTAAGTCACCATTTGAATGAACTTGGTAGTTTTTGACTTCACAAGGTGGCAGTATAATGCCAGTTGTAATTTGAATAATTTACAGTTGTAGCTTAACCCATTACTACACAATACCTACTTTTGACGCCCCTGAGAAAGAAGCCTTTTGAAAACACTATAGGAAAAGGAGAAAATGCTGGTAACCAGCATTTTCTCCTTTTCCTACAGTGTTTTCTACCCTACCCAGAACAAATTTCAATTTTTCAGTCACTTTTATTTTGTCGTCTGCAATCGCTTTCAATTTGAACCAGTCTAAAATTTTGTCGTTTGGTAATGAGTTAAGTTAAAATTTGACTACACAAGTCATGAAATGAACTGGCCTGTTAATTACAAAGATGTCTTGAAATGCCACTTAAGAACAACTTTAAAACTATTCAGGGAAAAGGAGAATTCATAACATTGGAAACCAAGATTTTTAAAACTGTATCTAATTATAAATACCATGAATGGCAGATGTCCCTGATGAACATTTATGAAAAATTGTATTAAGACTTAAGTTCACTGTGAGAATTATCAGCTATTTTTATATTGAGATTAACAAGCCTGCTTATCAAATCACATCAAGGAAAAGGTGCAAATTTTGTGTTCAAATAATAGATGTGATTTGCCATTATGTTACTCTGTTTACTGCTTTGCCAGCAAATACGACATCATCATACTAATTTGAATACAATCACAATGCACATTACTGACCAATTCAAAGTTTTCGTCTCTTTTGCCTAATTCAGAAACGAAACCATCCTGGCCAGGTAGCTCAGTGGTTTGTAATGTACCTGACTCATGACCTGGTGGTTGTGGGTTCAACACCCAGTTCAGGCATATTATAATTCCAGCACTTCTAGCGTCTCACTTCTGATGCATTTGAGAAAAGTAATCAATAGCTTGAAAGAAAGTTAGCAAGGGAGGGGGTAAAGTAGAGTGGATTATTAATATTCTATTCATTTGTCTTTCTTTTTTCTGTTGGTTCACCTGCAGTAACTTTGCTTTTTTTAGGCATTTGATAAGAAAATTTATGCATACTTTATCAAAGTAGCACAAACTTGCAGCGCTGCTCGCCTATAGGCTTTGCCTATATTCATATTATGAACTTTGATAACATTTACACGCACTGATTTTTTTTTCATTCATTTAAGAAATAATCTTCTCTCTATCGTGGTATATCGTTCACTAAACCACAGTTGTGAGTTATGAGGCACAATAAATAATCCACGAGGGCGATAGCCCGAGTGGGTTATTCATTGCGCCTCATAACTCACAACGTGGTTTATTGAACGATATACCACGATAGAAAGAAGATTATTTCGATTCTAACATGGCCAATTCTTAATGAAAGGAAAACAAGTTCAAATTAAGAGTAAAAACGCGGATGAAGATTATGTTCCATTGAATAACTCGCTCATTGAATGACGTCACTCGATATAGGATGACGTCACTCTACATGGATTGTCGCAGATTTTACCACGTTTTCCTTGCGCTGTGTTTATAGAGCCAAAGTCGCGTGTCATGTTAGAATATCATATTAAGTAGATCTAGTTGCATGTATGATCAAAAAAAGACAATCTACTATCAGTCATGATTTAGAATTATTACAAAATGCGTTGCAATTGCATAACTTGTTATAAATGTTTTCAAGACGCATTTTGTAATAAACTTGTAATTTGTGATAATCTTTTTTCCCAGGACCCCAGTTCTAAAAGTTGTTGATAGAAAGACAAAAAAACTGATTGATTAAGGATAGCTAGTATATAATAATTATTATGATAATGAAAGAGAATAAATGTTCAAGGTACGTGTTTTAATGTGATCGAAGTTATTAAGCATATGACAAAACTTTAATCTATTAAAGTTAAAAGAAGCCTGTCCTTCTATTCAACATCTTAGAGTGTTGAGCATATGCTGAGGGGGTACCTCATCGGGAAGCACCAAAAAGAAATGTATTTGATTTTGATGTAAGTCCCCCCCCCCCCCAAAAAAAAAAAAGGTTGGAAGCATGGTTAGAAACCACTCATAAAACAACACCGTTGATGTCCATGATCTTTTATAGAAGAAAACAAATAACCTCCATTTATTTTAAGCTCGAAATATCAAAGTTCTATTGTATCCCTTCAGAACATGGTTTTAGCGAAACACCAATGGGGGTGCCATGCAGTCAATATTATAACGACCAGGAGGTGACCGAGTATGATGGACTGGAACGTTTGCGGGGATATAAATATATCCTAAGTTTTGATATTGATGAATACCTTATACCGAAAAAGGAGAAATCTTGGATGGCGCTTTTTGTATGTCTTTTATTGTGTTCATGCAAATGAGTAGGCATATCAAATTTTGTATTAATTAGATTTCTCCATCATGTTTCTGATCTTGTAATTTGATTGGTCAGCTCTTGCGTTACACTAGTAAATACAGTGGTATTACTCTGCACTGAAAGATTTTGAATTCAATCCCTCCTTTTTCTACAATGCTTTAACTCTTTACCAAACGACAAAATTTTAGACTGGTCCAAATTGAAAGCACTTGCAGACGACAAAATAGTTTAGAAATTTGATTTTTTATGATCAACGTCGAAAACATTGTGGGAAAAGGAGAAAATGCTGGTTACCAGCATTTTCTCCTTTTTTCCACAATGTTTTCAAAAGCCTTTCTTTCTCAGGGTCGTTAAAATTCGGGATTGTGTGGTAAAGGGTTAAGAAATGTCCTATTATGGTCCTATAAATTCATACTTGTAAACTTTAAAGTAATATTATACAGAAAAAGCATCTATATAGATAATTGGTAAGAGCATCGACGCCGAGTTACACAATTATGTTTGATTAGACTGCCTTTGCTCATCTGTTGTATATTTTTATTATATTTTTCTCCTGTAAATTTACGGTCTGTAATTATCTCTTAGCTTCACATATAACTACAAGTACATGCATAAAACTTTCCTCACGACTTTTTCTCTGTCTGTATGCAGGACAGTTTGTTTCAACAGAAAGCGGATGCAGCTGGTTTTATTTTCCAAACATATTTACACATGAAAGATTGGGGACCCACAAACAAGAACCCGTCATTAAACTTTGATGTTGCTATATATCTAAATAGATCGGATTTGACGAGAGATAGAGTTAAGCTGGTCTCCAAACCAAATCGCATAAAGGATATCGGACTGTCTACGCATCATGTTTTCCCTGCTAAAGGGTATAGATCGTTAAGTATTGTAAACAGGGAGTATATTTTATAATATCATAATTGTGGCAGTTCTAGAGCTAATACATGCACGAAACAGCTTCGCAATCTTCCCTCTGGTAGGGAGGAGAGGAGCGCACTTGTTAGCCCGAAACCAACATAATTTTGGTGAACTCTGGACAACTTTGCCGATCGCAGGGCCTTTGTGCCAGCGACGTATCTTTCAAGTGCCTGACCTAATTGGCTTGGAACACGCGAAAAGGGACATTCAGACATTGACGCAAAGTGTCGTCACGGATCTGCCTGCGCAGTCTGTGGGGGATAATCTGAGACACCACTTTACAACTAACGTTAGATTAGTGCTATAGTGGACTTGCAGAAAGCAGAAAATTACATAAAAATGGAAATATTTCTTTTTAGATTGGCCTTCGCGGATTGCACAGGCTGATCCGTGGCAACACTATACACAAATGTCCGATATGGCCTGCAACACACGAAAAAGGGCATTCGGACCTCTGCGTAAAACGTCGTCTCGGATCAGCCTGCGCAGGCTAATCCGAAGCAACTTTTTCCGTTTATATTAACTTTTAGTTTTCTGCAAGTCTTCTCTAGCACAAAATCTAATTTAGTCGTAAGGTGCCCTCTCGGATTAGCCTGCGCGGATTGCGCAGGCTGATTCGAGACGGCACTTTACGCAAATATCCGAATATCTCTTTCCACGTGATGCAAGCCATATATGAGCCGCGTTCTGGCCAAAGGGGGCTTAGTGCATCTCTGAAGTATGATACGAAGCAAGTCATAACGGTATTGTACATCCCCAAAATCAGTTTTTTGTAAAAGACTACTGAATCATAGGGTACACTGGTCCTTTGACATACAGACAATTGACCAATAGTGAAAAAAAAAAAGCAGGCTGACCTAGTTCGATATTTTTCACAAATGCATTAACCCATTACGACACAATCCTTACTTTTGACGACTCTTGAGAAAGAAGCCCTTAGAAAGCATTGTGAGAACATTGTGGTAACCAACATTTTCTCCTTTTCCCACAAGGTCTTCTAACCTTCACAAAACAAATTTCAAATTTTCATTCACTTTTATTTATTCGTCAGGAAATGCTGTCGATTTGGACAAACCTAACATTTTGTGGTTTAGTAAAGAGTTTACCCCCCCCTCCCCACCCATACCACAGAGCATAGGCATAGCTCATAAAATATTAGCAGAACGGTCAGGTGGCAGGGGACTTGGAAACTTGTTCACGGCTGTGGTTAATCATGTTGCCCCAGCACTCTTTACTTAAGAGGTAGAGGTATTTTCAAAATAATAAAAAAAAACTATCAGTAAATATATTTTGGGTTCTCCCATGAGAGTTTTGGAGGTGGAGTGCTTTTTGTCCACTATCGACACCAATTTTTGTGCTTGTAAATCAGAGAATTGCTTTAGACGAATGAAGCCTCGTCTAAGTCTCATAAAAAACAAACTTATTATACTGCAAAGAAATTTCTCTTGATCTGATTGGGTAACATGCTGGGAACATATATCATGTTCCCTGGCAAAAACTACGTAAAACCAGTTTCCCTTTTGAGTGCCCCGTAAACATCACTACACATGCAACACAACATCCAAAATGGCGGCGCCGATCGATCACCAGACTCACTCTCTTGCACTCCGGATCATTACATTCACCTCTGTAGCGGGCTCAGAAAGTAGTCCGTCATTACGTCATATTTTTGTCACATGACCACAACTCAAAATGGCTACACAAATGCCGGTGAAAGACCAGTATCGATCGTTTCGTGTGCTGTTCAAACAGCATGGGACCAATCAGACTTAGTGATAGGAAATGAAGAAAAGAGGGATTTTCTGAAAAGCCTAAATATCTTTAAAGGACGATAACTTGATTTTTAATCGTACAAACTTAGATCCAGCGGTGTGTCAAATCAGTTGTCATCATTCATGGGCGCAGCCATTTTTGTTAAAGTCGGCGTAAGATTCTGAAAAGTGAAGAGGCTAGAAAAAAATAGTTCCATTTTATTTAGGTAAATTCATCAGTTTGAACGCACCTATAATGTATCCAGAATCATATTTCCTTTATCTAACTTACAATTTTACATATGAAACAGCTAAACAGTAACAAAACATCTTTTCCTCGGTTTGACAAGATTCTTGTCATTTAGCCCATCGCAGAGATGTATGTGAGGTAACGAACGACAACTCTGCTCGGTGATTGCACCAGACTGCACATTCATGCGCCAAACTGCACGTTTTAGTAACGTCAGTTTCCAGTGACGTCAGTTTTCATTGAATTGGGGCACTCAGAAGGGAATTTCTATTTCGTCAGCAAACTCGATTCGTGAGATTATAATACAGGAAAATTTCGATTTACGCGCTTTGAAAGGGTAAAACTTTGCAGTATAATAAATTTATTGTACGGTCAGGTGGCAGGGGACTTGGAAACTTGTTCACGGCTATGGTGAAACATGTCGCGAACTCGCCTTCGGCTCGGGGTGACACGATTAATCACAGCCGTGAACAAATTTCCAAGTCCCCTGACATCTGACTATACAACTAATACTGTACAGTCTTATCTGGGTCTACACTAGCCTAAAATGTACAAAGTGTCACACTTAACCCTTTACCACACAATTCCGGCTTTTAACACCCCTGTGAAGGAAGCCTTTTGAAAACATTATTTTCTCCTTTTCCCGCAATGTTTTCTTACCTTCCTAAAACAAATTTTAATTCTTAAGTCACATTTATTATAATGTGTTATACCCACTTAGTCGTCAGTGAATTGGGGACCAATAAAACCAATCTTGTCTAACAAGTGATTGGATCGTGAGATAGAAAGTCCTTTGACATGCAATTCATTTTAAAGTAGCGAAAAGTTTCAGCCCACGTCATACTGCGCAAAATGTGTTGACCCGTTACCAAACAAACCTTGATTGTTACAACCTCACAGAAGACTTTTGAAAACACTGCAAGAAAGGGAGAAAATGCTGGTAACCAGCATTTTCTCCTTTCCCCACAATGCTTTCTTCTCTATTAAACTCAAGTTTCAATTTTTGAATCCCATTTATTTTCTGTTCTGAAAATACTTTCAATTTGGACAAGTCAGAATTTTTGTCATTTGGTTGAGTTAACCCTTTACCCCATTAGGCGTTTCTATGGTATCTCTAATTGGCTCTAAATAACAGCAAGGATGAAGCCGTTTCTTATGTGTATATGACACCTTTTGATAGCACAGAAAACATTGTGGCAAAAGGTGAAATTGCTCGTCACGAGCAAGTTCACCTTTTGCCAGAATGTTTTCCAAAGTCTCCTACAAGCAATGTGTAGAAATGAGTATCTGTGGAGTAAAGGGTTAAGCCCCCTTTTTACAGATCGTATGTTTAGGTTTTTTTTTTTGTGATCTTGATATTTGCTTTCTTTACAGCTACGTGGCAGGCGAGGAAGATGGTGCTTTACATCATTACAGATCATGCAGGAAGGAATGGTTAAACACCGACAGCAGTTTTCCATGTTTTGCCATAAAGAGAAATTATGACGATACTGTGCTCAACTTTTTCAAAATGGTGGAGAACAATGTTAAGGACATAATTGAATACCTAGACATTTAACCCTTTACCGAACGTCTGCAAATGCTTTCAATTTGGACAAACCTAAAATTTTGATGTTTGGTAATGATTTAATTCTTAATGCATCTTAACACCCGCATCGTTTAATTTTGGGAGCTACTATTGAAAGGGATATTGCAAGGAGTAAGGTCAGCTATTAATATAGATTTGGGGATTTGGGTCTAGAATAATGACAAAAACTTACAAATACACCGATTCCGTGCACAGAAATTTTAAAGTAATGTACTGTTGTACTGGTAGACTGTTTTATCTAGACATTTAACCCATTACCACACAATCCCTAATTTTGACGCCCCTGGGAAAGAAGCCTTTAGAAAACATTGTGGGAAAGGAGAAAATGCTGGTAACCAGCATTTTCTCCTTTTCCCACAATGTTTTCTACCCTTTACAAAACAAATTCCAAATTTTCAGTCACTTTTATTTTGAACACTTTTATTGTGAAGTCTGTAAATGCTCTCGTTTTGGACAAGCCTAAAATTTTGTCGTTTGGTAATGAGTTAACCCTTTATCAAACAATCCCTGGTTTTTTACGGCCTTGCAGAAGAAGCTATGTGAAAACACTGTGAGAAAAGGAGAAAATGCTGGTAACCAGCATTTTCTCCTTTTCCCCCACATCGTTTTCTACTCTACCAAAGTCAAGTTTCCATCTTTGAGTCGCATTTATTTTATCGTCTGCAAATGCTTTCAATTTAGACCAGACTGAAATATTGTCGTTTGATAGAGTTATATGAGCAAAATGGGTGTTTAAAAGTAGATATATATAGGATAATCAACTGGTGGTGTGCGATATTAAAAATCTGTCACTAGAATGGGGTGTGAGACGGTTGAAAAACGAGTCCGAAGTACTAGTATTCTCCTTTAGGGGCGGTGAAACTCATGATTCTGTAACAAAGGGTTGTTTCTTTCATGTTTAAATCGAAGACTGACGTCATACCTGCTCGGCAATGAGATCTGTGATCGTATGGTGGTTAGTGCTTTGCGAAGTAGCCGACATTTCCGGTTCGAATCCTGGTCACGGCAGGTCTGTGACCGTCGCTATCTCGATACAGCTTAACAATTTTTTAGCTGGCCTTTCGCTTTAAAAGCGTCTTGCACCACTTTTCATACGATTTCAATTCTATGACTGCATTTGTTGACATCTTTTAATGGTTTTACCACACAAGTAATTTCCTCTCTTTCCTCTTTGTTGTGCATATTGTTGAAAAATGAACACTTCGATTAGATACGAGCCTTGCTTTCGACAATAGGGGTTTTAATGCCTCGCAGTTATGCATGATACCAAGCAGGTCATCATATTATCATGGATTCTAACTTCTCTCTTTGTTTAACCCTTTCCCAAACAATCCCTGGTTTTTTACGGGTCTGGAATACTAGCCTTTTGAAAACATTGTGGGAAAAGGAGAAAATGCTGGTGACCAGCATTTTCTCCTTTTCCCACAATGTTTTCTACCCTATCATAGACAGAAATCATCTTTTCAGCAAGAGTCGAATTGTCGTCTGCAAATGCTTTCAATTTGGTCTAGTCCAAAAGTTTGTCGTTTGGGAAAGGGTTAAAAGCCGACTGAATCACGAGGTACACTGGTCCTTTAACAGGTAGAATATTGACTAACTAGCAAACAGTTTCAATTTAGATCAGCCTGCACAGATTGTGCCATGCAGCTATACAACTGATATAATGTTTAATTTAAACATATTTATCTTACATCGATTGAAAAACAAGTTCTTACAATTTGTACTTATCTCTCTCTATTCTGCTTCCTCGGAATTAAACCAGTACTTGCGCTGAATGTGTGGGCTAATGAAAAATCCCAACGCTGACACCGGTCCCGTGTATCGAACTCGGGACCTGATGATTATGAGGCCGCCGCTGAACCCTACGACCCCGGACGCCACACGATAATGTTGAAAAGGGCGTTAGACACTATATAGTCAATACAATCAAGCGCCGGAATATTTCAAATATGTTTCTTCCCCAGGGTTTTATTTCATAATTTGAACTATATTCTGTAAAAGAGAGCTTAACGAATCTGTAAACGGTATCCTACCAGCAGTAGGTGTTATCAAAAGGCCGAGCCTCGGTAGCTCAGTCAGTACTGTACAGGACTTGAGAACAGGGCCCGTATTCACCAACCATTCTTAAGAACGTTCTTTGTTTTATTCTCCAGAATTTTCTACATTTGTAACTAACACAACTTCTGATGGTTTAGCCAATCAGAAGTTGTGGTACTTACAAACTTAGAAAATCTTCGAGAGTAAGACAAAGAATATTCTCAAGAATGGTTGGTGAATACGGGCCCATATACAGAATTGATAACAGCGTGGATTGCGCAGGGTGACAAGGGTCGACACTCTTCTCTTTTCTGATGTTTTCTGTATAAAAATTGGTCTTTCTACCTTACTCTATGATCATTTTTGAAGTATCAAATCAAATTGACCTGCATAATCTTTGATCTGTGTTCATCTAATTGATGTGCAGAATTTGCAGTATGAGCATATGGGAAACAATACCTATACAAAATATTCTCTCAAATAAACCCTTTTTCACACAATCAGTTTTAAAAACCCTGAAGAAGAAAGCTATTAAAAACAATTTGGAAAATAGAGGACATGGTGATGCTGGTTATCCCTTGTCCATAATGTTTTCATTGGGGCTACATCTAATTTACCAACTCCAAATACTTTCAATTTGGTCGAGTCTAAAAATTTATCCCCTTACCAAATGACAAAATTTTGGACTAGCCAAAATCGAAAGCATTTAAAGTCAAAATAAATGGGAATCAAAATTAGAAATTTGATTTGGGAAGAGTAGAAAACATTGTGGGAAAAGGAGAAAATGCTGGTTACCAGCATTTTCTCCTTTTCCCACATTGTTTTCAAAAGGCTTCTTTTTCAGGGTCATTAAAAGTTGGGATTGTTTTGTCATGGGTTGACCATCAGTAAATCTGTTTTGTCTCGGTCTTAAGTTAGCACAAAGATGTCTCAGGTTCAACTGTTTGGCTGCTAAGCATGAACATGATGGGTTTTGCAGAGATAAGACTGCACAAGAGTGCAGCCTGATCTTTAATATACACTCTTTAATACTGTGAGATTATCTCTCAGTTGAAAAGAACTTTCAGACTGTTACATTTTTTAACTTTTACCCTTTATGACATAACCATAATTATTTTTGACAAGTCCAAAATGAAAGCATTTGCAAAACAAGAAATCAGATGTCGCTTCAAAGACGGAATATGTTGTATACTTGACTGAAAGAGTTGAAAACACTGTGTGTAAAGGAAGTAAGAGAATCATGATCACCAGAATCTAGAACCTTTGCAATACATGGGAATGTCCTAACATATTTATCATTATCCTGATCTATCCCCTTGGTTATTTAAGACAATGGTATGTTATAGCTCCCTCGTGCAATTCTAGAATTGTGATACAATTCCGGAATAGGCAGACAAAGTAGAAATTCTCAGTTTTCGCAGGACAATTCTGGAATGCCATTTCTGTAACATCATGATCAGTTCTGGACTCAAACAATCAACATTGATGTTTCAGAAACACTGCTTCTTGTAAATTGTTTTCAGGGAATGAAGAATATATGGTATTTTGTGGAACAACACTGTTTACATTGGTACAATATATAGCATCCATGAGTCTAGTTTCTTTTTTTAAAAAAGACGATTCATCTCAGCTTTACCATAGTCTGTGTATGTAGCTCTTGCACTATACTTGACCTAAAAGTAAAACAAAAACATGGGTAAGGCACAAGAACCACATCCATTAAGTAGGCCAAAGTAATCATTGGAATCAGCTTATTGCTCTAACAGAATTACAAATATGTGAGGTAAACATATGCAATGATATAAAATTTATCTAAGACTTTTCCTTGTAAGCCGACACAATATAGCGTGTATAATATACACTCAAACACAGAGCCAGACACAACTGTTCACCTACCGCAGTGTGACCAATACTTGAGAAATTGATGTTGTTGCAATTACTCATTTTGGTGTCAGCTTTGTAATGACCATTTTTTACTGTTTTATTTATGGATCAAGATAAGATGATTTCAAAAATGCCCTGATGTAAAAGTCTTTCATAAACTTATCAACTCGTCACCATTTAGTTATGACTTGTTAAGTCTTTCCGAAACGACAAATTTTAGACTCTTCCAAACTGAAAAAGAGTTTGCAGATGACAAAATTAACTTTCATAACAATGGCAGAAAATTAATCGAAGGGGCAGAAAACCTTGTGGGAAGAGGAGAAATTGCTCGTTATGAGCAATTTCTCCTTTTCCCACAAGGTTTTCAGAAGACTTGTACTGCAGACACGTAAAAACAAGGGCTTGTTTGGAAAAGCGTTAAAGTTATTAACAAAACTGTCTGTGGAAATGTAGTATTAGTACATAACAAAATGCCTCCATTCCTGTGAAAATTTTCACTTTGTTTTCGAAACAGATGACCTTCTACAAATACTTTAGCACTGTTCCATTTTTTTCAACCGACACAGAAAATGAGCTAGTATGGTAGTAAGTAAAACTCTTTAAAATGCCGACACAATATTTAATATAGTTTAACAGTCCAGACATCAGACGAGACTGTCCACCTATCAGGGTGTGGCCAATATAGATAGAAGCAGTTTCTCTAGGCATGCCATTGGCCATTTGTTTTACCTGCATGTGCAATACAATATGGGTGTCAACCAAACAGGCTAATATCAGATACATCATTGACCTGCATACCCTTGAGCTGTGCACATGTTTCCCATAGCAACTCAAGGGTCGCTAATTAAATTTAAGGTGCATTTATTACTTTAGATAGCATTCTATTGACAAAAATGTAGCTCAATTATATTGCAAAATAAGGTTCAATCCTATAGAACAGAACTTTGGACAAAATACCTGTTGTCATAAGGTGACTCTATTCAAAATCAAGGAAAGAGTGAATTTGCTAATGCCATTCCTGTAACATCAAAATCAGTTTGGCTAGACTCACACAACTTAATCCAAATCATAAAGTCAGCACTTACACAGCAGTGTGAAAAACACAGCCTTTCCCAAATCTTTTCTGTAATCTGAAGAATGTATGATAACTTGTGAACCACCACTGTTTACATTTGTTCAGTACACAACATTCACTAGTCTAGGTTCTGTTTCTCAATAAGATGGCCCATTTCAGCTTTACCATATTGTATGTGGCTCCAGTACTATTCTGTACCTAAAAGTAGTATAAAAAGTAGAGGTAAGGAACTACCATCCTCGGATACCCGGGGTCTCCCTATTTGCTACGCTACATCGACCCTGGGACAATTGACTAATAAAACTTTGAATCAGCCGCCGAAAATCGATACGAAACGTCATAGCGTACAGTCCTCTCGCCCATCACAAAATGATGATGGAACCAATGAAAAGCCAGCATTCGGCCAGCGGTAAAGCGAGGGAAATTCAATTAATTGTCCCAGGGGTCGATGTAGCGTAGCAAATAGGGAGACTCCGGGGTATCCGAGGATGAGGAACTACAACCACATCCCCAAGTAGGCCAAAGAAATCATTCGATTCAGCTTATTGCTCTCACAATATTGCAAATTTTGAAAATGGTATGATTATATTCATTAACGCTTTCTTTATAGGCTGACACACTATTGTGTTCTGTATCATACAAATTCAAACACTGACCCAGACAAGACTGCTCACTTAGCACAGTGTGGTCAATATTTAAGGAAAAGTATGTTGTACACATTAATGGTCATTTTCTTGAATTGCTTATTTTGGTGTCAGCTTTGCAATGACCATTTTCACTGTCTTTTTGAGATCACAATCAGATGTTTTCAAACACATTCTGGCCACACAGTCTTTTATAAAAACTAACCACCATACAGGTATGGCAATGTATGGTAGAAGGTAGAGTTCATTACCCATATTAAAATGCTGACACAATATTTAAAATAGTTTAACAGTCCAGACATCAGACAAGACTGTCCACCTAGCATGGTGTGGCCAATATAGATAGGAGCAGTTTCTCTAGGCATGCAAATGGCCATTTTCTTACCTGCTCAATACAATATGGGTGTCAGCATGTAACTTTGGGGTCACAATTTCAATGTTTTCTGACATGCCTTGGCCTAACAGTCTTATGTAGATCAAAAAGACAGGGATGCATTTTTTTGTTCTGTATAAAAAAAGTGTAATTTGTTGGGGGTGAGGTTTTGAAACAGACTGGGCCCCTGAGATCTTATACCCATATAAGATCTCTGGACCTGGGTTGCAAACACACTCCAAGACAGTACTATCTTAACCTGCAAATACATGCATCAGAAAAGGAAAGGCCTATAATCCTCTCTGCACATTGGCCATTTCGGGTACATTTTTGCAGACCGGTACCTAGGTAATCAATGTGGTGATAGCACTGCACACAAAACCTCTGCAAAAGTTTGAAATAAACATGAAAAAACAAACAAACATATACACAGACATAACATATACACAGACATACAAACAAACAACAAACATACAAACAAATACACAAAGAAACAAATTCAATTTTGAATTTTGAAAATTTATGCCAAGATTTACAGGTTCAAGTATTTGTTATTTCATTCATTTGGATATAATCAAGCATGGAAGGAACCACAATCCTGACTCTGTATGAACAAAAGTACAGAATATTCATACTGTATGCTTCCAAGAACAAATTTCCATTTTTCAGTCACATTTATTTTATTGTCTGCAAACACTTTCAATTTGGACCAGTCTAGAACTTTGTTACTTGGTTTAGAGTTAGAATTGTATTTCAATTTTTCAACCAGATTTATTTTGTCGTCTGCAGCCACTTTCAATTTGGACTAGTGTAGAATTTTGTTACTTGGTTTAGAGTTAAAATTGTATTTCAATTTTTCAACCAAATTTATTTGTCGTCTGCAGCCATCTTCAATTTGGACCGGTGTAGAATTTTGTTATTTGGTTTAGAGTTTAAATTGTAAGTTTTGTGTGACATTAAAGATGCCCTAAACTACCTCAAATTTTGAAAGAGAAAAATTTAATGAAGTAAGATGATACTTTGCTGGTAACCAGCATTTTCTCTTTTTCCTTAGGGTTATTGAAACTCTGGGTTGTGTGGTAAAGGGTTAAAGATGGTATTGCTTGAGTGAGACCTGAATCTAATGTAGGCTAGTTTTCTAACTTTAAATGAGGGAACATACTTTGCAAATAGTTCAAAGACAGAATTGCTATAGACTTAAATTTAGTGTAGACTTACACATGTATTATAAATTCACCTGAAGGCATTTATGTAACAAAGAAAATGGTATTATTTGCAACCTGAATTTAATGTAGGATAGTTTTTAACTTTACCTAAAGACACTTAAATAATAAATAATTTCAAGAGGGCACTGCTTTTGACCTGAATTTAATGAAAGCTAGTTTTTTAAATTCACCTGGAGGAACATTTGATATGCATTTGACACCGGTGCTTACAAATGGTTGAAAAATGGTATTGCCAGATATTTGAAAAATGTGTTTTCAAGAAACCTGAATGCACTGTAGGTAAATTTTTGAGCTGACCAAACTTGTCAAATTACGTTAGATACCATGATTTGCATGTGACCTAACTGCTTACAAACTGTTGGAAAATAGGTATTGCCAGCAACCTGATCGTTCGAACTTCCATTTGTGCTATATAACCCCTGTCCCTGGTCACAAAATATATATATATATTTATACATAGATAATGGAAGTTCCTACTGTCAGTCTACTGAACCTCACCTCCCTGTTTTTAAAGAAACTTTTAACCTTATACTTTGATTCAATTCTAAATTAATAGGTTACATATTTCTATATGACAGATTTTTGAGAAACCTGAAGGCATTGTAAGTAAGTTTTTGAGTTGAACATATTTGCATTGATACATATTTGACTTAACAATGCAGATATGATTATGCAATTTACCAATAAGTTTACAAGCAACCTAAATTTCATGTAGGTTAAAAGTTGACTGAACTTGTCACAACACTTTAATGTACATGTATTTGGGCTAACACTTCATGTAATGCATGTATAATGCATGTATACATGCAGCTATATGGTGGTATGGCCAAGAATTTTATGCAAGTTTCACAAGCTCAAGAAATTCTAACTTGATATTCATTGTAGATTTGACCTCTTCCAATTAGTTCTAACAAGAAATATCTTCAAAAAAGATTGACTGCATAAATTTGCCAATAAATAGGCAGGGGCCTTAGTATAAACATGCATACACTTTTTACCAATCACAAATTTCTGTTTATTAATTTTTCATCAATTCCAAAAACCTAGGTCAAAAGCAAGCACATTCACTTATGCCAAAAAACAGTTTCGCCAGCAACCTGATAGTTGAAACTTCCATTTGTACTATGTAACCCCTGTCCCTGGCCACATTGCATATTTTCAATATACAAATAAATAATGGAAGTTCCTACTGTCAGTCTACTGAACCTCACGTGTTAAGTAAAATGCCAAGTAATATGAATCGTTTATGAGTTGATTAGAAGAAAGTTATAGTAATCGTTATTTTGAGAATAAAAGGCTCTTTTGAAATGAAAAAAAAAAAATCCAATTTTCCTATTAATGATTTTTGAGGAGCTATAATTAAAAAAAAAAAAAATGTTGTTCTCTCATTTTAACCTAATTACAGTTTGTACATTCGAGACCAATATTCCAGTTCTCAAACTATTAAAACAGTACTGCCAAATGAAGCACATTGAAGTCAAGGATTTTATGCTACAGAGGATGAAACAAAAAATACTCTACAACCCAACCTAGCTCTATGAATAAAAGTTCTATTGTACCAAATCAATATGAATTTAGAAAACAAACTAATTTAGAAACAGCTAGAAACTGTTTGACAACTTTGACCTACCTCCAGTCTGTGGTCATGCTGAACTTTCCTACAATGAGCTTGTATCTTTCTGAAAGAGATTTAAAAGAAAACAGATATTCTTTTGAAATGATATCCTTAACTGAGAAAGACTCTTTTATGAAAGACTGTTTAGCCCCCTTTTTCCATGACACTGCATTAAATAATACATCCCCACTCCCACACACAAATAAAACTGCTGACTAGCATAAGGAACAGATAATTGATGTTTCATCAGTTATTGCCAAGGATTTAAGAAGAGGGACAGACAAACAGCATTACTGGTAAACAATTCATGGATCCATGGTGATAAGATAAACCAAATTTTGTGGTTCTTTGGCTGCTCTTCACTCAGTGTAATTATTCTTTTAATCCTTTACCAAACAATCCCTGGTTTTTATGACTCAGGGGAAGAAGCTTCTGAAAATATCATGGAAAACAGAGCAAATGCTGGTAACCATTTCCTCCTTTTTGCACAATGTTTTCTACTCTTCTAAAGTTAATTTCAATTCTAAAGTCATGTTTATTTTGTCGTCTGCAACAGCTTTTAATTTGGACAAGTCTAACATTTTGCCATTTCCAGCAGCTAGAGTTAAAAATCTAAGCAAAGGGGCAGACAAATTTAGGCAATACAGCAGACAAAAAAGATTCGAATAATCATGTCTCAACTGAAAAGAAATATTTTAATCCTTTACCAAGTAAGTTTTTCAAATAGTTACAAACGATTCAAAATTGCACCAACATGGGATGGAAGAATTTCGAAATCATCGTGAGAAAAGAAAAATTTTGAAAAATCTAAAGATTTTTAGTGTGGTAGAAAGTGAAGACCATAAGAAAGAAGGTGTTGTAAATATCCTGGGTTAAGAAAAAAGAGAAATGCTATGGTTCAATATGAAGAAGGCTAAAAATTTGCCAAGAGAGATAGTCAATGCTTTGGCGAGAATAACAATTGTAACATGAAAAAAAAAAGAGCAGGAAATGGGACCACTGCTTTAATTCATATAATTTTATCATACTTAATCATACTCGTCAATCTATAGAAAAGACGTTAATCCCACAACCAAACAGGCTAATATCAGAAACATCATTGACCTGCATACCCTTGAGCTGTGCACATGTTCCCCATAGCAACTCAAGGGTTGCTAAATAAATTTTAGGTGCAACTATTACTTTATGTAGCATTCTATTGACGAAATGTAGCTGTATTCTACAGAATAGTTTTGGACAAAATACCAAGGTAAGAGTGAATTTGCTAATGCTATTCCTGTAACATCAAGATCAGTTTGGCCAGACTCACTCAACTTAAAAAAAAATAAAGTCAGCACTTACACAGCAGTGTGAATAGCACAGCTTTTCCCAAATCGTTTCAGCAATCTGAAGAATGTATGATAACTTTTGTACCACCACCGTTTACATTTGTTCAATAAACAACATTCACTAGTCTAGGTTCTGTTTCACAATAAGATGGCTCATTTCCACTTTACCATATTGTATGTGGCTCCAGTACTATCCTGTACCTTAAAGTAGAATAAAAAGTAGAGGTAAGGAACTACAACCACATCCCCAAGTAGGCCAAAGAAATCATTCGATTCAGCTTATTGCTCTCACAATATTGCAAATTTCTAAAACCGTATGATTATATTCATTAATGCTTTCTTTATAGGCTGACACACTATTGTATTCTGTATCATACAAATTCAAACACTGACCCAGACAAGACTGCTCACTTAGCACAGTGTGGTCAATATTTAAGGAAAAGTATGTTGTACACATTAATGGTCATTTTCTTGAATTGCTTATTTTGGTGTCAGCTTTGCAATGACCATTTTCACTGTCTTTTTGAGATCACAATCAGATGTTTTCAAACACACTGGCCACACAGTCTTTTATAAAAACTAACCACCACACAGGTATGGCAATGTACTGTAGAAAGTAGAGTTCATTACCCATAGTAAAATGCTGACACAATATTTAATATAGTTTAACAGTCCAGACATCAGACAAGACTGTCCACCTAGCATGGTGTGGCCAATATAGATAGGAGCAGTTTCTCTAGGCATGCAAATGGCCATTTTCTTACCTGCTCAATACAATATGGGTGTCAGCATGTAAATGGCCATCTAACTGTAACTTTGGGGTTACAATTTCAATGTTTTCTGACATGCCTTGGCCTAACAGTCTTATGTAGATCAAGAAGACAGGGATGCATTTTTTTGTTTTGTATAAAGAAAGTGTAATTCATTGGGGGTGAGGTTTTGAAACAGACTGGGCCCCTGAGATCTTATATCCATATAAGATCTCTGGACCTGGGTTGCAAACACACTCCAAGACAGTACTATCTTAACCTGCAAATACATGCATCAGAAAAGGAAAGGCCTATAATCCTCTCTGCACATTGGCCATTTCGGGTACATTTTTGCAGACCGGTACCTAGGTAATCAATGTGGTGATAGCACTGCACACAAAACCTCTGCAAAAGTTTGAAATAAACATGAAAAAACAAACAAACATATACACAGACATAACATATACACAGACATACAAACAAACAACAAACATACAAACAAATACACAAAGAAACAAATTCAATTTTGAATTTTGAAAATTTATGCCAAGATTTACAGGTTCAAGTATTTGTTATTTCATTCATTTGGATATAATCAAGCATGGAAGGAACCACAATCCTGACTCTGTATGAACAAAAGTACAGAATATTCATACTGTATGCTTCCAAGAACAAATTTCCATTTTTCAGTCACATTTATTTTATTGTCTGCAAACACTTTCAATTTGGACCGGTCTAGAACTTTGTTACTTGGTTTAGAGTTAGAATTGTATTTCAATTTTTCAACCAGATTTATTTTGTCGTCTGCAGCCACTTTCAATTTGGACCTGTCTAGAATTTTGTTACTTGGTTTAGAGTTAGAATTGTATTTCAATTTTTCAACCAGATTTATTTGTCATCTGCAGCCATCTTCAATTTGGACCGGTGTAGAATTTTGTTATTTGGTTTAGAGTTAAAATTGTAAGTTTTGTGTGACATTAAAGATGCCCTAAACTACCTCAAATTTTGAAAGAGAAAAATTTAATGAAGTAAGATGATACTTTGCTGGTAACCAGCATTTTCTCTTTTTCCTTAGGGTTATTGAAACTCTGGGTTGTGTGGTAAAGGGTTAAAGATGGTATTGCTTGAGTGAGACCTGAATTTAATGTAGGCTAGTTTTCTAACTTTAAGTGAGGGAACATACTTTGCAAATAGTTCAAAGACAGAATTGCTATAGACTTAAATTTAGTGTAGACTTCCACATGTATTATAAATTCACCTGAAGGCATTTATGTAACAAAGAAAATGGTATTATTTGCAAACTGAATTTAATGTAGGATAGTTTTTAACTTTACCTGAAGACATTTAAATAATAAATAATTTCAAGAGGGCACTGCTTTTGACCTGAATTTAATGAAAGCTAGTTTTTCTAGTTCACCTGGAGGAACATTTGATATGCATTTGACACAGGTGCTTACAAATGGTTGAAAAATGGTATTGCCAGATATTTGAAAAATGTGTTTTCAAAAAACCTGAATGCACTGTAGGTAAATTTTTGAGCTGACCAAACTTGTCAAATTACATTAGACACCATGATTTGCATGTGACCTAACTGCTTACAAACTGTTGGAAAATAGGTATTGCCAGCAACCTGATCGTTCGAACTTCCATTTGTGCTATATAACCCCTGTCCCTGGTCACAAAATATATATATATATATTTATACATAGATAATGGAAGTTCCTACTGTCAGTCTACTGAACCTCACCTCCCTGTTTTTAAAGAAACTTTTAACCTTATGCTTTGATTCAATTCTAAATTAATAGGTTACATATTTCTATATGACAGATTTTTGAGAAACCTGAAGGCATTGTAAGTAAATTTTTGAGTTGAACATATTTGCACTGATACATATTTGACTTAACAATGCAGATATGATTATGCAATTTACCAATAAGTTTACAAGCAACCTGAATTTCATGTAGGTTAAAAGTTGACTGAACTTGTCACAACACTTTAATGTACATGTATTTGGGCTAACACTTCATGTAATGCATGTATAATGCATGTGTACATGCAGCTATATGGTGGTATGGCCAAGAACTTTATGCAAGTTTCACAAGCTCAAGAAATTCTAACTTGATATTCATTGAAATTTGACCTCTTTCCAATTAGTTCTAACAAGAAATATCTTCAAAAAAGATTGACTGCATAAATTTGCCAATAAATAGGCGGGGGCCTTAGTATAAACATGTATACACTTTTTACCAATCACAAATTTCTGTTTATTAATTTTTCATCAATTCCAAAAACCTAGGTCAAAAGCAAGCACATTCACTTATGCCAAAAAAACAGTTTCGCCAGCAACCTGATAGTTGAAACTTCCATTTGTACTATGTAACCCCTGTCCCTGGCCACATTGCATATTTTTAATATACAAATAAATAATGGAAGTTCCTACTGTCAGTCTACTGAACTTCACATGTTAAGTAAAATGCCAAGTAATATGAATCTTTTATGAGTTGATTAGAAAAAAGTTATAGTAATCGTTATTTTGAGAATAAAAGGCTCTTTTGAAATGAAAAAAAATCCAATTTTCCTATTAATGATTTTTGAGGAGCTATAATTAAAAAAAAAAAAATGTTGTTCTCTCATTTCAACCTAATAACAGTTTGTACATTCGAGACCAATATTCCAGTTCTCAAACTATTAAAACAGTACTGCCAAATGAAGCACATTGCAGTCAAGGATTTTATGCTACAGAAGATGAAACAAAAAATACTCTACAACCCAACTTAGCTCTATGAATAAAAGTTCTATTGTGCCAAATCAATGTGAATTTAGAAAACAAACTAATTTAGAAACAGCTAGAAACTGTTTGACAACTTTGACCTACCTCCAGTCTGTTGTCATGCTGAACTTTCCTACAATGAGCTAGTATCTTTCTGAAAGAGATTTAAAAGAAAACAGATATTCTTTTGAAATGATATCCTTAACTGAGGAAGACTTTTATGAAAGACTGTTTAGCCCCCTTTTTCCATGACACTGCATTAAATAATACATCCCCACTCCCACACACAAATAAAACTGCTGACTAGCATAAGGAACAGATAAATGATGTTTCATCAGTTATTGCCAACGATTTAACCCTTTACTCCATAGATACTCATTTCTATGCACTGCTTGTAGGAGCCTTTGGATAACATTGTGGCAAAAGGTGAAATAGCTCATGATGAGCAATTTCACCTTTTGTCACAATGTTTTCTATGCTATCAAAAGGTGTCATATACACATAAGAAACGGCTTTATCCTTGCTGTTATTTAGGGTCAATTAGAGATACCATAGAAATGCCTAATGGGGTAAAGAGTTAAGAAGAGGGACAGACAAACAGCATTACTGGTAAACAATTCATGGATCCATGGTGATAAGATAAACCAAATTTTGTGGTTCTTTGGCTGCTCTTCACTCAGTGTAATTATTCTTTTAATCCTTTACCAAACAATCCCTGGTTTTTATGACTCAGGGGAAGAAGCTTCTGAAAATATTATGGAAAACAGAGCAAATGCTGGTAACCATTTCCTCCTTTTCGCACAATGTTTTCTACTCTTCTAAAGTTAATTTCAATTCTTAAGTCATGTTTATTTCGTCGTCTGCAACAGCTTTTAATTTGGACAAGTCTAACATTTTGCCATTTCCAGCAGGTACAGTTAAAAATCTAAGCAAAGGGGCAGACAAATTTAGGCAATACAGCAGACAAAAAAGATTCGAATAATCATGTCTCAACTGAAAAGAAATATTTCAATCTTTTACCAAGTAAGTTTTTCAAATAGTTACAAACAATTCAAAATTGCACCAACATGGGATGGAAGAATTTCGAAATCGTGTGAAAAGAAAAAAATGCTGATAACAAAATTCATAATTTATCTTCACTGGAAATTGGATTTTAACTTTTGACAAATCTACAGATTTTTAGTGTGGTAGAAAGTGAAGACCATAAGAAAGAAGGTGTTGTAAATATCCTGGGATAAGAAAAAAGAGAAATGCTATGGTTCAATATGAAGAAGGCTAAAAATTTGCAAAGGGAGATAGTCAATGCTTTGGCAAGAATAACCATTGTAAAATAATTCAATATTAGTTGTTTTCATGGACAATGGCGAGTTCTGATTGGCTGAAAAATTTTTTCATAGCTCCATGAAAAAAATTTTTCAGCAGTGCCGGGACTACTTTTGCAAAGTAATGTAAACAACCACATACGAGATTTCATAATGGTCTTCTTTCTAATCTTTCGAAGTTCAACTTGCTTGCTGAATTTATTTTCTCTAAATATTGATAAAAATATACAACAGCAAATTCAGAGAGAGAGCTGAAAACTCATTGTCACTTTGCTGGATTCTTACAATCTTACTTTCAACTTAGTTCTAGCATACTGAACTTCTAGTAATAAATCTACTGAACCTGCGAATGTTCAATACTATAGTGACGTCACATATACGTCATTGTTACGTCATGAACCAGCAGTTTTACCGCGCTGTGAATTATGAATGAAATGGACAGTCCATATAAATACGCAATGTTAGATGTTCAATGAAAAAAGTAGTTAGTAATTTTCAAGTGTTTATTTGTTGTCTGCTTCGCGGTTTCATACAGTGTGATTAGTTTTTTTTTTTTTCATACCTCCATGAAAACAAAAAAATTCTCTTCATTCCTTAAAAGAAAAACAAGAGGACCATGATGGTCCTATATCGCTCACCTGAGTACCAAGCAGCAAAGGTCTACAATAAAGATAAATACCAAATATCAAGGTTCAAGGCTAAATGATAATGAAACAAGAGCAGCGATTTGTCACAATTTGACTTGAGGCTTTGAAGTTCCATTCAAGACAAGCAAGAAATACTGTAAGAATGAAGATCAATGTGGAATTACATGAAGTTCGCACTACGTAGAGTTATTGTTCTTGCGCATTGTACTCTGTAATACTGCAACAAACATGCATACCAAGTTTGAAGTCGTTCTGACTTGAGATGACAAACTTATATTCCAGACAGGCACTAAATGCTGTAAAAATGACATTAAAATGGAAATAACTCGACAGCACGAATTAGAGTTACAATTCTTGTGCACTGCACTTCCAAATATTGCACCAAATAATCATACCCAATTTCAAGTCATTCCTACTTAAGATGACAAAGTTTTGCTCCGGACAAGCAAGAAATGCTATGAAAATGAAGTTCAAAGGGGAAATAACTCAAAATTCAAGCTAGGAAGAGTTATGGTTCTTGTGCACTGCACTCCATAAATATACAACGATCATGCATATCAAATTTGAAGATGTTTAGGCTATAGATGACAAAGTTATATTCCAGACGAGCAGAAAATGCTGTAAAAATGATAATCAAAGGGAAATAACTTACAGACAGTATACGGTCGAGTTATGGATCTTTCACATTGCACTCTGCATTATTGTAACAAACACAAATATCAAGTTTCAAGTCAATCAGACTGGAGATGACAAAGTTATGCTCTGGATTAAGAACTATTATAAAGAACTTTCTAATTCAAGGGCAAATAACTCCAGTTGTTTGCCTCCGATTATACCCATAATTAAACTCATCCAAGATCTTATGGTCATATATATTTTGATAAAGTTTGGTGCTGATTGGTAGATATTTATACATGCTAGAGTGTAAACAAAGTGAAATACAGCAATTTTTCTAATTCAAGGGCAAATAACTCCAGATGTTCTGGTCCGATTAGACCCAAAATCGAACTCATCTGAGATCTTATGGTCATATATACTTTGACTAAGTTTGGTGCTGATTGGTTGATATTTGTAGATACTAGAGTGTAAACAAAGTGAAATACAGCAATTTTTCTAATTCAAGGGCAAATAACTCCAGATGTTCTGGTTCGATTAGACCCAAAATCGAACTCATCCGAGATCTTATGATCATATATACTTTGACCAAGTTTGGTGCTGATTGGTTGATATTTGTAGATGCTAGAGTGTAAACAAAGTGAAATACAGCAATTTTTCTAATTCAAGGGCAAATAACTCCAGATTTTCTGGTCCGATTAGACCCAAAATCGAACTCATCCGAGATCTTATGGTCATATATACTTTGACCAAGTTTGGTGCTGATTGGTTGATATTTGTAGATGCTAGAGTGTAAACAAAGTGAAATACAGCAATTTTTCTAATTCAAGGGCAAATAACTCCAGATGTTCTGGTCCGATAAGACCCAAAATCGAACTCATCCGAGATCTTATGGTCATATATACTTTGACCAAGTTTGGTGCTGATTGGTTGATATTTGTAGATGCTAGAGTGTAAACAAGAAAATGTGAACGGACGGACGGACGGACGACGGACACCGACGGACGGTGAGTGATCACAATAGCTCACTCTGAGCACTTCGTGCTCAGGTGAGCTAAAAAAAGAGCAGGAAATGGAACCACTGCTTTAATTCATATAATTTTATCATACTTAATCATACTCGTCAATATATAGAAAAAAGGTTATCCCACAACCAAACAGGCTAATATCAGAAACATCATTGACCTGTATACCCTTGAGCTGTGCACATGTTCCCCATAGCAACTCAAGGGTTGCTAAATAAATTTTAGGTGCAACTATTACTTTAGGTAGCATTCTATTGACGAAATGTAGCTGTATTCTACAGAATAGTTTTGGACAAAATACCAAGGTAAGAGTGAATTTGCTAATGCCATTCCTGTAACATCAAGATCAGTTTGGCCAGACTCACTCAACTTAAAAAAAAAATAAAGTCAGTACTTACACAGCAGTGTGAAAAACACAGCTTTTCCCAAATCGTTTCAGCAATCTGAAGAATGTATGATAACTTTTGTACCACCACCGTTTACATTTGTTCAATAAACAACATTCACTAGTCTAGGTTCTGTTTCACAATAAGATGGCTCATTTCCACTTTACCATATTGTATGTGGCTCCAGTACTATCCTGTACCTTAAAGTAGAATAAAAAGTAGAGGTAAGGAACTACAACCACATCCCCAAGTAGGCCAAAGAAATCATTCGATTCAGCTTATTGCTCTCACAATATTGCAAATTTTGAAAATGGTATGATTATATTCATTAATGCTTTCTTTATAGGCTGACACACTATTGTATTCTGTATCATACAAATTCAAACACTGACCCAGACAAGACTGCTCACTTGGGAAAAGTATGTTGTACACATTAATGGTCATTTTCTTGAATTGCTTATTTTGGTGTCAGCTTTGCAATGACCATTTTCACTGTCTTTTTGAGATCACAATCAGATGTTTTCAAACACACTGGCCACACAGTCTTTTATAAAAACTAACCACCATACAGGTATGGCAATGTACTGTAGAAAGTAGAGTTCATTACCCATAGTAAAATGCTGACACAATATTTAATATAGTTTAACAGTCCAGACATCAGACAAGACTGTCCACCTAGCATGGTGTGGCCAATAAAGATAGGAGCAGTTTCTCTAGGCATGCAAATGGCCATTTTCTTACCTGCTCAATACAATATGGGTGTCAGCATGTAAATGGCCATCTAACTGTAACTTTGGGGTTACAATTTCAATGTTTTCTGACATGCCTTGGCCTAACAGTCTTATGTAGATCAAGAAGACAGGGATGCATTTTTTGTTTTGTATAAAGAAAGTGTAATTCATTGGGGGTGAGGTTTTGAAACAGACTGGGCCCCTGAGATCTTATATCCATATAAGATCTCTGGACCTGGGTTGCAAACACACTCCAAGACAGTACTATCTTAACCTGCAAATACATGCATCAGAAAAGGAAAGGCCTATAATCCTCTCTGCACATTGGCCATTTCGGGTACATTTTTGCAGACCGGTACCTAGGTAATCAATGTGGTGATAGCACTGCACACAAAACCTCTGCAAAAGTTTGAAATAAACATGAAAAAACAAACAAACATATACACAGACATAACATATACACAGACATACAAACAAACAACAAACATACAAACAAATACACAAAGAAACAAATTCAATTTTGAATTTTGAAAATTTATGCCAAGATTTACAGGTTCAAGTATTTGTTATTTCATTCATTTGGATATAATCAAGCATGGAAGGAACCACAATCCTGACTCTGTATGAACAAAAGTACAGAATATTCATACTGTATGCTTCCAAGAACAAATTTCCATTTTTCAGTCACATTTATTTTGTCGTCTGCAAACACTTTCAATTTGGAACGGTCTAGAATTTTGTTACTTGGTTTAGAGTTAGAATTGTATTTCAATTTTTCAATCAGATTTATTTTGTCGTCTGCACCCACTTTCAATTTGGACCGGTCTAGAATTTTGTTACTTGGTTTAGAGTTAAAATTGTATTTCAATTTTTCAACCAGATTTATTTATCGTCTGCAGCCATCTTCAATTTGGACCGGTGTAGAATTTTGTTATTTGGTTTAGAGTTTAAATTGTAAGTTTTGTGTGACATTAAAGATGCCCTAAACTACCTCAAATTTTGAAAGAGAAAAATTTAATGAAGTAAGATGATACTTTGCTGGTAACCAGCATTTTCTCTTTTTCCTTAGGGTTATTGAAACTCTGGGTTGTGTGGTAAAGGGTTAAAGATGGTATTGCTTGAGTGAGACCTGAATTTAATGTAGGCTAGTTTTCTAACTTTAAGTGAGGGAACATACTTTGCAAATAGTTCAAAGACAGAATTGCTATAGACTTAAATTTAGTGTAGACTTCCACATGTATTATAAATTCACCTGAAGGCATTTATGTAACAAAGAAAATGGTATTATTTGCAACCTGAATTTAATGTAGGATAATTTTTAACTTTACCTGAAGACACTTAAATAATAAATAATTTCAAGAGGGCACTGCTTTTGACCTGAACTTAATGAAAGCTAGTTTTTTTAGTTCACCTGGAGGAACATTTGATATGCATTTGACACAGGTGCTTACAAATGGTTGAAAAATGGTATTGCCAGATATTTGAAAAATGTGTTTTCAAGAAACCTGAATGCACTGTAGGTAAATTTTTGAGCTGACCAAACTTGTCAAATTACGTTAGATACCATGATTTGCATGTGACCTAACTGCTTACAAACCGTTGGAAAATAGGTATTGCCAGCAACCTGATCGTTCGAACTTCCATTTGTGCTATATAACCCCTGTCCCTGGTCACAAAATATATATATATTTATACATAGATAATGGAAGTTCCTACTGTCAGTCTACTGAACCTCACCTCCCTGTTTTTAAAGAAACTTTTAACCTTATACTTTGATTCAATTCTAAATTAATAGGTTACATATTTCTCTGTGACAGATTTTTGAGAAACCTGAAGGCATTGTAAGTAAATTTTTGAGTTGAACATATTTGCACTGATACATATTTGACTTAACAATGCAGATATGATTATGCAATTTACCAATAAGTTTACAAGCAACCTGAATTTCATGTAGGTTAAAAGTTGACTGAACTTGTCACAACACTTTAATGTACATGTATTTGGGCTAACACTTCATGTAATGCATGTATAATGCATGTGTACATGCAGCTATATGGTGGTATGGCCAAGAACTTTATGCAAGTTTCACAAGCTCAAGAAATTCTAACTTGATATTCATTGTAGATTTGACCTCTTTCCAATTAGTTCTAACAAGAAATATCTTCAAAAAAGATTCACTGCATAAATTTGCCAATAAATAGGCAGGGGCCTTAGTATAAACATGTATACACTTTTTACCAATCACAAATTTCTGTTTATCAATTTTTCATCAATTCCAAAAACCTAGGTCAAAAGCAAGCACATTCACTTATGCCAAAAAAAAAACAGTTTCGCCAGCAACCTGATAGTTGAAACTTCCATTTGTACTATGTAACCCCTGTCCCTGGCCACATTGCATATTTTTAATATACAAATAAATAATGGAAGTTCCTACTGTCAGTCTACTGAACCTCACGTGTTAAGTAAAATGCCAAGTAATATGAATCTTTTATGAGTTGATTAGAAAAAAGTTATAGTAATCATTATTTTGAGAATAAAAGGCTCTTTTGAAATGAAAAAAAATCCAATTTTCCTATTAATGATTTTTGAGGAGCTATAATTAAAAAAAAAAAAAATGTTGTTCTCTCATTTTAACCTAATAACAGTTTGTACATTCGAGACCAATATTCCAGTTCTCAAACTATTAAAAAAGTACTGCCAAATGAAGCACATTGCAGTCAAGGATTTTATGCTACAGAGGATGAAACAAAAAATACTCTACAACCCAACTTAGCTCTATGAATAAAAGTTCTATTGTGCCAAATCAATATGAATTTAGAAAACAAACAAATTTAGAAACTGTTTGACAACTTTGACCTACCTCTAGTCTGTTGTCATGCTGAACTTTCCTACAATGAGCTTGTATCTTTCTGAAAGAGATTTAAAAGAAAACAGATATTCTTTTGAAATGATATCCTTAACTGAGAAAGACTCTTTTATGAAAGACTGTTTAGCCCCCTTTTTCCATGACACTGCATTAAATAATACATCCCCACTCCCACACACAAATAAAACTGCTGACTAGCATAAGGAACAATTAAATGATGTTTCATCAGTTATTGCCAACGATTTAACCCTTTACTCCATAGATACTCATTTCTACGCATTGCTTGTAGGAGCCTTTGGATAACATTGTGGCAAAAGGTGAAATTGCTCATGACGAGCAATTTCACCTTTTGTCACAATGTTTTCTATGCTATCAAAAGGTGTCATATACACATAAGAAACGGCTTTATCCTTGCTGTTATTTAGGGTCAATTAGAGATACCATAGAAATGCCTAATGGGGTAAAGAGTTAAGAAGAGGGACAGACAAACAGCATTACTGGTAAACAATTCATGGATCCATGGTGATAAGATAAACCAAATTTTGTGGTTCTTTGGCTGCTCTTCACTCAGTGTAATTATTCTTTTAATCCTTTACCAAACAATCCCTGGTTTTTATGACTCAGGGGAAGAAGCTTCTGAAAATATTATGGAAAACAGAGCAAATGCTGGTAACCATTTCCTCCTTTTCGCACAATGTTTTCTACTCTTCTAAAGTTAATTTCAATTCTTAAGTCATGTTTATTTTGTCGTCTGCAACAGCTTTTAATTTGGACAAGTCTAACATTTTGCCATTTCCAGCAGGTAGAGTTAAAAATCTATGCAAAGGGGCAGATAAATTTAGGCAATACAGCAGACAAAAAAGATTCGAATAATCATGTCGCAACTGAAAAGAAATATTTCAATCCTTTACCAAGTAAGTTTTTCAAATAGTTACAAACAATTCAAAATTGCACCAACATGGGATGGAAGAATTTCGAAATCATCTTGAGAAAAGAAAAATTTTGACAAATCTACAGATTTTTAGTGTGGTAGAAAGTGAAGACCATAAGAAAGAAGGTGTTGTAAATATCCTGGGTTAAGAAGAAAGAGAAATGCTATGGTTCAATATGAAGAAGGCTAAAAATTTGCCAAGAGAGATAGTCAATGCTTTGGCAAGAATAACCATTGTAAAATAATTCAATATTAGTTGTTTTCATGGACAATGGTGAGTTCTGATTGGCTGAAAATTTTTTTCATAGCTCCATGAAAAAAATTTTTCAGCAGTGCCGGGACTACTTTTGCAAAGTAATGTAAACAACCACATACGAGATTTCATAATGGTCTTCTTTCTAATCTTTCGAAGTTCAACTTGCTTGCTGAATTTATTTTCTCTAAATATTGATAAAAATATACAACAGCAAATTCAGAGAGAGAGCTGGAAACTCATTGTCACTTTGCTGGGTTCTTACAATCTTACTTTCAACTTAGTTCTAGCATATTGAACTTCTAGTAATAAAGCTACTGAACCTGCGAATGTTCGATACTATAGTGACGTCACATATACGTCATTGTTACGTCATGAACCAGCAGTTTTACCGCGCTGTGAATTATGAATGAAATGGACAGTCCATATAAATACGCAATGTTAGATGTTCAATGAAAAAAGTAGTTAGTAATTTTCAAGTGTTTATTTGTTGTCTGTGATATTGAATTATAAGGAATGAAGAGAATTTTTTTGTTTTCATGGAGGTATGAAAAAAAAAAAACCTAATCACACTTTTGTATGAAACTGCTTCGCGGTTTCATACAGTGTGATTAGTTTTTTTTTTTTTTCATACCTCCATGAAAACAAAAAAATTCTCTTCATTCCTTACAAGAAAAAAAAAAAGAGCAGGAAATGGAACCACTGCTTTAATTCATATAATTTTATCATACTTAATCATACTCGTCAATATATAGAAAAAAGGTTATCCCACAACCAAACAGGCTAATATCAGAAACATCATTGACCTGTATACCCTTGAGCTGTGCACATGTTCCCCATAGCAACTCAAGGGTTGCTAAATAAATTTTAGGTGCAACTATTACTTTAGGTAGCATTCTATTGACGAAATGTAGCTGTATTCTACAGAATAGTTTTGGACAAAATACCAAGGTAAGAGTGAATTTGCTAATGCCATCCCTGTAACATCAAGATCAGTTTGGCCAGACTCACTCAACTTAAAAAAAATAAAGTCAGCACTTAAACAGCAGTGTGAAAAACACAGCTTTTCCCAAATCGTTTCAGCAATCTGAAGAACGTATGATAACTTTTGTACCACCACCGTTTACATTTGTTCAATAAACAACATTCACTAGTCTAGGTTCTGTTTCACAATAAGATGGCTCATTTCCACTTTACCATATTGTATGTGGCTCCAGTACTATCCTGTACCTTAAAGTAGAATAAAAAGTAGAGGTAAGGAACTACAACCACATCCCCAAGTAGGCCAAAGAAATCATTCGATTCAGCTTATTGCTCTCACAATATTGCAAATTTCTAAAACCGTATGATTATATTCATTAATGCTTTCTTTATAGGCTGACACACTATTGTATTCTGTATCATACAAATTCAAACACTGACCCAGACAAGACTGCTCACTTAGCACAGTGTGGTCAATATTTAAGGAAAAGTATGTTGTACACATTAATGGTCATTTTCTTGAATTGCTTATTTTGGTGTCAGCTTTGCAATGACCATTTTCACTGTCTTTTTGAGATCACAATCAGATGTTTTCAAACACACTGGCCACACAGTCTTTTATAAAAACTAACCACCATACAGGTATGGCAATGTACTGTAGAAAGTAGAGTTCATTACCCATAGTAAAATGCTGACACAATATTTAATATAGTTTAACAGTACAGACATCAGACAAGACTGTCCACCTAGCATGGTGTGGCCAATATAGATAGGAGCAGTTTCTCTAGGAATGCAAATGGCCATTTTCTTACCTGCTCAATACAATATGGGTGTCAGCATGTAAATGGCCATCTAACTGTAACTTTGGGGTTACAATTTCAATGTTTTCTGACATGCCTTGGCCTAACAGTCTTATGTAGATCAAGAAGACAGGGATGCATTTTTTTGTTTTGTATAAAGAAAGTATAATTCATTGGGGGTGAGGTTTTGAAACAGACTGGGCCCCTGAGATCTTATATCCATATAAGATCTCTGGACCTGGGTTGCAAACACACTCCAAGACAGTACTATCTTAACCTGCAAATACATGCATCAGAAAAGGAAAGGCCTATAATCCTCTCTGCACATTGGCCATTTCGGGTACATTTTTGCAGACCGGTACCTAGGTAATCAATGTGGTGATAGCACTGCACACAAAACCTTTGCAAAAGTTTGAAATAAACATGAAAAAACAAACAAACATATACACAGACATACAAACAAACAACAAACATACAAACAAATACACAAAGAAACAAAATCAATTTTGAATTTTGAAAATTTATGCCAAGATTTGCGGGTATACATATTTCTTATTTCATTCATTTGGATATAATTAAGCATGAAAAGACAACAACAATCCTGTAATACAAGTAGAGGTGCAAGACATTCATAGTGTTAGCTTGAAGTGCACAAAGTTTTCATGGCTTATATGACATTAAATCTTCTTTAACCCTTTAATGAACAACAAAATTTCAGACATCCAAATTGAAAACACTTGCAGGCGACAAAAGAAATGTAACCCAAAATTTGAAATTTGGTTCCAGCATTTTCTCCTTTTCCCACAATGTTTTCTAATGGCTTCTATTTCAGGGTTGTAAAAACCAGGGATTGTTTGGTAAAGAGTTAAACTGTTTTGAACAATAAACATTTACTGAAAGAATTTGATATTTTGCATTGTGAGTTTGAAAACCGTCTCTTTATGTTGAAAATTCATGCAAATATAAACTTAAACTGGAGAGTCTTTACCTGATATGAATCTTTTTTTTTTTTCTGCCGAAGACTTTTCAAACAATTTTATGGCTACCTCAGTACAAAATTTTAGACTAGTTCAAATTGAAAACTTTTACATATGATAAATTAAGTGGAGCTCAAATTATTTAGTTTTGAAAGGCAGAAGGTATGGAAAAAGTTGGTGATATACATTTTTTCTTTCACCCACAATGCTTTCAAAAGGCTTTTACCTGGGCATCATGGAAACTCTGGATTGTGTAGAAAAGGATTTAAGACAGTGTTGTTTGAGACATTAATTTAAAGAAAGCCAACCTTAGAATTTTACTGAAAAAATTAATGTAATGTGTAGTTCAAAGATGTACCTATTGCTTTTGACTTGAACAATGCTGGCTGGTTTTCTAAATTTACCCGACAAGAGTTTTGCTGATACCTGGAGTTAACATACCGATAGGTTTATTTTTAAAGTTTACATGAAGAAATTTTTGCAACAAATAACTTCAAGTTTAAAAGATGGTATTGCTTAGAACTTAAATTCAGTGCCAGCTAGTATTGTAAGTTTATCTTAAGAACCTTACGCAACAGAGATTTGAAGATGGTATCGGTTGACACCTGAATTTAATGTAGCCTTTGTTTTAAGAGTTGACCTGAAGAAATTTATGAAGAAATGGTGTACAGGTAGTACTTTGACCTGGATTCAATGTGGCTTGTTTTATGAGTTTATATGCAGAAACTAACATACACTTAATTATGGTTTAAAGATGGCACTTCTGTCCTCCTGAATTTAATGAAGTCTAGTTTTATAAGTTTACCTAAAACAAATTTTGTTTGCTTTTGACCCAAGTGCTTAAAAAAAATTGAAAAAGAGGCATTGCCAGCAACCTGCTAGTTGAAACTTCCATTTGTACTATAAAACCCCCATTCCTGGTCACAATATGAGTGTATACAATGGCAGTTCCTACTATCAGTGATTTATAGGAATATACTGTTAGAAGGATAATGACTAGTATACGATTAACCTGATCCTTTGATTCATATCTAACCTAGCAGGTAACCTATTTATATTTGAAAGATGGGTTTTCAAAACAAAAAAGAATGCATTGGAGATAAGTTTTTAAGTTAACCAGGCCTGTAAAGTTATGTTTTGATACCTCAAGTATAAACAAGAGGGCCAAGATGGCCCTGGATCACTCACCTGAATTTTTGAGATGACCATAGCCTATTTCTTTTTTGAGGTATTGAAACATTGGAATCAAATTTATAATTTTGCTAAGCAATTTTCAAAAGGTCACCTGTAAAATTCATTTCGAAATCTGACCATCAGTTTCAAAAAGAAGAATTTTTAAGAATTCTTCATTTCTGTATAAGAGCAAGTATCCCCCATCCACGAGAGCCATGTTTCTTGACGGATCAAAATTTACAAACAAGTTTTCAAAAGGGTCACCCAAGGAACATTTCGGAAATTTTTTTTTTTAAATCTGACCTGGGGTTTCAGAGAAAGAGAATTTTCAATAATTTCATCAAGTCCATATAGTGCAAGTAGTTCCCATTCACAAGAGCAAGGATCACCCAAGGAACATCCCTATCAAATTATTTTAAAATCCGACTAGGAGTTTCAGAGAAGAAGAATTTTCAAGAATTTCTTCATTTCCTTATAGTGCAAGTAGCCCCCATTCACCAGAGCCATGTTTCTTGATAGATCAAAATTTTGTGAACAATTTTTGAAAAGGGTCACCCAACGATCATCTCTGTGAAATCATTTCAAAATCTGTTCAGCCGTTTCAGAGAAGAAAATTTTGTAAGAATTTCCTAATTTCCCTATAGTGCAAGTAGCCCCCATTCACCAGAGCCATGTTTCTTGACAAATAAAAATTTCACGAACAAGTTTTGAAAAGGGTCACCCAAGGAACAACTCTGTGCAATTATTTCAAAATCTGACCAGCTGTTTCAGAGAAGAAGATTTTTAAAGAATTCCTTGATTTCTGTATAGTGCAAGTAGCTCCCATTCACCAGAGCCACAATTTTTGACGGATCAAAATTTCCCGAACAATTTTTGAGAAGGGTCACCCAAGGAACATATCTGTGAAATTATTTCAAAATCCGACCAGCAGTTTCAGAGGAGAAGATTTTTAAAGAATTCCATGATTTCTGTATAGCGCAAGTAGCCCCCATTCATCTGACGGATCAAAATTTCACGAACAATTTTTGAAAAGGATCACACAAGGAACATATCGGTGTAATAATTTCAAAATCTGACCAGTGGTTTCAGAGAAGAAGATGTTTAAAGAATTTGCTAAAAAATTCCATTTGGTTGCCATGGCAACCAGAGTTTTTTACGGAACCAAATTCTGTAAACAATTTTTAAAGAGGACCTCTTAAGGAACATTCTTGCCAAGTTTGGTCCAAATTGGCCCAGCAGTTTCGGAGGAGTTGATGTTTAAAGAATTGTTGACGACGTACGACGGACAGCCAGTGACCCTAAAAGCTCCCCAAGAGCACGTTGTGCTCAGGTGAGCTAAAGATGACCCGAATGCTTACAAATAGTTGAAATATAAATAGTGTGAAAAAAGAAACCCCTGTTCCAGACCATAATATAAAACTGAAGTTCCTACTGTCAGTTAACTGAAACTCGACTTACCTAAAAGAAATTTTGATTTGCTGTTGACCCAACTGCTTACAAAAAATTGGAAAAATAGGCATTGCCAGCAACCTGTTAGTTGAAACTTCCATTTGTACTATAACACCCCTGTCCCTGGTCACAATTTAAGTGTATACAATGGCAGTTTCTACTATCAGTCTACTGAACCTCACCTGCCTATAGGAATATACTGTTAGAAGGATAATTGACTAGTATATGCTTAACCTGATCAATTTGATTCATATCTAACCTAGCAGGTAACTTATTTATATTTGAAAGATGGTTTTTCAAAACAAAAAAGAATGCATTGGAGGTAAGTTTTTAAGTTGACCAGGCCTGTAAAGTTATGCTTTGATAGCTCAAGTATAAAAAATGACCCAAATGCTTACAATCAGTTGAAATATAAATAGTGTGTAAAAAGTAACCCCTGTCCCAGGCCACAGTATATGAAATGAAGTTCCTACTCTTAGTAAACTGAACCTCGCCTACCTATAGGACTTTGATGCCAGTATGATTTCTTTTTAAGTAAACTTTTAGCCTATTGCTTTGGCTCGTATCAAACCTATTGGATAACATAATTATGTGAAAGATGGGTTTTATGAAACCTGAATCCCTTGTAAGTACATGTAAGTTTATGAAACTTGTCAATTTATGCTTTGATTGATCAGTTTGCCACCATCCTGAATTTAATGTAGGTCATTTTAGAAAGGTGACTGAACTTGTCATAACTCTATGATGTATTTGAGCCAAGAGTCCATATGCATGAATACATGCAGCTATATTTTGGTATTCCCAGGAATTTCATGCAAGTTTCACCAGCTCAACAAATTTCATTTTGATATTTATATTTGACCTGCTTACAATTATTTCTGAGAGCAGTTCTGCCAGCAAACTGATAGTTGAAACTTTCATTTGTGCTTTATAACTCCTGGCCACAATGTACAAGTATAATATGAAAAAGGCAAAGCCTCAATACGAGTGACGTGAATGATTTGTGGACTAGATATCTATTATTTCGAATGACAAGCTAGATTCTGGATTTTGAAATCAATTACAGGGTGACAAGCATTTTTCTTTCTTAAATTTATACATGTATTATATGAATCTTTCCACGAAAAAACAGCCTATAGATGCCTGATGTAAGAATAGTATGATTAATGACATCACCATTTACTAGTCTAAATCACAGAGTATGATTATACACAAAAAGACACTTAACAACCTCAAAGTCAGTAAGAAATTAGATAATCTTTACACATGAAACTGACAATGATTTTTAAGTAATCATCCTATCGGCAGATAATTATAGTCATTTTTGACCAATCGGGTACTTGTGCGAAAGATTGTGATATGTGTGACGCTGTTCGATTAAACGGCAGACACTGAATTTTTAGTCATCCCTATTGTTATGTACATACCCAGTTATTCTTAGCGTTGTTCATGTGTGTATCTATTTTTGAATGGTTTTCCCCTGTTGCTATTTTTAGAACTGGATTCTCTCTTGTGGAATATTGTGCTGGAAGTTTCCAGGCCTTTATACAATCTGATTACTAAGAATTATGCAACTGATTTTAACATGAATTTTCTGGAAGTTTCCCTGTTATTATAAAAGGAAAAGCTTTTTACATCTCAGGGTTCACTAGTTAATACATGATTGCCAGACTACAGTGGGGATTATTTTGTGTTTGTGTCATAATTAGTGCTTGGATTACATTCAGTTTGGATTAGGATCAGACTAGACTAAAGTGAGGATTATTTCATGTGCTTGGATTACATTCAGTTTGGATCAGGATCAGATTGGAATTAAGACTGGAATAATTTGTCTTTTGAATTTAACGTCTAAGGTATTGTTTTGTACTATTGTATTATTGTCACTGTTTATTTGATATTTTTGTTAATAAATTCTGTTAATTGTTATCGTTTGTTGCTGGCTTCTTCTTTCTAGTTACACCTGACTCGTAACAGAAATTGGGGGCTCGTCCGGGATTGGAAAATAGACTAACGTATTTGTTTTCCATTTTGGGATTAACCATCGATTGGAAACTAGACTAACGCATTCGTTTACTAATCAGTAATTAAAATACAATTTTGTACTTGAATCCAGCAACAAACAAACATGTCTTTTGACTTAGATAAATTTACGGCTGAACCGTCTGTGGAGTTATTGAATTTGGGTAAAAAGACTGATTTGCTTAATCTTGCGAAGCACTATAAATTGTCTGAAATAAAATCTTCAATGCGTAAACATGAAATTAAGAACATTTTGGTACAATATTTTGTTGATGAAGAGATTTTTAATGAAAATGCTCTTTCCCTGATAGTTGACATTCAGTCAGTTTCAAGTTCGAAAGAACTTGAATTAAAATTTCAGATCAGACAATTAGAAATTCAGGAAAGAGAGAAGGAAAGAGAAAGGGAAAGAGAAAGGGAGAGAGAAGAAAGAGTAGAGAGAGAGAAGGAAAGAGAAAGAGAAAGGGAGAGAGAAGAAAGAGAAAGGGAGAGAGAAGAAAGGGAAAGGGAAGAGAGAAAGAAGGAAAGAGAATTTCAATTAAGAATGAGGGAAATAGAAATGCAAGAAAGAGCAAATCAACCCAAGCAAAAGATTGAATACAATTTCGATGTTACAAAACATATTAGGCTTGTTCCTCCATTTCAAGAAAAAGAAGTTGATAAATACTTCCTACACTTTGAAAAAGTTGCAGAAAACTTAAATTGGCCAAAAGAGCACTGGACTTTGCTTCTGCAAAGTGTTTTGATAGGCAAAGCTCGTGAAATTTATACACAACTAGGTGTTGAACAATGTCATCATTATGAGACTGTTAAAGAACTTATTCTCAAAGGTTATGAGCTGGTCCCAGAAGCATATAGACAAAAATTTAGAAATTGTAAAAAAGATTCTAACCAGACTCATGTTGAATTTGCTAGAAACAAAGAACAGTTATTTGATAGATGGTGCTGTTCTAAGAAAATAGACCAAAATTTTGATAAACTCAGACAACTTATGTTAGTTGAAGAATTCAAACGTTGTATTCAATTTGATGTTAAGACATTCTTAGACGAAAAACAAGTTGAAACTTTAGAAGAAGCAGCTCGTCTGGCTGATAATTACTACCTTACACATAAAGTTTCTTTCATTAATAAACCAAAACCTACTTCCTCACATCCCCAAAATAAATTTACGTCTGGTAATTCATCTGGCATGCCCAGTCAATCCAATACACCCAAACCCAATTCTACTAGTGAAACCAAAAGTCAATACCCCTTATCTCGACCCACTTGTAACTATTGTAAGAAACCTGGTCACCTTGTTTCTGAATGTTTGAAATTAAAAAGGAAGTTAGAAAGTGATGAAGCCAAACCAACAGGGCTCACCACTCTTAGGCCAAGGCCACAGTCTTCTATTAAAACCAATACAATTGACATAGTCACAAAACCCAAGTCTGATTCTACTATGGAGATTTTTGAACCATTTATGTTGAATGGTTTTGTATCACTTTCAGGTGATAATTGCCCACCTACCCCTATTAAAATTTTAAGAGACACAGGAGCTTCTCAATCTCTTATTTTAGCAGATATACTGCCTTTTTCTGAGAAGACTTCTTCCGGTACTAGTGTCCTTATTCAGGGTGTAGAGTGTGGAACTGTTAATATTCCTCTCCATTACGTTAATTTGTCATCAGATTTGGTTACTGGGCTTGTGGTTATTGGTATTAAACCTTCCTTACCATTTAAAGGTGTCCATTTACTGCTAGGCAATGACTTAGCTGGAGATAAGGTTGTGGTTAATCCACTTGTAACTGACACACCAAATATAGGTCAAACAGATGACCCTATCGAGCAGGAAATTCCTGACTTGTATCCTTCTTGTGCAGTTACCCGAGCTATGGCTAAAAAGGCCATTCTGAAAAACTCAAACTCTGACATTGACTTGACGGATACTTTTATCGGTCAATATTTTAATAATGAGATTAAAAAGTCTCTTGATCCCAGTTTGTCTGATACTCAGACAGACTCGTCAATGTCTTGTCATTCACCACCACGGTCTATTGACCAAGGTCATGACACGCTGTCAAAGTCACAGCTTATCCAGGAACAGCAAACTGATCCTGAGATTTCAAAATTAATTTTTAGGGCTTTACCTGAAGATGAAATTTCACAGGTCCCAATGTGTTACTATATAAAACATGGGATTCTTATGAGAAAATGGCGACCATTTGATGTCCCAGCTGATGATGAATGGGCTGTTTACCACCAAATTGTGGTTCCAAAGTCATATCGTCATGAAATACTAAGTATAGCCCATGAAAGTCCTATGTCAGGTCATCTAGGTATAAACAAGACCTATCATAAAATTATTAGTCATTTTTATTGGCCTGGTCTCAAATCAGATGTCTCTAAATATTGTAAAACTTGCCATACATGTCAAATGGTAGGTAAACCCAACCAAACCATTCCCAAAGCTCAATTACAACCTATTCCTGCTTTTGATGAACCTTTCAGTAGGATACTTATAGATTGTGTTGGTCCTTTACCTCGAACCAAGTCAGGAAATGAGTATCTCTTAACAATTATGTGTACGTCTACACATTTTCCAGAAGCTATTCCTTTAACTCATTACCACACGACAAAATTTTAGACTGGTTCAAATTGAAAGCATTTGCAAATGACAAAATAAAGGTGACTGAAAAATTGAAATTTGTTCTGGGAAGGGTAGAAAACACTGTGGGAATAGGAGAAAATGCTGGTTACCAGCATTTTCTCCTTTTCCCACAGTGTTTTCAAAAGTCTTCTTTCTCAGGGGCGTCAAAAGTAGGGATTGTGTGGTAATGGGTTAAGGAACATCAAAACAAAATCAATAGTCAAAGCTCTTATAAAATTTTTCACATTTGTTGGTCTTCCAAAATCAGTTCAGTCTGATCAAGGGTCAAATTTTATGTCTGGTATATTCCAACAGGTTATGCATGAATTAGGAATCAAGCAATATAGGTCATCCGCCTATCACCCTGAAAGTCAAGGTGCTTTAGAAAGATTTCACCAGACATTAAAAAATATGATAAGATCATATTGCTTTGATACTGAAAAAGATTGGGATGAGGGCATCCATTTGTTACTATTTGCAGCCAGAGAATCTGTACAAGAATCTCTTGGTTTCAGTCCTTTTGAATTAGTTTTTGGCCATTCTGTTCGTGGACCTTTAAAACTTTTGAAGGAGAAATTTCTCTCAAATGATGAAACACCTTTGAATTTACTGCAGTATGTTTCTGACTTCAGAAATAGACTGTCTAGGGCATGTGAGGTTGCTAGGTCCAATCTTAAAATGTCTCAGGGCAAAATGAAAGCAAAATATGACAACCATGTTATAGATAGAAAATTTAAACCAGGTGACAAAGTCCTTGCTCTTTTGCCAATACCTGGCAGACCTTTACAGGCAAGATATTTTGGACCCTACACTATTGACAAGAAAACAAGTGATTTGAACTATATAATTAATACTCCAGGAAGGCGTAAAAACAAACAAATGTGTCATATAAATATGTTAAAGGGATACTTTGACAGAGATAGCTCTATTTCAAAACCAATTACAGTTGTAAACACTGTCCCACAAGAATCAAATGTATCTGATCTTGAAGTAAATTCGGACTTTATTGATAAATCTGATCCTGGTCCATCTAAACTTGAAAATTCTGATATTTTGAGAAACCTTGACAACAAACTTTCTCACTTGGAACCATCACAGCAGGAAGAGCTGAAACAGTTGATACATGAATATGAACATTTATTTCCTGATATCCCCACAAGAACTGATAAAATCTATCATGATGTCATTGTGGAAGATTCTAAACCAATAAAGCAACATCCATATAGAATGAATCCTTTGAAACAGAAATACCTCCAAGATGAAGTAAAATACTTACTGGAAAATGACTTTATTGAACCTAGCCAGAGTAATTACAGTTCACCATGTATATTAGTACCTAAATCAAATGGAACTTATAGAATGTGTACTGACTATCGTAAAGTGAACTCTGTGACAAAAACAGACTCTTTTCCAATACCAAGAATTGATGACTGTATTGACAAAGTTGGAAATTCTAAATATGTCACCAAATTTGACCTGCTAAAAGGATTCTGGCAAGTTCCACTGACTGATAGAGCAAAAGAAGTATCAGCCTTTGCTACTCCAAATGGTCTGTACCAATACAAAGTTATGCCGTTTGGGATGAAAAATTCTCCTGCAACGTTTCAGCGACTTATAAACAACGTTATATGTGGATTAGATGGTTGTGATGCATATATTGACGACGTCATCATCTACTCAGACAGTTGGAGTGACCACCTTCAAAGAATCAGGAAGTTCTTCGACAGACTCGGTAAAGCGAAACTGACTGTGAATCTTGCAAAAACTGAATTTTGTCATGCTACTGTAACATTTCTAGGACATCTTGTGGGACAGGGTCAAGTTAAACCTTTAGAAGCTAAAGTCAATGCTATCTCTGAGTTTCCTGTGCCTAAATGTAAAAGACAGCTGATGCGATTTCTTGGTATGGCTGGCTACTATAGGAAATTCTGTAAAAATTTCTCAGGTATTGCTGAACCTTTAACAAATTTACTAAAGAAAGGCACAAAGTTCAAATGGAATGACAAATGTCAAGATGCATTTGATCGTCTGAAAGCCATACTAAAGAGCGCACCAGTTCTCTTGGCACCTGATTTTGACAAATGTTTCAAATTAGCTGTTGATGCAAGTGATGTTGGTATTGGTGCTGTTCTTTTACAAGAAGATAATAATGGTATTGATCACCCAGTTTGTTACTTTTCTAAGAAATTTAACAAACATCAGAAAAATTACTCTACCATAGAAAAAGAGTGTCTTGCCTTAATTCTGGCAATCCAGCAGTTTGAAGTTTATTTAACCTCTTCAACTTCACCAATTGTTGTATTCAGTGATCATAACCCTTTAAGTTTTCTACACAAACTTAAGAATAAGAATCAAAGATTACTGAGGTGGAGTTTATTGCTTCAAGAGTTTAATCTTGACATAAGACACATAAAAGGGAAAGATAACATTATACCAGATGCTCTTTCAAGAGTTTGAAATTCCAATAGTCATTTTTCCCTAAATCAAGTTTAAAACTGTTTTTTCTTTTAAATTGTAATTTCATTATCTTGACTATTTTCATTGGTCTGAAATAAGTTGATATTTGAGTTTGTCATTTCCTATGTATACTTCAGATAAAGTATCATATACATGTATATAAAATATATTGCAAAAAAGAAAGATTTATTTCATAAACCTTTCTTTTTCTTTTCAAGGGGGGAAGTGTTATGTACATACCCAGTTATTCTTAGCGTTGTTCATGTGTGTATCTATTTTTGAATGGTTTTCCCCTGTTGCTATTTTTAGAACTGGATTCTCTCTTGTGGAATATTGTGCTGGAAGTTTCCAGGCCTTTATACAATCTGATTACTAAGAATTATGCAACTGATTTTAACATGAATTTTCTGGAAGTTTCCCTGTTATTATAAAAGGAAAAGCTTTTTACATCTCAGGGTTCACTAGTTAATACATGATTGCCAGACTACAGTGGGGATTATTTTGTGTTTGTGTCATAATTAGTGCTTGGATTACATTCAGTTTGGATTAGGATCAGACTAGACTAAAGTGAGGATTATTTCATGTGCTTGGATTACATTCAGTTTGGATCAGGATCAGATTGGAATTAAGACTGGAATAATTTGTCTTTTGAATTTAACGTCTAAGGTATTGTTTTGTACTATTGTATTATTGTCACTGTTTATTTGATATTTTTGTTAATAAATTCTGTTAATTGTTATCGTTTGTTGCTGGCTTCTTCTTTCTAGTTACACCTGACTCGTAACACTATTTACATTTAGACCAAAACCCAGAACAAAATCGGAATTTCATTTTTAAAAATAACGAAAACCCAGCTGTGCTTGATATAATGGAAGTTTCTGTCAATTTACTGAACCTCACAGATCTTTTAAATGGAATGTTCTTTTTTTTTTAATGTTATCACTTGAACTGAAAAAAATCACAGCACAGGTTGTTTAAAAAATATTTCCACATTTTGTTGTTTGAGATTACAAAAAGATCTATAATGCAAAAAATTTTGTTTTGCCAGTTTAGCAATACAAGGCCATAAGGGTCCGCTTGTTTTGTTTTTGGTCATTTAACAATTTAACATTATAATGCTTTGTACACTCATAATCAGAATGAATATCTTGTACCTACTGTTCAAACTATTGAACCATTACAGCCAAATTAAGAGCAATGCAGACAGGTATTCTATCCATTAAAATGATGAATAAAGAAAAACATAATAACCCAACAACCCAACTTAGCTCTATGAATAAAAGTTCTATATAGCCAAAGCAGTATGAGTTTAGAAAACAAATTGAGAAAACAGCTAAAAACTGACTGAAAACTTTGACCTACCCCAAACTGTCTTCAAGCTGAATTTTCCTAAAGCAAGCTCATGCCTCTCCTGAAACATATTTAAAAGACAAAAACTGTGAATGAATGAATGAATGAATGAATAAATGAATGAATGTATGGCATTTTGTAGTGCACTGACAGCTATGATATCTTTTTGCCTTGGAGTAAAAGGAACAAGTTATTATGTTGAGATGAAACCACTCATATTTTTTGGTGGAAACAGCTTAACTCTTTACCAAATGACAAAATGTTTGACCAGCCAAAACAGATGACAAAATAAATTTGATTCAAGAATCTAAACTTGTTTTGTTATTAGTAGAAAACATTGTGGGAAAAGAAAAAAATGCTGGTTACAAGCATTTTCTTCTTTTCCCACAACATTTTCAAAAGCTTTCTTCTTCAGGGTCGTTAAAACTCGGAAATGGATTGTAAAGGGTTAACGGTATGGAGGTTTGCCTGCCAGCAAGAGATTGGTGGCAGTATACATGTATATATGAACCATGCACTAGAAAAGGTGGCTTAACTCTTCACCAAACAACAAAATTATGGACTGGTCAAAATTGAAAGCATTTGCAGACAACTAAATGTGAAACCTGTCTGACAAATTATACTGCTTTCAAATTTTCTTACCTCGATCTTCACCACACAATCCAGACTTTTATCAAAAACTGACAGAAAGGCTTTAGAGAACACTAAAGTACGAAGAGTAAATGCTGGTAACAAGTATCCTATCCTTTTCTAAAATTTTGTTTTCTGGTATTATGGGCTATTTCTATTCCTTTACTGCACAAGAGTGACTTTTTACAATCCTGCTTTTGAAAACATTGTGGGTAAAGGAGAAAATGCTGGTTGCCAGCATTTTCTCCTTTTCCCACAATGTTTTCTACTCCATCAGGGAAAAATCATATTATATGAGCCACATTGAAACTGTCATGCTTTCAATTCAGACAGGTCTAATATTTTGTCATGCAGTAAAGGGTTAAAATACTAGACTGAAACACATCCCTTATGATGCTTGTATTTCTTAACCAAACTGGTATTTCTTTGCCATGTTTCCTTTTTTTACGCTTCAGTCTTGGGTGACACTGGGAAAGCAGCACCTGCTTGTAACAAGCAACTGTTTCCTTCATCATGCTGTCCTATGAAGGCCTGGGTCAGTACCCACCAAACATTCCAAAGATTGTTTTCAGCCTAAATCTCCAGATTATTTAAAATTTGAAAGTAATGCAATATCTGATTGGTTAAACCAATTGATTTACTTCTGAAAAACAGTAGTGGAATACAGATACAGATCTTGGATAACGGTACTCTGCAGATAATACAGTTCAAGTTTTCTCCAGGATTCTGAGGACCAATAACATTGTGGAAAAAGAACAATTGCTTGTCATAAACAACTGTTTCCCCAATTATGACCTATGAAGTCTGATCTGAATCTATAGAGTTGTAGATAACACAGTTCAAGTCCTCCTTAGGACCAATTCGTCCAATATCATACAATCTATCTTTTAATGACCTTTGAAAAAAAGAACCCTTTGAGATATGAACGATTCCTAACATTTTTTCCTACTTTTTCACACTGTTTTTCACCCTTTCAGAGAAAAAAACTCATTATTTGATTCACTTTTAGCTCTTTACTATGTAATTCCGAGTTTTGACGACCTTGAGGAAGTCAAGAGGCCTTTTGAAAACATTCTGAGAAAATGTAGGAAATGCTGGTAACCAACAATTTTGCTTTTCCTTTAAAGTTTTCTTCCTTTTCAAAGAAAAGTTGCTGTATTTGTACAACAGTTAAAACTAGTTTATCATCTGAAAATGATTTAAGTTTGTACCCGAGTTAAAGTTTGATGTCTGGTAAAGTGTCTACATGTCAAAAATATGTGTGAAGCTTGCAGGTTCTGCATTCCTAGATAACCAAGGTGTAGAATTCCCTCCATGCTAGGTCCTGTCTAGGGCCAGCCGGTTTTGTGCAGTATCCAGATATTCATGTCTGTAAGAAAAATTGAAAAAAAAATAACCCTTTGGCTGCTAAGCACAAATAAAGAACCTTTTGTGGACAGTGTAGATCAAGATCAGACTGCACATTCTGTGCAGTCTGATCTTGGATCTACACTGTCCGATAAAGAGATGTCATAAATCAAAACATAACTTTGAAATAGCAATATTTGGGGTTTTACTGTCAAGCTGAAAATTTCAATTTACTTATTTGGCAGAATAAGGGTTAAGGAGTTGCTGAAGAGGGAACAACTATCACACCAGATGATAGCTTTTTTCCAGCGCAGTAGTTCTGAAAACACTGTGGCAGATGGGGTAACTATTCATGAGTAATTTCTGTCACTATGTTTCCACGTGTATTCAATCTAGGTAAATTCATTTCAATAATCCCTATTTTACTAAAGCATTTTCCAAACCTTTCCCTCCACATTTGCTTTGACTCAGAAGGTTGCTAAACAAACAGAAATGACATTTTCAAGTGGTTGACTCATTACCAAACAACAATATTTTAGGCTTGTCAAAATTGAAAGCATTTGCAGACAACAAAATAAAAGTGACTGAAAATTTGAAATTTATTTTGTTAACGGTAACAAACATGGTGGGAAAAGGAGAAAATGATGGTTACCAGCATTTTCTCCTTTTTTCCACAATGTTTTCTAAAGGCTTCTTTCTCAGGGTCGTCAAAAGTAGGGATTGTGTGGTAACAGGTTAAGCATAGTTCATACAATGGCATTGTCTTAGGGTAGAAAACTTTGTGGGGAAAGGAGGAAATGATGGTTACCAGCACTCTTTCCTTTTCTCACAATGTTTTCTGAGGACATCCATCTCAGGATTGTTAAAACTCCGGACTATGTGATATTATATTATGTGCAGTCTGGGCCCGTATTCACCAACCATTTTTGAGAATATTCTTAGTTTTTTTCTCCAAGTTATTCTGAATTTGTGTGTAACACAACTTCTGATTGGCTTAACCATTCAGCTTAGTCAATCAGAAGTTGTGTTACTTACAGACGAGGAAAACTCTGGAGAATAAGATAAAGAACGTTCTTAAGAATGGTTGGTGAATATGAGTCCTGAACTTGCTTGACCTGTGTGTCCCTGAAGTTACTGTAATTGATATATATTATGATTTAATAGGTAAAGTGTTCAACTTACCATGTCAATTACAGAGTCATCTTGAAGACTTCTCTTAGTTTAAAGTGTTTGTCATGCTGTCTAAGCAGTGCCTCTACAAAGCCAGGGTACCTTTAAGTATAAATAATAAAAGACCAGTAAAACCTATGTTTTAATGGGCAGGGGGTTGACCAACAGTTTCTTGTATAACAATTTCTATTAGCCACCATGTGAGAGAAAACTAAGGTAATTAAAGGTCAAAACTGAAGGCATGTGACCATAAAATAAAATGTGACCCAAAAGCTGATAATTCTTTTGAAAAAGGAAGAAAAACATTGAGGGAAAAGGAGAAAATGCTGGTTTTTCCCAGCATTTTCTTTTTTCCAGTATTTTTTAAAAGCTTATTTTCTTTGGGTGTTAAAAGTTGGGATGTGTGGTAAAGGATAATACTTTTGGTGCATTTACAAGCTAAATGTTTTAAGTTGATAATTGTGAACAAAAGTGCAATTTTGCACCAACTCCAACAGTATTTCATAACTTCTTTGCCAAGCCTCTCCCTCTGCATTGTAGTCGGTTGTGCACACAACGTAAGACCAGAAGGTCTCTGGTTCAAATCCTCAGCTAGGCTATTTTTTTTTTCTCCAAAGTTTGATGATAGTCATTGCAACAAGATTCATTCATCTTTCAATTCTAATTAATGTTTTAACTCTTAACCAAACAACAAAATTTTACACTAGTCCAAACTGAAAGCATTTGCAGATGACAAAATATCTGTAACTGAAAAACTGAGATTTCTTTCCAGCATTGTAGAAAACATTGTGGGAAAAGGAGAAAAGGTTTCTATCACAGGGTCGTAAAAACAAGGGATTGTCTTGTAAAGGGTTTAAGATAGTTATGTGGGAAAGCACACTGTGGCTTTGGAAGAATATAGTACAAAGTACTGGATAAAGTAGCTCAAGGAAAGCATGAATAGGTGCACTAGCCCCACTTTATAACTGAAATATAGTTGAAACTGTGTCAAATGACAAAATTTTTAGCTCTGCAAAATTTACAGCATAATAATTGCAGACAAGTCATATTAGATTTTGATCAAACAATGGCATTAATTTTGTCTTTGGAAATTAGAAGTAAGAGTTAAAAAGAAAAATCCTGTAACCAGTTTTTTATTCCTTTACCATAATACTTTTTTTTTATTCCTTTACCATAATATTTTTCAAAGCCTACCTCCTTTTCCCTCAATACTTTCCAAAACTAAACTCCCTCAACTGAGCACATAGGAGTGTATTGTAAAGGATTTATCATTAAATGACTTAAAATGTATAGAAAAAGCCTAACTTAAATATTTTATTATCATCTTTCTCTCTCTCTTCCTCTTTCTAAAATTACCACTCTCTCTCCCCAATTCTCTTTCTCTCTCCAAATTCCTACAGTTACTCATAAAAAAAAAGATAAAATGGCTATGCTGGCTTCTGATCCTTTCTGCAGTGTTGTGACTAGGGACAGGGGGTATCAGAAGCACACTTAACCATTTGAAATATCTTTAAGATAAAAAAAAAAGATTATTTTAATACTACATAGAATTATCTATATTATCTAGGGATGGCAACGGTTAACCGGTTAACCGATCGAATGACCGATTAACCGGTTAGGGAATTGGTAACCGGTTAACCAGAAACAAATATAGGCCTATATATATTATCAAAAGTTTACCAAAATAATCATATAAAAAAAAAATACTAGATTAACTTTGCCGGTTCTGACAACCAAAACTGCGTCATACGTACATCCAATGTCGCCAAGACGTGGCGAAGGTGTGATATACAGTTTGACATGTCTGTGCAATATTAAACATTGTTAATTCGCTAATTAGTCCCCAGTCTCCGATAATAAACAATCAAACACGTGTCCAATTTGGATCAAAGGCACTGGCTTATCGTAATTGATTTGCTTGGATTATTCATTAAGTACCCGCCCCTTATCAAATATATGCATGGATTGACCAATAAGCGTAAGAGGGATTGAATTTATAAAGTCAATCAATCTGTGTTCAAGCAGGCATAGCGGTTTCTCTTCGTTCGTCCATTATCACTTCGATAAGTATCTTCGAAAATCATAGTATAGTGCAGAGGCTTTGAATTTGGGAGAGTCTAAAATTTAAACCTGTCGTTTGGGCTAACACCCGATGACTTAGCGATAGCCGCTTCGTTTGACGATCAATAACCTGTACGATTCCTTTTGTAGATTTTTTGAAGTTGTAAATAGCAGTATTCCCACTAGTTTTTTTCTTTCGATGCAGCCCTAAAGTCTGTTATTAATATATCTATGGAAATTTACTGCTTAAAATCATTAAAAAGCTGAAAAGACGATCTGAAGTGACTCTGATCGGACAATGTCGAAAGGAACATTTTGTTCTGTCATGGGTTTCCGTGTTTCTTGCATCGAGCATTTTTTCATGTGTTTTAATTTATGGATGGGAATTTCCGCCTGATTTGACAATAATTTATCAAAATGGATAGCAAGTAACTTCAAATCCTGGTATTTTACACAAGTTAAGCAGATAATGTTCTTTTTCTTTCCAACGTGAGGTCTCACGTGAAACCAATCTTTTTTCTGCGTGAACTTCAGTTCTATTATGTGATTTACGCAATAATTTGCATAGTGGAAACACTGAAATGGCCTGATAATTTCTAGTCCTCTATAGAAAACATTGTGGAAAAATGATTTTATTGCCGAGAGGGTGAGAGATCGTCGATAGATTGGCCGTCTTTTGCGCTAAAGTACAGAAATAGTAATCATCACGCGAATGCATTACTCACGCACCGGTTGTCAATGTTGACATATCGAGCAGGTACCTTCATCTTAAATGTTTTACATGGTCGTTCGGTTAACCGGTTAACCGATCGAAAGATTGAACGGTTCACCGGTTAGCAAATTTACTAACCGTTGCCATCCCTAATATTATCCAAATTGATTGATAAAAGAAAAAGCCATACTTTTGCATTGCATCTTTGAGATAGTTTTCTTTATCATTCTGTCTCCCTCTCTCTCTCTACAAATTTCTCAATCACTCTCGTCCTCTTTCTCTCAGTATTCCACTCTCAAAAAAAGTCTCTCTCTCTCTCTCTCTCTCTCTCTCTCTCTCTCTCTGTCTCTCTTCCTCTCTCCAAATTTTTCCTTCCCCACTTTTTCTCTTCAAATTTTACAGTTACTCATAAAAATAAAGATAAAATGGCTATGCTAGCTTCTGATCCTTTCTGCAGTGTTGTGACCAGGGACAGGGGGTATCAGAAGCACACATAACCATTTGAAATATCCTTAAGGAAAAAAAAAAGAGATTGTTTCAATACCACATGGAATTATCTATATTATCCAAATTGATTGAGAAAAAAAGCCATACTTTTGCATTACATCTTTGAGATAGGTTTTTTTTTTTTTATCATTCTGTCTCTCTCTCTCAGCAAATTCCTCAATCACTCTCATCCTCTTCCTCTCAGTATTCCCTTCTTAAAAAAAATTCCACTCTCTCACTCTGTCTCTCTCTTCCTCTGTCCAACTTTTCCTTTCCCACTCTCTCTCTTCAAATTCCTACAGTTATTCATGAAAATAAAGATAAAATGGCTATGCTGGCTTCCGATCCTTTCTGCAGTATTGTGACCAGGGACAGGGGGTATCAGAAGCACACATAACCATTTGAAATAGCCTTAAGGAAAAAAACAAGAGATTATTTTAAAACTACATGGAATTATTTATATTATGCAAATTGATTGAAAAAAAGCCAAAAAGAGATTTTTTTTTAATATTACATGGAATTATCTATATTATCCAAATTGACTGATAAAAGAAAAAGCCATACTTTTGCATTACATCTTTGAGATAGTTTTCTTTATCATTCTGTCTCTCTGTCTCTCTCAGCAAATTTCTCAATCACTCTTCATCTTCTTCCACTCAGTATTCCACTCTTGAGAAAATCCCCACCTCTCTCTCTTCCTCAGTCCAAATTTTTCCTTTCCCACTCTCTCTCTTCAAATTCCTACAGTTACTCATAAAAATAAAATGGCTATGCTAGCTTCTGATCCTTTCTGCAGTATTGTGACCAGGGACAGGGGGTATCAGAAGCACACATAACCATCTGAAATAGCCTTAAGGAAAAAAACAAGAGATTATTTTAAAACTACATGGAATTATTTATATTATGCAAATTGATTGAAAAAAAGCCGTACTTTTGCATTACATCTTTGAAATAGTTTTCTTTATCATTCTGTCTCTGTCTCTCTCAGCAAATTTCTCAATCACTCTCATCTTCTTCCTCTCAGTATTCCACTCTTAAAAAAATCCCTCTCTCTCTCTCTCTTCCTCAGTCCAAATTTTTCCTTTCCCACCTCTCTCTTCAAATTCCTACAGTTACTCATAAAAATAAAGATAAAATGGCTATGCTAGCTTCTGATCCTTTCTGCAGTGTTGTGACCAGGGACAGGGGGTATCAGAAGCACACATAACCATTTGAAATATCCTTAAGGAAAAAAAAAATTATTTTAATACTACATTAAATTAGCCAGGTTTTGGAAATTGATTGAAGAAATAAAAGCCTTACTTTTGTATTACATCTTTGAGACAGTTTTCTTTATTTTAAAAAATCAGTCTCTCTCTCTCTCTCTGCAAATTTTTCTCACTTTTTCATGTCCTCTTTCAGTATTCCATTCTTAAAAATCTCTCTCTCTCTGTTTCTCCCTTCCTCTCTCCAGATTTCTCATTTCCCATGCTCTCTCTTCAAATTCCTACAGTTATTCATGAAAATAAAGATAAAATGGCTATGCTAGCTTCTGATCCTTTTTGCAGTATTGTGACCAGGGACAGGGGGTATCAGAAGCACACATAACCATTTGAAATAGCCTTAAAGAAAAAAAGATTATTTTAATACTACATGGAAATAGCTGAGTTAAGCAGAAATCAGAAGGAAGAATTTATAAACACAGAAAATAAAAACTGTAGTTTAAACTAGTAAATGTAAGTTTCTTATCAAAATACATAGGAATAAATCTTCTGAACTCTTGCCTAAATGATAAAATTTTGGACTTTATAGAATATAAAGCACTCACAGACAACAAATAATGTAATGCTTAAATGATGGGATTTGTCTGCAAAAGGGTTGAAGGCATTATGGAAAAGGGAGAAAATACTGGTTACAAGACAAACAGTTATGTTTTAAACTGGCAGTTAGGGTGTTGTGGCTTGTGCAAGGTAGACCTATAGATTGGGCACATAGGCACAGTGACCCAGTAAAAAATTTGGTTGGTGGTAAAAGAGCCTGTATTTGGGAGGACAGGAAATATCACGCCAAAAACACTGGTGGGCTCAGGGTAATACTAAGCAGGGTACCACATGAAGAATTTTTGGAGGAAATTCAGAAAATAGGCGTCATCAGAACTTTTAGGAAATGAAATGGATTAAGCTAAGAGTGGTAAGATTTTAGCTGCTTTAGATATTTAAGATATCGGAGTTCTAAAGGCTATCTGTTATTCTGTGATAGATTTTTATGTCATAATTCTTTTTTTAACAGGAAAATTATAAAAAAGTTTGAACTTGGATTCCGAATATATGATTATCCACACCAATCCTTAATTGGTCATTTTGTGACAGTGGGAAAAGGTGGGAAAATGCTGGTTAACCAGTATTATCCCATAATGTTTTTGAAAGGATTCTATCTTGGGGTTGTTAAATTTCAGAATTTTCTTGCACAGATTTAATCCTTTTACCCGATGATAAAACTAACGCAATTTCCAAAATAAAAGATAAGTGTGCTTAGGCAGCTTTAAAAGAAAAAATTTGAAGATCTATTTTTATCATTAAAAAAAAAAAATACAAAAATAGAAAGACTGCTATCACATTTATAAATCAATGGGTATTCAAAATGTGTCTTAATTTCATCAATTGCAATAGCCCAGAAACCCAGTATATTTCATAATAGTAGTACCGGCCTTCAAAACCCAAGTGCAGTTCTTGACTCTCCGTCTGTCCATCTGGTAGTCTAAAACCAGTTTAAAACTACAAAACCCTTCAAAACCCACTCAGTCCAATTCTGTTCCCACATGTCAAACTTACATGTCCGAGTCAATATGCTGGTGTCAATATGCTCCTAACGTGGTGTGGAAACTGCTACCCATGCATCTCTTTTGAAGAGGCATAATGATGAATATCAACTGAGGCATAATGATGAATATCAACTATCTGTGATTTTGAAAATATGGATTCTTGAATTATGCATTTATGTGAATGCTATTATATATTAAATGTGTAGTGCACTGAGTAATCCAGCCTGTAGGTTCTTAAGAAATTAACACTGTTTCTAGGCTTGTCACAAATGTAGAAATCAAGGCAAGGGTCATGATCTTTTGCATTTTACTTTAAACTATCAAGCAAAACTTTCTGATGTCTTTATCTAAATTCCACGCAATTCTATAGTCGAATATAATTATGGCGCTTGTTTGTTACGGTAAGTTTTCTCTCACATGTTAGCTAGAATGAACTAGTTTACTTTGGTCTGTATCTTTTTAAGTTTTGTTGATTAGAAATTGTTTGGATGTACCTATGCATTTGTTTATAGGGTAAATGTGCACTCTTACAATTTAAACTACTTTAGCAGAATTCTTGGGTTTTTCTTGCTCAAACCTATGTTTGTTACTGAGAGTGACCTGCTGATATAGACTATTGAGTGAGACTTCTTAACCTTGCTAATTTTTTCATTAATTGTAGCTTTAGCTTTTTGCCTTATTCTTGATTAACTTGTGTGTCAGCTTACTCCATGTAGTTTTCTATAATTATGGTGTGCCATTATAACTAGTCTTCTGCAGAAGAAGAAAAAAGCTGCTTAACAACCATTTACTGACCTACTGAAAATTTATTCAGTTATCTAATTTTGGTTTGACAGGCGAAAGTAATTCTAATTTTACAAAATGACCTTGACAAACAAAAACAATAGAAACTTGAAAACTGTCTGAGGAGTGAATTAGTAATGAACTGAAATTGTACTAGGACAAAAAGTGACCAATCATTAAATGTCTGTCATTCTTATTTTAGATCCCTGTTTTGAAATTTGCATGATTGTAGGAGTATTCTCTATGAACAAGTACATTTAGAGCCTTAAGTTATGATCTCCAAGTATCACCTTGACCTTATTTCTAGAATGCTACATAAACACATATAGGAGAACTATTGTGAAAATCGATTTTAAAATCTAACCATGTGTAAAGTCTAGGCTAAGGTAAGACCAATCCATTTATCGATATAATTATGAAGAAGTTTTAGCAGGGTAACATAGTGATAACTTTTTTTCTCTGACAGGTAAGGGGCTTGACAAAAAATCATATAAAGAGTTTGTTGTTGCCTGTAGGTTTTCAAGAATTTAGGCAATTCATCCTAAATGGCAAGAAATTTGCCGAAGATGTTGCAATATAATGAGTGTCTGACATGATTTGACAAGTTGACAAAAGTTAAAGATTTTCACTTGCTGGAACTCAAAATATTCCAAAAACTGATTTCCATGAAATAAGACATTGAAACACATTTAGACCAAGGCTTGTAGCAAATAAACCTTTTAATAAGCACCATGTCTTGGATTATGCCCAATATCTGTTCGATATTTTTTCCCCCTTAAAGTGTAAAATATCTTCATGCAAACCATCTTTGAAATGTCTTTAAACCAAAAGGAATTACTTTCAGACTTTTATAAATGACATACAGAAAAAAACAACTTTTGATGGCAGTTTTGTAGATTAACTCTTTACAAAACAATCTTAAGTTTTAACAACCTTTATAATATATAAGGTTTGTGAAAACATTATGGAAAAATGTTTAAATGCTGATAACCAGCATTTTTCCCCTTTTTCCATATTGATTTCTACCTGTTCACAGACAAATATCCTTTTAAAAACAGTAGGAACAGGAGAAAATGCTGGTAACAAGCAATTCCCCTTTTTCCAACAATGTTTTTTACCTATCTAAAACTGGTTTTCAGTGAGAAGCATTTAACCCTTTACTCCATTGATTATCATTTCTACTCATTGCTTGTAAGAGCCTTTGAAAAACATTGTGGCAAAAGATGAAATTGCTTGTGACCAGTAATTTCACCTTTTGTCACTATGTTTTCTATACTATCGAAAGGTGTCATATACACATCAGAAACAGCTTCATCCTTGCTGTCATTTAGGGTCAATTAGAGATACCATAGAAATGTCTTATGGGATAAAGGGTAAAATTGTCCTCTGCAACAACTTTGAATCTGGACAATTGTAAAATATTGTTGTTTGGTAAAGAGTTCAAATACCAAATTTCAATTACAACCTCAAATAACTTGAAATAACAGGTATAAAAATAAAAAAAAAATCAATGCATCAAAAATTATGCATGCAAATTTATGTGTACATATACATATCTGAGAACTGTTCATACTTATTAGAAAAATACCCATAAAGTGCTAGATAAACATATTGTAAGGAAAGGCAGAATTTGGTGAGCATCACTATAAATTGGGCAGTGTATATGCAAGAACAGCAATCCAGTTGATCTCAATCTACACTGGCCTAAAGAAATTATGGTTATGATAAACAGCACTTTAGGGTTACGATCCCTATAATTGCATGAACCTTGGAGTGGACATAGAAATATGGAATGACACCTTACATCACTGCCTGTTCTCATTTGTTTTCGAGTTGACCAAGAACAGGGTCAACTTTCATTCAGCTTTGGAATCAACTGTTACCTTTAAATTGACTTCAAAGCTGTTTGATTGATCAGGACCTAGTAATTCTGGTGATACATGTATATTAGTCTGATCTTGATCTCTGACAGCTGTCATATGGTTTCTGGCAGTGATAAGATGAAACAAATCCAATGATGTAATTTTTCAAAATGGCCTTTTTTGAATTTAATATTGTAATTTTTTTTTTCAGATTCTCGAATTTTGAAAAGCTGACTTTACAAATGAAACACAGCTGCCCCTGAATAAATCGACAACTTTTCAAGATTGTCTTGATCTGTCATTGGCTCAGACAGCATCAGCTCCTTATTTGTAGACAACTTTTGATACGTCTGACCTGTTATTGACCTGGACTCAAACCAGTACTATGCTAGTTAATGCTGAACCTGTTTATAACCTTGTAGTTCTGAGAAGATGAGAGTCTCCTGGACCCAAACCAGTAATTATCAGACAATGAAATATTCATTGTTAGAGGCCTATGTCTACAAGGAGCTGGTGTTTCTTTACTCAGTGAAGATGAATTTCCTGTCATTTTTATCTGCCCCTGAATAGATCAGCAACCTTTCTGGCTTGCCTCGACCCGTCATTGGTGACAGTTTACTTATTGTTCATAACCTCATATATAAAACAATAAAACAGAATAAAAAATAATAAAACAATTTGATAGCAAGGCTCAAGTTTTTCCTGGATCCAACCCAGTAGTCAACTTTGCCCTGTATCAATGATTCCTGGATACTAACCAGTGCAAGGAAATCACCCATAGAACAAAGACAGCTTTTCTGTGCCATGGATTTTACCATTTTATTTCTATACCACAATTTTATCCCAATCAAAATTTTGCCAAAATACTAAAATTGTATTATTTTACCAAGCCATTTTCAGAATTTACATCAATAGATTGAGTTTCTTTCAATGAAGGTTTCATTCATGAAAAAACAATTCAGTGTTCTCTAACATTGGTCAGTCTCATATTGGATTTTGTTTTTGCTAATTTATTTTTTAACATCCTTAACATCAAACATTGCAAAAGATATTGAAGTTATAAAATTTTTTTTTTTTAAAACTGGATTTAAGAACCTTAAGATTATTTGTTGCATGAGACTTGAATGCAAAGTTATTTTTGGATTTAAGATCCTTAACATTCATCATTGCAGGATACAGATTATTTCTCATTTACATGATATTGAAAGATCCGTAACCCTTTACAACATGACAAAACTTTAGACCTGTCCAAATTCAAAGCATTTGCAGAGGGAAACTAGAAATGAAATTTTCTCTGGAATTGTTGAAAACAATGTGGGAATAGGAGAAAATGCTGGTTTACAGCATTTTCTACTTTTACTACAATGTTTTGAAAAGTTTTCTTCTTCAGTGTCGTTAAAAGTCACGATTATGTGGTAAAGAGTGAACATAGACTACATAATTCACTGAGTCACAAGCAAAATGTACAAAAAAATAACCCTTTACCAAACGTTTTCATTTAAACCCAACATGCTGAGGAGGGTTCTTGAAAACATGGTGGAAAAAGAGGAAAATGGTAGTTACCAGAATATCCTCCTTCTTTCACATTGTTTTCTACCATCTTAAAGACAGAAATAATGTTCTTGTCTATAGATACACTGATTCTGCTGTTTGTAAATGCTTTGAAGTAAGTCTAGTCTGGCATTTTCTTGTTTGGGAAAGAGTTAAAGAAATAATTCAATGCAATGATGGCCACAGATGATATAAAAATGCAAACACTTTACATTCTTACAGAAAAAAAAATGAGTCTTGTTGTAATAATGGAATAGATAAGCAAATTGATTTGAAAAAAAAAATCATTTGTGATAATTTGGGTTTAACTCTCTATCAAATGATCTCCTTTTAAAACAACCTTTAAAGAAAAGGCTTTGAAAAGACCATTGGAGGAGAAAATGCTGGGAATTGGCATTTTTTCCTTCTCTAAATGCTTTCCATTTGTTTGAAGACAAATATGAATCGCGCTATGATTAATTCATTGTCTGCAAAGGCTTTGTATTTGGACAAGTCTAAAATTTTATCATTTGATAAAGCGTTAAGATCTTTAAAATCAAATACTTTATGCTGATCATATCTTTAACGCTTTACCACACAATCCCCACATTTTGAAGACCCTTGGAAATAGGACCTTTAAAAACATTGTGGGAAAAGGAGGAAATGCTGGTAACCAGCTGGTAACCAGCATTTTATCCTTTTCCCACAATGGCTTATAATCTTTCTGGAAATACTCAACAAGTTTAGGCACATTTTATTTGTTGAAAGCAAAATTTGTTCTCAATTTGGACCAGTCTAAAATTTTGTTGTGTGGTAAAGGGTTAATGGTTATAATAAATCCCCTTGGTTTCCTGACCCTCAAACATGTTATAAGCCAATGTGTGTCTGACAGACACACATCATGTTTAGATACTTCATGTATCACACCTATCAATTTGAAAGACATGGTACTATTTTAAAGGATACATCTTTTGCAAACATTTTGTTTTGTCATTATGTATCTCTTAACTAATGGAATATTTTAAAAACCAAGACAACAAACCTCAAACTTTTGAAACTTTTACACAATATCTATGGTAGATTCACCCCTATAAACCCTAAAGCTGAAGAGCCAATGATTTCTATGCCAAAAGAGTCAAAACCAATTTTGAATTATAAGTGCCAAAACCATAGCTTCAGAAGTTAAACCGTAAGTAAATCCTACCATGCAATTTCATGACTTAAAAAAATCCCTGTCATTTGTATACAAAATTGGCAAAAAATTAGGTTAAAACATTTTCTTCATGTTTGAATACAATAATTTTGTAATTCATATTTACATGTATTAGATTGATATCATTTAGTCCTCAGCTCTAACATTCTGCAAGTTGCTATTAGTACAAAAAATATGTTAATATGTTATCAAATTATTTCAAGCAGAAATATTAATTATCCATAAAGTTGCCCCATTTACTTATACTGATATAATTTAAAACATTTACAGTAATTAAGTAACAATAGAATTCATCTATATGTGACTAATATTTTGTCCCAAAAATCTGATGTAAACACTTTGTCTTATAGACTGTAAATGTATGTTTCATAAATTTTGTAGTGTACAGTTTAAATAACTTGTGTGTAGTTAATTAAATAATGTAAGGGGGACATAATCTACCTGATATGTATATTTTTGTTATATTGTATGTTACACCTTTATTCACAAAAAAAGTGATGTATTTTGTTATATTTATTGTTGATTATTTGAAGTTACATGTATTTGCATTGGTATGTACTTTTGATTTCTATTCACCTATTATGTATTGCTGTATTAATTTAAAAAGTTAAAGTATAAACAAGAGGGCCATGACAGTCCTGGGTCTCTTGAGCCTTTTCAACCCATCAAGACCCATTTCAAATCTCAAGATATCAAGATAAATATCTGAACACATTTCAGGACTACTGGACTGAAAATGAGGCCTCTAGAGAGTACACACGCTTTTCTAATTTGTCTCTGTGACCTACTCTTTTACCCAACTTGGCCCATTCAAAAACTCAATGTAGATATCATTTAGGCAAACAAAATGACCAACTCACATGAGTTGTGGACTGAAAAGGTGACCTAAAGAGTGTATACATGGTTAATCTGAGATATGTCAGTGACCTACTCTTGAACCTGATGAAGCTCAGCTTCAAACCTGTGTAAGATACATGTATCATCAAGAAAAACATTCTGATCAATTCTTATGAGTACTGGACTGAAAATGCAACACTTTCTAGTGTACCTACTTTTTTAGCCAACACATCCTAATTATCATCTATACAAACATTCCAGCCAATTATTCTGAGTTTTAACTAAAAATATGGCTTCCAGAGTGTCCTCAAAGTTTTTTCAAAGATTTGGCCTGTTTACCTGGTTTTTGACCCAACACCGTGTTTTGTTCATTCTCAAATTAATCCAAGATTATCAAACATTCTTACTAATTAAATGAATTTTGGGGTGAAAATATGACCTCTAAGATTTTACCTGATGACCTACTTGTTGACTCTATGTGACCCATTTTGTGACCCATTAATGATGTTGTCAAGACGAACATCTGTTTAACTTTTACAAGTATTATAGAGAATGATCTTTTAAAGATTTGACCTCATGACCTAGTTTAACCTGACATGACCTATTTTCAAAACGGTCCCAGATATTATCAAGACCATCATTTTGACTAACTTTCAATAGTACTGAACTGATAATGTGGCTATTAACAGATAATGTTTTTTTTCATTATTTGACTTGGTGAATTAGTTTTTGATCCAATACTTTCAGACATACAATCAAGACAAACATCTCAGCTGAAGTTCATGTGTACTGAACTAAAAATGTAGCCCCTTGTGTGTACACAAGATAAAAATTGAGGATGGCGACTGCCCATGCAAAACAATTACAAAAGCTCACCATGAGCGCTTAGTGCTCTAGTAGCACTCCTACCATTTATAGTGTTGCACCTTTTTTAATAACTTATGCAAGCTTAAAACAATGTACTAAGGATCGCTCTTTATCTTTTTTCGTCTACTGTAACCAACTTTTACAGACACTGAATTTACAAATTGGCAGCTCATGAGTGATAAAGATAGATAACGATGACTTTACAGCTACATGCCATGATGAAGCAATGCATTTTTGTACCCTTACTTTAATCATTCATGGTTGATATAAGGGAAGCATGTGACAATCTGAAGACAGAGCACAACACTGTCAAAATGCTGCTAGAAATTGGAAATTTGATGCCAACTCTTAGAGTTTTCTTTGCTGGAACAGTGTAATTATATTGGCATATTGTCTCTGACCTGTTATGCCATTTAGTATCTCATTTAGAATACCATCAATTATCATTGTTCTAAAGATGAAAATCTCAAATATAAATCTCATTTTCTCCTGGTATACATTCTACACAATATCAGGAATTTAAAGTATCTATTTAGTTTTTAAGTTAACCTGTAACTACCCTATGTACAGTGACTCTTACCTCAATTATGTCCACTTTTCATCAAACTGCACATCTACAAAGATAAAAAAAAATAATCCTGTTGATTCCTCATACCCAATTTCAACAAGGACACAGCATACTAATACTACCACTTGGCTGTAAGTGCTTGACTCTCTATGAAAATCACAGGTCGAAAGGGGGGCATACCGGTAATCTGTAAAAATACTGTGATAATTATCAGGTCCGACTAATCACCGAAACATCCCAGGTTTTTTATGCGAAAAAATTGGGGTTATTTTTGTTTTTAACACAAACTTATGTTTATATTGATGAAAGGTGGTTAGTTTAAAACAAAATGACAAAATAACAACATGACATTGACTTACGCCGTAATATGGATGTTCACGAAATACGAGCCCATTGTCCACCGAAATACCCGCACGACATAGTAAAATAGTAAATTAAGGGAGTTAAGTTCCCACTACAGTAGCCCTTTTACAAGGTTGATGTGTCAGATCTGTATCCATATTGAATTTGCTTGGAAAAAATGGTTTTCTTTCGAGATATTTGGAGAATGAAATTAAAAATTAATGGATCTAGGAAGATAATTAGCAGCCATTTTTAATCGGGTAAACATGTAACCCAGCCTTAATTTGTAGACTTGTCTGTCTAAATTCCAGGTCTACTGACGATAAATCAAATATTATTTTGGATCTAGGAAGATAATTAGCAGCCATTTTTAATCGGGTAAACATGTAACCCAGCCTTAATTTGTAGACTTGTCTGTCTAAATTCCAGGTCTACTGACGATAAATCAAATATTATTTTAGATCTACATAATATATATATATATATTCAGTTCACCATATAGGTCCATAAACATTGTGGAAAAAGCAGAAATGTTGTCAAAGGCTACACGTGCGTGATGATGGATACATCATGCAATGCTTAATTTAGGTACTTCGTTCGCAAATGGAACTCACTTGCATACTCTGTGGAGTATATAGATCTATCTGTGTTTATGATTCAAAGAAATAAAATATAGGTGATAATTCCATCTGATAACTCTCACGTCTGTATTTTGTGTAATAAAGGTCAAGTATTTCGTTGTGTCAGGACTTGCGAATATTTCCATGATTGTTCTCTATGTGAATCAATGATCAACATATATTATACAAACAACATTTTTCTTCAACATTAATCTTCTCTATAGTGATCATTAATATAGTCATGTTTTATGTGAAAAAGAGCCAAATCTTGCAGAGGTTGAATCCCTAAAAACAAATATTTACAACGTCGAGCGGGTATTTCGGTGGACTTGTAAACATACGTCTATCTAGGTGCATTGTTTACGTTGGACCTCAATGATATGTTGTTATTGTGTAATTATGATTTAAACTAACAGCCCTTCATCTCTATAGACATTATTTGGGTCAAATTCCACAAACAAGAGGGCCAAGATTGCCCTGGATCGCTCACCTGAATTTTGAGAGGACCATAGCCTTTTTTTTTTTTTGAAGGTATTGAAACACTGGAAACAAAATCATTATTTTGCCAAGCAATTTTTAAAAGGTCGCCTGTAAAGGTCCTTTCAAAATCTGACCAGCAGTTTCAGAAAAAAAGAATTTTTAGGAGTTTCTTAATTTCTGGACAGTGCAAGTAGCCCCCCTTCACCAGAGCCATGTTTCTTGACGGATCAAAATTTCGCGAACAAAGTTTGAAAAAGGTCATTCAAGGAATATTTCTGTGAAATAATTTTCAAATCTGACCAGCCATTTCAGAGAAGAAGAATTTTCAAGAATTTCTTCATTTCCATATAGTGCAAGTAGCCCCCATTCACCAGAGCAATGTTTCTTGACGAATCAACATTTCATGAACAGTTTTTGAAAAGGGTCACCAAAGGAATATCTCTGTGAAAATTTTCCAAAATCTAATCAGCCATTTCAGAGAAGAAGAATTTTTAAGAATTTCTTCATTGCCCTATAGTGCAAGTAGCCCTAATTCACCAGAGCCATGGTTCTTGATGAATCAAAATTTCACGAACAATTTTTGAAAAGGCTCACCCAAGGAACATCTCTGTAAAATTAGTTCAAAATCTGACCAGCCGTTGGAGAGGAGAAGAATTTTTAAGAATTTCTTCATTGCCCTATAGCGCAAGTAGCCCCCATTCACCAGAGCCATGTTTCTTGACAGATCAAAATTTCACGAACAGTTTTTGAAAAGGGTCATCCAAGGAACATCTCTGTGAAATTATTTCAAAATCTGACCGGGGGTTTCAGAGAAGAAGAATTTTTAAGAATTTCTTCATTTCTGTATAGTGCAGGAAGCCCCCATTCACCAGAGCCATGTTTCTTGACGGATCAAAATTTCGCAAAAAATTTTTGAAAAGGGTCAACCATGGAACATCTCTGTGAAATTTTTTCAAAATCTGACCTGCGGTTTCAGAGAAGAATTTTTAAGAATTTCTTCATTTCTGTATAGTGCAGGAAGCCCCCATTTACCAGAGCCATGTTTCTTGACGAATCAAAATTTCGCGAACAATTTTTGAAAAGGGTCACCCACGGAACAAGTCTGTGAAATTATTTCAAAATCTGGCCTGCGGTTTCAGAGAAGAAGATTTTTAAAGAATTTCCTGAAAAATTCCATTTCGTTGCCATGGCAACCAGAGTTTTTGATGAAATCAAATTCTGTGAACAAATCTCAAAGAGGACCTCCCAAGAAACATTCCAGCCAAGTTTGGTCCAAATTGGCCTAGTGGTTTAGGAGGAATTGACGTTTAAAGAATTGTTGACGACGCACAACAGACGACGCACAACGGACACCAGGTGATCCTAAAAGCTCTCCTTGAACACCTTGTGCTCAAGTGAGCTAAAAAGACAAATCTGTTGAACTTCAAGTAATAATAACATAGTAATAAAATAATAGGGATATTTCAGTGATTCGTCGGACCGATGGTTATCTGCTCATGTTACATGAGTTCCCCTTATGATAGTTAACAACTTTACCATGTTTGAAGTAAATATCTTCAACAATAGTAGAGATATTAAACCAGAACTATGACAAAAACTCATTTTCTTCGAACGCAGTCAACCTAAGAGAGTAATCAAGCACCAAACTAGACATCAAGGTGTTGCACTTATAGAAAAATCTACATGTATTTTTAAAATTTATCTGTGCATTAATTTCATAAATATACCAATGATATCAAAGTTTTACTCTAGATGAATTTGAAAGCATTTGAAGACAAAAAGTTTTAAGTGTCACAAATTTATAGTCTAATTATATTCCTTTGGAAATGAAAAAGACTTTCTAGTAATTTTAAGTGGCTAGCATTGGGAATTCAACTTTCACCCACAAGTGGCCCTGAAATTTTATTTTTACAAGTCCCATGCATTACCACAGAAGTTAATTAGGGCTTGCCTCTATCTTTAGAGTCTATGCCAACAACATTCCTATCATCTACATCAATATTTGTGAGGATGGCCTGCTGTAAAGAGAATTCACTCTGTGCAGATGTCCATACCAATCAACAAAATATCAGACTTGTATAGATTCAAAGCATATGAAGCTGGCAATATAAATGTAATTGAAAAGTCATAATACGTTTTAAAATGTAGAAATAAATGTGGGAAAAGTAGGAAACGCCAGTTACCAACCTTTCCTCCTTTTCCCACAGTATTTTAAAATCCTTATGCCTAAGGGTATGTCTAAGGGTCAGTAAATCTGCAATTTGTTGCATTTCGGGTTAAGTTAAGACAAATTTAAAATTTGACACCTGGTAGACAGGTAACCAAAGATTCAAAATGGCAAAAATAATGAAATTTATATCAGACAGTCAAAATAACATGGTGGGAAAAGGAGAAAATGACTGTCATCAGCATTCTCTCCTCTTCCCACAATGTTTTCAAATGGCCCAATTCTAAGGGTTGTTAAAACTCAGGATGTGTATAATCATCTAAGATCAGTTTGCATGTTTGCACTGTCTGACCTTGCTTGTGTTTAGCAAGAACATGCAGTTAGATCTGGGACCTGATTTCAAGATTAAGATTCCATATTCTGTAGTCCCCAATATTTGTTATCCCTGTTGCTATCAATCTTTATTTCAGCCGCTTTTATTTTTGTCATTTGCAACGCTTTCATTTCCATAAATAATTCCATAAACATCTTTGTGTGGCAAAGGGTTAATGTCCCTGGAATGTACAGGTTTTGCAAACAAAATATGAATTAGGTACAGGAGAAAATACTGGTAGATCTACTAGCTTTTTCTTGTTTTCTCATAATATTTTCTATTATTTCACAGATGTATCATGTCGTATTTATAAGCCAAATTTTATTTGTTGCCTGCCAATGTTTTATTATGTGGACAAGTCTGAAATTTGGTCTTTTGAGCCACCACTCCACTAGACAGCATGTCCATTATACAGTCGATCTTGTTTTAACTGCCATGTGTATTAAGCGACTTTTGCGCTTAACGACCGTTTTAAAGTCTGCCCAAATGATTTTCCTCTATTTTTATGTTTTATTTAGCGACTGTTGTCCTATGTGGCCAACGACTGTCGATTTTGGCACGAAAATCCACCATAGATTTTGATAAGCGACTGACGCTTTACCTGGACAGAGGTGTTAGATTTTCCGGTCTGATGACTTGTTTGCAATGTACAATTGATGTCCAATTAATCCCACTTGCAAGTAGATCAATTAATTTGGGGATTAACATGTTAATGTGCCAAACTGTTATTTTCACCAGGGAAATGTTACGACTCTAAAAAGGATAAATGAAATTGTTTTTTAATCTCTTTGCTGACCAATCAAAATTAGCTTGCTTCTTCGTTTTGTTTTCTCATGCTACGCCATTACCCACTTCTGAAGTTGTTCTCAATTGTACATATCGCATTGTTCGGATTTCGATAGGAAAAATGTCAGTGTCAAATTTTTATTTTCTATGTATTTAGTTTTAAAAAAAAAAAATCAACTAAACCTCTTGTTCAAAATGTCTATGAAACAAGCACGTACACAAAATTTTTATTTCCTATGTATTTAAATTTATAAACCTCTTGTCCAAAATGTTATCTATGAAGGAAGCACGTACACAAAATGTTTGGAAGGGAAATCACTCTAAGTAACCAAATTTCTGTGAACACCGACAATTAGAACTTCCGGTAACATTTCGTACATGATAACAAAAAAAACATTTTTCCCCTTTCACTTGCTTTTATTCGATGAAAACTTTTACCGTGTACTAAATTCCCCTTTTTGTATTGACCAGGTACCGAATTTACCAGGGGTAAACGATTGAAGGAAAGAATCACAGTACATTTCTTCATATTGTTTGAAAGAGTCAAACTTACATTGGCCAACGCAAGGAAAGCAGGGTTTTGTAATAAGAGACTGTTTTATTAAGAGACCACTTTTGCATCAGCCCAAGAGTGGTCTCTTGATACAAGATTGACTGTACTTTAAATTTTTGGTTGAAATGCCGTAAATCATCACAGGAAAGGCAACAGCGCAGTAGAAAAACTTGGTGGGATAACAATGGGCTCGAAGCACCACAAAGCTGTACTAAAAGTACAACTTGAAATTTGTGAACAAAGCAATATGGGAGTGGCAGCACAAGTTATATGACGAAAATGCAGAGCATTGAAATAAAAGCAAAACCCCAACCTTTCAATATACTTTTCATAATTGCAAGCTTGAGCACAGCTACTGCAGCAACTCTATCCATTTTAGCTCACCTTTTCATCCATACTCCATTGTCCAGGCATCAACATATACATTGTATGCACTGTAGAGGCCACATTTTCAGTCAGTTACAAAAAACTTCTGTCAGAATATTTCTCTTGACTATGTCTTGAACATGTTTGAAATTTGGGCCAAAGAAAAAGTCACATGGCCAAATCTGAAAAAAAAAATTACACTCTAGAGACCAGATTTTCAGCTTGATATCTACAAATCTTGGTCAAAAAGTTTTTGTCTTTTTGAAATTTTAGACAAGTCTGAAATTTGTAAATGCACAAGTCGCATGATGTTGCTCATGCTGGCGCTTCTTCGGCCATTTGGAAAATTTTAGAGATGAGCACAGTGGGATCTCTGCCAAGCGGAATGGGGGGCTTTAGTAAATAGTTAAATAGTAAATGAGATCTTTGTGTATTCTCCTTTTCAATAATGGCTGATGATCTTCTTACATCAATTTTACAATGTCTGATTTAAATGTACTTAAAACTTTGTTTCAAAAAGTAACAATAATTTTTGTCAATATATGAAAACTGCTACGAAAAAAGGGGCTTAATGCACATGCGAAAAATGCTGATCCAGGTCAGCCTGCGCAGGGATCTTATCCCTGGCCTGCGCAAGCTGTCCTGAGCCAAAACTTTTCGCTAATGGTCAATTTTCTGTATGTACTAGGACCAGACTACCTTATAATTAAGTTTGTTGTTAAACGAAGATGCTTGGTACCATGGATAATGTAGATGTACAAAGCCCCTTTTGCCAGAGCATGTCGTGTATTGACGGAACACCATCACAAGAAATATTGAATAGAAAAAAAGGCCGTAAAATTGTTTAAGTAAAATCAAGGCAGCATAAGAAACACATCGTAATTCAAAATTTCTAGACTAGAGCTAGATCTGCAGTCAATCTTTTAGAAACATTTAAGGGCAGGATGATGAACAGCTTTATGCTTTAGACAGCCTCCTTACTTTTGTTTTTAGAAAAAAAAAAAAAGGAAATCAGGATTGTAAAATAGAGCAGGTTCATCTTATTCTGAATATCGTTTAATGCCAAATACTTTCAACCAATCTTTCCTTGTGTTACAATTGCTTATAATACTGTTAAAACATGCACATGTGCAGAAAGCGCGATCTTCTTTTGCCGGATTTCGAAAGTTTTAGGTCCATCAAGTTTTGAAAAGGCGAAAAATTTCACATCGTTAAAAGTTAGAATTCTCTCAACACCTCTTACATAGTTGGTTAAGTCAGAGTGTTTTGAATTTTTTCTCAAGTCATTTCCCTGTGATCGATATCTATATGGAAATGAAAGTTTATTGATAATAGAAAGCAAGTCATTCTGTGAAAGGACATTTAAATGATGTCACATGCTGTTTACAATATTGATCGGGGTATACAGAAGAGACGACATTAAATTGTAGAGTTGGGTCTTTCGGATATATCGATATTCTTTAATTAATACCCTTTGAATCTCAACAAATTTAACCTGTTTTAAATTGAAAGTTAACAAACTGAAGTTTTTCGTAATATTTCTTGTATAGAGAAGAAAAAAGGGAAGAGCGTCGGGTAAAGTCAATGGATTTGAACTGCATTTGAATTGAACCGGATTGGATTTAATAACCAGAATGAACCGATGGACCTGGAACGGACTCAGAAACCAAATAAGACAATATTTCTTTAGTCTGGTATAAAATCAACAAACTTTGATTACATTTACCATAGCCATTCACTAGTTTCAAATTCGCTAGTCTATCAGTACTTTGATTATATATTTGGAACTGAACGGTTTATGTTTAAAAAATACGAAAGTATTCTGAAGACCCGACAGTATACGAAATTATCCGCAAGTACGAGGTGGATGGTACCCGGTGTTTCTTGTTAACCTATCATCAAAAAGAAATATCTACCATACACAATCAATGATGATATGTTGCTACAGGTAAACAACACAACATTTTTGGTGAGTTTCGAATAGTTCTTGAAATTATCAATTTTTGTCAAATAGTATGCGGAAATTGCCGACACCGCTCTAAATGAATCGTTATAGTCTCTACAGTTAGATCTGCCACACTTGGTCAACATTAAATCATTGGTAACAGGACGTTTCGCCCAAAAGACGTTTCCCCCATGGTCGTTTGCTCCCTGGTTGTTTCGCCTCTATTTTTCACCCCTAGTGGTTTCGCCCCCGGACCCTAGTGGTTTCGCTCCCAAACCATTTCCTCCTCTAGTTGTTTCGCCCCCAAGATAATTTAAAGAGAGAAAAAGAGAAGCAGAGAGACAATGAGAACCTTAAGAGAATAATGGTTCAAAGATTATTGAATAATAGTGTATATGTCGTAGGCCAGATTGGAATCCAGGCAGATCCGGAATCGGCCTAGGCAGATCTGGAATCTGCCTAGGCCAAACTAGAATTCTAGTTTGGTCTAGACTAAACTAGAATTCTTGTTTGGTCTAGGCAGATTCCAGATCTGCCTAGGCCAAATTAGAATTCCAGTTTGGCTAGGCAGATACAGGATCTGCCTAGACCAAATTGGAATCTTTTCTCTTTTTGGAATTTTGGAATCTTTTCAGTAAATACCCATTTTAACACAAAAAAGGCATTTCTTTATCACTTGAATTTTGATTTTTACACCTTTTCTGTAAATGCTTTATCAAGTAAACACTTTTATACAAAAGGAAAAAAAAAAGTTGTAAGTTACAAATTTATCCTCATTCTTCTGTTTATGTCGTTCCCAACTTAAATCATATATTTTGTAGGAAGTGTAGACAGAGATCAGCATGTACATTATTACAGATTGGTCTTTTGTCTACATATTAGTATTAGTATTGTTATTATTATTATTTAGGCATTTATTATTCATGAACAATGCAATTAATTACAATGAATTATTTCAAAGACAAAAACGGTTTAGTAAATGTAAAAAAAGGCCATGCAGAAACTGCAATAAGTATTGACACTGGTCAGATTATACTGACTGCATTGGCTGACCAAGACTAAAATTTCACTTCACATAGATTTTCTGTAAATGATATGTTTACCTATCTAATAAACAGTCATATGTTTAACCCATTACCACTCAATCCCTACTTTTGACGCCCCTGAATAAGAAGCCTCTTGAAAACACTGTGGGAAAAGGAGAAAATGCTGGTAACCAGCATTTTCTACTTTTCCCACAGTGTTTTTTACCCTTTCCATAACAAAATTATATTTTTCAGTCACCTGTATTCTTTCGTCTGCAAATGCTTTCAATTTGGACCAGTCTAAAATTTTCTTGTGTGGTAATTAGTTAAAACTATTAACCCAGATATATGTACAGTTACACTGTCTGTGATCTCTCTAATTTCATGTAAGGGGTAGCCAGATGGTCCCTGTATGTGTGATTGGTCAAAAAGATATCACAATTCATACTTTTACAGCTACATGTAACTATTTGGGCAATTAACCCTTTACCAGACAACAAAATTTTAGCCTTGTCCAAATTGAAAGCATTTGAAGACAACACTTTCAATGTGGTTCAGATTGAGCATTTTTTCTTTGGTAAGGTAGAAACTATTGTGGGAAAAGGAGAACATGCTAGTTACCAAAATTTTCTTCTATCCACATAAAGTTTTCAAAAGGCTCCTTTCCCAGTTTCGTTAAGAGTCAGCATTGAGTGGTAAAGGGTTATCAATATTTTCACAATTTCAACTTTCACTGGTCTTCACACATCATAATTATACTTGTGCCAGGTATACAGGTTGACCCATCATATATTATAATTACCATTTATTGGGAAAAGATATAAAGAAAATACAGTACAAATGATTCTCCTTTTCCCATCATAATCTCTACCAGATTTATTAATCATTTTTCTCATTTTGACAATATCAGTCCTACAAAAAATAAAAATAAAACAGGTTTACAAATACAACTCTGTGGAAGAATTCTTAGGAAATTACAAAAAAAAAATCTCCTTTTCCAACAATGCTTACTACTTTATTATTGGATTATTTCTTTCTATTAATCAAACAGATTCACATATGTTTACAACTAAGATGTACATGTATTTCTAGTTAAAGCATAATCTTTTTTTCCCCATTTGCTCCTTTTCCTACATTTTCTTCCTGCTAAAGTGCAAAACATTCAACACTAAGTCTTACATTGAATTTCTGATGAGCAACCTCTTGTATTTTTGGGTTTAAATTAAAAATTCCAGTTTGGTCAAGGCAGATTCTGGATCTGCCTAGCCAAACTGGAATCCTAATTTGTCTAGGCAGATCTGGAATCTGTCTAGACCAAAGTAGAATTCTAATTTGGTCTGGACCAAAATAGAATTCCAATTTGGTCTAGGCAGATTCCGGATCTGCCTAGATTCCAGTTTGGACTACGACATATACATGTATTAAGAATTATTACATTAATTAAAAACATGATTTTCTGAAAAGAAGAAGAAAGGAATTATATATACACATGTTTACCAATGTAAGTGTCCTTGATAGTCTTTTGATACAATAAACTAAAGTATTAAGGTTTTTCATCGATACCGTTGATCACCTTGTTTATTGAGTCATTAATCACGCAATGTTTTTCGCACAATGAATGCAACTAAAGCTGAGGTGTGAAAACACATGGTTTATGCAAAATTAAACTTCTTTAATTATATCAGCTCAATTTTATTTTTACCCAAAAAGTAAAATGAAAAATCATGACAAGACAAAAACTAGACTGAAATACATAAACATACTGATATAAATGCCATTGTAGTTATGCAATAGAATCATCATATCCAAAGGAAACGTGAATGTCCGTCAATAAATTATATATACATGTATATATAAACAAGAGGGCCAAGATGGCCCTGGGTCGCTCACCTGAATTTTTGAGATGACCATAGTCTATTTTTTTTTTTTTTGGGGGGGGGGGGGGGGGGGTGAATTGAAACATTGGAACCAAATTTATAATTTTGCCAAGCAATTTTCAAAAGGTCACCTGTAAAAATCATTTTGAAATCTGACCATCAGTTTCAAAAAGAAGAATTTTTAAGAATTCTTCATTTCTGGGAGCAAGTAGCACCCATCCACGAGAGCCATGTTTCTTGATGGATCAAAATTTATGAACAAGTTTTGAAAACGGTCATCCAAGGAACATTTTGGAAAATTTCTTTTAAAATCTGACCAGGGGTTTCAGAGAAAGAGAATTTTCAACAATTTCATCATGTCCTTATAGTGCAAGTAGCTCCCATTCACAAGAGCCATGTTTCTTGACCAATCAAAATTATATGTACAGCTTTTGAAAAGGGTCACCCAAGGAACATCTCTGTCAGATTATTTTAAAATCTGACAACAGGTTTCAGAGAAGAAGAATTTTCAAGAATTTCTTCATTTCCATATAATGCAAGTAGCCTCCATTCACCAGAGCCATGTTTCTTGGCCTATCAAAATTTCGCGAACAGTTTTAGAAAAGGATCACCCAAGGAATATCTCTGTGAAATTATTTCAAAATCTGTCCAGCCATTTCAGAGAAGAAGAATTTTTAAGAATTTCTTCATTTCTGTATTGTGCAAGAAGCCCCCATTCACCAGAGCCATGTTTCTTGACCAATCAAAATTTCGCGAAAAGATTTTGAAAAGGGTCACCCAAGGAACAACTCTGTGAAATTATTTCAAAATCTGACCAGCGGTTTCAGAGAAGAAGATTTTTTAAGAATTCCTTCATTTCTGTATAGTGCAAGAAGCCCCCATTCACCAGAGCCACATTTTTTGACGGATCAAAATTTCACGAACAAGTTTTGAAAAGGGTCACCCAAGGAACATATCTGTGAAATTATTTCAAAATCCGACCAGCGGTTTCAGAGGAGAAGATTTTTAAAGAATTTGCTTAAAAATTCCATTTGGTTGCCATGGCAACCAGAGTTTTTGATGGAATCAAATTCTGTGAACAACTTTTAAAGAGGACCTCCCAAGGAACATTCCTGCCAAGTTTGGTCCAAATCCACCCAGCGGTTTAGGAGGAGTTGATGTTTAAAGAATTGTTGACGATGAACGACGGACACCGGGTGATCCTAAAAGCTCCCCTTGAGCACGTTGTGCTCAGGTGAGCTAAAAAGCCAATCCTAGATTAAGGTTAAAATTCAGAACCCCCCCCCCCCCAAAAAAATAGGGAAAATAATCATTTAGAACTGTATCCCCTTTTGTCACGATGCTGATCACCTACATATAGCAGACAAAGATGATGAACCGCATGACACCGACCTGATCTCGGTCTTTACCTCTCTTTCACCTTTTAGGTCTTTTAAAAGATTAATGATACCCAAAAATGTTTTATGCTTGAAAGAGTCCACCGGGTTGCTGGTCAAAAGGCTGTCAATTGCCGTCATAATCCTATCTGGCCCAATTTCACTTGCCGTCATAATCCTATCTGGCCCAATTATCAAGTTGTTAATTACGTATTACGCAATATCTGTCAATTTGACTTTGCTACTGTGAAGTCGCTTAATTGATTACGTAATCCTTTGTCACATCATGCATTACTTTCAATATTGTCTGCACCAATTTTTTATCAAAAGGTATAGATGCGTTTATATATATTTATGTAGAAATACAAATGTGTAAAGAGATTTCACTGTCTTGATTTATCATTTATACTTCTGAGGTTCATCGGAAAAAGGGTTGGTATTATACAGAAAAGTTGTTAACTTAAATCCAGATTGTATCCTTCTGTCCGTCTCTCCGTTCGTCCGGAGCCATTTCTCCACAACCCCTGGACTAAATTGGATGAAACTTCATATTTGAAGGATATTGCGCCAATGTATTTTTCTCGGTTTTCCAATTTGACGCTGTGTCATGGAAAAAGGGGGTTTCTTGTTTAAAAAATCCAATTTCTACTAATAACTCCGTCAGTTTTCGTCAAAATTTCATGAATCTTCGCATTCATATTGTTTATGAAAAGTTTCAACCCTTTTCCCCCCTTTTCTTAATCTTTGCCAAACCATGTTACGAGAAAAGGGTGCTTAATGCCTGATAAGTTGTTGCCCTTATTGAGCTTAGTAAATTGAAAATTGGCAAATGCTGTTTGGCAGACGGGACCAAACACAAGTAGCCTGTTTCACCCCCACTCTCCTCTCCTGTGACCAACTATTCACCGACAGCCTTCACTTTCCTAAAAAGAGACCTGTTCGGGGAGTACAATCCATCTACGATGGCTCTTGTTTTACTCTTTTTTATTTCCATGTACAAATAACACAAAAAGGGGAGGTGTTTTGGTAAAATGCAATAACTGTTGATAGTCTGGTACTTGAAAGAAAGTAATTTAAACCCATGTGGAAAAAGGTAAATGCTGGTTACCAGTATTTACTCCTCTTTTCATTGAATTAGACTATTCAGACACTAACATCACAATTTGAGCAACTCTTGATACTTCCTTTTTTTTCTGTCAGTAATCGAAAAATTGGCTGTTGTAAAGCTAGGGTGACAAGTTTCTTTCATTAATAGAAGCTTTTTGCTTTCTTTTTAATGTAACAATTTTTACCCTTTTACCACACGAATAAGCATTAAATTTTTGATGAGGGTCTCATTGTCTAAATTATGCAAATGCCAAACAAAAAAAATTTATATTGTGTTTCTTAACATTGTCCTGCTATATAAATTTATATAAGTCTAAGGTGCAATTCTGCTTTTCTTGAACATAGGGCGAAACGACTAGGGGGGAAACAACCAGGGGCGCGAAACGACCAGTGGGGGCGAAACGACCATGGGAGAAACGACCTGGGGGGAAAACGTCTTGGGGGCGAAACGACTAGGAGAGGAAATGGTTTTGGGGCGAAACGACCCGGAACCAAATCATTGAGAAATACAATCTCTAAAGATTACGAACGGATAAAATAAATTCTACTTATGCTTACAATTTTTGGATCAAGCTGTTTGTTTGCAGTCCATCCGCCTAAAGTTTGAGTAAGCACGTGACTTTCGAGTAACCACGTGGTCGGGGTATGCCTAAAAACGACAACTTGGACGTTGTCTGCGCATGTCATATTCTTCGAAGTATTTATAGAATGCCATCTAGCGGGAGATAATGCAAAAGAGGACAGTAGGCCCTAGTCTGGATTACCTGCCCCTACCACTACGTTATCGTTGAAGTACGGAGGGGTACCAGACTAAGTAGGCCCAAGCCTAAATACCAACATTAGAAAAATAGAAGATGAATTTGTTATCATAAAAGTAATATGTTTTTGAGATCTCTACAGCCCCTTTGATCTTTATGAAACATTGCAGAAGTTACCTTCTTAAATCTAAAGGACGAAAAATGTACCGACAAAATTTTACTCCACATTTAAGGACCACACGTAGGCATTGTAGGTGACATGGGATTTTGTACATTGACGATCTGTCACTTGGCCCGTGACTTGGTGTGAGAAATTGTACTTAGTTTAGGCCAAATATATGTCACTTGGTAAAGACTTGCTTAAAAAATGGGACTGTAACTCTTTTTCCTTTAGCGGATTATTCCTTAGCTTGATGAGTCTGCAGCAAGAAAGCATTGATCACTGTCAAAAGGAGTGATTGCGCCTTATGATTGATTTTTCCTTTTCGCACATTGATCTCTGATCCAGAAATATAAGCTTTTTGTTTAGCGTCTCCAAACGCGTTGAATTCAGATGAACTTAAAATCAGTTGTTTGGTAATGGGTTAAATGTTAACATCGGCATTAAATAACATTTTAAATATGCCATGGATTCGTATATTATGCCCAACAAACTTCATTTTAAATAAAAATTGTTGAAAAGTTGAAAAAAAAGGTAATTTAGATAATTTACTTCATATACTTTATCTTTGATAAACCCTACATTTATTCATTAGATAGTCCCAAACTTAACATATAATTTCTGGGGAAAAAAAGGCTGGTTATCTATTCATCTTGAGGATGATTTGCTTAGTTTAATATCTGAATATCATTTATAGAAAAATAAAAAAGATAAGAAGAATTAGGATGTTTGAATTTAAATATAAAAACATGTAGAAATACATAGTTTTCTTCTATTTGGTTTATTTCCAAAATAAGTTTTTTCGTCAGAAATTAAGGGTTCTTTTTTAAAGATTGATTTTCAGTATATACTGTTTTTTCCATTAAATTTGATGTTTCACTAATTAATATAGTGACGTAAATCTCATTAAAACTTACATAAACTTAGTTTTTATTACTGAAATTCATCCTGAACTTCCGAAATGCAGGGTGCACTAAAAGATATAATCCTAGAGTTTTTCCAAAGCTGGCGGCTCCTTTTTCATCTTCTTTTTTTTGTAGATCAAATGATATACTACCGCCATACCGCCAAACAAAATTTCATGAAATTTTGGGTGTTTTCGAAAAACAGCGAAACATTAGCGATCGTATTTAACCGTGTTGAAAAATTCAGATAATTTTGTCCACAACAATGCCGTTTTTATTGGATTACTCAGCATTAAATATCTGTTTTCTCAGCCAAAATCGTGTAAAAATGTCTTTATTCATTATTTTATGAAAATATGGCAATATTTTGTTATAAATCGACTACGATCTTCCTTATCCTTGCTTTAAAATGTTAAGCGGTTAATAGAGCTCAGACGGTATCAGGAGAACTCGAACCCTGGAGAACTCGTACCCCAATCTCAAGGGTACGAGTTCTCCAGAGAAGTCGTACCCTGGGTATGAGTTCTCTGGAGAACCCGTATCCCAACCAATAAATATAATGCTAATTTACCAGCATGCCGTCAACTTATTTTTATGCCGTTATTGTGATGTAGATCTATATGAATATTATTTTCTTCTTGCACATGTGTTGAAAAAACAAATAAAGTAAAGAAACCTGTGTGTTTTCTAATGCGGTGTATGTTGTATTTGATGTAAAACTCGTAAGGTAAACATTTATGAACGATAAGTAAATTGTATTCAACTAAAAGATCATTAGTAGAATCAATTTTTGCTCTATTTAATTCTTTGGGTAGCCTTCACTTGCATCCAAGTTTTGAATCGATGTTTGATGGTGTTTTGTGTAAGAACGGTCTAGGAATCAGTATTTGATTGGTTTTGATATTTGTTAAATGGAAAGAGTTCATAAAATGAACACAGAATTTAATCAAATTTTCACACCTGGTGAAAAGGCATATTTCCTGAACAAAGAGACCAAGAAAGACCTGTGATTTTCACAATGATCAAATTACTGTATCATAATTGCAATATTCAGTATTGAACCCTTAATTAATTTATAGCTAGAATCGAAACAGGTAGTAAAGAACAAGATTAATATTCAAAAAATCTAGTCTGAACTTGGATTTTCACCCTTGGATCAAGATTCTCAGCTAAACCTTTCAGAAAAAAAATCCTGAATTTTGCTGAATCGTCGATGAAGTCCCCTGTATACTTTTGGCGCCAAAAGAGTTAAACACGTAGGGTAATAATTGGAAAAGTCAGAGACATCGATCATTTGTGCACAATGTTTCATCAATACAAAAGTGCCTGCGTAGAATCGCTTGTAAGTCGAAAATTTTTTGTAAGCCGTCTGAAGAAGCTTTCAAAATTGCTTGAAAAGTGAGAAAACACATGGAAAAAGGAGACCATGTTGATTATTTGATTTTGCACCTTTTCCCACAATGTTTACATATTCGGTGTGGTTGAAACTCGAGATCATGAAGTAAACGTCTCTAAAAACATAGAAGAAAAATGTGCAATGAAAATGAGAGAATGCAAATATTGCTATATGTGAACTCATAGTCTCTTCAAACTGCATACAACAAATTCATATTTGGTACAGACGTATTTATTTATCGGACTGAAAGGGCGGAAAAAGTCTTGGGAAAATGAGAAAATACTGGTTATATAAGCACCCTCCCCCTTTTTTCCAACATTTTCTAAAGCTATCGCCACAGGGTGGTATTTAGCAACTCGGCACTATTTGGATCCACCAAGATTCAAAGAGCTTGACTTCATTTAATGTTACGTAATAAAGAACCGGTTATTATCGATTGAAATCTTTTTCCAACAATGTTTATATAAGTCTTATTCCTCGTAAAACCATGCCATTGATTGTTAAAGGGTTAAAAGTCCTTTTGAAGAACCATACAGGTTTAAATGCTGGTAAATGGCAAGTGTGCACGTTTATCACATCTCACATGTGACTTCATTGTACCCGACACCCGTTTGACTGCTTAACCCATTACCACACAATCCCTACATTTGACGCCCCTGAGAAAGAAGCCTTTTGAAAATACTGTAGGAAAAGGAGAAAATGCTGGTAAACAGCATTTTCTCCTTTTCCTACAATGTTTTCTACCCTTCCTAGATCAAATTTCAATTTTTCAGTCACTTTTATTTTGTCGTCTGCAAATGCTTTCAATTTGAACCAGTCTAAATTTTGTTGTGTGGTAAAGAGTTTAAAAAAAAATGCCATACTCCGTTAACGAACCTAAAAATATCTAAACAATTAACAAACAACTTTATTATTATACTTCTCTTGTACAAAAATGTACAAAAAGTGGAACTATTGATTACAAACAACAAATAGATAACTTTTCACATTGTCAATTCATGCATGCATCGGGAAAGCCTGCATGGCTGTATAGGCAAAAAAATAAACTCTTTACCAAACGACAATATTTTGGACTAGTCCAAATTGAAAGCATTTGCAGAAGACAATATAATTGTGAATAAAAAATTGAAATGTGATTTGGGAAGAGTAGAAAAAACGTTGTGGGAAAAATAGAAAATGCTGGTAACCAGCATTTTCTCCTTTTCTCACAGTGTTATCTACAGGCTTCTTTCTCATGGTCGACAAACAAGCTTTTGGGAAAAAAAAAAAAAAAAAAAGCCTATCTTTGAATCATTAGATGAATCCAGATTATGTAGATCTAACTGATTATTTCATCTTTCTTGAATTTACCTGCCCATTTACCCTTCTTCCTTTTCATTTTAATCCATGAAACATCCGGTAACAAAACTGATATTTTACTACAAATATCCGTTACCAATGCTTGATTATTGTACAACTTACTCATTTCACAAAAGATAAAATGAAAATAATCAATTCACCAAAATCTGAATGATATATACAAATCTATCCCCAAAATATCTGTAGGGTACGAGTTCACAGGAGTACGAGTTATCCAGGGTACGAGTTGCGCAGACAACGTCGTATTTCATTCGGCATACCTCGGGTGATGGGAGTTATAGATGTGCAACGGAATCGGCCGAGTTGTGACGAGTGCATAGTATTTCCTGCAGAACCACGAGGCTTTGTTTGTGACTAGTTTTTGGCATCTTTCGACGAGGGAAAAAATTCAACTTTTGAGGATAGAAAAGTTTCGGGAATTTAAGTAAGTATTCACGTTTTTTTTTATTGATTTGATTACTGCAATTCTATAAACTTGTGATTAAAATTTGTCGATTTCAATTATAATTAGCTAATTGTTAAATGTAAGGGGGAGCAACCTCATGCTGAAACTCTTCTTTTTATTGTAGTATCCCGGTTTAACCTATGTTCGACCGCCTAACAATCATTTTACATCGCATACAAAACAAAAAACTTGAATTGAAATTTTCATACCGTAACACTATAGGTATATCAGCAATTAATAGTTGAGGAACGAGGGAAGAAGTCAGTTTCCACGCAATGATCTTTAATAGTGTCACACTGGGGACACTCGAAACTATCTCCCCATCTCAGTAGGACTGCAGAATGAAAGATTAAAATGAACGGTTTTTTCTGCCAGTCAGGGTTTGATCTTTTACATACAATGCATTTATTTTTGTCTGGAACATCATCTTCTGGACCAGAGAAATCTTCAGATTCAATGTGTTTTGATTTTTTCACTTTGGAGGAAAAAAGTTTGTTCATATGATGTCCCTGGCATCAAAACTGGCCATGCCCCAGAGGTCACAGATTGGAACATAGGAACAAAGAAGGAGAATTTTAAATTTCTTTTTCTCTTAAACGGGAAGGTGTAGAGCTTTGATACTTGGTATGTAGCATCTTTGAGTGGACCTCTACCAAGTTTGTTCCAAGGATGCTGCTTTGGTTAAAACTGACCCAGCCCCGGGGACAACAAGTTCGAACATAAGACAAAGAAGGAAAATTTAAAATTCTTCTTTGAAATTGGAAGGTGTAGAGCTTTGATATTTGATTGCCCTATGTCAGGCATCTGTCGCCCGTCAACAATTTCTTTCAATATCTTCTTCTCCTAACCCACTTGGCCAATCTTGATGAAACTTGGCAGGGATGTTCATTGGGTGAAGCTTTACCAAAGTTGTTCAAAGAATTGAATTTCACTCATAAGCTATAGTCTAAGGTGAGCGTGCCAGGGCCTTTTTGTTTTTTCATTCTTAAAGAAGTCATTTTTCCCCATTCCATTACACCATAAAGGATACAATGTGTTTTAACTAAGGTAAGTGTAGCTATAATTATTATCCCATTTTGAAGGATGATCAGAAAAATCTCTGAAACAACTTTTCCAACTGGTTGAGCTTTATTTGGCTGTACTAAAAGTCAAGGGTTTTCAGAGGGATTAGTGATTGTGGCTTTTGTCAGATTATGCTGTAAGTCAGATTGAGAATATCATCAGCTCACCCTAGAGTTTGTAAATATGCGAGCTAAAATAAATGCACTAAACATGGTGACTATATTTTTCATTACCATCGCATTTTAAGCGTTTCTAAAACCAGTATTAATCATCATGATGCAAGACAATTTTGAAATATTGAAACTTCTGTACTCAGATACCAAGGTTTTGATTTTCAAAACAACATTTTACAAACCTAGTCAAACTATAAACACAAAACTATAATCATTATAGACTGCAAAAAATTCAAATTTAAAATAGTGGGCCTATATGAGTTAAAAAGATATCACCATGCAAACATTATCATTATTTTGTAATACAAATTACATATAAAAAGTATATTCTTTATAAGTATAACATTTTTTCTACCTTTCTTATCTCCATTTTTCACCAGAAAAACTCGCTTGTTTGGGCACTCTTGTAAAAAAACGCTGAAAGTGCAATTGCAAAATCTCATTCGCGTGATGATATTCCATGGTTTTTCCAGGGCTGGTCGAATTTCGGAAGTGGTAGAAAATAGGTTGTGCCGCGATATTTTATGAAATGTGACATGTTTTAATGAAAACCAACTGGAAATATATTCTAACACTATACATATACAGTGTTGATGTCTTGTCATAGATTTGTATGGAGATCGTTTGTGTATTCCACGTAAAAGCAATATAAGAAAAGTTCCTGGAAATCAGAATAGGCTGCATAATGCATCTTATTCTTTTCGTAACGTATGTTATAAATTTTTCTATTATGCTTACTAAAGCCATAGAGTGGAATTTCATCAGTTTTCACTGCGATGGTTTGCAGCTATTTGATAGCTTGTAGGCTCTGTCTGGTCCCTATGCACAAAATGACTTAATTATAATCAGACAACAAACTTTGGACTGTCTCTAATTGAAAGAGTTTGCAGATAACAAAGAGATGATATCATTGTAGTCGAAAGTTTATCGGTAAAAAAAAAAACACACACATTGGGGGAAAAAGCAAAATTGCTCATCAAAAGCAATTTCTTCTGATCCCCAAATGTTTTCTTTTGACTTATGGTCTGTAATGCAGATAGTCAGTGAGATCATAAAGATAATAATTGTGCAGTTAAAAAAAAAAACAGTGTGGGAAAAAGGGAATTGCTCGTCAAGAATGTTTTTAAACTGAGTCCTGCATCAAGACTTTTGCACTAGATTTATTTCATGATTATTTTGTGAATATTTTGATGCAAATTAAAGCAGGTAAGAAAGTCAGTGGCAATTTCCATTTCGTGAAAAAATCCAAATGTTTCGTATTTTAGGCGTACCGCGCTGTTGGGTGCATGGAATTCAAAGCTGGAGAAACTTGTTTAACCATAATCAAAGAAATAAGAAAAAAAAGAATGACTTTTATGGCAAAATATTTCATTAACAATTTACATATCTACCTCTATTTTGTAAAGGAAGAATTCACAGGTCATCCTTTTTCTTTTTTGCCGAAATTTATTTTTTTCTTGCAATTATTTTTGAAGTACTGAGCTCGAACCATGCAAGAGATATAATTTAAGCCGAGTTCAATGTCCGAAAACAACACCATTGACTCGCCCAATCAAGGTAAACTCTTTGCTGAACATTTATCAAGGAAACGCTTGTTCTGAATATAAACGACGGCTGAAATACATGTTTTTACAACAATTTCACAGAAACTCACAATTTGGCGTACGATAAAGATTGAGATTAGAGAAGAGAATCATGTGGAGTTTTTTTGAAATGTCCTGTATTTTCGCGACAAAATTTTTGAAAGCCATAGACCTACAGATCATATCGATTGCAACACACGAAAATGAACATTAGAACGTTTGCATGAAGTTACATCTTGAATCTGCCTTCAGAGTCCATGCAAGCTGACCAGTAACTGAACATTAGATTAGTGTCAGGAGAAATCAGCCCCAGGAGAAATCAGCCCCAGCGTGCAGGAGAAATCAGCCCCTAACTGCTTGGGGACGATTTATCTGGTGAAATCATTCCCCCCAAAAAATTTGGAGAAATCGTCCCTATCTTCAAGTTTTCATGTCATTGGCCAGGTTGTCATGGAAAAATATGTTTGAAGTTTTGTTATGTTATTTAAATCAGCCCGTCTGGTGTAACCCTAATTTTGAGGGAGAGAGAGAAAATAGGCTGTTTGAAAGATATTTATAGCTTGCACTTGTCAGTATGCCTCCAATCCCCAGATTTACAGAATTATCAACATTGAAAGCATCTTGCAGGCAACTGAAGTGTTGCTATAATGATGGTTTTATCAGTAGAATATAGTTCAGTTGGTACCGAAGTACACTTTAACCCTTTCCCAAACGACAAATTTTTGGACTAGACCAAATTGAAAGCATTTGCAGATGACAATTCAACTCTTACTGAAAAGATGATTTCTGTCTATGATAGGGTAGAAAACATTGTTTTCAAAAGGCTACTATTCCAGACCCGTAAAAACCAGGGGTTGTTTGGAAAGGGTTAAGAGTCCACCAGCTCAGTCAATTTCCTTCTGGGGTTTGATGATAGGTATTGTGATAAGTACAATTCTCTCTCATCACAGACTAAACATACAGGTCTCTGAAATCTATGTCCTTTGAATCTCTGTAAATAACTGTTTTGATTTTTTTCAAAAATGACCCTTAACTAAAAGACAATTTTTTTCTGGATAAAAAGTTGAAAGCATTTGCAGAAGACAAATCAAATGTAAATGAAAAAGTAACATTCGTCTTTCAAATGCTGGAAAATATTGTGGGAAAAGGAGGAAATGCTTTTGTGGAAAAGGGTTTCAATATACAGTAACCAGAGATGTGAGTCTATAAAACACACTTTATGGGATTGAACTAGTGACTTCATGATTGATGGCTGGACATGAATCTCGTATTGGGTGATGGAAAATGTACAAGTAGGACAGGAAAGGAAGATATACACAAGAGAGAGAGAGAGAGAGGATGAAAAAAAAGATTTGGAACGATTGCACTATAGGGAAATGAAGAAATTCTTGAAAATCCTTCTTCTCTGAAACTGTTGGACAGATTTTGAAATAATTTCACAGAGATGTTCCTTGATTGACTCTTTTAAAAGTTGTTCGCGAAATTTTAATCTATCAAGAAATATGGCTCTGGTGAATGGGGGCTACTTACACTATACAGAAATGAAGAAATTCTTGAAAATTCTTCTTCTCTGAAACCCCTGGTCAGATTTTAAAGGTGGCCCTTCAGATTTTGGGCTGAAAATTCTACAAATATACAAAAAAAATCATCCTTTTACTCCCAGAGCCTTTTAATTTGCGTTCATAAAACCCCAGTAGTCGAAAACCATCCGATGACACGAGAAATTAGAGATTTGTTATGGACCAGGTTGACACCAGCAGGAGACAAGTTCTATTTTTAGATTATTAATTCTCTCATTTAGATACAGGAAAACACAGACAAAGTTTCAAAAATCTGTCAGAAGAACACATTATGGAAAATCATTATTACATGTTTGTTATGTAATGGAATTTATGTGTAATTAGTCATGTGCCAGTCACTTAACATTTCCACAATGCTTTATTGATTTTGGCACGAAATCTAAAAATACATGTAGCTTAAGAGGCTACGTAGCCTTTTAAGGGAATACCATCAAGATTTTTTTTTTGTAATTTTATGATTCTTAATTATTGATGATTTGTATAATTGTTTCACATAAATTTCAATGATATATATATTTTTTTATTTTTTGTGATGTGAAAATTCTAAATACCCACCTTTAAAATAATTTCAGAGCAATGTGCCTTGGGTGACCCTTTTAAAAAATTTGTTCATATAATTTTGATTCATCAAGAAACATGGCTCTTGTGAATGGGGATTACTTGCACTTATACAAAAATGAAGAATTCTTAAACATTCTTCTTTCTGAAACTGAAGGTCAGATTTTTTAAATGACTTTGACAGGTGACCTTTTGAAAATTGCTTGGCAAAATAATAATTTTGGTTCCAATGTTTCAATACCTCAAAAAAAAAATGGCTACGGTCATCTCATAAATTCGGGTGAGCAATCCAGGGCCATCTTGGCCCTCTTGTTGTCACATAGAGTCCACATAGGAGTACGGAAGTGAAAAATATATTTGTTCATATGTCACAGTGTCTCTGTTGCATAAAAGACATCAGGGAAAGGCCTTCCCTGATGGAGTAAACTTGGGTGTTCAGGAGATCGAGGATAAAGATTTTGGCATCATGAAAGAGTTTGTGGACAGCATGGTGTGGACTGGAAAGCTTGACTATTTGCCAAACCACACAAAAAGGTATAAAAAGAATCACATACAAAGGTCAATGTCCCATGAAAGGGTGTTTAACTCTTTAAAGGTGTGTGTTTAGAATTTTACATCTCACCAAATTAAAAAATATATATATCACTGAAATTCATATGAAAAAATAATACAAATCATCAATAATTAATTCATAAAATTACAAAAAAAAATTTTTTTTGATGGTATTCCCTTAAAAGGCTAGGTAGCCTCTTAAGCTATTTTAAGATTTCACGCCAAAAATCAATAAAGCATTGTGGGAATGTCAAGTGACTGGCACGTGACTCATAATGCTTAAATTCCCTATCATAACAAACATGTAATAATTATTTTCCATAATGTCTTCTTCTGATGCTATGTTTGAAGCTTCTTCTGTGTATTCCTGTAAGTAAATGAGTGAATTGATCATCTAAAAATAGAATGTGTCTCCCGTGGGTGTCAATCTTGGCTGTAGTAAATCTCTAATTTCTCATGTTGTCGGACGGATTTCAACCACTGGGGTTTTATGAATGAAAATTAAAAGGCTTTGGGAGTATAAGGATGATTTTTTTGCACATTTGTGAAATTTTTGTCGCAAAATCTGAAGGGCCACCTTTAACAGACAAGAAATTTTTATACTGGTCCAAATTGAAAGGACATACAGATGACAAAATAAACTCAACTTAAAAATTGAAAGTTGTTTCCAGGAATGGGGGGGGGGGGGGGTACGGTTTTAGAAAACATTGTAGGAAAGATGCTGGTTACTAGCATTTTCTCATTTTCCCTCAATGTTTTCAAAAGGCTTCCATCTCAGGGTTGTTAAAACAAGGGATTGTTTGGTAAAGGTTTAATGCATCTGTAAAAAGTATCAACCCATGTCAGCCTGCTCACTCTGTGCAGAGTTACATGGTTGAAACTTTTTGCTATGTGAAAGTTTTCTGCATGTGAAAGAACTACTGAAAGAAGTAGTATTAGACTGAACAGATTTTTTGGTTGCATTAGTATGTAACGATCTGCATAGTATAACTTTATATAATGGTACATTAACTCTCCTTTTGGCAGAGCATTGATCAAAGCTGTGTACGAGCTTTTAAATATTATCTTGATCTCATTTTCTTTAAAATGTACAAATCGACAAAATCTTAAGACTTGTTCAAATTGAAAGCATTTGCAGATGACAAATGTGATTGAAAAATTAAAACTTGAATATAGAAGATTAGAAAACATTGTGGGAAAAGGAGAAAATGCTGGTTTTCAAAAGGCTTCAAGAGAGTTAAAAAAGGATTTGTTCTATACAGATTCCATAGGGGTTTGGTGACGTTGCAAAAGACTACCTTTTTTAGCCTTGCAAATCTTGCATTATTACCTATTTCAGACTCCTGGACAGGCTAGACTTGTTTCCGTCATGTTTTATGTTGCTCTGGACACGCAAGGAAAGCTATAGCCCATCATATCAAAGAATGGTCAGCTGTGAGTTGATTTTTCCAAGAACTTGGGAACTTCTGTTTCATTTGTCCAAAATCTGAATCAGATTGGCTGCACAGACACAATTGTCTGATAACCCATGCTTTACAATTAGACAAACTGAATGATGCAATACTGAATGGTATCAAAGTGGATGCATAGGACAAGGCCCGGACTATACCTACTTTATGGTAGGAGACATGTACCCAGGGATGTAGAAGGGGGACAAAACTTCATGGTGTTTCAAATCACAATTGAGCTACCCTTTGAAATGGAAGTGATATTTGAATTGGGAAGTTTCAGAGGACAGATGTAATATACTGTAATATACTGGATGGAGACTCTTTTGACGAGTTACTGGAAGAGCAAGAGGCAGCCTTCGACAAAAAGTTTGTCGAGACCTTTTATCTAGAATCAAAAGGTTATGGTGAATAACAGATGAATTTTGCCGAAGCAGCATTAAGCAACATGCTGGGAGGTATTGGGTATTTCTATGGTTCATCTGTTTTTAATCAGTTTATAAGAACCTGTTCTATACTGAAATGCACCCCTATACACAGGTGTACCATCAAGGTCATTTTGTCCTAGAGGATTTTTATGGTATGAAGGTTTCCATAATTTGTTGATTTCCAAAGGGAACACAGAAACTTCAAAAGATTTTTTATCTCCCCGGTTAGATTTAATGAACATACAGGGTTGGATCCCTCGTGAAGAATATGTCAGGGACAAAGCTGGAGCAAAGGTACCAGCAGACTTTGTTGTGCAGAGAAACCAGAATGCAAACCGGGCGACACTTACCTTACCTTTACAGAGATTGATCATATCTATGCTCAGTGGCCAGATAGACAAGGATGAGCATTTTCTAAAAGCAATATTGCCTTGGGTAAAAGCTTTGTTTCCGTGGCATAATACAACACAGCTCAGTTCCCAGCCTTTCACGTACAGATGGAAGGGTAGGAATGAGAAAACCAACAAGGAATTAAATTGTAAAACTTTGACATCAGGCTTAGATGACTACCCACGAGCTTCACATCCTAAGGATGATGTATATAATGTTGATCTTAGATGTTGGATGGCATTAACCTCGGGTTTATTGAAGATATATCATAAGCACTCAGAGATCAGAGAGAAGCGTGCTGATTATATTTTGACCGGTAAACTTTTGACAGATGATGCATTACCAGATCAGTCACACTGGTCAGAGAAAAAACAGCAGTATACTGATTATGGTTTACAAACAGATAAAACTTAACTTGAGTGACTAAAAACCTCCAACCAACTTTCAGCCTTGACAAAGACCTTCACAGATGAACTTTGAAAGAGTTCAAGTTGTTTTGGCAGAGCTGCAACTTGGCTTTGTAAATGCAGTTGGCAATGTTAGTTTATTCCCCATTTTGTTAAAGATTGTTGAACCCACCTCACTGAAACTGTTTAAGATTTTGACAGATTTTAAAAATGAGTGATTGCTTTTGACGGATTTTGGACTTAGATCAGTGTCTCAGTTTAGTGTATTTTATAACCATTATAATACAGAACATGACCCTCCTTACTGGCGGGGAAATATTTGGATAATATGAACGATCTTGAGTGAGGTGGATTGTATCATAGTAAAACAGTGAGTGGACATATCAAAGCTGCTGAGATTTACGAAGAGCTGAGAACTAATATTGTCAAAAATGTCTACAAACAGTATGTGACATTGGGTTGTATTTTTGAAAATTATAGGTCAAAAAGAGGGGACGGAATACGTATGACTGAACATAATGATGTCCATAATGTTTTCAGAAGGCTTCTTCATATGGGTCGTAAAAACAAGGGATTGTTTTGCAAAGGGTTAAGCTCTGTGGTAAAGGTTCTCTTCAGTATGGTTTTGAATCCTGCCAGGTGTGGTGTGTATTTGAACTATGCATTTGTTGCAAATTTTTATGTTCCAAAGACTGGCCCTGAAAGCACCATTATTTTGCATACAGAATGTTAAAGATCATGAGAAGTGGCTATGTCTTATTGATTTCTGCAGTTTTATTCAGGGATTTAACTCTTTGCCAAAGGACAAAAAGTTTGATTTGTCCAAATTGAAAGCATTTGCAGACGACAAAATACATGTGACTCAAAAACTGAAATTTGATTTACGAAGGGTAGAAAACATTGTGGGAAAAAGAGGAAAAGGCTGGTTAGCAGCATTTTCTCATTTTCATACAATGTTTTCAAAAGCTTTCTTTGTCATGGTAATTAAAAGTCAGGATTGTGTGTTAAAGAGTTGAAGAAAAATAAAGCCATGCTTTGTGAAAGGGGCTTAATACATCTAGAAAAAGTATAAACTCAGATCAGCATCTGCAGTCGCACAGAGACAGACTGATATGGGTCGGAAGTTTTTGACATGGGACATCTTTCTGCATGTTTAACTGTACCATATGACAATATTTTAGACTTTTCCAAATTCAAAGCAATTGAAGAGGACAATTACAAATGTTACATTTTGTCTCTGAAAGGGTAGAAAACATTGTGGGAAAAGGAGAAAATGCTGATTAACAGCATATTTTTCTCTTCCCACAATGTTTTCAAAAGGCTTCTCCCTCAAGGTTATTAAAAGTTTGAAATGTGTGGTAAAGGAGTACGGACCATTCTATTTTGGGATTCAGCATTGTTAGACAAAATGTATTTTATTATGATTTGTCACGTTTTAAACCTTAACCACACAATCAGAAGTTTTAGCAACATAGTAAAAGCCCTTTTAACCCATTACCACACAATCCCTACTTTTGACGACCCTAAGAAAGAAGCCTTTAGAAAACATTGTGGGAAAAGGAGAAAATGCTGGTAACCAGCATTTTCTCCTTTTCCCACAATGTTTTCTACCCTTCCCAAACCAAATTTCAAATTTTCAGTCACTTTTATTTTGTCGTCTGCAAATGCTTTCAATTTGGACAAGTCCAAAATTTTCTTATGTGGTAAAGAGTTAAAACATTTTGGGAAAGGAAGAAATAGCTGGTTACAGCCAGCATTTACTGATTTTCCCAGAATTGTTTTCTGACATATCCAAAATGAATTTTAATTCTTAAGTCATGTTTGTTCTCTGCAAGTACTTTCAATTGAAACAAGTCTAGGACTTGTCACCAGCGTTTTCTCCGTTTACCAGAGTATTTTCTCTTAATTCTGAGACAAGTCAGTTATACAAGGTAGTCATATGTATCAATGTTAATATTTTGTCTAAAATTTGCTTTCAGTTAGGATGAGTCAAAAATGTTGCTTGATAAAGAGCTAAACACTTAAAAAAAAAAGACAGTAACATATCAGTTTGTTAAAGATTTCTATTAGCTTACCTGATCACGAAGTGCTCAAGGAGAGCTACTGTTATCGGTCAATGTCCGTCCGTCCATTCACAATAAAAAAAAAATCTTCTCTTCCTAAACTAACAATCAGATTTCAATCAAACTTCACAGAAATGATCCTTAGGTCATGCTCTTTCAAAATCTTCAAAGAATTGAAATTAGTGAAGAACTCTTGTTGCTATGGCAACCAAGTGAACAAACTTTAAAAATCTTCTTGTCCCAAACTGTAAGGGCTAAAGCTTTCATATTTGGCATGTAGTATCATCTAGTGACCTTCTACCAAAATACCCCCGGTACTTCAAATTATGGCACCAGTGTTGAAATTGGCCCTATGTTGTGGGTCCTTGGTTTTCACATAGAGATAAAGAAGGAAATCTTTAAAAATCTTCTTGTCCCAAACTGTAAAGTTTCATTTATGGCGTGTAGCATCATCTAGTGGCCCTCTACCAAAATACTTCACATTATGGCGCTGGTGTTGAAATTAGCCCTATGTTGTGGGTTCTCAGATTTCATATAGAGATAAAGAAGAAATCTTTCAAAATCTTCTTTTCCCAAATCGTAAGGGCTGCAGCTCTCATATATGGCATGTAGCATCATCTAGTGGCCCTCTACCAAAATACTTCAAATTATAGCCCCAGTGTGGAAATTGGCCCCATGTTGTGTGTTTAATTTAACATAGATTTAAAAAGGGAAATCATAAAAAAAATCTTCTTTTCCCAAACGATAAGGGCTAGAGCTTTCATATTTGGCATGTAGCATCATCTAGTGTCCCTCTACCAAAAGATTTCAAATTATTGTCCTGGCATGGAAATTGGCCCTATGTTGTTGGTAGATTTCACATAGAGATGGAAATATTAGAAAATATTTTGTTTACAATCTAGCATCTAGAAATATCAACCAATCAGCACTAAACTTGGTCAAAATATATTTGACAATAAGATCTCGGATGGATTCGAATATTGGTGTTATTGGATTAGAATGAGTGGAGTTATTTGCCCATGAAATTGAAAATTCTTTAAAATACATGTAGTTCTTTGTTCGGAGCATAACTATGTCATGTCAAAACTGAAAACTTGGCATTTGTGTTTGTTGCAATAATATGGAGTGCAGTGTAAAAGAACCAAAACACTTCCTTGTATGAATTTTGAGTTATTCCCCCTTCGATCTTCATTTTTATAGCATTTCTTGCATGTCGAGAGCAAAACTTTGTCATCTTAATTAATGGATTGAAGTATGGTAAGCTTATTTGTTGCAATATTTGGAAATGCAGTGTGCAAGATTTGTAACTCTACTTTGTACTGTCTCTGAGTTATTACCCTTTGATCTTCATTTTTACAGCATTTAGTGCTTGTGAGGAATATAACTTTGTCATCTCAAGTCAGACCGACTTCGAACTTAAAATGCATATTTGTTGCAATATTACACTCAAGAACAATAACTCTACCTAAAGCTGATTTCACTTTAATCTTCATTTATATAGTATTTCTTGCTCGTCAGGAACAGAACTTTGTCACCTCAAGTCAAATTAACTGGAGACTTGTAAACATATTTATTGCATTACCTGCTCTTTGCATTTATTATACCTCCTCGACAACTGGCTGTGGGACAGGCGTATCTTTTGACAATTTGCTGCTATTGTTAAATTATCATTGGGCCTTGAACTCGATATTTTGTACTTATCTTGGGTGCTTATCTTCATTGTTGATCTTTACTGCTTGGTAGTTAGGTGAGCGATATAGGACCATCATGGTCCTCTTGTTTTGAAAATGCAGGAAGATTTGTAAATGATTTTCCATTTTCAATTTAGTTCACTGCATTGTAATCTTCATGCATATATTTTCTTTAATGATATCAGAAGTGTGATATGTAAGAACTGAATGTTATGAGGAATGCATGTAAAAGTTTGCACATGAATGGACATGATTTTGAAGGCTTATAATCTTTTTTGTGGGCCACATTTTGAAAGTATCATGACAACTGTACACATTTTGTTTGCAATTCTTTCAAGTGTTACAATATTTTACTTTGTTTTTGTAAGATATTGTGATTAATATCTAGCCATCATCTGTTTGTCTGTACACAATGTCTTAATTTCATTCAAACTATGGGATAAAATTAGATTGAGATTGAGACATGCTCCATGAAAAGAGAGCTTAACTCTTTCCCAAACAATCGCTGATTTTTACTAACCTGGGAAGGAAGCCTTCTGAAAAAGTTGTGGTAATCAACATTTCTCCTTTTCCTAAATTGCTTTCTTCCCTTACCAAAACAAATTTGAATTTTTGAGTCACATTCATTTTGTCGTCTGCAAGTGCTTTCAATTTAGAACAGGATAAAACTTTGTCATTTGGTAAATAGTTGAAAGGGAACATATGCAAAATTTGAAAAAGTATCAATGCAGGGGCCTCACTTTTTACCAAAGGACGAAATTTTGGGCTACCACCCAAATTGAAAGCATTTGCAGACGAAAAAAAATGTGAATCAAAAATTGAAATATGATTTTTGAAGAGTAGAAAATATTGTGGGAAAAGGAGAAAATGCTGGTTACCAGCATTTTATAATTTTCCTACAATATTGTCAAAAGCATTCTTACACAGGGTCTTTAACAGTTGGGATTGTATGGTTAATGCATCCTCAAAAAGTATCAACCCATTTCAGGCTGTCCAATCCATGCAGGTCAAAACTTTTTTTCCATCAGTTAATATTCTGCATTTGAAAGAATTACTCTACCCTATGTTTCATTAGATTTTCATGGAAAATGTGATTTATGAATCCATACTTATGTGATGACTGGCTTGGTATCATGCATCACAGAACTGCATTAACTAATTACCAAAAGACTATAGATATTTTAGGCTTGTTCAAATCGAAAGCAGTTGCAGACAACCAAATAGAAGACACTTAAAATTTGAAATTCATTTATTTTATAACCACATGGATAGCATTGTGGAAGTAGCACTGTGAATAATGAAGGCCATTCTTTCGTTACTTCCCTTCATTCTTCTCCAGTACTACATTGGTCCTCATAAGAGGATTACTTGGATTCTGTCCTTGATTTTCTTGCACTGAACTGCTATGTTCTTGAAATAATATTGCAAGTAAATCTAGTTAGTTTGTTTTACAAATCAATTTATGCATAGTTCCTGATGATGAAGAAAAGAATTTGTATTGAATTACATGCAGACCTTACACAAATATAATAAGTTATTGTTATATTTATCGCAACATCCCCAAGGGAACAAAGGATAAAAACAAAGGAATACATGTAAAAGGACCAATCTGTTATTTGGATACCTTTAGTGTTCATATAGTAAGGGAGATAATTTGATTTCCAAGAATGGCTCCTATTAGTTAATTTATGACAAAATTTAATGCCAAAGAAGTTGTAAGCACTGTTTATTGTATAAGTGAAAAGGTTATGAAGCAATTACTTGACGCCTCTCTAATACCGGTAAGTGAAAAGTTTACGATGCAATTACTTGACACCTCCCTACTAGAATTGTTTACTCATTATCTTGCTCCACTGAAAGTAGTAAATAAAATAAGGTGTATATAAGCTTGTTAAGCGTTGTATTGATGGAAGTGGGTCCTGTTATGAGTTGTATTTACATCAGTTTGCCCTCAGCGGACGGGGTGTCGAAAATTTTGGTCAATCTAGTTGTCCGGCACAAGCTGAAGGATTAAAAGTTTGCTCATATAATGAAATTTGTCTTTAACAGGGTACAAAATAGTTTGGAAAAAGTAGATAATGCTGGTTACTAGTATTTGCTCCTTTTTCAACAGTGTTTTAAGTCTGTATCAAACAACAAATTTTTGTAGCATTTACAAGCGACTAAATAAAGGTGACTGAAAAGTTAAAATTTGCTATGGGAAGCATAGAAAACATTGTGGAAAAAGGAGAAAATGCTGGTTACCAGCATTTTCTCCTTTTCTCACAATGTTTTCTAAAGCTTCTCTGTCGGGATCACCAAAAGTCGTCCTTGTGTGGAAAAGGGTTAGACTCCTTTCCCTGGGAATTGTAAAGGCCAATATTTTCCTATACATTTCAAATATTCTTGTAGAGTTATGTCTTTTATCCTTGCACCACACAATCCTGACTTTTAAGGATCCAAAGAAAGAGCTTTTGAAAATATTGTTGAAAAGGAGAAAACACTGGTAACCAGCATTTTATCCTTTTTCCACCAAGTTTTCTACCTTATCAAAGAAAAACTGCACTACTTGAGCCATTTTGAAATTTTAGTGTACAGATGCTTTTAATTTGGATTGGTCTAAAATTTTGGCATGTGGTAAAGGGCTTATTACCTTATGTCAAAAGACCTTTATATTGAATCAATTTGATTTTGATGAGGCATTATCGTGATATATAAAGAAATCCTTTTTTTGAAAACAACTATTTTTTCCCCTTTTTTTGTGCCATTTTCATTTGTTTTGTTTTTCTACAGCTATGTACCAGGTATACCGTTTTAGGGTGAATGATTGATTGAAATTTTTTATTTGCTTTTCAACATTAATTTAGTCATATCAGAACAACATGTCACATATTCATACATTTCCTTGATTTCACCATTATTAGACTAGGGCTCCGAAGTGTCTTGCCTAAGGAAACTCATGCTAAGAAAATATTTTATGAAAAATGTTTATCTGACCATAAATGTAGGTATGCATGCACATATCTGTATATGCAATTTTATGTCAAAATTTTACATTAAAATGTCAATTTGCATTTCAAATAGTAGTTTCTGTATTTCATAGAAAAAATAGATTTTGCTCTATGAATATTCCGCTGTATGAGGTATTAATCTGAGCAAAGATTAACTGTTTACCACACAGTATAATTCTAGACCAATCCAAATTGAAAGTATTTGCATGCAACAAAATAACCTGACTTAAAAATTGAAACTTGACTTTAGGGGAGAAGAAAAAATAGTGGGAAAAGGAGAAAATGCTGGTGACCAGCATTTTCTCCTTTTCCCACAATGTTTTCAGAAGGCCTTTTTTTGGTCATTAAAACTAGGGATTATTTGGTAAAGGGTTAAAGCTTAATCCGGTACCACAACCTTGATGAAGAAGGCCTTTGAAAACATAGTGGAAGTCCAGCAGGGTAGTTAAGTGGTTAGTGTGTCTGATTTGTGGTCTGGTTGTTGTGGGTTCCATACCTGATTGAGGCAAGCTTTCTTTCCAGCAATTTTTAGCTCACACAATAACAGTACATTTTAAGCCGGGCTGTTTTTGAAGAAAACAGGAGGTATTTCTATAGCTTTGGCTTTGTGGTCGTCATCATCGTTGTCATAGTCGTCGTGCAAAAATGGACACTTTATATTTTCTCTGTTATTACTAAAGCTATTTACTTGAAACTAGGAATACATGTTGATCACCTAACAGCCAAGCGTTGGCACCCGCATGTGGTGCTCTTGTTAACTTCATTAAGATTCCATGTATATCAGAATGAATGAATGAATGAATGAATAGTGTTTTAAGGCCCGTCGACAACTTAGGTCAAATTGGGAGCACTTACTTAGTAAACAATAATGTGAGGTGAAAATAACATACATGTCGAACAACACAAGACAAACATGATAAATGAGGAATGGATGAAACACAAAATGATGCCCCTTTTGTCGCCTTTTACGACATGCATGCTGTCACTTTTGTTCTGCCAGATGAAATGACAGATGTGACGATCGCGGGACTGCAGTGGTTTATTCTTATACCCCCGATTAAACCACACGGGGTCCCACAGGCCAATTGATTCCCATTCCAAACCCTATTTACATCGAGAAAAAAATATAGGATTTGGAATAAGAACTACCCAGCCTGCTGCAATCCTACGAATTACGAGGAAAGCAGCCGTTTGTCTCTAATTTTAGCCGCCTTCTACGACATGCCATAGAGAAAGGCCGAGGTCCTATTCTATACAGTAAAAACCCCCACGGGGACCATGTATATCAGAACCAAATTTAAGGTCACATTCGTTAAATACTAATGAATACGATTGCATTAATTTGTAGCGTACATTTGATATATAAACAATTTCCTAAAAAGCATCTGTATATACAAGTCTGCTTAATAACTTGTTAATGTGCATTCAATAAATGTCTTTTCATTAAAACCACAATAACCAAGCACATGCGTGATCCAACTCGAGAAACTGGACATCTTGCAATTCTGAGGTGATTGTTAAATAAAAAAAAACGTCTTTTACCTGACAGTGAATTTTGGGTGATCATAATTGTCACATGCCGTGTTTAATGATATTGTTACAAAAGAATTAATTTCATGTGACCAGCTTTTTTGTTATTTTCCCACTAAACCTTCCACTCAAATTAAAACAAAAAATAAGAAGACCATGATGATCCTGTATCACTCACCTGAGTATTAAGCAGTAAAGATCTACAATGAAGATAAATACCAGATATTGATGTTCAGGGCCAAATGGTATGAAAGCTTAAGCCATTACAGTTTGGGACACAAAGATTTTAAACAGAAATCCTTCATTATCTCTATGTAAAATCTGGGAACCCTTAGCATAGGCTTATTATGGCACTATGGTTATAATTTGCAGTCTTTTAGAAAGGGTCCACCAGATAATACTGTATGCCCCTAGGATTTAGGACAAGAACATCTCTAAAGATTTCCTTCTTAATCTCTATGTGAAATCCTAGACCCCACAACCCACTTCCAATTCACACACCAGGGCCATCATTAATTTGAAGTATATGTATTTTGGTAGATGGTCGGCAGATGATGCTACATGCCATATATTATTAAAGCTCTAGCCCTTATGGTTTGGGGCAAGAAGATTTTTTTCTTTTGGTTGCCATGGCAACCAGAGTACTTTATTGAATTAAAAGTTTGAATTGTTCTGAAAGTGCATCACCTAAATAATATTATAATTTCTGTGAAGTTTCATTGAAATATACCCTCGCAGTTGAGGCTACTTTTGACCCCGGGGGCATCATTTGAACAAATTTAGTTCTTATGCCATCCAACAGGATTTTTCCACACGAGCACGCATTACACCCCAGTTTGAAAAAAAACGGTCCTCAAAGATCAATGAACAGACGCGGCTGTGTCATTTGATATGTACAAATAATATGCGGATTAAAAACCAGAGTATGCCATTCACACAAACAATGAATTTCAGTGTTAAATATCGTAGAACTCGCTCTAAATTTGAAAATTTGTCTCGTTCCACGGCTTTGACCTGACCTAGTTTGTAAAGTATGTCTCAGATGAAACATCCCAAAACATCCAAAACCATTCAGAAATACCCCAAAACAAAAATTGCCCAAAACTATGCCATTACACCTGAAAAAACTTTTCTGGTATATAAAACTGCATGCGAAACGCTTAGATACACAATTTTATGGAAATCAGCCATGAACTTTTGCAATCAATTTTAGTATTTTGATACGCTTAAGCTCAAAGTACTTAATGTACTATGATTAATTGTAATTGCATATTATAGAGTTGACTGCGCATGAGAATGCCATCTAGCAGGAGATGATGGCGTACGTGTCTGGGATAGAAAGCGAAAGTAGATAACAATTATGATCAATGAAGTTAAAATGCTGATTACTGCTTTATTCAGACCCTAAAAGAGTAGCGACAAGGATATTTCAACTCCTTTCGTATACAGTAAATATAACCTGAAGCATGAAACGCAGGGTAAAATACAGCAATTTCAACAGTACATTGACAGTTGGCGTTTGCACTGAGGAATACACTAATCTAAGCTCTACAGTGGTTTTATGTAGCGAATAGCATCGATGACGATGGTAGCTGATTCTTTTATTATCTCCATGTGGATCTAAGACTTAAGCCTGCTCTGTAATTTTGTTACATATCAAAGGCTTAATGGTAAGGCTATCAAGCCATTATCTAAAGTAACCTGCAAATTGAAACTTTCATCATGGCCGAATGATTTACATTTCATTGTAAGATGCGAAGTGAAAATGAAACTGTAACCCAGAAGTTGGTAGAATCAATGTTGCTGAGTGAATCATGTGAGTTTGGGACAGTTTTAGATGTGTTGAGTATTTTTTTTTGTCAGAGTGTTACGGAACATTGAACATTATTCAGAGAACATTATTGTTAGAAGAAGAGTTGACTTTCAAACAGGCAGTTGATGTGGCTATAAGTATGGAATTGGTAGAGACTGAAGCATCAGAAACAAAGGGCCCATGATATAGTGTTCACACAGTGGTTTAGGGGTGGTAAAACTAATTGTGACAGTCAGAATTGTTATTACAAGAATGCCAAGTGTTGTAGCTGTAAAGGTCAGGTCATGTAAGCAAGATGTCTCCAAAAAAGGTCATAAAAGACCAGCAGAAAATCACAGCCTATGGAGTAACAGAAGAAGAGAAATTAAAGACTGTCCAAAATTCACCTTCAGAATCAACATCAAACTTTGGAGTCTGAAAATTAAAATGAAGGAGAATGGCCATATGTCACAAGTATATCAAAGTCAAAATTTTGGAAACCAAAACCTGTATGGGTTGCATTAGAGAACAATATCAAAACAGAATTACAAAGACTAGTATATAGTGGAAAAGGTCCAAACTTTGAATGTGCAACTCCAAAATTGTCCTGTACAAGCTTATCTTCATTGTCTCTAGACAAGAAGGGCTCCTTGCATATAACCTAACTATGCATATTAACCTAACTAGTAAACTGAAAGTTGCCAAAATTAATAGAGGCGGTAGTATCGCTTTATCGATCTGTCCTGTGAAAGGTTGTAAGTTTTCTAAAAAACTGAGGTAGAATGTTTGACTGATACATATATATTAAGAGTTAGGAAAAGTATTCTTGTAAGTTGTGTCATAGCAAGTCTTACCTCTCTACCAAACTACAAAATTTTAGATTTCTTCGAATTGACAGTATTTGCAGCCGACAGAATAAATGTGACTCAAAAATTGAAATTTGTGCTGGGAAGGGTAGAAAACACTGTAGGAAAAAGAGAAAAAGCTGGTAACCAGCATTTTGTCCTTTTTCCTATATGAAATGTCTCAAAAGCATTATATTGTTAGGGTCATTAAAAGTCGGGATTGCAAGGTAAAGTGTTAAATTTCCCAACACTGAGGTTTCATGAGAACATCATGAGACATTATTGCAAAAGGAGTATATGGGAGTTGCAAGCATTTTCCTGTCTCTACATATGTTCTCTTTGTTGACTTTTGCCACAAGCAAAGCCAGACTTGAAGATACAATCTTATTCCTAAAATTTTCATTGAAACTGGGTTTTTCTTACCATGAGAAAGTTTAAACATTGTGGCAAAGTGAAAAAAGCTGGTAGTAAGCTTTTCTCCTTTCGACGAAATATTTTCAATTACTTTTTAACATTATTTACATTCTTTAACCCATTACCACACAATCTTTACTCTTGATGACCCTGTGAAAGAAGCCCTAGAAAACATTGTGAGAAAAGGAGAATAAACAAATTTGAAATTTTCAGTCACTTTTACTTTGTCGTCTGCAAATGCTTTCAATTTGAATTTATAAGCCTAAAATATTGTTGTTTGGTAATGAGTTAAGGCATTACCTACATTTGTCTGCTGCAGTTGCTTTCAATTTGACAGTAAGAAATTATCTTACCTGGTAAACAATTATTTTCAGCAAAAAATTCTGTCCAGAATGCTGGAAATAATAGTGCTTGGAAGATTAGCCCTTTACCACACAATGATGACTTAACGACATGAATGAGAAAGCTTTTGAAAACATTGTGGGAAACAGAGAAAATGCTGGTTACCAGCATTTTCTCCTTCCCACTATTTTTTTTCCCACCCTATCAAAGAAGAATCATTTGATATGAGCTACACTGAAACTATCATCTGCAAATGCTTTTGATGACCCTGTGAAAGAAGCCCTAGAAAACATTGCAAGAAAAGGAGAATAAACAAATTTGAAATTTTCAGTCACTTTAACTTTGTCGCCTGCAAATGCTATCAATTTGAATTTATAAGCCTAAAATATTGTCGTTTGGTAATGAGTTAAGGCATTACCTATATTTGTCTGCTGCAAATGCTTTCAATTTGACAGTAAGATATTATCTTACCTTGTAAACAGAATTATTTTCAGCAAAAAGTTCTGTTCAGGATGTTGGAAATAATAGTGCTTGGAAGATTAGCCCTTTACCACACAATGATGACTTAATGACTTGAAAGAGAAAGCCTTTGAAAACATTGTGGGAAACGGTAAAAATGCTGGTTACCAGCATTTTCTTCTTCCCACAATTTTTCCCACCCTATCAAAGAAGAATCATTTGATATGAGCCACACTGAAACTATCATCTGCAAATGCTTTCAATTCAGAAAGGTCTGAAATTTTGTTGTGTGATAAAGGGTTGAATAAACAAGATAACAAAAAAGTGCCAAGAGAAACTATTATTCAACCAAGTAATGTGTCCTCTTCCCATAATGCTTTTCATCCAAAATGTGAATGAATAGAACTGGGGAAACAATAAACATGTTTAACTCTTTTCCACACAATTAGGTTTGAAGACCCTGAAGAAAAAAGCTTTTGAAAACATTGTGGGAAAAGAAAGAATTGTTGGTAACCAGCATTTTGTCTTTTTCCATATTGTTTTCGAAATCTTTACCCTTCACCAAACAATCCCTGATTTTTATCACCCTGAAATAAAATCTTTTTGAAAACAATACCGGAAAAGGAGAAAATGCTGGTGTAACCAGCATTTTCTCCTTTTCCCAAAATTTTTTTTACGCTGCTAGAAACAAATAACAATTTTTGAGTTGCCTTTAACTTGTCGTCTGCAAGTGCTTTCAATTTGGACCATTCTAAAGAGTTAATCCTTTACCAAACAGTCCCTTGTTTTCACAACCCTGAAGAAGAGGCCTTTTGAAACATTGTTGGAAAAGGAGAAAATGATGGTTACCAGCATTTTCTCCATTTCCCAACATGTTCTCTACTCTGTAATAAAACTACTCTTCATCTGTATCTCTGTCAGGTTTGTTGCCTGTAGATGCTATCAATTTGGAATGGTCTAAAATGGTGTGCGGTAAAAATGTCAAAGGTAAAAATGCCATAGGAAAAAATGTCATAGGTAAAAATGTCAGAGTCAAAGTGGTAAATATGCCATAGGTAATAATGTCATAGGTAAAAATGTGAGAGATACTAAGTACATATATGGTATGAAAAAAACATTTGGCTCTGGCCTCTCACCAGATCCATTGAAGTAAAGCCTTCTTTGTAGATTTGATAATATACCAGTAGTCCTATACATTTACTTATTATTTATTTTTTTACCTTCATTGTATCCATGCTATACTGTGAAATAATTTTCTGTTTCATTCAGCAGCCCTTTACCAAACAACCCCTGGTTTTAACAACCCTGAGAGAGGAGCCTATAAAAAACATTGTGGAAAAATGAGAAGATGCTGGCAACCAGCATTGTCTCCTTTTCCCACACTGTTTCTGCCCTGCTGGAAACAAATTTCAATTTTTGAGTTGATTGCAAACCTTGGTAAAAACAGTTGTGAAAAAGTATCTTTGACAATAGTATGTGATGTTAGTTCTTCTGTTAGTCCATATACCAATCTTGATTTTGACTGACAGGTGTCTCAGATGATTCAGAGGCCAGAAATAAGTGAACCCCGACAAGATTTCGAACTTGCTAAGCCTTGACTAACTAAGCTAACTCCATATATTTATACTATGATGAATACATTCTGACATTTTTACCTATGACATTATTACCTATGGCATATTTACCACTTTGACTCTGACATTGTTACCTATGACATTTTTTCCTCTGGCATTTTTATCTCTGACATTTTTATCTACAGGAAAGGGTTAGACAGATACTGTCATTTGTACCCAATTTTATTTGTCATCTGCAAATGCTTTTAATTTGGACTGGTCTAAAACTTTGCTGTGCTGCAAAGATTTACATAGTTGTTTACAGGAATAAGGATATCTTTGATAGAAAGTATTATATAATTTCATGTGTTGACATGTTTTCTATTTAATTAAACTACTAAACTGTTGAAATATTATTTCCTTGTGTTACTCAGCTCATGTACTGTTTCTAATGTCTGCCAAAGTCTGACCACCTCTCCCCATTTAAAAAAACTTCTCCAATTCTCAGGCAAGGGGGAAGTAGCTTATCCTCAAATTGTGAGAGTTGGCAGAGGCCTGAGTATTCAAACCTAACATTACAGTTAGAATTCAAAGACATTTCAAAGTCATGTTTAACCCTGTATTTGATACAGCAGATTATCCATTACCAACAGGGGAACATGTGTTCATAAAATTAGATTGGAAACAAACCTTTAAAGAAATTGACATGTGTCATGTGCACTAATATGTATAGTTAAATGAGCAGTCGCACAAATATGTGACAAGTTCACAATATATGGGTCATTACTGATACTGTATAAGTGGAAATAATTGTGATGTGGAAATTTCTGTTATTTTACGAATACAAAAAATTTGCAAATTTTATGTATGCATGTTTTACCAGAAATATACCAACAAATAATAAATGTTTTGAATTTGCAAACATAATCAGTAATTCAATTTTTTTGACACATGTACATGTATAATTATGTCGTATGCCAGATCAGAATCTAGGCAGATCTGGAATCTGCCCATGCAGATCTGGAATCTGCCTAGACCAAATTGGAATTATGATTTTGTGTAGACCAAAATAGATTTGTTTCTAAATTTTTTTAATCATATTAAATCACATGTGATTACAACTGAGATTCTCTGTTTTCCACATTGCTTTTTCTTTTCTAAAGTGCAAAAAATTAAAAAAAAAAAAAAAATCTTACTCAGAATTTCTGTTTAAATCTTTATGTTGGTGTTTAAGTTAAATAAGATGGTTTATGTAGTTTCACCATGTTATACGAGAAAATATTCCAATTTGGTCTAGGCAGATTGTGGAGCTGGAATCTTATTTTAGTCTAGGCAGAATTCCTGTTTGGTCTAGGCAGATTCCAGTGTGGACTACAACACCCACACACCCACAGGCACATACACACATATATCCATGTACACATATGGACCTTTAAGTTCACCTGCAATATTCCAACAAAGTTAACTATGATCATGGCGCTGAAAATATTGGATTTTGTGCTTTGCATAAAATATTATACATGTATCACTATTACAAGTCAAAATGATGATGATGAGTGAGTGTTGAAAAGACAAGACCAAATAAATATTTAATTGAGTTAGGAAAGAAAAGTGTTTTTTACATCAAGATGAAGTTAAATATTTTGATTTTAGGGTAAATAAGGATCTGATTTATCCTTGCAAAAAGAAGACGGAATTCATAGTGCATGTTCCTAAAACTAAAACAAAAAAAGGTTGTAGTCTTGATTTGGTATTGTCAAGTTTTATAGGAAATTCTCTCCAAATTACAGTAATTGAGCACGTGACATATTTCTTGAAAAGCCAAAAACCAAGAGTTTGGACTGAACAAGCTTGTAAAAACGTTAAAAAAAACTCACTTAGTTCTTTAGATATACTGATGCATAATCAATCCAAAAAACTCATGGGGGTCGGAATAATCAAAGCGTTGAGAACGCTGAAGTGGTATTTGTCAAGGAAACCCAGTGTGTGGAATTAATAGTTTGAAAGAAACAGCGAGACATATTGTTCAAATATTGGCTTAAAAGTCAACCCACTAAGCAAATGAATACCTTTTTTATTGAAGGGAGAGTATTCATTACAAAGTTTGGTTTATTTTTGTATAAGTGGTCTCCTTTTGATCATGAAGAAGAAGTAGGAGTTACGCCCCTTGACAGTCGGATGCATGACGAATAGAGAGAAAAATCCTGTTGATATGTCGAACAAAATTGAGTTTGTTCCTGAAAACTATAATTTTGAAATATCTCTAGCGTTTTACATTTAATTTCCAACATTACAATCAATAGACGATTTGCCAATTAGGTTTGATATAAGCGATATTTCTATTTTATTGTAAGCGGCGCATCAGTATATCACGTGACACTGGACAATCATAACATTATTTCGGTAACAAATGCCGTATGTCCCGTTAGCAAATCCTTTAAATTTGGACAAATTCATAATTGAAAAGAAAATGACATATCAAAAAATCTATGGAAATCAAGTATTAAACAATTCATACATATTTCATGATATTGCCTTTGAAAAAAATAATCATAAACAGACAAAATATGCATTTTATAAAATCTTATTTAAATAAAAAGCATGTAGAGACTAAGAACAGACTTACCCTCTGAAACCTGCATAAAATTCATAATCCTGACCATTAATGATCACCAAAGTGGTAAATTAATATGAAACAAAAGATAAGAAGAGTCGATTTTATGTGACACGTGTGTGCTAATCTGTAAGAAGCAAGTACATTGCAGCTGTTCTAAAGGCCACCCACCCTGCAGTGCAATACCGAGATCAAAGGAACACCGATTTAACCCTTCACCCATTTTTATACGCCCGAAGGGTCGTATTATGTTATACCCCCGGTCGTCCGTCCGTCCGTCCTTTAGCAATTTCTTGTGTGTGCAACTACTCCTACAGTTTCCATCGGAATTATTTTAAACAACTTGCCACAATGAATCTCCATGATGTCTACTTGTGCACCTGGGTCTAAGAATTTGGATCGCTGTTTGCGTTCTGAAATTATCTGCCCTTGATTTCTAAAAAAACCAACTTTCAACTTTGAATTTTTGTCCAGGCCATAACTTCCATACATAAAAGTTATCAACTTGAAACTACATACACTGATAGAACACACTATGGAGAAGTGCAGTGCACATGATCCATAACTCTGCCACCTTTACTTTTTGAGTTACTGCCCTTTGTTAATTTTCAGTTTGAATTTTTGTCTAGGCCATAACTTCTAAAATATAAAAGCTATTAACTTGGAACTTCATACCTTGATAGAACCCATTTCGGAGAAGTGCATTGCACATGAACCATAACTCTGCCACCTTTATTTTTTGAGTTATTGCCTTTGTTAATTTTCAGTTATAATTTTTGTCCCGGCCATAACTTCCAAACTATAAAAGCTATTATCTTGGAACTTCATACACTGATAGAACACATTATGGAGAAGTGCATTGCACATGAACCATAACTCTGCCACCTTTATTTTTTGAGTTATTGCCTTTTGTTAATTTTCAGTTTGAATTTGTGTCTAGACCATAACATCCAAACTATAAAAGCTATCATCTTAGAACTTCATACATTAATAGAACCCATTATGGAGAAGTGCATTGCACATGAATCATAACCCTGCCACCTTCATTTTTTGAGTTATTGCCCTTTGTTAATTTTTTCAGTTTGAATTTTTGTAAAGATCATAACTTCTAAACTTCAAAATCCATCATCTTGAAACTTGAAAGACTAATAGAAAACATTATGAAGAAGTGCATTGCACAAGAACCATAACTCTGCCATCCTACTTTTTGAGTTACTGCCCTTTGTTAGTTTCCACTTTTAATTTTCGTCTGGGCCATAATTTCTAAAATATAAAAGATATGATCTTGGACCTTCAAAGACTGATAGAACACCTTATGGATAAGAGCAAATCATAAAATTTTTAACTTAGCCACCCTTATTTTTTTAGTTATTGCCCTTTAATATTTTTCACATATCATGGAGAATAACTACTCTTCATTCATGGCCCATCCGGCAATGCTGTTCATTTCACTGACAAGCCCCTTCGGGCGTATATGCGCCGCTCTGCGAAGTTCTTGTTTTTTTTAGTAAGACTTCATTAGTTTTAATACTCAAAATGAAGCTTAAAAGAAGTTATGAAAGGTCTGAAATTTGATCTGAAGCCACGTACGTTTCTTTTGTTCATGATCTATCACATGAAGTAATTCGTCAATAGGTACATGCCTGAAAGTGCAACAAGGATGTTTGATAATAGTGCTTTAAAATCACTAAATGGACTGTCCCTGTCTTTCTGAAGACACTAAACAGCTAATCAACCTTTTACCAAAGTATTTCAAGCGACCCGTGTAAAAAGGGGGCAGACGTGCTAATTTGCCCCACTGTCTGTTATTTGTCTCACTTTCTCAACCTTAACCCCCCCCCCCCTCCCCCGCCCCAAACCTTCGAAAAAACGTTATTAAACTGAAAGTAATCAATAGAATATGTAGTTCAGAAACATCTGTGAAAAACGAATTTTCAAAGTGTGAGAGAAAATATTTGGGGAAAAAGGGAAGGGCTTGCAACATGCATTTTCTCCTGTTTCAACAATCGTTTGTTTTTTATTTACTCTTTCAAAGACAATTACAACCATTTGGCCCACGTTTATTCAATCGTCTCCATATGCTAAGTATCTGGACGAGTCCAAAGTCTTGCCGTCGGGTTAAAACATTCTCAGTAACTATTTAAAACCCTATGCCACATAACCAAAGCTTTTTACGACCCTTAAAAATATAGTTTTTAAAAATGTTGTTGAACAGGGATAAAGTTCTAGTAACCAACCTTTTGTCCTTTTCCTTTGCTATCCTTACTAAGAAAATTTCATTTTTAAGCCACATTCAAATTGTTATCCGCAAAGACTTTCAATTTAGGCAAGTCTCAAATTTTTGTTTCGTAAAGAGTTGGTGAAAGATTCAGTGTTGTAAAAAATGCGGTGTGGGGGATAACATCAATATACCTGCAGTAGACCTTTCCTATTTTTATGTCTGATTATTCACCAATGTTTGCGTAATTCTGTACTGAGCTAAGTTTGTAACGTACAGGCTCGAAGTCCAGGGATCTGTCGTTTGATTTATTTAAACTATTAATGTGATAATTTTTCCAAAAAATCGTTCCAGTATCTGCTAAAAGACAGAGACAGTCTACTAACAAAAAACTGGGACATCATACATTTGAATTTATAGCGAAGATCCTAACTTTGAAATGACATTTTTAAAAATCTGTATAGTTGCATGTTTGCGATGTTCCTGATTGAAGTACCTTATAAGTTGACTATCGTAATAACAAAGTTTAATTCAAATTTCAAACCTTCCATTCCCTCTAGAAAAACAAAGATGTTAGAGATTCATTTTCAGGAAGCGAATACGTGCTATACTTGTTTTCATTGAAAAGCTAGTCAAGGGTTAGCTGGGTGTGTAGACAAGGTCCAAGGATTTTCTTTTTGGTTTTCATTTGTCATCTGAAGTTCTATCAATGTTGAAAACTTCAGTTTTGTAGTCTGCTAGATTTGTTTTTCAGTTAGCACCATTCCAACATTTTCAAAGAAACCACTTCACCTATCCATGCTTTCCTAGCATTTCTTCTCTTGTACTTAGCACAATGTTCTTCCCTAGTCACTGGCTACTCTCCCACACAACCAGCTGTGGCATCATCTAAACAATCATCAGTAGGAAGAGAGAAAATAATCCAGTTGCAGTGACTATCATATACGCGACCCATCACACAGAAAGGGACCTTCTGGGAACTGTGAAAAGTGTCAACCTGGTCAGACTGCACAAATTGCTTTAATGACGTTTTCTGTATGAAAAGTGGTCACTGTACCTTGTTGTACAATCATTTATAAATATCAACTTAAACTGACTGCACTATCGTTGATCTGTTTTCAAATAATTCATGTACAGAAATCCCAGATGGTCCCTTTTTGCATGACGGGTGACATATTTTCCCAGAGAAAGAGGCTAAGCTGGAGATTTGAACCAGTGACATCTTTTTTCTCAAGCCCTGTACATTAACCCTTTACCAAACGACAAAAGTTTAGACTGGGCCAAATTGAAAACATTTGCAGACGACAAAATAATTGTAACTCAAAAATTGAAATCAGTTTCCAGCAAGGTAGAAAACATTATGGGAAAAGGAGAAAATGCTGGTTACCAGCATTTTCTCTTTTTCCCACAATGTTTTCAAAAGACTTCTATCTCAAGGTTGTTAAAACCAGGGATTTTTTGGTAAAGGGTTAAGGAGTTGCAGGGCTAAGCTGTACTTTGAGAGGGTTGGGAAGGGTAAGAGAAACATCAACATAAACTGGACATCTTGCTACACCGGCAGCAGGCTGAATATCCTGACATTAAATCTTTACCAAACGACAAAATTCAAATGAGTCAAAACTAAAAGCACATTCAGATGACAAAAATAAAAGTGAGTCAAAATTTGTTTTGTGAAGGTTAGAAAACATTGTGGGAAAAGGAGAAAATGCTGTTTACCAGCATTTTCTCCTTTTCCCACAATGTTTTTAAAAGGCTTCTTTCTCATGGTCATTAACCCTTTCCCTAACAATCCCTGTTTTTTAAGTGTCTGCAGTAAAAGTATTTTGAAAACACTTTGGGAAAAGGAGAAATTGCTTGTAACGAGCAATTTCTCCTTTTCCCAGTGTTTTCTATCCTTTTTGAGAACTTTATGCAATTTTCCCCTAATTTTAAAATTGTCGTCTACAAACTCTTTCGGTTTGGAAGGGTCCAAAATTTGTTGCTTGGGAAGGGGTTAAAAGTTGGGATTGTGTGGTAAGGAGTTAAACAGAAAGTCTTTTTTTCACCTTTTTACAGATAAAATATGAGAGGCAGGCAAAAGCTTTGACTTCCGCTTACATACTTCAACAAAATACAGCCTTTGTCAGCAAATCTCTACAACAGGATTTACCCTTACACCAAACAATAATTATATGGACTGGACCAAATTCAAAGCAATCATATAAGACAAATTGACTACTGCTCAAACAATAATTTCTGTCTTCTGTGAGGTAGAAAACATTGTGGGAAAAAGAGAGAATACTGGTTACCAGCATTTTTTTCTTTTCCCGACATGTTTTCCAAAACACTCAGTATTTTCAAAAACCTTCTCTTCTCTCAACAGCCTTCTCTTCTTGTCACCTGCATTTCCTTCTTTTCCGACAGTGTTTTTGAAGACTTGCACTGTTTTCAATAGCCTTCTTGGGTTGTGTTAAGAGTGGAGATTGTATGATAACTAGTAAAGGAAATATAAAGACAAAAAGTCATAAAATAAAGTTTATTTATTTCTAAATACAGTTTTATGCATATTAATACATTTATTTTATAAAAATCTTCCAATAGACAATTGATTAACTCTCTACCAAACAACAAAATTTTAGACTTGTCCAAATTGGAAGCATTTGCAGACATCTAAATTAATGTGACTCAAAAATTGAAATTTGTTTTAGGAAGAGTAGAAAACATTGTGGGAAAAGGAGAAAATGCTGGTTACCAGCATTTTCTCCTTTTCCCACAATGTTTTCAAAAGGCTTCTGTCTCATGGCCTTAAAAACCAGGGATTGTTTGAGAAAGGGTTAAACAAATCATGAAAACAAAAAAAGTCAGTAGATTCATTTTTCCTGTTGAAAGAGCATATTGGCATTAAATTTTGACTGTTCCTGCAGCTAAATCTGACATTTCAACTCTTTAACAAATGATAAAATCTTAGACTGATCCAAACTGAAAGCACTTGCAGACAACAAAATAAATGTAACTCAAAAATTAGATTTGTTTCAAGCAGGGTAGAAAACATTGCGGGAAAAGGAGAAATGCAGGTTACCAGGATTTTCTCCTTTTCCCACATGTTTTCAAAAACATTCTATGTCAGCAACATAAAAGCTAACGATTGATTTGTAAAGGGTTAATAATTGATCGAATGGTGTTTAACACCGTTTTCAACATTATTTCAGTTATATCGCAGTGGCCAGTGCACCTATCCATGCATTCCTGTAGTTTCTTTTACCAGTACTTTGCATAATTTTCTTTCCAAGCCACTGGCGACTTTCCCACATGATCATCATCATAACAATGGTCAGCGATGAGTGAGGAATTCATCCTATCGCAGTGACCATCATCAAGGTAAGGGTTATACAAAATAAACAGGAATTTGGTTGAGATAAAGACTTAACTCATTACCAAACGACAATATTTTAGGTTTGTCAAAATCAAAAGCATTTGCAGATGACAAAATAAAGGTGACTAAAACTTTGACATTTGTTTTGTAAAGAGTACAAAACATTGTGAGAAAAGGAGAAAATGCTGTAAAAAAAAAGTCAACAGGAATTTGGTCGAGATAAAGAATGAACTCATTACCAAACCACAATTTATTAGGCTTGTCAAAATCAAAAGCATTTGCAGGCGAAAAGATAAAAGTGACTAAAAATTTGAAATTTGTTTTGTGAAGAGTTGAAAACGCTGTGAGAAAAGGAGAAAATGCTGCTTACCAGCATTTTCTCCTTTATCCACAATATGTTCCAAAGGCTTCTTTCTCAGGGTTGTCAAAAGTGTGGATTGTGTGGTAATAGGTTAAAACAAGTAAAAACTTGGGTTGGACTTGAAACATTCTTACATTTAGGTTTGCATGCTGCAATGCTATGGTATTTCTTAAATTTGGCCATCCATCCATTGGAATAAGATAAATCCTGAATCCCCAGCTCACAGCCGAGTTTCTTCACCTTCTTGACATGCATATTACCACTTACAACAATATTTTTTGAACTTAAGTCTGAGTACCAACGATAAAGGGTCCCATCCAGGCTCATGTGTTTTGGTGTGCTAGTCTGAACCCTGTAATCTTCTGAACCACTGGTCCATTTCTCTTTGTTTTTCAAAAAAGCCACTGAGTGTGGATGGTGGAAGACTCTTGTCCCATTTTTTCGTTAAAAAATTCACAACTTCTTCCCGAAAAATATTAAGTTTTTTTTGTCTCGTGCTTGATGATTTCTCTCTTCTCCAACGAGGTAAACTAGTTTCTGCGTTTTGCACCTCACTTCCATATTTACACTACAAAGATGGAAAGAAAAAAAATCATTAACCCTTGTTTACCTCTAGGAAAATGTATTTTGAAAATAATGTGGAAACGAGAAAATATTGGGAACCAGCATTTTCTCTTTTTCTGACAAATGTTTTTTTTTTTTCTATCAAACACTAAACCCGTTTTTGAACTACATTCCCAATATGTTTTCGACTCTGTCAAAGACAAATCTCATGCTTTGAACTACATTTCATTTGTTGTCTGCAATTCCTTTCTATTTCAGCAAGTCAAACTAGAGCTGTCACTTAATGTGACTTAATACCCCTACCAGCCCTTTGACAGAAAAGAGTGTCAAGTTAAAGGGGATATCATTCTTTAACCAGGAAGAGTTGACACTTGAAAAAGGCATATTGCAAATCTTCCATATAATGATTAATATATGTGCAAAGTTTCAATACAGTTAAAGGAAAACTGTAGGAGGAGTTTGGGACACAAAATTACTGGCATTTTGTACATAGACGGACAGACACACGGACAGAGACACAGACAAACAGGATGATTCCAGTATACCCCAGAAAACATTCGTTTTGTGTGGGGGGGAACAAAAATCTCTCATTGTTTTGCTAATTTATATAGAAGTAGTTTGTAGTTACCAGCATCTTCTCCTTTTCCCAAAATGTTTTCAAAAGGCTTTATTTCAGGGTTTCTGTAAATTACAGATTTGGTAAAATGGACGTACTGTATGTAGATACATTTTTATCTTGAACGTGTGAAGGATATATGTTTTCTTAACCTTTTTTTTTTTTTTTTTAAGAGGTCTAGTCTTGGCATTTGTTATATTTTGTAGGATTTTCATTAATTATTATTTACTCCGATCAATAAAAATGTGAAGTCAAACACAGTTAAAGACAGGTGAAGGTGTGATAAATATTATACTACATATTAATCTCTATATAAAAGGCTGAGTAGAATACAGAAAGTTGTACAGATATACCCATACTTGGAGTAATTACCCTTGAATCAAGTTATTTAAAAACATGAAAACTTGGTCACACACCAACACAAAATTATAATGATATGACATCATTAAAAGAAATTAAAGTAACTTGATAATGAAAACTCGAGTTTAAAAAGTGCTCTAAAAGATGAGGTGTCGATATGACCAAAGTTTGCAAACATTTTTCCACCGGGGATCGAAATGACCAAAATGTGTCGAAATGACTGGGTGTCGAAATGACTGGGTGTTCAAATGACTACCATTCGATAGAAACAAGTTTTTACAACTGTATTGATACTACACTCTCTCAATTATGTTATTTTTTTTTTTTCTTTATTTTCTTTTCAACTCACTTAAAGTGTTGTATTGAATATATTTCAAATTTTTCTCACAATTCAAACTTTTATCCGAATATATCTGCAATCCGGATACTGAACAAATGAATCTCGTTCATGTTTACTGTTTTATTGTCTTTGATATGGTTCATATGCAAAGTTATAAAAGTGTTTACTTAAAAAAAAAAAAAGAAACATGCGACTTACAACCATTGGCACCCGTAGAATCGTAAAGAAATCATGGAAATAGTGCCATATCTTCTCTACCAAGCTTATTTGCTATTTCCGGTTTGTTCCTTTCGCATCAATTTTTGTTTGTAACACCAATTTACATTGCTTTCTCTCCTTAATTTGTTTAATTTGTTGCTACTATCGCTTATTTTCATCCATTTATCTCCACTTTGGTTTGCTTTTTGTTCCGGGCTGATACTCTTGAAAAATATAAGAGTCTTGCGAGAGAATGATGAACAACTAATGGTCGAAGGGAAACAACTCGTACAAAATTTTTTAAGTAGTAATGCTACAGTTGCCTCCCTTATTGGAGAGGAAAGGGCTTATTTCTAACTGCTTCACATCGTGAGTACGTGCATACGATTGGATGGTACGCCTACAAAACAAAGACTCCGCCCAAAACCTCGCTTTAGCTAATTCCGGAGGTGCTAAATTACTGCGGCTACAGTATGTGCATTGTATGTGCGGAAGGCGGGACATGGAACCTCCTCTTCCTGTCTCTGGTCCTTATATGCCTGTGCACCTTACAAAAAATGCTAGCCAAGAGCAAGCATAAAACCGAGGACGAATAAACACGGTAACGTCTGTAGAGACGATCCGTTTGACAAACGATTATTTTTCATCTAGGTGTAACGAATTTCAATCAGTTCATGTGGTCAAATTGTTAATTTTAACCGTTCTAAAAACGACATACCGCCAGACAGAAAAAAAGAAAAATTGGTCAAACTTATTATTTTTCTTAACAGGCGGCAGGTATTCTCCCGTTTATTTCATGTTAATTATAACCGCCAATATTTGAATTTGGAATTCAATGTAAGATCGCGCTACAATAAAAATGCAACATTTGGTTACAGATATCATTGAGGTAATAGATGTTCGGTAAATAAAATTAATGAGTTAATGATAACCACTACGATAACTTAGTGCAAACTTACAAACAAAACTATGTTTTACATTCAATAACGATACCGACATATATCGCTAAATATAGCAGGTCATTTTATAGCTCAACTTCAAAAACATAAATTGGCTTATTTAGGAAGATGATGTTTAGTTAAAATAAATCCCAATGAATATCAAACCGTTCCCGTTACAAACCCATAGAGCGCCAAATAAACAAGAGATAACTTTAGTCTAAAAAAAACTTTCCGAACAATTAAGGTACGTTTTAAAATTGCATAAAATTGTCCAGAAAGTCTGAGGAAAGTGGACGCTGTAGGTCAAAGATCGGATTGAACGTTCTGTGCAGTCTGATCATTATCTACACATACCATAAAGGCAACTTTCATTACATATGGCAATTTGAAGTTTTCGTTTTTACGCGCCTTAGACATCGAACCTCTGTCGACGATTTGAACAAACAGTTTACCGGAACTAGAGCGCTCTAGATTTAGCTTGTAAAGATTTTAACTCTATCCAAATAGGCTTAACCCTTTCGGCGCCTTAGGCCAAAGCAGAGACTTTTGCGGACGACATGGATCAAGATCAGACTGCACAGAACGTGCACAGAACGTGCAGTCTGATTTTTTATCTATGCCGTCCGCTGATGCAGTCAAGCCTATACAATCAGAATCTTTGTAAGTTTCAATAGATTGTATTTATAGCCGTCCGCTGGAATTTAAGTTTATTTATTTTTCACGGAAAGATTTACGAAACAAGTAAACTGTGTAGACTCAGAATCAGATCGTACACTCTGTGAAGCGTCATTTTAAACTATGCCGTCCGCAAGCTTCACACCTTTGCAAATGGCGATTTTTAAAGAGTAAAACCTTTCTCGGTGATTCCATTCGAATTTCAAGTAGAAAAAGCAGGAAATAATCTTATTTAAAACATAGATTCTAGTGTTTTGTATTAAAATCAATATCAATGACACTCTTATGTTAAAATTAATTGAAATCTTCATCAAAAGCAGATTAAAACGTTACATGCACGTCACCTTTTTCCTAGTGTTGTGTTTAGTACTTTGATCCGTCAAGCGTCTAGGAGAAATGATGAAGGGCGGATCATTATAAGGGAGGCTACTCTTGCTTCACTCTTACTCCTAGACAGTACGAGTTTCCTCCCCTAGACCATAATTTTTTTTTTTTTAAAAAATCCCGGCTGCGATAGTTTTGCAGCACGAGTCTATGGGCATCATTTATTGGGTTGACTGACAAAAGATATAATTCGATATTGTAATTAAACTGTATCTAATTGAGAAAAACGGCTATTTATCTATTTTTTTTGTCATATATGAAACAAGGAAAGTCATATTTGCACATAATTATGTAGACTACACCGTAGCTTATTTAAATCGATGAAAAATTTTGTCAAACCATATGCTTGTTTATGACTCTTTCTTATACATTTTAATCAAATAATTCTCATGGAATTTAACCATTTACAAGACAGTCCCGATACTTAGGGACAGTGTTTAGGCTTTTGGAAAACATAATGAGAATCTTGAGGAAAATTGCTGGTTACATGCTATTTTCTTTTTGCCACAATAATTTCATATCCTTTGCAAAGTCTCTTTTGAGAAACTTTTGATCAACTTCTATCTGTAAATGTTATAAATACTAAATAGTACAGAACTTTTATAGTCTGGTAGATTTGTTCGTTTAAAATTCAACTTTTATCCTACTAAGTAACTGAGATGAAACCTTCAAAACTGATAGTAAAAACCAAAATTTGGCTATTTCAAAGGTATTTTTTTCAGGATAAAATATAGCCTTATTGGACAGTGTAGAACAAAGATCAGACTATATGTTCTGTGCAATCTGATCTTGATCAACACTGTCTGCAAAAGGTCCTTGAGTTGCACTGAGCAGCCTAAGAGTTGATATAATAAAATACTTTCAATGATATCACAGCTGCAGCCACTTCACCTATCCATGCTTTCCTAGCATTTCTTTTCCAGCATTTCTCACTATGTTCTTCCCAAGCCATTGGCTGCTTTCCCACATAACCATCTAGGGCATCATACACAGGTTATTCAGAAGCAAGATAGGAATGTATCCTGTTGCAATGACTATCATAAATTCTCTGAGAGAAATTGGCAAGCTGGAGATTTGTACCAGCAACATAATCCCTCAAATGTTGTTACCAGCTGAGCTACAGAGCATTTTCATCTTTTCCCACAATGTTTTCAAAAGCTGTTGATTTCTCAGAATAATTCTCCTTTTCTGGTCACAAGCGTTTTCTTCTTTTCCAACAATGTTTTCAAAAGCCGTTTCTTTATCTGACAGACTTCTCTTCTGGTCACTAGCATTTTCTTCTCTTCCCACAATGTTTCCAAAAACCTTCAATGTTTTAACTCTGTGTTTTACAAGACGACAAAGTTTTGACCTCGTCCAACTTGAAAGTATTTGCAGACAAGAATTTAAATGTGACTCAAATAATGAAATTTGATCCTGATAGGGTAGAAAACACTGTGGGAAAAAGAGAAAAATGCTGGTTCCCAGCATTTTCTCCTTTTCCTGCAGTGTTTTACAAAGGCTTCTTCCTCAAAGGTGTTTAAAGTCGCCATTGAGTTGTAAAGGGTTAAAAAGCCTTCTTTTTCTTCAAAGGCATCCTGTCTAGTTATCAACATTTTTTTTCTTTTCCTACAATGTTTTAGAAAGCCTACAGTGTTTTCAAAAGACTTCTCTACTTGGGGTTGTTAAAACTCAGGATTGTGTGGAATGGGGTAAAAAGAATGACAAGATAAAAAGATAGAAATTCATAAAACAAACCTTATTTATTTAACAATTCGGTTCTGTACATATATATACATGTATTTTACAAAAATATTCAGTTCTGTGTGTGTAATTACTGAACTCTTTAACCACAACAAAATTTTAGACTGGTCTAAATTGAAAGCACTTGCAGACCACAATATAACTGTAACTAGAAATTTGAAATTTGTTTCCAGCAGGGTAGAAAACATCTAAAATTTCTTTTAGGGGATAACTGATAGTCATTGTCACAGGAATCATTACTCTCCCAACACCGGCTAGTGCCTTGGCAATGGTTATGTGGGAAAGCAGCCATGGGTTTGGAAAAGAAAACTATGTGGAGTACTGGTAAAAGAGACTCCAGGAAAACATGAATAGGTGAACTGGCCACTGCAATGTTATTGAAATAATACTAAAGTGGCTCTAAACACCATACAATCAAAACAATCAATTGTACCAGCAGGTACAACTTTACCAACTTTTTCCACACAATCCTGTTTTATCAATCCAGATGATGAAGGCTTTTGAAAACAATGAAGTAAAGGAGAGAAACGCTGGTAATTAGCATTTTCTGCTTTTCTCACAATGTTTTCTATCCATTCCAAGACATATCTCAACATTTTGTTGACATTTAATTTGTTGTCTGCAAATGATTTCAATTTGGACTGGTCTAAAAGGCACCAATCGCTCATTTTCCCACATTGTTTTCTATCCTTTCAAAGAAAACTTTCCTACTCTGTGCATCACGCAATTCGTCATTATTAGCCTTTTCCCTATTCAAATATTACTTTAGCCACAAATTATTAATTTACAATAAATCTTAATCCATGTCGGTCAACCATAATTTAATTCTTTACAAAAAAACAACAAAATTCTAGACTTGTCAAACTGAAAGCATTTGCAGACAACAAAATAAATGAAACTCAAAGAATGAACTTTGTTTCCATCAGGGTAGGAAACACTGTGGGAAAAGGAGAAAATGCTGGTTACCAACATTTTCTCCTTTCCCCACAATGTTTTCAGAGTCCAAATTCCTCAGGGTTGATAAGAGTTAGGATTGCTTGGTATAGGGTTAAAACAGTTGAAGAGGACAGTTTGAATTTAGCTCCATGTTTTGAGATTTGATTTCAAAATGGGTTGAAAACATTGAAGGATGAAGAGGAGAAAAACCTTAGATACCAGCATTTTCTCCTTTTCCATCAGTGTTTTCTGCTCTTTTAAATCATGTATCTCATAATTTTAGCTACATGTAATTTACAGTGTGCAAAATATTTTAACCCTTTACCAGACGACAGAATTTTAGCCTTTGTCCAACTTGAAAGCATTTGCAGATGACAATTTCAGTGTGGCTACGGTGGTGCAAATTTTCTTTAATAGGGTAGAAAACATTGTGGAAAAGGAAAAAATATATGGTTACCAGCATTTTCTCCTTTTGCAACAATGTTTTCCAAAGACTTCTTTTCCAGGAGCATCAAAAATGGACATTGTGTGTTGAAGGGTTAACTTGCAAAATTCTGTAGTCTCAATTATCATGAGTTAACCCTATTCCAAAGGACAAAATTTTAGACTGGTCCAAATTGAAAGCACTTGCGGACGACAAAATAAAAACCTAATTGAAAAATAGATTTTTTTTTCCAGTAGGGTAGAAAACAGAGTGGGAAAAGGAGAAAATGCTGGTAACCACTATTTTTTTGAAAGGCTTCTATCTCAGGGTCGTAAAAACCAGGGTTGGTTTGGTAAAGGGTAAGGCATTTTGTTATTTTTACAGAATCAAAGTACTAAGTTTCTACACATGGTAGTTATCTTCTGAAAGGGACATACCACTAGCTGAATCTGTTTCTTCATAAATGACTTCACAATGGTTCTACAATATGGTAGATGTTTGAATGCTAATTCTGTTTCTTCAGTAAAGTTTAAGTGCTGCAAAAGTTACAAGACAACCATTAACTCCCCGAGCAATTCACATGCATATTGGCAGGACCCTGCCACCATATTTTCTTGAACATTTATGAAACCATTATTTACAAGCACTGAGCATCACCCAATAATGCAATAGATACTGCTTTTCAACAAAACAAATTTAAACAATGGTGATGAAAAAAAAGATAATTGCTTGCCAGGTTACTTTTCATTGTCTTACTTTATTTTGAGCCATAAAAGATTTTTAATGTTTATATTTAACTCATTACTAAACGACAATGTATTCAGTCAAAGTTATTTGTTGTTCAATAAAGAAAGAGCATAGTGCAGAATGTTTAAAATTAGGGAAATGGAGAAATTCTTGGAAATTCTTCTTCTCTGAGACCACTGGTCAGATTTTGAAATAATAAATTGACTCAAGAAGTATGGCTCTGGTGAATGGGGGCTACTTGCACTATAGGGAAATGAAGAAATTCTTAAAAATTCTTCTTCTCTGAAACTGCTGGTCAGATTTTGAAATAAATTCACAGAGATGTTTCATGGGCGACCCTTTTCAAAAACTGTGTGTGAAATGACTCTGGTGAATGGGGGCTACTTGCACTATATGGAAATGAAGAAATTCTTGGAAATACTTCTTCTCTGAAACCTGTGGTCAGATTATAAAACAATTTCACAGCAATGTCTCTTTGGTGACCCTTTTCAGGATTTTTTTCACGTTATTTTGATTCATCTAGAAACATGGCTCTGGTGAATGGGGGCTACTTGCACTATACAGACATGAAAAAATTCTTGAAAATTCTTCTTCTCTGAAATGGCTGGTCAGATTTTGAAACAATTTCACAGAAATGTTCCTTGAATGACCCTTTCCAAAAGTTGTTTGCGAATTTTTGATAGGTCAAGAAACATGGCTCTGGTGAATGGAGGCTACTTGTGCTGTACAGAAATTAAGAAACTCCTAAAAATTCTTCTTTTCTGAAAATGCTGGTCAAATTTTATAAAGACTTTTAGAGGTGACCTTTTGAAAATTACTTGGCAAAATAATGATTTTGTTTCCAGTGTTTCAATACCTCAAAAAAAAAAAAAAAAAAATATAACACCGACCCTATCATATATGGTGATTGCTGAGGTACTGTAGACCAAATGTTCACAACTAGATTGAAAAAAGTAATTTGTCCAAAAACAAATTTTTTCGAGTCTGATGAGTTGGACACGGGATTTTCACACCCCTGTCTTGAATACAAAGCTCAGGTCCAAACCTTTCAGCCACACACACAAGGACACCATTTGTAACTGTCACTTTTCTTGCACTTAAGTTTGAGTTCAGCAAAAACAGTTTCTGTTCAAGATTTTCATGCTTTCCCAAGTCAGAGCTCCAGATAAGAGGGAACGATGGTTTTCTAAATCCTTTAATTTTCTTCAAAACCTTATGTTGTGTATCCTCATTAGAATTGTCTCAATGAGACAATTCTAATGAGTACCCACAACATAGGAATTAGTGGAGAATTCATAATACATGTATTTTCAATTTTGAAATCAAAGTTTCTGCCTCTATCTGGAGCTATGCTGGGTGCTACCGTCCACCAAAGCAACTTTCCACTTAAGTATTCATCCATTTCTCTCTATTGTTTAGTACTCCACTTCTTTATTTATGAAAGGTGTGACATGCATTTCTACTGAAGCGATAAAAAAAAAAAATTCAGGCATTAGATCTTATGCAGCACACGCTGACACATGTATAGAGAAGATATTCAACTGATTGTGCACGATATGAAAAATTTGGTGCCATATTTTCTTGAAAATTTATCACACCATTATTTACAAGCATTGAGCATCACCCAACAACCCAATAGATCAATTATTTTTCAACAAAATTAAAAACAGTGATGAACAAAGGCAATAACTTGCTGGTCATTTCTCATTATTTTACTTATATTGATCGAGCCACAAAACAATTCCAACAATTACATTCATATTTCAGTACCTTGTACGCCAGCTGTCTTTTCTGAAGACTTTTCTTGTTTTTAAAACATCATGGTGAATGACATTTTCTCCTTTTCCAACAATGTTTCTTCCCTTTTCAGAGCTCAAGATAAGAAGGAATGATAGTACTTTGAATCCATCGAAATCAAAATCACCCCTTCTATCTGCAGCTCTGCCTTTTTATGGCAAATTCTATCATTCCAACTGCATTTTATCTTACACATAAAGAAAATTTAAGAAATTATCTACATGAATACATGGGCTGACAATGCTTCAGCACCCTATGGCCAAAACAAACATACAAAATGTTTCTTTCAATCTGACAGTAAGTTTGGAAATCATGTTATAGAGCTGACTTTAGATTTGATGGTCAATAAGGACCCAGGTTTATGTACAAAATCTGTTGGCCACTTGCATCACAGATGATCAGGCATGCATGTAACAATTCACTATGCAGTTCACAGTTTCAGGCTAATACAGATACATGTAACTGTCCCCAAAGGCTATATATATGAACATACTTTTTGACTGGTCGCCTTTGGTACAGAGACGATCAAGACAAAACCAGTTGAAAGTTCCGCAATGTGCGCAAAAATTGTCCTCTCATAAATTCACAAAGAGGGAACAAACCAGGATTTAAACATATCTGTTGCTTGAGTATCAATTAACCCTTCATTTGAAATACAAATATTTTGAATTTAAAAGCTTAACACAGAGAATTAAAACCATGCATTTTGTCTGTTACTTCAATTGTTTACGTTCCCAAATACACGCAAAATGGCCACCATCCATGATAAATTTCCCCAGTGTTTTTTCCGAGATTTACATGTAATAGACGACTTCTACAAGCTCTTTATGTAATGAAAGGTTTGTTGTCTTTGGTCATGTTTATTATTAAAATCTCAGTTGCATTTTGCTGCAATACAGATTTAACTGACGAAACACAAAGTCTGTATAGCGCTCTACTTTTGCTATGTACTAGAAAATTTATAATGGACTTGGTACACAATAAATGTCCAAATATAAAAAATATCACCAAAGCGTTTCGTTATTGAGACTAAGCTTCAAACATCCTTAAAAATTCTATGTTCTTTTGAAACCAATATGGAAATAGGAGAAAATACAGCATTTTTTTTCACTTTCCCACAGTGTTTTCTTATCTTATCAAAGACAGAAGTCACCTTTTGACAAACTTTTAGATTTGTCGTCAGCTAAACCTTTCACGTTGATGCAGTCAAAAAGTTCGTCATCTGCTAAATAGTAAAATGCTTATCAAACCCTTCCTCCATTTTTTGTGTTATTTATTTTTCCAAAATTAAATGAAGTGTTCTATGAACAGGACTTTTACACTTCTTCTACAAAGCCAAACTTTTACCCGAATATATCTACAATCCGGATACTGTGCACATAAAACTCGTCAATGTTTCATGTATTTCGTGGGGGGTATTTACAGTTCATATGTGAAGATACACACGATTTTTGTTTTTAAAAATGACCCACGACTTAAGACCCGAAGCACCAGTCCAATCACAAGATACCAAGGAAAAACTTTCTTGCTTTCTTTTAAATTTCCTTCGATTATTTCCCGCTCGTTCATTTCGTATCAATTGATTTCCGTTACGCACATTTTCAGGTCTTTTTGCCCAATTTCCTTTTCTTTCTTGCATCTTCAGCCTATTTTCGTCCATTTTATCGGAGTTTTTGCTTTGCTCTTTGTTCTGAATCGATTTTTGTTCACAACGTAAGACACTTGAAAGAGAACGGTGAACGAATAATGGTCAAAGGGAAGCAACTCGTACAAAATTTTGTAATTAGTAATGCCAGAGTTGCCTCCCTTATTGAAGAGGAAAGAGCTTATTTCCGACTGCTTCACGTCCTAAATAGCCACATTCCTTGGAAGGTACGCCTACAAGAGACAGGCTCCACCCAAAGCCTCGCTTTGGCCAGTTCCGGTAATGTTAAATGACTGTGGCTATAGTATATGCACAGTTACATGCAGAAGACGGAACATGGAACCGCCTCTTCCTGTCTCTGGTCTGTATATGCCTGTGCACCTTACAGAAAAATGCCAGCCAAGAGCAAGCGTAAGTAAAACCGAGGACGAATAAACACGGAACTTACGTCTGTAGAGACGATCTGAGGGTATGTATGACAAACGATAATTTTTCATCTAGGTGTAACGAATTTGAATCAATTCATATGGTCAAATTGTTAATTTTTAACTTTTCTGAAAACGACATGCCATCAGGCGGGAAAAAAAAAACATTTAGACAAATTAATATTTTTCTAAACAGGTGGTAGGTATACAGGCCTAATCTCCCTTGTATCTCATGATAATTATACCCGCCAATATTCGAAATTGGAATTCAAGGTAAGATCTCACTCGAGTAAAAATGCACCATATGGTAATTAATTGTAAACAGATATCACTGAGGTAAATCAAAGCGTTGAGAACGCTGAAGTGGTATTTTCTTTTTCAAAGACAATGTATATTACAACCATTTGACCCACGTTTATACAATCATCTCCATATGGTAAGTATCAGGACGAGTCCAAAGTGTTGTCGTCGGGTGAAAACATTCGCAGTGACTATTTAAAACCCTATGTCACATAACCCAAGCTTTTTACGACCAGTAGAAATATAGTTTTTAAAAATGTTGTTGAAAAGGGATAAAGTTCTAGTAACCAACCTTTTCTCCTTTTCCCTTGCTACCCTTCCTAAAGAAAATTTCATTTTTAAGCCACATTCAAATTGTTATAAAGACTTTCAATTTGGCCAAGTCTCAAATTTTTGTTTCGTAAAGAGTTGGTGAAAGATTAAGTGTTGTAAAAAATGGGGTGGGGGGAATAACAGCAATATACCTGCAGTAGACCTTTCCTATTTTTATGTCTGATTGCGGAATTCTGTAGCTAAGTTTGTGGCGTACAGGCTCTAAGTTAAGGAATCTGTGGTTTGATTTATTTAAACTATTAATGTGATAATTTTTCCAAAAAATCGTTCCAGTATCTGATAAAAGACAGAGACAGTCTACTAACAAAAAACTGGGACATCATACATTTTGAATTTATAGCGAAAATCCTAACTTTGAAATGACGTTGTTAAAAATCTGTATAGTTGCATGTTTGCGATGTTCCTGTTTGAACTACCTTATAAGTTGACTATCGTAATAACAATGTTTAATTCAAATTTCAAACCTTCCATTCCCTCTTGAAAAGAAATATGTTAGAGATTCATTTCCAGGAAGCAAATACGTGCTATACTTGTTTTCATTGGAAAGCTAGTTAAGGGTTAGCTGGGTGTTCGTTTGATCTCAGTATTTCTCCGTCAAATTTGATGATCTATATGAAAAGTTGTTGTGTTCTTTTTAGGCACCGACTAACACACACATGTGTCATAATTAGACTAAATTAAGTGTTTATCCCGTTTAGTCTTACGTTGATCACCTGTAAAGGTTTGGAATTGTTAAAAGCTGTGACGGAGGGTAAGTCTGTTCTAATTACTGGCGCCAAAAGATGCATTTTTCTGCTCGAACATTTTTTTTTAAATGCATTATTATGTAACCTGGGTTAACAGGTCCCACTTTAAAATAACGGTATATTTGCGCTAATTTCCGTAGGAATGGAGGGGGGTATTTGTTTATTTCAAGTTAAACCTTATAATACTAAATAAATTAAATGCCACTATTTTAGCTGATAGTAAAACCTCAAAAATTATTTCAAAGGAATATCTCGAGGAAAAATATCTCCGTATCGGATAGTGTAGATCTAGGATCAAACTGCACGTTCTCCCTGGTATGATCTGACTCTATATTGTCTGCAAAAGGTCATTGAAATGCGCTTGGTAGCCAAAGGGTTAATGCAGTCTGCATACAAAAAGCTCTATCAACACGCCCGGCAGGAGACAGCGCTTATGATACCGCTTTTCTCTCTGAACTCTACCGAAAAATTGATAAAACAACAGTTCTTTTTTGTGCATGTCTTCGAAAAATATAATTTATAAAACTAACGGCCCGGCCGTTTTAGGTCGTTTGTCTCATTTATCGCGTTTAAGGTGTGATCCATTTAAATAACATGACACTTTCACTATTCGGGTATATACAGGATTGGGAAAAATGGTCGGGTGGAAAGGCAAACTTGTAACTCGTGGTGACGCGTCAGTAACGGTAAATACATCGATCTATAAATATTCATGAGCAATCAAATGGAGAAGCGCGCAATCATAGGACGAACAAGCCATGGAACGAATTGGTTTAAGAACGAAAAAGCCCAGGGTCAGTTGGCAAATTTTTATCATTGCGCCAATAAAAGGCTATTAGCGAGATAAGCTATTTTCAATCAAAAATAAGTATCTCAACGATCGATGGCCTCACCCAATGTATTTTAATATGCCATTTCAAGTTACATATCTGAGTGCCACCGTAAAAGTCATTTGCCTGAGAAAAAATGAGTTTAACTGGGTTTATTTTCTTTGGCTTTGCACAAAATAAGATACATGGTTATCAAAATTCAATCTTGAACTCATAGTGGTATTGTCTTCGACAAATACCACAAAGCAGACAACATAGAACATAGAATTAAGCAGACAATATACACAAAGAAGGATAATGGAACAGGTGTTAAAACGCTGACATTGTAGATAACTTTATAATGGCTACATGCAAAAGGCATAAGTTCATGGTACTCAGAAATACCCGACTTTCCTCCTGGTTATTGGCTAAATATGTTATCATTTAAAACAAGATTTCTTGAAACATTCACTTATTTGAACACCCCCCCCCCCACACACACATTGCTTTAGGACAAAATGATGAAAACAGGTACCTTTTTTCAAAAGCTACGCCAGGTGAAATATACAGTATAATTTATCCATTTTTATGATTTGTATGGTCCAAATAGAGATGCTAGATTCATTTCAGTCAAAGAACTCAAAACATAAATAACACCTATGTTTAGTCTACCTTCAAATTAAAATGTATGGGCCATGTTGAAATGAAACTTAAGTAACAACACTAAATATACACCGATTTGTAAATAAATACAATTGAGCTAATGGGTATAGCATGCTGAATTGAGATATGATCAATCAAAATTTCATCAAAGTCTATTTACTCATTTAACAGCTATTTCACAAAACATTCTTGAACGGTTTTGTCTTCTTTTTCTATATTATCTGTGTTTTATTACCTGTTCATTACCTTTTTTTGTGTATTTTGTCTGCTTAACTCTGTGTTCTATATTTTCTGCGTTTTTACAGTCCCCAAGCCATATGTAAACCTGTGTTCAATAAAGTTAAAAATCAACATTTATACTGGTCATTGCTGAGCAGACTCTACAAAAAATGACAAGAATTTGAGAAAAAGATGTTATCAACTATCAGATGAATGAAATGTTTAATGAATTGGTCCAGTGATAAAACCTAGTTGCAAATTTTTACCGTCACCTTCTATAAGTACTTTCAGTACTTAAATTAAAAGGAGTAGATCCGCCCTGTGTTCTATAATATATGGTTGTTGCAGACCAGGACATACAACTTAGGTTCTATAAGGCTTTTGTTTTTAAAAGGAATAGATCCGCCCTGGGTTCTATAATATATGGTTGTTGCAGACCAGGACATACAACTTAGGTTCTATAAGGCTTGTGTTTTTAAAAGAAGTAGATCCGCCCTGGGTTCTATAATATATGGTTGCTGCAGACCGGGAGATACAGCTTAGGTTCTATAGGGCTTGTGTTTTTAAAAGGAGCAGATCCGCTCTGGATTTATAATATATGGTTGTTGCAGACCAGGACATACAACTTAGGTTCTAAAGGGCTTACGTTTTTAAAAGGAGTAGATCCGAATTGGGTTCTATAATATACAGTTGTTGGAGTTGGGGACATACAGCTGAGGTTCTATGGGGCTTGTGTTATTTACAAGGACTAGACTTGTGCTTGGCTCTATAATATATGATTGGTGCAGACCAGGGCATACACCTTACACTATGGTCACAATGTAAAACTGCCGCCTGCCGATTTTTAGACATCGGTGGATTCTTAAAATTGTATGCCGCCGGCCGATTTTTTACAAATCGGTGAGAGTTGTCATAAATAAATGCCAGTAAACGGCCGCCTGGCGGGTTCCGGGCGGCGCCAGGCAGTTTCTTAAGTTCGAGGGGTATGGGGCCGTTATCAGGGTGTCGGCCGGTGGCAGTTAGGCGACAGGCCGGCAGCCGTCAGATTTTACCTGCCACCGCCTGGCGACCTGGCGGATATCGACCATTTACACCTGACACCGCCCGGCGATCGGGCGTTCGAACTGTCACCCGCCCGCCTGATAATCTGACGGCGGCAGGCTGGTTTACGGGGGATATGTAAAGCTAGATTGCTCTCGTATCACTACAAAGTGTTCATCATTATTATCAACCACAAGATAAACAGATCTAATTTTTAAGAATGTTTTCCTTCCAACAAGTTGCCCCCTAAAGGCAAGGGGCAGGACAGAGCGCCAGCACTGAAGCACAAGAGACCAGAGCCCAACTCAACAATACTCAAGTCTATGAGTTGCTCTGGTGCTGTTAGAATCGCCATGATAACAATTTTTTAGTGTGAATAGCCTCGAATTTATATTCAGAGGCCCGGGAGTCTGCACTCGGCTGATAGCCATTCTGCCACCTACCAACACCGACAGCCGCCTTCCATCTGCTTTTCAATCTCCGCCCTGCCGCCAGCAGATATTTTGAAATCGCACGTTGGCATAACGGTAGCAGGCCGGATGCTGGAGAGTGGCAGTTAGTTCCTACCGATCGCCGGCCGAGGATTGAAGGCCCTAGAACCCCGTGACAACCGAGTAAAAATCCCGTCTGCCGCTTGATAGCCACCGCGCGTCTTCGAAATGCGCCCGGCCGGCGCTCTGACGACAGGCACAATTGGAAAAAATTGGCCGGTGGCAGACAGAATTTTAACTTTTTCTTAAAAACTTCATCGGCGTCCTGGCGGCGTCTAAAATGCCGCCTGCTGATTGTGCCTGCCACCGAGCCGCCATTGAGCTGCCACCGGCCGAATTTGAGTCAAAACTGGCAGTTACCACGCCGGCAGGGGGTATTTACTGATTTGTGACCGTACTATATTAGGTTCTATGTGGCTTCGGATTACGTATTACTCGTATTTTTTTCGTTTTTAGATATATTTATGGACATCACATGATACGTAATACTTTTCTAGAAGTAACAGACCGTATTCTCTTAAAAGAAAAGATATTTGACTCTATACGTAATCCGAAAATACACTTCCTGGTCAATCCTGGCTCTTCCCGTGACGTCAGCGAATGGTCTCCTCGATGCAGAGAAATTTAAAAAAAAATGTAAAACATGATGGATATCTCCGGTTAAAAGGTGTCTACTAAGGAATCGCCGAATGTCGATGGTATATTTTTCTGTTGTCTAGATCGCTAGGCTAAAAGAAATTATGATCAATGTTTGTTTCGTGGGTGATTTTGGGTGGGAAAGGCTGTCTTGTTCTAGCGCCGGTGTAATGCAGAGAAATGACCCCCATTACAAAATGCCCATTTTCTCGACGTAGAATAATGACCCATGGGTCATTTCTCAACGTCGAGAAATGACCCCCGGGTCATTCCTCGACGTAGAATAATGACACGGGTCATTTTTCTACGCCGAAAAATGACCCATGGCTGATGATGGCTCATTCCTCTACGTCGAGAAATGACCCGAGGGTCATTTTGTAATGGGGGTCATTTTTCTGCATTACACCGGCAACCGAGGCGTTGCATCCCTTATGTTTATATAATAAAGGGGAGATTTTTTTTTTTCATGTTTGATCATTTATTTTGGTTAAAGAATGTCAAATTCCTGTGTTTAGATCTACATCTAGCAGGTTAACGGTTAACAGTTAACCCTCTACCACACAATGGCGACTTTTGATACCCTGTGGAGGATATTGTGGGAAAAGGAGAAAATGCTGGCAGTGGCGAGGCTGCCCTGTATGCATGTATACGCACGTGCATACCCAGTCTAAATTTTGTTTTTATTTTGCTTATGTAAAAAAGGCTTCTGAGAGCTCACTTTTATACCTCTATATTGCTTTATTTTCATTTTCGCTGCTCCTGGTCCCCCCATAAGGGACTCTGCACCCTTAAACCCCCTTCCAATATGCAGACTGTCATTTAGGATTTTCTCCTTTTCCCACAATGTTTTCTAAAGTCTTCTTTGTCAGGGACGTCAAAAGTAGGGACTGTGTGGTAATGGGTTAAAAAGGGTTTTGTCACAGACCATTTTGGGTGGGGAAACATCAAAATATAGAAAATATGTATTGTGGCAATTGTTTTATTGAAGTTGCAGGTTCAGTTTGATTTGATAACAAAATGCCTTATCACAACAGTAAAGCCCTGTCCTCTTTGCACAAGGTCACCAGTAGGTCAACAAACCTTTACCAGAACTAATCAAAGTGCAGAGGTTCTCTTGTTTTATATGAAAAGGATTATAGATTATGTAAAGAAACAATCTTTACCGCTTTACCAAACGACACAATTTGGGATGTGACCAAACTGAAAGCATTTGTAGACAACAAATTAAACATTGATGAAATGATGATTTCTCTCTTTGATAGAGTAGAAAACACTGAGGGAAAAGGAGAAAATGCTGATTACCACATTGATGAAATGATGATTTCTCCCTTTGATAGAGTAGAAAACACTGAGGGAAAAGGAGAAAATACTGATTACCAGCATTTTCTCCTTTTCCAAAAGGTGTTTTCCAAAGACTTCTTCTTTAGGGTCGTTAAAAGTCATGATTGTATGGTAAAGACTTACCACCATAAGAACTAACCTTCAATACAACAATGAAATCAAAACGAATAGTTTGAGAGAAGAAATTTTTCAAAGATTTTACTTTATACCATAAAAGGAAAATGAGTCTCCCATAAAAGCCATGTTTTTTGACGGATCTTTTTTTTAAGGAATTCTGTAGACATCTATCTAAGGAACATTCCTGCAAAAAAATTATGCTATCCAATTAGCGGTTTGGGAGGAGAAGATTTTTAAAGATTTTTTACTTTGGTTGCCATGGCAACCAGAATTATTCATGGAACACAATTATTTGAAGGAATTTGAAAGAGGATCACCTAAGGAGCATTCCTGTGAAATAAGGTAAAAATCCAGTCAGTAGTTTCTGAGGAGAAGATTTTTAAAGAAAAAGTTTACGGACGCACGCACGCACGGACGAACGAACGAACGTACGCACGCACGACGGACACAACGCCATGACAATAGCCTGCTAGCCTTCGGCCAGTGGAGCTAAAAATTGCACTTTTGAACCACTATGAAATTGTCGTCTGCAAATGCTTTCAATTTGGGTAGGTCTAAAATGATGCCGTTTGGTAAAGGGTTAAAACTCTTACAGTTGCAAATATACAAAGTTGACATCTTTTGACGGCTGAAAAAAAAAAACAACTTGAATATCTTTTTTTTATTGTTTACATGGCTAAACAAACCCATGGACGTTATATACAGATCTACTCGTAGATCCAAGGTCAGTCTGCATTTCCTGTGCTATCCATCTTGATCTACATCTTTACCATCTACAAAGCTCCACCTTGGTTTTTGTAATTCCATTGACTTACAACACATGAAAATGGGCATCCAGGCATTTGCGTAAATTGTTGTCTCAGATCAGCACTCCTCGCAAGCTAATCCGACATGGCACTTTACAATTGCATTAGGTTTTGTGCTACAGTAGACTTGCAAAAAAAAAACAAATAAAAAACTAGAGGCGCTTGAGTGCCTGTATCGCTCCACAGGCCTGATTTTTCTGTAACGGTGAAGAGAAGTTTTTAACAATTACCATTCATTCCTGCATTTTAGGTCACTAAAGAAAACAAGAGGGCCAAGATAGCCCTGGATCGCTCACCTGAAATTTTGAGATGACCATAGTCTATTTTTTTTTTAGGTATTGAAACATTGGAACCAAATTTATAATTTTGCCAAGCAATTTTCAAAAGGTCACCTGTAAAGGTCATTTCGAAATCTGACCATCAGTTTCAAAAAGAAGAATTTTTAAGAATTCTTCATTTCTGTATAAGAGCAAGTAGCCCCCATCCATGAGAGCCATGTTTCTTGAGGGATCAAAATTACGAACAAGTTTTGAAAAGGGTCACCCAAGGAACATCTCTCTGAAATTATTTCAAAATCTGACCAGGGGTTTCAGAGAAAGAGAATTCTAAAGAATTTCATCATGTCCGTATAGTGCAAGTAGCCCCCATTCACAAGAGCCATGCTTCTTGACGGATCAAAATTATATGTACAACTTTTGGAAAGGGTCACCCAAGGAACATCTCTGTCAGATTATTTTAAAATCTGACCATGGGTTTCAGAGAAGAAGAATTTTCAAGAATTTCTTCATTTCCATATAGTGCAAGTAGCCACCATTCAATAGAGCCATGTTTCTTGGCCAATCAAAATTTCGCCAACAATTTTAGAAAAGGGTCACCCAAGGAATATCTCTGTGAAATTATTTCAAAATCTGGCCAGCGGTTTCAGAGTAGAAGAATTTTTAAGAATTTCTTCATTTCTGTATAGTGCAAGAAGCCCCCATTCACCAGAGCCATGTTTCTTGACGGATCAAAATTTCGCGAACAATTTTTAAAAAGGGTCACCCAAGGAATATCTGTGTGAAATTATTTTAAAATCTGGCCAGCGGTTTCAGAGAAGAAGAATTTTTAAGAATTTCTTCATTTCTGAACAATTTTTGAAAAGGGCAACCCAAGGAACAAGTCTGTGAAATTATTTCAAAATCTAACCAGCTGTTTCAGAGAAGAAGAATTTTTAAGAATTTCTTCATTTCTGTATAGTGCAAGAAGCCCCCATTCACCAGAGCCATGTTTCTTGACGGATCAAAATTTCGCGAACACTTTTTTAAAAGGGTCACCCAAGGAACAACTCTGTGAAATCATTTCAAAATCTGACCAGCGGTTTCAGAGAAGAAGATTTTTTAAGAATTCCTTCATTGCTGTGCAGTGCAAGAAGCCCCCATTCACCAGAGCCACATTTTTTGACCAATCAAAATTTCGCGAACAATTTTTGAAAAAGGGTCACCCAAGGAACATATCATTCTGTGAAATTATTTCAAAATCCGACCAGCGGTTTCAGAGGAGAAGATTTTTAAAGAATTCCTTCATTTCTGTATAGTGCAAGAAGCCCCCATTCACCAGAGCCACATTTTTTGACGAATCAAAATTTCACGAACAATTTTTGAAAAGAGTCACCCAAGGAACATATCTGTGAAATTATTTCAAAATCCGACCAGCGGTTTCAGAGGAGAAGATTTTTAAAGAATTTGCTAAAAAATTCCATTTGGTTGCCATGGCAACCAGAGTTTTTGATGGAATCAAATTCTGTGAACAATTTTTAAAGAGGACCTCCCAAGGAACATTTCTGCCAAGTTTGGTCCAAATCCGCCCAGCGGTTTAGGAGGTGTTGATGATTAAAGAATTGTTGACGACGCACGATGGACGACGCACGACGGACGACGCATGACGGACACCGGGTGATCCTAAAAGCTCCCCTTGAGCACGTTGTGCTCAGGTGAGCTAAAAAGCTATGAAAAACATTGTGAGAAAAGAAGAAAATACAAAAACCCTGCATTTCTTAGTTTTACACAATAATTTCTACCCTTTTTGATACAAGTTTAGTAATTTGAAGATTTATTAAGTTGTCTACAACATCTTTCAATGATGGCCAGTTATAAAAATTTTGTCTTCTGGTTATAGTTAACTCATTACCAATCAACAACATTTTAGGGTTATCCAAACGGAAACCATTTGTAGATGAAAAAATAAAAGTGACTGAAAATTTGAAAGTCGTTTTGTGAAGGGTATATAACATTGTAGGAAAAGGTTACCAGCATTTCCTCCTTTTCCCACAATGTTTTCTAAAGTCTTCTTTGCCAGGGATCAGTTTGACTGGATAACAAAATGTCTTATCACAACAGTAAAGCCCTGTCCCTCTTTGTACCAGGTCACCAGTAGGTCAACAAACCTTTACCAGAACTAATCAAAGTGCAGAGTTTCTCTTGTTTTATATGAAAAGGATTATAGATTATGTAAAGCAACCATCTTTAACGCTTTACCAAACGACAAAATTTGGGATGTGACCAAACTGAAAGCATTTGCAGACAACAAGTTAAACATTGATGAAATGATGATTTCTCTCTTTGATAGAGTAGAAAACACTGAGGGAAAATGAGAAAATGCTGATTACCAGCATTTTCTCCTTTTCCAAGAGTGTTTTCCAAAAAGTTCTTCTTTAGGGAAATTAAAAGTCAGGATTGCATGGTAAAGACTTACCACCATAGGAACTAACCTGCAATACAACAATGAAATCAAAACAAGTAGTTTGAGAGAAGAAATTTTGCAAAGATTTTACTTTATACCATAAAAGGAAAATGAGTCTCCCATAAAAGCCATGTTTTTTGACGGATCTTTTTTTTTTTAAGGAATTCTGTAAATCTCTATCTAAGGAACATTTCTGCAAAAAAATAATGCTATCCAATTAGCGGTTTGGGAGGAGAAGATTTTTAAAGGTTTTTTACTTTGGTTGCCATAGCAACCAGAAATATCCATGGAACACAATTATTTGAAGGAATTCAAAAGAGGACCACGTAAGGAACATTCCTGTGAAATTTGGTAAAAATCCAGTCAATAGTTTCTGAGGAGAAGTTTTTTAAAGAAAAAGTTTACGGACACACGCATTGACGAACGAACGGACGAACGGACAGATGGACGCACGACGGACACAATGCCATGACAATAGCTCGCTGGCCTTCGGCCAGTGGAGCTAAAAAACCAGAGCTGTCACTGGATGTGATTTAATACCCCCACCAGCGCTTTGACAGAAAAAAATGTCAAGTTCAAGGGGAGATAATTCCTCAACCAGGATGAGCTGACATTTGAAAATTGCATCTTGCAAATTTTCAATATATGATAATATATGTGAAAAGTTTCAATACAATTGAAGGAAAACTGTAGGAGGAGTTCTTGACACAAAATTGCGGATAATTCCTTTTCAATTTCTTACCCTCATTTCCCTCTAGAATATACCGTAACATTGTCCAAGACAATAGCAATGGTGGACAATATTCTACTTTGACACCTAGTTAAAGGTGACAGATACAAAGACAGTATTTTCTGTCTTTTCCACAATATTTTTAGCCTTTAAAAACTTAATACCATTAACACATTTCCACACGATCACAAGTTTTAACCACGGTATAAAAGAAGGCATTTGAAAACATTGTGGGAAAAGGAAAAAATCCTGGAAACAAACATTTTCTTCTTTTCTAACATGTTTTCTATCTGATCCAACACAAAAATCATCAATCCAGTTACATTTTATTTGTCGTCTGCAAATCTTTTCAATTTGGACCAGTCTAATTTTTTTGTGGTTTAGGAAAGAGTTGAGCTGCACTGAACTTGCCTTCTGCAAATACTGTCTATTTGGGCATGCCTTGAATTTATTCTTTTCGTAAAAAGTTTGTCTGTTTGGATTGGCCACTACTTTAACTCATTACCAAACGACAATATTTTAGACTGGTCCATATTGAAAGCATTTGCAGACGACAAAATAAAAGTGACTGAAATTTGAAATTTGTTTTGTTTTGGTTACCAGCATTTTCTCCTTTTTCCACAATGTTTTCTAAAGGCTTCTTTCTCAGGGGCGGAGGGATTGTGTGGTAATGGGTTAAACACTTCTACTAAGTTTGTGCTCAAACTGAAAGTTTTATTCATGCTTGAGCTAGTAAGTCTACCTTTATCTCAAGACAAACTTTTAGCCTGGACCAAACTGAAGGCATTAACCCATTACCACCACACAATCCCTACTTTTGACGCCCTTAAGAAAGAAGCCTTTTGTCGTCTGCAAATGCTTTCGATTTGGACATGTTTGGTATTGAGTTAATTTGCAGATGACTTTCAAAGTGGCTCAAACAGTTGAAGGTTTTCTTTAGTTGGGTAGGAAACAATGTGGGAAAAGGAGTAAATGCCGGTTACCAGCAACAATGTTTTCAAAAGACCTCTTTCCAAGGGTAGTTAGAAGTCAGCATTGTGTGGTAGAGGGTTAAAACTTCAGTAACTATTCACATATTACAGTTTTCAGCACCTGATTTAGTCAAACAGCATATTAACCCATTACCACACAATCCCAGTGACCAAATTTTCAGTGACTTTTATTATGTTGTCTGCAAATGCTTTCGATTTGGACAAGCCTAAAATACTGTCGTTTGGTAGAGTTAACAGAGTCCATAACCCTTTCTTGAGTAACAAAATGCTAGATACCAGTTTTTTCTCCTTTTCATAAAATGTTCTCAAAAACCCCCTTTCTTATGATTTTAAGACCCTCTATCTAACCGTGAAGCTGCTACTAAGCAAGATTCAAGGACCTTTTTCGTGGACAGTGTGGGTCAAGATCAGACTGCACAGATCTTTGTTTTTCTACGTCCAATACAGAAATTCTCTGTTATAGCGACATTTGGATGTTTTAACCCTTTACCAGGCGACATAATTTTAGCCCTGTCCAAATTGAAAGCATTTTGCAGACAACAATTTCAGTGTGGCTCAAATGGTGCAAATTTTCTTTGGAAGGGTAGAAAACATTGTGAGAAAAGGAGAAAATTGGTCACCAGCATTTTCTCCTTTTCCAACAATGTTTCGTAAAGGCTTCTTTCTCAGGGTCATCAAAAGTAGGGATTGTGTGGTAATGGGTTAAGTTGGCTTGAAAGTTTAACAAATAACCACACAATCCAGTCACTTTTATATTGTTGTCTGCAAATGCTTTCAATTTGGACCAACCTAAGATTTTGTTATTTGGTAATGAGTTAACTTATTTAGCAGGATAAAGGGTATTCTAACATGACACGCAATTTCGGCTCTATATACACAGTGCAACGAAAGCGTGGCAAAATCTGAGCCAATCCATGCAGAGTGAAGTCATTCTACATGTATATCGAGTGACGTCATTCAATGAGTGGGTTATTCAATAAAACATAATCTTCATCCACATTTTTACTCTAAGAGTCTAAGTTTTAACTTGTTTTCCTGAACTTGTTTTCCTTTCATTAAGAATTGGCCATGTTAGAATCAAAATAACCTTCTTTCTATCGTGGTTTATCATTCAATTAACCATATTGTAACTTATGAAGCGCAATGAATAAACCACTTGGGCTATCACCCTCGTGGTTTATTTATTATGCCTCATAACTCACAACTGTGGTTTATTGAATGAAATACCACTATAGGAAGATTATTTCTTAAATAAACATAACAAGGATGGTTAGACTGAATATCAACTCTTTAACAAACAACAAAAATTTAGACTGGTCCAAATTGAAAGTGCTAGAACAGAACAAAATTAAGGACACTCAGAAATTGAAATTTGTTTAGTGATGGGAGAAGACATTGCGGAAAAAGAAAATGCTGGTTACTAGCATTTTCTCCTTTTCCCTCAATGTTCCAACAGGGTTGTTTTCCCAAGTTGTGAAAAACAGAGATTGTCTGAAAGAAGGTTAAGTATCTTTGTAAATAAAATGTATTATTATACTGCAAAGAAATTTCTTGTGTTCAGATAATATGCCCAGAACATATGTGTCATATACACTGGCAAAACCTACTTAAAAGCAGTTTCCCTTTCGGCAGCCTCATATCCATGACTACACTTTCAGCACAACATCCAACTTGGCACTGTCAATTTTGTTGATAGGATTTGTGGGCTCTTATATAAACATCTTGAGTAACAACTGTTTAGCCTGGAGAAAATTTGAAGTTAAAAAGCAGGTTGTAGTGTAATGTAAAGAGTTACCTCCCTTTTAATGTTACATACATCATAACATGTATTACTTAACCCATTACCACACAATCCCTACTTTTGACGCCCCTGAGAAAGAAGCCTTTAGAAAACATTGTGGGAAAAGGAGAAAATGCTGGTAACCAGCATTTTCTCCTTTTCCCACAATGTTTTCTACCCTTCATGAAACAAATTTTAAATTTTCAGTCACTTCTTTTCTGTCATCTGTAAATGCTTTCGATTTGGACAAACCTAAAATTTTGTCATTTGGTAATGAGTTAAACAACTTGAAATGAAATGAATGACCTTTATTACCATGTATTACACGCTTTCATTGTCCAAACTTAGCTTCGGCTAGTATCGACTGCATGCGGAACTATGTAAACGTTTTTTAACTCTTTATGCGGCTAATAGATTCAGCTGGTCTTTAATGAATACTTAGAATACCTAAAATAAACATGATTTTGTTGGTTTAAATTGGCAATATGCAGCAGTTGACAGAGATTTATGATGCACTTTCTGAGGTCTGATCTTGACCCAAGTCATCAACAAACCCCTCTTCTGTAGACTATGGCACAGTAATGGTCAAACTTAACAGAATTTCCTTTCCGATTATGCCCAATGATATAAATATTCTCTTTTTATTCATTATTTCCATATAGGTGTGTTTCAGGTGAATTTATTAAATAATATGAGCTATGCTTTGGGAAAAGGGTCTTAATACATCTGTGAGAACTATCAACCCAGGTCAGCCTGTGCAGTTCATGCAGGCGGATCTGGGCCAAAACTTTTTGCTATTGGTCAGTTTTCTGTATGTCAAGGCACCAGTGTACCTTATGATACATCTGGTTGTTATATACTACTCAAAACTTGCTAGGGATCACCCTAAAAGATCCGCTCTAAATATATATGTGGCATTTATCATGTATGGTTTTACAATAAGTTACATTGCCACACTGATCAATGAAATGACCAGTGGAAATTAATCTGTAAGCCTTTACCTCACAATGCTGACTGTTAAAGACACTGAGAAAGAAGCCTTTGGAAAACATTGTTGGAAAAGAAGAAAATGATACCAGCATTTTCTCCTTTTTCAACAATGTTTTCTACCCTATTACATACAGCATAGTGTACGATGCATTTAGTTTTTGGTCAGTGCACGTAATTGCTTTCAACTTGGACAAATCTAGAGTTTTACAGTATGGTAAAGAGTTCATGCAAAACTTGTAACTTATAAACCCATACAGCAATTTCAAAGTGATCCCTATCAAAGTTTGAGTAGTATACATGTACGTAGACAGTTTTGTGGATCCCTAATTATGTAATGTATTGCATGGCATAATACATCACAGAAATACATTAGGCCCCTGTTTGCCAGAGCACAGCTCATATGTGAATGACATTGTGCAATCTTTAGTTGTTGTGTTGGGGTTTAACGCCACTTTAACAGCTAAGGTCATATCATGGCGGTCGGTGACGCACATGTGTTTCCTGGCTTTCTCATACCAGTACTAACACTACTTTCTTTCCAAAGCCACCAACTTCTTTTCTCACATGCTTCAGCAGAGGTGAGAGGCGAAAATATGCCGGAAAGAAAGTTGGCCACAACCGGGTATCGAACTCACAACCTCCAGGTCATGAGTCCGACACGCTCCCACTGAGCCACCTGGGCGGGCTGTGCAATCTTTAACCCTTTACAGGGCATTGCCAACTTTTAATGAGCCTGAGAGAGAAAGCTTCGAGAGAAAAGTAGAAAATGCTGGTTCTCCTGTTTTCTAACTTACCAGAGAAAAACTGCACCATCTGAACCTCATTGAAATTGTCGTCTGCCATGCTTTGAATTTGGAAAAGGCTAAAATTTTGTTGTCTGTTAAAAGGATAATGTATGTCCAAGGATACTGGTCCCCCTTTATGCTCATACATTAAAATCTGTCTTTGTAAAAGATCAATGTATGGTCACAAAGTATTATCTGCATAAATATTGCAGGGGTGTCATTGGATACCATCCAACTCATTGTAGCCAGCTTTAGGACTGTGTGTGTATATATAGTAATTTGCCATCATGAAATTATTGTCATTGTATAGAATGCTAATGTGAATCAAGTGTATTAAAAATATGAGTGCCATTGTCACAATTTACGCCGCCACATTGCAAAACCTCGACAGTATGCAATCGGTCACATAATGAGAAGTATTCTGTGAAAATTTCAACCAAATCTTTCAAGAAACTGGGAGGAGTTGCATTCACAAGAAATGGACATGTGTATGAATGGACGAAGGAACAGGTGGATGGATAGATGTACAGATGGAGAAGATAGTGCCAATATACTTCGCCCCCAACTGCGATGTATGGCAAAACTATGTATTGATTGATTGAATGGTGTTTCATGTCGCTTTCAGCATTATTTTAGTCATATCATGGCAACAGCTCATAAAATTATTCATATTTTCCTGGTTTTCACCAGTACTAGGCGTAAAACTATGTAAAAAAACTACTGTCGGTGAAACTATTTAAAAGAATTATAAAAAGAAAAAGCATGATAATCTGAGGCCTCAGGATGATAAAAAACATCCTATCATTGTAATGTTTAGACAATCCATACAGTGATATATGAGATAAATTCAATTGCATTGTTGGAAAGTAAATGCACTGTTATTTGTAAACTGTCAAGTTACTGTTTATAAAGGAAAGCACCTAGAAGGTTTAGAAAGAATAAAGTGTTTAAAAGTCCAATCTTTCATTTGCTTATGAGGGAAAGCAGCTAGTGGGTTTAGAAACAGTACAGTGTCTACAAATTATTCTTATTTGCAATATGTCATGTGTTTATTAAGGAAAGCAGCTAGCACATTTAGAAAGAAACAAGTGCTAAAAAATACAAGGTGGCAGACTGGAGAAAACATCGGCTGCTACCAAATAAACATCACTGGAACAAGATAATTAATTTCTAATAAAATTCTGCCTTCACTCTGCATATCATGTCATGTCAAATCATTAATGGGAGATGTCTGTGAAATATTTTCGTAGTCAGAAAAGGGGTTCAAGAGATATTGTAGTACATGTTGGCTTTAAATACAAACTTAAGCTTGTGATACCCTGCTTAGAATGTAGTCCCATCAACGTAAACATGTATGAATTATCTTATAAATTAAAGGCACAATGATCTGGAGTGCACAGGCAGACAGACAGACAAATGTAAGAAGGATCTCAATTGGACTTTGAGAGCCGTCATAAGTGACAAACCTTACAATTTGGAGAGATCTAAAATTCCATCAGTTTCAAAGAGTTCAACATTGACTTGATAGAGCTTGACTCAAAGTAAATTCTAAGTCAACATCTCACAATAAAAGCCTCTGGTGGATTTGATCAAAGTGATAGTCTTAGATTTAATAAATTTTGGAAACATGTCCAATCAAAATAAAACCGTATGATCGACACAAAATATTCCAAAAATCAATTGCTCAGACCTTTTTACCTGAATGGGTAGTTTTCTTGCACTGTTCAGTATCCAGGAAATTAAGGTGGTGTTGTAGACATTGGTAGGCAAGAACTAAGCAAAATAAACACTAGCTTTGGTTCAGGAAACATTTTCTTGTAACATAGACAAGGTACTACTTTAATTCTCCGATCTTTAAGTTATAGCTTGGGTCTTTGTCAGCGAGTCTAATTCTGATAGGGGTCGAGGTTTTTATGTATAAATCTTTGGGGGTGTTTAGATTCCCTTCCATATAAGTAATGTTTGAACAATTGTAGGCAAGATATCATTTTATGCAAGCTAATTACTGGTATGGGTCCAGGCAAACATGCATCATAATGTTCTTTCTTACTGGTATGGGTCCAGCACCATAATGAACAATGGTAGAAATTGCTATACCTCTGACAAACTTGGGTTAAGCTTTTTTAGTCAGATTGTTAAATGATACATCAATGAACTTATTAATGCCTCTCAAAAAGAAAAGGCAGTATAAGTAGCTTCTATTGACCATGTAAGCAATATAAGTAGCTTTCACTGACTTTGCAAATTAAACACAGCTGCCCCTGAATAGATCGACAACTTTTCTAGATTGCCTTGATCCGTCATTGGTGACAGCATTAACCCTTTGTTTGTAGGCTATTTTCAACTTGAAATTTACCTGGATTTCAACTAGCGTAGATTCTACTGATTTTGCAACTTAAACACAGCTCCCCCTGAATAGATCGACAACTTTTCTAGTTTGCCTTGATCCGTCATTGGTGACAGCATAAACTCTTTATTGGTAGACTATTTTCTACCTGAAAATTACCTGGATTTCAGCTAGCACTAAAGTAGCTTGTATAAAATATCTTGACTACAGTTATTCTAACTATTGACTCATACTGGTGAGAATCTTACTCTTCCCAAACATTCATGGACAAAAAAACCCAGAAAACCCAAAAACAATACGGGTATGAATTCCTAATCAAGTTTATATTTCATGTATACTTTACTAGTGCAGCAAAATCACCCATTTGGCCAGGACTTGTCTGAGCAATTCATTTCAAAGACATTGTTTATTTCAATGAGGTCTTTCCATATACATGTATTTCAATGTTATTAACTAACTGATGTCATTTTAACAACCCTGAGAAAGAAGCCTTTTGAAAACGTCGTAAGGAAAGCAGAAAATGCTGATAATTTTGTCGATTGGTAAAGATATCAATGCTGATACTAGAGGAATAGAATCTAATCTACATAAGTTAACATGTTAAGAAGAGCCAGAAGTCTTTTATGTAGTTTGAGTTACATTATGTATTTCAGCTACATGTAGATATTAGCCAGATTTTTTGTGTAGTTTTAGTTATGTTACAGTAATAATTATCATTTGAACTAGATACTTGTTTGAATAAAATCTTCCATCAATATGATGATAAAGGATGATTGCATGTTATGTGAGACCTCTGCATGTTATCTGATTATGGTAAACATTTGTGTGAATTACTTTTTCTATGATTTGGTAAGCAGTTCGGAGATTAAACAAAAATTATGACACATGGATGGACAGACAGATACAGGCAAATTCAATGCAATCAACATGTCTTTCCAAAATAAATTTTTGGGAGACATAACCATGCATACCAACTTGTCATTGGAACAAATGCATTTGAAAACTTTTCTGTAAAAGACTGGTTCATATATTGAGTTCTACAATGAGTCTGCTTCAGTTTAATAATGTCAACAAAGATATGATGGCCCCTGGGAATTTTTAAGGAACATTTTCATGATATATTTAAAATAATCTATAGTATATACATATTTAATATAATCTATAATATACAATACAACATATATTATCTTATGCAGACATTCTGAGTATATGAGGCCTTACCAGGGTCCAGACTTTGGCTATAGGTCAAATTGTGGTAATTTTCTTCATGATTCACCTGGTATTTAAACACAATTAATTCAAACTGTGTGACAGCTTGCTTTGTATAATGCATTACAAAGTTGCATGAAGCTCCCTTTCCCAAGAGTGCTGCTTACAGTATCAAAATCTACTCGGTACTTGTGTCTTTTTGTGATGTTTAACAAGCAGTACAGGTTCTGATGACATGATTAGTGTGATTGATCTTCAGAACTGGACAAAGTTCAAAAGATATTTATCGGCATCAAATTCTGTGTTTTCGAACTTATAACTGCAGCAATGACCTCGACATTACAGACAGGTATGCAAACTTCTACTCTGCACGCCATCAAGCATCAAGACTGATATGTGTGGAATAGTATTAAGACGAGGCAAAGTGTTCAAAAGATATAGAGTAGACCTTTATCTCTTGGCAGAATAGACATTGACATGCAGCTTTGATGCAGGACAACAGTATAATGCTATGTAACAAATATCTATACATCAGACCTTATGGTCTTAAAAGAGATGTTTATTTTAAAATGTTTACTTATGTCACTTTCTGTAAAATATGTGTACTCATATGTTTCTTTTTGCAAAATATGTGTACCTGGGCTTTGATCTTAAGGGCACATTTCGAACAACTTGACTAGGGACCACATTATGATACTACTGTATTCATCACGCCATAGGCTCCATGGTTTCAGACAGGAACAAAAAATATGAATGAATTTCTGAAACAGAACACAAAGTAAAACAGGTGACCCCTTTGAAGGCCCTCTTTGACCCAGAAGCCTATTTTAAACAACTTGGATTTAAATGGAATATTTCATAAAGATGAGACCAAATATCTGGCTCATGGCTCATAGTTTAAGACAGGAAAATAAAAAGAAAATGAAATTGTAACTCTGCAAAATAACTGACCCATGTTAGTTGGTTATTTCCGTTTATTTATCAATGCTACCGGTTGCCCATCTAAGTGACGCCCCCAGAAGACGGTTAGTTGTTACGGGGGACAGTGCAAGGATACAGGTCGAAACTACTGGGAGCTTCGCCTGGTTTTTTAATGTGCTGGGCGTATAGCACCGTCACACAGGACCTCGGTTTAATGTCTCATCCGAAAGACTATTAGTAATTTTTCAGTTGGCCAGCCGGAGATTCGAACCCACAACCTGTAGTGACCAGAAACATTGTGTTCATGAGTCCTACGCTCTACCTACTGAGCTGTATCGGCTGGTACTGACCCATGTGCAGGACCTGTTTTGATGATGTTATACAAGACCATGTGATACTACATAATATCAACACACCAGGCCTACTGGCTTTAGAGGAAGTTTTCGTTATTTGTATAATGACTATTTCTATTTTTTGGAAATATGGTTATCCTGGGCATGGCAATCTTTTATTGCATATGACCAATTTTAATAACTTTACTGACCATCGTGATTCAAGATAAATGTAGCAAAAAAACAGAACAGTTATTGTGTACAACACCAAACCCTTGGAAAAGGGCCATCTTTCACCAAGGACTCAAGAACATTCTTTTGATACTGCTCACATAAATGCAACACTTAAGGCCAAAAACGGTAGCAGTTTCAGCCAAGAAGATTTAAGTAAAACCTTTAGAACTTTATATAGTTCAACAGACCTGGATATAGAAGCTATCTGTCAGAATGGATGGACGCTTACTTGATTGATTGTATAGTATAAATTGGGAGTTTTCATAATTATGCCAGTTATAATTATAGCTGCTGCAAGGCACCTATCCACGCTTTCCAGGAGTTTCTTTTTTCCAAGTCACTGGCTGCTTTTCAACATAACCAGTATTGAAACAATGATAAGCAGTGAATGAGGAATGAATCTGTAGCAATGATTATCATCAATCCTAGGAAAAAAAATTAACAGATCTGGGGATCGAACCAGTGACCCATTATTCTTGATTCCCATATAAAAACAGGGCTCAGTGGATAGATGGACATATAAAATATGCAAAAACTCTTTAAAATTACAGAACTACATGTACATGCACAAAGAGAGACATTTCTAACACAGCCATCTTTGACCAAGGATGCAAGCCATTAAACAACTTTTAGATGAATACTGATCTTTTGATGCTATACGCTAGATATTCAGGCTGTGGCCTAACATCTCCATTTTTCAGCAAAGAAGAATGAAACTAGAGCTGTCACTGAATGCAACCTTATGCTCCCGCCAGCGCTTTGACAGAAAAAGGCAAATACAAGTATTTTGTACAGACAGACACACCAATGGACACACAGGTTGATACCAGTATACCCTCGAAATAATTTGTTTTGCGGGGGGATAAAAAAAAATCTGTGACCCTTTGTGCAGTACTTGAACAACCTTTTAGAACTACATGTACAACAGTAGACCTACAGAACAAGGCCATGTTTTACCCTTGTTCAGGAATTGAACAACTTAATAATAATTAATTTTTAAAGATACATACTTAATTAATATTCAGAGCTTTTCCCTTAACATCCCTATAGTTTCAGCCATAAAGTTAAAAAAAAGTATATAAGTCCAAGTACAACAATAGACCTTAGGAATGGGACCATCTTTGACCCCATGTGTAGTACTTGAACAACTTTGATGAATAAGTATCTTTTGATGCTAGATACTTAATTAATATTGAGTTTCTGATCCAACATTTCTAGTTTCAGCCAAAAAAATTAAAATAATTATAGAACCCCCAGTGTACATGTACAAAAACCAACCCTGGGAACAGGGAAATCTTTGACTTGAACAACTTTGAAAATATATATATATATATATATTTTTATTCTATATACGGGTTATTAAGACTCTCACATACAATATGTCATGGATTCAGCCAAAAACATTAAACACAAGAGTGCCATCATCACAATATATGCTGCCACATCACAAAAAACTGACAATATGCTATATGTCGCATGATAGGAAACATTCTGTGAAAATTTCCTCCAAATCCATCAAGAAATGTTGGAAGAGTTGTATTCAAAAGAAACATATGTACATACTGACACAAGGACGGGCAGATGGAAGGAATTACAGCGGGGAGAAGATGACATAATGTTAAGTCTGGCAGTGTATAAAATAAAACCAACTCGGAGAACCCAGAGTACAACAAACATTGGAAAAAACTCATTTGCAGAACTTGAACAACTTAGATAAACAATTCTCTTTTTATTTTATATACTAGATATTCAGAATGTTAAGTCTGTAATTTCAAAAGTGTCAGCCAGATAGACTTTAGAAATTATAGAACCTCAACTACAACAACAGACCATGAGAAAAGGGCCATCTTGACCCCATGTGCAGGACTTGAACAACTTCTACGAATAGTTATGTTTTGATGCTAAAAACTTACTATATAGATTCTTTGGACTAACATCTTCATACTTTTGGCCAAAATTGCTTTTTTTAAAAAACTTACAGAACAAAATCAGACAACAGACCTTGGGAACAGGGTAATCTTTGATCCCATGTGCAAGACTTAAACATCTAAGGTAAATAATGATTACCGTTGCTTGATACTTACCCAGCATCTCCGAAGATTCAGCCACAGAGATTTAAAGGGCATCTTTGACCCTATGCGCAACTAAGCTAGAAATGCTCCTGTAATGCTATGTACTGAGTATTTAAACTTTAGGCTTAAACTCTCTATAAAAGATTAATAGAACAAGACGGCTACGACAGCCCTGTATAGCTCCACTAGCTTATAAGTCAAAACTTTACAAGCCAAACATTACAATACTTGTCCAATTGGCTTTAAACTTGATGAAACACAAAATATTCTTCTAAGTCATTTCAGAGAAGATGTTTGAAATAAAAGTTAACCCATCGATGGAAGGGCGACCAGACGGACAGACACACTACAGACACCAGGTCATGACATAAGCCCGCTGGCCTTCAGCCAGTGGACAACTAACTTATGTAAATTCCAAAACAGATACATCAGCTCAGACAGCATTCTATAAAAAGTCCTAAAAATACTCTCAATATACACTACTTCTAAGTTTAATCAAAATTGGACAGTAGTTTCAGAGAAGACGTTTGAAATAAAATTTAACGCACACATGCATGGGCAGATGCACGATGGACCCCTGGCCATGATATAAACCCGTTGGCCTTCAGCCATTGGAGCTAAAAACTATATTCACTTATGTTACTTCCAGCACAGAATCCTAAGTTCAGACAGCATTCTATAAAAAAATCCTAAAAATCCTCATAATATGCACTACTTCTAAGATACATTGGTACTGGGCAGAATTCTTTTAAAAAATCATGAAAATTTCCCTTCATTCATTATGTTACTTCCAACATGGATAGTTCTGTTCTAAACAGTATTCTAATAAAAAATCTTAAAATTTCCCTAATTTATACCTTACTTCAAACACATGAAGATTAAAAAATCCTAAATTTTCCCTCATTCATACCTTACCTCAAACACATGATACATTGGTTCCAGATAGTATTCCACTAAAAAATCCTGAAAACCCTGTACTGGACAGAATCCTCTTTAAAAAATAATCCTAAAATTATTGTCATTCATTGGTACTGCGCATAATTCTTATAAAAAATCATGAAAATTCCTTAACCCATTACCACACAATCCCTACTTTTTACGCCCCTGAGAAAGAAGCCTTTTGAAAACGCTGTAGGAAAAGGAGAAAATGCTGGTAACCAGCATTTTCTCCTTTTCCCACAGTGTTTTCTACCCTTTCCAGAACAAATTTCAATTTTTCAGTCACCTTTATTTTGTCGTCTGCAAATGCTTTCAATAAAGATACTTCTGTTCTAAGCATTATTCTATTAAAAAATCCTGAGCATTCCTTCATTCAAATGTTACTTCCAACACAGATACTTCTGTTCTAAGCAGTATTCTTTTTAAAAAGTCCTGAACATTCCTTCATTAACCCTTTACTCCATAGATACTCATTTCTACGCATTGCTTGTAGGAGCCTTTGGAAAACATTGTGGCAAAAGGTGAAATTGCTCTTGACGAGCATTTTCACCTTTTGTCACAATGTTTTTCTATGCTTTCAACAGGTCTCATATATTCACAAGAAACCACTTCATCCTTGCTGTTATTTAGGGTCAATTAGAGATACCATAGAAATGCCTTATGGGGTAAAGGGTTAATATGTTACTTCCATCACTGATACATAAGTTCTAAATAGAATTCAAAAAAAAAATCCTGAAAATTCATCCAATACAGACACATCATTTCTAGACAGCATTCCACTGTAAAATCCTAATAAAAAAAAACTCATTTATACACTTCTCCCATCACAGATACAGTGTTCAATTGAAAAATCCTAACAATATTCCTACTCATATGTTACTTCAAACACCGATACATTGGTTCCAGACAGTCTTCTAATAAAAATTTAATAAAAAGCCTTCTTTCATTCATATGTTACTTTAGATACATTAGTTGACAGAATTCTTTTTTAAAAAATCCTAAAATTGCTGTCATTCATATGTTACTTCCAACACAGAATCTATACTTCTGTTCTAAACAGTATTCTATTGAACTAAATCCTAAAAATTCCCTCATTCATGTAATTTCAAACACTGATACATCGGGTTCCAAATTCCACTAAAAGATCCTGACAATTCCTTCATTCATGTGTTACTTCCAATATAGATGAAATGCTTCTAGACTGCATTCCACTGAAAAATCCTAAAAAAAAACCCTACTCAAGTCACCCAACACAGATACAGTATTCCACTGAAAAATCCTAAAAATATTCTCACACATGTTATTTCAAACAAACACTGATACATTGGTACCAGACAGTATTCCACTAAAAAGTTCTGAAAATTCCTTCATTCATACATGTATGTTACTCCAATACTGAAATATCATTTCTAGACAGCATTCCACTCTAAAATCCTTAAAAAAAAATCTCACTCAAAAACTTTTTCCACCACAGATACAATATTCTATTAAAAAATCTCAAAAATACCTTTATTCATATCTTCCTTCAAACACTGATACATCGGCTTCAGACAGTATTCAGATTAGGAGAAAAAAAAAGACTAAAATACCGGCCTCATTCATACTACAAAGTGATACATTGGTTACAGACAATATTCTATTAAAAAATCCTAAAAATACAATATTTCATGCGCTATTTCCAACACAGATACATCGATTCTGGACAGTAATCCATAATATACAATAAAATATAACACTGATATTTCATTTCTTGACAGATTTCTTATAAAAAAAATCTTCAAAGAGTGGTACACTGGTTGAGAAGAATATTCTATTGCAATACAGGTAAATTTTTTTATAAAAGGTGCAACATTGGTATTATAAGTCTTTAGGGAAATCCCTAAACAATCAGAGATTGTTCTGTTTTTGTAAGAAAAGAATGGATTTGGTGTCCAACATTGTTTATATGAATTATTTTTCATAGGACAGTCTGAAAGGAAAATACTACCAATGCCAAAATAAGGCAGGATTACACAAATGAAATGCCACCAAAGACTTTTTCACACTCATTTGGTTATAGTTTTACCTGTGAAAGTCGATCAAGGTTATACTTCAATAAATAAATTTTTTTCATGGTTTGGCCAGCTGATGAAATCACAGAATTATAAAATGTCATATAAGTATAGTAATCCTCTACTCAGCAAAATGGAAAGAACTTTTACATAAAAATATTGAACAGCAGTGTCCTTGAATAATCATTATATTAGGACTATTTTATGCCTACCTAAATTGTGTGAGCTTAGAAATTTGATTGACTGTGCAGTTGGTTCAAGTAGACATGCATGAAGATTCATCAATTTTCATCAAGAGCTTTACAAGATATTAGCTTGGGCAGATGGATGGGCAAACAGACTGTGTAGGTATGAATTCAGTACCTGAGTGGCCACCTATTTCTTAGGCAACAAGTGGCTGGGGCCCAGCATGGAAACAAACTCAGAATCTATAAAATTCATTATTTCTTTTTTTTTTTAATTACTATTATTTTTTCCAGGGTTTTTTTTTGTTCTTTTTTTCTTAAACGTAAAATATTTCAATCTTTTTTAACTTTTTTATATATATTTTACATTTTTTTTTTCTTCTTTGCTGTTTTTTTGGGTTTTTCTTTAAAAGCAAGCAGTATGATAAAACATACAACCTAAGAGATGCATAATGGAATGTACATTAAGTCTTCTTTTTCCATAACATGGCATTTCATAAAATGAAAACAAATTTAATTAATCAAGCCCCCTTTTTGCATGACATGTCACTACATATATAGAAAAAAAAATAGTATCAACAAACTATCCAATAAAAGACAGGCATGAAGTTCATGAATTTTCATCAAGGACTTTGCAAGATATCGGTCTGGGGGAACAGATGGGCAAATAGACTGTAAATATGAATCCAGTATCTGAAAACTGCTAGAGTATTTTGCCTGGCAAATTTGTGTCTACAGACTCGCGGACGAACAGCCAAAGTGATTCAAGTATACACCCCTCCACTTTTTAAGACAGGTACCCTGACAGATAGACAACTATACCAAAGAAGGGCTGGTGGAGAAGGTTGATGCTCCATATCGGTCTCCTCTGTTTCTGGGGACTCTTACCTCCCACATGCCACAGAGGTGAAGGCAGCCAACTATTTCTAAGGCCCCGAGAGGCGGGGGCCCGGCATGGAAACAAACTTAGAAACAATGAAATTCATTATTTCTTTTTTATTATTATTTATTTATTTAATTCTTTTTTCCTTATACATAAAATATTTCAATCTTTTTGTATTTTTTTAAATATTTTATAGGTTTTTTTTTTTCACTGCTGATTTTTGGGCATTTTTTTTTTTTCACAGGAAGCAGTATGATAAAACATACCAAAGTGTCTACAGACGGGTGGACAGATAGCCAGGCCAATTCTAGTATGAGTACCCCCTACGCTTTTTAAAAAACAGGGGTCCCAACAGACGGTCAGGTGAACTTATAGACAGACTATTATACTAATAGTCCAGTCAAAATAATGAAAAAAAGGGCTTAACCCAAAAGTAATTGCAACACAAGCCATTCTTTGATTTTTATGAGGGGTTACCCTCCCTAAACAATATATAAAAAGTAGGACGAAATCGGAAGATATGAAATTCGATTTTTTCGCGCGTTTTGTTTCCAGCCGCAACTTTGTGTACAAATAGTAGCTTATGTGTAAATTTTACATTATTCGAACTGTTTTGAGCTTTCTATATTGCATGTAACATTTTCTGATAACTCTGGTGTTGAATTATAAAGATATGTTCTTTCTTCTTCTGCTTTTTTACTTAAAATAATGATAGAGCCAATATCAACTTATCCCACCCACTACTTTTTGTATTAGATTTTCAGTGTCAATTTTTGGGGGGGAAGTGAACTGCTATGTGCATGATCATTTCCTATATGATAATAATTGCTTATTAAAAGCCTACACACATTCTTTTAATGGCTGCCATTTAATAAAGTCTGGCACAATGTGTTGTGATGGAATCGTGAATGCCGAATCTGGGTCTTATCACAGATTTTGTGAAACAACAAAATCGTTTATGAATAAACTTGAATGTTTGGTTGAATGATTTTTTATGCAACAATCAGCTTGGTTTCAGTCATGCCACTATGACATTTCACATATTGGTGTATTGCTTTGGTTTCACCAGTATTAGGCTTGGGATCTGAAGTGTCCTGCCAAACAACACTCTCACTAAAAACGTAGGAATAAACTTGAATCATTGTGTTTTAAGTTTAGAAAACTGTGTTAGGATGTTTTTGACAAGATGCAGGTAATAATTCAACCTATGATAATTAAAAAATTTACAACATCTTTTTGGTCTTATACTTACCCTATTGCTTTTTCTATAAATAAGCAAACCTTGAACCACCATTTTAGTAAAAGGCAGCATACCGCTATTAACTGCAGGTGCATATTAAGTCAATTAAAGGTTAAACACAAGTACTCCCATAGATGTATTCAAGCAAAGCTGTCATATGAACCAATGATTGTAAGTCTAATAACTTGGATTTGTAACCCACACATACAAAGTTCCAACTTTAAGGTTTCGTTATTCAACCATATAATGTTCTTTTCTTATCTTATTTTGAATTCCAGCAACAATTTCTTATCCAATTCGTTGCCATTTTAAGTTACGAAAAAGCCACAATACTGGTTTTGTGATTGGTGTCTGTCAAACTTGATAAGGGCCTCACTTTCCAAGTTAAGCAAATGCTCGTGTTCAAAAGCGATAAGCAAGGGTTGTCCAAAATGTACTCTTGATAAAAAATGCCAGCAGGTCTTTTATGATAACTGAATGACATCGGGCATTTTTTGAAAATAATTAAGGTTCTACCGCATCTTTTGAATTTAGGTGTGCACTATGGTGAAATGTTTCCTAGCCAACCAGTAGAACCATGCCTCAGACGTATCTTATATATAGAAAAGACTAATTGATAAGTTACAAACCATGCAATGAATGCTAAAGTACATCTGCATAAAAGCTGACGTTATGAAAGCAGAGTGTCTACAGAGGTACGACAATATCTGCAACAGTGTTACCAAGAAGAAACTTAAAGCTCTAATAATTTCAGACAGAGACATCATGCAACCAGCCAAATCTAGTTCTTTGATGATGAAGTACTATAGATTTCAGTGAATTATGGACTCGGACAGGTTGCAGTTTGATACAGTATTACTTCTTAGCGTGTTTACAAATAAAAGAATCGTTGGATAATATTCAACCAAGTTTGGAAACAAGCACTTTAGAATGCTAGGTGGTATTTGGGATGGGTGACCTTCTGACAATCGAATGACGTCCGCGTAGTGAATAGTTGATCTCCGTACGTGAATCAGGAGGTATCTGCACTGAGACCATCTAGGTTACTTCAGTCTATCAGTAGTTTTATATCGACTACTGATGATAAAATTGCCAGCAAAGAAGGACAAGGTAAAGCCAATGGCAAGACTGCAGTAAGAATATAATTTGCCAAGAAGCGCAGATTCTTGGCCAGTTTAAATTAGGCGCCAACCTTTCGAGAACCTCAAGAATCTTATCCAGTTTCAGGTGAAGTTATGACTTGGAATCTACTCATGACTCCCACATTAAAGCAAGGCTTTCACTTAAACAGAGCTTTCTTCGTGGGCTTCTCCTGCTTTCTCAATGTAAACTGCTGTGGTAACAAGTATGTTTCTTCTTTGCTAAAGAAACCCTCCACACAGCCTCCGTTTCAAAAGAATGTTTCTTCAGATTATAATGCAAACAAAATCCCGACAATAGAGAATTTGGAATCTCAACTTTCATTAGTTACAAGTAAGCCGGGCGGCTCCAGTCAGACAAGACTTCTACTGCCTGCTGCCTACACAGAAATCGCCCGATACCCTGACAATAAGTAAAAGGCAGTGCCTTTTTGAAAAGATGCCCGCATGACGTGAGTTTTGTTGTTGTTGTTGTTGCCGTTAACTGTTAAGTTGTACCTTAACCTCCAACAATGTCTGTCTACTGACAAAATTTTCAGCTGTTCGTGTTCATTTGCAACTTCCGCTGGGCTGGTGCAATCCCATTCTGCCCCGATTCCGGATAAAAGTGCACTGTCCGTTGGCAGTTCCTAATTTGTGACCGTGCCATTAGACATGTACACTCTCTCTTTGGAAATAGGAAAACGCTATATACATACAAAATGGATTCTGATGGATTATATATATGTATACGAGTAAGGTCAGTGCAAGTTCAGATCCTCGGCCCTCTGTCCTGTGAACAGAGGCAAAATGATAATGGGGTGTTCTGCGGAATTTCAGAATGGTTACAAAATGGGTGAATCTTTTACGTTATCCCCATGAATGGCAGATGGAGATGATGGGAAAAAATCCTGAAAAGTTAAATTATCCATGTAGGGTTCACTTAAATTTAAGCCCCTGAAGAAGAGTAGAATTCACAAGTCCAGTGAAACAAACATGTTTGATAATTTTTATTGATCCCAGTTACATCTTGCAAGTGAATTGAGGACGGAGTGAGCTGAGGACAGACGATCATGACGTATCATATTTCTACAAGTTTTTTTTTAAATCATACAATGCTAAAATATAAAAAGATTTAGATATTATTTTGATGGTAATTTTATATGCAACATAAATGGAAATATCCCCAGTGTATCTCTGTGGAACTCTGTACTTAATATCTGTAAAGAGTAAGACAGTATCTGCTAACGTATCTATTTGTAGGAAGAATACTAAAAGAGGTCTCTTGCGGTATTGTCTTACACGGATACGTAGCTACAATTTATTGTAATTCTAGTTTTCATGCTAATTTGCAAATGTAACTTGGAATGTCACACGATCATTAGCCTGCAACAATTATGTGGAATGGCAGTCAAATGGGTATATTATATTCGGAGCGCAAAACTACCTTCTCGCTTCTTCAACACCAAATTTATACCACTCAACGTAGTGGACCGTTAATAGAAAACAGCTATTTCCACTATATTATTATCCTACAAAATTTGCTATATACTAAAAATGAGTATTATTGTATTACTTTCATCGAGCCACTTTTTCATTTTTGTCATTTGTAAATCTAAAACCACTCTATTCTCATTACTGAGAGATGTGATAATTACCTCCCTTTTCTGGAGACTAACAAAGGTATCAACAGATAATTTGAAGATAGACATAAAGGAATTTCTGGCCAGTTAAAAATGTGCAAAAGTATTATATCTCTATAAATCTGTCTTTATCAACGATCAAGAAATTTTATGCCATGCTGCACTAGAAGTATTACGGGTCCTCTACATGTACCTTAACGAAGTGTTACCGACAGGTTTCGGTACATTTAAAGAGGAAAAATATGGTCTGAAGTACTAATCAGTATTTCAACAAAAAAAAAATTCACAATAAAAATGTAAGTTAACTATTTCAACTGTCCAACCTTAGTTTACTGTATATATACAGTGGTCCCTCCCTTTGTATTGGTGGGTGGGGTAAACCAACTCCAGCATAGAACTAAATTGACAGAAGGGATGCTGCCTTATTTGTAAATCATGGTGGGCAGGTTGTAACAAGTTGCTAGTGGGTTTTACTGTTACTTTCAAGAGAAAAATCGAGTGTGAATGACATGTAAAACTTGCGAGATGAGCTTTCATAAAGTTTAAAATGGCAAAACTCATACGAATTCAAAAAAGCTTAAAAAATCAAATTTCATATCCTCCGATTTCGTCCTACTTTACATATGCTGAAAGGGTGTCCCTAAGGATGTTGAAAACGAAAAAAGTGTTTGTGTTGCAATTTGTTTTGGGTCTTCTCACAATTTGACTGGACTATAAAGAAGGGCTGGTGTAGAAGGGTGAAGATCCATATCGGTCTCCTCTGTTTCTGGGGACTATTACCACCCATATGCCACAGAGGCGAAGGCAGCCTCCTATTTCTAAGGCCCCGAGAGGCGGGGGCCCAGCATGGAAACAAATTTAAAAATTATAAAATTCATTATTTCTTATTATTTCTTTCTTTATTATTTTTCTCAATTTTTTTTTTAGCTCTTTTTTCTTGTATGTAAAATATTCCAGTCTTTTTGTACTTTTTATGTATATTTTATAGATTTTTTTTTCTTCTTTACAGATTTTTTTGTTTTTCATTTCATAGCAAGCAGCATGATGAAACGTTTAAGAGATCCATAATGGGACTGTTCATCAAGTCTCTTTTTTTCCCCAATCATTGCCTTTAATGAAATAAAAGCAAAGAAAATATACATTAAGCCCTTTTTGTCCATGACACGTAATTACTTATAAAGAAAAAGATAAGATCAACAAACTACAAGATATCGGTCTAGGAGATCGATTGACAAACAGCCTGTACGAATTCAGTCACTGTAAAACTGTTTGAGTATTTCAAATGGCATATTTCTATCTACAGACGGACGGAAAGACAGCCAGGGCGATTCCAGTTAATTCCCCTCCACTTTTTTAAGACAGGTGCCCTGACAGTTAGACAACTATACCAAAGAAGGGCTGGTGGAGAAGGGTGATTCTTCATATCGTATCCTCTGTTTCTGGGGACTCTTACCACCCATACGCCACAGAGGCGAAGGCAGCCACCTATTTCTGAGGCTCTGAGAGGAATGGAAACAAACTTAGAAACTATAAAATTCATTATTTCTTACCATTTCTTTTTTATTATTAATATTTTTTTTTGACTTCTTTTTTTCTTATATATAAAATATTTCAATCTTTTTGTATTTTTTTTTTATATATATTTTATAGTTTTTTATTTCTTCACTACTGATTTTGGGTTTTTTTTTTCACAAGAAGCAATATGATAAAACATACCAAAGATCCATAATGGGCTTGTACATAATTGGGATTGTCCTTTTTCCATAGCATGGCCTTTCATTAAATGAAAACAAAGAAAATATATATCACACCCCCTTTTTCCAAGGCATGTCATTTCATATGTAGAAAAAAAAAATAAACTTTTGAATGGAAGACATGCATCAAAGACTACAAAATATCAGTCTGGGTGGATAGATGGGCAAAAATATACGTCAAGCCCTCTTTTTCCATAACATTCAATGAAAGTCAGGTAAGTGTACACATGTCAACTAATTGCATCAGGGTCTTGAGAATTATACATACACAACTTTGTATATATAAGAACATTCAGTGTAAGTATGAATTCAGTACCTGAAAAACTGTTAAGAGTATTTCGCCCGGCAAATTTGTGTCTACAGATGGGCGGACAGAGAGCAAGGGCAATTCCATATCGGTCTCCTCTGTTTCTGGGGACTCTTACCACCCATACGCCACAGAGGCAAAAGCAGCCACCTATTTCTTAGGTTCCGAGTGGCAGGGGCTCAGCATGGAAACAAACTTAGAAATTATAAAATTCAATATTTCTTATTTTATTTTTGTTTTCATTTGTTACTTCTTGTTTTTCTTATACGTAAAATATTTCAATATATTCATACTTTAGATAATTTTATAGATTTTTTCCCTTAGCCTTATCGTTGTTTCTAGCAAGCAGGACGATAAAACATAAATTACAGATCCAAAATAGTATTGTACATTAAGTCTCTTTTTCCATTACATGGCCATGTAACCAACCATACGCCACAAAGATGAAGGCAGCCACCTATTTCTAAGGCCCCGAGTGGTCGGGGCCCAGCATGGAAACAAACTTGGAAACAATAGAATTCATTATTTATTATTTCTTTATTTTTTCCTTTTTTTTTTTTTTTTTAATGTTTTCTTATACATAAAATATCTCAATCTTTTTGTACTCTTTTTTAAATATAATTTTATAGTTTTTTTTCTCTTTTGCTTTTTGTTTCTTTTAATAGCAAGCAGGTTGACAAAACTTAAGAGGTCCAAAATGGGATTGTGCATTAAGTCTTCTTTTTCCATTACATGGCCTTTCTTCAAATGAAAACAAGGAAAATATAAACTAAGCCCCCTTTTTCCATGACATGTAATATATAGAGTATTTTGCCTAGCAAATTTGTGTCTACAGACGGATGGACAGATAGCCAGTGCAATTCTAGTATACCCCCTCTACTTTTTATAGACAGGGACCCCAACAGACAGACAGGTGAACAGATGGACAGACAATTATACCAAAGAAGGGCTGATGGAGAAGGGTGATGCTCCATAACGGTCTCCTCTGTTTCTGGGGACTCTTACCTCCCATATTCCACAGAGGTGAAAGCAGCCTCCTATTTCTTAGGCCCTGAGTGGCGGTGGCCCAGCATGGAAACAAACTTAGAAACTATGAAATTCATTATTTCTTATTATTTCGTTTTTATTATTATTATTTCCTTTTTACTTCCTTTTACGTAAAATATTTCGATTTTTTTGTACTTTTTTTCTACCGTAATTTGCGTATATTTTGGGACACCCAAAGAATTGGGACACCATCAAAAATCACGAAAATAATTATTTTTCATGACCCAAAGATTTGGGACATACTAAAAATTGCAAAGCAAGATCGGTAATTTTTCGTTCCAAAGAATTGGGACAGTGAATATCTTATTTAATTTTCTTTTTTCAATCCGTTTATAGGCCTACCCTTTGCAAATATTTATTTCTCGTCGTTTTATTTTTACGCTCGTAACGTCGTAAGCATGCTTCCTAACTCTCCCCATTTCAATAGGAATTACCCGATCCAAAATGAAAAACCCGATCACCTGATTGTCTAATGTAAACCCCAATTCAAAAAGAAATCCGACGTAACTGTAAAAAGGGTGTGATAAACTTCTATCCAAGATCCATAACATGTATAACGTGTGTGTACATCAGGTTAACAGAGTTGACACGCGTGTATTTTACGGTCAATCGAGTTTGTTGTTTATAAATAGAAATCTAGGTACACAGTTTTACCCAAGGTTTATCGATCGAAGATCGACGAACCAATCAAATTTGAGAACGGTCCGAGCTGGTACTTGTCAAGAGTGCAGTTAACGTCGTTCACCTCGCGTACATGTAAGCAGGTAAAATATGTTGTGAATTTTTTCTACAAACGCAAAATAACGTTTTTATTGATATCCCAAGATGCAAACAAAAATGAGTGAAAAGTTCATAATCAAGGAAAATCGCAAGCTCTTAGTGCTCATACTGATCGGTGGAATTCCAATCAGTCTAAAAATAGACCAACCTGCAAATCTGACATCAATCACGTTGCAATATTTCAACGTCGGCAATATTCGATGTGTTAGCGGCGAGTGACTTTCACTTTGACAGACCGTCGTGCTTGACCATAACTTTTGGGACAGCTGACAGAATAATTATTTTTTGTAGACCAAAGTATTGGGACACGAAAAAAATTAATTATTTTTTGCTGTCCCAAAATTTAAGCATATTACGGTATATATATTTTGTAGATTTTTTTGTCTTCTTTGCTTTTTTGTTGTTGTTGTTGTTTTTTTTTAATAGCAACCAGTATAAAACATATAAGAGGTCCGCAATGGGATGTAAATTAAGTCCCCTTTTATCATCACATTGCATTTCATTATATATATATATATATGTATAATAATGGCATATTTGTGTCTAAAGACGGACAGACAGCCAGGCCGATTCCAGTCAATCCCCCTAGACTTTTTATAAGACAGGTGCCCTGACAGATAGACAACTATACCAAAGAAGGGCTGGTGGAGAAGGTTGATGCTCCATATCGGTCTCCTCTGTTTCTGGGGACTCTTACCTCCCATATGCCACAGAGGTGAAGGCAGCCACCTATTTCTAAGGCCCCGAGATGCGGGGGCCCGGCATGGAAACAAACTTAGCAACTATGAAATTCATTATTTCTTTTTTTTTTAATTATTTTCTCTTTTTTTAAAATTCTTTTTTCATTATAAATAAAATATTTCAATCTTTTTGTATTTTTTTTTTTTTAATTTTTATAGTCTTTTTTTTTTTCTTCACTACTGATTTTTGGCCATTTTTTTTTTCACATGAAGCAGTATGATAAAACATACCAAAGTGTCGACAGATGGGTGGACAGATAGCCAGGGCAATTCTAGTACGAGTACCCCTCTACACCTTTTAAAGACAGGGGTCCTAACAGACGGTCAGGTGAACAGATAGACAGACAACTTTACAAAAAAGAGCTGTGTAGAAAGGTGATGCTCCATATTGGTCTCCTCTGATTCTGGAGACTCTTACCTCCCATATTCCACAGAGGCGAAGGCAGCCTCCTATTTCTTAGGCCCTGAGTGGCGGGGGCCCAGCATGGAAACAAACTTAGAAACTATAAAATTCATTATTTCTTATTATTTCGTTTTTATTATTATTATTTCCTTTTTACTTCCTTTTTTTTTCTTTTATGTAAAATATATCAATTTTTTTGTACTTTTTTTCTATATATATTTTGTAGATTTTTTTGTCTTCTTTGCTTTTTTTTTTTGTTGTTGTTTTTTTTTAATAGCAACCAGTATGATAAAACATATAAGAGGTCCGCAATGGGATGTAAATTAAGTCCCCTTTTATCATCACATTGCATTTCATTATATATATATGTATATGGCATATTTGTGTCTAAGGACGGAGAGACAGCCAGGCCGATTCCAGTTAATCCCCCTAGACTTTTTATAAGACAGGTGCCCTGACAGATAGACAGACAACTATACCAAAGACGGGCTGGTGGAGAAGGTTGATGCTCCATATCGGTCTCATCTGTTTCTGGGGACTCTTACCTCCCATATGCCACAGAGGTGAAGGCAGCCACCTATTTCTAAGGCCCCGAGAGGCGGGGGCCTGGCATGGAAACAAATTTAGAAACTATGAAATTCATTATTTCTTTTTTATTATTATTTTCTCTTTTTTTTTTAATTCTTTTTTCATTATACATAAAATATTTCAATCTTTTTGTATTTTTTTTTTAATATTTTTATAGTTTTTTTTTTCTTCACTACTGATTTTTGGGCATTTTTTTTTTCACATGAAGCAGTATGATAAAACATACCAAAGTGTCTACAGATGGGTGGACAGATAGCCAGGGCAATTCTAGTATGAGTACCCCTCTACACTTTTTAAAGACAGGGGTCCTAACAGACGGTCAGGTGAACAGATAGACAGACAACTATACAAAAAAGAGCTGTGTAGAAAGGTGATGCTCCATATTGGTTTCCTCTGATTCTGGAGACTCTTACCACCCATATGCCACAGAGGCGAAGGCAGCCTCCTATTTCTAAGGCCCTGAGAGGCAGGGGCCCAGCATGGAAACAAACTTAAAAACTATAGAATTCATATTTCTTTTTATTTCTTTCTTTATCATTTTTCTCATTTCTTTTTTTTTTTCTTATATGTAAAATATTTCAGTCTTTTTGTACTTTTTATGTATATTTTATATATTTTTTTTCTTCTTTACCGGTTTTTTGTTTTTCATTTCATAGCAAGCAGGTGCCTTGACAGATAGACAGACAACTATACCAAAGAAGGGCTGGTGGAGAAGGTTGATGCTCCATATCAGTCTCCTCTGTTTCTTGGGACTCTAACCTCCCATATGCCACAGAGGTGAAGGCAGCCACCTATTTCTAAAGCCCAGAGAGGCAGGGGCCCGGCATGGAAACAAACTTAGAAACTATAAAATTCATTATTTCTTTTTTATTATTTTCTTTTTTTTTTTTTTAATTTTTTTCCTTTTACATAAAATATTTCAATCTTTTTGTATTTTTTTTTTTATATTTTATAGGTTTTTTTTTCACTGCTGATTTTTGGGCATTTTTTAAAGTATGATAAAACATACCAAAGTGTCTACAGACGGGTAGACAGATAGCCAGGGCAATTCTAGTATGAGTACCCCCTACGCTTTTTAAAGACAAAAGTCCCAACAGACGGTCAGGTGAACAGAAAGACAGACTATTATACCAAAGAAGGGCTGGTGGAGAAGGGTGATGCTCCATATCAGTCTCCTCTGTTTCTGGGGACTCTTACCTCCCATATGCCACAGAGGTGAAGGCAGCCACCTATTTCTAAGGCCCCGAGAGGCGGGGACCAGCATGGAAACAAACTTAGAAACAATAAAATTCATTATTTCTTTTTTATTATTATTTATTTATTTAATTCTTTTTTCCTTATACATAAAATATTTCAATCTTTTTGTATTCCTTTTTTTTTATATTTTATAGTTTTTTTTCCTTCACTGCTGATTTTTGGGCATTTTTTTTCCACAGGAAGCAGTATGATAAAACATACCAAAGTGTCTACAGACAGGTGGACAGATAGCCAGGGCAATTCTAGTACGAGTATCCCCCTACACATTTTGAAGACAGGGGTCCTAACAGACGGTCTGGTGAACAGATAGACAATAATACCAAAGAAAGGCTGGTGGAAAAGGGTGATGCTCCATATCGGTCTCCTCTGTTTCTGGGGATTCTTACCACCCATATGCCACAAAGGCAAAGGCAGCCTCCTATTTCTAAGGCCCAAAGAGGCAGGGACCCAGCATGGAAACAAACTTAAAAACTATAAAATTCATTATTTCTCATTATTTCTTTCTCATTTTTTTTTTTTAGTTCTTTTTTCTTATATGTAAAATATTTCAGTCTTTTTGTACATTTTATGTATATTTTATGTATTTGTTTTCTTCTTTACGGGGTTTTTGTTTTTCATTTCAAAGCAAGCAGTATGATAAAACATATAAGAGATCCATAATGGGAGTGTTCATCAAGTCTCTTTTTCCCCCAATCATGGCCCGTTATGAAATGAAGCCCTTTTTTTCCATGACATGTAATTACATATATAGACAAAAATAAGATCAACAAACTATCCAATGGAAGACATGCATGTATCTCCTTTCCACTTTTTAAGACAGGTGCCCTGACAGATAGACAGACAACTATACCAAAGAAGGGCTGGTGGAGATGGTTGATGCTCCATATCGGTCTCCTCTGTTTCTGGGGACTCTTACCTCCCATATGCCACAGAGGTGAAGGCAGCCACCTTTTTCTAAGGCCCCGATAGGCGAGGGCCTGCAATGGAAACAAACTTAGAAACTATAAAATTCATTATTTCTTTTTTATTATTTTCTTTTTTTTAAATTCTTTTTTCCTTATACATAAAATATTTCAATCTTTTTGTATTTTTTTTTTATTTTATAGTTTTTTTTCAATGCTGATATTTGGGCATTTTTTTACAGGAAGCAGTATCATAAAACATACCAAAGTGTCTACAGACGGGTGGACAGATAGCCAGGGCAATTCTAGTATGAGTACCCCCACACTTTTTAAAGACAGGGGTCCCAACAGACGGTCTGGTGAACAGATAGACTGACAATTATACCAAAGAAGGGCTGTTGGAGAAGGATGATGCTCCATATCGGTCTCTCCTGTTTCTGGGGACTCTTACCACCCATATGCCACAGAGGCGAAGGCAGCCACCTATTTCTTAGGCCCCAAGGGGCAGGGGCCCAGCATGGAAACGAACTTAGAAACTATAAAATTCATTATTTCTTTATCATTTTTCTGATATTTTTTTTTGGTTCTTTTTTCTTATTTGTAAAATATTTCAGCCTTTTTGTACTTTTTATGTATATTTTATATATATTTTTTTCTTCTTTATGGGTTTTTGTAGCAAGCAGTATGATAAAACATATAAGAGATCCATAATGGGACTGTTCATCAAGTCTCTTTTTCCCCAATCATTGCCTTTAATAAAATAAAAGCAAAGAAAATATACATTAAGCCCTTTCTTTCCATGACATGTAATTACATATATAGACAAAAATAAGATCAACAAACTATCGAATGGAAGACATGCATGTATCTCCCTTCCACTTTTCAAGACAGGTGCCCTGACAGATAGACAACTATACCAAAGAAGGGCTGGTGGAGAAGGTTGATGCTCCATATCAGTCTCCTCTGTTTCTGGGGACTATCACCTCCCATATGCCACAGAGGTGAAGGCAGCCACCTATTTCTTAGGCCCTGAGTGGCCGGCAGCATGGAAACAAACTTAGAAACTATAAAATTCATTATTTCTTATTATTTCGTTTTTATAATTATTATTTCCTTTTCACTTCTTTTTTTTCTTTTACGTAAAATATTTCGATTTTTTTGTACTTTTTTTCTGTATTTATTTTGTAGATTTTTTTTGTCTTCTTTGCTTTTTTTTTGTTGTTGTTTTTTAATAGCAACCAATATGATAAAACATATAAGAGGTCTGCAATGGGATGTAAATTAAGTCCCCTTTTATCATCACATTGCATTTCATTTTATATATATATATATATATATATATATATATATGGCATATTTGTGTCTAAGGACGGAGAGACAGCCAGGCCGATTCCAGTTAATCCCCCTAGACTTTTTATAAGACAGGTGCCCTGACAGATAGACAGACAACTATACCAAAGACGGGCTGGTGGAGAAGGTTGATGCTCCATATCGGTCTCATCTGTTTCTGGGGACTCTTACCTCCCATATGCCACAGAGGTGAAGGCAGCCACCTATTTCTAAGGCCCCGAGAGGCGGGGGCCTGGCATGGAAACAAATTTAGAAACTATGAAATTCATTATTTCTTTTTTATTATTATTTTCTCTTTTTTTTTTAATTCTTTTTTCATTATACATAAAATATTTCAATCTTTTTGTATTTTTTTTTTAATATTTTTATAGTTTTTTTTTTCTTCACTACTGATTTTTGGGCATTTTTTTTTTCACATGAAGCAGTATGATAAAACATACCAAAGTGTCTACAGATGGGTGGACAGATAGCCAGGGCAATTCTAGTATGAGTACCCCTCTACACTTTTTAAAGACAGGGGTCCTAACAGACGGTCAGGTGAACAGATAGACAGACAACTATACAAAAAAGAGCTGTGTAGAAAGGTGATGCTCCATATTGGTTTCCTCTGATTCTGGAGACTCTTACCACCCATATGCCACAGAGGCGAAGGCAGCCTCCTATTTCTAAGGCCCTGAGAGGCAGGGGCCCAGCATGGAAACAAACTTAAAAACTATAGAATTCATATTTCTTTTTATTTCTTTCTTTATCATTTTTCTCATTTCTTTTTTTTTTTTCTTATATGTAAAATATTTCAGTCTTTTTGTACTTTTTATGTATATTTTATATATTTTTTTTCTTCTTTACCGGTTTTTTGTTTTTCATTTCATAGCAAGCAGGTGCCTTGACAGATAGACAGACAACTATACCAAAGAAGGGCTGGTGGAGAAGGTTGATGCTCCATATCAGTCTCCTCTGTTTCTTGGGACTCTAACCTCCCATATGCCACAGAGGTGAAGGCAGCCACCTATTTCTAAAGCCCAGAGAGGCAGGGGCCCGGCATGGAAACAAACTTAGAAACTATAAAATTCATTATTTCTTTTTTATTATTTTCTTTTTTTTTTTTTAATTTTTTTCCTTTTACATAAAATATTTCAATCTTTTTGTATTTTTTTTTTTATATTTTATAGGTTTTTTTTTCACTGCTGATTTTTGGGCATTTTTTAAAGTATGATAAAACATACCAAAGTGTCTACAGACGGGTAGACAGATAGCCAGGGCAATTCTAGTATGAGTACCCCCTACGCTTTTTAAAGACAAAAGTCCCAACAGACGGTCAGGTGAACAGAAAGACAGACTATTATACCAAAGAAGGGCTGGTGGAGAAGGGTGATGCTCCATATCAGTCTCCTCTGTTTCTGGGGACTCTTACCTCCCATATGCCACAGAGGTGAAGGCAGCCACCTATTTCTAAGGCCCCGAGAGGCGGGGACCAGCATGGAAACAAACTTAGAAACAATAAAATTCATTATTTCTTTTTTATTATTATTTATTTATTTAATTCTTTTTTCCTTATACATAAAATATTTCAATCTTTTTGTATTCCTTTTTTTTTTATATTTTACAGTTTTTTTTCCTTCACTGCTGATTTTTGGGCATTTTTTTTCCACAGGAAGCAGTATGATAAAACATACCAAAGTGTCTACAGACAGGTGGACAGATAGCCAGGGCAATTCTAGTACGAGTATCCCCCTACACATTTTGAAGACAGGGGTCCTAACAGACGGTCTGGTGAACAGATAGACAATAATACCAAAGAAAGGCTGGTGGAAAAGGGTGATGCTCCATATCGGTCTCCTCTGTTTCTGGGGATTCTTACCACCCATATGCCACAAAGGCAAAGGCAGCCTCCTATTTCTAAGGCCCAAAGAGGCAGGGACCCAGCATGGAAACAAACTTAAAAACTATAAAATTCATTATTTCTCATTATTTCTTTCTCATTTTTTTTTTTTAGTTCTTTTTTCTTATATGTAAAATATTTCAGTCTTTTTGTACATTTTATGTATATTTTATGTATTTGTTTTCTTCTTTACGGGGTTTTTGTTTTTCATTTCAAAGCAAGCAGTATGATAAAACATATAAGAGATCCATAATGGGAGTGTTCATCAAGTCTCTTTTTCCCCCAATCATGGCCCGTTATGAAATGAAGCCCTTTTTTTCCATGACATGTAATTACATATATAGACAAAAATAAGATCAACAAACTATCCAATGGAAGACATGCATGTATCTCCTTTCCACTTTTTAAGACAGGTGCCCTGACAGATAGACAGACAACTATACCAAAGAAGGGCTGGTGGAGATGGTTGATGCTCCATATCGGTCTCCTCTGTTTCTGGGGACTCTTACCTCCCATATGCCACAGAGGTGAAGGCAGCCACCTTTTTCTAAGGCCCCGATAGGCGAGGGCCTGCAATGGAAACAAACTTAGAAACTATAAAATTCATTATTTCTTTTTTATTATTTTCTTTTTTTTAAATTCTTTTTTCCTTATACATAAAATATTTCAATCTTTTTGTATTTTTTTTTTATTTTATAGTTTTTTTTCAATGCTGATATTTGGGCATTTTTTTACAGGAAGCAGTATCATAAAACATACCAAAGTGTCTACAGACGGGTGGACAGATAGCCAGGGCAATTCTAGTATGAGTACCCCCACACTTTTTAAAGACAGGGGTCCCAACAGACGGTCTGGTGAACAGATAGACTGACAATTATACCAAAGAAGGGCTGTTGGAGAAGGATGATGCTCCATATCGGTCTCTCCTGTTTCTGGGGACTCTTACCACCCATATGCCACAGAGGCGAAGGCAGCCACCTATTTCTTAGGCCCCAAGGGGCAGGGGCCCAGCATGGAAACGAACTTAGAAACTATAAAATTCATTATTTCTTTATCATTTTTCTGATATTTTTTTTTGGTTCTTTTTTCTTATTTGTAAAATATTTCAGTCTTTTTGTACTTTTTATGTATATTTTATATATATTTTTTTCTTCTTTATGGGTTTTTGTAGCAAGCAGTATGATAAAACATATAAGAGATCCATAATGGGACTGTTCATCAAGTCTCTTTTTCCCCAATCATTGCCTTTAATAAAATAAAAGCAAAGAAAATATACATTAAGCCCTTTCTTTCCATGACATGTAATTACATATATAGACAAAAATAAGATCAACAAACTATCGAATGGAAGACATGCATGTATCTCCCTTCCACTTTTCAAGACAGGTGCCCTGACAGATAGACAACTATACCAAAGAAGGGCTGGTGGAGAAGGTTGATGCTCCATATCAGTCTCCTCTGTTTCTGGGGACTATCACCTCCCATATGCCACAGAGGTGAAGGCAGCCACCTATTTCTTAGGCCCTGAGTGGCCGGCAGCATGGAAACAAACTTAGAAACTATAAAATTCATTATTTCTTATTATTTCGTTTTTATAATTATTATTTCCTTTTCACTTCTTTTTTTTCTTTTACGTAAAATATTTCGATTTTTTTGTACTTTTTTTCTGTATTTATTTTGTAGATTTTTTTTGTCTTCTTTGCTTTTTTTTTGTTGTTGTTTTTTAATAGCAACCAATATGATAAAACATATAAGAGGTCTGCAATGGGATGTAAATTAAGTCCCCTTTTATCATCACATTGCATTTCATTTTATATATATATATATATATATATATATATATATATATATATATATATATATATATATATGGCATATTTGTGTCTAAGGACGGAGAGACAGCCAGGCCGATTCCAGTTAATCCCCCTAGACTTTTTATAAGACAGGTGCCCTGACAGATAGACAGACAACTATACCAAAGACGGGCTGGTGGAGAAGGTTGATGCTCCATATCGGTCTCATCTGTTTCTGGGGACTCTTACCTCCCATATGCCACAGAGGTGAAGGCAGCCACCTATTTCTAAGGCCCCGAGAGGCGGGGGCCTGGCATGGAAACAAATTTAGAAACTATGAAATTCATTATTTCTTTTTTATTATTATTTTCTCTTTTTTTTTTAATTCTTTTTTCATTATACATAAAATATTTCAATCTTTTTGTATTTTTTTTTTAATATTTTTATAGTTTTTTTTTTCTTCACTACTGATTTTTGGGCATTTTTTTTTTCACATGAAGCAGTATGATAAAACATACCAAAGTGTCTACAGATGGGTGGACAGATAGCCAGGGCAATTCTAGTATGAGTACCCCTCTACACTTTTTAAAGACAGGGGTCCTAACAGACGGTCAGGTGAACAGATAGACAGACAACTATACAAAAAAGAGCTGTGTAGAAAGGTGATGCTCCATATTGGTTTCCTCTGATTCTGGAGACTCTTACCACCCATATGCCACAGAGGCGAAGGCAGCCTCCTATTTCTAAGGCCCTGAGAGGCAGGGGCCCAGCATGGAAACAAACTTAAAAACTATAGAATTCATATTTCTTTTTATTTCTTTCTTTATCATTTTTCTCATTTCTTTTTTTTTTTCTTATATGTAAAATATTTCAGTCTTTTTGTACTTTTTATGTATATTTTATATATTTTTTTTCTTCTTTACCGGTTTTTTGTTTTTCATTTCATAGCAAGCAGGTGCCTTGACAGATAGACAGACAACTATACCAAAGAAGGGCTGGTGGAGAAGGTTGATGCTCCATATCAGTCTCCTCTGTTTCTTGGGACTCTAACCTCCCATATGCCACAGAGGTGAAGGCAGCCACCTATTTCTAAAGCCCAGAGAGGCAGGGGCCCGGCATGGAAACAAACTTAGAAACTATAAAATTCATTATTTCTTTTTTATTATTTTCTTTTTTTTTTTTTAATTTTTTTCCTTTTACATAAAATATTTCAATCTTTTTGTATTTTTTTTTTTATATTTTATAGGTTTTTTTTTCACTGCTGATTTTTGGGCATTTTTTAAAGTATGATAAAACATACCAAAGTGTCTACAGACGGGTAGACAGATAGCCAGGGCAATTCTAGTATGAGTACCCCCTACGCTTTTTAAAGACAAAAGTCCCAACAGACGGTCAGGTGAACAGAAAGACAGACTATTATACCAAAGAAGGGCTGGTGGAGAAGGGTGATGCTCCATATCAGTCTCCTCTGTTTCTGGGGACTCTTACCTCCCATATGCCACAGAGGTGAAGGCAGCCACCTATTTCTAAGGCCCCGAGAGGCGGGGACCAGCATGGAAACAAACTTAGAAACAATAAAATTCATTATTTCTTTTTTATTATTATTTATTTATTTAATTCTTTTTTCCTTATACATAAAATATTTCAATCTTTTTGTATTCCTTTTTTTTTTATATTTTATAGTTTTTTTTCCTTCACTGCTGATTTTTGGGCATTTTTTTTCCACAGGATGCAGTATGATAAAACATACCAAAGTGTCTACAGACAGGTGGACAGATAGCCAGGGCAATTCTAGTACGAGTATCCCCCTACACATTTTGAAGACAGGGGTCCTAACAGACGGTCTGGTGAACAGATAGACAATAATACCAAAGAAAGGCTGGTGGAAAAGGGTGATGCTCCATATCGGTCTCCTCTGTTTCTGGGGATTCTTACCACCCATATGCCACAAAGGCAAAGGCAGCCTCCTATTTCTAAGGCCCAAAGAGGCAGGGACCCAGCATGGAAACAAACTTAAAAACTATAAAATTCATTATTTCTCATTATTTCTTTCTCATTTTTTTTTTTAGTTCTTTTTTCTTATATGTAAAATATTTCAGTCTTTTTGTACATTTTATGTATATTTTATGTATTTGTTTTCTTCTTTACGGGGTTTTTGTTTTTCATTTCAAAGCAAGCAGTATGATAAAACATATAAGAGATCCATAATGGGAGTGTTCATCAAGTCTCTTTTTCCCCCAATCATGGCCCGTTATGAAATGAAGCCCTTTTTTTCCATGACATGTAATTACATATATAGACAAAAATAAGATCAACAAACTATCCAATGGAAGACATGCATGTATCTCCTTTCCACTTTTTAAGACAGGTGCCCTGACAGATAGACAGACAACTATACCAAAGAAGGGCTGGTGGAGATGGTTGATGCTCCATATCGGTCTCCTCTGTTTCTGGGGACTCTTACCTCCCATATGCCACAGAGGTGAAGGCAGCCACCTTTTTCTAAGGCCCCGATAGGCGAGGGCCTGCAATGGAAACAAACTTAGAAACTATAAAATTCATTATTTCTTTTTTATTATTTTCTTTTTTTTAAATTCTTTTTTCCTTATACATAAAATATTTCAATCTTTTTGTATTTTTTTTTTATTTTATAGTTTTTTTTCAATGCTGATATTTGGGCATTTTTTTACAGGAAGCAGTATCATAAAACATACCAAAGTGTCTACAGACGGGTGGACAGATAGCCAGGGCAATTCTAGTATGAGTACCCCCACACTTTTTAAAGACAGGGGTCCCAACAGACGGTCTGGTGAACAGATAGACTGACAATTATACCAAAGAAGGGCTGTTGGAGAAGGATGATGCTCCATATCGGTCTCTCCTGTTTCTGGGGACTCTTACCACCCATATGCCACAGAGGCGAAGGCAGCCACCTATTTCTTAGGCCCCAAGGGGCAGGGGCCCAGCATGGAAACGAACTTAGAAACTATAAAATTCATTATTTCTTTATCATTTTTCTGATATTTTTTTTTGGTTCTTTTTTCTTATTTGTAAAATATTTCAGTCTTTTTGTACTTTTTATGTATATTTTATATATATTTTTTTCTTCTTTATGGGTTTTTGTAGCAAGCAGTATGATAAAACATATAAGAGATCCATAATGGGACTGTTCATCAAGTCTCTTTTTCCCCAATCATTGCCTTTAATAAAATAAAAGCAAAGAAAATATACATTAAGCCCTTTCTTTCCATGACATGTAATTACATATATAGACAAAAATAAGATCAACAAACTATCGAATGGAAGACATGCATGTATCTCCCTTCCACTTTTCAAGACAGGTGCCCTGACAGATAGACAACTATACCAAAGAAGGGCTGGTGGAGAAGGTTGATGCTCCATATCAGTCTCCTCTGTTTCTGGGGACTATCACCTCCCATATGCCACAGAGGTGAAGGCAGCCACCTATTTCTTAGGCCCTGAGTGGCCGGCAGCATGGAAACAAACTTAGAAACTATAAAATTCATTATTTCTTATTATTTCGTTTTTATAATTATTATTTCCTTTTCACTTCTTTTTTTTCTTTTACGTAAAATATTTCGATTTTTTTGTACTTTTTTTCTGTATTTATTTTGTAGATTTTTTTTGTCTTCTTTGCTTTTTTTTTGTTGTTGTTTTTTAATAGCAACCAATATGATAAAACATATAAGAGGTCTGCAATGGGATGTAAATTAAGTCCCCTTTTATCATCACATTGCATTTCATTTTATATATATATATATATATATATATATATATATATATGGCATATTTGTGTCTAAGGACGGAGAGACAGCCAGGCCGATTCCAGTTAATCCCCCTAGACTTTTTATAAGACAGGTGCCCTGACAGATAGACAGACAACTATACCAAAGACGGGCTGGTGGAGAAGGTTGATGCTCCATATCGGTCTCATCTGTTTCTGGGGACTCTTACCTCCCATATGCCACAGAGGTGAAGGCAGCCACCTATTTCTAAGGCCCCGAGAGGCGGGGGCCTGGCATGGAAACAAATTTAGAAACTATGAAATTCATTATTTCTTTTTTATTATTATTTTCTCTTTTTTTTTTAATTCTTTTTTCATTATACATAAAATATTTCAATCTTTTTGTATTTTTTTTTTAATATTTTTATAGTTTTTTTTTTCTTCACTACTGATTTTTGGGCATTTTTTTTTTCACATGAAGCAGTATGATAAAACATACCAAAGTGTCTACAGATGGGTGGACAGATAGCCAGGGCAATTCTAGTATGAGTACCCCTCTACACTTTTTAAAGACAGGGGTCCTAACAGACGGTCAGGTGAACAGATAGACAGACAACTATACAAAAAAGAGCTGTGTAGAAAGGTGATGCTCCATATTGGTTTCCTCTGATTCTGGAGACTCTTACCACCCATATGCCACAGAGGCGAAGGCAGCCTCCTATTTCTAAGGCCCTGAGAGGCAGGGGCCCAGCATGGAAACAAACTTAAAAACTATAGAATTCATATTTCTTTTTATTTCTTTCTTTATCATTTTTCTCATTTCTTTTTTTTTTTTCTTATATGTAAAATATTTCAGTCTTTTTGTACTTTTTATGTATATTTTATATATTTTTTTTCTTCTTTACCGGTTTTTTGTTTTTCATTTCATAGCAAGCAGGTGCCTTGACAGATAGACAGACAACTATACCAAAGAAGGGCTGGTGGAGAAGGTTGATGCTCCATATCAGTCTCCTCTGTTTCTTGGGACTCTAACCTCCCATATGCCACAGAGGTGAAGGCAGCCACCTATTTCTAAAGCCCAGAGAGGCAGGGGCCCGGCATGGAAACAAACTTAGAAACTATAAAATTCATTATTTCTTTTTTATTATTTTCTTTTTTTTTTTTTAATTTTTTTCCTTTTACATAAAATATTTCAATCTTTTTGTATTTTTTTTTTTATATTTTATAGGTTTTTTTTTCACTGCTGATTTTTGGGCATTTTTTAAAGTATGATAAAACATACCAAAGTGTCTACAGACGGGTAGACAGATAGCCAGGGCAATTCTAGTATGAGTACCCCCTACGCTTTTTAAAGACAAAAGTCCCAACAGACGGTCAGGTGAACAGAAAGACAGACTATTATACCAAAGAAGGGCTGGTGGAGAATTGTGATGCTCCATATCAGTCTCCTCTGTTTCTGGGGACTCTTACCTCCCATATGCCACAGAGGTGAAGGCAGCCACCTATTTCTAAGGCCCCGAGAGGCGGGGACCAGCATGGAAACAAACTTAGAAACAATAAAATTCATTATTTCTTTTTTATTATTATTTATTTATTTAATTCTTTTTTCCTTATACATAAAATATTTCAATCTTTTTGTATTCCTTTTTTTTTTATATTTTATAGTTTTTTTTCCTTCACTGCTGATTTTTGGGCATTTTTTTTCCACAGGAAGCAGTATGATAAAACATACCAAAGTGTCTACAGACAGGTGGACAGATAGCCAGGGCAATTCTAGTACGAGTATCCCCCTACACATTTTGAAGACAGGGGTCCTAACAGACGGTCTGGTGAACAGATAGACAATAATACCAAAGAAAGGCTGGTGGAAAAGGGTGATGCTCCATATCGGTCTCCTCTGTTTCTGGGGATTCTTACCACCCATATGCCACAAAGGCAAAGGCAGCCTCCTATTTCTAAGGCCCAAAGAGGCAGGGACCCAGCATGGAAACAAACTTAAAAACTATAAAATTCATTATTTCTCATTATTTCTTTCTCATTTTTTTTTTTTAGTTCTTTTTTCTTATATGTAAAATATTTCAGTCTTTTTGTACATTTTATGTATATTTTATGTATTTGTTTTCTTCTTTACGGGGTTTTTGTTTTTCATTTCAAAGCAAGCAGTATGATAAAACATATAAGAGATCCATAATGGGAGTGTTCATCAAGTCTCTTTTTCCCCCAATCATGGCCCGTTATGAAATGAAGCCCTTTTTTTCCATGACATGTAATTACATATATAGACAAAAATAAGATCAACAAACTATCCAATGGAAGACATGCATGTATCTCCTTTCCACTTTTTAAGACAGGTGCCCTGACAGATAGACAGACAACTATACCAAAGAAGGGCTGGTGGAGATGGTTGATGCTCCATATCGGTCTCCTCTGTTTCTGGGGACTCTTACCTCCCATATGCCACAGAGGTGAAGGCAGCCACCTTTTTCTAAGGCCCCGATAGGCGAGGGCCTGCAATGGAAACAAACTTAGAAACTATAAAATTCATTATTTCTTTTTTATTATTTTCTTTTTTTTAAATTCTTTTTTCCTTATACATAAAATATTTCAATCTTTTTGTATTTTTTTTTTATTTTATAGTTTTTTTTCAATGCTGATATTTGGGCATTTTTTTACAGGAAGCAGTATCATAAAACATACCAAAGTGTCTACAGACGGGTGGACAGATAGCCAGGGCAATTCTAGTACGAGTACCCCCACACTTTTTAAAGACAGGGGTCCCAACAGACGGTCTGGTGAACAGATAGACTGACAATTATACCAAAGAAGGGCTGTTGGAAAAGGATGATGCTCCATATCGGTCTCTCCTGTTTCTGGGGACTCTTACCACCCATATGCCACAGAGGCGAAGGCAGCCACCTATTTCTTAGGCCCCAAGGGGCAGGGGCCCAGCATGGAAACGAACTTAGAAACTATAAAATTCATTATTTCTTTATCATTTTTCTGATATTTTTTTTTGGTTCTTTTTTCTTATTTGTAAAATATTTCAGTCTTTTTGTACTTTTTATGTATATTTTATATATATTTTTTTCTTCTTTATGGGTTTTTGTAGCAAGCAGTATGATAAAACATATAAGAGATCCATAATGGGACTGTTCATCAAGTCTCTTTTTCCCCAATCATTGCCTTTAATAAAATAAAAGCAAAGAAAATATACATTAAGCCCTTTCTTTCCATGACATGTAATTACATATATAGACAAAAATAAGATCAACAAACTATCGAATGGAAGACATGCATGTATCTCCCTTCCACTTTTCAAGACAGGTGCCCTGACAGATAGACAACTATACCAAAGAAGGGCTGGTGGAGAAGGTTGATGCTCCATATCAGTCTCCTCTGTTTCTGGGGACTATCACCTCCCATATGCCACAGAGGTGAAGGCAGCCACCTATTTCTTAGGCCCTGAGTGGCCGGCAGCATGGAAACAAACTTAGAAACTATAAAATTCATTATTTCTTATTATTTCGTTTTTATAATTATTATTTCCTTTTCACTTCTTTTTTTTCTTTTACGTAAAATATTTCGATTTTTTTGTACTTTTTTTCTGTATTTATTTTGTAGATTTTTTTTGTCTTCTTTGCTTTTTTTTTGTTGTTGTTTTTTAATAGCAACCAATATGATAAAACATATAAGAGGTCTGCAATGGGATGTAAATTAAGTCCCCTTTTATCATCACATTGCATTTCATTTTATATATATATATATATATATATATATGGCATATTTGTGTCTAAGGACGGAGAGACAGCCAGGCCGATTCCAGTTAATCCCCCTAGACTTTTTATAAGACAGGTGCCCTGACAGATAGACAGACAACTATACCAAAGAAGGGCTGGTGGAGAAGGTTGATGCTCCATATCGGTCTCATCTGTTTCTGGGGACTCTTACCTCCCATATGCCACAGAGGTGAAGGCAGCCACCTATTTCTAAGGCCCCGAGAGGCGGGGGCCTGGCATGGAAACAAATTTAGAAACTATGAAATTCATTATTTCTTTTTCATTATTTTCTCTTTTTAAATTCTTTTTTCCTTATACATAAAATATTTCAATCTTTCTGTATTTTGTTTCTATTTTATAGGTTTTTTTTTTTCACTGCTGATTTTTGGGCATTTTTTTTTCACAGGAAGCAGTATGATAAATCATACCAAATTGTCTACAGACAGGTAGACAGATAGCCAGGGCAATTCTAGTACAAGTACCCCCTACGCTTTTTAAAGACAGGGGTCCCAACAGACGGTCAGGTGAACCGATAGACAGACTATTATACCAAAGAAGGGCTGGTGGAGAAGGGTGATGCTCCATTTATCGGTCTCCTCTGTCTCTGGGGACTATCACCCATATGCCACAGAGGCGAAGGCAGCCACCTATTTCTTAGGCCCCAAGCGGCAGGGGCCCAGCATGGAAACGAACTTAGAAATAATGAAATTAAAGGCCATGACAGAGAAAACTAGAGCTGTCAGTGAATGTGAATTAATTCCCCTGCAAGCGCTTTGACATAAAAAATTGTCAAGTTCAAGGAGAGAGAATTCCTCAACCAAGAAGAGTTGACAGTTGAAAATTGCCTCTTGCATATTTCCAGTTTATTTTCAATATATGTGCAAAGTTTCAATGCAGTTGAAGGAAAACTGTAGGAGGAGTTTGCAACACAAAATTACCAGTATTTTGTACACAGATGGACACATGGATGGACACATGGAAAGACAGGCTGATTCCAGAATACCCCGAAAACATTCATTAAGCTGGGGTTTTGCAGGGTGTTTTGTGGGGGTATAACAAATAATCAAATCAACACATTTGCAGGGTGTTTAGTGGGGGTATAACAAATAATCAAATCAATTTTGCAGGGTGTTTTGTGGGGGTATAACAAATAATCAAATCAACACATTTGCAGGGTGTTTAGTGGGGGTATAACAAATATTCAAATCAAAACATTGTCAATGTCAACCTCCCCAAAAACTTTGTTTAAAATTCCACAGGAGGACAGACAGCCATGGCAATTCCAGTATACCCCATTAACTTTGTTGTGGGGAGGTATAATAAAGGTAATCTCTAGTCTAATCTTAGTCTAGAATGAAGCAACAGTCAGCATGAACATGGATTTAAGATCAGACTGCACTTATCAGGCTTAAAGCCCTGAATGTTATAAAAAAAATGGAATTTTTCACTGACTGGGCAGAAAACATTGTTGAAAAATTTAGAAAATGCTGTTTTCTCCTTTTTCCACTGTGTTGTCATAAACCCTCTGTCTCAGGGTTGTTAAAACAGGATCGAAAGGTAAAAGGATAAACCTGAAGTTGAGGGCCACATAAGGAGATTATTTCAAGTGACACAAGCAATTTCGTTGAAATGGTATCACCCGCCGAAAAAGACCTTTCTTGATACAAACATATTAGAGGTATTGTGTTTTGCATAAATGTACATGTGGCCTTTTTGTTATTGGTCTCTGATGAAATGATACATTAAGCTCTGTTTTTCCATGGGACAGCATTTCATTACATAAAAAGATATATAACAGGTCCATGATTACACATTAAGTATCCTTTTTACAGAACTTGGCATTTCATGTAAAGAAAAGAAATAAAGAAAATACGCATAAAAACACCTTTTCCCATAATGAATCATCATTATATATTATATATTTAGAGAAAGTTGCATCGACGGACTATCAAACAGAGGGCATGCATGAAGTTTGACCATTGAAAATCTCATCCCAATCTATTGAGATATGTGCAATAAAAAAATTAAATTTGACACGAAGCCACCTTTTTCCATGATACAGCAATAAATTGCAAAGCCCTGACAACATGCCCAGTTGAGAATACATCGATGAAAAATTAAAATTGACATGAAGCCCCCTTTTCCAATGATACAGCAATGAATTGCAAACCCCTGACAACATGCCCAAGGTCACATGATCTCTGAAAATCTCATCTAAATCTGTTGAGATATGTGCGATAAAAAATTGAATTTGACATGAGGCCCCCTTTTTCCAAAATACAGCAATAAATTGCAAAACCCTGACAACATGGCTAAGGTCACATGATTGGTGAAAATTTCATCCAATTCTGTTGAGGTATGTCCAGTAATTAAAGAGATGTTGGTGAAAAATGAAATTTAATATGAAGCCACCTTATTCCATGATGAAGCTACAAATCCCAAAACCTTGACATGGGAGGCTTTGCTTTCACAAGAAATCGAATGACATAAAATATGAAAACCTCCATTTTCCATGAGGCAACTACAAATCGCAAAACCCTGACAATATGCGAAGGGTCACATGATGAGAAACTTACTGTGAAAATTCCATCCAAATCTGCCAAGAAATGTGCGAAGCGTTGCATTCACAAGATATAGAATAAAATATAACATGAAGTCCCCTTTCTCCATGACAGAGCTACAAATTGCAAAACCTTGACACCATGCAATAGGTCACATGATGAGAAACATTCTGTGAAAATTCGATTCAAATCTGTCCGGAAACGTGGGAGGAGTTGCATTCATGAAGCCCCTTTTTTCCATGACACAGCTTTACAAAAACAAGGATATATAACTGTTGTGGTGTTGCAAGGTCAATCTGGGTTAAACTTTTTTCCTGCATTTGCTAATGGTGGTTGATAGATGTGAGAAGTTCAATGTGAAAACTGTACAGTTTTCAAGATAAGACTCAAAACATCAAAAGTGTACACAACCAGGTAACTTTAAGTCACTCCCTTTCAGCCATTTTGCATCAAATCACAAAAACAAAAAAAAAGTCGCAGCAGAATGGGTTATTGTACAGATGTATATGTTTTAAGTTTAAGTTTTATGAAATTCCATCCAATGGTATTGGAGATATTCATTGGGACAGGCACACGGACGGATGGACAGACAGACGGAAGGACAAATGGACAATGCTAAAACTATATCCCTCTGCCTACGGTGGGGGATGATAATCTCAATGTACAACATATTCTGTGAGGTATTCTTGTGAGAATAGCCTTGAAATTGCATTACCTATCAGGACCAAAATCACTACAAACCTTGGTGATTTGGCAGCAAGTTCAATCACCTCTAGGAACATACCCCATGTTGATAACCTGTTGATGACAGCATGACGCTGGCATGTCACTTTCACACAAGTGGGGTGTGATGGGACAATTCTGGCAATCTTCAGAACATCACTAACGACAAGCCGTTGGTATTCCATCCCAAGGTGGGGCGTAACCTCGACAGTCTGTGGTCACAACACACAATACATCTTCTTTACCAGGATAAATCCACGGAAACATCAGGTGTATGAGAATGTTAACCCATTTTTAGGGTGAAAACACCCTCTGATTACCAGCTACACTTCACCAGGAGGAACCCAGCAAACACTGTGATGATTGTGAGGGTGGGGCCTTAACAAGAGACATAGGCCGATCTTACTTAAAGTAGATTCTGAATTTGTATTATCTCACCTTTCTTGAATTGCATTTACAGAGACTGGGTTGCTAAAAATCATGAGCCAAGTACAACTTTAAGTTCATTTTGCAGATATGGTAGATCAAGTTCAGACTGCACAGAGCATGCAGTATCATCTGTAATGTGCGATGCCCGACGGTTTGTTCGGTGTTCTGGTGAAATCAACCTTGAAATTACACAATCTATGTCTGTTCTATTAATATTAATGGTCCTTTTCTTATTTGGCAGGCACTTTCAAGGGTCAAGCTTATACCATTATCCCCACCCCTTTTCGAAAATTTTAACTACTTTAACTTGAACACTGCTGGAGAAATTAAGACTAAGCTTGTTTATGTTATGCCTTAAATGTAGAGAGACTTATACATGAAAATACTGTTAAACAAATGGAACAACAGGCCCATGAAGGCCTAAATCGCTTTACCAGCAATTACTGACCAGTAAAGTGAAAGAAGCAGTTAAATTCATGCTAAATTTTCCTACAGCTTCAGGCCATAGGGAAAAATTTTCTAATTCGTTTAACCCTTTACCACACAATGACGAATTTTGATGACCCTTGGAAACAAGCCTTTTGAAAATAATGTGGTAAAAGGAAAAAATGCTGCTAAGTAGCATTTTCTCCTTTTCGTACAATGTGTTCTATCCTATCAATAAACAGTTGCACCATTTGAGTCATATTGAAATTGTTGTCTGCAAATGCTTTCCTTTTGAAAAGGGCTAAAATTTTGTCATCTGGTAAAGGGTTAAAGCAATATGTCAGGAAATTTGTCATTTTTTTTCTCATATTAACTCTCTAAACACAAATTTGAAAATAACTTCAATAAAGTGCAACAATAAATGAATTATGTAACCGTTTTGATTGTATGGTGTTTGATGCTGTTTTTCAACATTATTTTAGTTATATTGCTGCAGCCAGAGTACCAATCTATGGTTTCCTGGAGTCTCTTTTCGAGTACTCCACATAATCTTTTTTCCAAGCCACTGGGTGCTTTCCAACATAATCATTGTTGAAACAATAGTCAGCTGTGAGCCAGGTGTGGGATTAAAGAGGGGGTCGTAAAGTTGTAAAAAATCTTAAAAGCATGTTGTAAACAAAAAAAAGTGTAAATTTTTTCTATCAATTTCACACAAAACCTTTCCAAAACTTTTAATTTGCTCTGTTTAGTATCAGGGAAATTCCAGTCAAAAAAGTGCAGTCGATTACTCAACAGGAGACAGATATAGTGGAAGTCTTATGTCTTAAGTAAAAAGACCAAGACTTTCAGTTTCTCAGCACAAAAGAGGAGATATACTGCCTCTAAAATTGGATCAAAACAAACCGGAATGATTACTGATCTTTTAGGGGTAGATAATTGTAAAAAAAATTATCCTCTCAAGCTTTATTTTCTCTATCAGAGATATCAAAGTTCCTAGTAGACCTGTATCATTTACGTGGAGTTCCGATATCCGATGTGGACTTCGGTTTAAACGGGGGAAAATCTCAAAATTAGTATTCATTTACCTGAGCAGGAATACGCATGTGAAAAGAAAGGACTTCGAGGGTTACAGACGATCCTTATTTCTTCTTTTCTACAACATTACCTTAGTTTAGTTCATAAGTTCTGTTCTTTCACCTGTACGAAAGGGATGCAAAATCTACGAAAGTTAAGTCCTATTTTATCTCCATTCCGCGATTTCACGGACAAACTCCAGCGTCCAATTTGCTCAATATATAAAACGTTATTTTTCCTCCTTAAAGAAGGTTCGTTATTTGAAAAGAATTTCAAGTAGCATAACGGGTTTAAGTGATATACTTATATCCTATCTGTTTCTTTGATCGTTTTTTTTTTCATGGCGGTCAGTGCACCTACGCAAGTGTTTCCTGTCAATCTTATACGAGTACTGACAAAACTTTCTTTCTGACCTTCTGGCTACTTTTTTCCAATGCATTAGAGGTGGGAGAGAAAAATTGCCGCCAGAGAGTTTGCCTCGAGCGGGTATCAAACAAGCAACCAATTCAGATACACTAACCACTGATTTACCAGGCCGTTTTTTTTTTATTATTATTTTTAAATCTTGAGTTGGCAGACTGTTTCAGAATCAGCTAAAAAATAAACAGACTTCACTTAATTAAGATGCAGTTAACTGACAAATTCACTTATTTTGTGAGTTGAGTCTGAAACGTTGAAAACAAGAACAAATCAACAGAGTAGTGCTGGGTTTGGCAAACTATGCTCATGCTTCGTTACCATCGATAAACGTAACACATTAACTTGCTTTCTTACGATGGCTGTTTACGCCGCTTTCAACATTACTATAGTTATGTAACGGCCACACTTCACTTATTCATATACATCATTAGTTTTTACCAGCACTAGGCTAGGGCTCCGAAGTTTCTTGTCAAAGGACATTCCCCGAACAACCCAGTGCTTCCAGTGAAGCTCAAATTCGGACCGTCCAGACGACAGCTGAAACACTAAACCCTGCCCTGAGAATATCTTGATTAAACCATGATATTTGAAAACGTCAAATAGGGGCGTAACCAAGCCTGATAAGGCAGTTATGAGATATTTTCTTACATTTATCTTTGACTGAGTGCGAGGGGATAAATTTCGCGTTGTCCGTCAGGCTGTCCGTCCGTCCGTCCGGACAGATATCTTTTAAAATCCTTGACAAAAAATTATGAAACTTCATACATATGTTCCTTAATGATATTCCGCCGATAGTCCGCCGACATACTTTTTGTTTTGTTTTAATTGACGCTGTGCCATGAAAAAGGGGGGTTTAATGTATATTTCCAATATGGAGCCAATATCTCTTTAACTACTTGATAAGATTCTATGAAACTTCATTCACATTGTTTATCATAAGCCATCCATGTGTTCTTTGTTACAGTTTGCGGTTAATGTTTTTTTTTTTTTAAATCGCCTGACCTAGGCAGATTAATAAAGTTTCAGAGCTCTCCGTCCGTCTATCCATGTTTGGCCGTGTTTCCATCCGGGGCAATATCTACGATCGCACGGAATTTTGCAAAAATTTATACATGTATACAATAACCTATTCGGCCGATACTTTTTTTTTTATTTGATGCATAATAACTGACTAGGAGTGATTTTGAATGACGTGGTCGCGTACATTTCTGAAAAAGGTCTTTTTTCAGCACGGGATATCGTTTCAACGAAATCAGCATTTTTATTGTTTTTATTTAATGAAATACCATATCATGGAAAAAAAGGGGTTAAGTGTATAATTTCATAATGGACCAATAACAGAAAGGCAACGTAAACATGCAAAATACAATACCTCTTATATGGTTCTATCAAAAAAGTCCTTTTCTGTTGGGAATAACATTTCAACGAAATATATCCATCCCAGGGAATAAAGTGAATTTAAAATCGTATGCAATATGCAATAGTTTTTGTTGTACAAACAATTTCAAAAGTATACATTTGTACACTTATTTAGTTCATGTATTTTTCCTTTGACCAAAACTTCAAACTATACGAGCTGATAGATATAAGCAAATGCGGATTAAATCGGGGGAAATGAGCACAAACCTACTCGTCAAATAATCATTTATGTTTCAAACATATACGGGGGTGTCCCAAAATATTTACCTGTTACCCATTTAAACAATTATTGTTTCAATTGGGATGGAACGCACCATATATACCTAAAAGCTATATCAAAACAATGTCTACACAATAAAGCTTTGTAAAAAAAAAAAAACGTCTGTACACGTATAATACATATTTATGATGTGTTGGAGAATGGCAGGACTGTGCTGATTACTCTTGAAAATCATTTCAAATTGATGTTATAGATATCATAATACAAAGTCAGTATCTCAGATTTATACCTGTTGTTTAATCGGTGAGAGATTTAAAGAATGCGCTATGTCAGACCGCAGCGAAGGCATGTGTTGATGTACAGTAACCGAAAGAACGAACCTGAGATAGAATGGATAATTATTGCAACCGATTATCCCGACCGGTCTACTTCTGCAGAGGGAATGAACCTAAGCGAGTAGATAGGCCAGGTCCAGTATGTGGGGAGGGGGGAGACGGGGCAAAATGCTGACGAAATCTTTGGTGGTACTCGAATCCACAGCCTTTGATACTAGGATCGGCGGCTTACCAAATGGGTTATTGGACCAACCGATACTGTAACGCATTAGAAATGTATTTATCCCTTGTTAGACGTCAGACGCATTGAAAGACTTTTTCTAAGTTACTGCAATTTCCTTCTTTATTACGTACCTGCCACAGTGGCTTTCTGACCACTTTTGACAGAAAATTGTGGAAAAAGGAAAAATAAATTATGACGAGCAAGGTCTCATTTGTTACGATGTTTTCAAGTATATTGATATATCAAACCATAAAGGTGCAGTTTAGGTCAAATTATCAAAGCAGGTGTCAGAATACAATTAAATTTAAATCGAACCATTTAAAGGTATAAAAAGTATTGTGGAGATGACAGTTTGTTCTCACGTGGTCAAACCATATGTTAGTCGCTGGCAACAAAAATAAAATAAAATCAGGCAAAATGTAAACAAATGACACAGCTACCTGGCAGGTTTTAACCTAGTTTTGTTATCAATTTCTCTGCCAGCGACTAACTCCTTGACCGACAGTACAATGACAGATTGTCATCCTCACAACAATAACAACAATACCACGATCCTGAGGAACAATGCTGTGGGAAAAGAAGAAAATACTGAAAAGCAGTAGTTTCTTCTTGGCGCACGTGCGCTTACTTGTCTTACTCTTTCAAGGACAGATCCTGCACAAATTTAACAGCACTTAGCATGTTGCCTGAAGATGCTTTAAACACAAACTAAGATGTCTTTTTTGTCTGGTGAAGAGTCAAAACTTTAATCTATACCCAACGATTTGAAATGACCTGAATGGCTGTCTTTGAATTAAAGGGATTTAGATTGCTCAGTCTGAACTTCTCGGGTAAACGAAAATTAACTTTGAGATGGCCCCTTTTTGCCCGAAGTCCACGTCCGATATCGGAGTCCACGTAAATGATAAAGGTCTAGTACATTTATTGTCACCTGCCAGTTTAAAAAGAAATTATTTTACAGTAAGAATCCAAACAGTAAGTGCAATGGTAAGTAAAAATATGCAAGCCATATACTGATTTGGATCCAGGAAAAACTCTTCAAGTAAGATGTATTTTGAATTTGGTAGGACTGAAGATTATCTCAGTGAGTATAAGGTAATAACAAGGGCCGATGTCAGCTACTCTAATACTGGTAAAAAGTCTAGGTTCTATCCATACATTTAAGGAAGAGTTTGAGTTACACCATATTAAGTCCTGGTTAGGACAATTTTAGGCAAGATTTGTCACACAAGCTCATTACTTTCCAAGATCCTGGAAAAAATTCCCCTGAAAAACATATTTGACCTTATACTGGTCTTTACGCATTTTTTTGCAGTCTAGTCTTGATCTCTGTGATATGTTAAATTTATTTCAATCACAATCTTTGATTAGAAGGTGAAAAAAGTCCATTGATGTGGTGTGTGAAAATGGTCTGCCCCGTGGGTGATTTATTTGATAAATATTTTCCATTTCTTCAGTTTGATTGAAGAAATACTACAGATGTGTAAGTTTGACTTTACACTTGAACACAGCTGTCCCTGAATAGACCGACAACTTTTCTAGCTTGCCTTGATCCGTCCTTGGTGACAGCATCTCACCCATCTGTGGACAGTTGCCAATCTGCCACTATCCTGGACTTTGGCCAGTACTAGCCTAGCTTGTATAAAATATCTTGCTAACTATAACTGTACAAACCATGACTTATTCTGATGGAAATCTTACCCTCCCAAAAATTTATGGATAGAGAAAGATAAGGGCTGTTATAATGAATTCTCTACAATTATCTGCATTGAATAGAGACAAATAAATCATGCTGGGATTACTTTCCTACAATTATATGCCCCTTAATAGGTCAACAAGCTTTCTGGAGTGCCTTGATCCATCGTTGGTGACAGTCTATTTCAACTTTTCTGTTCATAATATGAAAATCCGTTGGATTTTAGAAGATATAACTCCTAAATTGACACAACATTTCTCACTCATTTCAGCAAAATAATGGAATAAAGTCTGTTAAAATAATGTTTTTAAATCAATTATTTTGATTGGTTGGTTGTATTGGAGTTTAATGCCACTTTAACAGATAAGGTCATATCATGGCGGTCGGTAACACATATGTGTGTCCTAGCTTTCTGACACCAGTACTAACACAACTTTCTTCCCAAATCCACCGACTACTTTTCTCACATCCTTCAGCAGAGGTGAGAGGCGAAAATACACCAGAAAGAAAGTTTGTCTCACTCAACCAGGTATCGAACTCACAACCACCAGGTCATGAGTCCAACATGCTCACCACTGAGCCACCTGGGCTGGCTAATTATTTTGATAAGCTATGTCTGAACCATTGAGTCAACATGGGATTGGAGAAAGTTTCTAAAGCCTGCAAATGTTAAAGAAAGTTGACTGAAATGATCAAGAAAACTTAAATCAGACACAGAGTCCGTTAGTGGATCAGAGCAAAATAAGAGTTTAGGTTTTTTTGTGAAACTGGGTCCAGAATTTTGCAAAACTGGCTCCAGGATTTTGCAATTTCAGCTCAAGAATAATCTTAGGTTTTCTTGTCCTGAATAAGAATAATTCTTTATAATTTACCTCTGAGTTTACACACTACTTTCATTTGGCCCATTTGTCTCTTAAGACAGGCAATTTATGTAACTAAGTATGGAAAAATGCATTGACAATTACAATCACATTTGACTTTAGAGAAAGTTTCCATTGCTTGTGTCTGCCATTACAAAAGGAAACTCTTCTTGGTGAGTGATTTTTCCATTTGCCTGCATGTATTTTTATTTGTAATCTTGTCTTTATTTTGGGTGAAATAGACTCAAAACTTATTCCTCATTTCTCTGGCAGCATAAAAATCAGAGTAGACAAAAACATATGTGGGGCCGGGATAATGGCATAAGCTTGACCTCCTCACTCTTAATCCTTTACTGAATAAAGCTTTGAAAAACTTGTGAGAAAAGAAAATGCTGGTTACCATTGCAAAGAAAAATCCATCAAAACTTCAATTTGTGAGTAAACATGTCCAGATTTTTTCTGTCATTTGGTTAAGAGTTAACCAATTACCACACAATCCCTACTTTTGATGACCCTTAAAAAGAAACCTTTTGAAAACATTGTGGAAAAGGAGAGTATGCTGGTAACCAGCACTTTCTCACAATGTTTTTTACCCTTGACAAAACAAATTTCAAATTTTCAGTCACTTTCATTTTGTCATCTGCAAATGCTTTCAATGTGGACAAACCTAAAAATTTGTTGTGTGGTAATGAGTTAACTCTTTACCAAACAACAAAATTATTGATTGATCCAAATTGCAAGCATTTGCAGACAGCAAAATAAGTATGACTGAAAAATTGAACCTTGGTTTCGGAAGGGTAGAAAACATTGTGGGGAAAGGAGAAAATGGTGGTTACCAGCATTTTCTTCTTTTCTCACAATGTTTTCAAAAGGCTTCTTTCTCAGGGTCGTTAAAAGTCGGGATTGTGTGGTAAAGACTTAACTCTTTACAAAACAATTTGTGCATTTAAAATCCTAATTGAGGAAGTTGAGGAAACCATAGGCCCTTGTGGGCCTGAATTGCTCTACTGGCTGTAAGTTTGCTTACTAGTATTTTCTAGCATACAATCACTGATGCTAGAAGGAAAAAGACGAAAACACTGACAAAACATGCTGGGGGTGGGGGGGAGAACCTGTAATTGGGGCTTGAATCCACTAATACAGCATAATATGTAGGCATAAACAATCAGTGAAATACTAAAAATAGATAATGTTGGAACCACTTTGGAAATCTGGGAAGGATTTAGTACTTGTTAGATACATGTAACTGCACATTATGACAAAAGTTTTGGATTTCATGCAGTTTACATGGACCAAAAGTGTGGACTTGGTTGAAAACCCAAGACTTTTAGTAATAAAATGGGTCCTTTACCCTAAATGATACTGGATTTTCTTCATTTTCAAAAGCGTAAAATCCCTTGATGATTATACGAATGATCTGTGCAAGTTTCCAAACAATTGGATCAAAATTGCCCACTCAATCAAGTAAACAAGAAGTGCAACTCAAAATGGCAACTTTTTCTAATGGGTTTGGGTTGATGACAAAAACAACTTTTGTAATTTTCAAGAAAATTTGACAACAATTGTAGTCTTAAATTGTGTAAGTAAGAAAGACAATTGTTGTTTACCTTTAAATAACTACTTTTCCCTTCCATATTGTTACATTTTTTTTTCAAAATCAATATAATAAAAGCTATTGAAATAATAACTGATCTGTGCAAGTTTTACAAAAATATGACCACAAAGGTAGGTTTGATTGTGAAAACAATGCAAATATTCTACTTCTAATGGCTAATTTACCCTTTGAATCATCAGGTTATTTTCAAAATCAATAGGGTTCAAGCTAATGATATAAAGAAACTGAGCATGTTTCACAAAAATCCAGCCGCAAAAAGAATTGTAAATTTGCATCTTTTTATGGCTACTTTTCCCAAATTGGGAATTTATTTCAAAATCAATAGGGTTTTAAGGCTGTTGGTGGACAGAATGACTAGGAAAACCACACCATGATGTAGGCTCTGCTGGCCTTTGACCAACAGAGCTAAAAACTGAGAGTATGCAGTATTTTATTTGCTTTTGTATTGTTTTCTTCCTTTTGAAATACAAAGCTTATCAATGGAATCGCAAGGAATTGCCAATTTGCAAATACTTTCACTTTCAATTTTTGTATTGTTTGGAAAGAGTTAATGTGCCTGCCAAATATGAAAAGGATATCTTAAACTGATAGACAAGACACAGATATGGCAACTTCAAGGTTTCTTTCACCATCATTCTTCACAAACTGTCAGACAGTGTACATCAAAAATGGGACCGCATGTTCTGAATAGTCTGATCTTAATCTACACTCTGCAATAGGAACTAAAAGTTGTACTTGACTCTAAGAAATTCAAAATCTGCTTTACTGAAGATCATTCCAAGTCTCCAATTAAACCCCATTCTCACACTCATGGTCACGATAATGGTCTGAATTCCTCATGGTGAAGAGTAACATAAATACCAGGGGCATTTTCACCGAAAAATGGGGTAACACTCTCATAAACCCAATGTTACCTGGTTTTGTCCCAGTTCAAGAAGATGGATTGCATGTTCTGACCAAAGGCTACCGAGGTTCAGCCCTAGTTTGTGACAGACTACCGCAGGTTTGCCACCTGTGATGTTCCAAAGCTTGACAGAGTCGTCCCATCTCACCACACTGGTGTGTTGGTACCACACCCTTGACTTGCTGGCATTCACAGGTGATCAAAATAGACTGTGCCCCTAGAGATGATTCAAGTCAGTTCCAAATTACCAAGGTGTATCTCTGTTTTGGCCCTAATAGAAGGCTGCTTTCACAATAGAAGAGCTTAAGTGCCTGTCATAAAAATAAAAGGACAAATTAAGCAAGAAAAACATGGTAGTCATACATCGCTCACCTAGTTAAAAAGAGCTACAACTGCATGACTAAAGATAAGACTCATACTAGCTCAGAGTTTGAATCTTGATTGCTCTATCTTCATTAACCCTTTACCAAACAATCCCTGGTTTTTACAACTCAGAGATAGAAGCCTTTTGAAAACATAGTGGGAAAAGGAGAAAATGCTGTTAACTAGCATTTTCTCCTTTTCCTACAATGTTTTCCACCCTGCTGGAGACAAATTTCAATTTTTGAATTATGGTTATTTTGTCATCTGCAAGTTCTTTCAATATGGACCAGTCTAAAATTTTGTCGTTTGGTAAAGGGTTAAGTAGTAGCAAAATGTGTTGTAAATGAATAGTACTGTTATAATCTACCTGCTAAAACCTATTGCCAGCTGAAATTCCACAAACTTAGCTCAGAGTGTTGAAGAAACTGTAGGTTTCACTCTTGCTGTTTATAGTAACAGTGTACATGACAATGTTAATCAATTAAGGTGAGCAGATCATCTCCATATAAAGATATTTATCACAGTCAAGTTTCACAGACGTAACTCATAGAATGTTAAAAACTACAGAACCAAGAGAAGAATTTTGAAGTTCTTCAAACAGAACACTATGTAAACATGAGACCTCTGGGACTGGACAATCTTTAATGTCTTTGGGTACAATCTGAACAACTTTGACAATGGATCAACCTATGTAGTAGACACATACCAAACATCAACATTATACGTTTTGGGGTATCAGTCAAGATTTTTTCCTACCATTTTCCTCTTATTACTCCATGGTTGACCTATGACCAATATGGCAGGACATTATTTTACCCCAGGGACATATAATGAAGAACTTTGACCAACAACTATCCAATCATGCTAAATATCAAGTATCAACATTCCAGATCTTGTGGTCCTATAAAAGAAAACCTGCAAATTTTTTATACATAATTATGTAGCGCAAAACATAGAATCCATAAACAAAAACTGTCATCATACAGCACAGTTTGCCTGTATAAGTTAATTTGTCAGGGGAAGGGTGTGGGGCAGTGCCCTGAAACAGCAACAGGGTCCCAGCCCACGACAGAAAACCCAAGACTCAATCAATAGCATGAGTAAAAAAAGTATCCATCACCAAACTAAATTTGAAACAACTTCAACATTTGATCTTGAGAAAATAAACACTCTAGAACAATTTAAACATGAAATTTCAAAATTGTCCATGACCTAGACTTTAAAATCATAGGTGTGGGGACGGGTGAAACCTTGCTGAGAGAAACCTTGGATCTCTATCACAAATATGAACCAAAGTCATCGTACAGTTTTGAAGATGTGGTTTCTTCAAAAATTTTGAAGTAAACGTTTAAATGACCAATATGAAATTCAAAAGTTAACTTGAAATGATTAGCCTTTAAAGACCCGTACAAAACTACCAAAAATGTACCAAGTAAACAGTGGGTATAACAAAAATAAACATAAAGCTTAACCTAACAATGCAATGCTACAACAAAACTATGAACCTAATCCATCACTCACTTTGGAAAATATGAGCTCTTAAAGAGCTCTTAAAAAACTAACAGAAAGTGTAACTATGATGTACAGTATTAAAGTCTACAATCTGGACTTTAAGATCATGGGCATTGCACTGCTGACAGAAACTCTGAACCTACTGGTATACCTATCATTGCAACAAATATGAACCAATCCATATGGTTTAGAAAGTCTAAGCTTTTAAAAATCTTAAATGTAAAAAGAAAAGTAAATGTAAATGCTGTCTTCAACACAGATGCTGCAATTACTAACATAGTTGACATTATCAAAATCATTTTGAATCAATTTTTGATTGACGTGTTTAGGAGTTTGGACATTAAATTTTCTTTCATCCATTAGTGTCTGGGGGGGAGTTTTTGGAATTGTGGTTAAACAGATATACAGTACATGTTGTTGGACAATAAGCAGTCACAATAGCTCACATGAAGCACTTCGTGTTCAGGTGAGTTTAGAGGTAGTAAAGGCATAATTAAAGCAATTTCAAGGCTGCTCTCACCAGAATACCTCACAAAATATCAAAGTGTACATCAAAGTAGGGGCGGCATCCCTGTGCATCCTGATCTAGATCTACAAGGGCTGTCCCATTGAATCATAGACAATCGGAGTGACAATAAAACTGAGGGGTACAGTTTCTATTCATCATTTTATCTACTCTTTACCAAATAACAAAATTTTAGACTGGTCCAAATTTAAAGCACTTGCTGATGACAAAATAAACGTAACTAAAACATTGAAATTTAATTCCAGCAGGGTGTTAAACATTGTGGGCAAAGGAGAAAATGCTGGTTACCATTATTTTCTCCTTTTCCCACAATGTATTCAAACGGCTTCTATCTCAGGATCTTAAAAAACCAGGGGTTGTTTGGTAAAGGGTTAACCTTACTATTAGCTGAAAACATCATTAAGATATAAAGTATAGTCATTAACTTAAAACATTTTGAAATAGATCACAAACTGCAAACCAGTGCACATTGTGAAGATAACAACTACATGTAACAGTAAGCTTATGCTCTTTAGAAATAGCACATCACTGCTCTAAAATATAGCACATCACATCTCTAAAATATATGTACTTGTAAAATTATTGCAATCAGACATTAAGAAATATTTTTATAACAAGTGTCTATGATTCAATGGGACAACCCTTGTACACTGTCTGCTACATGGGAAAATCGCCTCTTAAGGACTAAACAGCAGATGGTTTTTATGGAGTAACAGATACACATCTCAAACCTTGCTGAGGACCACATATTCACATCAAATTATGAATATCACGTCCTATCAAAATTTGTAGTTCTACCACTGAAACATAAACATGAGCAATGGCAGTAGACTGTCATTGTTTTTGTCTGTATAGCATGCATGGGAAACATACAACCACAACAACCCCTAAAAGTCATGTTTTCTCTTGGAACATGCTTGCGCTCTAATCTCACATGTTATTTAACAAGTCATATTCTAGGTGACAGGTAACATATATACCTTTGTCATCCATTGGATAATTATGGTTTACAAAAATTTCTTTGGTGCATGCGAACATTAAGACCTCACATACAATTTCACATAGGCTGGGTACAGGTACAGTACTTAAACGTATTCCTATGTCTTACACAGGCAAGTATGGATAACCAAGATATGAGGAGATATCTTTTGCCAGATGACACAAACAGAGTTGGATGTTAAAAACCGGCCCAAACCCTATAAGTCAGGTAGAGATGTCCTTTATCAGTTACAAATGTGGAAGCAATGCAAAGTTTATGAAATGTGTTGTCAATGTGTAAAAATTTTACAAAGTTGTCATAATGATCACATAAATAATAATTTATGTACATACATAACCTGAAATTCCACAATGATCAACGACTAAGAGATGACAAACTCAAAATTCAACTTTGATTTTCTAATCCTCTCTTTTAAACCATTCAAAATATATATCATAATTCAGGAAAATATAATGGCCTCTTCCTTCTACAGTGCCAACCATTTATACTGTAACCTGTTGCATGAGTGCTTAAAATCAAATACATGTCATAATTCAGTTAATATAATTGTCTCCTCCTCCCCTACAGCCAAACCCTTACCCCCTTTTTTCCTACCAAATATCATTGTATTACTACTTGTATTTTAAATTTTTTTGTTTAATTGTTTTTCTTGTCGTAATTCAAGGAGATATTGGCCTCATCCTCCTCCCTGAAGCCAAACATTTATCACCTTTATTTACCACCAACTGTCATTGTATTACTATTTGTACTCTAAATTTTGTTGTTTGCTTTTTCTTGTCAAAATTTAGGGAAATATTATGGCGTCCTCCTCCCCTACAGCCAAACCCTTACCACCTTTTATCCTACCAAGTGTCTTTGTATTAACATTTGTTTATTTTCTCAATTTTGTTGTTATTTTTTGTGTGCATTATAATATAGAGATATATTATGACCTCCTCCTGCCCTACAGCCATGGTTACCACCTTAACCACCTTTACCATTACCTAGATCCATACCAGTGAGCAGCTCATAGGTATAAAAACTTGGATATAATTGTTGTAACCATAACCAATGACAATGACAATTCAGCCTTTTCCATTATTTATGGATAAAACCTTTACCATAACCAGTATTAGAGTAGCTGACATTGGCCCTTGTTCAGAACCTAATACTTGTCCTTATGGTTGTAAGTTCTACCATTTAATGTACAGCACAATGTCATGTCCTTTATGAAGACTTTTTTCCAAGACTCAAGCCAGAAGCAGCAAATACAATATCTTTTTTTTTTTTTATTGTTCTAACCATGAAAGGCAGATGTACTAGTGATAATTAGTAGTGGTACATTGACCTTTATTATAACCAAATAATTGTTTCCATGACTGCTAGTACGACCATTTATGTAAAATACATACACCTTGAAGAAATTTTCCTGGACCCAAACCAGTAAGTAGAACATATAAAATATCTTGCCTGACGTCATTCTTCTAACCATGATCTGTACTGGTGGGAATCTAACTTTTCCAAAAAATTTCTGAATAAATCCTAGACTCAACAAGGGACATAACTCTGCCACTGTTTCACTTGAAAAGGATATGCTGACACTAAGCACAGCTTGATGTCTTACTGATGACTCCTGAATAATTATATGAAGATGAAGTGCTTAGAAAATTAATAAAATAGTAATTAAAAGTACCCATAACACTGCATTTATTTACTAAAAAGGGACATGCTCACACTAAGGACATCTGAATCCTTTACAATTTCATCAACATTAAGCAAAGTCATGAGAAAAAAAGAGCTGAAAAATCAAATGTAGTTTAGAAAAATTTATAACTCTGCAAATAGTCATTGCCAAGGGGTATGCTGACACTATGCACAATCAGTTATTGAATGTAAGGTCCCGTAAAATTTCACTGAAAATGGGCTGGGGATTTAAGAAAAGAGGAGCAGCAAATTGAATGTAACTTTTAATATACAAAGGACTACATAATGCAAAACTCATGGCATAGGGACAGGCCGATTCTATGCACAACTACATATTGATTATGTGGAATAGCATCAACAGTGTGATGAAATGATATTATATCTCATTAAAAAAAAAAAAGACAAAGCTACTGTTTTCAAAGTAACTAAGGGTTTGAATATTGACTTTGTTTGTATCAATAAATATCTTTGAGGGTGTGTCGTTATGCATATTTCAATTGTGTAAAGGGATAGTAGTATATGATTATAAATGCGTATGTTCAGTGATACTTTAATCGTTAACAGGGGCAATAGTATAGATATATCAATAGTGTGTTCATATATGGATATTTTAATGGTTGAAAGCATAGTTATCATTGAGTGGGTTATCTTATTTGTGATCTTATTATCCATGCACTGGTTCAGTTATATACATTTTAATTGATGAAAGGAGCAATAATATTTACATCTTATCGTCCATAAGCGAGTTCAGTTATAGACATTTTTATCATATTTTATAGTATAAATATGTGTAAGCATTAAAAGAGGCAAAAGTATATACATATAATTACATATGAGTAGTTTCCATGACAGATATTTCAACTCACACATATTTTAATGATTAAAAGTGGGCAAGAGTATATACATGTAATCATCAATAAGTGGCTCAAGTTATACACATTTTAATTATTTTAAAAGAGACTATAGTACATACATGTAAAAATGAGTGGCTTAATTTACAGTTAAAATCTTTTACAGGGGCCTGTAGTATGAACATGCAATAATCCGTGAGTGGCTTGAGTTGCAGATATAATAATCATTAAAAGGGGCTATATTATATACACAAGACATACAAAATCTTTACAATAAAATCAAATAAGAAAGTTATGACCCCAGGGAAAAGCCACAATTCTACAATAACTTGACTTGTGGTGGAGGTCCCCAATTCGAAGCCCCATACCAAATAATATAGGTCCAGGATGTGTGGTTATAAACTGAAAGACCTAATAAAACGAAATCCTTAGACTGGGCTAAATTAAGCAGACCTAGTTCATATGGTTAGTGGCAAGAAGATCTATAGAGTTTTCACTATAAAAGCCCATGTAAAACTTGTGCTCCAAGGGTGGGACCAAACTCGACCCCAAGGTTATGATTATGGCTCTCTTGGTCGAGGCCCACGGGATAAAACTACATGCAAAATTTGGAAGCCGCAGGCCCTATGGCTAGGTACCAGAAGAATTTTGAAGTTTTCCCTATTTAAGCCCAGGTAAAACTTTTGACTCCAAGGGCCAAATTTGCACCCAGGGCTATAATTTGACGAAACTTAACCCATTACCACACAATCCCTAATTTGACAACCCTGAGAAAGGAGCCTTTAGAAAACATTGTGGGAAAGGGAGGAAATGCTGGTAACCAGCATTTTCTCCTTTTCCCACACTATTTTCTACTCTTCACAACTTAAATTTCAAATCTTCAGTCACTTTTATTTTGTCATCTGCAAATGCTTTCGATTTGGACAAGCCTAAAATATTGTCGTGAGGTAATGAGTTAATATAGATCCATTTGATAAATCTATATAATCATCAGATATTTTGAAATCTGAAAAGGCAAGTTTTTGGTGGCATTCTTTTCTCAAAGAGACAGAACATTATTTCTATCAGTTTTACAATTGGTTCTCTGTAAATATTTACAGAATAATTATTGTCTTTTCTAATACGGAATAAAGAACCCTAGAAAATCAATCGTTGAAAGAATTATAATGCATCACAATATTGCACCTTCCATAGTAATGGCATTTTGATAATGGTTGTCCTGATAGAAACGGCATGAAAAAAATTTTGTTTACCCTTAACAGTCGGCCCTAATCAATCTCTACCACCTTGAACAATTCAAAACAAACTTTTCAGTCTACAAGAGATACATAATTTGACTTTCGATAATATTTTTGTCACAAAAATCCTAGAAAGGTGGACAAGGCCAGCATTTTCTACTTTTCCTGCAATGTTTTCCATCCAATCAAAGACTGAAATCATTGTTTGAGCTAGATTTGACTTTTTGCCTTCAGATGCCTTTAGTTTAGTCTAAGTAAAAAAATCGACCCTGTAAAAGAAAGCTTAGAATAACACTGTGGTAAAGAATAAAATGCTGGTTACCAGCATTTTCTCCTCCAACAACCTTTTCCAGCCTTTTCACACATGATTTTTAAATTGGCTGTATTAACTCTTTACCACATGATAAAATTTTACACTGGTCCAAATCGGAAGCATTAATTTTGCAGACGACAAAATGAAGGTGATTCTAAAATTAAAATTTGGTTTGGGAAGGGTAGAAAACACTGTGGGAAGAGGAGAAAATGCTGATTACCAGCATTTGCTCCTTTTCCCAGTGTTTTCAAAAGGCCTCTTTCTCAGGGTCATTAAAAGTTCAAAGTGTGTGCTAAAGATCTAAGTCTACCAAACGACAAAGTTTTAGACTGGTCCAAATGGAAGGCATTTACAGACGACTAATTAAATTCTGTGATGATATGAATCTGTTACAGGGAAGAAAACCTTGTAGAAAAAGGAGAAAATGCTGGTTACCAGCATTTTCTCCTTTTCCAACTATTTTCCCACTATGTTTTCAAAAGGCATCTTCCTTGGGGTTGATAATAGTCCGGATTGTGTAGTAAAGAGTTAACAGAAAATGACGAGCTTTTGCCCTAGTCCTGGAACCACCTGCATCACATACTTGACAAACTCCTTAGAAATCTAACGAAGTTGTTATCTTTTATGTGAAAAATAAAACCATGTACTCGAGTTTAATGAGTTTTAACAGCATAGCTTTTCCCTCATTGTTTTCAACCCTATCAAACCCTGGCTGGGCATAAAAATATACACTGAGAGATGGACAATCACTGAAGGGAATAAGGAAGTTTAATGTATCTGCAAAAAGTTTCAACCTATGTCAACCTGCGCAGTTCTTTAAACCTGACATAGGAAGAAACATTTTGCATTTTCTGCATCTCTAAGGACCATTCTTCCTAATGATTCATCCAATTCTCCCAATTCTTTTTAACCCTTTGGCAAAGAACAAATTTTGGACTCTTCTAAACCAAAAGACTTTGCAGACGACAATTTTAGATTTGGAGAAAATGGCAGAAAGTTCTCAAAAAGACTAGAAACAATGTGGGAAAAGGAGAAATTGCTTGTTATGAGCAATTTCTCCTTTTTCCACATGTTTTCTAAAGACTTTTACTGCAGACACGTAAAAAACAAGGGCCTGTTTGGGAAAGTGTTAACAATAAGTAGATCTTAAGGATCCAAAATGTGATGTCTTTCTACGTATAATACATCTGCGGGCCAGCCACATTTTCTTTCCATTACTTATGAAAGGTGGTCAGAAGATTTGTCATGATGATATCTGCACAAGTTTGAAAATGACCTATGTTTAGGTAAAATGTATGTAACTTAAGTACTACAGAAAAGCTTGTATTTGTTAGAATGATTGTCTTAACTCTTTACCAAACACAAAATTTTGGTCTAGTCCAAATTGCAAGCATTTGCAGACAACAAAATTGATCGGACTCAAAAATTGAAAGCTGATTTGAGTAGGGTAGAAAACATTGAGGGAAAAGAAGAAAATGCTGGTTATCAGCATTTTCTCCTTTTCCCACAATGTTTTCAAAAGCTTTCTTTTTTCAGGATCATTTAAAGTCAGACCTGTGTTATAAAGAGTTAATAATTTGAATGAATAAAATGGCAGATGTGAAATCGCAGGACTGCAGTGGTTTATTCTTATACCCCTGATTAAAGCTCACTGGGTCCCACAGGCCAATTGAATCCCATTCAAAACCCTATATATTTACATCAAGAAAAAAATATAGAATTTTGAACAAGAACTACCCAGCCTGCTGCAATCCTATGAATTACGTGGAAAGCAGTCGTTCATCTCTAATTTTAGTCGCCTTCTACGACATGCCATAGAGAAAGGCCGAGGTCCTATTCTATATAGTAAAAAAAACCCCGGGACCCCACGGGGACAATAATGAGACAAGCATACCTCAGAAGTGATTTGAAAAAAGGGTAAGTTTGGCAAAATGGCTCCGGCCGAGGGACTTCAGGGCTAACCTTTTTTATCATTAAGTTTTCCGAGGTAAATTTGGTTCATGGGTGATGAGTCAAAACTTTACCAAAAAATCACGAGTTTTAAAATCTCTGAGTAAGACAGCTTTTGAAAACTTTGTAGGAAAAGGAGGCAAAGCTGATAACCAACATTTTCTTTTTTTCCCTCAGGAGCATCTTCTTCCTTTCCCACAATGTTCTCCACACTATAAAGACAAGTCCCACCAATAGAGCCAAATTCTGGACATGTCTAAAGTTTTTATTGTCTGGTAATGAAACAACAATACTAAAAGATGATAAAAGATGGTACTTACATGATTCTTTAAGGGTAAGTGTTGGTACTACTGTCACAATGTTACTGTATAAGTCATCAAATTTGATTTGACCTCTTAGAAGTCGAATATTAGAACATCCTGTTATTATCTGGAAAAATAAAAAACTAAAATATACTGATGGGAAAAAAGTAAATTTTCACCATACATCCCAACTTTTAACGACCCTTGGAAAGAAGCCTTTTGAAAACATTGTTGGAAAAGGAGAAAATGCTGGTAACAAGCATTTTCTCCTTTTTCCACAATGCTTTCCACCCCTCTCAAACCAATTTTCAATTTTCTCAGTCACACATATTTTGTTGTCTGCAAATGCTTCCGAATTGGACCAGTCTGAAATATTGTCATTTGGTAAAGAGTTAAGCATATTCCATCTCATTCAGTTAAAACAATTCTTTTGCCCAAATGTATCAATTTTCTTTTAATATCTATGTTTAGCGTTTAACCCTTTCCTGAACAATCCCTGACTTTCTTGACCCTGAAAAAGTAGCTTTTTGAAAACACTGGGGGGAAAGGAGAACCAGCATTTTCTCCTTTTCCCAGAAAGTTTTCTACCCTCCCAGAACAAATTTCAATTTTTGAGTCACATTAATTTTGTTGTCTGCAAAGGTTTTCAATTTGGACCAGCCTAACATTTTGTTGTATGGTAAAGAGTTAAATGAATGAATGAAAATGCACCACACAAAATAAAGTCATGTTATTTTGGTCTTTGTTTACCTCTTTTTTAACGAATATGAAATAGGCTTAACTTTTGCCCTTAGGTATAATTAGTACATAAAGTCTAACCCTTATAATTATGTATTATTCTTTTCATACTTTCCTTTTTACCTCAATCTTTTACTAGAGAACAAAATTGTATACCTGTCCAATTAGAAATTATTCAGATGAAGCAAAGAAAATATGGCAAAAGGGTAGCAAACTTCATGGAAAAAGGGGGTTCTATTGACGTAAAAAGACAATGTTTTGATAACACTGAGTATCACTTGAGCTACACTAATTTCGTAGTCTGCAATCAGTTGGTGTCCAAGTTTTTTTCATGCGACAATGAGTTAAACAGATAATGATGACATCATTTTTCATCTCAGAATGACCAGCCTATTTAGAAATTTTGTTTGCTCCATTTATCACCATGGCTCCATTTTACTATGGTAGTTATTATAAATAAAATTTTCCAAGTTTCTACATAACTCTAGAGAAAATGCTTATATGCATTTTCCTCATTAAAGTAAGTTCATTGAAGAAGTTTCACTTAGACAAGATGTGTTTGTGAAACACAAATGCCCCCATACAGGCAAACTTTTTTAGTGTTGATTTTTAATGTCAATATGTTGTTCAAAGAACTATTTCTGACCTCCCTGTCCCTTAGAAAAAAGAACATTTCAGAACTCGTGAGTACAGTAGACAGCATGATTATATTCATCCAGTTACACATGCTTGGCCATACCATGTAGTTTAGAGCAAGGCTCTTAATGTCATCTGCTTCAATCATAGGAATTCAACAAAGTTAGTTTATGGTTAGGCTTGACATACATTTGTGAGAAGTGTAAATTTAAATAATAAAATTAAAACACATTCGGCAGCAAAAGTTGTCTTAAATCCAACTTGTGTTTTTTGACGATTGTGCATGACAGATTCAAATAACCCGATAGTCTAGATTACTTGTCCCTAACACTATGTTATCGGGTAAGCAAAAAAGCAATGTTTTGGACAAGTGTCATACACATTTTTAGAAAATTCTCTTAACTCTTTACCACACGACAAAATTAAAGACTCGTCAAAATAGAAAGAATTTGCAGATGACACAATGAAGGTGACTGAAAAATTGAAATTCATTTTGGGAAGGGTAGAAAACATTGTGGAAAAAGGAGAAAATGCTGGTTACCAGCATTTTCTCCTTTTTCCACAATGTTTTCAAAAGGCTTCTTTCTCAGGGTCGTTAAAAGTCGGGATTGTGTGGTAAAGAGTTAATATAGACAGTATTGGGATTTCTGACAAAGAATTTTTGTGAAAAGAATTGTAAAAATGGCCAATGTGTTAGTAACTGGTATGATTACTGTCAAAACCAACAAATTCTCTTTTGTTAACTTGCTGATTTCCAGATGACTGCTGCTTGGATAATTCTAAAAGAAAACTTAAACTACCAATACTTTCACCTTTTTTTGTAAAACTGCATTATCATGATTAAATTGTAATAAAGAACTTTCTCAATACCGTGTTTTGGTGCGTATAACACGCACATTTTTCAGCTTTGAATAATTTCAAACTGGGGACTGCGTGTTATACACTACAATAGGCAAAACCATGTTTTTTTCCTCCTTGAAAGTCGGTCGTATACATGTTCAAAGTGGGTGGGGGTAGGTACAAAACGGCAAAGTTCTCTCACCACAGCCTTAACTTTCGTCATCATCCCATTTCAACTTTTACCGATTTAAATAAACAACAGTATGTTTTAATTTTGTTAAAATGTACTTGTACATTCTGAATTTGTGGATTAGGATTCGTAATTTCCCGATTCTATCAGCCATTTTGGCAATGACTAACGTACCCCGGAACGATAAATATTGATTTACTGTTATTGTCTGATTCGTCTCATATTTTTTTATTCTTTGTTAATAGCTAAAATTGAAAAATTATTAAAGAGTAAAATAATGATTCAGAAAGAAATGAATGATTTAAAAATATATATATTTATCGCTACTTTTTACAAAAACCGTGATTGACATCATATAGATCTATGTTTATTTCACACCTGTCACATTTGTCGATGGAGGTGAGAAAATAGGAGATTAACTACGATATGGTCGTCAGTTCAATGTGTGAATTTGCAACATGTCATAAGCTGGCATGCTTTTATAATCCCCCGAATACACATCGAATCATTACCATTTCCACTTTGATTAAAAATGGTTATTTCCCTTTGATAAAGTATCGCCATTTACAATTTTTCAAGATAGCGTCGTAAGCTTCAGATGTTACAATATTTTGGTCAATTTTTGATGCGTGTTGTACATCCGAACAACCTTTTTTCCTTGGATCTGATGCTGAAAAAGGCCTGCGTGTTATACACGCCTGCATGGTATACACAACGTTTTACAGTAATTTACATGACATATAAACAGGAAGATGAAGTGGTACTAACTTACAATGGTTTCACTCATTCAATATGGAAGTTTTGTAGACCATGGGTAGAGTCAATTTCATCTCTCTTCCCTTTAACCATCTCTCTAAGATTGTATCCAGCTGTAGTTTCAAAATAAACATATAACAGGTTTAGACAGTTGAAGACTGTGCTTGCTTTTGGAAATAGGTATTAACTATATAAAGGGTGAAGAGTAGCTATGTCTTTATTTCCTCTGCATGAATTTTTAACACATTGTGAAAAAGAGGTAATTGCTCAGAAAATTACAAATTCCATTGTCAGTATTTTCTCTTCGAATATTTTGCACCTATTTCAAATTTCCTTCGAATATTTTGCACCCATTTCAAATTTCAACTAGTAATCTCCAAAACTAATTGATCATGCGAATGAGTTAAACTCTTTTTCCAAAGGACAAAATTTTAGATTGTCCAAAATGAAAGCACTTGCAGACAACAAAATAAATGTAACCCAAAAGTTGAAATTCATTTCAAGCAGGGTAGAAAACATTGTGGGAAAGGAGAAAATACTGGTTACCAGACTTTTTTCCTTAAATTTCAACAAAGTTTTCGATAGGCCTCTATCTCAGGGTTGTAAAAAGTTGGGATTGTGCGGTAAAGAGCTAAGCACTGTAATTAAATATTTCTGCATGATTGTAAACAGGCATTTTTTTCCTCTTTCAATTTTCTTTCAAAGTTTTTACATGAGATGACAGAGCTCTGGTTAGAGGGAGTGATTTTGATTTCAAAACTGAAACTAAATCAACCCCCACTAAACTTTATGTTATGGGTACTCATTAGAAATGTCTCATCTCATGGAGTTTGGAAGAGAAATAATATCAACCCCCACTAAACTTTATGTTATGGGTACTCATTAGAAATGTCTCATCTCATGGAGTTTGGAAGAGAAATAATAGATTTAGAATACCAATACTCCCTCTTATCTGCATCTTCGCAAGCCAAGACTGACAATTCACTACCGTTACTCTACCCTTGGCGGATCGAGCTTGATTTTTACGTTCACCCGATATGCGTTTTCATTGGATTCAGCCAGCTCTAACTGCAACAAATGAAATCGCTCGTAGCATTTCATCTTTGATAAAAATAGAACACGGTCTCTACCTTTTAAATAAATAACATGGAAACCCACGTGGATGTCTGCTTATCGCGTCATGTATATTTGTAAGCGGTTTGTAAAACGATATTTCATTTGCTTTTAGAAACATGATGTAAAGGGAAGTAATAACAAGCATCCAATAGAGGGCGCATCGGAGAAATCTTGAAATCGGACTCAATCAGCCTAGGTAAGATCCATGTAGTGATCATAAACTTGGCTCGCTAAGATGTCCTATCTGGAGCTATGGATAAATATATTTTTTTTTAACCCTTTACTGCATAGAAACTCATTTCTACGCATTGCTTGTAGGAGCCTTTGGAAAACATTGTGGCAAAAGGTGAAATTGCTCGTGACAAGCAATTTCACCTTTAGCCACAATATTTTCTATGCTATCCAAAGGTGTCATATACACATAAGAAACAGCTCATCCTTCCTGTTATTTAGGGTCAATTAGAGATACCATAGAAATGCCTTTTGGGGTAAAGGGTTAATTAATTTAGCACATACTTGTCGCTGGACAACTTCAGCAGCATTTGGATGTTCCACTTGTAGAAGCTGTCATGCAAGTTGATTCATCAAACCAACTTTGGAAGCATCATGTTCAAAGCCTTCAAAATGGTGCTTCATGATGGCAAGCTCTTCAATGTCGTCAGTTACAATCATAGTAGTGAGGAGTTTATCCTGGAATAGCCAAGGAAGAATTTTATGGGTTGACAATATTGATTTGGATATATGATGGTTTTTCACTATCCTATAAATAGTGTCTCTAGATCAAAAATCAAATACTCTCGCATATGGTATTTAACCCTATGCCAAAAAATCACTGGTTTTCACGACCCTGAGATAGAAGGCTTCTGAAAATATTGTGGGAAAAGGAGAAAATACTGGTAACCAGTATTTTCTCCTTTTCCCATGATGTTTTCTGCCCTGCTGGAAACAAATTTCTATTTTCAAGTTGCATTTATTTTGTCGTCTGCAAGTGCTTTCAATTTGGACCAGTCTAAGATTTTGTCTTTTGGTAAAGGGTTAACTCATTACCAAACAACAATATTTTAGGCTTGTCCAAATTGAAAGCATTTCCAGACAACAAAATAAAAGTAACTGAAAATTTGAAATTTGTTTTTGAAGGGTAGAAAACATTGTGGGAAAAGGAGAAAATGCTGGTTACCAGCATTTTCTCCTTTTCCCACAATGTTTTCTAAATGCTTCTTTCTCAGGGTCATCAAAAGAAGGGATTGTGAGGTAATGGGTTAAGATCATTGTTTTTAACTTTTTTTACACAATTTTTCTTTCACTGTAATGGTTGTACCAGTATACGACTTGTGAGTTCACTTTTTTCTTGGGTTTAATTTTTCTTATAATTGTATGTAATGTGTAAGCTCACTTATTTCATAATTCTAATTTTTCTGTTATTAAATGGCTGTTAATGAAGTGTAAACTCTCTTATTTTGTACTTTCAACTTTTTCAATTATCTTAAACTGATGAACATGATCTGTAAGCTCACATTTTTCAACAAGACATTTCCAGAGCGGCGCATATATGCCCGAAGGGGCTTGTCCGTGAAATGAGTTGAAATTACAAATGGGTCATGAATGAAGAGTAGTTATTCTCCATGATATGTGACAAATATTAAAGGGCAATAACTATTAAATAAGGGTGGCACAGTTACAAATTTTGTGAATCGCTCTTATCCACAAGGTGTTCTATCAGTCTTGGAAGGTTCAAGATAATAGCTTTAATATTTTAGAAATTATGGCCCAGACAAAAATTCAAAGTTAATAGCTTCTGTAGTTTAGAAGTTATGGCCTGGACAAAAATTCAAACTGAAAATGAACAATGGGCAGTAACTCAAAAATAAAGGTGGCAGAGTTATGGTTCATATGCACTGCACTTCTCCATAATGGGTTCTATCACTGTATGTAGTTTCAAGTTGATACCTTTCATAGTATGGAAGTTATGGCCTGAACAAAAATTCAAAATGAAAAGTTGGTTATTTCAGAAATCAAGGGCAGATAATTTTAGAACGCAAACAGCGATCCAAATTCTAAGAGTCAGATGCACAACTAGACATCATGGAGATTAATTGTGGCAAGTTTCAAATAAATCCAATGGAAACTGTAGGAGAAGTTGCGCACACAAGAAATTGCTTACAGACTGACGGACGACCAGGGCTATAACATAATACGACTCTTCCGGCGTATAAAAATGCTTTTTTTTTTCCAATTTCACAGCTATGTGCATGTTATAATTATGTAAACTTACAGTACTTGTGGCTATTTTCAACTCTACAACAACACATGTCTTTACCATGTGACCATATTTTGATCTTGTATTAAATGAAAGCTTTGGAAGACAACATATGAAATGCTGCTCCAACGTTTGAATCTGTTTTTCAAATAAATAGAAAATGGTGGAAACAGAAAATACAGGTTAGCAGCATTGTCTTCTTTCCCTCAATCTTTTCAAAAGCCTTCTACCTCAATGTAGCATAAACGCAAGACTGATCATTCATAACTGGTTACACAAAATTACCTTCACGTTGATGCAACACAATGTCAGCTTCATTGAAGAGTTCGTACGAGGACAATGCATCCAATAATCTTTGTTTTCTAATCTTAGCAAGTTCCAGTAGTTCTTGGTCATGTCTGTCGATGCTACCCAATGTACACAGTACAGACCCAAACTCTATCCTGTAATACAACATAAATTGATGAAATAAAGGATATAACTTGATCTTTTCGGTGAACAATCAAAAGTTATCAAATGAACATCATCAGTATTATTTTCACAACTGGCAAAGTGCCACAAGTGAAAACATTACCAATGATTTTCACACCATGACGTAACTTCTAGGGATGGCAACGGTTAACCTATCGAATGACCGATTAACCAGTTAGGAAATTGGAAACCGGTTAACCAGAAACAAATATTTATATATTATCAAAAGTTTACCAAAACAATCATTGTAATTAAAAACAAGAGGGCGAAGATGGCCCTGGATCGCTCACCTGAATTTTTGAGATGACCATAATCTATTTTTTTTTTTTTTTTTAAGGTATTGAAACATTAGAACCAAATTTATAATTTTGCCAAGCAATTTTCAAAAGGTCACCTGTTAAAGTCATTTCGAAATCTGACCATCAGTTTCAAAAAGAAGAATTTTTAAGAATTCTTCATTTCTGTATAACAGCAAGTAGCCCCCATCCACGAGAGCCATGTTTCTTGATGGATCAAAATTTACGAACAAGTTTTAAAAAGGGTCACCCAAGGAACATTTCGGAAAATTTGTTTTAAAATCTGACAAGAGGTTTCAGAGAAAGAGAATTTTCAAGAATTTCATCATGTCCGTATAGTGCAAGTAGCCCCCATTCACAAGAGCCATGTTTCTTGACCAAACAAAATTATATGTACAGCTTTTGAAAAGGGTCACCCAAGGAACATCTCTGTCAGATTATTTTAAAATCTGACTACGGGTTTCAGAGAAGAAGAATTTTCAAGAATTTCTTCATTTCCATATAATGCAAGTAGCCCCCATTCACCAGAGCCATGTTTCTTGGCCAATCCAAATTTCGCAAACAATTTTAGAAAAGGATCACCCAAGGAACATCTCTGTGAAATTATTTCAAAATCTAACCAGCTGTTTCAGAGAAGAAGAATTTTTAAGAATTTCTTCATTTCTGTATAGTGCAAGTAGCCCCCATTCACCAGAGCTATGTTTCTTGACCAATCAAAATTTCGCAAACGATTTTTGAAAAGGGTCACCCAAGGAACAAGTCTGTGAAATTATTTCAAAATCTAACCAGCTGTTTCAGGGAAGAAGAATTTTTAAGAATTTCTTCATTTCTGTATAATGCAAGTAGCCCCCATTCACCAGAGCCATGTTTCTTGACCAAAAAAAATTTAGCGAACAGTTTTTGAAAAGGGTCACCCAAGGAATATCTCTCTGAAATTATTTCAAAATCTAACCAGCTGTTTCAGAGAAGAAGAATTTTTAAGAATTTCTTCATTTCTGTATAGTGCAAGAAGCCCCCATTCACCACAGCCATGTTCTCGACCAATCAAAATTTCACGAACAATTTTTTAAAAGGGTCACCCAAGGAACATATCTGTGAAATTATTTCAAAATCTGACCAGTGGTTTCAGAGAAGAAGATTTTGTAAGAATTCCTTCATTTCTGTATAGTGCAAGTAGCCCCAATTCACCAGAGCCACATTTTTTAACAGATCAAAATTTCATGAACAATTTTGAAAAGGGTCATCCAAGGAACATATCTGTGAAATTATTTCAAAATCCAACCAGCGGTTTCAGAGAAGAAGATTTTTAAAGAATTCCTTCATTTCTGTATGGTGCAAGTAGCCCCCATTCACCAGAGCCACAATTTTTGACGGATCAAAATTTCATGAACATTTTTTGAAAAGGGTCACCTAAGGAACATATCTGTGAAATTATTTCACAATTTGCTAAAAAATTCCATTTGGTTGCCATGGCAACCAGAGTTTTTAATGGAATCAAATTCTGTGTACAAGTTTTAAAGAGGACCTCCCAAGGAACATTCCTGCCAAGTTTGGTTCAAATCCGCCCAGCAGTTTAGGAGGAGTTGATGTTTAAAGAATTGTTGACGACGCACGACGGACACCGGGTTATCCTAAAAGCTCCCCTTGAGCACGTTGTGCTCAGGTGAGCTAAAAATACAAAGTTAACTTTGCCGGTTCTGACAACCAAGACTGCATCATACGTAGCCAAGATGCGGCGAAGGTGTGATATACAGTTTGACATGTCTGTGCAATATATTAAACATCATTAATTCGCTAATTAGTCCCCAGTCTCCGATAATATACAATGATACACATGTCCTCTTTGGAACAAAGGCACTGGCTTATCGTAATTGATTTGCTTGGATTACTTTAACAAGTACCCACCCCCAATCAAATATATGCGTGGATTGATCAATCAGCGTAAGAGGGATTGAAATTTATGAGCCAATCAATCTGTGTTCAAGCAGGCACAATGGTTTCTCTTCGTTCGTTCATTATCACTTCGATAAGTATCTTCGTAAATCAAAGTATAGTGCAGAGGCTTTGGATTTGGGATAGTCTAAGATTTAAACCTGTCGTTTGGGTGATGGATAACACGTGATCACTTTGCGATGGCTGCTTCGTTTGACGATCAATAACCATACCATCATCTGTATGATTCAGTTTGTAGATTCTGTGAAGTTGTAAATAGAAGTGTTCCACTAGTTTTTTTTCTTTCGATGCAGCACAAAAGTTTGTTATTAATATATCTATGGACATTTACTGATTAGAATCATTAAAAAGCTGAAAAGACAATCTGAAATGACTCTGATCGAACAATGTCGAAAGGAACATTTTGTTCTGTCATGGGTTTCCGTGTTTTTTGCATTGAGCATTTTGCATGTGTTTTAATTTATGGACAGGCCTGATTTCCGCCTGATTTGACAAAAATTCATCAGAAGGGATAGCAAGTAACTTCAAATCCTGGTATTTTACTAAAGTTAAGCAGATAATGGTTTGGTGGGTTTTTTTTTGTTCTTGCTAACATGACGTCTCACATGAAATCAAACCTTTTTACGTGAATTTCAGTTATCTTTGGGTGATTTACACAATAATTTGCGTAGGAAAACACTGAAATGGCCTGATAATTTCTAGTCCTCTATAGAAAACATTGTGGAAAACTGATTTTATTGCCGAGAGAGAGAGAGAGGGAGAGAGATCGTCGATAGATTGGCCGTCTTTTGCGCCAAAGTAAAGAAATAGTAAACATCACGGGAATGCATTACTCATGCACCGGTTGTCAATGTTGACATATCAAGCAGGTACCCTCATCTTAAATGTTTCTACACGGTCATTCGGTAAACTGATTGAAAGATTGAACGGTTTACCAGTTAGCAAATTTACTAACCGTTGCCATCCCTAATAAATTCTGATCTTTAACCAAAAAACCTCACCAGATATTTTATTTTTTTCATGCTTCCAAGTCCCTGTTAAATTGGGACCAAAATCCAGTACAGCTGTTTTCGGTTGCCCCATGGCATGACCCCTCACATAATGGTGAATTGCAATATTACACAAAGCATGCGAAGCGAATGCATGTACTTCGTAATTCCCTCTGGTTGACTAGCAGGTTCTATTTACATAGACAACTTATACACAGCACTACTGTTTCCCCCTTTAATTGAACAGTTAGAAAATAGGAGATCAGTATTTTTCACTGGTCTTAACCATGAAATACAAGCCATAATCCAGCTGTATTTTTTGACAAGCTACTGAAGAGCATAAATAAAACTCAATAATGAAGACTGTGTTCCATTCACTCTTTGTCACAAACAATCGATCACTACATTTCCCTCTACCCTTTCAAAATCTGGGCTCCTCTAAGGTCAAATATACTCTTGTTTGAAAATGTATCAAAAATTATTCCTATCCGCTTACATATATATTGGATAAAAATCTACTTAATCCTTTACCACATGGCAAAATTTTAGACCTATCCAAATTGGAAGCATTTGCAGACGACAATTTCAAAGTGGCTCAAATGGTGCAATTCTGCTTTGATAGGGTAGAAAACATGCTTACCAGCATTTTCTCCTTTTTGCACAATGTTTTCCAAAAGTTTCTTTCTCAGGGTCATTAAAAGTCGTCACTGTGGGGTAAAGGGTTAATGATGATGACACATGGTGTACATTGAGGGCTCACCTGCTCTCCCAAGTTAGCAGCCTGTTAATGCAAGGCTTCTATCACTGCCTGGTAATTCTTCAGCTCATCTGTCACATCCTTGGCTTTTTTTTCAACAAGGACTGGTTATTGGCTTCATCATGACCCACATCATTACTAGAGACCATGCGCAATGCATCATGCATCCATGTGTCTATGTCGTCAGCATCAACAAAAAAACTGAAAGATGAAGGAGAACATACATGTAGATGATCAGGATATACTTTTATTTCATGCTTTCTGGTAGGATATCGAGAAATGGTAGTGAAAATATTTTTCGATCTTACACTGGTACAACCTGTGACAATTCCGATTTTCACATTCTTGTTGCCTAGGTAAATTGCGCGTGCCTAACAACCAGATAGGAAATATGACGTCATATACCTTACATTTCTCGCGCTTGACGTAATATTATAATGTGTTGTTATACCTGAGGGGTACACCACTGGGAATAATGGAAAAAAAGCTATACTGGATTTTGATAAAGCTCCTCCCAGAAAGGGTTAAAAGCGTGAAATAAATAGAATATTTGTTTGTTTTTTTAAGTGGGAGATCGAAATTTATTTCATCTTGTGAACACCATCAGTAATATTTTCACTCGTGGCTCTGCCACTTGTGAAAATATTACCGATGGTGTCCACTCGAGCTTAGGTTAATCTATGCCTATCCATTTACCTCATAATCTGCATTTTAACAAGCCTGAAGCAGAAGTCGTTTGAAAACATTGTGGGTAAACAAGAAAATGCTGGTAACATGCATTTTCTCCTTTTCCCAAAATGTTTTCTACCCCATCGAAGGAAGAAATCATCACTTGAGCTAAATTTGTTGCCTGCAAATCCTTTCAATTTGGCTGAGTAAAAAATTTTGTTGTTTGGTCAAGACCTCTCCGGAACTTAAGATTGTACCAAGTACATTGTCAAGATGAGTCTCGACAAGTCAAGACAAGACATGGTAACATAAATACTTCTGTGAATTAACCGTTTCCCAAACAATCCCTGGTTTTTATGGGTCTAGAATAGTAGCCTTTTGAAAAGATTGTGGGAAAAGAAGAAAATGCTGGTAACCAGCATTTTCTCCTTTTCCCACAATGTTTTCTACCCTGTCATCTTTTCAGCAAGAGTTAAATTGTCGTCTGCAAATGCTTTCAATTTGGTCTAATCCAAAAGTTTGTTGTTTGGGAAAGGGTTAAATTTACCTGCAATTTGCTGGTAACCAGCATTTTCTCCTTTTCCCACAATGTTTTCTACCCTGTCAGAGACAAAAATCATCTTTTAAGCAAGAGTTGAATTGTCGTGTGCAAATGCTTTCAATTTGGTCTAGTCCAAAAGTTTGTCGTTTGGGAAAGGGTTAAATTTGCCTGCAATTTGCTGGGAACCAGCATTTTCTCCTTTACCCACAATGTTTTCTACCCCGTCATAGACAGAAATCATCTTTTCAGCAAGAGTTGAATTGTCATCTGCAAATGCTTTCAATTATGGTCTAGTCCAAAAGTTTGTCGCTTTGGAAAGGGTTAAATTTGCCTGCAATTTGACCTGACAGTTTATTACTTTTGGCAGCTAGTGGATCTTTAATCTTGAATCTTTTAACGACCCTGAGAAAAGTAGCCTTTGAAAACATTGTAGGAAAAGGAGAAAATGCTGGTAATCAAATCAAATTTCAGTTTTTAATTCACATTAATTTTGCTTTCAATTTGGACAAGTCCAAAATTTTGCCGCTTGGTAAAGAGTTAATTTTGAATCCATGTATCCATCACCAGTGACTGTAAATACTAGAAAACCGACAAAGTATATTTTATCAACTTTTACCTGTCAACATTGCATTTTTACCTACTGCATTCATTTTCAACTTTCATAACTTGATTTTGTGGATGATTACTGATTACCCATACCTGATAGAAGTCCACAGCTTCATTTGAGACATTTTTTCTGATGGCTTCCAGATCTATGAGACTTTCCCACTGCTACTTGATCTCGTTAATGTGCTCTTGGATCTTGTCCGCGCCGAAACTGCCAGCAGAAATGAGATCATTACCAACTTGTAATACAGACTGCGGATGGATGTGTCTGGCTGTCATCTCATCCTCCATATTCTGTAAATCAATACCATCTTATAATGAAAGTTTGATTTGACTAACACTGCCATTTAATGCCAGTTACTGCTAGCTGGAATCAATCTTAGGGTTATATAAGGTTACATGCTAACATCTTTACCATAGCCACAGAGGACCATGAGATCATTAAGTTCTGTTAACATAAAACATAGGGAACTTTGTTTGGTGTAACCCAAAACCTATGTATTCAAAACCCACAGGTTATCAGTCATGTACAGGCACTTAGAATAGTGTTGCACTCGCCTATCAATATATAATATGCAAAATAGCGTAAACCATGATAAACATATGTAGCCATGATAACCAACCTATTGTTTGTTAAGTAAGAGATGAATGCTAGTAGGATCAGGACCCAAATCTGGAGCAGACATGAGCCATTTTGTCTCTTTAATCCATCCTTCTTCATCAGCCATGTCCAAGTAGAACTGCCAGAGTTTGTAGTACTCAAGGAGCCAATTTTTTCTCTCCTCTGCCAATCTCGAGTTCTTCATACACATTCTCCATTGTATTGATGGGATCTTTGATGATCTCTGGGTCGCTTGGTCTGTAGCCTAGTGTAAATCAAAACCATTCAATGAAAAATTCCTATACGTATGGTATTACATAATTTAAACCACAAATGATCTTTATGTCCAAACTCATTCTGTATCTTCTAAAATAAAGAAACCTAGAACTAAAAGATTAAAAAAAAGATGATATTGTGATAGAATGTTCTATCATTTAACAACTTTTAACACACCTGAAAGAGAAAGCTTTTGAAAGTGCCTCTCAGGAACAATCTGTCTGGAATCGGGGACATTTGTGAGTAAAAAAATACTTTATACAAGTCAAAGAGTTTAAAGTTTTGTCCTTCTAACCTTAATTTCTTCCATCCAGTCAAGTATATAGAGCATTTCTTAGAAGATCTGTTGTTGTTGTAGGGAGAGTTCCATGTGCATTCTTCTAGTCTGTAACAGTTCCACTAAGTAGTTCCACAGATGTATGACATTGTCTTTCCTATACAAACAGATAGAGAGAGAAAATTTGTTAGAAAATTTGTACAGTGTTTTTTTCCTGTAAGGCAACTCCAGACATTTTATCAGGCAGGATTGTGAACAGTGTAGATCGAAGATGCTGTCTGTTATTTTGTACATAAAACCAGGGCAATGCTTTACTCGTCTGCTAACAAAAAATCTATTTATCTAAATGCACAAAAAACTAAGTTATAAAAAATTCTTGAAAGGAGAACAGTACTGCATACATCAAACTAGCAAATTTTAACTGCCATTTACTCATCATATCCTGAAAAAAATTTGCAGCCAACATCTTCGAAAACATCAATGAAAAATATGAACGCTCAAACAAAAACTAAGGTTGAATACATGAATTAAGTCTTTACCAAATGACATTTAAGACTTGTCCAAATTGACAAAATAAACATGACTCAAAAAATAAAAATTGACATTAGCAGAGTAGAAAACATTGTGGGAAAAGGAGAAAATGCTGGTAACCAGCATTTTCTCCTTTTCCCACAATGTTTTCAGATGGCTTCTTCCTCTGGGTCGTAAAAACCAGGGATTCTTGGGTTAAGAGTTAATTTGAAAACACCATAGAAAAACTTTTTTTTTTCTCATTACAAACATTTATCTTTTGCCAGAATTAGAGCTCCACATTGAGGGGATGCATGATTTTGATTTCAAAATTGAAAATATTGATAATTCTCCTCTAAAACCTATGTTGAAGGTACTCATTAGAATCATCTCATCGTGACAATTCTAATGAGTACCCACAACATATTGTTTTAAAGAGAAATAATGGATTTAAATACCACCACTCCCTCTTTTCTAGAGCTCTGTAGAAATATTATCAAAAGTTGAATACAGAAGTTAATTCTTCACCACACGAGAAAATTTTTGACTGGTCCAAATTGAATGCATTTGCAGACGACAAAATAAAGGTGAATGAAAGATTAAAATTTGGTTTGGTTACCAGCATTTTCTCCTTTTCCCACAGTGTTTTCAAAAGCCTTCTTTCTCAGGGTCGTGAAAAGTCGGGAATCCAGTCAACAGCTTGAAACTGTGTCATATGGTGTAAACACGACACTTGATATAGGTAAATCTCCTTTTCTATTTTATTTCAGACTAACATAATATGCTGCATAAAAATCCCCCCGCCCCCCACCTGCGCTCCCAAATCCACAAAATAGTGAATTATTGAATCTGTTAAAGCCACAGGGCCTGTTGAATTTAATCAGCAGCAGAAAAAAATCTAGCAGTGATGAATCAACTGTTCAGTTGTGACCCTAAAATCACTGCCTTTTCACAAGTAGGTTGTGCCAAATTCTAACAGAAAATTAAATATTCATATCAGGCACAGCTCACTGATACAAGAGAGTGATTGTGTTCTAAAGCCATTATTTCTCTTTGAAAACCTATGTTGTGGGTACTCATTAGAGTCGTCACTATGAGGCAATCTAAATGAGTACCCACAAAATAGGGTTTAATGGAGAATAATAATAAAATCTTTACCAAACAATCCCTGGTTTTCACAACCCTGAAATAGAGGCCTTTTGAAGGGAAAAAAAAGAAAGCCTTTCCCAAAAATGTTTTCTACCCTGCTGGAAACAAGTTCCAATTTTTGAGTTGCATTTGTTTTGTTGTTTGCAAGTGCTTTCAATTTGGACCCGTCTGAAATTTTGTCCTTTGGTAACAGGTTTATATTTTACATTATGAAATCAAAATTACTCCTTCTATCAGGAACTCTGATCAGGTTCAAATTCAAAGATAGATGTATAAATGCAAACAATTTTAATTTGGGTTGGTTCCCTGCAGAACGGCTAAACATTTACTGTACATACTTTGGTGGTTTCTCTGTGGTTCTGTAATCTTTAAAGGCTACAAGCTGTTGCTGGACACCAACCAACCAGTTAGCAAATTCCCTGACATTCAGAATCATCATGGTCTGTTCAATCCATTCCAAAAGGTCGGAGGTGAAGGTTTCATGATCCTGGACATTTCGCTAGTTGTCAAGGGTGTTGTCAATGACCTTAAAGAAAACAGTATGAAAGAAATGAATCTATGAAATCATGTTACTCTTATTTAATCCTAACAGCAGCTCTCACTATGTTAATTGCTTTTGTGGATCAAGATCTGGCTGCACAAAATGTGCAATCCAATCACTGATCTACACTTTCCACTTTGCAGAGACATTCTGGAAAAGGGCAACCTTGAAACTGCTCTTATTACAGCTTTATTTCTAGTATAGAAATACCAGCTGACTTTACTTACTGCTCTCAGAGTTAAGACATGTACCTATCGTAACAAAGAAAGAGTATTTCATCAATTGCTGATTCAGTTTTGTTAGACTATTGTACACTTAAACCTCTACGAAAAGTTTTCATACAGAACATTCTGTAAAACAGAAAATGTATCATTCAGTATTCAAAGTGCAAGACTTTTGATGACTAACTCTTTTTTTCCATCTTTACCAAACGACAAAATTTCGGACTAGTCCAAATTGAAAGAATTTGCAGATGACAAAACATTGAGTGAAAGGGCGAAAATGCTGGTTACCAGCATTTTCTCCTTTTTTCCAATAATATTTTCAACTCCTTTTTTCCAATAATATTTTCAAAAGCCTTCTCTCTCATGGTCGTTAAAATTAAAGATTATGTGATAAAGAGATAAAATTATTACTTGGCCTCTAAAATTTACTATCCAGCTAGCTTACCTTTCCAATATGTATGCCCTGTACAGTTTCAGCTTTCATCTTGGAGAAGTAAAGATAGAAAAGTGACCACAAAGGTAATGATGGACGTGTCATCAGGGAACTCCATGTTCACATCTGAAAGGTTAGACAGGGAAATATGTAAATTGTAACTGAAGTTACTGAAGGAAAAAGCTGTAAAAGTTCCAAACAAAGGACAATTTACCTTTCACTACTTTAGTTGCTTTTGAGGCAAATGTAGATCAAGATCAGACTGCACAAAACGTGTAGTCTGACCATTAATATTCTTTGTCCATTTGCAGAAATGCTTTACACAACTATTTTCTCCATTTTACATGTTTTCAAAACACCTCTATTTGGGCATCATTGTATCTTTGGATAGTGTGATAAAGTGATAAAAATTTCTGACTCCTGCAAAGTACTGGTAAAGAAACTCTGTGAATATCACTGAAATAATGTTGAAATCGGCATTCAAAACCATTAACTCTTTCCTAATGAGAAAATTTTAGACAGGTCAAAATTGAAAACACTTGCAGGCGACAAGATAAACAAAATCAAAAATTGAAATTTGTTTTCAGCAGGGTAGAAAACATTGTGGGAAAAAGAAAAAATGCTGGTAACCATGGAGATATTCACCCCAATGCACACATGGACCAATGGACAAACAGGATGAGGGACAATGCTAAAACTATATTCCTCCGCCCCCGGCCATGGATAACTTGGCACTTTATTAGCCCATGTTAAACTTGTGACATTTGGGGAGGGGCAACTTTTGACCATCTTGTTAGAGGTCAATTAAATAAAGCTACTTGCCAGGATGAATAGTTTCTGCAAAGATGTTAGAAACAGTTGATGTATGCACAGACGGACACAATGAACATCAAGCCATGACATAAGCCTGTTGGCCTTCAGTCAGTAGAAATTACCAGCATTTTATCCTTTTCATACAATTTTCTCAAAAGCCTTCAACCCTAGTGACATGAAACCATCAGATAATCTGTTGAAGGACTAATATCGATAGGTGAGTGCAACACTATTCTAAGTGCCTGTACATTGTATGGACACTTAGAAGAGTGTTGCACTCACCTATCGATATGTCACAGCCAAACTCTGGCAAAAGGAAATTTCTCACATTCTCAGTGATGCGTTATACTAAGCAAGTTATCATGGATCCAAATAGTCCATTTATCTAACAACTAGCCCAATCATGACTTAGAATGGTCCTTTGAAATACTTCAAGATAGCAAGAAGTTTCGACCCATGTAAGCTGACCCCATTTTTGCAAATGTATTAAACCCCTTTTCATGGAGTATGGTCCATAAAATTTTCTTTGTTTGATACCTACCAGTATGAGGATCCATCTGGTACAAATTCCATTTACTTCAGTTCATAGATGGACAGTGCCTGAAAGGAATGATTTGCTGAAGTCAGATTGTTGATAGTTCAATTTTCAGAACTGGGCAAATATTCACCAGGTGTCTTAAATAGATAGGATCTGACATGAGTGGGCTTTTGAGATAAGATTTTATTAAACAAGTCTAGAGAAATGTTATTAAGTGAGCCTTTGGCGAGCTTACTACATTTTCCTTGACTAGTTTAATAAAAATTTATCTCGAACGCCCACAAATGTCAGATTCTTTTTATCACATAACAATATTTCACGAAATATAGATCAGATAATACAAAATCCTTCATAAATGCACCCGCTGTATTTTCTATGAGACTCATTCACTTGTATGAAATGTGTGCAAAATGACATAAAAAATGACGTCACACAAAATTTATGTGATATCAAACGTGTATAAGATAAGAAAATTCGTAATGGGTATATTACACTGAAAACGTGAGGTTATGTGATAATCAAAATACGAAATGGCAAAATTTTGGACTTGTCAAAATTGAAAGTATTTGCAGACAACAAGAGAAGTTGACTGAATAATTGAACTTGGTTTAGGAATAGGCTGAAAACATTGTTGGAAAAGAAGAAAATGTTCACTATTGGCATCTCATTTTCCAAAAATGTTTTCAAAAGCCTTTTTTCTCAGGGTCTTTAAACATCAGGATTGTGCGGTATAGATTTAAAAAATATTCTCTGTTAGATTCATTTGGCACACTAAGGAATCTTTCAAAGTATGGCGCTCTAAGAATTAATAATCTTAAACCCTTGAACAAACAATCACAAATTTTCAAGACCCTGACAAAGAAGCTATCTGAAAACCTTGTGGAAAATGGAGAAAATGCCAGTCTCCTGTTCCCACAATATTTTCTAAGCTTCCCAGAACAAATTTCAATTTTTGAGTCACATTAATTTTGTCATCTGCAAATGCTTTAATTTGGATTGTCTGAAATTTTGTTGTTTGGTAAATGGTTAAAGAACACAATGAAGCAAGAGAAAGGCAAATCATTTCTTGACTAAGAAGACACTGTACTTACAAGAAAAATGCTCTATTCTTTGTAAACACTTTAACAACTGACAAAATGCCACATATCATGTTCATAAAGATGAAGAAAGCTCTAACCCTGAAATCAAAAAGTTTCTTAACTGATTAATTGATCAACTGAATGGTATTTTGCACCACTTTCAATACAATTTCAGACATATCACTGAAACAGCTCACTTATATTCATGTATATCCTGGGTTCCACCAGTACAAGACTAATGCTCTAGACAGTTTTTCCCATGAAAAACCCATAGCTTCAAGTAAGGTTACAGGTTGATAATTCTGCAACTTACAAATAAGCCACAAATAATATTTTTGTGTATTTTACACTTTTTTTACTACTTTTTTTTTTAACAATGTTTTCTAAATACTTCTCTCATCCAACTTGTTTTATGAAAATCTGGTCTGGATTTTTTTAATCTTTTCTTTACAATCTCATGTTTTAAATTCTCTGAAAAAAGAAGGTACTGCAAAAAGAAGAAATGCTTTTTAAAAGCATTTTCTCCTACTGTGTTCTCTACTCTTTCATATAAAAACTCTAGAAATTGGGGCATATATAGAATGTTATCTGCAAAGGCTTTCAATTCACACAAGTCTAAAATTTTATCAATCTCTGTAAAGAGTTCATTAAAAAAAATGCAATAAGATATTATAAATGAAGTAGCATATTTTAAGGCCGTTAAGAAGCCTACAGATACATGTACTGACCTATTCTGAAGTCCTGAGGTACACAAGTTATCAATCTGCCACTAGATGGCACCAACAGCAACACCAAATATAATCATAGTCAACACCTAGATGAAACCTAGACAAAACAATAGTTGTTAGCTACATAATTATCATGAAAGGTAAAACCCTTTATTCAAACAATCCAGAATTTAAACAAACTAGAGAAAAGGACTTTTGAAAACACTGTGGGTAAAGGAGAAAATGCTGCTAGCCAGCATTTTCTCCTTGTCCCACGGTGTTTTCTTCTCTTTCAAGACTCTCTCCATTATATAAGCAACATTTAATTGTTTGTCTGCAAATGCTTTCAATTTGTCATATGGCCAGGAACAATAGGATTGAATTCAGATAGAATAAAATTTCTAGAATGTGTTCATTGATCATGCTACAATAACATAGCTCAGTGGCTTGGTAACATAACAGGATTTGAAACTGATTTGGATCCCGCTTAGTTTTGCCATAGTCTTTTCATGTATATTATGATAGGTATTGCATTAAGATACAGTTTTCTCTCACCACTGATGATTGTTACTGTGTTGGTGATGTGGGAAAGCAGCCAGTGACTTTATAAGAATACCACGTTCAAATTGCAAGAAGGCATAAATAGTTGCATTGGCTGCTACAATTTAACTAATTTATTGTAACAATATAATAGTAATAACTATGCATCTTACCTGTAAAATTGATACAGCTGGATTTCTGACCAAATTATTCAAAGTTCTCAAACTGAGGAGAATTTAAAGATTGGACCCCTGACAGTCGAGCTGTAAGTATCTTACAAAATATTGGGAAGTAAGTAATGAAAATCAAAGGTTATCCGATGACACATACTGTTTTAAGTATTTTAATGGCTTTTACAAAAGAAAGAACTTTAACTCTTTACCAGACGACAAAATTTTAGACTGTTCTAAATTGAGGGCATTTGCAGACGACAAAATTGGCATGACTGGATATTAGAAATTTGCTTTGGGAAGGGTAGAAAACTTTGTGGGAAAAGGAGAAAATGCTGGTTACCAGCATTTCTCCTTTTCCCGCAATGTTTTCAAAAGGCCTTTTCCACAGGGTCGTTAAAATTCATGATTGTGTGGTAAAGAGTTAAGCAGTAAGGGAACAAACAATGCTTGAACTGGAACAAACTTTCGCATACAGGAATAAGTCTCACAAATGATCAATGCAAAATACTTATCAGTTATAACATGAAAGAGGCAAAGCCTCAATACAACAGACGTGAATGATTTGTGGACCAAAATTAATTTGTATCTGACTCTAAATGTACTTTTGTCTGCTTTTGATTTTTAATCAGAAATGAGGTCAAAACGAATTCTGCTGCTCCCATTGTCCATGGTAGAATGTCTGGGATTTTATGTTGAGCAATGGTATCAAGATCCACATCAAGGTAGTGGACCTGTAATACTTCTAGTGGAGCATGGCATGAAATTTCTTGACAGTTGATAAAGACAGATATATACAGATATAATACTTTTGCATATTTTTAACCAACAAGAAGTTCCTTTGATGTCTGTCTTTAAATTATTTGTTGATGCTTTTGTTAGTTTCCAGAAAAGGGAGGTAATTATCATATCCCTTTGTAATGAGAATATAGTGGTTGTAGGTCTATAAATGATAATTCTAGGAAGGACAAAAAAGAAAAACTAGCATGGTGAAAATAGTACAATAATACTCATTTTTAATCTTAGCAAATTTTGTAGGATAATATTATAGTGGAAATAGCTGTTTTTTATTACGGGTCCACTATGTTAAGATTACTTATGTGTCGTTCCAAACAAATAACTAAGTTGGTATTGCTTTGGATTTCCTCTCAAATGGAACTTTATATTGAGGGTTAAAAACAACCTTATGAGTTGGATTAAGAGAGCTTGATGTAAATTTTAGCCTTTTACCCGACGACAAAATTTTAGCCTTACCCAAATTAAATGCATTTGCAGACAGCAATTTCACTGTGGCTCCAACTGTAAAATTTTTCTTTGATAGACAAAATTGTGGGAAAAGGAGAAAATGCTGGTTACCACGTTTTCGAAAGGCTTCTTTTCCAAGAACATCAAGTCACCACTGTGTGGTAAAGGGTAAAATGCTATTGAAGGGTCAACTTTTTCTTCTGCCGTAAACAGATGGTTCTTTAGCCTCAATAAACAGGCTATTAAGTGGGGAAGTTCTAAATGCTCAAAGGGCAAGACTTTAGCCTTCATTATGAACAGAATAAAAAACAGTTGGTTATAGACAAACTTTTGAAAACATTTATCTGTGACTGACAAACTTTTGAAAACATTTGTGGGTGACTAACAAACTTTTGAAAACATTTGTTTGTGACTGATAAACTTTTGAAAACATTCCTCTGCGACTGGGACTTCTGAAAACGTTTAATAGTAAACCCAGTCGCCATACCGGTCAGGTCGCCGGCTTCGCCGCCCACTGCGAGTCACCACTACTGGCTCTCGGTCAGAATCACAGATAACAGGTTTAGAAGTATGGGGAGGGACCAAGTCAAGCTTGGCCTCTTCCCCAATAACCCTACCAAAACAATCCTGAGTATTTGGCAAATCAGGGATGTTCACTGATGAGAAGGACACCGAGGTAAAGCTAAGCTCACCAAAGCTTACTTCAACCTCGATGTCCTCCTCATCACCTGCTGCACACAAGATCTCCATCTCTGTATCATCCGAAACCTCCATGGCTACATCATTGACGGTAATGGAAATGAAGGAAGAAACCATTCCAATTTCTTCCACTTCCATTTCCATGTCCTCTTCCACAGACACTAATGCGTCCACAGAGGTTCCTTCTTCAGCAGAGATGGAGACCTCATTATCATGAACAAAAGAAGATGCAGGGGTTGTTTCAACCTCTGCATGCTCCTTTATCCATGATATAATATCACCAACTGTATGAAAAGCCAAAGCTGAGACAAAAAGCATTTTTTTTAAATTTAGTAGTTCTGATAAAGTAGTTTACTTAACAAGGTAGTAGTTTACTTTACTTTAATCCTTCTGTATCTGGAAAGAAAAGAGAAAAAGAAAATGAAAATTTTCAGAAAACCTAGTAATACTGAACAAGGTTTCACTCGCTTAACAATTTACCAAAAGACAGAATTTTGGATTTGTCCAAATTGGAAGTATTTGCAAACAACAAAATTAAGGGGACTCAAACTTCGAAATTTGGCTGTGGATGGGTAGAAAACATTGTGGGAAAAGGAAAAAATGCTGGTTACCAGCATTTTTTCCTTTTCCAACGTTGTTTTCAGAAGGCTTCTCTCTCAGGGTCGTTAAACCAGGGATTGTTTGGTAAACAGTTAAATGCTGAGAGTATAGATCATAATCAGACTGGACAAAATGTTTTGTCTGCTAGAGATTGCAACAAGAACAGCAGTGAAATTGTTATTGATGCAGTTATATCACCAACTGAGATAATGCATTACATCTAAAATCCAATAATTTGTGTATTTTTAGCAGTCGGATCTTGATCTCAGAAAAGGTAACCAAAGCTGTCAACAATGCTTAACTCATTACCAAACGACATTACTTTAGGCTTGTCCAAATCGAAAGAATTTGCGGACAACATGACAAGAGTGACTGAAAATTTGAAATTTGTTTTGTGAAGGGTAGAGAACATTGTGGGAAAAGGAGAAAATGCTGGTAACCAGCATTTTCTCCTTTACCCACAGTGTTTTCGATAGTCCTCTTTCTCAGGGTCGTCAAAAGTAGGGATTGTGTGGTAATAGGTTAACCTCTCTTCCCCCCCCCCCCCCCCGAAAAAAAAATGCCTGCCTTTTTTTTTAGCTCACCTGAGCACAACATGCTCAAGGGGAGCTTTTAGGATCACCCGGTGCCCGTCGTCAACAATTCTTTAAATATCAACTCCTCCAAAACCGCTGGGCGGATTTGGACCAAACTTGGCTGAAATGTTCCTTGGGAGGTCCTCTTTAAAATTTATTCACAGCATTTGATACCATCAAAAACTTTTGTTGCCATGGCAACAAAATGGAATTTTCTAGGGAATTCTTTAAAAATCTTCTCCTCTGAAACTGCCGGCCAGATTTTGAAATAATTTCACAGATATGTTCCTTGGGTGACCCTTTTCAAAAAACTATTCATAAAATTTTGATCCATCAAAAAATGTGGCTCTGGTGAATGGGGCTACTTGCACTATAGGGAAATGAACTTCTTAAAAATTCTTCTTCTCTGAAACCGCTGGTCAGATTTGAAATAATTTCACTGAAATGTTCCATGGATGACCCTTTTTAAAAACTGGTTTTGAAATTTTGATCCATCAAGAAGCATGGCTCTGGTGAATGAGGGCTTCTTGCACTATAGGGCAATGAAGAAATTCTTTACTGAAATTCTTCTTCTCTGAAACGGCTGATCAGATTTTGAAATAATCTCACAGAAATGTTCCTTTGGTAACCTTTTTCAAAAATTGTTCGCAAAATGCTGATTTGTCCAGTACCATGGCTCTGGTGAATGGGGGCTACTTGCACTATTTGGCCATGAAGAAATTCTTTTTCTCTGAAACGGCTGATCAGATTTTGAAATATTTACCCAGAAATGTTTCTTAGCTAACTCTTTTTAAAAATTGCTCTAGAAATTTTGATCCATCAAGAAACATGGCTCTGATGACTGTGGGCTATTTACACTATACAGACATGAAGAAATTCTTAAAAATTCTTCTTCTAGTCTGAAAGGGCTGATTACATTTTGAAAGAAATGACTATGGTTCTCTCAGAAATTCGGGCGAGTGATCCAGGGCCATCTTGGCCCTTTTGTTTCTTTATTTGTTTGTGTTTTACGTGGTACAAACGTTATTTCCAACATTTGGCCAGTTCCTTAACTCTTCACAAACAAAAACTATTCAGAACAGTAAAAAATTCAAACCATCTGTAGGTGACAAAAGTGACTAATAAATTCTAAATGTTTTAAGAAGGGTAGAAAACATTGTGGGAAAAAGCTGTTAACCGTCATTTTCTCGTTTTCTTCCAATGTGAGAAATGGAGAAAATGCTGGTTACCCATAATGTTTTCTAAAGGCTTCTTTCTCAGGGTCGTCAAAAGTAGGGATTGCGTGGTAATGGATTTAACATGTACTTCATAGCCATTTAGTGCGTTAATGAATAGACGTCTATTACAAATCATGCACTGAAATGTCAAATAAAACTAAAACTCAACAATTCCCCAATATCATTCCATTTTTCTGTTAACAATACAATGCAACAATACCAAATACCAACCAGCAAATTCCATTTTTGTCACCAAAACTTGAAACCTCTGGCATACCTAATTAACTCTTTACCAGACGGCATATTCTGTATCAATATGGACAGGGCTTGCACCACACATTCCCCATTCCACTAGGCCCCGATCTATGGTGCTTTGTGCACTGATACAGGGAGCCATAGACCACTGCCAGAATGGTGATTTTGAGGACACTCCCACATAGATAATGAGTCTAAATCTGCTGGCGATTAAATACCGACCATTGAGATCCGATAGCAACTGACTTTTACATTGGTCACTATCGTAGCCTTGCTAGGGGATACAACCCTATACAATTTGTTTTTGCTCCATTAGCGACGAGGCCAAATTTGACGCCCCTTTCGCTCCATCCCCTTTGTGGCAAACTGTAAGTTATGACCAAACAATTACTTGTACACATACCTGGTATAATTTTAAATGCTTTTCAACAACTAAGAGTAACCAATCTTCTCCTTCCTGTTTTCTATAAACAAGAGGGCCATGATGGCCCTGAAATCGCTCACCTGAGTTTATTGACCAAACATGCACTATCTAGTTTCCCAGTGACCTAGTTTTTTATCAGACATTACCCATCATCAAACACTTTTGAGACATCACCAAAACAAACATTCTGACCAAGTCTGAAGAGTATCAGGCAGAAAATGTAGCCTCTGGAGTGTACACAAGGTTTTTCTAATATTTGACCCATTGACCTAGTTTTTGACTCCACATGACCCATTTTCAAACTCATTCAAGGTATCACCAGGACAAATATTATGAACAAGTTTTAGGAGTATCAGACTGAAAATGTGTCCTCCAGAGCATACAAAAGGTGTTTATAACATTTGACCTATTGACCCAGTTTTTGACCCAACATGACCCATTTTCAAACTCATCCAAGATATTATAAAGGCAAACATTCTGACTAATTTTCAAGAGTGTTAGACTGAAAATGTGGCATCCAGAGCATATACAAGGTTTTTCTAAGATTTGACCTGGTGACCTAGTTTTTAACCCCCACTGACCCATTTTCAAACCTGTCTGAGATATCATCAAGACAAACATTCTGACCAACTTACAAGAGTATGGGACTGAAAATGTGGCCTCTAGAGCCTACAAAAGGTTTTTCTAACATTTGACCTAGTGACCTAGTTTTTGACCCCACATGACCCATTTTCGTTCTTGTCCGAGATATCATCCAGGCAAACATCCTGACCAACTTTCATGAGTATCCAACTGAAAATGTGGCCTCTAGAGCGTACAAAAGGTTTTTCTAAGATTTGACCTAGTGACCTAGTTTTTGACCCCACTTGACCCATTTTCAAACTCATCTGAGATATCATCCAGACAAACATCCTGACCACATTTCATGAGTATCCGACTGAAAATGTGGCCTATAGAGCGTACAAAAGGCTTTTCTAAGATTTGACCTAGTGACCTAGTTTTTGACCCCACGTGACCCATTTTCAAACTCGTCCGAGATATCATCCAGACAAACATCCTGACCAACATTCATGAGTATCCAACTAAAAATGTGGCCTCTAGAGCGTACAAAAGGTTTTTCTAAGATTTGACTTGGTGACCTAGTTTTTGATCCCACGTGACCCATTTTCGAACTCGTCTGAGATATCATTCAGACAAACATCCTGACCAACTTTCATGAGTATCCGACTGAAAATGTGGCCTCTAGAGCGTACAAAAGGTTTTTCTAAGATTTGACCTGGTGACCTAGTTTTTGACCCCACGTGACCCATTTTCGAACTCGTCCGAGATATCATCCAGACAAACATCCTGACCAACTTTCATGAGTATCCGACTGAAAATGTGGCCTCTAGAGCGTACAAAAGGTTTTTCTAAGATTTGACCTGGTGACCTAGTTTTTGACCCCACGTGACCCACTTTCGAACTCGTCCGAGATATCATCGAGACAAACATCCTGACCAACTTTCATGAGTATCCGACTGTAAATGCAGCCTCTAGAGCGTACACAAGGTTTTTCTAAGATTTGACCTGGTGACCTAGTTTTTGACCCACGTGACCCACTTTCGAACTCGTCCGAGATATCATCGAGACAAACATCCTGACCAACTTTCATGAGTATCCGACTGTAAATGCGGCCTCTAGAGCGTACACAAGGTTTTTCTAAGATTTGACCTAGTGACCTAGTTTTTGACCCCACGTGACCCATTTTCGAACTCGTCCGAGATATCATCGAGACAAACATCCTGACCAACTTTCATGAGTATCCGACTCAAAATGCGGCCTCTAGAGCGTACACAAGGTTTTTCTAAGATTTGACCTAGTGACCTAGTTTTTGACCCCACATGACCCATTTTTGAACTCGTCCGAGATTTTATCCAGACAAACATCCTGACCAACTTTCATGAGTATCAGACCAAAACTGTGGCCTGTAGAGCGTACACAAGGTAAAAAGTTGACGACGGACGACGCACGACGCACGACGGACACAGCACGATCACAATAGCTCACCATGAGCACTTCGTGCTCAGGTGAGCTAAAAACAATCAACCTTCTCTCACCTCCCCCTCCCCACACACTCCCCCTATCTGGTTAAATGTCCTATTTACATTTTACCAGACGATAAAGTTTTAGACTTGTCCAATTTGAAAGCATTTGCATAAGACAAGCCCACCCGGGTGGCTCAGTGGTGAGCATGTCACACTCATGACCTGGTGGTTGTGAGTTTGATACCCGGTTGAGGCAAACTTTCTTTCCAGCGTATTTTCGCCTCTCACCTCTGCTGAAACATGTTAGAAAAGTAGTCGGTGGCTTTGGAAAGAAAGTTGTGTAAGTACCAGTTTGAGAGAGCCAGGAAACACATGTGCGTCACCGACCGCCATGATATGACCTTAGCTGTTAAAGTGGCGTTAAACCCCAATACAACAGCATAAAACAAAATTCAAGTGACTCAATACTTGAAATTTGTTTAGGGAAGGGTAGAAAAGAGTAGAAAACATTGTAGGAAAAGGAGAAAATGCTGGTTTCCAACAATGTTTTCAAAAGATTTCTTTCTCAGGGTTGTTAAAAGTCAGGATAGTATGGTAAAGAGTTAACCCTTTGCCAAATACTCTTCAGTGTTAACAACCCTGAAGCAGAGGTTGCTTGGATACACTTTTGGAAACAGATACAATACTAGTAACCACATAATGCTTTTACCCCCATCTACAACACAAAGATCATGAGCGTATTCCTTTTACCTGTTCTGGCACAATGTTCTGTGTTCTGAAATGCTGTTCTGGAATGTGCAAAAGGAATATTTCAGAACACAATACACTGTTCCGGAAGTATGTCCTGAATGGAGCATGTTTGGAACTTTATTCTAAACTATATCGAAATGAAAGCACATGGGCATGATGGCTGTTGCAAGAGCTACTGTCTTAGCTGTGTTAGTTGTGGATATGATTAGCTGAGGGAGAGAGTAGAGTAGAGTCTACAATGCCGCTATTTATGGCGTTCATATTGTAAAGAAGGACAATTGCAAATTTTGCCATGAAGAATTGTCCGTCTTTCAGCCATCTTGTATCACCTAGTAACCATTCAGCAGGTGCGCCACACCTCCGTTGGATTAGAACAGTCAGAACATGTTCTGAGGAACATGGCACAGTGTTCCGAAATACACCATTGACCTAGAATATGTTTGGAGTGTTCAGAGTAGCGAAAGGAATACCCCCCCCCCCCATTATTTTAGCTACACTTGACACAAGCAGCCAAATTTCGACATACCAAGGCCTCTGTAAAAATGTAAAGTTTAAACTGTTCTACTTTATGTTGACTTTTGCATGCACTAATAAACATTACATAAATAAGCTATCTCCTTGCTTATTGTAACTAGAGGCCCTTCAGGGTCTGAACTGTTCTACCGTTTGCGATTTTTCTATTTTTTAGCATCATTACGTTGGCATGGTGAATTGAAAAAATAGTGAAATATTGAAGTTGAAATTCTCAAAACCCATCTACCCTTTACCACACAATAACAACTTTCAGCGCCCCTGAAAGAGAAGGCTTTTGAAAACAAGAAGACCATGATGGTCCTATATCGCTCACCTAAGTACTAAGCAGTAAAGGTCTACAATGAAGATAAATGCCAAATATTGAGGTTTAAGGCCAAATGATAATGAAACAAGAGTGGCAAATTGTCGCAACACATGCCCATACCACCGGCAGTTGTCAAGGAGGTATAATAGTTGCAAAGGGCAGGCAATACAACAAACATGCACTAAGTCTCAAGTAAATTTGACATACTAAATATCAAAGCTCTCTGAAGAATTCTTAAGTTTTCCTTTTTTGTTCCTATGTTTAGAACTTGTGACCCCTGGGCGGGGCCAGTTTTGACCCCTGGGGCATCTTAGGTACAAACTTAGTAGAGGTCCACTAGTAGATGCTACATACCTAATATCAAAGCTCTACTTCTCCTAGTTTCAGAGAAGAAGAATATTAATTTTTTCCTTTTTAGTTCCCATGTTTAAACTTGTGACCCCCGAGGATGGGCCAATTATGAAACCAGGGGCATCATTTGAATAAACTTGGCAAAGGTCCACTAGGAGATGCTACATACCAAATATCAAAGATCAACACCGTCTGGTTTCAAAGAAGAATTTTAAAGTTTTCCTTTTTCTTCCCCATATTCAAACTTGTGACACCCAGGGCAGGGCCAGTTTGGACCCCAGGGGCATCATATGAACAAACTTAGAAGAGGTTAACTAGGCGATGCTTCATACAAAATATCACAGCTCTAAGCCATCCAGTTTCAGAGAAACAGAATTTTAAAGTTTTCCTTCTTTGTTCCTATGTTCAAACTTGTGACCCCCGGGGCGGAGCCAGTTTTGACTCCAGAGGCATCATATGAACAAAATTGGTAGATGTCCACTAGGAGATGCTACATATCAATAATCAAAGCTCTACTCCTTCCAGTTTCAGAGAAGAAGAGTTTTAAAGTTTTCCTTCTTTGTTCCTATGTTTCAAACTTGTGACCCTCAGGGCAGGGCAAGTTTTGACCCTAGGGGCATCATATGAACAAACATTGTAGAAGTCCACTAGGAGATCCTTCTTACCAAATATCAAAGCTCTACAATTTCTAGTTTCAGAGAAGAAGAATTTTAAAGTTTTCTTTCTTTATTTCAATGTTTCACACTTGTGAACCCTGGGGCGGATAGTTTTAACCTCTGGGACATCATATGAACAATCTTGGTAGAGGTCCACTAGGAGATGCTACATACCAAATATCAAAGCTCTGCACTTTCTAGTTTCAGAGAAGAACTTCAAACTTATCCTTCTTTGTTCCAAACTTGTGACCCCCTGGGTGGAGCCAATTTTCACTCCAGGGGCATCATATGAACAATCTTGGTAGAGGTCAAATATAATATCAAAGCTCTACGCCTTCTAGTTTCAGAGAAGAAGAATTTTAAAGTTATCCTTCTTTGTTCCTTTGTTTCAAACTTGTGACCCCCGGGGTGGAGCCAATTTTCACTCCAGGGGCATCATATGAACAATCTTGGTAGAGGTCCACTAAGAGATGCTACATACCAAATATCAAAGCTCTACGCCTTCTAGTTTCAGAGAAGAAGATTTTCAAAGATTTTGCTATTTTTTCCTTCTGGTTGCCATGGCAACCAGAATTATGGGTGGAATTCAATCTCTTGAACAACTTTGGTAGAGCTTTACCCAAGGAACATCCCTGCCAAGTTTCATCAAGATTGGCCCAGTGATTTAGGAAAAGAACATATTTAAAGAAATTGTGGACGATGGACAATGGATGATCACAAAAGCTCACCATGAGCACTTCATGCTCAGGTGAGCTAAAAATTGTAGGAAAAGGAGAAAATGGTGGTAACCAGTAATATCTCTTTTCCTCACAATGTTTTCTACCCTATCAAATACAGATCATTTCATATGAACCATATTGAAACTGTCATCTGCACATGCTTTCATCTCGGATAGGTCTTACATTTTGTCAAGTGGTAAAGGGTTAAATTAAAAACAAGCCAAACTTCATAGGGCTTCAGTAGTCCTTGTATTAATTAACTCTTTAGCAAACAACAAAATTTCAGACTGATCTAAATTCAAAGCACTTGCAAACAACAAAATAAACATATAAACTCAAAAATTGAAATTTGTTTCCAGCAGGGTAGAAAACATTGGTTACTAGCATTTTCTCCTTTTCCCACAATGTTTTCAAAAGCTTCTATGGCAGAGCTGTAAAAATAAGGGATTATTTAGTAAAGGATTAACTCTTTATCACACAATCCCAACTTTTAAAGACCCTGAGATAGAAGCCTTTGGAAAACACTGTGGGAAAAGGAGAAATGCTGTAAACCAGCATTTTATCCTTTTCCCAAAATGTTTTCTACCCTGCTGGAAACAAATTTCTATTTTTGAGTTACATATAATTTGTTGTCTGCAAGTGCTTTTAATTCAGACCAGTAAACAATTATATCGTTTGGTAAAGAGTTAAACAATTTTGTTATTTTCAGAGAATTATGACTAATAATGTAGACTGTGTTGAGTAAACAAGATTTAGTCCTCAAATGGCTGCTTTTTCTGATCTTATGACAATCTTCTTCACTTTTTAGGCTTAATCCCCTGGTGATACAAATGATGTGTAGAATTTTCAAAAGAATTCGATAAAAATATACAAGAAATGAAGATTTTTTTAAAATTTTAACCCTATATCAAACAGCAAAGTTTTGGACCTTTTTAACTCTTTACCAAACAACAACATTTTAGACTGGTTCAAACTGAAAGGATTTGCAGACAACTAATTAAAGATGGCTAAAACTCTAATTGCCAAATTTGTCCTTGACAGAACAGTAAACATTTTGGGAAAAGGAGGAAATGTTGGTTCCTAGCATTTTCTCCTTTTCCCACATGTTTTCAAAAGGCTTCTATGGTAGGGTCGTAAAAATAAGGGACTGTTTGGTAAAGGGTTAAATTGAATGAACTAACAGACAGCTAAATAAATGTGACTTAACCCTTTACCCCATAAGGCATTTCTATGGTATCTCTAGTTGACCCTAAATAACAGCAAGCATGAAGCCATTTCTTATGTGTATAGGACCAGTGTTCCTGATCACACAAAATCGTGCGTGAAACACGTATAAATGAAATAAAACACGCACAAAATTACAAACCTGTACGTGAAATCACGCGCAAAAAATACAGAAGAAGATCGAACATAAAAATGAAAAAAAAAGTGTTTGCATAGAACGGCTCACGTAATTTTATGAGATTTTCTGACAAAGTAAATCTAACATCAGAAAAATTTTGGATTTCCAGCTTTCTATTTTTAGAACATTTATATGGTCGGCGTACTCGGTCTTTATTATCGCGACCTATAATTTGCCATGATCTCCCGCTAGATAGCATTCTTTTGCAGACTGGGACTCGTTTGTTTCCAAAAAGAATCCTTAATTCAGCTCTCCTTTGTTTGACGCAGTCGATGAAAGAGCGTTTTGTTGACGTCAACGTCTTTCGTCAGTCAACCTACATTGGGATTAGCTCAGAAATGTACTTTCGAGTTTCGGAATTCGGGTTCCCGTAAGCAAGCAAGGCACACGAGTTGTAGAAATATTCATCATCGAGAAAACAGAATTCATATCAGCGTTCAAACTCACGCAAATTATTGTGTCAATCACTGTACAGAATTGAAATTCACATAACAAAGTTTGGTTACACACGAGACCTCACGAAAAAATGTAACCAAAAACAAAAGGCATTATCCACTGATCTAATGTAAAATGACAGGTTTTGAAGTGACTTGCTATCCTTATTATCAACCATTAGCCAGATCATGCAGAAACACCTATCCATAACTAAATGGACATGAAAAATAGATCGGTCCAAAAAACACAGCAACCCATGACACAACAAAATGCTCCTGTTTACATTGTCTGATCAGAGTCACTTCATACTTTCTTTTCAGCTTTTAATGGATTTACAAATTTCCACAAATATCTTGATGTAACATACTTTTTTTTGCTGCAAATCATCAATATAGATTACTTTACCTTCAGTTGAGAACCATTATTGTCATACCTTCAAATATGAAATCTAAACTGAAATAAAAAAGGCTAATGGGATGTGAAAAAATGAGCATAAAGACCACTACAGTCTAGTTAAAACTTTGCAATTCTTTAACTGTCAGTTATGCGTACATTTCAAAATGTACATTGACAGAGTAGATGTATAATATGATTGTTCTGCATCTGAACAAGAACAAGGCAGTAAATATCTAGAGTTGTGGGCATACAAGTTTTTTCTGAATTTCTACCCCCATTTTTTTTCTTATATCCTCATTTTTCAGTTGTTGGGGGTACAAAAAACCCCTAAATAAAATTTCCAGTGGGAACACTGATGACACCTTTTGACACTTTAGAAAACATTGTGGCAAAAGGTGAAATTGCTCGTCACGAGCAATTTCACCTTTTGCCACAATGTTTTCAAAAGGCTCCTACAAGCAATGCATAGAAATAAGTATCTATGGAGTAAAGGGTTAAAAACAAGTGATTTATGATGCTGGAAGGGTAGAAAACATGGTTACCTCTTTGTTTTTTACTTTTTCTAATTGCTTTCAAAAGCTTCCTTCCTAAGGGTCATTAAAAGTCAGAATTATGTTAACCCATTACCACACGACAATATTTCAGATTGGTTCAAATTGAAAGCATTTGCAGACAACAAAATAAAGGCGACTGAAAAATTGAAATTTGTTCTGGGAAGGGTAGAAAACACTGTGGGAAAAGGAGAAAATGCTGGTTACCAGCATTTTCTCCTTTTCCTACAGTGATTTCAAAAGGCTTCTTCCTCAGGGGCGTCAAAAGTAGGGATTGTGTGGTAATGGGTTAAGGGTTAAATGGCTAGTCTGTTGCCATACAGATTCTTTTCAGAATCAAAGATCTCAAGCTATTGATGATAAAAAAGAACTGTGGAAGTTTCACTACAATCTGGCCATGCTTACAGTCTTTATTGCAACAAGATTTAATTGATTGTATGGTGTTTAATGCTATTTTCTACATTACTTCAGTTACATCGTGGCAGCCAGTGCACCTATCTATGCTTTCCTGGACTCATTTACCAGTACTCTGCATAAGTGTCTTTCCAAGCTACTGGTTGCTTTCCCACATAATCATAGTCCAGGCAATGATTAGTGGTGTGAGAGGAATAAGAGGAATGAATTCTGTCGAAACGACTACAATCAGTTTTGGGAAAGAAATTGGCTTAGCCAAGGATCAAGCCCTCAACCCCCCCTTGTTCTCAAGTCCTGCATGCTACTGGCTCAGCTACTGGGGATTGGCTGCATAAACAATAAATGGACAGGCAAACAAACAGACAACAGAAACCAGGCCATGCCACATTAGTTCTGCTGGCCTTCAGTAGGGTAGAACAATGATTTTTTGAATTTTGGAATAGAAATGTGAAACTTTCCACATACCAGGACTAAGATTTGAGAAATTCAAAACACTAAACTTTTTTCTTATCGGACCAGTACTCTTTTTTTTACAAAATTTTTAGTATGGTCTGTGGCAATCTATTGAAAAACACCCGAATCATTTTTATGGGAAAAGTCGTAAATTTTACCTCAGCCTTATAAAACAAGTCAAATCCAAATAAATTGTTTTTCTTTCTGCATCAACCAGTCCTACTACCAATCCTCTACAAAGAAAACCCAAGAAGTAATGCCTGTACTTCAGTCTAATTTTTCATTAATTTTTTTAACGTGTGCACCGAGCACCAAATTTGCACAGAAAGCATATAGAGTTGATGGAAATAATTATATCAACATTAAACTCTTAACAGTATAAACTATTAATCATCTATTTGCTTCCCCTCTCTTTTCTTTTTCTTCTTTGTTATTGCTTACCTAAGCATGTCAGTGCACGAGAGTGGGTAAGATGGCAAAATTCATTTTCTCACTAAATTGGATGGGACTTGCACTAAGATGATTCATTAATACTTCACATAGCAATCTTTTTTTTTATTATTATTTCAAAGTTTGGTCACCATGCACCTATCACTGACTTCCTCAAATTATTCTTCACAAATCATAACTTGAATACGATAGAACAGGAAATTTCCGGCCTTTAGCTCATTTAACTCTTTACCAAACAACGAAATCCTAGCTGGTCAAAATTGAAAGCATTACCAGACAACAAAATAAATCGGACCAAAATGTTGAAATCTGTTTGGAAAGGGTAAAAAATATTGTGGAAAAAGGAGAAAATGCTGGTTACCAGCATTTTCTACTTTTCCCTCAATGTTTTGAAAAGATTTCTTCAGTTGAAGTTGGGATTGTGTGATAATATGAATAATGTCTACAGTATTCCACTTTTTCTTGAAGAAAACAATCCATCCTCAGGCTTGATCTAGTGTTCAAATGCAAAAATTTCACTAAAAATGTGTTGAATAACAGTTTTCCTGGAAGAAAATGACAATAGAACTGCAAGCATTTTAACTCTTTACAAAATGACAAAATTTTGGACTAGTCCAAACTGTTAACATTTGAATACAACAACATAAATGTGATTGAAAATTCTAAGTTATTTCTGGGTGATTAGAAAACAAGCCAGAGCAAAAAACCCAGGGATGAACAAGCCCTGGGACGAAGGTAACTGGTCAACTCGTACCCAAGTAAACACGTACCTAAGTCAACTCGTACCTATTTTGGTCAACTCGTACCCGAGTCAACTCGAACCGAAGTCAACTCGTACCTAACTATTTCTTATATTTCATTTTGTGACTTTTATCAGTATGTTGAAGTATGTGTTCTTATTTATATTTTGGTATTTTTCTTATAAATTGACATCATCAAAACGTCAATGCCATATCATTTCCACCCATAATAAAACCTGACCAAGTCCATTCATATCACACAAGATCATGTCAAAAGCCAATTTTTTTTTTTCCGGATTCATATTACACAAAATGATGTCAAAAACCAAATAAAAATTGTTTTTTGGGGGGATTTGGGGTGCTTCAATAGAATGGACGCCGTATGTTCAAACCCATCATATGTCAACACCTAACTGGCTGGAAATTCTAGCATAGGAAAGAAGCGAATGCATGCCATATAATTATGTAATACTTTTTTTTTAAAAAAATCTTTGTCTTGCAAAATATAAAATGGCCATTAGATTAAATTACATATTGTTATGTACATACCCAGTTATTCCTAGCTTTGTTCATGTGTGTATCTATTTTTGAATGGTTTTCCCCTGTTGCTATTTTTAGAACTGAACTCTCTCTTGTAGAATATTGTGCTGGAAGTTTCCAGGCCTTTATACAATCTGATTACTAAGAATTATGCAACTGATTTTAACATGAATTTTCTGGAAGTTTCCCTGTTATTATAAAAGGAAAAGCTTTTTACATCTCAGTGTTCACTAGTTAATACATGATTGCCAGACTACAGTGGGGATTATTTTGTGTTTGTGTCATAATTAGTGCTTGGATTACATTCAGTTTGGATTCGGATCAGACTAGACTTAAGTGAGGATTATTTCGTGTGCTTGGATTACAGTCAGTTAAGATCAGGATCAGATTGGAATTAAGACTGGAATAATTTGTCTTCTGAATTTAACGTCTAAAGTATTGTTTTGTACTATTGTAATATTGTCACTGTTTATTTGATATTTTTGTTAATAAATTCTGTTAATTGTTATCGTTTGTTGCTGGCTTCTACTTTCTAGTTACGCCTGGTTCGTAACAATATGGGCAGTGTCTGTCATGATAAAACATGTTATATGCAAAAACATAGAAGCAGACTAGCTGATCTGCGCCTTTGATTTCGATTCATGCATACTGCTACTTATACTATTTAGTGGGGCAAATATTTATCTAATCTAATTAATTTTCAAAGCATCAATTAGTGCAAACTTGCTTGGAGATGATCTTATCAACACTTGTAAAGTGTCTATTACCTTTGGCACCCGCATGTTGATTCAATTAACTAAAAACTTAATGGGATTTTCTTTAAATACTGTGACAAGATTGTCTACATTGTTTTAACCCTTTCCCAAACAATCCCTGATTTTTTACGGGTCAGGAATAGAAGCATTTTGAAAACATTGTGGGAAAAGGAGAAAATGCTGGTGTCTAGCATTTTCTCCTTTTTCTCATGACCAGAATTTCAGTTTCCACTTATTGCTTTATTCAGAATTGAAATTTGTTCTGGGAAGGGTAGAAAACACTGTGGGAAAAGGAGAAAATGCTGGTCACCAGCATTTTCTCCTTTTACCACAGTATTTTCAAAAAGCTTTCTCAGAGGCGTCAAAAGTAGGGATTGTGTGGTAATGGGTTAAATTCAGCATTGAAGAGAGAAGATAGTTGTGTACATAAATTCATTGTTTAAATTCAGTATTAAAGATGGGAAGATAGTTAAAGTCCTTCTGATCGGAAAATGCCACGCTGCTCATTGCAGTGTCATTGGTTTTCACATTTTTCTTTTTTTTTTGTGATCTTTTTTTCAGCCACAATTAATTTTTGTTGAAGTATTACTAGATGATTTGACACCAATTAGGCAGTTTCAATGACAGGTAACTTTAAAAGCTGTCACTTTACACTAGATAAGAGGATTAACACCTTTGATACTTTCACGGTCATAAATGACTCGCTAGCTTCATTATCATCTGCGTACCAGCCGATATAGCTCAGTAGGTAGAGCGTAGGACTTTTGAACACAATGCCCTACAGGTTGTGGGTTCAAAAAATTACAAATAGTCTTTCGGATGAGACGTTAAACCGAGGTCCCGTGTGACAGTGCTACACACCGAGCACGTTAAAGAACCAGGCGGAATTCTCAGTAGTTTCGTCCTGTATCCTTGCACTATCCCCCGTAACAACTAACCATCTTCTGGGGGCGTCGCTCAGATGGGCAACTGGTAGCGACGATAAATAAACGCAAATAATTAATTAATTAATTATCATCTGCGTGTCCTTCTCAATTTATACTGTAGTGCTCTGCCCATATTCTGCCGGTTACGCGCTGAACTGGCCACTGTTGTAAACCGTGTATTACTTACACGTAGTAGTATCTGGGGCGGTAACCGGTCTAGTTGCGTGCAAGCTAGGTTACATGAAGCTCTAGATGATTATACAAAGTTTGCTCGGAAGCTATTTTTGTTATTTGTCTCCAGCATTACATCTCTTGAGAAACAACATTGTGGGAAAAGGATAAAAGGATAAAATGCTAGTAACCTTTTCTCCTTTTCCTACAACGTTTTTTACCCTTCACAAAACAAATCTTGTCATCTGCAAACGCTTTTCGATTTGGACAAGCCTAAAATATTGTCGTTTAGTAATAAGTCAATAGAAATACATTACATTAAAAATTTCTGCTGTAGTCATTTTGTTAATTATATTTTAATTTCCAAACGAATTAAAAAGAATCAGACATATTTCAAGCATTTGCAGACAACCCACCCACCACCATCCCACGTCTGCTATAGATCTATATTTTCATTTCATAAACCAGTTTTTTTCACTCATGAACAGAATTTCAGTTACCACTTATTGCTTTATTCAGAGATTTGTGTAAATTCATTCTGTAAATTCAGTATTGAAGATGAGAAGATAGTTGTGTACATAAATTCATTGTTTAAATTCAATATTAAAGATGGGAAGATAGTTTAAAGTCCTTCTGATCAGAAAATGCCACGCTGCTCATTGCAGTGTCATTGGTTTTCACATTTTTCTTTTTTTTTTTGTGATCTATTTTTCAGCCACAATTAATTTTTGTTGAAGTATTACTAGATGATTTGACACCAATTAGGCAGTTTCAATGACAGGTAACTTTAAAAGCTGTCACTTTACACTAGATAAGATGATTAAAACCTTTGATACTTTCACGGTCATAAATGACTCGCTAGCTTCATTATCATCTGCGTGTCCTTCTCAATTTATACTGTAGTGCTCTGCCCATATTCTGCCGGTTGTGCGCTGAACTGGCCACTGTTGTAAACCGTGTATTACTTACACGTAGTAGTATCTGGGGCGGTAACCGGTCTAGTTGCGTGCAAGCTAGGTTACATGAAGCTCTAGATGATTATCCCTTTACCAAACGACAAAATTTTAGACTGGTCCAAATTGAAAGCATATGCAGACAACAAAATAAACCTTAATCAAAAACTGAAATTTGTTTCCAGTACGGTAGAAAACATTGTGGGAAAAGGAGAAAATGCTGGTTACCAGCATTTTCTCCTTTTCCCACAATGTTTTCAAAAGGCTTCCATCCTAGGGTCGTAAAAACCAGGGATTGTGTGGTAAAGGGTTATACAAAGTTTGCTCGGAAGCTATTTTTGTTATTTGTCTCCAGCATTACATCTCTTGAGAAACAACATTGTGGGAAAAGGATAAAAGGATAAAATGCTAGTAACCTTTTCTCCTTTTCCTACAACGTTTTTTACCCTTCACAAAACAAATCTTGTCATCTGCAAACGCTTTTCGATTTGGACAAGCCTAAAATATTGTCGTTTAGTAATAAGTCAATAGAAATACATTACATTAAAAATTTCTGCTGTAGTCATTTTGTTAATTATATTTTAATTTCCAAACGAATTAAAAAGAATCAGACATATTTCAAGCATTTGCAGACAACCCACCCACCACCATCCCACGTCTGCTATAGATCTATATTTTCATTTCATAAACCAGTTTTTTTCACTCATGAACAGAATTTCAGTTACCACTTATTGCTTTATTCAGAGATTTGTGTAAATTCATTCTGTAAATTCAGTATTGAAGATGAGAAGATAGTTGTGTACATAAATTCATTGTTTAAATTCAATATTAAAGATGGGAAGATAGTTTAAAGTCCTTCTGATCAGAAAATGCCACGCTGCTCATTGCAGTGTCATTGGTTTTCACATTTTTCTTTTTTTTTTTGTGATCTATTTTTCAGCCACAATTAATTTTTGTTGAAGTATTACTAGATGATTTGACACCAATTAGGCAGTTTCAATGACAGGTAACCTGTCTAGTTGCGTGCAAGCTAGGTTAAATGAAGCTCTAAATGATTATTTCATGCGTCAGATTGACGTTTAGGCAGATATTTTTCATTGTCAAAGACAGGCATTTCAAATTGTCAAAACCCGGACTCAGGGATCAACTTAAAAGCTTGCCAAGTTGTCAAGTTTTGTCAACATATCCATAGACAAAGTTTCCTTTCTCATTTTTTCAGCCAATCGGTGTTTGTTATCCACTATGTTTAATCCACAAAACGGGATTTCTCAATCGACTATCGGAATCGGAAGCAGAAACCAACTGACTTTTGACTATAGTCCATCATCAACCCACCACTATGTTTTTATCTACCTTCAGTCTGAAAGTTTGCTCTGAAGCTATTTTTGTAAAACAAGTATGCCCCCCTAATAGCATCCAATTCTAAATAAAAACATGTGATTATATAAACTGTTAAGTTCAAAGTGTAAAAACAAACAAAGGGTAATTACTCAAAAATTATTAATGATATATTAACAATTCTTGGGCACTGCACTTCCCAATTATATGAACTATCAACTTTTAAAGTTTCATGATTTTAATTGCAAAAATATAATGGGCAGAGTTATGGTTCTTGTGCAATGCACTTTTCCTTAGTAAGATTAATCCACCCATGAAGTTTCAAGGTGATACCTGAAAAACCTTTTGAGTTATGCTCCGGACAAAAATTAAGTAGGAAAATCAACAAAGGGCAATAACTCAAAAATATTGATGGGCAGAGTTATGGTATTTGTGCACTGCACTTCTCCTTTATGAGATCTATCCACTTATGTAGTTTCAAGATGATACCTGAAATGCTTTTAGAGTTATGCTCCGGACAAAAATTAAGTATGAAAATCAGCAAAGGGCAATAACTCCATAAATATGATGGGCAGAGTTATGATCCTTATGCACTGCACTTCTCCTAAATGAGATTTATCCACCTATGTAGTTTCAAGATGATACCTGAATACTTTCAGAGTTATGCTCCGGACAAAAACATGGTCTACGGACAGACCGATGGACCGACAAACCGACTGACAAGTGCAAAGCAATATACCCCCACTTCTTGGAAGGGGGGCATAACAAGTATTCTTGACTGATTTTATCAAAGAAATGATGAATAAACAAGAAATGGTAGGTTTTACATGCGTGCACCTTCTCTTTCCTTACAAAAAATGAATTTTCGTTTTTCAATGTTTTTTTTCCAAATCAAACAAAGATTGTTCAGGTCTGAGAGTCAAGTGCACGTGTTCATAAATGTTCTGGCTACAGTCCCACAAGTCTTTCTCCTGGAAAAATTCAGCAAGAAATATCGAAAATGGGTGTAATTCAACCCCCCCTAAAAGGACAATAATTTTGCACCATTTTTTTGGCACAAAAATGATAACACAATTAGAGGTACCTCCCGTGTTGGTCCATGCTACTTTCAGTCAGAAGAGCTAGAAACTACTGCAAACTGCTAATTACTTGACTTCAATAATTGCCTTTCTTACATTGATAATTTTGTGGCACACGACTACAACAACCTGCTTACTTATTGCAAAAGCTAAATACTCCATTTCATTGGCTATTTTGCACTAAGGTTGCAGTAAAACTGATTTACATGTTTCTCGCATATTTAAGCAATTACTTTACTCCCTTGGCCTTTTTTTCTGCTTAAATATGCAGTACATCATGGGGAAATGCTGCCTGCTTATTGCAAAAGCTAATTACTGAACTTCATTTGCCATTTCACATTAAGCTTGCAGCAATATATGTACACCTTTTCTTTTTAACGACATATACAGTGGAACCCCATTACAACGCAGTGCGCTATAGCGCTGATTCCGTTATAACGCGGGTGTCTTTTGGCTCCCAAAATTTCGGGGGTTGACCAATTTCAAGTCTGATTCAAATCCACCATTGCTCTCACAAGAAACTTCGATGTAAAAAAAAAAGACCTCTTGGTCAAATAAAAAGTTGATACAGTACACATAACGTGACAATTTTTCACACCTTTACCTTGTTGATTACAATTATCACCTATGGCTTTGCACAATTACTTTGACAAATACACCTACAGTAGGTAACAAAAGGACCTCGTCCCATAATTGTCTTTGCAAACAATCTTGCATTATATAAACTTCACGTCAATATGTCTGTCTGTATGTAGATCGTAACGGCGATATCGAATGTTCCGCAACTCGCAAATGCATTCGGATAGCCTACATGTTCGGACACATATTTTTTGTCAAAATAATTCTATTTCAAGTTCAATCTTAAGATAGTCCGTATGTTAAAAAATACTTGGACAGACTAAAAAATATATTTTCCAAAACACCTGACATTAAATTTTTGAGCGGTTAACATTACAGGTCGTTAATCCGTTTAACGTAAGCATCAAATCACACATTTTTTTTAATCTCGGTCACAACAAAATTTTCAGAAAATAGCCGAATGACTCTCATTCTACCGACTACACAACGTGCACATGACACGACTGGGTACTCTTGCAATTATCATTACGATATGCAGAAGGGTTGTATCAGAAAATATAAAGCAACAGAGATACTGGCTTATTATATGATTGCATAGTTTTGAATGGAGGTCATCCCATAGCTAGGTGTAAATTTTTCGGGCGAAACGGTTTAAGTGTGTACGACAAACACTTGCACTTACAACCCTCTTGCTTTGCATTATTGGTGTGTTACGTCATACATGTACCACTAATACAAACTTTACTGCAAACATTGTGTGGATAAACGACTGATGTGATTTCTTTACGGATAGTAGGTTCAATGCCCCTGTGACTTTCATCATGTACGGGGGGTCTTATCTCGTTTGATTTTTTAAGAGATTTCTTTCGTCATTGCCGATTAGGGTTCGTTATGCAATCGTCAGCATGATTAAAAAAACATGGCGGCGGCACCGTCTGCAATCCAACACGATACCGTTTAATTTAATTTTGGAATGAATCTTGCTATAATTTAGCAAAACAGCGCCTGAATAATTCTAAAAGAAACGGTCCTAAAGGTAAAATAAGCTCTTTTACATAGTTATTATGTTAGTTGATGACCAGATTTGCTGACAGAAACTAACTGGGAATAGTTCAGGCGTTACGTACAAAAGAATCTAAATTGTTCAATGTCCTATAAATAATGTTTGAACCTAAATAGGCGTGTCTTGCAAAAAACTATAATTAGTAAGCCATAGTTCTGTGGTCTGGCAATGGTTTGTGGATGGGCTGCGGGTAGTGTGGTGGTGGGGGGTGGGGAATCAGCGCTATAAACGTAGCCCCGGATATAACGCTGTTGACGACCATGGCTCCCACCGACAGCGTTATAACGGAGCTCCACTGTATGACAAATTTTTCTTGCAGATAGTTTTTTTTCTAAAAACTTTGCACATACAAAACTGACTACGTCTCAAGGAGATTACAATAAAAAAAGATATGGCTCTCACCATGCTTGTTTCCGAGAAATGTGCCTTGAAAAAGCCATACAGTCAACCAGCGTTTATCCTGACACTACAGTTTCCTATGAATGATTCCAGATAAGCTGTTTTTTTGGACCAGAGAACCCGGATCACCACAACAAGTACTTCAATATTGATAAGGGACACAGTGCATCGTAAGAATTACAATAGCGTATCATTTACACGGGCACTTGTCTGTAATGTTTCTGTGATTGTTCAGATATATTAAAGAATAAACTCATAAATCATACTTTGCCTTTTTGTTGTTTCTTTTTTTCTGTACATGCTTTTCCCGTTGTACCTTGTTACAATTGGTAGGTTGTATTGGGGTTTAACGCCACTTTAACAGCTGAGGTCATATCATGGTGGTCGGTGACACACATGTGTTTCTTGGCTTTCTCACACTGGTACTTACACTACTTTCTTCCCAACGCCTCGGACTACTTTCCTCACATGCTTCAGCAGAGGTGAGAGGTGAAAATACGCCAGAAAGAAAGTTCGCCTCAACCGGGTATCAAACTCACAACCACAAGGTCACGAGTCCGACACGCTCACCACTGAGCCACCCGGGCAGGCACTTATTACAAGCACATGTACACCTTTTATAGAAACGACTATGACCCTGACTTTTGAAAGCACAAAAAAAAAAGGAGGGTCCGAAAAACAGGTACAGTATTTCTGCCTTATAGTAAGTATAACTTGATTTTCTAATTTCGGGACACAAGGATTTCATGGCATTTTGTAGAATTTGCAAGAAAGCGGCATTTAGGTGGTCTTCTTTGTACTGACAATGTCACCTTTCACATAAGTTGAAACTTCAACCCGTCTGTTGACTTCAGATTATTTAAAACATGAAGTGACAAAGTTGTTAAGAGTATTGATTGACAATCAAATCAGAGGGAAAGATGTGAATATTGATGTTTATTCACCTTCATAACTGTTAGAGGTAAAATAATCTTGAAAAAAAGTAAAGAAATTTGTCGTGTTAGGTGGCCATTTTGTATCAATTTTGGGTATCGTTGAGGAAGAGATGAGTTAAACTGTTTTTTCTTATGCTTAGCGGTTAAACTGAAGAATTTTTGTATCTAAAATGAAGGATTGCATGTTCAAATTCTAGTTTTGTTGTCAATTGAGAATATAGCAGATTAAACTCGAGCACAAAATCTGTGTGGAGAATGCTGCATGCTGGTAATAATAAAACAACAAAGGCATGTAATTGTCAAAGCATCACAGCAATACTATGGGTATTGATAATCTGTCAAATCGACTTAAAGGTGGGTATTTAGAATTTTTACATCTCACCAAATTAAAAAATCTATATATCACTGAAATTTATATAAAAAAATAATACAAATCATCAATAATTAAGATTCATAAAATTACAAAAAAATTTTTTTTTGATGGTATTCCCTTAAAAGGCTACGTAGCCTCTTAAGGTATTTTTAGATTTCGCGCCAAAAATCAATAAAGCATTTTGGGAATGCCTAGTGACTGGCACGTGACTCATAACACTTAAATTCCATTACATAACAAACATGTAATAATAATTTTCCATAATGTCTTCTTCAGACGCTTGTTTGAAACTTCGTCTGTGTATTCCTGTTTGTAAATGAGCGAATTGATAATCTAAAAATAGAACGTGTCTCCCCTCGGTGTCGACCTGGGCTGTAGTAAATCTCTTATTTCTCGTGTTGTTGGATGGTGATTGACTATTGGGGTTTTATGAATGAAAATTAAAAGGCTCTGGGACTATGAGGATTATTTTTTTGCATTTTTGTATAATGGTCGTCCCAAAATCTGAAGGGCCACCTTTAACAATGGCACATGGGTATCTTTTTATCACTTTTCCATAACCATCCGTAATTATGATATGTATTTTCAATTGTGTGAAAAACAACTGCTATAAATTGATACTAGACTGATACTCGTGTTATTCGCACGTACTCTGAACTAGCCAAAAATCGCTCGATATTTATGAAACCAGTCTACAAGTAACAAGTCTACATTGTATAATACACAGTCAAGCCACCTTCAGTTTATCTGATAAAGTTTGTACTAGTTTTGAACCCTTCATTCAGGATTTTTTCATTCTAGTTGCGGAACATGGATTTCCGGAATAAAAAGTAAAATATGTACAGAAAATATTCGTTCCCTAATGTATTCTTCCGGCGTTGTCTGCACATGTCATATTTTTCGAGATTCGATGCATCACTATATGATGCATCACTAGCCCCCAAAACGGGCTGACTGTAATATTACGCTCTATGAAGTAGTAATGTAGAAAATAGCTTTTATCAATACATTTGAGGAGAAATGAGACCTGATTTAGCTCCAGATTTCTCTAGACTGCTGATCATAGCTGAGTGAATTGCATGAGGTAGCGTTTTATTGAGTAAACGTTTATTTTAGTTTGAAATTCAAAGTAACGGTTGTCGCGTAGGAAAGTGCTTCGGCTCTGTACCCAGGATGCCCAAATTAGATAGATGAGTATTTATAGAATGCCATCGAGTGGGAGATAATGATTCTTCCGGATCTTGAGATTTCCGGAAAAATGGAGCCCACGTTTCGACTGTATACAGTTCCAAAATTCAGCTTTTATTGGATTTAAAGCATCCAACTTTAGTAAGATAAACAGGAAAATTACAGGTAAAAATATACAAATATACATAATTTTCATGAAAATTCTTATATTTTTGTACGAACAACCCCAACCGGTTTTGAGCATGATAAATGTACATATATTGCCCATTGAATTAGCAAGGGAGATAATTTGAGTGAATTAACTCTTTACCACACAATCCTGTCTTTTAACGATCCTAATATAGAAGCCTTTTGAAAATACAATGGAGCCCCGTTATAATGCTGTCGGTGGGAGCCACGATCGTCAACAGCGTTATATCCAGGGCTAAGTTTATAACGCTGATCCCCCCCCACCACCACCACACACTACCCGCAGCCCATCTGCCAACCATTGCCAGATTACAAAACTATGGCTTATTAATTATGGTTTTCGCAAATTTATTCTGACAAAACTGAAATATCAATGTTCCAAATACTAAAACTAAGACATGCCTATAAATTTACGTCAAAACATTTATTTATAGGACATTGAACAATTTAGATTCTTTTGTACATAACGCCTGAACTATTCCCAGTTAGTTTCTATCAGTGAATCTGGTCATCAAATAACGTTACAACTACGTAAAACAGCTTATTTTATCTTTAGAACCGTTTCAATTAGAAAATATTCACCCGCTGTTTTGCTAAATTATAGCAAAATTCATTCCAAAATTAAATTAAACGGTATCGTGTTGGATTGCAGACGGTGCCACCGCCATGTTTTTTTAATCATGCTGACGATTGCATAAAGAACCCTAATCGGCAATGAAATCTCTTTAATAATCAAACGAGATAAGACCCCCATACATGATGAAAGTCACAGGGGAATTTAACCTACTATCCGTAAAGAAATCACATCAGTCGTTTATCCACACAATGTTTGCAGTAAAGTTTGTATTAGTGGTACATGTATGACGTAACACACCAATAATGCAAAGCGAGAGGGTTGTAAGTGCAAGTGTTTGTCGTACACAATTAAACCGTTTCGCCCGAAGAATTTACACCTGGCTATGGGCTGACGTCCATTCAAAACTAAGCGATCATGCAATAAGCCAGTATCTCTGTTACTTTATATTTTCTGATACAACACTCCTGCGTATCATAATGATTATTCCAAGAGTACCCAAGTCGTGTCACGTGTACCTTGTGTAGTCGGTAGAAAGAGAGTCATTCGGCTATTTTCTGAAAATTTTGTTGTGACCGATATAAAAAAAAAATGTGTGATTTGATGCGGATTAGTTGCTGATAAATGAAGAAGAAAAACAAGGTTTTGTATTCAATAATGCTGTATACAGATATATTGACGTAGAGTTTGTATAATGCAAGATTGTGTGCAAAGTCAATTATGGGGCGAAGTCCTTTTGATTTGATTATTTTCGTTTATTTATCGTCGCTACCGGTTGCCCATCTGAGCGACGCCCCCAGAAGACGGTTAGTTGTTACGGGGGATAGTGCAAGGATACAGGACGAAACTACTGAGAATTCCTCCTGGTTCTTTAACGTGCTCGGTGTATAGTACCGTCACACGGGACCTTGGTTTAACGTCTCATCCGAAAGACTATTAGTAATTTTAAGTTGGCCAGCCGGGGATTCGAACCCACAACCTGTAGGACATTGTGTTCACAAGTCCTACGCTCTACCTACTGAGCTATATCGGCTGGTCGAAGTCCTTTTGTTACCTACTGTGCGTGTATTTCTCAAAGTAATTGTGCAAAGCCATAGGTGATAAATGTAATCAACAAGGTAAAGGTGTGAAAGATTGTCACATTATGTGCTCGGTATCGATTTTTTATTTGACCGAGAGTTGTTTTCTTTTTACATGGAAGATTTTTGTGAGAGCAACGGTGGATTCGGATCAGACTCGAAAATGGTCAACCCCCGAAATTTTGGGAGCCAAAGGACACCCGCGTTATAACGGAATCAGCGCTATAGCGCACTTCGTTATAACGGGGTTCCATTGTATTGTGGGAAAAGGAGAAAATGCTGGTAATCAGCATTTTCTCCTTTTCCCACGATGTTTTCTACCCTGCTGGAAACAAATCTGAATTTTTGAATTACATATACACTCAAACCTGTACAAGACGACCAGCTCTGGGACTGACCCAAAGTGGCTGTCTCATACAGGTGGCTGTCTCATCCAGGTTCTATAACCGAGGTGACTCATTACGTCCTGCATGTTATAAATACAGTACCATCTACATGTATATTACATCCCTATATTCATGGGACACATAGATTGTTCCATTTAGGATTTTTATTTACTAAATAAAGTTTTATTTACATGTACTTTAACCCTTTACCAGACAACAAAATTTAAGCCTTGTCCTAATTAAAAGCATTTGCAGACGACAATTTTAGTATGGCTCAAATGGTATAATTTTTCTTTGATAAAGCAGAAAACATTGTGGGAAAAGGAGAAAAAGCTGGCAAATTAACTAAAATTATCGCATAATTTACCTGTCCTTCCCGTACACTGAATTATTGTAAACAAAGGCCACGTTCATCACGTTCCATTAATACATCTAAATATTTGGACTACCTATTGTTCTACAATGATCGATAATTTAATAATGTCACCTGTCAAACTGCGACAATCTCTGACCCATTTTAAGGCTGAAGGGTGTTTCCATCTAATCATCTTCTTTATAGTATTTGGTGGCCATAAAATGATTTACAAATGACCAATTCTTGATTTCATTGCCTAATCAAGCCAAGTCAGCGACATTAAACCCTTAAACACAGGACTATGTATGTCGGGTTTCCCGATTGGTAAACAAAAATGGCGGTGGTGTTTTCGATCTTTTTACCCGAGTCTACAAGTTTAAAAACCGGCCATCATAAAATTTTGGTGGTTCGTTTATGCAGGTTTCGGCCGATTTTAGGACCCAAAAGTACTGGCCGTTGGCCGGGTCATGCAGGTGGCACTCTTATCAAGGTTCATTTTAGAGTAGATTGCATTAGGGATGTACGGAAGTGTCTCACTTACGCAGGTGGCGCTCTTATACAGGTGGCCGATCGGTCAAAAATATTTCCATGGTTACATGCCCCCTCTTGTCTGAGTTGCCACTTTGATAATTAACAATTTGTTAAAAGTTTAAAGTAAATATCTTCAACAGCAATAAAGATATTATAAAATGTCAAAGTTTTGGCAGGATGGCAACATAGCCAGGGCTAAGACAATAATTCCTTATTCTCATCTAAAACAGCACAGGTAAAAAACTAATTGCTAAACTCACTTTTTGTATTATAATCTATGTCTGGCAGTCCTGTCCTCTGTTCCTCTACTGAAGACAATTATTGTTGTGAGATATTACTGTTAGCCTCCCTGAAAATGGAAAAAAAACTCTGTAATTATATATTAAAAGACCATCTCTTGCAGGTACTATAGCTAAGTGGCAGATCTTTTAAAAATTCAGTTCAACCTGTATTATAGGTTGTGTGTATATTTAATGACATTTTTAACATTATTTCAGTTATATCATGGCAGCCAGTCCACCACTTTCTATCCATACTTTCTTTTACCAGTACTCCAACAATATTATCAAGCCACTGGCTGCTTTCCCATATAAACATTGTCAAAATTATGATCTGGGATGAGAGAGGCATAGATCTTGTCGCAGGATGAAGTATTTAAAGTATTTTGACAGCCACCTTGTTTACCATCTCAGAAATAATTTGACAGATATTGTGTGCTGCATGAGTTTCCCTTTTGGTTGTTAACACCTAATCCAGTTTGGAGATAATATGCTCAGTAAACAAAAGATATTACAAAATGTTTTAAGTTTCATGAATATTTTAAGTTGAAAAAGGGGCCACAGTGTGTAAAAAATATTTCCATGGTTACATGCCCCCTCTTTTATGAGTTGCCATTTTGATAATTAACAATTTGTTAAAGTTTGAAGTAAATATCTTCAAAAGTAATAGCCATTTTACAAATGTAAAAGAAAGATTAGGCAGCATAGCAACATACTATGAGGAAGACACCAGGGCAAAGATAATAATTCCTTGTTCTGATCTAAAACAGCAGAGGTAATAAACTCATTGCCAAACTTACTTTCTGTATAACCTGTGTGGAAACTGGCAGATGTGTCCCCGTTCCTCTATTTAAGTCGTATTTGGGTAATATTGTCCTGTAATAAAATTATATGTTGTTTGTTTTAATGACATTTTCAAGATTTTTTCAGTTGAATAATGGCAGCCAGTGCACCTATCCATACTTTCCTGCATTTCTTTAACCAGCACTTCTTATCAAGCCACTGGCTGCTTTCCCACATAACCATTGTCAAAATTATGATCTGGGATTAGAGGGTATATTGTCACAGGATCAATTATTTAAAATATTTTGACACCAGCCTTGTTTACCGTCTCAAAAATAATTTGACAGATGTTGTGTGCTGTATGAGTTTTCCTTGTGGTCATTAATAACCAATCCAGTTTGGAGTTAATATGCTCAGTAACTACAGAGGAATTTACAAAATGTTTAAGTTTCTTTATCTCTTTACCACATGAGAAAATTTTAGACTGGTCCAAATTGAAAGCATTTGCAGACAACAAAATAAAGGTGCCTAAAAATAGAAATTTGTTCTGGGAAGGGTAGAAAAAACTGGGAAAAGGAGAAAATGCTGGTTACCAGCATTTTCTCCTTTTCCCATAGCGTTTTCAAAAGGCTTCTTTCTCAGGGGCGTCAAAAGTAGGGATTGTGTGGTAATGGGTTAAAATTTAAAGGGGCCAAACTGTGTCAAAAATATTTTGATGGTTACATGCTCCTCTTATACGAGTTGCCATTTTGTTAATTAACAATTTGTTCAAGTATAAGGTAAATATCTTCAAAAGTAATAGCCATTTTACGAATGTCAAAGAAAAATTCGGCAGGATAGCAACATACTATGAGGAAGACACCAGGGCTAAGATAATAATTCCTTGTCCTCATCTAAAACAGCAGAGGTAATAAACTTATTGCCAAACTTACTTTCTGTATCACCTGTGTGGAAACTGGCAGATGTGTCCCCGTTCCTCTATTTAAGTCGTATTTGGGTAATATTGTCCTGTAATATAATTATATGTTGTTTGTTTTAATGACATTTTTAACATTTTTTTCAGTTGAATAATGGCAGCCTGTGCACCTATCCATACTTTCCTGCAGTTTCTTTAACCAGCACTTCTTATCAAGCCACTGGCTGCTTTCCCACATAACCATTGTCATAATTATGATCTGGGATTAGAGAGTTATAGATCTTGTCGCAGGATGAAGTATTTAAAACATTTTGACACCAGCCTTGTTTACCATCTCAGAAATAATTTGACAGATGTTGTGTGCTGTATGAGTTTTCCTTGTGGTCATTAACAACTAATCCAGTTTGGAGTTAATATGCTCAGTAACAACAGAGGAATTTACAAAATGTTTAAGTTTCTTGAAAATTTAAAGGGGCCAAACTGTGTCAAAAATAATTTGATGGTTACATGCCCCCTCTTATATGAGTTGCCATTTTGCTAATTAACAATTTGTTCAAGTTTATGGTAAATATCTTCAAAAGTAATAGTGACATTACAAAATGTCAAAGCTTTAGCAGGATGGCAACATACAAGATGCCAGGGCTAAGACAATAATTCTTTGTTCTCATCTAAAACAGCAGAGGTAATAAATTCATTGCCAAACTTACTTTCTGTATTATATAGTCTATATTGAAACTGGCAGCTGTGTTGCCTGTTCCTGGATTTAGTGATATTGTCTTGTAATATACGTGTAATTCTGACACTCCCTGAAAGTGGAAACAAAATTCTATAAATACATAACAAGACCATCTCTTGCAGGTGCTATAGCTCAGTGGCAGATCTTTTAGGAATTCAGTTCACCCTGCATTATAGGTTGTTTGTATATTTATTGACATTTTCAACATTATTTTAGTTATATCATGGTGGCCAGTCCACCTATCCATACTTTCCTGCAGTTTCTTTTACCAGTACTCCACACAATATTCTTATCAAGCCACTGGCTGCTTTCCCACATAACCAGTCAAAATTATGGTCAGTGACGAAAGAGGCATAGATCTTGACGCAGGATGAAGTATTTAACCCTTTACTCCATAGATACTCATTTTGACATATCAACAACAGACAGCTTTTGAAAACATTGTGGGAATGGGAGAAATTGCCCGTTACAAGGCATAGATCTTGTCGCAGGATGAAGTATTTAAAGTATTTTGACACCAGCCTTATTTACTGTCTCATAAATAATTTGACACATGTTGTGTGCTGTATAAGTTTTCCTTGTGGTCGTTAACAACTAATCCAGTTTGGAGTTAATATGCTCAGTAACAACAGAGGCATTATAAAATGTTAAAGTTTCTTGAAAATTTTCAGGGCAAAAAGGAGCCAAACTGTGTCAAAAATATTTTGATGGTAAAACATGCCCCCTCTTTTATGAGTTCCCATTTTGATAATTAACAATTTGTTCAAGTTTGGAGTAAATATCTTCAACAGTAATAGAGATACTATCAAATGTCAAAGAGAGATTTGGCAGGATGGCAACATAGAAGACACTGTCCAGGCCTCAGACAATAATTCATTGTCCTCATCTCAAATTGCAGTGGTAATAGATGTTTAACCGTTTACCAAACAACAAAAAGTTAGACTGGTCCAACTTGAAAGCACTTGCAGACGGCAAAATAAACATTACTCAAAAATTGGAATTTGTTTCCAGAAGGATAGAAAACATTGTGGGAAAAGGAGAAAATGCTGGTTACCAGCATTTTCTCCTTTTCCCACAATGTTTTCAAAAAGCTTCTATCTCAGAGTTGTAAAAACCAGGGACTGTTTGGGTTAAAGAAATTGTGGACGTCCGACGATGCATAACGGATATTGGGCGATCACAAAAGATCACCTTGAGCAGTTCGTACTCAGGTGAGCTGAAAATACTCCAAAAAATCCTGTTAATTTACTGATGGAAATATAATAAATAGATCTATAGCCCATTTCATTTTAATACAAATAATTATTTCTTTTGTAATGTTGGGATTTAAATGTTGATGACCAAAGATATGTCAAAATCATAGTTTTCAAATTTAAACTGAATTTCATTACATTTATTCATATGATTTCTCTCTCTGACCATCATGCACTCTACTGTCAAGAGACATCACTCCTCTCTCTCTGCCTGATTATCAAAGGGAGACCACCAATACACAAACAATCCTATTTTTGTTATGAGTATTTTACCTTCAAGCAAAAATGAAAAGGTATTCATTTGCTGTAGGTTGAATTTCAAGCCAATATTTGAAATATTTCTCTTTTTCTTTCAAATGATTTATTCCACAAAATGAATCCCTTGACAAATACTACTTCAGTGTACTCAACGCTTTGATTGTAACTGACCTTTCTGTAAATGAGAGAGGTATTTATTTGCTGTAGGTTGAATTTCAAGCCAATATTCGAAATATTTTTCTTTTTCTTTCAAGTTATTTATTCCACAAAATGAATCCCTTGACAAATACTACTTCAGTGTACTCAATGCTTTGATTGTAACTGACCTTTCTGTAAATGAGAGAGGTATTTATTTGCTGTAGGTTGAATTTCAAGCCAGTATTTGAAAATATTTCTTTTTTTCTTTCAAATTATTAATTTCACACAATGGATCCCTTGACAAATACTACTTCAGTGTACTCAACACTTTGATTTTAAGTAACTGACCTTTCTATAAACAGAAGTGCTACATGCAAAATTTGGTAGTGCTAGGCCTTATGGCAAGGTACTAGTAGATTATCAAAGTTTTCCCCAGTAAAAGCTCATGTCAAACTTCTGACCCCAGGGATGAGGCCAAATTTGACCTAAGAGCTATAATTTGGGCCCTCTTAGAAGACACTCACTTGATAAAGATACATGCCAAATTTGGTAGCCCTAGGCCTTATGGCTAGGTACTAAAAAGAATTTAAAGTTTTCCCTATATAAGTCCATATAAAAATTGTGGCCCCAGGGACATGGCCAATTCTGACCCCAGGGTTGTTATTTGAAGGAAATTGGTTGAAGTCCACTAGATAAAGCTACATGCCAAATTTGGTAGCTCTAGGCCTTATGGTTTCAGACAAGATTTCTTACAAAGATTTTCCACATTTTTCAGTTTTGTTGCCATGGCAACCACAGTTTTTGAAGGAATCAACTTCTTTCAACAAATTCTGTAGAGGAGCAAGACAGAATCATTTCTGTAAAGTTCTGTCAGAATCGGATGGGTATTTAGAGAAAAAGACGTTTGAATAAAAGTTAACGCCGACACGGACAGACGCATGACAGACACCAGGCCATGACATTAGCCCGTTGGCCTTTGGGCAGTGGAGCTAGTAACATCAGAGCTATAGTACCCAAATCAGGAGGTAGGACATCTCTACCTTCAGTCTGAAGGTTTGCTCCATTGCTATTTTTGTTACCGGTCTCCACAAAACTTCAAAGCAAGCTTCGTCAACCATGCCTGGAATTAATAGGCCTATGTCTGTTTAATGAAAACTGGATTGGCATAATACCGTAAAACGCCCCTCTGCTATACAGTCAATGCATGTATGTGGCGTTGATTTTTTGAGTTAAAAGAAGAAATTTAATGAAATTTTCAGCTTCATTCCATTGAAAAATATTGTATTTAATGTATACGAAATGAATCCCTAAACCATTTGCAATTTTGTGGCACATAATTTTGATTTTCATGGGTTTTCGCGATTTATGGCGGGGCGTTTTACGGTATTATGCCGGTGTTAAAGATTGATAATTTATCTAATGGTCAATGCCTCATTAGCCGACATTGGAAACTTTGTGGAATAGCGCCGTTGTAAAAATTCAAGTAAAATCGTATTAATTCCAGATACTTTTGATGAATGTTGCTTTGAGTTTGAAAGTATGCAGAGACCAGTAACAAAAATAGCATCAAAGCAGACATTCAGACTGAAGGTAGGACATCTCGTGCCACGTGTCGCGCCATACGCCATTTTGCAACAATGTGAAACCAAGATCTAGCACTACTGGTTGGATGCAGTTACGGAATCGACGAAGGCTAGGCATGGTAAGTTATCTCTTGTCGCACAATGCTTGCACAACCCACTGAATAAACCGAGTACCGTTTAGAGACAACGTAGCCAGTACTCACACAGAATAATGCCAAAGTCCAAGTCTGTATTCAAAATCGTTGCAGTTCAAGAAAGATGTCCGGTACCAGTGAGTGAATAGATTTTTTTCTCATCACTCCACGGGGCGCTGACGTCACAGCTCCGAAGAGACCTACAGATTCACTCGTCGCTAATCGTCCGATTCCGTAAGACTATCTAATGTGTCTACCGTGTTTTGCCGAATGTCGAAGACTTTTTTTAGCTCCTCCCCAAGGGTTTTACATAGGGTCATTTATAAACGCGGCAATAGAAGATATGGCGGACCCACGGGTGTCAACATGTTCAGCACTCTTAAGAAAACAACTTGTTAAATGTTTATCACTCTCCCCCCTTTTTTTTTGCTGCATTCATCTTGTCGTCTCCAAATGCTGCCAATTTGAAGCAGTTGATTTTGTGTGTGTATGGTAACTTAGACTACGGGAGACCTAGATCTAAATGGCTGCAGCTTGTGACGAGAATTTTTCTTTTTTCAAACATGTTTTTCTTTTTTAAATTATAGATAGATCTAGAATACGAATCCTTTTCATTGTCCGTTGAGGGAAAGAAACAGGCCTTTAAAAAACAGCCTTTTCTCCCTTTGGAACACTGTTGTTTTATCTTTCACCAATGATTCCATCATTGCAGCCAAGCCGGGTAGCCCAGTGGTTAGAGTATACGACTCGTGACCGCAAGGTATCTATACCCAGTTGAGGCAAACTTTATTTCCAGTCACGAATTTTTAGCGCCTTGCCTCTGATGCATGTGAGAAAAGTAGACGTGGCTTGGGGAGAAAGTTGTGTCAGTACTGGTGTGAGGAAGCCAGGAAACAAATGCGTGGGCGATGGGACCTAAACGTTATTTAACTCATTACCAAACGACAATATTTTAGGCATGCAGAAATCGAATGCATTTGCAGACGACAAAATAAAGGTGACTGAAATTTTGAAATATGTTTTGTGATAAATAGCAAACATTGTCGGAAAAGGAGAAAATGCTGATTACCAGCATTTTCTCCTTTTCCCGCAATGTTTTCTAAAGGCTTCTTTCTCAGGGTCGTCAAAAGTAGGGATTGTGTGGTAATGGGCGACGTTATACTCGGCGTTATACTCCAAAAACAAAACATCAGCCCCTGTAGATTTATCGAGTCCTGCAAATGTTTTCAAACCGAGCAAGTCTAGAATTTTGTCTTCTAGTAAAGAGTTAGAAGTAACGTTATTGTGTAAGTAATGGGTTTGGAAAGTGAGAAGTAGTTGCTCTTGGGACTTTGTGTGACATGAATATTCATCCATTTTTTTTTTCACCTATTCACCAATTCAAACGCTTGAAACTAGATATTTGTCAGCAGATTAAACTTATGTTCCCATTTGCAACTTAATTTTTGGTTCATTTATCTGTTCCAATGTTTGCATTGGTTTCTTGCATTGGGGTTTTAACGCCACTTTAACAGCTAAGGTCATATCATGGCGGCCGGTGACGCACATGTGTTTCCTGCCTTTCTCACACCGGTACTAACACAACTTTCTTTCCAAAGCCACCGACTACTTTTCTCACATGCTTCAACAGAAGTGAGAGGCGAAAATACACCGGAAAGAACGTTCGCCTCAACCGGGTATCGAACTCACAACCACCAGATCATGAGTCCAACACGCTCACCACTGAGCCACCCGTGCGGGTCATTTCAATGTTGGCGTCAATGCGAGGTCACATTATTCCCTACTGCTGCAAAGCGCAACTCACCGAACTTTCGGGGGCAGTGTAGATCAAGATCAGACTGCAAAAAATGTACAGTCTGATCTTGGGTTTAGACTGTCTGATAAGGAGATATATTACTATCAACTTGAAATGTTCATTTAAATCTTTACCAAACGACAAAATTGTGGACTTGACCAAAATAAAAGCCTTTGCAGACGACAAAAATAAAAATACCGTTGCTCAAGTTGTGATTTCTTGCTTAATAGGGTAGAAAACATTGTGCAAAACGGAGAAAATAAATGCTGATAACCAGCATTGTTTTCCTTTTCCCCCAATGCTTTCAGAGGCTTTCTTATTCGGGGTCGTTAAAACTCGAGATCGTATGGTAAAGGGTTAACATATGTAACAGGAAAAGAGTTAAAATTGGAAAGGGTCAAGACACAGGGCTGGGTAGGTAAGAGCTGTTAATATTGTGTTTATAACAATATTACACTGTGTGTTTGTGGTTCTCCAAATTGTTGGCCATGATTAGGCCCTTAGGTTATGCAAAAATGTTTCGGACAGTAATCACAGGTCACGTGCATATATGTACGCAAGCTGACCAGATGAATTTTCAGACCATTCTTATTTTAGAATTCAATTAAACGTAGTAAGCCAAATATACAAAACAAAAAGAAAAAATCCACCCATTAAATGGAATGATACAAAAACAGACGAATTTAGAATACTGTCGCTGTGAAAACAGACGATTTTTTAAATTTAGAAGTCTCACTTTGACAATCGGAAAATTCTGATGCCAATTTTATCTCAAAAAAAGCTAACAGATGTTTGTTCTAACCGTTTTTTGGCTTAAATGTGAAAAACCAACGGCATGCGTATCTAGAAGCAAAGCAACATTATAATACAACTAAACGTTCTGCTAAGACAAATTTTAATTCAAACTTTTTTCAAAAAAAAAATACTTTTACGCAATTTTAAAAGTCAATCTGGCACCAAATTATTTTGGAACATCGACATTGATGATTTGATGAACATTTTAACCTTTTACCACATGACAAAATTTTAGACCGGTCCAAATTGAAAGCATTTGTAGATCGTGTTTTCAATGTGGCCCATATGAAATGATTCTTCTCTGATAGGGTAGAAAACGTTGTGGGAAAAAAATGCTGGCAACCAGCATTTTTTCCTTTTCCCACAATGTTTTCAAAAGCCGTCTCTGTGAGGGGCGTTAAAAGTCGTCATTGTATGGTGAAGGGTTAAGTCTCTCTGTGGTGAAGAATATGATCCACATCATCTAGGAATTGATCACAATATCACTAATCGCAACATTTCTGAAAATGAAGAAAATACCGACGACGAGTTCGATAGAGAAACAAATATGCTAGAATTAGAAAACTGACCGTGTTTTTGCAAATAAATAGCAAAAGAAGTGGATTAGATAATTTTATCTCTGAAATTTACAAACGTGCATTTCCTGAAATATCTCGGCCATTTTTGTTGAAATTATTTAAGTATATTTATCAGACTGGAACTTACCCTACAGGATGGGGAACGGGCATTATTGCCCCAATACATATAGGAAGCGATATGGCTTGCAACACTCGAAAAGGGGCATTAGGACATTTGCGTAAGGTGCCGTCTCGGATCAGCCTGCACAGTCCGCACAGGCCAATACGAGACGACATTTTACGACTACATAAGATTTAATGCTACAGTGGACTTGTGCAAAACAGAAAATTACATAAGAATGGAAAGTGTCGTTTTGGCCATGATTTGTCTGCGCCGACTGTGCAGGTTCATCCGAGACGAGTCTTTACGCAAATGTCCAACTGCCCCTTTTTGCTTGTTGCAATCCATATAGGTGATCCCAAAGCCTACAGGGGTATTACATTTGTAAATGTCATTGCAAAGATAAACTCTCAAATATTACTTAACCCTTTCCCAAACAAGCCCTTGTTTTTACTTGTCTGCAGTGCAAGTCTTTTGAAAACACTATATAGGAAAAGGAGAAATTGCTCGTTACGAGCAATTTCTCCTTTTCTCACAGTGTTTTCTGCCCGTTCGGATAATTTTCTGCCATTGTTATGAAAGTTAAAACTGTCGTCTGCAAACTCTTTCAGTTTGAAAGAGTCTAAAATTTGTCGTTTGGGGAAGGGTTAATAAACTGATCCAAATCTTCCATAGATTGCGTTTTTATGCTATACTTGATGATTTGAAAATCAGTCAGTTTAAATAAGAAGCTGTTGTGCTTTTATAGGCCTTGAAATGTTTTGGTAAACTTAATAATTCATCTCTCAAAAATTACTGAAAGAATATGTCAGTACTAAGTTTGTAGCGCAATTCAAAATATGTATAGTGTTGTTAAAGATAAATAATTTTAATTCAAAGTATCAACCTACTTCATCTCTAATATAGGAGCTAAACAGGTATTCCGCTGTATGCTGTATTTCGTACATGACCTTGTTTCTAGTTTTGATTAAAATATTCGAGCTAAACGAAATAAAATTACTAGTTTATATTTGTCTTACTTTTTGCTGATGATTCTCACATACACCAGAAGTTCTACAATCTTATAGTTAAATGATTTATCTACATATTGTAACACCTGGATTTTAAAAATAAACACTGATAAAACAAAAATTATGATCTTTGAAAGAGGTCGACGTACCAAGTTTGATTTCAGTTTAAGCAATACAATACTTGAAACTGTGATGTCCTTATTGTAAAATGTATTTAACTCATTACCATACAGCAAAATTTTAAGCCTTTGTCCAAATCGGAAGGATTTGCAGACAGCAAAATAAAAGTGACTGAAAACTTGAAAATTGTTTTGTGAAGGGTAGAAAACATTGCGAGAAAAGGAGAAAATGCTGGTTTCCAGCATTTTCTCCTTTTCCCAGAATGTTTTCTAAAGGCTTCTCTCTCAGGGTCGTCAAAAGTAGGGATTGTGTGTGTGTTTTTATCCTTTTCCCATAATGTTTTTTAAAGGCTTCTCTCTCAGGGTCGTCAAAAGTAGGGATTGTGTGGTAATGGGTTAAACTATATTTCGCCATTTTACATTCAGCATTAACAAAGAACTCTGGAGTCGGGCAAAGGTTTTTTGATGAGGTCGAATTTTTTGCTTTTCAGAAATCGAAATTTTTTTTTCGACTTTTATATCGTTGTTTTCTGGCTTTTAGTGGGAACGAGAGGTTGCTTGAATTGAAACTACGCGGTCTGTATCGCTCAAACAATGATATTCGGAAATTTGCGTATCGTGTCGTCCCAGATCAGCCTGCGCAGTCTATAGAAGAAAGACTTGTGAAAAACAGAAAATTACATAAAAACGGAGAGTATCGATTTGGATTAGTCTCTGCAAGTTTGTTAAAACTCAGGATAGTCAACTGGTCTCTGCTGCACAGGAACATAGCACAAGCCTATACACTTTGCTGTATCAGGAGATGGGTTACATGTTTAATCTACTGGAAAATGTATCGCAATATGTTATGCCTATGTTCTAAACTCGCCTTTCAACTGTACTTTCAGTACTTTGATTTGATTGTACTCGGTAATTTTGGTACGAGGACCATTATCTCCCGCTAGATGGCATTCTATAAATACTTCGAAGAATATGACATGCGCAGACAACGGTACGAGGCCTTTTTAGGATCGGGTCGTTTTGGTAGTGGGCCGTTTTGATACCCTCCCCCCCCTTTTCAAAATTTAAGGTAGGGGTGTGTGACACCGTCGATGTCATTACAGTTCCGCTTCCGGTTTCACTTTTAGTAATATGTTTTCAGAAGAAAATTATAATTTTTGGTGGCTTTGATTTTAATAGCCTCAAACATGTCCGTCAGGACTGTTTTCAAGCGTTTATGGAACAGTTCAGAGAAAGACAATGGTACTAAAACGGTAGGACAATACTGACTAAAGTATTAGGATTAGAGTTTAGATTACTGAGTACTGTTTCGATACTGTACAAGATAAATGCTGCACAACCAAACTTTTTACCACACATTTCCGAGTTTGAGCGGCCTTGAGCAAAACAACACATGAAAATAAATGTGGGGAAAGTAGAAAATGCTGGTACTTAGCGATGTTTTACCCTATTAGTATTACACTATTTACAGACCATTCTCCTAATTTCAGTCACAATTTAGATCTAATTTTTGTCTACAAATGCTTTCATTTTGGATGTAGATGAATCTTAGCTATCCATGTCTCTTTAAGTGTTAACTCATTACCAAATGACAAAATTGTAGACCAGTCCAAATTGAAAGCATTTGCAGATGACAACCTAAGTATGGCTCAAAAATTGAAATGTGTCTCGGGAAGGGTAGAAAACATTGTGGGAAAAGGAGAAAATGCTGGTTACCAGCATTTTCTCTCTTTCCTACAATGTTTTCAAAAGGCTACTTTCTCATGGTCATTAAAAGTCGGGACTGTGGTAAAGAGTAAACTATTTAGGATACGATTGAATTTCTGCCTTGGCCTCATTGAAAGCATAAACAGGCGACAAACGACCATCAGACATCCAGAATTAATTTGATACGATTTTACTGGCATCTTTTCAAAGGGCTCCATACAAGATAAATAAATACTGCATAACAATTTGAAAGGTTTATTCACATCAAAACGTTTTACAACACAGTTCTGAGTTTTAACTGCCTTTAGCAAAACAATATATATAAAAACGGAAAGTAAGTGTTTGAAGGTTTGCAGAGACCATTGACAGAAATAGCATCAGAGCAAACCTTTAGACTGAAGGTAGCGACACACTAAATGTAACTTAAAACATAAAACTTTATCATTGAAAAGAAAGAAAACATTGTGGAAAAAGGAGACAATGCCTCTCCCTCAGGGTCATCAAAAGTCGGGATTTTGTGGTGAAGGGTTTCTACCAAACAACAAAAGGCTGCACTTTATCGGATTGAAAGAATTTGCAGACAGTAGTATTGCCAACTGTCCCCAGATGTAATTTTAGTTTTTGACCTGCAGCCTAAGAGAAACAGAGACAGTCAATAAAAAGGTCATTAAAATCTCCACAAAGATTTTGTGTGCTTATAATTGTTAACTCTCAGTTATCCTGAATTTACAACAAATACAGAATTTTACCATACTTGCTGCTGGCATATTCAATAACTTTTTTTTTCAAAATACAATAGACGATCAATCAAAAGGTAACTGAAATCTCCACACAGATTTTGTATGCATATAATTATTAACTCTCACTTTTTCACGAGCTGAGAACAAAATCAGAATTTGTACATACCTGCTGCTAGTGTGTTCAATATTCTTTCATTTCAAATATAGAAATTTAAAATATCTGATGTGTTGCTGAAGAAAAAACAGTTTAATTTATCTCTTACTTGACATGTTTATGCTCCCCAAAGTAAACACAAAATGCCTGCCATTAAATTTTGTGATATTTTTCAAGATTTACATGTTATTAATTTTTTAACCCATTACCACACAATCCCTACTTTTGACACCCCTGAGAAAGAAGCCTTTTGAAAACACTGTGGAAAAAGGAGAAAATGCTGGTTACCAGCATTTTGTCCTTTTCCCACAGTGTTTTCTACCCTTCCCAGAACAAATTTCAGTTTTTCATTTACCTTTATTTGTGTCCTCTGCAAATGCTTTCAGTTTGAACCAGTCTAAAATTTTGTCATTTGGTAATGGGTTGATAACTTCTACAAGGGCTTCAGTCAAGGACATGTTGATATTTTGTTCTTGGTCATTTGTGTCCCTAATACATTGTAGTTATTTTCATTTCAGTCACCAGCATTTTTGCCTTTTCCCACAATGTTTTCAAAACCCCTCAGGGTCATTAAAACTTGAGATCGGGTGTCGAAGCGTTAATCATAATTGCTCTACAAATCATGTACTACAGTATCATATTAATATAATTATGATGGTGTGATTTTTTTGAAAATTTGATCACACCAATAGTTTGCAAAAACATTAGTTTAGATTTATAAATAACATTTCAGAAAACACAAGTAGAAGACATGCCTGAATACCAACCATATAATCCATTCACAGAGTTGTTGTTTCTAGAACAACATGGAGATATCATAAGAATTCTGGTCAAAGTTGACTCAAAGAGGTACTAGTATGTTTGATTACAAATACTGATGTATTTGCCAGTTGCTCTCAATATTGTTCCCTTTACCAAACAGCCCTGGTTTTAACTACTCAGAAGAGGAAGCATTTTGAAAAACCGTGAGAAAAGGAGAAACATACAGAATAAACTAGACTTACCATTGGGTCTTAAATCCATGTATGATCCCAAAATTTGTTGACCCATTACCACACAATCCCTACTTTTGATGCCCCTGAGAAAGAAGCCTTTTGAAAACACTGTAGGAAAAGGAGAAAATGCTGGTAACCAGCATTTTCTCCTTTTCCCACAGTGTTTTCTACCCTTCCAATAACAAATTTAAAATTTTCAGCCACCTTTAATTTGTTGTCTGCAAATGCTTTCAATTTGAACCAGTCTAAAATATTGTTGTGTGGTAAAGAATTAAACAAAGCTTCCTTCATTCATCACAACAATCAGAGGCAGAGGGATACAGTTTTGGCATTATCCATCCATCCCTCTGTCGGGGACACTATCTCCAATGCCATTGGACAGAATTTCATGAAACTTTATATCAATGTATGATAACCCATTCCGCCAGTGTAGATTTTTTTTTTCTTTTTCAACTTTTTACCACACCTCAAAACTTTAGATCTATCCAAATTGAAAGCAGTTTCAGACATCAATTTCACAGTGGCTCAAATGATACACTTTTTTTCTGATAGGGTATAAAACTTTGTGGGAAAAGGAGAAAATGCTGGCTAGCAGCATTTTCTCCTTTTACAACAATGTTTTCAAAAGGCTTCTTCCGCGGCATCGTTAAAAGTTGTCATTGTGAGGTAAAGAGTTAATGCTAAATGGCCGACTGGCAGGAATTCTTTTGGGTGAGGGATAACATTTCAATGAAATCGCTTGTCATATATTCAGATGCATATCAGCTGCTGATGACAATCTTGCCATTGTTTGGGATATACAGTTTGGCTACAGACAAGTCACTCTGACAGGACATTCCAGACCAATCACCTCTATTTTGTGTCTACCTGCAAAAAGAGACCATTTCCAAGAGGTCATTACAGGGTCATCTGATAAACAAATCAGGGTAAGAGCTCTTTTTTTAACCATTTACCAACCTATCCATGGTTTTTACAACCATGAGAGAGAAAAATTTTGAAAGCATTGTTGAAAAAGGAGAAATTGCTGGTAACAAGCATGTTTTCTACCCTGCCAGAAATAAATTTCAATTTTTAGCTCTACTGTCTGAAAGCCAGCAGAGCTTATGTCATGGCGGGGTTTCCATCTGTCCGTCCGTCCGTCTGTTAGTCTTTTCTTGTTTACACAATAAAGTCTGCATTTGATGTCAGATTTTCATGAAACTTGCACAAATTGTTTATCTTATCATTAACTTCAACCCTTGATTTTGAGAAAAATCCAACAAACAATATGGGAAAAGTAGCCATTTCAAGTTGAAAATTTTGAATTCTTGTTTACGCGATAAAGGCTGCATATCTTGTCAGATTTTCATGAAAATTGCACAGTTTATTTATCTGATCAATAGCTTCAACCCGATTGATTTTGAGAAAAATCCAACAAATAATATGGGAAAAGTAGCCATTTCTGGTTGAAAATTTAATTCTTGTTTATGCGATAAAGTCTGCATTTATTGCTAGATTTAAGTGAAACTTGCACAGATTGTTTATCTTATCAATAACTTCAACCCTATTGATTTTGAAAAAAAATCCAACAAACAGTATGGGAAAAATAGCCATTTCTAGTTGAAAATGTCAAATTCTTATTTACACGATAAAGTCTGCATTTCTTGTCAGATTTTCATGAAAATCACACAGTAGTAGCTTCAACCCTATTGATTTAAAAAAAAAATCCAATAAACAATATCGGAAAAGTAGCCATTTCAAGTTGACTGCCAGTAGAGCATATTCAGGCCCTTCAGGGCCTTCTAGTTGAGTTATATTTATTTTGTTGTCTGAAAATGCTTTCAATTTCGACAAATTTAAGATTTTGTTGTTTGGTAAAGGGTTAAAAGATGATGACCTTTTAGGTCTCGCCTTCTGGCAGAATGAAGTTTTGTGAAGATAATTCACTCCTTTGTCTCAAGAAAAATAGTTGCTCATAAATCAATGAACAGATGCGTTTTCATGTGAAAAAAACATACAGATTGAAAATCTGTGCAATGAACTAACACAAACAATGAAATTCTGAGTTAAATATAATTATATAATAGATCTAGCTCTAGATTTGAAATTAGCTTAGTTTCATAGCAGTGACATGACCTAGTCCATAAAGTCTACATGGCTGATGAATAGAGAAGAGAGACACCTAAAAACCACTCAAAAATACCCCAAACCACAGTTATTTTCACCCAAACAATTTTTTAATGAGCCAAAGGAACTAAATGTAGTTTTCAAATGTTTATACACAGTATATGCTTTTCACAGTGAAAATATTACCGATGATGTTCACGAGATGAAAAAAAAAAAGATCTTTCACTCTAAAAAATAAATGTTCTATTTCTTATTTTATGCTTTAACCCCTTACCACACATAAAAATGTTAGACCTATTTAAATTGAAAGCATTTGCAGACGACATTTTCAAAGTGGCTCAAATAGAGCAATTTTGCTTTGATAGGTCAGAAAACTTTGTGGGGAAAGGAGAAAATGCTGGTTACCAGCATTTTCTCCTTTTCCCACAATGTTTTCAAAAGGCTTCTTCCTCCGGGGTGTCAAAAGTTGTCATTGTGTGGTAAAGGGTTAACCCTTTCTGGTGGGAACTTAATCAAAATCCAGCACAATTCATTTCATTTTGTCCCCGTGGCTGTCCCCTCCACATAGCACCAAATTGCATTATTACATTACATTATGGGCAAGAAATGTGTGGTAAAATATGGCATATTTCCATCTTGTTGTAAGGCACACACATTTTACCTAGGAAAGTGAAATGTGGGAACAGTAAATAATCTACAGTTGTCGCTTTCCAATAAAGAGTTAGAATTTAAAAATCGGTATTTCTATCGGTTGTAACTATGAAATATTAGGAATATTTCACTGATATTGCTTGATAACCTACCGCAAAGCATGAAATAAAAGTTCTTTATCTCTTAGACTATTGTTTCATTACGGATGAGATTGCAGATTGTCATGCTTTAATGCATAATGAATAGTGTGTTCTTTTTCATGTTATTTCAGATCTGGAACATTGATACTGGGGACTGTACCAAAGTGATAACAGAACACCAGACATCTGTAAAGGTAGAAATTAACTCTCGTTTACCAGATGACAAAATTTTAGACTGGTCCAAATTGAAAGCATTTGCAGATGACAATTTCAAAGTGACTCAGATGGTGCAATTTTTCATTCACAGGGAAGAAAGCATTGTGGGAAAAGGAGAAAATGCTGGTTTCCAGTATTTCTCCTTTTTCCACATTGTTTTCAAAAGGCTTCTTACCCAGGGATGTTAAAAGTCGGCATAATGCTCAAGAGTTAAATATATTTGAACTGTTGTTCATTTTACATTTTGTGCTTTGTAATCAGGCAAAACCTCTCAGTACCAAATTAACAAAATTTAGACCAGTCCAAATTCAAAGTATTTGAGGATGCTAATGATACTGCAATGGTTCTCTCTTACACCTTTTCTAAACAGTCCCAGGTTTTCATGATCCTGAGAAAAAAGCATTTTAAATACTTTGTGCTTTCAGTTTGGACATGTCTGAATTAAGTAAAACAGGGTTTATTAGAGAAAGTGAAATCAGATTATTTCTTTGACTTTGTGTATATGCAACTCTTTCCTATTACAGGCCTTACTTTTGTATCAGGCTTCAACCTGCCACTTCTGTTCTGGAGGGGAGGATATTTGTCTCTGGTCAAGGAATGGTCAACTGGTCACTTCATGGAAGCAAGAGAATGAATGTAAGGTTTATCTATCACCTGAAAGATACAACTGTTTCATGTTTCTGTATTTGACAGTTTTAGAAAGTATTAACCCGTTACCACACATTCCCTAATTTTGACAACCTTGAGAAAGAAGCCTTTAGAAAACATTGTGGAAAAAGGAGAAAATGCTGGTAACAATGTTTTCTACCCTTCACAAAACAAATTTAAAGTGTTCAATCACTTTTATTTTGTCATCTACAAATGCTTTTGATTTGGAAGAAGACTCTTAAAAACTTTGGGAAAAAAGGAGAAATTGCTGGTTACCAGCATTTTCTTCTCTTCAAACAGTGTTTTCTATCATATCAAAGACGAATTCCATCACTTGAATCACACTGTAATTGTTTTTGGAAATGTTTTAATTTGGACAAGCCTAAAATATTGTCATTTGGTAATGAGTTAAGTGAGAAAAAAAAATGCTATTGGCCTTTTGAATCTTTACCAAATGAGAAAATTTCAGACTTGCCCACACATTCGGCGCAAATACTGGTGCAGTTCCCAGGAAGCAGAATCGAGAGAGATTAGTATAAGTTGTTAGAACTTGTTTCTCAATGGAAGTGAAATAAATATGTTTAAACTAAACTACTAAGGTTTGTGAACATGTAGTAACATGACAGGTTATTCCAAATCCTCTGTTTGCGCTGGTCGTTAATGACAGCAGATAACACAAATTATAGACCTTTTAACCCATTACCACACAATCCCTACTTTTGACAACCCTTAAGGTAAAAACCTTTTGAAAACATTGTGGGAAAAGGAGAAAATGCTGGTAACCAGCATTTTCTCCTTTTCCCACAATGTTTTCTACCCTTTCCAAATCAAATTTCAATTTTTCAATCACATTTATTTTGTCGTCTGCCAATGCTTTCAATTTCATCCAGTCTATGAATTTGTCGTTTGGTAAAGAGTTAAGGACCTGAAATTAGTACCCTCAAAGCTTGCAAAAGACTGTAGGGAAAGGACCGGTGGCCTTTAAACCATTTACAACACAATCTTGAATTTCAATGAACCTGAGAAAGAAGCCTTTTGAAAACATTAATGGAAAAGGAGGAAATATTGACAACCAGCATTTTCTCTTTTTCCCAAAATGTTTTCTATCCATCCCAAAACAAATTTCTATTTTTCAGTTTATTCTGTCATCTGCAAATGTTTTCAGTTTGGACAAGTCAAGAATTTTTCATCATTTTGTAAAGAGTTTAATGTAAATTCTCCTTTTCCCACAACATATTCAAAATTGTTCTCTCAAGGGACAGGAATGTTGAAAGTCATATATGTATGTCAAAAGGGTCAAACTTTTTTCAGCTGATGAGAATATCAACTTACTGATTACTCTAAAGAATGACAGAATAGTCACAGCTGCAGATAAAAATCTAGGTAACATTCATTTGCACATAACTATCTTGTTTTCAGTGTCATATGCCCATTACCAATTTTCTTATTTCATACACATTTAACCCTTCACTCCATAGATACTCATTTCTATGCACTGCTTGTAGGAGCCTTTTGAAAACATTGTGGCAAAAGGTGAAATTACTCGTAATGAGTAATTTCACCTTTTGTCATAATCTTTTCTATTCTCTCAAAAGGTGCCATACACACATAAGAAACAGCTTCATCCTTGCTGTTATTAAGGATCAGTTAGAGATACCATAACAATGCCTTATGAGGTAAAGGGTTAATATCACTATACTGTGTGACGTCATTTTGTATGAGGGGTGTTCGAAAAGTTTCGGGACAAGTGCCACCATTCTTTTATATTTTGATATTTTCTAATGAGTTTTTCTGTAATGACAGCTACAACCATATTCTGTTGGTTGGTTGAAACATATAAACGAAGATACTTGAAACGTGTGATGTATTGTCACCATAGCAACATCAAGTAGACATGAGCGGGGCACCTTGATGCACCTAATTAAAACTTTGTCTTTGCAAACATCTGAAATAGTGGTGAGTATTCAAAATACCACGATATGCTTAATGCGCCTCTGATGCCTATGTACGCACAAATTAATACAGTTTTTGAAGTCTGGTGATGGAATATTCCCTTTACATTCCCTGACCTTGACGGAAAGGTCATGGACGTCATCGAAACAGTGACTGCGTCAGTTACGCTTCATAGTGGTGAGTAACCAAAAATTACACGGTGCACGTCAGGGGAGTGTGGTTGGTGTATATTAGTGTTATTCTATCTATCAGCAGGTACTTTCTTGGTAGTTGACAAACTTTTGGACTAGACCAAATGAAAAGCATTTGCAGATGACAATTTAACTCTTGCTGAAAAGATGATTTCTGTCTATGACAGGGTAAAAAACATTGTGTGAAAAGGAGGAGACAATGCTGGTTACCAGCATTTTCTCCTTTTCTCCTTTTCCCACAATGTTTTCAAAAGGCTACTATTCTAGACACGTAAAAACCAGGGATTGTTTGGGAAAGGTTTGATGATCCTTAGGAAGGAAACTTTTGAAAAAGTAGTAGCAAAAACGAGAAAATGCTGGTACCAGCTTTTTTTCCCCCATTCCTCACAATGTTTTTTACCCAACCAAACACAAAATCTATTTCTTCAACTACATTTAAATTGTCATCTACGATTTTTTTCACTGTGGACTAGTATAAAGTTTTTCCACATGGTAAAGAGAAGATGCTTTCAAAGAGGTCTGTTACTAATTCATTATAGAGGTAATGAGATGGATAAAAGGTCATGCAGTTATGAAGTAGGATTGACCCATTACCACACACACAATCCCTACTTTTGACGACCCTGAGAAAGAAGCCTTTAGAAAACATTCTGGGAAAAGGAGAAAATGCTGGTAACCAGCATTTTCTCCTTTTCCCACAAAACTTTCTACTCTTCACAAAACAAATTTCAAATTTTCAGTCACTTATTTTGTCATCTGCAAATGCTTTCGATTTGGACAAGCCTAAAATTTTGTCATTTGGTAATGAGTTAACTCTTCACCAAATGACCAAATTGTTGACTAACCCGAATTGAAAGCATTTGCAGATGACAAAATAGATATGGTATTGAAAATTGAAAATTGTTTGGGGAAAGGTAGATAACATTGTGGGATACAAAATACCAGCATTTTCTCCTTTTCCTACCATGTTTTCAAAAGGCTTTTTTCTCAGGGTCATCAAAAGTTGGGACTGTGTGATGGAGACTTAACCCTTTACCACTCAATCCTGAATTTCAGCAACCTTGAGAAGAAAAGCTTTTTGAAAACATTGTTGTAAAAGGAGAAAATAATGGTAACTAGCATTTTCTCCTTTTCCAATTTTTTTTTTATTTATCTGAACACAAAACTCTAGTTAGAGTCACAAATATTTTGTCTTCTTGCTTTTGATTAGGGCTGTTCTGAAATTCTGTTCTGTGGTAGATTTAAAATTGTGTTAACATGGTTGTTGAAAATGCTGAGAACTCTAAATATTGATAACTTTTACTGATATTTTCAGGCGTAAATGTACTTGTGTAGTTCCCAGGAAGCAGAATCGAGAGAGATTACTGTTAGTTTAAGTTGTAAGACCTTGTTTCTCAATTGGTGTGAAATAAATATGTTTTAACTAAACTATAAATGACATAAAATATGTAGAAAATTTCTTTTATTCATTATTTCAGTTTTTTATTTTCATGTAAAATATACAGAAAATTCTTTTATGTATATTTTCAGGTGTATATAATATTAAATATACAGACAGTTCAGGACAGATAAACTTAATCAAGAAACTAAGTCCACATAGAGAAGCAGTAAAAAGCCTAATTAACGTAACAGGTAATGTGTGTCCCTTTACCCTTTACCAAACAATTCCTGGTTTTTATGACCCTGAGACAGAAGACCTTTGAAAACATTGTGGGATAAGGAAAAAATGCTGGTAACCAGCATTTTCTCCTTTTCCCTTAATGCTTTCTACCCTGCTTGAAACAAATCTCAATTTTTGAGTTACATTTTATTTGTTGTCTGCAAGTGCTTTTAGTTTGGAAAAGTCTAAAATTTTGTTGTTTGGTAAAGAGTTGAATGAAATGAATCCGAATATTAACTAAGAATAAGTAGCCGTTTAAAGCTGAAAGTTCACATTTCTTGTTTACATGATTAAGTGCACATTTGCAGTCATAAAACTTGCACAGTTTATTCATATCATCAAGAGTTTGTACCCTATTGATTTTGGAAAAAAAAAACAACCTTCAATAGTAAGGGAAAAGTAGCCATTTGAAAATTGTCATGGCTTGTTTACACAATTAAATCTGCATTTGTGGTCTGATTTCTGTGAAATTTACCCAGTTTCTTTGTATCTTCAATAGCTTGAATCCAATTGTGTTTGGAAAAAATCCAATCATTAGTAAGGGAAAAGTACCCATTTCAAAATTTACATTCCTTGTTTACACAATTAAGTCATCACAATGCCCAGTGTTTTTAACAAATCTGTAACAGCGAGTCCTGGGACTCGCTAACCAGACCAGGACCTGGGTTGACACCTACTGCTTTTATGACATTTTCTGTATGAAAAGTGGTCATTCTGCCTTATTATACAATCATTTTTGAACTATCAACTTAAGTTGACCTGCACTATTGTTGATCTGTTGTCATGTAATTGATGTATGGAATTCCCAAATTGTCCCTTTTTGTGTGATGGGCCACCTAAATATGTTTTCTACCCTGTCCAAGAAAAATCTAATCAGTTGAGCCACATTTAACCCATAACCAGACAATCCCTGCTTTTGATGACTCTTAGGAAGAAGCCTTGAGAAAACATTGTGAGAAAAGGAGAAAATGCTGATAACCAGCATTTTCTCCTTTTCTTACAAAGTTTTCTACCCTGTCAAAACAAAATTGCACTTTTGAACCACTTTGAAATTGTTGTCTGCAAATGCTTTCAATTTGGACAGGTCTAAAGTTTTGCTGTCTTGCAACGGGTTAAATTCCTGTCTGCAAATGCTTCCAATTTGGACAAGATTTCATTTTTGTCATTTATTAAAGTTCAAAACAATTTTTTTTTAAAAATGTAACATTTTTTTAGCTCACCTGAGCACAACCTGCTCAGGGGGAGCTATTGTGACCGGTCATCGTCCGGCGTCCGTCCGTCCGTCCGTCCATCTGTCCGTCCGTCCGTTAACAATTTCTTTAAAAATCTTCTCCTCCAAAACCAGAAGGCCAATCTTGATAAAACTTGGCAGGAATGTTCCTTGGGTGAAGCTCTACAAAAATTGTTAAAAGAATTTAATTCCAACAAAAACTCTGGTTGCCATGGCAACAAAATGGCTGAAAATGGAAAAAATCTTTAAAAATCTTCTTGTGACAAACCATAAGGCAGGGAGCATTCATATTTTGTATGAAGCATCATTGGGTGACCCTTTACCAAAATTGTTAAAATTATTCCCCTGGGGTCATATTTGGGCTTTGTCCAGGCGCACCCTATTTTACATAGAAACAAAGAAGGAAAGCTTTAAAAAATCTTCTTCTGACAAACCATAATGGCTAGAGCATTCATATTTGGTATGTAGCATTATCTGATGATCCTCTACCAAAATTGTTAAAATTATTCCTCTGCTGTCATATTTGGGCTCTGCCCGGGCGCACCCTATTTTAAAATCTTTAAAAATCTTCTTGTGACAAAACATAAGGTTGGGAGCATTCATATTTTGTTTGAAACATCATTGGGTGACCCCTTACCAAAATTGTTAAAATCATTCCCATGGGGTCATATTTGGGCTTTGCCCAGGCGCACTCTATTTTACATAGAAATTTAGAAGGAAATCTTTAAAACTTCTTCTGGTGACAAATCATAATGGCTAGAACATTCCTATTTAGTGTGTAGCATTAACTGATGATCTTCTACCAAAATTGTTGAAATTATCCTTCTGCGGTCATATTTGGGCTCTGCCCAGGCGCACCCTATTTTACAATCTTTAAAAATCTTCTTGTGACAAACCATAAGGCGGAGGGCGTTCATATTTTGTTTGAAGCATTATTGGGTGACCCCTTACCAAAATTATTAAAATTATTCCCCTTGGGTCATATTTGGGCTTTGCCCGGGCACACCCTATTTTACATAGAAACAAAGAAGGAAACCTTTAATAAATCTTTTTCTTACAAACCGTAATGGCTAGAGCATTCATATTTGCTATGTAGCAAAATCTGATAATCTTCTACCAAAATTGCTAGAATTATCCCTCTGCGGTCATATTTGGGCTCTGCCCGGGCGCACCCTATTTTACATAGAAACAAGGAAGGAAATCTTTTAAAAATCTACTTGTGACAAACCATAAAGGCTAGAGCATTCATATTTTGCGTGTAGCATCATCTAGTGACCCTTTATAAAGATAATTAAAATTATCCCCTTGGGGTCATATTTTGGCTCTGTGCCCTGGTGCACACTATTTCACATGGAATCATAGAAGGAAATTTTTAAAATCAATTCCATCTAAAAAGGAGAAATTGTTTGTAACAAGCAATTTCTCCTTTCTCACAATCTTTTCTACCATATAGATCACTTATTTTTCATTTTAGATACATTTTAAAATGTCATCTGCAATTTGTTTCAATTTGGAACGGTCTAAAATTTTGTTGTCTGGTAATGGCTAAACTACAAGTCAAAAAGGGAACAAGACACTGTTAAGAGAAAAATTGATGATAAGCAGCAGCTTTTAGTTCCACTGGCCAAAGACAAAAAAGAAAATCTGTAAACATATTTTTGTGACAAACCCCAGGGTATGCCTTATTTGAAAAGAATTAATAGCCTCCCCTTGATAAACCATATAAGTTACAAATATACTCAGGTGAGCGATATAGGACCATCATGGTCCTCTTGTTTTGTGGTGGCTCTCTCCCTCCTCCCAAATTTACTGCTGTTCTCTACTTATCTACAGATGATCTGTTTGCCAGTGGATCTATAGATGGAACTATAGTTTTATGGAAGACAGACAATCTTCTGCCATACTGTTACTTTAACTCTGAAACAGACTACCTTGGGCCAGACAAAACCTTTCCTTACAGTGTGGAACATATGATATGCTTAGAAAAGGTATATTTATGATTTCATTTTATTATACCCTCTCAAAATGAATGTTTTTCGGGGTGTACTGAAATCAGCCTGTCTGTCCGTGTATCTGTCCATGCGTGTGTCTATCTGTCCCTGTTTCCATCGGTGTATCTGTGTGTGTACAAATAATTGCCTGTTTCTGTCAAAGTGCTGATGGGGTATCAAGTTACATTCATTGACAGCGATAGTGGTGAAAGATCAAAATCTATTTCATCTCGTGAACACCTTTGGTAATATTTTCACAAGTGGTGCACATATTCTGTTTATTTCATGCTTTTAACCCTTTCTGGGAGGAACTTTACTGGTATATCAAAATCCAATACAGTTCTATTCAGTTATTCCCCATGGCATACCGCCTCCGCATAGCAATGCATAACAATATAAGGCCAAGCGCGAGAAATGCAAGGTAAATGATATCATATTTCCATCTTGGTTGTGAAGTCACATGCATATTACATAGATAGCTGGAATACCGTACAAAAATCCGTATTTTCACTGGTCATACCTGTAGAATATTGAAAAATGTTTTCAATGCTATTTCTTGATATTCTACAGGAAAGCATGAAAAAATTCTTTTTTGACAGTTGTATTCAACTTTGTTTTTCAGAGATATATTGTAACATCAGTGGGTTCAGGATTTGTCATTTATGATACAGCAGTACAGAAGGTGTTATTGAAGAAAGAAAATGCCCATCATTCCAAAATAACCTTCCTGACTTTTGCGTGTAATGGGTAAGTAGGTCAGCTTGTATATCCTTCAGTGTACACTTCCTGCATTTTGACCCTCTAAAACTAATGAAAAGCGTTTATTAATTCTTTAGCAAACAACAAAATTTTGGACTGGTCCAAATTGAAAGCATTAGCAGACGACAAAATTAAAGCGACTCAAAATTAAAATTTATTTTGGGAAAGGTAGAAAACATAATAGGAAAAGGAGAAAATGTTGGTTACCAGCATTTTCTCCTTTTCCTACAACGTTTTCAAGAGGCGTCTTTTACAGAGTGGTGAAAACCTAGGATCATTCAGTAAAGAGTTTATCAGTGCTGGTTGTAAGAGTTCTGAGAAAGACAGTTTTAAAAAAAAAAAAAAAGAGGAAGAAATAGAAACCTTAATGCTGCCAACAAGCATTTGTCCTTTTCCCGTAATGTTTTGTATACTATCAAACACAAATTCCATCAATTAAGCAACAAACAATTTGTTGTCTGTAAATGGGATTGGTTGGTAGAGAGTTAACCTTCTACCAAATGACAAAATTTTAGACTGGTCCAAATTGAATCATTTGCAGACGACAAAATAAACATAACTCAAAAATTAAAATTTATTTCCGGTAGGGTAGAAAACATTTTGGAAAAAGGATAAAATGCTGGTTACTATCATTTTCTCCTTTTTCCACAATGTTTTCAAATGCTTCTATCCCAGGTTCATAAAAGCCAGGGATTGTTTGGTAAAGGGTTAATTAACATACAAAGCTTAGTAAATTGGATGTCAAAAAAGTGCAGTAGATCTTAATAGCTCTTAAAATTAGGTTACAGATTCAAAATAGAGTGACTCAAAAATTAAAGTTTATTTGAGAAAGGTAGCAAACGTAGGAAAAGGAAAAAATGCTGGTTACCAGCATTTTGTCCTTTTCCTACAATGTTTTTGAAAGGCTTCTTTGACAGTCAAGTGAATTTGACATAAAAAGCAAAGTGCAGCAGATCTTAATGTCTGATATAATCAGACAACAATTCAAAATAGATGGAAATGAACTTATACACGTATTCTCTGATAGGATAGGAAACATTGTGGGAAAAGGAGATTACAATTTCAAAGTGGCTCAAATGGTGCAATATTGCTTTGATAGGGTAGAAAATGCTGGTTACCAACATTTTTTTCTTTTCCTATAATGTGTCAAAAGGCTTCTTCCTCGAGGTTGTTAAAAGTCATTGAAAGTTGTCATTGTGTGGTAAAGGGATAAAGACATGGGATGATAACCAACATTAATCATTATTATACTGCAAAGAAATTTCTCTTAACCTGATTGGTTAAAATGCCGCGAACATATATCATGTTCCCTGGCAAAAACCACGTAAAACCAGTTTCCCTTTTGAGTGCCCCGTAAACATCACCACACGTGCAACACAACATCCAAAATGGCGGCGTTGATTGATCACCAGACTGCACATTTTAAGCACCAAACTGCACATTTTAGTGACGTCAGTTTCCAGTGACGTCAGTTTTTATTGAATTGGGGCACACAGAAAGGAATTTCTATTTTGTCAGCATACTCGATTCGTGAAATTCTAAAACAGGAAAATTTCGCTTAACACGCTTTGAAAGGGTAAAACTTTGCAGTATAATAAATTCGTTGTACGGTTGTAAATTCGTTGATTAACCACAGCCGTGAACAAGTTTCCAAGTTCCCTGCCACCTGACCGTACAATTAATACTGTAACCTTGTTTCAGAATATACTTGTTGACAGCAGCTATAGATGGTTCTATCAGACTTTGGAGTTTCATTGAGATGCTACATGATATCATACAAAATGATACAATCAACAGTTTTGGATTGGCTCATAAGCCCAGTGAACAAGGGTAAGATAACCCCACCCCCACTCATTTCTTAACCCATTACCACACGAGAAAAATTTAGACTGGTCCAAGTTGAAAGCATTTGCAGACGACAAAAAAAAAAGGTTACTGAAAAATAGAAATTTGTTCTGGTAAAGGTAGAAAACACTGTGGGAAAAGAAGAAAATGCTAGTTACCAGCATTTTCTCCTTTTCCCACAGTGTTTTCAAAAGGTTTCTTTCTCAGGGGTGTCAAAAGTAGGGATTGTGTGGTAATGGGTTAACTCTTAATCTTTTGCCAGGCGACAATACTTTAGCCTTCTTCAAATTTGAAGCATTTGCAGACAACAATTTCAGTGTGGCTCAAATTAGGCAATTATTCTTTGACAATGTAGAAAACAGTTAGGAAAAAGAAAATGCTAGTCACCAGCATTTTCTCCTTTTCCCAAATTGTTTTCAAAAGGCTTCTTTCTCAGGGTCCCAAAAACCAGGGATTGCTTGGTAAAGGGTTAATCCTTTCAAATCATGTTTTAATGACTCTATAATGACTCTTTAAGACCCATTTTTTTTATTGTGGAGGCATTTTTAGGATTTTTTTTTTTTTAGTTTAACTCTTTCACACACGATCCCAATTTCTAACGAACCTCAGAAAGTAGCCTTTTGAAAGCATTGTGGAAAAAGTAGGAAATGCTGCTTTTTTCGGTTTTTATTTTGTCATCAGCTAATAATTCCAATTTTGACTTGTGTGAAATTTTGTTGTTTGGGAAAGAGTTAACTCTTTACCACAGGAGAAAATTTTAGACTGGTCCAAACTGAAAGCATTTGAAGACGACAAAATAAAGGTGACTGCAAAATTAAAATTTGGTTTGTGAAGGGTAGAAAACACTGGGGGAAAAGGAGAAAATGCTGCTTACCAGCATTTTCTCCTTTTCCCACAGTGTTTTCAAAAGGCTTCCTTCTCAGGGTCGTTAAAAGTCGGGATTGTGTGGTAATGGGTTAAAGAGAAAAAAGGACATTTATCATCCAGGTAAACTTTACCACTGTATACTTGGATATATAGGTGTGTCAAAAAATTTGCGAATTGCTGATTTGGGCATTTTGAGCAGGAAACATTTGCGAACTCAGGATTTTTTTTATTTGTTGGTATACTTGAAGTGAAATATGCAAACAGAAAAGTTTTGTGAATGATTCAAATTTGCGAAATATTAAAAAATTCCATTTCGCAAAAATGTCCAAATCTGCAGTATACAAGTAATGATTTTGTTTTGTAGTGTTTATGATATGTGGTGGAATATGGACAAATATCAGCAGTCTCTATCACTGGTTGGAGAATGTTTGGCACACTCTGGCTCTGTACAGGTATATAATACTAATAATTTTTAGTGTTGCTATGCTTTTATCATGTAAACTCTATATCTGAGCCATGCTTTGGCTAAAGGGGGCTTAATGCTCCTCCGTGATGCATGATACCCAGCAAGCCATCACTTAACAATGGATCCATAATAGCCACTGTTTTTGAACCGTCTACTTAATCTTGAGGTAAACTGGTCCTTGGACATATGGAAAACTAACCTTTAGCAAACAGTTTGGGCCCAGATCAGCCTGTGAGGACTGCACAAGCTGATGTGGATCTATACTTTTCAGAGATACTTTATGTATCATTTTCACAGAGCATGGCTTATTTATAGCTTGTTTCAAATAGCTCATTACATGGTGTAGTCTGCATTTGAAGAGACTGTGGCTAATAGGAATTTAAAAAAAAAAAGTAAATAAATTCTCATTTTGCATCAGTGCTTTCTTTTGTCTTTGTATAAAAGACCAAATCTATCAAAACAACAACATTTAACACATTACCAAACAAGAAAATTTTAGGTCTGTCAAAATCAGAAGCATTTGCAGATGACAAAATAAAAGTGACTAAAATTTTGAAATTTGTTATATTAAGGGAAGAAAACATTGCGGGAAAAGGAGAAAATGCTGGTTACCAGCATTTTCTCCTTTTCCCACAATGTTTTCAAAAGGCTTCTTTTTCAGGGGCGTCAGAAGTAGGGATTGTGTGGTAATGGGTTAAAGCATCTATGTTTAAAGCTGGAAACAAAGGCTGGAATTATGGGTATTGTCTTTCGGACCTCGAAAGGATAGAAAACATAGGGTTATAAGCAGCTCAGATATCATTGATATGATGGAAAACATTGTGGGAAAAGGAGAAAATGCTGGTTACCAGTATTTTCTCCTTTTCCCATTTTTTTATTTAAAAGCCTCTTCAGCAAGGTTAATAAAAGTCCGGATTGTGTCATAGAAGGTTAACTATTTACCAAACGACAATATTTTAGGCATGACCAAATTGAAAGCATTTGCAGACAACATAATAAAAGTGACTCAAAATTTGAAATTTGTTTTGTGAAGGGTAGAAAAAATTGTGGAAAAAGGAGAAAATGCTGGTTACCAGCATTTTCTCCTTTTCCCACATGTTTTCTAAAGGCTTCTTTCTTTGGGTTGTCAAAAGTAAGGATTGTGTGGTAACGGGTTAATGAGTTGTCGAATTGCAGGTCTTGTTAGACTGTGATGGTGAAAGTTTTGTTTCCTGTGGGGGTGATGGACTGATAGTTGTGTGGAAAGTAAGTCTTATCTTTGTATGATTCTATAGGGTTTATCTCTATCAATCCTCTCCTATCTTCCTAAACTCTTTACCAAATGACAATATTTTGGGCTTGTCCAAATCAAAAGCAGATTTGCAGATGACGAAATAAAAATGACCAGCATTTTCTCCTTTTCCCACAATGTTTTCTAAAGGCTTCTTTCCCAGGGTTGTCAAAAGTAGGGATTGTGTGGTAATGGGTTACGGGTATAATGCTCAATTCTAACATCCTGGTTATCGCGGTTTAATTGTTCTATAAGAGTTACAAAGTGCAATGAATAAACCACTCAGGCTCTTACACTCTTGGTTTATTTATTGTGCCACATAACTCACAACTGTGGTTTATTAATAACAATAAGCTACAGTAGATAGAAGATTATTTCTTAAAAAAAAGATCATAGTCATTTTCATAATGAGTTCAATATGTGTTTTGATCTTTTAACGGTGGTTTGATGGATATGCAGAATCTATCATCACCACTCTCTTGCACTCCGGATCATTCACATTCACCTCTGTAGGGGGCTCAGAAAGTGGTCCGTCATTACATGATACTTTTGTCACATGACCAGAACTCAAAATGGTGACACAAACGCCGGTGAAAGGAAGACCAATATCGATTACTTTGTGTGCTGTTGAAACAGCATATGGCCAATCAGACTAAATGGTAGGAAAGGTGAAAAAGATGGATTTTCTGAAAAGCTTAAATGTCTTTTAAAGGACCATAACTTGTTTTTTAATCTTATAACCTAAGATTTATTGGTCGGTCAAAACAGTTGTCAACATTCATGGGCGCAGCCATTTTTGTTAAATTTGGCGTAAGATTCTGATCAGTAAAGAGGCTCGAAAAAAATAGTTCCATGTATACATGTAAATTCATCACATTGAATGCACCCATAATGTATCCAGAATCGTATTTCCTTTGTCTACCTTATAATTTTACACATGAAACAGATAAACAGTAACAAAACATCTTTTCCTCGGTTTGACAAGATTCTTGTCATTTAGCCCATCGCAGAGATGTATTTGAGAATAACGAACGACAACTCTGCTCAGAGATTGTATCATCACATGATAGTTCAAGATGCACTGAGCTGATTCAGAACCGTTTGCAATCAGTGAATTTTCTGTATTACATGTCAAAGGACCTGTCTAGCTCATGACTCAGGTTTCAGACAAAATGGAACCATATTATGCAAGGACAGGCTCAAACTTATGCATTAGGACTATGCATAAACCTTCTTTTCATGGACCACCACTCATCATCTGCAAAACTAATGACTCAGGTTTGCCTGTGTATTTAGCACAGGCTGACCTATGCCGAAACTGTTTGTCATTGGTCAATTTTCTCCATTTCATAGGACCAGTGTACCTCATGGTTCATCAATTTTAAGACAAACTAGATTTTATGGACCATAATACATGTACTGTGATGACATGCTTGTTATCATGTATTTCCCCTTTTTCACCCTATCCTATGTTTTAACTGTTTACGAAACATTCCCTGGCTTTTACGACCCAAAAGGAAGAAGCCTTCTGAAAACATTGTGGGAAAAGGAGAAAATGCTGGTGACCACCATTTTCTCCTATTCCCACAATGTTTTCTACTTTTTTAAAGTCAAGTTTCAAATTTTCAGTCACAATATATTTTGTTGTCTGCAAATGCTTTCAATATGGACAAGTCTAAAATTTTGTCATTTAGTAAAGAGTTAATGACCAGGAGTAAAAATGCTATTAACCAGTATTTTTTCTCTTTTTCCCACAATATTTTCTATCCTAACAAAGATAATTTTAATCATTTGAGTCTCATTTACATTGCCTGCAAATGCTTTCAAGTTGTTCATAAAAAGTTAACTCTTACTAAACGACAAAATCTTAGACTGGTCCAAATTGAAAACATTTGAAGATGACAAAGTAAATGTTACTCAAAAATTGAAACTTTACTTTGGAAAGAGTAGAAAAGGGAAAAAGACAGTTCCCCGACAAGACAGTTCCCGACACAAGTTTTGGAGACAGTTCCCCGACAGATTTGGAGACAGTTCCCCGACACTTTTGAAGACAGTTCCCTGTCTTGAAACTGTAGAAAACATTGTGGAAAAAGGAGAAAATGCTGGTTATCAGCATCTTCTCCATTTCCCACAGTGTTTTCAGAAGGCTTATCCCCCAGGTTGTTAAAACCAGGCATTGCTTGTTAATGAGTTAACTCTTTCCCAAACAAGCCCTGAATTTAGCTGTCTGCAATAAAAGTCTTTTGAAAACACTATGGGAAAAGGAGAAATTGCTCGTAACGAGCAATTTCTCCTTTTCCCACAGTGTTTTCTATCCTTTTTGAGAATTTTCTGCCATTTTCTCCAAATCTAAAATTGTCGTCTGCAAACTCTTGCGGTTTGGAAAGGTCCAAAATTTGTCGTTTGGGAAAGATTAACCCATGATTACCAAACGACAAAATTTACTGTTTGTCAAAATTAAAAGGAATTACAGATGACGAAATAAAAGTGAATGAAAATTTAAAATTTGTTTTGTGAATGGTAGAAAACATTGTTGGAAAAGGGGTAAATTTTGGTTACCAGCATTTTCTCCTTTTCCCACAATGTTTTCTAAAGGCTTCTTTCTCAGGGGCCTCAAAAGTAGGGGATTGTGTGGTAATGGGTTAAGCACCCTTTTGCCAGAGCATTGCTGTATACAATGTATTTGGGTTGCTGTCTTGGTGTCTGTGCTTAAGGAAAAGGTTAATGTAAAATATATCTCTTTATTTCAGAACCAGAACATACAGATGTTAAAAAGAAGCCATGTTTTACAGAGCCTGTCACACATTTGTGGAGGAATTGTTTAGTGCTTGACATGAACACAAAATTTTATACTTGTCCATCTTTATTGCTTTTGCAGAAGGCAAATTCACTCATTATTAACCCATTACCACACAATCCCTACTTTTGATGCCCTTGAGAAAGAAGCCTTTAGAAAACATCGTGGGAAAAGGAGAAAATGCTTGTAACCAGCTTTTTCTGCTTTTGCCACAATGTTTTCTACCCTTCACAAAACAAATTTCAAATTTTCAGTCACTTTATTTTGTCTTCTGCAAATGCTTTCAATTCGGACCAGTCTAAAATATTGTCTTTTGGTTAACAAAATTTTTGACATGTCCAAATTGATAGGATTTGGAGACAGCAAATTAAAGGTGGCTCACATGTTGATAGTAGTCCTGGAAAGGGTACTGAACATTGTGAGAAACGGAGAAAATGTTTTTAAAAGCCTTCTTCTCCAGGGTCTTTAAAAGACATGATTGTTTGGTAAGGGGCTTTAATGTTGCTCAGAATGAGGATAGCCCAGTCGTCTTTTCTTGGTAAGGTCACCAGTACCTTATAATCATATGCCCGTCGAAGACGGGATGTATTATGGAATCACCCGTGGCATCCGGACAGGCGGGTGGGCAGGCGGCGTCCAGTTCTTTGTCCAGAGCATATCTCTAAAACTATACTAGCTAGGATTACGAAATTTTATGGGTGGATAGATCTCATCAAGGGGAAGTGCAGTGCACAGAAATCATAACTCTTGCTTGCTTAATTTTTGAGTTATTGCCCTTTGTTGTTTTTCAAACTTGAATTTTGTCCGGAGCATATCTCCAAAACTATACTAGCTAGGGTTATGAAATTTCATGGGTGGATAGATCTCATCAAGGGGAGTGCAGTGCACAGGAATCATAACTCTTGCTTGCTTAATTTTTGACTTATTGCCCTTTGTTGTTTTTCATACTTGAATTTTGTCCGCAATATATCTCTAAAACTATACTAGCTAGGATTATGAAATTTCATGGGTGTATAGATCTCATCAAGGGGGAGTGCAGTGCTCAAGATTCATAACTCTTGCCTGCTAGATTTTTAAGTTATTGCCCTTTGTTTTCATACTTGAATTTTGTCTGGAGCTTATCTCCAAAACTATGCTAGCTAGGGTTATGAAATTTCATGGGTGGATAGATCTTATCAAGGGGGAGTGCAGTGCTTATAAATTGCAACTCTTGCTTGCTTAATTTTTGAGTTATTGTGGGAGAGTACATCTTATGAAATAGAACTGTAAGGAATTGTTCCTGCTTCCTAAACTTTTGTGTTTTTCCCCTGTATTGTTTTTGAGACTTAAATTTTGTTTTGAGGATTCTCCAGTGCTATCCTAGCTATGGCTAGGAAATTTCATGACATGATATATCTAGTTATTTCTACACATAAATTTTGACCGCACTGTATCCCCTAGAGTATAGGTGTTGTCAATATGAAATTTCATCCTCTTATTTGTAGATTTTAATTTTTTTTTTTGAAAGATGTGAAATCAAAACTGCCATTTGCTTCAATCAACGGCAAAAATTTCTGCACTACTATTTTTCTCTACCTCCCCTATATGATTATTATGCCCCAGCTGTACAAATTGGGGTAAGATGGGCGTATCTTGCGATAATTTGCTGCTCTTTTTATGTATGAAAATCAGAAATACCATATATTACTCAAACAAACTGACCTCTTTGCTAAGAATCATTAAAGAGAGAATATTTGTATCATTGGTTACAATTGGTTTGTGCGGAAATTCTGTTATCGGTAAACAGGCTTTGACCCTTACAGTGTCATAGTCAAAATATGAGAGCTTTTATGGATGATATGGGTCAAGATTAGACTACACAGAAACTGCATCTTGGATCTATGTCACTCACCGCATATAACCGATCTAAACCAAGAAAACTGTGTTTATTTCAGGTATTTTTGGTATTCTTTAAAGACATGATTAATATACATGTATTAGCTACATAAAGAGTTGGAAATCGTTCACTTAGTTTTGCACGCCGACGACATTAGCCCAAGATAAGTTTGGACAATAATTTACTCCTGTCATTTATTTCATGTCAATTTGTTAATTAATAATTTTCATTTAAGGCAGCAAAATGCTAGAATCTTTTATGATAGATGCAAGTTACCATTTAGGATTTATTTTGTGATAGGGTCAAAGTATTCTGAGATTCAATGTTTTCTTAAGCAGCTTTTATTATGGTTGTTCAAATACAAGACTGCTTGGTAAAGGGGTAAACCATGGGACACCAAACAAAATTAACTCATTCTTATTACTGAAAATTTGTTTTGTGAAGAGTAGAAAACATTGTGGGAGAAGGAGAAAATGCTGGTTACCAATTTTCTTTTCCCACAATGTTTTCTAAATTCTTTCTCAGGGTCATGAGAAGTAGGGATTGTATGGTAATGGGTTAAAGAATTGTTTGGTTTTATACAGACTGATATATCTTGACTATTTTAATTCTGACTGTAGCAATAGCTATACAGGAACATCTCGAAGTTTGCTTTGCCCAAACCACTAATCCTTATAGAAAGTGTGGATAACGATCAGATTGCAAAGTCTGTGTAGTTTGGTCCATATCTACTATGTACCCAAGAGCACTTAAACCTTTAGCAAACAATTCCTTGTTTTTACGACCCTGTGATAGAAGCCTTTGAAAACATTGTGGGAAAAGGAGAAAATGCTGGTAACCAGTATTTTCTCCTTTCCCCACATTGTTTTCTACCCTACTGGAAACAATTTGAGTTTTTGAGTTAAGTTTATTTTAATAATTATGTTAAATATACTTCCTTAATGGTAAAAAAAAAAAGAGCAACAACTTCTTTTTAAATTATAAAGTATATTTTGCAGTTCTGGTTCTCTCTCACAGACAAAAATTTTAATACATACACATCCACACAATATATGACCCAAGAAAACATAAAGCCCTCAATTCTTTCTCCCACAACTGTTTCATATCAATGATATTCATGTACAATTTTCAACATTATCAAACATAACAAAATGTTGGCAACTCTTATCAATTTCTCTCTAATGACAGTTCCATTATCATTCAACACTTTACCACACAATTCCACCTTTTAATGCCCCTATGAAAGCAAGCCTGTAAAAACATTGTGGGAAAAAGAAAATGCTGGTAACCAGCATTTTTTCTTATTCCCTCAATGTTTTCTACTCTCCTCAAAGAAAGTTACTATTTTTAGGTCAGACTTATCTTGTCAGCTGGAAAAAGTTTCATTAGGACAAGTGCAAAATTTTGTTATTTGGTAAATATTTAATGTTTAGTTCATTTTCAGACTTACTAAAAGCTATTACAAATCCCACAAACATAGAACTAAAGGGAGGAATACATAGTTTCTATGGAGTAGAAAATACAAAGTTTTGTGATTTTGCAAAGAGCTGACTGAACATGTCCAATCCATTGTCCATTGCCAAAAGAAAGCGAGATATTGTATAGGTTAGGTCCCTCTTTCTTTCCCATCCTTCCCATCTAACTCTGCTATGAGTATCAGTTTAGTACAAAAGCTTCTTTACTCAGCAGTTTAACCCTTTACCAAACAACAAAATTTTAGACTTGTCCAAATTGAAAGCATTTGCAGATGACAATATAATTATATATTAATAAAGAATTTGAATTTGTTTTAGGAAGGGAAGAAAACATTGTGGGAAAAGGAGAAAGTGCTGGTTACCAGCATTTTCTCCTTTTCCCTCAATGTTTTAAAAAAGCTTCTTTCTCAGAGTCGTCAAAAGTAGGGATTGAATGGTAATGGGTTAACCCCTTACCAAACAATCCCTGGTTTTTATGACCCAGACATAGAAGACTTTTCAAAACATTGTGGGAATGCTGGTAACCAGCATTTTCTCCTATTCCTACAATACTTTCTACCCAGCTGGAAACAAATTTCAATATCTGAGTTACGTTTATTTTGTTGTTTGCAAGTGCTTTCAATTTGGACCAGTCTAAAATTTTGTCATTTGGTAATCGGTTAAAGGTCAATCATTGTAAAAGTTCTCAACATTTAACTCCTTACCAAATGGCATAATTTTAGACTTGTCCAGATCGGAAGCATTTGCAGGAGACAAAATAAATGTGGCTAAAAAATTGAAATTTGTTCTGGAAAGGGAACATAACATTGTGGGAAAAAGAGAAAATGCTTGTTACCAGCATTTTCTCCTTTTCCCTCAATGTTTTATGAAGGCTTCTCCCTCTAGGTTGTAAAAACAAGGGATTGTGTGGTAAAAGGTAATGGATCAATCATTGTAATAGTTCCCAACATTTTTTTAGTACAGATCAACACAATTTTATAATCATCATTATACATAACGTACAAATGATAGCAAAGCAATATTCTTCAAGATCTAGGATAAACAAAATAATTTACAAACATATAATCTTCGCCACTATGTAAAATCCGACTTCAAAATTAATAATGCTTAACTCTACATAAATCATGGCATTTAACCCTTAACTACAACATCCAAGTTTAAAAAATCCCAACGTTTTCTTCTTTTTCCCACAATGTTTTGAAAAGCCTATTCTGTTGGGGTTGTTAAAACTTTGGATTGTGTGGTAATGGCTTAATGGAAAATACCAGATTCTTTGTCAAATTATGTATTTCCTATTTTCTTTAACATCTTTAAGTCTTGGTCATACCCAGGTAATGGACCAGAAACAGATAAAAAATCATTTTATCTGTTTGTGTCAGTTTGTACCTATTTTATGTTGGTTTCTTATCTGGTGAATCCGCTCATTGTCCAATGAATTATTTGTGTATAATTCTTCAGTTTGTTCAGTTTATTTGGGTAATGGTGACACACAGTGGCAAAAGAATGAAATTCTTTTTTGATAGCATGGCTACATGTTTTTAGAAGCTGCGAGACAATAGAAAAATACTGTTGGCAGAAAGATGAACATGCTCATCAGGTGGTATGTCTCCATGGTATTTGTTTCTCTTGACTTATCACATCATTAATCAATAGTCTTGACAGTGCTCAACTCTTTACCAAGTGACAAATTTATAGACTGGTCCAAATTGAAAGCATTTGCAGGCGACAAAATAAATGTGACGAAAGAATCGAAATTTGATTTGAGAAGGTAGAAAACATTGTGGGAAAAAGAGAAAATGCTAGTTACCAGCATTTTCTCCTTTTCCCACAATGTTTTCAAAAGGCTTCTACCTCAGGGTCGTCAAAAGTCGTCATTTAGTGGTAAAGGGTTAATAACAACACGTCAAATCTCTAGCAAACACATTGAGGAAACGTGCTCTTGAAAACAAGGTGGAAAAGAAGAAAATGAACATGATGGCCCTGTATGTCATGGCCCTGTATCGCTCCACTGGCTAATTTGTAAAAACACTACAAGCCAAACATTACATTATCTGGCCAACTGGTTTCAAACTTGAGGGCATACAATTTTTTTCTATAAAAACCAACAAAAAAGTTGTGACCCCTGGGCAAATCCAATTTTGACCACAAAGCTATAATTACTTGAAAACTGGTAGAGGTCTACAAGATAAAGCCCCATACCAAATAATACAGGTCTAGAATGTGTGGTTATAAACAAGAAGATTTTCAAAGTTTTCTCAATAAAAGGCCCTGTAAAACATAAAATCCATGAGACAGGGCTAAATTTAGTGGCCCTAGTCTTTATTATGGTTAGTAACAAGAAAAAAGCCCATGTAAAACTTGTGACCCCTGGTGTGGGGACAAACTTGACCCTAAGGCTATAATTTGGGCCCTCCTGGTAGAGGCCCACTAGATAAAGCTACATGCAAAATTTGATAGCCCTAGGCCTTATGGCTAGGTACAAGTAGATTTTTAAAAAAATCCCAATATGAGCCCATGTAAAACTTCTGACCTCCAGGACAGGGCCAAATTTGACCCCAGGGCTCCAATTTGGGCACCTTTGGTAGACAACCACTTGATAAAACTAGATGCAAAATTAAGTAGCCCTAGGCCTTATGGCTTGGTACGAAAAGTTTTTTAAAGTTTTCACTATATAAGCCCATATAAAACTTGTGACCCCCGGGGCCGGGCCAAATTTGACCTCTGGGCTATCATTTGGGCACTCTGGGTAGAGGTCTACTAGATAAAGCTACATGCCAAATTTGGTAGCCCTAGGCCCTATGGCTAGGTACCAGAAGGATTTTAAAGTTTTCCCTATATAAGCCCATATAAAACTTGTGACCCCCGGGGTGGGGCCAATTTTGACCCCAGGGCTATTATTTGAAGAAACTTGGTAGAGGTCCACTAGATAAAGCTACATGCCAAATTTGGTAGCCCTAGGTCTTATGGTTTCAGAGAAGAAGATTTTTAAAAATTTTCAATATTTTTCAGTTTTGTTGCCATGGTAACCAGAGTTTTTGATGGAACAAAATTCTTTCAAGGAATTCTGAAGAGAACCATGGCAGGATCATTTCTGTGAAGTTTCATCAAAAATGGATGGGTAGTTTCAGAGAAGATGATGTTTGAAATAAAAGTTAACGCACACACGCACGGGCGGACTGACACCGGGCCATGACATAAGCCCGCTGGCCTTTGGCTAGTGGAGCTAATAAAACCAGCATTTTCTGCTTTTCACATAATATTTACACCTCTTTGAAAGAAATCCAAAGTGACATGTCACAAAATAAAGTACCATCTGGGAACTGCAACAAGTGTTTATCCTGGTCAGACTGTGGAGATTGCACAGGCTAACCAGGGTTGACACTTTTAGCTTTTATATTTTCTGTCTGAAAAGTGGTCATTCTACCTATTACACAATCATCTTTTACCTACTAACTTAAAATGACCTGCACTATCTTTGATCTTTTTTCATCTATTTGATGTATGGAATTCCCAGATTGTCCATTTTTTGTGTGACCGGTCACAAATCATCCGAGTCATTTAACTTCAAATTTGCTAAATTCTTTCGGAATGGACAAACCTAAAACTGTCTGTCATCTACTTACTAAACCTAAAGCAGCAAATGATGCTACTTACGTCTGAATACATGTATGTCAAATCTTTGGATATCACAACCTTGAGGCTTTTTATATACAAGAACTAAAAAAACTAAAGCTATCACTAAACATGATGATATCCCCAACATGATGATATCCCCCACCAGCTCTTTGTCACAAAAATAGGTCTTTGTCACACATGGCGGAATGGTTTAGTACAAACGTAAGAATTGAAAAAAAGTTCAAGAGAAGATAATTCCACAGCAAACAAACAGCAAGGTCATGAAAATTGCACAAGAACAATTTCATATATATAGGAACCCTGTGTGTAAATTCGAGTTCAGTAAGAGAAAAACTGTTGGAGTATTGCTCCCCGCAAATGTGTGTCTACAGACACACAGACAGACAGCCATGGCGATTCCAGTATAACCCCTCCACTTTGTTCTGGGGGGTATAAAAATATACAGAAGCTACAGCACATTATATATGCTATAAAATAAAATGAGTCATCCTCTGGCAAAAGGGAGCTTAATGCATTACCACACAATCCCTACTTTTGACGCCCCTGAGAAAGAAACCTTTAGAAAACATTGTGGGAAAAGGAGAAAATGCTGGTAACCAGCATTTTCTCCTTTTCCCACAATGTTTTCTACCCTTCACAAAACAAATTTCAAATTTTCAGTCACTTTTATTTTGTCGCCTGCAAATGCTTTCAATTTGGACCAGGTTAAAATTTTGTCTTTGGTAATGAGTTAATGCATCATCGTGATGTATGATACCAGCCAGATTCATCACATAATTCTGGATCCATAATAGCAACTTTTTTAAATAACCAACTTAATCATTAGAGAGACTGGTCCTTTGACAAGCAGAAAATTGACCCAATAGCAAAAAGTTTCGGCCCAGGTCAGCCTGCGTGGATCAACACTTTATTCCAGATGCCTTAACTCTTTACCAAACGACAAAATTTTAGACTGGTTCAAATCGAAATCATTTACAGATGACAAAATATAGGTGACTGAAAAATTGAAATTTCTTCTGGGAAGGGCAGAAAACACTGTGGGAAAAGGAGAAAACGCTGGTTCCCAGCATTTTCTCCTTTTCCTACAGTGTTTTCAAAAGGCTTCTTTCTCGGGGTCGTCAAAAGTAGGAATTGTGTGGTAATGGGTTAAGCCCCCTTTTCAGAGAGTATGGCTAAATGTATTTGATATTTAACCCTTTACCATACAATCCCAATTTTAAATTAACTTTTAGCTGAGGAAGGCTTTTGAAAACAGAGAAATAGGAGAAAATGCTTATTATGAGCATTTTCTCCTAATCCCACTATGTTTTTCATGTCCTTCATAGACAGAACCCATAAATGGCTTGCAATACGCAAAAAAGAGCATTTGGACATCTCCATAAAATGTCATTTCGGATCAGCCTGTGCAGTCCACGCAGGCTAATCCGAAATGACTTTTTCCATTTTTATGTAAATTTGTTCTGCACAAGTCTACTGTAGCACAAAATGTAATATAGTCGTAAAGAGCCATCTTGGATTAGCCTGCATGAATTGCGCAGGCTTATCCAAGATGACATTTTACAAAAATGTCCGAAAGCCCTTTTTCGCGTGTTGCAAGCCAAATAGAACGACATTTATTCTGTGAAATGCTTTGAAAATTCAAAATTTATTCTATTTAGTGAAAAGTTAAAGCACAATAGTAGCTGCAGCCCGATTCTTTGGACATTATAGGTCATAATGAGACTTTATTGAATATGCAGTATTATACCATAGTATAGATGAAGATCATACTGTATTTTCTCTGTAGTCTGCTCTTAACCCTTTACCAAACAATCCCTGGTTTTTACGACCCTATAATAGAAGCCTTTTGAAAACATTGTGGGAAAAGGAGAAAATGCTGGTAACCAGCATTTTCTCCTTTTCCCACCATGTTTTCTACCCTGCTAGAAACAAATTTCAATTTTTGAGTTATGTTTCTTTTGTCATCTGCAAGTGTTTTCAATTTGGACCAGTCTAAAATTTTGCTGTTTGGTAAAGGGTTAATCTATACTTCTGAAAAAGTTACAACACATACATGTGGCATCCTAGGGGTTACATCCCTAAAATGATTATATATTTGTGCCATGCTCTGTAAACAGGGGGCTTAATGCATCCACAAAATGTTTTGATTCATGTCAGCCTTTGCAATCTGCAAAGGCTGACAAGATTGCAAAGGCTGACATGGATCAAAATTTTTTGCAATAATAATAATTTTTGCATGACAAAGGGCCATCTTGCCTCCTGATAAGGTCAAGTTTTAGAAAATATGATGAATTTCATTGATCCCTAATCATATCTTGCTTGGTAAAATGCGTTAAAGAGTTGGTTTAAGCCCCATTTTGCCAGAGCTTGACTCATACATTAACCCTTTTCTTAAACAATCCCTGGTTTTCACCAGCCTGAAAAAGAAGCCTTCAGAAAACATTGTGGGAAAAGGACAAAATGCTGGCAACCTGCATTTTCTTCTTTTCTCACAATGTTTTCATCCCTGCTGGAAACAAATTTCAATTTTTGAGTTACGTTTATTTTGTTGTCTGCAAATGCTTTCAATCTGAACCAGACTAAAATTTTGTCATTTGGTAAAGTGTTAAAGAGTTAACTATTTACCAAATGGCAAATTTATTAACTGACCCAAATTGAAAGCATTTGCGGATGACAAAATAAATGTGACTGAAAGATTGAAAATCGATTTTGGAAGGTTAGAAAACATTGTGGGAAAGGGAGAAAATACTGCTTACCAGCATTTTCTCCTTTTCCCACAATATTTTTAAAAGGTTTCTTCCTCAGGGTCATCAAAGTCGTCATTGTGTGGTAAAGGGTTAAAAATACTAGAATGGATTTCTACAATTAGCAATGACTTTTTTTTGAAAATTGTACACATAAAAAATATTTATCCCATTCTGTACAGATTATTTTATTTGTCTACCGAACAATCCCTTGTCTTAACTCTTTACCACACGAGGAAAAATTTAGACTCGTCCAAATTGAAAGCATTTGCAGACGACAAAATGAAGGTGACTGAAAAATTGAAATTTGTTCCGGGAAGGGTAGAAAACACTGTGGGAAAAGGAGAAAATGCTGGTTACCAGCATTTTCTCCTTTTCCCACAGTATTTTCAAAAGGCTTCTTTCTCAGGCGCGTCAAAAGTAGGGATTATGAGGTAATGGGTTAAACATGCAGGAAAAAGGCCTTTGGCAGCATTGTGAAAACAATAAATGCAAATAACTAGCCATTCTTTCTTTTCCAAAAATATTCTCTAGCTTGTAAAAGACAACCCCTATCATTTAAGTGTTTGCCACATGCCAGAAATTTAGACCAGTGTAAAATGAAGAATTTATTGACCATCAATTAACTCTAGCTAAAATGGTAGTATTCATTCTGTAAGAGCTGAAAACATTGTAGAAAAAAAAAAGAAAAAAAAATGCTCATTACAAGCATTTTCTTTTTCTTTTTCCAACAATGTTTCAAATTCCTTCCTTTTTAAGGGTTGTTAAAATTTGGGATTGTGGGGTAGTAAAGGATTAAGTCTTTACCACACAACGAAATTTAGAATTAGACCAAATTGAAAGCATCCGCAGGCAACAACATAAAAGTGGTGATTTCTGTCTTTGAAAAGAAAAAAAGCATTGTGGGAAAAGGAGAAAATGCTGGTTACCAGTATTTTCTCCTTTCCCCACAATGTTTCCAAAAGCCTTGTTTTTCAAGGTCATTTAAACTCAGGATTGTGTGGTAAAGCAGTTAGCCATATTAACACATTTATATGTATATGAATATTTTCAACATGGCCAAGCTTTAAATTTGACATCATAATAAGAATAGATACCAAGCATTTCCATTTGATGACTCGGACAGGAAACTACTTGACCCTTTACCCCATACGACATTTCTATGGTATCTCTAATTGAACCTAAGTAACAGCAAGGATGAAGCCGTTTCTAATATGTATATGATACCTTTTGATAGCATAGAAAACATTGTGGCAAAAGGTGAAATTGCTCGTCACGAGCAATTTCACCTTTTGCCACAATGTTTTCCAAAGGCTTCTACAAGCAATACATAGAAATGAGTATCTATGGAGTAAAGGGTTAAGATACGGCAACCAAATGGGATTCTATAACATTGCCTTTCATTGCACCAAAAATGTTCATATCTGACTAAAGCTCTCATAATCAGTAATCAATCAGCTGACAGATGCTGTTCCCCCGCTTTGATTAAGGACTGTCAGAGTCTTAGCCAAATCTGTAAATCTGCAGATTTTGTTGATGAATTGCAATGTTATACAAATTCCGTTTAGGCACCCCATCCTTAACCCATTACCACACAATCTGTACTTTTGACGCCCCTGAGAAAGAAGCCTTTTGAAAACACTGTGGGAAAAGGAGAAAATGCTGGTAACCAGCATTTTCTCCTTTTCCCACAGTGTTTTCTACCCTTCCCAGAACAAATTTCAATTTCTCAGTCACCTTTATTTTGTCGTCTGCAAATGCTTTCAATTATGACCTGTCTAAAATTTCCTCGTGTGGTAAAGAGTTAAACCTTTACCACATGGCAAAATTTTAGACCTAACCAAATCGAAAGCATTTGCAGATGGCAATTTCAAAGTGGCTCAAACTATGCAATTTTTCTTTGAAAAGGTAAAAGATTACCTCCTTCTCCCACAATTATTTCAAAACTCTTGTTTCCAATGGTCATTGAAAGTCGTTATTGTGTGGTAAAAGGTTAAACAAATTTGCAGTAGCAAAATTTGAGAGACTTTTTTAACCACAAAGTTGATCAACAACCATGGAAAAAATTCTAGACTTGTCAACTTAGAAAACATTTTCATTGCAGCAAAAGAAAAATTAGATGAAACTTGAATGCCGGGAATTGTCTTTAGAAAAAGGTAGAAAACATGATGCGAAAAAGAAATAATTCTCACAATGACACTTTGAATTTCTTAACCCATTACCACACAATCCCTACTTTTGACGCCCCTGAGAAAGAAGCCTTTTGAAAACACTATGGGAAAAGGAGAAAATGCTGGTAACCAGCATTTTCTCCTTTTCCCATAGTGTTTTCTACCTTTCCCAGAACAAATTTCTATCTTTTAGTCACCTTTATTTTGTCGTCTGAAAATGCTTTCAGTTTGGACCAGTCTAAAATTTTCTCGTGTGGTAAAGAGTTAAGGAATAAATAAAACACTAAGAAAAATAACAATCTATCTAATCTTCAATATTTTGACTACTGCCTTTTTCAAGAGCTAGAAACAGTCTGTTTTGAACTCTTGAAAAAAAGCAATAGCAGAAAGATTGAACATTAGAGTATTTTTTTTCATAGGGAAATAATTCTAATTACTAGAATTTCCTCCTTTTCTCACAATATTTTCAAAACTTCACCTTTAACTGAACTGCTTGGTAGAGGGTTAAACATTGAGATTTGTCTGAAACAATAGAAAACTTTATTGCTTATTGAGGTTTTCTCCTTTTTCCACAATGTTTTTGAAACCTTTTTTTCCTAAGACTTATGAAAATGCGTGGTCATATTGTATAGCTTCAAATGAAGATATTTATTCCCTGCAAGATCTGTTACACATCATAATAAATGCACAATAAAAGATATTTTGTTACTTGTACCACAAACCAAACATCATTTTGCTCCAAAAATATATACCAAAATTAAAATGAATAACAAAGATGATAGGAGTGTTAACAATAAACTGAAATTATCCTTTTCATTTGCACTTTGACCTTTTACATCACAATGCCCTGTTCTAGCATCCTCGGATACCCCGGGGTCTCCCTATTGGCTACGCTACATCGACCCCTGGGACAATTAATTGAATTTCCCTCGCTTTACCGCTGGCCGAATGCTGGCTTTTCATTGGTTCCATCATCATTTTGTGATTGGGGAGTGGACTGTACGCTATGATGTTTCGTATCGATTTTCAGCGGCTGATTCAAAGTTTTATTAGTCAATTGTCCCACGGGTCGATGTAGTGTAGCAAATAGGGAGACCCCGGGGTATCCGAGGATGCTGTTCTAGCAACTCAGATGAAAAACGATTTTGAAAAACCTGGAGTCGAAGGAAAGTTGTTGGCTTGTTGGCTATCAGCTATTTCTCCCTCCCCCTCCCCCCATGTTTTCTTCCAAATATAAAGAGTTATTGCATCACTTGTGGCACCTTTAACCCTCTACCACACAATCCCTTGCCTTTTAACGACCCAAGAAACGAGCCTTTTGAAAACATTTTGGGAAAAGAAGGAAATGCTGGTACCCAGCTTTTTCTCCTTTTCCCACAATGTTTTCTTCTCTGTCAAACGCAAGGTTCATCACCGACTTTTAACGAAAAAGAAGCCGTCTGAAAACATTGAGGGAAAAGGAGAAAATGCTGGTTACCAGCATTTTCTCCTTTTCCCACAATGTTTTCTTCCCTTCCCAAAACATAATTATTTCAATTTTTCAGTCACTTTTATTTTGTCTTCTGCAAATGCGTTCAATTTGGACCAGTCTAAAATTTTGTCATTTGGTAAAGAGTTAAACTGTCCACTGCAATTGCTTTTGATTGAGATAAGTTTGCATTTTTGTTGTGTGGTAAAGAGTCAAGTTGTGAACTGTGTATAACTTTCATACTAGACAAAGCCATACTTTGTCATCTAGTAAAACTTAAGGTTTAATACAATTAAGAAAAATAGTTAAGAAATATAGTATAGCAAAGTTTACAACTTAGAACTGCCTGCAGATATTTTTAGCGTCTTCACTCTTTCCCAAACAACAAAATTTTGAACTAGTCCAAATTGAAAGCATTTGCAGACAACAAAATAAATGCAGAATCAAAAATTGAAATTTGATTTGGAAAGAGTAGAAAACACTGTGGGAAAAGGAGAAAATGCTGGTTACCAGCATTTTTTCCTTTTCCAACAATGTTTTCTAAAGGCTACTTTCTCAGGGTTGTCAAAAGTAGGTATTGTGTGGTAATGGGTTAATCTATGTTGAGAGTACTAATATGTGTTGTCTAAACAATTCATAAAAATATCCACAACACAGATTTATAACATATTGTACATTTCATAAAAGTACCCATAACATGAGTTTTGATGAAGAAATGAAGCATAGGTGCTTTAAAATCCCATTGTATTCCTAATATTTGTAGCCCCAATATTTAACAAGATTAGTCAAAAGGGTAGAAAATGATAAAAATGGATTTACTAGAAAATATCTGTTTTGATCACAATTTTTTTTATCTCTATTTCCTCCATCTATTTTGATCACAATTTCTTATCTCTAATTTCTGTTTCCCTATATCTATTTTGATCACAATATCTTGTTGTTCATCATCCTTCCCCTCATCCATGCACCTCCTCCAAATTCTCTCTATCGCTGTCCTGCAGCATTTTGTAACTATAACTTGAGCGCGAGTTCCTTCTTCTATATATCACACAAAACACTATAGTAAAAGTCACTAGTGCACCTATAATCACTATAGTAAACACTAATAAAAGTGTATTCACACTAACATTGGGTAAGGGCGTTTCTCGTCCTGCCTCAAGATCACATTTACCTGAAAGAGGAAAAGAAGAAGCTTAACCCTTTACTACAAAGTGACTACTTTTAACACCCCTGAAGGAGAAAGCTTTTGAAAACATTATGGGAAAAGGAGAAAATGCTGGTAACCAGCATTTTCTCCTTTTCCCACAATGTTTTCTACCCTGCTGGAAACAAATTTCAATTTTTTGAGTTTCGTTATTTTTGTTGTCTGCGAGTGCTTTCAAGTTGGTCCAGTCTAAAATTTTGCCATTTGGGAAAGGGTTTACAGATGGAATAAAACTTCTCAACCAGGAATACAGACAAAAAAAGTCTATTTTTGGGCTAATTCTGCCTTTAAACCTAATTCTATGATAATCAACAATGTATGTATTTCAGTATATGTGTTTATGTACAAGTGTCAAAACTTTGTGAATTACAGATTACTGCCGTTTTACTTCTGGAAATGTTTGCAAATTTAAGACCCTTGCTATTTGTTGGTATATTTGTGGTAAAATACTCCAAAAGAAAATTAGGCCAATTTTTCATATTCACAATATTGCAAATATTTCTGCTCGTGCATTAAAATGAAATGTGGAATATACTACCTATCTACTAGAAAATGACATGCAATATAGAAATCCCTCAATCCCCAAGTAAACAGAAAACTATACATATCAAGTACAATGGACAATTAATATTCAAAACCCTTCTTAGAGGTAATTTCTACAACTAAAGATTTAAAGGGAACAAACAAAACATAATATTCAATCAAATCACATAATTATCAGCTCACTAATTCATATCAATCATTGGTTGCATAAATACTAGGCTTGAACTTTTCAGGTTCTCGTCTCAGAACACTACTTGATGACAAATGACCAATACAGACAGGATAAATCAAGGATTTCTTTACAATAAATTTGAGGTCTTTAAAACCCATTACCATAGAGTCCCTACTTTTGATGACCCTGAGAAAGAAGCCTTTGTAAAACATTTTGGGAAAAGGAGGGAGAAAATGCTGGTAACCAGCATTTTCTCTTTTTTCCACATTGTTTTCTACCCTTCACAAAACAAATTTTAAATTTTCAGTCCCTTTTATTTTGTCACTTGCAAATGCTTTTAATTTGGACAAGTCTAAAATTTTGATGTTTGGTAAAGATGTCAACACTCTTTGACAAGGGAGAAACATCTTTCTTCCAGACTATATTACACCAATACTAGACAGAAGTCTCAACAGGATGTACTTGTGAATATGTGGGAGAATTTACCACCTTCCAGGTATCCAATAAAACTAAGATAAAATGAGTTTGGGAAAGCATACACTCCATTTGGGCTTTTGTGTATATTTTTACTATTTTACATAGCTTGTGCACATTCCATGGTAGGACCTTTAACCCAGGTTAATTTCATACCGTGGTAAGTAGTTTTGGATGTCTTGGAGCTTCCACAATATTGAACATTTGATTGCATGAAGCAGAAAATGTATTAACAGTTAATCAGTTATATTACTGCTAGGAAATGGACATTACAGAACATACCATAACCACCTTGGAGAACTGCACTGAAAGTTAAATTTATCAAAACCCCAACAGCAGCTCCAAGGATTAACCTTTTACCACAAGAATTTTTTTTTAGATCTGTCTGAATTGAAAGCATTTGCAGATGACAGTTTCAATGTGGCTCATACCTAATAATTTTTCTTTGATTGGGTAGAAAACATTGTGGGAAAAGGAGAAAATGCTGGTAACAATCATTTCTCCTTTTCCTGCAATGTTTTCAAAAGCCTTCTCTTTCAGTGAAGGTAAAAAGGTGTAATTGTGTGGTAAAGGCTTAAACTCCTGCATAAAAGTGTTTGCACTGCACTGATTTAAAAAAATGCAGAACATGTAAATGAAAATGGTTCTTTGATATGAAATACAAGCACTCTTTGTGAAAGACAATTAATGAACATTAAGTATATGACATATCATCTTAAAACTACAAGTTGTCTATGCAATTGAATTCAAATCTTTTCAGCTTAGAAAAAAAGTTATGAAAAAGACGGCTTTGATACAGTGAGAGTGACTTCCCTTGAATCAAGGGAAATAAGTGAAACCATAAATCATTACCCTCTTCCACACAAGGACAGCAGTGTTTATTTCCCTGTAATTTCTGTCTAGATGAGCAGCATGGCATGCACTTTCTCAACAAACTGTGATAACCAAAAGGTGCATAGCAAGATAGGCAGTCCCTGGCTCCTGGTCCTATACAAGTCTTACAACTTGTGTTACAGAGTTTACAGGACTGAAAATACAGGAAAAAAATATCAATATGAATGTACAGTCAAGTGGACAGCCATGTAGATAGGCTGGTTCAAGAATACTAAATAGAGTTAGGCTGGTTCAAGAATACTGAATAGAGTTTATTTCATCAGCTTGTGGTTAATAATGGGAAATATTTCCTGAAAAAGGGAAAGGTATACGAAAATAACATGTGTTGTAAGACATGAGTTATTTTTGCGGACCTTTCCCTCTTGAGGCAAATATTTCCCCATATTAACCACAAGCTGATGAAATAAATTATATATTTCCTCTGATTATTTTCAGCAGGAGGAAAATATTCACTGTGACGGGGAAATAATACCCCCCAGCTTTAATTACATTTCTTTATCCATAACATTTCTAAAATTGACACATGAAATATTATAATATAGAAAACTATCGCATTGCACAAGTATGATGATTGTCAACTGTTCAAACTTCACACAATTTTAATCTTGTCTAAAATTAACTCTTTACCAAACTACAAAATTTAAGACTTGTCCAAGTTGAAAGCACTCGCAAACAACAAAATAAACATAACTCAAAAATTGAATTTGTTTCCAGCAGCATATAAAACATTGTGGGAAAAGGAGAAAATGCTGGTTACCAGCATTCTCTCCTTTTCCCACAATGTTTTCAAAAGGCTTCTGTCTCAGGGTCATAAAACCAGGGATTGTTTGGTAAAGGGTTAATTAGATTTCCAAAAACAAATCATATGTGGTTCAAATGATGGTGCCTGGCTTTGATATGGCAGATGGGTTATAAAAAAAAAAAAGGAGAATATGGTGGTTATTCACTTTTTCTCCTTTCCCCACTATGATTTTGAAAAGCTTTCTCTGGTTTGTTAAAACAGAAGACTATTTTGTTTAAAAGCCAAAATACCACATACAAATACCAAAGACAAGAACACATGACATAGCCTTTTTCTTTTGTAAATACAGATAACCACAACTAACCATTGAATTCCACTGGAAATACATGCCTTCTGGACAATTACTCTGCTGTACACATACACCTTTCACCTTCTTAAACCCATCTGGGCATATACTGCATTCTGGAACAGAGAAATATCAGTGAACACAGGGCTTTAGATAAAGGCATTCAATGTTAGGTTTAATTCTTAACAAAATAACCAGGTTGTTTCTTTTGTTCTAACTTTAACTATTGGATGACAACAAATTGAAAATCAGATTTGTATCTTAACTCTTTATCACACAATCCTGACTTTAACCAACCCTGAGAAAGCCGTATGCAAACATTATGGGGAAGAAGAAAATGCTTGCAACCAGCATTTCTCCTTTTCCCACAATCTTTTCTACCCTATTAAGGACAAAAAATAATGATTTCAGTTACATCAAGTTTGTAGACTGAGTATGCATTCAATTTGGTATAGCCTAAAATATTGTTGTTTGGTAAAGAGTTAAAGGTTAGAAAATACTGTCCAAAATGATTAAAAAAAAAGCAAATTTGCAGATTTCTGCTTTTCTAACAATGTTTTTTTTATGCAGGCTTCTTCCCAAGGATGGTTGAAATACTGAATTGTATGTTGTAGGGTGAAAAGGCAACAAGATATGTGTTCTTTACAACAACCTAAGTTTGGAATGGACATCCAACATGAATGTCTCAATGAATAAGCCTGTGACAAGAAGAGACAATTATATGAATACTCACAATATAGATATAATTACAAAACTACAGTAGTTATTCTTGCATGAAAATATCCCTTCCTCCATTTAAAAATAAATCTGAAATCCTTTCCTTCTTTCCATTCTAGTTTCCAAACAGTAATTTCTATTGTGCAGAAAATGAAAAACACTGAACAATCAACCACAAAGCATTTTTCTGAAAAAACACAGAAAAAAATTAAAATTATGTTCTTTATCAACAAATACTAAAAATCTTTGAAACTGACCTTTTTCACAATGCTGGCACTGTTGAAACACAAATTCTGAGCTATAATTCACATGAAAAGGGCGGTACCCATTATCACAGCTGTTGACACATGTACCATCTTGTAGGTAACTAGAAATAAATATAGAGTATTAAGCATGTACATTTAGAGTCTGTTGCAACTTCCTTTGCGATATTGTAGTTCTGGAACATTTGGCTTTATGATTCAATAGACAAAGGCATCCAGACTTGCTCATGTTTAACTTTTAACAACCCTAAGAAAGAAAGCCTTTGAATAAAATGTGGGAAAAGGAGAAAATGCTGATAACCAGCATTTTCTCCTTTTCCCACAGTTTTCTATCCTTTCCAAATCAAATTTCAATTTTTGATTCATCTGGACAAGTCTAAAATTTTGTTGTTTGGTAAAGAGATAAGTCATTTGCTTCACGCAAATTAAATACCACTAAAAGTTGGTTATTGTCCTTCAAAAATAATTTTGGAAATGGGAGAAAGTACTGGTTTCTAATACCGCAAACAAAACTGTTTCAATAACAGCATTGAGTTGAATACACAGGACAGTTATCATTATTTTCTGTTAAAAGTTATCATTCCTTTATAGGTGCAAGTTCTTTATTTTCTCCAGTTGTCATCCTCATAAAAAAAAAAAAGATAAAATCTGCTTCCAATACACATAAACTCCATTTTCAAAATTATTTTTGTAAAAGGAAAATGCAGCAATAGATTTTAGTCAGTTTTGGAATAAATTGTGTAGTAATGGGTTAACACCACGAGTGTGCAGATTTGTTTCAATATATTAACCCTTTACCAAACAATCCCCGGTTTTTACCACCCCGATATAGAGGCCCTTTAAAAACATTGTGGGAAAAGAAGAAAATGCTGGTGACCAGCATTTTCTCCTTTTCCCACAATATTTTCTACCCTGCTGAAAACAAATATGAATTTTTGAGTTACGTTTATTTTGTCGTCTGCAAGTGTGTTCAATTTGGACCAGTCTAAAATTTTGTCGTTTGGTAAAGGGTTAAGACATAGGGATCTCAAAACCCTTACAGGGCCTTTCAAACCGTAGGAACCATAGGAAATGTTTTGTTTTTTCTTTAACGTCCACTTTACATCAAAATCAGACAGCACAAAAGTATCCATTTACACTACTTCCTTCAACATTGTGGTTTAACTCATTACCAAACAACAAAATTTTAGACTGATTCAAATTGAAAGCATTTGCAGACGACAAAATAAAAGTGACTGAAAAATTGAAATTTGTTCTGGGTAGGGGAGAAAACACTGTGGGAAAAGGAGTATTTTCTCCTTTTCCTACAGTGTTTTCAAAAGGCTTCTTTCTCAGGGGTGTCAAAAGTACAGATTGTGCGCTAATGGGTTAAAGCAATCTTGAAACTGTAATTATTTAGACCACATTTCTAGACAATATAATATCCACTGAGTTTATTCGACCCTATTTAGGTTGAAGTTGATTCACTGAGCTTCATAGGGTCAATTTACTGAATCTGGCACTTTAAGAGTGTTCAATGATTCAATTAGCCTCAATTAATTTCAAACTTACCCTCCTATATTACAACATGTACAGTTTGAAGCACTTGTACAGGTAAAACAGCCTTTAGGACAGTCCACACAGTTAGAGTTCACCTTGTATTGGCCTGATCAAAACAGAAAGACAAAAGGAAACGATTAACTTTCTAAAGGTACAATATCAACATGGCATTCGTCTTTTTATTTCTTTAGCTTATATGGTAAAAGGTTAACCCTTTCCCAAAAATCCCTGGTTTTCGCACCTCTGAGAAGGAGTTAAAAACATTGTGGGAAAAGGAGAAATGCTGGCAACCAGCATTTTCTCCTTGTCTCACATTGGGCGTCTTCCTTTCACCAGTTTTGGCACAATGTTCTGTGTTCTGGAATGCTGTTCTGGAATGTGCAAAAGGAATATTTTAGAACACAATACACTGTTCCAGAAGTATGTTCTGAATGGAGCATGTTCGGAACATTATTTTAAACCATATCGAAATGAAAGTACATTGGCATGATGGCTGTTGCAAGACCTACTGTCTTAGCTGTATTAGTTGAGGATATAATTAGAGAGAGAGTAGAGACGAGTCTACTATGCCCCTATTTATGGCATTCATATTGTAAAAAAGGACATTTGCAAATTTTGCCATGAAGAATTGTCCATCTTTAAGCCATCTTGTATCACCTAGCAACCGTTCAGCAGATGCGCTACACCTCGATTGGATTAGAACAGTTAAAGTATGTTCTGAGGAACACGGCACACTGTTCCAAAATACTCCATTTACCTAGAACATGTTCAGAGTGTTCGAAGTAGCAAAGGAATACACCAAAAATTTTCTACCTTTCCCAAAACAAATCTCAATTTTTGAGTCCAATTTACTTTGTTGCTGCGAGTGCTTTCAATTTGGACATGTCTAGAATTTTGTCATTGATAAAGAGTTAAATATTGTCTTTTAAGACTGATAAAGATCAATGCATTACTTTTAAATGAAAACTGATCTCTCTATAGCAGCATTTCCTCCTTCTCCCGCAATGTTTTCATGGCTCTCTTTCTTGTTAAAACTATAAATCATATGGTAAATGGTCAAGGAAGGCAGACTCTTGATACAAGATCAATTTACATGTAAGTATAGATGTGACAACTTACCAGCAGGACAAGGTATACTCTCTGGTACACAGTTCGATTTCTGAAGTTCCATTCCCCACCGACAAGCTGTACATTTATTGGCTTTACCTGAACATTCCGCACAGTTACCACTACATACACGACAGTGATGCAAGTTTGTATCTGTAAAAGATAAAGACAACACATACAACGCTTAATGAAACAATAGAGAAGAAGCCATTCTTTGAAAATGTTATGGTCCTTTTATGATTGTTTTTTTCCAGCACTGACTGCTACAGAGTTATAAAAACCCATGTTGACATAGCACATGTATATTGGCTAAAATATTGTGACATATAAAGGATTGTTCATAAATTTATGTCTGCAAATGGATACCCTGAACACCTTGGTCCTTCCATTTCTTTGGTCAAATGTTTTTATCATGGAAATATGCAAACTTCACACAAATGACATACACTTGCAGGCACTGAAAAATGTTACAAGTAAATTTGTTTTATTGAATGCAATGTGCTACTTTCAGTCCTACTTCAGTTATATAACTGCTGCAGCTCACTAATTCATGTCTTGCCTGCTCACGCTGCTCCACAGAACCTTGCAGAAAGATACTCCCTCATTACTAATACCTGTAGCAGAAATCAATGTCAGAATTTCCTGAGAACACTATGCCTAAACCACTAGAAGAATATAAATACATGTATATGTACAAGGATATTTCCTTAAATAAAAATACAATCATGTGAAAAAAATCCTACCCACCCAATATCCCACATTTTACTCCTTTTTTTCTTAATTTCATTCTTTCACTTTTCATGCACTGTTCTGCCAGAGGAAGGTAAATGCTATATTATGCTAACTTTCAAAGCTGGATTAACTCTTTCCCAAACAACAAACATATGGACTGGACCAAATTGAAAACATTTCCATAAAACAATTCAACTTTTGCTGAAAAGATGATTTCTGACTATGATAGGGTAGAAACCATTGTGGGAAAAGGAGAAAATGCTGGTTACCAGCATTTTCTCCTTTTCCCACAATGTTTTCAAAAGGCTACTATTCCAGACCCGTAAAAACAAGGGATTTTTGGGGAAAAGGTTAAAATGAAAGCACTTGCAGATGACAAAATAAACATGACTCAAGAACTGACAAAATAAACATAACTCAAGAATTGAAACATGACTTTAGAAGAGTAGAAAACATTGTGGGAAAAGAAGAAAATGCTGGTTACCACCATTTTCTCCTTTTCCCACAATGTTTCAAGAATGCTTCTTCCTCCAGGTTACAAAAGCTAGGGATTGTTTGGTAATGGGTTAAGGACATGCAAATCAATACATACATCTTCTTGAAATTTAGCACACTATAGGCAAGATAAGTAGCTTTTCCAGATAGTACAGATAAAGATCAGACTGCACAGCTGTCATGTAGTAAGGAGTTAACTTCAAGTGTAATGCCCAGAACATGAATTTATGTCTGATCTCAAATTTACAGTTTCTGATATTTATCGAGACATCAGGTAGTCTGCATGTAGAAAATATGCCCTTTATTAATTTTGCATCTATCGCAATATGTTTCAAAACAAAGACAAGTAAATATTCAAAAAGAAAACAATTCATGCACTGAAAATACTCATAGCAATTCTTCCCCATTTCACCATTGCTTTACAGGCTATTTAAAATATGCTAACAAGTTGGTATAAATGACAGAAATATAGATTTTTCAATGACAGATCTTTTGGAAAAACAAGAAATTACTTCTGAGAATATAATTTTCCTGCAATGGTTTCAAAAAAAGCAAAAGATGAGACAGTAAAAATCTATAGATGTTTTGAGAAAAGTTGAAAGTAAATAGTAATACTTCGCATCTGTCATGATGTTTCAGTTTGCCCCCATTTATTCCTGTATACATTTGACATGCATGCAAATACAGATCAGTCTGAATCATGCCTGTCAATAATTTTGATGTCAACATTGTGCTATATCTAAGAACTAAATGATGACAAGCATGTTATAGCTTTGTTTGACAGCATAAATAAAAGATCAGCTTGCATATACTGTACTGTCTGATCTTGATCTAGACTGACTGCTCAGCACCGAACCAGCTACTAAAGAAAAGAGTCAAGCACATGCATTATTTAACCCATTTCCAAATAATCCCAAGTTTCAATGACCCTGGAGAAAGAGACCTTTGAAAATATTGTGGAAAAAGGAGAAATGCAAGTATCAGTTTTATGGATCAAGAGAAAGAAGGAACTTGTGGACACTGTTAGATAAGGAGAAAATGCAAGGAAACAGCTTTCTTTTTTTCAAAGACAAATCTCATAAAACAATAATGTCTCTGAATGCTTTTAACCCATTACCACACAATCCCTACTTTTGATGCTCCTGAGAAAGAAGCCTTTAGAAAACATTGTGGGTAAAGGAGAAAATGCTGGTAACCAGCATTTTCTCCATTTCCCACAATGTTTTCTACCCTTCACAAAACAAATTTCAAATTTTTAGTCACTTTTATTTTGTCGTCTGCAAATACATTCAATTTGGACAATTCTAAAATTTTGTCGTTGGTAATGAGTTAATAATGTACTGGCAAGTCTACATTTTTCATATGCCATAAAGAGGTCATGGAATTTGTGGGATCATAAATAAATAAGCCATGCTCACTGAAATGCTGGTTTAACCCATTACAAAATGTCCAAATTTTAGGTATGTCCAAATCAAAACCATTTGCAGATGACAAATAAAAGTGACTGAAAATTTGAAACTTGTTTTGTAAAGGGTAGAAAATATTGTGGGAAAAAGAGAAAATGCTGATTAAAAAGCATTTCCTCCTTTTCCAACAATGTTTTCTAAAGGCCTCTTTCTCAGAGTTGTCAAAAGTCAGGATTGTGTGGTAAAGATTTAACCCATTACCACACAATCCCTACTTTTGACACCCCCTGAGAAAGAAGCCTTTTGAAAACACTGTGGGAAAAGGAGAAAATGCTGGTAACCAGCATTTTCTCCGTTTCCCACAGTGTTTTCTACCCTTCACAAAACAAAGTTCGAATTTTCAGTCACTTTAATTATGTCCTCTGCAAACACTTTCAATTTGGACCAGTCTAAAATATTGTCATTTGGTAATGGGTTAAAGCATCTGCAAAAAGTATCCAACCATGTCACCCAAGGCAATTTTCACAGGCTGACATGGGTCACACTTTTTGCTGTCAGTAAATTTTCAGCATGTCCAAGGACAAGTCTACTTCTATTTTCAGGTGGTTGTTAACCCTTTCCCAAACGGCAAATTCTGGACCAGACCAAATTGAAAGCATTTTGCTGATGACAAATTAACAGTTGCTAAAAAGATGATTTTTCCATATGATAGGGTGGAAAACATTGTGGGAAAAGGAGAAAATGCTGGTTACCAGCATTTTCTCCTTTTCCCACAATGTTTTCAAAAGGCTTCTATTCCTGACCCGTAAAAACCAGGGATTGTTTGGGAAAGGGTTAAACAAAACAAATTTCATGGATCCAAAGTTGTGTGCTTTGTATAATACAGCAAAGAGATGCATTTAACTCTTTACCACACAATCCTAACTTTTAACATCCCCATGAAAGAAGCCTTTTGAAAACATAGTGAGAAAAGAAGAAAATGCTGGTAACCAGCATTTTCTCCTTTTCCCACAATGTTTTCTTCCCTTCCTTAAACAAATTTCAGTTTTTTTTAGTCATTTTGTCTTCTGCAAATGCTTTCAATTTGGACAAGTCTAAAAATTTTGTTGTCTGGTAAAGAGTTAATCTCCTTTTGCAATGGGCATTACTCAAATCTATATAACACCATGCAGGATATGAAAAATAGTTTTACCTGTCACAGCAAAATGTATTGTCATAAAAATTGCGCGAGAGACTTGAACTAAACATCACGCAGTATTAATTTATAAAATATGGATATAAATTAGATTCCAAGCTGTAATACATGTACTACGGAAGTTTAGGGATATCTTAACAACATTTACAAGATTTTTTGATAATTCTATACATTAAATAATCACATCTCAAATGAAAAAATATAATAACAATGATAGTTTATTATGTTACTTAAATACTATGATATTCTCACTCTCTCTCAATCATTTCTTTCAAACGTGAGTCTTCACCTGTCTTTGATTTACAATCACGATAGGAAGGTATCTAGTGAAGTAACAGACAAGCATTGAAAAAAAGGGGCTAACACAAACAAATATAAACTTATAAAAATAACCTTAAAAACATGAAAAACATACATATCTATCATAAAAGGCAACCCAAGCATCTGTAAAGCTAATATTAATAACTCTTTTCATAAAAAAGACAATCATTTTAACCCTTTACCTCATAAGGCATTCCTATGGCATCTCTAATTGACCTTTACTAACAGCAACGATAAATGACACCTTTTGATAGAACAGAAAACATTGTGACAAAAGGTGAAATTGCTCGTGACGAGCAATTTCACCTTTTGCCACAATGTTTCCCAAAGGCTCCTGCAAGCAATGTGTAGAAATGAGTATCTACGGAAAAAAGGGTTAAAAGTAATTCATGCACAACAGCCAGTCTTAAACTCTTTGCCAAACGAAATTTTAGACCAGTCCAAACTGAAAAGCACTCGCAGACGACAAATTAAATCTAACTCAAAGATTATATTGGTTTTCAACAGGGTAAAAAACATTGTGGGAAAAGGGGAAAATTCCGATTACAAGCATTTTCTCCTTTTCCCACCATATTTTCGATAAATAAATGTGGTTGTAAAAATGACATTTGTTGTTGGAAGGGAAGAAAACACTGTGAGACAAGGACAAAATTCTGATGAACAGCATTTTCTCCTTTTCCAACCATGTTTTCAAAAGGCTTCTTTCAAAGGGTCGTTAAAAGTTGGGATTGCATGGTAAAGGGTTAATGTTACTAAAGTTACAGAACAAGACTTTAACCCTACCAATCAAACCAGGGCTTTCACAGCTGTACATATATAAGATTAGACAAGATGTTCTCTGCTGTCTGATCTTGAATCAAAAACTGTCCTGCATGCATCAGTATATTCTTGCTCTAACACAAGTAAACTTGAAATATTTTCTGTTTATCTGATAGGAAAAGCCAATCTTATTCCTGTGCAGTAAAGGTTAACAAAAAATATGTTTTATCATAATTCTTATAATTGTTATTCTGTACATAAAATTACATTGAAAAACCCATACCTTCATAATATCCTTTATCACAAATTGTACGGCAGGTACCCTTTCCCTCAACCAATAAATAGCCAGGTTTACACTTCAGACACATGATCTGATTGGCTTTGATAAGTGTACATGTCTCACACTCCTCTACACACTTCTTGCAAGTAAATTCTTCCGCATAGAAGTTGTTTGGACAGGATTGTACACACAACCTATAAAGGTAAAAAATATCCTACTACATACCTCATACCAAACAAAGCTGACATAAACCTCTTTCAAACCCGTTACCACACAATCCCTACTTTTTACGACCCTGAGAAAGAAGCTTTTTTAAAACACTGTGGGAAAAGGAGAAAATGCTGGTAACCAGCATTTTCTTCTTTTCTCACCATGTTTTCTACCCTTCACTAAACAAATTTCAACTTTATAGTCACTTTTATTTTGTCGCTTGCAAATGCTTTCAATTTGGACAAACCTAAAATTTTGTCGTGGAAATGAGTTAATACAATACAATATGGCTGCATGATACACACTACAAGAGGGCCAAGATGGGCCTGGATCGCTCACCTGAATTTTTGAGATGACCATAGTCTATTTTTTTTTGGAGGTATTGAAACATTGGAACCAAATTTATAATTTTGCCAAGCAATTTTCAAAAGGTCACCTGTAAAAGTCATTTCGAAATCTGATCATCAGTTTCAAAAAGAAGAATTATTAAATATTCTTCATTTCTGTATAAGAGCAAGTAGCCCCCATTCACAAGAGCCATGTTTCTTGATGGATCAAAACTTATGAACAAGTTTTGAAAAGGGTCACCCAAGGAACATTTCGGAAAATTTCTTTTCAAATTTGACCAAGGGTTTTAGAGAAAGAGATTTTTCAAGAATTTCATCATGTCCGTATAGTGCAAGTAGCCCCCATTCACAAGAGCCATGTTTCTTGACAGATCAAAACTATATGCACAGCTTTTGAAAAGGGTCACTCAAGGAACATCTCTGTCAGATTATTTTAAAATCTGACTACTGGTTTCAGAGAAGAAGAATTTTCAAGAATTTCTTCATTTCCATATAGTGCAAGTAGCCCCCATTCACCAGAGCCATGTTTCTTGGCCAATTAATATTTCGTGATTAGAAAAGGATCACCCAAGGAACATCTCTGTGAAATTATTTCAAAATCTGTCCAGCCATTTCAGAGAAGAAGAATTTTCAAGAATTTCTTCATTTCTGTATGGTGCAAGTAGCCCCCATTCACCAGAGCCATGTTTCTTGACCAATCAAAATTTCGCAAACAATTTTTGAAAAGGGTCACCCAAGGAACAAGTCTGTGAAATTATTTCAAAATCTAACCAGCTGTTTCAGAGAAGAAGAATTTTTAAGAATTTCTTCATTTCTGTATAGTGCAAGTAGCCCCCATTCACCAGAGCCATGTTTCTTGACCAATCAAAATTTCGCAAACAGTTTTTGAAAAGGGTCACCCAAGGAACATCTCTGTGAAATTATTTCAAAATCTAACCAGCTGTTTCAGAGAAGAATTTTTAAGAATTTCTTCATTTCTGTATAGTGCAAGAAGCCCCCATTCACCAGAGCCATATTTCATGACCGATCAAAATTTCACGAACAATTTTTGAAAAGGGTCACCCAAGGAGCAACTCTGTGAAATTATTTCAAAATCTGACCAGCGGTTTCAGAGAAGATTTTTTAAGAATTCCTTCATTTCTGTATAGTGCAAGTAGCCCCCATTCACCAGAGCCACATTTTTTGACGGATCAAAATTTCATGAACAATTTTTGAAAAGGGTCACCCGAGGAACATGTCTGTGAAATTATTCCAAAATCCGACTAGCGGTTTCAGAGGAGAAGATTTTTAAAGAATTCCTTCATTTCTGTATAGTGCAAGTAGCCCCCATTCACCAGAGCCACATTTTTTGACGGATCAAAATTTCACGAACAATTTTTGAAAAGGGTCACCCGAGGAACATATCTGTGAAATTATTTCAAAATCCGACTAGTGGTTTCAGAGGAGAAGATTTTTAAAGAATTTGCTAAAAAATTCCATTTGGTTGCCATGGCAACCAGAGTTTTTGATGGAATCAAATTCTGTGAACAATTTTTAAAGAGGACCTCCCAAGGAACATTCCTGCCAAGTTTGGTCCAAATCCGCCCAGCGGTTTAGGAGGAGTTGATGTTTAAAGAATTGTTGAAGACGCATGAAGGACGAAGCACGACGGACACCGGGTGATCCTAAAAGCTCCCCTTGAGCACGTTGTGCTCAGGTGAGCTAAAAAAAGTGTTCGAGAAGGATAAAGTGTTTCTAACTCTTGAAAAAGGCAATATCCGAAATATTGAACATTAGAGTGTTATTTTTCACAGTGTTTTAATTATTTCCTAAGGAATTCAAAGTATCACAATTCAAAAATGTTTATCTATTTTCAGCATTTCAGCATTGCAACTTCATTAATTACAAAAAAAATAAATAACTTTGCATACTACATTTTGCAACTATTATTGCAACATTATTATTTTTAAATCCGGTGTTTAATTTTGTGCTTAATTTCTTGATGAAGTTGCAAGCGAGAATATTTAAATAGAGTACACATTTTTTAATAGTGTGTTTGTCATTTCCAAAGGAATATTAAGTGGATATTGAGAACCATTTCTTCTCTTCCTTTTATTTTTTTTTTTTGTACTGGTCTTGTAGGTTTACAATTTTACACACAAAAAATTGCAGAAATGGGATAAAATTTCATACTGAAAGATTCTACATAAATTGTCTACATCAGATAAAATGAAAATATAAGTCACCCTGTGCCTTCCATTTTGTAGTATTTACACCAATTGCAGTGATCTGCCCCCGGCCCTGTACAGCCACCAAGACACTGACTGTTACATACCTGAAATTAAAATAAAGAGTTTGTAAGACTTTTTCCAAAATAGTACAGCTCTTATTGTTACTAGGATATACAATGTGCAGGTTCAGAGGTGTTTGATCAGCGATGGGAAATTACTTTGCTATTTACCCTAATCACAACTCACTGACCTTTTGGGGACAGTGCAGATCAGACTGCACAGGACATGCAGTCTGATCTTGGATCTACACTGTCCTGAAAGAAGATATTTTCTCCGAAGAGTAACTTTTAAACCCTTTATCACACAATGACGACTTTTAACGACCCTGGGAAAAAAGCCTTCTTGAAATATTGTGGGAAAGGGACAAAATGCTGGTTACCAGCATTTTCTCCTTTTTCCACAATGTTTTCTACCTTGCTGGAAACAAATTTCAATTTTTGAGTTACATTTATTTTGTCATCTGCAAATGCTTTCAATTTGGACAAGTCTAAAATTTTGTCGTCTGGTAAAGAGTTAAGAGCCAATCATGTTGGGTCTATTGGCTTGAAAGATTTATTTAAGTTCTTTGGCAGTATGAAGTTTAAAATTGACTAAACAATCCAGTTTTTTTTTCAAACCTCTCAAAGACAGCTTTTGAATATTGTTGAAAAGGAAAAAATGCTGGTAGTCAGCTTTTTTTCTTTGCCAACAATGTTTCTTCTTTAAGACAATGACATAAGAATACAAAAATATACAGAAATTAAGTTTGATTTTCAGCCAAAACAGCCATGAAATTGCAATGAACTGGTCGGATTATTTTGGGATGGCATGCAAATTGTGAAATACCAGAACTCTGAATGGAAGCACAGTTCAAATTAAAATTACTTTTGTAATGAAGTCAGGGTGACCAAACTGGAAAGCCAATATACAAGGAACAAATCTGCATACTAATAGGTTAAACTTTTGTATCAGAAACCAAAACAGAATATATTCACAGCATAATTATTATATATGTATACAGGTTTTAACTCAAATTGACAAGAAACAAAAAGATTGTAAGTCTAATAATTTATGAGAAAAAAAAAACTTTTTCATGATAAAAAACAGTACACAATGTTGTTTACATAAGTTGAAACAAAAGGTAGTATACAGATTTGCAGTGAGCTCTGGTTTCAATATTATTGACAGAGGAAGGGTGGGGTATTTAGAGGTTTTGCCACTAACAGTTCCTTTAGAAGCCTATGGCTTTCAAAACATTATGACAAATAGAGATACTAATTAGTTTCAGAAATTTCTCAATTTGTCACAAAATTTGCTTGCTTGTCTCTGCATATAAATCTTATAGACTTCGAAAAGAACTTAAGATCAAATATAAATTACATTAAGAGACTATGAAAGAACATGGGGCATGAAAATAAATTGCTTATTTTTTTACCACAGGGACTTTTAATATTTTTGTTATCTTCATCCTTCGAATCCGAGTCATCTAAGAGTTAGACTTAAGGGAAAAAGCATTTTATAAATAAGTTGACATACTGGGAAGATCTACAGGGAAAATCCCATGGCATAAGAATTTGAAAGCTTTGACATTCTACATGTAATACCTACATAGCCAAAAATACCTAGTCAAAATGTAAAAATATTTCCCATGTATCAAAATTCCTAAGAATCATCCTTTTTGAAACATTCTTTTCATGATATAACAAACGATATGCAAGCTTTTTACTTAAATGACCAGCATATGACAAAAATTTAAACTTGTCCAACAAAATATTCAACAAGAGGGCCAAGATGGCCCTGGATCGCTCACCTGAATTTTTGAGATGACCATAGTCTATTTTTTTTTTTTTGGGGGGGGGGGGGGGACGGAAATTGAAACATTGGAACCAAATTTATAATTTTGCCAAGCAATTTTCAAAAGGTCACCTGTAAAAGTAATTTCGAAATCTGACCATCAGTTTCAAAAAGAAGAATTTTTAAGAATTCTTCATTTCTGTATAAGAGCAAGTAGCCCCCATCCACGAGAGCCATGTTTCTTGATGGATCAAAATTTATGAACAAGTTTTGAAAAGGGTCACCCAAGGAACATTTTGGAAAATTTCTTTTAAAATCTGACCTGGTTTTCAGAGAAAGAGAATTTTCAACAATTTCATCATGTCCGTATAGTGCAAGTAGCCCCCATTCACAAGAGCCATGTTTCTTGACGGATCAAAATTATATGTACAGCTTTTGAAAGGGTCACCCAAGGAACATCTCTGTCAGATTATTTTAAAATCTGACAACGGGTTTCAGAGAAGAAGAATTTTCAAGAATTTCTTCATTTCCATATAGTGCAAGTAGCCCCCATTCACCAGAGCCATGTTTCTCGGCCAATCAAAATTTCGCAAACAATTTTAGAAAAGGATCACCCAAGGAACATCTCTGTGAAATTATTTCAAAATCTGTCCAGCCATTTCAGAGAAGAAGAATTTTTAAGAATTTCTTCATTTCTGTATAGTGCAAGAAGCCCCCATTCACCAGAGCCATGTTTCTTGATCAATCAAAATTTCGCGAACAATTTTTGAAAAGGGTCACCAAAGGAACAACTCTGTGAAATTATTTCAAAATCTAACCAGCTGTTTCAGAGAAGAAGAATTTTTAAGAATTTCTTCATTTCTGTATAGTGCAAGAAGCCCCCATTCACCAGAGCCATGTTTCTTGACCAATCAAAATTTCGCGAACAATTTTTGAAAAGGGTCACCCAAGGAACAACTCTGTGAAATTATTTCAAAATTTGACCAGTGGTTTCAGAGAAGAAGATTTTTTAAGAATTCCTTCATTTCTGTATAGTGCAAGTAGCCCCCATTCACCAGAGCCACATTTTTTGACGGATCAAAATTTCACGAACAATTTTTGAAAAGGGTCACCCAAGGAACATATCTGTGAAATTATTTCAAAATCCGACCACCGGTTTCAGAGGAGAAGATTTTTAAAGAATTCCTTCATTTCTGTATAGTGCAAGTAGCCCCCATTCACCAGAGCCACATTTTTTGACGGATCAAAATTTCACGAACAATTTTTGAAAAGGGTCACCCAAGGAACATATCTGTGAAATTATTTCAAAATCCGACCAGCGGTTTCAGAGGAGAAGATTTTTAAAGAATTTGCTAAAAAATTCCATTTGGTTGCCATGGCAACCAGAGTTTTTGATGGAATCAAATTCTGTGAACAATTTTTAAAGAGGACCTCCCAAGGAACATTCCTGCCAAGTTTGGTCCAAATCCACCCAGCGGTTTAGGAGGAGTTGATGTTTAAAGAATTGTTGACGACGCACGACGGACGACGGACGACGCACGACGCACGACGGACGACGGACACCGGGTGATCCTAAAAGCTCCCCTTGAGCACGTTGTGCTCAGGTGAGCTAAAAATGACAAATTAAGTTTATTCAGATGAAAGGACAAATATTTTCAGATTTGAAGAAAAAGCTGGAATTCAGCATTTCCTTTTTTTTCGCATCCTCCTCAGGGTTGTAAAAAGACAGCATTATCAGGCAAAGGGTTAAACTACCTAAACTATTATCAAATATACAGATAAAACTGTGGTCATTATCTAGCATATCAAACAACAGGTTCTCTTTTACATGAAATCAGGTGAGTACAGGTAACCCATCAGCCCTTTATCGAATTAAATTTTTTTAGACTGGTCCAAACTGAAAGCACTTGCAGAAGACAAAATAAATGTAAGTCAAAAATGGAAATTTGTTTTCAGTAGGGTAGAAAATATCGTGAGAAAAGGAGAAAATGCTGGTTACAAGCATTTTCTCCTTTTCCCACAATCTTTTCATAAAGCTCATATCTCAGGGTTGTAAAAACCAGGGATTGTTTAATAAAGGGTTAAAATAAACCCTAAAATATATGACCATTTCTGTCTGGTCAAGCAGGAACCATGCAATTAACTCTTTACAAGACAATAACATGTTAAACTTATCCAAATCAAAGGCAATTTGCACACGAAAATAAGATGCTGCAGAAATCAAGGGATCTTCCTTTTAATGGTAATAGACATGTTAGAAAATAAGAAAACGTTGGTTAGCAGCATATTCTCCTTTTTTAAGAAAAGTTTTAAGACTGTATTTCCTCTCTATTTTTTAAAACAAGAGATGGTCTTGTAAAGTGTTGATTATGTATATCAATTTGGAGTAATGTTTTGATGATCAGAATTTATTTTATGCTTTCCGGTAGGATATCGAGAAATAGCAGTGAAAATATTTTTCGATCTTACACTGGTACCACCAGCGAAAATACTGATTTTCATGTTCTTGTTGCCTAGGTAAATTGCGTGTGCCTAACAACCAAAAGGGAAATATGACATCATATACCTTACATTTCTCGCGCTTGACGTAACATTGCTATGCGGGAGGGATACGCCACGGGGAATAAGGGAAAAGTGCTGCATTGAATTTTGACAAAGATCCTCCCAGAAAGGGATAAAATCATAAAAGCATAAAATAAATAGAATATTTGTTTTGTTTTTTTTTTCGGTGAAAGATCGAAATTTATTTCATCTCGTGAACACCATCGGTAATATTTTCACTCGTGGCTGCGCCACTCGTGAAAATATTACCGATGGTGTCCACTCAATGAAATAAATTTGAGCCACGAGTGAGAATATTACCAATGAAGTTCACGAGATGAAATAAATTTTGATCTTTCACCGAAAAAAAAAAAAAAAAATCCTCTAAATATTCAAACTCCAAACTACTTTTTCTGTCCTATATAAAATCTATGGGAAAATGTACATGGGAAAGATATTTACTATGACATGTATAACAAAGGTCAGACAGGTATTTTAAGTTAACCCTTTCGCAGTTATTGGCAAGATTTATAATGAGCTTTTGAAACCTGCATATATCAAGATTTGAGAGCAGAGAATCTGCAGTTTGGTCTACAATTCACACTGTTCATATCTGAAGTCTGAACTATGACCAAAATGTCTCCTCCTTTCTTGCAAAACAATAAAAATCATCTTTTTAACTCTTTACCACAAAAGAAAATTTTACACTGGTCCAAATTGAAAGCATTTGCAGATGACAAAATAAAGGTGATTGAAAAATTGAAATTTGATCTGGGATGGGTAGAAAAAACTGTGGGAAAAAGGAGAAAATGCTGGTTACCAGCATTTTCTCCTTTACCCAGAATGTCTTCAAAAGGCTTCTTTCTCAGGCTAGTTAAAAGTCATGATTGTGTGGTAAAGAGTTAACCCTTTACTCCACAGATACTCATTTCTACGCATTACTTGTAGAAGCCTTTGGAAAACATTGTGGCAAAAGGTGAAATTGCTTGTCACGAGCAATTTCACCTTTGTCACAATGTTTTCTATGCTATCAAAAGGTGTCATATACACATAAAAAACGGCTTCATCCTTGATGTTATTAAGGGTCAATTAGAGATACATGTACCATAGAAATGCCTTACGGGGTAAAGGGTGAACCGCAAAAGGGTTACAACAATAAGGGGGAGTAATCCAGCAAAAAGTACCACAAGGATTTTTATCATCCCAAAAGAACTAACACCCATGAAGAGTTTCTAGCCTTTGTCTTCATTGGAAAGAAATATCCAACTTAGGAACAAAGATGTTTATCAGTCCTAAAGAACCACCACCAAAGAAGATGTTTCTAGCCTTTGACTTCACTGGGAAGAGATATCCATTTACATTTAATAATCCCACAAGTCAGTTTTACCTCCGTTACATTTGGGGAACTGAGCTCAGTTGAGCTCACAGTCACAGCCTGTTGAGTGACAGAGCTTTGTGAAGTTTGATATGTAACAGTTGTTGTTGTTGTTGTTGTTGTCAATGTTGTTATTGTTGATACATGCAGTGTTGTTGATTCCTTTATCAATTATATAAGTCAAAGATCCCTTACTAATAGTTACTCTTACGAACAAAGTCCATAACAAAGAAAGAAATGAATAAATGCATGGCAGAAATAAGGGACCGGGTGGGATTCGAACCCCAGAACTCCCAGACAAAAAGCAAATACATGTACCTTAACCACTGAGCCAAAGAGATAGCTCCCTGATGCAGTAGTCAGGTATTATATTTAAATTGGGTTGAAGCCATGCAGGAAGGAGTGGTCTCCCGTAACACACCCCCTCTTAAAGTCATCATTTATTGATGACTCAAAGTCTTTTTAGGCAGAATGTCTGTTTTTGGACAACAAATGGGATTAAAGGCTCAATGGCCAATCCCGGACGAGGCCCCCCACCCCATCTTACGAACAAAGTCTGTAACAAAGAAACAAATTAATAAATGCATGGCACAAATAAGGGACCAGACAGGATTCAAACCCCAGAACTCCAGAACAAAAGGCCAATTCCTGACTACTGCGTCAAGGAGATATCTCTGGCTCAATGGTTAGGGTATTGGCATTTCATCCATGAGTTCTGTGTGGTTCGAATCCCGCCTGGTCCCTTATTTCTGCCATGCATTTAGTCATTGTTTCTTTGTTACGGGCTTTGTTCATAAGATTTCACATTAATTAATTGAGGTGAAAAGAATAAAACTTGTGTAGCTTGCCTCAAAATTCTCAAATATAACTTGTCATCTGTCTAAGTATACTGTATTTATAGATGTTTTCTAAATGTTAGGTGCAAGAGTACCCAAACCAGAAGGCTGGAGAACCCTTAACTCTTTACCAAATGACAAAATTTTAGACTGGTCCAAAGTGAAAGCATTTGCAGACGACAAAATGAATGTGACTAAGGAATTGAAATTTGTTTTAGGAAGGGATGAAAACATTGTGGGAAATGGAGAAAATGCTGGTTACCAGCATTTTCTCCTTTTCCCACAATGTTTTCAAAAGGTTTCTGTGGGTGTTAAAAGTCGGGATTGTGTGGTAGAGGGTTAAAATAATTTTGACAGTTATCATACTTTTTCAGTATAGAGTTCTTACTGGGAAAGCAGCTTTATCTGTGTAGTTGCTTATCCAGTAAAAAATGCAACTCAAAAAAGGAGGATAACTGTGTCAAGACTATTTCGAGGATTGCCTGGCCTTCTTATATGGGTATCTCTTTGTAATATTTCAACTAGCGCAAGTTTAACCCATTACCACACAATCCCTACTTTAGAGGACCCTGAGAAAGAAGCCTTTAAAAAACATTGTGGGAAAAGGAGAAAATGCTGGTAACCAGCATTTTCTCCTTTTCCCACTATGTTTTCTACCCTTCACAAAATAAATTTCAATTTTCAGTCACTTTTACTTTGTCATCTGAAAATGCTTTTGATTTCGACAAACCTAAAATTCTGTCGGTTGGTAATGAGTCAAAGTGAATATCTTGTGTGATGGAAGAGATATGAGAAAATAAACTTTTTGGGCAACAACAACAACAGGGCTATGGTAACATCTCTACTATTTTTGCCCAAAGTGTTTAACTCGGTCCTATGCTGAATGACAAATCTTAGACCATTTCAAACTGACAGCATCTGCACCTGACAAATTTGAAAGTGGTACAAATGAACTTAAGTTCTTTGACAGGTTTCAAAACAATATTTTCAAAAGCCCGTTCCTCAGTGCTGTGAAAACACAGGACTCTTTGGTACAGGATTAACTCTTTACTACACAATCCGTTTTGCACGACCTTTTCACGACCATGAGAAAGAGGCCTTTTGAAAACATTGTGGGAATAGGAGAAAATGCTAGTAACCAGCATTTTCTCCTTTTCCCACAATGTTTTCTACCCTGCAGGAAACAAATTTCAAATTTTGAGTTACATTTATTTTGTCTTCTGCAAGTGCTTTCAATTTGGACCAGTCTAAAATTTACTGCAATTGGTAAAGAGTTTACAATCTCCCTTACTGATCTAAGCATAATGCTCTAAAGTTTGACACAACAAATACAAAATGATTTGAACGTCATTTACAAATCAATCTAATCTTTATATTTTGAAAAAAGAATCTGACACATTGCAAAGACTTCATTCTCTACAAGTTTCACAGCAGTTCAACATCACTGAATATTAGTGAAGAAATGCAGATTTAGTATTGCAGTAAAAGACAGCAGAATTCCAACATGACGATTCTTACCCCTTCTGTTTGTCCACCAGGTACAGTAGTGGGTGGGGTAGGTTGTACAAGATTGATTGGGTTGCCTTCTGTACCATACAGAATAAGTGACCATTTTAAGAGATCATTTGTTGACTGAGTACCTGCAGGTTAAAAAAAAAAATTCCTTTTTAATATTTATGTAAGAAATCCAATATAATTAATCATAAACAATTTCTCTCTTCTTTCTACTATCTACATCAACAAAAAACTCTGCCATTTGCTTTATTTGCAACTTTTGAATACATGTGAGCCATACTCTGTGAAAAGGGGGTTTAGTGCATTTGCAAAAATTATCCACCCATGTCAACCTCCGCAGTCATTTTTATGCATGTCAATGGACCAGTGTTCTTAATGATTTAGGTATTTTGTTACATACAATGATTATCAGCATTTTCTTCTTTTCCTACAATGTTTTCAGCAGCCTACTCCCTTGGGGGTGTTAAAACATGGGATTGTATGAGAAAGGGTTCACTCATTACTAAACAACAAGATTTCAGGCTTGTCAAAATAGACAGCATTTGCAGATGACAAAAGTGACTGAAAATTTGAAATTTGTTTTGCATAGGGTAGAAAACATTGTGGTTACCAGCATTTTCTCCTTTTCCCACAATGTTTTCTAAAGGCTTCATTAGCAGGGTCGTCAATAGAAGGGATTGTGTGGTAATGGGTTAAATGGTATAATGATAATATATGAAAAGCATTTTATCACATAACCTCCCTTGTTTTCAGTATAATACACTCATTACAATTTTTTTTATGTTATACACATTTGATATTACATTTGTGTGACATCATTTTTGACATCTTTTTGTACACATTTCATACAAGTGAATGGGTCTCATGGAAAATACCGCGGGTGCATTTATAAAATGTTTTTGCATCATCTGATCTATATTTTAGTAAATATTGTTATGTGATAAAAAGAATCTGACATTTATGGGCATTTGAGATCAGATTTTATCAAACTTGTAAAGGAAAATGTTATTAAGCTCGCCAAAGGCTCGCTGATTAACATTTCCCTAGACTCGTTTTAAAAAAAAAAAAATCTTATCTCAAAAGCCAAAGGCTCCATTAACCCATTACCACTCAATCCCTACTTTTGACGACCCTGAGGAAGAAGCCTTTAGAAAACATTGTGGGAAAAGGAGAAAATGCTGGTAACCAGCATTTTCTCCTTTTACCACAATGTTTTCTACCCTTCACAAAAGAAATTTCAAATTTTTAGTCACTTTTATTCTGTTGTCTGTAGATGCTTTCCATTTGGACCAGTCTAAAATATTGTCATGTGGTAATGAGTTAACCAAACAACAATATTTTAGGCTTGTCCAAATTAAGAGCATTTGCAGACAATACAATAAAAGTGACTGAAAATTTGAAATTTGTTTTGTGAAGAGCAGAAAACAATTTGGGAAAAGGTGAAAATGTTGGTTACCAGCATTTTCTCCTTTTCCCACAATGTTTTCTAAAGGCTTCTTTCTCAGGGTCGTCACAGTAGGGATTGTGTGGCAATGGGTTAAAAAAAATTATCTCAAAAGCCAACTCATGTCAGATACTATATGTACCTGCAAAGCTTCCACCATAGTAGCTACGACTGTTCTTGTGAACTTCTATATGCAGCTTCCAACGCCCAACTGGGTTTTCTCCCCAAAAGTGGACACTCAAAAAAGCCCAGTCTTTGAATCCTTTCAACCTATGAAATTTTTTTAAAAATATACAAACTGTGAAATCTGAACAATCAAACAAACATTCATTTACAGCTATTGCTTGTATTCCCATGTCTAGAGATATAAAACACCAGCAGGTCAGGGTCTTTATTCACCAACCATTCTAAAGATAAATCATAGTCTTATTATTCTTCTGAATTTTGTCATTGTGAAAGTAACAGAACTTCTGATTGGCTAAACCAATTAATTGGTTTAGCCAATCAGAAGTTCTGTTACTTTCACATTCAAAAAATCTTAAAGCACTAGACAAAGAATGCTCTTAAGAATGGTTGAATAAGGACCCTGGACTGCTTATACACGCCATAAGTAATGTTGCCGCACCATTTTCAATGAGGAAAAATCAGAACATATATTTTTTTTACCTTTACCGAAGTCAATATTCTCTAATGTGATCAACGTTTTTCTTTGTCTCTCTTACATTTCATTTGATTTATACAGACTTTCTTACATTTGCAAAGCTTGATTGCTTTTTATTTCCATATTTCCTCATACAGACAATTTTTTGTCTTGAAGCAGGGGACTTTTTGAAACATTGCTACAAAAACTTGATATAAGGATGGACTGCGTCATAGAAATTTATCGATGGTTTCCACCTAGAATTGGATACTGTGTAACTTGCATGTATAGGCCGCCAGCTTCACGTGATAATCGAGGCTGCAACAGAGAAGCCTACAGTTTCCTTTGTTTTCCTCAGTATATGCAGGGCAAAGGTCAAATATAGTCACATGACAGAGTGCATGATCATCATACAAATCTACTCAAGTGTATAACAGATATATAGAAAATCTTCAATTAAAAAAATCAGAAACGACGAATCTGTTTACAAGGAAGGCTACAACTCAGTGAAATGCATTTCTGCATATAACAGAAAGCAACACGCACCTTAACCCATTACCTCACAAGAAAATTTTGGACTGGTCCAAATTGAAAGCATTTGCAGACGACAAAATAAAGGTGATTGAAAAATAGAAATTTGTTCTGGGAAGGGTAGAAAACACTGTGGGAAAAGGAGAAAATGCTGGTTACCAGCATTTTCTCCTTTTCCCACAGTGTTTTCAAAAGGCTTCTTTCTCAGGGGCGTCAAAAGTAGGGATTGAGTGGTAATGGGTTAAAAAGACAAGAAAAATATAAATATGCAAAACGGCCATTAGATATAAATGAAATCCTGTTAAGAAAACAAGTAAAAAGCTTAAACCTACAGCAAGAAATGAGCTAGACTACAGATTAAAAAAAACCATCTATGTGGAAGTAAAATAATAACATACCTATCACTGTCATTTGGTCGCTGGGGTAAAATGGTGGACCTAGTCCCTGCTGGTGAGGTAAGATGGATGACAAGATCACCACGACGTTTGCTTTTGATGGTGAATTTGGCCTGCACATGTTCCAGGTAATTGACAGATTCATTGGTCCCAGCACAGGCTTCTGTATCAAGCATTTCTTCATAACCACTGTCAGGTATCACTCTACAGGTACAGAAATAGTATCAGAATCTTCAAAAGAATTAATTCTGAACCAAACAGCAAAACCTTTGCTTTGTCCAAACTGAAAGCATCTGTAGACAATTTAACTGTAAGTTATAACATGTTGTTTGTCTCTTATAAGAGTACAAAACAGTGTAGGATAGAATAAATTAGTGCTTTTCAGCAATTTCTTCCTTTCTTGCAATGTCTTTGAAAGCCTATTTTGTCTTTTATAGAGTAGAAAACTTTGTGGGAAAAGGAGAAATGGTGGTTACCAGGAATTTCTGGGTTTTTTTACAATGTTTTCAAAAGCCCTCTTTCTGAGCATCTTTAAAAAAGGGTTGTTCGGTAACAGGTTGATGGCAAGTACATACAAGACAGTTTCAAGACCATAGTTTATAGTTTTACCATAGTTTATAGTTTTACCATAGTTTATAGTTTTACCAAAGTTATCTGACGCAATCCCTATAAACCTGGGTAGCAAGGAGGGAAACGATGGTTAACCCATTACCAAACGACAATATTTTAGACTGGTCCAAATTGAAAACATTTGCAGACAACAAAATAAAAGAGACTGAAAATTTGAAATTTGTTTTGAAAAGGGTAGAAAACATTGTGGGAAAAGGAGAAAATGCTGGTTACCAGCATTTTCTCCTTTTCCCACAATGTTTTCTAAAGGCTTCTTTCTCAGGGGTGTCAAAAGTAGGGATTGTGTGGTAATGGGTTAATATTTGAGCAGCCCTCTGCCAAAATGGGGCTTAATGCATTTTTGAGATGTCTCATGGATCCCTTAAAACATTTTGTCTATGAACAGACTGGATCATGGTGTATTTCAGTCCTGAGACACATAGAAAATTTACAGAGCAAAAAATTCAGACCAGTGTCAGCCTGGACAGCATAGGCTGATATGAGCCGATACTTTAAAAAAAAAAAAATGGATGTATTAAGCTCCCTTTTCACAGAGCATGGCTCATTTCTTGTTGTACTCTGCTTGACATTCAATAATATCAATTTATAATTCTACATACTATCTTATTCCACAGTCAATGTAATGGCACCTTTTAGAATTTAGAATGGAAACTGAATAATTATGGCTCACAACAAATAACTTCATCAAACAATCCCTGGTTTTAAAATCCTGATGGAGACACCTTTTGAAAAACAATGTGGTAAAAGAAGAAAATGCTGGTTACCTGCATCTTCTTCTTTTCCCACAATGATTACTATGACAAGTTCAACAATTTCAGCTTCATTTAACCCATTACAGCACAATCCCTATTATTGACGACCCTGAGAAAGAAGCCTTTAGAAAACATTGTAGGTAAAGGAGAAAATGCTGGTAACCAGCATTTTCTTTTTTCCCCACAATGTTTTCTACCCTTCACAAAAGAAATTTCAAATTTTCAGTCACTTTTATTTTGTCGTCTGCAAATGTTTTTGATTCTGACAAGCCTAAAATATTGTTGCTTGGTAATGAGTTAAGTAGATGTTTGCAGTTGATTTCAAATTGAAAAAGTCCAAAATTTTGCTATGTGGTAGAGGGTAAAGTCCAAAAGGCAGGTAACCTACTCACTACATTATACATACAATGATCAAGGGAGGCCAGTAAGCCTCAGTTTACTTTCATACTGCTAGAAATCTCTAAAGCATACATACACTTCTTTGACGATCTCAGACTTGACTTCACATATATGTTGTTTTGGAACAGTTGTCCACTTTTCCGCTAGCTCTACCATGGCTGTAGCATCCATTAATCCATACCCATATCTCAAACTTACTAAAAATTCAAAATGGAAAAATGCATATACATGTACATTAACTCTTTACCACACAATCTCAAGTTTTAACGACCCTGAGGTAAAGGCTTTTTGAAAACATTGTTGGAAAAGGAGAAAATGCTGGTAACCAGCATTTTCTCCTTTCCCAATAATGTTTTTCTACTCTATCAAAGATAAATGCCATCATTTCAGTTACATTTAAATTGTCATCTGCCAATGTTATCATTTTAGACCAGTCTATTTTTTGTAGTGTGGTTAAGAGTAAACTCATTTCTGCCTGAAATAGAAGTCTTCCACTGAATGGTGTTATATGCCCCTTTTGTCTTATCACTGCAATATCATGGATATCCTCTGTGCCATTAAAGTTAGGCAAGGGCCCTGAAGTACCTTGCTCAAGGACACTCCAATGAAAATACATTAATCTTCAGTATGATCAAACCAAGGAATGCAGAGTTAAGATTCTCACAACTTAACCCATAACCACACAATCCCTAATTTTGACGACCCAGAGATAGAAGCCTTAAGAAAACATTCTGGAAAAAGGAGAAAATGCTAGTAACCAGCATTTTCTCCTTTTCCCACCATGTTTTCTACCCTGCAAAAGCAAATAGCCAATTTTCAGTCACTTTTATTTCATTTTCTGCAAATGCTCTTGATTTGGACAAGCCTAAAATAGTGTCGTTTGGTAAAGAGTTAACCAGTTATTGTCAAATTCTATAATTATGCATTATCGTTAGAGAGCAGTCATGAATCAAGATTTTGCTCAGAATGAGCAAGTTTGGAAAAAGGAGTAATGAATCTTCTGGTAACCAGCATTTTCTCCCTTTTCAACAGTGTTTTCCACTCCATTGAAGACAAATTCCATCAAATGAACAACAATGCTTTCAGACTGAACAGGTCCAAGATTTTAAAATGTGTTTAGGAGTAACAAAGAGTTTTAACATGTCTACTGCAAGACCAAACAAAAAACAAAATGCTCTATTTGAAAAGCAGCACTAACCTTTTCTACCAACACCATTTGTAACCCACTCTCCATCAGGTAATGGTCTGGCAGTCATCAAAGTGATATACTGGACATCTCTCCAGGTCAAGGAAGGGCTACAAAATTACAATACATGTAAACCATTACAGAATGATTAAAATACAATGTACAGCCACAAGATTAGTTTGAAGTCACAGCTCATCCAACAAAAACAAAATAACTTGTGTTTGAGGTGAAGTATCTACTTTCAGAAGCCCTCTATGTTCATAGATAACTCTTTCCAAAATCACAAAATTTTAGACTCTTCCAAATTGAGTTATTGAAAGTTGTCATTGTACTGTGAAGGTTTAACAGCTAATGAACAGAAACATTTACTCCCGACATTGCTGCAGCAAGAAAACTGTCCATCCTTGCAAAGTCCCTCTCCTCAAACCAAATATGATTTATTTCGTAAAAGGTAAATTACTTGCAACAATCATATACTAATTCTTTCTCACTGTGGTGTTACATGTTAATGTTTCAAACCTAAGTCATTATCTATACTTTACCACGGCATTTTTCAACTTGTCAAATTAATCCACCTCCCCTTTCCCCATTTATTGGGCTACAGTGACTTAATACTTACTTCACTTCAAGAGTGAGAGCTACAATGCCAGCTGCCAGTGGGGCTGATGCTGAGGTGCCTGTATGTGCCTCTGTACATTTGTTGTGCAGATCTACAGTTATCTGAATAATAAAGGTAAATTTGTCTTAGTGCTGAAGGCAAAACTACTCTGAAACAAAGGTAACTTTCAGTATTAAAATTTCTTTTTTTTTCAAAAATCTGCATGAAGCCATTACAAAACAATTTCAGGTTTATACAATGTTTTTTGAAAACATTATGGGAAAAGGAGTAAATGCTGGTAACTGGCATTTACTCTTTTTCCCATAATGTTTGGGTCCTTTCAAAGACAACTTACATCATTGTCGGTATTGTGCTGTAAGGTATTAAAGTGCCCGTCAAACTATAGTTGCCTTCACCACCAGTGTAGGTCAAGATAAGAGCAGGCAAGATAAGACCACATAGTACATGCGGTCTGATCTTTGATCTAATTTTTCCCCTATATTGAAATACTACAGACAAAACTGTAGATCAAAGATCAGACTGCACATTCTGTGGAGTCTGATCTTGATATTCACTGGCCACAGAAGCTCCTGGTGTTGTCTATGGTATGAAAAGAGTTAACAGACAAAAAAGTAATTGACAGAGAAGCCTATCACAATTACCTATGAACAGAACATAATGGTTGTATGAAATAATAATGGAATGATATGACAGCTTGCTGAGAATTTCGTGACATTAGTTCAGAAAAAATCTGACCCTTTCCTTCTCCAACCCTAACAGCATTAACTCTTTTCCAAGTAACAAAATTTTAGACTGGTCCAAATAGAAAGCATTTGCAGACAACACTTTAGATTTATCTGAAATGATTATAAGTGTCTGTGAAAGTGTAGAAAACCTTGTGGGAAAAGGAGAAAACACTGGTTACCAGCATTTTCTCCTTTTCCCACAAGGTTTTCAAAAGGCTATTTCCTCAGGGTTGTTAAAACTTGGAATTATAATCATGATAAAGAGTTCACCATTTATCACACAATCCCAAGCTTTAACATTCCCAAGAAAGAAAACTTTTGCAAACAAAGTGGAAAAAGGAGAAAATATTGGTAACTTGCCTTCTCTCCTTTTCCAACAATGTTTTCTAGACTTTCAGAGACAAATATCAAGCATTTGAGCAATAATAAATTTGCCTGTTAAAGCTGTCAATTTGGAAATGTCCAAAATTTTGTTGTATGGTAAAGAGCAAAATAAGTAAAAGGGACAGCTTGCAGGTCTTGTGCAAGCTGACCAGGATGATACTTATTTATAGGTGTACCAAACCGCCTTTTCCAAGAACGAGGATCAAATACATTATATAACCTGTTGACAATGCTTTATCTATTGCAGTACTTTTAGAAAAAGAGTCTCTCTAGCCCACTTCAGATGTATGTATCAAGAGATAATAAAGTTTAAAAAAAAAAAGGAAAATTTCCACATTAATCTACCCCACCTGTACGACCAATACATGTACCTCAACCCTTTACCACACAGTGCCAACTAAATTGGAAAAAAAAACTTTTGAAAACATTGTGGGAAAAGAAGAAAATGCTGGTAAGCAGCATTAATTTTTCTCCTTTTCCGACTGTTTTCTACGCTGCTGGAAAAAAAATAGCAATTTTTTTATTTTTTCATCTCCAAATGCTTACAATTTGAACCTGTCTAAAATTTTGTCCTGTGGTAAAAAGTAAAAGCACCTCAAAACCAGACTGTTCTAATATAGAATCAGTAAATTTTCTCTTTTTTTTTTGAAACAACCAGTGTACATTTTTCCCTTGGCTTTTGGCAAAACATATCACAATTGCAAATTATTATTTTCATATGAGAATCCAAACAGACAAGTGAATGAAAACTACAATAGTATCAGAAATCTATAGCATTTTTTTTTTTTAATGTCTTTTGGCCTCTTCTACCTCATATCATAATGTATTGCACAGGAAAAAAATCAAATCAAATCAAATAACATGTAATTAATTGTTGATCTGGTTTCAAGGTGCTTCAATTCTGAAAAAAACCCTCTTCCCTTACACTGCAAGGAAAATCAAAACCACATCTGTAAAATGAAAAGTAAGAACACGCCATATTAACCCATTACCACACAATCTCTACTTTTGACGCCCCTGGAAAAGAAGCCTTTTGAAAACACTGTAGGAAAAGGAGAAAATGCTGGTAACCAGCATTTTCTCCTTTTCCCACAGTGTTTTCTCCCTTTCCCAGATCAAATTTCAATTTTCAGTCACCTGTATTTTGTCGTCTGCAAATGCTTTCAATTTGAACCAGTCTAAAATTTTGTCGTGTGGTAAGGGGTTAAAGAAACAAAGGAATGGAGCATTTCTAGCACAATGAACCTATCAGCAAACACCCAATTCTCCATCAAACCTTTGGTACAAAGAAAAAAAAAAATCATAAAAAAGGTTTCTTTTGCCTCTTATTTTGTTAAAATGATGTAGAAAAAGGTGTGAGAAAAACATACTGTGATTGCAATAAGACAGTGTTCCTTTTCTAAATTTGATTTTCAAATACACTTGTATCTTGTACCCTTCCGTACTATACTAACATCCTCATTTGAACATTTCATTTGTCATCTACAAATGCTTTCAATTCTAACCAAACTGAAATGTTGTTGTCTGGCAAAGAATTAATTTTACCTCTTTACCAAACCAAATTTTCTCCTGTTTTCTATTGTTCAAGAACAAATTTCATATTTTTGAGTCACACTAACTTTGTGGTCTGCATAATTTTAATGCTATCAATTACGACCAGTATCTTGATCTTGGGTCTACCCTGCCTGATATTTCCAGACAATTTTTGTTTACTGTTTCTGATGAAAGAAGTTCTTGATAGTGTACAAAACATTGTTGGAAAAGGAGAAAATACTACTTACCAGCATTTTGTCTTTTTCCAACAATATTTTCAGAAGCCTTCTTTCTCAGGATCATTAAGAGCTATTATTGTTTGGCAAAGGCTAATCAATGGAATTACTGGTAAATAATTAACTAATTCAGTGCGATATTAAAGTGCTGTTTCATGTGTACATTATGTATTTGTATGTTATTTTGTACACTAGTCAAGATTGGTATAATTTCTTAGAGTCAAGTGAGTAATAATGTGTGCTTCATACAGTCAAACCTGTTTTGAACAGCACTTCATCAAAACAGTATGATGGCCTCTAAAGACAGGAGGCCGCATAGTGCAGGTAATGCATACTGCAGAGCATACTCCTGCAGTTTTCTGCAGCACATTTGACATGTATTATGCTTCCACCTGTATTACAGAATCTGTACAAGACATTTTTAGTGGCCCTTTAACCCATTACCACACAATCCCTACTTTTGACGAACCTGAGAAAGAAGCCTTTAGAAAACATTGTTGGAAAAGGAAAAAATGCTGGTAAGCAGCATTTTCTCCTTTTCCCACAATGATTTCTACCCTTCTTGAAACAAATTTCAAATTTTCAGTCACTTTTATTTTGTCGTCTGCAAATGCTTTCAATTTGAACAAGCCTAAAATATTGTCGTTTGGTAATGAGTTTAACAGGTTTGACTGTATTTATGACAGAGAGACAGAAGAAGTTCTTTAGTTCTGTTTACAAATAAATCTTTGTTATGTTTTCTATCTACACAGTTATCTAAAGACTTCCTGAAAAAGAGACAATTTTAACCCTTTACCAGACAATCCCTTGTTTTTACGACCCTGAGGAAGAAGCCTTTTGAAAACATTGTGGGAAAAGGAGAAAATGCTGGTAAGCAGCATTTTCTCCTTTTCCCACAATTGTTTTCCACCCTCCCTAGAGAACAAATTTCAACTTTTAAGCCACAATAAGTTTGTTGTCTGCAAATGCTTTCAATTTGGACCAGTCTAAAATTTTGTTGCTTGGTAAAGAGTTAAAGACATCCTCACAAAATATGGATGTCATCATGAATGCATCTTCGCAAGCCAAGGCTGACGATTCACTGGGCTACCGGTACTCTACCCTTGGCTGATTGAGCTTGATTTTTACAGTCCCCCGATACGCTTTTTCATTGGGTGCTGCTAGCTGTAACTGCAACGAATGAAATCGCTCGGAGCATTTCATCTTTGATAAAAATAGAACAAGGTCGCTACCTTTCGGATGGAAGGTAAACATGGAAACCCATGTGATGTCTGCTTATCGCTTCATGTGTATTTGTAAGCTGTTTGTAAAACGACATTTCATTTGCTTTTAGAAATATGATGTAAAGAGGGGTAATTACCAGCATCCAATAGAGGGCGCATCACAGGAATCTCAAAATCGGGCTCAATCAGCCAAGGTAAGATCCACATAGAGATAGTAACCTTGGCTCACGAAGATGTCATGAATCATGCAAAGGAGAGATTTCTTGTGACATTAAAAGTCTCTTTTTACAAACTTTGACACTTTTTTTTGAAAAAGGACTTTTGCAAAAATGGAACATGAATGTCTTTTGCAGGAAGTAATGAGCTGTCTATTGAGTGCAGAGGTCAAGTTGTTTGTACATGAAGAAATTGATAATTAGACAGAGCAGCATTATTTTTGGTATTAATCCCATTTTCATATCATTTAATTCCATTTTGAGAGAATTATTCACACAAGGATAAAACAAGAGCTCTGCAAGCAGATACCTATCCTAGGCTGCGAGTGCTTTTCACAGGAAAGTCTAACAAAGGGGCAAAGGCATGTCAAAAAACAGTCTGCTGTTTACCTGCCTAACTCTTTGAAATAGTGGAAAACATTGTGGGAAAAGGAGAAAATGCTGGTTACCAGCATTTTCTCCTTTGCCCACAATGTTTTCTAGAGGCTTCTCTCTGAGGGTCAACAAAAGTAGAGATTGTGTGCTAATGGGTTAAAAATTGGCAAGTAGACCAGTCCTAGTTTGAAGTCAGTATCTTCACAGATATGAGAAAATGTCAAAGTCTTTGTTTTGCACAACAACACAGACACAGGACTAGAACATTACATCTAATTTTTTCCTCAAAAACAGCACTGCTATTAGTTTCTGTTATTTTTTTCCACTTATCCCTTATCATACCAGTCCTCTTTATCACTACCAGTATATTAGTAAAAAGATTTTAATAAGGAGAAAACTTGCGATGTAGGCTTTTTCATAACTGTTATTAATTGTCTATGGGTAGATTTAAAGGTGGCCCTTCAGATTTTGGGATGAAAATTTTACAAAAATGCAAAAAAATCATCCTTATACTCCCAAAGCCTTTTAATTTGCGTTCATAAAACCCCAGTAGTCAAAAACCATCAGACAACATGGGAAATCAGAGATTTACTACCGCCCAGGTTGACACCAACGGGAGACAGGTTTTTTAGATGATCAATTCGCTTATTTACATACAGGAATACACAGACGAAGTTTAAAACATAACGTCCGAAGGAGACATTATGGAAAATAATTATTACATGTTTGATATGTAATTTATCGATTTTTGGTGCGAAATCTAAAAGTACTTTTAGAGGCTACATAGCCTTTTATGGGAACACCATCAAAAAAAATTTTTTTGTAATTTTATGTGGCATAATTATTGATGATTTGTATTACTATTTCATATAAATTTCAGCGATATATACATTTTTTAATTTGGTAACACTATGGTCACAATGTGAAACTGCCGTCTGCCGATTTTTAGACATCGGTGGAGTCTTAAAATTACATGCCGCCGGCCGATTTTTTACAAATCGGTGAGAGTGGTCATAAATAACTGCCAGTAAAAGGCCGCCTGGCGGGTTCCGGGCGGCGGCAGGCAGTTTCTTAAGTTCGAGGGATGTGGGGTGTCATCAGGGTGTCGGCCGGTGGCAGTTAGGCGACAGTCCGGCAGCCGTCAGATTTTACCTGCCACCGCCCGGCGGCCTGGCGGACACCGACCATTTACAACTGACACCGGCGGGCGATCGGGCGTTCGAACTGCCACCGACAGGCGCCCGCCCAATAATCTGACGGCGGCAGGCTGGTTTACGGGGGATATATATAGCTAGATTGCTCTCGTATCACTACAAAGTGTTCATCATTATTATCAACCACAAGATAAATAGGTTTTCTTTCAATAGCAATCAAAATACCATTATGATTTTTTATTACGTAATCAACCTGTAACTGTGTACCTGAAATTTTGGAGAGGAACACTATAAGCTTAGCTTTCGTTCTGATCCATTTCGTCAGTTATTGTTTGTTAATTTGTTGATTTGTCTTTAGATCTTTGTATTTATATATAATTGATGAATAAAATATGTTTAAACTTTTTTAAGATAAATAGGTCTAATTTTTGAGAAATTTTTCCTTCCGACAAGTTGCCCCCTAAAGGCAAGGGGCAAGACAAGGCGCCAGCACCGAAGCGCAAGAGACCAGAGCCCAACCCAGCAATATGCAAGTCTCTGAGTCGCCCTGGTGCTGTTAGAATCGCCATGACGACAATTTCTTATTCTGAATAGCCTCGGATTTATATTCAGGGGCCCGGGAGTCTCCACTCGGCAGATCGGTATCCTGCCACCTACCAACACCGACAGCCGCCTTCCATCTGCTTTTCAATTTCCGCCCTGCCGTCGGCAGATATTTTGAAATCGCACGGTAGCATGTCGGTAGCATAACGGTAGCAGGCCGGATGCTGGAGAGTGGCAGTTAGTTCCTACCGATCGCCGGCCGGAGATTGAAGGCCCTCGAACCCCGTGACGACCGAGTAAAAATCGCGCTGCCGCCTGTCTGCCGCTTGAATGCCGCCGCACGACCACGAAATGCGCCGGCCGGCGCCCTGACGACAGCCATAATTGGAAAAAATCGGCCGGTGGCAGTCAGAATTTTAACTTTTTCTTAAAACTTCAGCGGCGTCCTAGCGGCGTCTAAAATGCCGCCTGCCGCCTGCCGATTGTGCCTGCCACCGAGCTGCCACCGGGCTGCCACCGGCCGAATTTGAGTGAAAACTGGCAGTTACCACGCCGGCAGGCGGCATTTACTGATTTGTGACCGTACTATAAGATGTAAAAATTCTAAATACCCACCTTTAAAATTGATTGGGTAGACAAACAATTTTATTATTTTGCCTTTATTTGATTAATCTCTCAAAAACAAGCCTATAGTTTCAGTCATTAAATGTTTCCTGTATTGGAAAAAACTGCCCAGTGTTTCATTAAGTATTTCAATACAGAACAGAATGGAACAGAACAGAACTTCATTGTTTCAACTTGAACGACATGGCAGTTCATCGTTAAATACAAATGACAAAAATTTTGACAAATTGTTTTATTCACTCACCAATTAACCCTTTACTCCATAGATACTCATTTCTACGCATTGCTTGTTGGAGCCTTTGGAAAACATTGTGGCAAAAGGTGAAATTGCTCGTGACGAGCAATTTCACCTTTTGTCACAATGTTTTCTATGCTATGGAAAGGTGTCATATACACATAAGAAACAGCATCATCCTTGCTGTTATTTAGGGTCAGTTAGAGATACAATAGAAATGCTTTATGGAAAAAAGGCTTTCAAAGGCCACTTGTTGTAATTTTGTTACATAAAACTCCATTATGTACTATAACCGAATTCAGAATTGCCTTATTAAAAGCATAGAGTCCCAGAGCCGTATTGATACTTTATATTTCTTCCTTTTCAAGCACAATTTTAGGTTGATTATATATGTTTGTGTATGCTTATATATGTCTTTGTGTGTGTATGATTTAGATACTGTACGCAAATACAAGTTGATTGCATTATTTGCGGAATTTTTAAGCGGTCTGCTGCATATTAGTTTTCAAGTCTGCAAGTCTCATATAAGATTTAACACTTTTTGATGACTACTGCATATTTGTTTCATATTAACAACACATTAATTCCATTTGATCTCCATTTATGTCTGCATGAACTTTTCACTCTGAGTGAACAAGCATGCATATATAGGGGAAAATTGAATTTTAAAACCTCCGATTCAATGTGTTACTTTATTAGATCAAACCAAACTAAAGTAAATTTAAATCCCAACATTTCAGATAAAACAAATATTATCAAAATTCACTTATTTTTCTTTTCCTTTCAAAATATATTATGTCATTGTTGCATGTATGCTTTTTGGTCATTTGTATAATAACAATGAACTGCTATGTAGTTTAAGTTGAAACAATAAAGTTCTGTTCTATTCTGTATTCAAATACAATCTGTACAATCTGTATAATAATGATGAACTGCTATGTAGTTCAAGTTGAAACAATAAAGTTCTGTTCTGTTCTGTATTCAAATACAATCTGTACAATTCAATCAGGTAAAAAATCTTTCTTTGGACTATGTTGTGATGTCACAGTTATCAACACCAACTTTTATCAATATTTCATTTCAGAAAAAGTGTTTTTTAACTCTTTACAATAAGACAAACTTTTAGCAAGTCCAAATTGAAAGCAATTGCAGACCAAAATCTAAATGTGGCAATAATTACAAGATATGGCTATCAAAGAGTAATAAAAATTGTGGGAAAAGCGAAAAATGCTGGTTACCAGCATTTTCTCCTTTTCCCAAAATATTTTCAAAAGTTTTTCTCACCTGGGTCGTTAAAACTCCTGATAGTGTGGCAAAGAATAAAATTGATTGCATTAACCCTTTACCCCATAAGGCCTTTCTACGGTATCTCTAATTGACCCTACATAACAGCAAGGATGAAGCTGTTTCTTATGTGTATATGACACCTTTTGATAACGTAGAAAACATTGTGGCAAAAGGTGAAATTGCTCGTCACGAGCAATTTCACCTTTTGTCACAATGTTTTCCAAAGGCTCCTACAAGCAATGCGTAGAAATGAGTATCTATGGAGTAAAGGGTTAAATAAGACTCTGAAGATTGATTTCTTAGCAGAACCAATGAATTTCAGCATCAGGCAATAAAAAGAAGCACTAATTTTTATGTCTGGTCTCCATCATCAATTCTTGTCCAAAGTCAATTTCTCTGAGGAAATTTAAGTAGATAATGGAGTGAATAATTACAGTATGAAACAGTCGGATCAGGACAGCTTGATAATCTTTTCCTTCAACCAGCCATTTTTTTCCGCACAATAGCACTAGACATTCCAACATGTTATTGTAATGGAGGCTTTTGCTCATAATTAGTATTTCTTTTCTTTTCATTTGGTACAAGTTTCTGTCAGTTGTCCAGTCATTCAAGTTTGATTAGTGAAAAAGACTTTCAATAAGAGTTGGATAAAACCTGCACAAAAAGTATGCTTAGCCAGCTAATCCACATTTCACAGCTCAAAAGTGATGAACATAACTCTTAACCCTTAACGATAAATCTTAAGTTTTACAGACCCTAAAATTGGCAGCTTTTTAAAACACTGTGGGACAAGGAGAAAATGCTGGTTACTAGTATTTATACTTTTCCTTACAATGTTTTCTTCCTTTTTAGAAAAAAATCTATCATTTGATTGGAGACTCATTTAGGTTGTTGTTTGCCATTGTTTTCAATTTAGTGAGGTCTAAAATTTGATACATGGATAAAGAGTTAATCTGCCAAATATATAAACATAATATTTTCCTCATATACTCAAAATCCCAAATTCTAAATTTCTCTCTAAAGAACACTATGCCACCCTTTGCTACAAGGGATTGATTTTTAGTAAAAATTCTACCTCAAAAAGGGGCATAACTGTGTCAAAAGTGCTTTGATGGCAACCATTCCTTATTATATAGGTTCTCCTTTTAATAGTGAACAACTTGTTCAAGTTTTAAGTAAACATCTGCAACAATGACAGAGATCTGACAAAACATCTCAGTTTTTGCATGACAACTATGCCTTGGCTACAATCATTCTTAAGAACACTCTTAGTCTCATTTTTCAGAATTTCATCAATGTGAAAGTAACAGAGCTTCTGATTGGCTAAACCATTTGGTTTAGCCAATCAGAAGTTTTGTTACTTTCACAGTCAGAAAATCTTGAAGTAAAAGAACGAGAATGCTCTTAAGAATGGTTGGTGAGTGCCCTGGATGCTTTCTTTGAAGAGAGGCAAGCTAAAAATTCCAGAGTATAATAAATTGCCCATATCAAGAAAAACTCTACGGTTTTGTAGTCTGGTAAAAAGTTAAAACATTACTTAAAAGGTAAGTTCTGAGTAGCCACAAAGGTAGTAAGATTTTAATTAAATGATGACAGTAAAGAAAATGCAAGAATCGACAGAAAAAAAAACAGCATTGCTGGGGCAAATTTGTTTCTGTTTAGTAGTTGACTGCTGCAAAGGTGTATGAAAGAGTTTCTTGTTTAAAAATGGAATGTTACTGTAACTTATATGTCTAAAGAGACTAGATAAGGCAATTAAGTTATCACACAGCATTAGTTGTTAAACTCTAGTAGATAGCAAACAAAGGATAAAATTCAGTGAGAGGGAAAAAAAGAATCCTTCACCCAGGTATGGTGACCAGATCATGTTACCATGGTAACTTACAACTTTCTTCTCACTTCCACTACCGCTGCTAAAAGTAGTGGCGAGGGTGGAGGCGCATTCCTCGAGGTAAAACGGCTTATGCATTCTCTGAGAAATGCCACTGATGCTAAGCGTGTAAATGCTATTCGTATAGCCATCACACGAGCATGAGTCGGTCATGCGCCCTCCATTTCCACTCGCCCAAACAAATATTGCTCCCTTGCCATTGCGACCCTGTGGATATCAAATATCAGTACATATTACAAAGCATGAATAGGCAAATGAATTTTAACTAAACTATTCCTATCTAATGCATCTCTGTGTTCATTTATGGACCACAAACAGGCATTTTATAAATTTTGAAAATTTGACAACTTCACCTTGGAGAAAATTTGCCCGACTTGTTAACCGTTTATCAAACAATAAAATTTTAGCCTGGTCCAAATTGAGAGCATTTACAGCTGACAATTTCAATGTGGCTCATGATGGCTCAAATGAGGAAGTCTTTCTTTGATAGAGTAGAAAACATTGTGGGAAAAGGAGAAAGTGCTGGCTACCAGCATTTTCTCCTTTTCCAACAATGTTTTCGAAAGGCCCCTTTCCCAGGGTTGCTAAAAGTCGGCATCATATGGTAAAGGGTTAAGAAGTATAGTTTAACATTTTACCAGACAATCCCATGTTTAAATGACCCTGGAGAAGTAAACATTTGAAAACACTGTAGGAAAAAGAGAAGTTTTGTCCTTTTCCCACAGTATTTTCTACTCTACAAAAGGCAAATTCAAGAAATTGAACAACATTATACTCTGGCATCTGCAAATGCTGTTGGTTCAAATTTCCCTTTTGGTGAAGATTTAATCCCTTTAAAAACAGTCATATAATCTAATGATCCTGAAGAAAACATTCTGGGAAAAGGAATAATTGCTGGTAACCTTTTTCCACAATCTTTTTCATCCTTCAAAGATCAATCATATCATAGAAGCTATATCTAATAGGCCATGTGCAAGTGTTTTCAATTCGAAAAAAGCCAAAGCGGTGTCCTTTAGAAAAGTATTAAGGAGGCTTCCCCTTCTGTCATTCCCAAAAATGAACACAGAAAATACATTTGACACAAAGTTGTACAGATCTATTTAAAGATACTTCACATATCCTGCTACATGCCAATGCAGGAATACGGCGACAACACCAATGCAACATGTATGTAACTTGCATATCTGGTTGACATAGCAACCCTAATACCTACGATTTGTTTTTCATTGTAGGTGCCGCTACTGTAGGTTGACGCTAGTGTTGAGGAACACTCCTCGAGATACCAGGGTTTTCGTCCATGCTGTGAAATACTACTGATGGACAATGTGTAAATACTGTTGGTGTAACCATCACAGCTACAACTATCCTTTGTGTTTCCGCCATTGCCCGAGGCCCAAACAAATATTGACCCTTTGCCATTACGCCCCTAAAAATAGGTCAAACTTCAAGCAACTCAATACAAAATAAAACAAATTCATTCAACTGAGTAATATCAAACACAAAGAGGCAAATATAAGTCTTTTGAAGCCGCTGGCTATTTTGTCAGATAAACAACACCAATATGGCCTGTAACATGTGAAAAGGAGTATTTGGACATTTGCTTAACCCTTTCCCAAATAAGCCCTTCTTTTTACGTGTCTGCAGTACAAGTCTTCTGAAAACACTGTGAGAAAAGGAGAAATTGCTCGAAACAAGCAACTTCTCCTTTTCCCACAGTGTTTTCTACCCATTTTGGAGAACTTTCTGCCATTTTCATCAAATTTGAAATTGTCGTCTGCAAACTCTTTGAGTTTGGAAGAGTCTAAAATTGTCATTTGGGAAAGGGCTAAAGTGTTGTCTCAAATCAGCCTGCACAATATGCACAGACTAATGCGAAACGACACTTTCCATTTTTATGTAATTTTCTGTTTTGCACAAGTCTATTGTAGCACAAAATATAATGTAGGCGTAAAATTGCCATCTCGGATTACCCTGTACAAGCTACACAGGCTGATCCAAGATGACACTTTACACACATGTCAAAATGCCCCTTTTCACGTATTGCAAGCCAAAATATGTTCAATAATTAGAAAGTAGTCATTACAACTGCATTCCCTATACCTTGGTTATCATCTGACTTGTATCTCTTTAACGCACATTGCCAACTTTTGATGACGATGGAAAAGAAAACATTTGAAAACATTGTGGGAAAAGGAGAAAATGATATTAGCTATCAATTTGTCCTTTTTTCCATAATGCTTTTTACCCTGTCAAAGCCACATTCCAATATTTGGACCACCAATAATTTGTAACCTGCAAATGCTTCCAATTTGGACAAGACTAAATTTTTAATGCTACTCGTAAAAAGCCGAGTCACATGAAATTTGACGTCTGCAAACACTCCCAGTATGATCATAAGTAAGGTTTGTTGTCTGATATAGAGCTATAATACAGACTATGAACTAGAGTCCAATAACCCTTACAGTGACAACTAGAATAACTATCACTAAAGGTGATAAATACCCCCGCACCTATATTTCATGTCATCAGGCCCATCAGAAGGAAATTTCACTTGGTCCGGCCAGTGTGGCGAGCGAAGCCATGCAAGGGGGTCTGGGGGCATGCTCCCCCGGAAAATTTTTGAGAATAAGACGCTCTCTGGTGCATTCTGGCGCATTTTTTGAGTTTTATATTACACATTTAAGCCATCCTGGGGGGGGTGGGGGTGGGGGGGGGGGGGGTTCCGGGGGCATGCTCCCCGGAAAAATTTCGAAAAACAAGACGCTCCCTGGTGCATTCTGGCGCATTTTTTTGAGGTTTATATTACGCATTTAAGCCATGCTAGGGGGGTCCCGGAAAAAATTTGAAAATAAGACGCTCTCTGGTGCATTCTGGCGCATTTTTTTAGGTTTATATTATGCAATTTTTTCGAAAATTGGTCTGGCCATTTTTTTCATTTTCGGCCGAAAATTTGGTCCGGCCATGGCCGGACCGCTTCCGACGGCCTTGGTCATAGGGGCAATAACTCATTAACTTTTCATAGAATTTTCACAAAAACTGTGTCTTGCTCATCTACAACTCCTAATGAACACTACTGCCAAGTTTAAAGTGAATCAGACAGAAACTGTAGGAGGAGTTATCGGGACAAACATTTTCAAGTCAAATCAGGGGCAATAACTCCTAATTCTTGATGGAAGTTTCACAAAATTTGAGTCTTGCACATCTACAACTCCAAATGGACACTTCTGCCAAGTATCAAGCGAATTGGACTTAAACTGTAGGAGGAGTTGTCCAGACTAGATTTTGTGGACAGATCGACCAACCGACAGGTTGATTCCAGTATACACCCCCACAAACTGCGGGGGTATAAATAAACCAAACTAGCATTTTCATACAAGGGAGAACACCCTTATAAGAGCAATAAAAACGTTGCTATGGGTCAGAATGTCTCAGCACAGTGGAAAATGTAGATTGAAAATCGGACATTTTGTCATCAGATGAAAAGCTAATGGCACAATCTCAATATGCGCTATACATTGCCATGATTTCTAGGCTTTTTTTTTTTTTCAGCTTAACCCTTTACTCTTAACCAAACAATCTCTGGTTTTTACGACCTTTAGATAGAAGCCTTTTGAAAACATTGTGGGAAAAGGAGAAAATGCTGGTTACCAGCATTTTCTCCTTTTCCCACAATGTTTTTTTCCATATTTCATTTTGTTGAGTATTGTTTATTTTGGCGTCTGCAAGTGCTTTCAGTTGGGACCTGTCTAAAATTTTGTTGTTTTATAAGGGGTAATTTTATCCATGTATACCTGTATACCTGTTAAATGCACTCTAATTCGAACAAAGAATCCCTATCAGGCCAATGACAAAGTCCTTACCATTTTAACCCCGTCAACAAAAGCTTTCTTGGCCAGGGCACCAGGACCATCCACTACTCTACCATCATCATCTGGTCCCCAGCTGGCAGAGTAAATGTCTATATGACTCCGATTATGACTTAAAGATGCAGCTTCCACTACGTCATACACATCTCCATCTAACATCCGAACACCTACAATAAACAGAGTACCAAGTCCTTCATCAAACAACTGCATGCTCTTGTAATCCTTGAAGAAGTAGGAAATTGAACACATTGAGGGAAAAGGAAAGAATATTGGTTATCAATATTTTTTTTTTTCTATTCCCACAAATCTGATCATTTGAGGCACATTCACAAGACATTTCAGTTTATACAAGTCTAAAGTTTGTTATCCAGTAAAGCATATGTGACCCATAATCAGGGGTATGCAATTTTGGAATTTTCCCACTTGCCCACGGACCAGTTGGACTGAATTTCCTTCTTGTCTGCATTTAAAGTTTACTTGTCCGTTTTCCCCCCACAACAATCGCATGTAGCAAGAGACCTCACACGGGGTCAATACATTTAGTTTGTACCTTGAAGATGTTTATTTCAACACTGGTAATGCAAAACTTGGAATAAATAGAGCATTTGAGGATCGTCATTGATGTAAATATGACATTTCCTTATCTGGTTTGGCTCAAAAATTCACTTGCCCGCGGACAAGTGCTCTGGAAAAATCCATTCATCTGCAGGCAGAAAGTCCCGAGTCAGGCAAGTTTGGCATAGGAATTCCACACCCCTGCCATAATGCTAGGAGGGATCATCTGGGAACTTCAAAAAGCCTCCACCCTGGTCAGACTGCTCAAGTTGCACAGGCTGACCAGGGTTGACACTTTTCACTTTTATGATATTTTCTGTATGAAAATTGATCATTCTACCTTGCTGTACAATCATTTTTTAACCAGCACCTGAAACTGACCTACACTATCATTGATCTGCTTTCATCTAATTGATGTACAGATTTTCCAGACTGTCCTTTTTTGCATGAGGGGTCACATATTTTGTTCTTAGAATTCTGAGAGCATGTTTCAACTCCTACTATAGCAGTGAGATTTTAAGAAAACAGAAGGGTCACCCCAATTCAAATGTACCATGATAACCCTTTACCCCATGAGGAATTTCTATGGTATCTCTAACTGACCGTAAATAACAGCAAGGATCAAGCCGCTTCTTTTGATAGCATAGAAAACATTGTGACAAAAGGTGAAATTGCTCGTCACGAGCAATTTCACCTTTTGCCACAATGTTTTCCAAAGGCTTCTACAAGCAATGTGTAGAAATGAGTATCTATTGAGTATAGGGTTAAAAGGCTAAAATTACCTCCTATTCTGGAATCATAAGCTACACCGATGACACATACAGAGTTGTTGGCCTTTGCAGACACTTCTCCAGCACACCTTGTTCCATGTCTGAAATTCACAGCATAAAACTACAGTAGAAAAAGTTAACTCTATCTATGCAAGTCCTTCTTTGAAATGGCCCATATCCATTTATGGAGTGCAACACGCAAAAAGGTGCATTCCGACATTTGCGTAAAGTGTCGTCCCGGATTAATCCCAGACAGCACTTTACGACTACATTAGATTTTGTACTACAGTAGACTTGTGTAAAACAGAAAATCATATAAAATCAGAAAGTTTCTTTTCCGATAAGCCTGTGCGGATTGCAAACGTCCGAATGACCTGTTTCGCGTGTTGTAAGCCTTATAAAGTAGCACGACTGATTATGACTTAACCCTTTACCACACAATGTCAACTTTTGACGCTCCTGAAAAAGAAGCCTTTTGAAAACAATGTGGGACAAGAAAATGCTGGTAACTCTATCAAAGAAAAATTACACCATTTGAGCCACAATGATATTGTCGTCTGCAAATGTTTTCAATTTGGACAAGCCTAAAATTTTGTCATTTGGTACAGAGTTAACTCTTTTAAGCACAAAATGACGACCTTTGACGACCCTCAAGTAGAAGCCTTTTGAAAACATAGTGGCAAAAGGAGAAAATGCTGGTAACCAGCATTTTCTCCTTTCCCCACAATGGTTTCCACCTTTTCCAAATCAAATTTCAGTTCTTCAATCACATTTTATTTTCTCATTTGCAAATGCTTTCAATTTGGACCAGTCTATAATTTTGTCATTTGGTAAAGTGTTACAGCCCCTAAGACTGCAAATTTTATCTTGAAGTAATGTCTACCCTAAGTGGAATAATTATGTTGAAAGTTAATTAAGGCTTGCAGACACAGCTCTTATCAGGTAATACTGCAAAGAATATTGGCATTCCTATGCCTTGTTTAGTCTAGCATTTTCATTATCAAGCTCTAAAAAGACCTTCCGCCAATTTGTATGACCAAGGCTCTTCAAATGAAATGCGAGAAGAAATGCACGCAAATAATTAATAAGTATAGACTCTTTACTCTCAACCGCACTGTCCCGACTTATAACAACCCTGAGATTGAAAGCTATATAAAACATTGTGGGAAAAGGAGAAAATGCTGGTAACCAGCATTTTCTCCTTTTCCAACAATGTTTTACACCCTGCTGGTAACAAATTTTGATTTTTGAGTTACATATATTTTGTTGTCTGCAAGTGCATTTAATTTGGACTGCTCTACACTTTTGTCATTTGGTAAGGAGTTAAACAAACAACAAATTTAAGACTGGTCCAAATTGAAAGCATCTGAAGATGACAAAATTAATCATAATGTGACTAAAAAATTTGAATTTGTTCAAGAAGGGTTGAAAACATTGGAGCGAAAAGAATAAATTGCTAGTTACCAGCATTTTCTCCCTTTTCCATGATGTTTACAAAAGGCTTCTATTTCAGGGTCATGAAAACCAATGAATGTTTGGAAAAGGGCTAACTTTTTACCACATGACGAAATTCCAGACTAGTCCAAATTAATAAGCCTTTGCAGACATCAACTTAGCTATTCCTCACATGGTGAGATTTGTCTCTGACTGTAAAAAATTGTGAGAAAAGGTAAAAAGGCTGGTTACCAGCATTTTTTCCATTTTTCACTCTTTTTTCCTATAGCATTTATCCAAGGGTCATTACAAACTTGGATTGGGTGGTTAACCCTTCCCAAACAAGCCCTTGTTTTTACGTGTCTGCAGTACAAGTCTTTTGAAAACACTGTGGGAAAAGGAGAAATTGCTCATAATGAGCAATTTCTCCTTTTCCCCCAGTGTTTTCTACCCATCTGGAGAACTTTCTGCCATTTTTATCAAATTTGAAATTGTCGTCTGCAAACTCTTTGACTTTTGAAGAGTCTAATATTTGTCGTTTGGGAAAGGGTTAAGAATAACTTAGTACTGCTTGCAGTAAACATTTCTCTCTGTATCTTTGGTCTTCTATAACAAACTGCTTGTTATGGCCTGCTAAAAGAGACCTAAATTCTAATAATGATTGATTTCTTTTTCCACGATGCTCAAAAAGCAGTTTGCCATCATCTTTTCCCATGTATTCATGCGTCAAATTTTAACTCCTATTGACTGTACCAATTTCACATGAATGATTTAGTTGAAACATGTTTCCAGATGAAAATAAAGGATAAAGAATGAAATATGTGTATTGATCTACACAATAAACTAATACATCAAAACTATTCATTTCTATTGTCATTTTATTGATCTTTGAGTCCCTTGACACATTGCAGGAGGAGTTGCATGCACAAGAAATTTGTATAACAAATCACATATGACTGGGAGTGACACAAAGTTTACCTTCAAGGACTACGACTCCTCACTTACTGGTAAAAATTGTGTAGTCAAAAATAACTGCTGACGCGAGAAGAGCACAGTTGCATACATTAACTCTTTACCAAACGACAAACTTTTAGACTGGTTCAAATTGAAAGCATTTGCAGACTACAAAATAAAGGTCACTGAAAAATTGAAATTTGTTCTGGGATGGGTTGAAAACACTGTGGGAAAAGGAGAAAATGCTGGTTACCAGCATTTTCTCCTTTTCCCACAGTGTTTTCAAAAGGCTTCTTTCTCAGGGGCGTCAAAAGTAGGGATTGTGTGGTAATGGGTTTAGATTGAAGCCAGACATGGAAAAAGCACATTTGAAATTCTAAAAGCTCTTAAGGAAGTTGCTTCAGAATCTGTACTTGGGTACAGAACTATCAAGCGATGGGTGCGAGAATTCAATAATGGACCAACTGTCATTAGCAACAAGCATCTTTGCGGAAGGAGTCTGTTAGTGACATATGACGAAAATATTGAAAATGAAGCAAAACTACTTGAGCCCGACAGAAGATATACATGTGATGAGATAGCATATGAGTTGGACGTAAGTCACAGGTCGGCATATAACATTTTGACTGATCATTTGTAAATGAGGAAGATAACTGCAAGATGGGTACCCCACATGCTCTCAGAAACAGAAAAACGCCAACGTGTGAATATTACTAGATCACTCCTACAAAGATATGATGCAGATGGAGATAAAATGCTGCAAAGAATCATTGCTATTAATGAAACTTGGATACGATCATTTGAACCCGAACTGAAGCGAGAGAGTGGCGAATGGCACACCCAAAACTTGCAGAGACCGGTAAAATTTCGCAGAAGTCAGAACTGCCCTAAGAAGATGATGATATTTACATATGGTTACTGTGCCGTTTTGACCTCACAATCATAGGGTACTGACAGGTGAAACAGTCAACAAAGAGTACTACAAGATGTATCTTAGGGCCAGTATCAAGCCGAAAGCGCCCATAGCTGATTGACCACACGCCGCTCATTTTGCAAGACAACAAGTCACCCCACAAAAGTAACGTTGTCAAGGAGCTGTTGGAGGGATATGGCGGGGAAGTGCTTGATCATCCCCCGAAATTCTCCAGATCTTTCTCCACCCGACTTTGATTTGTTCCCGAAGTTGCAAGAATCCCTATGAGGAATCCGCTTTGACAGTTTAGACGAGTTAGAGTGTGCCGTGAACGGGGAGGTCCGACAAATCAACTTCAGCTGCCTAGCAACAGGTATCCCGGCACTGCTAAGAAGATGGAATACAATCATTCGGTCCAAGGGAGATTACTTCAAGGAATCATAATATTTTGAGGTTTGATAAACTTAAATAAAAGTTATGAGGTGGAGGTATTTCTCCAATATTTCTCGATAACCTACTGGAAAGCATGAAATAAAATCTAAAATTTCTATAAAATATAAAGGTTTGGTATAAAGGTAAATCACTTTACAGCTGACCCATTGTACACTAACATGACCCTGGATCTGACATGTCTACCATCATAGTGATACTAATAAACATACTAAATATGATGACTTTTAGACATGTCATTACAAACACATTAATTTACCTTTTACTAAACAATCAAAAGTTTTAACGACATCAGAGGGAAAGCTTTTGAAAACATTATGGAAAAAGGAGAAAATGCTGGCTACCAGCATTTTTTCCTTTTCCAACAAAGTTTTCAACACTTTTCATGCACTAAACATTATTTGAGAACAACATCATTTTTCATTTGCAAATGCGTTCATTTTAAGACAAGTTTGAATTTTTTTAGTATACAGTAAAGAGTTAACAGCAATGACTTTTGAAATGCATTAGCTCTTTAACCCATTACCAAACAACAATATTTTAGACTGGTTCAAATTGAAAGCAATTGCAGACGACAAAATAAAAGTGACTGAAAAGTTGAAATTTGTTTTGTGAAGGGTAGAAAACATTGTGGGAAAAGGAGAAAATGCTGGTAACCAGCATTTTCTCCTTTTCCCACAATGTTTTCTAAAGGCGTCTTTCTCAGGGTCGTTAGAAGTAGGGATTGTGTGGTAATGGGTTAAAACAAAACAAAAAGTTGGACTGGTTCATGAGAAATTACATGTAAGATGCGAAACCTGTCCAAAATGATGAGATTTGTCATTGATAAGGTAGAAAAATATTAATGGAACAAGAAAAATGCTGGTTATTGTCTCCTTTTCTTGTAATATTTTAAAATGTGATCTTCATCAGGATTGTTAAAAATTGGGATTGTCTAGTAAAGGGTTTAATTAACAACTTCTTTGAAACCTGTCATCTATTAACTCCTTACTACACAATCCCAACATGATGACCCTGAGAAGGAAGCCTGTAGAAAACATTATGGGAAAAAGAGAAAATGTTGGTAACCAGCATTTTCTCCTTTTCCCACTATGTTTTTGTACCCTTCCAAAAAGAAATTTTATTTCTTTTAGACTCATTCATTTTGTTGTCTGCAAATGCTTCCAATTTGCACAAGGCTATTATTTTTTGTCGTTTAGTAAAGAGTTAACTCTTTACCACACTACAATATTTTAGATTTGTCCAAAACGAAAGCATTCACAGACGATAAAAAAAAAGTGACTGAAAATTTGAAATTCGCTTTGCGAAGGGTTGAAAACATTGTGGGAAAAGGAGAAAATGCTGGTTACCAGCATTTTCTCCTTTTCCCACAATGTTTTCTAGAGGCTTCTTTCTAAGGGGCGTCAAAAGTAGGAATTGTGTGGTAACGGGTTAATTCATAAATAATTCTTGGATACTTTGTCTGTCGCATGCTTCTGGTCAGGATACACTAGAGATATACAGTACTTATATATTGAAGAAGACACTAGCAGAAGTTTAGAAATCCAGACACAGACAAACGGAGCACAAGTAAAAGTACAGTGGGAGTGGGTAAACCCTTTACCAAACAACACAATCAAAGACTTGTCCAAATTGAAAACTTGAAATTATGCAGCTAATTAACACAATCAAATGTGCCTAAAAATTGGATTTGTCAATTGAAGGGGTTGTGAGCATTGTTAAAAAAATGAGAGCAAGGCATGGTATGCCAACCCTAGACAGCAAGTGCTTCATTTCTGTGAGAATTTAAAGTTGAAAAGGGGGTTTAAATAGGTCAAAAATGCTTTAATAATTGCCCACCCTTATTGTACTGGTTCCCTTTTCTGGGTTAACAGTTTGTCTAAATTTGAAGTAAAGATCTTCAGTAATCGAAGAGATATTGCAACATCTCAATGGTGCCAGGACTATGAAAACCATCCTCGGATACCCTGGGGTCTCCCTATTTGCTACGCTATGTACATCGACCCCTGGGACAATTAATTGAATTTTCCTTGCTTTACCGCTGGCCGAATGCTGGCTTTTCATTGGTTCCATCATCATTTTGTGATGGGCGAGTGTACTGTACGCTATGACGTTTCGTATCGATTTTCGGCGGCTGATTCAAAGTTTTATTAGTCGATTGTCCCAGGGTCGATGTAGCGTAGCAAATAGGGAGACCCCGGGGTATCCGAGGATGATGAAAACAGCCAAACTGAAAACACTGCTAACCAGCATTCTCTCCTCTTCCTACAATATTTTCAAAAGCATCTTTACTGACGGTCACTGAAACACAGGAATGAATGGTAAAAGTAAAGGCCAATAACTGAGACAGAAAGTTTTAGCAATTTGGGGGTTAATGTATCTGTGACATTCTGTATTGTGGACCATATATTTATATGGCTTTGTTCCTTCCAAAGACCTTTATGGCTTCTTACCTTTAGGCAATTATCAGAGAGAAATAATGACCATTCTGACAGCTTCTGCCACACAAAAAATATCTGTGGCATTCTTCTTCAGTCTAATACAGATTCTTTAACCTTTTACCAGACAATTCCAAGTTTTAACTACCCTGAGCGAGATTCTTTAACTCATTACCAAAACAACAAAATTTTAGGTTTGTCCAAATCGAAAGCATTTGCAGACAACAAAATAAAAGTAACAAAGAATTTGACATGTGTTTTGTGAAGGCTAGAAGGGTAGAAAACATTGTTGGAAAAGGAGAAAATGCTGGTTACCAATATTTTCTCCTTTTCCCATAATATTTTCTAAAGGCTTCTTTCTCAGAGGCATCAGTAGAAGGGCTTGTGTGGTAATGGGTTAACCTTTTACCAGACAATTCCAAGTTTGAATGACCCAGAGCAAGATGGCTTTTGAAAACAAAGAAGGAAAAGGAGAAAATGTTGTTGACCGCTTTTCTCCTTTACCTACAATATTTTATACACCATCAAAACACCAGAACTTTTAGCTGTCATCTGCAGGTGCTTTCAGTTTATACTGATGTACAATCTTGCTATCTGGTTCTAAGTTTTTCTATGAAACATTCAGAGAACCATTGCTGAATGTTTGCAATCTTATAGAACAAGTTAAGTAATAACTGCAAAATTATTCTTGAAAGGGGAAAAAAATAAGAATATTTTCAATTTGCACTTTCCTTCCTTCATGACAGTTTGCCTTCACAGCTTTTCCTCTATATGATATGTCAGCAATCTAAACAAATCACCTGAACAATGTAAGACAGTTAACCCATTACCACACAATACCTACTTTTGATACCCCTGAGAGAGAAGCCTTTTGAAAAAAACTGTGGCAAAAGGAGAAAATGCTGGTAACCAGCATATTCTCCTTTTCCCACAGTGTTTTCTACCCTTCCAAGAAAAAATTTCAATTTTTCAGTCACCTTTATTTTGTCGTCTGCAAATGCTTTCGATTCGGACCAGTCTCAAATTTTCTCGTGTCGTAAAGAGTTAAGACCTCATTCATTCTTGGTGACCCAGTTTCCATTCATTTTGTAATCGTCCCAGCGTTATTTTGCTTGCGTTTCCTCATTCTTATGAATTGTTCATGGTGCATTCTGATTGGTGAACTCAGTTTTTTCTTTAAAAAAGCTATTTTTTACACAAATAAGCCTTCATTTCTATTTTTTACTTCTCATTATCCAATCACATCATTCATTGCACATACTTTACAGAAATACTTTAACCCTTTACCAAACAATCCCTGATTTTTACGACCCCGAGATAAAAGCCTTTGAAAACATTATGGGAAAATGAGACAATGCTGGTAACCAGCATTGTCTCCTTTTCCCACAATGTTTTCTGCCTTGCTGGAAACAAATTTCAATTTCTGAGTTACACTTATTTTGTCGTCTGTAACTGCTTTTAATTTGGACGAGTCTAAAATTTTGTCATCTGGGAAAGGGTTAAATATGAAAGCACCTATCAATACCACAACTGAGAAGCATTTAGAAGAGATTTTCAGCCTAACAGTGAAAGATTATTACTTCCTGACCACATGAATATTCATAAGAAATGCTTCAAACCTGGGTTCCCAGGATGGGCTTCATCCATCCTTACTCAATGGCCAACACTCAGTCTCTTTTTGACAATTTATTCAGAGTTGTATTCTCTTTACCACACAATCCCGACTTTTGACGACCCTGAGAAAGAAGCCTTTTGAAAGCATTGTGAGAAAAGGAGAAAAATGATGGTTATCAGCATTTTCTCTTTTCCCACAATGTTTTCAAAAGGCTTCTTACCCAGGGTTACCAAAAGTAGGAAATGTGTGGTAATTCAATGGTTAAATTCAAGTACATTTTTAACATCTGCTTTTGAATTTTGGCCACTATTGGGCCTCTAACCATGAAGGTTTCAAAATTATCACCTTATTTCAGGAGGTAGATCTAGTGCATTGAGTTTACTTCAGCCAAGCAGATTTGGAGGCATGAAAAAAAAATGTACATTAACAAACCTGTTTTCATTGGTATAATCATATCTAGGCATAGGATCAGAGTCATGTCCATTGACGTCATAGCTTGCATAGGGATCCTGAAATTATAGAGATCTGATTAAATTTCTATTCCATTTACATGTAAGTTGTATACCTTGCTGACTTTATTAAACAACAAAATTTTCATCATTTTTTTTCTCATTGCTACCAATGACTAGGAAACAAATTCACCCTTATCTCAAAGGGTGACCAGCATTTTCTCCTTTTCCCACAATGTTTTCAAAAGGTTTCTTTCATGGGGTTGTTAAAAGTAGGGATTGTGTGGTAAAGGGTTAAGAACGCACTCAGTGCAAAGCAATTTCAGCATTATTTTGACTAGAGAAAAACCTCAGAAATTGGAGACAGTATAGATCAAAGTTAGATTGCATGCTAGCAGAATAATGATATGGATCAAACTTAGATTGCATGCTACGTGCGGTCTAATTTCTCTCTTCAATGTACTCAAAGACAACTAAGTTAGTGCACGGCATACTGCTGTGAAAGGTTTGAAAGATTCAACCAATAGTTTTACTGTATAAAAGAAGACACATGATGTCTACCAAACAAGACTATTTCAGTCTTGTCCAGAAAGTATTTGCAGACAAGAAATCATATGCAGTTTTAATGCTAAATGTATCTCTAAAGGTACAAAGACATTGTAAGAAAAGGAGAAACCAGTAACCAGCATTTTCTCCATTTTCCACAACCTCTTAAACCTTTATAACAGAATGACGAGTTTTAATGACATTAGAAAAGAAGCCTTTTAAAAACATTGTGGGAAAAGGAGAAAATGCTGTTAACCAGCATTTTCTCCTTTTTCCACAATGTTTTCTACTCTATCAAAGAGTAATTTCATCTTTTTGAGTAATATTGGAATTGTCTGCAAATGTTTCCAATTTGGGTAAGTCTTTAATCTGCATGTGTGGCAAAGAGTTAAAAGGCCTTCTTCCAGCGGGTCAATAACTCATCTCTCGACTCGGGACTGTTTCAGGGCTGAAAATGCAATTTTGGTCATACTTGCAGAAAAAACAAGTAATTCTCCTGCACTTATTAAGTAAATTATATTTATAGATACTAGCTCTGTCTATCAAATAACTTGATTAGCTCATTACCAGACAACATAATATATGACCCGTCTATACTGAAAGTTTTCAATTTTTCGGAAGAAAAGAAAGACTCATCAATACTGACAGCATTCAGGTTTTTTTGGAAAAAAAAACCCAACTATTACATATGACTCAAATCCCAGAATTTAAAATGCTCGCTGATAGATGACAACATTTTAGACATGTCCCTTACATGTAGCAGGTGTTTGCAGGCAGAAGGTTCACTTTTACTCAAATGAAGGAAGAGAAGAAAACCTAAAGGGAAATGAAGCAATTTGATCATAAAATGTTGTTTAAACCCTTTACCAAACAACAATAATTTCAAACTGGTTCTCCTTTTCCCACAATGTTTTCTACCCCTCACAAAACAAATTCTAATTTTCAGTTACTTTTATTTTGTCGTCTGTGTAAATGCTTTCAATTTGGGCAAGCCTAAAATATTGTCGTTGGGTAATGGATTGCTACAGAAATCATGAACATTTTGGATCCTGTGGTTATTTGCTGAACATATTGCACAATATCCATTTTTCCTGATAAAGCATTCAGGAAATGAGGTTATTTAACCACAGTTCTGTGTCAACAGTTTTCTCTAATTGAAATTCCCTGCTGTACAATATTAGAGCATTTAACCCATTACCCTGCAGGCAGCTGACGGAAAGCCTCTGCATTAACGCTTTGCCAATCGACACATGTTTACACTGGTCCAACGTTAAAGCATTGATTTTGCAGAAAACAATTTCAATGTGGCTCTATTGGCAGAACAATTGTGTTCCAATGACAGAGTAAAAAGCATTGTGGGACAAGGAGAAAATGATGCTTACCAGCATTTTCTCCTTTACCCACAATGTTTACAAAAACCTTCTCTCAAAGGATCATTAAAACCTGGGATCATTTCATGAAGAGCTGAAACTATTGACAAAACTGAGAAATATGGGAACTGATAATGGCTTTCATGAATTGTTCCACAAATTATTTTTCAAGCAAGTATGTTGTAATTAGTAGTTGCAAAAAAAAAATTGATTCTTCTTCCACTGTGTTATGCTGATGGATAAACACTTACAGTAGGGCCATCTACATATTAAGCTGTCTCTGTGACCTGTGCAGATCAAGATCCTACTGCAGGTAGTATGCAGTCTGACCTTTGATTTGAACTCTCAGCTTTTTTATAATAATACTGGACAAATACAGTCTTCAGATTGCTCTTGCTTGGTCATATTTCTAGATCAGAATTTTCAAGTGAATCTATTTTGCACTCTACTGATTAAATCATTATTAAACGATGATATTTTAGGCTTGTCCAATTCAAAAGCATTTGCAAATGGCAAAATAAAAGTGACCGAAAATTTGAATTTTTTTTTGTGAAGAGTAGAAAACATTGTAGGAAAAGGACTCCTTTTCCCACAATTTTTTCTACAGGCCTCTTTCTCAGGGGCGTCAAAAGTCGGGATTGTGTGGTAATGGATTACGAGTGCTATGGCATCAGGGCTGTGCTTCAACAAAGATCTTGGTTTTGTTGGGGTTTAATGCCACTTTAACAGCTGACGTCATATAGTGGCAGTCGATGACGCACATGTGTTTCCTGGCTTTCTCACACCAGTACTAACAAGACTTTCTATCCAAAGCCACCGACTACTTTTCTCACATGCTTCAGAGGTGAGAGGCAAAAATATGCCTGAAAGAAAGTTCGCCTGAACTGGGTATCAAATTCACAACCACCAGGTCATGAGTCCGACATGCTCACCACTGAGCCACCTGGGCAGGCGCTTCAACAAAGAATACGGTAGTTCCAGAAAATTCTACAACTCACAGTCTGGAATTCTCCTGAATTTTCTTTTGAATTAGTTATGCCTTATCCAGTCTTATTTTTGTAATCTTTCATCTCACATTCAGAAACTAAATAGGATGTTGTTGACCCTGTTATGAGAGACCATCAAGAGAAAGTGAGATAACTCTTTACCTCACCAGAAAGTAATATAGACTGGTCCAAATTGAAAGCATTTGCAGACGACAAAATAAAGGCGACTGCAAAATAGAAATTTGTTCTGGGAAGGGTAGAAAACACTGTGGGAAAAGGAGAAAATGCTGGTTACCAGCATTTTCTCCTTTTCCCACAGTGTTTTCAAAATGCTTCTTTTTCAGGGGCGTCAAAAGTAGGGATTGTGTAGTAATGGGATAATTGGTCTTTAAACTCAGATTGTATTTCAAAGCAAGTTTTTTTATCAGCCTTTTTGAAATTTTAAACTGGTCCAAATTAAAAGCATTTACAGGTGACAATTCCTATGTGACTAATATGATGGAATTTGCCTTTCACTGGGTTGAAACATTGTGGAACAAGGAGGAAATATTTGTTATCAGCATTTTCTCCATTTCCCGCAACATTTTCATAAGGCATCTTTCTGAGGCAAAAGAAGAATTTGCTTTTGAGTGATTTCTACTTACCGATTGACAAAATTTTATCACTTTACCAAACAATTCTTGGTTTTTACGACCCTGAGATAGCAGCCTTTTGAAAACATTGTGGGAAAAGGAGAAAATGCTGGTAACCAGAATTTTCTCCTTTTTCCCACTATGTTTTCTACCTTGTTGGACACAAACTTCAACTTTTGAGTTGAAATTATTTTGTCCTCTACAAGTGCTCTGAATTTGGATCTGTCCAAAATTTTGTCTTTGTTAAAGTTGTCCAAAGAGTGTCAGCATTTATTTTGCAGATGACAAATTAATTGCAGCTGCAAGATGGGTTACTATAACTTTTTCTCCTTTTTCCACCAATGTTTTTAGAAGCTTATTTTTCTCAGGGTAATCAAATCAAAGGACCTTATGGTAAAAAGGTTTGTTGGGCATTTTTCGTATTCAAAATTGCATCTCTATTATCTGGAAAATAATTTTGACACAGAGACATCAAAGGAAGAAAGCTGAAACCAGTTGTTTAAAAAAAAAGGACAAATTGCAATTGCATAGTAATTACAAATTTGTTTGAATGATATTGCAATGATACTAAGCCCTTTTTCAGATACAGTCAAACCTGTTCTCTACAGCCACATTCAAAAAGGCATGTTAGTATTTTAACCATTTACCACACAACCCTTACTTTTAAGACCCCTGTGAACGAAGCATTTTGAAAATATTATGGGAAAAGGAGAAAAAGCTGGTAACCAGCATTTTCTCCTTTTCCCACAATGTTTTCTTCCCTTTCTAAAACAAATTCCAATTCTTTTACCCATATTTTAGACTGATCCAAATTCAAACCATTTGCAGACGACAAAAGTGACTGAAAATTTGAAATCTGTTTTGTGAAGGGTAGAAAACATTGTGGGAAAAGGAGAAAATACTGGTTACCAGCATTTTCTCCTTTTCCCACAAAATTTTAAAGGCTTCTTTCTCAGGGGCGTCAAAAGTAAGGATTGTGTGGTAATGGGTTAATCACATTTATTTTGTCGTCTGCAAATGCTTTCAATTTGGACATGTCCAAAATTTTGTCGACTGGTGAAGAGTTAAAGTACTCTTTCAAGTGTAATTGCCTAATTTGTATCTTATTTCTACATCAAATATGAATGTTGGGATAATTGAAGCTCTATATATAAGGGTTGGAATACAATGATTTAAGAGTCTTTTTTGTTGTAACATTACTCTGGATGGTGAGGTAAAGGGTTAAGGGCCCTGAAGAACAAGACTTTTGAAAACACTATTGGAAAAAGAGAAAACGTTTGAAACAAACATTTTCTCCTTCCATCTTCCCACAATGTTTTTGACCTTTCTAACAAAAAACTGTTTCATTTGATTCACATTAAACTGTCATTCTGTAAATACTTTCAAAGGATAAAAAGTCTGTCATATTCTTGTCTGGTAACAAAATAAGCCAGTATCTGGTAACTAGATTAGCTATTTACAGAATAAATTGAGACATGCGCTGGCAAAAGGGGTCTTACTGCATCTCCATGTTGCATTTTACCTTGCAAGACATCACCTAAGTATGGATACAAAACCCATTTTGTCAAACTACTGACTTGAATCATGGAGTACACTGATCCACTGACAAGCACAAATTTTAAAGGTGGCCCTTCAGATTTTCAGACAAAATTTTACAAAAATGAAAAAAAAAATCATCCTTATACTCCCGAAGTCTTTTAATTTGCGTTCATAAAACCCGAGTAGTTGAAAACCATCGGACAACACCAGAAATTAGAGATTTACTACGGCCCAGGTTGACACCAACAGGAGACACGTTCTATTTTTAGATTATCAATTCTCTTATTTACATACAGGAATACACAGAGAAAGTTTCAAACATAGCGTCCGAAGAAGACATTATGGAAAATAATTATCACGTTTGTTATCTAATGGAATGTAAGCGTCAGTAGTCACATGCCAGTCACTTGACATTCCCACAATGCTGTATTGATTTTTGGCGCGAAATCTAAAAACCTTAAGAGGCTACATAGCCTTTTAAGGCAACACCATCAAAACAATTTTTTTTTTGTAATTTTATGAGTCTTAATTATTGATGATTTGCATCATTTTTTCATAGAAATTTCAGCGATATATTTATTTTTTAATTTGGTGAGACATAAAAATTCTAAATAGCCACCTTTAAAGATAGCAAAAAATACTTTTTGGAAACGCATTAAGCCCCCTTTTCACAGAGCATTGTTCAAATTGAATTGCCCCTGATGAAGTTTATGATGTTTATAAAGGTCATTAATAGACTCCAATAATAATCTGAATGTTTCTGTGTATGGAACAAAGTCGATCATAATATAATATGCTTATTCTATCTGTATTCAGTAACTCTGTATGATACAATGCTGGCTTTCAATGCCCCTGGAAAAAAGCCTTTAGAAAACATTGTGGAAAAAGGAGAAAATGCTGGTTACCAGCATTTTCTTCTTTTTCCACAAAGTTTTCTACTCTATCAAAGAAAAATTTGTCATTATAACCACTACGAAATCGTCATCTGCAATGCATTCAATTTGGACTAGGCTTAAATTTTGTTGTTTTGTAAAGGGTTAATTTAATCAGCTGAAAGCTGCTTTGCGGTCACCCTTAGACTGATAATTCAATGAATTCATTACCGACTTACAATGTTGTCCTAAAAAAACTTAGTAGATGGTCTTGGAAATTATGGATGGTTTAACAAGGATAATCAAGGTGTTCTATATGAACCCATGGGATTATATTGTGGAAAAAGAAGACATTGACAGTTATACAGTGTCTTTTTTTGTCACAATTCTTGCAAAGCATGTTGCAGGACAAAGGACATTGTAGGAATCTGTGATGAACTAACACATTCAGTTAGGAATCAGTTAATATCACATGAACCTAAAATCTTTGAAGAAAAGTGCAATCACAAGAGCACTTGCAGACAGTATACCAAACAACACAATTAGGCTCTACAATCTGGGTCCGTATTCACCAACTATTCATAAGAATATTCTTTGTCTTACTCTTCAAGATTTTTCCAACTGCAAAAGTACGGTAACAGAACTTCTGATTGGCTACACTGAATGGTTAATAGCCAATCAGAAGTACTGTTACTTTTATATTGACAAAATTCTGAAGAAATAGACTAAGAATGTTCTTAAGAATGTCTGGTGAATATGGATCCTGATCTTGAATCTATACTCTTGAATGTAGGTAAAAATGTCAGAGGTAAAAATGTCATAGGTAAAAATGTCAGAGTCAAAGTGGTAAATATGCCATAGGTAATAATGTCATACTCTTCCATACCATAATTCCCTGGCAAAAAGTCATTCAGACCTTTCAAATCGCAATACAGTCAAACCTGCCCGATCGGCCACCTGTATAAGAGCGCCACCTGCTTAAGTGAGACACTTCCGTGCATCCCCAATGCAATTTACTCTAAAATGAACCTTGATAAGAGCGCCATCTGCATGACCCGGCCAACGGCCAGTACTTTTGGGTCCGAAAATCTACCGAAACCTGCATAAACACGCCACCAAAATTTTATGATGACCAGTTTTCAAACTTGTATACTCGAATAAAAAAATCGAAAACGCCGCAGCCATTTTTGTTTACCAATCAGTTAACCCGGCATACATAGTCCTGTGTTAAGGGTTTAATGTCGCTGACTTGGCTTGATTAGACAATGAAATCAATAATTGGTCATTTGTTAATCGTTTTATGACCACCAAATACGATAAAGAAGATGATTAGCTGGAAACAAACACCCTTCAGCCTTAAAATGGGTCTGAGATTGTCACAGTTTGACAGGTGTCATTATTCAATTATCGATCATTGTAGAACAATATGATGAATTTGAAAACCGATACAGACCAGATTTTAACACATTAATGCGTATTTTTGATAATCCATTTCACACTTATTATGGCTGACATGTATGAATGATTTTGTAGAGGCAAATTTGAGACAATAGCTCTCTCTATCTTCGTAAAGCATTTCTACCGGACTGTGACATAAATTGTGGATTATAAAATAAGGACTGTACCCTATCTTCCTGAATAAATTAAATATGTTTTTAGATTTTTTTTCTTTAACCCATTACCACACAATAGCTACATTTGACGACTCTGGAGAAGAAACTCTCTAAAAACATTGTGGGAAAAGGAGAAAATGCTGGTAACCAGCTTTTTTCCCTTTTCCCACAATGTTTTCTACCCTTCCCAAAACAAATTTCAATGTTTGACTCACTCTAATTTTGTCATCTGCTTATGCTTTGAATTTGGACCAGTCTAAAATTTTGTAGTCTGGTAAAGAGTTAACCAGGGAATGTCCAATAATTTAATAATTTTGGTGGATTCTCAAGTCATTCAGATGGGTTATTAGCTCTTGTCTAAACAATCCCGAAAACAATGTAAAAGTTACATGATTTTTGGCTACATCAAATCTGTTGCCTGTAGCATCTTTCAAGTTGGGTCAGTCCAAAATTTTGGACGTAATGAGTCACCTCGGTTATAGAACCTGGATAAGACAGCCACCTGTATAAGACAGCCACTTTGGGTCAGTCCCAGAGCTGGCTGTCTTATACAGGTTTGACTGTAGTTTGCTTCCTTCCATAGAATGAAAAATTTAATATCATATTTTTCTTCAAAAAAAAAAAACCCATTAAGTTTTAATGATCCTAAAAGAAAAGGTTACTGAAAATATTTTAGGATTTTCTCTTTTACCCATCATTATCTTGTACTTCATTGGGATTGTGTAGAAAAAAAGATAAATTTCAGTGCCAATGAGGCATGAATATCTCAAAATATGAAATGAGTACCCATTCTAGTACATATCTCCGGTATCGGATCCACAAAGGCAACATACTGGTCCTTATTACTTCAACTCTTTAACACGCAATCCTGACTTTTAACAAGCCTAAAAAAGAAGCTTTTTGAAAACATTGTAGGAAAATGAGAAAATGCTGGTAACCAGCATTTTCTCCTTTTCCTACAATGTTTTCTATCCTTCTGAAAACAATTTTCAATATTTGAGGCATATTTATTTTGTTGTCAGCAAATACTTTCAATTCGGACTGGTCTACAATTTTGTTGTTTAGTACAGAGTTAACTCATTGCCAAACAACAATATTTTAGGCTTGTCCAAATCAAAAGCATTTGCAGACGACAAAATTAAAGTGACTGAAAATTTGAAATTAGTTTTGTGAAGGGTAGAGAACATTGTAGGAAAAGGAGAAAATGCTGGTTACCAGCATTTTCTCCTTTTCCCACAATGTTTTCAAAAGGCTTCTTTTTCAGGGGCCTCAAAAGTAGGGATTGTGTGGTAAAGGTTTGAGGGTTGATTGGCAATATATCATATCATCATTATGGCTATATCCACTCATCAATTCTATATCAACTACAGTATATGAGCAACAGTTATAGACCTGCTTTGTTCCCTTGAGTAACACTGTATACACCCACCCACAATCAGCCTGATATTCATCTCTATCAAATGACAAATTTTTACCTGACCAATAGAAAGTATTTGCAGATGACAAATTAACAGTTACCACACAACCCCTATTTTCATGACCCTGAGAAAGAAGCCTTTAGAAAATATTGTGGGAAAAGGAGAAAATGCTGGTAGCCAGCATTTTCTCCTTTTTCCACAATGTTTTCTACCATTCACAAAACAAATTTCAAATTTTCAGTCACTTTTATTTTGTTGTCTGCAAATGCTTTCAACTCAAACAAACCTAAAATCTTGTCGTTTGGTAATGAGTTAAAAACCATTGTGGAAAAAAGAGAAAATGCTGGTAACCAGCATTTTCTCCTTTTCCCACAATGTTTTCTACCCTTTCCAAATAACTTTTCAATTTTTGATTCACATTTATTTTGTAGTCTGCAAATGCTTTCAATTTGGACCAGTCTAAAATTTTGTCGTATAGTAAAGAGTTAAACCAAGCTAAAAGGTTAATTTCTGTCTCTGATGGGCATGAACAATTATGGTAAAATGAGAAAATGCTTGTTACTTTTCCCACAATATTTTTAAAAGCCTTCTATTTCAGCATCATTAGATCTCGGCACTATGTGGTAAAGGGTTAACTCTGTCATCAAAGCCTTTTAAAAACTTTGTATGAAATGCAGAAATTGGTTATAACAAACAATAATTTCTTTTTTCCCAAAAATGTTTTGACACTTTATCTAATGGCTTCAACACAATTCTACCCAATTCAAAATTTTCTTTCGCATAATGCCTTTTAGCGGATTCATAAATGGGAAAGGGTAACTAGCAAGTGTTAGATTAAGTTTTAATGAAATGGGTTTTTTTTTACCAACTCATAAAAACCCTATAATATTGCACTCTCAAGGCTGTTTTTTGTAAAATTACCCTAGAAAAAATAATCAAACAGTACTGCCTTCAGATACCACTGTGCACTCTCTGTATTCTTTTCTTGACCTAAAATATCAACTCAACGACAAAGTGTAAGAAAAAAGTAAACTCTTACAGTGCCTTTCCACCCCTTGCAGCCAGTGTGGATCAAGATCAGACTGGACATAAAATGCAATCTTCATACTGGCTGCTCTGCTGAAATATCCAGCACAAAAGCAACCTTGAAAATGTATTTGAGCCATGCTCTAGCAAAAGGTGGCTTTATGCATGAACACATACCGTAATTATGATCTCCCTAATTCCACTTTAACTCATTACCAAATGACAATATTGTCCAAATCGAAAGCATTTGCAGACAACAAAATAAATGTGACTGAAAACTTTCGTCTTTTAACCCATTATCACACAATCCCTACTTTTGACAACCCAGAGAAAGAAGCCTTTAGAAAACATTGTGGGAAAATGAGAAAATGCTGGTAACCAGCATTTTCTCCTTTTACCACAATGTTTTCTACCCTTCACAAAACAAATTCCAAATTTTCAGTCACTTTTATTTTGTCGTCTGCAAATGCTTTCAATTTGGACAAGCCTAAAATTTTGTCATTTGGTAAAGGGTAAATATTAGAGTTAGGGGCCCTTGACCTTAACACTATAGATCATTATACAGACAACTATTTCAATGTGCCTCAAATGGTGTAATTTTTCTTTTCTTTGATAGGATAGAAAACATTGTGGGAAAAGAAGAAAATGCTGGTTACCAGCATTTTCTCCTTTTCCCACAACGTTTTCAAAAGGTTTCTTTCTCAGGTCGGTAAAGGGTTAACAACAGATCTTTTCTTTTTTTTAAGGAAAGGGGAGTGGGGGGGAGGGCGGGGGGAAGGAATATGAACAGTACTGTGAGAAAAGGAAGTTTCTAAAGAATGTGTTATTCCATGCAAGTTATCAAATAACTATTGATCTATAAAAACTACTTTGTCCAACACCAGGCTCAACCATAAGGAAAAAAAGAGATGTCAGAGACGGGTTATGCTCCCCGAACAAGTGCTTGTCATAAAATGTACGAAATGTTCCAACAAGTTCAGATTTGAAATTTCATGAACTTCTGAGCACTTATGTAGGAGATATTAGACAAAAACAACTTTTTTACATGAAGCCCCATTTTTCTGCAACACAGCTTGTAACTGAGAAAGCGGGAAAGAGGTATCTGGGCAACGTTCCAATGAGTTCAGATTTGAAATTTCACACAGTTTTGAGAATTGATGCAGGAGATATTGGTGAAAAACAATTTTTTTACATGAAGCCTCCTTTTCCCGTGACACAGCCTCAAACTGATAAACCGGGAAGAAGGTATTTGCGCATTGTTCTAAGGATATCAGATATGAAGTTTAATAAAATTTGGTCTAGTGGTTGTGGAGATATGGCTTCGGACGGTCAGATGAGTGGACACACGGACGAACGGACATACACACATATGACTATATGCTCCCCTGAAAGCATAAAAAGTACTTAGACAGACGAGAATTTTCAAATTGGCAATGCGGCTTCAAAGCATAGTTGTTAACAAAACAAAAGACATTCACACAGGATCATACAATGATCAGCTGTCCATGACATATTCACAATGATCTTCAGCTTCTTGAGTTACCAAGACCTTGTTTATGTATAAAGTTAGGTCTCTGCCACTGACATGAACAGGAATCACCTGACAACTTAGGTAACCAATTACTAAATTCTTTACCACACAATGACGACTTTTAATACCCTGAAAGAGAAGGCTTTTGAAAACATGGTGGGAAATGGAGAAAATGCTGGTTACCAGTATTTTCTCTTTTTCCCATAATTTTTTCTACCTGATCAAAGAAATATAATTTCATATGAGCCACATTGAAACTGTTATTTGCAAATGCTTTCAATCATGTCAGGTCTAAAATTTTGTCGTGTGTTAAAGGTTTAACACAATCCAGGCACTCACATACTCCAAAATACAAGTTTGAAATTGCTGCAGGAAAACTGTTGGTTCCCATTATCCCCATTCCTGACATTGTTTTCTAAAACATTTTTCATCAAGGTCCTTAAAATAAAAGAATCGTGGGGTAAACACTTAAATTATAAAAGATGAATGTGCAGAAACTTACATAATTATCTTTCAAGTCATCGTGTGTTCGTTCTATCCCATCATCCAGGATGGTAATGACGACATTTTTACCCGTCACACCTCTTTTCCAGGCACCCATGACATTCATATCTGTGTGATTGAGACCTCCACCATTCTGGAAATATATAAAGAAGAAAAGACTTTAGCAACAGTTCTAACACCAGCTCAATCTGTAATAGGTTAATCATAACTTTAACTCTTTACCACACGAGAAAATTTTAGACCGGTCCCAATTGAAAGCATTTGCAGACGACAAAATAAAGGTGACTGAAAAAATATAATTTGTTCTGGGAAGGATAGAAAACACTGTGGGAAAAGGAGAAAATGCTGGTTACCAGCATTTTCTCCTTTTCCCACAGTGTTTTCAAAAGGCTTCTTTCTCAGGGGCGTCAAAAGTAGGGATTGTGTGGTAATGGGTTAAAGAAACCAACACAGATGGCCTTTGAAAACATTCTGGGGAAATAAGGAGAAAATGCCCACATTGTTTTCCAGCCTTTCACTGACAAAAGCCATAATATAAGCCATAATTGATTTGTTCCTGTTAATGATGTCTCTATTGATGTCTTATTCTGTTGTCTGGTAAACAACAAGAGGACTATGATGGTCCTGTATCGCTCACCTGAGTACTAAGCAGTAAAGGTCTACAATGAAAATTCTTTTTTCCCGAAAAGATCATCGTATCGTATTTGGCAGAGGTCCACTAGAAGATGTTACATAATGAAATATAAATGCTCTACGATTTCCAGTTTCAGAGAAAAATATTTCTAAAGTTTTCCTTCTTTGTTCCTATGTTTTGAACCTGTGACCCCTGAGGCTGGGCCAGTTTGGACCCAAGGGACATCATGTGAACAAACTTGGCAGAGGTCAACTATCAGATGCTCCATACTAAATATCAAGGCTCTACTCCTTCTTGTTTCAGAGAAGAAGATTTTTGAAGTTTTCCTTCTTTGTTCCTATGTTTCAAACTTGTGACCCCCAGCGGGGCCAGTTTTGACCCCAGGGGCATCATATGAACAATCTTGGTAGAGGTCCACTAGGAGATACTGCATAATAAATATCAAAGCTCTGCCCCTTCTCGTTTCATAGAAAAAGAATTTTAAAGTTTTCCCTCTTTGTTCCTATGTTTCAAACTTGTGACCCCGGGGTGGGGCCAGTTTTGACCTCGGGGGCTTTATATGAACAATTATGGAAGAGGTCCACTAGGAGATACTACATACCAAACACCAAAGCTCTGCACCTTCTAGTTTCAGAGAAGAAGATTTTTAGAATTTTCCTTCTTTATTCCTATGTTTCAAACTTGTGACCCCCCCGGTTTGTACCAGTTTTGACCACAGGGACATCATATGAACAATCTTGGTAGAAGTCTACTAGGAGATGCCATATACCAGATATCAAAATATCAAATATCAAAGCTCTACGCCTTCTAGTTTCAGAGAAGAAGATTTTTAAAGATTTTGCCATTTTTTTTTCCTTTTGGTTGCCATGGCAACCAGAGTTATGGGTGTAATTCAATCTCTTGAACAGCTTTGGTAGAGCTTCACCCAAGGAACATCCCTGCCAAGTTTCATCAAGATTGGCCCCGTGGTTTAGGAGGATAAGATGTTTAAAGAAATTGTGGACGACACACAACGCATGACGCATGACGGACGCCGGACATTGGGCGATCAGAAAAGCTCATCATGAGCACAAAGTGCTCAGGTGAGCTGAAAAAGTGTACACTCTTTAACCAGAAAGCCCATATAAAGAGTAAGTAGAGAGTGTGCACTTTCTAACCAGAAAGCCTAGGTATATGCCACCAAAGGCTAAATAAAATATCAACTTCAATCTAAACCAATCTGAAAAACAGCTATATTTGGTATTATTTATCATATAAATGAATACTTAATTGACCCTTTCTCAAACAATCTTGTATTTCAATAACCTAAGGACATTATTCCCGGCTCAGCCAATTTCTTCCAAAGGATTGAATATAGTCATTACTCTCTCACTGCTGATCATTGTTTTGGTGATGGTTACTTGGGAAGGCAGCCAGTGCCTGGGAAAGAATATTGTGCAGAGCTCTGGTAAAAGAAACTCGGGGGCAGCATGGTGCACTAGTCAATGTAATATACATGTAACTGAAATCATGTTGAAATGGCATTAACCCATTATCACACAATCCCTACTTTTGACGCCCCTGAGAAAGAAGCCTTCTGAAAACACGGTGGGAAAAGGAGAAAATGCTGGTAACCAGCATTTTCTCCTTTTCCCACAGTGTTGTCTACCCTTCCCAGAACAAACTTCAATTTTTCAGTCACCTTTATTTTGTCGTCTGCAAATGCTTTCAATTTGAACCAGTCTAAAATTTTGTCGTTTGGTAATGAGTTAAACACCATACAATCAATCAACAATAAATCATCATTTTCTCCTTCTTCCACAATACTTTTTTCCCTTTCAAAGACAAATCCATTTCAGCCACATTGTCATCTGCAGTTCCATTTAAAATAGAAAAGTCTAAAATATTGTCTTGTGGTAAAGAGTTTACATCCATTTTACATCAGGTATATTATGCGGCACCAGTCTGATTGGGTTAACCCTTTCCCAAACGGCAAATTTTGGACCAGACCAAATTGAAAGCATTTTGCAGATGACAAATTAACAATTGCTAAAAAGATGATTTTTCTATAAGATAGGGTAGAAAACATTGTGGGAAAAGGAGAAAATGCTGGTTACCAGCATTTTCTCCTTTTCCCACAATGTTTTCAAAAGGCTTCTATTCCAGACCCGTAAAAACCAGGGATTGCTTGGGAAAGGGTTAATTCTTTTCCAAACCACAAAATATTTGACTGCTCCAAATTGAAAGGGATTGCAGATGACAAATTGAAATATCAGTCTAAAAATGAAATTTGCTTTCGAAAGAATAGATAACATTGTGGAAAAAGGAGAAAATGCTGGTAACTGCAAATGAGTCTGATGAAGTCTGATCTTGAATTTACACAGTCTGATTATAGTGTAAGGTATTATAATTAACCCTTTACTCCATAGATACTCATTTCTACACAATGCTTATAGGAACCTTTGGAAAACATTGTGGCAAAAAATGAAATTGCTCATGACGAGCAATTTCACCTATTACCACAATGTTTTCTATGCTATCAAAAGGTGTCATATACACATAAGAAACAGCTTCATCCTTGCTGTTATTTAGGGTCAACTAGAGATACCATAAATAGAAATGTCTTATGGAGTAAAGGGTTAAAACAGTTTTTCTGGTAGTTTTTTCAGTGACTGAAAAAAAGAAGTTTTAAATCTGTTTGGCATTCAAGAATTTCACAGAAGATTTATTAGTTGTTTGCAGGAATATAAACAAGTTGATAAATGAAGTGTAATAAATATGTTTGTCATATCAACTTATCAAGTGCAGGGTTTATATTATCGAAGGAAACAGAAAGTAAGAGAAAATACAGTACATTTAACCCTTTTCCAAACAATCCATGGCTTTAACGGATCAGGAAAAGAAGCCTTTTGAAAACATTGTGGGAAAAGGAGAAAATGCTTTTTTCCCACAATATTTTCTACCCTATCATATTAAAAACCATCTTTTAAGCAAATGTTAATTTGTCATCTGCAAAATGCTTTCAATTTGGTCTGGTCCAAAAGTTGCCGTTTGGGAAAGGGTTAAGCTTGTCTTAGATCCCTCCTCTATTAACTCATTACCACACAATAAAGTTTTAGAATAACTCAAAATGAAAGCATCTGCGGAACAGAAATTCAATGTGACTTCAATGATTTGATAAGCCAATGTAAAAGGTTAGAAAACATAGTGGGAAAAGGAGAAGTGCTAGTTACCAGTAGAAGTGCTAGTTACCAGTATGTTCTTCTCTTACAAGTTTTTAATAACCTTTTTTTCTCATGGTCATCTTGGGATTTTTTGGTAAAGAGTAAAAGCAAACAACTATAATGGGTTGCCAAAGAAGGGCAATATGTTGACATGTACTGTAGTAAATGAGCACCTGTGTTGAGCAACTGCATTCTGAGTGTCCCTATGGCACTTCCTTGATATAGAATGGACTCTATTTGACAGTAGATCATGGCAGTAACACTGATGTGAATTTATGGTATAAATGTCAAAATTAGTGAATAAGATTTCTTACAGTAAGTTAACCTTATCTCATTACCACACAATCCCGAGTTTTGACGCCTTTAAAGAAAAAGCCTTTTGAAAACATTGTGGGAAAAGGAGAAAATGCTGGTAAACCAGCATTTTCTTCTTTTCTCGCAATGTTTTCTACCCTACCAAAGAAAACAAATTTCATATTTTAAGCAATGTTATTTTGTCATCTGCAAATGTTTTGAATTTGGACCAGCCTAAAATTTTGTCATCTCAGACTGGTAAAGAATTAATAAATGCACATTGGACACAGGGGGGAATAGTCTTGATAAGTGAAGCTACCGAGCATATTAGTACAGATAACTGTCCCCAAAGGCGATGTTACTTTTCGACTGGTCGCCTCTGGGTACAGAGACAATCCGGACAAAATCAGTCGAAAGTTCCGCACGGTTTTTGTGTGCAAGTTTGAACTCTTATAATTTCCTAAATAGAGCACAAAACTAGGATTTAAACATACTTGTGGCTTGCCTATTCAATATTCTTTCATTTGAAATACAAATATTTTCAATTCAAACGCTGATCGTGAGAAAATACTGTGCATTTCATCAGAGACTCGAGCTGTTTACGTTCCCGAAAACATTCAAATTGGCCGCCACGCACGGTAAATTTTGTCTGTGATTTTTTCCAAGATAAACATGTTGTAAATGACTTCTACAAGCTTTTTATGTAATGAATGGTTTAACAATTTGTTTCTGGTCATGATTAGTACTAAAATTTAATTGCATTTCACTGCAATACAGATAAAACCGACGAAACCGAAAGTAGGTATAGCGCTCTATATTTGCTAGCGGAAAATTTACGATGGACTTGAGACGGTACGGTGTACAGTAAATATCCAAATATGAAAAAGATCACCAGGGCGTCTCATTATTGAGACTACCGAGCATATTAACATAGAAAAAAATTCTTGTAACAAGCATTTTTGAGTAAATGATCCACTGATGATTTTCCTTAACCCTTTCCCAAATGATGAATTTTTGACTCTTCCAAACTGAAAGAGTTTGCAGACGACAATTTTAACTTTCACCACAATGGCAGAAGATTTTCGGAACAAGCAGAAAATACTGTGGGAAAAGGAGAAATTGCTTGTTAAAAACAATTTCTCCTTTTCCCGCATTGTTTCCACGTAAAAACAAGGGCTTGTTTTGGAAAGGGTTAACTATACAACAATGTTTTAGAAGCTGTTTGCGGCACATCTTTTCCAGGCAGAAATGGGTAAATGAAGATTTAGGAACACACCACCTGTTACATGTTTAGATATGGAAAGCCATGGCTGTCTTAAATATCATTCTTTTATAGTTCATTGCACCCTTATTGTAATGTGTGGCTTCATTACAACTAACTAACTAACTATATATATATGAAAACATGTTGATCATGGAACCAACTGTTATTATATCAATCCATAACTCCATAACTTCAATATAATGAATGGAATAGTCCATGCATTAATCTGAGGTTGTATTATATAATATCATTTGAACAATTTTGTAAACGGCAAGTCCTGTGTATGAAACCATTCAAATCATGCATTGAACCATCTGACGATTCACTTCGTTAGTCTACCCTTGGCGGATCAAGCTTTACATTCACCTGATACGCTTTTTCATTAGATGCAGCCAACTGCAACGAATGAAATCGCTCGTAGCATTTCATCTTTGATAAAAATTGAACAAGGTCGCTACCTTTTGTATAGAAGGTAAACATGGAAACCCATATGGATGTCTGCTTATCGCTTCATGTAAGCGATTTGTAAAAGGATATTTCATTGGCATTTAGAAATATGATGTAAAGGGGGTAATAACCAGCATCCAATAGAGGGCGCATCGCAGGAATCTCGAAATCGGGCTCAATCAACCAAGGTAAGATCCACGTAGTGATCGTAAACTTGGCTCGCGAAGATGCTCCTGTGTATGAAACCATTCAAATCATGCACTGAACCAACTGTCTTTACAGATTCATGCATACATTGACAGCAAACTGTGTTTATATTAATGTCCTTATATTGAAACCAAGGAAGATTTATGGTTTGGATTCATCAATACATGTATACTGAATCGAACTGTTTTTATATTAACACTTGTCCTTAAATTGAACCAAAGAAGCCATCCGTCAATGTTTCAAGATCATTAAAAGTCAGGACTTGCAGTAAAGGTTTGAGCTTTGAAGTATTTGGTAAAGTGTAAATCCTGCAGTACTAAGGACAATTCCAGACAATCCCTTTTGACAACCCTGAGAAAGAAGCCTTTAGAACACAATGTGGGAAAGGGAGAAAATACTGGGAGCCAGCATTTTCTCCTTTTCCAACAATGTTCCTATCCTTCACAAAACAAATTTCTATCTTTCAGTCACTTTTATTTTGTTGTCTGCAAATGCTTTCAATTTGGACAAACCTACAATTTTGATGTTTGGTAATGAGTTAAAAGAGTTAAAGACGGGATTGTTTGGTAAAGGTTTGAATCAAAATAGAAAAATATAATTTCTAGTTTCTCCTTTGGTCGTTTCCTTTCTCTATAAAGTCACTTGTTATTGTTAATGAATGCTTCACTGATCCAAAAATAGCCTGTACAGCAATGACTTATTTTCTTCTTTCTTCATTCCAAAATAGTAATTTTTTAGCCACTTCAAAACTCACAGCACTTAACTCTTTACCACATGAGACAATTTTAGACTGGTCCAAATTGAAAGCATTGCAGACGACAAAATAAAGGCGACTGAAAAATTTAAAGTTGTTCTGGGAAGGGTAGAAAACACTGTGGAAAAAGGAGAAAATGCTGGTTACCAGCATTTTCTCCTTTTCCTACAGTGTTTTCAAAAGGCTTCTTTCTCAGGGGCGTCAAAAGTAGGGATTGTGTGGTAATGGGTTAATAACATATTTGTGAAAATGAACAGAAGTTCTCTGACAGAGTAGAAAGCACAATGGGAAATGGAGAAAATGGAGGCACCTAGCAGTTTCTCGATTTTCATTTTCTCCATATTCCCATCACTGTCTTGAAGACTTTTTTCTTCAGGGTTGCTAAAGAGCAGTTTGGTGAAGAGTTAATTCCTTTTTAATTGGCCTCATGATTTTTAGACCCAGAAGAAAAGAAATTTTGACCAGATTGTAGGAAAAGTAGGAAATGCAGATCTGTAGCAATTTCTCCTTACCCACAATGCATTCTATATTTTTAAAATCAGTACTCTCATCACCTGATTAACATTTGTTTTTATCAACTAAAAATACCTCTGAAGGCAAAAAGTTAACCTTTTGCTATAGACCTGAAGGGTCTAAACCATTTAACTCTTTACCTAACAATAATATTTTAGGCTCGTCAAAATGGAAAGCACTTGCAGACAACCAAACGAAAGTACATGACTGAAAATTTAAAAAATTTGTTTCGTGAATGGAAGAAAACATTATGGGAAAAGAAGGAAATGCTGCTTACCAGCATTTTCTCCTTTTCACACAATGTTTTCTAAAGGCTTCTTTCTCAGGGTCTTCAAAAGTAGGGATTGTGTGGTAATAAATTAAATATCCAATTACACTTAGTAAAAATACAAATGCACTTACATAGTACCACATTCTGGGATATAGAGGGTCATTAAAATCTAAGTCGGGCATTTCCCTTTTAGATTCAAGTTTCAGCTGGTGTTTGTTTTCCCTTTTAGATCTATGTTCTGTATGGAGCAAGTCACTGTCAGCCGCAGACAAATCTAGTGGTATGTCTATGAAGTCTCGCTTTTTCCTGGATAGAAGTTTTTGCTGTTCAAACCAAATTATCTGAAATAAGAAAAAAAAAAGGTATTTCACATAGACTGTTACTAGATAATTATATAGAGGATATTTTGTTTTTTTTTCAATAACAGATTGAAATTTATTTCATTGAGTGAACTTCATAAGTAATATTTTCACAAGTGGCAAAGCCACAAATGAAAATATTACCGATCATGTTCCTGAGATGAAATAAATTTTCATCTTTCACTGTTAAAAACAAATATTCTATTTATTTCATGCTTTTTACCCTTTCTGGGGGTAACTTAATTGAAATCCAGTACAGTTCTTTTTGGATATTCCCTGTGGCGTAACCCCTTCGAATAGCAACGCATTACATCACGTCAAGGTTTTGAGCTATTCGTATTTTGCCTAGGTAACTAGTATGTGGGAACAACTGTTTTTGCCTTCAATTGAAAAGTCAGAATGTAAAAAAAATGGTATTGGTCGGAACCATGATTTAGCATAAAATATTTCACCAATATTTCTTGATTACCTACCAGAAAGCATGCATGAAATGAACTTTCCTATCAACTGTAAACAAACTTTTAAACTTATAAAAGAGCCAAAGGGGATAAAATACATCTCAATAATACGTTATAACCAGCAAATTATCATATCACATAGTTATACATGTAGATACAAAACAAGAGGGCTATGATGGCCCTGTATCGCTCCACTGGCTAATTCGTAAAAACACTACATGCCAAACATTACATTATTTGGCCAACTGGTTTCAAACTTGAGGGCATACAATTTTTTTCCATAAAAACCTACAAAAAAGTTGTGACCCCTGGGCAAATCCAATTTTGACCACAAAGCTATAATTACTTAAATCCTGGTGGAAGTCTACAAGATAAAGCCCCATACCAAATAATACAGGTTTAGAATGTGTGGTTATAAACAAGAAGATTTTCAAAGTTTTCTCAATAAAAAGCCCTGTAAAACATAAAACCCATGAGACAGGGCTAAATTTAGTGGTCCTAGTCTTTATTATGGTTAGTAACAAGATGACTTAGAAAGTTTTCACCACAAAAGCGCATGTAAAACTTGTGACCCCAAACTTCACCCTAAGGCTATAATTTGGGCCCTCCTGGTAGAGGCCCACTAGATAAAGCTACATGCAAAATTTGGTAGCTCTAGGCCTTATGGCTAGGTACAAGTAGATTTTTAAAAAATTCCCAATATGAGCCCATGTAAAACTTGTGACCCCCAGGACAGGACCAAATTTGACCCCAGGGCTACAATTTGGGCACCTTTGGTGGACAACTACTTGATAAAGCTAGATGCAAAATTATGCAGCCCTAGGCCTTATGGCTTGGTACGTACAGATTTTTATAGTTTTCACTATATAAGCCCATATAAAACTTGTGACCCCTGGGGCCGGGCCAAATTTGGCCTCTGGGCTATCATTTGGGCACTCTGGGTAGAGGTCCATTAGATAAAGCTACATGCCAAATTTGGTAGCCCTAGGCCCTATGGCTAGGTACCAGAAGGATTTCAAAGTTTTCCCTATATAAGCCCATATAAAACTTGTGACCCTCGGAGCGGGGCCAATTTTGACCCCAGGGCTATCATTTGAAGGACCTTGGTAGAGGTTCACTAGATAAAGCTACATGCCAAATTTGGAAGCCCTAGGCCTTATGGTTTCAGAGAAGAAGGTTTTTAAAAATTTTCAATATTTTTCAGTTTTGTTGCCATGGCAACCAGAGTTTTTGAAGGAATAAAATTCTTTCAAGGAATTCTGAAGAGGACCATGGCAGGATCATTTCTGTGAAGTTTCATCAAAATTGGATGGGTAGTTTCAGAGAAGAAGATATTTGAAATAAAAGTTAACGCACACACGGACGGACGGACGACCGCACGCACGCACAGACGGACGGACGGACGCCGGACACCGGGCCATGACATAAGCCCGCTGGCCTTCGGCCAGTGGAGCTAAAAACTTTAACTCATTAGCAAACAACAAAATTTTAGACTTGTCCAAATTGAAAGCATTTGCAGACAACAAAATGAAAGTGACTAAAACTTTGTAATTTGTTTTGTGAAGGGTAGAAAACATTGTGGGAAAAGCAGAAAATGCTGGTTACCAGCATTTTCTGCTTTTCCCACAATGTTTTCCAAAGGCTTCTTTCTCAGGGTCGTCAAAATCAGGGATTGTGTGATAATCGGTTAATCTTATAACCAACAGTGAATCATGAAGTAATTTGGTCCATGGACATGCAAAAATTTACAAATAGCACTAGTTTTGACCCATCTTAGCCTGTGCTGATTGAGCAGACTGAAATGAATCAAAACTTTTTCTAAATGTGTTAAACACCATTTTCACAGAGCATGACAAATCTTGACTGAAAAAGTTGAAATTTGGTTCGGGAAGAGTAGAAAACATTTTGGGAAAAGCAGAAAATGCTGGTTACCAGCATTTTCTCCTTTTTCCACGATGTTCTTTATAAGCTTCTTTCTCGAGGTCGTCAAAAGTAAGGATTGTGTGATAATGGGTTAAACAATGGATTTTTGCTGAGAAACATTGCTGAAAAAAGGGGAGAAAATGCTGATACCATCATTTTCTCCTATTCCACAATGTTTTCTACCCTTTTCAAAGTTGAATTTCCTGTTTTGTGCAACACTTTAAATGTTGTCTGCAAATACAGTGAATCATACAAGCCTAAAATCTTGATGTCTGGAGAAGAGTACAACAGGTTTAAACAACAAAATTTTAGGTTTGTCCAAATTGACATCATTTCCTCACAACAAAATGTAAGTGACTGAAAAATTTGAAATTTGTTTTGTAAAGGGTAGAAAACATTGTGGGAAAAGGAGAAAATGTTACCAGCATTTTCTCCTTTTCCCACAATGTTTTCTGAACGCTTCTTTCAAAGGGGTGTACGAAGTTGGAATTGTGCGGTAATGGGTTAATTCCCAACAAGACAGCAAACAAGGACAGAGACCATGTAAACCTGCTTGTACAACCTATCTGTAACAACCTGTATTTCGTGCTGTATCCAAAACTAACATCAAAACTGGGACTGAATTAACCAGGACATTGCTAAGCTTGACTCTATTATCTTTTGCAGGCAGTGAAGATCAAGATCAGGCTGCACAGAATGTCTGGTCTGATCTTTGATCTACACTACCTGATAAGAAAACATTTTTTTCTCGGTAAAAATATTGCAATAGACCTAGCAACATCAGGTATCTACTATTGGCTTAACCAATTACCATATAATCCTTACTTTTGACGCCCCTGAGAAAGAAGCCTTTAGAAAACATTGTGGGAAAAGGAGAAAAATGCTGGTGGTAACCAGCATTTTCTCCTTTTCCCACAATGTTTTCTACCCTTCACAAAACAAATTACAAATTTTCAATCACTTTTATTTGTTTTGTGAAGGGTAGAAAACATCGTCAGGTTACCAGCATTTTCTCCTTTTCCCACAATGTTTTCTAAAGCCTTCTTTCTCAGGGGCGTCAAAAGTAGGGATAATGTGTGGTAATGGGTTAACTCTTTACCAATCCACAAAATTTTGGACTGGTCCAAATTGAAAGCATTTGCAGACGACAAAATGAATATGACTGAAAAAATTGAACTTGGGTTGGGAAGAGTAGAAAACATCGTGGGAAAAGGAGAAAATGCTGGTTATCAGCATTTTCTCCTTTTCCCACAATGTTGTTAAGTCGGGATTGTGTGGTAATGGATTAATACAGTTCAACATAATGTTTCAGTTATACATGTATCACTATGGCGAACGCTTGTATCCATATTTTATTAAAATGTCACTTTGCTAAAGATTTTTGTGAACAAAATCTCTAATATTGCTAAAACAAGTACAAATATCTATGAAAGGGTCAAGGCAACTGTGGAACAAGAATAAAATGTTAGCTACTAAATTTGTTCCTATTCTCAAAATGATTTCAAAGGCGTTTTTTTTTTTTCTTAACCCTTTACCAAACAATCCCTGGTTTTTACAACCCCGATATAGAAGGCTTTTGAAAACATTGTAGGAAAAGGAGAAAATGCTGGTTAACAGCATTTTCTCCTTTTCCCAGAGTGTTTTCTACCTTGCTAGAAATAAATTTCAATCTAGGAGTTGCATTTATTTTGTCGTCTGCAAGTGCTTTCAATATGGACTAGTCTAAATTTTTGTCGTTTGGTAAACAGTTAAGGATGTAAAAAGGGACAAGTATTTAAATATATGTAAAACGACAGGGAAGTAGACGGCCTTGAGATGATTATCACCTAAGATAACCATCAGATAAAAGAGAAAAACATGATTGTTCTATCATGAAAACCATGTTTTGCAACCATTTCATTCTTGTCCTACATATCCCACAATTCCTTGACTCACTTTGTCTCCATGCTTATAATTTTGTTTTGTAATATGGGAGGAGAACCAGTATTCCAAGAAGCAGGGGATAATTTAACTTATTTAGTTGCTCTTGATAAATATTTTTGGGTAAAAAATGAAATGAACAGATTCTGTCGTCCTCTGAGCATGTCATATACTTCGAAGATTCAACCTATCTTATATGATGCATCACTCCCCCCCCCCCCCCCCCCCAATATCCGGGGATTGCAGTCTTTTTCAACACAATGTTTCGGGTCACTACAGGTTATGAGTTCGTATCCCCAGCTTGCCAACTAAAATCATTAATAGTCTTTCAGATGAGACATTAAACCGAGGTCCCGTGTGACGGTGCTATTCGCCAAGCACATTAAAGAACCAGGTGAAGCTCTCAGTAGTTTTGACCTGTATCCTTGCACTATCCCCAGTAATAACTAACCTTCTTCTGGAAGCGTCGCTCAGATGGGCAACCAGTAGTGACGATAAATAAACGAAAATACCAACCAACCAACATATCTGTGGGGTGTAAGAGTGTGGTTATGTGAAGTTTGAGGCCTCTGGTTGGTTCTTATACCAACCCTATATTGTTTATTTTCTAAGGAGTATCACTTCAAAGCCCCTGCCATGTGCTGATGAAATGAAAGATTTGATTGACTCTATATCAAACCACAAAATTTTAGACTGATCCAAATTGAATGCATTTGCAGGGGTCATATTAATTGTAGCTGAAAGGATGCAAATTGTCAGTGAAAGTGTTGAAAACTTTGTGGTAAAAGGAGAAAATGCTGGTAACCAGCATTTTCTCCTTTTTAACTACAAGGTTTTCAATAGGCTCTCTTTTCAGGGTCCTTAAAACCTAAGGGACTGCTTAGTGAAGAATTAATAAGAGAGCTGCCACTGGCCTGTGATGTGATAACATATAATGTTAAAAGTGCCATTAAGCACGATTCAACCATTAACTCATTACCACATGAGACAATTTTGGACTGGTCCAAATTGAAAGCATTTGCAGACGACAAAATAAAGGTGACTGAAAAATAGAAATTTGTTCTGGAAAGGGTAGAAAACACTGTGGGAAAAGGAGAAAATGCTGGTTACCAGCATTTTCTCCTTTTCCCACAGTGTTTTCAAAAGGCTACTTTCTCAGGGGCATCAAAAGTAGGGATTGTGTGGTAATGGGTTAAAACCAGGGACTGCTTAGTGAAGAATTAATAAGAGAGCTGCCACTGGCCTGTGATATGATAACATATAATGTTAAAAGTGCCATTAAGCACAATTCAACCATTAAGTAAACTTGTCAAAACATGCCACAAGGTCTGTGGTTAATAACACATTAAGCCAAGTGCCAGGTGTGAGCAACAGATGTCCATAATTGTCACATAAAAATGTTCAGCTCCAACCCACTTCCAGGTTGCTACATGCATTAACTCTTTACCAAATGACAAAATTTTAGACAAGTCCAAATCAAAGGATTTAAAGACAACATTTTAAATTCTACTAGAGTATTTGGATTTGTCATTGATAGGGTTGGAAACGTTGTTAGAAACAGAGAAAATGCCTGTGACCAGCATTTTCTCATATTCCAAAAAAGACTTCTTACTGAGGGTTGCTGTAGGTCGGGATTGTCTACTGAAAGGTTTACCTTTGCTAAACAATTCCATGTATTAACAACCATGGCAAATATCACATCATGATCAGAGGAAAGAAAATAAAATACTCTCTCAGAGCTTCAGATAAAAGGAGTCATTTTGATTTCAAAATTGAAAATAAAAGTTATTCTCCATACCTTATTTTATGGTATTCATGAGAATCATCTCATTGAGACAATTCTAATGAGTACCCATAACATAGGGTTTGGAAGAGAAATAACGGATTTAGAATGTCATCACTCCCTCTTATCTGGAGCTCTGCTCTCTCTCCTTTCCAACTATGTTTTCTTTACCTTTCAAAGACCATTACCACCATTAATTTTTAGGCCACTTTTAATATGTTGTCTGTGTATGCTTCCAAGTCTATTTTGTCATTTAGATAAAGAGTAACAATAATTTGCACCAGCTTGTTTGACAATATGTCATCTACCTGTATTTATCATTTATACGATTCTTCTAAAATGACTACCTTTTTCTTCATTTTCAACAATTTTTTACACTGCATGGAAGACAAAGTCCGTCATCTTTTAATCCATTACCACACAATCCCTACTTTTGACGACCCTGAGAAAGAGGCTATTAGAAAACTTTGTAGCAAAAGGAGAAAATGCTGGTAACCAGCATTTTCTCCTTTTCCCACAATGTTTTCTACCCTTCCCAAATCAATTTTTGTTGCTTGATTCACATGTATTTTGTCGTCTGCAAATGCTTTTGATTTAGACAAACCTAAAATAATGTCGTTCAGTAATGAGTTAATCAATCTAAAGTACAGTTTTTGAAATACGAGGTCACTGATTCAATTCCTGACTCCGCAAATTTCTTTCAGAGGATTGATGATAGTTGCTGTTACAGGATTCATTCTTCTCTCACTGCTAACCAATGTTTCAAGAATGGTCATTTGGGAGGGGGGGGGGGGGGGAGGCCCAGGTTCCCCCCCCCCCCCCCAATAATTTGATCATCAATAAAATAACTGTCAGTGTTTGGACAATCATCGTATATAAAGAAGATGAAACAATATTTCAGAATTGCTTATTGACCATACCGCTGACAGAAAATTTCAAATGTATTAAAAAAGTTCTTAACAAACAAATTTTTCATCTACTTTTGTTATCTAGATGACAGACACCAAGCAATTTCTGATGTCACATTTCATTCAGTGTGATTTTCGGCTTTATTTTTTCTCCAAATCTCATATTTCGGCCACATTGTTGAACAAATTTCATTCTATTTCAGTTCCTAGTATTAGTAGGTGGGCTATTTCTCAGTGCATAACCAAATGCAATATATGTCAAATCGGGACCAGCCGATTATGAAGATTTTGCCCCCCCCCCCCTCCAAAATTGGTTCCTATGGGCCTGTGGTGTACTGGCAAAAGAAACTCCAGGAAAGTACGGATATGTGCACTGGTCCCCGCAATATAACTGAAATAAAATTGAAGCACAGCGCTTAACTTTATTCAATCAATCATCAGCCTATAATTTTGTCTACCAGTAAAGACCTAATCTGTTTATGTAGTCTGGATGTGTATTCACCAACCATTCTTAAGAATATTCTTAGTCTTATTCTTCAAAATTTTGTCAAAGTAACGTGTACAGAACTTCTGATTGGCTAAACCATTTGGTTTAAGAAATCAGAATTTCTGTTATTTTCACAGTCAGGAAATCTTGAAGAGTAAGACAAAGAATGTTCTTAAGAATGGTTGGTGAATACAGACCCTGGCAGATTACAAGTCATACTAATTTATCACATAACCTCCCTTGTTTTCAGAGTAATATACCCATTATGCATTTTCTTGTCTTATACACATTTGAGATAAAATCTTATCAAAATCGTCAAAGAAAGATGTTATTAACTCTTTACTACACAATCCCGACTTTTGACACCCCCGAGAAAGCAAGCCTTTGAAAACATTGTGGTAACCAACATTTTCTCCTTTTTTCACAATGTTTTTACCCTTTCAAAACCAATTTTCAATTTTCGATTCCCATTTATTTTATCATCTGCAAATGCTTTCAATTTAGAAAAGTCTATTATTTGCTTGTGTAATAAAGTCTTAACCCTTTACCACACAATGACGACTGAGGAAGAACCGTTTTGAAAACATTATGGAAAAAGGAGAAAATGCTGGTAAACAGCATTTTCTCCTTTTTCCACAAAGTTTTCTACCCTATCACAGCAAGATCGCACCATTTGAGCCTCTTTGAAATTGCCATCTGCAAATGTTTTCAATTTGGATAGGTCTTAAATTTTGCATGTGGTAATGGGTTAAGCGAGTCTTAAAATCTTATCTCAAAAGCCCAATCACGTCAAATCCTATATATCTCCAATCCTATATATCTCAATCAGACAAAAGGGAGTTCAATGCATCTGCTTGATGCATTATACCACGTAAGTCATCACATTATATGGACCTATAGAATCAATTTTGTCTAAAACCAACTGAATCATGAGGTAGAATTGTGCATGAACACACAGAAAATCTACGAAATGCAAAAAGTTTTGACTTAGGTCGGGTTGATACTATATGCAGAATGCATTAAGCCCCATATTTTCGGAGCATGGCATTCTACACCTGTGAGTATCAACATCATGACAATAATTATGTTTTGAGAAAGTACATACCAGTTGGTTGGTTGGTTGTATTTGTTTTTAACCCCACTTTAACAGATGAGGTCATATCATGGCCGTTGGTGACGCACATGTGTTTCCTGGCTTTCTCACACCAGTACTAACACAACTTTCTTTCCAAAGCCACTGACATCAGTAGCATTGCCTTTTTAAAGTTTCTTCAACTCTTTACCACACAATCTAGACATTTAACAACCCTGAGACAGAAAGCTTTTGAAAATATTGTGGGAAAAGGAGAAAATGCTGGTAAACAGCATTTTCTCCTTTTCCCACAATGTTTTCTAGCCTTTCCAATTCAAAATTCAATTTTTGATTCACATTAATTTTGTTGTCTGCAAATGCTTTCAGTTTGGACCGGTCCAAATTTTTGTGGTTTGGTAAAGAGATTTGTGTCGCATTATCATCGAGATACATATTGGGCATAGCCATGAATGAAGCTAAGATTAAGTCCAAGGCTTTGGCCATGCATCCACATATATATGTGTGTTTTGTTCACCCTTTTTTTCTTCAAAAGGCTAACTTGAGACAACAAAAATGCAGACTTGTCAAAATTGAAAGCATCTGCAGGCAGCAACTTAAATGTAGCTGAAACAATTGAGCTTGTCTTTGATTGGGGAGTGACAATTAAGAAAAAAGAAGAAAATACAGGTTAAGAGTATTTTCTTTTTTCTCACAATGTTTTCAAAAGGCTTATAATGGGACTGTATGGTATAGAGCTATGCCAGGGCTACATGGTTTCTGTCTAGCTACGTGCTTGAACATTATATAACAATCTTGAAGAAGAAGATTAGTAGTTTATCCAGACAAAAGGACATCAAAAACTCATCAAGAAATGATTTACTGGTCATTACAGCCACTTTACAGGAAAATCAAACAAATTATTGGTGCTTTTTGTCTCTTCTCATAGAATCAAACTGGGTCGCTTTCACCCACAATGCAAACCAATATCAGACTGTTATGGGCTGGGTTAGGCTGCAGAGGAAAAGGGAAAAACAGCAGTGAATATGGTTAAAGCCCCAGTCACACCAAACTAGATCTTAGAATGTCTTTCCCCATCCTGACATGATCAAACAAGAGCGGCAAACTGTCGCAAGATACGCACGTCTTACCCCAAGTTGTAAAGCTGGGGCATGCTCCGGACAAAATTCAAGTATGAAAAACGACAAACGAAAAAATAAAGCGAGCAAGAGTTATGATTCCTGTGCACTGCACTCCCATTCAGTGAGAACTATCCACCCATGAAATTTCATAACCCTAGCTAGTATAGTTTTGGAGATATGCTCCGGACAAAATTCAAGTATGAAAAACAACAAAGGGCAATAACTCAAAAATTAACCAAGCAAGAGTTATGATTCCTAAGCACTGCACTCCCCTTTGGTGAGATCTATCCACCCATGAAATTTCATAACCCTAGCTAGTATAATTTTGGAAATATTCACCTGACAAAATTCAAGTATGAAAAACAACAAAGGGCACTAACTCGAAAATTAAGCAAGCAAGAGTTATGATTCCTGTGCACTGCACTCCCCCTTAATGAGATCTATCCACCCATGAAATTTCATAATCCTTGCTAGAATACTTTTTGAGATATGCCCCGGACAAAATTCAAGTATGAAAAACAACAAAGGGCAATAACTCAAAAATTAAGCCAGCAAGAGTTATGATTCCTGATGAGATCTATCCACCCATGAAATTTCATAACCCTAGCTAATATAGTTTTGGAGATATGCTCCGGACAAAATTCAAGTATGAAAAACAACAAAGGGCAATAACTCAAAAATTAAGCAAGCAAGTTATGATTCCTGTGCACTGGACTCCCCCTCCATGAGATCTATCCACCCATGAAATTTCATAACCCTAGCTAGTATAGTTTTGGAGATATGCCCCGGACAAAATTCAAGTATGAAAAGCAACAAAGGGCAATAACTCAAAAATTAAACAAGCAACAGTTATGATTCCTGTACACTGCACTCCCCCTCCATGAGATCTATCCACCCATGAAATTTCATAACCCTTGCTAGTATAGTTTTGGAGATATGCTCCGGACAAAATTCAAGTATGAAAAACAACAAAGGGCAATAACTCAAAAATTAAGCAAGCAAGAGTTATGATTCCTGTGTACTGCACTCCCCCTCCATGAGATCTATCCACCCATGAAATTTCATAACCCTTGCTAGTATAGTTTTGGAGATATGCTCCAGACAAAATTCAAGTATGAAAAACAACAAAGGGCAATGACTCAAAAATTAAGCAAGCAAGAGTTATGATTACTGTGTACTGCACTCCCCCTCCATGAGATCTATCCACCCATGAAATTTCATAATCCTAGCTAGTATAGTTTTTGAGATATGCCCTGGACAAAATTCAAGTATGAAAAACAACAAAGGGCAATAACTCAGAAATTAAGCAAGCAAGAGTTATGATTCCTGCACACTGCACTCCCCCTCTATGAGATCTATCCACTCATGAAATTTCATAACCCTAGCTAGAATAGTTTTGGAGATATGCCCCGGACAAAGAACTGGACACCACCCGCCCACCCGCCCGCCACCACGGGTGATCCCATAATACGTCCCATCTTCGACGGGCGTATAATAATGGGTTGCAGTCTGGACAGAATATGCAATTTTGGCCTGATAATTGCTGAAGCCCCCGTCTCACCAATCCTGTTCCTAGACAGTCTTACCCACTCAACAAAATCGTAAAATTGGCTGCAGTCCGGATGGGATGTGAATTTTCCGCCTGTAATATGCAAACACGGTGTCGATTGATGCCTGGCTGCCCCACATCTTTATTAAAACCGAAGCACGGCAGTTCCATTTGTAGTATGTCCATCTCATTCGAAGTTTGTTGTGTCACTCCGTCTAATTACAGGATGGGATGGACAGCATGAAATTTTGAGCAGGCCCAAAGTTCTGGAGCGCCTTCCTGTCCTAACCCGTCCATTAAGTTATAGAGTTTATTCTAGAGCGGAATAGCAGGGCGCGCCGCCCTGCCCCTTTTTCACTCCGCCCTTCTGCCCTCGAATCTGTGAACAACCCGCCCTGTTGCCCTTATCAAATACATACAAAACTTGTTTGTGTATTGTTTTGGTTTCAGAACAAACCACCGGGCTACATGGGCAAAAAACTCGCCTTCAGTGTCTTGGCTCCGTCTCGTAAAGCTTGCACAGTCACAAAAGTTCGCCATAAATTTCTTCCGACCTGACTATATTCATGAAATACAGCCAATCTAAGACTAAGGGTGACACAAATTATCCTTTATCAACTTCGTCAGTTAAGACAGGACAGCAGGGTGTTATAATCCTTCTCTGTCATTAACTTGCTAAACAATCCCTTTATCCCTCGAAACCCTGACTTTTTTCCCCCACAGGTACTTTAACATCTGCTAATTTCTGTAAATGACGCCACACAATCAGTGAAATTTATCAATACTTGAATAGTTTTAAAATAAGGCTGAATTAACTCTTATTGCAGCTGGAGATTATCATTTCGTATTTTTTTTTTTGCATAAATTACAAGTATAGATGGTAAACCAAAGTTGCCAACTATCTTGAAAGTACTCGATGTTTGCTATTCAAGCATCGGCAATTTTTTTAAAGCAAAAATCTGCATTGCAGTGTTCTATTTTTAGCAGTCTATTTATAGAATGGCTATGCAGTAGTACACTACTCCATTAGTAGGCCTGCCTACACATTTTGTAATTCTTTCTATGTAATAATTAAATTTTCTTTGTTTTTTTTTTAATCAAAATTATTGTCATTTCGTAAAACAGCTGAGAAGAAGGGTTTTTTTTTTTTATAATTACTCTGGACATTTTTTGTTATCTGACAAGAAGTTAGGTAGTGGACCTGTAATAGAAAACAGCTATTTCCACAATATTATTATCCTACAAAATTTGCTAAAATGAGTATTATTGCAGTACTTTAACCGAGCCAATTTTTCCTTTTTTTCCTTCCTAGAATTATTATTTATAAATCCAAAACCATTGTGTTCTCATTACAAAGCAAATTAATAATTACCTCCCTTTTCTGAAAACTAACAAAAGTATCAACAATTGTTTTTAAGAGACATCAAAGGCATTTCTAGTGGGTCAAAAATATGCATAAGTATTTTATCTGTATAAATAAATCTGTATTTGTCAGCTATCAAGAACTTTTATTCCATGCTACACCAGAAGTGTTATGGGTCTACTACATTAAAGCTAAGTGTGACAGTGCATCATGGGATCATAAATTACATGGCAATCAAAACCTGTGGAGTCAGATTGTGTTGCTTTGAGTCTATGGGTTGATAAGAATCTTTTCTTATTCTTTTCTTTAATATGCAATTCATATCCAAAGTTATAGTTAGAACTTGTTTCGAAAAGAGTGAAGGACACTGATTTGCCTTTATCTGATATGAGAAGTCATTCAACAAGGCAATGTTCCTCCCTGTCCCTTTTTCCTGCCTCCCTGCCCCTTTTTCCTGCCTCCCTGCCCTTTTGTCTGGTCTAGAATAATCACTAAGTTAGTAAACAGATTGAAACAGGCTACTTATACGTCTACCTTGTCTGAATACAGTTAAAGTCCGTTCGGCAAAACTTTTTGGAACATAGTGAGAATGAGTTTGGTGTGACGGGGGTATTATTACTTAAACTGAGACTTTTGCTCTTTGTTTAACTGAGACTGACAATAAATTTTAGAATTGTCTTAATTGAAAGCTTTTGTGGAAGAGATACATGTGTGGCTAAAAAGATGGGATTAACCCTGGTGGCCAACAATGAAGTTACTCAAAATAAATTTTGCCTTTCATAGGGTAGAAAACTTTGGGAAAAGGAGATAATGCTGGTAACCAGCATTTTCTCCTTTTCCCACAATGTTCTAAAAAGCCACCTCCTCAACGTTGCTCAAAGTTGGTATTGTGTGGTAAAGGTATAAAAGAAAGAAAAAAAATTGGGAAAAAGGAGAAAATGCTTAGTTACCAGCATTTTCTCTATTTCTCCACAACTTTTTTCACAAGTCTTTATGCTAAGGGTCTTGACAAGTCAGGACTATGTGGTAAAGGGTTAACAAACTGTCCTAACCATTCAGTCTGCAGTCCAGAGGGTTATGAAATATTCATTCAATCTTGACACAGACAAATTGCATTTTTTATAGACCAATAATCTCTAACCTCACCAGGTATCCAGACAATAACCTTCATTTGTTGTTGCTGTTTCTTTTCTTTTGTCCAATATAATTATATAACATACATTCCTGCATCAAAAATATGGTGTTCTGTTTTTTCAACCCTTCTTTGGGGACCAAGTGTTTTCAGTCTGCTTTTGTTTGGAATGTCTCCATAGAGCAGAGAGTGTAGATAAAGTATCATAATTCATGTTTTGTTGAGTCTAATCTTCATCTGTACTTGCAGCAGACCTTGATCTACAAGTTTAACCCATTACCACACAATCCCTACTTTTGACGCCCCTGAGAAAAAAGTCTTTTGAAAACACTGTGGGAAAAGGAGAAAATGCTGGTAACCAGCATTTTCTCCTTTTCCCACAGTGTTTTCTACCCTTCCCAGAACAAATTTCAATTTTTCAGCCACATTCATTTTGTCATCTGCAAATGCTTTCAATTTGGTCCAGTATAAAATTTTGTTGTGTGGTAAAGGGTTAAAAAGGATTCAGTATGATAATACAGGTCACAATATTATCATGACAACCTGGACGATCAATTTAGCTCTTAATCTCCAAAATAACTGAAACTTATCTGATCCAAGTCTGTAAACTCTTCAAGGCCAAACAATTAAAATTTTGACTCAACCAAACTGAATGCATTTACAAATGAAAATCAAAGACCAGACTAGGTATTCTGCACTTCATAATTATGTCCCTGGGTTCATAATGCCATGAACAGTGTGCCAAAGACCTAAAAATGTCCTTGTGTATCTCAGGGCTCATTCAGCATGGGTTAAGTACAGGTGAACAAATAAAAATCAGACCTCGTAAACTTCTAAATAACTCCCACAAAAATAAACCAAAATTATCCACATTATTCTACAGAGTAATCCTATACAATGTATATCAAGGAAATAAAAATGACCCTGTGTATCTCGGGGTTCATAATGCCATGGACAGTTTGCCAAGGACCTAAAAATGTATTCATGTATGTCACGGTTCATGCAGCCATGCATAGTACAGGGTGATCTAATAAAAAATAAGAACTTATAAACTTCTTAATTACTCCCACAAAAATTAAGCAAAATTATTCTAATTACTGTATTCTACTGCGTCACCCTGTATGTCCGTCAATGCATTCAAAATATCCTTGTTTATCTCAGGGTACATAATGCCATGGACAGTGTGCCAAGGACCTAAAACTGTCCTTGTGTATCTCAGGGTTCATTCAGGCATGAGTAGTACAGGTGACCAAATGAAAATCAGAACTCATGACCTTCTAATTACCCCCACAAAAATAAAGCAAAATTATTCTAAATATTCTACTGGGTCACCCTGTATGTCAAGGAACTAAAAATGTCCCTCTGTATCTCAGGGTTTATACTGCCATAGACAGTGTGCTATTCATGATCAATGACCAGATGGCTTGATCTCACTTCCCTTTGGAAACTCAGGGTCCAAAAAGTTATTGTGAAAAAAAGATAATAATAAAGTGTATCTTTAACCCTTTCCTAAACGACAAACTTTTGGACTATACCAAATTGAAATCATTTGCAGACGACAATTCAACTATTGCTGAAAAGATGATTTCTGTCTATGATAGGGTAGAAAACATTGTGGGAAAAGGAGAAAATGCTGGTTACCAGCATTTTCTCCTTTTCCCACAATGTTTTCAAAAGGCTACTATTCAAGACCCGTAAAAACCAGGGATTGTTTGGGAAAGGGTTAATGACCAGATGGCTTGATCTCACTTCCCTTTGGAAACTCAGGGTCCAAAAAGTTATTGTGAAAAAAAGATAATAATAAAGTGTATCTTTAAAATCTTTCGACACATAGAGAGTTACCATAACCTGTTACCAAATAATCTCCAGATTTATTGTTTGCTGAGGAACAAAAGTTTCAAAAAAATATTACATTGTGGGAAAAGTATATTATGCTGTTAACCCAACATTTTCTTTGTTTCCTATTATGTTTCAAAGATTTTCAAAGACAGCTCTTATCAATTTAGCGACATATCTTTTGTTGTCTGTAAACTCTTTACCAAACAACAAAATTTCAGACTAGTCCAAATCGAAAGCATTTGCAGACCACAGACTAAAATAATGTAAATCCAGAATTGAAATTTGATTTGGGAAGGGTAGAAAACTTTAAGGAAAAGGAGAAAATGCTGGTTACCACCATTTTCTCCTTTTTCTACAATGTTTTCAAAAGCTTTCTTTCTCAGGGTCGTTAAAAGTCAGGATTGTTTGGTAAAGAGTTAATGCTTATGGAGCATATTTAACTCTTTACCAAACAACAAAATGTTGGACTAGTCCAAATTCAAAGCATTTGCAGACGACAGACTAAAGTAATGACTCGAAAATCGAAATTTGATTTGGGATGGGTAGAAAGCATTATGAGAAAAGGAGAAAATTCTTGTAACCAGCATTTTCTCCTTTTCCTACAATGTTTTCAAAAGCTTTCTTTCTCAGGGTCATTAAAAGTCAGGATTGTTTGGTAAAGAGTTAATGCTTATGGAGCATATTTAACTCTTTACCAAACAACAAAATGTTGGACTAGTCCAAATTCAAAGCATTTGCAGACCACAGACTAAAATAATATGACTCGAAAATCGAAATTTGATTTGGGATGGGTAGAAAACATTGTGGGAAAAGGAGAAAATGCTTGTAAGTTGTAACCAGCATTTTCTCCTTTTTCTACAATGTTTTCAAAAGCTTTCTTTCTCAGGGTCATTAAAAGTCAGGATTGTTTGGTAAAGAGTTAATGCTTATGGAGCATATTTAACTCTTTACCAAACGACAAAATGTTGGACTAGTCCAAATTGAAAGCATTTGCAGATGACAGACTGAAATAATGTGACTCCAAAATCGAAATTTGATTTGGGATGGGTAGAAAACATTGTGGGAAAAGGAGAAAATGCTTGTGTCCAGCATTTTCTCCTTTTCCTACAATGTTTTCAAAAGCTTTCTTTCACAGGGTCATTAAAAGTTAGGATAGTTTGGTAAAGTGTTCTGGGAATTTGGAAAGAGTCTGGTAATTTGGTAATAAGTTGAAGCCATTGTGAAAAACCAAGGGATCCCTCCATTTGTCATACTGTTTATTCAAGGTTTTTCCCACAGGACATGAGGATGATAGTTGGCAATTGTGTCAACAGTCATCTGTTGAGAAAATGAGTTCTGTCATCCTAAACCCTTTCTATGTCCTAGGTGCATTTGGCTTTTACAGCTGGCAGACACCAAGATAGGATGGACCATCTGAAGTTTCTCAACCCTATATCACAAAATCCTGCCTGAGTTTTAAAATATCTGTGGAAGATGGCTTTTGAAAACAAGGTGGGAGAAGAAGATGCTGGTAACCAGTATTTTCCTGATTTCCCACTATTATTTAACTCATTACCATACGACAATATTTTAGGCTTGTCAAAATTGAAAACATTTGCAGACGACAAAATAAAAGTGACTGAAAATTTGATATTTGTTTTGTTAATGGTAGAAAACCTTGTGGGAAAAGGAGAAAATGCTGGTGACCACAAGGTTTTGTAAAGGCTTCTTTCTCAGGGATGTCAAAAGTAGGGATTGTGTGGTAATGGGTTAAGCCATTTTCAAACTTTTTGTCTGTAAATGCTTTTAACTTGGACAAATCTAAAATTGTGCTGTTTTATAAGTAAACATTATTTAACAGAAAAAAAAAATACAACATGGTCAAATTGAAAAATTTGCAGATGACAGAATTTATGAGACAAAGCACCAATGATGGGATTTGTCTTTGAAAGGCAAAAAACACTGTGGGAAAAGGAGAAAATGCTGGTAACCAGCATTTTCTCCATTTCCCACCATGTTTTCAAAAGCCTCCTTTCTCAAGGTCAATAGAAATTGTGCAGAGCAACCTTTCCAAGCCAAAGATCTATCTCTTTCTCAGACTGAGGTCATCTAGGTTCTGGGATGAGAAAAAATTCCTACTAATGCAGTGACTTTCATTGACCATAAGATGACATTTCATGAGAATTTCAGCCAAGCCCAGATTTGAAACCAAAAGTCAAGCATTAATATCCAAAGTTCATTTTTAACTCTTTACCACACAAGAAAATTTTAGACTGGTCCAAGTTGAAAGCATTTGTAGACAACAAAATAAAGGTGACTGAAAAATTAAAATTTGGTTTGCAAAGGGTAGAAAACACGGTGGGAAAAGGAGAAAATGCTGGTTACCAGCATTTTCTCCTTTTCCCACAGTGTTTTCAAAAAGCTTCTTGCTCAGGGTCGTTAAAAGTCGGGATTGTGTGGTGAAGAGTTAAGCCTTTACCACACAATCCCGAGTTTTAATGACACTGAGAGAAAGGCCTCTTGAAAACATAGTGGGCAATGGAGAAAATGCTGGTAACCAGCATTTTCTCCTTTTCCCACTATGTTTTCTACCTTTCCCAAAAGAAATTTTGCATTTTCAGTCACCTTAACTCATTACCAAACAACAGAGTTTCAGATTTGTCCAAATCGAGAGCATTTGCAGACGACAAAATAAAAGTGACTGAAAATTTGAGATCTGTTTTGAGAAGGGTAGAAAACATTGTGGGAAAAGGAGAAAATGCTGCTTACCAGCATTTTCTCCTTTTCTCACAATGTTTTCTAAAGGCTTCTTTCTAAGGGTCGTCAAAAGTAGGGATTGTGTGGTAAAGGGTTAATTTTGTCATATGTGAATGCTTTCAATTTGAACAAGCCTAAAATCTTGTTAACTGGTAGAGAGTTAACCCTTTACCCCATAAGGCATTTCTATAGTATCTCTAATTGACGCTAAAAAACAGCAAGGATGAAGCTGTTTCTTATGTGTATATGACACATTTTGATAGCATAGAAAACTTTGTGACAAAAGGTGAAATTGCTCATTACGAGCAATTTCACCTTTTGCCACAATGCTTTCCAAAGGCTCCTACAAGCAATGCGTAGAAATGAATATCTGTGGAATAAAGAGTTAAAAACATTGCCAAAATCCACCATATATTTTCCTCTTTCATCACTGTACTGTAACAAGTTGTCAAGTTCGCATCTGTGCCATAGATTCTCATCTAACAGTACTCGGAATATTTGACAACCCCCTATTACCATCTAATCTCCAAGGTCATAAAATATTCATGCAACTTATTTCTTGCCTATTTTCACAAGCAAGTTCTTATTATGTCAAGGCCACTGGGAATGAGCATATAGACCCACTCTGAGTTATTTTTGGGTCCTCTGAGGCAGTACAGTAAACACTTAACACTGTCCCAAATGATAAAGATTGAAAATTGAATGTATTTGCAGATTACTAACTGATTTTAGCACAAGTGATGCTACTATCAGATTTGCAGATAATGCTTCCTTCCCACAATGTTTTTGTAAGCCCCTTTCCAGGGTACCTTTTACCATGCAATGTTTTGGACTGGACCAAATCAAAAGCATTTGCAAATGACAAAAGTACCTCAAATAATGATTTTTGTATTAGTTAGGGTAAGGAAGCATTGTGGAAAAAGGAGAAAATGCTGGCTATCCATACTATATATTATAATATTATTATAGTCTATGGATGAGATGAGTCAAACAATGGACCCCTATAGTCCTTTGTAAAGCACCGATACACAAGGCTACCTCTGGGTTCCAAACCAGTTCACCTCTAATCATCTTCGCAAGCCAAGGATGATGATCCAATACGCTACTCTACCCTTGGCGGATCAAGCTTGATTCTGACATTTGCATTTTCACTGGTTGCAGTTAGCTCTAACTGCACTAATCAAATCGCTCGTAGCATTTCATCTTTGACAAAAAAACAAGGGTGCGACCTTTCGGATAAAAATGGAAGGTAAACATGAATACCTCCATGGATGTGTGCAGGATCTATTATGATTTATTACTGAAAAAAACATAGATGAACAATATTTACATAAAGTTTCAATGCGACCAATCAATTATCAGAGGTTTTAGGGTATATCCCAGCACCTGACTATGGAAAGTCGAAGTACCGGGTATGTTTGTGGTTATTGCTTCATGTTAAATTATTGTATTTGTATGTGGTCTGTAAAACGATTTTTCATTGGCTATAGGAAATATAATCATTGATGTAAAGGGAGATAATAAGCAGCATCCAATAGGGGGCGTATCGCGGAAATCTCAAAATCTGGCTCCATCCGCCAGGGTAAGATCCATGTAGTGATCGTGATCTTGGCTCGTGAAAATGACCTCTAATTGGGTGGGAAATAAAATGTTTCAAAATTACTCTTTCAACCTCAACTTTACGTCTTTGTATGAGTCCAACATTACTTTGAACTTGTTTATCTCATTTGCATATCAAAAAGCTCAAGGTCCAGGACTGCCATTTAATACGGAACATTAGACTGATGACTGCAACATGATCATGTGATCTTCAAAGCACTTAAAAAAAAATACCCAAAGCTATGCATGTACATTGTTCAGAGATAATGCATTAGTCAATACAAGTATGATATATTCTTTATCTACCCTTTACCAAACAATCCCTGGTTTTCATGACCCTGTGACAGAAGTCTTCTGAAGACCCCGTAAGAAAAGGAGAAAATGCTGGTATGCAGCATTTTCTGCTTTTCCCACAATGTTTTCTATGCTTTCCAAAACATATTTCATTTTTTGAGTCAAAAAATTTCAAAATGTAATACAATTTCCAGGCATAATTTGTCAGAGTGCTTTACAAGATATTAGAAGAGTATACATGTATAAACATTCAGAATATGAAAGGTGTTTAGTCTAATCTTTATTGACACCATATGGTCTGCAATACGCGAAAAAGGACATCCGGACATTTGCGTAAAGTCCGCGCAGGCTAAACCGAGACGATACTTTCCAATTCAATGCAATTTTCTGTTTTGCACATGTCTACTGTAGCACAAAATCTAATGTAGTCGTAAAGTGTCATCCCGGACTGCGCAGGCTAATCCGGGATGACACTTTACACAAATGTCCTAATGTACCTTTTTGTGTGTTGCATTCCATACACAGTCAGGAGCAACTTATTTTGCGATGAGCATCCTAGCAGATAATATTTCAACATCTTCATCTGTCCAGTTTTCAAAAAAATGGTCAACTTTGTTAATCACAACATTCCTCGTAGATAGTGAAAAATTAATGTGCTATGAGGTGAAAGGTACAGAGAAAAGTGTTTAGTAACAGGAAACTGTTTCAAGTAGATGTAATCCTAATTGCTGCTTTCTTACATATTGTTATGTTAAATTACACTCAAACATAAGTTTTTAACTGGTAGCCTTAAAGGCTTTAATCTTAAGGTCATTTAACCCGTTTAGATGAAATTCAATATTATCCCAAATCTGAAATAAATAAGATCAACAGCTTATCCTTTTTTTTTAACAAGCCATATAAAACATTTACTACATAATATTAACCCTTTACCAGACGGCAAAATTTAAGCCTTGTCCAAATTGAAAGCATTTGCAGACGACAATTTCAGTGTGGCTCAAATGGTGTAATTATTCATGACAGAGTAGGAAACATTGTGTGAAAAGGAGAAAATGCTGGTTACCAGCATTTTCTTCTTTTACCACAAAGTTTTCAAAAGGCTTCTTTTCCAGGAGTGTCAAAAGTTGGCATTATGTGTTAAAATCCAGTATTTGAACCACTCTGGAAGAAGGCTTCTAAAAACTCTGTGGGAAAAGCAGAATATACTAGCATACAGCATTTCCCCTATTCCTCATACAATCAGAAGAAAAGTTTGGCAATTCACAAATCTTACCAAGATGGAAGTCTACAATTAAATGAGAGAAAATATCATCACCATCAAATCATCCTTCTCAAAATGTATTTTCAAAAAGGAACTTGGACTCGAGTTTGTTTGGTTGTTTGCGTTGTCTGCGCATGCCATATTCTTCGAAGATTCGACTGTCTTATATGACACATCACTAGCCCTGAAAGTTGGCTGACTGTAATATTACGCTCTATAAAGTAGCAGTGTAGAAAATAGCTTTTATCTATACGTTTGAGGAGAAATGAGACTTGCTTTAGCTCCAGATTTCTCTAAACTGCTGATCATAGCTGAGTGAATTGCATGAGGTAGCATTCTTTTGAGTAAACGTTTATTTTAGTTTGAAATTCAAAGTTTACATAAAGTTTCAATGTGACCAATCAATTATCAGAGCCTTGTCTGCGCATGTCATATGAGAAATGAGACCTTCTTTAGCAACAGATTTCTCTAAACTGGTGATCATAGTTGAGTGAATTGCACGAGGTAGCGTTTTATTGGGTAAATCTTTGTTTCAGTTTGAAATTCAAAAGTAACGGTTGTCGCGTAGGAAAGTGATTCGGCTCTGTACCCAGGATGCCCAAATTAGATAGATGAGTATTTATAGAATGCCATCTAGCAGGAGATAATGGGTTGTTTGTGTATTTTGAGACAGATTTAATGATGCGTTTGACTTTGCTCAATTACTTACCTTTGGGTGTGACCTCAGGTTGATGTGATGAAGCTCGCTGTGCTGTACTGATCGTCTGTGTACATGGGGATGTTCTAACAGATAATGGTTTTCAAGTGATCCAATCTGAAAGTAAAACAAGTAGAAAAATGAGTCAGGAATAAAGTAATATCATTTGTGTGAGTGACATGGCAGTTGCAGCTTAACCCTTTACCACAGAATGCCAAATTTTGATGCTCCTGGAAAAGAGGCCTTTAGAAAACATAGTGGAAAAAGAAGAAAATGCTGGTAACCAGCATTTTCTCCTTTTCCCACAATGTTTTCTACTCTATCAAAGAAAAATTACACCATTTGAACCACACTGAAATTGTCATGCGCAAATGCTTTCAATTTGGACAAGGCTAAAAGTTTGGTGCCTGGTAAAGGATTACCCGAGCAGGTTATAGCTTTCCCAGTCCACATGTCTGCTGTTTTATTCACCTACCAATACCATCCTAAATTCAAATTTATTTTTAAGTCAAAGACTAGAGATCTGGCTGACTGAGAACTAGAAAGTGTTATATAGAGCTGTTGAAAACTGCTGGTCTACAGGACACAATCTAATAAATCAGGTGTCCAAGCCCTAACTTTAGGGGTCCCATACTTCTGATCTTCACTCTGATTCTCAGAGGGGATCATTTCTTTTCCCTCCCACAAATTCAAGAGGTTAGACTGTTTCAATACGATTTCTCAGCATCTGCTAATTTGTTTTTTAGTAAGGAGAGGAAATGTAAAGACTGTGAATACCTGTGAAAAAAGAAAATTTCAAAATTGGATACATGCGGATCCAATTTATGACTTTGTTTCTTCAGAAGAGCTTTTTAAAATCAAATGTTTTCCACCCGTGTAGAGAAAAATTTCAAAATTTGAACCACATTTGATAAGTCACCTGCAAAATGCTTTCCAAAATTGTGTCAAGACTTAGAAGGCTGGATTTGTCTTTAATCAGTTTGAAACACTATTGTTGTAAATACTGGTCACCTTTGTCACAATGTTTTCAGAAGTCTCGCTCAAGGTCATTAAAGCTCAGGGTAGTGAAGTAAAAGATTAAAGCTCCTTTCACAACCATACCTACCTTATGATAAGTAGAGATCATGATCAAACTATGTTTTGTAAAGGCTTTTCACCCCTTTCAAATCTTATGTTCTTATTGTTGCTACTGAAGAACAAAATCATACTGCAGAAAGCATGACACCCAATATTTGATCTAGACTGTTTACTTTACTTAAAACCCTTTGCCAAACAATCCCTGGTTTTAACGGCCACAAGGAAGAAGCCTTTTGAATACACTATGGGAAAAGGAGAAAATGCTTAGCTGGTAACCAGCATTTTCTCTTTTTCCCCACAATGTTTTCTAATATTCTAAAGCCTAATTTCAATTTTTGAGTCATCTTTATTTTGTGGTCTGCAATTTGGTCAAGTCTAAGATTCTGTCTTTTGGTACAGTGTTGAGATTGCATTTTTTAACTTAAATTGACAGTTAGATTAGTAGGGCACTCTAATGAAAGTTTACAATAAATAGTTACAGGAGCTTGGAAAACACTTAGAAAACTCTTTAGCTCACTGAAGAGAAAGACTCCTATTCTGGTTTTACTGTGCTTCACAGGATCTTGTAACCTTTTTTTACCACCACTGTAACAGATTCCACTTTATCCAATATTGCCCGGATGGTTAGCTCAGTGGTTAGCTTATGTGACCTGAAGGCTGCCAGTTTGATATCCGGCTGCAGCAAGCTTTCTTTCTGGTGAATTTTTGCCCCTCACTTCTTGTGCATATTAGAAAAGTAATCAGTAGCTTTGGAAAGAAAGCTGTGTTGGTACTAGTGTAAGAAAACCAGGAAACACGGGTGCATCACTGATTACCACGATATGACCTAAACTGTTGAAATGGCATTAAACTCCAATACAAACCAAGCCAATATCAACTAATCTTTGTAAGATTTCCAGCGCAAAGATAGTTCACTCAACCCATTATCACACAATCCTTACTTTTGATGACCCTGAGAAAGAAGCATTTAGAAAACATTGTGGGAACAGGAGAAAATGCTGGTTACCAGCATTTTCTCACAGTGTTTTCTCCCTGCTTGAAACAGGGGTTACAATTATTTTGTCCTCTGCAAGTGCTTTCAATTTTGACCAGTCTAAAATTTTGCCGTTTGGTAAATATGATACTCCTCAATGCCTTGTTGGCATCTACTAAAGAGGGTTAAGACTTTATGACGTGAAAAGCTGTGTGGCATATTCATGGTCATAGTATGGTATCATGCAACACTGTAGATACAAGATCAGACTGCATGTTGTGCTGCCTGATCTGAATATGCACTGACCTCAAAGACTACTACGGATTTACAGCAAAGGAGTTTATACAACAAGAAAGTAGTGATAATGAAAACACACACCTGTCCATGTAAAACATAACCGTGGTCCCGAGCAAAACTTTCCAGCTCCCCAATGTCACCGTAAAATTCAACAGCAAACTTGTTTACGTACATTGAATGTCCCTCTCTCCCATACAATGGTGATATAATCAGCATGACAATGAACAAACTAACAAGACTTAAACCTTCCTGCATCGTTTCTAGTAATTTGTTAACAAGGAAGAACTTTAATAATTCATTGAATGGTTACTCTATCTTTCAATAGTAAAATCCTGCCTCAGTTTATGATTTATTTTTCTTGTATGATTACATCTAAGTTAAGGATACGAGTAGTCTTCGATATAGTCTACCTTCTACCCTACATTTCTTTCAAAACACATACTAATTAGACTTTCACAAAACAAACAATACGGTAATGTTGTTCCAGCTTTAAATTTGACGTTACACGTCCATATCCTCTGCTTGTTTTGACCCGTAGACACTTTATACCTCTAATATTGGAAATCTCTCATGGGAGACCACTCTTACAAAAGCAGAAGATCTTTAAAATCAAAGGGATAAGAGTACAATACCTTACACTTTAAATGATACACTGGGAATGGGGTGTTTAAGTTCCTGACTATTTTTTTTTTAACTTTCCTTAATATTTTCAGATTATTGTTGATTTTTGTCTTCAATTGCATTACTAGCGATAAACTGGAAAAGTAGAAGAATGAGCAACGTTTTTAGACAGATGTATCACACTATCAAAGAATACTTTGACATGAACAATACCCTCTCACATATTCTGTTGAAAATAACACCTGAGCATTATTTCTGTAAGGCGTCAACTAGTCATAATAAATCTTTTTAACAACATGTAATTACCACACGATCCCTACCTTTTGACGACCCTGACAAAGAAGCCTAAAAGAAAACACTGTGCGCAGTGTCAAATAAACTTATCTGCACAGATTCGTTGTTGTATGGATTATGGTTGTACACACAGGCCTATATGTCTTACAAAAAAAGTCTCTTTCATCCGTTTCTAAGCTTTGCCTATTTTCATACTGACTTTTGCGACTTTTAAAAGTTCCAGTATTTCATTAAGACTTTTACTTTGTCTCCACTCTATTTACATTGATTTCCGTCAATGGGAAGTTACAAGTGTGTGGCACGTACCAAAATTAGGAGTAATTTTATGGTCAAAGGGAGAAAACTCGTCTTTACTGACACCACTTTTCATGGCAGAGTTACTTCCCATACATTTGTAGACAGCATAAAACCGAAGACGAATAAACATCATTGAAGCTTGTGAAGACGATCCATATCGAAAGAAAAGAAAAAAAATGCTCGTAGAGCTCTCATTATTCCTGGTAAAGTTTAAGACAGGAATGCAGATACTGCTACTTCTGAAAACATCATGACAGAAGACAAAAGAAAGAAAAAACAAATTGCAGACCCGGTTACTACTTTGTAAACAGTAGGTAGTCTCCCTTGTATTTCGTGACATTTTTAAACAAGGTGACCGCCGAAATTTAAACATGGAAGTTACAATTCGGCTATCAAAGTAAGACCTCACCATGCTCACGCAGAATCTAAATGTAACTTTTACCGTTAAATTTATCAACTGATGAATGTATACGATAAATAAACTATATTATGTTACAATATTTAAACTTATGTTCAAACGACATGTTTTCGTTTAATTAGATTTTCGATGCTATTAATAAGTATTAATTGTTAATATGGGCTGAATCATCGGGTTCCAATCATTTCTTTGATCATTGACCGTAAGGAACAGGGATTCATAGATAGTGAAAGCATACAGGTCTGAATCTTCCAAGCTAATAAATCGAGATGAAAGCCATGCTTTTTCCCGATTTTATAAATGCTGATCCCAGTTTAGACCCCCCCCCCCCTTTTTTCAATGGAAGTGGGTTTTTAATTTGGAGGTCACGCTCTATTAATTTGAACACTTAATCCCCGAGTGAATAAACTGATTTAATTAAAATAACGCAATGTTCAGCATCCTGCCCTTGACTGAAAAATGCCAGCAGAGAAAACATCAGTACAGACTTTACTTGGACGTATACATATAAATGAACGTGCAGGCTGATCTTGAATCTACACGGTCCATTCAGAACATTTTTCCAAAAGAAAACTCCTTTGAAATAGCGAAGATTGGGTTTCAAAATCGGCTTGAAAGTCTCATTTTACTTATTTAGCAGAAATAGTTTCAACAGAGGGTCCGGGTTTTCAACAGACCGTAAATTAACCCCGCATCGGTTCTTGAAGTTTCGGTGTGACTGTTTGTAATAGTTCAAAATAAAAAACTATTCCAAAAAGGGGGGGTAAAAATAAGGGAGAGTACTCTTCATAATTAATGGGTACCAGATTGTTCGAGTTTTTTCCCTTTGACAATAAAATCACAATGGACTCTGATAGTGCACGTATCTGGGACAGACATGAGACCGATGCACAGCGATATTTAGAAACTTTCTTCCTTTTTTTAATTGCACTGTTTATGTCATTGTGGGGTTTCCGCCATCTGTCCGTCCGTCTGCTTGTCCGTCTGTTTGTCTGTCCATCCATTAATCATTTTGTTGTTTACGCGATAAAGTCTGCATTTCCCATCAGATTTTCGTGAAACTTACATAATTTGTTTATCTCATTAACAGCTTGAAACCTATCGATTTTGACAAAATTCCAACAAAGAGTATGGGAAAAGTAGCCATTTAAGTTTGAAATTTTCATTTCTTGTTTATGCCATAAATTATAAATTTGTCGTCAGGTTTCAGTGAAACTTAGACAGTTTCTTTATCTTATCAATAGCTTTAGCCCTACTGATTTTGAAAAAAATCCAACCGACAATATGGGAAAAGTAGCCATTTTAAGTTGAAAATTTCCATTTCTTGTTAATGCGATTAAGTCTGCATTTTTTTATCGGATTTTTGTAAAACGTTACACAGTTTGTAAATCTCATAAATAACTTGAACCCTTTTGAATTTGGGGAAAAAAATCAGCAAACAGTATGGGAAAAGAAGCTTTTTGCCTATGAAAATTTCCGTTTCCTCAGTTTATGCGATGAAGTCAGCATTCGAGGTCAGATTTTCATGAAACTTACACAGTTGCTTTGTCTTATCAATAGCTTAAACTTTATTGATCCTGAAAAAAATCTGACAATCAGTATGGGAAAAGTAGCCATTTGATATTGAAAATTTCCATTTCTTGTTAATAGGATGAAATCAGCATTTTGGGCAGGTGTAATGCAGAAAAATGACCGTCCCTTACAAAATGACCCATGTGTCATTTCTCTACGTAGAGGAATGACCCATGGGTCATTTCTGGACGTAGAGAAATGACCCGGGTCATTATTCTACGTCGAGATATGACCCATGGGTCATTTTTCGACGTAGAGAAATGACTAATGGGTCATTCCTCTACGTCGAGAAATGACCGTGGGTCATTTGTAATGGAGTCATTTCTCTGCATTACACCGGCGTAATGCAGAGAAGATCTCCGATAGGGAGATATGTTTCCTAAATAAAACCTTTGAAATAGGAAAGTTTTGCTTTTGACTACTGGCTTGAGGGTTTCCTTTCCTTTATTTACAGGAAAATGGTTAAGATTTTGCGAAGAACCTGCAAAAGGAAAACTGGTTACATGTCCCTGTAGGGCATGGTCAACAAAGAGAGAGGTTGGTGTAATATCGTCGGTTTACTTCCAAAACCTCGTAACTACAGCTTGTTTTAAGCTGCAGTTACGAGGGTTTGGAAGTAAACCGACGATTTGTACATGTATATCTCTTTATCTCTTATTTTTATCATATAGAATGATAAAGGATACAAAATGCAATACAAAATCTGTGGAACTAAATTTTTAATTTTTATTACTATTTATCGACAAATTTCATCATGAAGGACATACGATTCTTTTTTTTTTGTAATAATAAAAAACAAAAAATATATGAATAATGGATATTCAGCGACAATGTGAATCCTTTACTAAACAATTCTTGTTTTTTTACGACCCTGAGAAAGCTTTTGAAAACATTGTGGGAAAAGGAGAAAATGCTGGTACCCAGCATTTTCTCCTTTTCCCATAATGTTTCCTACCCATCTGGAAACAAATTTAAATTTTTGAGTTGCATTTATTTTGTTGTCTGCAAGTACTTTCAATTTGGACTAGTCTAAAATTTTGTCGTTTGGTAAAGAGTTAAATAACGTGGTGGATCGAAGTTTCCCTCGGTTGCTGTTGTCGCTCAGTGTAGAATCTGTCCGCCATAATTGAGATGTACCTGGAGACACCCGAGATACATATTTGCCGAATTTTTGTAGGTAATTTTGACCACATACTGTCCCTTTGAAATAAAAAAAAAAAACATTCATATTAACTCCAAGCCAAGACAGTCCAGTCTGCTAGTATGGAGGCATTCGAAAACATTGTGTGGAAAGGAGAAAATGTTCGTAACCAGTGTACATGAGCATTTCAAAGAAAAGCTCATTTATCGTGTCGCATTGAATTGCCTTGACTTGTATATTTTACATATATAAATTTTATGGCTGTAATTTATGTACATTCGGAACGAGGATAAAAGCGGACATGAAGGAAAAGAAAAAAAGGTTATATATAAATACATAATATTTTTTTATATACAATCACAGTGCAGGACCGGAAGTGTACAGTATTTCGGATTCCAAGTGACATGGGAATCTGTACAGTGGTTGTATGTAACTTGAATGATAAAACTATGTTCATGCGGTCAGTCAAACTAGTTATTTTCCATCTATTTTGATGGTTATTATAAAATCCTCATATCCAGGTTTTTTATTATTATTATTATAAACAACATCAGGAACACGTAGATATACTATGTGTGCTGTGAGCACCCTGCCCCACCTAGATGCCTTGATAATTTGATGAATGACAATACGGTTCCAAAGAGGTATGATGCGTGCGGACTACTTTCACTTCGGGTTTTGCTTTGATTAAGTAATAATTATTTTAAAGTATCTTTTCTCTCGGCTTTTATTTGCTGTACTCTGCCTTAGAAAATGTTGACACTTTACTCTTTTTTATTCCTCCCAGCCCCAGGAATGTGACAACATAATATTCTGTATGAAATTTATTCAAACTGGACAGGAAAAATCAAAGCACCGTTGCCACTGCGGTAAAATTGATCGGTTATCAAACAAGAACATGCTGACGAATTTTTGCGTCTCCTAGATTTTACTCTTCATGTATATTTTTTCCTTTTGTAGAAATTTTTCTACGTGAATTCGTGCTATTAGTGCATTAACTCATTACCAAACGACAATATTTTAGGCTTGTCTAAATCGAAAGCATTTGCAGACGACAAAACAAAAGTGACTGAAAAATTGAAATTTGGTTTGGGAAGGGTAGAAAACATTGTGGCAAAAGGAGAAAATGCTGGTTATCAGCATTTTCTCCTTTTCCCACAATGTTTTCCAAAGCCTTCTTTCTCAAGGTCGTCAAAAGTAGGGATTGTATGGTAATGGGTTAAGCACTGATATGTGTTTTACAAGTCTGTTTCTTTTTCAGTAGTCTGCACATAGCAAGTTTGGTTAGGTCTGGAAACAGGTGACTTTGTAAGAGTGTTTCAAATAAAATGTTTTAGACAGCAATAAGTCGCCAAAAGACGGTTGCAGTTTTGATATAGATATCCACATTTCACTGTGGATTGTGTCTGATACTCACCAGCCTTAAAGCATTTATTTCAATAGTGTCTAATGGAAGGACAAGTGGCCGCTGATAGAAATGGATTCGTCCTTGTAATAGTGGACATCCTGGCATATAGCTCAAGGCCTCTAACATCAGTCTGTTTATCTGTATATCCAAGTCATATTGTGTCTCAGAAATATTTCTAAACAAAGTCTTGTCGATCATTAAGCATGCCGTAAAAACTCGCCTGAAAAAGAGCAAAAATGACAGGTGTAACAGCATAATCATCATCATCATCATCGTCATCATCACTGTTTCACAATGGTTGATAAATGGTCCGGGTGTTTTCAAGCGGTTAAAAGACCATGTTGCTGCAGTTTCAAAGCTATGTTTGCATTATTTATATCACATAAAATGTCATACAGTGTAGATTCAAAATTAGTTTTTTTTGGGGGGGGGGGTGATACTGAACTTTTGTGTAAAGTGTGTAAAGTGGTGTTGACCTGCACTGTCTCCCAAAGAGGTGTGCCATTATTCATTGCATGGCGAATTAAAGATACACCTCCTCTTGCACGGAAACGTTTGTGTCAAATAGGAGCAAATAGATCTACAGCAAATTTTCTGTATTCTCCTTTAAATTTCAAAAATTGTCCACTGATGGCCGTAAACACCTCAAACTGAATAACTTTGCATAGTAATAGTAATGACGCCTTTCTACAGATCTATTTGATGTTGGTCTTGCTAGTGTGCATGATATACATGTATATGTTTGGGGCATATTATCCAATCAGATTGCGAGAAGTTTCTTTGCAGTATCACAAATTACACAGTAATGACATTTGATTATCCTTTTTCCACACAAAACATATCCAAAGTCGTTTGCTGCCTATTTATTTTTTGAATTAGTGAGTTGGGACAATAAACCGCCTTTACCAGTAGTCCCTATCCAACGGATACACCTTTTCCATTTGCCCTGTAGTAGCATTCCGTAGTCCAACCTCTACATCAATTACCAGCTCATCTACGTCCCTGTCAATGACGGCATCAAACGATATATTAAACGTTCCGGGTAATACGATAGGAAGTGGTTCGATGACGAATGAGTGTACATAAATAGGATCAGAAAACTCGTCAGGGACTGAAATAAAAATGGAGTTATACTTAAATCTTTACAAAATGACAAAATTTGTAGACTGGATCAAATCAATAGCATTTGTAGACAACAAAGCAGATGCAGTTTAAATACTGATCTTCTGTATTTGATAGGGTAGAAATCATTGTGGTGAAAAATGAGATAATTCGGATTATCGGTGTTTTCTACCATTCCAAAAAAGCCTTCTCTTACAAGGTCTTTAGAACGTATGGTAAAGGGTAAATAAAACTGAAAATATAAATATTCCTTGGGTGCCAATTAAGTTGGTGCATATATTAGCAATTTCAAATTCTCGACGACAGCTCGACCATTAGTTTTACCAATCAAAATATACACACATATTAGTTATTTTGCAGGCTAATGATTAACAAACATTTGTTGATCCGTTTCAGTCTTCACGAGAAAGAAAACCTTCTGCAGTCTTAAGCTTTGAGTGCCTGTCACAATGATAGTAGTTATTGATGCATGGGTAGATCAAAGTCAGGCTGCACAAAAAAAAATGTCGGACATGTCCACACAGTTTATTGTGTTGACCCTTTCCGGTCAGTAGCAACCTTGCAATGGAAGTTATATAGATAGTCCTTTTCCCGCCCCAAAAAAAGAAGATATTGTCTGCTTTAAACAGTTTTAAAAAATGAGACGAAGTAGACTTTGAAATATCATAAGCACCATGTTACTCCACAGGAACCTGGTGAGTTCCATGACATTGATGGTAACAAATCAGAGTAACAAACTCTATAGAAACGACTGTTGTACAAGTTCGGTGCAGGCGAAAAGATTGACTAAAGAATACATAAGTTAAACGTATTATTTTTGCAGTACATACCACAGTCTGTCCAAGCTTGTTGTCGCTGGACAAAAACAGTGCTGCAACCCAAACAGATGAATGCCAAAACGTACACACTATTCCACATCCTAGATGCTATTACGTCTGTGACAAGTACTCCAAGACGAATGAGTGCATTACAGACACTTGTCTTACAATCCGATCAGAAAATTGGACAGACATGCACCACGAATTCAAATAACAACCATGTTTAGTAGATTCCACAGGACTTGTTTGGTCTCTTATCTTTGACTACCATTGCATTCACAATTGATAGACAGATAAGGGCAGGAGATATGAGACGTTGTAGGCTCTATAAAAGTGCTATCAGTTTTGTGGTGTAATCAAGTCCGTTATGGCACAAAATGGAAGTTAAATAAGTCTATATCTGAATTCCAAGAGTGACGAACTCACTGGATGACACGGTCTGTCTTAGCATATCAGACTGTTACTCTTGAAATTTAGTGGTGAACTTAACTTTAAGAAGTCAGTGAACACGACCAAAAGAAACTTTTGAAAAGTATATTTTATATGAGACGTGTTTTCAACGTGCACTGCCATTTTTTTCACTGATTGACTTTTTGCAAAACTATATATTTACTCTAGCTGATAATTAAAACAATGATATTTTAGTGCAGACACGTATATATCTAGAGACCTCATCTTTGACAAAGAAAGAGTCAGTTTACGCCCATTGTGTTTTAAGTTGAACATTAGCATCAGCTCTCCATACTTATCGACGGGTTTCTTTCACTTTATATGGCATTAGTTCCTGACAAGGAATGCTGTAGAATACATGATTTTTTTTCACATGATTTAGGAGACTAACTATGAAATCAACAAGATCAGAAATGGGCTATTCCCTCTTAATAGGTAGAATAATAGAATTTAAAAAGTGGACAGGCACGTCAGTAAGTAGGTCTATCTGAACCACAATTGTATAATTTATCGAAAACGTCTTTTAAAAGTCAACTTTGATACCTAAAATGATTGTAGGAAAAGAAAAACAAAACAACAAAGATCACATTATATAATAAATTAAGTGTTATCAACATGCTCATCTAGGTCTCGCCGTCCTACAATAGCAGTTACGGGGAGCTGTGGTTGCACAATAAATTCAAAGTCAAATTCTAGACATCCTATTTGCTTCTGTCTGGACAAGTCATCCTTAAAATGGAGTCTGACCGTGTAATTGTTCTGAAAAAACAACACAATATACAAGATTATAACTCGATTTAACTCTGTATTAAACAATATCTTACACTTGTTCAAGTTGAGAGCATTTGGAACGATAAATACAATATGACCCATATTATTAATGTTTCTACTAGGATTGTCTTTTTCTTCGGGAAGCCAAAAACATGGTATCATGCAATGAAAGACTAAAAACAAAATTTAATGCTTGCAGCGCCTTTATGAAAATAATCCTATCTTGATCTACAGCGAACACATGCTCAACTTCGTTGGTGAAAAGCGCTTTAGGATACAAAACCTTTTCTGTAAGCATCATTCAATAAAGTTAATGTTCAAAAGACAACTGAAATAACTTTACTTCCATCTTTCAATGGGCCATATAGACGATATATGTTTCTCCTTTAGGTCAAGGAAAAAAATCGAAATATTGGGGAAAAATTGCGATATAGAAACTTAAATGTGCAGTTTAAGTCAACACGAAAAGTAAGACAGGAGAAACAGAGAGATGGAGGAAGGGTTGGGGGCATAGCATAATGATTTTAACTTCTATCATGCGTTCATGACATTACTTACACCAAATATTATTTAATCCTGAGTCATTCATAACGTCGATAATTAGAAGGTGAATTTTGAATTGTATTATGTAGCTGTAATTACATTTGCGGAGTTCAATAACGTATACAGTAAAAAAAATCCATGTTACAGGAACCGAGGACAGGCATGTTTACCATGAACTATGACCTACCTTAGCTAAGGTTCTTAAAGGTTTTGGTATAGCTGGGAAATATACCATCTCATCTTGTATAAGGACGGACTTCGATTCTACAGGGCAAACAGTTTCATTGCCAAGGATATAATACATAAACCTTTCCCAAAGTTGTGGTATGTTGAGTTCCTGGTATCGACAACAGTCGATGTTATTGCTGCCCAAAAGAAAAATACTGTTACACTTTCTGAGCAAAAGAACATGATCACTATTTCATTTTTCTCTAATTTTAGGGCTCTGAAACCTTTATATAAATGATATATAAATGAGGAAATGCTCTGTAGTTCGGAGGTGGGGAGGCATAGTGCCTGTGTAAAACGTATCGGCGCGTGTCAGCACAGGCTGACAACCGTCGATACTTTTTACTATTTGTCAATTTTTTGCATGTCAAAGGACCAGCCGACTTCTAGATCCAGTCGATTATTAGACTAGTGTATGTATTCACCAACCATTCTTAAGAACATTATTTGTCTTATTCTACAAGAACTTCCAAATTTAAAAGTAACACAACTTCTGATCGGTTAAACCAAGTGGTTAACCCTTTCCCAAACAAGCCCTTGTTTTTACGTGTATGCAGTACAAGTCTTTTGAAAACACTGTGGGAAAAGGAGAAATTGCTCGTAACGAGCAATTTCTCCTTTTCCCACAATGTTTTCTGCCCCTTCGGATAATTTTCCGCCATTGTTATGAAAGTTAATATTGTCGTCTGCAAACTCTTTCAGTTTGGAAGAGTCTAAAATTTGTCGTTTGGGAAAGGGTTAAGCCAAATTGGGTTTGGCCAATCGTAAGGTGTGTTACTTTCACGTTTGGAAAAAACCTGGAGAAATTGACAAAACTTTCTTTAGAATTGTTTGTGAATACAGACCCATGATGCCTTTATGGAATCACAATCATAATTTATGATAGCGTGCTTGATTTAATGCATCACAGTGCTAGATCAATACCCATATAAAAGGCCAAGTGCTATCTGATGGTTTCAGTCAGATCGTTAGTCCCAGAATATGGAACTCGAACTGTATTTATTGAGCACTTGTAGGCCAGGGCATAACCCTTTGGCTATTTTCTGGGTAATGTGTAGTTTACTGCCTTGAAAAATGGTTGAAGCCTTGAATTTGCAATCCAGATATTCTTGAATCTGATGCCGGCTAGAGACGCTATTACTGCAGAAAGGCTTCTTGGCTTTAGGTCATAAGCATTCCTGGTCCCCATAACAAAAACGAAATAATGCTGAAAACGATCCAAAAAAACGCCAAGTCAGACAATCAAATGAATTTTACCATGTTCCGATCCCCACACCAAGGCAAGGCAACTGAAGAATGTCTCCAAACATGCTGTGATTGACATCTTCGTCAATATAGAGATTGTGGAGCCGTCTGTTGACGGTAAGGGCCGCGGAGAAATGTAACTCTCCTGGTATTACCGCTGGTATAGGCCACACATTAAAGGTGCTGAATGTAAAGGCTGCATTGTAGGGATCGTTTGCTGAAATCATATTGCAGAGCTCCAAATAGAGGGGGTGATTTTGATTTCAAAGTTGAAAATAATAATAATTCTTCTCTAAACCCTATGTTATGGGTACTCATTAGAATCGTCTCATCGAGAGGATTCTAATGAGTACCCACAACATAGGGTTTGAAAAAGAAATAAAGGATTTAGAATACCATCACTCCTTATCTGTCAGATAATGCTCCAGATGGAGGCAGTGATTTTGATTTCAAAGTTGAAAATATTAATAATTCTTCCTTAAACCCTATGTTATGGGTACTCATTAGAATCGTCTCATCGAGACGATTCTAATGAGTACCCACAACATAGGGTTTGAAAAAGAAATGAAGGATTTAGAATACCATCACTCCTTACCTTTTCAGAGCTCTGATAATGGTTATAATAAATGTAGAAATCGGCATTAAGGTAAATGGCTGAGCAATGCCTTGCAAAAGGGAATGCATCTTCGAGATGCACAGTACCATGCAAATCGTTTTATTAATGTTTAACTCTTAACCTGCTAAATAACTAAAAAAAGATTTTTATTTCTATGGTGAGAACCCATACATTGATATTTCAACGGTTTTTGTGAAAGACCTACCACAGTCCTTCCAGCGAAATCCTGAGGTCATAACGACCAGCACCAAAACTGTCAGTACTATTGTGTCATGAAAGGCCATGCTGTAACAATACTAGGTCGAACTCTTTCTTAACTTATCTATGTAAGTTTAAAGACCTAGACTCGACTACAAATATGCCAAGAGGGTTGACCCGTAAGTTACAGGCCTGAGCATGTGAATAACAATAATCCGAGAACTATCTCTTATGACATCTTCGCGAGCCAAGTTTACGATCACTACGTGGATCTTACCTTGGCGGATTGAGCTTGATTTTTACAAACCCCCCCCCCCATACGCCTTTTCATTGGATGCAGCCAGCTCTAGCTGCATCGAATAAAATCGCTCGTAGCATTTCACCTTTGATAAAAATAGAACACGGTCTCTACCTTTCGAATAATAGGTAAAACACGTGGATGTCTGCTTATCGCTTCGTGTGTATTCGTAAGCGGTTTGTAAAACGATATTTCATTTGATTTTAGAAACATGATGTAAAAGGGAGTAATAACCAGCATCCAATAGAGGGCGCATCACAGGAATCTCGAAATCGGGCTCAATCCGCCAAGGTAAGATCCTCGTAGTGATCGTAAACTTGGCTAGCGAAGATGCTCTTATGATAGGTGCCTACTTAATGTAGAACTCGAATCAAACTTAACCTTTGTCCTTCTACATAGCTTAAACGAAACTTTTCGAGTCGATCTTAACCTTTTACACCATAAAGCATTTCTATGGTATCTCTAAATGACCCTAAATAACACCAAGGATGAAGCCGTTTCTTATGTGTATATGACACCTTTAGATAGTGTAGAAAACATTGTTGCAAAAGGTGAAATTGCTCGTCACGAGCAATTTCACCTTTAGCCACAATGTTTTCCAAAGGCTCCGACAAGCAATGTGTAGAAATGAGTATCTATGGAGTAAAGGGTTAAGAAAGAACCCGAATAATGCTACTTCAAACTTAACCTTTTGGCAACAGAGCGACCTAGCAACTTTTGATGTATCTCAGTAATTCATTTCTTTCTCAGTGACTAATACTGCAGCCATCTGTACATTCGTCATCTTCACATTTATTTACTATCTTTTAACTAGTAACTTCTAAATCTATCTGCCTTTTATGACCTGCATTGTTTACTTTTGGTCGCTATTGGGGCTTTTAGAGCATCGTGTCTGTAAATTGGAGGTTATCGATAGGGCTTGACCTAGATCCAATTCGCAGAAAAAAAAGGGATTAGATCATATATACTGTCAGAGCATAAGTGGCACATGTTGTCCTCTGCATAACATTTTTTTTTATCCTATGCCTCGACCTAATGTGTACAAAATTCGTGAAAATCTCCCATATGAGGCTTTTACGTGTATAATCAAAGCGTTGAGAGCGCTGAAGTGGTTTTTGTGACGGAAGCCATTGTGCGGAGTTAATAATTTGAAAGAATAAGAGAAATATTATCCAAATATTGGCTTGAAAGTCAACCTGCTGAGGAAATAGATATTTTTTTTGTGGTTGAAGGGAGAGTACTTATGACAGTAGGATGCATGATGGATAATGAAAAGCAACCATGTGAATATTATGGAATATAACCAAATTTGTGCCTGTTCTAAAACTATGATTCGAAACATCTTTGGTCGTAAGCATTTAATTCCAAATATTACAATAAGTTATTTAGATCTATGAACATTCATGCCCAATCAAATGGAATATCGCGCAATCTTAGAATGAACAACCCATGGAACGAACTGGTTTTTGGAACGAAAAGGCCAAGGAACAAGCGATCAGTACATTATCTCCCGCTAGATGGCATTCTATAAATACTCATTTATCTAATTTGGGCATCCTGGGTTCAGAGCGGAACCACTTTCCTACGCGACAACCGTTACTTTGAATTTCAAACTAAAATAAAAATTTACTTAATAAAACACTATACCTCGTACAATTCACTCAGCTATAATCAGCAGTTTAGAGAAATCTGGAGCTAAAGCAGGTCTCGTTTCTCCTCAAATGTATTGATAAAAGTTATTTTCTACATTGCTACTTTGTAGAGCGTAATATTACAGTCTGCCCGCTTTCGGGGCTAGTGATGCGTCATATAAGAGAGTCGAATCTTCGAAGAATATGACATGCAATCATTGCGCCAACAGAAGGGTATGAGCCAGTGAAGCTAGTTTCAATAAAAAATCAAAGTACTGATAGTACTGAAGGCCAGGAAATTGAGGATACCAAACAACACATAAGGTCAATTTTAATTAATACAAACAGGTAGACGGACAGGGATACAAGCGGATTCCACTAAGCCCCTGGAATTCTTGGTTTTATCAGGAAATTTTGAACTTATACTAGAAAGCACCAGCCAGAAACTAATTAAGCCAGAGCTAGGCATGTGCTCACAGTTATGGGGTGCTTGATAATGGCTTAGAATACTTAGTAATTTGTCGTGCTTGTAAACAATCCCAAGTAAAAATTGAACCGCATTCAATCGGCGCAATACCAACTTTTATTATATAAATTTTTTGAGACATGTGATGTCTTGTAGTCCTGAATGACTTTATTTTTTAACATTTATGACGCAAGAACATATTTATTTTTATTGGTTTCAATGAAAATACATGTAAGAAAGATATCAAGGTAAAATGTAATGAATAACAAAGATTGGAGTGATATGGCAGTTGGTCATGTTGCCTCTACCTTCCACAAGTCGACGAAATTTTGAAATGGTCATATTTGAAGGAAGTTGTAGATGAAAAATCCAAAGTAGTTCTTCGTGTATATTGAAAAGTAAGGTTTTGGGGAAATTGGGAGGAATTCCTTGTTACAAGCAAATTCTCTTTTAGCCAAAATATTTTCTCAATAAAATACTGTGAAAAGGTCGGATTGTTTTAGGAAAACGATTAGGCTCGGTTTTCCTATTTTACTTGCCTATTTTCGGACAAGTCACTGTGACTTGAGCTTTGATACTTATATCTACATAATTTAAAAAGACGTTAATCCTAATTCATAATCGTTGTCCAAGGACAACTTGTGTCAAGCCCGCGAACATTTGACTCTCAAGCTTGACCTAGACCCTGGACCTGAATAAATGTTTCAAAGGGAACTTCTGCTCATGATGGAGAACAATGCATTATGCTAATTTATATCGGAATCTATCCCAAAATGTAGGAGTTATGGTTCGGACGAAAAATTGGCCTTCAGTGTGGCCTTAATCTTGAACTTACTTGAACAGATGTTTCAAATGGCACATCTAACCGTGATGGAGGTCAATTGTGTCAAATTATTTTGAAATCCATCCACAATTGTAGAAGTTATGGACCGGAAATATTTGGATGCACACAAGCCCTAGTGAACACTAGAAATATGTGTGTCAGAGACACTGATGCCCCTACTAAATGGTATTGGTCACAGGTATGGTCACAGGTATGTCATATGACACTAGGAGAGAGAGCGAGAGAGAGAGAGAGAGAGAGAGAGAGAGATGAAAAAAACATACATTAAATGACAAGCGAACGACTACAGAAAAAAATTATAAGCATTTATTTGGTTTCAAATCAAAGTCAATCAAAGACATTTTTAAGAATCACACAGGTGTAATCTATTTATGACAGGTGTAAAAGGTGTGAAATACATCCTATCAGTGTGAAATAGGCAATATAAACAATGACAAAACTACCAAATAACTCTTGGATAAAGGTAAATAATACACATAATGTACATACTAAAGCCAACGAAATTTCAAAAATATTTTTATAGACAACTTGATTAACGATATGAATGAAATTTGATGTTTGGGTCGATTTTTCTAAAATTTTATTTGGGGACGATTTCACCAAAGAAGCAGTTTGGGGACGATTTCTCCAGGGGCCGATTTCTCCAGCATTCCGCTGAAGTACCCTAGATTTAGTCGATAAACATAAGAAAAAGTGATAAACATAACACGGGCCAATATTCTATATGTAGTTTGCTTTATTTACAATCGCATTTTAGCGGAGACGTGTTTTGTGACACACATGTTCAAATGTCAACGCAACGTTATCTATAGACAAACTCCGAGCAGAGTCGTCGTTCGTTAATCTCACCATACCTGAATGTGAATGATCCGGAGTGCAAGAGAGAGCGTTATAGATATTAACCGTATATAGCGCGTAAGAATACACAGCTGCCGGATAAAGCCAAGTTCATTGGGTTACGCCTTTATTAGGTCAGTGTTAATGACAAAAACGGGATAAAAAACACACACTGGTCAGTTATTAAAGGATAATACCCTTGCAATTCCATGGCATTTTGCAGATGAAAGTTTTGAGGAAAGGAAAGCATTCAGACCGTGTGATAAGCAATCTCTGTATATACTTGGGAAACTAGTTGTTTTGGCGGACTCAGCGATATAGAGTGGACACACCGTCCAACATTTTTGTCTGAATAGGCAGCTTACGATCCCTATAGGCAAGGGATTCCCTGGCCTAAAAAATGTATTTCCACGATTGATGACCTCACGCAGTGTATTTTGATATGCCATTCCCAATTATATATGAATGACCGATAAAATTCATTTGTCTGAGAAAAAATTATTTCAATCGGGTTTATTTCCTTATGCTTTCAACAAAATACGATATACGGTCTTCAAACTTCAATATTGAGCTTAAAGTGGTATTGTCTTCGACAAATACCACAAAAAAAGGAAAAACATGGTAAAAAAAACTGAGGATATGAAGACATAGAGCAGCATAGCCATTATAAGCTGAAGAACCGCTTTATGGACCTCTTTGGAAAGTTTATTTCTTACATACATATTTAGCTTTTTCCCCATGATCCTGTTTTTTTTTAATGTGGGCCTATACATCAAACCATTTTCTCCATTGCTAATTTATATAGCGCGTATTACTACAATCAGCCTGATATCAGGGATAGCACTTGATGTGTCATATAAGACAGGTCGAATCCTTGAAGAATATGACATGCGCAGACAACACCTTTGCACATAGTTTGCTTCCGTTCCAACCCATTTCTGCAGGATTATTTTTTTGTCAATTTAAAGTATTTGTATTTTTCATGTACATGTATATTGTAATTCTGTCGAATAAAACATGTTTAAAATAGTTTCTTTCATCTGTATGACACCCCGGTACTGTAAGGTCCGACGTCTTGCTTCACATATAGTTTGTTTGTTTGACAAATGACTTCATTTTGTAAGGCTATGTAAACATGGTTTAACCAAAATCACTTGAGATTAATGAGTCCAGACAGGAATGGATTATTTTTCACCGACGAGTTCCGCTTTCAGCTCTATGGTTCTTGTCCGGGGACGATTGGCGGATTTCGATTAAGGGGCAGTTACTTTTATTACCTAGATCTAAGACTAGTTTATTCTTCCTGTCAGTAGGACTAAATCAGTCGAACTTTATTGGGCATAGCAATGGCACTTAGACCATCCCACCCCCACTCCACCCCCATGAGTACAGAATTTCCATAGCGTTTTTGATTGCTCATTGACAAACAGATAAATTTATGTGAATTTTTAGATCTAATGCGCTTTTCATGATGTGTCAGTTGTTAGGCCTATGCAGCTAATGAGCCCACGGTATATTGGACAATTTACACCTACATTTATTTATTTCTTCAATACTTCTTTTCTTGATGTCATCCCCTGAAATCTTCTCAATCAGTTCGAACGATTGGTGTATATTCATTTCATTTGACTTATCTGTAGGCTCTACCGTATAGCTGTGTTTTAGGTAGAATTTTACATTTAGCTTTTCTGCCGGATACCGTTGAATAAAACAGGGATCTTATATAGCCTACATATATAAGATCCCTGAATAAAATAAAGATCTACATTTTCCTGGTAGATCTAGATCTTTATAACTCATGAGCAATGGGATTAAAGTATTGCAGAGAAATATTATCATTACAACTTTTATAACACGATTTCCTAATTCTAATCACTTGGACAGCCCTATGGCTTAGAATAAAAACATTGTGGCAAAATGAAAGAATTAATGCTGTCTACCAGTATTTTCTCCTTTTTGGCATTTCCACCTGCCCCTTTAGACATGGGATCTTATGTATAAGTGAGTATACGGTCCATGGTTGAGAGAAAATTAATTTTCTATGTACAGAAATGCAGATCTAGATCTAACCAGGTACGTATCGTATAACTCAGTTGTTGTCTGCAATCGCTTTGAACTTGGGTCAGTCTAAACTTTTGGTGTTTGTTAAGGATTTAAATAAATTCAGTTAATTATTAAAACATCAATTAAGATACCGTTATTAAAGTTATGAGCATTTTCCTCGCATTTCACCTATGCGCACGGTGTGTTAGCAGCGTTTATTGATTACGACTTTAACTACTTACGTCTCTATATACATATGCTCACACGTGACTGTGACAGACGGTTCTATTTTGAGATCGGGTCATCAGAGTAATGTACATGTGGTAATAGATTCCTGAAATAGTCACGTGACCGTTTCAATCCAATCATTAGTTAAGATGTTATTTATCGGTAAACAAATTGTTTGTTTGCTCCATGATACACTAAAGGTGAACCCCTGAAGACAAGCAGCCATCTTAGATAGACAGATCGAAAGAACGACCGGTCAGGGAAAAATGATGTAAACGAATAGGCAAGTGATTATTGAATGGGGTTAATTATAGTAACTTAAATTACGAATATTTAAGTTTATTCCTCTTCTGTTTTTATCAATTTGAAGTGACTTATATGGTGATTGTCACAAATTTTCTTAATGAGTTGTGGAAGATTCTGCAAATTTTATCGATTTTTACCCTCTTATCAGCAATTTTGAAAATATTGAAGATAGATATGAAAATCAATCAGCTGTGCTATATATGAATGAGAGAATGTCTTTGCTATGCAAGTAAGATTTCCTTTTGCCTTTAAACTTTGATTTGAGTTAGATTACTATAAGTAGATAAATGTTAATAGAATTTTCTGATGTTGGACAACAAAGGGACCGGTGTCCTTTTTCGGATAATATGCAAATTTCAGCATCAACCGGAAGTTGGTCGAATATCTGTGAGCTTTTTTTTTTTTCGGAAGACTTTTTCACGTGGTTTAAACCCGCAAATGCATGTTATCTTTTTCTTACTTTGTGAAATAATTGATGTTTTAAATACTGGTTGTTCAACTCGGTAGCAATTTGAGAGTATTTATTGGTATATGGTTATTATGAATCTGTTTTCATGAGGTCGTCAAGTGTCAACATGCTTGACTGTTAATTAGGTCATAGAAGCCAGATGCGAGTCCGAAACGGCAAAAGCTGTCTGTTGAACCATTTTCCCATCATTATTGCACAGGTTGCATGACAACTTAACTCTTTATCACACAATCCCGACTTTTAACGACCCAGAGAAAGAAAGCCTTTGAAAACATTGTGGAAGAAGGAGAAAATGCTGGTAACTAGCAATGTTTTCTACACCTCCCAAATCATTTTTTAATTTTTGATTAACATTTATTTTGTTTGTCTGCAAATGCTTTCAATTTGGACTAGTCCAAAATTTTGCCATTTGGTAAAGGGTTAAGAAGAATAACTGTAGATCCAATTAGGCTAACCAAGTACATATTTAACCCATGTCCTAATCTTATGGTATGTGGTTGACTTGCCAGTTATCTATAGTAGCTTGTACATGTTTTGGTTTGAAGCTGGAAGAATTACTGCATTTACTTGCATACTGGGATCAGTTCTTTCTTTGTTAACTGTGCTAAAGCAGTTGAGAAAGCTTAAATATTTGTCTACATTCAGTCTGAAGGTGTCTGCTCTGAAGCTATTTTTGTTACGGTTCTTCGCATACATCTTCAGACCAACCTTCATTTAAAGTATCTGGAAAAAATACGATTTTACCCGCATCTTTTCGAAATGCTCCATGCGACAAAATTTCCAATGACGGCTAATAAAATGGGCATGGATCGTTAGATAAATTATTAATCTTTACCAAAAAATTGATGTTACTTGATATCCAACTCTTACCTTTGTGCAAATCTGTACTTTTCAATGTAAATAACCGTTGAATCTCTTCACCAGAAATCAAAACTCGGTGATGTCATCAATGCGCATGTCTCGGCAGAAATCGCAGTATCTCTGACACGCTACGGTACGGTTTAGTTGTGAATTTTGCTTTAAACAAACGCACCTTGAATGAACGAACTTGTTTCGGGTGTTTCGGGTTAGGGAACCAGACTGTACGAAATTCAAATTCCGTTGAGTGCGCATACCTGTTTAATGGAAGTTGCAGTGTTAGTTGTTTACAAATTACACTGGATTTATTTGCATTGTGAAAAAGGGTAAATTTCCATTGATTTAATTGGTATTTTGCAGCACATTTTGTGTGCTGTTAAAGATTAATCATTTATCTAACAATCCATGCCCATTTTATTAGCTGTCATTGGAAAATTTGTTGCATAGAGCCGTTTGAAAAGATGTGGGTAAAATTGTATTAATTCCAGAAGTATTTAAAGAGGGCTGAATGAAGGCCTGCGAAGGCCAGAAACAAAAATAGCATCAGAGCAGACCTTCAGACTGAAGGTAATATTTGTCTATTCCTCATACTGTCATGGTTTTACAGTCCAAGTATATCCAGGGCCTGTATTCACCAACCATTGTTAAGAACATTCTTTGCCTTCTTCACCAGAATTTTCTATATTTGAAAGTAATGCAACTTCTGATTGGCTAAACCTTTCGGTATAGCCAATCAGAAGTTATGTTACTTACAAATTAAGAAAATCTTGGATACTCCCACAGTACGAATGTTTTCTAGGGTATACTGGAATCAGCCTGTCTGTCCATGTGTTCGTCCGTGTGTCGTACAAAATACTAGTAATTGCCTGTTTCTGTCAAAGCGCTGGCGGGTTAGGTCACATTCAGTGACAGCTCTATTTTGTATTCCTACGTTCAAGTCATTTCATTTGTATAGTTGACCTTCAGTAATTTTGTGCTTGAAAGTTCAGATCGCATTTTCCAATTCTGACTAGTGAGGAAATATATGGGAAATTTAAACTGTGGCTGAAGTGTGTCATCTTCTTTTCAGAAAATGGCGTCAAAAGAGATAACAGAAGAAGACAGTGGTACAGTTAGTGGGGAGGAAAAATCAGCTGTGAGGTATGTTTTTTTTTTATAAAAACGTTTGGTTCGAACGTGGCCCAAACAAATGGTTAACTAGATAACTACAAATTAAAAAAAAAAAAAAAAACAGAGATCCGCCGTCTATTGCAAAATGTAAATAGATACAAAGTTGCAGGTTAGGGATAGGGTAATATGCATAGTTGGAAAAAGTAGAAAATGAAGTGCATTTTCTCTGTGGCTACAAATCTATTTCTTCTGCTAGATCAAAAGATGACTCATTGGTAATCTCAAATAAAGCAGTGATTGTTACAGATCAAAGATCAGAGTGCAGCTTATTCCCCGTCAGATCTCGGTCTACACTATCTACATGTACAAAAGCTTCTTTTGTTGTTTATAGCATGGAAAAAGTTAACCCTTTTCCAAATGAAAATACAACAGACTTACTCAATTTGAAAGCATTTGTGGATAACAAACATAAATGGTTCAAATGATGGAGTTTGTCGGCAAAAGAGTATAATACATTTCGAAAAAAGAGAAAATGCTAGGAACTACATTTTCTCCTTTTTCTTCGTTCGCAAAGGCTTCTCCCTCAGGGTCGTTGACACTTGGGTTTTATTGGTAAGGCATTAAAATAATTTTAAACTGTTTTTTCCACAAACTTAAAAATGTCAATTCCATGTACGGTATTTATTGTTCTGAGATTTAAACAATTTCTAATTTGAATAATTCTATAGGTGGTATTCAGCAACTGTGATTTTGCCTTGTAGAAGGTTTTTTGCAGCAGTTTAGAGCATTAAGAACTGGTCAAAATGATTTAGTTATCTTTTTTGATAGGATTGATAAGGAAGGAAGTGACATCGCTGCTAGAAAAAGACCTTACGTGGAGGAAGATGCTAAGGAAGAAGAGGGGCAACCTGAGAAACGGTAATTATGCTTGTGTAGTATACTGGTCTATCCCATAGATAGATGTAAAGGTATAATGTAGTACAGGTATTTGGTGATATATCGTGCGGCAGTATCGACAGGTGGTTCGGTAGCTCAGTTGGTTAGAGTGCAGGAACGGTATTCCCGAGGCCCTGGGTTCGAATCCTGGTTGAGCCGCGATATTTTTTCACCACCTGTTACACTTGTCATTTCAGTATAGTGATAATATCAGCATTTTATTAAAGTTAAGGGATCATACAATTCCTAAAACAGTGCTTACAATCTCAACCCTCAAAAAAATCTTAATTGTATTTCAGTTTGAATTGACCTATTGAAAAGTATGGAAATTATCGTGAAGATGGCAATCTGACATGTTACGGTCAGTCTCAGTATTAGTCTCCGGCATTTTTTCTGTCTGGACTGACCACACTGTAACAGATTGTCATCTCCACAATGTTTTTCATACACTTAAATGGTATGGTTTGAATGATATTTTTGCTGCTATAGGGCTTTTGAAATTTGTTTCCAGCAGGATAGAAAACATTGTGGGAAAAGGAGAAAATGCTAGTTATCAGCATTTTCTCCTTTTCCCAAGATGTTTTCAAAATGCATCCATCTCAGGGTCGTAAAAATGAGAAATTGTTTGGTAAAGGGTTTAAGGATCATCTATTTTATACCCAACATATTCCCAAAATAGGTCAAAGAAAGTGAATGAGACAGAAGATTTAAAGGTAGATGAAAGTGATGCCAAACACTCACCTGATGTAAAGAAAGAGCTTGACGACAAGAAGAGCAATACAACTGAAACTCATGGTTCCTCATTTAGTGGAGAAGACAAAAATCAAAACTCAAGTCACATAACAGACATTAAGGCGGAGAAAAGTTATGATGTGGAGAAAATGGAAGTTGATGATGATACTTTTGATAATGATAAAGATAAGGAGGGTGAGTCTACTGTTAGTAACAGTTCTGATCAACCTGTTGATCTTGGTGTTAAGAGAGAAGACAGAAATATCAAAAGTGACGAGGGATCTGTGCATTCAGAGGATAGTGAGAAAGAAAATATGAATCTAGATGTGCCTATGGATTTAAGCACTAAGTCATCAAAATCTTCAACACCTGCACAAGATCTTGTGATGTTATCCGATGAGTCAGACATAGATGAACTTGGGTTGCGGCAAAATGGTCAGAAGAAAATACACATGGATGAAATCAAAATCAGGCAGAAAATGATAAAAAAGTTGCAAGCTGAACTCAGAAATGAAGAGGCAAAGTTGGTGCTCTTAAAAAAATTGCGGGTAAGCCAGATGTCACATCATATGCAGAACAACATGCCTGGTAAGCCCCAACAGTCCAACCAACATCAGTCACAACCCCCACCTCTGGTGAGGGGAGGCAATCAAGTTCCACAGCAGCCAGCAAAGCCTGCCCATAGTCAGCCTCCTCAGTTAACTAGACCCGGTAGTCAGCCGTCACAGAATGGAAACAAATCACAAGGACCTCCTCCTCTTGTGATGGCCCCTCGTGTGGATCAAAGACAAATTTTACAAAATCAGATGAAAATGTTGCAACAACAACAGCAGCAACAACAAATGCCAAATAATCGATCTTCAAGTAATAATGTTGCTAATTACAGGGGCTCTCAGTCCCAGAATGAGGCCCTAAGACAAATGCAACAGGCTCAGAATAGAGCACCTGAAGAAACTCCAGCACAACGACAAGCTGCAGCTAAACTGGCTCTGAGGAAACAGCTAGAGAAAACACTTCTTCAGATTCCACCTCCTAAACCTCCCCCGCCAGAGATGAATTTCATTCCAAACTTAACTAGTCCAGATTTTGTTTATCTCCTAGGATTAGAGGAGGCTGTAAATTTCATAATTGATGTAAATCTGATTTCAAAAGGACGTAAAAATCCGGATGAAAAAATGGTATGTAATCCTTTCACATGTGTTCAGTGTGGCACAGACTTCACACCCGTCTGGAAACGCGAAAAGCCTGGATCTAAAAATGTAATATGTGAGCAATGTGTAACTACCAATCAAAAGAAGGCATTAAAACAGGAACACACTAACAGGTTGAAAAGTGCTTTTGTGAAAGCTCTGCAACAGGAGCAAGAGATTGAGAGAATGCAGTCCCAAGAACCTAAGTCTAGTTCTTCGTCTTCAAGTAGTATGAAGGAGAAATCAGAATCCAGGGACAGGGAATCCCCAAGGGACTCCCCCGTAACTGCATCAAGAAATGCAACTCAAGCTTACAAAGAGTCTATGGCAGAGACTATAAGACAGCACCAGAACTTGTTGCAAGCCCATCAGGCTGCTGCCCTGCGTATGGGCCAGCCCCTGGGCATGCAAGGGTTCAATCCAAGAGCTCCATTTCCATATCAGTTGCCGTTTGCAGCCCGCGCCTCTGACCTACAAAGGCAATATTTATTAGACATGATTCCCAAGGGGGGTTTGCCTTGGACTTCATAGGAAATATTTACATTAAGGTAGAGGGTAATTTATTTGAGATTTATTTTCTCTGGATTTGCAAAATTCAAAGCTAGTGATATGCATTAGTTTTATAAAACAAGTTTGACTCAATTTTTTTTTTTTTCATTAACACTTTGCAATTTGTCTTACTTTGAAGAGCTTATCATAATTTATGTTAAATAGATACACCTCTCTTTTTCTCCTAGGCTGAAAATAAAACTTGTCGTAATTTAATGTAAATGGTTAAACACAACTCTATTGTAACTTCTGAGTTTTATCATCCTAATTTGCATTCAGAGAGTACAGAAAATACCAAGACAGGTCTTGCATACTTCTTCATCCATCCATTCTGATTTTGGTTATGCCAAAATTGTGGGTCTGTTGCCTGTAGATGGTATTGAAAGAAACAATACTTTATGTGGTAAAGGGTTAAGTTAAAAATATTTCAGAGATTGTGAGGAATAATAAGGTAGAACATTAAACTAAGATTTTTCTTTGCACCTTTCATCATGTCAGTATTTATTGCCTGCTCAAATGCTTCTATATTTTGGCAGGGTTTTCCCTGACCACCTGTTTCATTGAGTGTGGACCCCCCCCCCCCCCCTAAATTTTCTATATAACCCCGAAAATTTCAATGTTTGCCTTCTTTTATTCATTATAAGTGTGTCAGAGGAGGTCAAGAGAAAACCTTGTTTTGTCATGATCATTATTTCACAAATCTAAGAGCATGTCTAAGTACAGCTAAAATTCAGTTGTGAAGGAATTATGTAATGAAACTGAAAATAGTGTTGTGAGTTTCAGTATTGACAGTGATTCTGGTGATAGGAATTAGGTTTTGTTCTGTATTGTTATTGTTTCTGTATTAAAGCGGTCTTCCATTAAATGTTGTCTCAGATATACCAGTAAATCTATTTGATAAAGGTAAGGAGCAGTAATAATGGCCATCTGACAAAGCACTTTATAGTAGATTCCATTACGAAGCAGTCCTGTGTTGAAGGAATCCTGAGGAGGAAGGATTTTGAAAACACCTTGGAAAAAGGAAACAGACTAATGTTAACATTTTCTACTTTTTGTATGTCTACTACCTTTTCAAAGACAGAATCATCTTTTGAGCTATACTGATATTGCTGTCTGGTGCTTTTGATTTGGCGAAGAATTTTTGTCATATTACAAAGGGTTACTAGTATTTGTAATAAACAATTTCTGTCAGTTAACCCATTTCCATGCAATCCCTACTTTTGACACCCCTGAGAAAGAAGCCTTTAGAAAACATTGTGGTAAAAGGAGAAAATGCTGGTAACCAGCATTTTCTCCTTTTTCCACAATGTTTTCTACCCTTTACAAAACAAATTTCAAATTTTCAGTCACTTTTATTTTGTCGTCTGCAAATACTTTTGATTTGGACAAACCTAAAATTTTGTCGTTTGGTAATGAGTGAAACAACAGAATGATACTGTGGTTTTTGGGGTGTTTTTGTGTCCGAATGTCACATACAATCATATATGTGTATAGTAAGTTCAAGATAGTTTTGATTTTTATTGCTTTCTCATCCAAATCTGTCAAAAGCAAGATATGTTACCCATGGAGCTCTTTAAACCACGGTGTTAACCCTTTTAAGGAAATTCTTTGGAATCTCTAATTGATCCTAAATAACAGCAAGGATGAAGCTGTTTTTTATGTATATGTCGTAGGCCAGATTGGAATCTAGGCAGATCCGGAATCTGCCTAGACCAAATTAGAATTCAAATTTTGTGTAGACCAAAATGCATCGTTTTCTAATATTTCATTTAAATATATTGATTTAATTATGTTTACAATTGAGAGGTATTTTCATTCAAAGCATTTTATATGATTTTTTTCCACAATCGCTATTTTTTCCACCTTTTTTATTAGAACAAAACATTCAAAATTTATATTTACTCTGAATTTCTGACTAAAACTTCTTTTATTTTTGAGTTTACGTATAAAAGTAAGATGATTCATATGTAGACGCCCTATAAAATTTGGTTTAGGCAGATTGTAGAGCTGCAAAGCTAAACTGGTATCCTGATTTGTTATAGACAAATTCCAGTTTGGTCTAGGCAGATTCCGGATCTGCCTGGATTCCAGTTTGGACTACGACATATATATGACACCTTTTGATAGCACAGAAAACATTGTGACAAAAAGTGAAATTGCTCATCACGAGCAATTTCACCTTTTGCCACAATGTTTTCCAAAGGCTCCTACAAGCAATGCGTAGAAATGAGTATCTATGGAGTAAAGCAATAAACTACTGTAAAGACAATAAGTGAAAACTGAAAAAACAGCATGGCTTTTAACTCTTTCCCAAACAAGCCCTGGTTTTTATGTGTCTGCTGTAAAAGTCTTTGGAAAACACTGGGAAAAGGAGAAATTGCTCATAACGAGCAATTTCTCCTTTTCCCACAGTGTTTTCTACCCTTTTTGAGAACTTTCTGCTATTTTCTTAAAATTTAAAAGTGTCTTCTGCAAACTCTTTCGGTTTGGAAGAGTCCAAAATTTGTCGTTTGGGAAGGGTTAAGTGAGTACATGAATACATGAAGATTCTGCCAGGAATAAGTACATGTACTTCAAATGAGTAATTTCTCCACTGCCATAATGTTCTCGGCAAGAGAAGAAGTCTTGGTACAGTAATGTGTTGAAGGCAAATTAATCAAAATTTGTGATACTGAAGATTTTGATATTGAAGATAAATAGAGTATCTCTTTTGAAGATAATATGGAAGAAGGAATGGATGAAATGGTCACCAACAATGATCTTTCCTACTGTTAACCCTTTCCCAACCAACAAACTTTCGGACTAGACCAAATTGAAAGTATTTGCAGACGACAATTCAACTCTTGCTGAAAAGATGATTTCTGTCTATGTTAGGGTAGAAAACATTGTGGGAAAAGGAGAAAATGCTGGTTACCAGCATTTTCTCCTTACCAGCATTTTCTCCTTTTCCCACAATGTTTTCATAAGGCTTCTATTCCACTATTCCAGACCCGTAAAACCAGGGATTGTTTGGGAAATGGTTAAGAGGATGAATTTTATAAGTTAGACCACATCTGTCATCTGCAAATGGTCAATTTGGGTAAGTCTAAAATTTAATGAAGTAAGTGTCACATGTTTTACTTTATTTAGTTTTGAGTATCCAAATCTTATCTTATAGATTAACCCTGTACCACATAATGTCATGTCCATACAACTCTTAAGGAAGAAAGCTTTTAACCCTTTACCCCATAGGGCATTTCTATGGTATCTGTAATTGACCCTAAATAACAACTAGGATGAAGCCGTTTCTTATGTGTATATGACACCTTTTGATAGGATAGAAAACATTGTGACAAAAGGTGAAATTGCTCGTCACGAGTAATTTCACCTTTTGCCACAGTGTTTTCCAAAGGCTCCTACAAGCGTTGCGTAGAAATGAGTATCTATGGAGTAAAGGGTTAAAAACATTTTGAGAAAGGAGAAACTACTCTGAATGTTTTCTAGTCCCCTATGACAAATCACATTATTTGAATCCCAATAAAATTTGTAATCTGCAAATGCCTTCAGTTGAACCCTTTACCACACAATCCCGAGTTTTAATGACCCTGAGAAAGAAGCCTTTGAAAATATTGTGGGAAAAGGAGAGAATGCTTGTAACCAGCATTTTCTCCTTTTCCCACAATGTTTTCTACCTTATACAAGACAAAAATGAATGGTCATTTGAGCTATATTTATATTGTCTTCTGCAAATGCTTCCAATATTGGTTGAGTCCAAAATTTTGTTGTTTGGTAGAGTTTAAGCCCAGCAGGGGCCAAAGTCTGGAAAATATTGTGAATATGACAGTATGTTACTAGTATTTGTTAGTCGTTGGCAGAAAAAAAAAATGAAATTGGACAAAAAGTAAAAAATCTACATGTACTTGGCAGGTTTTAACCTAGTTTTGAAATCAATTTCTGTTAGCAATTATCACTTAAACTCACTATACAATGACAGATTACCATCTTCACAATAATTTCCATATTTTTGAATGGTATGATATAAATTTTGGTACATTTTGATACCTGCTTTGTTTACTTTCTGGCTTTATTGTTACTTTAAGACAAGTATAACACTTTGTCATCTGGTAAAAGTTTTAACAATTCCAAATGTGCAGCTGAAGCTCCTTTTGTTAAGATGGCTTACACCCTTTAGAAACACACACTGATTTACATCACTGTTCAAAATGATATAGGAATATTTGAAAGTGTAATGTATGAAACCCCTTATACTAGTATTTCGTTAGCGGTAACTTTTTACCAGATGACAACAGTTTAGAATCATGGATATTGAAAACGTCTGTACCGAAATACCACCGAAATACCCCAATTTTTTTCTTTCGAGTTTAGATAACTATGAACAGTTTGAAATAATAGTCTTTTTTCGTGATACTCGAGTGAATTATTGTTGATTGATGGTAAGTTTAAAACATTATGACAGAAGAAAAATTTTAATGACCCAGGGTAAGAATCCTTTTGAAAATATTGTTGGAAAAGGAGAAAGTGCTGGTAACCAGCATTTTCTCCTTTTTCCACAATATTTTATACCCTATCATAGAGAAATAGCACCATTTGTACCACACTAAAATTGCCATCTGCAAATGTTTTCAATTCTGTCAAGGCTAAAATTTTGTGTCAAATATCACATAATTCGGACTTTTATCAGTAATCTGAACTCGATAGCAAAAAAATTGGGGTATTTCAGAGTTCCAGTGGTACCGTATTTCAGTGATTCAGTAGACAATAAAACAGATATAGCTCAAGTGATTGGATTGATCTCTAAAAGGGTAGAAAACATTGTGGGACATGGAGAAAATACTGGTTACCAGCATTATTTCCTTTTCAACCATGTTTTCAAATGACATCCTTCTTTAGTGTTGTTTGAACATCAGATTTTTTTGTTAAAGGTAGGAATCATGATGAATTAGAGAGAAATATTTTTATGAAGTGCAGGATATACATATACAGTTGGATTTTTTCTTTCTTGTAAATAAAAAGATTAGATCTTCAATGGTTATGGTTGTTTTTAGCTCACCTGGGCACCAAGTGCTGCTGATGAGCTTTTGTGATCGCCCAATGTCTTGCTTCTGTTGTGTGTTGTCGTTCACAATTTCTTTAAGCATCTTTCCTTCTAAATCAAAGGTCCAATCTCGATGAAACTTGGCAGGGATGCTCCTTGGGTAAAGATCTACCAAAATTGTTCAAAATCAAGATATTGAATTCCACCCATAACTTTGGTTGTCATGGCAACCAAAAAGAACAAAGTAGCAAAAATCTTTGAAAATCTTCTTCTCTGTAACTTAAAAGCATAGGGCTTTGACATTTGGTATGTAGCATCTGCTATTGGTCCTGTACCAAGTTTGTTCATATGATGCACTTAAAGACATAACTGGCCCTGCCCCCAAATCACAATGTTGAACATAGGAACAAAGAAGGAAACTTTAAAATTCTTCTTTGATATTTGGTATGTAGCATCTCCCAGAGGACCTATTCCAAGTTTGTTCATATCAATCCCTGGTGTCAAAATTGGCCCTGTCATGGGGATTACAAGTTCAAATGTAGGATCAAAGATGGAAAACTCTAAAATTCTTTTCCTCTAAAACTGGAAGGCATAGAGCTTTGATAGTTGTAATGTAGCATAATTATCCTAGTGGATCTTTACCAAGTTAAGTAATATGATGGCCCTGGGGTCAAAACTGGTCCCGCTTGGGAAGTCACAAGTTTGAACAGAAGAACAAAACATGAAAACTTTAAACTTCTTCATGTATGAATCTAGAAGGCGTAGGGCTTTGATATTTGGTAGGTAGCATCTCGTAGTGGACCCCCACCAAGTTTTTTTCATGCCATGCCTGTGGGGTCAGAACTGCCCCAGCTCCATAGCACACAAGTTTGAGCACACAAGTTTGAGCATAGGAACAAAGGAGGAAATCTTAAAAACTCTCTTCTCTAAAAACTTGGAGGCATAGAGCTTTAATTTGGTATGTAGTGAACCTATTCTTTGACTACGTGACCACATCATGTTCAGCGAGTTCAAAATTTGGTCACTTTGGGGTCATAAATTAACCCTTTACCAAATAGGATTGTACGACCCTGAGATAGAAGCCTTTTGAAAACATGGAAAAAGGAGAAAATGCTGGTATACTTACCGACCTATATATATCGGCTGGTAAATTTGCACTGATCTACATTTCAACCTTATAAGAGACCCAAGCGACCCAATGGAATCACGGGAGGCATTGCTTATACGTACATGTACCGGAAACCATCCATATTTGCTGATGTAGATGCCAATTTCGATATGAAACATCAAACATCACGACTATCTGAAATCAACAATCACTCTATTTATTGTTCAAATTCTAAATCCTTTTAAAGTCGTCAAGCCTGCCCAGGTAGATAAGTAATTAGCGCATCTGACTTGTGACTGCGAGTTCGATACCCAGTTAATGCAAAGTTTCCGACCTTTCACAGATGAAACATGTGAGAATGTTTACCAAACAACATTTAGACTGGTCCAACTTGAAAGCACTTGCAGGTAACAAAATAAACGCGACCCAAAAGTTAAGACTTGTTTCCAGCAGAGCAGAAAACATTGTGGGAAAAGGAGAAAATGCTGGTTACCAGCATTTTCTCCTTTTCCAACAATGTTTTCAAAAGGCTTTTATTTCAGGGATTATCTGGTAAAAGGTTAAAAAAAGTACACGTCCCAAAAGTGCACTTTTCTGTGCAGCTAGACAAGGATCTTTCTTGTATATCTTTCTAAAATATCTTTTCAAAAGGCCTTACTCTCAGGGTCGTTAAAAGTCGGGATTTTGTGGTAAAGGGTGGATCGGTGGCCTAGTGGTTAACACGTTGGACTACCAATCCGAAGGTCTGGGGTCCGAATCGCAGTCTGGTAGGATGTTTTTTTTAGAGACACCTCGTGTCTCCCACCAAACAAGTGGGGAACCGGTTAGAAACCCAGAGGTCGCCTCGCATGTATCGGTGCTATACACTGAGCATGTAAAAGAATCAAGGAAATCTATTCGAAAAAGAGCTAGAGTCTGGTACCCGAATTTCCACGTATCCGACTCTCTCTACTCCAATCTGCGCCTGTCAGATATGCACATGCACACAATTGTCACACACACACAAAGTTTGAAGGTGAAGGATGACTGTTACATTACTAACTTATTAACCCTGTAAAAGAAATTCTCATCCGCGAGAAAAACATCCTTCAAAAGAAGGAGTGCCGCAGTGCTGGTGTGGGATAATACCGGAGACAACAACAACCTTGTTATCCTATTATCCATTATTACATCCATAATACAGAAGATAGGAAAATATTATGGAAAAAGATATCAACTTTAAGTACTCAGTCAATTTTTCAATCTTTTTCCTTCGTAAACTTTCACGTTTGCTTTTCTTCTGCTTTCAGTTATGATTTGGTAGAACATTGCGAACGATTTCTGGCCAAAGGGGAACAATTCATATAATTTCTACTATATTACGTAACCAAGAGTAACGTCCCTTCTCGCTGCGAGATGGAAAGATGGTACACTTGCTCGTCCTAACTCAATAATATTTAACCCTTTCCCAAACAGGCCCTTGTTTTTACGTGTCTGCAGTACAAGTCTTTTGAAAACTGTGGGAAAAGGACAAATTACTAGTAATGAGCATTTTCTCCTTTCCCACAGAGTTTTCTACCCTTTTGGAGAACTTTTCCTCATATCTATCGTATATACAGTTGTCGTCTGAAAGCTTTTTCAGTTTGGAAGAATATAAAATTTGTCCTTTGGGAAAAGAGTCGATCGGTGTAAAAATGATTTCAGTCTGACACGTCTTGCTGATTTCAATTACAAGTCACGAAAAGGATCAAGTAAAGACATGTTAATCAATAATTCCGAGAATATAGTGAAATCAGACAGGGCAATGTAAAGTCAAATATGGTTTTGTAATCGGGCGAAAGCCTTCCTTGTCATCACATTTATATAGACACAGACTGCCAGAAGTTTAGATTTGAAGACAATGTTTGATTGCTTCAGTTATCCACAAATATAGACAAATATGATCGAGTTGTCGTTTTCATGGATTCTGTCATAAAACGTAAAAAATGTTAAGGACTTAGGACCACTTAAAAAACATGCATCTAATTGCCTGGTCTGTAAGTAATGGAAATTTAAAGTGAGGGATTCATACTTAATACATGGATCCGTGGAAATCGATATTTGACCAATCAGGACATCGCATTTATTCTACCCGATGTCCTACCTTGGTTTCTGCTATTTCGGCTCACAAATAAACGACTGTTAACGTTAGAAGAATGCAATCCTCTTTATTTATGTTGTGTTTTTGACGTTTGAATTTAAAAAAAAAAACTTACAAAATGTGCTTTGCGAACGTGTACCGATGACGTGAGATCACGCAGAGGCTATAGAAAAGTTTAAATTGTGATGATTACTGAAAATTTGAACTTGTGCAAAGAGCTAATCATCGCTGCATAATAGATTAATTTAAAGTATTCTGTAATTTTTCCTCTCTGAAAGAGAAAACTGGAAAACAAACGTAAAAGCAGACCTATATGAAGTATTAATAAAAAGAAAATACTTTTACTTGAATATTAACCTTGTTCAATAACCTATGCACATCCAAAAAGTGGCCGCGTTACTTGTTACCAATGTTTCAATTTGACATTAATTTTAACCCATGGTGCATGAAAAATATGCTGAATGTGTACTGGGATCGTATATACGATCTCTGATGTGTAGATATAGATCAGATTGCAAATTACATGATGTTTATTCATGGATTTAAAGTACCTACTGATTACAATAAGCACTTTGACGCGTAGTTCTTCCTCACTAGGAGTATATTTCAATTTTTAAAAAAAGTGTAACTTCTGACCTGGTGGAACATGGAAATTTTTCTCTTGACTTATCTGTTTTAACCGTTTACCACATAACGGGTTTTAACGACCCGTAGAAAGCTTTTAAAAGCAATGCCGAGAAAGGAGAAAATGCTTGTAACATTCATTTTATCCTTTTCTCACTGTGTTTTGCGCTCTTTCAAAAACAAATTTCAATTTTTTAATCATTTATTTTGTTGTCTGCAAATATTTGAATTTGGATTGCTCTAAAAATTTTGTCATTTGGTGACGAGTTAAAATGGATTAGCACATTAGCACAAAGGGTGTGTTGGTAAACTGTTAATTTGATAAGAAGTGTGTTTGATTGCAACACAATTTGCCGCTCCAATCAACTTGACCACCCGTTGTCATAAGTATATCATATACTACCGTCAATGATATTAACAATTTTCTTAATTGACAACAAACTAAACGCATTTTATAATCTATCAGACAACGCTTTTCCCCTTAACCTGATATTAAAATTTTTCATTAACTTAAACCTCTCTGTACATTCAGACATTCTATAAACTTTTCAAAAGGTTTCTTTAATTTGATTTGATGCTGAGATGACTTTACTAGCCCAACGAAAGCAATAAGTATCGTTAATTCTATTATTCTGTGGCAAAACGGAGATTTGTTGATGTTTTTTATATGTTCAAATTTTTGTTTAAACATGTAAATCTGTTACATTGTACGTCGCCCCCGTAATTCGCCCTTTTAATACATCTCCGTATGTAAATTAGTAAAGCATTTTTAAATTTCTCACTGAGAATTTATCATCGATAGAAATATATGATTAAAATACTTTTTCCGGAATTTTATTGAGAGAAACAGTCATGAAAGCATGATTTAAGTAGCCTATCTGCTTTACTGTATATCTATTGACTACGTTTGTTTGTGAGACCTTGGCAACAGTAACTAAGGTAGTCGGTTTATCTTTTCGCCACGGATCCATGTATTGACTTCTGTCATGGTAATAGGAAAAGCGGAGGGCAGTGTTGCTGCTTCAACACCCATCACATCATGGGAGATTACTCTGAAAAATGGCTCAATACTGTACGAGTATTCTCCCTTAGACTACACAACGGTTATACTACAAGTGCCTCTGTCATGCACCTCTTCAGAATTCCGTTACATAAAGATTAGTTACGCGACTTGGATCCATTTAAAAAAAATACATACACTTTTCATCTATTTTGTTACTCTTTGCAATGTACAGATTCGTTCAAGAATCTAAGCATGAAGCAGTTTCATGGTGTGTCCGACATTGAGTTCTGTTTTTGGGTAAATTAGGGTTTTTCGATTCGGCCAATAGGAACATCGGGATGCAGAAATTTCAATGGATCTCGTAACAAGATAATAAATAATCGTGAGTAATTAGCAAATTCATTGAGTTAATGACTGTTTAGGCTTATTTATGATTCATTTTTATGTTTTATCTTATTTTAATCGCTTAATCGCGTCAGATACGCATGTTTATTATCAACTCGGAACGCTATGACACGGTAACCCATGGTATTGCACAATACAGATGGGTATATTTACCGGATACGACCGGAATATAGCGAAACTCATTAAAAAAATGATCGGCCGCTAGCCTTTATGCATTATACCTCCTTATCAACTCTTTACCACACACTCGCGAATTTTAACGACCTTGAGAAAGAAGCCTTTTGAAAACATTGTGGGGAAAGGAGAAAATGCTGGTAACCAGCAGTTTCTCCATTGCTCACAATGTTTTCTGTCGTTTCCAAACCAAATTACAGTTTTACAGTCACATTTGTCTTGTCATCTGCAAATGCTTTCAATTTGGACTGATCTAAAATTTTCTTGTACGGTAAAGAGTTAAGGAAATTTTGATTTTAAAATCTGAAACAGTATCGGAAAAGACTCTTACTCTGTTTTGTCCAGCTGTTCTCATTTTGGAACCTTAACTTGGAACTTCCTACCTCCACTTCAGTCTGAAGGTGTCTGCTCTGATGCTATTTTCAATGCGAAGGCTCGTCACAAAAATAGCATCGGAGCAGACACCTTCAGACTGAAGGTAGGAACTTCCGATGTGAGAGACTGACTCTTGAGCTGGAGACAAGTACATGGGTGAAATCCAAGTTCAAGTTCAAAAATGATTGTATGATAAGGTACAATGACAACTTTTCATACAGAACTTTTTCATACAAACATTAAAGCTAAAAGTGTCAACCCTGGTCAGCATGCGCAATCTGCGCAGTCTGACCAGGGTTGACAAGTTTTGCAGTTTCCAGAAGGTCCATTTTTGAAAGACGGGTAACATATAAACCATACTTGGGCAGGAGAGCATTTAAATCTTTACCAAGCGACAAAATTTTAGACTGCTCCAAATTGAAAGCATTGCAGACGACAAAATAAATGTGACTGAAAATTTGAAATTTGTTTTGTGAATGGTAGAAAACATTGTGGGAAAAGGAGAAAATGCTGGTTACCAGCATTTTCTCTTTTTCCCACAATGTTTTCCAAAGGCTTCTTTCACAGGGTCGTTAAAAGTAGGGATTGTGTGGTAATGGGTTAATACATCTCTTTGATGTGGATCTATTATACATGTATAAACCAAGTCATAGTATAACTATGGCTCCAAAAAATCCATTTAGTCTGATGATTTCTTAGATATGGAGGCATGTTGGTCCTTTACCACACAATGCTGACTTTTAACTACCCTGGGAGAGAGGCCTTTGAAAAACATTGTGGGAAAAGGAGAAAATGCTGGTTACCAACATTTTCTCCTTTTCACACAATATTTTCAAACCTTTCGCAATCACATGTCATGTTTTTATTCACATTTCTGTGGTCTTCTGGAAATGTTAGTCTGGAATTTGAGCTAGTCTAAAAGTTTGTTGTTAAGTAAAGGCTTTACTTAAACTAAAGCAAAAAGTTTTGACCTGTGTCAGCCATGAGGGTTCTGCAAGCTTACCACAGTATACAGAACTCCAGATAGAGGGAGTGATTTTGATTTCAAAATTGAAAATATTTATCATTCTACACTAAACCCTATTTTGTTGATACTCATTGGAATCGTCTCATCGAGACGATTCTAATGAGTACCCACAACATAGGGTTTTGAGGAGAAATAATGATTTTAGAATACCATCACTCCTTCTTATCTGGAGCTCTGAGTATATACTTTTTGCAGATACATTAACAGATAAACATACAATCCAGTGCTTCAACGACCCTGAGAGAGAAAGGTTTTGAAAACATAGTTGGAAAAGGAGAAAATGCAGGTAATCAACATCTTCTCTTTCACCCACAATGTTTTCCACTCTTTCAAAGTTTATATTTTTATAATTCCAGCCATATTTAAATTGTTCTCCTTAGATGCTTTCAATTGGGAAAACTCTATATTTTTATCAATGAGTAAGATACATTCCGATCCTGCAGTTTGGTTCATTTATCATACTGTGTAGATTTGGTTGATTATGTACAGTCTGATCATTATCTTTAGTGTCTGCAAAAACATTTGAACCTTTTGCACTTAAGAATTAAGCTGTCTCATCTCACACATCTACAAACACATCTATTGCAATTTAACCCTTTACCACACAATCCCGCCTTTTAATACCCCTGTGAAAGAAGCCTTTTGAAAACATTGTGGGAAAAGGAGAAAATGCTGGTAACCAGCATTTTCTCCTTTTCCCGTAATGTTTTCTTCCCTTCCTAAAAAAAAAGCAATTTTTTAATCACATTTATTTCGTTGTCTGCAAATGCTTTCAGTTTAGTGTAGCATAAAATTTTGTTGTTTGGTAAAGAGTTAATTACACAGTCACATATCCTGAATTGATATGTTAGACAGGCCATTGCAATTATAAAAAGTTTCTGAAATACCAAATATTTATTGGTGCTTTGGACATAATATGTAACAAAAGAAGCGGACAGTGTAGATTCAGGACCATTCTGTCCAGTCTGATCTTGATCTACACTGGTCTCAAAGACAACTTAAATCAGTTTCAGCATTGAATGGGTTGGGCCTCCTAGGTTATAGTACATGTACTAGTTAGTCTCAATTGTGAGACACATTTGGGTACAATAATTATCTGTACTAATAATGTTAGACTATCTGAAAATGCTGGGTATTATAGATTCAAGATCAGATTACACATTCTGCAGCCTGATCCTTAGCTAAACTGCTTACAACATGCAAGCCAGGTAGTGCTAGATACTTTAAATGTTAAATTTCTAAAGGTATTCTACTACTGTTCTTATGAGATGAGACAAAACTAGGTCACAAGGTCAAAATATGGAACAAAATTAGTGCTCAAATCTCTGCATTAGTAAATTTTATATTTTTCTAGGACTAAGGAGAAAGAACCCATGGAACAATTAAAATTAATATGAATTTATGAGTTTAAGACAGTAAATGTCCGATAGTTATAGTAAAAAGCCATGAAATCTGTCGCCTAGCTGTCAATTTAAAAGTAATATAAGATGTACTTTGTAACTATGCTGTTAACCCTTTACTCCATAGATACTCATTTCTACGCATTGCTTTTAGGAACCTTTTAAAAACATTGTGGCAAAAGGTGAAATTGCTCGTGACGAGCAATTTCACCTTTTGTCACAATGTTTTCTAATGCTATCAAACAGTGTTATATACACATAAGAAACGAGTTCATCCTTGCTGTTATTTAGGGTCAATTAGAGACACCAAAGAAATGCCTTGTGGGGTAAAGGGTTAATACTATACCACAGACAATAATGTAGACTTGTTCAATTTAACCCTTTCCCAAACGACATATTTTAGACTCTGCCAAACTCAAAGAGTTTGCAGACAACAATTTCAAATTTGACAAAAATGGCAGAAAGTTCTCCAAATGGGTAGAAAACACTGTGGGAAAAGGAGAAATTGCTCGTTACGAGCAATTTCTCCTTTTCCCACAGCGTTTTCAAAACACTTATTGTGCAGACACGTAAAAACAAGGGCTTGTTTGGGAAAGGGTTAAAAGTGTTTCCAGATGACAATAGAAATGTGGGATAAGTGATGAAAATTGTCATTAGTAGGCTAGAAAACAATGTGGGAAAAGGAGAAAATGATGTTTACTTGCATTTTTGCCCTTTCCTACAACACTTTCTCAAGGCTTCTTCCATAGGATTGTGTGGGAAAGTGTTAACTCTTTTCCAAATGACAATCTACATTTTAGGCATATATCCAAATTCAAAGCATTTTAAATAATGGCTTAGGTGCTGTTTTTTTTTTTCAAAGGGTAGAAAAGATAGGCCTACAGCCTGCAATGATACATTTTCTTTTCTAGAAAACCACTTCATAAAGATTAACCTATTATCAGACAACAATTTTAGCCTTGTCCGATCTTAAGGATTTGCAGACGGCAAATTCAGTATGGGCCACAAGGTGCAATTTTTCTTTGATAGGGTAGAAAACGTGAGAAAAGGAGAAAATTCTGGTTACCAGTTCTTTCTCCTTTTCCCACAATGTTTTCAAAAGCTGTCTGTTGTAGATATGTCAAAATGAGTATCTATGGAGTAAAGGGTTTACCCTTTATCAGACAACAACTTTAGCCTTGTTCGATCTGAAGGATTTGCAGACGGCAAATTCAGTGTGGGTCACATGGTGCAATTTTTTTTGATAGGGTAGAAAACGTGAGAAAAGGAGAAAATTCTGGTTACCAATCCTTTCTCCTTTTCCCACAATGTTTTCAAAAGCTGTCTGTTGTAGATATGTCAAAATGAGTATTTATGGAGTAAAGGGTTTACCCTTTATCAGACGATAACTTTGGCCTTGTTCGATCTGAAGGATTTGCAGACGGCAATTTCATTGTGGGTCACATGGTGCAAGTTTTCTTTGATAGGGTAGAAAACATGAGAAAAGGAGAAAATTCTGGTTATCAGCGCTTTCTCCTTTTTCCCACAATGTTTTCAAAAGGGATTCTTCCCCAGGTGTGTGAACCCATTACCACATCCCTACTTTTGACGCCTCTGGGAAAGAAGCCTTTTGAAAAAACTGGGAAAAGGAGAAAATGCTGGTTACCAGCATTTTCTCCTTTTCCCACAGTGTTTTCTACCCTTCCCAAAACAAATTTCAATTTTTCAGTCACCTTTATTTTGTCGTCTGCAAATGCTTTCAATTTGGACCAGTCTAAAATTTTCTCATGTGGTAAAGAGTTAAAAGGTGGCATAGTGCAGTAAAGGGTTGAGGCAAAAGAAGACAGTAATTCTTTACCACACAATCCCTACTTTTAATGAACCTGAGACAGAAAGCCTTTGAAAACATTGTGGGAAAGGGAGAAAATGCTGGTAACCAGCATTTTCTCCTTTTCCCACAATGTTTTCTACCCTTCCCAAACAAAATTTCACATTTTCAGTCACATTTATTTTGTCGTCTGCAAATGCTTTCAAATTGGGCCTATCTACAATTTTGTCGTGTGGTAAAGAGTTAACTGTTTACAAAATTGTTTATTCATTCAGCAGAATGTTTTTGCATGGTAGTCTTTTTCTGTATACATTTGACCCTTTACCCGATGACAAAACATTTAGCCATGTCCAAACTGAAAGCATTTGCAGATGACAATTTCGGCTCTTATTGTGATTTAACTCTTTACCACACAATCCTGACTTTTAACAATCCTGAGAAAGAAAGTCTTTGAAAACAATGCGGTAACCAGCATTTTCTCCTCTTTCCATAGTGTTTTCTACCCTTTCCAATTCGAATTTTAAGTTTTTGATTCACATTTACTTTGTTGTCTGCGAATGTTTTCAATTTGAACTTGTCCAAAATTTTGTTGTTTGGTAATGAGTTAAATTGGTGAAATTTTCCTATGATGAGTTTCAGACATTGTGGGTAAAGAAGAAAATGCTGGTTACCAGCATTTTCTCATTTTCCAACAGCATTTTCAAAAGTTATCCCTCTCTTGCCCAAATGCCCAAATTTTGAACTGAGCCAAATTGAAAGCATTTGCATGGGAAATGTTAAATGTAGCTTGAATGGTGATTTTCTGTGTTTGATAGGAAACATTGAGGGAAAAGTTCTTATCATTGGTTCATGTCCAATATCTATTTCTAGGAGATTTTTCAACATCATCAGCAGCTTATGAGTCAACCCTTTAGCACACAATCCAGACTTTTAATGACCCTAAGAAAGAAAGTAGTTGGAAATATTGTGAGAAAAGGAGAAAATGTTGGTAACCAGCATTTTCCCCTTTTTCACACAATGCTTTCTATCCTCCCAAAATCATTTAACTTTTGAGTGACTCTTATTTTGGCATCAGTTCTGCTAATGCTCTGAGTTTAGACTTGTTCTACACTATCAGCTGCTTGAATCAGTCAGTGAGTCATGCTTGGCAGCCCGAGGGTTAATAGCCTGTACAAAAAAAAGTTCTTGAAATATTTTACACGGCGGGGAATCACGTGACACAACAACAACAACAATGACCGTTATTTTAAAAAAATCCCCGACTTCAGGTAAGAAAATCTTCAATAATTCCGTTAATTTATGACCGATTGGAATTTGGTTTGAAGCAGAGAAGGCGGAAGGGCTCCAGGGATTTGGTTGATGTGTTAGATTTTTTTAAACAACACCTGATAAAAAAGTTATTGATGAGCAAACAAATTTTTTACCCTGGATAATTTGTTTGCTCGTCAATAACTTTTTTATCAGGTGTTGTTTAAAAAATCTAACACATCAAGCAAATCCCTGGAGTCCCTCCACCTTCTCTGCTTCAAACCAAATTCCAATCGGTCACGTATTAAGGGAATTATTGAAGATTTTCTTACCTGAAGTTGGGGATTCTTTTCAAATAACGGTCATTGTTGTTGTTGTTGTGTCATGTGATTCCCCGCCGTGTTTTAGGAAATGGAGAAAATGATGGTGAACAGGATTTTCTCCTTTTCCCCTGATGTTTTCTACCCATGAAACCTCCATATAAAAATTTCAGTTTTTTTGTTTGTGTCGCATTTTGTTATAGATGATGCAACTGTGTTTGATTCAGACAAGTCTTAACCCTTTCCACTTTTCAAATTTTGGACTCTGTAATGTTTCAAAAACATCTGCAGACAATAGATTCAAACCCGTGCATATGAATTAAAGTTCTCTGATAAGGTAGAAAACATTGTGGGAAAAGGAGAAATGCTGGTTACCAGCATTTTCTCCTTTTCCCACAATGTTTTCAAAGGCCTTTTTTCTACAGGGTCATAAAAACAAGGGATTGTTTGGTAAACATTTAAACTTTTTTTTTGGTTTAACCCTCTGGCTCACAATCCACAGATTTAATGACCCTGAAGAAGAATTCTTTGGAAAACATGGTGGGAAAAAGAGAAAATGCTGGTACCCAGCATCTTTTCCTTTTCCAACAATGTTTTCGGTCCTATCAAAGACAGAAATCATGATTTTAACTACATTTTAATTTGTCATCTGCAAATGCTTTCAACGTGGTTATGTCTAAAACTTTATGGCTTGGTAAAGAGGTAAGAGAATAATCTTTGACTCAGTAACCCCGATGAATTAATCCCTTACCACACACTGACAACTTTTAATGCCCCTGTGAAAGAAGCTCCTTTTGAAAACAGAGTGGGAAAAGGAGAAAATGCCAGTAATCAGCATTTTCTCCTTTTTCCACAAAGTTTTCTACCCTACCAAGGAAAAATTGTATATTTGAGCCACACTATAATTGTCGTCTGCAAATGCTTTCAATTTGGACAAGGCTAAACATTTTTCATCTGGTAATGGGTTAACCTTTTATCAGACAACAAAGTTTTAACCAAGTCCAAACTGAGAGCATTTGCAGAGGACAATTTCATTGTGGCTCAAATTGGGAAGTCTTTCTTTGATAGGGTAGAAAACATTGTGGGAAAATGCTAGTTACAAGCATTTTATCCTTTTCCCATAATGTTTTCAAAAGGCTTCTTTCCCAGGGTTGTTAAAAGTGACCATCATATGGTAAAGGTTAAGATTTTGACATATTTTTTCATCAGCGATAAGGACATTTATCGATGGTGTGCCTTATGTGGGATTGTTTCTGTTTTATGTTGGATAGTGGTGCAATAATTTTTCACTCTTCACCTCATTTGGAGCCATAGCGGTATATCTCTATAAATAGTGTTTTAGATACGGATAGTCTCCAGGATACATCGTGACAAGAGGAGACTGGTGCAGTGTGAGTCAATCCTCCTTTTGCTACAATATTTTTTTATGCAGCGTACTTCCGGCACGTTAAAGTAAGATTAAGTTTCACCGAGGTGGAGGTGTTGGTATGGTGCACTGGTTGTAAATCCTTTCCCAAACAAGCCCTTGTTTTTACGTGTCTGCAGTTCAAGTCTTTTGAAAACACTGTGGGAAAAGGAGAAATTGCTCATAACGAGCAATTTCTCCTTTTCCTGCAGTGTTTTCTACTCATTTGGGGGAACTCTCTGCCATTTTTATCAAATTTGAAATTGTCGTCTGCAAACTCTGAGAGTTTGGAAGAGTATAAAATTTGTCGTTTGGGAAAGGGTTAAGGATCATCTTCATCAGCTATTTAAAAGGAAGGCAATATGTTGTGACTAGGCAAATCTGATTACACTTGAATACTGCCTGATTGTATCAGCTGAAGTATGTATTAATTATGTTATTAAACAATTTTAAGCTGCGCTTTTTGAAACATTTTTGATTTATGGTTTTCAAATACTGGTAGGATTTAAAATTTTACATGCTTAGGTCTTTACCACACGACAAAATTTTAGACTGGTTCAAATTGAAAACATTTGCAGACGACAAAAAAAAGGTGACTTAAAAATTGAAATATGTCCTGGGAAGTGTAGAAAACACTGTGGGAAAAGGAGAAAATGCTGGTTACCAGCATTTTCTCCTTTTCCTACAGTGTTTTCAAAAGGCCTCTTTCTCAGGGGCGTCAAAAGTAGGGATATTGTGGTAATGGGTTAAGTCTTTACCACACAAACCCGACTTTTAACGACTCTAAAGAAGAAGCTTTTGGAAAACACTGAGGAAAGGAGAATATGCTGCTTATCAGCATTTTCTCCTTTTCCCTCGTAGTTTTCTACTCTATCACAGAGAGAAATAACCATTTCATCAATGTTTAATTTGTCGTCTGCAAATGCCTTCAATTGGGTCGCATCCCAAATTTTGTCGTTTGGTAAAAGGTTAACAAAGCACCAGATAAAAGTGAGTGATGGCATTCTAAATCCTTTATTTTCCTCCAAAACCCTGTGTTATGGGTACCTATTAGATTAGTCTCAATGAGATGATTCTATTGAGTTCCCATAAAATAGGGTTTATTGGAGAATAATTAATATTTTCAATTATGAAATCAGAATCACTCCCTCGATGTGGAGCTCTCAGCTTGCCAGGAAATAAAGTTTAGGCAGTCTATTGTTAGTATGTCTTCAATGCTCTTCATTAGTTTATGGAAATCTGACAATGTATTAACCCATTACTACACAATCCCTACTTTTGACGCCCCTGAGAAAGAAACCTTTTGAAAACACTGTGAGAAAAGGAGAAAATGCTGGTAACCAGCATTTTCTCCTTTTCCCACAGTGTTTTCTACCCTTCCCAGAACATATTTCATAATTTCAGTCACTTTTATTTTGTCGTCTGCAAATGCTTTAAATTTGGACCAGTCTAAGATATTGTCGTTTGGTAATGGGTTAAAGTTTTATAATTCACAGATGAATGTTATAAGTCACCAGTGAATGTTAGTTATTACCCACAGTTGAATGTTTCAAGAATTGAGCCACACTCTGGCAAAAAGGGGCTTAGTATTATCTCCATGATCAGTGGTGCCAAGCTTATGAAAAACAAACTTTATCATGAGGCATACAAAGCCTTCGACATACAGAAAATTGACCAGTAGTGAAAAGTTTCGGCCCAGGTTAGCCTGCATAGTCCGCCAGACTGACCTGGTCGATACTTTTAGCCGATACATCAAGCCCCCCTTTTCACATGGCATGGCTTATTTATTTTTGACACACTATAGATTTTTATGGATTATGAATGTTTTTTTAGCCGTGAAATGTCATGTTTAACTCTTTACCCGACAACAAAACTTTAGACTGGTCCAAATTCTAAGCATTTGCAAACAATAAAATAAACCAGCATTTTCTCCTATTGCAACTATGTTTTTTAAAGGTGGGTATTTAGAATTTTTACATCTCACCAAATTAGAAAATATAAATATCACTGAAAGTCATTTGAAAAAATAATACAAATCATCAATAATTAAGATTAATAAAATTACAAAAACAATTTTTTTAATGGTGTTCCTTTAAAAGGCCATGTAGCTTCTTAAGGTATTTTCAGATTTCGTGCCAAAATCAATAAAGTATTTTGGGAATGTCAAGTGACCGGCACGTGACTCGTGACACATAACAAACATGTAGTAATTATTTTCCATAATGTCTTCTTCGGACGCTATCTTTGAAACTTCGTCTGTGTATTCCTGTATGTAAATGAGTGAATTGATCATCTTCAAATAGAATGTGTCTCCCGTCGGTGTCGACCTAGGCTGTAATAAATCTCTAATTTCTCGTGTTGTCATATGGTTTTTGACTACTGGGGTTTTATGAATGAAAATTAAAAGGCTTTGGGAGTACAAGGATGTTTTTTGTGGGAGTACAAGGATGTTTTTTTTTCATTTTTGTAAAATTTTCGTCCCAAAATCTTAAGGGCCACCTTTAAAGGCTTTTTTCTCAGGATTGTCAAAAGTCTGGATTGTGTGGTACAGGGTTAAAGGTGGGTATTTAGAATTTTTACATCTCACCAAATTAAAAAAAATATATATCACTGAAATTTATTTGAAAAAATAATACAAATCATCAATAATTAATAATCATAAAATTACAAATAAAAAAAAAATGATGGTATTCCCTTAAAAGGCTACGTAGCCTCTTAAGCTATTTTTAGATTTCGCGCCAAAAATTAGAATAGCATTGTGGGAATGTCAAGTGACTGGCATGTGACTAATAACACCTAAATTCCATTACAAAACAAGCATATAATAACTATTTTCCATAATGTCTTCTTCGGATTCTATGTTTAAACTTCTCTGTGTATTCCTGTATGTAAATGAGAGAATTGATCATCTAAAAATAGAACGTGTCTCCCGTTGGTGTCAGTCTGGGCTGTAGTAAATCTCTAATTTCTCGTGTTGTCGGATGGTTTTGGACTACTGGGGTTTTATGAACGCAAATTAAAAGGCTCTTGGAGTGTAAGGATGATTTCTTTGCATTTTTGTAAAATGTTCAACCCAAATTCTGAAGGGCCACCTTTAAGGATGTAGTCAACATCACTAATGACATTATTATAACAGCTTGTTCATATTCAACCAGATTGAATGGATCTAATTTGCTTGAAAAATGCTTATGAATTTTATTTTTTTACGATGAGCTAAAAGTAGACTCAAAAAGGAAAGGTTAACTTTGTATTGAGGAGCATAGGATAATTCTTTGTTTTACTGTATGCTTAATCCTTTACATCTTCGCAAGCCAAGACTGACGATTCACTATGTAAATCTACCCCTGACGGATCGAGCTTGATTTTTACATTCATCCGATACGCTTTTTCATTGGATGCAGCGAGCTCTAGCTGCAACGAATGAAATCACTCGTAGCATTTCATCTTTGATAAAAATAGAACAAGGTGGCTACCTTTCGAATAGAAGGTAAACATAGAAACCCATGTGGATGTCTGCTTATCGCTTCATGTGTATTCGGAAGCGGTTTGTAAAACGATATTTAATTTGCTTTTAGAAATATGATGTAAAAGGGGGTAATAACCAACATCCAATAGAGGGCGCATCGCAGGAATCTTGAAATCGGGCTCAATCAGCCAAGGTAAGATCCACATAGTGATCGTAAACTTGGCTCGCGAAGATGAATCCTTTACCACAGAGTGATGACTTTTAACAACTCTGAAAGAAAAGGCTCTTGGAAATATTGTGGGAAAAGCAGAAAATGCTGGTTACCAGCATTTTCTCTTTTTCCCATAATGCTTCTTCTACCTTGTCGAGGAAAATTCATTTCATATGAGGCCCAATGAGACTTTCGTCAGCAAATACTTTCAATTCAGACAAGTCTTTATCCACAGAAACTCGACTTTTCATGACCTGAGAAAGAAACCTTTTAAGAACTTTGTGGGAAAAGGAGAAAATGCTGGTAATTAACATTTTCTCCTTTTACCACAATGTTTTCTACCCTTCTGAAACCAAATTTCAATTTTCAGTCGCCTTTGTCATTTGCAAATACTTTCAATTTGGACCAGTCTATAATTTTGTCATTTGGTACAGTGTTAAAAAATTCCTTTCATCTCGTGGAGAGATGGAAAGCAAAAGCCATTATTTCATGATCCATGAAAATGTAGCTTTTTTTTTTTACCTGATGAAAGAAAATTTTATCATACACCGTAACAGTCCATTTTCATCTAAATCACACATAGACATGTATGGCTTTCTAATTACTATGAAAGCACTTAACCCTTGAAAGGCAAAAAAAAAGTTTCTCCTATAACTCATTACCAAACGACAACATTTTAGGTTTGTCCAAATTGAAAGCATTTGCAGACGACAAAATAAAAGTTACTGAAAATTTGAAATTTGTTTTGTGAAGGGTAGAAAACATTGTGGGAAAAGGAGAAAATGCTGGTTACCAGCATTTTCTCCTTTTCCCACAATATTTTCCAAAGGCTTCTTTCTCAGTTTTGTCCAAAGCAGGGATGGATTGGTAATGGGTTAATGATGAAGATCAAGAGAGGAACTAGAACCTACAGGCTGTTTCTAGATCTTTACTGTCCAGTAACTTAACCCTTTACCAAACAATCCTTGGTTCTTACGACCCAGAGGAAGAAGCCATCTGAAAACATAGTGGGAAAAGGAGAAAATGCTAGTAACTAGCATTTTCTCCTTTTTCAGCAATGTTATCTACTCTACTACAGTCAAGTTTCAATTTTTGAGTCATGTTAATTTTGTCTTCTGTGAATGCTTACAATTTGGACAAGTCTAAAATTTTGTCGTTTGGTAAAGAGTTAAGACAGATGTCCATAAAAAGGCTGCAGTATTAACTCAACCAAATAGTCTATGATATATAACAACTCTGAGAAGAAAGGGTTTCAAACACATTTGGCGTATTCCTTTCGCCTATTCTGGCACAATGTTCTGTGGTCTGGAATGCTGTTCTGGAATGTGCGAAAGGAATATTTCAGAACACAATACTCTGTTCTGGAAGTATGTTCTGGATGGAGCATATTCGGAACATTGCTCTAAACCACATCGAAATGAAAGTACATTGGCATGATGGCTTTTGCAAGAGCTATTGTCAATTAGCTGTGTTAGTTAAGGAAATGATTCACTGCAGAGAGAGAGTAGAGATCAGTCATGTCAATTACAAATTTTGCCACAACGAATTGTCTGTCTTTCAGCCATCTTGTATCACCTAGCAACCATTCAGCAGGTGCCCTACACCTCACTTGAATTAGAACAGTCAGAACATGTTCTGCCGACCACGGCACAGTGTTCCAAAATACTCCATTGACCTAGAACATGTTCGGAATGTTCTGACTAACCAAAGGAATACATACGCCCATTATGAAAAAAGGATGAAATGTTGTTAATCTGTATTTTCTTCTATGTCTGAAATGTTTGCTACCATTTGAAAGAGCAATCTTAACATTATGTTTCATTTTCTCCTTTGCCCAAAATGTTTTCTATCATGCTGGAAACAAATTTCGATTTTTGAGTTCTGTTTATTTTGTTGTCTGGAAGTGCTTTCAATTTGGACCAGTCTAAATTTTGTCGTTTGGTAAAGAGTTAAATAGTGCATTGTCGTGGGTGTATTTTTTTGTGAAGTTTTAACTGTTTGTTTTTCAGAATAGATCCTAGGAGAGTCTGACAGAAGATGAGAACAAGATCAGCTGACTCTACATTGCTGGTGAACAATGTCAATGTTGTCATCAAGGAGAAGGAAATTTTACAAAATGTCAGGACAGAGGCAAAAAGTGGAGACTTATTAGCAATATTAGGACCTACAGGTATGAAAAAGTACAATTCACCAGTGATATTTTCTAGACAATCCTGACTTTACCCTTTTTGGGATAATCCAGAGTTTTAACCCTTTCTCAAACAACAAAATTTTAGACTTGTCCAAATTGAAAGCACTTGCAGATGACAAAAGTAACTCAAAAATTGAAATTTGTTTTGGGAAGGGTAGAAAAATTGTGTGAAAAAGGAGAAAATGCTGGCTACCAGCATTTTCTCCTTTTCCCAAAATGTTTTCAAAAGGCTTCTATCTCAGGGTTGTAAAAACCAGGGCGACATTATTTTAGGTTTGTCCAAATCGAAAGCATTTGCAGAAGACAAAATAACAGTGACGTAAAATTCGAAATTTGTTTTGTGAAGAGTAAAAAACATTGTTTGAAAAGGAGAAAATGCCGATTAACTGCAATTTCTCCTTTTCCAACAATGTTTTCTGAAGGCTTCTTTTGCAGAGTCATCAAAAGTAAGGATCGTTTGGTAATGGGCTAATGACCCGGATGAAGAGGGCTTTTGAAAACATTATGGGAAAAGGAGAAAATTTGGGTAGCCAGCTTACAATGTTTTCTTTTCTGTTTAAAAGAATTCTAACATTTAAGATAGAATGATAGAATGGATAAGTCTTTTGAAAAGACTGAGGGAAATGGAGGAAATGGCACCAGCATTTTCTCCTTTTCCCACAATGTTTTCTACCCTTTCCCGGACAAATCTCATGAACTGAGTCACATTTAACCCCTTACCAAACGACAAAATTTTAGACTAGTCCAAATTGAAATCACTTGCAGACGACAAAATAAAAGTAACTCAAATATTGGAATTTGTTTCCAGAAGGGTATAAATTTTATAAAACATTGTGGGAAAAGGAGAAAATGCTGGTTACCAGCATTTTTTCCTTTTCCCACAATGGTTTCAAAAGGAGTCTTTGTCAGGGTCATAAAAACCAGGGATTGTTTGGTAAAAGGTTAATTGTTTATCTGCAAATTCTTTCAGTTTGAAAGCAAAAAAGTAAAATTTGTTTGGTAAAGGGTTACATCAATTTGAATATTCAGTAACAAACAGGATAAGGAATTTTTTAACAAATGTTTATATAAACTGGTAGAGCATTTTTTGGTTTTCTGTCTTATTTATCATTTATTATGTTTCAACTCTTTACCAAACAGCCAAACTTCTTTAGGTCAGTTGCTTGTGTGCAGGACTTAGGAACAAGGGGGTCATTGGTTGAATTCCAGGCTTTGCCAATTTCTGTCCAAGGACTGATGAATATCACTGCCAAAGGATTAATTCCTCTTACACTGTTGATTATTGTTTTAACAATGGTCATGTGGGAAAGCAGCCATTGGCTTGGAAAGAAAATTGTGCCAAGCACTGGTAAAAAGAGACTCAAGGAAATTATGGATAGGTGCACTCAGGCTGCCACAGTGCAAATGAAATAATGTTGAAAACAGCTTTAAGTACTATACATTCAATAAATGAACAATACTTGCTACCCAGTTAGTAATTTTTTTGCATTTTACATTTTACCCTTTGCCACACAACCTTGAGTTTTAACAACCCTGAGGAAGAAGTTTTATGGAGGAGAAGGAGAAAACGCTGGTAACCAACTGTTTCTCCATTTCCCAAAACATTTTCTAGCCTGTCTCAGACACCATTCAATTCCAAGCTTTATGTGGGAAAAGAAGAAAATGCTGATAATAATCAATTTTTTTCTTTTTTCCCATTAAATATTATCTACTCTTTTTTGTCACAAATTTCATTATGTGGACCATATCTTTTTTCATCATCTGCACTTGCTTTCAGTTTGGACAAGGATACATTATATTCAGTCTTGTGGTAAAGGATAGATTTGGAATAAAAACGTCTAAACTACACAGGCATTGTAGCCAAAAATAGTGCTTGGAATAACTTCTTGCCGTGTTTTTAGCTCACCTGAGCATGAAGTGCTCAGAGTGAACTATTGTGATATTGCTGTGTCCTTCATCCGTCATGCGTCGTCAACTTTTTACCTTGTGTACGCTCTTGAGGCCACATTTTTCGTCCGATACTCATGAAACTTGGTTAGAATGTTTGCCTCGATGAAATCTTGCAGGAGCTTGAAGTCGAACTAGGTCAAATCTTTTAAAAAAAACCTTGTGTATGATCTAGAGGCCACATTTTCAGTCCGAAACTCATGAAACTTGGTCAGAATGTTTGCCTCGATGATATTATGAATGAGTTCGAAATTGGGTCATGTCGGGTCAAAAACTAGGTCACTAGGTCAACTCTTAGAAAAACATTGTGTACACTCTAGAGGCCACATTTTCAGTCCAAAACTCTTGAAAGATGGTCAGAATGTTTGTCTGGATGATATGTCTGATGAGTTTGAAAATGGGTCATGTTGGGTCAAAATCTAGGTTACCAGGTCAAATCTTAGAAAAATCTTGTATATGCTCTGGATGCATTTTCAGTCCAACATTCTTGAAAAGTGGTAAAAATGTTTGCCTTGATAATATCTTGGATGAATTTGAAAATGGGTCTTGTTGGGTGAAAAACTAGGTCAATAGGTCAAATGTTATAAAAACCTTGCGTATTCTCTGGAGGACACATTTTCAGTCTGATACTCCGGAAACTTGTTCATAATATTTGCCTTGGTGATACCTTGAATGAGTTTGAAAATGGGTCATGTGGAGTCAAAAACTAGGTCACTGGGTCAAGTATTAGAAAAACCTTGTGTACACACTAGAGGCCACATTTTCTGCCTGACACTCTTCAAATTTGGTCAGAATGTTTGTTTTGGTGATGTCTCAAAACAGTTTGATATCTCAAAAGTGTTTGATAATGGGTAATGTCTGATAAAAAAAACTAGGTTACTGGGAAACTTGAATGAAAATGGTTAATGTTTAGTCAATAGACTCAGGTAAGCAATTTCAGGGCCATCATTGCCCTCTTGTTTTTTTCATACCAAAGTTAACAGGACTGGTGCATTTTATTTTGGCATTATATTTTTGTTGATTAAATTATGAATTGTTTATCTCTAGATAATGATATTGCAGAAGTGATATGTTTGGTTTTTACAAAGTGAAAGGTTTAGCCTTGAAAAGATCTTACCATCAAGTATTATATTACATTACCTATGACGCGTGTATTGTAAAATTCAATTCATTCTTTACCATATGATAAAAAAAAAGTCCTGTTTAAAATGATATTGTTTGCAAGCGATAAATCAACTTACTGTTGCGCAAATAATTTAGATATTTCTTGAGAGAGTAAAAATCATTGTGGTAAACCAATCAAACATTTTTGTCTTTTCCCAGGATGTTTTCAAAAGCCACTTTCTCTGGGATTGGTAAAACATTGAATTATGTGGTAATTCCTTCCTTTGCAGTTTTAGAAGTACATCTTTGTGTGGGAGGGGAAAATGGTTATCTTTTGAAATCAGCAAATCTGAATACCTCCCCCAAACAATGTTTTACCACCAGTTTTTGCATTGTTTGTCCGTCTGTTATATGCACATGCAGACATATATTTTCTGAAAGCATTGGCAAAAATTGATAAATGCAATATCGTTGGTGTGCTTCCAAAACCTCGTTACTACAGCTTGTTACAAGCTGTAGTTACGAGGTTTTGGATGCACACCGACGATATGCAAATTATGTATGGTCATACACACGTAAGAGTCATGATGTCATATCCTTAATTGTTAAAGTAGGTGTTCCATATTGCAGAAAACTCAAATTTGTAATCCCTCATTTTTACCAGGTGTTGCTGTTGCAATCCCCTACGCATCATTAGTCTTACAGCATCTTTCACATTTATATAGATAGGTGTATTTGCAGCTAGTGTGGATCAGGATCAGTCTACACAGAAAGTGTCTATTGTCTGCAGTTTAACCGCAGACCTCCAGATAATGCAAGTGATGGTATTCTACATTCATTACTTCTCTTCAAAACCTCATGTTGTGGGTACTCATTAGAATCGTCTTGATGAGTTGATTCTAAAGAGAACCCATAACAGAGGGTTTAATGGAAAAAAATTTATAACACTGTATTTATACAACCGAAGGATCATATTATTTCATACCCCCGGTCGTCCGTCTGTCTGTCTGTCCGTCTGTCAGCAATTTCTTGTGCGCGCAACTCCTCCTACAGTTTCCATGGGAATTATTTGAAACTTGCCACAATAAATCTCCATGATGTCTAGTTTTGCACCCGACTTTACGAGTTTGGATTGCGTTCTAAAATTATCTGCCCTTGATTTCTGAAACAACAACTTTTCACTTTGAACTTTTGTTCAGGCCATAACTTCCATACCATAAAAGGTAGCAACTTGAAACTACATACACTGGTAGAAGACATTATGGAAAAAAGGAATGCACAAGAACCATAGCTCTGCTGCTTGTTTTTTGAGTTACTGCCCTTTCTTAATTTTCAGTTTGCATTTTTGTCCAGGCCATAACTTCCAACCTATAAAAGCTATTAACTCGAAACTTCATACACTGATAGAACACATTTATGTAGAATAACTACTCTTAACCCATTACCACACAATTCCTACTTTTGACGCCCCAGAGAAAGAAGCCATTAGAAAACATTGTGGGAAAAGGAGAAAATGCTGGTAACCAGCATTTTCTCCTTTACCCACAACGTTTTCTAGCCTTCACAAAACAAATTTCAAATTTTCAGTCACTTTTATTTTGTCGTCTGCAAATGCTTTCAATTTGGACCAGTCTAAAATATTGTCGTTTGGTAATGGGTTAATTTAAGGGCCATCCTTCATTTGAACTCATTTCACTGACAAGCCCCTTCGGGTGTTCATGCACTGCTTTGCGAAGCTCTTGTTTGAATTTTGAAATCAAAATCACCCCCTCTTTTGAAGCTCTGCAAGTATCCATTTTGTTTGGACATTCTGGACTAGGTCAGCCTTGTAATATGAGGTTATTCAACATGCTTGGGTACAAAACTGAATTCTGTTGGATGAGTATACTGCAGAACCAGTCTATATTTTGGAGGAGGTGACAGCCGAGTCCAAAATATAGACTGGTTCTGCAGTGTACGAGTCCAATTGAATTCAGTATTGTACCCAAGTAGGTTAAATGACCTCTTTATTTCACACTTTCGTATTGACTTTAAAGTAAACGACAAGTACATGTATATGGTCATTTCAATTTGAATAAAAAAAAAAATCCAAACATATCAAAAGAGGGTTTTTGAAGTTGCCTTTTTACAACGGACTTCGGAAGACTAATCTTCTTGTCCAATATCTATATTCAGGAGTCTTGCCTCGTTTTGAAAAATTGGTTTTGGAGTCTTGCCTCGTTTAGAAAAATCAATATTGGACTCTTGGCTCATTTTGAAAAATCTGTATTGGACTCTTGCCTCGTTTTGAAAAATCTGTATTGAACTCTTGGCTCATTTTGAAAAATCTGTTTTGAACTCTTGCCTCGTTTTGATAAATCTGTATTGGACTCTTGCCTCGTTTTGAAATATCTGTATTGAACTCTTGGCTCGTTTTGAAAAATCTGTATTGGACTCTTGTCTCGTTTTGAAATATCTGTATTGAACTCTTGGCTCGTTTTGAAAAATCTGTATTGGACTCTTGGCTCGTTCTGAAATATCTGTATTGAACTCTTGGCTAGTTTTGAAATATCTGTATTGGACTCTTGGCTCGTTTTGAAATATCTGTATTGAACTCTTGTCTCGTTTTGAAATATCTGTATTGAACTCTTGGCTCGTTTTGAAAAATCTGTATTGGACTCTTGCCTCGTTTTGAAAAATCTGTATTGAACTCTTGCCTCGTTTTGAAAATTCTGTATTGAACTCTTGCCTCGTTCTGAAAAATTGGTATTGGACTCTTGCCTTGTTCTTTAAAATCCGTTTTGGACACTACAGCGTCTAATATGGGCTAAGATATTCCGTACTCACTGGTAGTATTAAAGCAATTTCATTGCTCGTTAAGTTTTAGGTGTGAAATAATTGCAATTATTTGGATCCTATAGCTAGACAGAAGAATAAAATTTTATTGGATTTATTTTCCTCTCTCAGTGTCTAGTGAAGGGCACTTTGAGCATAAGAATGAGAGTTGCCTTTGGACAGGACAGTGTAATTTGGGAAGACACTTTATCTCAACTTCTATGCAGAACTCTTTTCTTCTTAACTCTTTACCACACAACAACATTTTCGACAAACCCAAATTGAAAGCACTTGCAGACAACAAACTAAATATAACTCAAAAATTGAAATTTGTTTCCAGCAGGGTAGAAACATTGTGGGAAAAGGAGAAAAAAAATGCTGGTTACCAGCATTTTCTCCTTTTCCCACAATGTTTTCAAAATGCTTCTATCTCAGGGTCGTAAATACCAGGGATTGTTTGGGAAAGGGTTAATCAAAAAGTATATTAACTTGAAGTCTCTTAACCCTTTACCACACAATGACAACTTTTAATGACCCTGAGAAAGAAGCCTTCTGAAAACACTGTGGATAAGGAGAAAATATTGGTAACCAGCATTTTTTTCATTTTCCCACTATGTTTTTTACCCTATGAGTAAACAATTGCACCATTTGAGCCACGCTGAAATTGTGGTATGCAAATAATGCTTTTAATTTAGACAGACCTAAAATGCTGTCATCTGGTAAAGAGTTAAAAACACTGTGGGAAAAAGACAAACGCAAAGTTTGAAATTTGATTCCAGCAGGCTTGAAAACACTGTGAGGAATAAGGAGAAAATACTGACATCCAGCATTTTGTCCTTTTCCTGTGATGTTCTCAAAAGCCACCTATCTCAGGGTCATAAAAAAAATGTGATTTTTTAATTCTTTACCAAACAATACCTTGTTTTTACAACCCTGAGAAAGAAGTCTTTTAAAAATATTGTTAGAAGAAGGAGAAAATGTTGGCAACCAGGGTTTTCTCTTTTTCCCACAATGTTTCCCACCCTGCTGGAAACAAGTTTCAAGTTTTTAGTTCTGTTTATTTTGTCATCATTCTGCAACTGTTTTCAATTTGTCCCATTCTGAAATATTGTCGTTAAGTAAAGAGTTGCCTCTTTACCAAACAACCCTGACTTTTAATGACCCTGAGAAAGAAAGCCTTTAAAAACATTGACAAAAAAGGAGAAAAAGCTGGTTCCCTATAGTTTGTACTATAATCCAAATTTCAACTTTTTAGTAACTTTAATTTTGTTGTCTACAAATGCTTTCAATTTGGACCAGTCCAAAATTTTGTCATTTGGCCAAGAGGAAATAATTGATGATAGTTTGGACAAATTTTTTTTTTTAACTTCTTACCACACGACAAAATTTTAGACTGGTTCAAATTGAAAGCATTTGCAGATGACAAAGGTGACTGAAAAATTGAAATTTGGTCTGGGAAGGGTAGAAAACACTGTGGGAAAAGGAGAAAATGCTGGTTACCAGCATTTTCTCCTTTTCCTACAGTGTTTTCAAAAGGCCTCTTTCTCAGGGGTGTCAAAAGTAGGGATTGTGCGGTAATGGGTTAATGAAAAAATAAAATGTTAGATTTGTCAAAATTTAGAACAGCAGAAGACAGCATAATGTGACTAAACAATTATAACTGGTCCACTGAAGGGTAGAAATGATTATGAGGAAAGGGGAAAATGCTGAATAACCACATTTTCTCTATTTATACAAAGTTTTTAAGAATCTTCTTCATGGTTGTTTAAACTCAGCTATGTTTGGTAAAGCCCCTGTCACACAAAACTGGTTTTTAGCTTCACTGGCCAGCAGGCTTATGTCATGGCCCGGTGTGTGCGTGCGTTAACTTTTATTTCAAACATCTTCTCCTCAGAAACTACCCATCCAATTTTGATGAAACTTCACAGAAATGAACCTGAATTCCATGAAAGAATTTGATTCCTTCAAAAACTCTAGTTGCCATGGCAACATAACTGAAAATATTTAATTTTAAGCTCCACTGGCCGAAGGCCAGCGGGCTTATGTCATGGCCTGTTGTCCGTCGTGCGTGCGTGCGTGCGTGCGTGCGTCCGTCCGTCCGTCCGTCCGTTAACTTTTTCTTTAAACATCTTCTTCTCTGAAACTACCCATCCAATTTTGATGAAACTTCACAGAAATTATCCTGCCATGGTGCTCTTCAGAATTTCTTGAAAGAATTTAATTCCTTCAAAAACTCTGGTTGCCATGGCAACAAAACTGAAAAATTTTGAAAATCTTTAAAAATCTTCTTGTCTGAAACCGTAAGGCCTAGGGCTACCAAATTTGGCATGTAGCTTTATCTAGTGGACCTCTACCAAGTTTCTTCAAATTATAGCCCTGGGGTCAAAATTGGCCCCGCCCCGGGGGTAACAAATTTTACATGGGCTATATAGGGAATACTTTCAAAATCCTTCTGGTACCTAGCCATAGGGCCTAGGGCTACCAAATTTGGGATGTTGTTTTATTTAGTGGACCTGTACCAAGAGTGTCTAAATTATAGCCCGGGGGTCAAAATTGGCCCCGCCCCGGGGGTACCAAGTTTTACATGGGCTTATATAGGGAGAACTTTAAAATTCTTCTTCCACCTAGCCATAGGGCCTAGGGCTACCAAATTTGGCATGTAGCTTTATCTAGTGGACCTCTACCAAGGGTGTCCAACTTATAGCCCAGGGGTCAAATTTGGCACCGCCCCGGGGGGTAACAAATTTTACATGGGCTTTTATAGGGAATACTTTCAAAATCCTCTCGCACCTAGCTATAAGGGCTAGGGCTATCAAATTTTGCATGTAGCTTTATCTAGGGGGTCTCTACCAAGGGTGCCCAAAGTATAGCCCTGGGGTCAAATTTAGCCCCGTCACAGGGGGTCACAAGTTTTACATGGGCTTATATAGGGAAACTTTAATAATCTACTTGTACATAGCCATAAGGCCTAGGGCAACCAAATTTTGCATGTAGCTTTATCTAATGGGCCTCTACCAAGAGGGCCCAAATTTTAACTTTGGGGATCAAGTTTGACCCCATCCCAGGGATCACAAGTTTTACATTGGCTTTATAAACCTGTCTCATGGGTCACATATTTTACAGGGCCTTTTATTGAGCAAACTTGTTTTACAGGGCTTTTTATTGGGCAAGATTTAAAAATCTTCGTGTTTATAACCACACATTCTAGTTTCATATTGTAGGTCTGGGGTCAAAATTGCCTCCATCCAAGGATCACAAGTTTAACATGGGCTTCAAAATATAATCACTTCAATTTAAACATTAATCAAGGGAAATAACTCTTTTTATGAAAGATAAAGTTTGGTACTATTTACCTCCCTTGATTATCAAACTACATTGAAACATGATTGGTGCTAGACATTAAGTTTTTTGATAGAAAATATTCTGTTTTCAATTGTGATTCATTTTGATGCTAATAGTTATGCTCACATGAGGTGAATAATAAATTTAGAGTAAGGTTTCTATAATTCAGCTTATTTTTCCAAGGATTTTACCTTTCATGCTAATGAATTAACCTGCTTGTACTGCCTGACAGTGTTCATTGTTTTTGAAGGCCCTCTTTTTCATGGTCATGAACACTTGAATTTGTGTGGTAAAGGATTAAAAAGCCAGTGGAGCGATACAGGGCCATCATGGCCCTCTTGTTTTAAAAATCTCTGAAACCATAAGGCCTGGGGCTACCAAATTTGGCATTGCCCGGAGTCACAACTTTCTTGTAGGATTTTATAGAAAAAAATTTGTATATCCTAAAGTTTGAAACCAGTTGGCCAAATATTGTAATGTTTGGCTCATAGTGTTTTTACTTATTAGCCAGTGGAGCGATACAGGGCCATCATGGCCCTCTTGTTTAGACGTCTTACCCCGTCATGACACAAACGAAAAACAGGTTGCAGTCGGGGTAGAAAGTTTAATTTTGGGCTGATAATGCCTGAAGCCACTGTTTCACCAAACCTGTTCTTTGAAATACTTACTTGAGTCACCAAAATTATAAAACGGGCTGCGGTTGTCTGGTTTTAAGTACATTGTCACCCCATCTAACTACGAGATGGGATGGATGGCAAAAGATTTTGAGTAGGCTCAAAGTTCTGGGGCACCCGTCTTGTCCTAACCCATTCAATAAGCTTGTAAACAGATCATAAAAGGATGCCAGTGCATCCATTACGTCAAAACACAGGTTAACCCTTTACCACACAGCAGAATTTTAGACATAACCAAATTGTAAGCATTTGCAGACGACAATTTCAAGGAGGCTCAAATGGTGCAGATTTTCTTTGACAGGATAGAAAACATTGTTCAAAAAGGAGAAAATGCTGGTTACCAGCATTTTCTCCTTTTCCCACAATGTTTTCAAAAGGCTCTTTCTTCAGGGTCGCTAAAAGTCGTCATTGTGTCGTAAAGGGTTGGGTCCATTCAGCAACAATTTTTGAAACAGAGTCAGTAAGAATAAGACTGGAGTGACGGGGGATATAAAGTACTAAATGCATTTTCAAATAAAAAGGTGTACCAAACATGAAGTTAAGGTGAAATTAATTAAAATTTAAATTTATTTCATATGAAGTGGAGCAGAGAAAATTAACTCTCAACCACACAATCCTAAGTTTTAATGACCCTGAGAAAGAAGCCTTTTGGAAAAAGTACCGTATTGTCTCCTTTTCCCACTTTTTCTAGCCTTTTAGGGTCAAGTTTGATATTTTAAGCTGCAGTTATTTTGTTGTCTGCAACAGCTGGGAATTTGGAAGAATGTAAACTCTTTACCAAACCACAAAATTTTAGACCAGTCCAAATTGGAAGAATTTGCAGAGAACAAAATAAATTTGACTCAAAAATTGAAATTTCTTTTTGTAAAAAGAGGGAAAATGCTGGTTATCAGCATTTTCTGCTTTTCCTACTATAATTTCAAAAGGCTTCTTTCTCAGGGTCTCGAAAACTGCCAACTGGGTAGTATTTAAAAGGTTAAAGGGCCTCTTTATAACTCTTATGTGCTACTAAGCAAGTCCCTGGCTAAGGCCAACTAAAATTACTAATAGTCTTCCGGATGAGATATTAAACCGAGGTCCCATGTGACGGTGCTATATATGGAGTATGTTAAAGAACCAGGCGAAACTCTCAGTAGTTTCGACCTGTATCCTTGCACTATTCCCGGGTAACAATGAACCGTCTTCTGGGGGCGTTGCTCAGATGGGCATCTGGTAGCAACGATAAATAAACGGAAATAACCAACCAAGCAAGTCATGCTGGGGCAAAAGAGTGTAGGTAAAAGCTCACTCGGTGAAAAACCCACTTTCTTAAAATTATTTTATAAACCTCGGGTTTTGCAGTTGTACAGCCATGTCTTTTCACATGACCTATTCGTGACATTTTTGAAGGGGCCCAATGCCGAGTCAAATTCTCATCACCGCCATAATCATCCTGTCGAGTATCATGAAGGTGCCTCGTTTACGCGGTTTCAAAGCATTTTTAACCTGAATATTCAATTCACGTATACCGGTAGCATGGATAAGAATTCTCTGTTAGTTTTCCGTTTGGGCACGGAAGCCGTGGCTTAAAATATCAAAATAGAGATGACTGATAGAGGGAAGTCATATCACACGTAATCAGAACACAAGTGAAAAAATTTGTATATTGCATGTATTTAGTGCACAGGTATTACATACTGAAAACCCTTTATTTCATATCTATACAATACTACAGTTTTAGGCTGTAATTATTTACGAGGCGAATTTTTACAAATCTTTTTGATGCGTAAAAATTAGTAAAAATTGGCAGCATGTAAAAGAAACCCATTATAGGTAGTAATTTTAACCTTTTCCCAAACAGTCCTGAGGTTGAAGCTTTTTGAAAACATTGTAGGAAAAGGAGAAAATGCTGGTAACCAGCATGAAAATGCTGGTAACCAGCATTTTCTCCTTTTCCCGCAATGTTTTCTACCCTGCTGGAAACAAATTTCAGATTTTGAGTTACATCTATTTTGTTGTCTGCAAGTGCATTCAAATTGGACCAGTCTTAAATTTTGTTGCTTGGTAAAGAGTTAAATAGGAATGGAATCTTCACCAAGTGGGCTTTTACCCAGTGTTTTTTTGTCCAGTGGGCTTTTTACCTAGAGGGCTTTTCACCTTAGGGGGCTTGTGTCCATACCCCAGGGCAAAAAGGGGTTATAATGCATCACTGTGTGGTAGTATTCATACCAAGAATGTCAGTACATAATTGTTGACCCATATATTCTATTTTGTCTTTGAAATGACTTCAATCGTCCCTGGACATACACGAAAATGGACGGATAGCAAAAAGGTTTTGACCCTTGTCAGCCTGCAGAGTCTGTGTAAGTTTGTATCGGTCCATAATTTTTCAGATGCAATAAAGCCCTTTTTCACAGAGTATTGTTTAGGAATGTGAAATAGGTATTTGCGAGACATGAAAACATGCAGTTGTTATGATAATTAAATCATGGTAGCAATTACAATAATATATTATCTGACAAGGTATTAGTTAAACATAAAGACTCGACGTACCGATATGCATTGGTGTGCAAAAGGTAGAAAAAGTATAATTTTGTTAAATTACCTATGCATAAATCAAACTCAAGTCTGTAACATTAACTCTATACCTAATAGTCTGGGATTTTAACAACCTGAAAGAAAAAGCCTTTTGTAAACATTGTGGAAAAAGGGGAAAATGCTGATTACCAGTTTGTTTTTATTGAAAGTATGCTTATGAAACATTCCTGAAATTGATCTCAGAGGTAAAGTGGTAAAGTGAAGGACTTGCGACCTGGAGGTCCCAGATTCCAACCTCACTGGCTCCACTGGGTTTTTTCACAGGAGTGTCCTTGGACAAGACACTTCAGAGCCTAGCCTTGTACTGGGGAAACCCAGGAAAAAGGAAACCCGGGAATTTTTGGTAAAGGGCTAAAAGGGGAAAATGCTGATTACCAGCATTTTCTCCTTTTCCCACACTGTTTTATATCCTATTTATGACAAACCTCACAAGTTCCAAAAAAATCAATTTGTCGTCTGCAATTGCTTTCAATTTTGACTAGAATAAAAATTTGTTGGTTGGAACAGAGTTAAACCTTTAGCCCTTTACCAAAAAGTCCCGGGTTTCCTTTTTCCTGGGTTTCCCCAGTACAAGGCTAGGCTCTGAAGTGTCTTGCCCAAGGACACTCCTGTGAAAAAAAGCCAGTGAGGTTTGAACTTGGGACCTCCAGGGACAGTATTCACCAACCATTCTTGAGAATATTCTTAGTCTTATTCTCCAAGGTTTTCTAGATTTGTAAGTAACACAACTTCTGATTGGCTAAACTATTTGGTTTAGCCAATCAGAAGTTGTGTTACTTACATATGTAGAAAATTCTGGAGAATTAGACAAAGATCGTTCTTAAGAATGGTTGGTGAATACGGGCCCAGGTCACAAGTCCTTCACTTTACCACTTTACCACTGAGATGAATTTTAGGAATGTCTCATAAGCACGCTTCCAATAAAAACAAACTGTGTAGGAGTAAAGTGCAAATAAACGAAACTGTGCCAAATTAATGCAGTGTCGGATGACAAACAAACACAACCATGCGAAAGACTAGCAGGAGTAAGATCCTGTTTAGGATTGGTCTTAATTATTATCTTAACTCTTTTCTAGAAGACGGAGATCTTGACTTAATCCTTTAGCATGCAATGCCAACTTTTGATGACCCTGCAAAAGAAGCCTTTTGAAAACATTGTGGGAAAAGGAGAAAATGCTGATAAACAGCATTTTCTCCTTTTCCCACAATGTTCTCTACCCTTCCCAAATCAAATTTGGATTCTTTCATTTATTTTGTCGTCTGCAAATGCTTTCAATTTGGACCAGTTTATAAATTTGTCGTTTGGTAGAGTTAGTTCATTACCATATGGCAATATTTTTGGCTTGTCCAAATCAAAAGCATCTGCAGACGATACTTTAAAATAAAAGTGACTGAAAATTTGGTATTTGTTTTGTGAAGGGTAGAAAATAATGCGGGAAAAGGAGAACATGCTGGTTACCAAAAGTAGGGGCTGTGTGGTAATGGGTTAGCCATGTTAACTCCTTCACTTCTGAATAAGTAAAATGCATTTTTCTTGTACGCTAAAAATACATTTCCTCTGCCCCAATCATTCTTGAGAATATTCTTAGTCTTATTCTCCGAGGTTTTCCATTCGGTTTAGCCAATCAGAAGTTGTGTTACTTACAAATGAAGAAAATTCTGGGGGATAAGCCATAGAACATTCCTAAGAAGCCAGGAGAGTGTTTTCAAATAGTTTATTGGCTTTCAGTTTTAATATATTTTGGTACATGTAAACAAACGAGTAAAGAAGCCGCGGTATAGAAACCTCATAATTATGCTTTACATGACGGTAATTTGACCTTCTTTTCGTGTTTTCAAGTTGCATGTTCTTGTCTAGCGGTCTTCTTTCTCTTTTTAGCTCACCTGAGCACAACGTGCTCAAGGGGAGCTTTTAGGGTCACTGGCTGTCCGTCGTGCGTCGTGCGTCGTGCGTCGTCCGTCGTGCGTCGTGCGTCGTGCGTCGTCAACAATTCTTTAAACATCAACTCCTCCTAAACCGCTGGGCCAATTTGGACCAAACTTGGCAGGAATGTTCCTTGGGAGGTCCTCTTTAAAAATTGTTCACAGAATTTGATTCCGTCAAAAACTCTGGTTGCCATGGCAACGAAATGGAATTTTTTAGCAAATTCTTTAAAAATCTTCTCCTCTGAAACCCCTGGTCGGATTTTGAAATAATTTCACAGATATGTTCCTTGGGTGACCCTTTTCAAAAATTGTTCGTGAAATTTTGATCCGTCAAAAATTGTGGCTCTGGTGAATGGGGGCTACTTGCACTATACAGAAATGAAGGAATTCTTAAAAAATCTTCTCCTCTGAAACCGCTGGTTGGATTTTGAAATAATTTCACAGATATGTTCCTTGGGTGACCCTTTTCAAAAATTGTTCGTGAAATTTTGATCCGTCAAAAAATGTGGCTCTGGTGAACGGGGGCTACTTGCACTATACAGAAATGAAGGAATTCTTAAAAAATCTTCTTCTCCGAAACTGCTGGTCAGATTTTGAAATAATTTCACAGAGATGTTCCTTGGGTGACCCTTTTCAAAAATTGTTCGCGAAATTTTGATCCGTCAAGAAACATGGCTCTGGTGAATGGGGGCTTCTTGCACTATTGGGAAATGAGGAAATTCTTAAAAATTTTTCTTCTCTGAAACCACTGGTCAGATTTTGAAATAATTTCTCTGGGATATTCCTTGGGTGACCCTTTTCAAAAATTGTTCACAAAATTTTAATCCGTCAAGAAACATGGCTCTGGTGAATGGGGGCTACTTGCACTCTAGGGAAATGAAGAAATTTTTAAAAATTCTTCTTCTCTGAAATGGCTGGACAGGTTTTAAAATGATTTCACAGTGATGATCCTTGGGTGACCCTTTTCAAAAACTGTTCACAAAATTTTGATCCATGAAGAAACATGGCTCTGGTGAATGGGGGCTACTTGCACTATATGGAAATGAAGAAATTCTTGAAAATTCTTTTTCTCTGAAACCCCTAGTCAGATTTTAAAATAATTTGACAGAGATGTTCCTTGGGTGATCCTTGCTCTTGTGAATGGGAGCTACTTGCACTATATGGACATGATGATATTCTTGAAAATTCTCTTTCTCTGAAACCCTGGTCAGATTTTAAAAGAAATTTTCCGAAATGTTCCTTGGGTGACCCTTTTCAAAACTTGTTCGTAAATTTTGATCCATCAAGAAACATGGCTCTCGTGGATGGGGGATACTTGCTCTTATACAGAAATGAAGAATTCTTAAAAATTCTTCTTTTTGAAACTGATGGTCAGATTTGGAAATGAATTTTACATGTGACCTTTTGAAAATTGCTCAGCAAAATTATAAATTTGGTTCCAATGTTTCAATACCTCAAAAAAAAAAATAGGGTATGGTCATCTCAAAACTCAGGTGAGCGATCCAGGGCCATCTTGGCCCTCTTGTTTAACGAAATTCATTTTATTTTTTCTTCTGCTTGGAATGTTTGCTTAATGAAAAATATACAATTATTAGAGAGGTTATTTGCAGCCATGGCAAATTGAAATTACTAAATCAAATCTTTCGTATTTCGTCATTTATAAAAATAAACCATGTCTATTTCCTGTTTCGTTTTTTTCGTTTCACTTTATTTTCAAAACCATGACCAAACAGACTGTTTATCAAAACAATTACACTAGAAGAAATAGAATTAGACAGCAAATTTTGTGGCAGTCTGCCTTTTAACTCTTCACTCCATAGATACTCATTTTGACGTATCAACAACAGACAGCTTTTGAAAACATTGTGGGAAAAGGAGAAATTGCTTGTAACAAGCAATTTCTCTTTTTTTCACAATACTTTCCACTCAATCAGATATTTGTATCCTCATTTGTCCATTTTTAGCTCACCTGAGCACAATGTGCTCAAGGGGAGCTTTTAGGATCACCCGGTGTCCGTCGTGCGTCGTGCGTCGTCCGTCGTGCGTCGTCAACAATTCTTTAAACATCAACTCCTCCTAAACCGCTGGGCGGATTCAGACAAAACTTGGCAGGAATGTTCCTTTGGAGGTCCTCTTTAAAAATTGTTCACAGAATTTGATTCCATCAAAAACTCTGGTTGCAATGGCAACCAAATGGAATTTTTTAGCAAATTCTTTAAAAATCTTCTCCTCTGAAACCACTGGTCGGATTTTGAAATAATTTCACAGATATGTTCCTTGGGTGACCCTTTTCAAAATTTGTTCGTGAAATTTTGATTCGTCAAAAAATGTGGCTCTGGTGAATGGGGGCTTCTTGCACTATACAGAAATGAAGGAATTCTTTAAAAATCTTCTCCTCTGAAACCGCTGGTTGGATTTTGAAATAATTTCACAGACATGTTCCTTGGGTGACCCTTTTCAAAAATTGTTCATGAAATTTTGATCCGTCAAAAAATGTGGCTCTGGTGAATGGGGGCTTCTTGCACTATACAGAAATGAAGGAATTCTTAAAAAATCTTCTTCTCTGAAACCGCTGGTCAGATTTTGGAATAATTTCACAGATATGTTCCTTGGGTGACCCTTTTAAAAAATTGTTAGCGAAATTTTGATTGGCCAAGAAACATGGCTCTGGTGAATGGGGGCTTCTTGCACTATACAGAAATGAAGAAATTCTTAAAAATTCTTCTTCTCTGAAACTGCAGGTTAGATTTTGAAATAATTTCACAGACTTGTTCCTTGGGTTACCCTTTTCAAAAATTGTTCGCGAAATTTTGATCGGTCAAGAAACATGGCTCTGGTGAATGGGGGCTACTTGCACTATACAGAAATGAAGAAATTCTTGAAAATTCTTCTTTGAAATGGCTGGACAGATTTTGAAATAATTTCACAGAGATGTTCCTTGGGTGACCCTTTTCTAAAACTGTTCGCGAAATTTTGATTGGCCAAGAAACGTGGCTCTAGTGAATGGGGGCTACTTGCACTATATGGAAATGAAGAAATTCTTGAAAATTCTTCTTCTCTGAAACCCGTGGTCAGATTTTAAAATAATCTGACAGAGATGTTCCTTGGGTGACCCTTTCCAAAAGCTGTACATATAATTTTGATCCGTCAAGAAACATGGCTCTTGTGAATAGGGGCTACTTGCACTATACAGACATGATGAAATTCTTGAAAATTCTCTTTCTCTGAAACCCCTGGTCAGATTTTGAAATAATTTTAGAGAGATGTTCCTTGGGTGACCCTCAAAACTTGTTCGTAAATTTTGATCCATCAAGAAACATGGCTCTCGTGGATGCTGGCTACTTGCTCTTATACAGAAATGAAGAATTCTTAAAAATTCTTCTTTTTGAAACTGATGGTCAGATTTCAAAATGACTTTTACAGGTGACCTTTTGAAAATTGCTTGGCAAAATTATAAAATTGGTTCCAATGTTTCAATACCTCAAAAAAAAATAGACTATGGTCATCTCAAAAATTCAGGTGAGCGATCCAGGGCCATCTTGGCCCTCTTGTTTAGCTCACCTGAGCACAACATGCTCAAGGGGAGCTTTTAGGGTCACTTGGTGTCCGTCGTCCGTCGTGCATCGTCCGTTGTCCGTCGTGCGTCGTCAACAATTCTTTAAACATCAACTCCTCCTAAACCGCTGAGCCAATTTGGACCAAACTTGGCAGGAATGTTCCTTGGGAGGTCCTCTTTAAAAATTGTTCACAGAATTTGATTCTGTCAAAAACTCTGGTTGCCATGGCAACCAAATGGAATTTTTTAGCAAATTCTTTAAAAATCTTCTCCTCTGAAACCGCTGGTCGGATTTTGAAATAATTTCACAGATATGTTCCTGTGTGACCCTTTTCAAAAATTGTTCATGAAATTTTGATCCGTCAAAAATTGTGGCTCTGGTGAATGGGGGCTACTTGCTCTTTATAGAAGTGAAGGAATTCATAAAAAAACTTCTTCTCTGAAACTGCTGGTCGGATTTTGAAATAATTTCACAGATATGTTCCTTGGGTGACCCTTTTCAAAAATTGTTCGTGAAATTTTGATCCGTCAAAAAATGTGGCTCTGGTGAATGGGGGCTACTTGCACTATACAGCAATGAAGGAATTCTTAAAAAATCTTCTTATCTGAAACCGCTGGTCAGATTTTGAAATAATTTCACAGAATTGTTCCTTGGGTGACCCTTTTCAAAAAATGTTCGCAAAATTTTGATCCGTCAAGAAACATGGCTCTGGTGAATGGGGGCTACTTGCACTATTAAGGAAATGAGGAAATTCTTAAAAAATTCTTCTTCTCTGAAACCGCAGGTCAGATTTTGAAATAATTTCCCAGGGATGTTCCTTGGGTGACCCTTTTCAAAAACTGTTCACAAAATTTTGATCCGTCAAGAAACATGGCTCTGGTGAATGGGGGCTACTTGCACAAAAGGGAAATGAAGAAATTCTTAAAAATTCTTCTTCTCTGAAACGGCTGGACAGATTTTGAAATGATTTCACAGAGATGATCATTGGGTGACCTTTGTCAAAAACTGTTCACAAAATTTTGATCCGTCAAGAAACAGGGCTCTGGTGAATGGGGGCTACTTGCACTATATGGAAATGAAGAAATTCTTGAAAATTCTTTTTCTCTGAAACCCCTTGTCAGATTTTAAAATAATTTGACAGAGATGTTCCTTGGGTGATCCTTGCTCTTGTGAATGGTAGCTACTTGCACTATATGGACATGATGAAATTCTTGAAAATTCTCTTTCTCTGAAACCCCTGGTCAGATTTTAAAAGAAATTTTCCGAAATGTTCCTTGGAAGACCCTTTTCAAAACTTGTTTGTAAATTTTGATCCATTCAGAAACATGGCTCTCGTGGATGGGGGATACTTGCTCTTATACAGAAATGAAGAATTCTTAAAAATTCTTTTTGAAACTGATGGTCAGATTTCGAAATGAATTTTACAGGTGACCTTTTGAAAATTGCTTAGCAGAATTATAAATTTGGTACCAGTGTTTCAATACCTCAAAAAAAAAATAGGCTATGGTCATCTCAAAAATTCAGGTGAGCAATCCAGGGCCATCTTGGCCCTCTTGTTTAACATCATATCTTCATTTGCTGCTGATGACCTCTCCAATAACGGGCCCCGGACACTGACAGTTTGGTTATAATCTAGAATGTAGCAGAGGACCGTATAAATCAGAGATCAGACTGCATGTTCTAGTCGCATTCCACACTGTCCACAAAAGCTTCTGGATCTGCATTCACCAACCATTCTTAACCCATTACCACACAATCCCTACGTTTGACACCCCTGAGAAAGAAGCCTTTCGAAAACACAGTGGGAAAAGGAGAAAATGCTGGTCACCGGCATTTTCTCCTTTTCCCACTGTGTTTTCCACCCTTCCCAGAACAAAATTCAAATTTTCAGCCACCTTTATTTTGTCATGTGCAAATGCTTTCAATTTGGACCAGTCTAAAATTTTTTTGTGTGGTAAAGAGTTAAGAAGGTTCTTTGTCTTAATCTTGAAGATTTTCTGACCATGAAAGTAACAGAACTTCTGATTGGCTAAGTTCTGTTACTTTCACATTGATAAGAATCTGAAGAATAAGCTTAAGATGTTCTTAAGAATGGTTGGTGAATATGGACCCTGCTGGTGTTGTCTATGGTATGGAAGGACTTAACTCTTTTCCAAAATATTGCTTAAATTTTTTTTGGAGGGTAGTAAATGCTGGAAAAGGAGAAAATGCTGTTTATCATCATTTTCTCCTCTTCCTACAAAGTGTTCAAAAGGCTTCTTTAACTCATTACCAGATGACAAAATTTTAGACTGTTCCAAATAGAAAGCATTTGCAAATAACAAAATAAACTTGACTCAAAGTTGAAACTTGATTTGGGAAGGGCAGAAAACATTGTGGGAAATGGATAAAATTCTGGTAACCAGCAATTCTCCTTTTACCACATTGTTTTCAAAAGGCTTCTTTCACAAAGTCCTGATGCCCAGAGATTGTTTGGTAAAGGGTTTAAAAAAAGATTAAAAATGCTTAGAGATTGTGTGGGAAAATGTAAATTGCAGTTGAAGATAACAAACCACAATGTAAATGTAGAGATATAGAGGATACATGTATTTGTTTTTTTCTGTGTAAGATCAAAATTTTTTTCATCGAGTGGACACCATTAGTAATATTTTCACGAGTGGTGCAGCCACGAGTGTAAATAGTACCGACGGTGTTCACGAGATGAAATAAATTTCGATCTTACACCGAAAAAAAAAAAACCTTTCTTGGAGGAGCTTTATCAAAATTCAGTACAGTTCTTTTCCTCCCTTATTCCCCGTGGCGTACCCCTCCCGCATAGCAACGTTTCCAAGAACGTGAAAATCGGTATTTTCACTGGTGGTACCAGTGTAAGATCGAAATATATTTTCACTCCATTTCTCGATATCCTACCGGAAAGCATGAAATGAAAAGGTAGTCTTTTGAAAAGAGGAAATGTTGTTTACCTGAGTTTTCCAAGGTTGTCTATTGGCCTAATTCTGTTTACTATTTCATAAAATCTTGAAGTGCTGAGCATGAAGCAGATAATTATGCTTTTGAAGATGGAGTAGATTTAGATCAGGCAGCTCAGATCATTAAAGTCTGATCTTGAATCTGTACTTTTATCTCTTAACTCGTTACCAAATGACAAAGTTTTGGGTTCGTTCAAATCAAAAGCATTTGCAGACGACAAAATAAAACTGAATGAAAATTTGAACTTTTATTTTGTGAAGGATAGAAAACATTGTGGGAAAAGGAGAAAATGCTGGTTACCAGCATTTTCTCCTTTTCCCACAATGTTTTCTTAAGGCTTCTTTCTCAGGGTCAAAAGTAGTCATTGTGTGGTAATGGGTTAATTCTTTACCACATATCAGGAGATGATTCTTTCCCACTTGTCAAAACTTTATACCTAACCCAAATTGAAAGCATGAATGAATGTGGCTCAAAAATTAAACACTTAATTGCTTTTGGAGGAGTAAAAACATTGTGGGTAATGAAGAAAATGCTGATTACCAGCATTTTCTTCTTTTTCCACAATATTTAGTTCCACTGGCTGAAGGCCAGCAGGCTTATGTCATGACCTGGTGTTGGTTGTGCATCCATGCGTCTGTCCGTCCATGCGTGCGTGTTGTTTGCTTTTATTTCAAACATCTCTGAAACTACCTATCCAAATTTGATGAAACTTTACAGAAATGATCCTGCCATGGTCCTCTTCAGAATTTTTTGAAAGAATTTCATTCCATCAAAAACTCTGGTTGCCATGGCAACAAAACTGAAAACAAATTATCATTTTTAAAAATCTTCTTCTCTGAAACCAGAAGCCCCAGGCTTACTGAATTGGGCATGTAGCTTTATCTAATGGACCTTTAACAAGTTTTTTCATGTTATAGGCCTGGGGTCAAAATTGGCCCCATTCCAGGGATCACAAGTTTAACATGGGCTTCAAAATATAATCAATTCAATTTAAACATTAATCAAGGGAAGTAACTTTTTAGAAAAGATAAAGTTCATTACTATTTACCTCCCTTGATTATCAAACTGCAGTGATACATGATTGGTACTAGATAGTAACTTTTTTGATAGAAAATATTGTTTTCAAGAAGACTGATTCATTTTGATGCTAATAGTTATGCTCACATGAGTTGAATAATAAATTGAGAGTAAGGTTTCTATAATTCAACTTATTTTTCCAAGGACTTTACCTTTCATGCTAATGAATTAACCTGCTTGTATTGCCTGACTGTGTTTATTGTTTTTGAAGGCCCTTTTTTTCTTGGTCTTGAACACTTCAATTGTGTGGTAAAGGGTTAAAAAGCAAGTGGAGCGATACAGGGCCATCATGACGCTCTTGTTTCAAAAGTCATCTTTCTCAAGGCCGTCTAAAGTTGGGATTGTGTGGATGTATTCCTTTGTCTGTTTATAACAAACTGGAAATGATCACTTGAAATGTGCTGTGTAACTAAATACAGCCCTATAGGCAAAAACAGTGGATTTTTGCTTTTAGTATAGATCAAGATCAAACTGCCCCAAACTTGAATCTATACCTTCAGCTTGTTTTGTCAAGCCTATGAAAAGAAATCTTTCGAAATTTTAGCAGATAGTATTTTCAGGTGTTAACCCTTTAACCACTTTTAATGACCCGGAGTAAGAAGCCTTTTGAAAAAACTGTAGGAAAAGGAGAAAATGCTGGTAACCAGCATTTTCTCCTTTTCCCACAGTGTTTTCTACCCTTTCCAGAACAAATTTCAATTTTTCAGTCACCTTTAATTTGTCGTCTGCAAATGCTTTCAATGTGAATCAGTCTAAAATTTTCTTGTGTGGTAAAGGATTAAAAGAGGTATAGCTTATTGTACTTTGTTTGGTAACAGTTTACATTTTATGACAAGAAATATTAGCTTCAACTCTTTAACAAACAACAAAATTTTCTACCCCATCAAATTTAAAGTATTTGCAGATAGTAATTAAAATCTGGCTCAAAAGCCAAAAGACTTCTTTCTTTTGGGTTGCTAAAACCTGGGGTTGTGTAATAAAGGGTTTATCCCCCCTTGGAACAAGACTTATAAGCGGTGTGGAAAACTGAGCAAAATACTGGTAAGCAGCATTTTTGGTCTCCTTTTCCACAATGTTTTCCCCTTCATTACAGACAAAATGCAACCATCAGAGCAAGATTTAATTTGTTGTCTGCAAATGATTTTCATGTCAACTTGTCAATTTTTTTTGGCCTTGTAAAGAGTGAAGGTATCAATCCAAGGCTGCTGTGTACGGGAGGCGTCAAGTTGAATTTTGGATCTTTTGAAAATTGAGTTGTTGTTTTGAATTTGAGAAAGGATGGTGCGGTAGGGGTTTCAAAACATTTTTTTTTTTTCAGTCTTCACCAGATGGATAAATTATAGATTAGCCGTAAAATTAAGTATTTGCAAAAGACAGCTCGAAGACTGAAATTTGCCTTTGGAAGGGTAGCAAACTTTACAAGAAAATGCTTGTGTCAAACTTTTTTTTTTTTACAGTTCTTTTAAGAGCCTTTTCCTCAGATTGGTTAATTAGTGTATGTTCAAAAAATTCCCGTGCTTGCTTACAGATAAATGAACTGTACTCTATGTCCATGTATTTCCAGTTAACCCATTACCACACAGTCCCTACTTTTGACGCCCCTGAGAAAGAAGCCTTTAGAAAACACTGTAGGAAAAGGAGAAAATGCTGGTAACCAGCATTTTCTCCTTTTCCTACAGTGTTTTCTACCCTTCCCAGAACAAATTTCAATGTTTCAGTCACCTTTATTTTGTCATCTGCAAATGCTTTCAGTTTTAACCAGTCTAAAATTTTCTCGTGTGGTAAAGAGTTAACTCTTTACCACACAATCCCAACTTTTAACACCCCTGGGAAAGAAGCCTTTTGAAAACATTGTTGGAAAAAGAGAAAATGCTGGTAACCAGCATTTCCTCTTTCTCCCACAAAGTTTTTTCCCCCATCATAAACAAAAATCATTATTTCAGTTACATTTAATTTGTCGTCTGCAAATCCTATCAATTTGGACCAGGCTAATATTTTGTTGTTTGGTAAAGAGTTAACAGAACAGACCTAGTATCTGCGATTTCTGCATGAACTCTTTACCACAACAAAAAATTGAGACAGGTCCAAGTTGAAAGCATTTGTAGATGAAAAAAAAAAGATGCTTTGATTTTAAGACAAGTTTGAACTGGACAAAAATTAAAGCATTTACAGACAACAAACTGAATGTTGCTGATGATTTCTGTCTTTGATAGGGCAGAAAAAGTTGTAGGAAAAGGAGAAAATAAATGCTGCTTACTATGATTTTCTCCTTTTCTCAAAAAGCCTTCTCTTCCAATGGTGTTAAAACAAGGGACTGTGTGATAAAGAGTAAAAAACAAATTAGAAAAAAGAAGGAATGTTCGATAGGAGCATTCTCTCCTTTTCCGATCAGATTTTCAAAAGTGATATTGTGTTTTGTCAAGCAATAGTGATCAAGTTATGTTATAACATTGGGCCTACAAAATATTGGTCGGGATAGATTCAGCAAAAGACTGCAGATCATATCTAATGGGTCATTTTTATATGATCACATCTACTTTAACTCATTACTCCATAGATACTCAATTCTACGCACTGTTTGTAGGAGCCTTTGGAAAACATTGTAACAAAAGGTGAAATTGCTCGCAATTTCACCTTTTGTCACAATGTTTTCTATGCTAACAAAATGTGTCCTATAAACATAAAAAACGGCTTCATCCTTACTTTTATTTAGAGTCAGTTAGAGATACCATAGAAATCCCTGATGGGGTAAAGGGTTAACTCTTTACCAGTCAACAAAAACTTAAGATCTGTCCAAACTGAAAGTACTTTCAGACAAAGAATTTAATGAGATTTTAGTTTTTCAGAGTGTTGTCTTTTTCATTTTACAGGTTGTGGTAAAACCACATTACTCAATGTCATATCAGGGAGGCTGAAGTATAAATCAGGGGAGATCACTTTAAATGGACAACCATTCAATAAGAGGCTACGGAGACGTCTTGCATTTGTGCAGCAGCAAGATGTTTTCTTCTCACAGTTAACTCTCTGGGAAACACTTTATGTGAGTAGTAGTTGTCTCCCTTGTAAATATTGCTTTGTAACTCAATACCAAACAATACAATTTTGGATTCGATCAAATTGAAAGCATTTGCAGACGACAAAATAAAGGTTGCTCAAATGATGCAATTCTTCTTGAAGAGGTAGGAAACATTGTGGAAAAAAAGAAAATGCAGGTCACCATCATTTTCTCCTTTTCCCACTGCAGTTTCAAGAGGCACATATTTCAGGGTCATTAACCCATTACCACACAATCCCAACTTTTGACGCCCCTGAGAAAGAAGTGTTTTGAAAATACTGTGAGAAAAGGAGAAAATGCTGGTAACCAGCATTTTCTCCTTTTCCCACAGTGTTTTCTACCCTTCCCAGAGCAAATTTCAATTTTTCAGTCACCTTTATTTTGTTGTCTGCAAATGCTTTCAATTTGGACCAGTCTAAAATTTTCTCGTGTGGTAAAGAGTTAAGCAAATGTAATACCGGCAGTTCAAAGGTAGGCAAGTGTTAGTTTCTTTCATGAACTGTGAGGTTCAAGATCAAATTTATTTATTTATTCTCTATAGATATGGTTTGTTGAGACATCTGGACAAGAGCAACTTCGGAAATTATGAATAAATGAACCTTCACTTTGGGAGTAAAAGTGTGTGTTAGGTATACATGAGCAATGTGCTGTGAAAAGAGGGCAAAAAGTGTCAATCTGTGTTAGTCTGCACAGTTTGGTCAGGCTGAGTTGGGCCAAAACTTTCTGTTATTGGTCAATTTTATGCATTTCCAAGCACTATTTTATGCACAATTCAGTCATTTGTTTGCGAAGAAGTATTTTATGGTCAGAATTTATGTGATTAGTTGCATGGTATAATGCAGTAACCCTCCTGTTTCCAGGTATTTTGAACTCAAAAGGTCAAACTGTCATATTGCTGTATTTTCAGAATAAGCAATATAAGTAAAGCAGTTTCAAGAAATTGTACATTGTTTATCTAAGATAATTTTTTGTTGTTGTTTAACCCTTTACTCCATAAGGCATTTCTATGGTATCTCTAATTGACCCTAAGTAACAGCAAGGATAAATCCATTTCTTTTGTGCATGTGACACCTTTTGATAGCATAGAAAACATTGTGACAAAAGGTGAAATTGCTCGTCACGAGCAATTTCACCTTTTGCCACAATGTTTTCCAAAGGCTCCTATAAGCAATGCGTAGAAACCAGCATCTATGGAGTAAAGGGTTAATATTGATCAGTCTTTGTCAGAGGAGTGCCTCAAGCTGCTCAAAGAATTCTAAAGGCGACATCGGAACATTTTTGTATCTTTTGTCAGTTTACAGCACAGATACGTCTTCCTGACACTTACACTGTAGCGCAGAAAAAAGAGAGAGTTGAAGAAATCATTGAGACCTTGGATATGAAGAAATGTGCAGACACAAGTAAAATGTTTTTCAGCTCCACTGGCCTAAGGCCAGTGGGCTTATGTCATGGCCCGGCGTCCAGCGTGCGTCCATCCATGTGTTAACTTTTATTTCAGACATCTTCTTCTCTGAAACTACCCATCCAATTTTGATGAAACTTCAAAGAAATGATCCTACCATGGTCCTCTTCAGAATTTCTCTAACTCTGGTTGCCATAGCAACAAAACTGAAATAAAAAACAACATTTGTAAAAATCTTCTTCTCTGAAACCACAAGGCCCAATGCTACTTAATTTGTCATGTAGCTTTATCAAATGGACCTTTAACAAGTTTCTTCATATTATAGGCCTGGGGTCAAAATTGGCTCCTTTCCAGGGATCACAATTTTAACATGGGCTTTAAAATATAGTCACTTCAATTTAAACATTAATCAGGGGAAATAACTCTTTATAAAGGATAAAGTTTGTTACTATTTACCTCCCTTGATTATCAAACTCCAGTCATATATAATTGTTAGATTTTAAGTTTTCTGATAGAAAATTAATATGCTGTTTTCAGGGAGGGTGATTCATTTTAATGCTTATAGTTATGCTCACATGAGTGAAATATTAATTAGGTTTCTATCATTCAGGTTTTTTTTTCCCCCCCAGGAACTTTGCCTTTCATGCCAATGAACTAACCTACTTGTATTGTTTAACTCATTACCACACGAGACAATTTTGGACTGGTCCAAATTGAAAGTATTTGCAGACGACAAAATAAAGGTGACTGAAAAATAGAAATTTGTTCTGGAAAGGGTAGAAAACACTGTGGGAAAAGGAGAAAATGCTGGTTACCAGCATTTTCTCCTTTTCCCACAGTGTTTTCAAAAGGCTTCTTTCTCAGGGGCGTCAAAAGTAGGAATTGAGTGGTAATGGGTTAACAGTGTTCATTGTTTTTGAAGGCCCTCTTTTTCAGGGTCATGAACACTTCAATTTGTGTGGTAAAGGGTTAGAAAGCCAGTGGAGTGATACAGGGCCATCGTGGCCCTCTTGTTTGTCACTTGTTGTCTGTGTTCCTACCTCATGTGGCCCAATCCAGTGGCATAGTAGGCAATAGATAGAGCTTTGACTTTAAACATACATATTTATTGTACATCGATTGAGAAACAAGTTCTAACAACTTATACTAATTTCTCTCTATTCTGCTTCCTTAGAACTACACCAGTACTTGTGCTGAATGTGTAGGCCAATGAAAAATCTCAAAGTTGACACCTGCGCCCAGGTATCAAACTCAGAACCTTACGGTTACAAACTGACACTCTACCTCACAGCCATGGACACCACAGGGCTTGTAATCCATAGGCTGTGAGATTAAATCCTAGCTTAGCCAATCCCCCTTTTGATGGCTTGATAAAAGTCAATTTGATATGGCTGTGGTAATGTTGGAGTGGCATTGATTAAACAGCAAGCAAATGAAAAATTACCTCATTTATTAGTTTTGTAGTATGAAAATGAGATGAACTGGCTAGACTTGTTAGAACAGATTATTTCACTTGTGACAGCCATGATTCTGTTTCCATGTGTCATCTACTGTAATTCCGAAACACAAGGAGCGAGTCACACAGGGATCATGAGATTCCATTTGGGTTCATTATACAGTCAAGCCGTGTTTATCTGGGCTCCAAATTTCCGGAAATCTCAAGATCCGGAAAGAGACATCAGGGAACGAATATTTTCTGTACAAATTTTACTTTTTATTCCGGAAATCCGCGTTCTGGAACCAGAATGAAAAAATCGGGAACGAAGGGTCAAAGACTAATACATATCTTATCCGAAACACCAGACATGGCCTGACTGTGTATTACACAATTTAGACTTGTTATTTTCTCCGGTGTCATAGTAGACTGGTTTCATAAATATCGATACAGGCTACTTCGAGCGGTTGTGGACTGGTTGTTAGTACACGTGAATAACCCAAGTGTCAGTCTCATGTCAATACTTGCAGACAGTTTTCACACGTTTTGAAAACACGTGTTGATTAGAAGTGTTTTCCGAAAGTGTTAAATGACTATTGAGTACCATCGTTAAGTTTCAGTTTGACAGACTATCCATACCCGCAGTACTGACTTTCGTGACAAATTCACGCCTTCGTTGTTTATTTACTCCAAACACACTATAACGATGATTAAAAAGACAATTCTATTTTAATTATGTATCTAAACAATCGTATAGAAACAAAACATATGTATATGCATACAAGTAGTCGTGTAAAACATACACTAGCGAAATTCTTACGATGCTCGGTGTAAATAATACGCCATCGTAATTCTTATGATGCACGGTGTCTATTATCAACATGGACTTGTTTTGGGTCCTACTTCGTTGATCCGGAGATACGGCTTGTCCGGAAAAATACATGGGGAACAGAAGTGTCCGGATATGCGGCTCGACTGTACTTATACTGATTATGTTGATTTACAAATATCATCTATTATGTTGATGCTTTTATTTATTGTTTAATCCTTTTTAAACAACAAAATTTTAGAGTGCCCCAAATTGAAAGCACTTGCAGATGACAAAAAACTCCCAAAAAACTGCAAAAATTGAAGTGTGTTTCAGCAGGGTAAAGGAGAAAATGCTGGTCACAATGTTTCAAAAAGGCTTCTATCCCAGGATTGTAGGGATTGTTTGGTAAAGGGTGCTTTTCTTCTTATTTTGTTTTGAGACTTACTTAGATATCCTTAAATGTTGTAGTTCCATTTTGTCTTTTCCAACAATGTTTTAAAAAGGGTTCTATCCCAGGGTTGTAAAAACCTGGGATTGTATTGTAAAGGTTTATCTTTTCTTCTTATTTTGAGACTTACTAAAATATCCGTTAATATTGTAGGCATATAATATTTTAATACCTTCTTTTTTTTCAGTTATTGGCGATATTTTTGTGAGGGGTTTGTCTGGTGGAGAGAAAAAGAGGGCCAGTATAGCCTGTGAACTTCTGACAGATCCTGATATACTTCTCATGGATGTAAGTTTACTCTTTACCACACGACAAAATGTTAGACCAATCCAAATTCAAAGCATTTGCAGATGACAATTTCAATGTGGCTCAAATGATGAAATTTTCCTTTGACTGAGTAGAAAAGATTGTGGGAAAAGGAGAAAATGCTGGTTATCAGCAATTTCTCTTTTTCCCACAATTTTTTCTGAGGGTCATCAAAAGTAGGGATTGTGTGGTAATGGGTTAAATATAATACCTATCAGCTGTGTTAGGGAGAATTCTCGGTAGCTCTGTGGTTATGGCCTTTTGTCAGTGTGTTCTAGGTTGAAATCCTACCTGGTCCCTGTATTTCAGCTACGCATTTGTTCATTTGTATCTTTGTTACAGACTTTGTTTGTAAAAAGCTTTGCTGAGCAAAGGGGCCATAGGGCTCTAAGCCTGTCATAGATGATAAAATTCCAAGCGTTACCTCTTTGCTAGAGATTCCGTTTGATAAGCCTGAGAATAATGGCTTTTGAAAACATTGCTCTAAAAGGGAGAAAATGCTGGTAACCAGCATTTTCTCCTTTTCCAACCACATTTCTTTACCATTTCTACGGCAGATCCAATCATTTGGGCTACGTGTCTTTTGCACATGTTTGTATCTTCAGTCAATCAGTAGTATGGTGCAAGATGAGAGTGTGAGGCCCTTATAGACCTCTTATTCTTACTTTCTGTGAAAATTTACTTCCTGATTGTAGCTGATGAGTACCAATTCATAAAAATGCTTCTGAATTAATGTCTCATCTAGCTTTCTTTATCCATAGATTTACATGTTTTTTTCAAGAGCAAATAGATAAATAACTGTCATACTATACAAGAAATTGTTACAGGTTTTTGAGCTGATGGAGCTGACATTATGGGAATAATGTTGAAAACACAGATGAACATCATGCAAACAAAAATGGAGCTTGATTTATACCTATACTTATCTATCCTTGTTCATTTTTCAGGAGCCGACCTCAGGGTTAGATTCCAGCACAGCCCAGTCCATTATGATGCTCATGAAGTCTTATGCTAGCGATTTCAACAAGACTATTATAACTACGATTCATCAGCCCTCCAGTCAGATTTATTATCTCTTCAACAATATCTTGTTAATGGTGGAAGGTCAGGTTAGTTTTAGTCCTTTTCTGCCAAATACATGGACATGTGGCATACAGCATGTTCTGCACAGCTTGCATTATAGGACTTCCCCACTAATTTTTCTTGGAGATTTTGGCTGGTCAACCTAAGAAACTTGTTTGAAATTTTAGGACAAAATAAGTAGACAACTTTTTGCACTGTGCACTTCCAGGATTTCATAGTCAAATTCTATCATTAACCTTTTAATAAATGACAAAATTGTAGACTTGTCCAAATGGAAAGCATTTGCAGACGACTAAATAAATGTGACTGAAAAGTTGAAATTTGGTCTGGGAAGGGTGGAAAACATTGTGGGAAAAGGGGAAAAATTTTGTTACCAGCATTTTCTTGTTTTTCACAATGTTTTAATAAGGCTTCTTTTTCAGGATTGTCAAAAGTCGGGATTGTTTGGTAAAGAGTTGAAAGTGCTTATCCCTTTAACTGTTAATCAAACCTGAAAATATAAACTAGAAAAAAAGAAAAGTATTTGCAGGCAAACAAATGCAGTGTATGGCAAATGGTGAAAATGTGTGATGTCTGTGGCTGTGAGGTAGAGCGTAACCATAAGGTATTGAGTTCGATATCCGGGAGCGGGTGTCAACTTAAGGGTTTTTCACTGGCCCACACATTTGGCGCGAGTACTGGTGTAGTTCCCAGAAAGCAGAATAGAGAGAGATTAGTATTAGTTGTTAGAACTTGTTTCTCAATCGATGTAAAATGAATATGTTTAAACTGCACTAAATGGTAGAATATTTCATAGAGAGGATAGAAAGATATGGAAAATGTAGGTTACCAGTATTTTCTCCTATTCCGACTGCTTCAGGGTTTCTTAAAAATTGGGAATGTTTGGTAAATTGTGTAGTCAATATCTGAATAAACTAACTTGAATTCAGACTGCTTCTGGATCTACCTAAAATAGTACTAAATATTACAAACTACACAAATGATAACACATTTTGGAGAGGAGATTGGAGGCATAATTATTATAGGGTGTAGAAAATATTGTGGGAAAGGAATAATTAGCATTTTTGAAGTACAAATGATTGCTGCCTTTTCCAGTCAGCAAAAACAGTTGTATTTGTACAGTAATGGTTTATCACATCAATGACCACTTTAGCGGACGACAAATTTTTGGACGGGACCAAATTCAAAGCATCTCCAGACAACAAATTAAATCCTGTTAATATAATGACTTCTGCCTTTTGATAGGGTGGAATATATTGTGGATAAAGGAGAAGTGCTAGTTACCAGCATTTTCTCCTTTTCCCACAATGTATTCTATAGGCTTCTTTCTCAGGGTCATTAAAAGTCAAGATTGTGTTGTAAAGAGTTAACTTATTTTCCATGATGGCTTTAAGTCTTTACCAAACAACAAAGTTTTATACCCAGGCAAATTAAGTAGACAGCAGTTTGGATAAATACAGCTCAGAAAATGACTTCTGCCTAAAATTGGGTTGAAAATAGAAAATGCTGATTGCCGGCATTTTGTCCATTTCCTGTAATGTTCTCAAAAGCTTTCCTCAGAGCTGTTAAAACTTACAATTAAGTGGTAAAGGGTTAATCCAGATTTACTATATGTCTTCTATATAATATATGTCATTGTACAATATTATTATGTGTCTACAGGAAGCCTATTTTGGACCAGCCAGGAGTGCTATGGACCATTTCTCTAGCATTGGTTTACCCTGTGAGATGAACTTTAACCCAGCAGATTTTTTATGTGAGTTTTAAGTATTTGGCTGGTTTTTTTGGTTTTTTAACCCTTTACCCCGTAAATCAATCCTATGGCATCTCTAATTGACTTTAAGTAACAGCAAGGATGAAACCATTTATTATGTGTAAATGACACCTTTTGAAGGCATAGAAAACTTTGGGACAATTTCACGAGCAATTTCACCTTTTGACACAATGTTTTCAAAAGATTCCTACAAGCAATGTGTAGAAATGGAGTAAAGTGTTAAGTAAATTTTCTCTCAATGAATAGTTCAAGAATTCTTTTTCATCAAAGCTTATCTTTACACGTGATTCTGAATCTCTTTATTAAAGGACAAAATTCTAGATTTGACCGTCTTGAGAGACAGCAAATTCATTGAAGCTCAAAAGAAGATTTCTATTTTTTAAAACAACAGAAAAAGTTGTCAGGAATAAAAGAAGAGGGATTTTCAGCCTTTTTTCTCAGTAACCTACAAGGTTTTCAACAGTCTTCCTATTCAGGGTCATTAACCCTTTACTCCATAGATACTCATTTCTATGCATTGCTTGTAGGAGTCTTTGGAAAACATTGTGGCAAAAGGTGAAATTGCTCGTGATGAGCAATTTCACCTTTTGCCACAATGTTTTCTACACTTTCAAAAGGTCTCATATACACATAAAAAAGCGCTTCATCCTTGCTGTTACTTAGGGTTAATTAGAGATACCATAGAAATGCCTTATGGGATAAAGGGTTAAAACTTAGGATTGTGTTGTATAGAGTTTAACCCTTTTCCACACAATGCCGACTTTTGACACTCCTGCGAAAGAAACCTCTGAAAACATTGTTGGAAAAGAAGAGAATGCTGGTAACTAGCATTTTCTCCTTTTCCCACAATGTTTTCAACTCTATCGAAGAAAAATTACACCATTTGAGCCACACTGAAATTGTTGTTAGCAAATGCTTTCAATTTGGACAAGGCTAAAATTTTGTCGTCTGGTAAAAGGATAAGGGATCTGAAGCTAGGCATACTACATGTATATCTTTTCCCCCGCATATACACAAAAATTTGTAAACAAATTTTCAACATCGACATTTAAATGAACTCATTACCAAACGACAATTTTAGACCAAATCGAAAGCATTTACAGACGACAAAATAAAAGAGACTGAAATTTTGAATTTTTTTCTGTGAAGGGTAGAAAACATTGTGGGAAAAGGAGAAAATTCTGGTTGCCAGCATTTTCTCCTTTTCCCACTATGTTTTCTAAAGGCTTCTCTCTCAGGGTTGTCAAAAGTAGGGATTGTGTGGTAATGGGTTAATAATCTGAAAACTGTTAGCTCTGTGGTTGTTATGTATCATCTATTGGAAGTCATTTGCAATAGCCATATATATTTTTTCAGTGCAAGTGGTGAAATCAGATGAAGAAACTGTGAAGAAAATTGTGACAGAAGCAGAAAAGAAGAGGTATATTCACTGTTGTGGTACTTTTTTATGATTGCTTTCGCAGAGATTCAAAGGTTTTTATAGATCCAATCAAAGGTTGTTCACCATAAAGTAATTCTTTTACTCTTTACCAGATGACAAAATTTTAGCCCTGTCGAAATTGAAAGCATATGCAGACAACAAATTTCAATGTGGCTCAAATGGTGCAATTGTTTATTGACAGGGTAGAAAACATTGTGGGAAAAGGAGAAAATACTGGTTAGCAGCATTTTCTCCTTTACCCACAATGTTTTCAAAAGACTTCTTTCCAAGGGTCATCAAAAGTCTTCAATAATACATGTAATATTATGTAAATAATGATTAGCTCTTTATAGCACTATAACACTATCCTAAATTCTGACATCCCTAAAGGAAAATACCTTTGAAAACCATGTAGAAAAAAGAAGAAAATGCTAGTGACAAGCATTTTTTCTCCTTCTCTACACAATTTTTCCTGCCCTTTCAAAGAGAGATCTCATCAGTTAAGCAAAATTTGATTTATTATCAATTATCTGCAAATGCTTTCAACCAGTCACAATTTTTTTGTTGTTAGGTAAAGAGTTAATTAACCAGAAGAGATGGGCCTTGTGGGAAAAGGAGAAAATGCTGGTAACCAGCATTTTCTCCTTTTCCCACAAAGTTTTCTCCCCTATCAAAGAAAAATTGTGTCATTTGAGCCACTATGAAATTTTCATGTGCAAATGCTTTCAATTTTGTTAGGTCTAAAATTTTGCAGTGTGGTAAAGGATTAGTATAGAAAGAAAGAAGAAATACTATCAGACTTAACAAATGGTGAAGTGTAATCTTGGATATACATTTGTTGAAATTTTCAAAGATGCGTCTTCACTCTTTTTCATCTAGTTTTGTAACCAATTTTATCTTTATTTTTTGAAGTTATAATCTTTCTTCTACCTTTGTGCCAAAATTTTAATGTTGCCTCTGGCGGTTGCAAAGTTGAACAGATTACGACAGATAGAAAATGCATTTCATTTTATTGTGGCTAGCTGTAGACAATTGAAGACAAATCCTTGGTGCCTCTTTATCACATACACTTTATATCGATTTTTTATCTTAGTTTACATGGGTATTTAGATTTTAAAGATTGTTATTTACTCTCTGGCTGCAAGTGTGCGTTTTTAATATCTGCATCTTGGCACTGAATGGAATGTTCATTTCGGTTTTCTAGCTTTACCAGGATTGGAATATTAAATATCAAGTATCTATGCCAAAGGCTGGTAAATTGGCATCCATATAGAATTTTTTTTCCATTGTTGTAGATATGCAGCTATTGCTAACAGTACACAACACCTAGACAACATTGGTAATGGAAAGATACCCACCACTGAAGATGTTGTGAATCATACAGCTAACAATCATGATGTTAAAGTACTGATCAGTGATGATAAGGATGATACTGATGTTCAACTGTCACTCATTGAAAATAAAGGTGAGATAGTCCTGGGCCTGTATTCACCAATCATTTCTGAGGATGTTCTGAGTAGTATTCTGTAAGATTTTGTTAATTTGTAATTAACACAACTTCTGATTGGCTAAACCATTCGGTTTAGCCAATCAGAAGTTGTGATACTTTCAAATATACTAAATTCTGGAGAATAAGACCAAGAAAATTCTTAAGAATGATTGGTGAATATGAGCCCTGATTTTCATGTTCATAGACTGGTGCATTGGCACCTACTAGCTGTGCTCTTATTTTTCTCTTGAATCAGATACCTTTGAAACAATGTAGTTTAGTTTAAACATATTTATTTTACATTGATTGAGAAACAAGTTCTTACAACTTATACTAATCTCTCTCGATTCTGCTTCCTGGGAACTACTCCAGTACTCCCGCCGAATGTGTGGGCCAATGAAAAATCCCAAAGTTGACACCAGCTCCCGGGTATCGAACTCAGGACCTTTAGGTTGTGAGGCCGACGCTCTACCTCACGACCATGGACACCACCAACAATGTAGATGGAGAAATTTCTCGGAGTGAGCAGATTTTCAGTTTTCACTGTATTTTCACTTCAGATTCTGTTTATTTTTATTTATGTGTCTTCTTGGATAGGTATGGTACATGTATGTTTTTTAACTCATTACCAAACGACAAAGTTTTTGACTGGTTCAAATTGAAAGCATTTGCAGATGACAAAATAAAGGTGACTGAAAAATTGAGATTTGTTCTGGGAAGGGTAGAAAACACTGTGGGAAAAGGAGAAAATGCTGGTCACCAGCATTTTTTCATTTTCCCACAGTGTTTTCAAAAGGCTTCTTTCTAAGGGGTGTCAAAAGTAGGGATTGTGTGGTAATGGGTTAAGCTGTTATGATAGAAGGGAGATAATACACTTCTTATCCCCAGGTAGTTGTTTTATCTGACAGTAACATGACTCGATTTGTGTATTTCTCAGTTATCCCTTTACTCCATAGATGCTCATTTCAACACATTGCTTGTAGGAGCTTCTGGAAAACATTGTGGCAAAAGGTGAAATTGCTCGTGACGAGCAATTTGACCTTTTGCCACACTGTTTTCAGTGCTATCGAAAGGTGTCATATACACATAGAAAAGGGCTTCATCCTTGCTGTTATTTAGGGTCAATTAAAGATACCATAGAAATACTTTATAGAGTAAAGGGTTATCTGAGGATGAAAAAGTAGCAACTATTCAGTTTTCATCTCATTTGTCTAGCACCAACTCCAGAGGACACAGAGAATTCAGACAGAGAAAGATGGGTGACATCATGGCTGACTCAGTACAAAATGTTGTCCTGGAGGGCATTTAAACAGACCAAAGGTCAGTTAAAACAAGGCTACTTGATCATACAGACTTTCATCATCACCATGGTGATTGGACTGATCTACTGGCAAGTTGATGTGAAACTTTCTACAGTCAGAGATGTGCAGGGACTTGTGAGTTATAGTTGTAAATTTACTTTTAAATTGTCACCAAACGACAAAAGTGTAGACTGGTACAAATTGAAAGCACTTTCAGATGAATTAAGAAACGTAATGCAAAAATTGAAATTATTGTCCAGTAGGGTAGGAAACATTGTGCGAAAAAGAGAAAATGCTGGTCACCAGCATTTACTCCTTTTCCCACAATGTGTTCAAAAGGCTTCTATCTCAGGCTTGTAAAAAACAGAGATTGTTTGATAAAGGGTTAAATTTGAGCACATATCTTTAGAATCCTCAGTCTTGAAAGCAAAAGCTGATGAAAACTTAAAGGGCAAATCCTAAGATTTTTTGACCATACTGTTTTTTTGCTCCAATCAGCTGCAAATGATGTTAGTAAACAAGTGTCCATCAGTTTTCATAAATACCACTCTGTAACATGCCATAAATCACGCTCGAATTGTCACGCTGATACACGGCCCCAAAAATGGTGCATGGCTTACTTCCCCTGATTCGCTTATCTTCCGTACCTGTGTGACGTCATAGTCGCGTAAGCCTGTGTTTACAGTCAGTAGAAATAAGTAGGAACGCTGATGATTATACGCAGATATCTGAGTATTAACATAGAATTCAGCCTAAAAAATGGTAAATTGTGCAGCCTATGGCTTCAACGTCGAATCAGGAACACATAGAATTAGTATGTTCAAATTTCCGAAGGAATTAAAAAGGAGGAAACTATGGATTCAACGTTTAAACCGGGGCCGGACAGTAACGGAGGATTTTGTGCCATCAGTTCATTCCAAATTGTGTTTGAAACACTTCGAGGACAGTCAGTTCTTAATAAGTCCAAAACTCGTAAAAGAAGTTGGTTAGAGGAATATTAGGCTGCGATTAAAACCTGATGCTGTGCCGACATTGTTCGAAACTCCGAGTCGAAATAAGATAGGCCATAAGACAGACATTCTGCAATGGCAATCTCCAAAAAGAAAAACAAACATAAGGTCGGTAATTCCTTTAATTGTTTTTCGTAATATTTCATCCTTTTCTCGATCTACATTCTGGACAAAGTAGCAATTGGTGCCGTTTTCTCCCTTTTTTTCCCCAAATGTTTTCAACATTTAACCCTTTACCAAGAGACAAAATTTTAGAATGGTCCAAATTAAAAGCACTTGCAAACAAAGTAAACCTTACTGAAATATTGAAATTTGTTTCCACCAGGATAGACAACATTGTAGGATAAGAAGAAAATGTTGGTTACCAGTATTCTCTCCTTTTCCCACAATGTTTTAAAAAGGCTTCCATCTCAGGGTTGTAAAAACCAGGGATTGTTTGGTTATGGGTTAATTTGCACATGACAAAAAATGGTAATCAAAAAGTTGAAATGAAATTTGATTTGGAAAGGATGGAAAACATTATGGGAAAAGGAGAAAATCTTAGCATTTTCTCTTTTCCTCACAATGTTTTCAAAGGCAACAACATAACATATTCATCCAAATTCATAACATAGATTTTGCAAGTACCAAAGTCTGGATTGTTCAAATGATGTTAACTTTCAAGTGTTTCAGCTTTTTCTTCCTTTTCCACAATGTTTTCAAAAGGCTTCTGTCTCAGGGTTGTAAAAAACAAAGGGCCAAGTGACCATTCACCAAACACAGAAATTTTAGACTGGTTCAAATTGAAAGCATTTGCAGACAACAAAAGAATTGTGAACCAAAAATATTTGCAGCTGATTGGAGTAAAAAACAGTATGGTCAAAATATATTAGGATTTGCCCTTAAACCAGTAAACATCTTTTTCTTCCCACACTGTTTTTCAAACACTCTTTCTTTGGGTATTGGAAACTAGACCTAGGGTTTGCATAGTAAAGGGTGAAGTCAGTATCTGGCTACCCCTAGTCATGGTCATAAATGTTAATCCATCACTGGCCAGTTGAAACCGTGAATACAGGAAATGGTTACATAACATTTGCATATATCACCCCTTTACTCTGTAATGTTTGTTTGTGACAGTAAACCCATGTTACAGCTTTTATCCCGTACACTTCTTCTCTTAGACATTTCACCCTTAAAAATGATTTGACAACTTACTATCATTTTGAACAAATTTTGAATTGTATCTTTACATTTCTGATTTGTGGATATTTCCCTGTTCCTCTCCATACTCTGTCTTCTAGACAGGCTACTGAGAGAAATCTTTTGTTTTTACGACCCTTGTAAAGATAGAAAAAACTTTCGAAAACATTATAGGTAAAAGAGAAATGTTGCTGACCAGCATTTTTCCTTTTTCTACAATGTTTTTTACCCATCAAAAACAAGTCCAAACATGCAAGTTAAATTTAATTTGTTGACTCTAATTGCTTTCATTGCGGTTGAATCAATAAATTTGATGTTTGGTAACAATTTAAGCCTTTCCCAGACGGCAAATTTTGGACCAGACCAAATTCAAAACAAAATTCAAATTCGGATACTGCTCCCTGTGAACTTAACCAGAACTTGTGCCCAATGTGTGGGATTTATATTTAACCCTTTACCAATCAATCCATAATTTTTACACCCTGAAGACAGCAGACTTTTAAAAACATTGTAAGAAAGTAACCAGCTACCTAGTAGAAAGTAACCTAGTAACCAGCATATTCTCCTGTTAACACAGTGTTTTACTCTGCTGGAAAAAAAATTTCAATTTTTGAAATATATAACTTTATTTTGTCGTCTGCAAGCTATTTCAGTTTGGACCTGTTTAGTATTTTGTCGTATGGTAAAGAGTTAAAAGTAGAAAATATTGTGGATAAAGGATAAATTGATACAAACGTGGTTACCCAGAATATACAATAATTTTGATGATTGTCTTCACGATCTCGGAACATATTATTTTCTCAAATTTCACGCTCGTTAACAGCATTTCAAACTATTCTTATTCTCACGAAAATCGCGATTTATTGTGTAACCCTTCACCCATGAGAGAACAAATTTTGTACCTGTCAATGTTTACAGAATTCTTTACAAGGTACAAATATAGAATCCATCAACAAATAGTTAGAACTAACATCTCACGATTATCAATCGTAAAAGTCAAGAAATTGGTTATTTGACATGAAACTAAAGTGTAGGAGAAATGTCTTTAAAAGTGTCGGGGAACTGTGTAGTCGTGGAACTGTCTTGAAACCGTCTTTTTTATTATTATTATTATTAATGCCACCTGTAAATCTACTGAAAATACTTCAAGTGAAACAAAGCTTATGCCGTACACTTAATTTTATCATGTATCGAATAATATTTCTGTAAGCGACGTTCGCCCCGTAGCCTAATACATGTAGGCGTGATACTCATCACGCTGTTCAAAAGTCCGGCATAACATCGTTATTTTCGCCATTGGTGGGCGAATTTTTACTTTTATCCTCATCATCAGAAACTATTAAGTTTCATTAAAGACTTGGTGGTACATGTACGGCCTTACCGGCCTAGAATCGTGTATTCCTTCGTCTTAAATATCGCTCATTTCACTATCTGAAACAAGGTCCATGTTGAAACAAACGCTCCTATGACGTCACAGATCAAGGTGCGCTACAATAAGTAAGGGAGGTAAGCGATGCAAGAAAAACTAATAAGCAAAAATATAAATTGAAAAAAAGTACTTTTACTAATTTTTTTTTTCCAATTACAATATTACCAGGATGCCATTTGATAGATGTAGATTTCAAAATTAATCATATCAGAAACCTGTTGATTTGCCCTTTAACCCTTTACATACAATGCCAACTTTTGACGACTCTTGAAGGTAAAGCCTTTGGAAAACATTGTAGGAAAAGGGGAAAATGCTGGTGACCACCAGCATTTTCTTCTTTTCCTAAAATGTTTTCTACCCTATCAATGAACAATAGTACCATTTGAGCCACACTGAAATTGTCGTCTGCAAACGCTTTCAATTTAGACACTGCAAAAATTTTGTCGTCTGGTAAATGGTGAATCAAATTTATCTCAGATGATGATTCCTGTCTTTGAAAGAGTAGTAAATGAAGAGGGTAAAGGTGAAAATGCTGGAAACCAGATACTGCCTTTTGTAGTGTTGTGTTCTGAAGGTGTATTAGCTTTTTACCAAACAATCCCTACTTCCCAACTTTTAACGACCTTGAGAAAGATGCCTTTTGTAAAAATTGCGGAAAAAGGAGAAAATGCTGGTAACCAGCATTTTCTCCTTTTTCCACAATGTTTTCAACCCTTCTCAAAACAATTTTTTTATTTATATATGGCCTTTTCTCATTTCTCCGTTCTTTCTCGCTTCTCCGTTCATGTACTAAAGCGGAAGGAATAAGCGCTCGTGACATTTTGTTCCACCCTGGTTCTATTCTACTCTGTCAGATATTATGAATAACATCCCAACCTACATCAATACCATTTTTCTATCGAATAAGACACAAAAATGCAACAAAAGAGAGTAATTTTCACAATTTGAAAGAAAATATTTCATTAGATACAATAAAAAGCAAATTTTCAATGTTTTTCAACATCAAATACGCCTAAAAGGGTTGTGTTTACCCTTTACTATGAATAAGCTAGACTGTCTGAACTAGAGTGTAGACTATTTATCAGTCTTTAGCTATCGGCCTTGACATTCAATCAAATGAATGGAAAAATGAGAAAGTGGCCATACTACCCAGGTTGGCGAGGTAGGTTTGAAAAAATCCCCAGATCGAACCTTTAGATGCAAGTTGTAGTGACTTTTTTCAGTTACAAGTTTGATTCAGATTTTATATTTGATCATTACACGAAAATTTTGATTCCTTGACTGAAAATGTGAATCTTGTGAGCTTATTTACGCTTAGGTGAACGGAGAAAGGAGAACACAGTATATATTTTGTCATCTCCAAATGCTCTCAATTTAGACTGCTGTATGAGTTAATGAGTTTTAAGTGCCTAATGATGAATTGAACATGTTCCGACAGTAAATACGATGCTGATTAGGTGAGGATGTTTTAGCCAAAACATGTCACAAATAACAGATGGCTCTGATCAGAGACTTTATACATTTATAAAGTTTTTGAATGTATGTTTTTGTAAAGAACTGTCTAAATGCCAGCAGAATCTAACATAGTTTGGTGATCAGTACTCTTTGTTCATATATTTAAAATGTTTTTAACTCGTTACTAAACGACAGTATTTTAGGCTTGTCCAAATTGAAAGCCTTTGCAGACAACAAAATACAAGTGAATGAAAATTTGAAATTTGTTTTGTGAGGGGTAGAAAACATTGTGGGAAAAGGAGAAAATGCTGGTTACCAGCATTTTCTCCTTTTCCCACAATGTTTTCTGAAGGTGTCTTTCTCAGCGTCGTCAAAAGTAGGGATTGTGTGGTATTGGTTTAACCACTAACATTTTCTTTTTTACATGATAAGTTTTTACCTGATTTTTTGTCATCTGAGGGCAGTGTTTAGGGCTAGTCATTGGGTGATTTTGAGGGTGTCAGAGCGTTAGGGACTTGAAAGGGAATCACCCCTTTTTCTCAGATTATTGCATTATATTGCAATGTTTTCTGAATTTTTTGTATTTCCATAATATTTTTCTTTGTCTTATGAGATGGTTTAGTGACAGAATAACTATGTTTCATTTTCAGCTGTTTTTTGCCATATCCTACTGGTCCTTCAATTCTGCTTTTGAACAGATTACAAGCTGTAAGTCCTTCCTTCTGATTTCTTTACATGATTAAACCTTTTCTCAAAATATGTTCAAAACCGCACTACTTCAGCTTCATGAGAACATAGGACTTTTTTGTTAACTCTTTACCAAACGACAAAATTTTAGACTTGTCTAAATTGGAAGCATTTGCAGACAACAAAATTAATGTGACTGAAAACTTGAAATTTATTTTGTGGGGAAAGGAGAAAAAGCTGATAACCAGCATTTTTCCTTTTCCCACAATGTTTTCAGAAGGCTTCTTTCTCAGGGTTGTGAAAACCAGGGATTGTTTGGGAAAGGGTTAAGGGTGTACAATTTTTTGACACAAATACAGATAGAAATTCATGAACTTTGAATTTGAAATAAATTTTTTCTATACTCATGAAACCAAATACGCTATTAACTCTAAAAGGACCTTTCAGTATCATTGTTGCTTCTTATCCAGTGTAGATCAGGATCAGACTGCATAGAATGCACAGTCTGATCTTTGACCCATAGTGTTCAGTTTGCAGAGACATTCAAAACATAAGTGACATTAGTACTTTGTTTATTTGGGCCTTATTTCAAGATTTAAAATGTCAGGTTTGTTATCTACTATAACCCTTTGACAAAATTTTAGACTGGTCCAAATAAAAGGCATAGGAAACCAACAAATTAAGTATGACTCAGAAATGAAAACCTGTTTTGTGAAGTGTAGAAAATATTGTAAGTAAAGGAGAAAATGCTGGTTACCAGCATTTTCTACTACTCCCACAATGCTTCCAAAAGCTTTCTTTCACAGGGTTGTTAGAAGTCAGAATTGTGTGGAAGTAGGTTCAAAATCAATTATGACTTGTGTGTGATCAAAATGAAAAGCTACTCATAACATAACTTCATTTCTGTAGTTTTGGCAGAGAAAGCGGTGGTGGCAAAGGAGCGTGCCTCAGGGTCATATCGTCTATCGGCTTACTACATGGCTAAAGGTACCAGTGACCTCGGACTGGTGTTGTTACTACCAACCTGTCAGTATTTGTTACTTTACCTGTTCTCTGGTATTGGTGGTGTTGCAAACTTCTTCTGCACATGGCCCATAATCCTGTTGCAGGTACCTCTAGCACAGGTAAGACAGTAAGAGTATTCTCAAAGGACTGAGGGTATTAACCTATTACCACACAATCCCTACTTTTGACAACCCTGAAAAAGAAGCCGTCGGAAAACATTGTGGAAAAAGGAGAAAATGCTGGCAAACAACTCCCTTAACCCTTTCCCAAACAAGCCCTTGTTTTTACGTGTAGACAGTACAAGTCGTTTGAAAATGTTGTGGGAAAAGGAGAAATTGCTCATAACGAGCAATTTCTCCTTTTCCTACAGTATTTTCTATCCATTTAGAGAATTTTCTGCCATTTTTATCAAATTTGAAATTGTTGTCTGCAAACTCTTTCAGTTTCGAAGAGTCTAAAATTTGTAGTTCGGGATAGGGTTAATAAGAACTGATCCCTTAACTTTTTCTGTAGTTAATCTTTTCTTCACCTTGACCACTGACCCACAAATAACCCAGTTTTAGCTTAGCTGTTTTTGAAGAAAACATCAAGTTCTGCTATAGTCCTGTTGTTGTCTGTGTCATTATGTTGCAAAACCTTTGACATTGTTATAGTATCTCTGTTATACAGGAAGATATGTACTTAAAACTGTTGCAAGTTGTTAACTATCATAAGTGCAACCTAAACAATAAGGGCAAGTAGCCATAAAGATTTTTTTGCACATTTATGCCCCTTTACTGACTTACAAAATCAAGCAATTAAAGCCATGCATTGGCACCCACAATGGACCGGTGCTTTCGTTATGTGGAACTTTTTTGTGTGGTACAGTTTTAAAGGTGGCCCTTCAGATTTTGGGACGAAAATTTTACAAAAATGCAAAAAAATCATCTTTATACTCCCAAAGTCTTTTAATTTGCGTTCACTGAAACCCAGCAGTCGAAAAGCATTCGACAACACGAGAAATGAGAGATTTACTACAGCCCAGGTTGACACCAAAGGGAGACATGTTCTATTTTTAGATCATCAGTTTGCTAATTTACATACAGGAATACACAGACAAAGTTTAAAACATAATGTCCGAAGAAGACATAATGGAAAATAATTATTACATGTTTGTTATGTAATAGAATTTGAGCATTATTAGTCACATGCCAGTCACTTGACATTCCCACAATGCTTTATTGATTTTTGGCGTGAAATCTGAAAATACCGTAAGAGGCTACATAGCCCTTTAAGGGAACACCATCAAAAAACTTTTTTTTTGTAATTTTATGAGTCTTAATTATGGATGATTTGTATTTTTTTTTCATATAAAGTTCAGTGATATATATATTTTTTTAATTTGGTGAGATGTAAAAATTCTAAATATCCACCTTTAAAGAAAAAAATTTTTTTTTCTCTTGCAGGCAGTTGGCCTTCTGATTGTTACAGTGTTTCCAGATCTGAAGCCAGCACTTACAGCTATGGTCAGTTATATGCTGTCTTCTTTTATGATAGGTAAGAACTATAGTAAGTTAGCCTGTTACTAAGCAGTCCCTTATTTTTACGCCCCGTTTTGTGAAGGGTAGTAAACATTGTGGGAATGGGAGAAAGTGCTGGTTACCAGCATTTTGTCCTTTTCCCACTATGTTTTCTGAAGGCTTCTTTCTCAGGGTTGTCAAAAGTAGGGATTGAGTTGTAATGGTTAAAGAAGAAAAAATGATACTTCAATTAAGGAAAAAAAAAAAGACTCAGAAATGTGGTTGAAATAATAAACAAAGCAACATTCATATTTAGAGTAGCTATAGATCAGTGATTTTGAATATCAAAACCCTGACATGTGTGGTGTCCGTGGTCGTGAGGTAGAATGTTGGCCTCGTAACCAAAACGTCCTGAGTTCGATTCCCAGAAACGGGTGTCACTTTTGGGATTTTTCATTGGCCCACACATTTGGCACGAGTACTTGTGTAGTTCCCAGGAAGCAGAATTGAGAGTGATTTGTATAAAGTTATCAGCACTTGTTTCTCAATCGATGTAAAATGAATGTTTAACTCTTTACCAAACAACAAAATTTTAGAAAGTTCCAAATTCAAAGCATTTGCAGGCGACAAAATAAAAGTGACAGAAAATTTTAATTTTGTATTGGAAAGGAAAGAAAACATTGTGGGAAAAGGAGAAAATGCTGGTTACCTGCATTTTCCCCTTTTCTCTCAGTGTTTTCAGGAGGTTTCTTTCTGAGGGTTGATAATAGACGGGATTGTGTGGTAAAGAGTGAAACTAATAACCTTGTCCTTGTTGGTTGTTACCTACATGTATCTTCAATCCTTGGCTTTTCAATGCTCTAGCAGTAACATTTTTAGCACGACTGTTTTAGAAGAAAACCATGAGTTATTGTCATAGTCCTAGCATTGTCGTGGTTTGCTCCATAGTCCTGCAAAACTTTTGACAGTTTGTAATATCTGGGTTATTGCTGAAGATGTTTACTTTTAATGTGTACTAGCCTGTTGACAAGCTGTTAACCCTTTCCCACACAATGACTTTCGATGACCCTTGGAAAGAAACCTTTTGAAAACATTGTGGGAAAAGGAGAAAATGCTGGTAACCAGCATTTTCTCCTTTTCCCACAATGTTTTCTACCCTATCAATAAACAATTGCACCATTTAAGCCACATTGAAATTGTCGTCTGTAAATGCTTTCAATTTTGACAGGGCTAAAATTTTGTCATCTGGTAAAGGGTTAACTATTGGAAGGGAACTCTTATAATGTAGGCAGGTAACCATAAAAAAATTGTTGACATACCGTAATTCTTCAATATTTTCGGACACAGTTAAATAATAATTCTTTTTTTGTGTCCCAACTTACAGATAATTACTTTTTTCAGTGTCCGAAATCATAAAAAATGCTCTCAAAAGACAAGAAAAGTCCTTACAAAATGAGAAAAATCCATTGAATGTCTTTTGTAAACCTGCACATCTACGAATAGTGCACAGGGTATGGTGCGTGAAAATACCCAATTACATCATAAATACCAAATTACACCAAATTATACTGAATTACAGCTCTATATTTAGTTTAAACTACATTCAACATTTTTTCCTCTGTTTGTTAATGATTTCTTTAACAATTATGTGCTTTTGTGCGGATGAAAGAGAAGGAGAGAGAGAGAGAGAGAGAGAGAGAGAGAAAGAGAGAGAGAGAGAGAGAGAGAGAGAGAGAGAGAGAGAGTAGGTATTCCAGATAAGGTTACTTAACCCATTACCACACAATTCCTACTTTTGACGCCCCTGAGAAAGAAGCCTTTAGAAAACATTGTGGGAAAAGGAGAAAATGCTGGTAACCAGCATTTTCTCCTTTTCCTGCAATGTTTTCTACCCTTCACAAAACAAAATTCAAATTTTCAGTCGCTTTTATTTTGTCGTCTGCAAATGCGTTCAATTTGGACAAGCCTAAAATTTTGTTGTTTGGTAATGAGTTAATGGACTGCACCTGCCATAAAAGCTATTAGTCTTTTCTTACTTAGGTTAGATTTTCAATGAAAAATTTTAAGTTGAAAAAGAGGCATTGAAAATCTAACCTTTGCACCCAAGTATTGGCACCAGCATGCACACTATATGTATCTGTAATTTACATGATAATTTTATTCTTTCAGGTGGATTTTTCACACAGTCGATACCATTCTGGTTAGATTGGGGCAAATATCTCTCCATTATGCTGTATGGCTTTGGTGCCATTAACATAGTCATCTTCAGGGACATGCCCCCAACTTCGTAAGTTTTCGTTACCTATACCCTTGTGAAGTCTGCGATGGCTAGGTTGTAATATTTAGTGTTGATATTTCAAGAATTGTGTGTTTAAAACCCGAGATAGCGTTTCATGTTTTATTACTATCGTAGTCTAAGCATTTAGAATGAAGCACAATTTGTGACTGGCTTAACCCTTCCCCAAACAAGCCCTTGTTTTTACGTGTCTTCAGTACAGGTCTTTTGAAAACACTATGGGAAAAGGAGAAATTGCTCGTAACGAGCAATTTCTCCTTTTCCCACAGTGTTTTCTGCCTGTTTTGATAATTTTCTGCCATGGTTATGAAAGTTAAAATTGTCGTCTGCAAACTCTTTCAGTTTGGAAGAGTCTAGATTTTGTCATTTGGGAAAGGGTTAACTTTTTACCACGCAATCCCGAGTTTAAACGACCTAGTGCAAGTAGCAATTTGAAAACGTGGGAGAAGGAGAAAATGCTGGTAACTAGCATTTTCACCTTTTCCCACAATGTTTTCCATCCTATCAAAGAAAAAGCACATAATTTTAGCCACACTGAAATTGTCGTCTGCAGATTCTTTCAATTTGGACAGGTTCAAAATTTTGTCGTTTAGTAAAGAGTGAAGACATGCAACTTGCTATATGAACTGAATCGAAGAAAAAATGTTTGAAGTAAACTGATAATCTTGCAAGACATGTATATACATTTATTTGTTATTCTGCGAAAAAAAAAAATTAAATCTACAATTTTTTTTCATCATTATGGTTGTAACTGAGACATTTTTCCTTTCTGGAAATCTATGTCTATTGAGCAAGAAATTGAGAGAGAATTTTGAAGAACTATGTGTACATGTATGTTGGTTTGAAACATTTTTTGCTGGTTTTGAATTTTAACTCTTTACCACATGACAAAATTTTAGACTGGTTCAAATTGAAAGCATTTGCAGATGACAACATAAAGGTGACTGAAAAATTGAAATTTGTTCTGGGAAGGTTAGAAAACACTGTGGAAAAAGGAGAAAATGCTGGTTACCAGCATTTTCTCCTTTTCCTACAGTGTTTTCAAAAGGCTTCTTTCTCGGGGGCTTCAAAAGCAGGGATTGTGTGGTAATGGGTTAAAGCCTGAGAGCGCTACTTCTTGTCTATTTTAGTCTCTTCATTTCTGTAATATTTTTTTTCCAGGTGTAATGACAGCAGCACAATGGAGTACCCACAATGCAGTACAAACAGTACAGCCTACGTATATGCAGAGGACATCCTTCAGAACTCAGGCGTACATCTAGAAATTCCATGTTATATAGGAATGATGGTTTTAATCACAGTTGCTGTGAGAGTTTTGGGATATCTTGTACTACGATATAAACGACAGGTTTTACTGTAAATTGAATAGTTTTATCTTAGATAGAGTCCCAACATAGCCTACCTCCTTGGGATCAAGAAATAGTTCGGAAATAGTTGCTTGATTTGAAACGATAGGATTTTTTCATCAGTACAGCTGAAAAAAATTCGTTTTAGCCCAAATTTTGGCTCACACCAGAAGTGCATAGATTTGGATTTAAATCTAGCTGAATACTCATATTACTTAATTAGGGTACATTTCCTATCCTTCTCCTTTAACTCTTTACCAAATGACAAAATTTTGGACCAGACCAAATTGAAAGCATTTACAGATAACAAAATAAAGAGGACTTTAAAGTGGAAATTGGTTTCGGGAAGGGTAGAAAACATTGTGGGAAAAGGAGAAAATGCTGGTTACCAGCATTTTCTCCTTTTCCCATGATGTTTTCAAAAGACTTACATCTCAGGGTGGTTAAAAGTCGGGGTTGTGTGGTAAAGAGTTAACAAATCATGAAATTGCTGCATGGCAAATTCATGTTGGGAAGTCATGATGTCTAGATTGTCTCTTTGAGTTGCCTTTGAGTAAGATTCATCATTCATTTTAGTTATTTCTGCAGTCTTTCAATTTTTGTACTGAAATAGCATATTTGATTCATGGTTATGCTTCAGGTGTCTTGACCCACAGCAGCTCAGCCCTGAAGTTTAATGACTTAACCCTTTCCCAAAATAACAAATTTTAGACTGTCCCAAACTCAAAGTGTTTGCAGATGACAATTTTGAATTTAATGAGAATGGCAGAAAGTTTTCTGATAGGCTAGAAAACACTGTGGGAAAAGGAGAAATTGCTCATTACGAGCAATTTCTCCTTTTCCCACAGTGTTTTCTGAAGACTTGTACTGCAGACAGTTAAAAACCAGGGCTTGTTTGGGAAAGAGTTAAACTCTTATCCAAAAAACAAAATTTTAGACTGGTCCGAATTGGAAGCATTTGCAGATCAGTCATGGCTCATGTTATGCTATGTGTCTCTGACAGGGCAGAAAACATTGTGGGAAAAGGAGAACTCTCTAAATTCAGGTTTCAGTGTTTGATGTCACATTTAGACAAGTTTTAAGTTTTGTAGATTGATAAAGGGTTAACTCTTTACCAAATGACAAAATTTTAGGCAGGTCAAAATAGAAAGCATTTGCAGATGATAATATAAAACATAGCTGAAGTGAAAGAATTTCTGTTTGCAAGAAAAGAAAACATTTTGGGAAAAGGAGAAAATACTTGTTACCAGCGTTTTTTCTCTCACTCAGAATATTTTCAAAAGCCCTATTCCTTATGGTCGTGAAGAGTCGGGATTATGTGATAAAGGGTTAACCCTTTACAGGGAGAATATTCTACACTTCTCTGACTTGAAAGGATTTGCAGACAAAATGTGGTTCTTATGATCAGCTTTGTCTCTAAATTTGATTTAACTCTTTACCACACAATCCCAACTTTTGATGACCCTGAGAAAGAAGCCTTCTGAAAACTTTGTAGGAAAAGAAGAAAATGCTGGTAACCAGCATTTTCTTCTTTTCCCACAGTGTTTCCTACTCTTCACAAAACATATTTAAAATTTTCAGTCACTTTTGTCGTCTGCAAATGCTTTTTATTTGGACAAACCTAAAATTTTGTCGTTTGGAAATGAGTTAACTTAATACCAAATGAAAGTATTTTAGGCTTGTCCAAATTGAACGCATTTGCAGACGACAAAATAAAAGTGACTAAAGTTTTGAAATTTGTTTTGTTAAGGGTAGAAAACATTGTGGGAAAAGGAGAAAATGCTGGTTACCAGCAATTTCTCCTTTTCCCACAATGTTTTCGAAATGCTTCTTTCTGAGGGTCGTCAAAAGTAGGGACTTTGTGGTAATGGGTTAAAACATTGTTAGAGTAGGAGAAAAAGGTTGCTACCATCATTTTCTGTTTTTTTCAGAATGTTTTCAAAAGCCCCTTTCGCCAGGGATGATTAAACATTTGTATTTGCGGTAACAGGTTACTCCAAACTTGGAGTTACTGGTAGCTTAAGGAAAGGGAACAAGAGCAGGTAATGCCACAATATTTCTCACACAAATATTTCCCTATTCAGCTGATAATTTTGTTTCTTTACTACACGAGAAAATATTAGACCTTCTCAAATTGAAAACATTTCCAGACAACAAAATAATGTGACTGAAAAATTGAAATTTAGTTTTGGAAGGGTAGAAAAAATGGTGGACTAAGGAGAAAATGTGGGTTACGAGAATTTTCTCTTTTTCCCCACAATGTTTTCAAAAGGCTTCTTTCTAAGGGTCATTGAAAATTGGGATTATGTGGTAAAAAGTTTAAAAAAAGCCACTGCAGCCACTGCAGCCAAGGTTCATTTCTCCATGGGAGACATCTTTTTGTTTTCCTATAATATTTTGCTAGTCACATTCATGGCCTTTCAAATCAGTGGAGTCTGATTCTTAACTCTCGGGATTAGACAGAAAATATGTTCTAGAGGAAAATATTGTGGCTTTATGACAAAATTATCGTTATTTGCAGTTTTTCATTTTTTTCCCCTATTATAGCCTACAACAAAGCTCTTGAATTTTGATGTTTTATATGAGAGGAGATGGAGAGAGAGAGAGAGAGAGAGAGAGAGAGAGAGAGAGAAAATGTTGGGTGGTTAGGTGGGAGGGTTTTGATTTGTTGTTAAAGAATCATTGCTCTACTTAAGAGATACATACTTTTGTTAACTTGATTTATTTTCCCTTTTTAAGTGCTAGCAAATATTGTAAATACACATGTGCATCACAATGTATTCAACCCTTACCAAACAATCCTATGTTTTAAGAACCCCAAGAAGGACAGTTTATACATGTATCAACATGATAAATGGTGCATTTAACATTTGAATGAAGTGTAGGCTCAGATCAGCCTGCACACTATGCTAATGTGAGACATCACTTTACCATTACATTAAATTTTGTCATACAGTAGATATGCAGAACAGAAGATTAAGTGAAAACAGAAAGTTTTTTTTCCGATTAGTCTGCATGGACTGTACAGGCTGATTTTTTATGACATTTTTATCATGTAGCAGGCCACATGAAAACATATAAGGTAAAGGAGCATTTTACTTAGTTCTCAGTATGTTTCAAACCTTGCAAGGTATTTAACCTTTTACCAAACAACAAAATTTTAGACAGGTCCAATTTGAAAGCACTTGCAGACAACAAAATAAACGTAACTCAAAAGTTGAATTTTTTTTCTGGCTGGATAGAAAGCATTGTGGGAAAAGGAGAAAATGCTGGTTACCAGCATTTTCTCCTTTTCTCACAATGTTTTCAAAAAGCCTCTGTTTCAGGGTTGTAAAAACCAAGGATTGTTTGGTAAAGGGTTAAGCACAATTTTATTTGTTGTACTGAAATGCTTTCTTTTTGCTTTGCTCTGAAATTTTGTTGCCTGTAAAGAGTTAATTTCCAACTCTGTACCACAGTCATGAGTTTTAATGACCTCTAAGTAAAAGCCTTTTGAAAACACTGTGAGAAAAGAAGAAAATGCTGGTAACCACGTTTTGTGAACTTGTATGAGGCAAGATAATTATACTAGACAACACATGAATAATGGCAGTCATATAAATTTATATCGGGCTGCAACTCTGTTATTTTTGCTAAGATAAATTTTGCTAAATAATTGTTCAAAAGTTCTCGAAAAACTATATTTTTTCAACTTTTTGAAAAAGATGTTATTTCAATTGCCTAGTATGCCATTTTCTGTCGGTGTTTACTGGCAAAACATATTTACTGCCTTATTATCGATTTGTAATTTTTACTTTTCGTTAACTTTGTATTTCGTTCTTTATAGATATTTTTTTTTGTACATGTATTTGCCCAAACAGTGGTTACAAAACTTGTCTAAAACATGAAGCCTGGAATTTACTTTAAATTTTCTTACTCCATAAATAGTGTTAAGTAGCTCTACACTTCTTCTGTCATAAAGTTTGAAAAACATTATGGGAGGAAGAGCACTTGTTTTCCACAAGAGGTTTCTGCCTGTCCCTAAATTTTTTGTCTACTGTCCAAAAACTTTTTTTTTTCCTTCAGGTACTACTGCTCCATTTTCTAATTCAAAGATTATACATACAGCAAATTACATAATTCTTGACTTTTTACCAAAGTACAAAATTTTAGACTTGTCAAAATTTAACCACTTTACCCCATAGATCTATACTCATTTCTATGCACTGCTTGCAAGAGCCTTTGGAAAATATTGTGGCAAAAGGTGAAATTGCTCATGGTGAGCTTTTGTGATCGCCCAATGTCCGTCGTGCATCGTGCGTCGTCCATCGTCCACAATTCATTTAAACATCTTCTCCTCCTAAACCACTGGGCCAATCTTGATGAAACTTGGCAGGGATGTTCCTTGGTGAAGCTCTGCCAAAGTTGTTCAAGAGATTGAATTCCAGTCATAATTCTGATTGCCATGGCAACCAAAGGGAAAAAAAATTGCAAAATCTTTGAAAATCTTCTTCTCTGAAACTAGAAGGCACAGAGCTTTGATATTTGGTATGTAGCATCTCCTAGTAGACCTCTACTAAGATTGTTCATATGATGCCCCTTGGGTCAAAACTGGCCCCGCCCCGGGGGTCACAAGTTTGAAACATAGGAACAAAGAAGGAAAACTTAAAAAATTGTCTTCTCTGAAACTAGGTGATGTAGAGCTTTGATATTTGGTATGTAGCATCTCCTAGTAGACCTCTACCAATATTGTTCATATGATGCCCATGGGGTCAAAACTAGCCCCGCCCCGGGGGTCACAAGTTTGAAACTTAGGAACAAAGAAGGAAAACTTAAAAAATTGTCTTCTCTGAAACTAGAAGGTGTAGAGCTTTGATAATGGTATGTAGCATCTCCTAGTAGACCTCTAACAAGATTGTTCATATGATGCCCCTGGGGTCAAAACTACATATGATGCCCCTGGGGCCAAAATCCCCCCCCCCCCCCCCCGGGGTGGGGGGTGGGGGGTGGGTCGTAAGTTTGAAACATAGGAACAAAGAAGGAAACCTTAAAAAATTATCTTCTCTGAAACTAGAAGGCGTAGAGCTTTGATAATGGTATGAAGCATCTCCTAGTGTACCTCTAACAAGATTGTTCTTATGATGCCCCTGGGGTCAAAACTGGCTCGCCCCGGGGGTCACAAGTTTGAAACATAGGAACAAAGAAGGAAAACTTTAAAAATCTTCTTCTCTGAAACTAGGTGGTGCAAAGCTTTGATATTTGGTATGTAGCATCTCCTAGTGGACCTCTACCAAGATTATACATATGATGCCCCTGGGGTCAAAACTAGCCCAACCCCAGGGGTCACAAGTTTGAAATATAGAAACAAAAAAGGAAATCATTAAAATTATTCTTCTCTGAAATCAGAAGGTGTAGAGCTTTGATATTTGGAATGTAGCATCTCCTAGTGGACCTTTACCAAGATTGTTCATATGATGCCCCTGGGGTCAAAACTGGTCCCGCCCAGGGGGAAAACTTTAAAAAAAAAAATTCTCTGATACTAGAAGGCGCAGAGCTTTGATATTTGATATGAACCATCTCCTTGTGGACCTCTACCAAGATTGTTCATATGATGCCCCTGGGGTCAAAACTGGCCCTGCCATGGGGGTCACAAGTTTGAAACATAGGAACAAAGATGGAAAACTTTAAAATTCTTCTTCTCTGAAACTAGAAGGCGTAGAGCTTTGATATCTGGTATGTAGCATCTCCTAGTGGACCTCTACCGAGTTTGTCCATATGATGTCCCTGGGGTCAAAGGGGGTCACAATTTTAAAACATAGGAACAAAGAAGGAAAACTTAAAAAATCTTCTTCTCTGAAATTAAAAGGCTTAGAGCTTTGATATTTGGTATGTAGCATTTCCTAGTGGACCTCTACCAAGATTGTTCATATAATGCCCGTGGGGTCAAAAATGGCCCCGTCCAGGGGGTCACATGTTTTGAACATAGGAACAAAGAAGGAAAACTTTAAAAATCTTCTTCTCTGAAACTAGAAGGTGCAGAGCTTTGATATTTACTGGCCCCTTCCCGGGGGTCACAAGTTTGAAACTTAGGAACAAAGAAGGAAAACTTTAAAAATCATCTTCTCTGAAACTAGACGGTGCAGAGCTGTGATATTTAGTATGTAGCATCCGTTAGTTGACCTCTACCAAGTTTGCTCATATGATGTACCTGGGGTCAAAATTGGCCCCGCCCCGGGGGTCACAAGTTTGAAACATAGGAACAAAGAAGGAAAACTTTAAAATTCTTCTTCTCTGAAACTAGGTGGTGCAAAGCTTTGATATTTGGTATGTAGCATCTCATAGTGGACCTCTACCAAGTTTTTTCTTAGGATGCTCCTGGAGTCAAAACTGGTCATGCCCAGGGGTCACAAGTTTCATTTTACAGCTTGGTACTCAGGTGAGCGATATAGGACCATCATGGTCCTCTTGTTTCTATTATGTGTACAGTGTTTACAAAAGGCTTCTTTCTTAGGCTGACTAAAACTTAGTATTATGTGGTAAAGGGTTGTACTTGACTGTACAATCCAGACTTTGGACAACCCTGACCAGAAAGACTTGTGAAAACATTTGGAAAAAGGAGAGAAATGCTGGTAACCAGTATTCAATCCCTTTTCCACAATGTTTTCTTACCTTTTAGAGACAAATTCCATTATTTAACCCTTTCCCAATCGACAAAATTTTGGACTAGACCAAATTGAAAACATTTTCAGATGACAGTTCAACTTTGCTGAAAAGATGATTTCTGTCTATGATAGGGTAGAAAACATTGTAGGAAAAGGAGAAAATGCTGTTTACCAGCATTTTCTCCTTTTCCCACGATGTTTTCAAAAGGCTACCATTCCAGACCCGTAAAAACTAGGGATTGTTTAGGAAAGGGTTAAGCCAGTTTAACCTATTGTCTGCAAATACTTCCAATTTGGAGCGGTCTAAAATTTTGGTAAAGTGTAAAAGCAATGTATACAATAATCCTCAAACAGTATATTTTGGTGCTGTCCACTTACATTTTTATTTTCATTTATTTTTGTTACTTATTCTTTTTATCCATTTACTTGAGTTATTGTTAGTTTACTTCAATCAAAGATATATATGGTGGCTGCTCTGTTCATGACAGTATTTTAGTAGATCATTTGGTTAGAAAATGATTTTTATTTTTATTGTTGGTTTTATGAGCAAACTGTTAACCCTTTCCCAAATGACAAACTTTTAGACTAGACCAATTTGAAAGCATTTGCAGACGACAATTCAACTCTTGCTGAAAAGATGATTTCTGTCTATGATGAGGTAGAAAACAATGTGGGAAAAGGAGAAAATGCTGGTAACCAGCATTTTCTCCTTTTCTCACATTGTTTTCGAAAGGCTACTATTCTAGACCTGTAAAACCCAGGGATTGTTTGGGAAAGGGTTAATTAAGGTATTCCTATTCTGAAGCAGAAGATCTATTTCCACTGTAATTTTACTCTAGAAAAGATGATGCCATTAAAGATCATCATTATTGTAGCATCTAAGTCTTTCCCAAACAACAAAATTTTGGACTAGTCCAAATTGAAAGCATTTTGCAAATGACAAAATAAATGTGAAGGTTTTCTTTCACAGGGTCGTCAAAAGTCGGGATCATGTGGTAAAGAGTTAACCCTATACTGAACAACAAAGTTTTACACTGGTCCAAATTGAAAGCACTTGCAGACAGCTAAATGAACGGAACTCAAAAATTGAAATCTGTTTCATGCAGGGTAGAAAACACTGTGGGAAAAGGAGAAAATGCTGGTTACCAGCATTTTCTCCATACCCCACGTTGTTTTCAAAAGGCTTCTATCTCAGGGTTCTAACAACAAGGGATTGTTTGGTAAAGGATTAATTGAGCCAGTTGTGGAGGTTTTGCCTTCAGAGAATTATCATTTCTGTATTTGATTTATTGATTGTATTGGAGTTGAAGTCTTAACCAAATGATTTTAGACTTGTGGGACTTAAAGCTTTCACAGACAACCATCAAACATGCCTAAATTAACAAAATCTGACTGTAAGAAGGTAGAAAATACTGTGGGAAGCAGAAAATGCTGGTAATGCCACCATTTTCTCATTTTGCCACTGTGTTTTCAGTGGGCTACTTTCTCATGGTCCTAAAAATTGGGATTATATGGTAAAGGATTATATCCTGTTTAACCCATTACCACACAATCCCTACTTTTGACGACCCTAAGAAAGAAGCCTTATGAAAACATTGTGGGAAAAGGAGAAAATGCTGGTAATCAGCATTTTCTCCTTTTCCCACAATGTTTTCTACCCTTCACTAAACCAATTTCAAATTTTCAGTCACGTTTATTTTGTGGTCTGCAAATGCTTTCGGTTTGGACAAGCCTAAAATATTGTCATTTGGTAAAGACTTAACATGCAAGCCAATTGACTCACAAGTATTCAGTATACCGGTAATGCAAATTGACACGTATTCAGCAAAAAGCAAATTGACACATAAGTATTCAACAAAAAGCAAATTGACACATACAGTATATGAATCAACAAAAAGCAAATTGACACATATATGAATCTCATATATCTTAATACTGTATATATGTGAAATATTATAGGCAGCTGTGTCAGGGAGAATTTAGTTTTCTCTGAGAATCTCTCTTTTATACCTTTTTTGCTAGAACCTTTTACAAGACTTTAGACTTGCCCATATAGAGAAAAATGATGGGATTTGGCTAAGAGAAAGTGAAAAACAATGTTGAAAAAGGAGAAAATGCTGATTACCAGCATTTTCTCCTTTTCTCACAATGTTTTCCAAAAGCTTTCTTTCTAAAACATAGAATTATTTGGTAGAGGATTAGAAATTAAAAATTTTAAATATGTTTGTTGAAATGAATCTGTTTTGAAAGATAAGAAGAAGAAATTGACTGGGGAAGGTCTCTTCCTATCCTGTGAGGTTGATCCCTGGCCGGGTGGAGAGCTTGTAACTGATAGATCTAATATTCTTACATTATACCTTCAAGTACCCTCCCTTAGTCAATTTCCTCTTCTCTGTTTTGAAAGATAAATGACTATTTTGTGAAATCTCTGAATGCATGTTTAACCATTTACCACACAACCCATGGTCTCAACAACCCCGAGAAAACAGGCTTTCGATAACTTTGTGTGACAACAGAAAGTGCTGGTTACCAGCATTTTCTTCCATTTCCACAGTTTATTTTACTCTTTCAAAGACAACTTTGCCCATTTTAACCATATTGTTGTCTATAAATGGTTTTAGTTTGGAGAAGTAAAAAAATGTTGTTTGATAATAGAGTTAGATTTTTGTCTGCCTGTTGTGAGCCAGTGTAAAACATTTACTATGTATTATGTTATATACATTTCATCTCTATATCAAACAACAAAAATGTAGACTTCTGATTTCAAAGCAATTGCAGATTACAATCTAAATGAGACTCAAATGATAGAACTTGTCTTTGATATGGTAGAAAAAACATCTTGGAAAAGAGAGAAAGTGCCTGTTACCAGTATTTTCTTTTTTATGTACACTGCTTTCAAATGTTTTCTCCCAGAGGGTTTTTAAAACTCAGAATTGTATGGTAAATAGTAATACATGTACATGGATTTTTATCTACTTTTTATCTCAGATTTTCATGACCTTTTATCTCTCTCCTTTAACAGAGGGTATACACTTTTGAATGAAGACTTACCAGCACTTTTTATTGATTCTTTTATTAATTTTATCTTGTTCAGTTTTTTTTATTATTAAGCTTAAATATTATATTCATCAATTGGAATAAAGATTAATATATAACAAGAAAACATGGCAGCAGAAAAGTGAAGTGTGGAGACCTATACTAACTTTCTAAGTTATCTTGTTATTAAGCATAATAAAGACTAAAGCTACTAAATTTAGCCTTGTCTCCTGCTTTTCCTGTTTTACAGGCCCTTTTATTGTGAAACTTCGAAAATCTTCTTGTTTATAACCACACATTCTATACCTGTATTATTTGGTATGGGGCTTTATCTTGTGGACCTCCACCAGGATTCAAGTAATTATAGCTTTGCAGTCAAAATTGGCTTTGCCCGGAGGTCACAACTTTCTTGTAGGATTTTACAGAAAAAAATTCCTCAAGTTTGGAACCAGTTTGCCAAATATTGAAATGTTTGGCATGTAGTGTTTTTACTTATTAGCCAGTGGAGTGATACAGGACCATCATGGCCCTCTTGTTTCTTAAGCCTCTCTTCATTTTGGAGGAGACAAGAAGTTTGTCCTTTGGTCAAGTTAACCCATTACCACACAATCCCTACTTTTAATGACCTTTTTGAAAACATTGTAGGAAAAGGAGAAAATGCTGGTAATCAGCATTTTCTCCTTTTCCCACAATGTTTTTTCTACCCTTCCCAAAACCAATTTCAATTTTTCAGTCACTTTCATTTTGTTAACTGCAAATGCCTTTAATTTGGACCAGTCTAAAATTTTGTCGTTTGGTAAAGACTTAACTCTTTACCAAACGACAAAATTTTGGATAGGTCTAAATTGAAAGCATTTGCAGACGACAAAATAAATGTGAATCAAAACTTGAAATTTGATCCAGAAGATGTAGAAAATATAGTGGGAAAAGGAGAAAATGCTGGTTACCAGCATTTTCTCCTTTTCCCACAATGTTTTTAAATGTCTTCTTTCTCAGGGTCGTCAAAAGTAGGGATTGTGTGGTAATGGGTTAAGCAAATAATGTATGTTCGGTTATTTTGGAAATTTCCTCCCTATGGGAGGAGGGTGGGATGGGGTATACTTTTAGGGAGGGTGATTTCATTAGGAGAAGTACAGTGTTCATAATTTTGTTGTTGTTGTTGAAAATCTAGACATTGTACAAAGTAGAACAGTAATAAAAAAAATATTTGATTCACCAATGTCTCGTAATTTTGTTAATAATATTTTCTATTTCTGTTGTCAGATGCTGTCTAACAGGCTCCTGCTTAACTCATTACCAGATGACAATATTTTAGACTTGTCCAAATTAAAAGCATTTGCAGACGACAAAATAAAAGTGACCGAAAATTTTAAATTTGTTTTGTGAAGGGTAGAAAACATTGTGGGAAAAGGAGAAAATGCTGGTTACCAGCATTTTCTCCTTTTCCCACAATGTTTTCTAAAGGTGTCTTCCTTGGGGGCATCAAAAGTAGGGATTGTGTGGTAATGGCTTAAGTACCCCAGAAGAAAAGAGTGAGCACAAAGTGCTCAAGGTACTCTTTTCGTGGTCATCCTTTGTCTGGCATCTAAATCATATCACAAAAAAAGAAAGAGTTCGACAAAACAGCTTTCTGCTCCAAATCTGTTACCAGTAAGTTTTGCCTCTCACGGCTGATGCAAGTGGGAAAAGCAGTCAGTGGCCTGGGAAAAAAAAGGTGTTGGTGCTGATTTGAGAATGAAAGGAAACATATGCCAAGGTGCACTGGCTGCCTTGATATGACCTATGCCATTAACCCATTACCAAACAATCCTTACTTTTGATGCCCCTGGGAAAGAAGCCTTTAGAAAACATTGTGGGAAAAGGAGAAAATGCTGGTAACTATCATTTTCTCCATTTCCCACAATGTTTTCTACCCTTCCCAGAAAAAAATTTCTATTTCTTAGTCGGCTTTATTTTGTCGTCTGCAAACGCTTTCAATTTGGACGAGCCTAAATTTTTCTTCAGTGGTAAAGATATTACATGGCTTGTGACATGCGAAAAGGGGCATTCAGATTTTGTAGTAAAGTGTCGTCTCGGATCAGCCTGCGCGGTTCGCGCAATCAGTAATCAGCATTTTCTCCTTTTCTCAGTTTTCTACCATTTCAATTCGTTTTTTGAGCCCTGTTTAAACCTTTACTCCATAGATACTCATTTCTACGCATTGCTTGTAGGAGCCTTTGGAAAACATTGTGGCAAAAGGTGAAATTGCTCGTGACAAGCGATTTCACATTCTGTCACAATGTTTTCTATGCTACCAAAGGCGTCATAATTATACACATAAGAAACTGCTTCATCCTTGCTGTTATTTAGGGTCAATTAGAAATACCATAGAAATGCCATATGGGGTTATGGGTTAAAATTCCATTTTCAAATGCCTTGGATCTTGACTAGTCTAAAACTTTATAGTCTTGTATAAGTACAAAGAAAAGAAACTCCTACTTCAAGATTTCAATCAATTTTAATCAATAATTACTTTTTTTTTTCTTTTTTCAAAATAGGTTATAGAAAAAAAGGAACAAGTACATGAAACCATTTGATGAAATATTGTTATTAAGAATGAATAGAATGAATAGTGTTTTAAGGCCCATCGACAACTTGGGTCATATTGGGCGCACTTACTTAGTAAACAATAATGCAAGATGAAAATAACATACATGTGCAACAACAGAAGACAAACATGATAAATGAGGAATGGACGACAAACACAAAATGATGCCCCTTTTGTGGCCTTTTACGACATGCATGCTGTCACTTTTGTTCCGCCAGATGAAATGGCAGATGTGACGATCGCGGGACTGCAGTGGTTTATTCTTATACCCCCGATTAAACCAGACGGGGTCCCACAGGCCAATTGATTCCCATTCCAAACCCTATTTACATCGAGAAAAAAATATAGGATTTGGAATAAGAACTACCCAGCCTGCTGTAATCCTACGAATTACGAGGAAAGCAGCCGTTTGTCTCTAATTTTAGTCGCCTTCTATGACATGTCATAGAGAAAGGCCGAGGTCCTATTCTATACAGTAAAAAAAACCCGGGACCCCACGGGGATATTGTTATTAAGACATGAAAAATAAATAACAATAATTATGAACATAGACAATGCAAACAAATATTCTTAAGTTAGGAAAGCAAGTACAAGCTACATGTAGTTGTGTTTGATGGACATTTAAGACTTGTATAAGACCATGGGACATCAAGTCTGATCTTTTACCAACACTTATATGAAGATTTTTTATGATAATCTTGTACAAAAGGACTAAGCACTCCACTATTTGAGTTAATTCTTTACCTAACCACAAAATTTTAGACCTGTCCAAATTGAAAGCCTATGCAAACGACAAAATAAATGTGGCTCAATAACAAATTTTTTTGGGGGAAGGGTAGAAAACATTGTGGGAAAAGGAGAAAATGCTGGTTACCAGCATTTTCTCCTTTCCCCACCATGTTTTCAAAAGCCTTCTTTCTCAGGGTTGTTAAAAGGTCTTTCTCAAGGTCATTAAAAATCGGGATTGTGTGGTAAAGACTTAATCAGGGTCTACGGACTCCTTACTGTAATATGAGAAAATGGAAGCTGCAGAGATTGGCTGAATAGCCTTTACTAAAACATTCATGTTTCACAATACACACAACTTAAATTGTGGTCTGTAAATGGTTTCCATCTGGACAAGTACTATTGTTAACTCTTTACCAAACGACAAAATTGTAGACTTATACAGATTGAAAGCATTTGCAGACAACAACATAAATGTCACTGAAAATTGTCACCGAAATTTGTTTTGGGAAGGATGGAAAAGAATTTGGGAAAAGGAGAAAATGCCGGTTATCAGCATTTTCTCCTTTTCCCAAATTGTTTTCAAAAGGCTGTTTTCTACTGGGACATTAAAATATCGGAATTGTGTGGTAAAGGGTTAAGTTTAGAGTTAAGCAAGCACAACATTAGATGCTTTCTTAAGACAGGAAAGATCTAGATTCAGACTGCATAGGTCGTGCAGTTCAATCTTGGATCTACTTCTGACATTTTTTAGCCGAAATCGGACATGAAATTCTAAAATCAGGATTATAAACCACAGGCAGGAAATATCTATTTGATAATATCAGCACCTTTAGGGTGATAATATACAACTCCAAATGATAAAAAAGAGAAAAAAAAATCATCTGATTTGTATGTTATATAACAGTATTTGCTTGTGGCTTTTTAACAGCTTGTGATGGATGATATATGATATGGGATGATACAATATTAATAAGTCCTTTCCATTTAAATGATTATGCATTAACACATTAACACAAAGCTATATTCACATTATTGGTCACATTATTGGAAAAGCTAGCTATTATGTAGACACACGAATAACTAGAAAATTCTTATAAGGGTGTTTTTTAAACGAACTTGAAATTATTCTGAAGAAAGAATTGTTGACTAGATCAATTACAAAACAGTTGCTCAGTTTCCTAAAATGTTTTAAAAAATCACTTCTTTCTGCAGACTTTAAAAACTTGTATTTGTCTGTAACTATTCTATTCATTTTGCAAATGTCAATCAATTAATATCTATCAAAATTTGTTTTAAATTTATGACTGGTATAATTATGCACCAGTACATAATCTTTTAATAAGATACAGTATTTCGTCGGTGTACTTCAAAAACCTCATAACTACAGCTTGTTTTAAGCTGTAATCAGAGGTTTTTTAAATAAACCAACAATTTTCCATTCTCAGTCATTGCAGGCCTGCTGCAGACTTAATATTTCTATAATAAATCATAACTTATTTTCAGTCAATCACAGCTTTGTAAATTCTCAATTCTACCAAAATTTAATTATAAAAATTACGTAACAAATACCAGAATTCTTTATCATATAATGAACAGAAGCACTTTTCTTGAAGGCATGTAAGTTTCCCACAATGTACTTCAGGCAGACAAACATTTCTTACTAAATTTGACACTTCCATCTTTTTTTTACAGTCTATCAAAAGTAATCTCTGATCACAAAAAAAGTCTACTAGTGGTAGTCATGTGAAAAGAAATTAAGATGGTACAAAAAAAGAGTATTTCTGACACAAATATAAACAAATCATGAAGAAAATAGGAAACTATAAAACTATGAAATTTTTCAACAACACTTAAAGCTTTCAGAACATTATTATATACATATGTACATTGTTAGTACAGTTGTAGGAAAATAATTATTCAAAAGAAAATAAAGTTAAGACTTGTGTTGGTAACGGGCTTGTTCATCCCTGGGCTTGTTCACCTGGGCTTGTTCATCCGGGCTCATTCGTCTGGGCTTGTTCGTCCCAACTGATTTCTCCTTGATCCAGGCTTGTTCGTCCCAACTTATGTGTCTGCCAACCAAAGTGTTCATAGTGAATATTCTTCACTGATTTTGATTTTGAGAAGGTCTTAACTCATTACCACACGACAAAATTTTATGCTGGTTCAAATTGAAAGCATTTGCAGACGACAAAATAAAGGTGACTGAAAAATTGAAATTTGTTCCGGGAAGGATAGAAAACACTGTGGGAAAAGGAGAAAATGCTGGTTACCAGCATTTTCTCCTTTTCCCACAGTGTTTTCAAAAGGCTTCTTTCCAAGGGGCGTCAAAGGTAGGGATTGTGTGGTAATGGGTTAACTGCGCATTATTGCCTTCCATTATACTCAACCAAAGTTATATCTGTACAAAAAAATCCGCATCACGTTTACAGAAGGAACCAAAGTAAAAGAAATGTGGTGTCCGTGGTCGTGACGTAGAGCGTTGGCCTAGTAACCAAAAGGTCCCGAGCTCGATTCATGACGTCATCCCCATCATGGTATTTAGGAAAGAAATTAAATAACAATTTATATATACATGCATGTACGTGTACATATGGATTTTCAATTAATATTGTAATGTAAGGCCGCTAGTCTAGGCAAGAGGCGATGCGGAGACATTGTGTGTCAAAGTCTTGAATAATAAATTCAGTTTCTGTTCTGTTCAAAATATGACTTCAAGAGAGGCAAACACAAAGCATAAGTAAGTTTTGTTCAAAATACTTGCATTTTTAAAATAACAGTTTACTTGGAGGGCACAAAGCGATTATATTCCAATAAGATCAAAAGGGTGATGTGGGACGAACAAGCCCGGGTGAATAAGCCCAGGGACGAACAAGCCCAGGGACTAACTGGTTTTGGGACGAACAAGCCCGGAACACTTGTGTTGACAAGATGTGAGTAGGTGGTCAATTTTTCAGTACACAGTCACAGTTCTGTTGTTGGAATCCCATCCTGAAATGAAAAGAAAACTTTCTTTTTACAGTGCTTAAAAAAGTTCAATTTTACTCACTGTGCTGAATTTATCATATGTTGTCTTTTGACAAAAAACAAATAATTGGCAAAAAGGAGGAAGTATTACTAGTTACCAAGTTTTTCTCCTTTTCCCTCAAATGTTTTCCACTATTTCAATGATAAATCCCCCTATAGTAAATTATAATACATACTCATTTTTTTGTTTCCTAAATGTGTTGATTTTGAAAAAGCCTAAACAAATTATCATCTTGTAAAACAGTTAACCCTTTACCACATAATCTAGACTTTTAAATCTTTACCAGACAAAAAATTTGAGACTGGTCCAAATTAAAAGCATTTGCAGAAGACAAAATAAATTTGAATAAAAACTGAAATTTGTTTCAGGAATGAAACAAAACATTGTGGGAAAAGGATAAAATGCTGCTAACCAGCATTTTCTCCTTTTCCCGCAATTATTTCAAAAGGCTTCTTTCAGAGGGGTGTTAAAAGTTGGGATTGTGTCGGGATTGTGTAGTAAAGGGTTACCCCCCTAGTTATTTGTTACCCCCCCCCCCCAAAAAAAAAAAAAAAAAAAAGGGCTGGTAAAGAGAATTTTCTTCTTCTTTCCCCCTTCCCCAAAAGATGTTTTCTACCCTATCAAAGACAGAAGCCATTATAGGAGCCACATCCCAAATTATCATCTGCAAACACTTTCAATTTGGACAATTTTACAATTTTGTCTTGTTGAAGAGAGACAATCCTTACCACACAATCCTGAGATTTAAATAAATACCCTGAGAAGAAGGCCTATTAACTCTTTACCACACAATCCTGACTTTTAAAAACCGTAAGAAAGAAGCCTTCTGAAAACATCGTGGGAAAAGGAGAAAATGCTGGTAACCAGCATATTCTCCTTTTCCCACAATGTTTTCTTCCCCCCCAAAACAAATTTCAAATTTTGAGTCACATTACTTTTGTTGTCTGTAAATGCTTTCAATTTGGACCAATCTAAGATTTCATTGTTTGGTAAAGAGACAAAAACATTGTTGGCCAAGGAGAAAAATTCTGGTTACCAGCATTTTCTCCTTTTTCCACAACAATTTCCTGACTACCTGATTCAATTCCTACAGTTAGTGCCACATAAATTTTGCAGTCTGCTTGCCCTTTCAATTTGGACCAGTCTAAAATACATGTATTGTTGTTTGGTATTAAAATAGATAGGGACAGAAAGTTCATACTATTTAACTGTCTATCCCTGTACCAGATGACAAAATTTTAGTCCCGTCCAAATTGGAAGCATTAAATTTTGCAGACGACATTTTCAATGTGGCTCAAATGGTGCAATTGTTTATCGATAGGGTAGAAAACATTGAGGGAAAAGGAGTAAATGCTGGTTACCAGCAATTTCTCCTTTGTTACCAGCATATTCTCCTTTGCCCACGTTTTCTAAAGGCTTCGTTCCAAGGGTCGTCAAAAATCGTCATTGTGTGGGGAAAAAGACTATCATGCATGTACTTACAGCACTTTTGTATGTTCTGGATTCCTCCATATCATCATCTGCATCATATGCTTCATTGACATAGTAAGAATCAAGGTTTGGTTGCTTCTTTTCTGTAACAATAAATTATGAAAATGAAAGATACATTGTTGAACCAATTTTAATCATGCAGAGCTGAAATAATCAACATGAGGATCGACTGATTGAACTAGAGCTGACACTGAATGTGACTTAATACCCGGCCAGCACTTTGAAAGAAAAAAAGTGTCAGGTTCAAGGGGAAATAATTCTTCAACTAGGAGGAGCTGACACTTGAAAATTGCATCTTCAATGTATGATCAATGTATGTGCAAAGTTTCAAAGCAATTAAAAGAAAACTGTAGGAAGAGTTTGCTACACAAAATTAGTAGTATTTTGTACACAGACAGAAACATGGACCGACACACATACAGACAGGCTGATTCCAGTATACCCCCAAAACATTTGGTTTGTGGGACTATAATAATCATTTACCACACAATCACATATTTTGATGACTCCAGGGTGGGCTGCCTTCTGAAAACATTGCAAGAAAAATAGAAAATAGTGGTAATCAGCAAAGATGTCCATCCATGCAGTCAGATCTTGGTCTATGGTCTTCAGGTTGGTAATCAAAAAATGCAAGAAAATGGATTTCTGGTAACAATACACATGCACAACAGACAAAGAGCAACCTAGCTGTTATGTTGTATAGTTTGTGTATCTATTTGTATGTTTATTGCCATTTTCAACATAACCCCAGTTATATCAGAGTGGCAAATAAAACAAAGAATGCTTTTTTTTTATTACATTGTTTTATGTTGGATGTTTTGTATTGGAGTTCAACGCCACTTAAACTCTTTACTAGATGAAAAAATTTTAGACTGGGCTAAATTGAAAGCAATTGCAGACAACAAACTAACTTAGACTGAAAAAATTTAAACTTGGTTTGGGAAGGGTAGAAAACATTGTGGGAAAAGGAGAAGATGCTGGTTACCAGCATTTCCTCCTTTTCTCACAACATTTTCAAAAGGCTTCTTTCACAGGGTCGTAAAATGTCGGGATTGTGTGGTAATGGGTTAAAAGCCTAGGATGTGTATTATATCATTGCTGTTAGTGGCCCACCAATGTCCTCCTTGGCTTTCTCACACCCTGAACTGAACAAACTTATTTTTCAAAGCCACTGACCACTTTTCTCTCATGCATCAGAGGAAGGAGGCAATAAATCACTGGAAAGAAACTTTGCTGCAAACCTAGTATTGAACCCACAACCTCTTGTTCACAAGGAAGCTATGCTAACCACTGAGCTACCCGGCTAGGCTTTCTTGGCACAATAGTCTTTCCAAGCCAGTGGCTGCTTTCCCACATAACCATCATCGAAACAGTCATCAGCTGTGAGACGGGAGTGAATCCCATTGCAATGACTATCATCTATCCTTAGAAAGAGATTGACCAAGATGGGGATTTCAACCAGTGACACCCTGGCTTCAAGTTCTCTGTGTTGCAGACTTGGCTACTGGACTTGGCTTGAAATATTTGGGTTTTTTCTCTGGTGATTCTGGAAATTTATTCCATCAAGTGAACATCATCAGTAATATTTTCACTCACAAAAATATTACTGATGATGTTCACTTGATGAAGTAAATTTCAATCTTTCACCGAAAAAAGCAAATATTCTATGCATTTCATACTTTGAACCCTTTCAGGGAGGAACTTTATCAACATCCAGTACAGTTGTTTTCAGTTATTCCCCGTGGCATACCCCTTCCACATGGCAATGCATTACAATATTATGTCAAGCGCGAGAAACGTAAGGTAAATAACATCATATTTCAATCTGGTTTTGAGTCGTGCACATTTTACCTAGGAACTAGAATATAAAAATCGGTATTTTCACTGGTCCTACTGTTGGAATATCGAAAAATATTTCCACTGCTACGAGTATTTCTTGGTATCCTACCGGAAAGCATGAAATACAGTGTTCTATTCATTTAGCTAGCTCAGTCAATATTAAGTGCACATACCTCTTAATACGACCTGTTCATCTGGATCATCAAAACTTTTATTGAATGAAGTTATAGAAGGAAGTTGTTGTTGTCTCGAAGTCTCCTCTATTTGAACTTTGACCTCTTGTAACGTTGCTTCCTTTGATTCATTAAGTTCTGTATCACTATCATCAAACACTTCATCAGAGTTTCCGGCTGCTACTTTCACACGAGCAGCTGAGTTTCCAGTCACATCACTTCTAAATGAATCTTTAACTTCAATTCCAGAATCGTTTGCTTTACTATTCACATCAGAGTCATTTCTCTCTAATTCACTATGTCCACTTGTGTTCCTGTTACTGGTTTCATCAATAGTAAGATGGGACTGTTCTGTGTTGTGTATATGTCCATTACTTGTAACTGTGACACTGTCTGTTTCGTCTGTATTGACTGTGGTTTTGTTTGCATCAAATAATTTATCTATGACTCCATGAGTCAATCCATGACCAACTGGCCCCTTTCCATTCGATATGATTTCTAGACATGGAGAGAGAAAAAAAGGTTTATAAATTTAACTCTTTACCAAACAATTCCGAGTTTAACGACCTTATGGAAGAAGCCTTTTGAAAAATATTCTGGGAAAAAGAGAAAGTGCTGGTAACCAGCATTTTCTCCATTACCCACAATGTTTTCTACCCTATCATAGACAAAAATCATCATTTTAGATACACTTTTAGTCTGCAAATAATTTGAATTCTATCTGGTCCAGAATTTTGTCATAAAAACACTGTGTCCTCGAATTATCTCTTTTGACAACAATGTTATCAAATGTCAAACAGCTACCAAATCCAACTACATGTACTTTGAAGGTAAAATGCAGACAAATGTAATTCATACTAATAGCAAGTATAGATATTATGAGTCTTATAATGTATTATAGCGCATATCATCAATTTTCCAGTTGCTAACCAAAAAATGTGTTGTAAAACTATAACAAAACTTACCAACTTTTGTTTTAGTTTAACCCTTTACCACACAACAACTTTTAACTACCACGAGGAAGATGCCTTTTGAAAACAATTTGGTAAAAGGAGAAAATGCTGGTAACCAGCATTTTCTCCTTTTACCAAAATGTTTTCTGCCATATCAAAGAAAATTTGAATCAAACTAGCTACTAAGAAATTGTTATCTGCATATGATTTCAATTTGGATAGAATTTGCATATGCATTAAGCTTGATCAAGTCTAAAACTTTGTGGTTTGGTAAAGAGTTTAACCCCTATGCTACTAAGCCCAACTCATGGAGACAAGGACCCTTTGCAGACAGTGTAAATCAAGATAAAACTGCACTGAACATGCAGTCTGATCTTGGAGCTTCACTGTCTCATACACCTCTGCGAGCCAAGGTTAGGATCACTATGTGGATCTTACCTTGGCGGACTGAGCCCAATTTCGAGATTCCAGTAAAATGCCCCCATTGGAAGCTGCTTATTATCTCCTTTACATCATATTTCTTATAGCCAATGAAATGTCTTTTTACAAACCGCTTACAAATACAACAATTCAACATGAAGCAGTCACCATAAACATACTTTGACATTCCATGGTCAGGTGATGGGATATAGCCTAAAACATCTGATAAGTGATTGGTCACATTGAAACTTTATGTAAATATTGTTCGTCTATGTTTTCTTTGGTAATAAATCATTACAGATCCTGCACACATCCACCGAGGTATTCATGTTTACCTTCTATTTTTTTATTGCAACCCTGTTCTATTTTTATCAAAGATGAAATGCTAGGAGCGATTTGATTTGATGCAGTTAGAGCTGGCTGCAACCAATGAGAATGCATATCAGGTGATTGTCAAAATCAAGGTCTATCCGCAAAGGGTAGAGTAACATAGTGGATCATAACCCTTGGCTTGTGAAGATGTGTTTTATAGGGAGATATCTTTTCCCTGAGTGAGTAACTATGAAATAGTGAAATTTGGGTTTTTACTATCAGGTTAAAAGTTTCAATTCATGTATTCAGCAGGATTAAGGTTGATACACTTTTCAATGAGGGAAACATTTGGGCTTTCTACCCTGTACCAAACAATCCCTGGTTTTTATGACCCCAAAGGAAGATGCCTTCTGAGTAACATTGTGGGAAAAAGAGAAAATGCTGGTGACCAGCATTTTCGCCTTTTCCAACAATGTTTTCCATTCTTCTAAAGTCATGTATCAAATTTTGAGTCAAGTTTATTTGTGGTTTTCAAATTGTTTGAATTTGGATAAGCCTAAAGTATGGTCATTTAGTGAAAAATAATGACCAGATTACACAAAGGGCACCAATAGTGGAAACTTACCTTCCTGTTTTGTTTTTTCTTCTACTTGAATGTTAGCATCTTTTAGAATGGTTTTTAGATGTTTTATTTCTTGTTCCTGTTGTTGATAGAGTTTTTCCATATGTTGACATCGACTGTCTGTCTCAATCTTTGTTTTAGTCAGATGTTCAATGTGGCTGTCTAATCGGGCACTGTATTCTTTCTTACGAACTGGAACGACAAAAATTAACAGTCTCTACTTACTTAACAGATTACCAAACAATCCCTGGTTTTTACGACCCAGGGGAAGAGGCCTTCAGAAAACATTGTGGGAAAAGGAGAAAATGCTGGTAACCAGCATTTTCTCCTTTTCCAACAACATTTTCTACTCTTCTAGAGTCAAGTTTCAATTTTTGAGTCATATTTTATTTTTTGTCTGCAAATACTTTGAATTTGGACAGGTATAAAATTTTGTTGGTTGGTATAGAGTTAACCAGATGGCTGTCCAGACAGAACAATAACATAAAAATTTTGCGGAAAACAAAATAAATGCTCAAATGAGGATTTCTGCTTTAGACAGGCTAAAATCAGTATTGGAAAAGAAGAAAATACTGAATACCAGCAGTTGTTTCTAGTTCCAAAGTGTTTTCCTCTAACTATTTTAAAGTTGGAATATGTAGCAAAATAAGCTTGAGGGCCATGATAGACTCAGTCACTCACCTGGGCCTTTTTGACACAACATGACCCATTTAAAAACTCTTCAATGACATCAAGACAAACACTGAAACAAGCTTACATTAGTACAGGACTGAAAATGTGGCCTCTAGTGTGGATACCTACCATTTCTCAGATTTATTGGTCTCTGACCTACTTTTTGACTCGGTGACACATTTTTAGATACATTCAAGATGTTATCAAGACTATCATTCTGAACAACTTTCATGAATATCGAACAAAAGATGTTTTACTTAGGTTTAACCTAATGAACTTATTTTTGAGCTGACTTAACCCATTTCAAACTCTAATGAGAATTGGGCTAAAAATGCTGCTTCTAGAGTGTACACAAAGACGACACTGCAAACGTGTCCTGTAAACTGCAGGATCAGAAAACCTCACCTTGAGCACTTCGTCCTGAAGTGAGCTAAAAATGTGATAATGAGATATGATCTGCAGGATGCAAACTTACTGTTACATGCCCTTGGAAGTCTCCAAAGCCGTAAAACGATGACAAAGGTTGTGACCTGTGTTGCCACATGAACACACAGTAGACTGTCATGTCGAACAAAGAATGCTATTTCTACTGCAAAACTGCTGATAACCACGATCAAATCAAACACCTGTGGAAAAAGGGAAATGCAATGTACTTATTTACTTCTACCCGTATACATGTATTAACTTTAGCCCTTTACCAAACATTCCCTGGTTTTTACGACCCTGAGAAAGAAGTCTTCTGAAAACATTATGGTAAAAAGAGAATTTCAATTTTTGAGTTACGTTTATTTTGTTGTCTGCAAGTGCTGTCAATTTGGACCAGTCTAAAATTTGTTGTGTGGTAAAGGTGCTAAATACACTTATTGAACATTTTCAGTCTTCAATAAGACCCAAATACAAAGTGCAATTTCATGCTTACTTTGTGTCAGTAGTGTTTCAGCAATGCAGACAATGTAGATCTACACTGTGTGCCTTGCTAAAACTGCAGTAGTGAAAGTTACCTTAAAAGAGTTAACCCTTTACCAAACAACAAACTTTTAGACTTGACCATATTTGCAGACGACAATTCAACACTTGCTGAAAAGATGATTTCTGTCTATGATTGGGTAAAAAACATTGTGGGAAAAGGAGAAAATGCTGGTTACCAGCATTTTCTCCTTTTGCCACAATGTTTTCAAAAGGCTTCTATTCCAGACCCGTAAAAACCAGGGATTGTTTGGGAAAGGGCTAAGACACTCTTATTTTGAAATCGCCTTTCTTTTTTTCAGTTTCAAGCAATAATTTCAGTATTTCATTTATATCAAGGCAACCAGTCAACCTGTCCAAGTGTTTTAGTGGTTTCTTTACCAGCAGTATGCAAAACAATCCTTCAAATAAAATAGCAGTTTTTCCAGGTAAAAAAAAAAGGTAAATATTCTATCCACAGAACAGAGTCCAGTTTCAAATGATTCTACTACTCCTTTGAAGGACCTTGCCCTAGGGATAAGTGGAAAGCAATAAGCAACATGAAATAATTGCCCCTCCAAATTTGTTTTGAAGAACCAGGAAAATGTTTAAGATGCGCAATAAAATTGACTCTTGGACTGCCAAACAAAATAAACAAGAGGGCCAAGATGGCCCTGAATCACTTGCCTGAATTTTTGAGAGGACCATAGCCAATTTTTTTTTTTCAAAATCTAATCACCATTTCAGAGAGGAAGATTTTTAAAGAATTTCTTTATTTCCCTATATATAGTGCAAGTAGCCCCCATTCACCAAAGCCATGATTCTTGATGGATCAAAATTTCGCGAACAGTTTTTGAAAAGGGTCATCCAAAGAACATCTCTGTAAAATTATTTCAAAATCTGACGAGCGGTTTCAGAGAAGAAGAATTTTTAAGAATTCCTTCATTTCCCTATAGTACAAATAGCCCTCATTCACCAGAGCCATGTTTCTTGACAGATCAAAATTTCAGGAACACTTTTTGAAAAGGGTCACCCAAGGAACATCTCTGTGAAATTATTTCAAAATCTGACCAGTGGTTCCAGAGGAGAAGATTTTTAAAGAATTCCCTAAAAAATTCCATGGCAACCAGAGTTTTTGACGGAATCAAATTCTGTGAACAGATTTTAAAGAGGACCTCCCAAGGAACATTCCAGCCAAGTTTGTCCAAATTGGCCCAGAGGTTTAGGAGGAGTTGACGTTTAAAGCATTGTTGATGACGCACGATGGATGATGCATGATGGATGATGCACGATGGATGATGGACACCAGGTGATCCTAAAAGCTCCCCTTGAGCATGTTGTGCTCAGGTGAGCTAAAAAGTTAACTTTCACTTCATGGCTTAGGAAGGCTGTAATGTCTCAGCATTAGTAGACAGTGTATATCAGAGGTCACACTGTGAGGTTGTGGCAGTCTGACCTTGATCTTTGAAAGCAACACCAGTTGCTTAAAAGACACCTGAAAGGTTAAATTAATTAATCTGAAAGCAACAAGATTTTCAGTCAATCTTACCTGCCAGATATCTCGAAAGAAATTTTTCCGAAGATAAACTATTTTGCATGCCATCTGGAACGAGAAACAAGTCAAAACATGGAGTATGCTTATGAGGTAAAAGGCATAACATTATCACAATCCACAGCCATAAACAGGGATATCAATAAGTTGTGAAAGTCCTCACATTTTGTCCGCACTCAATAGATTCATTAATAATTCATGCTGCTTTCCAAGTCAATCCATTATTCTTAAAAACCCTGATATTATCAAAGCATTTTATCCTTTACTAACTCATCTCGTAGATGGAGAAGGCTTTTGAAAACATCATGGGAAAAGGAGAAAATGCTGGTAACCAGCATTTTCTCCTTTTCCCATAATGTTTTCTATCTTACAAAGACAAATTCCATGATTTCATAATTAATTTGTTGTCTGCACCTGTAGACCTATTGAATTTAGTCTAGAACATTGTCACCGTAAAGAGATGATATATCGGAAATCCTCTAACCTGTTTCTATCACACACAACTTTTTGTCAACGAAATTACAACAATCTGGGTACCACCCGAACCTTAAATTTAGTTTGAAGACGGCGTTGACTACAATCAAACTGCACAGAACCTGCAGTGTTACCTTACATTAGGCTGTCAGATGTTTTGAAAGTGAAAGAAGTTTTACCAAAATGGTGTTGAAACTACAAGACCTGAACTATTTGGAGAGATTTTTAATTCTTTACCATAATGATGAAATTTTAGAAATGTCTAATAGAAAGCACTAAGTCTTGCAGATGACAAAATGTGACTCAAAATTTGAAATTTCTGTTTGGTTTGGTAGAAAATATTTTGAGAAAAGGTGAAAATAGTGGTTACCAGCATTTTCTCCTTTTTACATAATGTTTTCAATAGCTTTCTTCCTGCGGGTCATTAAAACTAGAGAGAGTTTTGTAAAGTGTTAACCCGATAATTTCATCCATGTGGCACAATCTACCAATACAATAGTTTAACTCATTACCATACGACAATATTTTAGGCTTGTCCAAATCGAAAGCATTTGCCGATGACAAAATAAAAGTGACTGAAATTTGAAATTTGTTTTGTGAAGGGTAGAAAACGTTGTGGGAAAAGGAGAAAATGCTGGTTACCAGCATTTTCTCCTTTTCTCACAATGTTTTCTACAGGCTTCTTTATCAGGGTTGTCAAAAGGAGCCATTGTGTTGTAAAGATTTAAGGGTTGAAAGGAAATAAACGTTTGTCAGTATAGATGTGATTTTGTCAAATTCATTTTCAGTTGGTATCCAGCATTTTCTCCTTTTGCCACAATGTTTTCCAAAGGTTTCTTTCTCAGGGTTGTCAAAAGTAGGGATTGTGAGGTAACGGGTTAATTGCAGAACTTGTTTTTGAGGACTTTTTCATCAATCATAGGGTAGTTCAATATATTTCCTTCATTAAAGGGAGCATTTTATTTACGGTCGCTTTGCTAAATTATTGAGGATAGATTGAAAATATTTGCCGCAGGTATGAAAGATAACGGTTGGGAAATCCCAGAGGAACTGGCAGATTGCGTGACTTTCCCTGGACTGAAAATGAATTTGACAAAATCTCATCTATACTGACAAACCTTTATTTCCTTTCAACCCTTAAAGGTGGCCCTTCAGATATTGGGACGAAAATTTTACAAAAATACAAAAAAAATCATCCTTATACCCCCAAAGCCTTATAATTTTCATTCATTAAACCCCAGTAGTCGAAAACCATCCGACAACTAGATAAATTAGAGATTTACTACAGCCCAGGTCTACACTGACGGGAAACACGGTCTATTTTTACATAAGCAACTCGCTCATATACATACCGGAAATATACAGATGATGCTTCAAACATAGCGTCCGAAGTTATAGACATTATGGAAAATAATTACATGTTTGTTATGCTATGGAATTAAATAGTCATTGTAGTCACGTGCGAGTCAGTTAACATTCCCACATTGCTTTTTTGATTATGGCGGGAAATCTAAAAATAGCTTAAGAGGCTACGTAGCCTTTTAAGGGAATACCACCAAAAAAATTTTTTTTTTTGTAATTTCATGATTCTTAATTACTGATGATTTGTACTGTTTTTTCATATAAATTTCATAGACATATATATTTTTAATTTGATGTGATGCGAAAATTCTAAATACCCACCTTTAAAACACAATGGCTCCTTTTGACAACCCTGATAAAGAAGCCTTTTGAAAACCTTGTAGGAAAAGGAGAAAATGCTGGTAACCAGCAAATTCTCCTTTTCTCACAATGTTTTCTACCCTTCCCAGAACAAATTTCGATTTTTGAGTTGCTTTTATTTTGTTGTCTGCAAGACTTAGTGCTTTCAATAACCAGCAAATTCTCCTTTTCTCACAATGTTTTCTACCCTTCCCAGAACAAATTTCCATTTTTGAGTTGCTTTTATTTTGTTGTCTGCAAGTGCTTTCAATGTAGACCAGTCTAAAATTTTGTTGTTTGGTAATGAGTTGATCTTTACCAAACAACAAAATTTTGGACTAGTCAAAATTGAAAGCATTTGCAGACGACAAATAAATGTGAATCAAAAATTGTAATTTGATTTAGGAAGGGAAGAAAACATTGTTGAAAAAGAAAATGCTGGTTACCAGCATTTTCTCCTTTTTCCACAATGTTTTCAAAAGCTTTCTTTCTTAGGGTCATTAAAAGTCTGGATTGTGTGGGAAAGAGTTATAGTGCCTTTTATAACTATAGCTGCTCAAAGTGGCTAGTGTTAGATCAAGATCTATTGTATAAAAATGCATTCTGATCTTTGTCTACACTGTCTGCTTTGCAGAACAACACCAGCCATAGAACAGCAGATAGTTTGGATTTTTTTTTTTTATAAATAGAATTCATCAATTTTGTTTAATATTTGACATTTTAAGGGGTTACTCAATTATATAGAGATGAAAGTGAGATATTTCACTAGTATGAAACAATCTTAACTTTTCTTCCTGGAGCAGACAGCACTTGAAAACAGTGAAAAATATGGACAAACATGAATTAATGTTGAAAACATATATTCATATGATCACATCATGGCAAAAGGATAAAATGCTCTTTATAGTTAATATCTCCATTGCCATAATGTCAAAGTTGATGTACCTCAAGAACACAAAAATCTCCTGTTAAATATTTTTGCAGAGGTCAGGTATGGTACCATTACTGTTATTAACTCATTCTATGCCACAGATGATACCAGAAGCTCCTCTGGACAGTGTAGGCTAAGACCATACTGCACAGAATGTGCAGTCTGATCTCTGATCTACACTGTCCACTGTTATACTCTAAATTTTGACAGAACTGTTCCTTGATCTTGTACAAGAAATTAATTTCTAGCCTTTGAAAAAATGCAATTTATTGATGCAGTTGTGGAAGACTTAACTCGATCTTTACCAAATGACAAATTTTTAGACTGATCCAAGTTGAAAGCATTTGCAGACGACAAAATTAATGTGGCTCAAAAATTGAAACTTGTTTTTGGAAGGATAGAAAACATTGTAGGAAAAGGAGAAAATGCTGGTTACCAGCATTTTCTCCTTTTCCTGCAATTGTTTTCAAAAGGCTTCTTTCTCAGGGTCGTTAAAAGTCGGGATTGTGTGGTAGAGAGTTAAACGAAGTGTAGAATGATGCCAGAGGGTCAATATTCCATCACATCTCACTGAATACCTTTAACTCTTTATCATAATCAGAGTATTTTGTTCCAAATATAATTTCCTTGTTATGACATTATAAAAATATTTTTCCAATTCTTTAACCTTTTACTGCATGGCAAAATTTTAGACCTACCCAAATTGAAAGCATTTGCAGATGACAATTTTAAAGTGGCCCAAATGGTGCAATTTTGCTTTGATAAGGTAGAAAACATGACCATAGAACAAGTAAAACATGGAATAATCTTAAGGAATAACTCTTTATTACAAAAAAAAAGTCAGTTTATAGAATGCAATCTAACTGTATGGATATAGAAGCAGTTAGCTTTGGTACAGCTCTAGCCGATCATGTATGAAAGAGCTTCTTATAATAAAGTTTCCAATCATTGAGCACCTACATTTTTGTATACAATCATCTTGCTTGACATCACTTCAGGAATTAATTACTGATCAATATTTACCAAGTGCCAATAATATTTATTCAGTGTGCAAGATTACCTGCATTTAATCTTGTATGGCATGGCAAAATTTTAGGTTCCCCCCATATTGAAGGAATTCACTGACAAAAATTCTATTGTTTTTTGAATGACAAATAGTATTTGTCCTTGAATAGGTAAAAAACTCTGTCGGAAAAAAGACAAAATTCTGATTACCAGCATTTTACCCTTTTCACATGAGGTTTTAAGAAACCTTTTGCCTCAGTCAATAAAACTCTGGATTGCATGGAAAAGAGTTAAATAGTTTGTATGATCGAAACTTTGACCATTGTTTTTCATCCTTTATCAAACAAGCATAATGTTTGAGAGAACCTGAGAAACCAAGCTTTTCAAAACAACTCAGGAAAAGGAGTAATTGCTATTAAATTTCTCCCATAAAGGTTCAACCTAATGATTTTATTTGGTTTTTGGACACAAAGGTCCTTTGACAAGACACTTTAGAGCTCTGGCCTAGTAGTGGTGAAAGCCTGCACATACTTGACATAGGGTGCTAATGCCATATGACTGAAATAATGTTAAAAGTAATCTAAAAAATCATTCATTCATTCATCATCCTTGCACACAGTACTATCCAAGTGAACTAGATTAGCTGTCACCGCCAGTGCTTTGATAGGAACTGGCAATTATTTGTACGCTGAGGAACACACTGACAGACACAAAGACAGACTGGCTGATTTAAGTATACCCCCAGAAACATTCGTTTTGAGGGGGTATAAAAATGAAAACAAGAAAATACTGAACAGAGAGGGTATTTTGTTATACTAAATGCTAAGGCTAAGGCTAAGGCGTATATCAAGATCACACAAAAGGTGCAGTCTGATCTTTGATCTATCCTGTGCAGCAACAGGATATCTTTCAATAAAGTACATATCTTTAAAAGCAAAATTCAGGGTTTTACAATCAACTTGAAAGTTTCATTTCACTTATCTAGTAGGATAAAGAGTAACATACTAGCCTTACCTCAACCATAAACAAAGCAGAAATCACCAAACAAGCATATTGTAAAATATCAACTGCCAACACCAGTTTCTCATGATGTGGTAGAGGATCACAGTCCGAGCCTCCAGGGTCCGGGTCTTTGGCTTGATCAGGCGTTGAAATGGTTGTTTGGGAAGTGGTTTGTTGATTTGAGGCAGCTGCAGTGTTGGATACTGCTTTGTCTTCACCAGGAACTGTGGAATATTCATAAAAAATAAAACTCTGCTAAAACTTAACCAAACAATCCCAGAGCTTCAGATAGTGGGAGTGATTTGGACTTTAAATATTGAAAATACTAATTATTCTGCAACAAACCCTACGTTATGGGTGCTCATTAGAATTGTCTCAACGAGACAATTCTAATGAGTACCCATAACGTAGGGTTTGACTGAAAAATAATGGATTCAGAATACTATCACTCCCTCTTATCTGGAGTTCTGAATTCTTTGTTCTAAGAAACTAAACCTAAGTAAAAAGCTTTTAAAAACATTGTAGGGAAAAAGAGAAAATGCTACTGACAAGCATTTTCTCCATTTTCTTTCATATGTTCTTTGCCTTTTAAAGAAAGATCCTATTTGCCTAGCTGTTGGTCTGTCCGTTTGTAAGCAATTTCTTTCGTGCGCGACTCCTCTAACAGTTTCTATCAGAATAACATTAAACTTACCACAATGAATCTCTATATGATGTCTATTTGTGCATGTGACTCTTTACATTCGAATCTCTTTAGGCATTCTAGAGTTATCTGCCCTTGATTTCTGAAATAACCAATTTCTTGTGCAGCAACTCACTGACAAGCCCCTTTGGGTGCATATGCACTGCTGTGTGAACCTCTTGTTCACTATGTTTTCTACTTACACAGATAAATATTTTCTACCACTTGAGCAAATTTATCTGTAAATGCACTGAATTAGGACAAGTAAATAATTTTGTCATTCAATAAGGAATTCTCACTGCTAAAATAAACTAACAGCTTAGACTAAAGACTTGTTTTAAGCTCTTACTAAGCAATCCTTTGTTTTAACGGCCCTTGGGAAAAAAGTCTTACAAAAACATAGTAAGAAAAGGAAAAAAAGCTGGTAACCAGCATTTTTTTCTTTTTCCCACAATGCTGTCTACTCTTTCAAAGACCTAATCTTTTGAGCTTTATATAATTTGTTGTCTGCAAATTTGTTCATTTGATGAAATTTTAAGTTTTGTCATTTGGTAAAGAGTTTATAAACTCTGGATGGTCAGTCCGACACCTCTTACCTTGAATGACTTCAAAATGAATAAGTAACTCCATGGCAGAGGACAGCACATGAATAACAATGAGCGAGATGATAACACATTCTGCTCCTAGGCTGTACAATCTGCCACAACCGGCACATCTGCAATGAAACAGGAAAAGAAAATGAAAACATGAAATGCAAATAATGAATTTCTTGTTAACTGCTATGCACACAAAATGCAACAGGCCATGTATTCAAACATAGAATTTACCATAGTCTCTTAAACAAGGACATCATAATTAACCCATTACTACACAATCCCTACTTTTGACGCCCCTGAGAAAGAAGCCTTTAGAAAACATTGTAAGAAAAGGAGAAAATGCTGGTAACCAGCATTTTCTCCTCTTCCCACAATGTTTTCTACCCTTCAGAAAACAAATTTCAAATTTTAAGTCACTTTTATTTTGTTGTCTGCAAATGCTTTCGAATTGGATAAGCTTAAAATATTGTCGTGTGGTAATGAGTTAACCCTTTCCTAAACAATAAATTTTGGACCCTTTCAAACCGAAAGAGTATGCAGACGACAATTTCAGATTTGGAGAAAATGGCAGAAAGTTCTCAAAAAGGGTAGAAAACACTGTGGGAAAAGGAGAAATTGCTCGTTATGAGCAATTTCTCCTTTTCCCACAGTGTTTTCAAAAGACCTTTACTGCAGACACGTAAAAACCAGGGCTTGTTTGGGAAAGGATTAAGCATGCAAAATGCAACAAAGGGTATTTGGACATTTGCATGAAGTGTAGTTTTGGATCAGCCTGCCCTCTCTATACTGACTAATCTGGTAACCAGCATTTTCTCCTTTCCCTAAGATGTTTTCTAACCTATCAAAGCAAAAGTGTGTCATTTGAGCCACTATGAAATTGTCGTCTGCAAATGCTTTCAATTTGGTTAGGTCTAAAATTCTGCTGTGTGATAAAGGGTTAACTGTTTCATCAAAGTCTACTGTAGGACAAAATATAAAGCAATCGTAAAGTGCCGACTCTGATCAGCCTGCTCAGACCGCCAAGACTGATCTGAGATGCCATCTTATGCAAATGTTCAACTATCCCTTTTCACATGATGCAGGCGGTATTGTGTGTGTAAATATTTTCAGATACAACTTGGCTAAACTAAATGGTTTAGGAAACATAGCATTATCTCCCGCTAGATGGCATTCTATAAATACTCATCTATCTAATATGTGCATCCTGGGTATGGAACCAAACCACTTTCCTGCGCGACAACCATTACTTTGAATTTAAAACTAAAATAAAGATTTACTCAATGAAACGCTACCTTGTGTAATTTGCTCAGCTTTGATCAGCGGTTTAGAGAAATCTGGAGCTAAAGCTCAAATGTATTGATAAAGGCTATTTTCAACACTGCTACTTTATAGAGCGTAATATTACAGTCAGCCCGCTTTCGGGGCTAGTGATGCATCATATAAGACAGTTGAATCTTCGAAGAATATGACATGCGTGGACAAAGGGAAACATAGAGCAAAACAGAAACAGATAGCAGACAAATAAATATATCTACCTAAAGCACTATGTTGGGCCATGATCGGGGTGGGAATCTGGCAAAGAAAGGGAGAAAATTCGGACATCATTCACTTTTGATATAGTGTATTATCTACCAATACTGAATAACTCATTACAATGACCAATAGGCTGTGCTACTGTATACAGTGTCAAGCGCGGATCCAGATATCTTTCTCAGGGGGGGGGGGGGGGGGGGGGGGGGGGGGGGTGTCCAACCAAAAACACACTCGTCTTAATATATGATACTTTGGTTTCCGGATTTCAGTGGATGCAAGCCGTTTACAAGAAAAGTCAACGTTTCCATTTCTAACCATGACGAAGTCTCCACATTTAGAACCTTTTCTTTTTTTAAATTTATGACTGTATTTTACATACAGTAAATGCTATGCAATATCAAACCAGTACCATTTCACGAATCCGGTAACCACATTTTTGCCAAAATTCCGGGTGGGGGGGGGGGGGTCTGGACCCCCGGTCCCCCCCTCTGGATCCACCCATGAGTGTAGATTAATTTCAGACTACACAAAATATGTTGTCCTAGCTCCCATCTACTCTCAGACTCTCCCATTCAATGTTTCTTGATAAAAGAGACATTGGCAGGTGTATAATTATTGTGTGTCAACTCTTTACCAGATGCAAAAATGCAATCTCGTCTAAATATTAGTATTTGCAGAAGACCAATAACTATAAATGTGACTCAAAACTAAAATTTCTCTTTGGTAAAGTAAAAAACACTACAGGAAAAGGAGAAAATACTGGTAATCAGCATTTTCTTCTTTTACAATGTTTTCCTTTTCCTACAATGTTTTCAAAAGGCTTTCTTTTTCAGGGTTGTTTAATCATCAGGATTGTTTGGTAAAGGGTGATCAATATCTGGGCAGATGATAAAACAAGGACTATTTTGCTGATAAGCTAACAGCTGATTTTGTCATCAGGCAGGTGATATATACAAAGTTTTTCCTCACAGTGCATATCTTTATTTGTTGATTAATTGCATAATGTGAATCGCCATTTTAACCCATTACCACACGAGCAAAATTTGGACTGGTCCAAATTGAAAGCATTTGGAGACCACAAAATAAAGGTGACTGAAAAATTGAAATTTGTTCTGGGAAGGGTAGAAAACACTGTGGGAAAAGGAGAAAATGCTGGTTACCAGCATTTTCTCCTTTTCCCACAGTGTTTTGAAAAGGCTTCTTTCTCAGGGGCGTCAAAAGTAGGGATTGTGTGGTAATGGGTTAATTGCATAATGTTTATCGCCAATTTAAATGTTATTTTGGTACACGGCCACCAGACCGTCCATGCTTTTCTGGCGTTTATTTTACTAGTACTTTATACACAGTACTCTTTCCAAGCCACTGGCTGCATTCCCACATAGCCATCATTGGAACAATGATCAACAAAGAGAGAGAATTGATTCTTGTTGCAATGACTATCACAAATCCTTGCTAAGAAATTTATCAAGCTTGAGATTCAAACCAGTGACCGCTTTTCTCAAGTCCAGTACACTACCAACTGCAAGACTGGACTCAGCTGAATATTTCTGGACAACATCCTTAAGGTTTTCTGAAATATGGTGATGCCAAAATTGCTCAAAATCAATAAACTGAAATCCTTTAACTGTTTACCACACAATCCCAACTTTTAATGCCCCTGAGAAAGAAAGCCTTTGAAAACATTGTGGGAAAAGGAGAAAATGCTGCATTTTCTCCTTTTCCCACAATCATTTCTACCCCTTCTGATCCAAAATTCAATTTTTGATTTACATTTATTTTGTCATCTGCAAATGCTTTCAATTTGGACTAGTCCAAAATTTTATTGTTTGGTAAAGAGTTAACAAACTATTTCATGAAATAATGACCCTAATAAAGATGCCTCTTGAAAACATCTTAGGAAAAAGAGGAATGCTAGAGAGCATTTCCAATGGTTTATATTAAATTAATTTTGTTTCCATAATGTTTCCTATCCTCACAGAAATATAGCCAAAATTTGAGCAATGCGTAATTTGTTGCTTACAAATGCTTTTTCCAATTTTTTAATCTGGTTGTGAGTTAAGTTTCATTTTCTGTTGACCGAAAAAGAATGTAATCATTTAACTCTTTACCAAACGAAAAAATTTTGGACTATATATCCAAATTGAAAGCATTTGCAGACGACAAAATAGATGTGAATCAAAATTTGAAAAAAAGATTTGGAAAGGGTAGAAAACATTGTGGGAAAAGGAGAAAATGCTGGTTGCCAGCATTTCCTCCGTTTCCTACAATGTTTTCTAAAGGCTTCTTTGTCAGGGTCGTCAAAAGTAGGGATTGTGTGATAATGGGTTAATTCTTTGACCGCACAACAAAATTACAGAAATTGAAAGCATTTGCAGACAATAATTTCAGTGTTGCTAAAAGCTAAAAAATTAATGGTGTAATTTTACTTTGATAGGCAATGTAAATATGGCTCAAGAATGCACTTCTTTTTCCAACAGCCCACCCAGGTGGCTCAGTGGTGAGCGTGTTGGACTCATGACCTGGTGGTTGTGAGTTTGAGGCAAACTTTCTTTCCAGTGTATTTTCGCCCCTCACCTCTGCTGATGCAAGTGAGAAAACTAGTTGGTGGCTTTGGAAAGAAAGTTGTGTAAGTACCAGTGTGAGAAAGCCAGGAAACACATGTGCATCACCGACTGCCATGATATGACCTTAGCTATTAAAGTGGCGTTAAACTCCAATACAACCAACCAACCATCCTTTTCTAACAATATTTACAAAAGGTCTTTTCCATAGGAGTGTTAAAGGTTGGTATTGTGTTGTACGGGTTAACTTTTAAATCTATCTAGCATTTATCTAAAAATCAAGTTTAATTTTTCTCAGCCTGGTGTAAAAGACGAAAAAGCAATTTTGAAGTCTCTGCTCCTTGCTATAATAGTTTGAGAGCTCTTATAAAAGGTCAAAGGTAAAACATGGAGCCCAGAGACAAATATCCTGCTGAGGCAGTGAATACCCAAACAAGCCCCAACCTGACCTTGACCTGTCAATGGAGTTATTGGATACCAATTAAGATATATTTGCTGAGGGTCAGTGTTCAAGTCTAATTCATTATAAATTGTATTGTTAATCTCAGTTCAATGATCACAGTAACCAAGGAGGCTTAGTACTAAACCATGAGTTGTTTTTATATTGTTTAGTTAAGTGTTTGTTTGTTACAGTATCCTAGAATTTCCAATGAGCCTGCCAATACTTGATATAGGAGACACCTTTTACTGACTCATTTACTTGCCTTGAAAACTAATCTTCCATAGACGGGTAGGCATTAGGTAATCATTATCTAACTTTATTTCATGCTTTCCGGTAGGATATCGAGAAATAGCAGTGAAAATATTTTTTGATCTTACACTGGTACCACCAGTGAAAATACCGATTTTCACCTTCTTGTTGCCTAAGTAAATTGCGCATGCCTAACAACCAAATGGGGAATATACCTTACATTTCTCGCGCTTGACGTAACATTGCTATGCGGGAGGGGTACGCCAGGGGGAATAACTGAAAAGAACTATACTGAATTTTGATAAAGCTCCTCACAGAAAGGGTTAAAAGCATAAAATAAATAGAATATTTGATTTTTTCGGTGAAAGATCGAAATTTATTTCATCTCGTGAACACCATCGGTAATATTTTCACTCGTGGCTGCGCCACTTGTGAAAATATTACCGATGGTGTCCACTCGATGAAATAAATTTTGATCATACACCGAAAAAAACAAATATCCTCTATATCGTACTACCTCCTACATAAATTAGACTTTTTATCAAGTAAGGTAAAAAAGTAGATTTCTCTTGCAAATGTAGATAAGTTTTGTCATTTATAGTTCATTGCATAGATTCAAGATGAGACTGCTAGTTCTGCGCAATCTGATCTTCCAAGCTGTCTACAAAAGTTATTAAACCCATTACCAAACGACAAAATTTTAGCTTTATCCAAATAAAAAGCATTCTCAGGCGACAAAATAAAAGTGACTGAAAATTTGAAATTTGTTTAGTGAAGGATAGAAAACATTGTGGGAAAAAGGAGAAAATGCTGGTTACCAGCATTTTCTCCTTTTCCCACAATGTTTTCTAAAGGCTTCTATATCAGGGGCGTCAAAAGTAGGGGTTGTGTGGAAATGGGTTAAGTTACTAAATATTAGCAGTGAAGAGTTACCTAGCAGATGGCTTGGTGTATCAACTCCCTCTTTGCATCAGGCTTTAAACCTTAAAGATCTGCTCTGTGAGCAAATGCCACAGAGACAGATTGTAAGTATGAAGTATACCACTCAAATCTTGCTAGGGGCCACCATGTTTCGCTTCATCCCCATCAATTTCATAAAATCTATTTTGATATAACGAACTAGTAGTTAAAGATCTTAAATATGCTATGTTTTAGATACTTGATTATTTCATTGTAACCCCCCCCCACCTCCCCCCCCCAAAAAAAATAAGGACTGTCTGTGGAAAAGCATATTATTTTTTTTTCAACATGAAACAAAAAAAGTAAACTTTTTTCAAAATATGCTTTTTCCCTAAAAAAAGCCTGTCAAAACCAATGAATTTCAATAGTTTGAGAGAATCAAATCCATTTCTGATCACTATATAGCATTCCTAAAACAGTTTGACCAAGCTGAGTATCAAATGCAGTAGATCTAGCTCTGTTAGCTTTGAATGTGTCTCATCGACTTAAAATGTTTGACTTGAAGCTGGATCAAGATTATTATAGAGTTAACTCCCCATGTCTTTTAACCCTTTACCAAACAATCCCTGGTTTTCATGACCCTGAGAAAGAATCCTTTTGAAAACATTATGGGAAAAAAGACAATATGTTGGCAACCTGCTCGAAACGAATTTCCATTTTTGAGTTGCATTTATTTTCTCGTCTGCAAGCGTTTACAATTTGAATCAGTCTAAAGGCCGCTAGCTATGTAAAGTTTAGATCATGGTTAGGCATTGGACTAATCTTGATCTATGTCAGCGATTAAGCATTTTAAGTATGTGTTCACCTTTCTGTCTTTTGAAGCAGGATTTCTACTAAGTTCTGAGTACCAGTACTAACAGCACTTTGGTATACATAATCTAGCCTTTGTTACTATTTTAAGAATATCGCCATTTCGCCCGGTTTTCGTTCTGTTGTTTCTAAGTAGAGACAGTTTCGCGCCTATACTAATTTGCTGAGTTTATAAAACGTCCAATCTATGTTATATCATTCAGTGGTAGGGCGAAAGTAATATTTCTACATTTCTGCAATATTGTTCCAGAATGAAAGTCAAAAACAAAGGAACCTTCCCATTTTTTGTTAAAATTTTGAGTAAAACCGTCGTTCATCATTTTTTCGAGATTCTCTTTTGTAGAGAGTACAACTGTTTTCCAGCTTGTTTTTGCGTGAGACAGAAAACCGGGTCCAGTCTTTAAGTTCATTTTGCGGGTTTGTGCAAAAAAACCTCTGTCTAGGGCGTTTATTCCAGTTCTGCAAATCTAATTGCAGATATAATTATCTTTTCTACTGTATTAGACATTATCCTCTACAAGAATCTGCAAATACATGAAATAATCAAAATAAACAAACACAAATTGTTGAGGAAACAAGCGTGTGTACTAATTTCTAATCGAAAGTTGGACCTCAGAAGTTTTTGACAAAATACCTAATGTTTCCGATATTCAGAGCGATACGGTGATTGAGACTGTACGCAAAATATTTATTCATGGAATTGTAGCAAAATGATTATCAAAGCTCCAGATAGAGGTCCCGAGTGATTTTGCTTTTAAAATTAAAAATATTCATTATTCTGCACCAAACTGTATGTTTTTGGTACCTGATCATCGAGGCGATTCTAATGAGTACCCACAACACGGGGTTTGAAAGAGAAATGATGAATTTACAATACATACCATCACTCTCTGTTGTCTGGAGCTGTGATTATTTCTTACTTTTATGTATAATGGATAAAGAAAAGTAAAAAAGAATGAGACGGATTATAGAACGGTCTGATCTTGGAAGCAGATCGTCAATTAGCTGTAGAGGCTCCACATAAATGAGTCATGCGCTGTGAAAAGGGGCCTTAATGCATCTGCAAAAAGAACCAACCCATGTCAGCCTGTCCATTTTTCGCACAGTCCCGAGTCGATTATTATTATTATTATTTTTTTTTTTTCAATTTTCTGTATGCAAAAGGACCATTCTGCCTCGGAATATTGTCGGAAAATACGATCTGCTGGTTGCCAGCAATGTTTTCCATCGATCCAGTTACAAATTCAATCATCTGAACCTCATTTGATATGTCGACTACAAAAGTTTTCACTATACTAGGGATCTAAGTCGGTGCCCGTCTAGTGCAGCATTACGTCTGTGTGTAAGATACGTGACAGCTGCAACATTTGCGTCATAAAGAGACTCCTTTTTTGGCAATAAAATTATTTTTCCCTCTGACTCAAGTTAACCCTTTACTGCACAACCTCTTGTTTTTAACAACCAAATAGAAAAAGACTCTTGAAAACACTGCGGGAAAAGGAGAAAATGCTGGTAACCAGCATTTTCTCCTTTTCCCACAATGTTTTCTACGTTGTCAAGAAATTTCTTTGCATTTGTATTGCATGTAAATTTGTCATCTGCAGATGCTTGCAATTTTAAAGAGACTGAAATTTGTCATTTTGCAAAAAAAAAAAACATAATACTAAGTGCGGATGATATTTTCAGTTCAGCTGTTTTCGAGGAAAATGTAGACTCGTATAGTTAAAACATTTTATTTTACATCGATTGCGAAAACAAGTCCTTACAACTTATTGGAGAGGTCATCAGATCAGACCTCTCCAACACTGGCGAGTTTAAAAGGCAGACTGCCACAGAATTTGCTGTCTAAATCCATTTTTCTTGCCAAATTGTACTGCAACACAGTCTGTTTCGTCACGGTTTTGTAAATAAGGCGAAATTGAAAAACCGACACAAGAAATAGGCGTGGATTATTTTTGTATCACGAATTTCAGCAAAATATTTGTTAAATCAATCTGCAAATGACCCCCTCATATAATTGTCGGTTTTTTTTTTTTTCAAATAAATTTTAGTAGCAGAAAAAAAGAAGAATTTCGTTAAAAAAGAGAAAGAACACTGCTGGACAAGATCATGCGCCTTGAAAAAGCGACAAGAAGGCCAAATGACCATCAGGTAAAGCACAATTATGTGGTTTCTACGCGGCGGCTTTTTTTACTTGTTTGTTTACATGTACCAAAATGTATTGAAACTAAAACACAAAAAACTATTTGAAAACATTGATGCTGAACTCTCCTGGCTTCTTTTTTAAAGAAGCCAACTTGTACACTACAAATCTCTCTTGACTATGCTTCCTGGAAACTACACCAGTACATTCGCAGAGTCTGTGAAACTGAGTCCGAAAGCTGACATCTGCTCCCGGGAATCGAACTGCGTCGTCATCGTCGTGCAAAAACATTTTGTAATATGGGCTGCAACACGTGAAAAGGGGCATCAGGATATTTGCGTAAAGTGCCGTCTAGGATCAGCCTACGCAGTCCGCACAGGCTAATCCGAGACGACACTTAACGACTTCACTAGATTTTGTTCTACAGTAGATTTGCACCAAACGAAAAATTACATAAAAAACGTAAAGTGTCGTTTTGGATTAGGCTGTGCGGCCTTCGCAGGCTGATCCCAGACGAGACTTTGCGCAAATGTCCGAATGTCCCTTTTCGCGTGTTGCAAGTCGTATTTCTGGTATTACGGACGACATTTTCTTCAAACTTAGATAAGTTGTAAACTATCAAGAGGCCCGAGCTCATACAAAAGTAGCAGGCAACCATTAAAATAATTTTGGTACAGTTATGCCCTATTTTCCACTTGAATTTTCACTAAATATCGAGCACTTGCAGCCGAACGTTGCTATTCGCAAACGGTACCCTCCTGGCCCAAAGGCACTGCGATTGCCATGTCTGATTGCCTGCCCTTAATTTGAGTACATTCACACAAAAGGTCGAAATGATTTGAGATTTGATAGCTGTCGTTTGCTAGAGGGCTCAAGATGACCTTGATTAATTTCACAGATGAAGGTCACCAGGCATGAAGGACATGTATTCATCATTAGCAAGGTATCGCCAGTTTAACCTTGGACCAGACAATCCCTACTTTTGACGACCCTGAAGAAGAAGCCTTTAGAAAACATTGTGGGAAAAGGAGAAAATGCTGGTAACCAGCATTTTCTCCTTTTCCCACAATTGTTTTCTACTCTTCACAAAATAAATTTCAAATTTTCAGTCACTTTTATAATTTTGTCGTCTGCTAATGCTTTCGATTTGGACTGTTTGGCAGTGAGTTAACCTTGTACCAGAAAATCCAGAGGTTGAACAACCTTGAACAAGAAAGCATTGGGAGACATTGTGAGAAAAAGACAAAATACTGAACCAGCAATATTTTTTTTTCACCCGATTTTTTCTAACGTCTCACAAAGTCCATTGTATTTGCAACATTTATTATTTCGCCTGCAACTGCTTGTAAATTGGAACAGTTTCACAATTTGTCACGTGATTAAGTGTTAATTATTAACTAGACAACTATCCTTTCAGAATTCAGCTGTTAGTAACTATAGACATCTGTCCTTTCAGACTTCAGCCGTAGAATAATCAGATGTTTTTGGTTTTTTATCAAAACTTCACATTTTTTTTGTCAAACATATTACTGCTATTATAAGCAAAAAGCTCAACAGGCCTTATTACTTAAGGCACCCGATATTACAAACTAAAAGATCTTGCAGTTTGGTCTTGATCGTCCGCTGTTATGATCTAACGGGCAAATTTATTCCTTAACCCTTTACTCCATAGATACTCATTTCTACGCATTGCTTGTAGGAGCCTTTGGAAAACATTGTGACCAAAGGTGAAATTGCTCGTCACGAGCAATTTCACCTTTTGTCACAATGTTTTCTTTGCTATCAAAAGGTGTCATATACACATACGAAATGGCTTCATCCTTGCTGATATTTAGGGTCAATTAGAGATACCATAGAAATGCCTTATGGGGTAAAGGGTTAAATTGCATCTCTTTGTTTTTTTTTCTCTTATTTCAATTTTTCAGTTTTATTATTCTAATTTGCTACCTATTTAACCCATTACCACACAATCCCTACTTTTGCTACCTTTAGAAAGAAGTCTGTAGAGGACATTGTGAGAAAAGGAGAAAATGCTGGTAACCGGCATTTTCTCTTTTTCCGACAATGTTTTTCTACTCTTCCCAAATAAAATTTCAATTTTTTATTCACATTTATACTGTCTTCTGCAAATGCTTTCAATTTGGACTAGTCCAAAATATTGTTGTTTGGTAAAGAGTTAAATATTTGCCTATATTGCCATGCAGGCTTTCCCGATGGGACGTTACATCTAAGCATGCATGAATTGACCATGTGAAAAGTTATATATTTGTTGTTTGTAATTATCATTTCCTCTTTTTGTACTTTGTTGTACAAGAGAAGTATAATTATAATAATAAAAAACAAATTGAGAGGGCCCATTTATTTATGCTGACTAAACATCGCCCCAGTTCGATTCCGATTGACTAGTGATTCCGAAAACCTAGTTACAACCCTCTTGTGTTATGGAGATGAGTTGTTCATTTTTCAGGAAATGTTATCAGTGATAACACTGATAATGACGGTTCAGAGACATGTGACTTGAGTTGATAATTTCCAAAGTACAGCGATGTTCTATATTCATGTATAGTACAAAGTCGTATTCATCAGGCATTGTACCATGGATCCCTGTTTTAACAGAATGGACAATAGATATTAGCAAAATTCTATCCTGGATCCACATTCACCAACCAATCTTAAAAACGAGACTATGTTTGAAGGTAATACAACTTCTGATTGGCTAAACCAAATGGTTTAGCCAATCAGGAGTTGGTTTAGCCAATCAGAAGGTGTGTTACTTTCATATGTGTCTGCGTTGAAAGCATTTCCAGACAGCAGAGCGAAATGTTGCTAACGTGATGGGATTTGCCTCGTGCTTGAAAAGCGGAAACGTCGTGTATAGAGGAAAATACTTATTACTGACATTTTCTTCTTATTCCACATTGTTTTAAAAGCCTTCTATCACAGAGTCATTCGGATACGAAATTATTTTAGTAAAGGACTAATTGGATAGTCAAACAATTGCTTCTATAAAGAATAAATGGCCTTTTGACAAGCCACACGAATTTGTTCATTTGAATTGTTTTATTTCAGTCATATCGCAGCGACAGTTCACATATGCATGTATTTCTTGGGTTTCACCAGTACTACGAGGATACTCCTATGAAAAACCCAGTGAAGCCAGCGAGGCTCAAACCTCCCTCCTCCAGGTCAAGAGTCCTACACTCAGCCATACACTGAGCAACATAGGACCCCTGCAAGCCACAAAGGAGAGAAAATTAAAGTAAAAGGGCGGGGAGTGTAAAGTTAATTAATTGAATTAAGATAATCAAGTACGACAAATAAACAAGATACATTATTTGTCAAATGGGCGTATTTTATATACCTTAACTGAACTTAGTTTGTGAAGGCCTTATATGCACCTTCTAAACATGAAACTAGTCACTATAATTCTGTCATTCAAACAGTGTTTCAGGTTTATTCAGTTTCAGGTCTAGTTTCAACACCACGGATTCATACCCTACTTGTATAAATATATTCAATTATGGGATGCACTTTTTTAACCCTTTACCACACAATGCCGACTTTCGACGCTCCTGGAAAAGAAGCCTTTTTGAAAACATTGTAGGAAAAGAAGAAAATGCTGGAAACCAGCATTTTCTCCTTTTCCCACGGTGTTTTCTACTCTATCAAAGAAAATTTGCACCATTTAAACCACATTGAAATTGTCGTCTGCAAATGCTTTCAATTTGGACAAGACTAAAATTTTGTCGTTTAGTAAAGGATTAACCCTTGAGACATATGATAATTTTGAGAAATACCAAACTTTCTGACCCTGAAAATTCAGAAAAAAAAAGAAGTTTCTAGTTTTATTCGTTATTTTGTGAAAAATATGAATAAATTTCATTGAGTACCAGATGTTTCTTTTTCCGCTAGTTTTGTACTCAGAGGGTTCAAATTGTGATACTTAACAAATAATGATAAATTGATATCCGTTAAAAAATAATCCCATTAGCTACAAACGTTGCTAGGTGATTTTTTAAACCATTGTTGTCACGCAGTTAAGATTCAACTACTTTAGGGTGATTCAAAAGGCAGGTTGAACGTACTTGTATTTTTTATTGCAAAATAAATATATGTAATGGTGGGAACCACGGAGCACAAATGGATGGTCTGATTTTTCTCCTTTGACATGCTAGCTTTTGCCACGTAGGCGAAATAAAAGAGCAATGCCCTAAAACACGGCATCTCCGTGATGCCGCTGATAGCTAGCAAGTCATTGGGCCGTATTCCCAAACCATTATAAGTTGCTTAGTTTATTTCTAGATTTAGATTAGCCAATCACAAATTACGTTACTTTCAAATTTAGGAGTTTGAGGATTATAATTTCTCTGTTAGGCTGCTTAGCGGGAATGACTGACCATTTTTCGGACAGTGTAGATCAAGATCAGCCTGCACACTGAGAACGTGCAGTCTGATATTGAACTACACTGTCCGACAAGACACCTTTGAAATAGTTTAACTTGTCGGTTTGAAGTTATTTAGCAAAATTATATTTAGAATGTCGTTAAGAACGATTGTTGAATACCAGCCCAGCTGATCTGGTAGACTATCGAAATGTAATGTCCAGAATATAAGATGGAGGAAAACTGAGCACTGAAAAAAAAAAGCTTGACAATATATGTTCAACCGTCCATGCTGTTACTTTATATAATAGTTTTGATTACCTGACACATTGTTTTCAAAAGTAATCGGTCTGCAGCAAGTCCAGGAAAGTTGCCCGAACTTGCATCATCAGGCGAGGGCGTTAAAAAGCCTCAAGGCAACAGCCTACGATGTCAAACATTAAATCAATTACTAGAAAACACAATGTAATTATACTCTTCAGTTATAGATATTTGTCATAAAGATATGTCAATGCTTAACAATCCTACTAATTACTTTCACATAAACATGTCAAGACATCCAGTAGCTTTCAAAACAAAACTGAAAAGAACTTGACATTTGACATGAAAATTCAGCTGGAGTGGGAAGTCTTACCCTCATTTCCAATCATAAAAAATGCGGATATTCATGCAATATTTTATAATGAAAAATTGCATCATTTTTTTTTATTTTTCATTAAAACAATTTACACTTTAATTGAAAAAAAAAAAAATCCTTTTAACAGTGTAGAAGATTTTCGTAAACGTTGCATGACTTTGTATCATGTTAGCTTTTTATACTGGCATACTTACTATATGTATACGATCATTGTAAAAAAAAATCAGGCTCGAAGCATTATGCATCAAAACATCTAAAAAACGAAACCCTCTCAGTCACGAAAAGTGACCAAACATTTCAATTTCAAAGTTCGTTTAGGCAAAAATAATAACTAAACAGGGGAAGATTTGGTTTTTAAAAAAATCTTAAATTTGTACATGCATGTTCGTCCCGCACATGAGTGCTCCAGATTGAGGGAGTGGTTTTGATTTCGAAATTGAAAAAAATAATGATTCTCCACTGAACCTTAAGACCATCAGTCCCTCTGAACTTGAAATCTTGTTCATCATTATCTCCCGCTAGATGCCATTTCACAAATACTCATCGATTTAATTTGGGCATCCTGGGTACAGAACCGGACCACATTCCTAAACGACAACCGTTACTTTGAATTCCAGACTACAATAAATGCTTACTTAATATAACGCTATCTAGTGCGATTCATTCAGCTATGATCAGCAGTTTAGACAAATCTGGAGCTAAAACAGGCCTGTTTTTTCCTCAAACGTATTGATAAAAGCCATTTTCTCCATTGCTACTTTATAGCGCGTATTACTACAATCTCCCCGATATCGGGGAGAGTGATGCGTCATACGAGACAGGTCGAATCTTCGAAGAACATGAAATGCGCAGACAACGCTTATTCATGTACCAGCAAATTTATGAGTCTTCAGGGGAGGTAAGCCTAGAACAACAGAATAGTATATACTTTGCCATGCCTAAATTTTACCAATGGAGAAAACAAGTTTTGGTTTATATTAGCCTGTGCAGACTATACGCAGGCTGACAAGCGTCGATACTTTACGGTGATGGATTAAACTCTCTTTACACAGAGTCGCATTTGCAAGTCACATTACGTAAAACTGCACGTATTTTGTAAATTATGCCATGTATAAAGTCTAATGACCTATTTCCGCAAAAGACTTCGTCTGCATTGACTGCTCCTAAATATATAGATTCTAAAACTGATGCTGTCTAAACTTGTCATTTTTTTGAAATCGATCATACAGCATACAGTTTTGTATCGATCAAGCGAAGCTACCGACCTATTTTATTACTTGCACTGTCGTGACCTCATTGTATCATAATGGTCGTAAAACTCGGTGACGAGCGAGACCCGGGAATGCTGAAAGTTTAATTAATTCTAGACATAAGGTCGATCGGTAGTTAAAACACTATAAAATACAACAACGGTCTTAAACAACTCGAGGGGAGGGGTCAGTCAGACAGACATACACTTTGGTTTGTTTGTTTATTTGGTTGGTTGGTATTGGAGTTTAACGCCATTTTAACAGCTTAAGTCCTATCATCAGTCAATGACCCACCAATGTGTTTTCTGGCTTTCTCATCAACTTTCTTTCCAAAACCACCGACAACTTTTCTCACATGCATCACGGGTGAGAGACAAGAAATCGCTGGCAAGAAAGTTGGCCGCAACAGTTTATCTAACCCGTAACCTCTAGGTCTCGGGACAGATACCACTACCCTGCTAGGTCGACAGACAGACAGACAGATATCGCAAAAAGACCGGCATATCGATGGAATCAGATCAGACCGATTGTGACAAAGAGAAACAGTGAAACGGTTAGTTCAAAGCAGGAGGTGGCTTTGGATAAAAAGTTGTGTTAGTACTGGTGTGAGAAAGCCAGGAAACACATGTGCGTCACCGACCGCCATGATATGGCCTTAGCTGTTAAAGTGGCACTAAACCCCAATACAACCAACTAATCAATCAAAGCGGGAAGATCGAAAGAGTAAGCTCGAGTTAAGATCAAAATAGTATGATCAAACCAAAGGAAAGGACAAACTGAAGTTGTCAGTTGACAGACATACAGGCACACACAGACATATGAAAAGCCATAGCTGTCTGTCTGGTTCTTTACCATGCTTCTTTGGTTCAATACAATCGTATGGCCGAATGGATTAATACAAAGACAGTTTGGTTCAATATTAACCCATTACCACACAATCCCTACTTTTGACGCCCTGGAAAGAAGCCTTTTGAAAACACTGTAGGAAAAGGAGAAAATGCTGGTAACCAGCATTTTCTCCTTTTCCCATAGTGTTTTCTACCCTTCCCAGAACAAATTTCAATTTTTCCGTCACCTTTATTTTGTCGTCTGCAAATGCTTTCAATTTGGACTAGTCTAAAATTTTCTCGTGTGGTAAAGAGTTAAAACAGTCATTCCAACTTTTTGGGTACCAGTTGCATTTTCAGTTGTCTTAGTCATATTTCGAATAACAGGCCTCGTTAAAGACGGTCACTTTCAATGTTTTATATAAGGCACATGATCTACTATTTATTTAAACTAATTTACAATACTTAGATTCCCTGACAGTGAAATTATATGACCTTAGATGTACGAAAAACCGCTTTTTCCCTATGTCGCTGAAACAGGTGGTATCAGCAATGGTAAATTACAGTAAGCAATTGTGGAACTAGGAAGAGAGTATCGATGCCATACGTTGATCATATGTTTTAAATTTCGTTTTAATGGTCATTTATTGTGAAATCTTACATTTTGAATAATTCTGGCACAATTATCGATTGTCGCTCAAATTACTATAACCTCCGTGACTGCTGTGTTTGAGGTGAAATATGGAGTAAATGATGTGTTTCTGTAAAACTTGAGTAATTCATAAATAACCTCTACATGTTATCTGAAGTTTAGAAAACACGTTTGCCTGTTATAGTTAAAGAAAAAACATTGAGTGCATCAGGTATGGCTTGGGTGCTAAATTTGTAAAATCTTATTTAACTTCCGTGATTACTTTAAACAGAATTTCTGATTGTTTATTCGTATCCTGATTGAATTTTCATACAGGCCAAGGTCCCATTAAAACAGCACAAGCGCTTCCTTTGGTAGGATTATCATAAATCTGACTAAAAGTGTCCAGAATAAACAAAATCTTTAACTTCCGTGATTGTTAACCTCCGTTACAAAATCAATACTTTGCTACACCCCGCATTGTTTTTACGATTTGAGTTATCATAATGTACACCATTGACATCAACAATGTATAGTCTGCGTCATAGATTACGAGTCAGAATATTTCTTTTTTTGCTGTTTTTAGAAGTGACCGCATGATCAACACAAAGGTGAGTGTTTTTCTTCCAGATTTACCCTATATTGCATCTGATAATTATGTTATTGAACAAAGTTGAATCGTCATTTATTGATGCGTAGTTTCTTGGTTCATGTGCAGCCTTTTAAAGTGTGTGCAGGTGCAGTCATCTGAATATTGTTGGTTCTGATATAAGAAATAAAATGTAACGGAAGTTAAACGTATATCGAATGAAAACAAAAAAGTATAGTGTAGTCCATCGTATTTCACATTATAAAAGATGTTGAAATAGTTTGTGATAGATGCAAGTCTATAGCCAATGATTAAGAGCCAAATCGTGAAATAAAGTATTGTAAATTGGCTTTTTCATAGAGTAGGTAACGGAAGTTAAATGAAATCACCAAAAGTATTATATTTACGCCCAGAGGCACCACTTCAATACAAACACTACAGAAACATGCTAGCAGTTGTTTTGCTGACACAACATACGACTGAGTACTAATATGTACATACAGTTTGGGTGAACTATTACATCTTTATCCTGTAACGGAAGTTAATTAGATTAATTAGAATTTAACTTCGGCTTCAGGTTCTTATTTGCTAGATTTTATAACGAAATACAATATATATATGTTTATTCCATTACAGAATGCCGTTATCAAGGGCTGAAATACAGAAAATACTGAAAAGATGTCGCGAAAAGAAGAAAAAAGAATGTCGGAATTTCATGAGATTTTTGTAGGACCTGGACTTTTTTGCAGTTGTATTTGGTGTTTTCAAGAGTGTTATACAGTAGAAAAAAGGATGGTGGAAATGGATTTCACACACTAGTTTTGCTGTCTAGATATGACCACAAATGAAGATCTTTCATAAGACCTAATCATTAACTTTGTTGTTGAAAACACAGTAGTAAACATTTGCGTTACTTAATTAACTACCGTTACCTGACTAGAATTTCCAAAAATCTCTATATATTTGATTGTAGTTTGGTTTTAGACAGTAAACCAATGCTTCAGCAATTCCAAATCCCTGCATTCATTGATACAGTATGTTGCATTGCATAATATGCATCGCACTGTGTAAGAATCGTGATAGATCCAGGCTCTCTAAGAATGTTTTTAGTTTTTACTATTCAAACACCAATGACGGTGGTAACATAAATAGCTAAAGCAATCATTTTCGTTGCAAATGTAATAATACATTGTTTCAGTGTCATTTCTGACTTGGAACAATGAGTTATTATCTTTCTCTTAGACGTAAAGTGTACTAGTTAACACATATGTTAACTTCCGTTACTTTTTGTAATCTTCTCTTATCATAATATGATGCAAATACATCTATAACTGGCACCTGTTTTTGTATTACTCCTGAAAGTTTATACTGATATCTTGCTGGAAAAAGTAATGGTAGACAATTTATCATGTTATTATGTCTTTTGTGAGAAACGCAGTCTTGCACGTTTTTTTAAACCATTTGGTTGGCAAAAACGGATATTTTCATTTCTGCCTGCCCTGACTGAATTTTGATATTTTCAGTGGCTTTTGTGTTTCAAAATATGGCAAAATGATTGTATATTTCAGTGCTTTTTGCGGAATGTCCATAAATTGTCATTGGAGAGATAGGAGGCTAACCAACGCAGTATTCTTACATATTTAACCTCCGTTAAGTACTAGGAAATCTACCGCGCAAATTCAATATCATATATTTCTTTGACGGTTCATAGTTGGCAGGGAATAAACTAGAATTAGTCTACTGACATGTTATAATTTCTGGAAATGATAGATATTTTGCATTCCGATGACATCATTTTTTCAACATTTCCAACTGTAAATGGTTCCCAAAATCGTGGAATGGGTGAAACATGTCATTTACTATATACACATTTTGGTGCAATGAACAGTAAAAGAACGATACATGACAGCTATGGCTTTCCATACATACAGACGTCTGTGCAAAAGGTATATGTTGGATTAAATCCCGACTAAAATATGATTACATGTATATGTTTACAATAACAAGCCATCGACATCCCATAATTCCCTAGGATCAATGGCCGTTACTTCAGAGAACCAATTAGTGTTCTCTATTAATGAACCTGTTTAACCCATTACCACACAATCCCTACTTTTGACTACTCTAAGAAAAAAGCCTATGGAAAACATTGTGGGAAAGGGAGAAAATGCTGGTAACCAGCATTTTCTCCTTTTCCTACGATTTTTTCTACCCTTCACAAAATAAATTTCAAATTTCAAGTCGCTTTTATTTCTCGTCTACAAATGCTTTCGATTTGGACAAACCTAAAATTTCGTCGTTTGGTAATGAGTTAAAGCTTGTAACGCATTCCAGCATCTGGACGACGACATTTAAAAACATTGTACAAAAGAGAGAAATTGCTCGTAACGACGACCATAACTTTTTCACATGTATTCATGTAATTCATGTAATAAATCTCAGCAACTGTTGACCAGTTTTGTTCACAAGGCATACACTCGTAAGCCCAATGAAGCCTGCACCTGAATGTTTCAATGGAGTAACGCGTTAGTCTTTGAGGACTTCGAACTTTTCTTATTGAAGTACTTTTACTCTTTCCCCGATTTATGATAAATTCTAGATTCTAACATGACACGCGACTTTGGCTCTATAAACACAATGCAAGGAAAACGTGGTAAAATCTGCGACAATCCATGTAGAGTGACGTCATCATATATCGAGTGACGTCATTCAATGAGTGAGTTATTCAATGGAACATAATCTTCATCCGCGTTTTTACTCTTGGTTTGAACTTGTTTTCCTTTCATTAAGAATTGGCCATGTTAAAATCGAAATAATCTTCTTTCTATCGTGGTATATCGTTCAATAAACCACGTTGTGAGTTATGAGGCGCAATGAATAACCCACTCGGGCTATCGCCCTCGTGGATTATTTATTGTGCCTCATAACTCACAACTGTGGTTTATTGAACGATATACCACGATAGAAAGAAGATTATTTCTTAACTCGACCAGATTCGAATGATCTGCACAACACACATTGAAAGGTGGAACAAATGCTCTGTAATTCTAAGGTGGGGAAGAAAAAAATGTGTAAAAAAGAGACAATGCTGGTTGCCAGCATTTCCTCTCTTTTTTCCGCAATATTTTTTAAAGCATTCCTACTCAGGGTCGCTAAAAGTCGGGATTGTGTGGTTAAGGGTTGGCTGTATGCTAAGGCTTAATTTAGCTTTTTACGGTATGTTATCTTTTAACGGTGTCGTACCAATGCGAGATTGCTTCAGGATCGAAGTTCCTAAAGTAGTTCGAAGTGAAATTTTGCAGTAGCACTTTTGTTGCACTGTTTCATGGAGCTGAGATGGCTTGGTGGTATGTGATTTAGATTTCCTTCAAATTCAGGCAGTGGACGACTACTTAGAAATGTTTTTATTATCTACTGACTAGACTATTTTGTCTATAGGTGGTCTTTTTACGCATGTCTTCCACGAAAACAAACTAAATTTCACCGTAAGTAACAATCTACGCTGTGAAAATGGTCAATAATGGTATAAGAATGTTTTGGGGCTGCAAATTAAACGGTGCTGGCAGTTTTTCTTCCAGATCCGTAACATGAATTTCTCTTCATAGTGGATCCCGCTTTAATGTTCAGCCTAAACAAGTAGGCTTCTTTAAAAAAAAGAGCAAGGAGAGGTCAACATCAATGTTTTCAAATAGTTTATTGGCTTTTAATTTCAATATATTTTAGCACATGTTACAAATAGACAAGTAAAAAAGCCGCCGCGTACAAACCTCATTTATGGTTATGCTTTACATGATGGTCATTTAGCCTACAAGTTTGTCGCTTTTTCAAGTCGCATGATCTTGTCCAGCAGTCTTCTTGCTCCTTTTCCTACATTTTTTGTAAAGGCTTCTCTCTCAGGGACGTCAGAAGTAGGGAGTGTGTGGTAATGGGTTAAAAACGAAAGGGTAAGGTGTAACCAAAGCAAGATTAGATTATCTATGTAAAGTTAATTTGTGATCAATTATCATTCATGAAAGTAGGAAAAAACAGTCTTTGCAAGTATCGGAATATGATAATGAAAGTCAGCGAAATTGCAAAATGTAACATAATACAAGTAATGTTTTCTTTTTCTTCACTTGTATGCTCGGCATTGGGAAACTTACAGGGAAAAAAAGCAAGGGTTATATACTTTTTACCATAGGACAAAATTAAAAACATAGGCCTAAATGAAAGCATTTTGCTGACGACAAACTAAAATGTAGATTAAATAAGGGGAATTTTTTTTTATAGTCAAAAAATTGTGGGGAAATGCCGGCAAAGCAGCCATTTTTTAACGTTTAGCATCATACCTTTTAGATTTTTAAGTAAGGAAACATTGTGGAAACGGAAAAAACGCCTGTGATAATAGTGAAGACAACTCCCATCATTTCAGCCACTTTCAATATGTCAGGCATAGTCTTCCAGTTAAAACATGTTTAACATTTTGTTTTCTCGTTAAGGTTTAAGACCCGAGTGTAAGTCTTATTTTCATTCGTGCGCTAGAAATCGCTAATTCTAAAACTGAGCGGCGGCATGTAATTTTCATTCGATTATGAAAAGTACTGTCATATTGTTTACTCGCCTTCGAGTCATTTCGTAACAAAGTTATGTCGTACCTAGGCCATTTCGTATAATTTTGGTCATTTCGTACCCAACTATTCTCTTTATTTTGGTCATTTCGTACCTATTTCAAACATTTTGTACTCACTTTGATCTACTCATATATCCACTTTTTAATATCAATTTGGTAAATTGGAACCTAGTTTTAATACTATTTTCTTGTGTTGTTTCCGAATGATAACTGCTTTTGTACATAGCTCCAACTGAAATTATATTAAGTTTCGCCGAAGAATGGCTATGAATTGTGTCTTATCATTATTGGTTCTTTCAGATTCTCTTAAGTTTTAAGTTGTGTAGGACTTTTCTGTACATTTTTAACCGAGTTCAGCAAAAGTTTACTTTGTTCATTTCAAAATGCTGTAATGTGCCTTTGTTTTTATAAACAAACAACTGATCTGCGGCGCCATTGATGTTATGCATCGATATTTTCTTGTATACAATATTTTCTCACTACTTCCATACTGAAAATACATTAATTATCTTTTCATTTATCATCGTGAGTGATAGGGAAGTTTGTATCTGATGAACTATAATAGATCCGCAACCATTTCGTCGAAACGAGACACCTTTTCCTATCATAGCCCAGGTTCATACCAGGATGTAAAATGGAGTCCAGAATGATATCGTATATGCATTTCAAAATAAAGTATAAGAAGAGGGTAGGGTATATATGACTGCTGTTTCATTACGGTAAATGTCAGGCGAATGGGCTTCTTTTTGCTAGACTGTAATCTACTGTCGTCACCACGTCAACCAAAAGTGAAGGGTGCATTATTGTGGGCGTATTTCATTCGCTACTCCGAACACTCCGAACATGTTCTAGGTCAATCGAGTATTTCGGAACACTGTGCCGTGTTCTTCAGAGCATGTTCTGACTGTTCTAAATCAATCGAGGTGTAGCACACCTGCTGAATGGTTGCTAGGTGATACAAGATGGCTGAAAGGTAGACGATTTCTTTAAGGCCAAACTTGCAAATTTTGTCTTTCTTTCTTTCTTACGATATGAACACCATAAATAGGAGAATTGTAGACTTATCTCTACTTCCTCTGCGCAGGTAATCATATCCTCCACTAAGACAACTAAGACAAAAGCTCTTGCAACATTCATCATGACAATGTATTTCATTTCGATAAGGTTCAGAACAATGTTGCGTAAATGAAGTGACATTTCATGTCGGCAAAAGTAGGAAAAATTTAACTGGAAAGTTAGTAAAATAAAATAGTAAAGTGCCAAATGTTGCTATTTGGGTGTATTTTTTAGGGCGTGTGTGCGTGTGTGTGTGTGTGGGGGGGGGGGGGGGCGGGAATTAACGGATAGTGTATATCCCAAATAGACTGCACGTGAGTGATCTTGGTCCGCAAAGGGTCTTCGGCTGGCGCTTAGCAGACTAAGGGTTAAAACCTTTACCGCACAATCCATATTTTAGCAACCCTTAGGTACAGGCCTTTTAAAAACATTGTGGGAAAAGGAGAAAATGCTGGTAACCAACATTTTCTCATTTGCCCACATTTCCACACTGTCGAATACAAATTTCCTCATCTGAGTAATTTACAAATTGCCATCTGTAAGTGGTTTGAATTTGGGCAAGTCTACATTTTTCTCGTGTGGTAAAGGATTTAAAAACGTTTTTTTGTTTTCTATTTCGCTCTTTATCTGCATTTGTCAATTAGCCCGCGACAATACTCCGCTCTCTCCTCCCCACCAGGGCAGAGTGAAACAGCTTGCATATTGATGAAGTTTGCAATTATCCCTTTGTCGTACCATTAATTCTTTGTCTGCTGAGCTTTGAGAAGGCTTTTGAAAACACTGTGGGAAAAGGAGAAAATGCTGGTAACCAGCATTTTCTCCTTTTCTCACAAAGTTTTCTAAAGTTCTAAAATCAAGTTTACATTTTTCAGTCACATTTGTTTCGTCGTCTGCAAATGCTTTCAATATGGATCAGTCTAAAATTTTGTCGTTTGGTAAAGAAAAAAGTGGGAAGCCAAGATCAAGATCAGACTAAACTGAAACTACACTCTGATTTTGAATCTGCACTGTCCGAAAAGATGAGATTTCCCGTCTACAAGCAGTATGTATATATACTTATATTATCTTCTGAATTATTTGAATAAAACCATCAATCAAAGCAGCATAGTGAGGCGATTAAGGTAAGACCTGTGAAACGGAAAAAAGCTATTTCCACAGAAATATCATCCTGTAAAATTAGCTGTAATTAAAAATGAGTACTATTGAGCTACTTTCACCAATTCATTTATTACTTCTTTGAATTATCATTTATAAAATCTAAAATCACTATATTCTCAATTCAAAAAGAGATAATAATTACCTCCCTTTTCAGAAAACTAACAATAGTATCAAAAAGTAATTTCAAGATAGACATAAACGGAATTTCTGATCCATTAGAAATTTGCAAAACTATTATTTCTGCATAAATCCTTATTTATTCTTATTTATCAACCAATTAGAATTTTCACCGGAAGTGCATTACACATGCAGGTCTTACCTCAAAATAGACCCAAGATGCTCACTTCCTGAAGAAAGCACAAAAACTTGCATATCGTCAGTGTACTTCCAAAACCTCGTAACTACACCTTGTAACAGCTGTAGTTACGAGGTTTTGGAAGTAAACCGACAATATAAGTACATGTAGTTTAATGTATGCAGTAAGATCCATGCATATTTTCAGGTCTATCAAAATCTACTCAAAGAGATGCCAGAGGACTTTTAAGAGGACAGGAAAATGCTGTTTATATATCGTATGGAACATATCGTCGGAAAAAGAGCTATTGCTTATCTGAAGTGCTCAATTGCCACATTCCCACAACGATTTCCGAAGCTTCAGTTTTATCTATGCGTTTAACCATCTACATCTATGTCCAAATGTCACGTTATATACACGTATATGAAAAGAACAACCTGCCATCGTGAGGTACAACAATCGTTTTTGGTGTTCCTTTTTTTTTTATCTAAATTTACAAATGTCAGTGTAATTTACCTTCTCTCAAATTATGTGATAAATCGAATAACATTTTAAAATTTCAAAATATTGGCTTGAATGCAGATGACTCAGGGCAATGGTGTGGAAATGACACTTGTTGTTCATGCAAATATGTAAGAACTGTCGAACTGTTAGAACTGTCGACTATTAACCCATTACCAAACAATGACGATTTGACGACCATGGGAAAGAAGCCTTTTGAAAACATTGTGAGAAAAGGAGAAAATGCTGGTAACCAGCATTTTCTCCTTTTCCCACAATGTTTTCTACCTTATCTAAGAAAAACCGCTCTGTTTGAGCCACACTGACTGAATAGTTGTTAGTCCTATTTATAAGACCCTGCGTACGTTATTTCTCATTTTGACATTCATCGTGTACATAGGGCAAAAGAAAAGTAAAATGTGAAATGTCCGAAAAATACATGTTGAACGGCAAACAAGCATGTGTACGTCTAAATATTTGGACTAAATGGTCGTCAGCAAATGCTTTCAATTCGGACAGGGCTAAAATTTTGTCATATGGTAAAGGGTTAAGTATCATACTATTGTATTTTAAGAGGCAAAAAACTGGTCACTTTACGTCTACTTAGTCAGAATATCTTATAGAATAATCTTCTGCACAACAAAGTTTTAGGCATCACCAAAGACTATCAAAAGGTCACCAAATCAGTTTTTACTTGGTGAATTTAACCCTTTCCCATACGACAACGTTTTAGACTGTTCCAACTTGAAAGCGTTAACGCGACTCAAAAATTGAAATTTTTATTTGAAAGGATAGAAAACATTGTGGGAAAAGGAGAAAATGCTGGTTACCAGCATTTTCTCCTTTTCCCACAATGGTTTCAAAGGGCTTCTTTCACAGAGTCGTAAAAACCAGGGATTGTTTGGTAGAGAGTTAAAGGAAGAAAACCGCAAAATAAAATTTCGAAATCTTCATTTAGAAAAACTAACAGTGAAAAAGAAAAAACAGAAAAAACTTACCTGTCGTCCCATTTCGAATATTTCCCCATCTTCAACTGGTTTGATCCCGAAAGTTGTCCTTTACTGGAAAGTCACCTTTAATCTGTCGAAAAGCACACTGTCATCTAGACGTAGGTCACTATTAAAATTTGACGCTACTTCTTACGTATTTGTTTGTGTGGATTTTTGTCTTCGAGTTACAATATTTTTTCATAAAGCATTTTATTACATGCTTAGCTCTTCTAAACGATTCGTCACACTGATTCCTGGCTATTAGTCAGAGCATGTATAAGTATTAAGTTTTCTACTTTTCTTCAAGTTCAAATTGTTTTCCATGCGCTAATCAGTGATTCACGCACTTTGTTATATCAACCCTAGTTACCGGTGTGTAGGTTTCGAGTTCAAATACTAGTAATTCCAAGTGCAAACAATTTTTCCTTTTGGGCGTGTCATTCTGTCGAAACCAGAATATTCTCAGCGAGATTCACAAAAATTGTACACTTGGTCAACAAACTGTATCAATGTCGTGAGTTTTGTGTTCGAGCCTTGTGTGCCCATAGGTCCGAGTAGGAATTTGTCGAATCTACAGAAAAATATAAACAATTTTAATCTTGCTAAACACAGAAACATCTACAAGCCATTTTTGTCCTCTAACAGAAAACCACTTCTGGCAGCAAACCTTAAGGTCTACGCTCTCTGCTGTCTGATCTTGATCTATGCCAATCACAAAAGCTCACCGAGTGCGCCAAGCAAATTAAGAGTTAGATAATTTGGGCTTCAAATAAGTGAAACGCATTCTAGTCAGTCCTTAAACAAAATAATTAGGTATTCTAATTCCAAGTTTTAGTGACATTTTCTCAGAAAGTCGGGTCAATGTGAGCATAAGATATGAATGCACGTTTCAAGTAGTGTGATCTTTGTATAAAATGTCTTAATCCTTTACCCCATAAGGCATTTCTATGGTATCTCTAACTGACTCTAAATAACAGCAAGGATGAAGCTGTTTCTTATGTGTATATGACACCTTTTGATACCATAGAAAACATTGTGACAAAAGGTGAAATTGCTCGTGACGAGCAATTTCACCTTTTGCCACAATGTTTTCCAAAGGCTCCTACAAGCAATGTGTAGAAATGAGTATCTATGGAGTAAAGGGTTAAGAGGTGGTTAAAATTACCATAGACGCCTGATGAAAAAAAAAACTTAAGCAAGTACTGTAAAGGTGGGCCAACAAACAACATAATCTTAGCGCGTTAGAGTATTCCGTTCCCTTTCACTTTCTATGACTTCCAATCTTTTAACGAAAAGTTTTTAACTTGTTATCACCTCAGTCACAAGTAAGTCACATGTGTTCATTCACATACAGTATATATCTAAAGGTATGTACGCCTAATCAGATAACTGAAAACCCTTTGTCTCATTTTACTAATTACCTTCTGCGAAAATAAATTTACCACAACTTTTAAAACAATCGCACAAAAATACTGTAACAAAATTTACATGATTACTAAAGTCAATACACCATTAAATGAGAAAACCTTGAGGCAAAAGGAGAATTTGCTCGTATGAGCAATCCTCTGCCACAATGTTTTTTCAAGTTTTCTTCTGCAAAATATAAGACAAGTAACCGTCTTTTAGTGGTAAAAAATTCGCCGTGATCGAAATCAGTTACTTTGTCTCATCGTCTAAGTAGCATATTCACCCATTATCACTCAATCCCTACTTTTGACAACTCCGAGAAAGAAGCCTTTAGAAAACATTGTGGGAAAAGGAGAAAATGCTGGTAACCAGCATTTTCTCCTTTTCACACAATGTTTTCTACCCATCACAGAAGCAATTTCGAATTTTCAGTCACTTTTATTTTGTCATCTGCAAATGCTTTCGATTTGGACAAGCCTTAAATATTGTCTTTGGGTAATGACTTATTGTAATTGAATGGAGACTGATTGTTGAACAAATACCGTATTGTATAAATAGTATCATAGTTTTTTTAAATAAACATACTGGCAAGGGTTTCTCTCGGAAAACAGTGTAGACTCGAAGATTTGTTTAATCCGCACTGTCTGCAGAAAATTATTGAAGTTGCAGTGCATTGAAAAATCAAGTGTTCAAAGAACTGGGTAGATGATTTCAAAATTCAACCCCTGTCCTGAAATAGGGACAGCTGGTCAAAAAAGGGTAATATATAAATAATTGAGCATCAGCGAAAAGTATCGACCAAAGTACGCCTGTGCAGTCCGGTTAATTGTCTGTACGACAAAGGACAAGTTTACCCTATGATTAAGCCTCATTTTCAAAACCAGGGCACGTATTTACCAACCATTCATAAGAACGTTCTTTGTCTTATTATCCAGAATTTTCTACATTTGTAAGTAACACAACTTCTGATTCGGTTTAGCCAATCAGAGGTTATGTTACTTACAAATTTAGGAAACCTTGGAGAACAAGAAAGAATATTCTCAAGAATGGTTCATGGACGGATCCAGGGGAGGTCCGGACCCCCCCCCCCCCCTTGGAATTTTGGCAAAAATGCGGTTACCGGATTCGTGAAATGGTACTGGTTTGATATTGCACAGCATTTATGTAAAATACAGTCCTCATGGTTAGGACTGGAAACGTTGACTTTTCTTGTAATCCACTGAAATCTGGAAACCAAAGTATCTATAATAAGACGATTACGTTTTCGGTGGTACCCCCCCCCCCGAGAAAGATATCTGGATCCGTGCTTGTGGTTGGTGAATACGGGCCCTGGCTATTCTGGGCCTTTGATAATATAATGTCTTGTAGTATCATACATCAGGGATATACGCTTCAACCCTTTTTGTTAGAGTATGGCTCGTGTGTATATGTGTCAAAACGTGAAGAGTTGTTCATCATAATCAGCAAGATTCTCCTAATTCATCATTTCATGTTTAACTCTTTACCACACAATCCCGAATTTTAACACCCCTGTGAAAACAGATCCTGTAAAAAAAAAAAAAAGCAGAAGCCTTTTGAAAACATTGTGGGAAAAGGAGAAAATACTGGTAACCAGCATTTTCTCCTTTTCCCACAATGTTTTATTCCCTTCCTAAAACAAATTTCAATTTTTTTAGTCACATTCATTTTAGCGTTTGCTAAAGCTTCCATATGGACAAGTCTAAAATTTTGTCGTTTGGTAAAGAGGCTTTAAGATCTACATCTAGTTCACGTCAACTTGTTTCCTACCATTAGTTTTCCATAAAAAAAAATATTAAACCTCTAAATACCAAACAATCCCAAGTTTGAACGGCCCTATATAATGATATTGAAAACTTTTTAAAACATTATGGGAAAAGGAGAAATTGTCGGTAACCAGCATGTGATACCACACTGATTGATTCTAGACCAATGAAGCCGAGGCATAAAAAGATACACATTTCACGAGAAGGAAAATACTTTTAGTGAATGTCTAGAAATGTTTTGCCTTATGGAACAGTGGCTTATTACAGATAGGTACTATTTTAATGCCTTTATTAAAGAAATAAAACTTATTCATGAAAAGGGTGTCAAGTCTGAAAACCTCGATAAAGTTAATAAACTACAAACGAAACATTTTACAAATTTACAAAAAAAACTATGAACCAGTGGCAATACTCAATGCTTATTCCGAGTCCATTTGATGTCCTAAAATTACATGTACAAAAACATGCTATCTAATATAGGTGTTGAGACGGTACCCGTGTTGAGATGCTTTGTCTCGACCAACCATATTGAAAGTTTCTGAAATTTAAACTAGAACACGGAGTTAACTGATAGTATTGGTTGACAAAAACGTTCCCAGGTTTCACATTACTTTTTCATTACTAAATATTTAAATGAATTGCATTTTCTCAAAGGCTACAAATACTCGTACAGCTCCGCCGCAAGATCAAGAAAATGTTCGGTCATAGTCTATGATAAAGCAAAAAACAGTGTAAATCATACTGTGCGTTATGTGCACTGTCCATAAAAAAAAATCTTGTTGTTTTCAATGGTACGGAAAGAGTGAATGCACATGCAAGACAATATTGATATGTGAACTAAGTTTAATCTCTCAGATTGCATTAACCTTTTACAAAACAATCCCGAGTGTACAAGATCCCGAAGATAAAAAAAATGCGCATATTCAAGGGGAAGGAGATATTGCTGATAATCAGCATTTTCTGCTTTACCCACAAAGTATTTTGCCCTACTAAAGACAAAAAGGGTATGTTTTTAGTTTAGTTTCATATCAGGCCTACTTCTCGTCTGCAAATGTAGCATTTGTCTTTGCATGAGAGCTTTATTTGTCCGGTACTTCCGGTGCGCCGCTTACGATAACAAAAAAAAGGTCTGTTATATCAAATGCAATTGACAAATTGTCTATTTGGACCAGTCAAAAATATTCTCGTTTGGCAAAAATTAACCCTTTACTTTTCAATGCCAACAGTTAATGACGTTGGATAGAAGCATTTTGAACACATTGTTGGAAGAGAAGAAAATGCTGGTGACCACCATTTTCTCCCTTACCCACAATTTTTCCAATCCTCTCATAGAAAAAATGCATCATTTGCGTCACACTGAATTTGTCGTCGGTGAATGCTTAAAGTTTAGTCGAGATTAATGACTTTGTCATTGATAAAGAGATGACTACAGGGAAGGGTAAAGTGCAATGATAAACGAGATAAATTTCATCCGTGTAGATCCGAAACTAGATGAAATTCGCGGAATTTTACCGATACTCCTCCATAAAAAAATAGTGCAGTTTAACCCGTATTCTGCTAAACAAAAGCAACGAAACTTTTAAGGTAAGACCTGTGTAATGTACTTCCGTTGAAATTGGGCGAAAATTCTAATTGGTTGTTAAATAAGGATAAATAAGGATGTATGCCGAAATAATATTTTTGCACATTTCTAACGGTTCAGAAATTCCGTTTATGTCTGTCTTGAAATTTTTTTTTGATACTTTTGTTTGTCTTCTAAAAAGGGAGGTAGTTATTATTTCTTTTTCAATTAAGAATATAGCGGTTTTAGATTTATAAATGATAATTCAAAGAAGGAAAAAAATGGAAAAAATGAAAAGGTGAAAGTAGTTCAATAATACTCATTTTTAATTATAGCTAATTTTGCAGGGTGATATTTTAGTGGAAAAGGCTGTTTTCCATTACACAGGTCTTACCTTAAGCCAAAAGTAAAATCCCAAATGTTGCTGTTTGATTGGTATTTCTGGCGGTAAGGCATCTTCTCAGTATCGGACAGAGTAGATCCAAGATCAGACTGCACGTTCTGTGCAGTCTGATCTTGATCTACGCTGTCCTCTAAAGGTCTGTGAGTCGTGCTTAGCAGCCAAAGGGTTAAAGTGGGGGAAAATGAGCCATGCTCTGTGAAAAAGAGGTTTAATGCAGCTGCAAAAAAGTATCGACCTGATAAGCCCGCGCGGTCAGCACAGACTGGTCTGTGTAGAAACTTTTGCTTTGTCAAAGCATAACGTCGCTTTACTTTGAAAACCTCGTAACTACGGCTTGTTACAAGCTTTAGTTACGGGGTTTTCGAAGTAAACTGACGATAGATGCATTAAACTCCATTTTTCCAGAGCATGTCTCATTTTATTTGTCAATCCATCGATCTTTTATTCGTCTATTTAATCCTCTTGCCCTTTACCAAACAATTCCTGGTTTTTACGAACCTGAGATATAAGCCTTTTGAAAACGTTGTGGGAAAAGGAGAAAATGCTGGTAACCAGCATTTTCTCCTTTTTTCCACATTGTTTTCAATCCTTCACTAACCAAATTTTAAAATTTCAGTCACTTTTTTTGTCGTATGTAAACTACTGTATTTCAATTTGGTGGGGTCTACAATTTTGTCGTTTGGTAAAGAGTTAACATACGACGTCATTTACGACTTGTTCTAAACGAAAGTATTTGTAGACCGGCAACAAGTTAAACTTGGGACCCGGAAAGAGATAGAATTTTGGCATTTCAAATGATAGAGCGGCCTATTGGAAAAGGACAAAATCCTCGGTTTAACATTTTCGCCAATTCCCACATTTTATTCTTTTCAAAAAGCTTTCTTCATCAGGGTCGACAAATGCAGGACTGACTGGTAAAAGGTTCAGAAGTATAGACAAATTGTATTGGTGGGCTTACTTAGAAAAGCTGGTACATGAAAGAGAATACATTCACGAATACATCGGATCTAGAGAGTGTTTTTCGGGGTAATTTTTTCGGGATAATTAGACGGTACAAAACCGCGAATGCCGGTTTGATCCTGGATTTCGACATGAATCGGCTTAGCATGATCATCAGAGGCGGACTTTGAACCGTTACCACACAGCAAAATTTTAGACCTATCCAAACTGATACCATTTGCAGACGACAGTTTCAAAGAGGCTCAAGTGGAGCAATTTTGCTTTGATAGGGTAGAAAACTTTGTGGGAAAAGGAGAAAATTCTGATAACAAGCATTTTCTCCTTTTCCGAAAATGTTTTCTACCATTAAAAAAAATGAGTCACTTTAAGTTTGTCGTCTGCCAATGGACCAGTCTAAAATTTTGTCGTTTGGTAAAGATTTAACCCTTTCCCAAACGACAAAATTTTAGACTGGTCTGAATTGAAAGCACTTGCAGGAGACAAAATCAATGTTACTCAAAAAGCAAAAACTGTTTCCAGCAGGGAAGAAAACATTGTGGGAAAAGGAGAAAATGCTGGTTACCAGCATTTTCTTCTTTCCCAACAATGTTTTCTCAAAAGGCTTCTCTCTCAGGGCCGTAAAAACCACGGATTGTTTGGTAAAGGGATAATAGAATATGATGATGAAGAAAAGTGAAATTTTCACAGGTCTTAGATACGGAAAAACTAACTCTGTGTCAAAAGGTACAGAATGGCAATGTGAAAAAAAAGGGAGATCGCGTTACGTTCGTCACTGTACGGACATAGACTCCCATTGTTAACATGTCAGTGGCGTGTAAAACTAGATGGGTGGAATTTCTGACACAGCAAAATTTTAAGTTTAACCGAAAGCATTTGCAGACGACAAAATAAATGAGACTTAAGAATTGAATTTTGTTTAAGGAAGGGAAGAAAACATTGTGGGAAAAGGAGAAAATGCTGGTTACCAGCATTTTCTCCTTTTCCAGTATTGTTTTTTCTAAAGGCTTCTTTCCTAGGGTCGTCAAAAGTAAGGATTGTGTGGTAATGGGTTAAATATCTAGAGAAAGAATACGGGAAACGCTAAAGGAGGACGGTTACTCTACGTGTACAGACAGATGTGCAAAATATACAATTAAGAGAAAAAGATGAAAAAGAGAAAGAAGAAGAAAGAGGAAGAGGAGCCATGGGGAAGATAGATAGACAGATAGATAGATAGATAGATAGATAGATAGATAGATAGACAGATAGGGGAGAGAGAGAGACAGAGAGGGAGAGAAAGATCTTTTTTGATTGTCGGTTGAAAATACAGACATTAGGAGACGTAATATCTCAGCGGACAAAATCACTTCAAAGCAAGAACGTAGACAAACATATAATTAAAGGTGAAATACGATCTAACTTGAACAGAAAAGAACAGGCTGAAGGGAAAAAGACAGTAACTGTTAAATGCACCTTGTTTGTAAACATAATGTCTAACAGAGGGTTGTTTTCTAAAAACAAAACACGGTATTTCTATGAACCAGCTACTCAACCTTTTTTGACAACTAAAAATACGATCAAGTCAAGGTAAAATGATATTTCTATCGAAAAAGGATTGACCAAACAACTATCAACCGGGCGGCATAGATCAAGATCAGACTGCACAGAATGTGCAGTCTCATCTTGATCTATGCCGTCCGTGGAAAAAAAGGGTGTCACCTGTGCCTCTGAGAGGTTTAAAACTTGACGATGTCCGTAAAAATGGAGGTTGCTTTTTGCAGCCAATACATGTATACCAGGATCAAACAGCACCGTCTAATGCTGCTATTGGTTGTAGTCGAAATGTTTTGAACAGATGTCTGTTATAGTACAAGAATATTAATGATAATATTTGAACAAAGGGATAAAATGATCTCCTTATTAGCAATTTCTTATTTGAGCAAAATGTTTTTAAAAATGACATGCTACAAGACAAAAAAAAAATTCAAGTATAAGTTTATCGTCGGTGTACTTCCAAAATCTCGTAACTACAGCTTGTAACAAGCTGTAGTTACAAGGTTTTGGAAGTACACCGACGTTATGCCGTCTGGTATGTTTTATGAAATAGGTATTTTGTCGTTTGGTAAAAAGTTGAAATTTCAATGAAGATATTTTGTAGGCTTACATGTATGGTTATATGTACACCTTTCCTCCCATCACGACTCAAAAACTAAAAAAAAAAAAAAATTCTCGAGGAATTTCACTCCTTATCTAATTTCAAGATTTTTTTTATGCTAAATAACTTAATGAAAATATCACTCACAAGTGATTTGGAATATCATTTTCAAGGGGTCAAACTTTGAAACTCGATCATCAAAAGTATACAGACAAAGCAGAATCGAGAGAGATTAGTATAAGTTATAAGAACTTGTTTCTCAGTCGATGTAAAATAAATATGTTTAAACTATATAGACAAGTTAGAGTGGATTTTTTTTCCCACCTGGAAGTGCAGACAACCTGGCGAAAGGATAAAACTCTCATAGTCATAAATTGTTTTTAAATGTCTCCTTCTAAAGGTTCGAGACTGTTCGGTAAAGAGTAAAAAAGTTGTGTATGCACATTTTTTCGCATGCAATCTTACAAAAAAAAGCACGTCGTATAACGTGAAAATATTGCCTTAAGGAATGTCATCTATTATTTTGAGGGATTTTAACTCATTACCAAACGACAAAATTTTAGGTTTGTCCAAATCGAAAGCATTTGCAGACGACAAAATAAATGTGAGTGAAAATTTTAAGTTTTTTTTGTGAAGGGTAGAAAACATTGTGGGAAAAGGAGAAAATGCTGGTTTACCAGCATTTTCTCCTTTTCCCACAATGTTTTCTAAAGGCTTCTTTCTCAGGGTCGTCAAAAGTACAGATTGTGTGGTAATGGGTTAAACTATTATGACACACGAGTAAAATAAACTCTAACTAAAGGTTTGAAATTGCAACATAATTAATTTCAACCATTACAAGCACATGCAGCTCAAATAGTTCCTGTACCTCAGTCGGTAATATGTAAGGCTAGCAATACGTGTACAGTAGGTCGTGAGCTTGACGCCCAGCTAAGCTTTTTATCCAATGAGAAAAAAAAAAACAGAATTGTTCAAAATGAAAGTATTTGCAGTCAGAAAAAAAGATAATTTTTTAGAAGGAAAAATAGAAAATTGTTTTTGGAATGAGAAAAAAATTATCAGTTTGGAATATGGTCCAGGGACATTTAACCCTTTACCAAACAATCCCTGGTTTTTACGACCCTGACACAGAACCCTTTGGAAAACATTGTGGGGAAAGCAGAAAATGGTGGTAACCAGTATTTTCTCCTTTTCCCACAATATTTTCTTCTCTGTTGGAAATCAATTTCAATTTTTGAGTTACGTTGATTTTGTAGTCTGCAAGTATTTTCAGTTTGGACTAGTCTAAAATTTTGTTGTTTGGTTAAGGGTTTAAAAGAGAGAAAAGGGGGGGGGGGGTAGTATGATAAAGCATACTTGGGAATCAAATGCGGGGATCATTTGCAATGATCCCTGCTGTTGAAAATGGCCCATTTTACTAAACAAGCTATTCCCACAATATTGATTTTGAAACAATGGCAAAATATTAATAATACTTCCTTATTGTAAAATGTCTTCAAAGACATTACTGTATTCGGAAAGAGAGGCACAGACTTCTTCCTGTACACAGAGAGATAGATAGAGAGAGACACACAGAGAGAGGGAGTTATTGTTAACTCATTACCACACGACAAAATTTTAGACTGGTTCAAATTGAAAGCATTTGCAGACGACAAAATAATGGTGACTGAAATATTAAAAATTTTTCTGGGAAGGGTTGAAAACACTGTGGGAAAAGGAGAAAATGCTGGTTACCAGCATTTTCTCCTTTTCCTACAGTGTTTTCAAAAGGTCTCTTTCTCAGGGGCGTCAAAAGTAGGGATTGTGTGGTAATGGGTTAAGAAATAAAATTCCTTATCATAACATCACTATTATAATCTTTCGCATACAAAACTAAATAAAGCAAACAACAAACATGTCCACTAGGTGCAGTCAATAAGACTGTGGCACAAATTCCGGAATATCTTAATCACAAAATACAGAAATAAAATATCTTAATCACGAAATACAGCCATATTTTTTTTTTAAATAAACAACAGTTATTGTTATTCATAATAACACACTATTTTAAAGAGCGTGGTAGCTTTTCTACCTTCACCAGCCAGCGAAATATATCGCTATAGTAGTCCCACATAATCCAAATATCGATTTTCCCTGTTTTACCTGTAAAAGTCTCCGTAACACTTTATCCCTTTATTCTGTTTGTTTCACATTTTGAAAGCCGAAAATAAAACCTACGATACAAACACTGACAATGAAAATAGAATGTTTTCTGTTTATAAAAACATGTTTGTTCCACGATGGCTGGTATCGGGGACTATGAAATTGAATTAAACCCCTAAATCAATACAGAATAAGTTTTCGCCTGAAAATTATGGTTGGCATAAATGTTCTTTATGAAACCTTGAATGGGCTCAAGGGTTATTCCCGTCATCTTTCCAGGCGGCGTTCGCCCACTCATTCGACTATATCCGCATTACAAAAATCTATACATGCTTTTTGTGTTGTTTAACAACAATGGTAGGCGACCGGTAAAGGCAAAGAAAGGAAAACCATAGTTTTCTCACATCTGTCATAGTTGTCGAACAAATAGACGATACAGCACATAATTATGGTTACGTCGTTACCAAACGACAAAATTTTAGGTTTGTCCAAATCGAAAGCATTTGCAGACAACAAAACAAAATTGACTGAAAGTTTGAAATTTATTTTGTGAAGGGTAGAAAACATTGTGGGAAAAGGAGAAAATGCTGGTTACCAGCATTTTCTCCTTTTCCCACATTGTTTTCTAAATTCTTCTTTCTCAGGGTCGTCAAAAGAAGGGATTGTGTGGTAACGAGTTATGTCATGAATATTCGACGTGGACTGGTAAACGATCCTTCAACAAGTGACCGTAATCAACCACCATTCCAAATTAGTATTGTTCTAATTTTGATTTCATAGACTTTCAAACTGATTGGCTAGGCACAACATCTAAGTGCATTGAATGGTTTAGTCTTCAGATTTAGAATTTAAACCTAAGGCTGCCGAGACTCACCGACCTTATGCGGCAGAATAGATTAAGACTGGACTGTATAGAATGTGCAGTCTGATCTTTGATCTGAACAGTCCGATGTGGAAATATTTTCCAAAGACAAAAAAAATTGAAACTGTAAACTTCATGTTTTTTCATGTCGGCTTGAAAGTTTCATTTCGCTTATTAACCCATTACCACACAAACCCTACTTGACGACCCTGAGAAAGAAGCCCTTGGAAAACATTGTGGGAAAAGGAGAAAATGCTGGTAACCAGCATTTTCTCCTTTTCTCACAATGTTTAGTACCTGTAGTTGGTGCAGAGGAAATTAAGAGAAAAAAGAATATCAGCCCTGGGTGTTGTGATCAAGATGTCCAAAGAATAAAAAAGCTGCAAAGGACACAAAGCGTGAGATTTTGCTTCGAGTTAAACTTCGTTCTGTCAGGACATCTACGCGCAGAATCACTTTTCTCTGTAAGTTCCAGCCCAACCCTTTTCACCTTTTTTATACTAGTAATGCATCTTCGCTAGCCAAGGTGACGATCAATACGTGGATCTTATGATAAGATCCACGTAGTGATCGTCACCTTGGCTAGCGAAGATGCTAGTGATGGGACGTCAGTTTATCAAAAAATGATGAGGCGGTATTTAAACCGTTTTGCCACAGATCTGTATGGAAGGTGAAAAGAAACTGCAATAATGAGTGATTAAAACTATCAGACCTAATATTATGGCCTGGACGCAGGCTAGGATCCCCATGTAGGCCTAATTCGATCAAATAGAAAGTAACGAAGTGCAGTTGTAGTTTCATCTTCGCAAGCCAAGGATACTAGGGTAGTACCCTTGGCCGCTCGCCTCTTAAAAATCGAAGCTCCCGCTGCGCCTTTTCATTGGATGCGATCAAAACCCATCGGGTCCAATCAAACCATCCGTAACAAGAAATCTTTCGCAAAACAGAAAACAATAATGGCGGCGCCCATCAAAAACGAAAATTGTCGTGTTTGTGACGAAATTTGCCAAAAAGGAGTAGACGATCGATATTTAGTGAGTTTTTTTTTTTGTTTACGATCAATTATGTGAAGTATTAGGACGGGTTCCATAGCCAAATGATTGCGTCTGTTCGTCTTGTTTTGGTGTGATGAATCCGAAAGCGCAGCCATATTTGATGCATAACCAACCAATTTTATTACGAGCATTTTGATTTGTCAGAAATAACATCAGCAACGGTTACGCAACTCATGATATTCGACAGGTGGCGCAGCGGGTGTTTCGATTTTTAAAGAGGCGAGCGGCCAAGGTACATAACGAACAAAGTGGAGTTAGTATCCTTGGTTTGCGAAGATGTTGTAGTTTTTAAATCCTGCAACACAAGTAAATCTATGTAAAATCGGACAAGAATGTTAATATAGACCTAGATCTATGGATCGAAACAAATCTTAACCAACCAAGGTGGATATATATGGTGCTCCGAAGACAAAACAGAATTGCGCCTACGGGAGAGTTCCATTGCATCCAAATGTGTATAACAAGGGCCAAATACATCCATATCGTTATGCAGGGATTAAAATGTTCGATGGCGCAAAGGACTTACTGTACTATTCGCCTATTAGAGCGACATGTTAATAACCGGAGGACAAACTAACGTCAAGGGAGAATACTCAGTCATATCATATAACGGCTGACAGATTTAGCTTTCCTGTGCTATAAAGCACCAAGGAATTAGTTATGTCTTTATCTCATATACAAATATAACATTTTGAAATAGAGACATGCCAGTAACCATCGTAGCATATATGGAACATGTTCATGTTTAAAAAAATTCTGAACAATCTAGATCTTCCCGTAACTTGATTTGGATTTAGTTGTACTTTCAAAAACTTTTAAAAGAGATTTACAGTATATTTACGATCTTTTCAAAGAAGAGTAAAAAGGGGAGACAATACAAATTTAAATTTTTGCAATACTGGTACCACGAATGTAGAGTAGCAAGAAAAATACAGGCTTTGGAGCCGAGATCCAGAATTTCGCCATGATTGACTTTCAATTTCAAGCAATATTGTAGTCAATTTTCTAAAATAAGTGCGAGTTATTTTCTTCAATAGAATCAAAACCATTTCGTGAGTCGTTGAATAATTAGATCAGTCGTTCGAAAAGTAGATTTTACGTACGTAAGTTTTGGCTGAATGTCTTAAATAGTAACGTAAAGCTCTAGGTGCAGACGACGACCATGTGGTTTTGTTGTTGTTATCCGAATGTTTAGCATAGGCCTACTTCTTGATCACTGGCTTAGATACATACAGTTAACCTTGACTTTTCGAATGTTTCTGTTTTAGTTGAAAAAAAAAATTATCGCCCGTGTAATCTTTTAAAATAACGAGTGTGCACCTGAGCATTGGGTTAATGAAAGCTTGAAAGTTACTTACCGTCCGAGCCGTTTTCGATAGGTCCTTTTTCAAAACGGATGATGTCCGACTTCTTTTTACCCAAAACTATGAAGTGAATATTGTCTGAACCTCTCAGCTGAAATTAAACCTTAGAATTACTGAAGACTCTCATTATCTCAAATCCTTCGGGACAAAAATAATTTGACATATATCAGGGGTTCAAAATATGAATTTTAAGACACACCTACTGAATACTGAAAGTAAAGAAAGAAGAGAACAGAAATAGATTTATTATCATGACTTTGTGAAACAACCTTGATATTTTTTTTTAAACTTTACACCATAGCCTCTAGCTGTTTCAAATGACTGAAACATTTATCCCCAGGAAATTTTTAAGGTCACTTGCTGGTTTGCTTGCCCATGTTCGGCCATAGCAAAAGGACAATCAAGTTGCATTTCTGAACACAGTATGGGCATTCGAGAAATGAACTAGCCCAATTTTTGCAGACCACCTTAATACATAGGCGTATTTACTATTACGCGTAACATGCATGTGCGTAATTTACAAAAAATCGAGAATATAGCTAGGGTGTAGGTTGCCTCTTTTCGCGTATTTTTCGGTTTGGCTGTGTTCTAAAACAGCCAAGATTTTAAAAATAATCTACCTCAGAAGAGGCTTGAAATCGTTCTACAGCCATCTTGAATATGGAAATTTTATTTATGGAATTTTACATTTTCTTGGTTACGCCCCTTTTAATACACAACAATACTGACATAAAGAGATTATGTTATAAAGACAATGAACTAGCATGATTTGTGCAGACTGCCTTAATACACGACAAAACTGACATAGAGAGATTATGTTATAAAGACAATTTAATCACTCTAAAAAGATGAGCAATTAGCAACAGATAAACTCAAACCCAGTAATTGCTCCATGCACCTCTTATGATATGATCAATATAAAATAAAGAGGCACAAATTTCGGACAGGAGTTTTGAGATAAGCAATGTTGACCTAATGAAAGTCAACTGTTTATACTGCTGTCAACATATGAAATGCAATAAAAACAAAGTATATAATCAGTTTGTAGATCGAGATCTGAAAATTTAGCAACATATGATGAAGATCTTGTTTCTCAATGTAAAATAACTATTTTTTACCAAACGACAAAATTTCAGACGGTCCAAATTGAAAGTACATGTACTTACATGCAACAAAATAAACATAACTCAAACCTGAAATTTGTTTCCAGCAGGGTAGAAAACGTGGGAAAAAAAGAAAATGCTGGTGACCAGTATTTTGTCCTTTTCCCACAATGTTTTCAAAAGGCTTCTTTCTCAGGGTCGTAGGGATTGTTTGGTAAGGGGTTAACTCATAACCAAACAACAAAATTTAAGGTTTGTCCATATCGAAAGCATTTGCAGATGACAAAATAAAAGTGACTGAAAATTAGAAATTTGTTTTGTGTAGGGTACGAAACTGGTTACTAGCATTTTCTCCTTTTCCGAAGGCTTCTTTCTCAGGGTTGTTAAAAGTAGGGATTGGATTGTGTGGTAATTGGTTAAACTAATTAAATCAGAGATTTGAGTGACCTATTTTGCAATGTTACTTATGACTTAATGAATTAAGCTTGAAGATTTTAACGGTTTACCTGATATGCCAATTTGAGGCTCTTACATTTCAGCAGCAAATAAAGATATGATGTCCAAAATATGGACAAATGAGGATACAAATATCTGATTGAGTGGAAAACATTGTGGGAAAAGGAGAAATTGCTCGTTACGAGCAATTTCTCCTTTTCCCACACTGTTTTCAAAAGCTGTCAGTGGTTGATGCATCAAAATGAGTATCTATGGAGTAAAGAGTTAAACTTACTTTTGGTTATAAAATGTTTTTGGTACTCTGTAACTTCATTTAATATGCATTTACTAAAATTGTCAAATCATTTCTGCAAAAAGGTGGTCTGCCCATCTTATCCTTTTACCATTTTATTTGTTACAATATTTTTATGAACATGCAATAACTTTATCGGCCATGAACTAGATTCCTGATGTAAAGAGTGACAAAAGATTTACCAAAAAGTAACATTTATCTTTTTTCTCTTTCAGAATAGATCCAGGCTATATCACAATGGCTGAAACCACCTTTTACAGTAAATATGACATTGCTTCCTTGATGGCCTTAATTAACATGTTGAAAACCAGTCTTATTGACCAACCAGAAGTCTTCAGAACTTTATTAGCAATGATCTGTGATTATGACCCAAGAGACACAAGCCTTAGAAACAAGGTAATAGAAACAAATTATGCAGAAATGACCCTTGTTTCTAGCTTACCAGATAGGATTCAAGGTTATACTATTACAGTAGTACATGTGAGGTTTTATATCTGTACAGTAAACAGATTTTCTTTTTTCTAAAGATTGTGAGATTAATGGTCTAACAAGCAATTGTTCTTTCCCATAACATGTTTTTTATTTCTGTTCACAGGCAAGTAAGAAGTATTTCTGAGAAGGAAGAAGCATTTCTGAGTAGGAAGAAATACCGAGATTTTTTGCCTGGTTATTGCATTGCACTAAAAATTAATAATTTAGCTACTATGACTTTCAAAATTATTGGGAGGGGGGCTGAGCTCAGAACTCTGGACAACTTAACCCTTTACCACACAATCTTGAGGTTTAACAAACCCTAAGAAGAAGAATTATGAAAACAATGTGGGTAAATGAGAAAATGCTGAACACCTGCGTTTTCTTCTTTTCCAGAAATGCTTTTTACACTTTCAAAGACATTTCATAATTAGTATAACATGTAATTTCTGATCTTCAGTAATTATTGCTGTGAATTTGGACAAGTGCTTGATACAGATCTTACATGGCTGCAACAGACATTAATGAAAAGTTTAATTTCTTCATTACAGTAATGACCTCAGACAACCATTGAACTTGATATAGGAATAAGCAATTGCTTCTTTTCATGAATAGTATATTTTCCAAACTAATAGAAAGCAATACTTTTCCTGTCTTTAACCCATTTTCACATAATTCCTACTTTTGACGCCCCTGAGAAAGAAGCCTCTAGAAAACACTGTGGGAAAAGGAGAAAATGCTGGTAACCAGCATTTTCTCCTTTTCCTACATTGTTTTCTACCCTTCACAAAACAAATTTCCAATTTTCAGTCAATTGAATTTTGTCGTCTGCAAATGCTTTCTATCTGGACCAACCTAAAATTTTGTTGTTTGGTAATGAGTTAAATATTACACGTTTGTTTGATATATAATAACTACCTAAGGGTCTGCAATAAATCTGTTGAGATATAGATCAGTAAATATCTTGGTATGGTTCATGAAATCAAGTTAGCTCATTATTATCCTACAAAATTTTAGACTATAGCATTTGCAGATAATTGATTGATTGATTTACTTATCTATGTATGTCCTTGGTTTCACCAGTACTTTGTAAAGGCTCTGAGCAGTCTTGCTCAAGGCCTCTTCAACAAAAAGCCCAGCACCTCAAGTGAGGATCAAACTTGTAGTATCTGATTTGGTAATCTTATACTTTTGCCACAATGCCTTACAGCGCCCTCTAACTGTGGCTTAAATGATGGTATGAAATATTTGCATGAGTTAAAAATTCTTGGTTGTCAAAACTCAAAATTGCTTAGTAAAGAATAATCATTTTTGGGGAAAGGGGGGGGGGGGCTTCATTTGAACTTAAAATCACCAGAATACTGAATGTTTTTTTCCCTTCCAGATCATAAGGTACATAAAGCTGATGATAAAAGATCAGATGTTGCTCAAATGTGTGTTGATGTCACTACCTGAAGGTCTAGGTAAAGCTGTTTATCTCCAGTTTGTTATTTGTAAAAAACACAAACTTTTGGCTGCAGGAACTCTAGGCTATGCATAGCATTCTTTCCAAGCCATTGCCCACTTTCCGAAAAAAATGGGACACTAAAATTTTAGAGTGTAAATATCTGATGGGGTTAATCTGCACTTCCGGTGTTAAATTATTAGTTTAAACATATTTATTTTACATTGATTGAGAAACAAGTTCTAACAACTTATACTAATTTCTCTTGATTCTTCTTCCTGGGAACTACACCAGTACTTGCGCCGCATGTGTGGGTCAATGGAAAATCCCAAAGTTGACGAACATGCAATAACCAGGACCTTATGGTTATGAGGCCGATGCTCTACCTCACAGCAACGGACAGCATATTAACCCTTTACCCCATAAGGCATTTCTATAGTAACTCTAATTGACCCTTAATAACAGCAAGGATGAAGCATTTTCTTATGTGTATATGACACCTTTTGATAGCATAGAAAACATTGTGACAAAAGGTGAAATTGCTCGTAACGAGCAATTTCACCTTTTGCCACAATGTTTTCCAAAGGCTCCTACAAGCAATGCGTAGAAATGAGTATCTGTGGAGTAAAGAATTATGTTATTACCACATTGCAAAACATTATAGCGAAATGGAGAAACAACTTGAAATAAACATTTCACTTTCTTTTGCAACACTTGTTTTTTTTTCCATGAGAGCTGTTGTTGTGGATATTGATCATCCATATTTGACAACGATGTTTCCTTGATGTTTAACTTTTTACTGCACAATGCCAATGTTTGATGGACCTGGGAAAGAAGCCTTTTAAAACATGTTTTCTAAAGCTGTGTTTTTTAAGGTTGTTAAAAGTAGGGATTGTGTGGTAAAAGGGTTAAAAACTCCTTTACAAAACAACAAAATTTTAACATTGTCCAAACTGAAAGTAGTCGTTGATGGCAAATGGTAGCAAGGGATAATTTTGGCTTTGAAAGAGTGGAAAATATTATGGAAAAAGGAGAAAATTCTGGTTGACAGCATTTACTCGTTCTTCCACAATGCATTCAGGAGGCTACTCCTGCAGGGTCATTAGCCCTTTACCACACAATGATGACTTTTAATGACCCTGAGATAGAAACCCACTGAAAACATTATGGAAAAAGGAGAAAATGCTGGTAACCAGCATTTTCTTCTCGTCCTACTATGTTTTCTACCCTTCCCAAAACAAATTTTAGTTTTTGAGTCATGTTTAATTTGTCGACCGCAAATGCTTTCAATTAGGACTGGTCTAAAATTTTGCAATTTGGTAAAAAGCCAAGACACGGAATTGTGTAGTAAGAAGTCAATGATATATAATCATTTTTCACTCTCAGGGGGCTTATCAGCCGTCCCAAGAGCTATGCCAGTGAATTCACCTGCCCCAGAAAGGATTTTTTTACCTCAAAGGATGCCTCCGAGCCCTGTGAAATGGAAGAAGCTGAAACATGGGTAAATATCTACCTTCTACATAAAAATTTTACAGTAAAAAATTAAACATAATCCTGTACCAAGTGAGCCCACGTTTCAATAAAAAGATTGCACAAATCTAAAATTTTTGATAAAAGAGTCCATTTCTTTCTTTGTTAAGTTGACACTAAACACCTCTCTGGATCAGTTAATCTAGTACTTACCTTAGCAAGCCTTCAGATCACAATCATTTTTTTTTTTTTTGACAAACACGGTGACCTATAATTATTATCTCCCGCTAGTTGGCATTCTACAAATACACATCTATCTAATATTGGCATTTCGGGTACATAAGCAGACTTATTTCACAAAACGACAACTGTTACTTTGAATTTCAAAATAAAAAAAAGTGCTGTTTATTCAGATATGATCAGCTAGCATGCAACCTATGCACAGGCCATTTAATAATACAGTCCCTACAGGCTTGCGTTTAGCTTTGGAATAAGCCCTAGTTTTCCCATCGATGGGTGATTGATGTGTTATATAAGACAGGTCAACTCTTCGAAATATATGAAATATGCAGACAACAGACCTATAATTAAGTAAATAAGTTGTCCAATTGTATTACCTGCGGAACATGACTCAGTCCTTTGTTTAGAAGTATTTTTCACATATTTCTAATCTGGAATTACACTCATTGTTTCTTTCGTCATGCATGTTCTGCAGTGGTTAATCTTCTCTCTGGTACCCAGAACACATAATTTTATATATATTCAGAGTTTAAAGGTTAAAACCCTGGAAGCTGACAGTTTTTCCTCATCCTACCATGAAATGGAAATTTCCATACCACAGTAAAAAAAATGAATGTGTCTAATATTGGTTATTGAAACTTGATGATATGTTTTTGAAATAACTGTGAGCTTTGCTGAAAATTAATAGTGGAAAAATATTGTAACAAGGAATGGGTTTATTAGAACCATGTCTTTCAATCTTACTGTGGTCAAAGATAGTTTAGAACTCCTTTGTTTATTTCTCAACGAGCTCTGCATAAATTTAATTTGTGGACAAAATCTGGAGAGAGGCCACTTTTTCGCTGTTTTGTTCATAATGATAAAGCGCGATGCAAAACCATGATTCTTTATGAACACTGTTCACCAAACACTATAGTCTTAGACTTGTTTAAATTGAAAGCATGCCTTGCAAACTTACGTCCTCTTGAATCATACTTTCCTAGGACAGCAACATTTTAGTAACTTAGCCCTGCTTTCACCACTTTCCCAAACAAACACGGGTTATCACATGTGTGCTATCAAATTCTTTTGTCAAAACATGTTGGATAAGGAGAAATTGCTCGTTATAAGCAATTTCTTCTTTATTAAATATTTTTTCCCCACTACTAGCGAATTTTCCACCATTTTTGCAGCTTTTTAAATTGTCATCTGCCAACTCTTTGAATTTGGAAGAGTCTGATATTTGTCGTTTGGAAAAGAGCTAAGAGAGCGCTGTGCTAGGGTATTAGATACTGTAACAGAAGACAAGTTTTGATATAGGTTACTATTCACATAATTTCATAATGTGTTAAAAAATCTACTGATGAAAACTGACATTTACTTACTTGCCCTGGCTTTCTTGAAGCATAAAACAATTTTTTTTGCGGCGACTTTGATGCTTTGCATCAACTTTTTCTTGTTTTGATATTTGTAATAGTACAGTAATGGATGAAGTCTTTAACAAATAATCCCAAGTTTGAACTACCTTGAGGAAGAAGGCTCCTGAATACATGATAGTGGGAAAAAGAAAAAAAAATGCTGGTAATCCATATTTTCTCCCTTTCTTACAATGTGTTTCCACTTGTTTCTATAAAAAGTTAATGCTTTAACCCATTACCACACAATCCCTTCTTTGGCGACCTTTGGAAAGAAGCCTTTTGAAAGCATTGTGGTAAAAGGAGAAAATGCTGGTAACCAGCATTTTCTCCTTTTCCCTCAAAGATTTCTACCCTATCAATAAACGGTTGCACCATTTGAGCTACACTGAAATTGTAATCTTCAATTGCTTTCAGTTTGGACAGGACTAAAATTGTGTCGTCTGGTACAGGCTTAAGTAACGTTTGTTTATCCCTTTCCCAAACAATCCCTGGTTTTTACGGGTCAGGAATAGAAGCCTTTTGAAAGCATTGTGGGAAAAGGAGAAAATGCTGGTAACCAGCATTTTCTCCTTTTCCCACAATGTTTTCGACCCCATCATGTAGAAAAATCATCTTTTTAGCAACTGTTAAGTTGTCATCTGCAAAATGCTTTCAGTTTGGTATGGTCCAAAATTTGCCGTTTGGGAAAGGGTTAAACATCCTTTTTATTTGGACAAATCTCAAAATTTGTCCTCCGCTTTTCACAAACAAAAAAAATTTAGACTCACCTATATTTGAAACATTTTCACTCTACAAATCAAATGTGCATCATAGGATTTGAGAGCCTTTGAAAAAGCTGAAAATATAGGGGCAAAAGATGAAAATACTGTTCACTACCTTTTTCTTTTTCTCTTACATTTTTTACCTCAGGATCCCTTCAACTCAACATTGTTTAGGAAGGACTTAAATTGTTGTTGAAGTATCTTTTATCTTGAAGGTGTGAGTTAAACCTGAAACCTGTGAAATTGAAAAGGTTGACCCAGCCCATGCCCAGAAAGTTGCTGAAAGCATCAGCAACCTCTACTGCACCTTCAGAGTTTTTACCAGGTAAATCATCATATTTATCACTCAGTACTAGATACAAAGTTATCAGCAAATTTTCTTGAAAGGGGAAAAAGTTATGTTTAGTTCTTTTTCTAGATTTTTAGAAAAAGAGGGAAGGTGGGGGGGGGGGGGGGCCAAATCTATTATTCAATGTACCTTTAACCTATTACCACACAATTCCTAGTTTTGAAGCCCCTGAGAAAGACACCTTCAGAAAACATTGTGGGAAAAGGAGAAAATGCTGGTAACCAGCATTTTCTTCTTTTCCCACAATGTTTTCTACCCTTCACAAAGAAAATTTCAGATTTTCAGTCACTTTTACTTTGTCGTCTGCAAATGCTTTCGGTTTGGATGAGCCAAAAATTTTGTTGTTTGGTAATGAGTTAATTCTCTAACACACATACCAACTTTTAACAATCCTATGCAAGAAAGCCTTTTGAAAACATTGTTGGAAAACGAGAAAAAATGCTAGTGACCAGTATTTCCTCCTTTTCCCTTAATGTTTTCTACCCTTCCAACAACAAATTTCAATTTTTCAACCACATTAATTTTGTCATCTGCAAATGCTTTGAATCTTGACAACTGCTATTGAAAATAGTTGTCTGCTACTGGAGGATTATTATGAATAGGCCACCCTGATGGAATTCAATTAACATCCACTTTCATTACTGAAATTGTAAGGATTGGGCTTGGACACGTGGAAAGGGTTAACCTATTCCATCCCATGGGATAACAATTTCTTGGAAATCTGGACAATCTGAAGGCAAGTATGAGGATATGATTCTTTCATTACTACCCAATGACAATTTTTTTCCCCACAGCTGATTACCAGAAATTGCTCTGTTTGAATAAAATTTTTCCATTTCTATCAAATACCAAAGTGTTTGAAAATAGAATTCATATTTTTGAAGAATATTATGTCAAAAAGAACATTTAAGAATACATATGAAATACACTGACCATCTGAGTGTTTTATTTAATTGAATAAAACGCTCTCTGACAAATGAGAGCTTAACCTTTTACTCCATAGATACTAATTTCTACACATTGCTTGTAGGAGCCTTTTGAAAACATTGTGGCACAAGGTGAAATTGCTCGGGATTTCACCTTTTGTCAAAATGTTTTCTATGCTAACAAAAAGTGTCATATACACATAAGAAACTGTTTCATCCTTGCAGATATTCAGGATCAATTAGAGATACCAATGACTATTGTTCATAGTCTTCCTTACTCTCAACATTTACCAAGCCTTGTTAGACTCCCAGCTGGGATGGCAGTTAGACCAGTGTTGCCTTGGCCACCCATTAATCTAATTCAGCCAAGTGGTATGAGACAAAACTTGGCTAGCTCTGTAGCACAAAATGATTTTATGATAAATAACGTAAAACCTGGCATGGATTTGACCACAAACCCTGTAAAACCTATCACTAGGCCTAAAACTAGTACAGATCGGATACTCACATCACTGTCTTCTTCATTGCTCCCTACGTCCAGAGGAAATGTTGCAGCTGTTGAACCTATCAGAAAGCAACATGGAGGCATCAAAACAGTAACCAGTCAGTCATGTTCTTCTCAGATCCTACAACATGAAAATGTTGACAAATCCAATGATATACCTGTTCGAGGTGTTACTCGGAAGACTGCATCGTTGCATCCTTGCAACATTGACACTGGTAGCCTACAAGCACTTGCTGAGTTGACATCCAGAATTGGTGAAGAAACGAAACATGCAACTGATACAAAAGTATATCTTGGGGCAAAAAAGTCATATTCAACGAGTAGTTTGCAAATGAATGATGATACGAAAAAAGAAACTTCTGCACCTAAAGCACGACCAGCCATTTTGACAGCGGGCCCTGCAACTGGACGAGAAGATGGAAATACAATGATGAAATCATTTCCCTACAGGCAGGAAATCAAACTTCTGGATGGGAAATATTTCCTCCTTAATTCTTCTGCTGACAAAAAGATTCTGAGTTTAAAGAGTAACAAGAGTTTGTCACACCCTACTATTAGACAGAGCCTGCAAGCACCTTTACTTCATGACCTAACTGCTGGTGCTTCTCATACAGATCCCACTAGTCACACCAACAGAGAGTCAATAAAAGTTCACACTGCATTAGAGACAAATGATTTACCAAAAGTAGGTCAGAATAGCAAATGTAACTCAAAGAACAGCAAAACACCCCAAACAGAAGAGATGGATAGCGCAGGAAACACCACATGTGCATACACAACACCGGTATCTCACAAAAATGGAGAGGAAAAGACATGTAAATTTCACATCAGTAATTCAACCACAAACAGACTGATAACAGAGCTATTACGCAAAAGGGCATTGTCAGACTGTACCCCTAGTATCCATAGTCCTAGGGAGAAACGAGCTAGAGCAGAGTCTGAAAGCCAGATACCAGACAAGGAGGGTCAGACTGGTACCTTCTGCACATCTGTAAATGAATGTGGGGTAAAAAATATAGATACACCGAAAACAACTGATGATTATAACAGGCAGTGTGTGGATAGTGAAAATATCACATTAGGGGACAAAAAAGATCCTAGTATGAGCACAACAGTGACAAAAGGTGAAGATGAAAATATTTCAGTCAGAAATACATCAGCCAATCAAATCAAAGCAGGAGAAAATACAACTGATACTATAGCAGACAAAGATATGGAGGAGGCTCCTATCAAGTTGATTCAGAATCATTTAAAATTGGCACATGAAATGCTGGAATTAAAAATGAGATCAACCAACCTAAAACAATCATTGCTAAAAATGAGAATTAACCATATTCGTAACAGAAGAGATATCTCTGAAATGGGAGAGGATCAAAGTGCTGCTGATACTACAAGCTCAGATACTGATAGCAGTGATTTTGATGACGTCTTCTATGATAGTGTTTTTAGCTCACCTTAGCACAAAGTGCTAAAGGTGAGCTATTGTGATCGCCCAATGTCTGGCGTCCGTCAACAATTTCTTTGAACATCGTCTCCTAAACCGCTGAGCCAATCTTCATGAAACTTGGCAGGAATGTTCCTTGGGTGAAGCTTTACCAAAATTGTTCAAAGAATTTAATTCCACCCATAATTCTGGTTGCAATGGAAACAAAACGAAAAAATTAAACGAAATCTTTGAAAATCTTCTTCTCTGAAACTAGAAGGCGTAGAGCTTTGATATTTGGTATGTAGCATTTCCTAATGGACCTCTACCAAGATTGTTCAAATTATGCCCCTAGGATCAAAACTGGCCCTGCCCTGGGAGATAATGCGTTTGAGCATAGGAACAAAGAAGGAAAACTAAAAATCTTCTCTTCTGAAACTTGAAGGCCTAGAGCTTTGATATTTGGTATTCAGCATCCCCTAGTGGACCTCTACCAAGTTTGTTCAAATTATATCCCTGGGGTCAAAACTGGCCCCACCCCCAGGGGTCACAAGTTTGAGCATAGGAACAAAGAAGGAAAACTTTTAAAATCTTCTCTGCTGAAACTTGAAGGCCTAGAGCTTTGATATTTAATATGTGGCATCTCCTAGTGGACCTCTACCAAGTTTCTTCAAATTATGCCCCTGGGGTCAAAACTGGTCCCACCATAGGGGTCACAAGTTTTAGCATAGGAACAAAGAAGGAAAACTTTAAAAATCTTCTCCTCTGAAATTTGAAGGCGTAGAGCTTTGATATTTAGTATGTGGCATCTCCTAGTTGACCTCTACCAAGTTTGTTCAAATGTCCCTGGGGTCAAAACTGGCCCCACCCCGGGGGTCACAAATTTGATCATAGAAACTAAGAAGGAAAACTTTAAAATTCTTCTCCTCAGTAATTATAAAGCATAGAGCTTTGATATTTGGTCTGTTGCATCTCCTAGTGGACCTCTAACAAGTTTATACAAATGATGTCACTGGAGTCAAAACTGGCCCCACCCCGGGGTTCACTAGTTTGAGCATAGGAACAAAGAAGGAAAACTTTAAAATTCTTCTTCTCTGAAACTTGATGGCGTAGAGCTTTGATATTTGGTATGTGGCATCTCCTAGTAGACCTCTACTAAGTTTGTTTAAATCATGCCCGTGGCCCCGCCCAGAGGGTCACAAGTTCGAATAAAGGAACAAAGAAAGAAAATTTTAAAATTCTTCTTCTCTAAAACTAGAAGACATAGAGCTATGATATTTGGCATGTAGCAACTCCTGGTGGACCTCTACTAAGTTTGTTCATATTATGCCCTTGGGGTCAAAACTGGCCCTGCCCCGGGGGGTCACAGGTTCGAACATAGCAACAAAGAAGGAAAACTTTAGAAATCTTCTCTGAAGCTTGAAGATGCAGAGCTTTGATATCTGGTATGCAGAATCTTCTAGTGGACCTCTACCAAGTTTGGTCATATGATGTCCCTGCCTTCAAAACTTGCCATGCCCAGGAGGTCATAGGTTGGAACAAAGAAGAATTTCTTTTTCTCTTAAATGGGAAGGTGTAGAGCTTTGATATTTGGTCCACTCAATCTTTGAGTGGACCTCTACCAAGTTTGTTCCAAGGATGCTGCTTTGGTTAAAACTGACCCAGCCCCGGGGACCACAAGTTCGAACATATGACAAAGAAGGAAAATTCAAAATTCTTCTTTGAAATTGGAAGGTGTAGAGCTTTGATATTTGATTGCCCTATGTTCGGCATCTGTCGCCTGTCAACAATTTCTTTCAACTTCTTCTTCTTCTAACCCACTGGGCCAGTCTTCATGAAACTTGGCAGGGATGTTTCTTGGGTAAAGCTTTACCAAAGTTGCTCAAAGAATTGAATTTCACTCATAAGCTATAGTCTAAGGTGAGCGTTCCAGGGCCAATGGCCCTCTTGTCATAAACTAGAGTTACCAGTAACCCTGAAAGAGCTTTTCACTGCTTCAGTTCACTTCCCAGCAAGTGTAGAACAAGATTAGAACATGCAGTTTGATAACTCATCATTTGTGTCAGCTTCTTTAACACTTTCCCATGTAAGAAAATTTTAGACTGGTCCATATTGAAAGCATTTGCTGACAACAAAAATAAATGAGACTGAAAAATTGAAATTTGCCTTGGGAAGGGTAGAAAACATTGTGGGAAAAGGAGAAAATGCTGGTACCAGCATTTTCTCCTTTTCTCACAATGTTTTCAAAGGGCTTCTTTCTCATGTTCATCAAAAATTGTATTTGTGTGATAAAGGGTTAATAGTGTTTTCATAAACTAAAAATCACCCTCATGGTGCATGTCACTACTACATTCACCTCTGCAGGCAATGTACTTGTAGTTTAAGATCTGACAGCTCAAAATGTGCAGTTGATCTTGATCAGCAACATGCACTTTGCATAGATATTTTGGACAAGGGCAACTATTAGGGTCTTGCTTCTGGAATGAAAATGCCTTTCGTGTTTGTTTGAAGGGACTTTAAATGTTAGTAAATTGTTTGATCTTAGTTTTATAGCTCAAAATTCTTCTTAAACTGTTCATAACTGTTCATTGCTTCTTCAAGTTAGCATATTTTCTTGTTTCCGTAGTTCACATTCACCTGAGTCAATGCTTTTCGCAGATGTGTTAAGCCCCAGTTTTACAGAGAATGACTCTATTTCATGAGTCACGCTCTGGCATAAGGGGGTTTAATGCATCTCCTTGATGGATCACGCCTAGCAAAGTATCACATAATTATGGATCCACAAAGTCCAGTTTTGTCCAACAACAGTCTCTGTCTGAATCCTTTATATATATCAAAGGTGTATATGACAAATGTTCGCACACATCGTACTGCGCATGTAATTTTGTCGTGAGTATTGAATCAAAAGTGCACCTATGTAATTTTTTGCACACAATGGTAAAACTACAGGTGCACAGAGACAAGTAAAACGTAACACTTTTTTAAGGTAGTATTGGTGAAGAGAAAAAAATAGATCTTTGAACTGTTACTGTGAAATGATTCAAATGCTGCTGACACAGTATCACATGGAAACAAAGGCAGGAAACAGAGTTACAGGGAAACAGAGGCAGGAAATTTAAAGCTATAGAAATATAGCTTTTTCCTTTTTTCCCGAAGACGGGACTTATGGGATCGCCCGTGGCAGGCGGGCGGGCGGGCGGGCGGCGTCGAGTTCTTTGTCCAGAGCATATCTCCAAAACTATTCTAGCTAGGGTTATGAAATTTCATGGGTGGATAGATCTTATCAAGGGGGAGTGCAGTGCACAGGAATCATAACTCTTGCTTGCTTAATTTTTGACTTATTGCCCTTTGTTGTTTTTCATACTTGAATTTTGTCTGGAGCATATCTTCAAAACTATTCTAGCTAGGGTTATGAAATTTCATGGGTGGATAGATCTCATCGAGGGGGAGTGCAGTGCAAAAGAATCATAACTCTTGCTCGCTTAATTTTTGACTTATTGCCCTTTGTTGTTTTTCATACTTGAATTTTGTCCGGAGCAATTCTCCAAAACTATGCTAGCTAGGGTTATGAAATTTCATGGGTGGATAGATCTCACCAAGGGGGAGTGCAGTGCGCAGGAATCAATACTCTTGCTTGCTTAATTTTTTAGTTATTGCCCTTTGTTGTTTTTCATACTTGAATTTTGTCCGGAGCAATTCTCCCAAACTATACTAGCTAGGGTTATGAAATTTCATGGGTGGATAGATCTCACCAAGGGGGAGTGCAGTGCACAGGAATCATAACTCTTGCTTGCTTAATTTTCGAGTTATTGCCCTATGTTGTTTTTCATACTTGAATTTTGTCCGGAGCATATCTCCAAAATTATATTACCTAGGATTATGAAATTTCATGCGTGCATACATCTCATCAACAGGGAGTGCTGTGCACAGGAATCATAACTCTTGCTTGCTTAATTTTCGAGTTATTGCCCTTTCTCGTTTTTCATACTTGAATTTTGTCCGGTGAATATCTCCCAAACTATACTAGCTAGGGTTATGAAATTTCATGGGTTGATAGATCTCATCAAGGGGGAGTGCAGTGCACAGGAATCAATACTCTTGCTTGCTTAATCTTTGAGTTATTGCCCTTTGTCGTTTTTCATACTTGAATTTTGTCCGGAGCATATCTCCAAAACTATTTTAGCTAGGGTTATGAAATTTCATGGGTGGATAGATCTCATCAAGGGGGAGTGCAGTGCACAGGAATCATAACTCTTGCTCGTTTAATTTTTTACTTATTGCCCTTTGTCATTTTTCATACTTGAATTTTGTCCGGTGCATGCCCCAGCTTTACAACTTGGGGTAAGACGGGCGTATCTTGCGACAATTTGCCGCTCTTGTTAACTCATTACCAAACGACAATATTTCAGGCTTGTCCAAATCAAAAGCATTTGCAGACGACAATATAAAAGGAACTGAAATTTTTAAAATTTGTTTCGAAAAGGGTAGAAAACATTGTGGTAAAAGGAGAAAATGCTGGTTACCAGCATTTTCTCCTTTTCCCACAATGTTTTCTAAAGGCTTCTTTCTGAGGGTTGTCAAAAGTAGGGATTGTGTGGTAATGGGTTAAAGATTATTGTTGGAAAAGTAGATCACTCCTATTGAGCAATTTCTCATTTACCATCTATGTCTGCAGAGACAGCATATTACAACTACATCAAATTTTTGTCTTAAAGTAGACTTTCGCAACTCAGAAAATAATATAAAAGCAAAAAGAATTGTTTCGAATTAGCCTGTGGGGATTGTGCAGCCAAATCCAAGTCTGACACTTTACGCAAATGTCCGAATGCCCCATTTGGCTTGTTGTTGGCCATATCTCTTTTATGACTGATATTCACTTCAAACTTGGACAAGTTGTAAACTGTCGAAACGGGAAGCTAGGCAAGAAGGGCCTTAACGATCAATGTACATGTATATTTGACAGTTATGCCCCTTTTTAATTTTAGATTTTCACTAAACAATTGCAGCGGAGTATTTTTACCCGCATGTGGCCTTTAACTCTTTCAGTGCCAAAAAAATAATGTCTACTTCTTTCGATGGTACTAAAAGTAATTTAACCCTTTCCAAAACGACAAATTTTGGACTCTTCCAAACTGGAAGAGTTTGCAGACGACAATTTTAGATTTTGAGAAAATGGCAGAAAGTTGTCAAAAAGGGTAGAAAACACTGTGGGAAAAGGAGAAATTGCTCGTTACGAGCAATTTCTCCTTTTCTCACAGTGTTTTCAGAAGACTTTTACTGCAGACACGTAAAAACCAGGGCTTGTTTGGGAAAGGGTTAGACTTACAAAGATTTTGATTGTAAATGCTTGACTAAACAAGCGGATGGTATAAATCAAAGATCAGACATTTTGTGCAGTCTGATCTTTGATTTATGCCATCCGCAAAAGTCATGACTGTCATCATTTTCTCCTGTGGCGCTGGAAGAGCTTCATTTTTTTTGTATTTGCTAATTTGATATTTCTTATTAGCTGTATTGGCTGAAAGCCAGCAGACCTTATCTCATGGCAGAGTTTCCGTAGTTCGTCCGTACTCCGTCTGTCCTTCCATTTGTGTTTTTCTTGTTTATCTCATCAATAGCTTTAATCCTTTTGATTTTGAAAAAAAATCCATCAAACAGTATGGGAAAAGTAGCCATTTCAAGTTGAAGATTTCCAATTCTTGTTGTACTGAAAAATTCTGCATTTATTGCCAGATTTTCATGAAATTCACACAGTTTGTTTATCTCACCAGTGGCTTCAACCCTATTGATTTAAAAAAAAAAAACTATCAAACAATATGGGAAAAGTAGTCATTTCAAGTTGAAGATCTCCAGTTCTTGTTGAAAAGAAAAATTCTGCATTTATTGCCACATTTTCATGAAACTCGCACAGTTTGTTTATCTCACCAGTAGCTTCAACCCTATTGATTTTGAAAAAAAAATCAAATAAACAATATGGGATAGGTAGCCATTTTCAAGTTGAATATTTCCAGTTCTTGTTCACATGATAAAGTCTGCATTTGTAATCAGATTTTTTTTAAACGCACACAATTGCATTGTCTCATCTACAGCTTCAATCCTATTGATTTTGAAAAAAAAAAAAAATCCAACAAACAATATGGCAAAAGTAGCCAATTAAAGTTCAAAATTTCCATTTCTTGTTTACATGATTAGGTCAGCATTTTTGGTTGGATTTCCATGAGACTTGCACAGTAGCTTTTTATCATAAACAGCTTGAACCCTATTGATTTTTCAAAAAAAAAAAAATCTGACAATCTCTTTGGGAAAAGTTGAAAATTTCCCATTCTTGTTTAGCAATGAAGCTCGTAGTGTTGATCCAATTCTTTTGAAACTTGCAATGATTCATCTAGGGATTGAAAATCTAGTTAGCTGTTCAGGAAAAGTAGCCAATTGATGACTTAGTATCGTTTTCTGAGTCTACAATATCAGTCAAATTTCTTTTAAATACTAGGATTGGCTAATACAAGGCATAATGAAAGTTTGAACCACTATCAAATTAGCCTGGATTCCAAACATTTAGATTTAAGAAATTTCACTTCAATTTTTTCACTGTTTGTTCAATTCAGCTTGCCTGCATATGCTGTTTTAATGGGTTCAAGCCCAGTTGCAAGAACACATTTTTTGTTTTTGTTTTTGTCTTTTTGCATCATGAATTCATAATATATGCTAGCATAAAAGCAAAATCTCTGCCAGTAGAGCGATTTCAGGGCCTTCTAGTTTGGCAAGTTTTAAACAGACAGTTTTTATCAGAGTTATGAATGTTATTAAATGTTCTTCTCAAATGACAAGAGTTGATTTATAATGACCCGTTACGTAAAAAGGAATCATCTTGGAATTCTGTACATCAATTTAGATGAAAACATAACGATAGTGCAGGTCAGTTTTAGTTGATAATTCAAAAGTGATTTTATAACAAGGTACAATGACCACTTTTCGTACAGAAAATGTCATTATAAGCGAAAAGTGTCAACCCTGCTTAGACTGCACAATTCTGACCAGGGTTGACACTTTTCGCAGTTTCCAGAGGCATACTGGCACTGTTTTTCCAAAATTGTAATCTTTTAACTCATTACCAAACAACAAAATTTTCAATATGTCCAAATTGAAAGCATTTGCAGACGACAAAAGTAAAGTGACTGAAAAATTGAAATTTATTTTGTGAAGGGTAGAAAACTGTTGGTTACCAGCATTTTCTCCTTTTTCCACAATGTTTTCTAAAGACTTCTTTCTCAGGGGCGTCTAAAATAGGCTCTCTCTCTCTCTCTCTCTCTCTCTCTCTCTCTCTCTCTCTCTCTCTCTCTCTCTCTCTCTCTCTCTCTCTCTCTCTCTCTCTCTCTCTCTCTCTCTCTCTCTCTCTGGGGGCGAGGCTGGGGAGGGGATGGGGCGGGGCCATGGGAGAGGATGGGGCAGGGCTGGGGCCATTGGTCAAATGTAAAGGAACACCACTTTTGTGGAGCTCAACTTTATGCCAAGTATAAGGCTTAAAGGTATGCAAAATGTGCAACTTTTATTCACAATTTACAACACGACCCTACGGTTTGTTCATTTTGAAAATGAAACAGAGGTTTGTCGACACCTCAACAGTTATTCAAGAATAATAAATGTTTTACTTTATTTCAGCTCGTCTTTATCTACTCTACTAAATTGATTGAATTAAACAATTACATAGAAAGAAGTTATATACGCCCGTCTCTCTTTGATACCAAACAAATACTTAAATTCTGTTTTAAAATTAATACAAAAAAATTCACCCAACAACTATATATAGAATCAAAACACTAAGTCCTGGAAGCCCGTAATGGCGTATTGATAGACGTAGCCCGGGGATACTAACTGTTGAAACTAATAGATCAAAAGAAGTGAACATTACCCGATATCGATGAAAAAAAAATCTGGTTGAAGTTGCTCCCGTTTTCTTCGTATTTCTTCTTGTAAAAATGAACACTTAATTAACAAGAATTGTCATGCAATAATACTGACTTTGACAGACACGCGATCATTGTGGAGAAAAGAAAAATTGTTTGTAGGAAAAAGGCATTTGAAACGTAAGGAATGAGGGTTATCACGATGTTTGCACAAGCCATGTTTTAAAGGCACTGGTCGTGCCCCTGTCCTAAGCAGTGGCTCTCTTTCTTTTTCATATCCTCTCTCTCCTTTATTTTCTTTGTTTCTCTCTCTCTCTCTCTCTCTCTCTCTCTCTCTATTTTCTTTCTTTCTCTCTTTCTCTTACATTTCCCCCCTCGCTCCCTCCCTCTTCATCAGTCTTTCATGTCCGACAAAGTCTGAACTTCGAAAAGGTATTGAAAAGCAGAAATATGTGCACTGGCCACCTTAGTACAGCTGAAATTATGTACAAAACAGTCATTAACACGACAAAACCAAGAACAAAATGATATAAGATCAAACCTTTACCATACAATCCCAAGTTTTTCATGCCCTATAGAAAAAAAAAATGGAAAATTTTGTGGGAAAATGGCAAAATGCTGTTAACCAGGCTCTAAATTCACCAATCATTCTTAAAAACATTCTTGGTCTTATTCTCCTGAATTTTCTAAATTTAAAAGTAAGACAAATTCTGATTGGCTAAACCAAATGGTGCTGGTGTACTGGTGTAAGAAACTCCAGGAAAGCACTCTTTGCAGTTCTTCCCTACATCTCATTTTGCATTCCGATATTTTTCAGTCTCTTTAGATTATTCGTCTGTATTTATGGCAGTCCGGATTTGGGTCTCTTTTGCTGACAATCCGTCACTTGGTGTGCCCTAAAACAGTGTGTCGTTTGTTCAGGCTTTCAGACAGTTTCTCCTTGAGTCTGTCTTTTTGTCCCTTTTTATGACAAAACTAAAGAAACAAATAACATAGGAAGAAAGAAAGAAATTGAAAAGCGGGGCTTTCTTTTGAGTAGCAATTTGTCTCGGAGATCTCAAGTGGACATTTCCAAGAATAACATGAAACCTTGGTCACTATCGTTTCCGCCCTCGTCTGCAATGTCTAGCTACTTTTCCGCTAGAGTGTCTTTTCGTCCGTCTATCTGTTTGACTTCTAGTTCGGTTGTCTGTCTGTATGTATGTCTACGAAAATGTATTTGAAAAAAGAATTATCTTTAACCCTTTACAAAACGACAAAATTTTATACTGGTTCAAATTGAAAGCAATTGCAGACAACAAAATAAAGGTAACTCAAAAATTGAAATTCGTTTCCAGCAGGCTAGTAAACATTTTGGGAAAAGGAGAAAATGCTGGTAGTCCAGTGGCCGCTTTCGTTCGTATGGCGTTTAACGTCATTTTCAACATTGTCTCAGCTATATTGCGACAGCCAGTGCACCAATGTATGGTTTTCTCGAGTTTCTATTACTAGTGTTCGGCGCAAGTCTTTATTAGCTACTGGCTGCTTTTGCATGTAATCCTCTTTGATCAACAACGATTTTGGGCGAGAAAGGAATAAATCCTGTCGCAATGATTATCATCAATTCTCGGAAAGGAAAAGGCGGAGCTGCAATTTTGAAGAGCTCCTAACCCTTTACCGCACAATCCTTACGTTTAACGCACTGCAAGAAAATGTCTGGTAACCAACATTTTCTTCTTTTTCCAGATTGCTTTCTTGCCTCCCCAAACAAAATTTGAATTAAGCAGTCACTTTTATTTCCTCGTCAGCAAACGCTTTCGATTTGGACTATTTAAAAAAGAAATTCGTATGGTAAATATACTAATATATCTTCCTGGAAAAATGAGCTGGAACACCTACATTTGTTTGTTTGTATTGGAGTTTAACGTTACTTTAACAGCTTAGGTCATATCAAAGTGTCAAATGCACACATTCATTGTGTTTCCTGGCTTTTTTTATACAGGTAATGAGAGAGAGAGAGAGAGAGAGAGACGGACAGAGAACGAGAGAGACGGACAGAGAGAGAGACATACAGAATATGAGAGACAGACGGACAGAGAGAGAGACATACAGAGAATGAGAGAGAACAGAGAGAGAGAGACGGACAGAGAATGAAAGAGAGAGACACAGAGAGAGACAGACAGAGAATGAGAGAGAGAGGCCGACAGAGAATGAGAGAGAGAGAGATAGGGACAGAGAAAGAGAGAGAGAGGGGGAGAAATCTAGAACCACAGCTAGGGGCAGGGCTTTTAAAAAATTCGTTTTAAAACATAGCGTAAAAAAGAAAAAATACTACTTCCTTACGTTTCAATTGCCTTTTTTTCTACAGACATTTTCCTTTTCCGACAATGAGTGCTTGTTTTTTTAAAGAAAGTACTATTACATGACAATTTTTGTTAATGAAGTGTTCTTTTACAAAAAGAAATATGAAGAAAGGAGCTACTGAAAGAAGTTTATTTTTCATCGATATCCGGTATGCACAGTGTTCAATTTTTTTTTTGTTTTGTTGTTTAAACCTTAACTAGACGACAAATTTTTAGCCCTTTTCAAATTGAAAACATCTGCAGGCGACAATTTTCATTCGGCTCAAAAGGTAGACTGTTTATAGATAAGATAGCAACCATGGGAAAAAGGAGAAAATGCTGCTTACTAGCATTTTCTCCTTTTCCCACAATGCTTTTAAAAAGCTTGCTTCTAAGGGTCGTCAAAAGTCGTCATTGTGTGGCAAAGGTTTAAACAGTCAGTACCCCCGGGCTACGTCTATCAACATACCAATACGGGTTTCCAGGGCTTAGCGTTTTAATGCTATATATAGTTGTTGGGTGAATTACCTTTTCGTTTTGATTTTGAAACACAATTTTAAGTATTTGTTTGGTTTCAAGGACAGACAGGCGTATTTAATTTCTTTCTATATAATCGTTTAATTCAATCAATTTACTAGAGTAGATAAAGAAAAGCTGATGTACAGTAAAACATTTATTATTCATGAATAACTGTTGATGTGTCGACAAACCTCTGTTTCATTTTCAAAATGAACAAACCGTAGGGTCGTCTAGTAAATTGTGAATAAAAGTTGCACATTTTGCATACCTGTAAGCCTTATACTTGGCATAAAGTTGAGCTCCACAAAAGTGGTGTTCCTTTCATTTGACCAATGGCCCCAGCCCCATCCCCATCCCCTCCCTTCCCTTCCCCAGTCTCCCCTCCCAGAGAGAGAGAGAGAGAGAGAGAGAGAGAGAGAGAGAGAGAGAGAGAGAGAGAGAGAGAGAGATTACCATACAATCCCTACTTTAGACGCTCCACAAAAGTGGTGTTCCTTTCATTTGACCAATGGCCCCCACCCCCTCCCCCTCCCGTGGCCCCTTAGAGAGAGAGAGAGACGTTGGAGTGAATTTCGTGAAGTTTTGTTTCCAATCTAATTTTATGAACACATCTTCCGCTGTTGGTAATGGATACTCTGCTGTATCAAATACAGGGTTAAACATGATTTTGAAATGGCCTTAAATTCTAACTGAATTGTCAGGTTCGAATACTCAGGCCTTTGCCAACTCTCAGAATTTGAGTAAAAGCCACTTCCCTCTCGCCTGAGAATTGGATAAGTTCTTCAAAATGGAGAAAAGTGGTCAGTATTTGACAGCCATTAGAAACAGTATATGAGCTGAGTAACACAAGGAAATAATTTTCTATTAAATAGAAAACCATGTCAATACATGAAATTATATAAAACGTTCTATCAATTCGATCAATATCCTTATTAATATTCCGATAAAAAACTATGTAAATCTTTGCAGAACAGCAAAGTTATAGACCAGTCCAAATTAAAAGCATTTGCAGATGACAAATAAAATTGGGCACAAATGACAGTATCCTACTCTGTGAAAGAAGCCCTAGAAAACATTGTGAGAAAAGGAGAATTAACAAATTTGGAATTTTCAGTCACTTTTACTTTGTCGTCTGCAAATGCACTCAATTTGAATTTATAAGCCTAAAATATTGTCGTTTGGTAATGAGTTAACCCTTTACCTGTTATGCCATTTTGAGACTTTTCCATTTCAGCAGCAAATAAAGATATGATGTCAAAAATATGGACAAATGAGAATACAAATATCTGATTGAATGGAAAACATTGTGGGAAAAGGAGAAATTGCTCGTAACGAGCAATTTCTCCTTTTCTCACAATGTTTTCAAAAGCTGTCTGTTGTTGATGCGTCAAAATGAGTATCTATGGAGTAAAGGGTTAAGGCATTACCTATATTTGTTTGCTGCAATTGCTTTCACTTTGACAATAAGACATTACCTTACCTGGTAAATAGAATTTTTTTCAGCAAAAAATTCTGTCCAGGATGAGTGAATTAATTGTGTTTGGAAGATTAGCCCTTTACTGCACAATAATGGCTTAACAAGTTGAAAGAGAAAGCTTTTGAAAACATTGTGGGAAACGGAGAAAATGCTGGTTACCAGCATTTTCTCCTTCCCACAGTTTTCCATCCTATCAAAGAAGAATCATTTGATATGAGCCACACTGAAAATATCATCTGCAAATGCTGTCAATTCAAAAACAAAAAGGACATAATGTGTTGGTATTTTTTTTTAGTTCCGAGTATATATTTTTCAGTCCAGAGGAAAAAAATAAACCTACAGAATAAAGGATGTAAATAATGTTAAAAAGTAATGAAAATATTTTGTCGAAGGGAAAAACGCTTACTACCAGATTTTTCTCACATTGCAACAATGTTTCAACTTTCTCATGGTAAGAAAAACCTTTTTTTTTTTTCAAAACCAAAATTTTGACTTTGATATACTTGTGAAATTTGGCCACTCTCCCTCATTTTAATTTTCAGACAACAAAGTTTGATGTTGATTCAGAAGGCGAATTTTGGACATTCTTTAATTTCTCTTCTCCTGTTATTCCATAGGCTGTGATTTTCTGCAGATCTTTTTATGGCCTTTTTGGAGATATCTTGCTTACATAACCTGACCTTTACAGCTATGACACATGGCGTTCTTGTAAAAACAATTCTGACTGTCACAACTAGCTTTACCACCCTATACCACTTAGTGACCACTATATCATGGGTCCTTTGTTTCTGATGCTTCAGTCTCTACCAATTTCATAATTACAGCCACATCAACTGCCTGTTTCAAAGTCAACTCTTCTTCTAACAATAACGTTCTCTGAATAATGTTCAATGCTCTGTAACACGCTGACAAAAAAAAAAAACACTCAACATATCTAAAATTGTCCCAAACTCACATGATTCACTCAGCAACATTGATTCTACCAACTTCTGGTTTACAGTTTCATTTTCACTTCGCATCTTACAATGAAAGGTAAATCGTTCTGCCATGATGAGAGTTTCGGTTTGCAGGTTATTTTAGATATTAATGGGTCGAAAGTCTTACCATTACCCTAAGCTTTTGAGGTATAACAAAGTTACAGAGCAGGCTTAAGACATACTCTGTGATGATTGAATATACAGTGTCTGCAATGTAGATGCATTCTTGCAAATACCCGTCTTGAAACGGTTTGTAGTTTGGTTTATTTTTTTCCTCTGGACTGAAAAATATATACTCGGAACTAAAAAAATACCAACACATTATGTCCTCTTTGTTTTTGCGAGAAAGCAGCCAGTGGCTTGGTAGGAACGTCGTGAGTAGTCCAGGCAAAGAAATGGATAGATAGAATGACAGACGTGATGTGATGTTTGAAATATTGTTGAAAACAGTTTTAAATACGACTTGAACATGGATATATCTTTACCATTTGTCTTCTTGGTAGCTTTAATAGAGGTACTCGTATAATAGGGCTGACAGACGGCCTTTACGTGGGTGACTTCCTTTTCGAAAAAAAGAAATGTTTTACATGTAGTCATTCTTATACCTTGAATCACACTTCAAGGATGTTTTCAACGTCATATACTGGGAATCTGGTTCGAGGTTACTTACTGTGTCATCGTTGATTAACTGAAGTAATGTTACAATGGCATAAAGCGATTTAGAGAGATTAAACTCGGGTATACGTTCAGTCACAGCGAATTTACTGACACTACTTGTGTGTATAAAATATGAATATACAACAAATGACTTCTTAGTATCTTAAAAGATTTATTTGAAGTCGAAAGTTTTATAATAAAATTGAAAGAAGATAAAAATTGAAAAAGACAAGAAACGACATACTGACCATTAGAATTCTAAATGCGTCTTTTTTTTTAGTGTAGCTCTTTGTAATAGCAGCAATTTGTTCTTTTTTTTCCACGAGAAAAAAAAAAACCACATGTCGCATTATATTCCGTATTTCTCCACAAAGCTACATTCCTAAAACAAAAAGAATTCAGATTTTGTCGTACATCTCTCCCCACAAATATTAGTGATATTCATCTAGAAAAAGACTGACATTAACGCTAGGAGCGCAGTTTGAATATTTTTATCGCATTAACAGTCAATTATTGTGATATCAATGGCAATATTCCATCACCATTTATACCCCTGGTTTAATTCTGGATTCAAAGATTATCCATTTGAATGGCCGAGACGGAACGTCTACGCCATTCAAATGGCTAATCTATGAATCAAAGATAACAACAACACCGAGATATGCTGATGGAGACTGGTATCATTGGCCACAATATCGCTTTTACAGGACACCAAAGATTGAAATCAGACTTCCAGTTTTGTGGCAACTACAATTGTGAGATTCGCTCCATGACTACACAATACTTTTTCTCTTGAAACACTGATACTGTTTACTCTTCTTTGAAACTGTTCAGAATTCATAACCAAGCTTGTTAGGTACCCTAACACGGACCAAGACGGACGCTATTTCTTGTTATCCCAGCATTTGGTTTGTAGACAGTTACCGACGATGGTCCTCCGCACTCTGATGCCTGGGTCCCTTTATTAGTTCGGCCATTCAGCAAATAATAATAATAGAAGTTGCATAATTCATAAACATGTAGCCTTATACAGAGTTGAGTTTTCTTTTTTAAGAAGTTAAGCTGCTTTTGCGGCAAAAATGCATTACAACACTTATCAGCCTCTTACTCTTTACCACACAATCCCGACTTTTAACGACCCTGAGAAAGAAGCCTTTTGAAAACCCTGTAGGAAATGGAGGAAATGCTGGTAACCTGCCTTTTCTCCTTTGCCCACAATGTTTTATTCTCTTCCCAAAACAAATTTCAAGTTTTCAGCCACTTTTATCTTGTCGTCTGCAAATGCTTACAATTTGGACCAGTCTAAAATTTTGTCGTTTGGAAAAGAGTTAAAGTCCCAATAGCTGCCGAAGATAAACAAGTATGATATTAAGATAGATTCACATGTAAATCATACCATTTCAAAGTATGGGAATTTTGGTGAAAATGACATTGGTTTTGTAAAGCTGATCTAGGTGTTAATCGCTGCTAGGAAAACGAATTTCAAAATCATGTGGAAATTAAAAGAGAGAACTGGCAAATTTTAACCTGGTTTTGAAACTCATTTTTCTGTCAGCTACTAGCACTTGAACCAAACAACAATAGAATGTCATTTTCACAATAATTTATTTTTAATGGTATGCTACTTTAAAATGATATTATTTAAATTCAAGTGCATTGCAACATCTGTATTGTTTAAGTTTGGAAACTAATGGGTCTTTAATGCAGAGCACAGTAAATATTACAGTGACATTATCTCGAATGCTCTTTTGTCATCTAATAAAGTTTAAAAGTCATTACTACTCTGGCTGTAAATTTGTTCCTTTTCCCTTTCCAACAATACTCTCAAGCTATTAGTTGTGGGTTTCGTATGAACTGAACAAATCTCTCCTTCCCTCCTTCCCTCTTTCCTCTCTCTCTCTCTCTCTTTCTCTCTCTCTCTCTCTCACACACACACTGTTTTAAGCTTAAAAGTACAGCAACAAAGCAACAAAGTAAGAAACTTCAAAACCTGCATTCGATAGCCTTGAAGCATAGCCATGATTACTGTTTTCAACCTCCCTGTGTTTAGTTACCTTTTATAGGTAAGGGAACGTCCACATAAAGAAAGCTTTGTATAGAACATGCGAGCAAACATGGTGCTGTTCAGGCAATAGTTGGCTTGCAACACGCAAAAAGGGGCATTCAGACATTCGCGTAAAGCCTCTTCTCGGATCAGCCTGTACAGTCTGTGCAGGCTAATCCGAAATGACCCTTTCAGTGTTTACGTAATTTTCTGTATTGCACAAGTCTGCTGTAGCACAAAATCTAATGTGGTCGTAAATTGCCGTCTCGGATCAGCCTGCGCGAACTGCGCAGGCTGATCCGAGACGACATTTTACGCAGATGTCTGAATGCCCCTTTTCGCGTTTTGCAAGTCACATACTATCTATTTTGCATTTATCGAAACATTTTCAGGTCCTGAACTACCATGCCACTTTAACGGTAAGATTGTTTGAGGTATTTTGAGGTACAAGTGCGGCAACAGAAGATCAGTCGAAATCATTGGTTTAACCTATCAATTGTTCATGTTCTATTGTCACAAGCGTAGTAATTTACTGTTCTTTTGATTGCTAGGTTGACAGATTTATACACAGATAAGTACAAAAACCAGTCAAAGACAATATACCGGAAAATACACAAAAGTGGGCAACATTTGCCATAACTTTGTGCAGTGCCCTATCAAGACAAAGAGTTTTTAACAATGTAAATTTATGTGTAATTCTTATACCCAAACGATTTACAATAGTTTAATTTCATTTTAGTCATGAAATGTGGCATCAGCTATTCTCCGTAAATCCAGGTTTGAAACATTGCTTAATAACCCTCACTCATCGCGATCAATATCGTGAAAGAAACGAGCTGCTTCTTGAGTTTGCTATGATGTAAATTCGTATTTCGTCGGTTTACTTCTAAAACCTCGTAACTACAGCTTGAAACAAGCTGTAGTTACGAAGTTTTTGAAGTAAACCGATGGTTAGCGGTTCGAAAACTTAAGTTACCAGTTCGGTTCATCTAGACAGATTGTGAACAACTTGACATGTCTAGGTGCTTTAACGAATGATGCCGATGAATATACAATGTACGAAATGTGAAGCTTCATCTTTGACCCACACTGCTCGATATTTTGTGAGATAAATTGGGCATAAAGAAGTTGAAATGTTAATTGTTGCCACATTTCTATCGCCTAATAATGCCTAATCTACTTCTTTAGCAAGACCCCAGACCAACTGCTTTGCTCTTTTCACGTAAATACAACCAAATGTTCTCGAAGGCGTTTTGTAAAACCCTCAGAATTAATACTAGAAGACAAATACAATAGTTCTCATTAGCTAATTGATAGTCATCCTCGTTTGCTGACGCATTAAGAAAACACACGGCAGCTTCCTCAAACAACATCAGCTCCATCATAGCGTACCCGAGCAAGGAATGCAATAAGGGTACATCGTAGTCATTGACTTCTTCCATTAAGCCGATCAAATTATCGTCTGCTTCTTGAGTTTGGTGAAGTGCTTTATGACAAAGGATTAGAATGTATCGAGCGAGACACGTGGAAGGGAGACAAATCTCTTCTTGTGTGTCAACTTCGTCTTGCAATAAGTCGGGAAGAGTTACTTTCTCTAGTCCTCCATATACGATATCGGTTGCCACTCTGTCGTTATAAACGGCATTATTCAGATGAAATATAGCATCTTGATATCTGCAGTGGCTATACAAGAAATTGCCATATTTAACACTCACTTCTGTGTTCATTTCAAGTTTCATGGCGTTTTGGAAATAGTTATCTGCAGCAGCTGTCATTTTCTGGTCTTCTTTGGGATCTTCAGCAATACAAGCCTTTACATAACACATGGCAGCTAAGTTACCGAGGGTTGTACACATTTCAGGTCCAAGTTCACCATTATGAATCTCTCTAAAGACTTCTAAACATTCTTTGTATGCTTCTATTGCTTTATTCACATCACCGGATACTGAGTGCATATAGCCTAACTGATTTAGTGTGTTGATCAAATCTTCCTTTATATCCTCACCCATTACTTCTTGCATATCGTGAGCTTGCTCCAAATAATGAACCGCATTCTGATACTGTTGCATACTTAAATGGGCTTCGGCAGACTTACTCACTAGGTGATTGTGAATTGTCATTTCATCTGAAGCGCAATTCGGATCGAAAACTTCATCGAAGGATATTTGACTCTCGCACTCACCATATTCAAGCGCTTCGTTGTAAAACTGGAGCGCGGTTTTATAGTCATATTGGGCAAAGTAAGAATCACCAAGAATTTGGAGGACTCTCATGAATTGACGTCGCTCACGACATTTTGAAGATTTCATCAAACTTCGGGCTATCGTTAGATATTTCATCGCCTTCCCTTGAAGATTTAGAATATTGTAGGAGTTGCCCATTACGTATAATGTCTGACAAACCAGCCAAAACTTTTGTTTATCAAGTCGCGACATTTCCTCCCCAAAAATCTCACAGTATGTTTCATAACCTTGGTAACACATAGAAACACATTTATGATAGTTCTTCATTTTGTAATAAGTTATTCCAGACAGAGACTGTAACATTCCGTTTAAAAACGTGCGTTTGAAGCCGTATGCACATCTAACCATGTGTAACGCCATTTCGAAAACAGATGCAGCTCTAGGATACACATGTAACATGAAGGTTGACACACCAAGCATACAAAGTACATGGGCATTCTCCATTAAAGAGTCCTTCCCAAACATATTGTTGGCCCGAAACATAGACAGAGATTTCTCGTAACATTCCAATGCTTTGTCGTAATCGTTTTGCATGAAGTAACAATCACCAAGCCTCATTACAGCCTTCGCAAACATGTCTACTTGCTTTTCGTCAGCTTCATAACGATCTAACAACGCGATAGCTTCTGTATAACACATGACGGCTTCTTCAACGTTCCTGTCTTCATTGTTAGAACCTAAAGATGACGTCATCTGAGAAAGCTGGGACGCACTTCCTGCACTTGACGTTGACGCAGTTTGAGAATCTCCTGCGTCCTTCTCGAAAAAGTCGCAAATGGCAATGATCACGTCATTGAATACCGAATCTTCGTGATTTTTGCCGACAATATAACCGTTTCCAAGTTCAATTAAAGCAATCGCTATTTCGAAATTAGCTTCTTCCTCCTGTAGGTCACGATAAGTATGCAGAGCCTTGTTAAGTAGAACTAAGCCGGACGAAGATTTTCCTTGCTTCGATTTGACTGTTCCAAGATTTTTCATTATTCGTGCACTAAATCGTAGCATCCCGGCTGTTCCATCTTGAATGTGATCAATGATATCTAGAATCTTTTCGTATACCGCTTCAGCCTTTCGATATTCTTCTTCGTGTACTAGTTTATCGGCCAGATGACAGAATAAACGTGCTAGAGTTAGGCTTATACTGTGCTCATGCAGAGGAGAAATGATCTCCTTCGCCTCTACGATCTTCTGTTTTGACTTTTCAGTTTTCTCGTGTTGAAAGATGTCACGAGATTCTTTTGTCATTTTCTGCATCTCACGCTGGCGCCCTTCGCTCTTTTCCCCATCTACCGCCACCTGGACAACACTTTCGAAATTGCAATTCCGTCTTTGATTAATGAAGAAATCCCAACCTTCCTTTTCAGTATCACTCGTTACAATTTCATATTCGAAAGTGTAATCGTTTTCAGGAGAAACTTCTTGGTCCGTCACCTCTACAGTGACTTCATCAATGCCTTGTAAGTCGCTGTTGTCCCAATCTAGACTGCCATTTGAACCTTCGCTAAGAATACTTTCAGTGTCATCCTCGGTCTTATTAGAATTAGATTTTAGTATTTTCTCAGTGACACATCTCGAGTCTTTGTTAACAAGTCTATCCTTACAGTAGTGTTGAAATTTAGCTAGCCAATCTACAGTTACATTAGAGTCGTCTGCGCTAACTTTCGTCAGACCTTTGTCGGTCACTCTATAGCTCATACCTGGCATGACTAGATACTGGGGCATTGTGGAACTCAGCGGAAACAGAGAGGTCTTTCGGTTTTGGTTCACCGGAGTATTTGGCAGGGAAAAAGACTGAAACGGGTCAAACGTATTTGCGTCGTGCTTAAGACAGTTGTACAGTGCCCTATTGAAAGCATCCTCCAGTGGCCTACATTTAAGTTCTGCGGACTGTTTGTGTTCCTGGTACCAGTCGTTCAGCTCGTTATCAAGCTGGTTTTCGAGCTCAGAGTCGCAATATTCCACAGTGTATTGTAGTAGAGCTATAGCATGCATACATAGCCACTGCCATTCCAGAGGGTTTGAACGGCACATTCGACTCTGTCGAATACAGATATCAGCTAGACCTGTCAACGTTTCCACAAGTAAACGTCCATTATGGTCTGGTTTGTCCTGAAGAGAGAGAACAATGACCATCTTTAAAAAAGAGCCTAATAGAGAATTTCAGGATCTACAAACGCCTGAGGAGGAGTACACCCTTCCCCTCCCCGCCCTAACCCTACTCCCATCCCCCCACCCCCGCGCATATATTTTTCCTATAAACATCTCTGACAGCATCTAACTAAAGTAGTCTTCGACATACTTGTGGCAGATAACAAATGCGCATACGTTTTCAACCACATAGTACTTGGCATGGCTGTATGTCATGTATTAAATCTATACCCCCTTATTCGATAATGATCTGGTAGGGAAGAGCAATATTATACAAGAGCTACACGTTTATGAATTGAACAAACGTAAAAACTTGTTCACGTAGTTAATCTGAGTACCCAGACGAAAATTACAAATATGCAGCCTTTCCAGTAGCTTAGTGAAAAATAACTGTTTTGCAATTAATCATTTATCTGATGCAGTCGAAGAAATATGGGAGAAATCATACTGCATGTGATAAAAAACACAAGAAATTTAAACCAAATGGATGGCAATATATCTCTTATAGAAAGTTTACTCTTCAGATATTTTTAACGGTGATCATCTATAACGGAGACTCGAATGGAGAGAGAGAGAAAGAGAGAGAGAGAGAGAGAGAGAGGCACGGACTGACGTACGAACAGACAGACAAATTTTGAGATTACTAAATCAGCAAATGTACACTCGACTAAACACTTATTGTTAAAATGTAAAGCATGGGTAATATTATATCTAGAGCGAAACATTTTTCGTCAAGAAACAATGATATGAAAATACGCTGCTGAAAAACTCTTGCTAAACAAAGTTTTGGCTAATGCCAAGTCCTAAAGGACTTAAAGAAAATAGCTGATCCAATTGTATACTTCGTTTTGTTTACCTGCAATTCATTATACAGCTTCAGGAAAGTTGTTTCAGCATCCTCAAATCTAGAAGAATTTAACAAATCTTTCGCTGACAACAAAAGTTCAAACATCTCAGAAGCAGAGGAACTGTCCGTGTCTTCGCTTTCGTCCACTTCATCACGTGACTCTTCTTTTTGCATCTGAAAAACAGAAAAGAATGACATTCGTTATCCCGTAAATTAAATCAAGTTGCAATCTGTACATAGTGTAGCTATAGGAGCTTTTATTCGGTTCTTTGAAACTTGACTTTTCTCAATGTTTTAACCTTATTGCGTAAGGAAAGATAGTAAATCATAGACTGAAATTATACCGATCACTTGCAAAACAGGCTTCTGAATACCAAATTACAATCAACAATATCAAAGCTTCCATTTAGATTCATTTTTGGCAACAGAATGATCAAATTTTGAACCTACTATTAGTGTTCATCTACATTGTTATCTGGTGTTTTTATGTATAGCTATATAACATTGATATCTGGTGTTTTTATGTATAGCTATATAATATTGATATCTGGTGTTTTTATGTATAGCTATAGTTATATCTATTTACGTCAAAATATCGTTAAGAAGATTGAAGCAACGATTAACTCATTACCAAACGACAATTTTTTTTGGCTTGTCTAAATCGAAAGCATTTGCAGACGACAAAATAAAAGTGACTGAAAATTTGAAATTGTTTTGTGAAGAGTACACAACATTGCGGGAAAGGGAGAAAATGGTGGTTATCAGCATTTCCTCCTTTTCCCACAATGTTTTCTAAAGCCTTTTTTCTCAAGGTCGTCAAAAGCAGGGACTGTGTAGTAATGGGTTAAAACGAGTGACGAAAACCTCTTGTGGAAGATTGTGATTCAACGGTGTTTTCAAGGGGATATTTTTGTTTTAGAAATCGATAAAAAATGTAGACAGAATTCAGATGGAATCAGTTTAAGACACTGAACACTCGTATGGCTTTGAAAAAAGACTGGGGTTATTTTTCTGAAACCGTTTCTTTAGGCGAATTTTGTGCATTTTTTGACAGAGCAAACGAGTGAGCGCGTGAGATAATTTAATTCGAGAGAGAAATAAAGAGACAAACAAAAGTTCAGCGGATTACTAACAAGTGAACTGCCCCATAGTAAATTTTTTAAAAAAGCTATTCTCCTTTCTAACTCATATAAATAAAAAGAGCCACTCTCCATTCTAATTGATTAGGTCAACATGCTGTTGCAAACAAATCACAAGATAAAATATTCTCATCCTTCACATTTAAAGTCATCAGAAGGTTGCAGAGACAAGTAATGCGAATAACTAAGAATTTACCAATCAGGGAAGACTTTACAGGGCTTACAAAAATATTGATGGCGGGACAGATTTGTCTTTAAACACTTTACTACACAATCCTAAGTTTAAACGACATGAGGAAGAAGCCATTTATTTATTTCGCCACACTGTTTCCTATCTAATCAAAGACAGAAGCCGTCATTTGATTCTCACTCAGGGTGTTTTCTGCAAATGCTTTCAATTTCGTCAAGTTCATTATTCTAATGTTTGGTAAATAGTTCAATCAAATTGAAAGATAACTCAATGCGGCTAAGTTCTGATTTAATAGACTTTTTGATACGTTCTTCATTGTCGCACATTGAAGATGTCCATAGCTAATGAAACATTTATTAGATTGTAATGCTCGCCATGAAAAAATATTTCGGCGGCACGGAATTTGATCAAATTCATCAAGACTGTCTATTGCAATAGACGGGTTTTATTCCGGATTGACCCCTCTCATTGTCGTATTCCCTCTAGACGCTAGATCATTATTTATTCTGCTCACTTCATGTTCATTCTTATCTCAAATGAGAGATGTTGTCGATAAATTTAACAGTTACTTTTCTTTTAATGCCTATAGACCATGAGATATACATGTATATGGAGTGCAACACATGAAAAGGTGCATTCGGACATTTGCGTAAAGTGTCGTCCCGGATTAGCCTGCGCAGTCCGCGCAGGCTAATCCGAGACGGCACTTTACGACTACAGTAGATTTTGTGCTACAGTAGACTTGCGTTAAACAGAAAATCACATAAAATCGGAAAATGTCGTTTCGGATTAGGCTGTGAAGACTGCACATGCTGATCAGAGACGACACTTTACGCAAATGTCCGAATGACCTTTTTCGCGTGTTGCACTCCAATTATAATAATGGTCGCCAGCTGATCATTTAACGTAAATTATGTATTATTATTTTACATTTCTTTTTCAAAGTTAAGGTTTGTAAGGAAACAAACAAGTGCACACCATGCTGTGTGAACACGACCCGACTAATCTAGGGAGAAAAATGTCTAATCAATTTAGAGCGCCCCGTAATTTGATTGATATAATTATTCTAGACATTTATCAATGCTAGACAAACTATCGTCCGCAATTCGAATAAATTCTGTTATAAATGATAACAACTAATCTGTTTAAAATGTTTTTAACTCATTACCAAACGACAAAATTTAAGGTTTGTCCAATCGAAAGCATTTGCAGACGACAAAATAAAAGTGACTGAAAGTATGACTTTTTTTTGTGAAGGATAGAAAACATTGTGGGAAAAGGAGAAAATGCTGGTTACCAGCATTTTCTCCTTTTCTCACAATGTTTTCTAAAGGCTTCTTTCTCAGGATCGTCAATAGAAGGAATTGTGTGGTAATGGGTTAAGTGAAAAAAATTTAGAAAAGTAATAGAGATTCATCTAAGATGACCATTACTTTTATTTTCTTCGACCTGTACGAAATTTTTCAAACGTGTGATTGGACCTATCACAATTTTGTATTGACTTTTCATAGAATGCTTTAATAGTCTTGTAAGAGATTCACAAATTCACGCCAGAAAACATATTCCTGGAGCTTCAAATTCCACGAAAAACATCAGACCACGTAAAACGTGTGCTTATCAGTACTTTCAGTCTTTTAATCTTATTTATGCCATTCCTTATTCGCGGCTGTTTCTTACTAAACCAAAATTTTCCTTATTTGACAAATAACTCTTTAGGCAATGATTTCTTTTCGAACGGAAAGACCATCGGAGTTTTCAGTCCTTTGATTTTCTCCCGTCCTCTTAATCCCGTCCCCGTTTCTCCCATCTCCAACCAGAACTGTCACAAAGCGGACATATACATGTACCCCCACCAGTACCTTGTCACTGGATAAGCACCATCAGAGAAAGGAAATGATTTTCCCCAAAAAAAATGAATCACGGGCAACACTTGTATAAAGTTTTAGGGTTCTCGGTTAAACAGCTATTGAGTTAGAGCACGGAAACGAAAGTCTACAGGCGGACGAACGTACGGACACACACGGTGAAACCGTTGTACTACGCTCTGACTTCCTATATTGGATATACTAAGAAAAAAAATCTTTCGCAGTACAAGAAAAGTGCTTTCTTCCGCAGTGACCATACGCAGCCAACTAGAGGCGTTATCACAAGTTACTCCAAATTCAAAATCTGATTACAGTCAAAACCAGTGTCTCAGCTAATCAGACCAACACACTTGAACTTTCAGAATTTAGGGAAAAAAGTCATAAATGAATAGTATCGTAAAGAACACTCACAAGTTACAGTTGTACATGAAAAACTGTTACATGCACTTTAAAATTCAAACGAACAAAGTGACTCAAGACTGACTCATACAGCCTTTTGAGTGTGATATCGAAATTTAGAGTGACTCAACACAGCTCGATACAAATTATCAATTCATAAATGCATGATGTCATCTCTGAGTATTCAAATAAAAAAACTTATTAAATCATTCAGATTGCGGCCAAAGAACGACTGATCTACAAGCTTCGTGTAACCAAGAACTGCCCAAATCGCCAACTCTGTTTTTACGGAAAAAATCACTTTGGACAAAAGTCGAAATGATTAACCCTTTCCCAAATGACAAACTTTTGGACTAGAACAAGTTAAAAGCATTCACAGATGACAATTCAACTCTTGCTGAAAAGATATTTTCTGTCTATGATAAGGTAGAAAACATTGTGGGAAAAGGAGAAAATGCTGGTTACCAGCATTTTCTCCTTTTCCCACAATGTTTTCAAAAGGCTACTATTCCAGACCCGTAAAAACCAGGGATTGTTTGGGAAAGGGTTTAATATGGGTTGGTATTTAACTCTTTACCACACGAGAAAATTTTAGACTGGTCCAAATTGAAAGCATTTGCAGACGACAAAATAAAGGTGACTGAAAAATTGAAATTTGTTCTGGGAAGGGTAGAAAACACTGTGGAAAAAGTAGAAAATGCTGTTTACCAGCATTTTCTCCTTTTCCCACAGTGTTTTCAAAAGGCTTCTTTCTCAGGGGCGTCAAAAGTAGGGATTGTATGGTAATGGCTTAAAGGGTAGTCAGGTTGTGCGAAAAGGAGAATATGTTAGCTACAAGCATTTTCTCCTTTCCCCACGTTTGCAAAAGACTTGTGTGTAAGGGTTATTAGAACACAAGATTGTTTGATAAGGGGATAAATAAAACTGAATACATTAAACCTAGTTCCTAGGGCAACTAAGTTCCATGGCTCTCTATACCTATCCCCTATTGCCTTGACAACCAAAACCACATCAGTAACAAAATCTAAACCTTCGTCTTAATAGAAAAAGGCTTCATCACTACTAAGCTTTATTCATGAATTGACTTAAGAAACTATTATCTCAGACGTAGAAACTGTCAATAATGAATGATATCATTCAGCTTCACCATTTGCTTTTACCATTTGAATGTACATTTCACTTTCATGTCTTTTCGACTTTTTATCTTTCCTTAGCAAAGCTTCTATGTTTAAAAGCGCCCCGGAAAAGTTTTGTATGAGGCGATGTATTTATTAACCCATTACCACACAATCCCTACTTTTGACGCCCATGAGAAAGAAGCCTTTAGAAAACATTGTGGAAAAAGGAGAAAATGCTGGTAACCAGTATTTTCTCCTTTTTCCACAATGTTTTCTACCCTTTCCAAATCAAATTTCGATTCTTCAGTCACATTTATTTTGTCGTCTGCAAATGCTCTCAGTTTGAACCAGTCTAAAGTTTTGTCGTGTGGTAAAGAATTAAGGTCAAAACGTCTGTAAATTCTCCCCCGAGGACAAGGAAGAATAACGAACCCAGCCGAGTATAGTCAATTTTCCCAGCCTTGACGATACAAAAACATTCGTAAATTGAATTCTGGTTATTTATTTGTCTTTCCCTAACACCTACAAATACCTACATAGGGTAACAGAGAATAAACATAAGCCCATGGAAGTAGTATGTACGACTGCAGTATGTACGACTGTGGTTGCTTTTTTCTGGACACTGTACTCAAGACTAGGCTGTACTGAACGTGCAGTCTGATCTTTGACGTACACGTTACGTTATTGTATGAAATGTTTCACCGAAATAGTCTAAAATTTTCAATAAATATTTTTCCCGCTCGGAAAACGATCTTTATTTCATTTATCTACAGTTAACATAGAGAGAAACAAGACGTGTCACTGAGAAGTGATTGATGACCCCGAGAATAGTTATCTTTTCCTGTGAGCTGTATACATGAATATAGACAGACCACTTACAAACACTTTTGACGTTGCTTTGATCTTGAATATTTGCCTACGGTTAAAAAACAAGGGAAATATTCTAAAAAATGTGACAACATTATCCTGCTGCATCTCTGAATGCAATCAAAAATGGAGTTATTTGTTGTTACACTTTCATCCAAGCCGATATTGATAATCAGATTCTACAACCGCCAAAAACAGAGTATGCATGTTCGAAGTAAATAGGTGACAATTCCAAATCTGAGGACAAACTTTTGCCACAAATGAATGACTAGCCTGGAACCAACTAAGTATACTGCAACAGCTCTTGGCTGAAGATATGGAATGCAAAAAAACAGAATAGACGCAATTGTCATTCAATAGAACTGTTTCTGTGCAAGCTTTGACATACATTTACATGGATACTACAATGCTGATCCAATACGAATTTTAACAATTATACATGCATTCCTTCAAACAAGTCTTGGATTTAGATAGTTAAGCTGCTCTAGAAAATACGAAGACAAAAACTAATAAAATACAAAATACAGATATGTTTCAAGACGTTCAGCCAGGTTTATAACATGAATGTTTTGAAACGATAAACATGTATTTCACATATGCCAGTCCACTCAAAACCCAGTCTCAATGAATGTGTAACTTAACAAAAAATATCTGTTAAAAAAAAAACAACAAGCGGCGTAAAAGAAATTGGAATACAAATATTGAAACCCTTTTGTGGCTAAATACGAGGTAAATGATGAAAATTAACCAGCGAGAAATTGCCTCTTTTCCCTCACCGTTTTCCTTTTTGTTGAAAAGTAGTAATGTGTTGTTGGGAAACCATTATGGAATATTTTATATCCAGTTAGAAAAAAAAACATGAAATATCATCAAAAAAGATAGACGGCGTGAATTTGTCGGCAAAATGGCAGGGGCTTTCAGAATAAGCATGTCTACAAATCTTAGCAATCAGAAATTTCTACTCACTCATTTGCTATCAGTACCGAAAAGATTATTAAAACTCAGCACATTCAACTACGTACGCAGAAAAAAGGGTCATTTTGTATTACATTAATTTGTTATGGTATGAATCAAGGGCTCGGGGTATCGATCCGCGGTAGCAACACTTGTAAATAGTGTTTCATAAAATTTGCCGCCTCATCTGCCAGTAGGGGCCCGCCAAAAAAACATATCTATTTTTGACTAATCGAAAATTATTATCTATCCAGTCCTTGATCAGTACTAAGAAGTAGGTCAACAGCCAGTGCATTCAGATGAAACGGAAAAAATCAGTGCACGTGTGGATCCGTATTCACCAAGCATTCTTAAGAAAAATCTTTGTCGTATTCTTCATGATTATCTAACTGTGAAAGGAACAGAACTTCTGATTGGCTAAACCAAATGGTTTAGCCAATCAGAAGTTCTGTTAATTTCACAATGACGAAATTCTGAAGAAAAAGACTAAGAATATTCCTAAGAATGGTTGGTGAATACGGACTCGGACGGTGGTGTAAGACGCAAACTGGCCAAGACAAACTTTTACACCCAAATATCGCAACTACTTATAAATACGCACGTGGTCCATACATCAACATGTATCTGATCAACAACGATAAAAACAATAACAAATTTTCAACATGTAGCGAAAAATTACATGTGTTTCCGGTTCATGTGCACCATTTTTGCTTTTATCGCAAGTTTTCACTTGTAGCATAACGATATTGGCGAACCGAAGTACGATACATACCATGCCATGCTTTGTTTCCGGTTTCACCTTCGATTTGCCTGGTGACTGAGGGGTGGCAAGGCGGTTACATGCATGCAGAATTTTGTGTGTTGGGGACTCTTTTTGCGGACCCAATTTCGGGAAGACGTTGGACATCTTATATGCATTGTTGACGATGCCTGGAATCCCTGGAAGTAGATAAATAAACAGATAAATAAGTAGAGAGATGTAAATGTTCTTTTCTAACATAAAATGAACGACGCTCAGGTGAAATGGCTTTATTGTGTTTCTGTGATGCATTCAACCAAGCAAGTAATCACATTGTTATGGATCCATAAAATCCATTTTGTCTGACAATCGACTGAATCAGGAGGTAGACTGGTCCTTTGATATGCAGGAAACTGAAAAAAAATCGACCTAGATAAGCCTGTGCGGTCTGCGCAGGTCGAAATGGGTCGATACTTCTTGTAGATTTACTAAATCCAGTTTTTACTGAGCATGACTTAATCCATTACCACACAATCCCTACTTTTGATGACCCTGAGAAAGACGCCTTTAGAAAACATTGTGGTAAAAGGAGAAAATGCTGGTAACTAGCATTTTCTCCTTTTCCCACAATGTTTTCTCTCCTCTTTGATACAAATTTCAAATTTTCAGTCACTTTTATTTTGGTGTCTGCAAATGCTGTCAATTTGAACCAGCCTAAAATTTTGTCGCTTGGTAAAGAGTTAAATCCATAACCAATGGATCTTTAATAAAGTCATCTGTTTTCGTGGCAAATGTACATTGAATCCAGTCTGACATCTAATTGTTACGTAAAATTCATTGTATCTTTGATAGCTACACATTCAAGTAGCTCAATCGGTTTCCGATTTGAATTTTTAAGCATTTATTGAACTCATTTTTAGTAGCCCATCCTTGACTTTTTACTCTTGATGCCCTGAACACTTTATTTTCATGTATTTAGCGAAGGTCAAAATTTGACTTTGTGAGATGTTCTAGTCAAAACAGCCCGGCTGTTTTGACTAGAACATCTCACAGAGTCAAAGGTTAGGGCCTAACCTTGCAATTCCCGAGTCAGTATAAACCACTGGGGATATTTTCGATTGAAAAACTGCTGTTGTTCAGAATGCCCCAGAAAAGCAAACAGTGTAATTTATCAATAATGCACGTTTTGTAGCCTGATGTCGAAAAGCACTGGTCGCAATTTTAAGACTATTTCAGTTAGGATAGGCGCTTTATGAGTATAGGGAATGCTGAAAATTTAATGGTACTTCTAATTTAAATTAGATCATTCATTTGATTGGCTTCTACATCTTGGTATTGAAAGTACGATTCATCTTAGGTTGGTTTGTGATACCTCAAATTGTACATTTCAGGCTATAACACAAGAGCATTGATTCTTTTATAATATCATTATGTCCTTATGATTGGCAAGACTTCCGGTTGTGTCAGGCGTTTCCTGTCCACACTATTACTTATCGATTTCTTGTCTCGCAAAATTGCGGGTTACAGCGGCTCTGTTTTCTTTCTGAATTAACGGGTACTTCGTGGCGCCACATGAGCGGCGGCACTATATTTTTACTCGCTTTTGAAAAGTACCTATGGAGGCAGCCATATTGTTTACTCGACTTCAAGTAACTCTGTAACTAAGTCATTTCGTACCTAAGTCATTTCGTACAATTTTGGTCATACTCACTGAGGTCATTTCATGCCCAGTTTTTAATTATCAATTTGTTCATTTAGAGCCTGGTTTTAATACTATTTTCACCAGTTTTTTTCCGAATGATAACCGCTTTCGTGCATAGCTCCAATTGAAACTAGGTTAAATTTTGTAGAAGAATGACTACGACTGTGTCTTACCATTATTGCTTCAATCTTTTATAAGTAATAATTTGCATTCTAAAGATTGTTTATGACATCTCATTTCATTTCTCACTGACTTCTGCACAAAGTTACGTCGGCCAATTTGAAATGATGTAAGGTGCCTATTTCAAAAACAACCAATTTGCGGTGCCATTGATGTTATGCATAAATATTTTCTTGTTGTTTTATTTTACTGATTGACTTTAACACTAAGTCAGCCATTTTAGATGAAAGTGGGGGGGATTGGGAAGTACGCTTTTAAATCGCCTTTGAAATAGAAGGATTTTGGGTTTAACTATCTGCAAGCAGAACGTGTTTTTTTTTAAACTTGTTTAGCAGGTTATTTAGTTTTGTTACGAGTTTAAGGGTATTTTGCATCTAAATCACAAATGCTCCAATATTGCTATATCAGCTGTAAATTTCCCAAGTTTTGCAAAGTAATTAATTATTTACACGAAGCTTTCAATCAGATACAATCTATCCTTATTGATTCATCATAAAATCTTTGTTACTCCATATATGGACATACACATCACCGCTGAACGCAGAATGCATTCAAATCCATGGAGTAAACATTGACCCAGCATTTTTCATCCTTGAACTTTCTTGGGCAATTATATTCGAGTCATACTCCGGTAAAAGGTAGCTTCAGGCATGTCCGTGATCCATAGTACCAAACAAGCCATCACATAGCCATAATTCTATAATTATTTTCAACAACCGACTTGATCATCAGGTAGACTGGTCCTTGGGCATACGGAAAATTGACCAATAGCGAAAAGTTTCGACCTAGGTCAGCCTGCGCGGATTGCGCAGGCTGACCTAGGTCGATACTTTTCGCAATTGCATTCAGCCCCCTTTTCACATGGTTCAGTTGCAATTTGACTTTTATTTATTTATCTATTTATTTATTTATTTATAGGACAGTGGAGACCAAAACAGAACTGCACAGAACGTGTTTTTCTTATCTTGAATTTAGGATATATTGCACTTTTATCCTTAAAATCAGAGCATGCGAATAACCCAGTAGGCTAAATTACATTCTAGGATCGGAGACTGGAAATATTATTTGAGTTTTTATTTTGAGATCATGGATATATCCAATTTCCATTTTCTTTCATTTGACAGATAGAAAATTTATGAAGTTCTAGAAAGTAAGAACTTCATTTTTAGATTTTCAGTTCGAGAGCAATATCTTAGTAGAAATATTTGTGGGTTTTTTTTGTTCATGTCTTACGCGGATATATTGATTGTAGAATTCTAGTTGGAGATATTTAGAAAAAAAAACAGACTTTGTATTTGAACTTTTGTAGACCGGCATTGGAGGGAATATATCGATATTGAAGAGAGATGGATGGTTTTACGGCAAACAACATTAAAACCTTGCATTTCATTCCAAGCCTTACGCTTGATAAGGACAACTCAGTGCCCACTAGGGGAAAATGTAAATACAAGATCAGAATGCACAGAATGTGCAGTATGGACTTAGATATAAATAATCTGATACAGGCTGGAAGCGCAAAATTTAGGCTTTTACTACTTTCCATTTTATTCATAGTATAACAATTTTACGGTCAAGTAAGCGTGTCAGACTTGTACATTCTCTAGAATATTCTAAATTTGAAAGTAACACACCTTCTGATTGGTTAACCCTTTCCCAAACGACAAATTTTGGACTCTTTCAAACTGAAAGAGTTTGCAGACGACAATTTTAGATTTTGAGAAAATGGCAGAAAGTTCTCAAATAGGGTAGAAAACATTGTGGGAAAAGGAGAAATTGCTCGTTACGAGCAATTTCTCCTTTTCCCAAAGTGTTTTCAAAAGTCTTTTACTGCAGACACGTAAAAACCAGGGCTTGTTTGGGAAAGGGTTGAACCAAAATGGTTTAGCCAATCAGAAGTCGTGTTACTTTCAAAAATCTACATTTAGTGCAAGAATGTGTATTAAAATAGTTGGTCAATTCAGACCCAGTTTGGAAGAAGTTTCATTTATTCCAAAATAAAATGCACATTTTCATGACTTTGCAGTAGGCGAAATAACGTTACTTAGCACAACTTAACTTTGACGTTCTACACCTTTACTCTCCTTATAGATCCCTTTTTACGGTTTGTACAATATCTGCGTCACGAGATTGCGCCATAAATAGTAGATTTTCACAGGCTAGGAGGAGATTTCGTGTAATTTGCATGCATTATTTATTGTTTGCTTCGGTAATTAGACATTTTATCCTCTGTCATAAAGAATGAGGTAACCAGGCACCAGAACGAAAGGAACCAACAATCAGCTTTAAATTATGTGTGCCCTGTCCATGTTATAAATGACTTTTAAAAAATACAGTTTTCTTTTCTAGAAGGCATACGGTTTGTAATCGCAATGCAGTGCATCGGGAAAAAATGGCCATGTATGGACAGTATGGACAGAGCCAGTGATCCCTGGGTTTCATGCTCGACCAAGCTTGCTGGCTCGGCTACACTCAGCAGAGAGAGGGAGAGAGAGACAGAGAGAGAGAGAGAGAGAGAGAGAGAGAACTAGATGTACTTGATTGATGTTCTGGTAAAAGAAGGTTTAACCCTTTACCAAACACTCCCGGGTTTTAACAACTCTTAGGAACCAGCATTTTCTCCTTTTCCCACAATGTTTTCTACCCTATCAAAGAAAATTTGCACCATTTGAGCTACACTTTATATTGTCGTCTGCAAATGGTTTTAGTTTGGTCCAGTCTAAAATTTTGTCATTTGGTAAAGAGTTAAAAAACACAATAGGGTAAGAGTTTAGTCTTCCCCGAGACTCCGAGCTCTAGATAGAGGCAGTGATTTTGATTTTCATAAATAATTCTCTACTAAACCTACTGTTATGGGTACAGATTAGAATCGGCTCATCGAGACGATTCTAATGAGTACCAACAATATAGAGTTTAGAAGAGAAATAATGGATTTAGTATACCATCCCTCCCAAGTTTCTGAAGCTCTGAGACTTGTACATTTTGAAATCATTTGCAGACGACAAACTAGCAGTGGCATTAAAGGTGAAATCTGCAAAAAAAAATAATAAAGGGAAGGAAAAATTGCGAGAAGAAGAGAAAATGCTGGATGCCAGTTGCTTTTCCTTTCCACACAATGTTTCAAAAACGTATTTCTTCCTTAGGGCCTTTAGAACACTGCATTATTTTGGAAAAGTGTTAAGCTCCACGCTAGCATCGATTAGTTGGAAGGGAAACGTTTTGTTCCCATCAAGTCTCCGAGTCTATAATAATCATCAAGCCTGATTTAGCCCGACTGATTAGTGATCTTTTCTCCGCAGACGTCAAGATAAGGTGGCGTATGTTATTTCTCTGGTGCTTTTAACCCCAAGGGTGCTAAGCACAAGTCACTAACCTTTTGCGGACAGCGTAGATCCAAGATCAGACTGCACAGAACGTGCAGTCTGATCTTGGATCTACACTGTCCGATAAGAAAATAACTTTCCTCCAATTGTAACGTTTTAACAGCAATAATTGGGTTTTTTGCTATCGGCTTAAATATTTTATTTCTTTTATTTAGCAAGATAAACGTAAATTGTTTTGGATTTTGTCAATGTGCTTGACATTATCATTGCTGTTGAGAAGATCTGTTCACAGTCCTATGCATTCTTTAATTAACCCTTTCCCAAACGACAAACTTTTGGACTAGACCAAATCGAAAGCATTTGCAGACGACAATTCAACTGTTGCTGAAAAGACGATTTCTGTCTATGATGGGGTAGAAAACATTGTGGGAAAAGGAGAAAATGCTGGTTACCAGCATTTTCTCCTTTTCCCACAATGTTTTCAAAAGGCTACCTTTCTAGACCCGTAAAAATTAGGGATTGTTCGGGAAAGGGTTCAGGTAGCAGACCCGTAATACTTGTTGTGCAGTACGGCATAAAATTTCTCGATCGTTAATAAATACGGATTTATACAGATATAATACTTTTAAAATTTTCCTAGGTTTTGGATGGATGGGTGATGCGTCAAAGCAGACAGGTGAAATCTTCGAAGAATATGACATGCGCAGACAACGAAGAAAAACGCATCCATTCAGGGCCCATAGCAACAGTAACTAAGGAAGTCGGTTTATTTTATCACCACGGTTCCATGTATTCATACATCCTAAAAGAAGTAAATGAATGAAATAAGCATTTTCCACAAAGGGAAAAAATAATAGAGGGCCATGTGCAGTCTAATTTTAACCTAAAATATCTGCAAAAGTAGGCAATTTTATGCTTCACGATCAAAAGGGGTTAGGAAATTGATCCTATCTATATTTGGAGCTTCTCTCTCATTATCAAACGAGAATTTGTGTAATTAAGTACGTTCTATCCGTGAGTATCCTGTCTCTGCTTCAGTCGACGCTTTCTATCAAACGTTGTGAATATTTTCGCTTCATAAACAGAGGGCAAACCACAAGTTATCTCTAATGGAGATTTAACCCATTACCACACAATCCCTACTTTTGATGACCCTGAGAAAGAAGCTTTCAGAAAACATTGTGGGAAAAGGAGAAAATGCTGGTAACCAGCATTTTCTCCTTTTCCCACAATCTTTTCTACCTTTCACAAAACAAATTTCAAATTTTCTGTCACTTTTATTTCCTACTCTTGACGACCTTGTGAAAGAAGCCCTAGAAAACATTGAGAGAAAAGGAGAATGAACAAATTTGAAATTTTCAGTCACTTTTACTTTACTTCAGCCACACTGAAACTATCATCTGCAAATGCTTTCAATTCAAACAGGTCTGAAATTTTGTTGTGTGGTAAAGGGTAAAATAAACAAGATAACAAAAAAGTGCCAAGGGAAACCATTATTCAACCGAGTAATGTCTCCTCTTCCCATAATGTTTTTCATCCAAAATGTGAATGAATAGAGCTGGGAAAACAATAAACATGTTTAACTCTTTTCCACACAATTCTTAGGTTTGAAGACCCTGAAGAAAAAGGCTTTTGAAAACATTGTGGGGAAAGAAAGAATTGTTGGTAACCAGCATTTTGTTCTTTTTCTATATTGTTTTCAAAATCTTTACCCTTCGCCAAACAATCCCTGGTTTTTATGACCCTGAGATAAAAGCTTTTTGAAAACAATGCCGGAAAAGGAGAAAATGCTGGTAACCAGCATTTTCTCCTTTTCCCGCGATGTTTTTTTTTACCCTGCTAGAAACAATTTACAATTTTTGCGTTGCCTTTAATTTGTTGTTGTTGTCTACAAGTGCTTTAAATTTGGACCAGTCTAAAGACTTAACCCTTTACCAGACGGTCCCTTGTTTTCACGACACTGAAGAAGAGGCTTTTTGAAACATTGTTTGAAAAGGATGAAATGATGGTTACCAGCATTTTCTCCGTTTCCCAACAGGTTTTCTACTCTGTAATAAAACTACACTTCATCTGTGTCTCTGTCTGGTTTGTTGCCTGCAGATGCTATCAATTTGGAATGGTCTGAAATGTTTGTGTGGGAAAGGGTTAGACAGATACTGTCATTTGTGCCCAATTTTATTTGTCATCTGCAAATGCTTTTAATTAGGACTGGTCTAAAACTTTGCTGTGCTGCAAAGATTTACATAGTTTTTTTTTTATAGGAATATTAATAAGGATATTGATCGAATTGATAGAACGTTTTATATAATTTCATGTACTGACATGGTTTTCTATTTAATTAAACTGTTGAAATATTATTTCCTTGTGTTACTCAGCTCATATACTGTTTCTGATGTCTGACCACTTTTCTCCATTTCGAAGAACTCCTTCAATACTGAAGCAAGAGGGAAGCGCCTTTTCCTCAAATTCTGAGACTTGGAAAACACCTCTCTCTCTCTCTCTCTCTCTTCTCTCTCAAGGGGAGGGTAAGGGGAAGAGAAGGGAAAAGGAAAGGAAGGGAAGGGAGGGAAGGGGGGGGGGGGGGGGGGGGGCTGGGGCCATTGGTCAAATGGAAAGGAACACCACTTTTGTGGAGCTCAACTTTATCCCAAGTGTAAGGCTTAAAAGTATGCAAAATGTGCAGGTTTTATTCACAATTTACAAGACGACCCTACGGTTTGTTCATTTTGAAAATGAACAGTGGTTTGTCGACACTTCAACAGTTATTCAAGAATAATAAATGTTTTACTGTACATCAGCTTTTCTTTATCTACTCTAGTAAATTAATTGAATTAAACGATTATATAGAAAGAAGTTAAATACGCCTGTCTGTCCTTGAAACCAAACAAATAAATAAATTGTGTTTCAAAATCAAAACGAAAAGGTAATTCACCCAACAACTATATATAGCATTAAAACGCTAAGCCCTGTAAAACCCGTATTGGTACGTTGATAGACGTAGCCCGGGGGTACTAACTGTTTAAACCTTTGCCACACAATGACGACTTTTGACGACCCTTAGAAGCAAGCTTTTTGAAAGCGTTGTGGGAAAAGGAGAAAATGCTGGTAACCAGCATTTTCTTCTTTTCCCATGGTTGTTATCTTATCTATAAACAGTTGTTTTGAGCCGAATGAAAATTGTCGTCTGCAGATGCTTTTAATTTGAAAAGGGCTAAAAATTTGTCGTCTGGTTAAGGTTTAAACAACAAAACAAAAAAGTGAACACTCTGCATACCGGATATCGATGAAAAAAAAAACTTCTATCTTCATATTTCTTCTTGTAAAAGAACACTTCATTAAAGAAAATTGTCATGTAATAGTTCTTTCTTTAAAAAAAAAAAACACTCATTGTGGGAAAAGGAAAATGTCTGTAGAAAAAAAGGCAATTGAAACGTAAGAAAGTAGTATTTTTTTCTTTTTTACACGATGTTTTAAAACGATATTTTTAAAAGCCCTGCCCCTGCCCCTAGCTGTGGTTCTAGATCTCTCTCTCTCTCACTCTCTCTCTCTCTCTGTTATTCTCTGTCCCCCTCTCTCTCTCTTTCTCTGTCCCTGTCTCTCTCTCTGTCTCTCTCATTCTCTGTCTGTCTCGCTCTGTGTCCGTCTCTCTCTCTCTCTCATTCTCTGTCCGTCTTTCTCTCTGTTCTCTCTCATTCTCTGTCCGTCTCTCTCTCTCTCATTCTCTGTATGTCTCTCTCTCTGTCCGTCTGTCTCATTATCTGTCGGTCTCTCTCTCTCCAATTCTCTGTCTGTCTGTCTCTCTCTCTCTCTCTCATTCTCTGTCCGTCTCTCTCTCTCTCTCTCTCTCTCTCTCTCTGTTCTCTCTCATTCTCTGTCCGTCTCTCTCTCTCATTCTCTGTATGTCTCTCTCTATGTCCGTCTCTCTCTCATTCTCTGTCCGTCTCTCTCTCTCTCATTCTCTGTCCGTCTCTCTTTCTCTCTCTCTCTCTCTCTTTACCTGTTTGAGAAAGCCAGGAAACACAATGAATGTGTGCATTTGACACTTTGATATGACCTAAACTGTTAAAGTAACGTTAAACTCCAATAAGAACAAACAAATGTAGGTGTTCCAGCTCATTTTTCCAGGAAGATATAATAGTATATTTACCATACGGAATTTTTTTTTTAGAATAGTCCAAAATCGAGAGCGTTTGCTGACGAGGAAATAAAAGTGACTGCTTAATTCAAATTTTATTTGGGGAGGCAAGAAAGCAATCTGGAAAAAGAAGAAAATGCTGGTTGCCAGGCATTTTCTTGCAGTGCGTTAAACGTAAGGATTGTGCGGTAAAGGGTTAGGAGCTCTTCAAAATTGCAGCTCCGCCTTTTCCTTTCCGAGAATTGATGATAATCATTGCGACTGGGTTCATTTATTTCTCGCCGCAAATCGTTGTTGATCAAAGAGGATTACATGCAAAAGCAGCCAGTAGCTAATAAAGACTTGCGCCGAGCACTAGTAATAGAAACTCGAGAAAACGATATATTGGTGCACTGGCTGTCGCAATATAGCTGAGATAATGTTGAAAATGACGTTAAACGCAATACGAACGAAAGCAGCCACTGGACTACCAGCATTTTCTCCTTTTCTCAAAATGTTTACTAGCCTGCTGGAAACGAATTTCAATTTTTGAGTTACCTTTATTTTGTTGTCTGCAAGTGCTTTCAATTTGAACCAGTATAAAATTTTGTCGTTTGGTAAAGGGTTAAAGATATTTCTTTTTTCAAATACATTTTCGTATGTCGTAGACATACATACAGACAAACAACCGAACTAGAAGTCAAACAGATAGACGGACGAAAAGACACTCTAGTGGAAAAGTAGCTAGACATTGCAGACGAGGGCGGAAACGATAGTGACCAAGGTTTCATGTTATTTCTTGGAAATGTCCACTTGAGATCTCCGAGACAAATTGCTACTCAAAAGAAAGCCCCGCTTTTCAATTTCTTTCTTTCTCCCTATGTTATTTGTTCCTTTAGTTTTGTCATAAAAAGGGACAAAAAGAAAGACTCAAGGAGAAACTGTCTGAAAGCATGAACAAATGACAAACTGTTTTAGGGCTCACCAATTGACGGATTGTCAGCAAAAGAGACCCAAATCCGGACTGCCATAAATACAGACAAAAAATGTAAAGAGACTGAAAAAATATCGGAATTCAAAATGAGATGTAGGGAAGAACTGCAAAGAGTGCTTTCCTGGAGTTTCTTACACCAGTACACCAGCACCATTTGGTTTAGCCAATCTGAATTTGTCTTACTTTCAAACTTAGAAAATTCTGGAGAATAAGACCAAGAATGTTTTTAAGAATGATGAATGGTGAATTTAGAGCCTGGTTAACACCATTTTGCCTTTTTCCAACATTTTTTTTTCATTTTTATTCTAAAGGGCATGAAAAACTTGGGATCGTGTGGTAAAGGTTTGATTTTATATCATTTTATTCTTGGTTTTGTCGTGTTAATGACTGTTTTGTACATAATTTCAGCTGTACTAAGGTGGCCAGTGCACATATTTCTGCTTTTCAAGACCTTTTCGAAGTTCAGTCTTTCAACGACAATGGACTTTGTCGGACATGAAAGACTGATGAAGAGGGAGGGAGCGAGGGGGAAAATGTAAGAGAAAGAGAGAAAAAAGAAAATAAAAAGAGAGAGAAAGAAACAAAGAAAATAAAAGAGATAGAGAGAGAGAGAGAGAGAAGATATGAAATAAAAAGAAAGGGAGCCAGAGCTGGGGACAGGGGCACGACCAGGGCCTTTAAAACATGGCGTTTCGTTTGCAAACATTGTGATAACCCTCATTCCTTACATTTCAAATGCCTTTTTCCTACAAACAATTTTTCCTTTCTCCACAATGATCGCTTGTCTGTCAAAGTCAGTATTATTGCATTACAATTCTTGTTAATTAAGTGTTCATTTTTACAAGAAGAAATACGAAGAAAACGGGAGCAACTTCAAACAGATTTTTTTTTCATCGATATCGGGTAATGTTCACTTCTTTTGATCTGTTAGTTTCAACAGTTAGTATCCCCGGGCTACGTCTATCAAAACGCCATTACGGGCTTCCAGGCTTAGCGTTTTGATTCTATATATAGTTGTTGGGTGAATTTTTTTGTATTAATTTTAAAACAGAATTTAAGTATTTGTTTGGTATCAAAGTCAGACGGGCGTATATAACTTATTTCTATCTAATCGTTTAATTCAATCAATTTAGTAGAGTAGATAAAGACAAGCTGAAATAAAGTAAAACATTTATTATTCTTGAATAACTGTTGAGGTGTCGACAAATCTCTGTTTCATTTTCAAAATGAACAAACCGTAGGGTCGTCTTGTAAATTGTGAATAAAACCTGCACATTTTGCATACTTTTAAGCCTTATACTTGGCATAAAGTTGAGCTCCACAAAAGTGGTGTTCCTTTCATTTGACCAATGGCCCCAGCCCCGCCCCCTCCCTCCCTTCCCTTCCCTTCCCCTTCCCATGGCCCCTTACCAGAGAGAGAGAGAGAGAGAGAGAGAGAGAGAGAGAGAGAGAGAGAGAGAGAGAGAGAGAGAGAGAGAGAGAGAGAGAGAGAGCTTTCGTTCATTAACCCACTGGAAATGGCAGTAAAGTGTATTTTCTTACAACAGAAACGGCGTCTTCGCGAGCCAAAGTTACCGTATCACTACGTGGATCTTACCTTGGCTGATTGACTCCGATTTCGAGATTCCTGCGATGCGCCCTCTATTGGATGCTGGTTATTACCTATTTACATCATATTTCTGAAAGCCAAAGAAGTATCGTTTTATAAACCGCTTACGAATACAATTATTCAACATGAAGCGATAAGCAGACATCCACGTGGGTTTCCATGTTGACCTTCTATTCTATTTTTATCAGATATGAAATGCTACGAGCGATTCCATTCGTTGCAGCTAGAGCTGGCTGCATCCAATGAAAAAGCGTATTGGGGGAATGTAAAAATCAAGCTCGATCCGCCAAGGGTAGAGTAACGTAGTGAATCGTCAGCCTTGGCTTGCGAAGATGCACAAACGGGGACCTGCGTTGAAAAAGTGTATGAATTTTTACAGCACAAACGGGGACCTGCATTCCAACAGATACACACAAATTTGCATCATATCGGAATAATTTAATATCAGTTGTTTTCATGAGGATTGGTGAGTTCTGATTGGCTGGAATTTTTTTTTCATAGCTCCATCAAAAAAAATTACTTTGTGCTGGAGCTACTTTTGCAGAAGGTTACTTTTGCGGGTCCTACACACTGCTTTGCTCCTTTACTTTCATTCTATTGGTTAATTTTTAGTATTGGGGATCTGAAAACTGCTTCCTTGTTATATTCTTGCGCCATACAAATATGAGTGGAAGTAACTTTAAAAACTCCAACATTAGATTTAAAACTAAAGAAAATGAATGGAGTTTGAATTATTTCTGTGGGGGATGTTGTCTGTAATATTAGATTATAAGGAATGAAGAGAATTTTATTTTTTTCCTGGAGGTATAAAAAAAAAAACCTAATCACACTGTAAAAATTCTCTCCATTCCTTAAATATGTGTATAATGTGTGTGTGCTGCTAACAGTCCAATGTCGAGGAACGTGTCAAATTACTTATTATATTTTACATGTTGATAATGAGAGGGTCTGGAATACGAATTTATACTAAAAACCAAACGGGGACGTCCCCGTTTGGTAGGTGGTCCCCGGTTGGTTGGTTGGTGTGTATTCTTAAAAAGTTACCCGTTTGGTAGGTTTTACAAACTCTCTCTCACACCCACACCTACACACACACATGATAGCCATGTACATGTACATATATGGACTTTCACCTGCAATATTCCAACAAACTTAATAATCATGGTGCTGAAAATATTGGATTCTGTGCTTTGCGTAGAATATTATATCACTAGTATTACACGTCAAAATGATAATGATGAGTCAGTGTTGAGAAGACAAGCCCTAATAAATATTAAATTCAGTTAGGAAAGAAAAGTGTTTTTTACTTCAAGATGAAGTTGAATATTTTGATTTTAGGGTAAATAAGGATCTCATTTATCCTTCCAAAAGGAAGATGGAATTCATAGTGCATGTTCCTAGACCTACAACAAACTAGAAGGCCCTGAAGGGCCCGAATATGCTCTACTGGCAGAGAGTTTGCTTTTAAATAAAGCATACATAGGAATTCATTACGCAAAAAGACAAAAAAGTTGACATTTTCAATTCAAAATGGCTACTTTTCCATTACTGTTTGTTGAACTTTTTCAAACTCAAAAGGGTTAAAGAGCTATGGATGGGATAAACAAGCTGAAAAATTCATAAAAATCTGATCACAAATAAATACTTTATCATGTAAACAGGCAATGAAATTGTTCAATTTGAAATGGCTACTTTTCCCATACTGATTGTCAGATTTTTTTCAAAACCAATAGGGTTAAATCTATCGATGAGATAAACAAACTGTGTAAGTTTCACAGAAATCTGACCAAAAATGAAGACTTTATCGCGTAAACAAGAAATGAAAATTTTCAACTTGAAATGGCTACTTTTCCCATACTGTTTGTTGGATTTTTTTCAAAATCAATAGGGTTGAAGCTATTGATAAGATAAACAAACTCTGCAAGTTTCATGGAAATCTGACCAAAAATACAGACTTAATCGCATAAACAAGAAATGGAAATTTTAAACTTGAAATGGCTACTTTTCCCATACTGTTTGTCGGATTTTTTTCAAAATCAATAGGGTTAAAGCTATCGATGAGATAATTAAACTGTGCAAGTTTCGCGAAAATCTAACCAAAAATGAAGACTTTATCGCGTAAACAAGAAAAAGACTAACGGACGGACGGACAGACAGACAGACGGACGGACGGACGGACGGACGACGGAAACCGCGCCATGACATAAGCTCTGCTGGCTGAAAGCCAAAAACTTGGTATTGTCAACAAAAACTTGATATTTTCAAGTTTTATAGAAAAATCACTCCAAATTACAGTAATTGAACCCTTGATATATGTGTTGAAAAGCCAAAAGCCAAAAACCAAGAGTTTGGACTAAGAAATGTAAACAATGCTGTGAAAAAGTAAAATAAAAACACTTAGTTCTTTGGATATACTGGTGCATTATCAATCCAAACAACCCAAGGGGTGAGAAGAAAAAGCAGACAATATAGAACACAAAGTTACGCAGACAATATACACACAGAAGGATAATGGAACAGGTGATAAAACGCTGACATTGTAGATAACTTTATCAGGACTACATGCAAAAGGCATAAGTTGAAGGTACTCAGAAATACCAGACTTTCCTCCTGGTTATTGGCTAAATATCTCTTCATTTAAAACAAGATTTCTTGAAACATTCACTTATTTGAACAGCGCCCCCACACTATTAATTCATTGCTCTAGGGCAGAATGATGAAAACAAGTACCTATATTCAAGAGCTACGCCAGGTGAAAAATACAGTATAATTTATCCATTTAAAGATTCGTATGGTCCAAATAGAGATGGTAGATTCATTTCAGTCAAAGTAATCGAAACATAAATAACACCTTATGTTTAGGCCACCTTCAAATTAAAATGTATGTTGAAATGAAACTTAAGTAACAACACCCCCTTTATACACTGATTTGTAAATAGATACAATTGAACTAATTGGTATAACGTGATGAATTGAGATATAATCAATGAAAATTTCATCAACGTCTATGTACTCATTTAACAGGCATTTCAGAAAACCTTCTTGAACGTTATTGTCTTCTCTTTTTATATTGGTTGTGTTTTATTACCTGTCCCATTACCCTTTTTTTGTTTATTTTGTCTGCTTAACTCTGTGTTCTATATTTTCTGCATTTTTACAGTCCCCGAGCCATATGTAAACCTGTGTTCAATAAAGTTAAAAATCAACAATTATTCTGGTCATTGCTGAGCAGACTCTACAAAAAAATGACAAGAATTTGAGAAAGAGATGTTATCAACTTATCACCATCAGATAAATGAAATGTTTAATGAATTGAACCAGTGTTAAAACCGAGTATCAAATTTCTACCATCACCTTCTATTAGTACTTTCAGTACTTTGATTTTTAAAGCCGAGACGACACTTTACGACCACACAAGATTTTGTGCTACAGTATACTTGTGCAAAACAGAAAGCTACTTAAAAACGGAAAGTATCGTTTCGGATTTGCCTGCGCGAACAGCGCAGGCTAATCTGAGACGACACTTCAGTACGCAAATCCCCGAATGCTTTTGTACGCGTGTTGCAGTACATATGATATTCCGGCTATAGAGTAATTTGGACCATCCCTTGATTCGGATTAATGGCTATAACTTTCGCACAATAACATGCCAAAAAAAAATCAACTTTTTTTTCCCGATGTAGGTTTTCATATTATCACTTATTTGTAGGACAACAACTCACAAAAAGATGATGCTATAGATCTACTCAATTCTAGATATAGTGACGAATTCCCAAAACCATGTGTAGATATGCTTATTTCAATCTGGACCAGTGTACCATTTCCAGTAGCCTAGCATTCAGGCCCTGCATTGAAGTCATTCTAATAAACAAGGTACATAACTACAGCAAAGTCACAGAAATATGTGTTGTTACTAGCCCTTTATCTGAAATACAGGCGTTTACAATGCCGGCTTCCAATGACTCTAGGAAAGAAGCTTTTTGAAAACATTTTAGAAAAGAAGAAAATACAGGCTTTAACCCTTTACCAGACAATCCCTGGTTTTTACGACCCTGAGAGAGAGGCCTTTTGAAAACATCGTGGGAAAAGGAGAAAATGCTGGTAACCAGCATTTTCTCCTTTTCCCACAATGTTTTCTTGCCTGCTGGAAACTAATTTTGCTTTTTGAGTAACATTAATTTTGTCGTCTGCAAGTGCTTTCATCTGGACCAGTCTAAAATTTTGTCGTTTGGGAAAGCGTTAAATCAGACATTTAGAACATTGAGAACACAGAGTTTTCGTTTTGCAGTTCTACTTGTTGATTTTCTTAAATGAAAAGGCTCTATTTACAGAACTGATATCAGTCTACATTTCCAGCAGTATACCATGCATAGATAAACGTTCTCTAACAGGCAAGTTGTCAATTATGTAGCTCAATCATGCCATTGTTTGCAGTTCTGTTTTCTATCCAAGTCAATCAATATGTCTACATTTGTCAGTTTCTTTAAGCTACCGACTTCCTACAATGGTTTAATCCTCTAGCAGCAATTTGTCCTGTTTAGTATTTCTTGCGTTTAATATTTCTTGCTTATTTCCAACTTTACGAGAATATCGTTTTACTTAACTCATTACCTAACAACAAAATTTTAGGTTTGTCCAAAAAGAAAGCATTTGCAGACGACAAAACAAAAGTGACTAAATATTTGAAATTTGTTTTGTGAAGGGTAGAAAACAATGTGGGAAAAGGAGAAAATGCTGTTCACCAGCATTTTCTCCTTTTTCCACAATGTTTTCTAAAGGCTTCTTTCTCAGGGGCATCAAAAGTAGGGATTGTGTGGTAGTAATGAGTTAAGACTGCGATTCACTGTGTCCATGCAGTGACGCAAATGCTTACTGTTATAGTAAATTAACCTTTTACCAAACGACAAAATTTTAAACAGGTCCAAATTGACAGCACTTGCAGACGACAAAATAAAAGTAACTCAAATATTGAAATTTGTTTCCAGCAGGGTAGAAAACATTGTGGGAAAAGGAGAAAATGCTGGTTACCAGCATTTTCTCCTTTTCCCACAATGTTTTGAAAAGGCTTCTATCTCAGGGTCATAAAAACCAGGAATTGTTTGGCAAAGTGTTAAATCATAGAACGTCGTAAAAGCAAAGTTCGATTACTCAGTCAAGAATAACTGTCGTAAATAATTGAATTCTCAAGTTAACTTTTGTCGACAATGTCTCGTCCTATTCGACAGGGTAGACCCAGGATCAAAACTTGAGCTAAAGTAACTATATCTAAGCCATGGTCAGGGGAAAGGGGGCTTAATGCAACTCTTTTATCCATGATACCTAGTAAATCAACACATAATTCTGGATCCTTAAAAGCCATTTTGTCTATCAAACCCACTGAATCGTGAGGTATAATGGTCTTTGAAAAGCAGACAATTAACTCTTTACTAAACGACAAAAAATTATAGCCTGGTCCGAATTTAAAGCAATTACAGATGATAAAATAAACGTGACTCAAAAATTGAAATTTGTTTCCAACAAGATAGAAAACTTTAGTTTAGTTTAAACATATTTTATTTGCAAAATCAACTAGAGTGTACAAGATAATTTACAAATACAGTTCAAAATTTAATGCAAAATGGATGCGAACGTAAGCAGTGCTTAGAAAACATTATGGGAAAAGGAGAAAATGCTGGTTACCAGCATTTTCTCCTTTTCCCACAATGTTTTCAAAAGGCTTCTATCTCAGGGTCGTAAAAACCAGGGATTGTTTGGTAAAGGGCTAACCAAAAGCAAACAGTTTAGGCCCAAGTCAGTCTGTGCGGACTGCACAGGTTGATCTGGGTCGATACTGCCCCCTTTTCATAAAGCCTGGTTCACTTGTTAAGGGCATCTTGGAATTTAATCAATCATTAGTTTTGTACCATTAGACAGGCTACTTTTAGAACTTAAGACATATATTTATCACTGTAGGAAAAAACAAAAATTAATGATCGGCTTTGAAAATACTTTAAAATTTACCTTGAATATTCATAAATGTATAAACAAACATGAAAATGACAAATGTCACATGACAATTGTAGAGCATGTTTATCAAAGTCTCCTATTGCCAGTATAGTGTGCAGGTACACATATTAATGAATTTCTATATCATTTCTAACACAAAGATTCCAGTTTCTTTACTCCATATTCACACACCCACTCACCCACACACACAGATACTTACACCTATTTTATGTACTTTTCAGTCTGATTTCTGATTGTTTTTTATCTCTCTCTCTCTCTCTCTCTCTCTCTCTCTCTCTCAATAAGGCCACATTCAAGTGATGGAATAAGTTTACCAAAAATTTACCATCATTTACAAATGATGTTTCATATGCCTAATAAGTTTACCAAAAATTTAGAATATTTCTTAGACATATGAAACATCATTTGTTTAAAATTACTAACAAATTATTAACAAAACTACTAACATTGAATTGCAAGGTATGATGAGAGATGGCCACGACTCCCATCATACCAGTTGACGTGGCTAATAAAAATCCGAAAAAAAAAGTTTTGAAGTATTTCTGTTTCCTCACAGGTAAGAACTCGTGCAGTGCACAATCACGTGATTACAGACTTCGATTTATCAGTGCAACGATCGCAGAGCATATCCAATTTTGCTGGATCAACAGAAAATTCTACGATCGTTACCTGACCGTTAATTATTTACAAGAATCTTTTTCCATCAAAGAATCAAGTTGCCATCAAATTAACAAGCTATCCCTTCCCGGAGAAAATAAAACCCACTTTGTTTCGCAGAACAACATACGCTCCTGTGGTTTATTTAATTCACAGAACGATTTATTTATACACCGGAAGCACGAAAACTGATGTTACCTTTTCCCAAACACTCTTCCGCTTTAACGAACTCAACGAGGGAAACTTTTGAAATTATGGCGAGGAAAGAAGAAATTGCTGGTATTCAGCATCTTTTCCTCTTCTCAAAATTCTCACTACGCCGGTTAACTCATTACCAAAGGACAATATTTTAGACTTGTTCAAATTGAAAGCAATTGCAAACGACAAAATCAAACTGACAGAATTTTTTTGTGTGTGTGAAAGATAGAAAACATTGTGGGAATAGGAGAAAATGCTGGTTACCAGCATTTTCTCCTTTTCCCATAATGTTTTCTAAAGGCTTTTTTTCTCAGGCTTTTTTCTCAAGTAGGGATTGTGTGGTAATTGGTTAAACCCGTCGGTAGATATCGTGTAACATCCGGACATTTTCGTAAGTGCTGTTCGGCCAGTCTCGGCAGTTTCCGTCCTTTGATACGAGAGGATTGGCGTCTGACACCTTAACACTTTACCAAACAATCCGTGGTTTTCAAGACCCTATAGTGTAGAAGGCTTTTGAAATCATTGCGGGAAAAGAAGAAATTGCTCGTAATGAGCAATTTCTCCTTTTTCCAAAATGTTTTCTCCCATCTCAGAGAACTGTAACTAGAAAGAACAAGTTTTTCGAATTGCCGTCTGCAAGTGCATAAGAAGAATCTAAAATGTGTCGTTTGTTACAGGATAAAAAGACAAATCCCTCAAATGAACCACATTTTGTTTTGTCATCCGCAAATGCTTTGGGTTTGGACGAGTCCAAACCTTTGTCGTCTGGTAATGAGGTATTTTTTTCCGAACGAGTCCAAATTGGAAATATTTGCAGACGACAGTTCAAATATGGCTGGAATTATGAGATTTTGCTGTAAAGGGGTAAAACATTGCGGGAAGAGGAGAAAGTGCTGTATAACAACATTTTCTCCTTATCCACAATGTTTTCAAATGCCCATTTCACCAAGTTCGTTTAAACTTTGAGTTTAAGAAATAGGTTTGACTGCTATAAAAATTAAATAGAAAGTTAATAAACAAAAAGTCCATATTGAAAATATTTCCCAAACAATTCAAATGTGGCTGGAATTAATATGAGATGTTGGAGTAAAAAGGGTAGAAAACACTGTGGGAAAAGGAGAAAATGCTGTTTAACAGCATTTTCTCCTTTTCCCACAATGTTTTCAAAAGCCCATTTCACCGTGGTCTTTACAGCTTGGGCTTGAGTAGTTAAGGATTTTACTGCAATAAAACTTCAGTATCGGAATAAAATGGCAATATTAATATAACAATATATCTTGTTCTGGCAAATTTATCCCCCAAAAAGTGCCAAACAAACAAAATTAAATTTTTCCTACCGGCGGTGAAAGATCCAGAAGCTGCAGTTTTTATTGATTTATTTTGTCTTTTACGGACTATTTTGACATGGCGGATAGTTTTTTTGTTAGCACGGTGTAGAAGCCTTTTGAAAACACTGTAAGAAAAAGGAGAAAATGCTGGAAACCGGCATTTTCTCCTTTTTCCACAATGTTTTCTACCCTTCCAAAATCAAATTTCGATTTTTCAATCACATTTATTTTGTGGTCTGCAAATGCTTTCAATTTGGACTAGTTTATAAATTTTCGTTTGGTATAGAGTTAACTACGTTTTGCCTACAGCATAGTATGTGGTGTCCGTAGTCGTGAGGTAAGGCGTCGGCCTCTTAACCTAAGGGTCCTGAGTTCGATACCTGGGAGCGGGTGTCAACTTTGGGATTTTTCATTGGCCCACACATTCGGCGCGAGTACTGGTGTAGTTCCCAGGAAGCAGAATCGAGAGAGATTAGTATAAGTTGTAAGAACTTGTTTCTCAATCGATGTAAAATAAATATGTTTAAACCTAAATCGGTGACATTGCAGCGGCAAGTGCACTCATACATTTTCACCTAAAGTTTTTTACACAAAATTCCACCAAAGCCACTGGCTGCTTTCCCACCTGGCAACCATCGTCGAAAGAATGATCTTTGGTGGCAGAGAATGTATCACAATATCATAATCAATCCTCTGGTAGAAATTTCCCGGGCTTGGTAGAAATGTGCTGGGCGGAGGATTCTAAGCAGCAACTATATTGTATCACGCCGTGTACATTACATTTCACGGACCAGCCTGCAAAGCTCAGTTGATAGAGCGTAGGACTCGTAATCATGACTGTGTGGGTTCGATCTCCACGGCTGGCCATTTAACCCTTTCCCAAAAAATCCCTGGTTTTTACGGGTCAAGAATAGAAGCCTTGTGAAAACATTGTGGGACAAGGAGAAAATGCTGGTAACCAGCATTTTCTCCTTTTCCCACAGTGTTTTCTAACCTAACATATAGAAATATCATCTTTTTTAGCAACTGTTAATTTGTCATTTGCAAAATACTTTCAATTTGGTCTTGTCTAAAATTTGCTGTTTGAGAAAGGGTTAAATTTACTAACAGTCTTTCTGATGAGAAGTTAAACCGAGGTCCCGGTTAAAGAACCACGCGAAACCTTGGATGGGTGTCGTCCTGTATCTGCGCTACCCCCTGTAACAATACTAACAGCCTTCAGAGGGCGTCGCCCATATGAGAAACCAGTGGCGACGATAAATACACGCAAATTCAAGCAAACATTAACAAATGAGCTAAAGACCTCAGTACATGGTGGACAGCGAGGATCTAAGATCAGACTGCACAATAATGAAAAACATAGCAAAATCAACGCTGTCGTACGAGAGATCGTTAACCTTTAGGTTACAAAGCATGACTCAAGGCACTTTAGGAGACAATTTAGATCATGATCAGACTGCATAAAACATGCAGGCTGCTCTTGGATCTACGGTGCTTGATACCGAGAATTATTTCCGGGGACAAGGACCTAGAAATCTCAATATATAACTTTACCAGACAACAAAATTAAAAGCCTGTCAAAATAGGAAGTGTTTACAAACCACGAGTAGTTCAGAAATCGTCTTATAATCGGTAGAAAGTATTGTTGGAAAAGCAAAGAATGCTTGTTAATGTTCCTGGCATTTTCTTCCTTTCCGCTATGATTTCAAAATTATTAAGCCTTTACCGAACAATCACTGGTTTTTACGACCCAGTGGAACACGCCTCTGGAAAACAATGTGGGAAAAGGAGAAAATGCTGGTAACCAGCATTTTCTCATTTTCCCACGATGTCTTCTACCCTGCTTGAAACAAATTTCAATATTTGAGTTATTTTCTATTTTGTCGTCTGGAAGTGCTTTCAATTTGCCGTTTGGTAGAGTTAAAGAATTACTGAAGGTTGGTTTTGTATCTGGATTCTAATTTATGAGGTTACAGATCAATAAAATACCGGGTAGACGGAGGCTGTTCTCACGTGACACCCAGATATTGATTATAATATAACCATCGGAACAAAACAGGAAGTTTCTGCAGGAAAAAATCCCATAACCATTCATTACGACATCAAACAAATTCGCAGGAGACGACTCTGTCATTGTCAATAACAACAAAATTAGTTTCTGCGAACCGTGTGGATCACGATCAGACTGCACGTGACGTGCAGTCTGATCTTAATCTACACTGTTCGCTACCTGGTATTAGTCTAAGACCATAAACATCTTCAGTTGCCGTAGAAATTTATATTTAGATCTACGGGCCCTAATTCTCATATTAAAAGACGGAAGCTGTCGAGATAGGCCAATTGGCTTTTACGAAAAAGTCGATGTTACACGATATTTACCGATGAGTTAGTGAGTCTATGGACCTTTCTCACATCAAAAGACGCAAGCTGTCCAGATTGGCCGATTCGCTTTTACAAAAAAGTCGGTGTTACACAATATTTACCGATGAGTTTGTTAGTCTACGGCCCATCTCATATTAAACGACGGAAGCTTCCGAAAGTGGCCGAATAGCCATAACGATGTTTACCGGTGAGTTAGAGGTAGTAATCCTTAACATCTCGATAACAAAAAAAAATAACTGATTTAGACCAAGGTGGAAGGAAAAGAGCTAACCTTTGCCAATCGCCAAAACTCAAAGCAATCGAAGGCGATTTTCTTCTTTTCGCACAATATTTTCAAAACCGTCCTTTTTAGGCGAGGTTAAACAACGGACCGTGTGGTACAGGGTTAATTTTGGACATTTGCGTAAAGTCTAGAATTTTCTTGTGTGGTAAAGAGTTAAGCGTGAAGTTTCCTAGAAAAGACAAAACAGCCATAAATATAATAGTTCTTGTGTTTCTTGGAAACTGTGTCCAAGGTAGACCTTAGGGGACCACTCTAATGTCCGCAAAGACGAAGCAGAAATTCTCTATTTTTATTGATCTCAGACATAAAACCCATTGCCTTATTTTCTACACCTCGTTATTTTCGCAAAAACGTCCATAGCCCTTCTCCCTGGCTTTATGTCTGGAATATGTATTGCTAGAATGGGACTTTTTACTACCGGCTTTAGAAATTATATCCTGCAATACTGGTACTCCTTGCGCATAGGTGTGGGGGAGAGAGAGAGAGAGACAGAGACAGACAGACAGACAGAGACACAGAGAGAGACAGACAGAGAGAGACAGAGAGAGGGAGAGAGAGACAGGTAGAAAGTGAGACAGATAGAGAGAGAGAGAGAGAGAGAAGGAGAGAGGAATAGAGAGAGAAGGAGAGAGGGGGAGGGAAAGAGAGGGAGAGAGAGAGAGAGAGAGAAAGAAGGAGGGAGGGAAACAGAGAGAAGTTTATTGCTTTACTCTTAAACTGCTAAGTGTGGAATTTTGCGGACAGCCTAGATCAAGATCAGACTGCACAGAAGAGATATCATTCCCCAAAATACATTTTTGAAAAAGCAGTTTCATAGTTTTTACTACTTTCAGTTTTGTTACTTAGCAGGGTAGGATTTTATATGTAATGTTAACGTTATTTCCACATATCTGCCGTAATGCTCCCTCTCTTTCTCAGGCTTTCTCTCTCTATATATTTTCCTCACAGTCATTAACCCATTACCACACAATCCCTACTTTTGACACCCTGAGAAAGAAGCCTTTAGAAAACATTGTGGGAAAAGTAGAAAATGCTGGTAACCAGCATTTTCTCCTTTTCCCACAATGTTTTCTTATCTTCAGAAAACAATTTTCAAATTTTCAGTCACTGTTATTTTGTCGTCTGCAAATGCTTTCAATTTGGCCCAGTCTAAATTATTGTCGTGTGGTAATGGGTTAAAGTAAAAATCAGTTTTCTATACCTAAGTTCAGACCCATTTGTTTTTTATTACGCCTGAAAGATAAGAAAAAAATAGTTTTTTCTTCAAATGCAAAATTGTATCTATCGTATTCCAACCCTTTCTCTTTCTACCTCTTTCTATATCTAATGTCGTTTTGGTAAAAAGTAATGTTTCTCTACCTAAGTTGACAAATGTAGCGAAAACGTAAAATTATTGTTTGAGATAAACGAATACGTGGCGAAAACGAAATAATTCTTGTTCTTGTTCGAGATAACACGTTGAAAGAAAATGTGGCAAAAACGAAATAATTACTGTTTGAGATATGCACTTGCATCTCCAAAAGAAAATAAAAACAATCAATTCCCTCTGATTGCAGTAGATTTCGGAATGTCCATTAACATACGGTATCGTGTTTGCAGTTCTTGGTACTCGATAAGCGCCAAATGTCCCGCCTACTTTCGACGACAAAAAAGTACAATCTTCTGAAACCCAGAAATTTTCTCACTTTATAATCTTATACAAACAAGCGGATGATACAGATCCGAGATCGACCTGAACGTTTCATGCAGTCTGGTCTTGATCTACGCAGTCCGTAAAAGACACTTGAGTAAGGTTTAATTAAGAGCACATGTTATCATTCCATTATTTTTTTCTGTTAATTCTGACTATATTTTGAATTAGATACCTCTTTCTCAAACGACAAATTTTAGACTCTTCCAAACTGAAAGAGATAGCAGACGACAATTTTAAAACTTGATGAAAATGACTGAAAGTTCTCCAAAAGGGTAGAAAACACTGTGGGAAATGGAGAAATTGCTCGTTACGAGCAATTTCTCCTTTTCCCACAGTGTTTTCAAAAGACTTATATTGCACGTAAAAACAAGGGCTTATTCGAGAAAGGATTAATAGCAGAATGTCCATACATAGAGGTTATGGTGTACAGCTCCCTTTGTATCTCTCTCTCCGTGCCAAATTTATAACCTCGATCTGTTTCGTCCACAGAGAGTAAATTCCACTAAAAGTTAGCAAAAAATAATATTTTTTTGGTCTTGATCAAACAAGCTGAAGGTATAGATCTAAGATCAGACTGCACGTTTTCTTCAGTCTGATCTTGATCTATGCCGTCCATACAAAGACGTTGTCAGAAAAAAAAATATTTCCTAGTCTTGGCCAAACAAACGGACGGTACAGATTCAAGATCAGACTGCACGTTTTGTGCAGTCTGATCTTAATCTATGCTGTCCGCAAAAGTCACTGTTTATGGGCCAAGAGGGTTTAACTATGAGTACCTAATTATTTTCACTTACCAAGTTGCACCATGATGACAGTTTAGTTTCTTTCTTCACCATATCAATGACACACCTGACAGAAATGCAAATCTCCTTTAATCTCGAAGTTTGTACTAACTGTACACATCGTCAAAATCTTCTCTCTGTTCCATGGTGAATTTTTATAACATTTTTGTGTCTGACAAACAACATACTAAAACGTTAGCTAAATGTTTCTTCCATGATTAACAATGTCCAAGAGTCGGAGAAGTGCTATTTTAGTCAATTACGACCTGTGTTCCACACTTGTAAACGCATCATCGAAAAACACCTAAAAACAAAGCACGTAATTCTATCGACTATAAACAATGTCAGATGTAAAATTTTCGCCATCAAATGACGTATTTTACAACTAAATACGCTTTTTATGTCCCAAGCAATAGGAGACTTTTGAAAACATTTGATCGATGAACGCTATCATGCACTAAACTCGTTTGGAGGAAATTGCGTATATTCGTTACAACATACTTTCCACCAGCAAGTAGGTAACCAAGCGGAAGCCAGGGCTCAAACGTCGATCGCCAACACGCTTACTCGTACAAATAAACACAAGTTACAGTTTTGGTAGAATCATCCCTTCCCACCCCCAGCAAAAATACAAATTAATCCATTACCACACAATCCCTACTTTTGACGCCCCTGAGAAAGAAGCCTTTTGAAAACACTGTGGGAAAAGGAGAAAATGCTGGTAACCAGCATTTTCTCCTTTTCCCACAGTGTTTTCTACCCTTCCCAACACAATTTTCAATTTTTCAGTCACCTTTATTTTGTCGTCTGCAAATGCTTTCAATTTGGACCGGTCTAAAATTTTCTCATGTGGTAAAGAGTAAAGACAGAATTAACGACATAAGTTCCGGTGCATGCCACAGTACTTAAAGAGTTTCCCTCTGGCGTTACTTTCTCTTTTTTTTTTTCGTCCCAAAAGCCAAAAGCAATCGATCGATGCGGTACTGAAATGAGATTGTCTATTATATCTCACACAAACGACTGTAAGTGTGTCATTATGTTCCACTCAAACCCATTACAGAAAGAGGTAACACTATATACCAACTGCTTACATAACGAAACAGGACAAAATAGAAAAACATTGAAAGCAAGGGAACTACTTTTCTTCAATTCGATAGAAACTATTAAGGAAAAAGAAGCAATTACTTGTCAAAATTGACCCATTAACCTTTTGTTTCAAACGTTATCCATTACAGGAGTGTAAAAAGTAGGGTATATCTATGGTAATGGAGTAATTTCCTAGACAGTAATTTGGTTGTCATCTATCTATATTATAGGACAAACTGACTTCAACAATTCTACCACTCTTGCAGGATCGATATGACCCTTTCTGGTTACCATACAGAGGTTCAAGGAAGGAAAATTATTCACGTTTCCAGTATTTAAAAACAAAAAAAACCATTTTCTGAAAAGCCCGCAAAGGTAAGACAACCGCTGCCATATATGATAGAAATATTGGACCCATGTAAAACAACTCCCCGGAACTCTTGCTACCTCTTTTACACAAACATCCAGGTTGAAATCGAAAGTAAACGATATTCAAGGGAAAAAAAATATACAGTTAAGGGATGAATGTAACACTGTTTGACAAATGAACAAACTGTTCGTGAAAAGCAATCTCTTCCTTTCCGACCCTTTCTTCAGAAACACACGTAGTCTACGGCAGAACGGAAAAGGTCGTGAGACAATTATCTATAGAGAAAGCCTTTATCGCCCTCGTTCCATTGTGTTATATATTTTAGCTGATTTCTGTGAAAAGGGGACTGAATGCATTTGCGAAAAGTTTCGACTCAGGTCAGCCTGCGCAGTCCGCGCAGGCTGACCTGAGTCGAAACTTTTCGCTATGGATTAATTTTCTGTGTGTCAAAAGACCAATACAAAACCATTTTTTATGGATCCTGATTTTTCGATGACTGTATCATCCATAACAAAGATGCATTAAGCCCTCTTTTGCCGGAGCATGGCTCATTTTTAAGTTTCCGATGCGAACAAGCACATTTATCCTTTCACTTTTTCGAGTTATTTGTACTGTCTGTCACAAATATTGACTATGTTGAAACTATGTTAGAGACCATAGTTTATAAACCGTGCAGTTACAGGTAATAACCATTTACTCATTTTCCAGCGATATTTTCTGCTTGACTCTCGGTTTGTTTCTTGTTTAATATTGTATTTTCTATGAGCGAAAAGATTTTATAACTGCGAAAAGCCCTTAAGCAAATATTTTTCGTGATGTCCAACTGATCATCCAGAAAGTCCGCACTTTCTTTTTTAACCACTCTTCGATTTCGAAAGTAAAACTCGGTAAACCTTGCAAAACTGCAAACAGCATTCTTTTAAAGTTCCATAAACGCTTTCGCATCCCTCTGCATTCACAAACATGATCTATGTTTAAACAGATGAAACTTTAAACAAAAGACAACATCCGGTTGTTCCAGTGTCAGCTGTATAAATGTGCCTATATGGAGTGCCTCCCTTGCCTCTACGCAGTTTGTTTTCAACCAATGATATGGCAGAATTCAAATCGATTTACAGCCGCGAACACCTGAACTGGATGAAAGGCTATATGCGCATATTGGAGACAACAAACGCTGCCAAGTACTGTTTTATCTATACAAAGAAATTAATCCCCGTGGTTCTCATCAAATGCTGTTCAACAGGCAACAATTCAGTCTCATGAATAAAACATGAGGTATGATGCAGTGTTTAGTGCTACAGTTCACGTCACACCGGCACCTGAATACTGTAGAAATCAGACTGGATTAATTTGGTAAATGCATCAATTCGATTTTCGCCTTCTTGATCGTGATCGAGTTAAAAACAAATACATGATCCATTGCCAACACGTTATTTTAAAACACAACAGTGCCAAATCTATAGTCACCAGTTTTGAAGATAAATAAACTCTTCACAATCTGAAAAGGATAGTTAGAAAAAAAAAAATAGTGCTCATTATTGCAAAAGATGTAAAGATTCGTGTGTATTGACGCCACATTAGATGAAATTGATATGTGATACATGAATGCTACCATGGAAAACCATCTCACCAAAAACCAACTGTTTAACAATCAGTATTATAGATTGTTCACATACTAGTCAACCATGCTAGTGCACCATGACTTAGACGAACCGCTGGGCACCGCTGTCGGGTCAACTCATATAAGGTTAAATCCTGTTCTACTTAACCTTTTACCAGACGATGAAAATTCAGACTGGTCTAAATGAAAGCACTTGAAGATGAAAAAATAAATGTAACTCAAAAATTGAAATTTGTTTCCAGCAGGGTGGAAAACATTGAGGGAAAGGGAGAAGGTTACCAGCATTTTTTCCCTTTCCCACAATGTTTTCAAAAGGTTTCTATCTCAGCGTCGTAAAAACGGGGGATTGTTTGGGAAAGGGTTGATACAAGAAATTAAACTTTCAAACCAACAGTCAAAACCTAAATAACACTATTTGAAAGGTATTTTTGAAGGAAACTGATCTCCTTATCGGACAGTGTATATCCAAAATCAGACTGCAGGTCCTGTGCAGTCTGAACTTAATCTACGCTGTCTGCAAAAGGTCGGCGAGTCACGATTATTAGCCTAAGGGTTAAGGTACCTAACCTTGCCTAATATTTCACATAATCCAAAGTCCAAATATCAATGGCGGGGCTTTATTTTCAAATCCAACATGTAAGTAACAAATAAACAAGGAACACAAAGACCAGCAACTACAAATAAAACTAAAGTCTGGAAGCAGCACAACATGTAACAGAAAACATAAGCACTATATATTGTCTCTTTATCAGACGACAAAAGTTCACAAAGTTAAAAAATGACAGCTTTTGCAGATGACAACATAAATGTGGCCAAAAATACGAAACTTGGTTTTGATAGAGTACAAAACACTGGAAAAAAAGAGAAAATGCAGGTAACCATCATTTTTCCTTTTCAAACGATCATTTCAAGAGCTTTCGTTTTACAGGGTCGTTAAAAATATTTTGTTTCGTTTAAAAAAGCAATCAAATACTGTTACAAATACCCTATGACATTATATGAGTACTTTACGAGGCTCAAGACAGATATATACTCATATATTGTGAAGCTAATATCAACAAAGCTACTACTTCGTGAACGGTATGTACTTTGTTCCACCTCATAGATATCTGAAGAAAACCACTGAATAAAATATACAGTACTATATTTAGTGGTAAATATAAACCAGAAGAATGTGCAGTCTGATCCTGTACTATACCATTCATTCAAGTCTGCACAACATGTACGGCATTGGACGAGTTGTTGGTAATGGGAGTGACCATAGGCCTATATTCACCAACCATTCTTAACCAATTACTATCCCTACAATCCCTACTTTTGACGCCCCTGAGAATGAAGCCTTTTGAAAAGACTGTAGGAAAAGGAGAAAATGCTGGTAACCAGCATTTTCTCCTTTTCCCACAGTGTTTTCTACCCCTCCCAGAACAAATTTCATTTTTTCAGTCACCTTAATTTTTTTGTCTGCAAATGCTTTCAATTTGAACCAGGTTAAATTTTTGTCATGTGGTAAAGAGTTAAGAACATTCTTAGTCCATTCTGCCATTTTACCCCGTAATTAAGTCAATTTCGAGAAAAAAAAAGAGGCTGTTGTGGATTCAAAAGTATATGATAGCTTGCTTGGCGTGATAAACTACATAGGAGCATTAAGCACCTTTTTTGCCGGAGAATGTCTCATATAATTATATATATATTAGTATGTTTTAAAGGAAAATGTTTTTTCTTTCTTCATCACTGTATACTAACAGATTATGTAAGGTATGCTGGGGGATGACCACGACCCCCGCATACCTATTGACGTGGTAAATAAAGCTTAAAAAAAAATAGAACATTCTTAGTCTTCTTCCACTTCTAATTTTGACTATGACAGATTCTGGTTCCACTTGTAGTAGTCAATAACATTGATTGCTAGATCCATTTTTCTTGGTACCAACATTATTGCTGGTACCATTTTTTATTGGCAACAAGATAGATGTTGGTTGGGCTTTTAATGGAAACTGTAAAAGTAGGGCACCAATCAATCATTCAAAATTTTAATCAAGTTAATGCTTAAAGAAAGAGAGTATCTTAATAATACCGAAACATGTAGGGCTACAAGCGTAGATGCAGGATACCATATATATGAAATGGACGTATTCTTTTTGCAAAGTTTTCTTTTTGAGAGCGGGGGGGGGGGGATGTTGGAGGTTGTCAAAATAAACTTTCTACGTCGAGATTCGGCTGTTTCCCTCCTTGCAAATTTTGAGATCATCGATGGTGTGACGTACCAACAGCCTTTACCTCCCCTTTTCCTAGCCTTTATTTTTTCCATAATGTTGAAGAATGGTATCTTCCTTTCCCATAAATGGTGGTACATGTATTTCGCCTTATTCGTAATTCTTTTCTTTAAAGTCCCAAAGTTCTTGTGTAGAAGTAAATGAACTGGTGCAAAAAAAAACCAAACTGATCATAAGAAAGCTCAGACTGATTCGTGGCACCAAAAGTTTATTTAACTTTAATCCTAACCCTCTTTGCCTTCTCTCAATGCCGTTTTTGCCTACCTTCTCATCGTGTCCTTCCTCTCTATGTCTATCTGTCTGTCTGTCTGTCTCTCTCTCTCTCTCTCTCTCCCCCTTCCACCTTTCCTTTTCAAATACTACCTCGTTCTCTCTGTACAGCCTTTCACTCTCCTCGATTTCCATTACATCCACTTTCCGCTTTCTTGCTCTCTGTCCTGCTCTCTCAGCCTGTCCTGCACGCCCCTCTCTCCCTCTCTCTCTCTCTCTCTCTCTCTCTCGATCAGCCTTCTCACCCTGCATTCTCACAAAACAATCTCCATCATCTCCCCCCCCCCCATCAGCCCTCCCTCTCACTCTGCCTTCCATCACTACCCCACTTCGATGCCTTCTCCGCTCTCTCTATCCTCCTCCTCTAAAATTCCTATTTGTCTTTCCTTTGTATCTTCCCCATCTGCTCTCCCTACAAGCCTTCTCCATCTACCCTCCATTTCTGCCCTACCCTCTCTTTCTCATCACTCTCTCCATTACCTCCCCCCTCTCACTCTGCTTTCCATCACTATCATACCTCCATGCCTTCTCCCATCTCTCTAAACCCTTTCTGTTTCTTTTCTTCATCTCTTTTCTCTCTCTGCTCTCGTGAAAAGCCTTCTTCACCCTTTCCCAAAGAACAAACTTTTGGGCTAGACGAAATTGAAAGCATTTGCAGATGACAATTCAACTCTTGCTGAAAAGATGATTTCTGTCTATGACAGGGTAGAAAACATTGTGGGAAAAGGAGAAAATGCTGGTTACCAGCATTTTCTCCTTTTTCCTACAATGTTTTCAAAAGGCTACTATTCTAAACCCTTAAAAAACAGGGACTGTTTGGGAAAAGGTTAATCTACCCTTTATTTTTGCCCTACCCCGTCTCAACCATTTCTAATTAACCCACACCTCTCCCTCTCTCTCTCTCTTTCTCTCTCTCTTCAACTACAATATCCCACAATATCTTTTTCCCCCACCATCTGTCTCTGCCATCTCTCTATATCTCTCATTCTTTACCCCCATTTTTTTTTCTAACTCTACCCCCACTTTACAATATACTTGCCCCCTCTTTCTCTCTCCTCTCTCTCTCCATATCTACCCTGCAACAATACACTCTCACTCTGCCATCTGCCATCAGTCTCTGCCCTCTTTCCCTCTCTCTCTCTCTCTCTCTCTCTCCTCATCCTCCTCCTCTTACATATGTATCCTTCAACAATACCTTCATACTCTACCATGTAGCTCTGCCCTCGCCCCTCTCTCTCTCTCTCTCTCTCTCTCTATCTATCTATCTCTCTCTCATATCTCTCTCTCCTCCTCCTCCTCGTCTTACATATCTACCCTGCAACAAACCCCCATACTCTACCATCTCTGTCTCTCCTCCTCCTCCTCATCTTATATATGTACCCTGCAACAATACCCTCTCACTCTAGACTATCTATCTCTGCTTTCTCTCCATCTCTCTCTCTCTTTCTCTCAGAACGTGCAGTCGGATCTTTGATCTACATTGTACGTTACAGAGATATTGTCCCTCAAGACAAACCTTTGAAAAGGCAAATTAAGGGGGTTTTAATATCGGTTAAGAAAGGATTTTGATTATTTAGCAGGACGATGGTAAATACAGAGGTCCATCTATAAACACTGTCAGACTAAACAACACGCAGTTACCTGTGTTGCGCCATCTACTTTCTGTTCCGCAGGACGACACTCGAATTACAGCTAAACAGCATTTCCTCTAATTGACGTGCACAGACACCTTATCTCTATTTCGTGATACAATTTTCAGATGAAGCTTAAGAATCAATGAAATCGTTTAACCAAGATTTTCTCGGAAATGCTCCTAGTCTGTGAAATAAGATCCATACGTACACAGAAAGCAACGTCTAAAAACCATCCATTAAAGTCAATTACATGTCAAACATAAACAGATCGGTGCATGATCATTAATAATAATTGCTACACTGAGGTTACATTATGCATATTGTGTCCTCAATTAAGTGTATCTAAACACGTAAAACACACTTGAAAATTGCAACATAACCTTCACATTCTATTGACGAATCGATATCGAATTATGCCGACCTGCTTGTCTGACGTACTCCGATATCGCTTGAACCTTTTCTCGCCATACAAGTATACTATATTTTACATAGTCGTACAAACGGCGTAGAGCAAGAGCAGACGGCAAACGGATGTGCAGCCTGAACCTGTAGGCTTTGGAGTAGCTAGATTCACACCAATTATAACCGTCAAAAAAGTATCTCCATTTTTGGAAAGCTATATTCTAACCGGTGTAAAAATGTTTGCTGTCGAACGAATTAACCCATAGCCATTTACAAAGCTTTGGAACCAAGCAATGACAAGTGATAAATAGTAACGATACAAGTTAAGACTGGTCTAGGTTCCATTCAGTTATTCTTACACCGTATCGACTGTTTATTTGTGTTTACACAATTGACTAAATTCTGAACCATTCTATAATCCGTAAAAGTTAGCAAAACAAATTTTCTGATAGAGACTCAACTACGTTTTCCTAAACATTGCAGATACTAGTCTGCGAATACTTCGTTCCGCATGACGGTCTATGAATTCTTCAGTAGTGTTCTGAATTAGAATAGAAAGATGCAGTCGCTCCTTTTTCAAGCAATGCTTTCTAAAGCATTCTTTTCTGAGAGACAGTCACCTTTTTTGTCTCGTAAAGGGTTTAGACATCGTCCATTACAGCCACGTTTCTATCTTGGTCAAACCTGAGTCAGAATATCGATTGATTGTTTGTCTGCAGTTTTTACAGACTACGGTACCCCCTTCTGGCCACATTATACTCGTATCTGGTCCCGTCAAAAGATGTCAAAGGCGATATCAAACGTGCATCACACGAATAGTTCGATTATTTAGTCATGCACATGATATACATGCACGTCATGTTTAAGCTTCTATTAAGTCAACTCGTATGTTAAAGGGTAGAAATAGTTGTGGGGAAAAGAGAAAATGCTGGTTACCAGCCTCCTTCACAAAAGCCTCCTTCTCAGGTTCGTTAAATAACAGGATTGTGTTATAAAGGGTTAACAGATGAGAAAGACTTTATTTTCTGAAGCATCGTTTGAAACCAGAGTTTCCCAATTGCCACAACTTTTTTCTGTCCATCCTGAGCCAAATCCCACGGTAATATTCATCTTTAACCCTTAAAATGCTAAATTAAAACAAAGGATATTTTGAAATAGGAAAAACATCTGAAATATTGCTGTACAAATGTTGTTGGGGTTTTTTTTGCCAGAATATGTAACCAAATAGTGGACAGTGTAGATCTTAGATCTATACTGTCCACAAATTCAAGTTAAGTCGGTTAAAGTGTTCAAGGTTTAATTTGACGTGTGATAATATTTACACTTGAAACATAGCAGCTCTAAAATAATATCGTCTAACGCAGAGTTTTTTCGAAGAGCTTCTTTCCTCGGTAGCCCATGCTAGAGTTATTACGTGAAACTTTGTTTCCTGATAGGGATAGACGAATTTCAATGCGTCTGGGTTACCAAGGAAATATAGCATGATGTTATTGCTCATATATAACATATAAGCCATACCGTATGAAAATAGGTTTACGTACATCCCCAAAAAGTATCGACCCCTATCAACCTGCGTAGTCCATGCAGGCAGTTAACGGTTGATTTTTTTCCGCTCTATGAAAATGTTCTGCTTGTCAAAGAACCATGCTTCCACGTGTATCAGTCGTTGGTTAACCCTTTACCTGGTATGCCAATTTGAGTCTCTTCCATTTCAGCAGCAAATAAAGATATGATGTCAAATATATGGACAAATGGGGATACAAATATCTGATTGGATGGAAAACATTGTGGGAAAAGGAGAAATTGCTCGTTACCCCTTTGACAACAGTTGACATGTGGAGCAGTGAAGAACCACCACAATTTGCTGTTTATTGCGCAGTTATTTGAAATTCGTTGATGTCCTATGACTTACAATATAAATAAAGCGTAAAACCCTTTCAACACTTCCTTTGCTATTAAATGCTAGACGTATACATATGCATAGGGGGAACACGTTTCTATACGTCTGAGGTATGGTTACGAAAATTCAAATTTAAATGAAACAGAAACAGAATGTTCTTTGTTTTTCATCAAATAAATACTAATCTTTACTACAAAACTATGCTCTTTTTCCATTGCAGTAGAAAGATGTAAACTCTCACCTCGGAAATATACAGGGAATTTGAAAGAGTTGTCTTTCCTTTGTAATCCTAGTCTAAGCTTTGGACCGACTGGTAGATGAGGTTTTTCTCCAGTACCATAAATGTAATATCCTTGGCCAACAGCAATAGTCTCTCCTGTCTTAGGTTTTTCACGTAAAAGTTTTTCTTTCACGTCTGCCCCTTTCAACGTTTTGCTATTATTTTCAAATTCTATGTTCTCTTTGAATTGTTTTATACTTTCGGATATGCTATCGGTTATGGTGTCAGCGTTTTCAACCGTGGATTCATCAGGCTTTGGAAGTAGCTTATGCAAAAGAGCTTTACGAAGGCTGCATAATATTTTAAACTTCTTTCCTGATCTATAACTCACTTGAGGTTTGCTATATTCTTTGATATAGGGTACTTCATAGGTTATTGTCCTGGGCTTACCATTCATTAAAGCTGTAAGATTATCGCGATGATATCTTGTCCCACTTAGTTTCTTAGTATCATAGCTCTGTTTGTGTTCCCTATCTTCAAAAATTTTGTTTTGGTTAAGCTTTACCTCATTTCGCATCAAATGTTCTTCAGTATCTAAATCGTGTCTGTTGTTGAATTCTTCTGCACTAGAATCAGAAGAAAGAATTGTTTGACAGTCTTCTTTTCTAACATCTGCCCTATCATCTGCAAATGGTCTATCTATGGTTGACACGAGAGAACTGAATTTCGTTTTCATTAGTCTTGTCTCTATTTCTTGCATAAAATCAAAGTCAGAGCCCTCGTATTCAACTTCTTCTTCCCCTTCGAAGCTTTCATATTCCGAGTCTGAGTCTTTTTCTTTTTCTTCAAATGACTTATCTGTTGAACCCTCCATGTTACAGTCACTGTCAGCAGCTGAGATTATCTCCTCACTATCAGAGCTCTCTACACTACAGTCAGCCGTGTTTGCCCAGAATTGCTCTTCTATTGCACTTTCGAAGTCTGAAACATCTACTATTCCATTCATTGAACTAGAGTCGTCCGAATCAGAAAACACGGAATCAGAGAGCAAAGATAAAACTTCGTTTTCATCATGTGATGTTACTTTTTCATCCGCACAATCGTAATGGCTTTGTATCTCCGAGCAAAGAACGTTAATTTCTTTCTCACAATTTTTGTATCCATCAGGTTCTGTCTCTTTCTCAAAGAAGTCTATAATTTGCATATAATCGTCCTCGATAACTTCCGAAGTGTTAGAACTAGACTCCCCAAAAACGTCAAAGCTACATGTGCTTGCACATAAGGACATTCTGTTAGAGTATGGTGAACGTTGATCGGCTGTAAGTCGACTATTGGAACTTGTTGTGTCTCCAGGTGATTTTACACTGATAAACGAGGTCGAAAGAGGCATCAAATTCTCAGATAGAGTATCAAAACAATAACTATCAATTGTCTGAAACTGATATGTTACGTCGTTTTGTTTTTCACAAGTATCAAGTATCTGGTACACTTCAATGTCCTCAGGACTGTAATCTTCTTTTTGAATGCAAGGGACTAATATGGCGGAATTCATGGCATTATTTTGAATTGCTTTAATAGCATCATTTACCTTATTGTTGTTGTCAATTTCTAATACATGCCGAGATCGCATTCCAGGTGAAAACGTATTATTTCGTGAGCTGGAACCGTCAGTGTTATCATTGTTCCCACCATTACTTTCGTTTCCGTTCCTATTATCGTCACCTGAATTGTTAAAGTTCTGATTCCCACCAGTACCATTGTTAGACGAACCATTTCCTTTGTCCTCGTCTTGATCTCTATCTTTTCGTCTTTTTTCTGGATTGCTTGTGTCATCTTTAGGTTTCTTCTTATCCAGGTCTTCCTCTTCTTCACTGTCACTAGAAGAATCTGATTGAATTTCTATCACAGAATAAGCTGTCTTTGTAGATGTGTTTTTGTCACCGTCCTTTGAATTGAAGTCTTTATTTTTATGTTCTGTAGAGGAATTTAGCAGAGAAAAGTCAAAATTAATTAGACCATCTTGATCAACGTCTTCATCAGATACTATAATAACACTTTTAACTCCGTCTTCATCATCTGATATTTCTATAAGATCAATCAAATTATCGTTTGATGGAATTTCAGTGATAATTGGCGGTGTGCTTCGTGTAGCATTTTCAATAATAGGATCGTCGATTTCAACAATAGACAATCCGTCTATATCTTTGCGAGCTTGAAAGGACAAATTAATGTCATTATTCGGTCTATCTTTGGAATTTAAATATTCCTCTTCTTCTAATTCTGTTCCAACTGGACTTGACCGTCTCAATTCTTTCAGATATTTCATGAAGTCTTCTCCCTCGTCATCCTCAGAGGGTGACCGTTCTACGAGGATTGGTGTTTTTGTTATTGGTGACACCATTTTTACACGAATGTCGGGTTTTACATCGGCGGGATTCTTTACTTCTATTGACACATTTTTCTGTAAAACCGTGTTGTTACAGTCGTCTCCATTGGTCTTCATTTTGTTTTCAAAGGCTCTTTCTCTAACATTTCCAAATGCAGTTATACCACTATCAGTTGCATCTATACCACTAACCATTTCATTGATAGTCGAAATTTTATTGCCACCTGTAGCTCTTTGCTTGCTGATTGTTTGGGGTGGTACTGTTGCGAGAAATTTTTCATATTCATCATACAAAGTATCCTGTGTTCGAACTGCAACATTACCTTCAGCTTCGTGTGCAGCAAACATTGCGCACGCTCCTAATGGTTGACTTTCGATCTTGGAAGTATCCTGACTTTGTTCAGTATTTTTTTCTTCCTCTTTACTGACACCAGTAAGTTTTGTGTCACCTTGCTCTTTTTGTTGTGGCATTTCCACCAAACAAGCACCGGTTAATGGTTCTTCAACGACGGACTCACTATCAGCTGCATCGTTTTCAGTCGCATCATCGTTCATATGTGTCAAGTATTCGGTTTTATTTTTGGCGTTGTGAATATTTGTAGATAACGGTTGACGTAAGCTTGATTCATTTGACGACTGGTTCTGTAATTTAGCATCCCTAGTCTCTGCTATCACACTGTCAGTCTCTGTAGAGAATTTTATGGTCACCGTTACATTTTCAGACGGACTTCCTGATGTGAAATTAAACTCCTCGTCATCAAAGTCACTATCCTCGACCCCTGCTGTATCAAGCACCTGTATCAAAGGTTTGGCCGATCTGTTGTCATTTCTGTTATATCCGTTAGGATACAGCATTGCCATGCTATCCACGGGATCTGAACGATTCGTTGTACCTATATTTGTGTAATTCGGTTCCATTTTTAGACACAAATAAGTAATACAATACTGCGATAACCGAACATCACTAATACTGTTTTGTCACCACAATGAAAGGCTGCTATACTCCTAACATGTCTATTTAAACTAAGTAATATAAAAGTATGAGTCACTGCGTTATCCTGAGTTATAAATACTGGACAGTGTATTTACAAAGTGAAAAGACAGGGCTTTGCCAACAATCAGAGAGTTAATCATTTCTCTACACTACAGTACGGTCAGGGTAAGTAGTCTGACAAGTTTCCCGCTGTTATACAACTGAATCTGCATACCTTTGTCAATCCCCTTTTACGATAAAAACAGCAACTCTTCACCAAACGACAAAATTTTAGACTTGTCCTGATTGAAATCGTTCGTAGACGACATATTACCATGGCTGAAATATTAAATTTGTCTTTGAGGGGGTTGAAAACATTTGTTACCAACATTTCTCCTTTCCCACGATGTTTTCGAAACCCTTTATCCTGATGATTGTTAAAATTCTGAATTGTGAGCTAAAGGGTTAAATAAAAGATTGTTAGAGAAAAATGAACATTTTTGACAAATGTAAGTAACGCTTCTTTTTTTGGGGGAAAAAAATCACTTTTTTTGTTTCCATTGTGGTCCAATGGTTATTCATACTGCGATATATCTACATTCTGTTGTGTTATTGACAATTAAATATCAATCTATTGTAAAAATAATGGCTTGTCTATCGGCATTTTACTGTAAAACTACATGGTTACTATAAGATAATGTGCGAGGGTTCCTTCAAGCTTTTCCTATTCAGCTTCATTTTTATCATTGTAAACTTACCCTTTACCAAACAATCCTGGGTTGTATATATATACCCTACAACCTGACACTTCTTTTAACTCTTTACCAAACGACAAAATTTAATTTTTAGACTGGTCCAAATTGAAAGCATTTGCAGACGACAAACAAGATGTGACTGAAAAATTAAAATTTGATTTGAGAAGGGTAGAAAACATTGTGGGATAAGGAGAAAATGCTGGTTACCAGCATTTTCTCCTTTTCCCACAATGTTTTCTACAGGCTTCTTTCCAAGTGTCGTCAAAAGTGGGGATAGTGTGGTAATGGGTTAAAAAAACTATTTTCTTTTATAATATCTTACGTCGACCATTTGGTTTAAAGAAATATCTTGTTTAAGTTTAGATACCGATTTCATTCAGACTTTTACCTTTACAGATAAAAATTATATGTCCTCCATTCCAGTTTGCTTTTCTGTTCTATTTTAAGTGCATGCTCACTCCTACTCAGTTATCGTATATTGTCCTGATTCTTCAGCAGTTTCAAAAAAAAAGGGGGGAGTATCTCGGTCTGATATGATTACTCAAAGTAATTTTGTTAGGTAATTCTTATTTTTTCAAAATCTATCGTGACTGTATTACATTAACGTTTTATCTCTCGTGACTTTCAGCATGTCCGCCAGACGTAGGCCTACATAACTACGAGTACCTGTCATTTGTGATTCAATCAATTTACATAAACAAATCTTGCAGTTCTGTTCTTAATTTTTCCGTATAGTTGAATCTGCATGAACTGATTTCCACATCAGGATTTCATACATTTCGATGGAACTTGTTTGGTAGTTCATCGGTTTTAAAATCTTGACATAATGCTCAACTTCTAGTTTACAAGGACAGTAAAAAGCACAGAATCTACTTAACCGGTACGAACAGTAAAAATGTATCGTATGGCTAGATAGATGGCTAAATTTCTAAATGCTCTTTAATGATAGTTGCCTCTCCTAACCTAAATGTTGACAGTATCATTTGTTACCATGGTAACTAAAGGTAAGCGTCCAGGGCGGGCTATGGTATTTGACATCAGTATTAATTATTGCGAGCTTGTCACCTTTCAAATTCTTTAATGCTGCACTTACTAGTCAAAAACGCCCGGATGTCGAGAAATTGTGCATCAACTAATAACCGCACTAGGTAATTTCTTACATACCATTCTCTCTCTACCAGACGGCAAAATTGGAGATTTGTCCAAATTTGGAATTATTTGCTAACAACAAATAACATATGGCTAACATGAGATTTATCTTTTTCAGGGCAGAAAAACATGTGGAAAAAAGAGAAAATGCTGGCTACCAGCATTTTCTCTTTTCCCACAATGTTTTCAAATGCCCTCTTTCCTGTGACCAAAGACACTTTCAAGAGGTATAGTTAACCGTAAATTAACGTAACCCATTTCCATTTTATTGACCATAATCCCCACATTTGTCCTACTATTTCATGTTTACAAATGATATTTTTTGTGACTCTGTACTCTGTACAACTGTGTACTTGTCTTGTAATAAACTTCTACCCTGTTCTGTTCTGTTCCTATTTCACGAAGTGGTTTGCTGTAAGATATTTGTTTTGTGCTTTTCCAGCGATATTTTCATAATTACCTCAGTTCAGTCCTACTTGTATGGTGCATCAATCTATATTTTCATGAAGTTTCTTTTCTCAACACCATTTACCCCAAGCAACTAGCTCCTTTTCCAATGAATATCGTGGAAACAATATGCAGTGGTGAGAGAGGAATAAATCATGTCAAAAGCATAATGGACTATCAGTAATTTTCAGAAACACTTAGGCCGATTTGGGTACAAACCTGCGACCCCATGTTCATAGGATCTGTTCATTGCCGAGTGAGATTCCGGGATCAGCCACAGACAAACAGACAGACGGACAAGGACCGCAGAGGGTTTCAAGGGAAGTAATCACAATCTCAAAAGGTCTTCTTACAACATAGAGTTAATTTCGCTTACAAGTAACGTTAGTACTTTTTTTTTTCAAACTTCAACATTTGGTGTCGATATACGACCTAGAGCATTTAATCAATCGTTAGGTGATCTACTGGTAACTTATTTGGACTGAAATAATTAAATGTTCCATATACATGAAATATATACAGCCTCAGCGCCATCTTATAGGAATCCGCTTTCCTACCCTTTGCGGGGGGGGGGGGGACTTTTGAAGGCGTTGTTGTAGTACTGGATGCCAGAAACGAATTAGATCATACAACATGTTTTACCAATTCCGATCCGAGTCTTCAGTGATTGCTATTACTATCTTTTCATAAAACGGACAGTTTGTTGTATAACTTGATTTTGATACTTTACCTAACTTCTGGTTATATTAATATTGAATTTTTCACTTAACCCTTTACTCCATAGATACTCAACGTATCAACGACAGACAGCTTTTGAAAACATTGCGGGAAAAGGAGAAATTGCTCGTAACGAGCAATTTCTCCTTTTCCCTCTATGTTTTCCACTCAATCAGATATTTGTATCCTCATTTGCCCATATTTTTGACGTCATATCTTTATTTGCTGCTGAAATGGAAGAGCCTCAAACTGGCCAGGTAAAGGGTTAACAAGACTTCTTAGAAGATGATGACTCAGCATCACGTTCTTATGCCATCCGACAGGGGTTTTCCACACGAGCACGCATTACACCCAGGTTTCGAAAAAAATAGGTCCTCAAAGATCAATGAACAGACGCCTCTCTGTCATTTGATATGTACAAATAAGATGCGGATTAAAAACCAGTGTATGCCATTCACACAAACAATGAATTTCATAGTTAAATCTTGTAGAACTCGCTCTAAATTTAAAAATTTGTCTCGTTCCGCAGCTTTGACCTGACCTAGTTTGTAAAGTACGTCTCAGATAAAACACTCTAAAATACCCAAAACCACTGAAAAACACCCCCCCCCCCAAACATCCAAACACTCGAAAATTACCCAAAACTATGCCATTACATCTCAAAAAATTCTTACATTTAAAACTGCATCCGAAATGTTTAGACACACGATTTTATGGAAATCAGCCATGAACTTTTGCTATCAATTTTAGTATTTTAGGTCTTTCATACCCTTAAGTTCGAAGTACATGTAGTTAATGTACTTTGATTAATTGAGAATGCCATCTAGCGGGAGATAATATGGCGTACGTGTCTGGGATAGAAACCGAAAGTAGATAACGATTATGATCAATCAAGTTGTATTGCTGATTACTGCTTTATTCGGACCCTAAAACCGTAGCGACAAGGATATTTCAACCCGTCCGTATACAGTAAATATAACCTGAAATATGAAACGCTGGGTAAAATACAGCAATTTCGACCCTACATTGACAGTTGCACTGAGGAATACGCTAATCTAAGCTCTGTGGTTTTATGTAGCGAATAGCATCTATAATGATGACAGCTGATTCTTTTATTATCTCCATGTGGATCTAAGACTTAAAGCCTGCTCTGTAACTTTAATATATCTCAAAAGCTTAATGGTAAGACTTTTGACCCATAAATATCTAAAATAACCAGCAAACCGAATCTCTCATCATGGCAGAACGATTTACCTTTCATTGTAAGATGCGAAGTGAAAATGAAACTGTAAACCAGAAGTTGGTAGAATCAATGTTGCTGAGTGAATCATGTGATTTTGGGACAATTTTAGATATGTTGAGTGGGGTTTTTTGTCAGCGTGTTACAGAACATTGAACATTATTCAGAGAACCTTATTGTTAGAAGAAGAGTTGACTTTCAAACAGGCAGTTGATGTGGCTGTAAGTATGAAACTGGTAGAGACTGAAGCAACAGAAACAAAGGGCCCATGATACAGTGTTCACACAGTGGTTTAGGGGTGGTACAACTAATCGTGACAGTCAGAATTGTTCCTACAAGAATGCCAAGTGTTGTAGCTGTAAAGGTCAGGTCATGTAAGCAAGTTCACAAGTATATCAAAGTCAAAATTTTGGTTTTGAAAAAAAAAACTAGGTTTTTCTTACGGCATGAGAAAGTTGAAACATTGTGGCAATGTGAGAAAAAGCTGGTAGTAAGCTTTTTTCCCTTCGACACAATATTTTCATTACTTTTTTACATTATTTACATGCTTTTACCCATTACCACACAATTCCTACTCTTGACGACCCTGTGATAGAAGCCATAGAAAACATTATGAGAAAAGGAGAATGAACAAAGTTGAAATTTTCAGTCACTTTTACTTTGTCGTCTGCAAGTGCTATCAATTTGAATTTATAAGCCTAAAATATTGTCGTTTGGTAATGAGTTAAGGCATTACCTATATTTGTCTGCTGCAATTGCTTTCAATTTGACAGTAAGAAATTATCTTACCTGGTAAACAGAATTTTTTTCAGCAAAAAATTCTGTCCAGGATGATTGAAATAATAGTGTTTGGAAGATTAGCCCTTTATTGCACAATGATGACTTAACAATTTGAAAGAAAAAGCTTTTGAAAACATTGTGGGAAACGGAGAAAATGCTGATTACCAGAATATTCTCCTTCCCACAGTTTTCCACCCAATCAAAGAAGAATAATTTGATATGAGCCACACTGAAACTATCATCTGCAAATTCTTTCAATTCAAACAGGTCTGAAATTTTGTTGTGTGGTAAAGGGTAAAATAAACAAGATAACAAAAAAGTGCCAAGGGAAACCATTATTCAACCGAGTAATGTGTCCTCTTCCCATAATGTTTTTCATCCAAAATGTGAATGAATAGAGGTTGGGAAACAATAAACATGTTTAACTCTTTTCCACACAATTCTTGGGTTTGAAGACCCTGAAGAGAAAGGCTTTTGAAAACATTGTGGGAAAAGAAATAATTGTTGGTAACCAGCATTTTGTTCTTTTTCCATATTGTTTTCAAAATCTTTACCCTTCACCAAACAATCCCTGGTTTTTATGACCCTGAGATAGAAACTTTTTGAAAACAATGCCGGAAAAGGAGAAAATGCTGGTAACCAGCATTTTCTCCTTTTCCCACAATGTTTTTTTTTACCCTGCTAGAAACAATTTACAATTTTTGCGTTGCCTTTAATTTGTTGTCTGCAAGTGCTTTAAATTTGGACCAGTCCAAAGACTTAACCCTTTACCAGACAGTCCCTTGTTTTCACGACACTGAAGAAGAGGCTTTTTGAAACATTGTTGGAAAAGGATGAAATGATGGTCACCAGCATTCTCTCCGTTTCCCAACAGGTTTTCTACTCTGTAATAAAACTACACTTCATCTGTGTCTCTGTCTGGTTTGTTGCCTGCAGATGCTATCAATTTGGAATGGTCTAAAATGTTTGTGTGGGAAAGGGTTAGACAGATACTGTCATTTGTGCCCAATTTTATTTGTCATCTGCGAATGCTTTTAATTTGGACTGGTCTAAAACTTTGCTGTGCTGCAAAGATTTACATAGTTTTTTATAGGAATAATAATAAGGATATTGATCGAATCGATAGAACGTTTTATATAATTTCATGTATTGACATGGATTTCTATTTAATTGAACTGTTAAACTGTTAAAATATTATTTCCTTGTGTTATTCAGTTCATATACTGTTTCTAATGTCTGTCAAAGTCTGACCACTTTTCTCCATTTTGAAGAACTCCCACAATTCTCAGGCGAGAGGGCAGTGGTTTTTCCTCAAATTCTGAGAGTTGGCAAAGGCCTGAGTATTCAAACGGGCTGAGTATTCAAACGTGAGTTACAGTTGCAATTTAAGGACATTTCAAAATCATGTTTAACCCTGTATTTGATATTTACAGCAGATTATCCATTACCAACAGCGGCGGAATATGTGTTCATAAGAATTAGATCTGAACAAAACTTTCAAAAAATTGACTGCAACATTTTGTGCTCTCTCTCTCTCTCTTCTCTCTCTCTCTCTTCTCCTCTCTCTCCTCTCTCTCCTCTCTCTCCCCTATCTCTCTCTCTCTCTCTCTCTCTCTCTCTCTCTCTCTCTCTCCTCTCTTCCTTCTCTCTCTCTCCTCTCTTCCTTCTCTCTCTCTCTCTTCTCTCTTCTCTCTCTCTCTTCTCTCTCTCTCACTCTCTCTCTCTCTCTCTCTCTGCGGGGCCGGGGGCCATAGGATGGGAGGGGAGGGGAGGGGAAGGGGCCATTGGTCAAATGAAAGGAACACCACTTTTGTGGAGCTCAACTTTATGCCAAGTAGAAGGCTTAAAAGTATACAAAATGTGCAGGTTTTATTCACAGTTTACAAGATGACCCTACGGTTTGTTCATTTTGAAAATGAAACAGACGTTTGTCGACACCTCAACAGTTATTCAAGAATGATAAATGTTTTACTGTACATCAGCTTTTCTTTATCTACTCTAGTAAATTGACTGAATTAAACGATTATATAGAAAGAAGTTAAATACGCCTGTCTGTCCTTGAAACCAAACAAATGCTTAAATTGTGTTTCAAAATCAAAACGAAAAGGTAATTCACCCAACATCTATATATAGCATTGAAACGCTAAGCCCTGGAAACCTGTATTGGTATGTTGATAGACGTAGCCCGGGGGTACTAACTGTTTAAACCTTTGCCACACAATGACGGCATTTGACGACCCTTAGAAGCAAGCTTTTTGAAAGCATTGTGGGAAAAGAAGAAATTGCTGGTCACCAGCATTTTCTCCTTTTCCCATGGTTTCTATCTTATCTATAAACAGTGCTTCTTTTGAGCCGAATGAAAATTGTCGTCTGCAGATGATTTCAATTTGAAAAGGGCTAAAAATTTGTCGTCTAGTTAAGGTTTAAACAACAAAACAAGAAAAATGTGAACACTGTGCACACCGGATATCGATGAAAAAAACCTTCAATCAGTAGCTCCTTTCTTCATATTTCTTCTTGTAAAAGAACACTTCATTAACAAAAATTGTCATGTAATAGTACTTTCTTTTAAAAAAAACAAGCACTCATTGCGGGAAAAGGAAAATGTCTGTAGAAATAAGGCAACCGAAAACGTAAGAAAGTAGTATTTTTTTCTTTTTTACACGATGTTTTAAAACGATATTTTTAAAAGCCCTGCCCCATGCCCCTAGCTGTGCTTCTAGATCTCTCTCTCTCTCTCTCTCTCTCTCTCTCTCTCTCTCTGTCATTCTTTGTCCCTCTCTCTCTCTCTCTTTCTCTTTCCCTGTCTCCCTCTCTCTCTTTTTCTCTTTCCCTGTCTCTCTCTCTCTCTCTCTCTCTCATTCTCTGTCCGTCTCTCTCTCATTCTCTGTCTGTCTGTCTGTCTCTCTCTCTCTCTCTGTCCGTCTCTCTCTCATTCTCTGTCCGTCTCTCTCTCTCTCTCTCTCATTACCTGTATGAGAAAGCCAGGAAACACAATGAATGTGTGCATTTGACACTTTGATATGACCTAAGCTGTTAAAGCAACGTTAAACTCCAATACAAACAAACAAATGTAGGTGTTCCAGCTCATTTTTCCAGGAAGATATATTAGTATATTTACCATACGAAATTTTTTTAGAATAGTCCAAATCGAAAGCGTTTGCTGACGAGGAAATAAAAGTGACTGCTTAATTTAATTTTGTTTGGGGAGGTAAGAAAGCAATCTGGAAAAAGAAGAAAATGTTGGTTACCAGACATTTTCTTGCGGTGCGTTAAACGTAAGGATTGTGCGGTAAAGGGTTAGGAGCTCTTCAAAATTGCAGCTCCGCCTTTTCCTTCCCGAGAATTGATGATAATCATTGCGACAGGATTTATTCCTTTCTCGCCGCAAATCGTTGTTGATCAAAGAGGATTACATGCAAAAGCAGCCAGTAGCTAATAAAGACTTGCGCCGAGCACTAGTAATAGAAACTCGAGAAAACCATACATTGGTGCACTGGCTGTCGCAATATAGCTGAGATAATGTTGAAAATGACGTAAAACGCCATACGAACAAAAGCGGCCACTGGACTACCAGCATTTTCTCCTTTTCACAAAATGTTTACTAGCCTGCTGGAAAACGAATTTCAATTTTTGAGTTACCTTTATTTTGTTGTCTGCAAGTGCTTTCAATTTGAACCAGTATAAAATTTTGTCGTTTGGTAAAGGGTTAAAGATATTTCTTTTTTCAAATACATTTTCGTAGACATACATACAGACAGACAACCGAACTAGAAGTCAAACAGACAGACGGACGAAAAGACACTCTAGCGGAAAAGTAGCTGGACATTGCAGACGAGGGCGGACACGATAGTGACCAAGGTTTCATGTTATTTCTTGGAAATGTCCACTTGAGATCTCCGAGACAAATTGCTACTCAAAAGAAAGCCTTGCTTTTCAATTTCTTTCTTTCTCCTTATGTTATTTGTTCCTTTAGTTTTGTCATAAAAAGGGACAAAAAGACAGACTCAAGGACAAACTGTCTGAAAGCCTGAACAAACGACACACTGTTTTAGGGCACACCAAGTGACGGATTGTCAGCAAAAGAGACCCAAATCCAGACTGCCATAAATACAGACAAAAAATCTAAAGAGACTGAAAAATATCGGATTGCAAAATGAGATGTAGGGAAGAACTGCAAAAAGTGCTTTCTTGGAGTTTCTTACACCAGTACACCAGCACCATCTGGTTTAGCCAATCAGAATTTGTCTTACTTTCAAATTTAGAAAATTCTGGAGAATAAGACCAAGAATGTTTTTAAGAATGATTGGTGAATTTCGAGCCTGGTTAACAGCATTTTGCCTTTTTCCCACAATTTTTTTCATTTTTTTTTTCTAAAGGGCATGAAAAACTTGGAATTGTGTGGTAAAGGTTTGATCTTATATCATTTTATTCTTGAATTTGTCGTGTTAATGACTGTTTTGTACATAATTTCAGCTGTACTAAGGTGGCCAGTGCACATATTTCTGCTTTTCAAGACCTTTTCGAAGTTCAGTCTTTAAACGACAATGGACTTTGTCGGACATGAAAGACTGATGAAGAGGAAGGGAGCGAGGGGGGGGAAATGTAAGAGAAAGAGAGAAAGAAAATAAAGAGAGAGAGAGAGAGAAAGAAAGAAAGAAAATAAAAGAGAGAGAGAGAGAGAGAGAGAGAGAGAGAGAGGATATGAAAGAAAAAGAAAGGGAGCCAGAGCTTAGGACAGGGGCACGACCAGTGCCTTTAAAACATGGCGTTTGCAAACATCGTGATAACCTTCATTCCTTACGTTTCAAATGCCTTTTTCCTACAAACAATTTTTCCTTTCTCCACAATGATCGCTTGTCTGTCAAAGTCAGTATTATTGCATGACAATTCTAGTTAATTAAGTGTTCACTTTTACAAGAAGAAATACGACGAAAACGGGAGCAACTTCAAACAGTTTTTTTTCATCGATATCGGGTAATGTTCACTTCTTTTGATCTGTTAGTTTGAACAGTTAGTATCCCCGGGCTACGTCTATCAATACGCCATTACGGGCTTCCAGGGCATAGTGTTTTGATTCTATATATAGTTGTTGGGTGAATTTTTTTTGTATTAATTTTAAAAGAGAATTTAAGTAGTTTTTTTGGTATGAAAGACAGGCGGGCGTATTTAACTTCTTTCTATATAATCCTTTAATTCAATCAATTTAGTAGAGTAGATAAAGACAAGCTGAAATAAAGTAAAACATTTATTATTCTTGAAAAACTGTTGAGGTGTCGACAAACCTCGGTTTCATTTTCAAAATGAACAAACCGTAGGGTCGTCTTGTAAATTGTGAATAAAAGTTGCACATTTTGCATACCTTTAAGCCTTATACTTGGCATAAAGTTCAGCTCCACAAAAGTGGTGTTCCTTTCATTTGACCAATGGCCCTAGCCCCGGCCCCCTCCCCTCCCGTGGCCCCAACCCCGCCCTTCCCCTCCCATGGCCACAGAGAGAGAGAGAGAGAGAGAGAGAGAGAGAGAGAGGATCGATCACTTCGTGGATCTTTCCTACAATTATTCAACATGAAGCAATAAGCAGACATCCACGTGAGTTTCCATGTTAACCTTCTATTAGACATTTGCGGGCGGACACGGATATGGAGATGGACAACAGAAAGCAGAGAAAACTCGGGGATTGTCTCAACACATTCATTTGTGGCGCGTCAGACATAAAGGAACCATTTGAGAACTGCAAAAATCATCCACCCCGGTCAGACTACGCCGACTGCTCAGTCTGACCAGGGTCAAAACTTTACGCTTTTGGAAGATGTTCTATATGTTAAAAGACCATTCAACCTTTCTAAATAGTTGTTTAAACATATCTTCCCGGATCAACCTAAACTGACTTCAATCTCCTCATCATTTGTTTGATTTACGGATGCAGTGATGGACTCTTTTTGCGTGACGGGGTCACATGTATCAAATTCATTATGCGTGACGGGTCACATGTATCAAAGTGATCGTTAAGACCGTATTATAATTTTTTATTGAAATCTTTTACAATAATCATTTTTAGCTCGATTGTTTATGAAGAAAACGTCGAGGTATTGTCGTAGCCCTGGAGTTGTCTGCGCCATCGTCTGCGTTGTCATTGGGTAAAAACTTTGACATTATAAAGAACTGACATTTTATATCTCTTGTCATGACGGAAGATAGTCACCTGAAGCTTGGACAGCTTGTTCTCTGTAAAATGGGGAACCGATACAACAAGGGCAGATAACCACGAAAGTATTTTGACACAGTTAAACCACTTGCTAGTATTTCCACTAAAAATCAAGCGACTGTAGCCAAGCCAAGAAAACGTGATAATCAAGCTAATAGCATTATAAGAAACATAACTTTTCATCGATTCGATCCTACTGATTTACAGCGATTCGGATATACTATTTTTGCAATGATTCGAAAAGTTAACGATAGGAATTGTCCCTGACGCCGCCAAAGTTAACCATTAATGCACTGCGTTTATGTCTTCAACCTTCATCCTATAACATGAAATATATTGCTTATCAACATGCATGTTGACGTTTATCTCCACTCTCCTACTCACATGCGCATTACAGAAGCTCTCCGACTCAAATGTGCATTACAGAAGGTCATGACTAGAACTCTGTTTGGATATATTGTATTATTTTTTATCCATGACCAATACGCAACCAACCGGAAATGGTAAATGTTGTCAAATTTGTGCATCAGAATGAATTGTTGGATATCATCCTGATGACCCTTAATCCAGTTTCCGTCTACCAAACCATTTCGGTATTGTATATGACAACCTGGATATAGGCCCACATGCATTCGGCATACCTCGGGTGACAGGAGCCCTCAAATTAGATATAGGTACGGCCGAGTTGTGACGAGTGGGCCTACATGTACAGAGGTAAAATCGATACCCGAAGTAAAACTATTTTTGATCGAATTTTAGCAGGTCTATATATTGTTGACTCGTTCCATCCATTGCACCGACAATCATCCCAATTTTATTTAAGTTTCCCTGTCGGATCGACCATTATGCAATCACATACAAACCTAATTACCGTTGGAAAGTGCCATAAAGACCAGACATCAATGCATTTATCACATTTATTTCTGTTCAGATACTAACATAAAACAACAGTTAAAGAAACTAAGTTGGAAAATAATACCAACCACATGAACAACAAAAGCACTATGTTTCTATAGAGCAACAATGTTGCAATGTTGTGTGGAAAATGGGGAGACCAAAAACAATGAGGGAATTAGGCATAAGAAGCAGTTCTGAAAATGTTAATGCTTATTTAAAAGTTTTACCATTTTGTTCTATCAGAAGCGCTGAATAAAAAAGGAGTTAAGGATTACGATCCCTATAGGCAATTCAGCCAATCTCGGCAGCGTCCGTCTTTTACTGTGAGACTTGGGGACTGTAGACCTTAAACCATGATGTTTTTTTTTTTGGCCTATATACATAATGGCATAGTTACTTTGAGAAAATCCCTTATTGAAACCTGTATTCCGTTGTCCATCTCCACATCCATGTCCATTCATAAATGTCTATTATATTTTTATCAGATATGAAATGCTACGAGTGATTCCATTCGTTGCAGCAAGAGCTGGCTGCGTCCAATGAAAAAGCGTATCGGGGGAATGTAAAAATCAAGCTCGATCCACCAAGGGTAGAGTAGCGAGTAGCCTAGTGAATCGTCAGCCTTGGCTTGCGAAGATGCACAAACGGGGACCTGCATTGAAAAAGTGTATGAATTTTTACAGCACAAACGGGGACCTGCATTCCAAAAGATACACACAAATTTGCATCATATCAGAATAATTTAATATCAGTTGTTTTCATGAACATTGGTGAGTTCTGATTGGCTGGATTTTTTTTCATAGCTCCATGAAAAAAAAATCACCTTGTGCTGGAACTACTTTTGCAGAAGGTTACTTTTGCGGGTCCTTCACACTGCTTTGCTCCTTTACTTTCATTCTATTGGTTAATTTTTAGTATTGGGGATGTGAAAATTGCCTCTTTGTTATATTCTTGCGCCATACAAATATGAGTGGAAGGAACTTTAAAAACTCCAACATTACATTTAAAACTAAAGAAAATAAATAGAGTTAGAATTATTTCTGTGAAGGATGTTGTCTGTAATATTAGATTATAAGGAATGAAGAGAATTTTTTTTTCCTGGAGGTATGAAAAAAAACCTAATCACACTGTAGAAAAATAAAATTCTCTCCATTCCTTAAATATGTGTATAATAATGTGTGTGATGCTAACAGTCCAATGTCGGGGAACGTGTCAGATTACTAATTAAATTTTACATGTTGATAATGAGAGGGTCTGGAATACAAATTTATACTAAAAACCAAACGGGGACGTCCCCGTTTGGTAGGTGGTCCCCGGTTGGTTTGTGTGTATTCTTAAAAAGTTGCCCGTTTGGTAGGTTTTACAAACTCTCTCTCTCTCTCTCACACACACACACACCCACACCCACACACCCACACACACACACATAATATCCATGTACATGTACACATATGGACCTTCACCTGCAATATTCCAACAAAGTTAATGATCATGGTGCTGAAAATATTGGATTCTGTGCTTTGCATAGAATATTATATCACTAGTATTACGAGTCAAAATGATAATGATGAGTCAGTGTTGAAAAGACAAGCCCTAATAAATATTAAATTCAGTCAGGAAAAAAAAAGTGTTTTTTACTTCAAGATGAAGTTGAATATTTTGATTTTAGGGTAAATAAGGATCTCATTTATCCTTCCAAAAGGAAAGTGGAAGTCATAGTTCATGTTCCTAGACCTACAACAAAAAACTTGGTATTGTCAACAAAAACTTGGTATTTTCAAGTTTTATAGAAAATTCACTCCAAATTACAGTAATTGAACCCTTGATATATTTGTTGAAAAGCCAAAAGCCAAGAGTTTGGGCTAAGAAATGTAAACAAGCCTGTGAAAAAGTAAAATAAAAACAGTTCTTTAGATATACTGGTGCATTATCAATCCAAACAACCCATGGGGTGGGAATAAAAAAGCAGACAATATAGAACACAGAGTTAAGCAGACAATATACACACAGAAGGATAATGGAACAGGTGATAAAACGCTGACATTGTAGATAACTTTATAAGGGCTACATGCAAAAGGCATATGTTCAAGGTACTCAGAAATACCAGACTTTCCTCCTGGTTATTGGCTAAATATCTCTTCATTTAAAACAAGATTTCTTGAAACATTCACTTATTTGAACAGCGCCCCACACTATTAATTCATTGCTCTAGGGCAAAATGATGAAAATAGGTACCTATATTCAAAAGCTACGCCAGATGAAAAAATACAGTATAATTTATCCATTTAATGAATGAATGTTGTTTTATGGCGCATCGACAGCTTTGGTCATTTAGCGCGCATATCTTTGTTAAAAAGATAGTAAACGAGGGGTTGTTTAAACTGAATAAAGTTTGAATGACAATAAAAGAACTGAATTAAGAAAATTTAATGCATAAAGGGCATCTTCGAGTTACAGGGCAATCCCTATATACTCAAAAGTTTTAAATGATAAGAACTGAATTAAGAAGTATGCATAAAGGGCATTATCGAGTTACAGGGCAATCCCCATATACTCAAAAGTTTTAAATGATAAGATTTAAGAATGTGATAAAAAGGTTTAAACTCAATGCTGGTTTGATAAAAAGAAGTTTTTTAAATGAAAAAGAAATATGTGTAATTTATAATGTGCATAAAATATGATATTGAGTGGCTGGGCATTCCCTGCCTACTCGACAGTTTTAGATTAAAAGGCAAGACTGATAATATTGTTTTTCCTTAGAAATGAGGTTAAAACTGGTAAAGATTGGAGCCTCCAATGGGATCAATACACTCCCATTAAAGAGGTCCTGTCTCCAATGAGATAAGATGTCTCCAAGAGAGCCAATCCTCCCATTAAGGAGATGCAAACTGAATATTAATGAAATAAAGAATGTTGTAAAAAGATGGGTAAGAAACTCAAGAGTAAATATCACAGTTTATTGTCAATGCCAATCTCCTTTATGAAAGTGATAATAGATTCAACGCTGACAGAATCAAAAAGATTTTTCAAACTATCTACGTTGAAATATTTTGAACGAACTGGCTGAAAGTCAATGCAATCTTGTAGGATATGTTTTACAGAAAAGGTTGCATTGCATGGTATACATTCAGGGGCATCATCTCTTGTCAAGAGCCAGGAATGTGTGATGCGTGAATGGCCAATTCGAAGTCGTGCAATTATCACTTCTTCTCGACGAACGGATCTGTAAACGGGATACCATTCACCAAGGGATGGTTTAACTGAATGCAGTTTATTAAAAATATCAGCATCCCACTGGGATTGCCAAGAAGATTGGATATGTGATAAAACGGACGATTTAAAATCAGTGTGTGGAACTTTAAAATCTGAAATGGGAAGGTTAAGTGCAGATTTGGCAGACCTATCGGCATTTTCATTACCTTTGATGCCTACATGACTTGGAAGCCAGCAGAACACCAGTCTATTCATAGAAGAAATTTGTGAGATCCTTTCAAGTAAACTGCAGATTAAAGGATTCTCAAGTCGTTGATTTGAAAGGGCCTGTAATGTTGACAAAGAGTCTGAAAAGATAATAAAACGGTTGGAATTAGAATTTTCAACTACTACTGCTTTAATTTCAGCAGAGAAGATAGAGGAGTTGTTTGGAAGGCGGCATTTTAAGCTCCTTGGTCCATAAACAGCGGCAGCTGCTACAGAATTGCCTTCTTTAGATCCATCTGTATAGATGGGTTTGAAGGAAAAATAATGTTCCTTTATCTCGTTGTATCTAGCATGAAATACAGTTCTATCCGTGACAGACTTTTTGTCAGATGCAAGGTCAAATCTGAATTCTGCACTGTTTAGTGTCCATGGAGGTATTTCAGAGATTTTATAGTCGGCAATAGACTCAGTGTCTATGCCAAGGTTATCCACAATAGGCTCCATGCGGATACCAAATGGAGGAATAATATTTGGTTTTCCTTTCAAAAAGACGTTTATACTCAGGTTTAAAGACAACGTTATGAGTTGGATTAAAACGATTCGATTTAAGTTTTAAAATATATTGAAGTGAGAGTTTTTCTCTCCTGTAAGACAGGGAAGGTTCATTAGCCTCAACATAGAGGCTATTGACGGGAGAAGTTCTAAAGGCTCCAAGTACAAGACGCAGACCTTCGTGGTGTATAGAATCAAGGATTTTTAGATAGGATTTACGGGCCGATCCGTATACAACAGATCCATAGTCTAATTTGGAGCGAACTAAAGACCGATAAAGTCGCAAGAGGACTTTACGGTCTGCTCCCCATTCAGAATGGGCCACAACCTTAAGAAGATTAAGAGCCTTCTTGCATTTCTTTTTAAGTGCAGTGATGTGAGGAAAGAAGGAAAGCTATCTGTCAAAGATGACTCCAAGAAATTTAAACTCGGACACGACTTCAATTCCAAATACAGTTCAGGATCTGGGTGAATATGTCGTAGATTACAGAGGTGCATGCACTTAGTTTTGGACTTTGAAAATCTGAAGCCATTTTCATCAGACCATGTTTGCAATTTGTTGAGACATTGCTGAAGTTGTCTCTCAATAATATTCATATTTCGAGATCTGAAGCATATAACGAAGTCATCAACATAGAGGGAACAGTCTACACCAGGACAGATAGCTTTAACTATACTGTTTATTTTTACACTGAAAAGTGTAACAGAGAGAATACATCCTTGGGGTACACCCATCTCCTGTTCACGGGCTCCAGAGACAGTATTACCAACTCGGACGCAGAAAAGACGTTCATCCAAGAAGGTTGAAATAAAAAGAGGAAGACGGCCTCGAAGACCAAAGTCATGCAAGTCTTTCATAATTCCGTATTTCCAAGTTGTATCGTAAGCGCTTTCAAGGTCGAAAAAGACAGATACTACATGCTGTCTATTAATAAAGGCTTCTCTGACAAAGGTTTCAAAGCGGACAAGATGATCTATGGTGCCACGCTGACGACGAAATCCACTCTGTACATCAACAATGAGGTGGTGTTTTTCTAAAAACCAGACAAGCCTGTCGTTGACCATACGTTCTAGGATCTTGCAGAGACAACTAGTAAGAGCTATTGGCCGATAGTTAGCCGGGTCACTAGCATCTTTGCCAGGTTTTGGGATAGGAATGACAAGTGCCTCCCGCCAGGATGCAGGAAAATCACCTGACTGCCAGATATCATTAAAAATATCAAGTAAAACTGAGAGGGAAGTAAAAGGTAAGTGTTTTAAAAACTGGTAATGAACTTTATCTGGGCCAGGAGAAGAATCATGAGCTTTATTCAGAGCAGATTTTAATTCTTTAAAAGTGAAGAGTTTATTATAATGCTCTGAATTCGAAGACTTGAAATTAAGCTTTTTCTTTTCTTCTCTAGCTTTATTCCTCTGAAACTTTTCTGAATAGTTTGCAGAGGAAGACTTTTTGCAAAAGGTGTTGGCAAGAGCATCAGCTATATCCTGGGGAGATTCCAACGAAGTATTGTTAACCTCAAGGTGACTAACAGGGGTCTGGCCTTTGCCATTGATCTTTCTGATTACATCCCAGGTTTTTTTAGTAGTAATTCTACTATTCAACTTAGAGACATATTGTCTCCAGGCCTTGCGCTTACTTTCTTTAATGGTACGACGGGCTTTTGCCCTGGAAATACGGAATAAGTTAAGATTGTCTTTGGTAGGCCTGAGATTAAATTTCTTAAGGGCCTGTTTTCTGTCTCTGACAGCCTGTTTACAATCATCATTGTACCAAGGCTCGTCAGGTCGTTTTGGGTTTGTCGAGATCTGAGGGACGGACTGTTCAGCTGCATCAATTAATAGGGAAGTGAAAAGTTTTGCAGGATCATCGCAATTTCCAAATTTATCATGTGTAATGGTCTGTTCACATAGGGTTTCAAATTTATTCCAATTGGCCTTGGAAAGTTTCCATTTCTGCGGTCGTACACTGCTGGACGGTTGTGTAGATGAAAAGATAATGGGGAAGTGATCACTTCCACACAAATCCTCAGTCACTTTCCAAGTAAAATTGGGAAGTAAGACTGGGCTGCATAATGTTAAATCAATGGAAGAGTAAGATCCAGTTGCTGGATGCAAGTAGGTTTTGGATTTGTTATCATTCATGAAAGACAGAGAGTTGTTGGAAATGAAGTTCTCCAACTGGAGACCTCTCTGGTTAGTGTCATTGCAACCCCACATAACATTGTGACCATTAAAGTCCCCAGCAAGAATATAGGGGGATGGCAATTGTGAAATGAGATCATTCAGATTGGTCTCATTGATAGGTATGCTTGGCGGGAGATATAAAGAACACAGTGTAACAGCATTGTGTATAGATAACCTGACAGCAACAGCTTGCAGGTTTGTATTTAAAGAGATAACTTTGTGAGGAATGTTGTTGTTTACAATAATAGAAACACCTCCTCTGGCTTTTTCACCTTCGGTAAAAATCTTGTTGTAAACAGAATGATATTTGATAGTGATATCATCCTCCCGTTTAAGGAAGGTTTCTTGCAGACAAACAGCAACTGGTTTGTGCTCATTGATTAAAAGTGAAAGTTCGTCAAAGTTTGACTTCAGACCTCGACAATTCCATTGGATTACGGTATCCATAGTGTATGAGGAAAGTATAAAGACTAAAGTAAAAAACGAGGCCGTAAACCAATGCATTTTAAAATAGACTGGTTAAGATTTAATTACAGATGTCTCGGCTTTGGATGATTGCCACGCGTCAAAATCCTTGTTCCAAAGATCTTTGGAAGTGGACCAGATAGAGGCTTCTGAATCTGAAGCCTCACCTTCCAGATTTTCAGTATCTGCGTCCATGTCCTCTAGCTCCGAAAATCTGTTGGAGGTAGGGACAGGATCATTTACTTTGACTGTGATCTCACAAGATCCTTGGTTATCTTTAGATTGTGGTTTAGATTTGGAAGAAGACCTTTTAGGAGGTCGGGGTGTATGATTGGGATTGTTATCCTTGGATGAGACGTTAGGTTTTGTTGTAGACTGTGAAGATGGAGGTTGTGGTTTCTTAGGAGGTGGTTGTGAAGAGGTAGATGGCTTTGGAGTTTTCCGTGAACAATTTCGTGAAGGTGTAGATGGCTTTGAAGTTTTTTGAGACGAACTATTTTGAGAGTTTGTGGGTTTTGAGGATGCCGAAGAGGTTATGTTTGTTTTAGATACAGATGGAGAGTCAGGAATTAGTTTGGACAAGGTGGATGGAGGAGGAAGTTCTTTCAGTTCAGAAGCTACATCAGGAAATTTTTGAAGTAGAACTTTCGCAAGAATTTTACAAGTGCTGCAGTCGTCCTTTTCAGTTGACGAGCCAACAACACCTGCATAACTAGGACCAGAAGAGGTTTTCTTGCGTTGTTCAAATATTTTCCTTGCCTCTGGAAAGGTAACATTATTGTTATATTTGATAGAAAGAATTTCTTTTTCTTCCTTCCATACTGGACACTCTCTTGAAAAAGTAGAGTGTGCAGATTTGCAATTAATGCAGAGAGGAGGATTTGAACAAGTAGTACTGTCATGGTCAGGTCCTTGATGAGCACATTTTGAGCATGTTTCTTGGTTCGGACATTTACTGGTGTGATGGCCGTACCGCTGGCACTTAAAGCATCGCAAGGGGTTTGGCACATACACATCTACTTTGACTACTTGGAAGCCTATCTTGATAGAGGTTGGAAGAATAGGCGAAGAAAATGTTAAAATGTATGTATGTGTCAGTCTCTGTTCTCCATCTCTGCGTACAGAAATCCGCTGAACATCGGATACACCTTGTTGTTTTAGATTGTCTTTAATTTCTTGTAAGGAGTCGCAGTATGCAAGCTCTTTGCATCTAACTACTCCTTTACAAGAATTAAGTGAAGGATGAGGAAAAATTTTAATGTCTATGTCAAAAAATTCGGTCTTTTTTAAAAGATTCAGTACTTGTTGATTTGTAAAACATTCAACTAGTTGGGTCTGGTCTTTAAGTTTTTTAACTGATTTTGGTGTACCAAGGATACTAGAGATTTGTTTTTCTATAATGAATGGAGAGAGTTTAGTTACAGGTTTTGAATGATCTTGAGATTGGATAACAATAAAACGGGGAGATTGATAAGATGAAGGAAGTGAAGTTTCTGTTTCAGAGTCACTGTCTGAAAGGGGGCGCTTGCTTTCATTGAGCTTGGCCTTTTTTTTGGGATGCCATGTTTGTGTGTTAAGTTTCACCACCGATGCTCCCCACCCGCCATGGAGCCCAACGAGGGGACATGGTCTGGGGAAAACCCATTCGCAGACCATGACAGGGATACATCAATGGTATACTCAGTATGAAAGGGCTAGACTGGACAGATGCATTCTCGCAGAAAGTCCTACCAAGCTTAGACGATCATTGAGAGTTTACAAATGTCAGCCAAATACCAAAAAACTTTCACCCGATTGACCCATGAGCCACCGCCTTCTAGGGCTAAATAAGAAATACAACATCTGAAAGAGTGTGATATAATTATGTAGGATTAGAATGTGGAGAAGATGGTAAATTTAACTGAGAAAAGGATGTAAAAGAAAGAGTATATCAGATGTCCTAGGGCAAAGCATGACCAGCCGATTGATCAGGACGGGCCTTCCTGACCTCCCGTTTAGCCCAACTTTGGGCCAAAGTGGTGTGTTGTAAGTACAGGGCCTAGCCAATCCCTGATGTCACTCAACCACCAGGATCCCGTCATCAGGCGACACGGGTCGCAGCCCACGGCAAACGGGCAGGTCCTTTTCGGTGGGGTTTTACCACTCTGCAGGACTACAACCGGGATTTTTTCTATTCCCCCTACCCGGCTGGGGGGCTTATCCATTTAAAGATTCGTATGGTCCAAATAGGGATGGTAGATTCATTTCAGTCAAAATAATCGAAGCATAAATAACACCTTATGTTTATGTCTACCTTCAAATTAAAATGTATGTTGAAATGAAACCTAAGTAACAACACCCCCCTTTATACACTGATTTGTAAATAAATACAATTGAACTAATTGGTATAACGTGCTGAATTGAGATATAATCAATGAAAATTTCATCAAATTCTATGTACTCATTTAACAGGCATTTCAGAAAACCTTCTTGGACGTTTTTGCCTTCTTTTTCTACATTGGCTGTGTTTTATTACCTGTTCCATTACCCTTTTTTGTGTATTTTGTCTGCTTAACTCTATGTTCTATATTTTCTGCGTTTTTACAGTCCCCAAGCCATATGTAAACATGTGTTCAATAAAGTTAAAAATCAACATTTATTCTGGTCATTGCTGAGCAGACTCTACAAAAAAAAATGACAAGAATTTGAGAAAATGATGTTATCAACTTATCACCATCAGATGAATGAAATGTTTAATATATTGAACTAGTGTTAAAACCGAGCAAATTTCTACCATCACCTTCTATTAGTACTTTCAGTACTTTGATTGTTTTTTTTTTTTGCATCCGCTGTCCAGAAAAGAGACAGTTCATTTGATATGTTTTTTTAGAAAATAGTTGACCAGAATAGAAGCATATCTCATGTGAGTCAGTAAAGAATGTTTTGACAGGTACTTTTGAAGGAAATTATTTAAAATACATTGGCTGAATATTGAACGCAACACCTCTCTCTCTCTCGTTTTCACTTTGTTACTCTCTCTCTCTCTCTCTCAGTTTTTTTTTACCATACCCGGCCAACATTCATTCATTCATTCAATTGTTCAACCGTTTATTCATTCTTGTATTCGTTCATTCATTCATTTGCTTAGTTCTATTTTTTTTTTCAGTAACCCACCATTCATTTTCTATCCATGTTCTATCTATCGTTTAGGTGACATATAGGCCCATGGGGCCGGGTGTTGAATTTTCTATATATCATGTATTTGTCAAATTTTAGTATAGCACATGTCACTATAATAAAAAAAATTACTTACTTACTTTCTCTCTCTCTCTCTCTCTCTCAGTACTCTATGAGTAGAAACTCCAAACTTACCATAATTAGTACGTGTATTAGGATCTATAATACCAATCTCCGATGTTCGTCGTAAATCCCATTCCATTCTTAGTGTAGTTATAATGCCTTTCTACAGATGACAGCAAACTACGTTGTTTATGAAATGTAAATTTTACATGTTTTGAATTTGCAACACTTATCCTGTCATACGACACCTTTTACCTGTGTTTACACAATAAAATCGCTGATGTAATCCCCGTTCCGGCTTATAATCGTAACTTCTTTTTTTTTTTCAAAATTAAGAATTAGATACTCAATCAGTTAGTTCATATCATCTTAGAAGACAGATTTTCAAAACATTAAATTTTTCACCTGGAAATTTCAAATATTTGATCATATAAGCTTTAACCCTTTCCCAAACAGCAAATTTTTGACGGGACCAAATTGAAAGCATTTGGCAGATTTTAAATCAACAGTTGCTAAAAAGATTATTTTTCTATTTGATAGGGTAGAAAACATTGTGGGAAAAGGAGAAAATGCTGGTTACCAGCATTTTCTCCTTTTCCCACAATGTTTTCAAAAGGCTTCTTTTCCTGACCCGTAAAAACCAGGGATTGGAAAGGGTTAACTATTTCGGCGCCAAACAAATAATGTCGACCTTTTTCGATGGCTCAAAATACAATCCAGTGAAACTTAAAAGAGTTTGACTGTATGGACTTGACTGCACAAGCGGAAGGCATGGATCAAAGCTCAGACTGCACGTTCTGTGCAGTCTGATCTTGATCTATGTCTTCCGTAAACGTCACTGATTTTGCCCATGGTGCCGAAAAGCTGAAAATGATTGGTATGGAAAAAAAAAGTGATAATCCTATCCATTCAAATAAAAGATATATCCCTCTGAAAAACACACAAACACATAAACACACACACCAGCTGTCCTGATCGTTCAGAGCTGCTCCTACACTATTTTCGTTTAGTTATTTGGCCTGCAATACGCGAAAAGGTATGTTCTGACATTTGCGTAAAGTGTCACCTCGGATCAGCCTGCGCGGTCCACGCAGGCTAATCTGAAACGATACTATACGTTTTTTATGAAATTTTCTGTTTTGCGCAAGTCTACTATAGCACAGAATCTAATCTAGTCGTAAAGTGCCGTCTCGGATCAGCCTGCGCGGACTGCACAGGCTGATCGGAGACGACACTTTACGCAAATGTCCGAATGTCCCTTTTCGCCTGTTGCAAGCCACTTTTAATTAACAAATATGTTCCAGTAAGTATATAATAGAAATTTCCCTGCATACCTCTGCACCTTCTTAGAGAACAATCGAACAAAACTTTTTTTTAAACTTGAAAATAACTGAAAATTTACAACGCTAAACGAGCGGGCATTTGAAGTATATACTAAACATTACCACAAATATGTTTTGACTGTGAATAAAAAAGTACAATCTTATATAAAAAACAAAATCGGTTTTACAAATAACTTTTTTTTTAAGTATTAATACTTAACTTCCTCTGAACATATCATTACACGTATTTTCTTCCAGATTGTTTTGAAACATGGCGGCAAATGAAGAATTTTCTCGGTGTGACGAACGTGAGATTTTTTTCTCTGTCAAGATCTAATTATATTCGATGCAGTCTGATCTTCATCTATACATTCCAAAAATCGCCAAAAGTTTTCCTATAATATTGAAATAGTCATGAAAAACGAAATTTTAATTTTTCATTCTTCGTTCGATGTGGGTTTCACTCTTCACTGTATGACATCGTATATACTACGAGAAAATTACTTAGTGGTGAAAGCATTTTAAAACATTGTGGAAAAAGGAGAAAATGTTGGTAACCAGCATTTTCTCCTTTTTCCGCAATGTTTTTTTTTTCACGTTTTCGAAGACAAAATCCCACCTTTTACACTAAATTCACGTTGTCGTCTGAAAATGCTGTGAACATGGAGTTTCTAAAACTTTTGTCGTCTGGTAAAGAGTTAAAACATCCTACGCAAACATCATCCCACATTTTACAATCCGTTTGATGCAACCCTTCATCACACAATCCCGAGTTTGAACGATTTTGAAAACAACGTGAGAAAAGGACAAAAATGCTAATAACCAGGATATCTCAAACAAACTTTTTTCCACCCTTTAAATTTCAATTTTTGATTCACATTTATCTTGTCGTCTGCAAATGTTTTGATTTTGGACACGTCTACGGGGTAAAGTACCAAAGTACTAGTATATTATACGAGTACATGAACTTTTTCGAATACCGCAATACGATAAGCGAGTTTGAATGGTAATTAGTCAGTGCATTCTAACTTAGACATAAGGTTTTATACAATCAATCATTTTGCGCCCCACCCACCGAAACCAATACAACACTGAAGCCTTTCCCAAACGACAAATTTTAGACTCACCCGAACTGATAACATCCCCAGATGAAAAAATCAGAAGTCGTACAAATCAGCTTTAGGTCTTTAATAGGGTAGAAAACATTGTGGGACAAGGAGAAATTGCTAGTTACCAGCATTTTCTCCTTTCATCAAAAGGATTTTAAAAAAAAAGCCTTCTTTCTCTGGCCGTAAAAACCATAGATTGTTTGGTAATGCGTTAAAGCGCCGTTAAATTTTAAATACAGAAACTTCCAAGTTGATAGTAAAAAGTCAAATATTACTTTCACAACATCAAATATTACTATCACAACATCGTTTTGGAGAATATATCTCATAATGGGACAGAGTAGATTCAGGATCAGACTGCACGTTCTGTGCAGTCTGATACTGCACGTTCTGTGCAGTCTGATCTTGATCTACACTGTGCGCATAAGGTCCTTTAGTCGACCTTAGCAGCCCAAGGGAAAAGTGCAGTTTTACAGACCTTACCCTTTATTTACCCTTTGTCGAACATAAAACACTTGATATTTTCATAGTAGAAGTAAGATCCAAGTACTGTAGGTGCAAACGTTATTTCAAGCTTTGCTCATTCAAGAATGTATCAGGAAAGCGGAAGTGTAGATCTAAGATCAGACTGCAGGTTTTATGTATAATCAATTACACTATGGTCACAATGTGAAACTGCCGCCTGCCGATTTTTAGACATCGGTGGATTCTTAAAATTACATGCCGCCGGCCGATTTTTTACAAATCGTTGAGAGTGGTCATAAATAATTGCCAGTAAAAGGCCGCCTGGCGGGTTCCGGGCGGCGGCAGGCAGTTTCTTAGGTTCGAGGGGTGTGGGGTGTCACCAGGGTGTCGGCCGGTGGCAGTTAGGCGACAGTCCGGCACCCATCAGATTTTACCTGCCACCGCCCGGCGACCTGGCGGACACCGACCATTTACAACTGACACCGGCCGGCGATCGGGCGTTCGAACTGCCACCAACAGGCGCCCGTCCGATAATCTGACGGCGGCAGGCTGGTTTACGGGGGATATATATAGCTAGATTGCTCTCGTATCACAACAAAGTGTTCATCGTTATTATCAACCACAAGATAGATAGATCTAATTTTTAAGATTTTTTCCTTCCAACAAGTTGCCCCCTAAAGGCAAGGGGCAGGACAAAGCGCCAGCACCGAAGCGCAAGAGACCAGAGCCCAACCCAGTAATACACAAGTCTCTGAGTCGCCCTGGTGCTGTTAGAATCGCCATGACAACAATTTCTTATTGTGAATAGCCTCGGATTTATATTCAGGGGCCCGGGAGTCTGCAATCGGCAGATCGCTAGCCTGCCACCTACCAACACCAACAGCCGCCTTCCATCTGCTTTTCAATCTCCGCTCTGCCGCTGGCAGGTATTTTGAAATCGCACGGTGGCATGTCGGTAGCCTAACGGTAGCAGCCCGGATGTTGGAGAGTGGCAGTTAGTTCCTACCGATCGCCGGCCGAAGATTGAAGGCCCTCGAATCCCGTGACGACCGAGTAAAAATCGCGCTGCCGCCCGTCTGCTACTTGATTGCCACCGCGCGACCACGAAATGCGCCCGGCCGGCGCCCTGACGACAGCTACAATTGGAAAAAATCGGCCGGTGGCAGTCAGAATTTTAACTTTTTCTTAAAACTTCAGCGGCGTCCTAGCGGCGTCTAAAATGCCGCCTGCCGCCTACCGATTGTGCCTGCCACCGAGCAGCCACCGGGCTGCCACCGGCCGAATTTGAGTGAAAACTGGCAGTTACCACGCCGGCAGGCGGCATTTACTGATTTGTGACCGTACTATTAGCAGGATAGTGATTAATCTGTACCTGACAACAAAATTTTAGACTTGTTCAAAGCCTGTGCTGGCGACAAATTTGACCTGGCTCATACTGTGCAGTGTGTCCTTATCAGAGCAGAAAACATTGTTGGAAAAGGAGAAAATGCTGGTTAGCAGCATTTTCTCCTTTTCCCACAATGTTTTCTGAAGCTTTCTTCATTTTTATGCATGGGGACGGTATTCACAAAATCTCCAATTATGGTTATATATAACCACGATCAGACCCTCGATTAGGAATCATAGGCTGATCTTAGGCCACACTCCTTTCATAGAAGATTTAACTCTTTACCAAACGACAAATTTTTAGACTAGTCCAAATTGAAAGCATTTGCAGACGACAAAACAAACGCAACTCAAAAATTGAAATTTGTTTCTAGCAGTGTAGAAAACATTTCAGGAAAAGAGAAAATGCTGGTAACCAGCATTTTCTCCTTTTCCCACATTATTTTCAACAAGCTTCTATCTCGGGGTCGTAAAAACCAGGGATTGTTGGTAAAGGGTTAAACCTTAGACCTCCCGACTAATCGTACATTTTTATTCTAGAAAAATCAAGAGCAGTTTCAGCTCTGCTTTTGTTCAAAATGTTTCAGCAAACCAGACAGGGTAGAACACAGATCAGACAGCACTTTTTGTGAAGTCTGATCTTGATCTATACCGATTACTAAGGATTCTTAATTTGTTGCAGATGTATTAAGGGTTGAAAATTTACTACACGTCGGCTACACTTTAGAAATTTTAAACTATTTATAAATACTTTTACGGTGAATTAATTTCCCCCTCTGTGAATTAATTTCCTTTTTCGTCTTGCATTGGAATGCTAGAATAAACCTTGTAGCAATAGAATATGCTATTAATGAGCAATCTCTCATTTTGCTAAAATGAACGACTCTGAAAACAACAGTGTAGGGTTGAAATACCGTAGCCCAATGCAAAAACATGGTTATAGATGGATAAATAACGGAATAGTGTAGTAAAAGGGGAAATTACACGTAACATGTTTAATTTATTGTTGTAGGAGTTCGTTTGTGACAAATCTATCACGTATGGATTTAAACTCTTTACCAAACGACAAATTTGTGGAGTGATCCAAATTGAAAGCATTTGCAGATGACAAAATAAATGTGACTGAAAATTCGAAATTTGATTTTGGAAGGGTATAAACTATTGTGGGAAAAGGAGAAAATGCTGGTTACCAGCATTTTCTCCTTTTCCTACAATGTTTTAAAAAGCCTTTTACTTCAGGAACGTCAAAAGTAGTTATTGTGCAGTGAAGGGTTAAAAACGGTAAAGTCGAACACTCGTTTTTGAGGTAAATGTCAACAGATGACAAAATAAATGTGACTGAAAAATCAAAATTTGATTTGGGAAGGGTAGAAAACATTGTGGGAAAAGGAGAAAATGCTGGTAACCAGCATTTTCTCCTTTTCCTACAATGTTTTCAAAAGGCTTTTACTTCAGGGACGTCGAAAGTAGTTATTGTGTGGTGAAGGGTTAAAAACGGTAAAGTCGAACACTCGTTTTTGAGGTAAATGTCAATAGCTTAACCTCTAACCTGTGGGTCGACCCGAGTAGGTCAGTCGGTAGCATGAAGGACTTGGAGAACAGGGGGTCATGGGTTTGAATCCTGGCTCGATCAATCTCTTTCCGAGGATTCATGGCTGATTGTCATTGCGACAGGATTCATATCTCTCCCAGGACTGACCATTGTCTCGACCATGGTTATGTGGGAAAGCAGCCAGCAGTTAGAAAATTGTACGGAGTACTGGTAAAAGGGACCACAGTAAGGCATGCCACGGATAGGTGCACTTACTGCCGCGATATAACTAAAATAATGTTTTAAACGGCGTCAAACACCAAAACATTCTTTTAACCCATTACCACACAATCCCTACATTTGACGACCCTGAGAAAGAAGTCTTTAGAAAACACTGTGGGAAAAGGAGAAAATGCTGGTAACCAGCATTTTCTCCTTTTCTCATAATGTTTTCTACCCTTTACAAAACAAATTTCAAATTATCAGTCACTTTCATTGTTTTCCTCTGCAAATGCTTTCAATTTGGACAAGCCTAAAATATTGTCGTTTGGTAATGAGTTAAGATCTGAGCTAGGCCCCACGGGCTGCCATCTAAAACTACGTGTTATTTTCGGAAGAGACGTGAAACCGAGGTCCCCTGTGACGGTGCTATACGCCGAGCACGTTAACGAACCAGGCGTTACTAGGGATGGATTTCCTCCTGAATTTTGCACCCTTCCCCTTACAAAACTAACAGTTTTCAGGGGGCGTTGCCCATATGGGCAACCGGTAGCGACGACAAATAAACGCAAATTCGATCAAACCCTCAACATGCTTAGCAAATTAAATGAAACTTAAATCGAAGGTAAAAACCTACAATTTTACTTATTCAAAGGGTCTTAATGAGGGAAATATACATATATCACTATTTCAGACAATGTAGATCCAAGATCAGACTGCGCGTTCTGTGCAGTCTGATCTTGATCTATGGCGTCCGCAAAAAGTTTCTTCAGTCGCTTTTGACAGCCTTAGAGTTAAGTATACGATATCAAATTTGGTTCGTGATAATTAACTGAACGCCGCTTTCAATAACTTCTTACCTATCTTACCGCTGTCCAGTGCTTTTATTCATGTTTGTCACCTTTCTTTTTTTTATCATAATTCACTACCTATCGCGAAAATGCATAAAGGGAAACTCTACACAACTATTTGTATTAATTATCGAGAAAAACAAAATTTTAGACTTCACTATTTCGAAATCATTTGCAGACAACAAATCAAATTTGGCTCGGTTAATTGGGTTAATTTTGGGAGACAAGAAAACGTTGTGAAAAAAGGAGAAAATGCTGGTGACCAGCATTTTCTCCTTTTTCCACGACATTTTCAAACGCCCTCCTCATCGGGGATGGATCGTTAAACCACGCGATTGTTAAGTGTAGGGTGACGCAGTCGGGAAGGGCTTTAATTACTAAATAAGGGGGAAAAATAAAGCTTTACACCGGTATTAGGTATGTTGGTGTGTAACCCTTTTCCATACGACAAAATTTAAGACTAGATCTAGTCCAAATGGAAAGCATTTGCTGACGACAAACGAAATGTGATTGAAAAATTGAAATTCGATTTGGGAAGGGTAGAAAACATTCTGGGAAAAAGGAAAAAATGCTGGCGACCAGCATTTTCTCCTTTTCCCACAATGCTTTCAATGGGGAGGAATGACCCCCTATGCGGGTCATCATTCTTCGTAGAGAAATGACCCATGGGTCATTTTGCAGGGGAGAGTCATTTCTCTGCATTACACCGGCGCAAAAACTCCGACCTTGGGATTCGAAACATCGACTTTTTGGTTTAGAGTCCTTAGAGCCCAGGTCGGTATGCGCAGTGCAGGACTGTGCAGGCTGAAAAGGCTCGATACTTTTCGCAGATGCATTAAGTCCCCTTTTCACAGAACACGGCTTATCTATTTTTACATTCTCCACTTTTCTTTACAAACGAAACCTTTATTTTCGAATCTATGAATACATGCTGCGGCGTTAGCAAAGGTTTTAATTTGCCCAAAGGACCTCTACGATCTGAATTCTTTCGAAAAGTAATAGCAGCCAGTGTTTTAGTGACCGGATTTAACCTTTATTATACTGAATATACAGCTTGTGATATGAAGTGTGTTTACGAGTGCGTGGTCATGAATTTTGGTGTATTCTGCACCTGCATTATTCAATATTTACTGCATTCTTGAACATCCTTGAAAATGAAACCGCTCCTAAATAACTTTGTATTTTATGACATCCAGATGATACAACAAGATTAATCATTTTAGATAGAAGGATATATCTAAATGTAAACAGGTATGTAAAAACCTAAACAGACAAATTTTCATCATATTGCGTATTAACTATCGGATACTTATGGGAGATACAACGGGTACAAGTTAAGTAATCAAAGCGTTGAGAACGCTGAAGTGGTTTTTGTCAAGGAAGCCGTTGTGTGGAATTAATAGTTTGAAAGAAGAGAAATGTTATTCAAATATTGGCTTGAAAGTCAACCATCTAAACAAAATAATGACGATGGGGTAAGACGACGGAGAGAAGGAGAGACACACATATACACACAGACAGAGATTTGGTCTCAGAAGTATACATGTTATGAACACTTTTTTTTAAGAAAGACAACTAGACCTGTTTCAGATTTTATTCACAACCGACATAAATACATGCATACAAGAATTAAAAATAATAGTGATAAAAAGTAATCCTAGTTTACATGAAAAAAGACAGGGATTATTTCCATTTTTTTCCTGATTTATAATATTAATGCTATGCACGGAAATTACTAAAATCCTTTCCATGTCTTTTAAAATGCCAAAGATATTGATAAACTATAGCCCTATTAAAAAATAGCAAGAGGGAGAAATCATTAAAATTTTTCCCTTTATTTTACAGACTAACTTTACATACACCTATTTACAAGAGGGCAAAATTCTATACCCATCCAAACCCAAAGCAAATAACATATTCAATATGGCTCAACTTGCAGGAAATCGTCCTTCAAAGGTTAGAAATCATGGTGGGAAAATGCCGATTACTAGGGTCCGTAGTCACTAACCATTTCTAGTCTTATTCTTCAGATTTGTCAATGTGAAAGTAAAAAAACTTCTGATGTTCTGTTGCTTTCACAGAAAATCTTGAAGAGCAAGATCATAGGCCTTTGAAGCTCTAATGGTCTATCAAAGAACACTAAAATTGTCCTTTGTCGATCATTAAACATTCACAGCACTTTGGTGCATCGCCTGTGTATCACTGAATATATTTACAAACTTTCATCAATACTGTTACTATAAATAGTGCATTGAGGATACCCTCTGTAATGTACTTATAAAGTCTTATTATATACAATAAAGACGGAATTCCCAGTGTGCTATTTATGGTAACAGTGTCCGATAATGAAAATTTCTTTATCCCTTTATAGACCAATGAATTTCAGAGGCCTACAGTAAGACAAAGAATGTTCTTAAGAATAGTTTAAGAATACGGACCCAGTTCTCCTTTTCCCATAATGATTTCTTCAGGTCTCTTCCTCAGAGTCGTCAAAACATGAGATTGCTTGGTAAAGGTCTATATACATGTATGTAGGCCAAGAAACATGCCGCAAAATTGGTAGGGAGGTAAAAAATCTTTACAAAAGTACATGCACATGTACATGATTAACACTGTTTCACAAAGGACCTTATATTTCATGTCAAGTTGCCCCTTCCCTCACAATGCTTCCATTTTAAAAACACTGTTTTGTAACTGTAACATCAAAAGTGTTGATTGAACAGCAATGGGTTTAAGCTCTAGATACCATATGAAAAATTAAAAGTATTTGTAGATGACAAATTAAATGTAGCTAAATTGATGATTTCTGTACTTGATAGGCTAGAAAAAATTGTGCATCAAGGACAAAAAGTTAGTCACTAGTTTTTTCTCCTTTTCACACATTGTTTTCAAAAGCATTTTCTTTCAGGGTCGTTAAAACTCGGGACTGTATGGTATAGAGTTAAAAGCAGAAAATAAAAATCAAGATGTAAAAGTATTGCACAAAATTGACCAGGTATGAAAAAAAAAACACCAAATACTAGTATGACACTTGTGGCTGCAATTCCTTGTAGCCTAACTAGAAATGGTAAAATGGCTAATATGTTACGTTTCCAAATTCAGAGTTGAACACACATACTTGCATGTAAACCATGTAGTGTCATATACCATACATACCTAAAACTGTTCATTTGTTTGCTTAACTCTCTAAAAAATGACAGAAATTTCAAGCTTGTCAATTGAAAGCAATTGTATAAAGCCAGCAACATGTTAAAAGGGGCATCCAGACATTTTCCATAAAATGTCATCTCGGACCAGCCTGCGCAGTACAAGCCTGCTGCAGGACAAAATCTAATGTAGTCATAAAATGTTGTCTCTAATTAGCCAGCGAGAACTGTGCAGGCTGATATAAGATGACAATTTATGCAAATGTCTGAATGTCCCTTTTCCCGTGTTGCAGGCTATGTAACAACCTGGATGAGGCTAAAAACTAAAACTAGAAGCACTTGAGCGCCTGTATCGCTCCACAGGCCTGATTTTTCTGTAACGGTGAAGATTAGTTTTTAACAATTACCATTCATTCCTGCATTTTAGGTCACTAAAGAAAAAAAGCTATGAAAAACATTGTGAGAAAAGAAGAAAATAACAGTAACCTGCATTTTCTTAGTTTTACACAATAATTTCTACCCTTTTTGATACAAGTTATACTAATTTGAAGATTTATTATGTTGACTGCAACATCTTTCAATTATGACCAGTTGTAAAAATTTTGTCTTCTGGTTATAGTTAAAGAAGGTCTTGTTACAAACGATTTTGGGTGGGGAAACATCAAAATATAGAAAATATGTATTGTGGCAATTGTTTTATTGAATCTGCAGGATCAGTTTGATTGGATAACAAAATGCCTTATCACAAGTTCACAACTGTAAATCCCTGTCCCTCTTTGTACTAGGTCACCAGTAGGTCAACAAACCTTTACCAGAACTAATCAAAGTGCAGAGGTTCTCTTGTTTTATATGAAAAGGATTATAGATTATGTAAAGCAACCATCTTTAACACTTTACCAAACAACAAAATTTTGGATGTGACCAAACTGGAAGCATTTGCAGACAACATATTGAAAATTGATGAAATGATGATTTCTCTCTTTGATAGAGTAGAAAACACTGAGGGAAAAGGAGAAAATGCTGATTACCAGCATTTTCTCCTTTTCCAAGAGTGTTTTCCAAAGACTTCTTCTTCACGGTTGTTAAAAGTCAGGATTGTATGGTAAAGACTTACAACCATAGGAACCAACCTGCAATACAACAATGATATCCAATGAATCGTTTGAGAGAAGAAATTTTTCAAAGATTTTACTTTATACCATAAAAGGAAAATGAGTCTCTCATAAAAGCCATATTTTTTGACGGATCTTTTTTTTATTAAGGAATTCTGTAGACCTCTATCTAAGGATCATTCCAGCAAAATGATAATGCTATCCAATATGCGGTTTGGGAGGAGAAGATTTTTAAAGGTTTTTTACTTTGGTTGCCATGGCAACCAGAATTATTCACGGAACACTATTATTTGAAGGAATTTGAAAGACGACCACCTAGGGAACATTCCTGTGAAATTTGGTAAAAATCCAGTCCGTAGTTTCTGAGGAGAAGTTTTTTAAAGAAAAAGTTTACGGACGTACGCATGGACGAACAGATGAACGGATGGACGGACACAACGCCATGACAATAGCTCGCTGGCCTTCGGCCAGTGTAGCTAATTAATCTTCCATTCCCATGGGTAGAAAACATAAGAGGGAAAAAAAGGAGGAAAATGCTGGTTACCAGCATTCACCCATTTTCCCACAATAATCTCAAATGCCTCCACTAGTGTATGGAGATTTACAAACTGTTTTTTCCCCTTTTATATCCTTTCATCTTCTACCAAACAAAATTTTAGCCATATCCAAACTCAAAGGATTTACAGATGACAATTTCAGTAAGGCTATAATGATGCAATCATTTTTTAATAGGAAAAAAGAGAAAATGCTGGTTACCAGAAATTTTTCCTTTTCCCAACATGTTTTCAAAAGGATTCTTTCCAAGGGTATTTAAAAGTCGGCATAAAGTGGTAAATGGTAAAAACTGTAGACTTTTACTACATGTATACGGTACATAAATGGACGGACGAGTCTTATCTCAAAGAGGTTCCGAATTCAACCACTTGTACACTTCTTTACCGTTACCTGCACAATTTGTTATTTCAATGCTGTAAATAGATCTAAACATTGTAGGTATTTTCTGTTACCGTACGTCATACTTGAACACTGTTTCATCTGAGTCATTAACCTTGGGTGGTTCTGAAACATATAATTAGAAATTATTGGTTTTCAGAATGAATTGGGCAAGTTTGGGCAGTACAGTACCTAAATATCAAACAGCTCCAAAAGTACAGCCTGGTCTTCAATGTACACAGTGTGAAAGTATGGTGTTACTAATTTTCAACATTAAACCTTTACCACACAAGGACGACTTTTAATGCCCCTGAAATGAAAGGCTTTCAATAACATTGTGGGAAAAGGAGAAAATGCTGGTTACCAGCATTTTCTCCTTCTCCCACAATGTTTTCTACCTTATCAAAGAAAAATCATTTAATATGAGCCACATTGGAACTGTCATCAGTAAATGCTTTCAATTCTGACATGTCTAAAATGTTGTTGTGTGGAAAAGGGTTAAATAAATGTTAAACGTTATTCTGCTTAAAAAAAAAAAGAATTGAAATTTTCAAGGGGATATTTAAAACTCAAAGTTTATTTATTTATTTTTTATTTCAAGTAATTTTTGTAGAAAAGATATTATCCTATCCAACAGCATAGATCCAAGATCAGACAGCACAGAATGTGCAGTCTGATCTTGATCTACACTGTCCAAAACAGCGTATTTTAAGTTATTTTATAGGAAAGATATCATCTTATCCAACAGCATAGATCAAAGATCAGAATGCACAGAATGTGCAGTCTGATCTTGATCTACGCTGTCCAAAACAGGCCAGTGAGTTGCGCTTATCAGCTTAAGAGTTTAAAAGAGCATTAAATGCCATACAAACAAAAAATTCTACATGTTACACTTTAAGCTGATACATGAAATTAGAACTACCCTTTCTTACTCAATCAGTATCTTATCAGTCTTGAAACTGGGGTATTGACTAGTATGGACCATAATCATTTGTACATCAGCAATTCTGCTCATCTCTTAACTCTTTACCAAACAACCAAATTTTACACTGATCCAAGCACCTGCAGACTTCAAAATAAACATAACTGAAAAATTGGAATTTGTTTCCAGCAAATTGAAAACACTGTGGGAAAAGGAGAAAATGCTGGTCATCAGCATTTTCTCCTTTTCCAATTATGTTTTCAAAAGGCTTCTATCTCAGGATTGTAAAAACCAGGGATTGTTTGGTAAACGGTTGCCCAAATGCAAAGATATCAGACTTGTCCAAGTTGAAAGCATTTACAGACAACAACATCAGTCTGGTTTAAATAATGAATCTTGTCTTTGATTAAGCAGAAAACATCATGGGAAAAGGAGAAAATGCTGGGTACCAGCAGTTTCTCCTTTTCCAACAGTATTTTCAAAGGCCTTTTTCTTCAGGGTCGTTAAAAATCAGGATTGTGGTAAAGACTTTGATAGAGTTCATAGTAGGATATCCATTCTCTTGTAATATCAGGGTTGCTCTCTACTTTCTAAATATTATATGTTATAATAGGTACATGGATTGCTTTGATATTAGTTTGTATGGTGTTTATTTCAGTTATATCTTGGCAGCCAGTGCACCTATCCATGCTTTTCTGGAGTTTCTGTTACCAGTACTCTGCACAATACTATTTCCGAGCCACTGGCTGCTCTCCCACACAACCATCGTTGAAACGATGGTCAGTGCTGAGAGAAGAATAAATCCTGTCGCAATAACTATTATCAGACCTTGGACAAACCTGGCCAATCGAATTAGCAATCCAATGTTATCAAGTCCTGTATGCTACCGACTGAGCTACTAGGGCCTGGCTACTTGGATTGCAACAGTTCAAGTCTTTTATACTCACTTTTCAGACCTTGGAAAAAAATTGGCTGAGGCAGAGATCGAACCAGGGATCCAATGTTTTCAAGTCCTGTACGCTACTGACGAAGCTACTAGATTGCAATGGTTCAAGTCTTTTATACTCACTTTTCAATATAAACTGTTTGGCTTCTGTGACTGTACCATTGCTAACATTACATGAGAAGGAACCATAATCGTCGGAATCCCAGCTGTCCGGCCGTAAGGTCAAGGTCATGTATCGAACTGGATATACAGGCTCTTTCTCTATGACTACCTTTAAAACACAGACGTTGTGTGTACATACCAGAGTATGTGTATAAGCTTTACTCTTTACCAAATGACAAATCTTAGACTTGTCAAGATTGATAGCATTTGCAGACAACAAAATAAATGTGACTCGAAAATTGAAACTTGGCATCAGAGAAGTAGAAAATATTGTGGGAAAAGGAGAAAATACTGGTTACCAGCATTTTCTCCTTTTCCCACAATATTTTCAGAAAGCTTCTACCTCTGGGTTGTGAAAACCAGGACTGTTTGGAAAAGGTTTAACCCATTACCACACAATCCCTACTTTTGACGCCCATGAGAAAGAAGCCTTTTGAAAACACTATGGGAAAAGGAGAAAATGCTGGTAATCAGCATTTTCTCCTTTTCCAACAGTGTTTTCTACTCTTCCCAGAACAAATTTCAATTTTTCAGTCACCTTTATTTTGTCGTCTGCAAATGCTTTTAATTTGGACCAGTCTAAATTTTTCTTGTGTGGTAATGGGTTAAATAAACTTTTCAGGCCAATAGTAGAAACCAAAATAATGTTACTTTGAAAATATTTTTTCAGAGAAATATCTTCTGATCAGACTGTGTGCAGTCTGATCTTGAGCTACACTTCGGGGCAAAATGTCAATGAGTCGGGCTTAGTAGTCTAGGTTCTATTGGAGTAATTTTCTTTATGAAACTTTGAATAACAGCAAATTGCAGTTCTTTAACCCTTTCCCAAACAAAAAACTTTTGGACTAGACTAAATTGAAAGCGTTTGCACACGATAATTCAACTCTTGCTGAAAAGATGATATCTGTCTATTATAGGGTAGAAAACATTGTGGGAAAAGGAGAAAATGCTGGTTACCAGCATTTTCTCCTTTTCCCACGATGTTTTCAAAAGGCTACTATTCTAGACCCGTAAAAACCAGGGATTGTTTGGGAAAGGGTTATTACATTATCTTTCAATTGTTTTCTCAATATGGTACATTATGATGGCCTGATGTGCACTAGAGAGAAGCCGGTGGCTTCCTAAGTATAGAGTGTAGTGCTGAAAGTGAATAGTCATTATTCATAGACAGGTGCACTGGGCAGCCATCAAGAATACTGTTGTTCTTGGCATCAAAATGCATAAAAAAGTTAAAATTTACTTGTTATAGTTTGTCAGAAAAAGGACCATAATCCATGGACGTCGGAAAACAAAATAAGTTTAGTATTGATGACTACATGACGCCTTTCACTTGTAAAGACACTTACAATGTGTTTAAAGTTAGTTGCCAAACGCTCTCCTTTCTTATTCGTCCAAAATGCGTCTTCAAAGGGAGATGACTGGACAATACATGCCATTACTACTTCTTCACCGACATTCACTTCTGCTTCCTTTTCAAACAACATCACTTCCGGAGGAACTGATACAATGACAAAAACAGAAGAACTACATTGACTTTTTTTCTTTATAATTTCACCCTGTAAAACTTTGATTATATCATAAATGTATTGTTCTTTCCCTGTAAAGTTTAGAGCATGGGCACAAGCAAATCCAAGTGCAAAACTTACAACTTCAATATAATTGTACATTGAGACCCATTACCATTTTTGATTTTGCACGGGAATGTCATGCATTCCTTTTTTGTTTCTTTTTTTCATGAATAAGTTAGAAGACATAAGAAATTGACAAATTACTTCACATGAGCACTTGCCCAATTTTTTAAGAATATCTTTAAACACAATCTGTTTTGGGTGTATCAAAATAAGTCCAAGCAATGAGGCCTTTTAATGGGTGCATCTGTTGCTATGGTAACAGGTTTAACTCCTTCCTCCTGCAAAATACCTTTTTTATGTCGTATGAAGACCACCTAAGAAACCATTACAGCTGAAGAACTTAATTTTCAATTACACAATATTTGATTTAGAGAAAGATGAAGTTTTTGTCTAATTACCTATAGTATACATGTAATTCATATGAGCCTATTCTAAAATCTGTTTTGTATAACAACTTACTGAATCCTGAGGTACACAGGTCCTTGGCATACATAACATTAACCCTTTACCCCATAAGGCATTTCTATTGTATCTCCAATTGACCCTAAATAACAGCAAAGATAAAACTGTTTCTTATGTGTATGACACCTTTTGATAGCATAGTAAACAATGTGGCAAAAGGTGAAATCGCTCGTCACGAGCAATTTCACCTTTTGCCACAATGTTTTCCAAAGGCTCCTACAAGCAATGCTTAGAAATGGGTAACTATGGAGTAAAGGGTTAATCAATAGCGAAAATTATTTGCCCAGCTCAGCCTTCACGGTCTACACAGGCTGACCTGGGCTGATACTTTTCACAGATGCCTTAAGCCCCCTTTTCACAAAGTATGGCTCATATACTTACAATGCACGTCAAGGCTTATTTCTCTCTCGACAGATCCGTAGTTGTTTTCTGCCAAACAAATATATTTGTCGTCTGCATGCCGCGTTGCATTTATTACTGATAACTCTTCTGTTGTAATGCCCAGATCTGTAATGAAAGGCAGAACAGGTTTTTACGACCCTGAGATAGAAGCCTTTTGAAAACATAGTGGTAACCAGCATTTTCTCCTTTTCCTACAATGTTTTCTACCTTGCTGAAAACAAATGTCAATTTTTTTAGTTATGTTTACATGTATTTTGTCATCTGCAAATGTTTTCAATTTGTCTAAAATTTTGTCGTTTGGTAAAGAGTTAACAAACGATTCTTAATTTTACTGACACCGAGAAAGCAGGGTTTTGAAACCATTCTGGAGAAAGGAGAAATTACTGTTTACCAGCATTTCCTATTTTACCACAAGTTTTCTGCTCTTTGAAAGATAACTATCATAATTTCAGCTTTCGATCTGAACAAGTCTAAAATGAAAATTTGTCATCTGGTTTAAGCTTAATTGCCATGACATACTGAAATACTGCAAGGTAGAGAGCAATGTTGCTATTTAAAATCCTGTTTTATGCAGGAAATCATCAATAAAACTTAAAATAAAGCTCGTAATATTGGTGAGGTGTTAAGGTACATGTATATCGCTCTCTCCTAAGGTCAATTGGTATGTGTAGCTTTATGTAAATATGACAAAGAACTTTGTCTGCACATGTCCTATTCTTCGAAGTTTCAACCTGTCTGCTATGGTGCATCAGCCACCCATTCTTACCATATACATGGTAAGAAAAGGATTTACCAAAGCTATTACCCAAGCCTATAGATAATAAATGGCCGGTGCATAGGTTACTTGCTAACTGATCATAGCTGAATAAATAGTACCAGGTAGCTTTTTATTTAGTATACTTTTTTTTTTTATTTTGCATTTCAAAGTAACAGTTGTCATTTTGAAAAGTAGTACAGTTTTGTATCCAGAGTGCCAAAACCAGATAGATGTGTTTTTGTAGAATCCCATCTAGTGGAAGATAACGTGACAAATGTGCCGGTAAAACTGTCCACATACATTTTTTGCCAAATGAAGCTCAGCTCCTTCTAAAGGGAATTTTACTCTATTGGTCATCATTTTCTATATAAATTAATTTTGTGAACATCAAAGATCTGGCTGCACTCTCCTCTAATCATATATTTTACGATTTGTATAAACAGTAAATGTAATTGATGTTGTCGCAGGCCTATGAATGACATGCAACTCGTTGCCAATACATCTTAACTAATAACCACAAAGTCCCTACTTTTGATGACCCTGACAAAGAAGCCTTCAGAAAACATTGTGGGAAAAGGAGAAAATGCTGGTAACCAGCATTTTCTCCTTTTCCCACAATGTATTTTACCCTTCTCAAAACAATTTTCAATTTTTGAGCCAGATTTATTTCTGTCATCTACTAAAGCTTTCAATTTGGACAAGTCTACAATTTTGTCATTTGGTAAAGCGATAAAGGATCTTTGCAGATCTTTGGATTTAAGCAGTCCATACTTATGTGATGGTGTGCTTGGAATAGTGGATCACTGAAGTGCATAAAGACCCCTTTTGCCAGAGCACAGTTCATATATACATGTAGTTATCCTGATTTACTGACTAACCTTTGGTTGTGGCATCTTCTCCCTTTGACTTCCTTTTCCAGGATATTTTTGCCTGTGGATATCCGGAAACCTTACAGTACAGTCGGGCTGTAGTAAACTCTGGGACTACGACATTCAATGGTGACGATTCAGGTGCAATGATCTCTGGCACAGCTGTAGAATAATCCTAAACCTGATCAGTTAAATGAAACTTTCCAAACAATTATGAAAAAAATGCAATTGCAAAGTTACATTTTTGTGGACAAAAATATCTCCTAGTCAGACAGTGTAGATCCAAGATCAGGCTACATGTTCTGTGCAGACTGGATGATCTTGGTGTCCTAGGTTGCGAGGTAGAGCATTTGTCTTGTAACCATAGGATCCTGATTTCTATACCCTGGAGTGGGTGGCAACTTTGGGATTTTCAAAAGGTGCTGTAAATGCATTCACTGTGGTTGTCTTGGAGCCCTTGGCAACAGGAACCAAGGAAGTCTGTTTATTCTATCGCCACAGATCCAGGCATTAAAATATTTGATGTACTTCTCACCACTCTCAGGTATAGGTTACCAGGAAAGGTGCATCCCTGTATATCATAATCATTGGTAAACCACCTTTTTGACGCTACTGGAGCTAGTGGATCACATAAAAACAATGACAAACTCTTTCGGTTATTTCTTTAGAACAGCTAGGGATCGTATATTGTGTATAATGTATATATGATCCCTGGAAAAGCTCAGTCTTGAAGTTACATTTGTTTAAAAAAATCACTGTTAAGTTGGCCTTATTTTTTGAGACTTGGAAGAATTTGCTACTACTTCAAGGGTTCAAGAGGTGGGTAGCACCGCTAGGCACACAAAAAATGACAGTTGTTTGTTGACATGCCGTTAATTTTTGTCAAGTTTTGGAAGTTTAATACATGAATTTTGATGGAGGTTGACGAACACATCTGACTGGTGCATTTAATATTCTTTTTTTTTTAATCATCTACTTATAATTCTGTTCCCAGATAAGCTTGAAGGGGTGCAGGTTTTTAAAGGGGCGCAGGTTTACATCCGATGACATATGATGAGGAATACCTACCTTCTACAACAACTCTGACCATGTGATATGCCTCTCCCTTCACCTTACATGTATATTCATCCTCAAACTCTTTTGTAACTCTAAGTATCTTTAAATTCCATTCGTTTGGTGGTGGTGAGGGCAAGACTTGGAGTGACGTTCTGAACTTGATCACAGTCCGGTCAAAAGATACGATGTCTGTACCTTTGTACCACGTGACCTGAAAACCAGATTTGTGTTGTCAGTTTATAGCCGTTTTAAACAATATCTTGATCCGTAAACAATGGTATTTCATACTATTAACCCATTCAGGTTTAATTTTTTATTGTGCCGAGTACAAAAAGGAAAAAGAAAACTTGTATGAAATCATTTAAGGCAGGTAAGGATTGAAATTGAAAAGTCAACCTACATGTACACTTTAGATACGAAATGGTTTTAACCACATGGGCTTAGCACATGATAATTTTGCCAATCTGTGCTTAAAGACAACATTTCGATAAAAAAAAACAAGTGTCTGTATGAATATTTGGTTTTTCTTTTTAATAGAAATGCTGTCTTTAAGTACAAATTATCATATGCTGTGCCCCTGTGGATTTACATGCACCTATAATCATCGCCATCCATTGATGACCATTCTTTGGTTTCTTCCCTTGGTTGCTCTCCAGTACTACATTGGTCTTGATCTTGGTTTTTATCTTGATTTTAGTAGACTACACAGGTATGTTTTTAAAATACTATTTCAACTGAACCTGGTTAGATTGTTATAGAAATCAGTATTTTACTATTTACATATTTCTCTGATAATTTAGAACAGTTTTCTTTAAAATTACAAGGGGACTTTGCATATGATCATTATCTTCCGCTAGATGGCATTCTAGAAATACACATCTATCTAATTTGGGCATTCTGGGTAAAGAAGCGGAATATATATTTTTCAAAACAATGACCGTTACTTTGAATTTCAAATGGAATAAACGTTTACTCAATAAATCGCTACCCGGTGCCATTCAGTCAGCTATGATCGGCTAGTATGTAACCTATGCACCGACCATTTATTAAAACAGCACCTACGAGCTTGGGTATAAGTGAACTGGCCACCGTTGTATACCGTGTATTACCTAGTAGTATCAGGGGCGGTAACCAGTCTAGGGTATAAGCCCTACTTTTCCAAGGTATACGGGGGATGGATGATGCGTCATAGCAGACAGGTCGAATCTCCGAAGAATATGACATGCAGAGACAACGTACATATGATCATAAATCAGTTTATATTTATCGCAACATCCCAGATGGAATCAAGGATAAAAACAAAGGAATTAAGTAAAAGGACCACCCTGTTACTTCGTTACCTTTAGTCTCTATCTGGCAAAAGAGATGAAGTCTTACTTAACCGTTTGTAAAATGTAACTTTAAAAACACGCGGCTTGTAAAACATGCATCTTCCACAAGAAATGAGAGGACATACAAAGTACATGTATTTGTTAGTCTCAATAATGAGATGCCCTGGTGATCTTTTTCATATTTGGACATTGACTGTACACCGTACCGTCTCAAGTCCATCGTAAATTTTCCGGTAGCAAATACAGAGCCCTATACTGACTTTCGGTTTCGTCGGTTTTATCTGTATTGCAGCGAAATGCAATTAAATTTTAGTACTATACATGACCAAAAACAAATTGTTAAACCATTCATTACATAAAAAGCTTGCAGAAGTCGTTTACAACTTGTTTATCTCGGAAAATCACGGACGAAATTAATCGTGCATGGCGGCCATTTTGTATGATTTCGGGAACGTAAACAACTCGAGTAACTGATAAAATGCACGGGTTCATGATCAGCGTTTGAATTGAAAATATTTGTATTTCAAAGGAAGGAATATTGAATACGCAAGCCACAGATATGTTTAAATCCTAGTTTCGTGCTCTATTTTTGGAAATTATAAGAGTTCAAACTTGCGCATAAAATCTGTGCGGAGCTTTCAACTGATTTTGTCTTGATAGTCTCTGGACCCAGAGGCGACCAGTCAAAAAGTAACATCGCCTTTTTTGGGGACAGTTATCTGTACTAATGTATTTGTGTGAAAATAGTACGCCACAAGGAAAAGTTGCTTGCAACGTCCCAACGAAAAATAGTCCGCTTCAAGACAATAAAAATCTTCTCATCTTGTACGTTGTAGTTTTTTAAAACACTATTCAACCTGGCCTTTGCCGCAAACATTCCGAGTTTAAACAAACCTGGATAAGACAGCTTTTGAAAGCATTGAAGGAAAATGAGAAAATACTAGAAACCAGCATTTCCTCCTGTTCCCGCGATGTTTTCTACCCCTTCAGAGACAAGTTCAATAATTTGGTTGTAAGCACTTGAAGGAGATTTCCTTTTCCCTCAATTTTTTCTACCTAAAGTAAAGACAACTCTAATCATTTTATCCACACTGAGTTTGACGTCTGCAAATGCTTTAAAGGTGGCCCTTCAGATTTTTGGACGATTTTTTTTACAAAAATACAAAAAATGCATCCTTATACTCCCAAGGCCTTTTAATTTTCATTCATAAAACCCCAGTAGTCGAAAACCATCCGACAACAAGAGAAATTAGAGGTTTACTACGGCCCAGGACGACACCGACGGGAACCACGGTCTATTTTTAGATGAGCAACTTGCTCATTCACATACCGGAAATAAAGAAATGACACTTCAAACATAGCGTCCGAAGAAGAAATTATGGAAAATTACATGTTTGTTATGTTATGGAATTTAAGCTTCATTAGTCACGTGCCAGTCACTTTACATTCCCACAATGCTTCTTTTGAATTTTGGCGCGAAATCTAAAAATACCTTAAGAGGCTACGTAGCCTTTTAAGGGAATACCATCAAAAAAAATTTTTTTGGTAATTTTATGATTCTTAATTATTGATGATTTGTATTGTTTTTTCATATAAATTCCTGTGATATATATATTTTTTAATTTGGTGAGATGTGAAAATTCTAAGTACCCACCTTTAAGTTGGGACAAGTCTAAAACTTTGTCGTTTGGTGAAATGATTAACTCGGAATTTAGTCTTCAGAGAGAAAAAAAGTCGTTCGATGAAAGGTCTGAAAATCTATAGTGGATACATAACAGGGAAACACCACTGACCTTTCTTCCATCTATATTTGGTTGGTGCACAATGCATGGTAGAACGACAGGTTTTGCTTCCTGCACTGGGATGATATTCTCAGCTGTAACCTTGGCTATAAAGCCTGAAATTGTGTAATAAAAAATTCTGTTAAACTTGAAGAAAAATTACAGTCAAAACTGACCTATTTTTTACTTTTTCTGACACAAATCTCATAATTTGTGATCGAGAAAGTTTCCATTTGGATCAAACATTATGACTTTTGGTAACTGAGAGATCAGACAAATAGTGCATTGACCACAAGTTCTAACTGCGAATATTTCACAGACAAAAATATCTGAAAGCAAGGTAAATATCAGTGTGATGTGAGAGGTGATTGTTTTCAAATGTAATTCTACAATGATTAAAAGAAAAGTAGCCAATAGAATGTGTGTGAAAATCGTCCTTTGCCATAATATGCCTGGATCCAGGCGGTCGTAATTTTCACTACTCCGTGCCACGCTCACCTTAACCCTTTGGCTGCTGAGCGCGGTTAGCTGACCTTTTGCGGACCGTGTAGATCAAGATCAGACTGCACAAAACGTGCAGTCAGATCTTGGATCTACACTGTCCGATATATTAGGAGATATTATTCCCCAAAACATCACTTTGAAACAGCAATATTTGGGTTATTAATATCGAACTGAAAATTTCCGTTTAATAGTTATTTAGCAGGACAAGGGTTAAGATCTTTTGCAGCTGTTTATCACGTTCGTCACTATATTACCGTCAGTATTTACAAAGTAACGTCCGAATGATAGAAAAAGAAGAAACTGAATGAACCGGAACCCAGGCGATCCTTTGAAGACACCACTGGTATTAATAACAGATCCAATAGCAAATCAAACGAATAGCTTTGCCTTATTCTTTAATACCAAACAACTATTAGTTTCAGCGATTCTGTGAATTAAAAAAAACAACTTTTGACAACATAGTGGGAAAATGAGAAATCAACGTTTTTCCAGTTTTCAAAGACAAATTCAACCCCAAGTCCCTTTTTAAGTGTAATTTGATGCTTTTCAACGCGGACTACTTCAATAGTTTGTTGTCTCATCTAGGAAGTGTTGCATCTAATCGGAGAATTCCTGAATAGTCATTCAAAGGCTCGTCCCGGACCTTTTGCGGACAATGTAGATCAAAATTAGACTGCACCGAACGTGCAATCTGATCTTGAATCTACACCGTCAGATAAGGATATCTATCCCATACATAGTTCAGACAACTGCCATTCGATGTGTGCTTTTCAAACTTTTGTAGTCAGTCTGTGTCGACCGATTACAGTGCTGACAGCACTTTGATTGTGATTGGGTCTCGGCATCCCGGAGATGAACAATCACAATTTACATCGGAGCTAGTCTCCGATTCGGGAGTAAGTCAAGCATGTTTTTTAAAACAGGGTTAAATATGGAAATTAATGTACTAGAATTCAACTTGCAGTTTTTGACAATGTTTTCTAGATCTACCGTTTCGAGGATAAATTTTAATTCCAACATTCTAGTAGACTAGTCTAGATCTGAAATTCAAATTTTCACGTTCGAAACGAATAAGTATAAAATGCTGTCGTTTGGTACGGTAAGTTCAAAACAAACGATGGTGTTTACAGCTTAGGCCTACCTGTAATCATGACAATACATAAAATCCATAACAGTCTGTACATATGCATCCTTTCAGCGTTGAGGTAACTTGTGTAATGATGTAAATCGCTAAATATTGTAGTCACAAACGATCAATAATCTAATCTCTCTGGAACCAATAGATCTATCGTGTAGCATAGCTAAACCAGCAGACGACAACATCCTGAGGTCTCATGTCGAAACTTTTAGTGTTTGCTCCCGTTTAAAAATAACTTCATTCCTGGCCTTACATTGTTTTATTTTTCATTTTTAACAATTTGAAATATGATAATAAAATAACCGCGGGAATTCAGCCCATTCACACACCACATATCGAAGAATTCACAAAATAAAACAGATGTTAGCCGAGCATTTCAACACAAATGCAACAAAATGTCAAAAAACATGTTCTATGTATGTGTATAACATCACACTGAACACCCTGCGGTTGTTTATAACATTCCGCCGTACCGTGTCAAATATTTATAACCCTTTTTTGCTTCAATAAATTGGTGATATTGTGAGAAATTGGCAACATTTAGAACTAGCATTTTCTCCTATATTGGGACACACGTTGCTCATGTTTTTTTTAATTTTTTTAATGAACATTTCTCAGAGGGATTTAGATCTAATCACTTGTAATATTTTTAGAATGAAAAGGAAATTTGTGTTTAACTGTTTGTAAACGTGTAAAGGGCAAAAGCGCCATATACATGCCTATCAGCAGTCTCGCATATCATCGAAAACAATTGATATCATATGGAAAGGTTCTGGATTTTCCGGAGTTCGGCGTCAGTATTTCGCTGAATATTGCCAGACAATCATCGTGCATAAAGAGGATGAAATAATAGAAACTTACGAATTATTTAAAATACTTCTAAACAAACGATCGAGGGCGAGCCATGGAAAATTTTCTTCTCCTTTTGTTATTTGACAGAAACCAAACAATTTCTGACGTCATATTTCATTCCATGTAATTTTCCGCTTTATTTTTTCTCCAAATCTCATAATTCACCACATTGTTGAACAAATTTCCTTCTTTTTTGGTCATTAGTATTAGTAGGTGGGTTATTTCTCACTGTATAACCAAACACAATATATGTAAAATCAGGAAAAGCCGATTCTCAAATGATGTTCCCCCCCCCCAAAAAAAAAATTGCTTCCTACGGGCCTGTTTCAAATTTATAAGCCTTGCCTAGACCGTACATCTGACGTTTTTCTATTTCAGTTCAACCTAACCCTTGGCATCCTAAAGGACAGTGACCCCTATGCAGATCAGCATCTTACAGCACAGCATTTTCACCCTTAACAGAATGCACAGAATCTTGGTTGTACACCATCAAACATTGGGAGCATTTTCCTTGAAATAGCATTTAAATTAGGGATGGCAACGGTTAACCGGTTAACCGGTTAACCGATCGAATGACCGATTAACCGGTTAGGAAATTGGTAACCGGTTAACTAGAAACAAATATAGGCCTATATTATCAAAACTTTACCAAAATAATCATTATAATAAAAAAAATACAAAGTTGACTTTGCCAGTTCTGACAACCAAAACTGCGTCACACGCACATCCAATATCGCCAAGACGCGGCGAAGGTGTGATATACAGTTTGACATGTCTGTGCAATATTAAACATTGTTAATTCGCTAATTAGTCCCCAGTCTCCGATAATAAACAAACACGTGTCCTCTTTGGATCAAAGGCACTGGCTTATCCTGATTGATTTGCTTGGATTATTTCATTAAGTACCCGCCCCTAATCAAATATATGCATGGATTGACCAATCAGCGTAAGAGGGATTGAAATTTATGAAGTCAATCAATCTGTGTTCAAGCAGGCATAGCGGTTTCTCTTCGTTCGTTCATAATCATTTCGATAAGTATCTTCGAAAATCATGGTATAGTGCAGAGGCTTTGAATTTGGGAGAGTCTAAAATTTGAACCTGTCGTTTGGGCATTGGCTAACACCCGATCACTTAGCAATAGCCGCTTCGTTTGACGATCAATAACCATACCATCATCTGTATGATTCTGTTTGTAGATTTTTTGAAGTTGTAAATAGCAGTGATCCCAGTAGTTTTTTTTTTCTCGATGCAGCACTAAAGTCTGTTATTAATATATCTATGGAAATTTACTGCTTAAAATCATTAAAAAGCTAAAAAGGCGATCTGAAGTGACTCAGATCGGACAATGTCGAAAGGAACATTTTGTTCTGTCATGGGTTTCCGTGTTTCTTGCATCGAGCATTTTTTCATGTATTTTAATTTATGGATAGGTATTTTCGCCTGATTTGACAATAATTTGTCAAAATGGGTAGCAAGTAACTTCAAATCCTGGTATTTTACACAAGTTAAGCAGATACTGTTTTTTTTTTTCTTTCCAACGTGAGGTCTCACGTGAAACCAAACTTTTTTTACGTGAATTTCAGTTCTGTTAGGTGATTTACGCAATAATTTGCGTAGTGGAAACACTGAAATGGTCTGATAATTTCTAGTCCTCTATAGAAAACATTGTGGGAAAATGATTTTATTGCCGAGAGGGTGAGAGATCGTCGAAAGATTGGCCGTCTTTTGCGCAAAAGTACAGAAATAGTAAACATCACGGGAATGCATTACTCACGCACCGGTTGTCAATGTTGACATAACGAGCAGGTACCTTCATCTCAAATGTTTTTACTTGGTCGTTCGGTTAACCGGTTAACCGATCGAAAGATTGAACGGTTAACCGGTTAGCAAATTTACTAACCGTTGCCATCCCTAATTTAAATTGCTAGTCTATTTTTGAGCTTTATTTTTCTGTTAAGTTTTTGACAATTGATTAATTCTTTAGATTAAGGGGTAATTTCTGATTCTCTGAGGCATTAAGTGATCCCTGCTTTGAGGCCCTTGAACTAGATCTAGTACAGATATACATATATGTAACTGCCCCAAAGGCGATGTTACTTTTCGACTGTTCGCACAACAAATGTCCATGTGTGGAAAAAAATTATGAGAGCGTTTAGCAGGGTGATCGAAAAAAGTTACAGGAAAAAAAAGTAACCGAAAAAAAAAAAGATAAAGTATTTTCATGCCTCTCTATAGTTCGATCTTTCTATTTTTCCTGTCTGTCTGTCTGTCGTTCTGTTTGTTGGAAAAAAGGAAAAGAAGAAAATGCTAGCGACTGACATGTTATCCTTTTGCCACAATATTGGCATTCGTTTCTCCTACAATCGTTTTTTAATCTGCTAAGTACTGATAATAGTAGTGAGCGAGAAATGGTATCCCTTAGCCCTTTATCACATAATAACGACTTTTGACAACCCCGAGAAAAAAGCATTTTGAAAACATTGTGGGAAAAGAAGAAAATGGTGGTAACCAGCATTTTCTCCTTTTCTCACAGTGTTTTCTACCCTATCAATAAACAATTGCACCATTTTGAGCCACAATGAAATTGTCGTCTGCAAATACTTTCAATTTTCAACTTTCGACGACCCCGAGAAAAAAGCATTTTGAAAACATTATGGGAAAAGAAGAAAATGCTGGTAACCAGCATTTTCTCCTTTTCCCACAATTTTTTCTACCATTACCAATAAACAATTGCACCATTTTGAGCCACATTGAAATTGTCGTCTGCAAATACTTTCAATTTTGGACAAACCTAAAGTTTTGTCGTCTGGTAAAGGGTCAAGGTCAATGACTGGCGCTTAACGGCATAAGGGTTCAAACCATCTTTGTAGGAAATGAATAATCAATGGTAATTGAATATTCAATTGCATAAAGTGAAATCTCTGTGGCAAAACGATATTTGCTCGTTATTAGCCGTTATCATTTTAACGGGATGATTTCTAAAGTGATCTGCGTCTGGCAAAAGAATGCTTTACGCAGGACGACTTTGAAAATTTTGTAACAGGAATGAAAAATGACTTGCAGCAAAACGAGATGTCCTACTTGTATGGCGATGGGTTACATTTTGAGTCATTCGAAGTACACGTGAGAAAACTGGATACTAATTCATATCACGGACAGACAAGAACTACCTCCCTTGATATGTGCTCATCCAGTTCAGTTTTGACCCACGAAAATATATACCAACATGTTCTCCTTTTCCCGCCTTGTTTTCTACCCTGCTGGAATAGCTCTCAAACAGAGGTTACCACGAATCACTTCTGGGTTTGTTGTACTACCCTACAGTCTGTTGCCAGAGATACCTGGCTCAGCCACGCAAAAAAGAAAGGGGCCTTCATGCATTTTCGTGATCCATGGTACCAAGCAAACCATCACATACTTAACCCTTTCCAAAACGACAAAATTTTAGACTGGTCCAGATTGAAAGCACTTCCGATGACAAAATAAACTGAAGTCAAAAATTAAAATTTGTTTGTAGCAGGGTAGAAAACATTGTGGGAAAAGGAGAAAATGCTGGTGACCAGTATTTTCTGCTTTTCCCGCAATGTTTTCAAAAGGCTTCTTTTTCAGGGTCTTAAAAACCAGGGATTGTTTGCTAAAGGATTAAGGAACCACAACAACCACTATTTTAGACAACTGATTTAATCATAAGGTAGACTGCATTAAGCCCCCTTTTCACAGAGCGTGGCTCAAATGCATATGGTGATAATTGACTTCTTGGGTTGTGTTCCTCTGTGCTCCTGGCATATTTTGGTTTGAAATAGTACTTGTTTGTGTAGGATCTATTTGAGCCATGCTTGCTAAAAAAAACGGGGTTTAACCCTTTCCCAAAAAGCAGATTTTGGACCAGACCAAATTTAAAGCATTTTGCAAATGATAAATTAACAGTTGCTAAAAAGATGATTTTTCTATATGGTAGGGTAGAAAACACTGTGGGAAAAGGAGAAAATGCTGGTTACCAGCATTTTATCCTTTTCCCACAATGTTTTCAAAAGGCTTCTTTTCCTGACCAGTAAAAACCAGGGATTGTTTGGGAAAGGATTAATTCATCTGTCAAAAAGTATCAACCTAGGTCGACCTGTACTGGGGCTGGCCTGTATACGAACTTTTCACTGATGGTCAATTTTCTGCATGTCAAAACACCAGTCTTCTTCATTAGTTGCTAAACAAAATGGATCTTATGGGTCCATATTTATGTGATAATTTTCTTGGTAAAATGCATTAGACAAAATATATTTTTATGGATCAATAATTATGAGATGATCTTTCTTGGTACAATGTATTAGACAAAATAGATTTTTATGGATCAATTATTATGTGATGACTTTGTTGGAACAATACATCACCAAATATTAACCCTTTACTCCATAGATACTCATTTCTACACATTGCTTGTAGGAGTCTTTGGAAAGCATTGTGGCAAAAGGTGAAATTGCTCGTGATGAGCAATTTCACCTTTTGCCACAATGTTTTCTATGCTATCAAAAGGTGTCATATACACATAAGAAACAGCTCCATCCTTGCTGTTATTTAGGGTCAATTAGAGATACCATAAAAATGCCTTATGGGGTAAATAGTTAAATCCCCTTTTTACCAGAAGAAGACTTATGTACTCATGTACCAATTTTTACTATCATTATAAACAAGATTTTACTGACAAAGACCTGTTCACCTCAGCAGCAAATCAAAATGCAAAAAAAGTACAATAGGAATGCAAATATAGGTTTCACATTTTATTATTACAGAAATAAAAGACGGCTAAATTTGATGTAAACATGAACACATTTCCACCTGAATACGACTTACCTTCCTTGCAGCAGACCATTTGAAAACAAGAGTTTTGCAAAGCGGCGCATACACGCCAGAAGGGGCTTGTCAGTGAAATGGGTTAAAAGCTAGAACATCTGCACAACTACACATCATGGAGATTTACTGTGGTAATTTGAACTTATTCCTATGAAAATTGTTCAAAGAGTTGCACACAAAAGAAATTGCTAACAGACAGACAGATGGTCAGACAGAGGGATAGACGGACGCCCTGGGCCAGAACATAATATGACCTGGTCAATAACATAATACAACCCTTCAGACGTATAGACATAGCAAGTTGATGGAAAGATACAATAAGACATTTGTATTATCTCTTTGATACAAAACAAAAGTTTAGACTGGTCAATACTGAAAGCATTTGGAGACGACACATTTAAGAGCCTCAAAAAAATGAAATATGCCTCGTAAAAGGTCGAAAACTTTGTGGGAAAAGGAGAAAATGCTGGATACTAGCATTTTCTCCTTTTCCCACCATGTTTCCAAAGATCTTTTTTCCCAATGGTTGTTAAGACTTTGGATTGTGTGATATAGGGTTCAGGTGTTATAATTTAACCCTTGCCTATACAAGAAATTTTGGTTGGTTACTGCTCAAAACATCTGCCAACTAACTGTTGGAAATTTGTACATTAATAAGATAGGACAGAAGATACTGAACAAAAAGGAGAAAATGCAGGTTATCAGCAAAAGGAGAAAATGTTTTCAAAACATTTTCCATTCAGGTTAGTTAAAACTAACTTAAAATTTTCTGCCTAAAGAGTTGATTTTGATAAGCCATGATTTGCCCTTTGCCAAACAATGATGCAATTTAATGACCCTGATGGAGAAGGCTTTTAACCCTTTTAAACAATATCCTGACTTTTAACAGCCCCGTGAAAAAGGCCTTTTGAAAACGTTTTGTACTCTTCCCAAAACAAGTTTCAATTTGTGAGTTTCTTTTATTTTGTCACCAGATTTTTTTTTTTTCAATTGACAGGTCTACATTTTTGTCATGCGGTAGTAAAGAATTAAAGCAAATCCATCATTCAAGCCACATCCAATTTATCATCTTGCTAACACCTGTAACCCTTTCCCAAACAATCCCTGGTATTTACGGGTCAGGAATAGAAGCCTTTTGAAAACATTGTGGGAAAAGGAGAAAATGCTGGTAACCAGCATTTTCTCCTTTTCCCACAATGTTTTCTACCCTATCATATAGAAAAATCATCTTTTTAGCAACTGTTGTCATCTGCAGAATGCTTTCAGTTTGGTGTGCTCCAAAATTTGCCATTTGGGAAAAAGGTTAAAATGAACTAGTCTAAAGTTTTGCTTTGTGGTAAAGAGTAAAAGTACGAATTTTGATGGAAATTTGTTCATGGATTTACATAATGATAGAATTAAAAATAGATATTTTCAGCTGAAAAATGCATATAGCTAAACTCTCTTGTACAATTTTTTTCTAAAAGTGAGCAGCCTAATCTCTATCTGCACTGTAAACTTAACATATATACAAGCGCTATGAAATTTTAAGGGCTGAGTAAAAAAAAAAGTACAAAGTTAGACAGAACAGCAAAAACTTGATAAATCATGACATGAAAAGTTCCATAAAACTATGATGGATAAACTCTTTACCATACAGCCAGATTTTAGAGTAGTCTGAAGTGAAAACTATTTCAAATGACAAAATAAGTGTGACTCAACAATTTACATTTGTTATGGGAAGGGTAGAAAATGCCATGGAAAAGGAGAAAATGCTGGTTACTAGCATCTTCCCCTTTTCCCCCAAAATGTTCTTGAAAGATTTTTTTCTCAAATTTGTTAAAAGAACATAATTGTGTGGTAGAGGGTTAAATCATCTGAATTGTCGGTCTGTGCGTAGCAGGCATGCTTCTTCTGAGAACTCCAGAGATATCTTATCAAATAAAAAGTCTTCTTCTGTTTTTCTTTCCTGTCACACTCTTCTCTTTTGTGTACTTATATACAAAACTGAAATGAAAGAACCATCATAATCTAAATACAAGTATCATAACTCTTAACTAAACAACCAAATTCTGGGCTTCGCCATACTGAAAGCATTTGCAGACAACAAAACATATATCTCTCTTATATAGGATAGAAAACATCTGTGAGAAAAGGAGAAAGTGCTGTTTACAAGCATTTTCTCCTATTCCCATAATATAATGATTTCTGAAGCCTTCCCTACCAAAGTCATTAAAATTTGGGATTATTTGGTAAAAGGTTAAACCAGTTTACCAGGCAATAAAACTCTACATTTGTTGAACCAGAACCCAAAGAAGTTAACTCTTTGCCAGTAGCAAAACCTAACACTTGTCAAAACTGGCAGCAAAATTTGCAGGTCACAATTTAAATGGGGCTTAAAATATCAATTTTTTCATGATAATAGTATGATTGTAGAAAATGTCATGGGAAAGGCAGAAAATGCTGGTTATAACCTGGGATTGTCTGGTAAAGGATTAACCATTAACACACAATCCCTATTTTTGATGTCCGAGAAAAAAGCCTTTAGAAAACACTGTGGGAAAAGGAGAAAATGCTGGTAACCAGCATTTTCTCCTTTTCCCACAGTGTTTTCTACCCTTCCCAGAACAAATTTCTATTTTTTCAGTCACCTTTATTTTGTCGTCTGCAAATGCTTTCAATTTGGACTAGTCTAAAATTTTCTTGTCTGGTAAAGGATTAAATGTGGCTCATATAATGCTCATATAATCCTTTTCATTTCCAAAATGAAGACATCTGGACTCTTCAGAGTTTAACCGTTTACCACACAATCCCCCCCCTTAATGACTCAAAAAAAGAAGTCTTTTGAAAACATTGTGGGAAAAGGAGAAAATGCTGATAACCAGCATTTTCTCCTTATCCCACAATGTATTCTATCCTGCAGGAACAAATTTCAATTTTTCAGTTTCGTTCATGTTGTTGTCTGCAAGTGCTTTCAATCTGGACCAGTCTAAAAAAGACATTGAGGGAAAAATGAGAAAAATGAAAAAATGAGAAAATGCTGATAACCAGCATTTTCTCCTTATCCCACTTTGTTTTCTATCCTGCTGTAAACAAATTTCAATTTTTCAGTTTCATTCATGTTGTCGTCTGCAAGTGCTTTCAATTTTGACCAGTCTAAATTTTTGTTGTTTGGTAAAGAGTTAAAGCATTGGCAAACAACAGTGTAAATAAACCTATAAATAAACAGATTTTCTCTGAAAAAATAGAAAGTACACATGGTACAAGGAGAAAAATGCTGGTTACCAGCACTTTCTACTTTTGCTTCGATGTTTTTCAAAATGCTCCTCCCACAGGGTCATTAAAACACTAATGCCCCTTGTGGATTATTTATTGTGCCTCATAATTCACAACTGTGGTTTATTAACTCATTACCAAAGGACAATATTTTCGGCTTGTCCAAATTGAAAGCATTTGCAGATGACTAAATAAAAGTGACTGAAAACTTGAAATTAGTTTTATGAAGGGGAGAAAACATTGTGGGAAAAGGAGAAAATGCTGGTTACCGGCATTTTCATCTTTTCCCACAATGTTTTCAAAAGGCTTCTTTTCCAGAGGCCTCAAAAGAAGGGATTGTGTGGTAATGGGTTAAATGATAAACCACAGTAGAAAGAAGATTATTTCTTAACCCTTTACCACAAGATTTTAGACCTGTCCGAATTGAAAGCATTTGCTGACGACGGTTTCAGTCTGGCTCATATGAAATGACTTTTCTTTGAAAGAAAACATTATGGGAAAAGGAGAAAATGTTGGTAACCAGTATTTTCTCCTTTTCCCACAATGTTTTCAAAAGACTTCTCTTTCAGGGGTATTAAAAGTCGTCACTGTGTGGTAAAGGGTTAAATACTTGTATACATAATCATACACAAAAGACATCTTACATAACTCAATGCCAGCTCGCCCCTGCAGCAAACGTCCTAACAATCCTATGGAAAAATGTTTTTTTAAATTCATAAAGGAAAATGATTATGCCAGTTACCTGCATTATTTCCTTTTCTGACACTGTTTTCTGAGCTATCAAAGACAAGCTCCATGATTATAGCCACAACTAAAAAATCCTCTGCAAATACTTTCAAGATGGATGGGGTGCCAGTATCATTTTAACCCTTTACTCCATAGATACTCATTTCTACGCATTGCTCATAAGAGCCTTTGGAAAACATTGTGGCAAAAGGTGAAATTGCTCGTGACAAGCAATTTCACCTTTTGTCACAATGTTTTCTATGATATCAAAAGGTGTCATATACCCATAAAAAAACGCTTCATGTTTGCTGTTATTTAGGGTCAATTAGAGATACCATAGAAATGCCCTATGGGGTAAAGGGTTAAGGTTCTGTAGTAAGTAATTACACACATATATGCTACACTTTTGCAAAAGGGCTATAAATAAAGTACATAATCCATAAAATCCATTTTGTCTGTCAACCTGCTAAATCATGCAGTAGACTGGTCCTTTCAGATGCAGAAAATTGACCAATAGCAAAAAACATCTTCTTTCAGAAGATGGATTTAAGTCCCTTTTCACAGAGCATGGCTCTTATATACAGCAAAATATATACAGACCATTATTGCCTCTGATAAAGGCATCTCCATATTTGTTCTTTAATTGTCCATTCACATATTCCTCAGTTTGTTCCAGGGCTATGTTCATGTAACCATCAAGGCAGGCAAGTACACCTGAAATTTTAAAACAATTTATCGTTGAAGTGACTCAGGTTTACACAGTTTCTTACAAACAATTCCAGAATTATGGCATTCTGGAAGAACGTAAAAATCTTCACAATGTTGCCCTTTGCCACAATCCCACTGTTTAACCCTTTACCCCATAAGGCATTCCTATGGTATCTCTGGTTGACCCTAAGTAACAGCAAGGATGAAGCTGTTTCTTATGTGTATGTGACACCTTTTGATAGTGTAGAAAACATTGTGACAAAAGGTGACATTGCTCGTCACGAGCAATTTCACCTTTTGCACTTATGTTTTCCAAAGGCTCCTACAAGCAATGTGTAGAAATGAGTAACTATGGAGTAAAGGGTTAACTCTTTACCAAACACCACACTATCTGGAGTTTTAATGACCCTGAGATAGAAGCTTTTTGCAAATACTGTGGGCAAAGGAGAAAAAGCTGAATATCGACATTTTCTCCTCTTCCCACAATGTTTTCTGCCCTACCCAAAACAAATTTTATATTTATCAGTCACTTTTATTATGTAGTCTGCTTATGCTTTCAATTAGTACTACTGTACTAGCCTAAAATTTTGTTGTTTGTTAAAGACATAACTGAATTTTACATATTCTTTTTACATACAAATCCAGAATTATTGCATTCTGGACAAAAAAAAATCAACTTTTCCCCTTACCAAACCATCCATTTGTCTAAAGACCATGAAGAAAAAAAGGTGTCATTTTTTTTTTCTAATCATAAGTTCACAACCCTAGATCAGTGTATCTGTGTTTTACTACCAAGGACTGAGACTTGCAAATACTTTACTGGTTGAGCTATTTGATAGTCCCAATAATAGCTTCCTTCTATAGGGAAATTCAAACTATGAAAGTTTTGAGACAAGTACTAGGCTATACAGCATACCATAATATAGGAAATAACACATTAACCCTTTACCCCGTAAAACATTTCCATGGTATCTCTAATTGACCCTAAATAACAGCAAGGATGAAGCTGTTTCTTATGTGTGTATGACACTTTTTGATAGAGTAGAAAACATTGTGGCAAAAGGTGAAATTGCTCGTCACGAGCATTTTCACCTTTTGCCACAATGTTTTCCAAAGACTCCTATGAGCAGTGCTTAGAAATGATTATCTATGGAGTAAAGGGTTAACATATAAATTTTTTTCTTATCCTTCAGCCTGAACTTCTCCATTTGCCCAAACTCGCTCTGTCTCCATCAAAGGGATTTGTTCATGTAAAGGTAGCAAACATTGTGGGAAAAGACAAAATTTAATATGCTTGTATGAACATCATTTACATTCTAAAACCTAAATTGTAGGTAATGTAATAAATGAAACATTCTCCTGAGTACCCACAACATATTAGTTTAACTATCTAGCAAATGAGATTATTTTCAACTAGTCCAAACTGGAAGCATTTGCATACAACAAAATTTTTGCAACTCAAAAATTGAAATTTGTGTTGCGAAAAGCAGAAAACATTGTTGGAAAAGGTGAAAATGCTGGTTACCTGCATTTTGTCATTTTCCCACAATGTTTTCAAAAGTCCTCTTTTTCAGGGCCATAAAAACCCAGGACTGTTTGTTAAAGGGTTAAGAGATGAAAGAATCAAACTGTAGAACTTGTACTTAAAGTTAACTCTTTACCATACGACAAAATTTTAGACTTGTCCAAATTGATAGCATTTGCAGACGACAAAAGGTGACTGAAAAATTGAAATTTGTTCTGGGAAGGGTAGAAAACACTGTGGGAAAGGGAGAAAATGCTGGTTACCAGCATTTTCTCCTTTTCCCACAATGTTTTCTAAAGGTTTCTTTCTCAGGGGCGTCAAAAGTAGGGATTGTGTGGTAATGAGTTAATGTAGCTAGATGGTATTACCTCTGTAATCAACACCGGAATTCAATTTTACCACAACAGGTCTACCAATAATTTTCTTCAGAAATTCACTGGGAGTTTGTTTTTTGCTCATGTCTGTATCTGAAGATCACTGAAAAAGGAAGACAGAAAGAAGATATATCAATATTAAGCACCTTACTAAATTAATCGAAATCTTTTCATATACTATCAAAAGCCAAAGACATTCTGATATGACTGGTAAATACATGGGTAAAAGTAAGAAAAACTGAAAATACTGAATTTTTAGCTGGAGCGCCAGGATGCTGCTTGGGTTCCAGGTAGGTCTTGAGCAAAATGCTCTGGATGGGAAATGAAGAAGCCAACAACTCAAGCTCAAGAAACATTCATGTTAAAAGTCCTTTTCCTGACACCCTAATTTCAAAAAGACTTCCAGTTTTTTCACCCTCAGTTTTCATTTTCAGTTAGAGCAATGCACCTATCACTGATCCTTTAGTACAGGAAATGCAAGGACAATGATAAATTCCACCATCACAGAGTCTGACAACTTTACCTTGTTAAGCCATTTTTTTTTTTCAGTATGATAATAAGGACAGAGCATGTTTCAGGACATTGTACCAATGTAATTGATGGCATAATAAAAAGATGAAGAAATCTTTTGGTTACTAACCATTCTGGATTTAGCAACCCCTTCAACTTCAATAAAATCAGCTTGCATTATTCAAGGTTAGCTTCTTTGCGAAATTCCATGAGTAAACAACAGAGTTTGTTTCAAAATTACGTTTTCCCAGGGTTTGAAATGTGACTTATGCTATCTTTCTTTACCAAACTGGGAAAAACTACAGCTCTCAATGAAAATATAAAATATGAAATGATTATGTTGACCATGTGTTATTGCTGTTCTACAGAAAATGTTTGCACACATAATTATTCTATTTAACCCTTTCCCAAACAACAAACTTTTGGACTAGACCAAATTGAAAACATTTGCAGACGATAATTCAACTCTTCCTGAAAAGATGATTTCTGTCTATGATAGGGTAGAAAACATTGTGGGAAAAGAAGAAAATGCTGGTTACCAGCATTTTCTCCTTTTCCCACAATGTTTTCAAAAGGCTACTATTCTAGACCTGTAAAAACCAGGGATTGTTTGGGAAAGGGTTAAAGGAAAACATGCACTCGCTCTGTGCATTACGTGCCACTTATTTTGAATCAGGACCAATACAGTGTATGTTCTTTCAACCCTGTTCATCCCAAAACACGAAATTGAGTCTTCACATTCTATATACCATCTAGATTGACAGGACACACATGTTACCCACTCAGACTGTTACCTGGAGGAGTTAACTCTTCACTACACGACAAAATTTCAGACTGGTTCAAATTGAAAGCATTTGCAGACGACAAAATAAAGGTGACTGAAAAATTGAAAATTGTTCTGGGAAGGGTAGAAAATACTGTGAGAAAAGGAAAAATGCTGGTTACCAGCATTTTCTCCTTTTCCCACAGTGTTTTCAAAAGGCTTCTTTCTCTGGGGCGTCAGAAGTAGGGATTGTGTGGTAATGGGTTAGGCACATCCGGCAGACCTTGGACTCCACTTCAAAATCAACATTGTGTACCCATATTAACTCTTTACCAAATGGCAAAATTATACACTGGTCTAAATTGAAAGCACATGCAGACGACAACATAAACATAACTCAAAAATTGAAATTTGTTTCCAGCACGGTAAAAAACATTGAGGGAAAGGAGAAAATGCTGGTTACCAGCATTTTCTCCCTTTCCCACAACTTGTTTTCGAAAGGCTTCTATCTCAGGGTCATGAAAATCAGGGTTTGTAAAGGGTTAATGTACATCAATATGAGACTTCGAAGTATGTAATGTATGTAATTTGTGAATAACAAGATGAAACAGAGAAATAGAGGATAATCAACTGGTTGTTTTTGATATGAAAAATATCTCAAGAGGATGCGTTGTTAGGCGTTGAAAAAACGAGTGCGCAGCACAAGTTTTTTTAACGCCTTACGACGCGTCCGAGTGAGATATTTTTCATATCAAAAATAACCAATTGATTATTCTATTTATTATATACCTTATTAACATCATTATTTGTAATTTTGCATTTGAAAGTCGAAAAAAATGTAGTCGAAAAAAAAAAAAGTAGTTCCCAAATTACCTCAGGAAGTGAAAGTGAAAGTTGATAACGTCACTAGTGATGATATCAAAATTTATTACACTTGGAAATCCCAGGATTTCACTGCTAGGTATATAATAAAATGATTTAATCACATTAACCATTCCACACATTTTAGTCCACTGTATATATAACTCATGCTCTGCAAACACTTCAGCACTTTTATGACAACAGAAAAAGGGGTGAATACATGTAGTAGAAACACTACAGTGACTACAGTGTTTTGTCTCTTTCTATAAAACCCCCCTTCCTTTAACTCTTTACCACATGAGAAAAATTTAGACTGATCCAAATTGAAAGCATTTGCAGACGACAAAATAAATGTGACTCAAAAATAGAAATTTTTTCTTGGAAGGGTAGAAAACACTGTGGGAAAAGGAGAAAATGCTGGTTACCGCATTTTCTCCTTTTCCCATTGTTTTCAAAAGGCTTATCTCTCAGGGTCGTCAAAAGTAGGGATTGTGTGGTAATGGGTTAATGACAACTTTGATCATGCGTGCACAACTGATATGTCACATAATTATGAAATACCAGGTAACTGGTTAATCACCTTACAACTATCGTCGAGTGCCCTAACTGCGCCACTGCCCTAACTGCGCCACCTTTCTTATTTTCATCAAAGTCTCGCGATGTATCAGAGTGCGCGAGATTGACAGTGCAAAAAGGTTTTACTACATCATAGTAAATACATTTCAATGGTTTTCACCCCAAATTGAGATGTAAGCAGATATTTATTTTGATTTTTATGTCCTCTCACTATTTTCCTATGTATTTTTGTAATGCAATTTTTTTTCGTAAAAAAATTACCTCTAATGTCACGAAATACAACTGTAAACATGTCTGAGACATTTCATCTGCAAATGTTTACTTTATGAATGAAAATCATGTGACAAAACAAATTTCTCTAAGGCCAAGCAAATCTTTATAGATGAGTTTTGGTTCCATGTCCTTACTTGATATTTGCTTTCTCCATTTTATTTAAAGCCCAACTCATGAACGATCAGATGAACAAATAAACAATATTCTCATGTTGCACCTAAGAAAGCTTAACAAGAAATTTTAGAAAAGAACATGACAATTAACAAGGCCGCTGTATATTTAATGTACCTCGCACCACTCTCAGGTACAGGTTACCAAGAAAAGTGCATCCTCAAACAATAACCACTGGTAAATCACCTTCATTGACACTACTAGAACTAGTGGAACACATGAAAGCAATGACAAACCCCTGAACTTATTGATTTTGAAACAACTCAATGTTGAAGTTACTATTAAAATGCGATAACTGTGGCCTTTGTTTACAAACACTGGATCAGTTCAAAACATTCAAATAGTGAATACCCGGGACGAAGCAGTTACTTATTGGTAAATTTCAACAAAGACATACAAGTAATGCTGTGGTGCAGTGGTCAAAGGGACTCTGCTACCGCCCAAACGGATCGAGTTCGGGTCACAGAGAATTTTTTTTTTTTTCAGTAAAGCAACTGTTTTTTTTTTTTAATCTAAGTCAATGGTTACATTACTTTTTATGACATCATAGTGAACATTTTTACTTTTACTTTGTAGTTTCATTCATATTTGATTGCCATCACATGAGATTGCACATTGATCCTTCGAAAGTTAGGAAAAATGAACCAAGACATTTCTTGTACAGGAATTGATGATAAAAAAAGACTAAAGCCACAAATTTCTGGCTACTAGTTTTCTTCCTGTTTCATGGCTTTGACAGAAGAGACTAACTCACTACAGTTGGGAACTTACGCATCTCGGAAGCTTGACTGCACAAGGATTTAAATTGAAACACCAGTGGAACGGAACCACTTGTGAACTAAAGCAACCTGAGTGGAAAAGTTACTGTAGATGTGCAGTCTAAGCAGAATAAGTACTTTTTTTAAAAAGCAGACATTGCAGTTCAAGAAACCTGTAAGCAGGGAAAAATTGTGACGAGGAAGCAACAAATACTGAATGTTAAGAGGCTTAGGGCACCGATACGGCCAGTGAAAACGAAGCGACTTCCAATACTGCCAGAGCACGGGATGAGAGTTGCAAACTTATCATTTTATTGTTGAGTCAGTCATATAGAAATATGCTTTAAAACAAGAAGAATAAAATGAATAAGAATAAAATGTAATAGTAACAAAAGAATATCAATGACAAAAAAATAAAGATGTACAGGTCTAAAAAAGGAAGAAGAAAGGATAAAGAAAAGAAACATAAAAGACATTCAAACAAGGAAAAGAAAAGTATGGAGAGGGAAAAAAGAAAAGTAAAGTGAAAACCGAAAAAAAAAATGCAACATGCTTTCTTTAAAAAAAAGTAGGTCTGACGGCTCGAACGAGGATCTCCGGCTTTGGAGGCAGTGATGTTATCCATTACACCACTTGTCGCTTAGTACAATAGATAACTTATATGTACAAATTTTAAGCCTTTTCAATTTACATTTTAACTAAAATTATCGGATAATTTACCTGTCCTTCCTGTATACGAAAACTGAATGGTCTGAATTATTGTAAACAAGGGCCACGGTTATTGCGTTCCATTGATACATTTGTAAAAAACATAAAGTTAATAATTTGGCCTAATTTTTCCGAGACTTGGGAGAATTTGTCATGTTATGCCAGGTGGCGGAGTTAGGCACACAAAAAATGGCGGTTGTTTGTTTGACATGCAGTTAAGTTTGATCAAGTTTTGTAAATTTAAAATTATTGTACACATGAATTTTGGGGGAGATTGGTGGAAAAGGAACACATTTGACTTTTGCATTTATTTTGCTTTTCGTGTATCTTCTATTGAGATTTTTGTTTCAAGATAAAGCTTAGAGTGGCACCCGAGGATATATTTCGCACGGACAAATTTCTGCACACACCCACGTACAAAATTTCAATCAAAATGTCCAAAGAGTGTCGAAATGACATGGTGTCGAATTAATTAAGTTTCGAAACGACTTGTATTAACCACCAAAATGCAGTATCTGGGTCTCCGCTCTGTTCTCAGCATTGGGAATAATACGCTGTTTTCTCCAAAAATGTAAAACATTTGAAACAATATTATTAGGGATTTACCGTATTCGTTTTCTGTTGTTAAAGTCTTGCAGAGTAGTGGGGTCCCTATAAAGTAAGAAACGGAACCGAAACGAAACGCAACGAAACGGAACGAAACGTTACGAAACGGAACGAAACGTTACGAAACGAAACGAAACGCAACGAAACGGAACGAAACGCAACGAAACGGAACGAAACGAAACGAAATAGAACGAAACGGAATATAACGTGAACGAAACGAAACGGAACGAAACTAAATGAAATCTAGCAGCGTTTTTTTTTTAAACTTATCTTTTTGTCTCAATTTATCGTTTTTCTGTTGTACTTTTTCTAATTGTTTTATCCCACAGTGTATTTAAGGCACAAAAAGGATTATGTCGCTGAATTTTTGCGATTATTTTGCATTGAAAATCTGGTCAAAGTCAAGATTAAGCACTTAAAACGATAATCCTCTACAAGGGAGTGTAGTTTTAAGGTTGCACAAAAAACATATTAGGTGCAATTTTAAATATTTGACGTGTAGAGAAAATTTAATTTTGTTCTGTCACTATGGTATCAGAGTATTATCACAGGGCGCCGGAATATGGCGAGCCTGGGTAGCACAGTTGGTAGCGTACAGGACTTCAAAACATGGGTCGCCAGTTCAAATATCCATTCGACAAATTTCTTTCCAAAGATTGATGATAGTCATTGCGACAGGATTCATTCCTCTCTCTCCTGTGATCACCGATAGTAAGGGATTAAAAGTAGCCAGTGGCTTGGGAAGAATATTACTCTCGAAGTACCAAAAGTAAAAATAACAGCAGGAAAACACAGATAGGTGTAATGCAGCGATTTTGTTTGGTTTGTATTAGAGTTTAATGCTTTTTTAACAGCGTGGGTCATATCATGGCGGTCAGTGTCGCACTAATGTGTTTCCTGGCTTTTTCACACCAGTACTGACCAAGTCCAGGTCATGAATCTGATGCGCTAACCACTGCGCGATCCGGCCGGGCCCAATGTAGCGATACATGCAACGATACAACTCATGTTGTATAGGGCGTTAGATCTTAAGACATTGTAGTAAAGAGAGAAAATGCTGGTAACGAACATTTTATCCTTTTCTTAAAACATTTTCAAAAGTACTAGTATCTACCTTTAGGGGCGGTGAAACTCATGATTTTGTAACAAGGGGTTTGTTTCTTTCATGTTTAAATCGAAAACTGAGGTCATATCTGTTCTGCAATGAGAGCTGTGATCGTATGGTGGTTAGTGCTTTGCGAAGTAGCCGACATTTCCGGTTTGAATCCTGGTTACGGCAGGTCTGTGACCGTCGCTATCTCGGCACAGCTTAACAATTTTTAGCTGGCCTTTGGGTTGTAAGGCGTCTTACACCACTTTTCATACGATTTCAATTCTATGACTGCTTCGGTTGACCCTACTGACGTTTTTTATTGTTTTTACCACACAAGCAATTTCATCTCTTTCCTCTTTGTTGTACATATTGTTGAAAATGTAACACTACGATTAGATACGAACCTTGCTTTTGGCAAAAGGGAGTTTAATGCCTCGCAGTTATACATGATACCAAGTAGGTCATCATATTATTATGGATACATAATTTCCCTCTTTGTTTAAAAGCCGACTGAATCACGAAGTACACTGGTCCTTTGACAGGTAGAATATTGACTAGGTAGAATATTGACTAACTAGCAAACATTTTCAATTAAGATCAGCCTGCACAGATTGCGCCATGCAGCGATACAACTGATATAATATTTAGTTTAAACATATTCATCTTACATCGATTGAAAAACAAGTTCTTACAACTTGTACTTATCTCTCGCTATTCTGCTTCCTCGAAACTAAACCAGTACTCGCGCCAAATGTGTGGGCTAATGAAAATTCCCAAAGCTGACACCCGCTCCCTTGTATCGAACTCGGGACCTGATGATTATGAGGCCGACGCTCAACCCTACGACCACGGACGCCACACAATAATGTTGAAAAGGGTGTTAGACACTATACAGTCAATAAAATCAAGCGTTGGAATATTTCAAGTATGTTTTTTTTCCCAGGGTTTTAATTCTTAATTTGAACAATATTCTGTAAAAGAGAGCTTAACGAATCCGTAAACCGTAAACAGTATCCACCCAGGTCAGCCTGCGCAGTCCCCGCAGGGTGACGTGAGCCGAAACCTTTCCCTATTGGTCACTTTTCTGCCTGTCAAAGGACCAGAGTACTTCATGTTACAGTGCAAAGTTACACACAAAAAAAGACTTCATGGATCTAAAATTGTGTGAGGTCCTACTTGGTATCGTGCATCACGGAGATGTAATCACGGAGATATATTAAGCCCCCTTTTGCCGGAGCATGTATCATTGCATATTTCATTAACTGTAAGTTAGTGTTAACTTATTTTAAAGTCGTCTTTTGGGGCTACTGTTAGTTAAAATTTCTTTATGTACTTTTTAAGAAACCTCTATTTCTATTTAAAATGAACTAGGACAGAGCAAACTGGAAGGTTTCAAACAGTGACTGAAAGGGAAAAATAGTGCATAAAACTTTTGATGTATCCAGAAACCTTAAAATGAATAGCTACATATGCCGCAGACATAATTTCTCTTAGAAAAATAATTTCGAATCTAACATTTTCCAGGGTCCTGAGAGGCTCAGTAGTAAAGTGTAGGACTTGTGACCTGGAGGCTTTGGGCTCAATCCTCACTGGATCCACTGGCTTTTTTGTGGCAAGATCATTCAGGACCCTAGCCAGGTACTGGTGGAACTCACAATACATGAATCTGTGAGCTGTTGCCGTGATATAACTGAAAAATTGTTGAAAGCGGCGTTCAATCTAGAATCAGTCAATCAATCAAAATCGTCTGTCCCGGTCTCGACGATTTTTTATGTATGTCTGTTTCATGCAAAAAAAAAGACATTCAATATAATTAGCCATGTTCAGTGACATAAGGTCTTCGAGGCTACTATTTTGGGATAGAAATCAAAGTGATAGAAAAACAGACAGTGCATGAAGAAAGGTGATATCTGCACAAATGTACTAAATTTAAATAAAGACTCAAAACCGGCATTCTAATTCGTCTGATATAAAATGGATTATTTTTCTAAAGCATCTTGTAAGAATCCAAACCGGTTTCATTACCGGCAGTAGGTGTTATCAAAAGGTCTCGGTAGCTCAGTCAGTACTGTGCAGGACTTGAGAACAGATAGTCGCTGGTTCGATTCCCTACTCTGCCAATTTTTTTTCGAGGATTGATGATAGTCATTGCAGCAAGATTCATTCCTCTTTCGTCGAAGGCCGTTGTGTCGGCGAGGGTTATGTAGAAAAGCAGAAAAATGGCATGTAAACAACGTTATGTTGAAAACTTTTGTAAGAAATTCCAGGAAAGCACCGATAGACCTGCACTGGCAGCTGCTTTGTAATTGAAATTATGTTGAAATCGGCGTTTAACGCCATACAAAATCAATCATTCATAATCGGTTATCAGTGCATTCAACCTTGCTGTATTTGGACATGAATTTTTAATCACAGTATTTATGGAAACAATATACAAAATATCAACCAGACTGCGACGTATTTGCAGTACTGATGGCTGCCAAAAACCATCTTTGCCAGCCAAGGCTGACGATTCGCTACGCTACTCTACCCTTGGCGGGATTTTTACATTTCCCCCAATACGCTTTTTCATTGGATGCAGCCAGTCCTAACTGCAACGGATGAAATCGCTCGTAGCATTTCATCTTTGATAAAAATAGATCAAGATCACTACCTTTCGAATAGAAGGCAAACATGGAAACCCACGTGGATGTCTTCTTATCGCTTTCATGTGGATTCGTAAGCGGTTTGTAAACCGATATTTCATTGGCTTTTAGAAATATGATGTAAAGGGTGTAATAGAGGGCGCATCGCAGGAATCTCGAAATCGGGCTCAATCAGCCAAGGTAAGATCCAGGTGGTGATCGTAACCTTGGCTACCGGAGATGGCCAGAAACATGAAGAACATTTTATTGGAGATTTATGCCATAGCGAAGTAAACAATAGTCTAAGTTCACTCAAACCAACATTAAAATAAAATGTAGGGATGGCAACGGTTAGTAAATTTGCTAACCGGTTAACCGTTCAATCTTTCGATCGGTTAACCGGTTAACCGAACGACCATGCAAAAAAATTTAAGATGAAGGTATCTGTTCGATATGTCAACACTGACAACCGGTGCGTGAGTAATGCATTCCCGTGATGTTTACTATTTCTGTACTTTAGCGCAAAAGACGGCCAATCTATCGACGATCTCTCACTCTCTCGGCAATAAAACCATTTTCCCATAGTGTTTTCTATAGAGGACTAGAAATTATCAGGCCATTTCAGTGTTTCCACTACCAAAATTATTGCGTAAATAAACTAATAGAACTGAAATTCACGTAAAAAAAAAGTTTGGTTTCACGTGAGACCTCACGTTGGAAAGGAAAGAAAAAACAACAGTATCTGCTTAACTTGTGTAAAATACCCGGATTTGAAGTTACTTGCTATCCATTTTGATAAATTACTGTCAAATCAAGCGGAAATACCTATCCATAAATTAAAACACATGAAAAAATGCTCGATGCCAGAAACACGGAAACCTATGACAGAACAAAATGTTCCTTTCGACATTGTCTGATCAGAGTCACTTCAGATCGTCTTTTTAGCTTTTTAATGATTTTAAGCAGTAAATTTCCATAGATATATTAATAACAGACTTTAGTGCTGCATCGAAAGAAAAAACTAGTGGTATCACTGCTATTTACAACTTCAAAAAATCTACAAACAGAATCATACAGATGATGGTATGGTTATTCATCGTCAAACGAAGCGGCGATCGCTAAGTGATCGGGTGTTAGCCATCGCCAAAACGACAGGTTTAAATTTTAGACTCTCCCAAATTCAAAGCCTCTGCACTATACTATGATTTTCGAAGATACTTATCGAAGTGATAATGAACGAAGAGAAACCGCTATGCCTGCTTGAACACAGATCGATTGATTTTATAAATTTCAATCCCTCTTACACTGATTGGTCAATCCATGCATATATTTGATTAGGGGCGGGTACTTAATCAAATAATCCAAGCAAATCAATTACGTTATGTCAGTGCCTTTGATCCAAAGAGGACACGTGTTTGATTGTTTATTATCGGAGACTGGGAACTAATTAGCGAATTAACAATGTTTAATATTGCACAGACATGTCAAACTGTATATCACACCTTCGCCGCGTCTTGGCGACATTGGATGTGCGTATGATGCAGTTTTTGTTGTCAGAACCGGCAAAGTTAACTTTGTATTTTTTTTTTATTATAATGATTAATTTGGTAAACTTTTGATAATATAGGCCTATATTTGTTTCTGGTTAACCGGTTACCAATTTCCTAACCGGTTAATCGGTCATTCGATCGGTTAACCGGTTAACCGGTTAACCGTTGCCATCCCTAATAAAATGTCTTCATTTGAATTGTCAAAATTCACCAAAGTATCACGATCATAGTGCGCCGTCAAAATTTTAAGTCTTACTTCGTAACAATTTCGGCAATCAAAAGTAGGGTTATTTACAAAAACAAATTATGTTTTCCTTCTGCTTGATTTTGTACCAAAAATAGCACTCCGTTTCGTTTCGTTCCGTTTCGTTCTCGTTCCATTCCGTTTCGTTCTATTTCGTTTCGTTTCGTTCCGTTTCGTTGCGTTACGTTCCGTTTCGTTGCGTTTCGTTTCGTTTCGTAACGTTTCGTTGCGTTTCGTTTCGGTTCCGTTTCTCAGTTTATAGGGACCCCAGAGTAGTGTACCTTAGAGTAACGGTCCACGTTTTAACCACTTTATCGTGATAAAAACAACATTTCATAGAGAAAATATTCTGTCTATAAATTATCAAATTATTTCAAGCAAAGTAAGCTTAATATACACATGTAGAAGTCAAATACCTATAACAAGAAACATAAGCTCCCCTGAGTTTTTCACACCGACCTGACGATGCATTATAAAAAAAAAATATATATACACCTGTTGCCAGAAGTGACAATCAAAAAAAGTTACAAGAGGACATTCACGCAGCTTGTAATTGGGCACATACATGGGAAATGACCTTCAACGAAAAAAGATGCAAAATAATGCATATAGGGAAAAATGATGCCAATGATTACTTTATGACAGGCAAAGATAATAATAGCATAAAAATCACAAAAAAGGATCTGGAAAGGGACCTTGGAGTCCTGATTGATAAGAACTTGAACTTCAGTCAACATATCATTTCTAAAGTTAACATTGCTAACAGAAATTTGGGTATGAGTAGTAGAACATTTACATATATGAATAAAAACATGTTTTTGACACTATACAAATCCCTTGTACGTTCACATCTTGAATATGCGTCAGTAATATGGTCACCTAGGTACAAAAAAGTTGCAATACTGTTTGAACATGTACAGAGAAGAGCAACTAGAATGTTAAGATATCTGTGAAATAAAAACTACACTGAAAGATTAAAGGAACTGGGCTTTCCAACATAAGAATACAGACGGCAAATAACTGATCTTATACAAAGCTGCAAATTATTAAATAATATTGATCAAACATCAATTGATATTTTGAAAACCAGTAACTCGAGATCTACTAAAGGCAAATTTAAGTTATATAAAGAGAGATTTAACACAGAAACTAGAAGAAACACATTTAGCTGCAGGGTAGTTAACACCTGGAATAATCTACCCCAAAAAGTTGTAGATGCACCCACACTAAATTCTTTTAAATCCAGATTAAACAGTCAATGGGTAGCTGACTATAAATTCAAAGCTAGATGTTATGATTAGATGTATTCTTAAACTGTTAAATCCTTATTTATGAAAGAAACTTAAAAAAAAAAAACACACACACACAGTTAAGTCAATCTTTGGGGAAGAAAATAAGGCTACCTCACTAGTAAATTACGTCGTAATGAAATGTTTTAAGTGTTGTGCAAATTATAATTGTTAAGCTGAATAACCAAAAGTATTAAAAACAGCATAAATTAACTTAGTTTAGGTTAAGAGCAACCACCTGTTGAAGTATTCTATTAGTTGGGGTAATACAAGCCAGCAGTATTGTTGGCAGTTTTTAGTTTTTATCAAATTTTAGTGTGTACATAAGATGTGTAAGTAACAGCCTTAACATGGTGATCCCGTGGTGAGATGTTTTAAGTGTTGTGCAATCCGGAAGTGTTAACGAAGAAGACCAAAATTATCAAACTGAGGAAAACGACCATGAAAAAGCACCTATAGAAGCACCTTGCTTATACACTAGGAATCCTAGTGTATTTGGTCTCTACATCTATATGAACTATAAAGATTAAAGATGCAATTTTGTGCAAGGGAAAAAAAACTCCTGCTTTGAATGATCAACATGCTATCTTTTTGTTATTTCCCTTAGCAAGTAAAAGGAAAAACAACCTTCGGAAGCAAGTTCCAAAAAAACAATCATACGCAGCAAGTGAGAAGAAAGGTATTTGCTCCATAAAAAATGATAGTAAGCATAGATTTTGTCACGGATAAAGTACATGCCAAAAACAATGTTCAGAACATTAAATAAAAACACCGATCACTGAAGTCGAAACCATAAAAAAAAAAAGAACATTAAGACTAGCTCCACACATAATTTAATTGTCCAAGAACGAGAGAGAGAGTGTGCTTTGAATATTTTTGATGAGTAGTTTGATTAAATATAAACGCATTATGTAATTTTGAGAGCAAAAGAACAGTGAGAGAAAATGAGAGAGAAAGAGAGAGAGAGAGAATTGTATCACGTGGGACATTTTGAAATTAATCTGATTGTAACTATGTTCAACATGTATTTAAGTCAACAAGTACAAAAGTTGCTGCAAAGATGCAGCAAAATGGGTAAAAGCACGGCGAAAAAATAATGTCGCAGCTGCCATTTGTTTCAAGAAATCTTTCAGAATTCACTGAATTCGATTGGCCATAATGCATTCGTATTACTAATAAGTAGTCCAGTAGATCTATTGAGCTAAAGAAGATAAAGGTAAAATAAGGAATAACACAATTGATTGGAAGATATTGTATATATATCTATGAAATATATTAAAACTTATAAAACAAAAATTGCATTAAAAATATGTTCATTCTAAAGGAACAAGTACTGCAATCCCAAACTTTAATAATTATGAATAAGGTTTTTGAAAACATTGCTGGACAATGAGAAAATACTGGTAAACAGCCTTTGCTTCTTTTTCCCACCATATTCCTATGATATCAGAGAAAGAAAATTATCATTTGAGCAAATATAGTTAGTGTATGTAAGCCCGTAAATGCTTTTAGTTTGGTTTAGTCCATAATTTGGTCGTTTTGTAAAGAGTTACATCTAAAAATCAAACGCCATACCACGTGGGAAGAACAGAAAATATAAAAGAGAAAAAGTTCAGACAATTCAATTTTTAGTTGCAGTAATTATCATTTACGTTTTTCCTGCACTTGGCAATTATTTGTTTTGCTACAGTATTGATCGAACGGTCAGCTTACTTTTTCAGAGGCAACTATTTCGTCAGCTGTATTACTATTAATGTGACAAATTTGGTTTTACATCTAACCCTTTACACAGTCTGGGTTACAGTTCGATTTATCTTATTCCCCCCTCCCCTTTTTTTAATGACGCCCATTTTTGACAAAATAATGTCATGATATAAAAAAGGAGAAAATGATTGGACTGAACCCAGGCTGCCCTTTAAACAATCCCATTTTATAACGACACTGAAGAAAAGTTTTTTTTACGGCCATTGAGTAAGAAATAGGAAAAGCCGGTAACAAACCATCTCGCCTTCCAGTAGCGCTTTTGCCTCACTGCATGACATTTTTCCACCGGGGATCGATATGACCAAAATGTGTTGAAATGACTGGTGTCGAAATTACCGCGGGTGTTCAAATGACTGCCATTCGATAGAAACAAGTTATTACAATTGTATTTATACTAACCCCCCTCAACTATGCTATTTTCTTTATTTTCTTTTCAACCAACGTGTTGTATTGAGTAAATTTCAAATTTTTCTCACAATTCAAACTTTTATCCGAATATATCTACAATCTGGATACTGAACAGATGAATTTCGTTCATGTTTACTATTTTATTACCTTTGAGTTTGACATGGTTCATATGCAAAGATACGTGTACGTGTTTACTTAAAAAAACATACGACTAACAACCATCAATTGGCACCCGTAGAATCGTAAAGAAATCATGGAACTAGTGTCATATCTTCTCTACCAAGCTTATTTGCTACTTCCAGTTTGATCCTTTCGCATCAATTTTTGTTTGTAACACCAATTTACACTGCTTTTTCTCCTCAACTTGTTTATCTTATTGCTACTATCGCTTATTTCCGTCCATTTTATCTGCGCTTTTGCTTTGCTTTTTATTCCGGGCTGATATTCATTCAAATATATGGGTCTTGCAAAAGAAAGATGAACGACTAATGGTCAAAGGGAAACAACTCGTACAAAATTTTGTAATAGTAATGCTACAGTCGCCTCCCTTATTGGAGAGGAAAAGGCTTATTTCTGACTGCTTCGCGTCGTGAGTATGTGCATACCATTGAATGGTACGCCTACAAAACGAAGACTCCGCCCAAAACCTCGCTTTGGCTACTTCCGGAGGTGCTAAATTACTGCGGCTACAGTATGTGCAAAGTATGTGCAGTAGGCGGGACATGAAACCTCCTCTTCCTGTCTCTGGTCCTTGTATGCCTGTGCACCTTACAAAAAATGCCAGCCAAGAGCAAGCATAAAACCGAGGACGAATAAACACGGTCACGTCTTAAGAGACGATCCGTTGGACAAACGATAAATTTTCATCTAGGTGTAACGAATATCAACCAGTTCATATGGTCAACTTGTTAATTTCAACCGTTCTAGAAACGACATGCCACCAGACAAAAAAAAAATCGGTCAAACTTATTACTTCTCTTAACAGGCAGCAGGTGGTCTCCCGTTTATTTTATGTTAATTATAACCGCCAATATTAGAATTTGGAATTCATTGTAAGATCGCGCTACAATAAAAATGCAATATTTTGTAACAGATATCATTGAGGTAATAGATGTTCAGTAAATGAAATTAATTCTGAGTTAATGATAACCACTACGATAACTTAACGCAAACTTACAAATAAAACTGTTTTCATTCAATGACGATATCGATATATATCGCTAAATAAAGAAGGCCATTTTATAGTTCAACTTCAAAACATAATTGGCTTAATGTAGGAAGATGATGTCTAGTTAAAATAAATCCCAATGAATATCAAACCATTCCCGTTACAAACCCATAGAGTGCCAAATAAACAAGAGATAACTTCAGTATAAAAAAAGAAAATCCGAGCAATTAAGCTAGGTTTTAAAGTTGCATAAAATTGTACAGAAAGTCTGAGGAAAGTGGTCGGTGTAGATCAAAGATCTGTCTGCACGTTCTGTGCAGTCTGATCATGATCTACACAGACTGTAAAGGCAACTTTAATTGTATATAGCACTTTGAAGTTTTCGTTTTTACGCCCCTTCGACATCGAACCTCTGTCGACGATTTCAACAGTCTACCGGAATTAGATCTATCTTGTAAAGATTTAACACTATCCAAATAAGCTTAACTCTTCGGTGCCATAGGGGAAAGCAGAGACTTTTGCGGACGGCATAGATCAAGATCAGACTGCACAGAACGTGCACAGAACGTGCAGTCTGATCCTTGATCTATGTCATTCGTTGGTGTAGTCAAGCCTATACAATCAAAATCTTTGTGTGTTTCAATAGATTGTATTGATAGCCGTCCGCTGGAATTTGAGGTTTTTTAAATTTTGCACAGAAAGGTTTACGAAACAAGTAAACTGTGTAGACTTTGAATCAGATCGTACATTTTGTGAAGCGTCATTTTAAACTATGCCGTCCGCAAACCTCATACCTTTGCAAATGGCGATTTTCAAAGATTAAAACCTTTCTCGGTTATCCCATTCGAATTTCAAGTAGAAAAAGCAGGAAATAATCTTATTTAAAACTTAGATTTTAGTGTTTTGTATTAAAATCAATATCAATGACACTCTTTTTTTAAAATTAATCGAAATCTTCATCAGAAACAGATTAAAAACGTTACATGCACGTCACCTTTTTCCTAGTGTTGTGTTTAGTACTTTGATCCGCCAAGCGTCTAGGAGAAATGATGAAGGGCGGGGATCATTATAAGGGAGACTACTCTTGCTTTACCCTTACTCTTAGTACGAGTTTTCTCCCCTAGACCATAATTTTTTTTAAAAGATCCCGGCTGCGATAGTTTTGCAGTACGAGTCTATGGGCATCATTTATTGGGTTGATTGATAAAAGATATAATTCGATATTGTAATTAAACTGTATCTACTTGAGAAAAACGGTTATTTATCTATTTTTTACGTCATATATGAATAAAGGAAAATCATATTTGTACATAATTATGTAGACTACACCGTAGCTTATTTAAATCAATGAAAAATTTTGTCAAACAGTATGCTTGTATATGACTCTTTCTTATACATTTTAATCAAATAATTCTCGTGCAATTTAACCCTTTACAAGACAGTCCCGATACTTAGAGACACTGTTTAGGCTTTTGGAAAACATAATGAGAACCTTGAGGAAAACTGCTGGTTGCATGCTATTTTCCTTTTGCCACAATAATTTCATATCCTTCGCAAAGTCCTTTTTTTTGAGAAACTTTTGATCAAACACTATCTGTAAATGTTATTAATACTAAATAGTACAGAACTTTTATAGTTTGGCAGATTTGTTTGTTTGAAATTCAACCCCTATCCTACTAAGTAACAGATAAAACCTTCAAACTGATAGTAAAAACCAAAATTTGGCTATTTCAAAGGTATTTTTTTCAGGATCAGACATCCCCTTATAGGACAGTGTAGATCAAAGATCAGACTATATGTTCTGTGCAGTCTGATCTTGATCAACAATGTCTGCAAAAGGTCCTTGAGTTGCACTTAACAGCCTAAGAGTTGATACTGTTCAAATATTTTTCATATCACAGCTGCAGCTACTTCACCTATCTATGCTTTCCCAGCATTTCTTTTCCAGCACTTCTCACTATGTTCTTCATAATCAATTGGCTGCTTTCCCACATAACCATCTAGTTCATCATACACAGGTTATTCAGAGGCAAGATAGGAATGTATCCTGTTGCAATGACTATCATAAATTCTCTGAGAGAAAATGGCAAGCTGGAATTATGTACGTGTACCAGCAACATGCTTGCTCAAATGTTGTTACCAGCTGAGCTACAGAGCGTTTTCATCTTTTCCCACAATGTTTTCAAAAGCTGTCAATTTCTCAGAATTCTCCTTTTCTGGTCACAAGCATTTTCTTTTTTTCCATCAATGTTTTCAAAAGCCATCTCTTTATCTGAAAGACTTCTCTTCTGGTCACCAGCATTTTCTTCTTTTCCCACAATGTTTTCAAAAACCTCCAATATTTCAACTCTTTACCAGATGACAAAGTTTTGACCTTGCCCAACTTGAAAGTATTTGCAGACAATTTAAATGCGACTCAACTAATGAAATTTGATCCTGATAGGGTAGAAAACACTGTGGGAAAAAGAGAAAATGCTGGTTACCAGCATTTTCTCCTTTTCCCACTGTGCTTTCAAAAGGCTTCTTCCTCAAGGGTGTTAAAAGTTGTTATTGAGTAGTAAAGGGTTAAAAAGCCTTCTTTTTCTTCAAAGGCATCCTGTCTGGTTACCAACATTTTTTTTCTTTTCCTACAATGTTTTAGAAAGCCTAAAGTGTTTTCAAAAGCCTTCTCTACTTGGGGTGTTAAAACTGGATTGTGTGGAATGGGGTACTGAAAGGAATGACAAGATAAAAAGATAGAAATTCATAAAAACGAACCTTTATTTATTTAACAATGCAGTTCTGTGCATATACATGTATATATACATGTATTTTACAAAAATATTCAGTTCTCTTGGTGTAATTACTCTTTACAACAACAGAATTTTAGACTGGTCCAAATTGAAAGCACTTGCAAACGACAATATAAAATTAACTGGAAATTTGAAATTTGTTTCCAGCAGGGTAGAAAACATTGTGGGAAAAGGAGAAAATGCTGGTTACCTGCATTTTCTCCTTTTCCCACAATGTTTTCAAAAATGTTCTCCCTCAGGGTCATAAAAAACAGGGATTGTACAGTAAAGGGTTAAGAATTATCATTAAAACAAAGTGAAGTCAGTAAATTCATATTCCTGCTTAAACCTTTACCACAAAATCCCAACTTTTAACAACCCTGTGAATGAACCAGTTTTAAAACATTATGGGAAAAGGAGAAAATGCTGATAACCAGTATTTTCTCCTTTTCCCACAATGTTTTGCTACCCTGCTGAAAACAAATTTCAATTTTTGAGTTACATTTATTTTGTTGTCTGCAAAAGCTTTCAACTTGGACAAGTATAAAATTATGTAGTTTGGTAAAGATTTAAAAATTTAAATCAGTGTTTACATTCTCACTATTTCCTGAACCTGAGGCTAATACTTTAACAAACAATACTGAAAGCATTTGCAACTGACAAATATAAGTCAAGGGATGGTTATTGTTTTTGAGTTGTTAAAAAAAAACTTGGGGGAAAAACAACATGTAGGTCATCTACATTTTCCTCTTTTCCCATATTTTTTTCAAAAGCTTTATACCTAAGGGAAGCCAAGCCCTTGTAGCTCACTTGGTAGCACCCAGGACTTGGGAACAAAAGGTTGTGGGCTCGATCCCTGGCTTGACCAATTTCTTTTAGGGGATTGCTGATAGCCATTGCCACAGGAATCATCATTCTCCCAACACTGGCTATTGTCCTGACAATGGTTATGTGGGAAAGCAGCCAGTGGTTTGGAAAAGAAAACTGTGTGGAGTACTGATAAAAGAGACTCTAGGAAAGCATGAATAGGTGAACTGGCCACTGTGACATAACTGATATAATACTGAAAATGGCTCTAAACACCATACAATCAAAACAATCAATTGTACCAGCAGGTATTAAACTTTTACCACATAATCCCATGTTTTATTAACCCTGAGGATGGAGGCTTTAGAGAATAATGAGGAAAAGGGAGAGAAACACTGGAAATTAACATTTTCTGCTTTTCTCACAATGTTTTCTATCCATTCCAAGACATACCTAAACATTTGGTTGACATTTAATTTGTTGTCTGCAAATGATTTCAATATGTACTGGTCTAAAAGGCAGTATTCTTTCATTTTCCCACAATGTTTTCTATCCTTTCAAAGAAAACTTTTCTACTCTGTGCACCATGTAATTTGTCTTCTGCAAATGCTTTCAGTTTTGAACATCCTTTATTTTTTTTTCATTGTATTAAAGAGCTAAAGAAACTACCGGAATTAACCTCAGTGCATACCTACTCTAATACTTTTCCCTACTCAAATATTCCTTTAGCCACAAATTGTTAATTTGCAATATATCTTAACTCTTTACCAGATTACAAAATTTTGGACTAGTCCAACTTGAAAGCATTAATTTTGCAGACGACATAAGCATGACTCAAAAACTGAAATTTCATTTGGAAAGGGTAGAAAACATTGTGGTAAAAGGAGAAAATGCTGGTAACCAGCATTTTCTCCTTTTCCCACAAGGTTTTTAAAGGTTTTCTTTCTCGGGGTCATAAAAAGTCGGGATTGTGTGGTAAAGAATTAATCCAAGTCAGTCATCCATAATTTAATTCTTCACCAAACAACAAAATTCTAGACTTGTCCAAACTGAAAGCATTTGCAGATAACAAAATAAAACAAATCTCAAAAATTGAAATTTGTTTTCAGCAGAGTAGTAAAGACTGTGGGAAAAAGAGAACATGCTGGCTACCAGAATTTTCTTCTTTTCCCACAACATTTTCAGAAGCCTTCTTTATCAGAATTGTTAAAAGTCGGGATGGCTTGGTATTCTGTTAAAGCAGTTGAAGACGACAGTTTGAATTTAGCTTCATGTTTTGAGATTTGAAAATATTGAACGATGAAAAGGAGAAAAACCTTATATACCAGCATTTCCTCCTTTTCCATCAGTGTTTTCTGCTTTTTTAAATCATGAGTCTCATAACTTTAGCTACATGTAATTTACAGAATGCAAAACCTTTTAACCTTTTATCAGACAAAAAAATTTTAGCCTTTGTCCAAATTGAAAGCATTTGCAGACGACAATTTCAAAGTGGCTACAATTGTGCAAATTTTCTTTGATAGGATAGAAAACATTGTGGGAAAAGGAGAAAGTATGTGGTTACCAGCATTTTCTCCTTTTCCCACGTTTTCCAAAGGCTTCTTTTCCAGGAGGATCAAAAGTCGGCATTTTGTGTTAAAGGGTTAACCTGGACAATTTTGTAGTCTCAGATAATGAGTTAACCCTATTCCAAACGACAAAATTTTAGACTGGTCCAAATTGAAAGCACTTGCAGACGACAAAATAAAAACCTAATTGAAAAATTGAAATATGTTTCCAGCAGGGTAGAAAACATAGTGGGAAAAGGAGAAAATGCTGGTAACCAGCCTTTTCTCCTTTTCCCATAATGTGTTCAAAAGGCTTCTATCTCAGGGTCATACAAACCAGGGATTGTTTGGTAAAGGGTTAGGCATTTTGTTCTTTTGTTACAGAGTCAAAATACTGAGTTTCAACACATAGATCTAGTAGTTACCGGTATCTTCTTATGAGAGGGACATACCAATAGCTGGTTCTGTTTCTTTATAAATGACTTCACAATGGTTCTATAATATAGTAGACGTCTGAATTCTGTTTCTTCAGTGTTCCACATGTTTCTTATTGAACCTTTGTGAAGTTTAAGTGCTGCAAAAATTACTGGACAACCATTAACTCCCCAAGCAATTCTGTACTGAAAATCTGAAATGAAAAAAGAAATGTTCAAACCTTTCACACACTGTATCAGTAAAAAAAACATCCATGAGGTAAAGGTTTTTTTTTGGAAGGCAGCTGAATACACTGGCATTAAATTTTGACCTACTTCTTTGTACATACTCAGATAGAACAAAGCGATTTTAATTTGTGATTTGTAAAAAATATTCACACACTTATTGGCAGGCCTTTGCTGCCATATTTTCTTGAACATTTATGAAACCATTATTTACGAGCACTGAGCATCACCCAATACCCCAATAGATATACTGCTTTTCAACTTTTCAACATAACAAAACAACGGTGATGATAAAAAGGTAATTGCTTGCCAGGTTACTTTTCATTATCTTACTTCATTTTCAGCCATAAAAGAATTTCAAGGTTTCTATTTAACTTATTACTATACGACAGTGTATCAAATCAAAAGCATTTGAAGACCACAAGATAAAAGTGACTTAAAATTTGAATTTGTATTGTGAGGGGTAGAAAACATTGTGGGAAAAGGAGAAAATTCTGGTAATGATTATCAGCATTTTCTCCTTTTCCCACAATGTTTTCTAAAGGCTTCTTTCTCAGGGTCGTCAAAAGTAGGGATTGTTTGGTAATGGGTTAAGTATCTTGTACACAACAAGCCATTGTTTTTGAAGACATTAATTGTTTTCAAACCACCATAATAAATGGCATTTTCTCCTTTTCAAACAAGGTTTTTCTACCCTTTTTATGGCAAATTTCATCATTCCATCCACATTGTATTTTACACATAAAGAAATCATCAATATGTTTCCATGGGCTGACATTGCTTCAGAACCCTGTGGCCAAAACAAAAGATACAAAATGTTTTCTTCAGTCTGACAGTATGGTTTGATATCATGTTATAGAACTGACTTAAGATTTGTTAGTCAATAAGAAAAGGATCTATGTACAAAGCCTACATTCGATCCAAAGGGGAGCTTCGATGCCATTTTTTTAAGTGTTCCTCCTCTCCGAGACCCAATTACAAAATGATACCTGGGAAATTCTTCAGTCTACAGGTATATACAAAGCCTAGTGGTTGTATGCTTGCTCCAATGCTATTTTTGTTTTTTGGTCTCCACAGCAGAGACTAAATAACAAGAACAGCATCGGAGCAAGCCTTCAGAATTGGACTGAAGGTACACAGTCCCAGCTTAGGTACACAATCCCCAGCTTCAAAATATATCCTTGAGAATTCTATGTTCTTTTGAAACCACTATAGAAATAGGATGAAATACTATTATCCAGCATTTTCTGGTTTTTCCTATCATTTCATTTTTCCTATCCTATCAAGGACAGAAGTCATCCTTTGACCAACTTTTAGATTTGTCGTCTGCTAAATTGCTTCCAATTTGATGCAGGCCTAAAGTTTGTCATCTTCTAAATAGTTAAATGTTTACCAATCTTTTCCTCCATTTTTTGTGTTACTTATTTTTCAAAACTTAAATGAAGTGTTTTAAGAACAGAATTTTTACGCTTCTTCTACAAAGCCAAACTTTTATCCGAATATATGTACAACCCGGACACTGTGAAAATGAAACATGTCAATGATTCCAGTATTTTGTGGATTGTTTTACGGTTTATATGTGAAGATACACGCGATTTTTTTGTGTTAGATTATGAAATGTACAACTAACCAACAAGAAGCACCCGTCAAATCACAAGAAATCAAGGAAAACTACCTCGTCTCTTTGTGTTTGTTTATTTCCGATTCCTTCATGTCGTTTCAACTGATCTTTGTTAAAACATTATCATGTATTTTTTGTCCATTGTTTTATTTACTTTCTTGCTCCCTCCATTCGCTTATTTATTCCATTTTACCTCCAGTATTTTGTTCTAAATTGATTTTCTTTCACAATTTAAGGCCATTGCGATAGAATGACCAATGGGAGACAACTCGTACAAAATTTTGTTATTAGAATTGTCAGAGTTGCTTCCCTTATTGAAGAGGAAAGGGCTTATTTCTGACTGCTTCACGTCGTTCCCTTTGAGGATAGGCCTACAAGAGACAGGCTCCACCCAAAGCCTCGCTTTGGCCTTTTCCGGTAGTGCTAAAAGACTGCGACTACAGTACCTGAATGGTAGAAGCAGTAGGCGGGACATGGAACCTCCTCATGGCCTGTGGTCCTTATATATGCCTGTGCACCTTACAAAAAATGCCAGCAAAGAGCAAGCATAAAACCGAGGACGAACAAACACGGTCCACCTAACGTCTCTAGAGACGATCGGTTTGACAAGCGATAATTTTTCATGTAGCTGTAGGCCTAACGACTTTGAATCAGTTCGTATGGTAAAATTGTTAATTTTTATTATTCTAAAAACGAGATGCCACCCGACAGAAAATAATTCACTAAGACATATTATATGTCAAAACAGGCGGTAGGTAGGCTCCCTTTTATTTCATGACAATTTATAACGCTAATATTTAAATTTGGAATTAAGGCAAGATTTCACTAGAATAACAATGCATCATTTGGCAACGTATTTCTGAGGTAACAGATATTAATAAATGAAATTAGAGAGTATTATATGATATCACAATGATAACTTAACGCACACTTACCAACAAAAATATGTTTTCATTTACAGACAATGTCGACAGATACCGCTTAATATTGAAACGTTATCTTATAAACTTCAAAACAAAACTTCTGGTTTGTAGAAATATGAGGTAGATTCAAAATTGAGCCCTAAAGCTGGCCCCTATACTGACAACTATCTAGGGCGTCAAATAAACCCAACAGAAATGTTCAGAGTAGAATCTTCTCCTAAACAGTTACATTATCAAGGTTAATTGCTTTTGTGAAGAATATTTAAGCAAAGCGGACAGTGTAGATCAAGACCACACTGAACTTTCTGTGCAATCTGATCTTAATCTAGACGGGTTGCAAAGACAACTATTATTGTATATGGCGCTTTGAAGTTTTTTCGCGCCTACATGTGGACCTCTTTCGACGGTTTAAATATATAGACTCTACAGTCCATTAAATCTATCTTGTAGAGATTTTAACACTACATAGGTTCAACAAAACAAGCGGACTGTGTAAACAGAGAATCAGACGTCATTCTATGGAGTATGATACTAAATGCCGTCCGCAAATCTCATAACTTTGCAAATGGCGATTTTCCAGGATTCAAACCTTTCTCGATGATTCCATTCGAATTTCAAAATAAAGCAGGAAATGTTCTTTCTTTAAAAAATAGATTCTAGCGTTATTGTATCGAAATCAATGTCGAAGAAGCTCTCTTGTTAAAATTAATTGAAATCTTCATTAAAAACAGATTAAAACCGACACATGCATGTCACTTTTTCCCCAGTGTTGTGTTAAGTACTTTGATCCGTCAAGCGTCTAGGAGAAATGATGAAAGGGGGGGAGGGCAGATCATTATAAGGGAGATTACTCTTGGTTTTCTCTTACTCTTAGGCAGTAAGAGTTTTCTCCCCTAGACCACAATTTTTTTTTAAAAATTTCAACTGCGATAGTTTTGCATTACGGGTCTATAGGCTTCATTTATTGAGTCGATTAGTAAATGATATAATTCGATATGGTAAATAAACTGTATCTAATTGAGAAAAATGACTATTTATCCATTTTTTTCGTCATATGTGAATCAAGGAAAATCATATTTACACATAATTATGTAGACTACGCCGTAGCTTTAAATCAATAGTATGCTTGTATATGATTATATTTCTTATACATTTTTTATCGAATAATTTTCATGCAGTTTAACCCTTCATGTGACAGTCCGGATATTTAGGGACACTGCTTAGGCTTTTGGAAAACATGTTGGGAATCTTGAGGAAAACTGCTGGTTACAAGCAATTTTCCTTCTGCCACAACAATTTCATATCCTTCGCAAAGTCCTTCTTTTGAGAAACTTTTGATCAAACAGTAGATCCCATCTGCAGATGCTATTTAAAACCAAAGACTACAAAACTTTTATAATTTGGTAGATTTGTTGGTTAAGAATTTAACCCTTATCCTACCATGTAACTAAGATAAAACCTTCAAACTGATAGTAAAACCCAAAATTTGGCTATTTCAAAGTTATTCTTTTCAGGATTAGACATCCCCTTATTGGACAGTGTAGATCAAAGATCAGACTATACGTTCTGTGCAATCTGATCTTGATCAACACTATCTGTAAAAGGTCCTTTAGTTGCACTTAACCCTTTACCCCATAAGGCATTTCTATGGTATCTCAAATTAACCCTAAATAACAGCAAGTATGAAGCTGTTTCTTATTTGTATATGACACCTTTTGATAGCATAGAAAGCACTGTGGCAAAAGGTGAAATAGCTCGTCACGAGCAATTTCACCTTTTGCCACAATGAATTCCAAAGGTTCCTACAAGTAATGTGTAGAAATGAGCATCTATGGAGTATAGGGTTAACAGCCTAAGAGTTAACACTTTACTCCATAGATACTCATTTCTACGCATTGCTTGAAGGAGACTTTGGAAAACATTGTGGCAAAAGGTGAAATTGCTCGTGACGAGCAATTTCACCTTTTGCCACAATGTTTTCTACACTGTCAAAAGGTGTCATATACACATAAGAAAAGGCTTCATGTTTGCTGTTATTTAGGGTCAATTAGAGATACCATAGAAATGCCTTATGGGGTAAAGGGTTAATACAATAAAATACTGTCAATGATATCACAGCTGCAACCACTTCACCTATACATGCTCTCCCATTTTTTTTTCCAGCACCTCTCACTGTGGTGTTCCTAAGTCATTGGCTGCTTTCCCACATAATCATCTAGGCCATCATACACAGGTTATTCAGAAGCAAGATAGGAATGTATCCTGTTGCAATGACTATCATAAATTCTCTGAGAAGAAATTGGCAAACTGGAATTTTGTACCAGCAACATGCTCCCTCAAATGTTGTTACTGGCTTAGCTACAGGCATTTTCATCTTTTCCCACAATGTTGTTAAAAGTCGTCTCTTTCCCAGAAGGCTTCTCTTCTGGTCACCTGCATTTTCTTCTTTTCCTACAATGATTTCAAAAACCTTCAATGTTTTAACTATTTATCAGACAACCTGGTCCAAATTGAAAGTATTTGCAGACAACAATTTATATGTGACACAAAAAATGAAATCTTATCCTATCACTGTGGGAAAAAAGTGAAAATGCTGGTTACCAGTATTTTATCCTTTTCCCACAGTGCTTTCAGAAGGCTTCTTCCTCAAGGGTGTTGAAAGTCGTTATTGAGTGGTAAAACATTTTCTTCTTTTCCTACAATGTTTTAGAAAGCCTACAGTGTTTTCAAAAGCCTCCTCTATTCAGGATTATTAAAACTCAGGATTTTGTGGCAAGGTTAAAAGGAGTGACAATATAGAAAGACAGAAATTCATGAAATAAACCTCATTTTATTTCACAATGCAGATTATGTGGTAAGGTTAAAAGGAATGACAATATAGAAAGACAGAAATTCATAAAATAAACCTCATTTTATTTCACAATGCAGTTCTGTGCATATGTATACATGTATTTAACAAAACTATTAAGTTCTCTGTGTGTGATTTCTTAAAAATCATTATTAACCATTTACCAAACGACAATATTTTTTGGCTGGTCCAAATTGAAAGCATTTGCAGATGACAAAATTAAAGTGATTGAAAAATTGAAATTGTTTTGTGACGGGTAGAAAACATTGTGGGAAAAGAAGAAAATGCTGGTTACCAGCATTTTCTCCTTTTCCCACAATGTTTTCAAAAGGCTTCTATCTCAGACACATAAAAACCAGGGATTGTTTGGTAAAGGGTTAAAACACAGTAAATTTGTATTCCTGTTTAAAAAAGTAAATCAGTGTTTACATTTTCACTTTTCTTGAACCTGAAGCTAATATTCTAACTAACAAAATATGTTGACAGTATTTGCAACTGACAAATAGATCAAGGGATGGTTATATGTATAACATGTAGGTCTACATTTTTCTCTTTCCCATAATTTTTCAAAAGCTTTATACCTAAGTGAAGCCAAGGCCTGGTAGCTCATTCGGTAGCAGGCAGGACTTGGGAACAAAAGGTCGTGGGTTTGATCCCTGCCTCGTCCAATTTCTTTTAGGGGATTGCTGATAGTCACTGCCACAGGAATCATTATTCCTTCGAACTAAAATGGTCAGGCGATTTATTATACTGCCATTTTAGTTTAGCCTCATTATGCTCCCAACACTGGCTATTGTCCTGAGGATGGTTATGTGGGAAAGCAGCTAGTCGTTTGGAAAGAAATCTGTGTAGAGTACTAGTAAAAACGACTCCAGGAAAGCATGGATAGGTGAACTAGCCATTGCAACGTAACTGAAATAATACTGAAAGTGGCTCTAAACACCATACAATCAAAACAATCAACTGTACCAGCAGGTATTTAACTTTTACCACATAATCCCCTGTTTTATTAACCCAGTGGATGAAGGCTTTTAAACAATGAGGAAAAAGGAGAAAAATGCTGGTAATGAGCATTTTCTGCTTTTCTCACATTCTAATCTATCCATTCCAAGACATATCTCAGTATTTGGATGACATTTAATTTGTTGAAATGACAATTTTCAAAGGATGTCAGACACTTGTAGAGAACAATAAGCTCACTAGGCCCCCCTTTAAGCCACCTTTTCCCATAAGACAATATTGCATCATTGAAATAAATACAACAAGTGTGTGGTTTGTGGCATTTTTGAATAATAATTCAAAATTAGAAATTTCATAAAATTTTGAGCAGTCATGTAGTAGATATTACATAAAATGATTTTTTACATGAAGCCCCCTTTTTCCGTGATGCAGCCTGAAATTCAGAAACCCTGAACATAGGTACCTGGGCAACATTCCAACAAGTTCAGATTTTTGAAATTTCACAAAGTTTTGAGCACCTATATAGGAGATGCTAGTGAAAAACAATTTTTTCCGTGAAGTCCCCTTTTTCCGTGATGCAGCCTCAAATTGAGAAACCAGGATAGAGGTATTTGCGCATTTATAATTCATAGATTGAAAATAACAAGGGCGCATGCAAACTTGCAAAACAAGATAGAGCCATGAAGTTTCATGAAAGTTTGACAAAAACTGAACGAGATATAAGTAAAAATTGCAATTTTGCATAAAGGCCCCCTTTTCCATGGCATTTTACAAGAAATCCCCTTTTTCCATGACAGAGGGTTTAATTGAAAAACACATAAATAAAGAAACAAGAGCACATAATGAAACTTTGAAAAAACAATATAACCATGAAGTTTAATGAAATTTTGACCAAAACTGAGTGAAATATTAGTAAAAATTGGAATTTTGCAAGAAATCCCCTTTTTCCACGACAGAACGTCAACTTAAAAAACGCCTAGATTAAAAATAGCAAATGCACATGTTGAAACTTTCCATAAACAATATATTCATGAAATTTCATGATATTTTGACAAGAAGTGAATGAGATATTAGTAAAAATTGCAATTTTGCATTAAGCCCCTTTTTTCCATGACATGGGGTCAAATTGAAAAACCAGGAAATAGACGTCGGCACTTTACCCTATGGAGTTCATATATGAAGTTTTATCTAATTTGGTCCAAGGGTTGTGGAGAAATGGCTTCAGACGGACGGACAGACGAAGCAGCGACTATATGCTCGCCCTTCGGGGAGCATAAAAATATGTTCATTCTAAAGGAACAAGTATTGCGATTCCAAGCTTTAATAACTATGAAATAGGTTTTTGAAAACATTGCTGGACAATGAGAAAATACTCGGGTAAACAACCTTTACTTCTTTTTTCCCACAATATTCTATAATATCAGAGAAAGAAAATTATCATTTGAGCAAATGTAGTTAGTCGTGTTTGTACGCTCGTAAATGCTTTTAGTTTGGTTTAGTCCATAAGTTGGTCGTTTTGTAAAGAGTAATATCTAAAAATCAAATGCCATACCACGCGGGAAGAACAGAAAATCTGAAAGAGAAAAAGTACAGACAATTCAATTTTTAGTTGCAGTAATTATCATTTACGTTTTTCCTGCACTTGGCAATTATTTGTTTTGCTAAAGTATTGATCGAACGGTCAGTTTACTTTTTCAGAGGCAACTCTTTCGTCAGCTGTATTACTATTAATGTGACAAATTTGGTTTTACATCTAACTCTTTACACAGCCTGGGTTACAGTTCGATTTATTTTATCCCCCCCCCCCCCCTTTTTTTTTAATGACGCCCATTTTTGACAAAGTAATGTCACGATATAAAAAAGAAGAAAATGATTGGATTGAACACAGGCTGCCCTTTAAACAATCCCATGTTTTAACGACACTGAAGAAAAGATTTTTGAGGCCATTGAGTAAAGAAATAGGAAAAGCTGGTACCAAACCATATCGCCTTCCAGTAGCGCTTTTGTAGACCACATTATACATGTACCATTAGAGCTGTAGTAAAATGTAGTTTGTAGCTGCTATGTTCAATTCAAGATTTTATATAATGTAGGCTAAGGGTTAGGCCCCTGTTGTCTCTCTATATACACAAATGTTTAAACGACACGCTAAAACGCCTCCTGGACTGGCTAACACGCCTCCCTGTCTACAGCATTCTAACTGATATTCATGTGTAGAGTTTCCATTTAACCTTTATCCAAACAATCTGAAGTCTTAACGACAAAGAGAGTGAAACATTTCTTAACACCATTAAAAACAACAAATATAAATAATCATCATTTCAGTCTTTCCAATAGAGCAACGTCGGGTATTGTCGACCGTCGGCAGTTATCGTCAATTCTTTATTGTGTCCTTTAATTCCGTGAAAGATGAACAAATTTCATTTTTATGATGTAAAATATGACATCAATATTTTATCTAATCACAGTGCCGGAAGTAAACAGTACTCTGTAAGTCCCAAAGAATCTATAAAATTTTACAGTAATAAAATTTCCCAACGTTAACGTCTACGATAAGGAGGGTCTAGGTTTTTGTCAGCGTGAAGGGCGTACTGAAACTTGCTCGATTGCTTGAATTCAAACTTAAATACAAGTTTCAGATATGAAATAGTGTTTGCATCACAAAATTGAGCGTGTTTTGCTCACCATAAAGCAGTTTATTCATGTGACGATGATTGGCGATGCTAATTTATGTGATCGGCAATTATCGACAGATTAAGACATGAATGAAAGAAATAAGACTTAATATGTTTTATGTAACCACAATTCCTTTTTATTTTTCGGGTTACAGCTATGTCCAGACAAATGTTGGCTTGAAAACTTCAAAACGAGGTCAATACTCGTCAAATAACTTGTCATAGGCCATAGAAATGGTGCGCAGTGGTGCAATGTCAAGGCATCTTAGTCCATTATATTACCAATGTGTACCTGTTCGGCCTTCTTTTGCAGTTGTACCTATGTTACGCGTCAAGATTTGCTTTAATTGCTTTATATTAGATCTAATTCGGCAACGAGTAATGAATAAAACCCATAATGATGAGTTAAAAGAGAATTTTGATGTTAAATTCTTAAAAATTAAATACAATGTCGATAATACACGAAGCCTGTCGATATCACCCGACATACCCTTATGTAATGTTGGCGTTGTTTGCTACAATACGCAACTTTACACGATTATATTATACATGTAGATCAGTAGAGTATCCGCAAAATAAACCACTGATAACTTCAGTTTGTATTTAAAGCGGCTGTTATCGACACCACACTCTCCGATCTCTTAAAGTGTCGATAATACCCGCCGTTGCTCTAGTAAAAATTTAAGGTATGTTTTTCCTGCTGGGAGCAGGTTCTTTTGATGTTTTTTTTTTCTATTGACTTTGTTTTTTTTTTCTGTTGACTTAATTGTTACAAATCATTATTATTTTACTGTTTTTCTCTCATGAATGAATTGTTGAACATGATTAAAAAAGTTCAGGGCTAAGATTACCTAGGATTGTCGTCATAGTAGCCTATAAAACGCAAACCAGTCACAACTTGGTCATTACAGTCGGCAAACCAGGGTCCAAAAATTTCCAGAAAAGGCACTCGTCGTGTAGGACAAGTGACCTTGAAAAAAAGACTGGCCCTGCTTCAATCTACACTCGTCCGACAAGAAAAACCCTTTCAAAATTGGATCCTGACGGGTTTTTTTTTTTTTTCAGACGAAACGGTTACGTTACAACGAACAATAAATACCAGGTCTTAAAAACCGGTATCAGTTATCCGGCTATGTTACAGAAATCAATAGAGCCTAAAGAACGCAGTTTTCGAAGTGGTATTGGGAAAGTATTTGCGTTAATCTTAATATCGTTCGTTTCAATAATTAGCAAAGTCGCTCATATTGAATAAGGTCCACTAAAAGCATATTCCGAGATTTTTGTTTGGCATGAAAGGTCCCGGGTTATATCATTACGCAGACTTGAAACCGGTCTTTATGGAGGGGGGGGGGGGAACCAGCACGTTTTATGTTCTGTTTCAAAATTTTATTTGCTAAATACCATTGATTTGCTTATTCAATAATTGAATGGCCGTTTTGTCTTGTGTAAGTTAAATATTTGTCTGAAAAACTTAACTTCTTAAAAATTACTATCTCTTATCCACCACTCGTCCTACCGGACTAGTATGGCAGATATTTCACTCGTCCTCATCCATTTCTTACTCGTAAATTTATACGAGTGGTATTTTTTTGGACCCTGCAAACGAATTTTCATTTCTACTCGCAAAAAAATGCAAGTGGTCGTAAAATCTACTCGCAAAATCAATTTTCCACTTGCATTTTGCGAGTTTGCTAGTGTTTACTTCGAACCCTGGATTTAACCAATTTGCAATAGAAATAGGGACGTTTTAACCAAAAGTGGGACGTTTTGACTGTGGGACGTTTTATCCGGATACCGTCTGCGCATGTGTAGGACGCGCTTAAACTTTTAACTGAAGGGATTCCTCATATCCGTAAACATATTCTTTATTTACTGAATACTACAATAATTATGAGGCATGAATAAAATATAATGACTTGCGTTAAGTGTTATCTTGGATCAGCTTGTACAGTCGGCGCAGGCTGTTCCGAGAAGACACTTGCCGTTTTAATGTAATTTTCTGTTTTATGCAAGTCTACTGTGGAACAAAATCCTGTGTAATCGTAAAATGTTCTCTCGGATCAGCCTGCGCAGTCCGCGCAGGCTGATCCGAGACAGCACTTTGCGCAAATTTTATGCCCGAATGCCCCTTTTTACGTATTGTAAGTCATATTGCAAAGTAAGTTTCACCATGGGAGGACTTCAGGTGCAATGACCAACAATACAGCATTTGCATTCCCTCATTGTGAATTTTCTGTAAAATGACTGATTTTTTCCCCCGAATATTAAATCTGTATTGCAAGCAATGGTTTCAGACTCGAAAGTTAATTTTCAAAAGACCTGTGTATGATTCGACAAGTTCATTTTGAATCTTTGATTATATGTTTTTGCCAACAAAACAGGCTTTAGCTCTAAGTGGGATTCGGCAGCATGCAGGAAGGAATCTACGATCTATATCTAACTTTCTAAATACATGGATCCGTAGAAACTATATTTGACCAATCAGCTAGGTCATTGCATTTATTCTACCCGATGTGCATCGTTTTGTTCTGCTATTTCGGCTCACAAATAAACGACTGCTAACGTTGGAGGGATGTGATACAATTTACATGTATTTGTTTTGTATTTTTAACATTTAACCCTTAAATGAGATCTACTGTTCCTAGATTTAGTCAGAGATTCTATAAACTAGATAACTGTATGATCCCTGATCCACATGTAGTTTATGAGGCCAGAACTTGAATTTTCTCTCGGTGATGTAGATCTACTAACCTCATTTGAAGCACCTTTCACTATTTAGCTGCCCTCGCGGCCAGTGTAGATTCAAATTAAGATTAGACTCAACAAGACGTGCAGTCTGATCTCTGATCAATCAGCACCGCCCGCTTGGCTGATACATAGACGATATGAACTTTGAAACTGCGCTTAGATCAATCTGATCTTATTTCTGAACTGAAAATGCCTATTGAGTTTATTTAGCTTTACATGGGTTTATACCATTTCGGGTACCGGGGATTGTGTCTTAGATTTAAATTTAAATATTTTCCCGCGCTCGATATGGTTTGTGAACATAGGGAGGGGTTTTACTTGAATCTAGATCTGATTACAAGTAAATCTAGATCTGTGTGAATGAGGGAAAAAAAGAACAACCCACGATTTCAACATTTATCATGGGACACTCCCAACATTGTTGAACTTCTGATTCATTATTCTCGTCGTAGATCTAGAGGAAATTTGAAGTAACACGTGGTATCAGCGTGACGCTTGTTTACAATTGAACTTTAGCTATCCTCTAGTCGGGCTTAGATCGATAAATACAATACACAAACTCGTGTTGGATCCAGTGTAGAAATTGCTAAATGGCGGAGAGTCTACCTCTAGCATCTTTTCGTCTGTTGTGTTAACTATCATTATGGAGAAAGTGCCGTCGACACACCGCTTTCAAGTAGCTAAAGTTGAGTTTGAGGACGAAAGTGGAAATAAAAATAAGAACCACAAACGAAATGGATCCGTGACAGACCATGCCGAACCAGATTCAACCTCCGCAACATTTTCACAGCCGGACGATTCAACGACTTACGGAAATTATCAAAATAGTTATACTGCATATGGCACCAACTTGAAGACTTTTGGTAAGAACACCACGGAAGCAATACCTCACGTTGATCATTATCGGAATTTGCTCTCGGCAACATCGGCTCTTAAAAGTCGACCAACATTAGCCGAACTTCACGAGGAAAAGGTAAGAGTCGTTTAATTTTAAGATTGGTGTAATAATAGCGTATCTAAATGCTTCAGCCGGAATAGACCCATTTTGTTCCACAATCGCGAGTTTTAAATACCCTCAGAAGGTACGCTTTAACCATTTACTAAACAATCTCTGGTTTTTACGAGCTACGCATAGATCCCTTTTGAAAATATTGTGGGAAAAGAAGAAAATGCTGCAGCATTTGCTTCCTGTCTTAAATTTTTTCTTGCACTGCTGAAAACAAATTTCAATTTTTGAGCTACATTTATTTTGTTGTTAGAATCTAGCAAGTTCTTCTAAATCACACTAGTTTAAAATTTTGCTGTGTGGTAGAGTTTTTACCCTTCACCGAACCATCCCTGGTTTTAACCACCCTGAGACAGAGGCCTTTTGAAAACATAGTGGGAAAAATAGAAAATGCTGGTCCAAATGCTGGTGACCAGCATTTTCTCCTTTTTCCACAGTTTTTTACCTTGCTGGAAACATTTTAATTATTGAGTTACGTTTATTTTGTCATCTGCAAGGGGTACCAATCTGCAAGTGCTTTCAATTTGGATCAGTCTAAAATGTTGTCGTTTGGTAAAGAGTTAAATTGATGACTTTTTTCCCCTGTTTTTGTCAGAGATGTGATTTGTGATAGGTACAACTAGCTATATGTAGTCTAGAGTGGCAAATGACACATCACCTGTGCCGAGCCCCAGGTAGTCGGTAGTGTGATGGACTTAAGAACAGGAAGGTCATGGGTTTGATCTACAGCTCGAACAATTTCTTTCTGAGGATTGATGATAGTCATTGCGACAGGATTGATTCCTCTCCCACTGCTGACCATTGTCTCTATGATGGTTATGTGGGAAAGCAGCCATTGGCTTCACCCTTGGAAAGTAAATTGTGTGGAGTAATGGTTAAAGAGACTCCAAGAAAGCATGGATAGATGCACTGCCTGCCATATTATAACTGAAATTCTGTTGAAAACGGTGTTAAACACCATACAGTCAATCAATCAACACATTACTTGAATGAAATTTGTCTTTGTAAGGGTAGAGTCATTGCGGAAAAGGAAGAAACACTGGTTGCCACCAATTTTTTGCAACTCTTTTAATGTCTTCCTTGAGAATTTTTTTTCATGTTTGGTAGACCCTTAACCCTTTCCCAAACAATCCCTGGTTTTTACGGGTCTGGAAAAGTAGCCTTTTGAAAACATTGTGGGAAAAGGAGAAAATGCTGGTGACCAGCATTTTCTCCTTTTCCCACAATGTTTTCTATCCTGCTGGAAACAAATTTCAATTTTTGAGTTAGGCTTGCCTTATTTTGTCGTCTGCAAGCGCTTTTAATTTGGACCAGTCTAAAATTTCGTTGTTTGGTAAAGAGTTAATTAAATTGTTTGGTCAAAGGTGACCATATAGCCCTTAGTGTTGCTCATCCTATATATAGATAGGCCAAAAGGGCTTTGTTGAGGTTTTTATCTGTCTTTGATAATGTAGGCCCAACCAAGCCCTGTATCAGAATACTCAAGATTTGGATATTATTCCGACTTTACTGTTTACCAAGTAACAAAATTCAGACTGGTCCAAATCGAAAGCACTTGCACACTTCAAATTAAATGTGTCTGAAATGATAGAATTTACATTTGAAAGAAAAGAAGACATAGTGGCTCAAGGAAAAAATGCTGGTCACCAGCATTTTCTCCTTTTCCTACATTTTTTTTTAAGAAAAAAATGTTTTCTTTCATGGGATTGTGTGTTAGAGGGTTAAACATTCTGATTGACTAAAGTCTAGAGCAGTTAGCTCATTAAAGACTTCTAATTTGTCTATAAAACTACTTTTTGGTAACAAATGTTAGGTTGGAAAGAATATATTTTGCAAAGTGCATGTCCAAGTGAAAAAGAAGTGTAAGAAAGCATGGACAGGTGCGTGGGTTAATAGCAAAGTATGACTGAATGTTGAATTTGTCATGTGAAAGTGGCATTTTCTTTTTTTCCTACAATGGTTACTAAATACGCGTATCAGAAATTGTATGGAAACTGTCAAAAAAATTTCAAAACATATGATTTCACCTTGGCAAAAGGAGAAATTACCAATTGCCGTCAGTGATCTTGAAGATCAAGGTCAGACTGGATGAACATGCTGTTCAAAGGAGCGTTAACCCTTTACCCCATCAGGCAATTCTATGATATCTCTAATTGACCATAAGTAACAGCAAGGATTAAGCAGTTTCTTATGTGTATATGACTCCTTTTGATAGCATAGAAAACATTGTGACAAAAGGTGAAATTGCTTGTCACGACTTCTGTGACATGGTTTTCAAAAGGCTCCGATAAGCAATACATAGAAATGAGTATCTATGGAGTAAAGGGTTAAAATGAAGGGTTATCTACTTATGAAAAGGTGTGGCACAGTAAGGGCTAACCCTTTACACTAGACACCATGATTATAATATTACGTTCAACATTTGTGAAAGGTTCTGAAAAAATTACGGGAAGACGAAAATAACTGGTATTTATCACATTGTGCTTTGTCGCAATGTTTTTTTTACTTCTTTTAATGGACACATTTAATCACTGGATATACATTCCAGTTATCAACTGTAAATGCTATCAATATGGAGGGGTACGGACAAAACCCCCCTAGGACAAAACCCCCCTAGGACAAAACACCCATGGACAAAACACCCCTGGACAAAACCCCCCTACCCTTAACTGAAAAGTGGACAAAACCCCCATGGTTTTAAAATGATTCTTTTTGTACAATCATTTACTGCTTTAAATACTTGTGGGAGTGTAAAAAATAATGTTTTTGTATAAGTTAATTTGTGCTTTATGATCAAAAATGTGTTTTTTTCTTAAAAATTTGCTTTATGACCAAAATTGTGTGTTTTTTTTTAATACATTCATAATAAATTCATAATAAATTTTAAATGCAATCATACAATGAAAAAAAATCATTTATGTATTAATCAAAGGATTTTTTTTTCTTATTTAGTGCTTTTATATGATCAAATCTGCTACTAAATATTAGTGAATATGACAGGTGTAAACTTGCAAATCAGGTGTCTTAATCCCTTCTCAACACCTGTCTTGCCCAAGTCTACATAGGTATTGATATATCAAAAGAAATTATCAACAAACTTGAGGTACAAATTAAAATAAGATAATATTTAAATCATTTTTTGCCTTTCATGTTTGATTTTTTTTTTCCATAAATCAAACAGACTTGTTTTGAATACTTTAAAACTATTTGCAAATTATGTGAGTTTTCTCAAATATATATGCTTTTTATATATGATGGGGGTTTTGTCCTAGGGGGGGGGGTTTATCCTAGGGGGGGGGGGGTTTGTCCTAGGGGGGGGTTTTGTCCATGGGGGTTTTATCCTAGGGGGGTTTTGTCCTAGGGGGGTTTTATCCTACACTCAAGATGGACCAGCTTAACCCTTTACCCCACAAGGTATTTCTATGGTATCTCTAATCGACCCTAAATAATAACAAGGATGAAGCTGTTTCTTATGTGTATAACTATATGACACCTTTTGATAGCCTAGAAAACATTGTGACAAAAGGTGAAATTGCTCGTCACAAGCAATTTCACCTTTTGCCACAATGTTTTCCAAAGGCTCCAACAAGCAATGCGTAGAAATGAGTATCTATGGAGTAAAGGGTCAAAATTTTCTGGCCAGGTAAAGAGTTCACTTTTAACTGGATGATAAAAATGTTCGTCAAACAGTGTTGTCCAAGTTGAAAGCATTATGTGGACAACAAAATAATTGTGATTCAAAGAATGAAATTTGTCAGGAAAGAAAACATAGAAAACAAAAAAACATTCCGGTTATTACCATTTTCTCCTTTTCCCACAGTATTTCCAAAAGCCTTTCTTTTGTGGATGTAACCCTTTACTCCATAGATACTCATTTCTACGTATTGCTTGTAGGAGCCTTTGGAAGACATTGTGACAAAAGGTGAAGTTGCTCGTGACGAGCAATTTCACCTTTTGTCACAATGTTTTCTATGCTATCAAAAGGTGTCATAAACCCATAAAAAAAAGGCTTCATCCTTTGTGTTATTTAGGGTCAATTAGAGATACCATGTAGAAAAGCCCTATAGGGTAAAGGGTTAAAAACTTGAAATTGCAGCAGCATGGCAAGGAGTCAAATGTTTTTTTTAGCCCTGTCTTATCTATGTCCCTGTAACACCTGGCCACTTGCTCATCTGTTATCTGTTTGAAGGCTGTTCTAGTGTCAATCTAACCCTGGGACACATTTCTTTCATGACGTCAGTTCAAAGGAAGCTGCGTCAGTTCAAGGCAAGCTGCGTCAGTTCAAGGCAAGCTGGGTGATTACATTTTACCCACCTTTCTTGAGAGGCTGAACTAAATGAACTCTTTACTTAACCCTTTACCCCATAAGGCATTTCTATGGTAGCTCTAGTTGACCCTAAATAACAGCAAGGATGAAGCTGTTTCGTATGTTTATACGACACCTTTTGATAGCATAGAAAACATTGTGGCAAAAGGTGAAATTGCTTGTCACGAGCAATTTCACCTTTTGCCACAATGTTTTCCAAAGGCCCCAACAAGCAATGCGTAGAAATGAGTATCTATGGAGTAAAGGGTTAAGGACAAAATTTTATGCTTGTCCAAAGTGAAAATTTTTGTTTGTAATGCAGTTTAATGCCATGTGAACAGCATAGGTCATCATGACAGCCAGTGCACCTATTAGTGTTCTCACTAGCTTTTTAAGCCAGCCGGGGTGGCTCAGTGTACGTGAGCGTGTCAGGCTCATGACCTGGTGGTTGCGAGTTCGATACACGGTTGAGGCTAACTTTCTTTCCGGCATATTTTCGCCTCTCACCTCCGCTGAAGCATGTGAGAAAAGTAGTTGGTGGCTTTGGAAAGAAAGTTGTGCTAGTACCGGTATGAGAAAGCTAGGAAACACATGTGCGTCACCGACTGCCATGATATGACCTCAGCTGTTAAAGTGGCGTTAAACCCAAATACAATCAACAACCAACTAGCTTTTTATTTCAGGGGTAGACTTACCCCTTGAGCTGTAAATCTGGGGGTAAGGTTTTCATACTAGAGGGTTTGACAGTAATGATTCTCAACTAGGTAAAGTAATTCATATTGATGATTTGCTGCACAATTCTGTTATATACAGATATCTGTGGAAATTTACTTCTTAAAGTCATTAAAAAGCTGAAAAGACAGTCTGAAAGCAGTGTCAAAAGGAACATTTTGTTGTGTCATGGGTTTCCGTGTTTTTTGCATCAAGCATTTTTTCATGTGTGTTAATTTATGGATAGGTATATCCTTGTGATTTGACAAAAATTTGTAAGTAAGGGTAGCAAATGATTTCAGATAATCAGATAATGACATTTTTTTATTTACATTTTTTTTTTCCTTCGTGAGGTCTCGCACGTACAGTACCAAAATTTTTTTGCGTGAATTTTAAATTCTATAACATGATTTATGCAATAATTTGTGTGAGTGGGAACACTGCCGAAGCATATGTTTCCTGGCATTCTTACACCAGTATTGACTCAACCCTGTTTCCAAGCCACTAACTACACCCTCAAATGCATTAGGTGAGAGATGAGGGATGAAAAAACACCAGAGAGAAAGTTTGCCTCAACCAGGTTATGAACTAACAACCACCTGATCACAAGTCAGATACACTAACCAGTACCAGTAACCTGACTGAGCTTCCTAGCCAAGCCCAAATTGAAAGCAGCTTAGGACAGCAATTATCACGGTGGGTACACGTACACCGGATATAGCCGTCAAATTGAGTAAAAATAACTGTGTGTTGTATGACTGCAGGTAAGAGATTTCCAAATATTTCTTAACAACAGCTTTTAATATACTATTGCCTTGTCAACCTAGATTCTACGATGTTTAGAGTTTGTAAGGTCTACAACGAATGCTGCTTTTAGCCATAGAAAGTCTGAAAAGATTGTCAGAAAAGTCGACTGCTCACGACGGATTTCGGAGATTTCTAGAAACAATTCATCTGCAAAGCTGGTTCTTTTCACAATACAAAAATCTGAGTCGACAAATTTCTTGATTTTTTAGTCTAATTTCTTTGTATGATTGCAATTGCGCTGTATCGGGTGAAAATTGCCAGAAAACACAAGTTATTTGTCGACAATGGTGTACCGAGGATAGCTATTGTTTTGAAAGAACTGTACGGAGGATAGTATTTTACTGTACCGGGGATAGTAGATAGTGTACCGGGGATAGTAATGTTCCATTCTATAGTGTCATGTGAACCCTATATTGATAAACCACTGAATGTATTTATGTATGCAACACTTAGATTGGTGTCTAAATTTCCTACCCTCATGTTGTAGGTTTTAAGGAGGACATTACAAAAAAATTGTCTTTTCGAAGACACACATCTATTTGTTCTTCTAATCCAGATGCATTTAAAGAGACTAGCCAAGAGCTAACCCGCTTGCGTAAATTGCAGACTAACATTATCAAGTAAAGATGCGCTAGCATATTGTACAAAGGGAATGCATGAGGCCGCTCCTTGCATATGTGACAGTTGCAGGAAAGCATATTCATGGCGGTAATTTAATAGAGGCCATAAATCCTATTGTAAAGAGATCAGCTAAGTAATACGAGCTGTACTTGTACAATCCAATTCAAAGGTTTTCTGTAGGTCAATTTATGGTTACTTTTGAAGACAGTCTCCTTGTTGCTTAGACCAAGTTACCGGTATTCACTCGATTCGACCTGTTTGCTATGACGCCGCACTAGATCGTGTACAGGATAAATATTTATAACCCGATTTAAAAAAAAAAGTAGCAAGGAAAAAAATGGCTATCAAAAATACATCTATGGAAAATATGTAGCCTATTTTTCGCTCAAAATATCTTAAAAATCAAATTATTTCAAAAAGGAAGAAATGGTTTCCCAAATACTCTTGTTTTATAGCATATCCTTGAATACAAATTCTAAATAAAGACTTCAGGGAAATCAGGATTCATGCAGGCTTTTTCAACAAACTAATCAAAAAGTGTCTCAGCTTATACCGAAGCTATTACCAAAACCTGTAGGGGCTGGTTTTATAAATGGTCGGTGCATAGGTTACATGCCAGCTTACCATAGCTGAATGAATCGTACCAAGTAGCGTTTTATTGAGTAAACGTTTAATTTGAAACTCAAACTAACTGTCGGCGTTTTGAAAAGTAATCCGGTTCTGTACCCAGCATGCCCAAATCAGATAGGTGTGCATTTGATGGATGCCCCCCAGCGGAAGATAGCGCCTGTGAATACATGTACTATGAAGTATGTACTTTGAGACCGTTTGTTGCTTCGCCGGTATGAAAGCACTGTTGGCGGCCGCTCCTCGTCAAAGCTTAACTGGAAGAATTTTCGCATTGTCTTCTATAACTTTGGCATAACTGTACCATATTTTGTATGTGCTGCAGGAATCTAAGGGTATGTACTTGTACTTAGTCTGGAGTGTATGTACATGTAGTCTCCGCTGTGGTTTTTATGCCTCAAGAATAAACATACTCTTTGGACATTTTCTGGAGATGAGCAAAATTTACGAGCAAATCTACTTTCCCATGGTGTTTTAAGCAAGCTTCTCTCACAATGTTTGAACCATTGTTTAATTATGTGTGGTTAAGAGTTACACACATAGGTGCTTTAACCCTTATGTTTATGCAAATGGCCTTAAACCCGTCTACAACTGATGACTTGGAAAACGTTGCAAAAAATGAGGAATCCAGATAACTAGCAATTTTTTCAATTTACATTTTTTTCTGCTCTGTCTTAATATTATGTTTTATTTACCCGTCTGTAGATGTCTATTATACACTTATATAAACGCTTTTAGTTGGGATAACCCAAAATTAACAAAACAGGGTCAGGATTAAGGTTCGGAGAGTCCGCAGTATGCCAATCATGGAAATACTACAGATTTTATTAAAATACCTGTAAAGGCTTTATGACAAATGTTGAAAGTGTGACGTTTGAGGTCTGAAATTATTCCTTTATTATAAGTTTCTAGTTTGAAATTCAGAAATCACACGTCGTACTGTTTGAACGGCTCGGACTCCACACTACAGTTTTCGGACAAATCATCCACGAAGTGTGAAGTCTAGAAGTCACGACGGATCTTTAATGATAACATTTCATTTAGCACAGTGAGATGAATAGAGCTGTTTTACAAGATACACTATTTTCAGTTACCGCTAGGATCTATGTTTATCTTTATTTTTGTTCATGTCTCTAATCCAATACAAAAGGCACTCATTATATCACTGTATTTTTTAAGTTTCGGGAAAACATGAATAAATCTGTGATATTAATCTTATCTTAGATTTTACCAAGATATTTTTTTCTATATAATTGATATTTTCAGAGAAACAAAGCTGTATGTGTGTTTGTTTTAACTATTCTTTAGCCCTGACCTGCTTTTGTGGTCTCATACATGCTATGCGATCTCGGTCTACATGTTTACAAAGTTAAAGTGAATTGCTGGTGGTCTAAGTACCTTGCCTACATTCATTACAAGCGACAATGAGTCGACATAGACATAGTATACAGGTATTCCAATATCGTTCAAGAATGGCTGTTTAGGCACGTTTGTACATGAACTCAATAATACGTTATATGAAAAATATGGGGTAAGGTCCGAATAAGCAATTGTAACATCTTGACACAGTCCATAACACTCATTACCCAAAACTACGCTAAAGCATATTTACACACATAAATGATAAACTCATATCTATAGCATGTTCGATGAAGTAATAAAATCAGATCAAAAGACACATTTTATTGTCTGATCACAACAGTATCTTTCAACACTTCAAAGTGGTTCATATCTATAAATCAGTTAAATAACAAAGAATATAAAGGCTAGGTTGTCTTCTACATATAAGCCACTATCTTAATAAACTTAAAAACGATGAAAAATATTACTTTGAATCTGATCTGGATGAATTATGAGGACTGGGATCGGAACACATACACATGTATCTTTTGATTGCAGCCTATATTGTCAAGAACAGAAAAATCTTGTCAGCTGGGAACATCCAATAGTAGAATTTCCTTATTTCTTCACATTTATTGTTATTTCGGAATACCTGACATATTTGGCTTTCTGGGCGGCATATATCATCAAATAACTAGTAGTGAGCAAGAAATTACAATTCGCTCTGTAGCATCTTATACTACTATCCTCAGTACACAAATTTCTAAAATACAGCTATCCTCGGTACAGCAAGGAACTATCCTCGGTACACCGATGGTAATCTTCTGTGACGTATAACTACATGATAAGTAATTCTTGGAACTAAGTTTTTGATGTATATAATACTTAATGTATTACACAAAAATGGCACGCTTCAGAATTTCAATCAAATTCCCTGTTCTGATAATATTCTATCATTTTGGCCAGTCAGGTCAAAAATATGCGTGAGCATGACTTTTGGACGACAAATTTACGTCGTAACAAAACTAGTTTTGGTAATTCATCAATAGTACAGGACTGATTAACCATTTAGCTTATCAAATCATTACTATATGACACACGAATGTTACAAACACTGGTATAATATATGAATTCTTACCTGTGGTGCAAGCAATATTTCTTCCATTTGTAAACATTTACTCAATTACTCTACTATATCCGGTGTACGTGTACCCACCGTGATTATGTGGTGATTCAAAGGATAGAACTAGCCTTTAACTCTTTGCTACACAACAAAATTATATAGACTCATGCATACTGAAGGAATTTACAATACAATAGTGTAACCCTTTCCGGAATGACAAATTTTGGATTCTTCCAAACTGAAAGAGTTTGCAGACGACAATTTTAGATTTTGGGAAAGAGTTAAACATATTATTTAAATCAATTGATTGAGAAACAAGTTCTGGCAACATACACTAAATTCTGTTGATTCTGCTTCCTGGGAACTACACCAGTACTCATCCTGAATGTATGGGCTAATGAAAAATCCCAAAGTTGACACCCCATTCGGTACCATATTTTGGACCTTTTGGTTACGAGGCCTACGCTCTACCTCATGACCACAGACACCACAAGGGAATTTAAAATGATAATCCATTTGTTTCAAATTATAGTATTTGTCCCTGAATGGGTAGAAAACATTGTGGGAAAAGGAAAAAATGCAGTACATGTGTTAAATCTTCACCAAATGACAATATTTTGCAAACTACAAAATAAAAGTGACTGGAAATTTGATTATTTTTTGTGAAGGGTAGAAAACATTGTGGGAAAAGGAGAAAATGCTGGTTACCAGCATTTTCTCCTTTTGCCACAATATTTTCAAAAGGCGTTTTTTTCCTTAGGGTTGTCAAAATGAGGGATTGTGTGGTAATGGGTAAAAAGTTTGTCAAGGGATTTTTTCAAATCTTGCTCCAGGATGTAGGAAGGCTACAACTGGGTTTAGCCAGTTTTTACCTCCTCATTGTACAGACAGACTGAACAATTATTACCGGTTTGAATGATTTATAATATGATGTTTAACATTGTTTTCAACATTGTTTTCAACATTGTTTCAGTTACTTCATAGCAGCCAGTTAACCTATCCATGCTTTCCTGGATTTTTCATTACCAGTATTCTGCACAATATTCTTTCCAAGCCCCTGGCTGCTTTCCCACATAGCCATCATTGAAAAATTGGTCAGCAGTGAGAGATGAATGAGTCCTGTTGCAATGGCTGTCATCTATTATGGAAAAAAATTGGCAGAGCTGGGGATCTAACCAGTGACCTCCTGTTCTGAAGTCCTATACACTACTTGAGGGCTTGACCAGGTGCCAGTTTGTAGTCCAGACCTACAAAATGGAGTACCATGGCTCATGTGAAAAAGGTTACAGCTAGAAAAAGACAAATTTCTTTTGACAAATGTGAATAAATGATATTGAAAATCAATAACATTGTAATAAGCCATTGAGAAATATACCTTTGATCAAGTTTAATTAAATTCTGGATTTTTTTTCAATTACAAGTAAGACAGTAAACTTCTATCAGACCTTCGGGCTACTTTATAGACTCAGAGCATAAATTAGAATTACTTTAATTACCTTAACCTTTGGCCTCAGTATTTCCACTTACCTTAACTCATTACCAGATGACAAAATTTTAGGCTGGTCCAAATTGAAAGCATTTGCAGACGACAAAATAAAGGTGACTGAAAATTTGAAATTTGTTTTGGGAAGGGTAGAAAAGGCTATGGGAAAAGGAGAAAATGCTGGTTAGCAGCATTTTCTCCTTTTCCCACAGTTTTTTCAAAAGGCTTCTTTCTCAGGGGCGTCAAAAGTAGGGATTGTGTGGTAATGGGTTAAGGCTTTTTGAAACATGTTGAGAAAAAGAGAAAGTGCGGGTGCCCATTTACCATACTGTTTTCTACTCTAGCATAGATGAATTTCGTGGTTGGAGCCACATTTATGTTGCCCTCTGCAAATGCTTTCAATATTGACAAGTCTGGCTCCATGCAGAGGGGTAAAAACAAAGGGTTATTATTACCCATTACCACACAATCCCTACTTTTGACGACCCTGAGAAAAAAGCCTTTAGAAAACATTGTAGGAAAAGGAGAAAATGCTGGTAATGCTTTCGATTTGGACAAGCCTAAAATTTTGTTGTTTGGTAATGAGTTAACTCTTTACCAAACAACAAAATTTTAGACTGGTCCGTATTGAGAGCATCTGTAGACGACAAAATAAATGTGATGAAAAAATTTGAAAATTTGTTTATGAAGTAAGAGAAGAAAACATGGTGGGAAAGGAGAAAATGCGAGTTAACAGCATTTTCTCCTTTTCCCACAATGCTTTCTAAAGGCTTAAATGCTTTCATCAAGTCATTACAACTGTTGATTGTGGGGTAAAGGGTTACAAGTTGTAGAGAAGGAGGCGTGAAAAGGAGAAAATGACGGTAACCAGCATTTTGTTGCTTTTCACACAATGTTTTCTAATTTCTTCCCTATCGAAGACATTAGTCAATGGTTGGAGTCACATTTCAGTAGGTGAGTGCAATACTATTCTAAGTGCCTGTACAACGTACAGGCACTTAAACGAGTATTGCTCTCACCTATCGATTTGTCTTCAGCAAATGCTTTCAATTTAGACAAGTCTGTGCTTTAGTATAGAACAGAGGTCAAAGGTAATAAGCGGTTACAAGAACTTCGGTCGTACAAGAAAAATCAAAACATAGATGCTTTAGCATGCTTCATTGGGATGCAGTCTGGTCTTGGTCTACATCAATCAATAATTGTCAAACTGCTCTGACTTACCGAGAAATTGATTTACATGTGTATAGAACAAGCAAGATTGCCACTAAACATGATGTTTTTTAAAGATATTCCACCTATAACTCTGGTTGCCACGGCAACAAAAAGAAAAAAACCCAAACATTTTAAAATCATCTTCTCAGAAACTATAAGGCATAGAACTTTGATATTTGGTATGTAGTATTTCCTCGTGGACTTTTACCAGGTTTAATCATATGATGCCTGTGGGTTCAAAACTGGTCCGACCCCGGGGTGACAAGTTCAAACAGGATCAAAGAAGGAAAACTTTAGAGCTCTTTATCTCTAAAACTGGTAGGCCTAGAGCTTGATATTTGGTATTTAGCATCTCTTAATGGACCTCTACCAAGTTTTTCATAGGATGCTCCTGGGGTCAAAACTGGCCCAAAGAAAACCACATGAGGCAAAAGGTTAAACAAAATAGAAATAGCCATTCAGTAAGAATGCAAGAACTATTGTGGTTCCTAGCCAGATTGGTATGAATATGTTTAACCCTTTATCACACAATCCCAACTTTTAACAAGCCTGAGAAAGAAGCCTTCTGAAATTATTGTGGGAAAAGGAGAAAATGCTGGTAATCAGCATTTTGTCCTTTTCCCACAATGTTTTCTTCCCTTCTCAAAACAATTTTCAAATTTTCAGTCACTTTCATTTTGTCGTCTGCAAATGCTTTCAGTTTGGACCGGGCTGAAATTTTGTCTTTTGGTGAAGTGTTAAGGATAGGGTACCCCAGTTGGATTTGTATAACATGGCCTTTCATCCCCAAAATTGTAGAGATTTGGTTAACCCTTTCCCAAACGACTCTTCTAAACTGAAAGAGTCTGCAGACGACAATTTCAACTTTTATAACAATGGCAGAAAATTATCCGAAGGGGCAGAAAACAATGTGGGAAAAGGAGAAATTGCTCGTTACAAGCAATTTCTCCTTTTCCCACATTGTTTTCAAAAGACTTGTACTGCAGACTCGTAAAAACAAGGGCTTGTTTGGGAAAGGGTTAAGGCTCATCTTCGCAAGCCATGGGTGACGTTCCACAACGCTTCTCTACCCTTGGGAGATCAAGCTTGATTTTGACATTCCCCTGATACACATTTTCATTGGTTGCAGCTAGCTCTAACTGCACGAATCAAATCGCTTTTAGCATTTCATTTTTGATAAAAATAGAACAAGGTTGCACCTTTGGGACAAAAATAGAAGGTAACATGAATACCTCCCTGAAAAAAAAAAATAGACAAACAGTATTTACAGAACATTTCAGTGTGACCAATCAATTATCAGAGGTTTTAGGCTATATCCCAGCACCTGACCATGGAATGTCGAAGTACGTTTGTGGTTATTGCTTCATGTTGAATTATTGTTTTCGTAAGCAGTTTGCAAAATGATATTTCATTGGCTATAAGAAATATGATGTAAAGGGAGATAATAAGCAGCATTCAATAGGGGATGTATTACGGGAATCTCACAATCAGGCTCGATCTGCCAAGGTAAGATCCACGTAGTGATCGTAACCTTGGCTCACGGAGATGTCTAAGGCTTAGGTAATCGGTAATCCTTATCCCATTACCACACAATCCCTACTTTTGACGCCCCTGAGAATGAAGCCTTTTGAAAACACTGTAGGAAAAGGAGAAAATGCTGGTAACCAGCATTTTCTCCCTTTCCCACAGTGTTTTCTACCCCTCCCAGAACAAATTTCCTTTTTTTCAGTCACATTAATTTTGTTGTCTGCAAATGCTTTCAATTTGAACCAGGCTAAAATTTTGTCATGTGGTAATGGGTTATGCAGGATGGCAGCATCAGTATTTGCCAATCAATATGAATTACCTTAATCTTAGTCGAATATACATGTATGGTTTTTTGGCAGTGAAAGTAGATGCTCTACGAATTTCATTATGGTGCCCATCCTTAACCCTTTACTCCATAGATACTTGTTTTGACGCATCAACAACAGACAGCTTTTGAAAACATTGTGAGAAAAGGAGAAATTGCTCGTAACGAGCAATTTCTCCTTTTCCCACAATGTTTTCCACTCAATCAGATATTTGAATCCTCATTTGTTTATATTTTTGACATCATATCTTTATTTGCTGCTGAAATGGAAGAGCCTCATATCGGCATATAGGGTAAAGGGTTAAAAAACTTGCTAGTGTAGATCAAGGATCAGAATAGGCCAACTCTGGGTTGAAAAGCAGATGATAATTAGCCTGGAATGTCATTCATAGGACACATAGCTATTCTAACCACTATTCACAGTGGTGTGCAACTCTTTACTACACTTTCCCATGTTTTTACAATGCTGATATGCAGTCTGATCTTGGATCTTCACTGTCTGATAAGGAGAGATCTTATTTTCCCTTAACCCTTTACCAAACAGCAAAATTATACACTTGTCCAAATTGAAAGCATGTGCAGACGACAAATTAAATGTGACTGAAAAATTAAAATTTGGTTTGGAAAGGGTTACCAGCATTTTCTCCTTTTGCTACAATGTTTTCAAAAGGCTTTTTTTTTCAGGGTCGTTAAAAGTCGGGATTGTGTGGTAAAGAGTTAAAATTTGAATCCTTGAAACCTTTATGGTGGGTATTCACTACTGAATATTGTTTATAAGACAATTTCAGTGAGAAAAATTCGTATAGATTGTGTTTAACCTACCACCACGCAATCCCTACTTTTGACGACCTTGAGAAAGAAGCCTTTAGAAAACATTGTGGGAAAAGGAGAAAATGCTTGTATCAAGAAATAAATATAGCTCATTTGATGATTTCTGTCTCTGATAGGGTGGAAAACACTGTGGGAAAATGATTAAATCTATCCCCACAATGTTTTCAAAAGTTCAGTTCTTCAAGGTAGTTAAAAACTTGGGATTGCATAGTAAACAGCGAATTTGACATTGAACTTGATTGATTATTGATTTTCAGTCAATGAGTGTCAGTAAAGGACAGGGGAAATCTAGAAAAAATGATGTCTTACTCGATACACACACTACTATAAACCAGTCTATCACAATTACCTATTCAATAACTGAAATACAACTTTTTGTACTTCTAGATTGAAAACATTGTGTAATAACCCGTCCTCTGCGCCGCCTAAGTAGCCAGTCAAGTTGAAAATTTTTTATTCTTGTTTACGCGATAAAGTCTGCATTTCTTGTCAAATTTTCTTGGAAATCACACAGTTTATTTAGCTTCAACCCTATTGATTTTGAAAAAATATAATAAACAATATCAAAATAGTAGCCAATTAAAGTTCAAAATTTCAAATTCTTGTATATGTGATTAGGTCAGCAGTTCTGGTTGAATTTTCATGAAACTTGCACAGTTGCTTTGTATTTTAAACAGCTTGAACTCTATTGATTAAAAAAAAAAAAATCTAACAATCAGTTTTGGAAATGTAACCATTCAAAGTTGAAAATTTCCAATTCTTGTTTAGACAATGAAGTTCACAGTGTTGATCCAATTCTTTTAAAGATTCATCAAGGGATTGAATATCTAGTTTGTCTTTGTATGCTATCATCAAAGCAAACTCTGCCAGTAGAGCATATTTTGGCCCTTTAGGGCCTTCTAGTTTTTTAAAATCAAGGCGAAAAAATTTTAGGGTCGGCAGCATTTTCTAGGTAGGGTAGGGAAACCCTAAACATCAATACTTTTTTAAGGCCTATACAATCAGTGGTTTTATCCAATTCAGTTGAAAGCTCTTTTAACGCAGGAGTTGTTAAAGGAAATATTTTGTAATCTATTGAATTCATTAAGCAAGTTCTTTACCCTATTATGAAAGTCACTTAACTGTCACCTTCTGCCTGTCAGAAATAGTTGACTGTTGAAGGTCTTAGTTACATTGTACGGTGGAGAGTCTGCAGTCTATTCTTATTCTCCTGACCACAAAAGGGTACCGTAATTGTCATTATAAAAGGCACTTTCAGACTTAACTTTTTACCACACAATCCTGACTTTAATGACCTTGAGAGAAAACCCTTTTGAAAACATTGCGGAAAAAAGGAGAAAATGCTGGTTACCAGCATTTTCTACTTTTTCCACAATGCTTTCTACCTTTCACTAAACACAGTTCAATTTTTTCATATTTATTTGACCTTCTGCATATGCTTTGAATTTGGACAAGTGTAAAATTTTGTTGTTTGGTAAACAGTTAAAAGAAGTCAAGCATCCTAACAATAATTTTTGTTCTGCCTCCATGTGAAACAGCTTTTGTAATATTATTGTGAAAGGAACAATAATTGTTGGTTGGTTGGTTGTTTTGGGGTCTAATGCCACTTTAACAGCTAAAAGGCCATATCATGGTGGTCGGTGACATACATATATTTCCTGGCTTTCTCACACCGGTACTAACACAACTTTCTTTCCAAAAGCCACTGACTACATTTCTTACATGCTTCAGCAGAGATGAGAAGCGAAAATACGTCAGAAAGAAAGTTTGCCTCAACCAGGTATCAAACTCACAACCGTCAGGTCATGAGTCTGACATGCTCACCACTGAGCCACCCTGGTGGGCAAACAATAATTGTAACAGAGCTTAGCCTTACCCTACACTCTTTTACTGTATATCATTTTAGAACATTTGTTTTCTGTTCCTACAATTGTTTATCCATTTTGTCTGTTAAAAAGGTTTTAAGTACATCTTAAAACAGTCTATAGAAAAGACTGGTATTTTAATGAGTGAAATAAGCATTGTCTTTCATCTTAACATTTTCAAAAAGTGTAGTCTATTTCTCCTTTCTTGATGATGGATTCAAAAGCCTGATCTTCTGCATGGAAATATGGTTTCAAAAGCCATCTCTTGCAGGAAAGTATAGTTTCAAAACCATATCTTGCAGGGAAGTATGGTTTCAAAAGCTACTGCTTGCAGTGAAGTATGAATTCAAAAGTATAGATTCAAAAGCCTGATCTTCTGCATGGAAGTATGGTTTCAAAAGCCATCTCCTAGGAAAGTATGATTTTCAAAGCTACATGTATCTCTTGCAGGAAAGTATGGTTTCAAAGCCAACTCTAAAGTAGGAAATCATGGTTTCAAAAGCCATCATTTGCAGGGAAGTATGATTTCAAAAGCCATCTTTTGCGGTGATATATATGGTTTCATAGCCATCTCTCGTAGGGAAGTATAGATTAAAAAGCGTGATTTTCTGCAGGGAAGTATGGTATAAGAAACATCTACTGCAGGGAAGTATGGTTTTAAAAGCTATCTTTGGCAGGAAAGTATGGTTTTATAGCCTTCTCTTGTAGGAAAGTATGGATTCAGTAGCCTGATCTTCTTCAGGAAAATATGATTTCAAAACCATCTCTTGCAGGGAAATATGACTTCAAAAGCCATCTCTTGCAGGGCAACTGGTATGGTTTCAAACCATCTCTTGCAGGGAAGTACTGTTTCAAAAGCCATCTCATGCAGGAAAGTATGGTTTCAAAAGCCATCTTCTACACAAAATAACTAAAACATTTTAGATTCATATAATATTGAAGGCATTTTTACAGGAGAAATTAACCCTTTATCAAACAATCCCTGGTTTGTACGACCCTGAGACAGACGCCTTTTGAAAACATTGTGGGAAAAGGAGAAAAAGCTGGTAACCAGCATTTTCTTCTTTTCCCACAATGTTTTCAATCCTGCTGGTAAAGAGTTAAATATGCCTCAAATAATGAGATTTGCTTTTGTCAGGGTGGATATATTGTGGGAAAAAGGAGAAAATGCTGATTACCAGGAAAGTATGGTTTCATAAGCATATTCTCAAAGTAGTATGGTTTCAAGAATATTTGTGTAGTCTCAAATTAGCATCCTTTGCAGGCAAATATGACAACAAAAGTATCTTCTTCAGGGAAATGGGTTTCAGAGGCCATTGTCTGTCATCTTCGTGAGGCAAGGTTGCGATCACTAAATGGGTCTTACCTTGGGGATTGAGCCCGATTTTGAGATTCCTGCAATGAGCCCCCATTGGATGGTGCTTATTATCTCCCTTAACATCATATTTCTAATAAATGGCCAATGAAATGTCGTTTTACAAACTCCTAATGAATACAATAATTCAACATGAAGCAATAACCATAAACATACTTCGACATTCCATGGTCAGGTGCTGGGATATAGCCTTAAACATCTGATAATTGATTGGTCACATTGAAACTTTATATAAATATTGTTCGTCTATGTTTTTTTCGTTAATAAATCATTACAGATCCTCCACTTATCCACGGAAGTATTCATGTTTACCTTCTATTGTTATCGCGACCCTGTTCTGTTTTTATCAAAGATGAAATGCTACGAGCGATTTGATTAGATGCAGTTAGAGCTAGCTGCAACCAATGAAAATGCATATCGGGTGATTGTCGAAATCAAGCTCAATCTGTCAAGGGTAGAGTAGTGTGGTGGATCGTTACCCTTGGCTTGCGAAGATGTTGTCTGTTAGATAGTAAGATTCCTAAACCACTCTCCTCAAGCAGGTTATGTTTCAACAGTCATCTCCTACAGAGATTAACCCATTACCATACAATCCCTACTTTTGACACCCCTGAGAAAGATTAGCCTTTTGAAAACAATGTGGGAAAAGGAGAAAATGCTGGTAACCAGCATTTTCTCCTTTTCCCACAGTGTTTTCTACCCTTCCCAGAAAGAATTCCAATTTTTCGGTCACCTTTATTTTGTCGTCTGCAAATGCTTTCAGTTTGGACCAGTCGAAATTTTTCTCATGTGGTAAAGAGTTAAAATGCAGTGTATGGGCTGAAGAGGGGTGCAATGATGTTATATTGTTTTGTCACATCAGGAATAGACGTTACAATAAGTTTTCTTGCACCATAATTACATCTTCACAGGGAGCTTACTTACAGATCAATGAAGAATACAATTACATCAGAGGTTTGACATTGATCTCACCTAGGAGGAAATGAACCCTTCATGCACCTTTCACAACTGTTGTGGTCGTTACGGTCAGTGTAGATCAAGATCAGGCTGAACAAAACAAGCAGCAAGATCTTTGATCCTCACTGTCCATTTTGCTCTGTAGACAAAAGCAAGCATTAAAAAGCAATGATTTGGATCTTGTCCTACCCTGAAAGTGTTTGTTATAGGCCCATTCAGCTCTTTAGCCCTTTAACAAAGGACAAAACTATAGACTGGTCCAAAGTAAAAGTACTTGCAGATGACAAAATAAACATAACTCTGAAATTGAAATTTGTTTCCACCAGGCTAGAAAACATTGTGGGAAAAGGAGAAAATGCTGGTTACCTGCATTTTCTCCTTTTCCCACAGTGTTTTCAGATGGCTTCTTTCTCAGGGATTGTTTGGGAAAGAGTTAATAAAATCTGTACCAAACAAAAAAATTTTGTTCTGGATTGAAGTAAAAGCAATTTCAGATGACATTGTCGATAAAGATGATGATTTCTGTTTTTGATAGAATATATTGCAGTAAAAGAGAAAATACTGGTCACCAGTGTTTCAAAAGCCTTCTTATCTAGGATCATTAAAAGATGGGATAGTGTGGTAAAGGGTTAACTCTTTTCCGCACAGTCCCCAATTTGGATAAGCCTTTTACCCGTTACCACACAGCAGAATTTTAGACTGGTCCAAATTGAAAGAATTTGCAGCCGACAAAATTAATGTCACTGAAAAAGTGGCAAGCAAAGAAAACATTGTGCGAAAAGAAGAAAATCTTCCATTTCCCACAATGTTTTCCAAAAGGCTTCTTTCTCAGGGGCATCAAAAACCGGGATTATGTGGTAATGGGTTAAAAGAAGCCTTTTTTCCTTTTAAAGAAAAAATTTGTCCTGTGAGCCGCATTTATATTTTTGTCTGCAAATGTAGAAACTTGTACATTTTTGTGGTGTGCGTGAGAGTTAAGCCTTTACCACTTAATCCCAACTTTTAATGACCCTGAGAAAGGAGCCTTCTGAAAATGGTAAGCAGCATTATTTTTCTCCTTTTCTCACAATGTTTTCATAAGGCTTCTTTCGTGAGTCAAAAGTTGGAATATTTTTTTGGTAAAGAGTAAATACAAGTCTAAGGATCTGAATATTTATATTACAGGATGACATTGATAGAGCAAGGCACAGACAACCACTTCTGTCAGAGTCTGAGGGTGTTGTGGAAGAGAAGACTAAAGAAACCAAAGGTGCTGTCAAGTTTGGCTGGATCAAAGGTGTAATGGTATGTAATGTAAAGGTTAACCTTTCTCCAAATGATCCGATGTTTTGGCTGCTAAGCCTTACAGGCCATTCACTGATCTTTGATGAGTATGATTATGGGTTTAATATGAGGCCTGGGCCCGTATTTACCAACCATCTTTGAGAATATTCTCAGTCTTACCGGTATTCTCAAAGGTTTTCTAAATTTGTAAATAACAGAACTTCTGATTGGCTAAACCAAGTGGTTTAACCAATCAGAAGTTGTGTTACTTACAAATGTAGGAAATTTGGAGAATAAGACTGAGAACGTCCTTAAGGATGGTTGGTGAATACGGGGCCCAGAACAACTGGAGTTATTTGCCCTTGAATTAGAAAAATTGCTATATTTGACTTTGTTTACACTGTAGAATCTACAAATATCAACCAATCAGCACCAAACTTGGTCAAAATAAATATGACTGTAAGATCTCCGACAGCGTAGATTAAGATCAGACTGCACAGAACATGCAGTCTGATCTTGGATCTTCACTGTCTGATAAGGAGAGATCTTATTTTCCCCTAAAATTTGAAACCTTGAAACCTTTATTGTGGGTATTCACTACTGAATATTGTTTATAAGACAATTTCAATGAGAAAAATTCGTATAGATTGTGTTTAACCTACCACCACACAATCCCTATTTTTGACGACCCTGAGAAAGAAGCCTTTAGAAAACATTGTTGGAAAAGGAGAAAATGCTGGTAACCAGCATTTTCTCCTTTTCCCACAATGTTTTCTACCTTTCCCAAATCAAATTCCAAGTTTTGATTCACATTTATTTTGTCGTCTGCCAATGCTTTCAATTTGGACTTGTCCAAAAATTTGTCGTTTGGTAAAGACTTATAGGGTCACATGTTCCTGGTGAAATGGGCCAAAATGTCAGTGTCCCCTCAATGTGGTGATCAACCTGTCGTGTCAGTCAGCGGTGTCTGAGGTATTGCATAAATCACAGACTGATCAATATTCTTCTAATGTGCCATTACTGATTTACAGGAAAATTTCTATAACCTACATCTACAGGATCAGTGGTCAGAATGACCCTTTACTGAATGACAAAGTCCGTGACTTATCTAAACTCTGTACCACACAATCCTGACATTTAACACATTACCACACAATCCCTACTTTTGATGCCCCTGAGAAAGAAGCCTTTAGAAAACTATGTGGGAAAAGGAGAAAATGCTGGTATCCAGCATTTTCTCCTTTTCCCACAATGTTTTCTACCCTTCACAAAACAAATTTCAAATTTTCAGTCACTTTTATTTTGTGGTCTGCAAATGCTTTCAATTTGGACCAGTATAAAATATTGTCATTTGGTAGTGGGTTATAGTGGGTTTGAAAGTATTGTTGGAAAAGGAGAAAATACTGATAAACAGTATTTTCTCCTTTTCCAGCACTGTTATCTATTCTATCAAAGAGAGAAATCATCATTTTAGTGTCATTTGATTTGTCATCTGCAATTAGATCTCATCTACTTTCAAACTGAACAAGTCCAAAAATTTGTTGTTGGGTAAACTGAGTTAACTGTGTACTACGTGCATAAACGTAGACTTGTCCAATTTGAATCTGTTTGCAGAATATGTAATTTAATTTTTGTTTCTCAAATCATAATCCATATTTTGTGAGGATTAGAAGAAAAATATTGCGGAAAAAGAGAAAATGCTGGTAACCAGCATTTTCTCCTTTTCCCACAATGCTTTCTTCCCTTCCATATGCAAATTTTTAACTTTCTGAATTTTTCTTCAAATCTTAAATTTTCATCTGCAAATGCTTTTGAATTGCACAATTCTAAAACTTTGTCATCTGGTAAAGGGTTAAACACTTTGCCATGGATCACCCTAAATTTATATAATTATTATAACTTGCTTTTCATTTAAGCTACAGAGGATTTTTATGGACTTTTTGTTTGTAAAGATGACAAGGGCCTGTATTCACCAATGGCAACCTTTCTTAAGAATGTTCTGGGTCTGGTAACTGGTCAACTCGTACCTTAGTCAACATGTACCTAAGTGACAACTCGTACCTATTTTGGTCAACTCGTACCTGAGTCAACTCGTACTCGTACTAGTTGACTTAGGTACGAGTTGACCAGAAAGTCTGGGTCTTATTCTCCAGAAATTTCTACAGTTGTAAGTAACACAGCTTCTGATCGGCAAAACCATTCGGTTTAGCCAATCAGAAGTTGTGTTACTTACAAATTTGGAAAAACTTGGAGATTAAGACTAAAAATATTCTTAAGAATGGTTGGTGAATACGAGCCAAAGAAGTCACTTCTTGTCTACAGATTGGAAACTGTAAAAATAATCCATAGGAAAAAACAAGACTGTAAGTGCTGTACTGACTTGACACCAATCTTATAATTATTGACCGAGGCTCCGTTCATTTCCTAGTTTAACCCATAACCATACAGCATGTTTTTTATCTTTTTGTAATGAGTGCAAAGACTAAGTCATTCTGTTCAGTCACTTACCAAACTGCACCCTTTACTTTGCATGGAGAGAACTATACACAATTGCATTGCTGTAAAAGGCTTGATTTAAGGTCATAGACATAACGGTACATCTAACTGCTCTCCTTGACATTATTTTCTTCTTGTGAAAATTCTTGACCAAACAACTTGTATGGCTTGAACAAATTGACATGACATTGAGTGGCAAAGGGTTGAAGGATAATCTAGTTAATTGGTTGAATTAAAAAAAAACTTTGAACTATGATGGACAGGTGTAAAAATTTATCAATGTCCAAGGCCTATAAAACAAGTCTGTACCCTGACCTAAAGAAGGTACCGTTCCAGGCAAGTTTTAAGTTATTTGGGAAAATGAATTTGGAAAATGAAAAAGCTGATTTTTTGAACAAATCTTTTCAATATGTGGGTCTTTCTTTACTTAAAATGTTGAGACTGACTTTGGTTGTAGTTTTACTTAACTCATGATATATGTTTCTCTTCAAAATATTTACTGGCATTATGCCCCCTATTATCAGAGCAATAAAACTTCCTTGTAAATCTCTACGATTGAAAAAAAGAAAAATCAATGGTTTAGTGACAAAGTCAGAGCTCCTGATCGAGGGAATAATCTTGATTTCAAAATTAAAAATATCTAATAACTTCACTAAACCTTATGTTGTGGGTACTCATTAGAATCATCTCATTGAGATGATTATAATGAATACCCATAACATAGGGTTTGGGAGAGAAATAATGGATTTAGAATACTATCATTCCCGCTTATCTGGAGCACTGAAAGTATTTTTTATTCCCAAGGAATTCATCTGGGTATAATTATTCTTGTAGAATCAGCAATAACAGAATTTGCATGTTTGCTGATCAATAAATACTGTAGGTCTTTCATAGCTGACTATATTGTGCAAATACTGATTAAGTGTACCCTGGTTGACCCTCAGAGTAACAAGCAGGATTGTAGTTGATTTCAAAATGTGCTGTCTGATCTGAATTTGTTGTGAAACTCTGGCGAAAGAAAAGGTTTCAACCATAGTCTGACCTTGATTCAAACTGGCGACAGGAGTGAAAGGTCTTTAATTCTTTACCAAACAATCCCTATTTCTGACGCCCCCGAGAAAGAAGCCTTTTGAAAACACCGTGGGAAAAGGAGAAAATGCTGGTAACCAGCATTTTCTCCTTTTCCCACAGTGTTTTCTACCCTTACCAGAACAAATTTCTATTTTTGAGTCACCTTTAATTTGTCGTCTGCAAATGTTTTCAATTTGGACCAGTCTAAAATTTTCTCGTGTGATACAGAGTTAATTCTTTACCAAACAAAAAAATTATAGGCTTGTCCAAACTGAAAGCAGTTGCAGATAACAAAATCAATATAATTCAAAAAGTGAAATTTGCTTTTAGAGCTTAACTCTTTCCCAAACAAGCCCTTGTTTTTACATGTCTGCAGTAAAAATTTTCTGAAAACACTGTGGGAAAGGAGAAATTGCTTGTAACGAGCAATTTCTCCTTTTCCCACAGTGTTTTCTACCCTTTTTAAGAACTCTCTGCCATTTTCTTCAAATCTTAAATTGTCATCTGCAAACTCTTTTGGTTTGGAAGAGTCCAAAATTTGTCATTTGGGAAAGGGTTAAGAAAACATACTGGGAAAAGAAGAAAAGGCTGGTTACTAGCATTTTCTCCATATTCCAAAATAATTTCAAAAGCCTTCTCCCACAAGGTCATCAAAACTTGTGATTTTGTGGTAAAGGGTTAAAGGTGACCCTGTGATAACCCCAAGAAAACATAGTAGAAAAGGAGATAAAGGTTTGTTTCAAGCATTTTCTCTTTCCCTCATAATGTTTTCATATGCCTTCTGACACAGTTGTAAAAATTGAGGAAGGTTGAAAATTATCCAAGATTTTAACTCTTTACCTTTTAGTGACAGAAATGGTTGACCTAGTCTTTAATCCTTTACCCCATAGATATTCATTTCTAGGCATTGCTTGTAGGAGCCTTTGGAAAACATTGTGGCAAAAGGTAAAATTGCTCGTGACGAGCAATTTCACCTTTTGCCACAATGTTTTCTACACTATCAAAAGGTGTCATATTCACATAAGAAATGGCTTCATCCTTGCTGTTATTTAGGGTCAGTTAGAGATATCATAGAATTGCCTTATAGGGTAAAGGGTTAAAAGGATAGAAAATATTGTTGGAAAAGAAGAAAATGCTGGTTACCATAATCAGGGTTTTCCCTTGGCCACAAAAATAGGGGGTCATTGTGACCCCGTAGTAAAAAATAATAGGGGTCATTTTGGAATTTATGGGGGTCACAACAAAATGAAATTTGCGTAGATAAAAGCTACTATTTATGAAAGTATGTGTTTTTATGATGTTTTCTATTCACTTTAAATCTTTGTTTATCTATTATAGTCTATATATAAATTGTTTCATGGTGATAGATACATAATAACACAAGAGACTCTGTATATATAGAGGGGGCTTAGATGGCACCTATTTCATAAAGACTGTCTGGAGTCTGCTTTATAAAGCCTGTTATTAACGAGCAAATATGCTCTACCTTCAGACAAGCTGTCATATCTGTAAGTAATTTTAATGTTTTAAGGGTATCGTCATGATTGCTAGTGTTTGATGCTGCACACGGGTTGATTTTCGAAGTATGTGTAGCCTTTCTCTATTGTTATGGGTTATATAACAGGAATCGATCATTTTGTTGGCGAAGAAAGCTTGTTGTGGGCCGGAGTAGAAAGTCTCTGTTATTTTTCTTGATAAAGATTATCCATTTCGGCCGGAAATAAAATATATGTCCGATTCTTGCGTTTCGACACGGGGGTCACGTTCATGCCAGTGTTTTAAACGAATGCCAAGTGTATCTTTTATAAATTCTCGAGACCTTGAAATGTGATTCTGGGTGCTCTTACCAGGCGTTGTATTGTCTGATCTTTGTGTAGGGGCAGACAGCAAGAATGACGTCGATTTTGACAGAACCACATTGTTTTCATTAGAGATCGACTGGTTTAGTTTAGATCTGTTCAAAGACTAACGGTACTTTAGTAAAATCGATACACAGTCCACTCTTTCGTCCCATTGTCTCTTCGTACTCAAGATTTTTCATCTAATCGCGATGTAAGAGTGTCGGAAGGTATATACGATCATTATTATCTCTGATCGTATTTGTGCGTCCACCATGACGCATTACTGAAAAAATTATGCGACATTTTCCTTAAAAGTGCGTCAAAACGCACAAAATCGTGCGTCAAGGAAAACCCTGCATAATGTTTTTGAAAGGCTCCTTCCTCAGTGGTCATTAAAACTGGTGATTTTGTGGTAAAGTGTTAAGGAGGGGTTTAGAAAATTCCATTCCAGTATACCTGGCTACTGAGAGGAAGATAAATATCAAAGGTTGGCATGAGAATAATATTGGATTTGACTTTTTCTGTAACAATACCCCAGGAGGGCAAACATCACTTTAGCTGGTTTTTAGCTCCACTGGCCAAAGGCCAGTTGGCTTGGCTCGGTGTCCATTGTGCGTGCGTTCGGACATGCATGTGTCTGTCCGTCCATGTGTTAACTTTTATTTCAAACATCTTCTCTGAAACTACCCATTCAATTTTGATGAAACTTCACAGAAATGATCCTGCCATGGTCCTTATCAGAATTCCTTGAAAGAATTTTATTCCTTCAAAAACTCTGGTTGCCATGGCAACAAAACTGAAAAAATTTGAAAATCTATATAAATCTTCTTCTGAAAGGACTACCAAATTTGGCATGTAGCTTCATCGAGTGGACATGTATCAAGTTCCTAGCCATTGGGCCTAGGGCTACCAAATTTGGCATAATTATCTTTATCAAGTGGTTGTCCACCAAGAGTGCCCAATTCGTAGCCCTGGGGTCAAATTTGGCCCAGCTCCAGGGGTTACAAGTTTTATTTGGGCTTATATAGGGAAAAGTTTAACAATCTTCTCATAGCAAGCAATTGGCCAAATAAAGTAATGTTTGACTTGTAGTGTTTTTACTTATTAGCTAGAGTAGCGATACAGGGCCATCATGGCCCTCTTTTTTTTGGACAGTAGATTAAGATTTGAGTGCACTGAACAGAATGGGTTTTTCAAAGAATATTCTGATGGCTGTTTTAACTCTTTACCAAACGACAATAATTTGGATCACTCCAAATTTAGAGCATTTGCAGACGACAAATTAAATGTTAGACAAAAATCAAAATTTGATTTGGGAAGGTTAGAAAACATTGTGGGAAAAGGAGAAAATGCTGGTTACCAGCATTTTCTCCTTTTCCCACAATGTTTTCAAAAACTTTCTTTGTTAGGGTCGTTAAAAGTCGGGATTGTGTGGTAAAGGGTTAAACTCATCTGAGCACAAAGTGCTCAAAATATTGGCTTTTGTGATCTACCTAACCACAAAATTGTAGACCTGTCCAAAGCATTTGCAGATGAAAAAATAAGTGTGCCAGGAAAAATTGAAATTTCTTTCACTGCAGGGTCTGTGAAGTCTGACCTCTGAATCTACACTGTCCACAAAAGCTTTTTTTGTCATCAACAGTTGGGTAAAAGTTAGGCTCTTATGGTATTTGTAGAATAAAAATGCTTGTTGGCTTCATTCAAGGCCAAGTGTTAACCCTTTACCACATGGCAAAATTTTAGATCTATCCAAATTGAAAACATTTGCAGATGACAGTTTTATGGTAGCTTCCTCAAATGATGTAATTTTTCTTTGATAGGTTAGTAAACTTTGTGGGAAAATGAGAAAATGCTGATTACCATCATTTTCTCTTTTTCCCACAATGTTTTCAATAGGCTTCTCTCTAGAGGTCACTGGGGCATCATTGTGTGGTAAAGGGTTAAGGTAATGGAGCAGAATGGGCTTTTTAAAACATTGTCGGAAGAGTACAAAATGCTAGTTACCAGCATTTTAGTCCTTTTTCCTGCTATGTTTCTATCCCTCCATAATGACAAATTATTTTTTAAGTCATATTCGTCCTATTTTACAGTCCTCAAAATGCTTTCAATTTTGACAAGTGTAGAAAATCTTGTTTGGTTAAAATGAGTGAAACTTGTGAAAATACATGTGATACATGTACTTTTAATGATGGAAAGCAAATTCATTTTTTATACAACCAGTTCTTCTTAGAAAGACTGGGTGTTTGACATTATTTGACATTATTTGACATGTCTGTGTCAAAAGAGACAACATTAATGTGGTCCTTAGTCATGTTTTACGATGTTTTGCTACAGGTTTGGTGAACCTGTCAAAAACTGTCATCTCATAATCATGTATTGTGGTTATCTAAATTATGAAGATATTAAAACAAGATTATTCAGATTAACCCATTACCACACAATCCCTACTTTTGACACCCCTGAGAAAGAAGCCTTTTGAAAACACTGTGAGAAAAGGAGAAAATGCTGGTAACCAGCATTTTCTCCTTTTCCCACAGTGTTTTCTACCCTTCCTAGGAGAAATATTCAATTTTTCAGTCACCTTTATTTTGTTGTCTGCAAATGCTTTCAATTTGAAACAGTCTAAAATTTTGTCGTCTGGTAAAAAGTTAATCAATACTGTCCCTTTACCGAACAATACTATGTATAAATAATATTCAAAAAGAGCATAAAACATTATGGGAAAAGGAGGAAAATGCTGGTGACAAAACTGCCAAACAGCATCATTTTATCATGTATCACATTTATATAAATACGAGAAGAGATGTTTTCGAAATTAAACCCTCATGAAAGCAATTTCAAGGTTATCCCTGTCAAGAAAGTCAAAGCCTAGCGGATAGTTTTGATCAAAGATCACACTGCAAGTCTGACCTCAGAAAAAATGTTTAAAAAAAGCTGTTATCCACTTATCTTGTGTAAAATGACAGGTTTTGAAGTTACTTGTTATCCTTATTGATAACTTGTAGTCAAATCATACAGAAATACTAATCCATTAATCCTTTGCCAGACGACAAAACACTTGCAGACAACAATTTCAATAAGGCTCAAATGGCGCAAATTTTCTTGGATAGGTAAGAAAACATTGTGGGAAAAGGAGAAAATGCTGGTTATCAGCATTTTCTTCTTTACCCTCAATGTTTTCAAAAGGTTTTTTTTTCCAGGAGTGTCAATTAAAAGTCAGCATTTGTGTGGTAAAGGGTTAATTAGTGGAAAATTTTTAAGTCCAAAAAGCACAGAAACCCATGACACAACAAAATGTTCCTATTGACATTGTTGGATCAGAGTCACTTTAGTCTGTCTTTTCAGCTTTTTTTACGACTTTAACCCTTTCCCAAACAAGCCCTGGTTTTTGCATGTCTGCAGTACAAGTCTTTTGAAAACACTGTGGGAAAAGGAGAAATTTCTGGAAACTAGCAATTTCTCCTTTTCCCACAGTGTTTTCTACCCTTTATGAGAACTTTCTACCATTTTCATCAAATTTAAATTTGTTGTCAGCAAACTCTTTCAGTTTGGAACAGTCTAAAATTTGTTGTTTGGAAACAGTTAAGCTAAAAATTTCAACAAATCTTGATATAACAGACTTTTTTACTGCAATAGGTCATTAATATGGATTGCTTTACCACTAGATGAGAACCATTATCGTCATTCCCTTAAATAAAAAATCCCCCCCGGGGGTAATTGTACCCTTGAAAGAAAGCTAGTGGGAGCACTGCAATGGTATTTTTTTTCCCCAAGATGTGGAAATCACCTCTTGTTCTTTGGCAGACAAGCATAAGTATATTTAGTTGTTGAAATAGAAAATTAATTACATGTACACAGTGCAGTAAAATTTGTATGCAAATATTTTGAATATCATGCCTTGGATAATTTGTCTTACATAATCAGCCTATAAACAATCACATCAGTCTTGTTGCGCAATACATGTCAGGCCCGTAGGAACAGGGGGGGCTAGGGGGGGCTCAGCCCCCCCCAATAATTTTGAAAATCATAGTAACTTAAATATGCGTTTTTAGCACAATGCAACTACCACGCAAAAAATCTCAGTATTCTGAAGTTAGCCCCCCCAATCTTGAAATGCTTCCTACGTGGCTGCATGTATCTTTGTCTCGTCTACGAAAACAACATGTGGTTTATTACATCTATACGAAGTGTTCATACTGAAGATGTAAGAAAACTTGCATGTTATTCCTCGAGGGTAAACTGTAAAATTCCTCATTATATACTTTTAACTCTTCACCACACAATCCCAACTGTTAAATACTCTGAGAGAGAAGCCTTTTGAAAACATTGTGGGAAAAGGAGAAAATGCTGGTAACCAGCTTTTTCTCCTTTTCCCACAATGTTTTCTACCCTTCCCATATCAGATTTCATTTTTTGAGTCACATTTATTTTTTCGTCTGCAAATGCTTTCAATTTGGACTCGTCCAAAACGTTGTCATTTGGGAAAGAGTTAACCCATTTACAGGTTATCCAGTTTTTAACAACCTATGCTCATAGCAGGCTTTTGAAACCATCATTGGAAAAGGGGAAAAATGTAACCTGATCATTTTCTTCTTTCCCACGCTGCTTTATGACCTTTCATAGGCCAAGGTTCATTAATTGCTGTGTCCTAAAGTTTTCAATATGGCTATGCCAAAATTTTTGTTGTCTTGCAAAGAGTTAAACCATAAGTGTGCCAAATATACAACATTGAATGTTTTAGTCAGGGAAAAAAGCAACACCCAAATAGTTATTATTTCAAGGCTGCTAAAATTTCTCAACGGTTCAGAACCGATGTGCCAAGCAGTCTTGTATGAATCTAAACATACTGCAAAAAGAATTGACCTTTCTGTAAACGCGAGTTTGGCAATTTTGGCATTTTCTCCTTTTCCCACAATGTTTTCCAAAGCCTTCACCTACAGGGTCATTAAAACTGGGGATCATGTGATAATGGGTTAAATTGGACTAGTCTAAAATATTGTTGTGTGATAGAGAGTTAAGACTTGTATCAAAGCCAGGAAGATGATGATGTAACCCACTTAACCCTCTACCAGACCACAAAATTTCAGCCTCCTCCAAATTGAAATCATTTGCAGACAATAGTTTCATTGTGGCTCAAATGGTGCTATCTATTTTAGATACGGTAGAAAACATTGTGGGGAAAGGAGAAAATGCTGGTTACCAGCATTTTCTCCTCTTGGGGGGCCACAATGTTTCTAAAGGCTTCTTTCTTAGGGTCATCAAAAGTAGGGATTGTGTGGTAAAGGGTTAAAGAAGTGAAGTCCTATTGTTTCTTGGACTTTGAGAAACGTTTGATTGATGTGTCATTGTATGGGTTTTTTTGTTTCAGCTGCATGTATATTTAGTTGAATGGAGGCCTGAGGTTAACTTCTCACATGAAGCACTGGGTATGTGTGTGTGTGTGGGGGGGGGAGGTGTCCCCTGGCAAGACAGTGCAGAGTCCTGGCCTATTAAATTTTCTGTGAAAGGCTGGGAGATCTGGGAGATAGATGAATGAGTGAGCTGATTACTATCTGACTGCATGTTGAAGCAGTGTTAACCTGTCCGATCAATTAACTCTTTACCAAACGACAAAATTTTGGACTGGTCCAAATTGAAATAATTTTCAGACAACAAATTAAAATGAACTCAGAAAATGAAATGTGTGTCAAGCTGGATAGAAAACATTGTGGGAAAAGGAGAAAATGCTGGATACCAGCATTTTCTCCTTTTCACACAATGTTTTCAAAAGGCTTCTATCTCAGGGTCGTAAAAACCAGGGATTTTTTAGTAAAGGGTTGCAAAGGATCAAACTGCACTGCCTCAGTTAACCCATTTACCAAATGACAAAATTTTAGACTTGTCCAAATTGAAAGCATTAGCAGACGATTTAATAATGGTGACTCAAAAATTAAAACTTGACTATAGAAGAGTAGAAAACATTGTGGGAAAGGGAGAAAATGCATTTTCTCCTTTTCCCACAATGTTTTCAGAAGGCTTCTTCCTCTGGGTCGTAAAAACCAGGGATTGTTTGGTAAAGGGTTATCAAACAGCCCAAATGTGCTTATGACCCCGAAGAAATAAGGTTTTACAAAACCTGTAGGAAACAGAAAATGAAAAAAATGCTAAACCAAAATGCCTCTTTTCTCACACTATTATGCTTCACAGACGAAATTCAACCATTTATGAATTGAACTTGGGACACAGAGTTAATTGACGCTTTAGCCTGAAAATCAAAACACACTCAACCATTTACCCAACAGTCCCAACAGCTCTAAGGAAAAAGGATTTTTAAAAAACACTGTTTGAAAAGGAGAAAAATGCTGATAAGCAAAATTTTTCCTTTTTTTGTCACAATGTATACTAGTTACTACTCTTTTCACAAACTTAGTCATTCACACTGACAATTAATTTGTCATCAGAAATGCTTTCATGTTGGTAAGGTGTTAGATTTATTGGTAGGAGTTAAAAGACTAAAAGATTTTTCACCCTTTAGGTGTGAATAAGTACATACAGACCACAAGATAAATGTGTTACGACTCGATCCATAGGTTTTTCTCTGAGAGGATAGAAAACTGTAAGAAAGGGAGCAAATTCTGGCTTCCACTGCATTTTCTCCTTTTCCAACAGTGACTTGGAAAACTTCTTTCCTTAACCCTTTGCTGAACAATCCCATGGTTTTTATGACCATGAGGTAGAAGCTTTTGGAAAACATTGTGGGAAAAGGAGAAAATGTTGGTTACCAATGTTTTCAAAAGCCTTCTTTCTCAGGGTTGTGAAAAGTCAGGATTGGGTAATAAAGAGTTAACGATAAAAATTATTGGTTTCAGGTAAATAAAGCACTGCCTGTTTATTAAAACATTCTTTCAAAGCCTTCTGCAGTGTCCAGGCAGTGCTGGCCTTCCGCAGTTACAAGAGATTTTTTTTTTTTCAAACTGTTTGTATTCGCATTGCATCATATTAACTCGTCACTGCCTTAGACCAGTTTGCAGCAGACAACAAAAATTTAAACATCCTTGTGAAATATGCACAATCTACTTAACCCGTTACAAAAAGATACCGCTGTATGTTAGACTTGTCCAAATTGAAAGAAGTTGCAGATGACAGTTTTGATAAGGCTCAAATGGACAGAATCGTCTTAGGGTAGAAAACATTGTTAGAAAAGGAGAAAATGCTGGTCACCAGCATTTTCTCCTATTCCTACATTTTCAAGAGGTTTTCTTCTTCAGGGTCATCGAAACTTGGAATATATTGTGTGTTAATGAGTTAACCGTTTGTTACATAATCCCGAGTTTGAACAACTCAGACAAAGAAGCCTTTTGGAAACACTGGAAAAGGAGAAAATGCAGGTGACCAGCATTTTCTCCTTTCCACACAATATTTTTTGCTCTTTAAAGGACAATTCTGATTATACTAGATACATCAAACTTGTCGTCTGCAAATCTTTTCAATTTGGATCAGTCTCAAATTTTGTTGTTTGGTACAGTTATAATTATGAAATCTACCAGACAATAACATTTTAGACTCTAAATGTCTATTGTCAAAGCATTTGGAAATGATTTCTAGCTGTCTTTGAAATGGTACAAAAACACTGTGGGAAAATATTTTCTTCCTCTTCTTAACCCTTTCCCAGACGACAAACTTTTGGACTAGACCAAATTGCAAGCATTTGCAGACGACAATTCAACTCTTGCTGAAAAGATGATTTCTGTCTATGATAGGGTGGAAAACATTGTGGGAACAGGAGAAAATGCTGGTTACCAGCATTTCTCCTTTTCCCACAATGTTTTCAAAAGGTTACTATTCCAGACCCGTTGTTTGGGAAAGGGTTAAAAGTTCCTCCTTTTTCTTGACTCTTTGATTAGCAATAACGGCATGTTTAATCCTATATCAAACGACAAAAGTCTGGAGTCATCCAGTTTGGAAGGATGTGGCAACAGAGGCTGCACAAAATGGCTGAAATTTTGAGATTCAAGTCTGTGAAAGATTTAAGAAAATCCTGTAGACAAAATGCTGGTTTAGCATTTGGTCCTTTTCTCACAATGTTTACAAAAAGTTCTTTCTTTTGGTACAAGCTGTGATTGCGTGGTGAAGGAATCACTGTTGTGCCATGAAGCTTTTGTCATTTAACAGACTCAAGGTGAAGGATTAACCCATTACCACCCAATCCCTACTTTTGACGACCCTGAGAAAGATGCCTTAAGAAAACATTGCGGGAAAAGGAGAAAATGCTGGTAACCAGCATTTTCTCTTTTTCCCACAATGTTTTCTACCCTATCAAAGAAAATTTTCAAGATTTGAGCCAGATTGAAATTGTCGTCTGCAAATGCTTTCATTTATTGGAGAAGAACTATATACGCTATAAGCTTACGTTCTAATCCTTTTCTTGATTAAATTCATGTTAAACTAGTCAATGTAAATTAAATGAAAAAAACTATGTTTAAACTAAATGCTTTCAATTGGACAAGGCTAAAATTATGCCGTCTGGTAAAGGCTTAAGTTTACCAGACATCAACATTAATTTTATACATATCAATACAAAAAGTGGATGCAGACAAATTCAATACAGTAATACTTAATTGATGCCATTTTATAATATTTCCCATGATACTTTCAAAAGTCCCTGTTTCTCAATTTGGTAAAAACCTATTGGGATTAAAATTTTGCAATAGGTGTAATTTCTGCAATTATTTTTCAAGTTGAATATTGGAGACGTATTTTGTGAAACCGGTTTTCAATGAATTATTTTTGCAATCCATTGATATATATCATGGAGAACTTTATATTTTGGAAATGAATCATGGAAATTCACTGTTACAGTGCAATGATGATTTAAATCAAGTGCAGAATATATTTAACTGTGTACAAGATGACAGCATGTTTTGATACCTGTCATGCGGCAGACAAGTTAAAGGTGGCCCTTCAGATTTTGGGACGAAAATTTTACAAAAATGCAAAAAAATCATCCTTATGCTCCCAAAGCCTTTTAATTTGCGTTCATTAAACTCCTATAGTCGAAAACCATCCAATAACAAGAGAAATTAGAGATTTATTACAGACCAGGTTGACACCAACGGGAAACACGTTCTATTTTTAGATTACCATTTCTCTCATTTAAATACAGGAAAACACAGACGAAGTTTCAAACATCTGTCCAAAGAAGACATTATGGAAAATGATTATTACATGTTTGTTATACGCCCGTCGAAGACGGGACGTATTATGGGATCACCCGTGGCGGGCGTCCGGGCGGCGTCCAGTTCTTTGTCCGGAGCATATCTCCAAAACTATACAAGCTAGGGTTATGAAATTTCATGGGTGGATAGATCTCATCGAGGCGGAGTGCAATGCACAGGAATCATAACTCTTGCTTGCTTAATTTTTGAGTTATTGCCCTTTGTTGTTTTTCATACTTGATTTTTGTCCGGAGCATATCTCCAAAAGTATACTAGCTAGGGTTATGAAATTTCATGGGTGGATAGATCTCATCGAGGGGGAGTGCAGTGCACAAGAATCATAACTCTTGCTTGCTTAATTTTTGAGTTATTGCCCTTTGTTGTTTTTCATACTTGAATTTTGTCCGGAGCATATCTCCAAAACTATACTAGCTAGGGTTATGAAATTTCATGGGTGGTTAGATCTCATTCAGGGGGAGTGCAGTGCACAAGAATCATAACTCTTGCTTGCTTAATTCTTGAGTTATTGCCCTTTGTTGTTTTTCATACTTGAATTTTGTCCGGAGCATATCTCCAAAACTATACTAGCTAGGGTTATGAAATTTCATGGGTGGATAGATCTCATTCAGGGGGAGTGCAGTGCACAAGAATCATAACTCTTGCTTGCTTAATTCTTGAGTTATTGCCCTTTGTTGTTTTTCATACTTGAATTTTGTCCGGAGCATATCTCCAAAACTATACAAGCTAGGGTTATGAAATTTCATGGGTGGATAGATCTCACTGAGGGGGAGTGCAGTGCACAAGAATCATAACTCTTGCTTGCTTAATTTTTCAGTTATTGCCCTTTGTTGTTTTTCATACTTGAATTTTGTCCGGTGAATATCTCCAAAACTATACTAGCTAGGGTTATGAAATTTCATGGGTGGATAGATCTCACCGAGGCGGAGTGCAGTGCACAGTAATCATAACTCTTGCTTGCTTAATTTTTGAGTTATTGCCCTTTGTCGTTTTTCATACTTGATTTTTATCCGAAGGATATCTCTAAAACTATACTAGCTAGGGTTATGAAATTTCATGGGTGGATAGATCTCATCAAGGGGGAGTGCAGTGCACAGAAATCACAACTGTTGCTTGCTTAATTTTTGAGTTATTGCCCTTTGTTGTTTTTCATACTTGAATTTTGTCCGGTGCATGCCCCAGCTTTACAACTTGGGGTAAGACGGGCGTATCTTGCGACAATTTGCCGCTCTTGTTAGGTAATGGAATTTAAGCGGTATTAGTCACTTGCCAGTCACTTGACATTCCCACAATGCTTTATTGATTTTTGGCGCGAAATCTAAAAATAGCTTAAGAGGCTACGTAGCCTTTTAAGGGAATACCACCCCCCAAAAAAATTTTTTGAATCTTATGATTCTTAACTATTGATGATTTGTATTGTTTTTTCATATAGATTACAATGATAAATATATTTTTAGCTCACCTGAGCACAACGTGCTCAAGGGGAGCTTTTAGGATCACCCGGTGTCCGTCGTCCGTCGTCCGTCGTGCGTCGTCCGTCGTCCGTCGTGCGTCGTCAACAATTCTTTAAACATCAACTCCTCCTAAACCGCTGGGCGGATTTGGACCAAACTTGGCAGGAATGTTCCTTGGGAGGTCCTCTTTAAAAATTGTTCACAGAATTTGATTCCATCAAAAACTCTGGTTGCCATGGCAACCAAATGGAATTTTTTAGCAAATTCTTTAAAAATCTTCTCCTCTGAAACCGCTGGTTGGATTTTAAAATAATTTCACAGATATGTTCCTTGGGTGACCCTTTTCAAAAATTGTTCGTGAAATTTTGATTCGTCAAAAAATGTGGCTCTGGTGAATGGGGGCTTCTTGCACTATACAGAAATGAAGGAATTCTTTAAAAATCTTCTCCTCTGAAACCGCTGGTCGGATTTTGAAATAATTTCACAGATATGTTCCTTGGTTGACCCTTTTCAAAAATTGTTCGTGAAATTTTGATTGGTCAAAAAATGTGGCTCTGGTGAATGGGGGCTTCTTGCACTGTACAGCAATGAAGGAATTCTTAAAAAATCTTCTTCTCTGAAACCGCTGGTCAGATTTTGAAATAATTTCACAGAGATGTTCATTGGGTGACCCTTTTCAGAAATTGTTCGCGAAATTTTGATTGGTCGAGAAACATGGCTCTGGTGAATGGGGGCTACTTGCACTATACAGAAATGAAGAAATTCTTAAAAATTCTTCTTCTCTGAAACCGCTGGCCAGATTTTAAAATAATTTCACACAGATGTTCCTTGGGTGACCCTTTTTAAAAATTGTTTGCGAAATTTTGATCCGTCAAGAAACATGGCTCTGGTGAATGGGGGCTTCTTGCACTATACAGAAATGAAGAAATTCTTAAAAATTCTTCTTCTCTGAAACCGCTGGCCAGATTTTGAAATAATTTCACAGAGATATTCCTTGGGTGACCCTTTTCTAAAATTGTTCGCGAAATTTTGATTGGCCAAGAAACATGGCTCTAGTGAATGGGGGCTACTTGCACTAGATGGAAATGAAGAAATTCTTGAAAATTCTTCTTCTCTGAAACCCGTGGTCAGTTTTAAAAATAATCTGACAGAGATGTTCCTTTGGTGACCCTTTCCAAAAGCTGTACAGATAATTTTGATCCGTCAAGAAACATGGCTCTTGTGAATGGGGGCTACTTGCACTATATGGACATGATGAAATTCTTTAAAATTTTCTTTCTCTGAAACCCCTGGTCAGATTTTGAAATAATTTCAGAGAGATGTTCCTTGGGTGACCCTTTTCAAAACTTGTTCGCAAATTTTGATCCATCAAGAAACATGGCTCTCGTGGATGGGGGTTACTTGCTCTTATACAGAAATGAAGAATTCTTAAAAATTCTTCTTTTTGAAACTGATGGTCAGATTTCGAAATGACTTTTACAGGTGACCTTTTGAAAACTGCTTGGCAAAATTATAAATTTGGTTCCAATGTTTCAACGCTAAAAAAGAAAAAAAAAAAAAAATAGACTATGGTCATCTCAAAAATTCAGGTGAGCGATCCAGGGCCATCTTGGCCCTCTTGTTTAATTTGGTGAGGTGTGAAAATTCTAAATACCCACCTTTAAGAATGGCTCAAGCCATGAAATGGTCTTTAACCCATTACCACACAATCCCTACTTTTGATTGCCCTGTGAAAGAAGCCTTAAATTAGAAAGCATTGTGGGAAAAGGAGAAAATGCTGGTAACCAGCATTTTCTCCTTTTCCTACAGTGTTTTTTACCCTTCATAAAACAAATTTCAAATTTTCAGTATCTTTTATTTTGTCTTGTGCAAATGCTTTCAATTTAGACAAGCCTAAAATATTGTCGTTAAGTTTCAATGAGTTAAAAGAAGTTTTAACATTGTAGGAAAGGAGAAAAATACCACCATTATTTTTGACCACAAGATTTTCAAAAGCTTTTTCCTCCAGGATGTAAAAATATGGCTGTTTTGGTGGTGGGGTTAACCCTGTACTACACAATTCAGTTTTGCAACAACCCTGTAGATGAAGGCTTTTCTAAACTTTGTGGGAAGAAAGGAAAAAAGTGCTGCTCCTTTACCCACCATGTTTTCTATCTTATCAGAGAGAAACCAATAATTTTAGCCACATTTGCGATCTGTAAAAGCTTTCAGTTTTGACTTGTCCAAAAATTTATCTTTCAGTAAAGATTAACCCATTACCATAAGATAGGATTTTAGACTGGTCAAAATTGAAAGCTACTTAGCCTAGACCACAATAAATGTGACTAAAATGAAGCAAGCTGTCTTGTGGAAGACTTTTTGAAAGAAAAATTTTCTTGATTACAAGCATTTTCTCCTTTTTGGAAGCTTTTCCCACTATGTTTTTAAAAGCCTTATTCCTGAACATTATCAAAACCCAGGATTGTTTGGTAAAAGGTTTCTTTACATCTTCATAAAATTCTTACGTCTATCTATTGTTTCAAAATGACATTTGTTGGATTGTTTATGTGTTAAGAGCTGGTTTATTAAAACAGTTTTGTGAAATGTTAATGTAGAAAGATGTTTATTTAAAATAATTATGTATAATTATGTTCAAATCAACGTTAACATTTTGAGGCAGAGTGCCAAACAAAACCTTAAACTCACTGAATCTGAAAATAAAACCTGAAAAACGGCAACTTATCGAAATCTTGTTTAACCCTTTGCTGCAGCAATGCCAAGTTTTTATGACCCTGCGAAAGAATGCATTTGAAAACATTGTTTGAAAAGGAGAAATTGCTCATAACCAGCATTTAGTCCTTTTCCCACAAAGTTTTCTACCCTTTCTCGAAGACAACTTTTGCCATTTGAGCTACTGTGATTTAATTTGACACATGTAAATACTTTCCATTTATACATGTTGAAAATTTGTTTTTTTTATAAAGAGAATACTTCTGTCCAGATTCTTATCAAAGCAAATAGGGCACAGTTTATGGGGGTCCTGTGTGGCTCAGTGGTAAATTGAAGAACTTATGACCTGGGGGTCCCACATTCAAGCCTCACTGGCTCCACTGGGCTTTTTCGCAGGAGTGTCCCTGGGTAAGACACTTAGAACCTAGCCTAGTACTGTTAAAACCCAGCAACATGAATACTTTAACTGTCGCCATGATATGACTGAAAAAATGTTGAAAGTGACGTAAAATTTATGCTGATCGATCTTAATCTTTACTGGCTGCTAATGCTACTTGATCTCTGGCCACAAAAACAACTGAAGTTTTGAAAGGCATTTGAAATTTCGATTTTTGAAGCTGTCCCAATTCTTTCGGTGTCCCGAAACATGCGCAAAATATGGTACCACCATACAATGCTATTTGGCAAAATCCCAGGACATACATAAATATGTGTGCAGTTACTTTAATATGGTATGACTGAAAGTACCACCATACAGTGCCATAAATTTGGTAAAATCACACAATCCCATTACCACACAATCCCTACTTTTGATGCCCCTGAGAAAGAAGCCTTTTGAAAACACTGGGAAAAGGAGAAAATGCTGGTAACCAGCATTTTCTCCTTTTCCAACAGTGTTTTCTACGCTTACCAGAACAAATTTCTATATTTGAGTGACCTTTATTTTGTCGTCTGCAAATGCTTTCAATTTGGACAAGACTAAAATATTGTCATTTGGTAATGAGTTAAATCCCAGGACATACATGAATATGAGATTAGTTGCCTTGATATTGTATGACTGAAATTACCACCATAAATCTAAATCTACATGATAGAATTCTTCATAAAGTAACATAAATGATTTTAAGATGGACTGTAAGATTTTCTTTTTAGAATTTTGTTGAGGGTTTTTTATACCCCCGCAAAACAAATGTTTTCGTGGGTATACTGGAATCAGCCTGTGTGTCCGTGTGTCCATGTGTCTGTCTGTGTGTCCGTCTGTGTACAAGAGACTTGTAATATTTTGTCGCAAACTTCTACAGTTTTCCTTTGATTGCATTGAAACTTTGCTCATTTACAGATTATATATTGAGGATTTGCTCAACGCAATTTTCAAGTGTCAGCTCTTTATGGTTGAGGAATCATCTCCCCTTGAACTGGAGACTTTCTCTGTCAAAGTGCTGGCGGGGGTATTAACCAATTACTACACAATCCCTACTTTTGACGCCCCATAGAAAGAAGCCTTTGGAAAACATTGTGGGAAAAGGAGAAAATGCTGGTAACCAGCATTTTCTCCTTTTCCCGCAATGTTTTCTGCCCTTCCCAAAACAAATTTCAAATTTTCAGTCATTTTTATTTTGTCGTCTGCAAATGCTTTTGATTTGGACAAGCCTAAAATTTTGTTGTTTGGTCATGAGTAAAGTCACATTCAGTGACAGCTCTAGTTTCTCCTGTTCCTGTTAATTTTTAGGTCTTGCATATAATTATGTTCATATACAGATGTTGTGGCCTATCCTGTTAGACATGGACTGGCCTTAGCTTCAGAGAAAGGGCATCTTTACAAGCCAATGTTATGATTAACATGGATCTTACCCTGGGCAGATCAAGCCTGATTTCGAGATTTCTGTGATAAGCCCCCCTATTGGATGCTGCTTATCATCACTCTTTACATCATATTTCTTATAGCTAATGAAATATCATTTTTACAAACCGCTTACGAATAATTCAGCATGTTCTATTTTTATTCATAAGGTCTCGACCATGTTCTATTTTTATCAAAGATGAAATGCTACGAGCTATTTGATTTCGTGCAGCTAGAGCTGTCTGCAACCAATGAAAATGTGTATCGGGAAGACATCGAAATCAAGCTCGATCCTTCAAGGGTAGGGTAGCGTAGTGGATCGTCACCCTTGGCTTGCGAAGATAGAGAAAGGGGTAGAGCAGCTCATAATGCAAACTGCCTGTATAAAGGGATATGCTACTACATAACTAGGAGATAACCAAAATGATGCAGAAAATGTTATTAATAATATATTATGTTAGTTGTGACATTTAAGTTACATATAGGAGAAACAGAAATGTTACAAAAGGTTGTTAAAAATGAGATAAGGAAGATGAATTAAATGTCTGCATAATTGTATTTTGCCTGTGAAAAGTTACATGCTTTCCCATTAACTAATTTGTCAATGAAAAGACCTGTTTTATTCCTATATCACACAATCCCGACTTTTAACGACCCTTTGGAAGAAAGCTTTTGAAAACATTTTAGGAAAAGGAGAAAATGCTGGTAACCAGCATTTTCTCCTTTCCCAAAGTGTTTTCTCCCCTTTCCAAACCAAATTTCAATTTTTCAGTTACCTTTATTTTGTCATCTGCAAAATTTAATGTTTTCATGTTGGACCAGTCTAAAATTTTGTCATTTCATATGGAGTTAATCATCTATCAAACAGTTTAACAACGCAGAGGACAAAGGTTTTTTTTGAAAACTTGATGTGAAAAGGAAGAAGGCATGTATATATATATCTTTAAACTTCTTTTCCCTCATTGTTTTTGTACAAGACTTTAAAACAGGCAATCACTGTTTTGAATCCTCAGCTCAGCAATTTCTTTCCAAGGATTGATAATTAACCCATTACCAAACAATCCCTGGTTTTTATGACCCTTAGATAGAAGCCTTTTGAAAACCTTGTGTGAAAAAGAGAAAATGCTGGTATCCAGCATTTTCTCCTTTTCCCACAATGTTTTCTACCCTGCTGGAAACAAATTTCAATTTTTGAGTAAGGCTTTGAGTCTTCTGCAAGTGCTTTCAATTTGGACCAGTCTAAAATTTGGTGGTTTGGTAAAGAGTTATGTCATTGAGACAGGATTCACTCCTCCATTGTTTTGCTGATGGTTATGTTGGAAAGCAGGAAGTGGCTTTGAAAAAATAATGTGCAATGTACTAAAATTAACCAAAACTTAAGAAAAGCATGGATAGGTGCAGTGGCTGCTGTGATATAATTGAAATAACGTTGAAAGCAGCAAGGTATAATTGCAGTCATTGTGGATCAAGATCAGTGGGCAGAGAGCATCATGCTCTGAGCATAGACTTACACTGTTTAAAATTTTGTCAGATATGGTATTACTATGAGAGAAGCATCACAATAACTGATGGATAGACTTGATTACCAGAGGCTTTAACCCTTTCCCAAACAATCCCTGGTTTTCACGGGTCTGGAATAGTAGCCTTTTGAAAACATTGTGGAAAAAGAAGAAAATGCTGGTTACCAGCATTTTCTTCTTTTTCCACAATGTTTTCAAAAGGCTTTTTTTTCCCACAGTGTTTTCTACCCTATCATAGACAGAAATCATCTTTTCAGCAAGACTTGAATTGTCGTCTTCAAATGCTTTCAATTTGGTCTAGTCCAAAAGTTTGTTGTTTTGGAAAGGGTTAATTTGTTAGAAATTGCTGCATGATGTGTGTCTAACAATCCTGTAACCCCTCCCCATACAAGAAGTTTTAGACTTATACAAATTCAAAATATTTGCTGAAGAAATTCTAAATTGGTATGATTGAGCTGTAGTTCTTTTAAAGGATTGGAAACATTGTTGGAAAACAAGAAAATGCTGGATACCAGCATTTTCTTGTTTTCCTGCAATGTTTTCGAAAGCTTTTTTCCTCATGGCTCTAAAAATATTTGGTACAGGGTTAATTGTAGATTGACATGCAATGCCAACTGATACCTTGTAGTGCTGCAGATATCCTGAAACTGCTAGTACTTGCTACTTTTACAAAGGACATTATGGTAACTTCCTGCCAAAAATTTGGCAGGAAAAGAGTTATGGGTACTTACAATGAACATTGCTCCTTTCTCTACATACTTTTACATGTTATTTATAGAGACAAGTTAACTTACCCAACTACATATGGTTTTTGGTCTATAATTAAAGGATGATCCCCATTCTGATAGAATAATACTGTTGCGTTCAAAGGTCTTGTCAATTAATTATAGAACATTGCACATGTCCATTTACTTATATATAGGATGAGTAAGACTGCATTATTTCTGCTGTATCAACATTTCTGTAGTAATGAAATGTCTTCCATTTAATTTGGTCAACTCTTTACCAGATGACAAATAACAGACAGGCTTAAATTAACCCTTTACTCCACAGATACTCATTTCTACACATTGCTTGTAGGAACCTTATGAAAACATTGTGGCAAAAGGTGAAATTGCTCGTCACGAGCAATTTCACCTTTTGCCACAATGTTTTCTATGCTATCAAAAGATGTCATTTACACATAAGAAAGGGCTTCATCCTTGCTGTCATTTAGAGTCAATTAGATATGCCATAGAAATGCTATATGGGGTAAAGGGTTAAAACAATTGACAGATGACAAAGCAGATGCGACTCAAATGGCGGGATTTGTAATTGAAAGGGTAGAAACCATTGTGGGAAAAGGAGACAAAGCTTTCTTCCACAGGGTTGTTAGGTTTTGAGATTGTTTGGTAAAGGGTAAAAGGGGCTTATATACATCCTGTAAATAATTATGTTCCTTTTTTGTTCAGATGATATTGTGTTGCAAAGAAATTTCTTGTGATCTGAAAGGATAATATGTCCTGAACATATATTATGTACACAGGCAAAAACTGTTTCCCTTTTTGGAGCCCAGTATACATGACTATACTATCAGCACAACATCATTGCAGCATAATAAAGTTGTTGAACTTCCAGGTCACAGGGTACGTGGAAACTTTTCCATGACTGTGGTGAATTATGTCACCACCTCGCCTTCAGCTTGGGCGACATGATTAACCACAGCCGTGAACAAGTTTCCATGTCCCCTGCCACCTGACTGTACAGCTAATATTATTATACTGCAAAGAAATTTCTTGTGATCTGATTGGTTAGCATGCCGGGAACATATATTCATGTATCATGTTCCCTGGCAAAAACCAAGTAAAGTCAGTTTCTCTTTTGAGTACCCTGTAAACATCACTACACATGCAACACAACATCCAAAATGGCATTGTCGATCAATTACCAGACTGCACATTTATGCTCAAAACTGCATGTTTGCATCATTTTCCAGTGACGTCAGTTTTCATTGAATCGGGGTATTCAGAAGGGAATTTCTATTTCGTCAGCATACTCGATTCGATTAATGCGCTTCGCAAGGGTAAAACTTTGCAGTATAATAAATTCATTGTATGATCAGGGCTGGAGACTTGGAAACTTGTTCATGGCTGTGTCGAATCACTTCACCACCTCGCCTTCGGCTCAGGGCAACATTATTCATCACAGCCATGAACAAGTTTCCAAGTCCCCTGCCACCGAACAGTACAACTAATAATGTACCAGGCTTGGTAATTATTCAGTTTTGTTATGCTATGCAGTGAACAGCAAGCTTGCTGCTTACCTTCAGTCTGAAGGTGTCTGCTCCGATGCTATTTTTGAGACTGGTCTTCGCACACACCTTCAGGCCAGCCTTCATTTAAGGTATCTGGAAAAAATACGATTTTACCCACATCTTTTCGAACTAGTCTATGCGACAAAATTTCCAATGACAGCTAATAAAATGTGCATGGATCGTTAGATAAATGATTAATCTTTACAAAAAAACTGGTGTTAGTTAATATCCAACCGTTACCTTTGTGCAAATCTGTACTTTTCAACGTAAATAACCGTTGACCTACTTCACCAGAAATTAAAACATGGTGATCTTATCAATGCGCATGTCTCGGCAGAAATCGCAACATCTCTGACACACTACAGGACGGTTTAGTTGCGAATTTTGCTGTAAATAAACGCACCTTGATCAAATTTGGCTGTATAGGGTTAGGGAACCAGATTGTACAAAATTCAAATTCCATTGAGTGCGCATGCCTGACTAACGGAAGTCGCCGTGTTAGTTTTTTACAAATTACGCTGGATTTGTTTACGTTGGGAAAAAAGGTAAATTCCCATTTATTTAATTGGTATTTTGCAGCATATCTTGTGTGCTCTTAAAGATTAATCATTTATCTAACGATCCATGCCCATCTTATTAGCTGTCACTGGAAACTTTGTCGCCTAGAGCCATTCGAAAAGATGTGGGTAAAATCATATTAATTCCAGAAGGGTTTAAAGAGGGCTGATATGAAGGCCTGCGGAGACCAGAAACAAAAGTAGCATCGGAGCAGACCTTCAGACTGAAGGTAGCTTGCTGCTACACAAGAACACAAGATCCTTATAGACACTTGAATGAATTAAACCCATTACCACACAATCCCTACTTTTGACGCCCCTGAGAAAGAAGCCTTTAGAAAACATTTTGGGAAATGGAGAAAATGCTGGTAACCAGCATTTTCTCCTTTCCCCAAAATGTTTTCTACCCTTCAAAAAACAAATTCAAATTTTCAGTCACTTTTATTTTGTCGTCTGCAAATGCTTTTAATTTGGACCATTCTAAAATATTGTCGTTTGGTAATGAGGTAACCACTGTGATTGAGGTAATATTTATCTAACATTTCAAGTATCATTGTATTTTTCTAGGTAAGATGCCTTCTCAACATTTGGGGTGTGATGCTGTTCCTGCGCTTGTCCTGGGTCACAGGTCAAGCAGGTATAGGGCTAGCCACTGTTGTGATACTTTTGTCCACTGTCGTGACTGTGATAACGTCCCTTTCAATGTCGGCCATTTGCACAAATGGTATTGTGAGGGGAGGTAATCTTATTTATTTTCTTTATTCTTATTTAGTCTTTCTTGGTTGTATTCAAAGAAAAGGATGAGGTACTGGCATTGCCCTGACATGTTCATCATTACCGTCTGCATTGTCGTCATGGTGAAAAATTTTGACACATGGTAACATCTCTGTTGTAAGTGAAGATATTAAGACTTTAAGTCTTTACCATACAATCCCAACTTTTAATGACCCTGAGAGTGAAAGCTTTTGAAAACAGCTGGTAACCAGCATTTTCTCACAATTTTTTCTACCCTTCCCACATCAAATTTCAATGTTTGAGTCACATCTATTTTGTTCTATGCAAATGATTTCAATTTGGACTAGTCCATAGTTTTGTCATTTTGTAAATAGTTAAACTTGGACAAGATGTTAACTATCAAAAGAGGAACTTGTACAACAGGGGCAGATAATCCTCAAAATATATTTGACACAGTTATGCCCCATATTTGACTTGGAATTTGCTGACATTTAACTCTTTACCAAACGACAAATTTTTAGACCTTTCCAAATTGAAAGCATTTGCAGACAACAATTTCAAAGTGGCTCGAATGGTGCAATTTTGCTTTGATAGGGTAGAAAACTTTGTGGCAAAAGGAGAAAATGCTGGTTACCAGCATTTTCTCCTTTTCCCTCAATGTTTTAAAAAGGCTTCTTCCCCCAGGGGCATCAAAAGGTGTCATTGAGTGGTAATGGGTTAAGCACTTGCAGACAAGTGTTGGCACTGGTATATGTGCTGCTCTTGTTATTGGTTGTGATGAATACCAGGAGCTTTAAGTGTAAAAACTCATTCCCTTTTATGAAAACTGATAGGCTATGAATTATACATGATTTTTTGCAGCTTTTAGAAAAAGCCTTATCACCATACTAATCGCAACACTATTTTGGTCACACCAGTAAGGTGATGTGCAGTATTGATCTAAGATCAGACTGCTCATTTTGCGTAGTTTGACATTGAACGCCTCTGTTCTGGCTGCACCTGATACTGCCATTAGCATTTGATAGATCAACAAAATATTTTTAAGCCTTTACCGAACAATCCCATGTTTTTATGACCCCCAGACAGAGGCCTTTTAAACACATTTCCCACAATGTTTTCTACCTGGCTAAAAACAAATTTCAATTTTTTAGTTATGTTTATATTGCCGTCTGCAAGTGTCAGTTTGGACCAGTCTAAATTTGGTCATTTTGGTAAAGAGTTAACTCATTACCAAACGACAGGATTTTAAGTTTGTCCAAATCAAAAGCATTTGCAGACGACAAAATAAAAGGGACTGAAAATTTGAAATTTGTTTTGTGTAGGGTAGAAAACATAGTGGGAAAAGGAGAAAATGCTGGTTACCAGCATTTTCTCTTTTTCCCACAATGTTTTCTAAAGGCTTCTTTCTCAGGGGCATCAAGAGCAGGGATTGTGTGGTAATGGGTTAGAGAAGTTAAAATAATGTGTATGGCTCTCGTATTTTAACCCTTGCAGCACTTAAACCAGATTTGATTGTCTATGCAGACAGTATAGATCAAGATCAGACTGTGCAGTGTGATCCTTGATGTACACTGGACATTTCTTTGCCAGATAATCACACAAAAAAACAGCTTTGAAACTTAAGATCTGCCTGCACAGTTTTGGCCAATGATTTCCATTTCATTTATCTGGCAATAATTATAGTGTGGTAAAGTGTGTGAAAAAATAAATGAGCCATGTTCTATGAAAATGGGGCTTGATGCATCTGTGAAAAGTATCGACCTAGGCCGAAACTTTTCGCTAATGGTCAAATTTCCGTTATCCAAGGTCCAGGCTACCTCATGTTTAAGTTGGTTCTTTAACCTTTTCCCAAACAACAAATTTTAGACTCTTCCAAACTGAAAGAGTTTGCAGACGACAATTTTAACTTTCATAACAATGACAGGAAATTATCCAAACAGGCAGAAAACACTGTGGGAAAAGGAGAAATTGCTCGTTATGAGCAATTTCACCTTTTCCCTCAGTGTTTTCAAAAGACTTGTACTGCAGACATGTAAAAACAAGAGCGTGTTTGGGAAAGGGTTAAATACCATTCGGAACACCTCTGTCAATTCTACGAATCAAGCCTTGGATGTATGCCGATGGACTAGTACTTCCAGAAGGAACAACAACACCCCCATAACAACAAATACAATGGTGTCATTATCGTGCAAACATATGGAAAATCGCGGCCAATCTTTTGATCCAGCCCAATTTTTCAAGTGCGTAATCAATGCAAGTCCTAAACTCAGCCATTTATGCTGCTATAGTTAGACTTACCGTCATTCTACAGGGTTTTTTGTCATTCGAAACGGTTACTAGTTGACGTCGATTGGAACATCTGGGGAACTATGTAGTGAGGAGTATCTGTCGAATAACCGCTTCCGGCGATGCATGTCAAGTTTTTTAGCTCACCTGAGCACAACGTGCTCAAGGGGAGCTTTTAGGATCACCCGGTGTCCGTCGTGCGTCGTGCGTCGTCAACAATTCTTTAAACATCAACTCCTCCTAAACCGCTGGGCGGATTTGGACCAAACTTGGCAGGAATGTTCCTTAGGAGGTCCTCTTTAAAAATTGTTCACAGAATTTGATTCCATCAAAAACTCTGGTTGCCATGGCAACCAAATGGAATTTTTTAGCAAATTCTTTAAAAATCTTCTCCTCTGAAACCGCTGGTCGGATTTTAAAATAATTTCACAGATATGTTCCTAGGGTGACCCTTTTCAAAAATTGTTCGTGAAATTTTGATCCGTCAAAAAATGTGGCTCTGGTGAATGGGGGCTTCTTGCACTATACAGAAATGGAGGAATTCTTTAAAAATCTTCTCCTCTGAAACCACTGGTCGGATTTTGAAATAATTTCACAGATATGTTCCTTGGGTGACCCTTTTCAAAAATTGTTCATGAAATTTTGATCTGTCAAAAAATGTGGCTCTGGTGAATGGGGGCTTCTTGCGCTATACAGAAATGAAGGAATTCTTAAAAAATCTTCTTCTCTAAAACCGCTGGTCAGATTTTGAAATAATTTCACGGAGTTGTTCCTTGGGTGACCCTTTTAAAAAAGTGTTCGCGAAATTTTGATTGGTCAAGAAACATGGCTCTGGTGAATGGGGGCTTCTTGCACTATACAGAAATGAAGAAATTCTGAAAAATTCTTCTTCTCTGAAACAGCTGGTTAGATTTTGAAATAATTTCACAGACTTGTTCCTTGGGTTACCCTTTTCAAAAATTGTTCGCAAAATTTTGATTGGTCAAGAAACATGGCTCTGGTGAATAGGGGCTACTTGCACTATACAGAAATGAAGAAATTCTTGAAAATTCTTCTTCTCTGAAATGGCTGGACAGATTTTGAAATAATTTCACAGAGATGTTCCTTGGGTGACCCTTTTCTAAAATTGTTCGCGAAATTTTGATTGGCCAAGAAACATGGCTCTAGTGAATGGGGGCTACTTGCACTATATGGAAATGAAGAAATTCTTGAAAATTCTTCTTCTCTGAAACCCGTGGTCAGATTTTAAAATAATCTGAAAGATGCTCCTTGGGTGACCCTTTCCAAAAGCTGTACATATAATTTTGATCCGTCAAGAAACATGGCTCTTGTGAATGGGGGCTACTTGCACTATACGGACATGATGAAATTCTTTAAAATTCTCTTTCTTTGAAACCCCTGGTCAGATTTTGAAATAATTTCAGAGAGATGTTCCTTGGGTGACCCTTGTCAAAACTTGTTCGTTAATTTTTATCCATCAAGAAACATGGCTCTCGTGGATGGGGGCTACTTGCTCTTATACAGAAATGAAGAATTCTTAAAAATTCTTCTTTTTGAAACTGATGGTCAGATTTCGAAATGACTTTTACAGGTGACCTTTTGAAAATTGCTTGGCAAAATTATAAATTTGGTTCCAATGTTTCAATACCTCAAAAAAAAAAAAAAAAAATAGACTGTGGTCATCTCAAAAATTCAGGTGAGCGATCCAGGGCCATCTTGGCCCTCTTGTTTAACATATTATTCCGTCGGCATACATCGGAGGCTGGATCGAAGATTGGCCGAAGTGTTCCGAGTGGGTTAAATACAAGTGGCTATAATGGATCCATTACAGTGTTATGGCTGGCTTGATATAATGCATCACAGAGATGCGTGAAGCCCCCTTTAGCCGGACCGTGGCTCAAAGGTTTTATAGGAGCTAATTTGCATGTGCTTGATGAATGCAGTACAATTAGGTTTGAAATCATGCAGAAAAGTGAAAAAAAAAGGTGATAATAAATGATGATTGATCACATTGTTGTTTATGTCAAAGAATCAACTGTTTATTGGAAATGGGAGGTATTTTTTGTGATATTTTATAGATAATCAGCGAGAACTCAGTGAACTATCCAAGTCAATTTACTGGGTGTAACCAGAATTTGGAAGATTCATTGCTCACTGTATACAGAGAACTTTACTGAAAAGGAGCTGTTTCTGTTTGCTCACTTGAGCATTAACTGCCCAAAGTGAGCTCATGTGACCAAAATGTCTCTGTTAAACATTAAACATGTGATTGTATTCTTACTTTTGCTCTTATACTCATGAAAGTTAGTCAGGATGTTTGTCTTAAGATAATCTCACAGGATTTTGAAAATGGGTTAGGTCTGATAAAAAAATAGGTCAGCAGGTCAAGTTTTTGAAAACCTTTGTGTACCTTTAGAGGCCACAATTTCAATCATGAAAATCGATCACAATATTTGTCTATCTGATATCTCATATGAGTATGAAGATCCATCACTTCAAGCCAAAAACTAGGTCAACGGGTCAAATCTTTGAAAAATTTTGTCTACTCTACGGCCTACATTTACAGTCCAAGGCTCCTGAAAGTTAGTCAGAATGTTTGTCCTGAGGGTTTTCAAATAAGATTGAAAATAAGTCCCTTGGGTCAAAAACTAGGTCAAAATTTTGAGAAATTTTGGGTACACCTTAGAGGTCGCAATTATAGTTTTTTGTCATTTGAATACTCATGAAAAATCGTCATAATGTTTGTCTTGATTTTATCTTGGATAACTTTGGAAACGTGTCAGGTCAGGCTTTCAGAAAAGCTTGTTTACACTCTTGATACCACATTTTTAGTCCAATACTCATGAAAGTTTGTCAAAGTATTTTCTTGATAGATCTGAAATAGGTTAGAAAATGAGTCGCCATGGATCAACAATAAGGTTACTTGGTTAAATCTTTGAAAGACTTTGTTTACACTCTGGAAGCCACATTTGCTTTCCAGTACTCATGAAAACTGCAAAGTATGCACAACTTTGTCTTCTTGAATCTAGGACAGGTATGAAAATATTTCAGGTAGGATAAAAGAGTAGGTCATTTGAACAATAAACTTCATTTACAATCTTGGGGGCCACTATTTCTTAAAACTCATGAAAGTTGATCAGTATTTACATAATGATGTTGTCTATAATGAGTCATGTGGGGTCAAAATAGGTCACTGAGGCAAGCTATAGACAAAACTTTTGTACTCTTAAGAAGTGACATTTACAGTCCAATAGCCATAAGTTTGTTAAAATGTTTTTCTTTATGTCTTGGAAGAGGTTAAAAATGGGACATATTGTGCAGAAAAGGCTCAGATGAGTGACTGAGGGCCACCATGGCACTCTTGTTAACAGTCCCAGCAAATTTTATAAAATGAAAATGATCAATCACAGAATTAAGAAAAGTAATGGATGGCAAACCATCAATTAGGAAAGTAAAAAAATTGGAGAATCATATTTTGTAGTGATCTATCCTAAGTGGGCCAACACTATTTTGCCCCCTTTTGATTGCATGTGACTGTCCAGATCCTTACATTTCCTGAGAATAGTATAATTTTGTATTACATGTAACTAATATTCTTTACCAAACAACTAAATTTTTGAAGATGACAAAATACAAGTGACTAAAAATTTGAAGTTTTTTCTTGTGAAGGGTAGAAAACATTGTGGGAAAAGGAGAAAATGCTGGTTACCAGCATTTTCTCCTTTTTCCACAATGTGTTCTATAGGCTTCTTTCTCAGGGTTGTCAAAATCAGGGATTGTGTGGTAATGGGTTAAAAGAAATGTAATTTGCTGAAAAAAGCCTGAAAATACTCCTTAAACCCTTTCCCAAACCAGCCCTGGTTTTTACGTGTCTGCAGTAAAAGTCTTTTGAAAACACTGTGGGAAAAGGAGAAATTGCTCGTAAGGAGCAATTTCTCCTTTACCCATAGTGTTTTCTACTCTTTTTCAGAATTTTCTTCAAATCTGAAATTGTCATCTGCAAACTCTTTTGGTTTGGAAGAGTCCAAAATTTGTCGTTTGGGAAAGGGTTAAGAGTGAGAGAGCAAATAAAAAAAGAGGAGGGTCCTCCTCAAAAAAGGGAAAAAAATGCAATTTCAAGATATTTTAGCCAGTAAATGTAACAGCAGGCAGGGACTATTGAAGATTAGACTACAAGTCATGTTCTAGTGCAGTTAAATCTTTTGCAATATATCTGATATCTTGTCATCTTTGCAAGCCAAGGCTGATGATTCACTACGCTGCTCTACCCTTGGCGGATCGAGCTTAATTTTACATTCCCCCGATACACTTTTTCATTGGATGTAGCCAGCTCTAACTGCAACAAATGAAATCGCTCTTATCATTTCATCTTTGATAAAAATAGAATAAGGTCGCTACCTTTCGAATAGAAGGTAAACATGGAAACCCACATGGATGTCAGCTTGTCGCTATATGTGTATTCGTAACCGGTTTGTAAATCGATATTTCATTGGCTTTAAGAAATATGATGTAAAGGGGGGTAATAACCAGCATTCAATAGAGGGTGCATTGCAGGAATCTCAAAATCAGGCACAATCAGCCGAGGTAAGATCCACATAGTGATCGTAACCTTGGCTTGCAAAGATGATACCTTGTGAGCTACTTTTGGTTTAAATAGCCTTGAAAATTAATTATCAAAATATGGGTTTATCTTGTGATAGAAAATGTGTTCCATTTTCTTTGCAATCCAAGGGTAGACTAATTTAAACAAACTAACAACTATTGTTGGTTATTTGGCCAGAGTAGGTCAAGTTGCACCTGCACAAAATGTGCAGCATGATATTGATCTGCATATCTCCTTTGCCAAGACATTATGGACAAGAGCAATATTGAAATATCAATTACTTATTTGGATGTACTCTAAGTTCTAGATTGAAAATGTCTGCTCGAATTATTTGACTCCCTAAGGTCAGTACATATATAGATTACTCTTTCGGAAACAAAATAGTAATACACTTTTCAGGTAGGTTTTACAAGCAAATTTGGCATCAGTCTGAATTAGTTAACCCTTTACCTCACAATTACAACTTTAAATGACCTTGAGAAAGAAGCCAGCATTTTCTCCCTTCTCTACAATGTTTTCCACCTTTTCTAAAACAAATTTTAATTTTTGAGTAATGCTTAGTTTGTCTTCTGCAAATGCTTTCAACTTGGATAAGTCTAAAATTTTGTCGTTTGGTAAAGAGTTAAATGGTAAACTTTGCAATGTTGACTATATCCAAAAGACATTTTCAGTCAAGAAATACAACAGGTAATGATTGTAATTTGAAGATTGCTTTGTCTATAGCTTTTGAAAAAGGGATAACTGAAAATCGGAGTGCATGTTTAATTCAGTCTGATCTTGACTTTCACTGGCCACAAAGGTAACTGTAGATGTTAAAGGCATTTTAACCCATTACCAAACAACAGAATTTTAGACTTGTCCATATTGAAAACATTTGCAGACGACAAGTCAAATTTGACTCCGAAATGGATTTTGAAAGGGAAGAAAGCATTGTGGAAAAAGGAGAAAATGCTTTCTTCTTCAGAGCTGGTACAAGTTGGGATCGTGTGGTGAAGAGTTAAAGGTTAATGTAAATACTTTTGTATTGTATATTGCAGGTGGTGCTTATTATATGATATCTCGGAGTCTTGGACCTGAGTATGGTGGTGCTATTGGTGTCATTTTTTCTGTTGCTAATGCTGTTGCTGTGGCAATGTATGTTGTTGGGTTTGCAGAAACTGTGCGGGACATATTACTGGTAACTCTACCTTTATAAAAATATGTAACTTATGTGCCCTCTTGCCAACTTTTGTTCTAGTTTCACAATTAAACATTTTTACATTTTTTGCCATCAGTATGCAATGTAACACATTGTAAGACTAATGATAAATAATATTCTTACTTTTGAATGTTATTAATTAAATATGTTCACTTTTAATATCTTATATGAATGCTGTTGCCAATGGGTGTTAACTCATTACCACACGGCAATATGCCCGCGTGGGTGCCTCTGGGGTGAGCATGTCAGACTCATGACCTGATGGTTGTGAGTTCGATACCTGGTTGAGGCGAACTTCCTTTCAGGCGTATTTTTCGCCTCTCACCTCTGCTGAAGCATTTGAGAAAAGTAGTCGGTCGTCTGTAAATGCTTTCGATTTGGACAAGCCTAAACATTGTCGTTTGGTACATGAGTTAAATTGATATTTGATACAAGTGGTTTCTCACTTTGTCCCTTGTATTTGGCACACTTCAATTATGATGACATGATAAATCTATGCTTCTTTTCTCTGGATTACAGCTGCAACACGCACATTGAAATATGTGGTGACAGTGATGACATTGTCGACATCTCCAGGGATTCTCTGAATTTCTTAACGAACGTTGGTCGTAAAAGCTTTAATGGCCGGTGGTGGTACACTTTCTTCTTGTGGTATCCTTGACCCATTACTAAACAATCCCTGGTTTTTACGATCTTGAGAAAGAAACCGTCTGAAAACATTGTAGGAAAAGCAGAAAATGCTGATGATCAGCATTTTTTCCTTTTCTCACAATGTTTGCTACTCTTCAAAGGTTTTTTTCAATTTTTGAGTCACCTTTATTTTGTTGTCTGCAAGTGCTTTCATTTTGGACAAGTCTAAAATTTTGTCAATAGGTAAATAGTTAATGGTACCTGGAAAAGAAGAAGTCTGCAGGGAAAAGATCAGGTCGGTCAGGGCAGACCACTGGTTGCAGCTGTAAGCAGACATGAATAACTAACCATATCAACAGAAAGAAATTAATAACAAAAACCTTTCATTAATTTTCCTTCTTTTCAGGTGAATGATGCTTTAATGGTAGATGAAACAAATGATATACGTATAGTTGGCTGTATCACTGTGACAGTCTTGTTGGCGATTGCAATCATAGGAATGGAGTGGGAGGCTAGGGTAAGGTTTATAACCCGGTACCAAACAATCCCTGGTATAAACAACCCGGAGGAAGAAGGCATCTGAAAACACTGTAGGGAAACATGGTGACCAGCATTTTCTCCTTTTCCCACAATATTTTCTACTCTTCCAAAGTCAAGTTTCAATTTTTGAGTCATGTTTATTTTGTCGTCTGCAAATGCTTTCAGTTTGGACCATTCTCAGATTTTGTCTTCTGGTAAAGAGATATTGCCTGCAACATGCATTTACGTAAAGCGTCCTCTCAGATCAGCCTGTGCACCCAGCGTAGGCTAAGCAAAAAAAAAAACCCACCACTTTCTGTTTTTACGTAATTGTCTGTTTTGCGCAAGTCTACTAAAGTACAATATCAAATTTAGACGTAAAGTACCATGTTGGATTCCCCTGCGGGGACTGGGCAGGCTGATCTGAGACGTCACTTTACAGAAAATGTTGGAATGCTCCTATTTGTGTGTTTCAAGCCATATAGTTAACTCAAAATTTTGGACCACACCAAATTGAAAACAATTGAAGACAACATAAGAAATGTGACTGAAAAACGGAAATTTGTTTTGGAAAGTGTGGAAAACATTTTAGGAAAAGGAGAAAATGCTGGTTACCAGCATGTTCTCCTTTTCCCAAAATGTTTTCTAATGGCATATCTCTCAGGGTCGTTAAAAGTTGGGATTGTGTGGTAAAGAGTTAAGCTTTGAGCAAAGTGAAAAAGTAATTATTTTATGTTTCAAAATTTTCATTTCATGGTCTTTTATCAGTAGTTATTTATATGTTTGAAAAAAGCTTTTTCACGACATCTCAAATATTGACATAATTGTGTAGAGAATTTGACTTGACATAGCTAGAACATAAGATACATGGGTCAAACCTGTTAAAAATATGTGTACTTCAGAGGATCAGCCTGTTGAAAATGTTATGGTTAATACTTTTACTGGATCTTGAGATAACTGATTATTTCATGTAAGGACTATGTAACTGGGTCATATTTATGAAAAAAGGTTAGTGCTTGTTACTTGAGATTTTTTGGTATTGAACTGTCATCATGTAATCAAGCTCAAAAATGGGCCTCTATAATGTCAATATAAATGAACATGTCCCTGGACATTTAGATTGCTTGTGTAAATTATGAAATTATGTACTGTATCAGGGTTGATAATCATGTATGATTACATGATTTGATGGCTTCTTTGTCATACATAATCCAGAAATAGGGTATGAATATCCTGAATTTCTTTTAGATAATCACTTAATGTGTGATTTAAGTCATTATTTAAATTAACTCTTTACCAAATGACAAAATTTTGAACCTGACCAATTTGAAAGCATCTGCAGATGACAAAATAAATGTGACTGAAAAACAAAACTTTGTTTTTGGAAGGATAGAAAACATTGTGGGAAAGGGAGAAAATGCTGGATTCCAGCATTTTCTCCTTTTCCCACTGTTTTCAGAAGGCTTCTCCCACAGGGTTGTTAAAAGTTGAGATTGTATGGTAAAGCATTAAAGGAAGGTGTGGCATATGTTGAATATGATCAGATTGAATTTTCAAGTTATTGATTAGAGCGATAATTTGTGATTTGACACTAGATTTTGCATCAATTCAGGAAGAAAATCTGGGTTTTTTTGTGTACAAATATGAATCAATCGGTTTTGGAGTGGTGGTGCAGTAAAAATAAGCCATACTGTGTGAAAAGGGGCCTTATGCATTTGCAAACAGTATCAACCCAAGTCAATTATGTTTACCGACTTGAAGGCTGACATTGGCCAAAACTCTATGCTTTCTTTACATTTTGTACATGTCTAAGGGTTATCATATGTCATGGTTTAGTAAGTTGGTAAACAAAATGGATTTTATGTCGGTATACGAAATGGACTTAAGTCGGTATACGAAATGGACTTTAAGTCGGTAAACAAAATGAACTTTAAGTCAGTAAACAAAATGGACTTTAAGTCGGTAATCGAAATGGACTTTTAAGTCGGTAAACAAAATAGACTTTAAGTTGGTAAACAAAATGGACTTTAAGTCGGTAAACAAAATAGACTTTAAGTTGGTAAAAAAATGGACTGTAAGTCGGTAAACAAAATAGACTTTAAGTTGGTAAACAAAATGGACTTACAGTTAGTTTTATTTGGAAGTTTAATATTGATGATAATTTGTATGATATACAAGGTATATCTGTTTATATTGCCTTATTTTAGTGTGAGAGGTTGGTAGATTTTGAATGGTAAGTTGTGTGAAATTTAATCAGATCTTAGTCGTCTAGAAAGCCAGTGAGTTTTAAATCTGATGTAACTTTTAACCAGTTTTGCTGAAAGTTTAACCATTTACTTAACATATAAAACCATGTTTTAATGACCCTATTAACTCATTGCGAATGACAAATTTTCAGACTTGTCCAAATTGAAAGCAAACTCAAGAATTGAAACTTGTTTCCAGCAAGTTAGAAAACATTGTAGGAAAAGGAGAAAATGTTAGTTACCAGCATTTTCTCCTTCTCCTACAATGTTTTTAAAAAGCTTTTTCCTTAGGTGTGTTACAACTCAGGATTGTGTTCTAAAGGGTTAACCCTTTCCCAAACAATCCCTGGTTTTTACGGATCAGGAGTAGAAGCCTTTTGAAAACATTGTGGGAAAAGGAGAAAATGCTGGTAACCAGCATTTTCTCCTTTTCCCACAATGTTTTCTACCCTACCGTATAGAAAAATCATCTTCTTAGCAACTGCTAAGTTGTCATCTGCAGAATGCTTTCAGTTTGATGTGGTCCAAAATTTGTCGTTTGGGAAAGGGTTACATAAAGCTTAATAACTCATCATTTGACCAGAAGATGTTTTTGAGAAATGACTTACGTCTCCTTTCTTCCACTTCATAATAAAATTCATCTGCTGCATTGAAAGGGATATTTTCATTGGCTAAAAATGTTTATTTCACTTACATAAGCATCTAAGAGTTGAATTTGTCTAAGAAGGTAATTAATACAATCAGTTCTGATGAAAAGTAAGAATGATACATGCTATAAATTATGCTGTACCTGCTAGATGCTACAATTTTGTGTGAGTGGACCCTATATGCTAGAGTAATCAAAGGTCGATGCTTCATTCAGATATATCAGATTGTTATAGTTGGACCTTGGGTGCCCAATTTAACTTTAAAACTTTTTTTACCCAATAGTGCTCTTAGATTGCAGATAGGACCATTTGGGCCTTTTCATGATGTAAATTTCATGTTGAAATAGATAAATGCATTGTGGATAAAGTAGCAATGGTTTTAATGGGCATGAAAATGCTTTTTTTCAGTTGCAATCCTGGGGGTGGGTTGCATATTTCTAGGTCTCATTTTCATATTGCTAATTTCTTAGACATGACATTAATTGTAATGATATTTTGAGGAAACATTAAATGTTAATTCAGAGCTCCAGAGGAAGTGATTTTGATTTGATCGTTCTCCTCAAAACCCTGTGAGTTGGTACTCATTAGAGCCGTCTCATTGAGACGATTCTGAGTACCCACAACATAAGGTTTGGAAGAGAAATAATTGATCTAGAATATTATTACTCCCTCTTAATATATGGGGCTCTGACTAGTATGAGTGATATTTAAATGTTTTCTGTAATCATTTTCTTAAATTGAACCTTCAGTTAATATTGCCTTAATGTTTGTCATAATTATACAACACATTTTTTTTCCTTCATTTTGTAATTGGCAAAAAGTAATTTGCCATATTTTGTTGGCTTAAGCCTGGCAGGTGTATGCCAATATAATAATTTTTCACCTTGAAAAAAAAGAAAAAATATATAGTTGGTATTGAAAGGGTACTTAGGAAAAAGTTTTATTTCATGCTTTCTGGTAGTATATTGAGATGGTGGAATATTTTTCAATATTTTATGGTTATGACTGATGAAAAATACTGATTTTATTTTCTAACTGATCTGTTGAAGGCGGAAACAGCAGTTCCTGTGTACTAGTTACATGGGTAAAATGTGCCTACATAGAAATATGACGTAATTTACCGAAGATTTCTTGCACTTTACATAATATTGTAATGTGTTGTTATGCGAAGAGAAATTTTGATGTAAGTACCCCCAACACCCTAAATAGGGTTAGAAGTATGAAGTATGAAATAAACAGAAAATGTGACTCTTTTTCTGTGAGAGATTGATATTTTTTTCATTTTGTGAACATCATTGGTAATATTTTCAAGAGTGTAGCAGTCTTTCATGAAATGATTACCAATAATGTCAAGTTAAAGTAAATTTTGATCTTTCACAGTGAAAAAAAAGTATTCTCCATTTATCTAATGAAAAATATGAATTTTTTTGCAGGCACAGATTATTTTGATGGGTGTGCTACTAGTTGCCATAGCAAATTTTTTAATTGGAACCTTCATACCTCCGTCAGATGAAAAATTCTCAAAAGGGTTCACAGGCTACAGAAGTAAGGCTGGACTTTGGTCCCAAAGGATTTCTTTTGTTCAACTCTTTACCACACAATCCTGACTTTTAACTACCTTAACCCTTTCCCAAACAATCCCTGGTCTTTACGGGTCTGGAATAGTGGCCTTTTGAAAACATGGTGGGAAAAGGAGAAAATGCTGGTAACCAGCATTTTCTCCTTTTCCCACAATGTTTTCTACACTATCATAGACAGAAATCATCTTTTCAGCAAGAGCTGAATTGTCGTCTGCAGATGCTTTTAATTTGGTCTAGTCCAAAAGTTTGTCGTTTGGGAAAGGGTTAAGAAAGAAAGCTTTAGTAAAGCTGAAGATCAGACTACTCTTAAGCACAGTCTGATCATGTATTGAGACTGACTAATTATAATCTTGAGATATTCTGACAGAAATAGGCTTATAATTATACTTACATGGCCTCTTCTAGTTACTTGCTGAAACTCTTTATACACCTGCAAAACGAATGTTTTCGGGGGTATACTGGAATCAGCCTGTCTATCCATGTGTCTGTCCATGTGTCCATCTGTTTACAAAATACTAGTAATTGCCTGTATTAAACTCATTCAGTGACACTTCTAGTTTCATTTGCTTGGTGATTGATGGGTAATGCTGAGATTCCAAGGTTTCCTTCTGAAGAGAATTGGTGCTTTTTGTGGTATCAATAAACCAAATACCCCATTAAGAAGGATTTTGAATGAACTATCACATATGTCATAGTGAATGACATAACATAATATTGCATCTTGGTGGAAAAGTAACTCTATTGTACCAAGAAATAAAAAAAAAAGGAGGGGATCAATACAGCAAATGGGCTTAACTCTGTTAAATATAGACAAAATAGATATTTCTGAATCCATAATTATAATGTGATTAGTATAAGGCATCAGGCAGATACTTAACCCATTACCACACAGCAAAATTTTAGATCTATCCAAATTGAAAGCATCTGCAGACGACAATTCCAAAGTGGGTCAAATGTTGCAATTTTGCTTTTATAGGTTAAAAAGTATTTTGTGGGAAAAGGAGAAAATGCTGGTTACCAGCATTTTCTCTTTTTCCAACAATGTTTTCTATAGGTTTCTTTCTCAGGTCGTTAAAAGTTGGGATTATGTGGTTTACCACACAATACCTATGTTTAACAACCCTGACAAAGAAAGCCTTTGAAAACATTTTGTGGGAAAGCAGAAAATGCTGGTAACCAGCATTTTCTCCTTTTCCCACAATGTTTTCTACCCATTCCTAATCAGATTTCTATTTTTAATTCACTTTTATTTTGTCATCTGCAAGTGGTTTCAATTTGGACTAGTCAAAAATTTTGCATTTGGTAAAGAGTTTTGCAAGACTACTGCTTAAATTAAGTGACTGAATTAGCATTCCTTGTACAACATAGATACTTTTTTTTCATAAACCCGTGGAATAATTTGTTTACAATAGGTAGGATAAATCCAATGAATAGAATTTTTTCAAGAGATATGCATTTGATTTTACTAATTTTTTTTTTCTACAGGTGATGTATTTGTGGCCAACTTTGGTCCTGGCTTTAGAGGAGATGAGGGATTTTTCTCTGTATTTTCTATCTTCTTCCCTGCTGCCACAGGAATACTGGCCGGGGCCAATATCTCAGGGGATTTAAAGGTGACTTCTATTTATTTCTTGTTTTTAGCTCACCTGAGCACAACGTGCTCAAGGGGAGCTTTTAGGATCACCCGGTGTCCGTCGTCCGTCGTCCGTCGTGCGTCGTCAACAATTCTTTAAACATCAACTCCTCCTAAACCGCTGGGCGGATTTGGTCCAAACTTGGCAGGAATGTTCCTTGGGAGGTCCTCTTTAAAAATTGTTCACAGAATTTGATTCCATCAAAAACTCTGGTTGCCATGGCAACCAAATGGAATTTTTTAGCAAATTCTTTAAAAATCTTCATCTCTGAAACCGCTGGTCGGATTTTTAAATAATTTCACAGATATGTTCCTTGGGTGACCCTTTTCAAAAATTGTTCGTGAAATTTTGATTCGTCAAAAATTGTGGCTCTGGTGAATGGGGGCTTCTTGCACTATACAGAAATGAAGGGATTCTTTAAAAATCTTCTCCTCTGAAACCGCTGGTCGGATTTTGAAATGATTTCACAGATATGTTCCTTGGGTGACCCTTTTCAAAAATTGTTCGTGAAATTTTGATCCGTCAAAAAATGTGGCTCTGGTGAATGGGGGCTTCTTGCACTATACAGAAATGAAGGAATTCTTAAAAAATCTTCTTCTCTGAAACCGCTGGTCAGATTTTGAAATAATTTCACAGAGTTGTTCCATGGGTGACCCTTTTAAAAAATTGTTCGCGAAATTTTGATTGGTCAAGAAACATGGCTCTGGTGAATGGGGGCTTCTTGCAATATACAGAAATGAAGAAATTCTTGAAAATTCTTCTTCTCTGAAATGGCTGGTCAGATTTTGAAATAATTTCACAGAGTTGCTCCTTGGGTGACCCTTTTCTAAAATTGTTCGCGAAATTTTGATTGGCCAAGAAACATAGCTCTAGTGAATGGGGGCTACTTGCACTATATGGAAATGAAGAAATTCTTGAAAATTCTTCTTCTCTGAAACCCGTGGTCAGATTTTAAAATAATCTGACAGAGATGTTCTTTGGGTGACCCTTTCCAAAAGCTGTACATATAATTTTGATCCATCAAGAAACATGGCTCTTGTGAATGGGGGCTACTTGCACTATACGGACATGATGAAATTCTTTAAAATTCTCTCTTCTCTGAAACCCGTGGTCAGATTATGAAATAATTTCAGAGAGATGTTCCTTGGGTGACCCTTTTCAAAACTTGTTTGTAAATTTTGATCCATCAAGAAACATGGCTCTCTTAAAAATTCTTCTTTTTGAAACTGATGGTCAGATTTCGAAATGACTTTTACAGGTGACCTTTTGAAAATTGCTTGGCAAAATTATAAATTTGGTTCCAATGTTTCAGTACCTCAAAAAAAAAAAAGAAGATAGACTATGGTCATCTCAAAAATTCAGGTGAGCGATCCAGGGCCATCTTGGCCCTCTTGTTTACTCAACAGAGTACAAGGTGCTCTAGGTCAGTATTCATCAACTATTCTTAAGAACCTTCTTAGTCTTATTCTTCAGAAGTTTGTCAGTGTGAAAGTAAAAGAACTTCTGATTGGCTTAACCATTTGGTTTAGCCCATTAGAAGTTCTATTACTTTCACAGTTAGAAAATCTTGAAGACTAAGACAAAGAACCCTCTTAACTCATTACCAAACGACAATATTATAGATTTGTCCAAATTGAAAGCATTTGCAGACGACAAAATAAAATCGAATGAAAATTTTAAATGTGTTTTATGAAGGGTAGAAAACATTGAGGGAAAAGGAGAAAATGCTGGTTACCAGCATTTTCTCCTTTTCCCACAATATTTTCTAAAGGCTTGTTTCTCAGGGGCGTCAAAAGTAGGGATTGTGTGGTAATGGGTTAAAAATGGTTGGTGATTATGGACCCAGGATTAAAATATGCCCTTAACTCTTTTCCACACAATCGCAACTTTTAATAACCCTGAGAAAGAAGCCTTTTGAAAACTTGGTGGGAAAAGGAGAAAATGCTGGATACCAGCATTTTCCCTTTTTCCCACGATGTTTTCTATCCTGGAAACAAATTTCAATTTTTTAGTTACGTTTATATTGTCACCTGCAAGTACTTTCAATCTGGACAAGTCTAAAATTTTGTCGTTTGGTAAAGAGTTTAAGGAGGCAACTTAAGAAATCAGCATGGAAAAAGGAGCAATTGTCTGTTAAATGCATTTGTAATAACTCTTGCTCTTTTCTCAATTTCATTTGTTTAGTGTGCAAAATGTGTAGTTGCCCATACATTTAAGAGTTATCCCTTTACCACACAGTCCTGATTTTTAACAACCCTGACGAAGAAGGCTTCTGAAAACATAGTGGGAAAAGAAGAAAATGCTGGTAACCAGCATTTTCTCCTTTTTCCACAATGTTTTCTGACCTATGAAAGACATTTTTTGTTTTGAATAACATTCAAATTTATTGTCTGCAAATCTAGGCTGAACATTTGCTGTATGGTACAGAGTTATCTGACCTTATTGTTGCTTTTTTCCTTCAGAACCCTCAAAAAGACATTCCACTCGGAACACTTCTTGCCATTCTAATATCATCTGCCTCATACATTCTTCTGGTCTGGCTCCTCGGCAGCTGTCTGGTCAGGGATGCAACAGGTGCTCTGGCTGCTGTCGCAGTCAACTCAACTTCAAGCGTTGTGATGAATGCCACCTCAGCAACTTTTATACCGGCGTTAAGTTTTGAAAATGTACAGAATTGTTCACTGTCAAAGACTGGTGCTTGTGAATATGGGTTGATGAATGATTACCAGGTATACTGATTTGATTACATTTAACTCTTTACCAAACGACAAAATTTTGGAAAAGCCCAAATTGAAAGCATATGCAGACGACAAGTCAACTCTGCTGAAAAGATGATTTCTGTATATGATAGGGTAGAAAACATTGTGGGAAAAGGAGAAAATGCTGGTTACCAGCATTTTCTCCTTTTCCCACATTGTTTTCAAAAGGCTACTATTCCAGACCTGTAAAAACCACTGATTGTTTGGGAAAGGGTTAACTCCTTACCAAACGAGAAAATTTTGGACAAGCCCAAACTGAAAACATTTGCAGACGACAAAATAAATGTGAATCAGAACTTGAAATTTGATTTGGAAAGGGTAGAAAACATTGTGGGAAAAGGAGAAAATGCTGGTTACCAGCATTGTCTCCTTTTCCCACAATGTTTTCTAAAGGCTTCTTTCTCAGGGTCGCCAAAAGTAGAGATTGTGTGGTAATGGGTTAGGCCATATCCAGGAAGAATGGGGGTAAATTCTTTACAAAACGACAAAATTCTAGCTTTTGGAAGTACTCGCAGATGACAAAATAAATGTGACTGAAACATTGAAATTTGTTTTGGAAAGGATAGAAAACATTGTGGGAAAAAGGGGAAAATGCTGTTATCCAGAAGGCTTCTTTCTCAGGGTTATTAAATATTTTCTCCTTTTCCCACAATGTTTTTACAAGGCTTTTTCTTAAGGATAGTTAAAACTAGGGATTTTCACCTTCCCAAACTGTACAATATTGGTGAATATTTTTTTCAGATGCATTTATCCCCCTTTTCACAGAACATGGCTCTTTTGTTACCCTTTTCTAAACGGTACAATGTTTATCCATCTGTAGAGAAAAAGCTTTAAAAACAGCATTTTTTTCTCTTCAGTCATGTTTTCTACTTTGTGAAAAAGAAAGCACATTTTTTAGAGCCACAATAAAGTTGTTATCTGATATTGCTTTCAAAATACCAGCCTAAATGGTTCCTCCTTACCAGATGGCAAAATTTTATTGTCTACCGTATTTAAAGCATTTGCAAAATACAGATTCGATTAGGCCCAAATGATAGAATTTGCTTTTGAAAAGGTAGAAAACAATATTGGAAAGGGAGTATTGCAAATTCTGGTCACCAGCATTTACTCCTGTTTTCCATGTTTTTGAAAAGCCCTCTTCCTGAGAGTTGTCAATATGTGGGGTTGTTAAGTTAAAGGTTTATGAAAAAGAATTGTTTCAACCAAACAGACCTGTTATAAAACAATCCCAGCTTTTAACCACGCTGATAAAGAAGCCTTTTGAAAACATGATGGGATAAGGAAAAAATGCTGGTAACCAGCATTTTCTCCTTGTCCCACAATGTTTTCTACCCTTTGCAATAGAAACTTGTGTTTTGTAGTCACATTTATTTTATTTATTTTCTGCAAATGTTTTCAACTTGGATTGATCTAAAATTTTGTCACTTGGTAAAGGATTAACATGTAGTTCAGCCAGCAATAGGTAAATTGGCTGTTTTAATTAGCTCTTTTTCAAACAAAAAAATTTTGGACTCATCCAAATTGAAAGCATTTGCAGATAACAAAATAAATTTGTATCAAAAATTGAAATTTGTTTTGGAAAGGGTAGAAAACATTGTGGGAAATGGAGAAAATGCTGGTTATCATGAAAAATCTACCCTTTACCACACAATGACGCCTTTTAACGACCCTGTAGAAGAGGCCTCCAGAAAACATTGTTGGAAAAGGAGAAAATGCTGGTAACCAGCATTTTCTCCTTTTCACACAAAGTTTTCTACCCTATCAAAGACAAGCTACTATATTTGAGCCACTTTGAACTTGTCATCTGCTAATACTTTCGATTTGGAGGGGTCCTAAATTTTGCCGAGTGGTAAAGGGTTAACTGTATATAGTAAATGTTTCTGTTCTGGCTATATTATGTCTTTATGAACATGACCAACATGTGTTCAACATAATGCTTATTAATCTGTTCTGTTTGATTTCAGGCAATAGAAATGACCTCAGCATTTGGCCCCCTTATAACTGCAGGCATTTTCTCTGCTACTCTGTCCTCTGCTCTTGCCAGTTTGGTGTCAGCTCCAAAAGTTTTCCAGGTATCTTTTCTCAAAGTTAACTTTTGTTATTCTAATATTTTTTGCTCTAGAAGATAGTAATATCACTCATAAAACATTATTGAAAAAGCAACTGTCGCTCATATCTTTTGATATTTGTTACAGGCCATCTTTTGAAATACTTTTGTTCCTTTTGAAGTAAGAGGGAGAGAGCGGGGAGGGGGAAACATAATTACTTTTTGCTCTAGAAGATAGTAATATTACTTTGTAAAGGAGCAATGGAATTCATAGAAAGAGCTTGTAATGATTTGGTAATGTTCATTGGTCAAGAAAGAAGGAACAATTTTGATTCACTCATAAAAAGCAACTGTCACACATATCGTTTGATTTCTTATAGGCCATGTTTTAGAATACTTTTGTTCATTTTGAAGTGAGAGGGAGAAAGAGGGGAGGGGGGGAAACGTATTTACTCTCATCAATTTTGTGTTTTGAAAAACAGTAGCATTGAACGAGTGAAACTGATTGTTATCGATGATATGATTTTTATTCAACAGGCAGTGTGTAAGGACAAGATATTTCCCAAAGTAGAGTTTTTTGCCAAGGGCTATGGAGCAGGCGAAAATCCCAGGAGGGCCTATATTCTTGCATATTTTATAGGTGTTTGTTTTATATTAATAGGTAAGGACAATTATTTCAATTGAGTTTGCCAGAGATCAATGATTACATTAATCCCATTACCTACCTCCTGAAGCAAAGTCAATTTAACCTTTCCCAAACGACAAACTTTTTGGAATAGACCAAATTGAAAGCATTAGCAGATGACAATTCAGTTCTTGCTGAAAAGATTATTTCTGTCTATGATAGGGTAGAAAACATTGTGGAAAAAGGAGAAAATGCTGGTTCCCAGCATTTTCTCCATTTCCCACAATGTTTTCAAAGGGCTACTATTCCAGACCTGTAAAATCCAGGGATTGTTTGGAAAAGAGTTAATTCTTTACCACACAATCACGACTTTTAGGGAGCTTAAAAAAATAGCCTTTTGAAAAAAAAATGTGGGAAAAAGACAAAATGCTGGTGACCAACATTTTCTCTTTTTCCCACAATGTTTTCCGAAGGCTTTTTTTCATAGGGTCCTTAAAAGTCAAGATTGTGTGGTTTAGAGTGAATATCATTTAGATTACATTGTGCTAAAAGGACCATTAGCTTATGATGTAAAGTTTTTTTTTTTTTTACCAAAAAAGTTTTCAGAGCCTACCAGTTGCAGAGATTTATTTACACACTGGTAAAAAATCAACCATGTATTGAATACAAGATATATTATGTGCAGTCTGTGGAGTCTGATCTTTGATTTACAATGTTCATGTATGTGCATTGAGTAAAGCTAAGTAAGCTCAGAGTTAATATATGTTTTATTATCAGGATACTGCATTAACATGATGCTTAACTCTATACTACACGAGAAAACTTTACACCAGTCCAAATTCAAAGCATTTGCAGACAACAAATGAATGTGGCTGAGAAAATTGAAGTGTGGTTTGTGAAGGGTAGAAAACATTGTGGGAAAAGGAGAAAATGCTGGTTTCCAGCATTTTCTCCTTTTCCCACATTGTTTTCAAAAGGCTCTCTCAGGGTCGTTAAAAGTCAGGATTGTGTGGTAAAGAGTTAACCCTTTACCACACAATTCCGACTTGTAATGACCCTGAGAAAGAAAGCTTTAGAAAATGATGTGGGAAAAAGAGAAAATGCTGCTAGCCAGCATTTTCTCCTTTTCCCACAACAATTTCTACCCTTCCCTTTGATCAATCTAAAATTTTGTGGTTTGGTAAAGAGATAAATAATCTTATCTTTTTTACAGGTGATCTCAATGCAATAGCACCCATTATTTCCAACTTCTTCCTGATGGCTTACATGCTCATTAATTATTCCTGTTTTGATAACTCTCTTGCCAAGTCTCCAGGTAAGTGTCACTCTTCTGCTTATTTTGTTTGAACCTTTATCACACAATCCCACGTTTTAATGATTCTAATAAGAAAGGTATTTGAAAATAGGTGGGAAAACGAGAAAGTGCTGGTAACCAACATTTTCCCCCTTTCCCACATTGTTTTATACCTACTTGTGTTGCACATTTGTTGTTTGCAAATGCCATCACTTTGGAATGTTAATGGTGTTATATACAGTTCTTCCCCGCTACCCCCCCATCCCTCCAAATTTCAATTTTTGAGTCACATCTATCTTGTTGTCTGCAAATGTTTTGAATTCTGACTCATCAAAAATTATGGGGTTTGGTAGAGAGTTCAGTAATGGTTTGAAATTCATCAATTACAATTCTACCCGAAATTTAATTTGTGGTTTGTAAGACTAATAACTTCATTGTCTGCTACAGTGTTAATAAGAAAATTCATATTGAGCTTGAGAAATCACTCATTTGTATACAGTATGGTGGGTTTCTGAACCCCTTCTATCAAAATCGGAGGAAGTGTATAGAATCAGTTTGCCCGTCCGTCTTTCAAAACAATTTTTTGTCCCCTTACAATTTTGACAAATGTGGCAGAAATTTCAGTGGCAGCCTTTCCACCATGGGAATTGATGCACCTTGCACAAGTCATTATGATTATTCTACCGAGAGAAAAATTCATCATCTTTTTAATTTTGTACCTGATCCAGGCAAATGGGGCCATATTCACCAATCATTCTTAGTCTTATTCTTCTTTAAGAAAGTAATACAACTTCTGGTTGACTAAACCATCTGGTTTAGCCAATCAGATGTTGTGTAGGTATTTGGAAGCCTCTGACATTTCTAGTTTTAAAATGAGAGTATGACAGAATGGTTGATATGGAAGTTCTGTTTCAGGTTGGAGACCGTCGTTTAAGTATTACAGTATGTGGATGAGTCTAGCAGGTGCCTTACTCTGTGTAGCTGTTATGTTTATTATAAACTGGTGGAATGCCCTGATAACTTTTGCTGTGATTGCTGGGATATTTGTGTATGTTCACTACAGAAAACCTGGTGAGTATATCACTGAATGCACGAAAAATTATTGCTTATATCAGGGTATTCTTTTATCAGTAATTTATTTATTTCTTACCGTATACATGTGGCATCTTATCTTTCCAAAGCTACAAACTTTTCAGGTCAAATATGATTGGTTTAGTGTTTACCAGCAGGAAAAATTTCAGATTTATCTAGTATATTTAGAGCATTATTGACAACTAAGATTTACAATTCAAATACATGTAATAGAAAGGAAAGAAAACATTATGGGGAAAGTCCAAAATTGTTTTGTTTTGGTATAGTATCAAATATAACACAGACTTTCGTCACAAATGAAATCATGGACTTTCTCTTTGTTGTAGATGTTAACTGGGGTTCATCAACACAAGCCCATGTATATAGGGGAGCCCTAACATCAACCTTGAAATTGGTGCAAACAGAGGACCATATAAAGAACTTCAGGTATTTATTTTTAATCCATTACCACATAATCCCTACTTTTGACGACCCTGAGAAAGAAGCCTTTAGAAAACATTGTCGTAGTAACCATCATTTTCTCCTTTACCCAATGTTTTCTGTCCTTCACAAAACAAATTTCAAGTTTTCAGCCACTTTTTTGTTGTTGTCTGCAAATGCTTTCTTTTTTGACAAACCTAAAATTTTGTCGTTTAGTAATGAGTCAAACTACATGATGTTGTCTGTAAACCTCAAAACTGAACAAATTTGTCTCCATACCTTCATTCAGCTCAAAAGCTTTGACTTTAAAAGCACTGAATGATAGGGACCTATGTAATCAGGAATCTCAGAATTGCTCTTTCAAGGTTGTTTCCATAGGAAAATTAAACAGTAGCAGACAAGGTAGATATAAGATAAGATGGCACAGGATATGCAGTCTGATCTTGATGTAAAATGTCCACAATAAAAAAAAAAAAAAAAAAAAAGCTGCAGTCGTTTCAGGGCTTAACCCTTTCCCAAACAATCCCTGGTTTTTATGGGTCTGGATTAGTAGCCTTTTGAAAACATTGTTGGAAAAGGAGAAAATGCTGGTAACCAGCATTTTCTCCTTTTCCAACAATGTTTTCTACCCTATCATAGACAGAAATCAACTTTTCAGCAAGAGTTGAATTGTCGTCTGCAAATGCTTTCAATTTGGTCTAGTCCAAAAGTTTGTCATTTGGGAAAGGGTTAAAGGATAAATGATAATAATGATGATTTACCCAGACATTCCACTAGTTAATACTTTGATTTGCTGATCTTACAGACCACAGGTTCTGGTGTTAACAGGAAGCCCAAGCAGCAGACCAGAGTTGGTCTACTTTGTAAATGGACTGACAAAGAAAATAAGTTTGATGGTTTGTGGTCACATTTTAGAGGTATGTTATTGGATCAGTACTTTCTCTTTGTACCAATTTTATTTTGCGAATTCCTAATTATACTGCCGCAAAACGAATGTTTTTGGGGTATACTGGAATCAGCCTGTCTGTCCGTCTGCGTACAAAATACAAGTAATTGCCTGTTTTTGTCAAATGGCTGGGGGGGTATTAACCTTTTACTCCATAGACACTCATTTCTACGCATTACTTGTAGGAGCCTTTGGAAAACATTGTGGCAAAAGGTGAAATTGCTCATGACTATCAAAAGGTGTCAAATACACATAAGAAACTGCTGTTTTTTGGGGTCAATTAGAGATACCATAAAAATGCCTTATGGGGTGAAAGGTTAAGTCACATTCAGTGACAGCTCTGGCTTTGCTGTTTTTGAAGGAAAAGTGCAGGTATTGTCCTAACCCTGTCATTGTCTTTTGTTTGGTCTTTATGAAGAAACTTTGATGTTTCATAGTATCTGTATCATTATGGAAGTTGTTAAAATTTGGACTAGTTGTAAACTATCAAAAGAGTAACTCTAGTTGTTATAGGTGCAGGTAACCATCAAAATATATGCCCCTTTTTCAAATTTAACTCTTTACTAGACCAAAAGAATTAATCCTTATCCAAATTGAAACCATTTGCAGAGGACAATTTCAGTGTGGCTCAAATGGTGCAATTTTTCCTTTATACAGTAGAAAACGAAGTGGAAAAAGGAGAAAATGCTAGTTACCAGCATTTTCTTCTTTTCCCACAATGTTTTCAAAGGACTTCTGTCCCAGGGTTGTTAAAAGTCGTCATTTTGTAGTAAAGAGTTAAATTTCCTCAGCAAGCAACTGCAGCCAAACATTGGCATCTATAAGTGGTGGTATTGTTTATATATGTGGTTATTGCCATCCTGTTATGTTATGAAATTTACAAGTTTAAACATGGCCATAAATTCTCTGACAGTAAAAAGTAGGGATTGCAAGGTATAAACTTAAGAACCCTTACTAGACACCATTTGTAACTCTTTTCAAATGACATAGTTATAGATTGGTCCAAACTGAAAACTCTTGCAGACAACAAAGTAAAATTTTGACTTAAAAATTGAAATTGGGTTTGGGAAGGGTAGAAAACATCGTGGGAAAAGGAGAAAATGCTGGTTACAAGCATTTTCTCCTTTTCCCACAATTTTTCAAAAGGTTTTTTTTCTCAGGGTTTTTTAAAAGTTGGGATTATGTGGTATAGACTTAAATATGGGAAATATGCCAATTATATGGTACCACCATTCACAAAAATGACCATTTTTGAATATGCCAATGTTTTTCTCTTTGTCAGTTGGAGTTTAACTAGTTCTTTGTCTGTGTCCTAAGTTAATTGGGATTAATTGTAAGGTATTCTTACTTCAGGGAAACCACAATGATACATTAAAAGAGTACAGACGATGTAGGAAGACAGCTGTCAATAAATGGTTCTCTAGAAGAAGAATAAAAGCATTTTACAGTGTGACAACTGCCCCAGATTTTAGACAAGGTGCACAAAGTTTGATGCAGGTATGATTTGTACAATTTTCTAAACAGATTTTACTTTTTTATAGGTGATCATTTTCATTTTTTTGAAGCAATCAAAATGTTTGACCCCTGGGTGCTTTCAGCTATGTAATTCATATCTACAAAAGGAGTAATAAATGATACACTAGATTAGAACTGTAGAACTTTTCTCAATAACATTTGTATTTCTGTTTCAAAGGAAAATTGCCATAGCCCTGTAGTCAGCTGCATTTTCATGATGATGCAAAAAGATTTTATAATTTCTCTATAATTATGGAAGTTAATAAGTTTGAACATTTACAATATGTACACTATTAAAAAGGGAACCCATGCAAAAATGTATTTTTGATGGAGTTATGCCCCTTTGTTGACTGAAAATCTTTACTGGAAGACAAGCAACTGCAACCAAGCATAGGCACCCATATTTGTTTTCCTTGATTTATTTGAAGAGTATTAAATGGTTTAGATGGTTAAAATTGTCAGAAAACATGAATCCAAAATGTTATAGTATCATTTAATTCTTTACCAAACAAGAAAATTTTGGACTTGTTCAAGTTGAAAGCATTTGCAGAAGAAAAGTAAACATGACTCAAAAATTGAAACTTGGCTGTAGAAAAGTAGAAAACCTTGATTATGGTTTTAATTTCAGAATGTTGGTATTGGCAAGTTGAAGCCCAACATATTGATCATGGGGTTTAAATCTACGTGGAAGATGGACAAACCTGAAGGAATGAATGCCTACTTTAATGTGATACAGTAGGTCCTTGTACAGTTTAACTGCATGGAACGACAAACAGACAGATGAGTCCAAAATTCAAAGCATCTGCAGTGCACAAACTGAAAATCTTTCAAATGAAAAATATTTGCACCTGGAAAGGGTAGAAAAAAATGTGGGAAAAGGAGAAAATGCTGGTTACCAGCAATTTCTCCTTTTCCCACAATGTTTTCAAAAGCTTTCTGCTTCAAGGTCGTTAAAACTAAGGATTGTGTTGTATAAGTTTAACTCACCATCTCCCGCAGACAACTGTTTTTGATTACATATTGTCAGTCGACCATATCTGGTGTATTTCAACAGAATATACAACCTGAAGCATTTTTTTTCCTTTCAATGCTTCGGCTAAAGATTGTTTTTCTTTTAAAGAGGGGAAAGGAAATTATGATATTCCTTCTTGAAAAATATCGAAAATAATTTTTGATAAGAATGCTCTAACTCTTTACCAACAATATACTTTACCAATAAAACTCAGTGACTTCCAAATTGAAAGCATTTGCTGATGACAATTTAACTCTTTACCAAACAACAAAATTTTAGACTCGTCCAAATTGAAAGCATAATTATGCAGACTACAAAATAAACCTAAAGGAAAAATTGAAATTTGCTCTTTGAAGAGTAGAAAACATTTACCAGCATTTTCTCCTTTTCCTTCAATGTTTTCAGAAGGCTTTTTCCTCTGGGTCGTGAAAACCAGGGATTATTTGGTAAAGGATTAAATGTTGCTGGAATTATGCTTTTTGGCTGTGAAAGGGTAAAAAACATGAGGGAAAAAGAGAAAACATTGGTATCCAGCATTTTCATCTTTTCCCACAATATTTTCGAAAGCTTTCATTAATCCTTTCCCAAACGACAAATTTTGGACTCTTCTAAACCGAAAGAGTTTGCAGACGACAATTTTAGATTTGGACAAAATGGCAAAAAGTTCTTAAAAAGGGTAGAAAACACTGTTGGAAAAGGAGAAATTGCTTGCTACAAGCAATTTATCCTTTCCCATAGTGTTTTCAGAAGACTTTTACTGCAGACACGTAAAAACCAGGGCTTGTTTGGGAAAGGGTTAAACCTTGAGATTGTGTAGGAAAAGGTGAACTTACATGTTATATTCTATATGTGTGGTGTGTTACAGTGATGCCTTTGATTATGAGTACGGTGTGGGTATCCTGAGACTGCCTGAGAGAATGTTTCATGAGAACGAGGAAATCATTCAACAAATTGTCGAAGAGGACAATCTTTTACACCCAGAGGAAGAAAATAATTATGATGGTAAGGGGATAATTCATGATAGGATAAACAAAAATATAGTTATAGGTTTGGGTCTGTGCTTATAGATATTTTTTGTTCTTACAGAGCTCCAGATAAAAAGGTGTGATGGTATTTTAAATTCATTATTTCTGTTCTAAACCCTATGTTGTGGGTACTCATTAGAATCGTCTCAATGAGACGATTCTAATGAGTACCCATAATATAGGGTTTAGTGAAGAGTTAGTAATATTTTCAACTTTGAAATCTAAATCACTTCCTGTATCTGGAGCTTTTTTTTTATGCCTAAAGAGTAAGTAAGAAACTTCAAAGTAATTCCAGTACTATTCGATATCTGCGAAAATAATTTAGAATTTTCTTTCATTTCTTTAAATTTTGTTTTTTTCAACTGAGTTCAATAACATTTTTATCTCATTAAAGGTAGAACTTTTTATTCATAGTTACGTAAAGTTGAAACACAAATTAAGTTGACTACAAGCAAAAATATTGATAAGCACAGGCCCATTACAATGATTACCCACAATTAAGTCTTGAAATTTTTATCCAATACAATAACCCTTTACTAAACATATATTTATAATAAGTTATCTTCATTGGCTTTTACTATGAAAAAATTTAACTGTGTATCCCATAATCCAGACTTTTAACGACTCTGAGAAAGAGGCGTATAGAAAGCATTGTGGGAAAAGAAGAAAATGCTTCTAACCAGCATTTTTTCCTTTTCCCAAAATGTTTTCTACCCTTCCCAAGCCAGATTTCATTTTTCTAGTCACATTTAATTTGTCTTCTGCAAATGCTTTGAATTTCAACCAGTCTATACTTTTGTCGTTTGGTAAAGAGTTAAATTTTTGTTGTATTTGACAGATGTTTAGTTTGTTAACCCTTTATCACGCAAATCTGAGTTTTAAGAACCCTGTGGAAGAAGATTGTGAGTAAAGGAAAAAGTATTTTCGATTTTGATTAGTCTTAAAATTTTGTCGTTTGGTAAAGTGTTATTTGTGAATGCTGAAATTTAAGATATCCTGAAAGCTGCTGTCAGAGAAAAGTTAAAGGCTGTAGTGTTTTTTTGGCAAATTATTGTATAGGTTATGTTCAAAATCTGTATGCACAGTGTGTAGAATGTGTGCAGTATTGAATTGAACTAGACAGCCGTCAAAAGCAAGAAAAGTTGAGCTCTATCAGTTTTGTTAAAATATGGCCTGCAATACGCTTAAAGGGGCATTCAGACATTTGCTTAACCCTTTCCCAAATGGCAAATTTTGGACCACACCAACCTGAAAGCATTCTGCAGATGAAAACTTAATTGTTGCTAAAAAGAAGATTTTTCTATATGATTGGGTAGAAAAATTTGTGGGAAAACGAGAAAAATGCTGGTTACCAGCATTTTCTCCTTTTCCCAGAATGTTTTCAAAAGGCTTCAATTCCTGACCCGTAAAAACCAGGAATTGTTTGGGAAAGGGTAAAGGTGTTGTTTTGGATCTGCATGCAGAGTCAATGCAGACTTATCCACGACCGCACTGTCCATTCTTAACTTTCTGTTTCGTGCAAATTTACCTCAGTACAAAACCCAATTTAGGCATAAAGTGTGATCTCGGATTAGCCTGCATTGTCTGTGCAGGCTGATCCAAGGTGACATGCAAATGTCCAAATACCCAGTTTTACATATATACAGGCCATATGTAAACTGATCATATATTCAGAAAGAAACACATCATAATAACTTGGTATGTCCATCTTTGTGCCTTTCCTGTTGTTGCACCTTTTATTTTTCAACACATTTTCAGAAGCCCTCATATATATTTTAACTCTTTACCACCCAAGAAAATTTTAGGCTGGACCAAATTGAAAGCATTTGCAGACGACAAAATAAATGCGACTGGAAAATTGAAATTTGTTTTGTGGAAGGGTAGAAAATATTGTGGGAAAAGGAGAAAATGCTGGTTACCAGCATTTTCTCCTTTTCCCGCAATGTTTTCAAGAGGCTTCTCTCTCGGGGTAGTAAAAAGTCTGGATTGTGAGGTAAAGAGTTTAAACATTTTTGTAATCAGATATTTGCTAGATTTGCAAAGCCTGAATATATAATCAGTAGCTTTCATCCTGTCTAAACTGAATGTCAATGAAAATACTGTCACTATCTGAAAAGTAGCCATTTGATGTTGAAGAGTTACATTTCTGATCAACATATTTCTTATTTCATTGGGTTCTGTTTAAATTTACTCATACTAACTGTGTCATCTATGGATTGAACCCTAATTAACTCTTTACCACACAATCCCGACTTTTAACGACCCTGGGAAAAAAGCCTTTTGAAAATATTGTGGGAAAAGGAGAAAATGCTGGTAACCAGCATTTTCTCCTTTTTCCACAATGTTTTCTACCCTTCCCAAAACAAATTTATATTTTTGAGTCACATTAATTTTGTTGTCTGCAAATGCTTTCAATTTGGACAAGCCTAAAATTTTGTCGTTTGGTAAAGAGTTAAAGGGAAATCTTGTCAGCATAGTTAAGGTAGTCAGTAGATGTCTTCATTATTTGGTCCAGTTTCTTGGAGACTTGTTTATTACAATATCTGTAAGTATTGTAGCACTTCTACTGTTTATGCTGGAAGAGTGTTGGAAAGTTGCACATTGATTGTTTTCTTATTATTTTCAAGCTATACACAGCTGTCCTAGGCTGTCCCTTTATTGCTTTTTTTTTTCCATCATAAATTCATGATAGATGTAGGACAATATCTAGAATCAAGAATTTCCAAAAAATTTGATGAAAAATTGAACTTCAATCCTTTCTTCGAATTTGTCTTAACCTTTACCACATAGTTCAGAGTTTGAAGAAATAGGCACAGATGGCCAATGAAAACATTGTGCAAAAGGAGAAAATGCTGATAACTTTTCCCACATTATGTATTCCTAACCAAAAAATAAAAAATCATCATTTGAGCTCATTTTTTTGTCCATTGTAAATGCTGTCAGTTTCAAATTTTAGTTTTTCGTTATAGAGTTAACCCATTACCATACAATCCCACTTTTGACAACCCTGAGAAAGAGGCCTTTAGAAAACATTGTTGGAAAAAGAGAAAATGCTGTTAACCAGCATTTTCTCCTTTTCCCACTATGTTTTCTACTCTTTTCAAAACAAATTTAAAAAAAATTTCAGTCACTTTTATTTTGTTGTCTGCAAATGCTTTTGATTTGGACAAGCCATAAACATTGTCATTTGGCAATGAGTTAAGGAATGGAGCTCTCTACTAAGTCTAAGAAATGTTCTAGATGACTGTTTTACATCCCTGTTGACCCAGTTTTGATTCATTCCATAATGCATTGAGAGTAATGTAATGCTTCAAACTAGGGTTCTGCGGATGTTCAAACTCTAACAAAAGAGAATTTGTATACTGCTGACAGTACATACGAAAATTTTACCCAAGTTTGGCTCTTTGCATGATAGATTTTAACAGTTCAGTTATTTCTAAGTCAGAGCGTCATGGGACAATGATTTTGTTTCCATTGTTTGTCGTCATTAATTTTCTAGTTGAAGCTTTCAAATGTTTTGATACAGTAAAATTTCTGTTGATTGCAAAAAGCTTTTCATGATGGTTATTTAAAGCATTTAGTTTTTGACAGTTCATTGCTACTGTTTATGTTCTACATCATTTACTTCTTTACAAAACAGTAGTTGTGACCCTTAAGGAAGAAGAGTTCGAAAACTTAGTTGGAAAAGGAAAAACTCCTTACCCATTTTTATACCTCTGCAAAACGAGTCCTTTTGGGGGAATACTGGAATCAGCTTGTCTCTGTGTGTGTGTGTCCCTCCATGTGTCCGTCTGTGGACATAATAGTAGCAATTGCCTGTTTTCTGTGAAAGCCCTGGTGGGGGTATTAAGTCACATTCGGTGACCAATCTAGTTTTTTCTTTTTCATATCGTCGGTTTACTTTCAAAACCTCATAACTACAGCTTACTACAAGCTTTATTTTACAAGGTTTTGGAAGTAAACGGATGATGTAATGTTTTCTACCACATTTCATTTGTAATCTGTAAATGTTATCTGGGAAAGGGTTAAAAGAAAAGAAGACAGTAATAGTTCTTCCTAGTGTAATTTTTACATGTTTTTTTCATATCTAAAATAAGCCTATTCAGAAATGTGTCAACCATACTTTCATACTTTTTCCCCCCATTCATCCGCTTCTATGTTTTGTATACATATTCATTTGTCATTTTTACTAATATACCCACAGTCTTCTTACGGACTCCCTCAAGGGAGCAAGGTAAGGTCATCTGACTCATTTTCTGTTGTCATATATGTTCTGTTCTAATATTGTGTCAGTAACGACTTCTTGACTCAGCTTCTTGATGAATTCATGCCTTGTCATATTCTACAATGTAAAGCTGTCAGTAAGTTTTTACAAGACAACAACATCTTAGACCTGAACAAGCCAAAAATGATTTGTAAAGGAAAAAGCAGTGGAATTCAAAAGCATTAAAAGCATTGTGAGACAAAAAAAAGGTGTTTACCAGAATGTTCTTCTACTTTAACACTGTTTTCAAAAGGCTTCTCTTAGTATGATAATAGTGTTATAAGAGCAATTTTGGAACAACGTGGTCTACAAATGGGCTGATGTAAGAGACAGAAAATTGTGTGTATGAGGTAAGCTGTAAATAATGACATGGATAAACATGTAGCTATGCATGTACATTAACACATAATACAAATTACTCTTTCATTCTTTAATGAACAACAAAATATTAGACTTGTCGAAATTGAAATCTTTTGCAGACAACGAATTGTATGTTGCTCAAACTCCGGAGTTTGTCTCTAAGATGGTGGAAATCATTGTGGGCACAATGTTTTTCTCACAATGTTTTCAAATTTTTTTTCTGCAAAGTCTTTAAAACTGGGGATTGTGTTGTAAAGGGTGAAAAAGCCTCTTTAAATCTTTACCACCCAGTCCCGACTTTTAACACCCCAGGGAAAGAAGCCTTTTGAAAACATTGTTTTCTACCCTTCTCAAAACAAATTTCAATTTTTGAGCCACATTTATTTTGTTGTCTACAAATGTTTTGAATTTGGACCAGTCTAAAATCTTGTCGTTTGGTAAAGAGTTAAACAAAAGTGGCCTTCTTAGTCATATAGATCGAGATCAGTTTGCTCAAAAATTGAAGTCTGATCTTTGATCTTTAGTTTTTGCTTCAATATTCATGACATGAGCAACCTTAAAATTGCTTTTTTTTTTACTTTGGTCTTAATTCTAGACTGAAAATGTCAGCTGGGTTCATACCGTACTGTAAGGGTTAACCCTATTTATAAGTTATATCTCAGTGTTCTGCTATTTCTTTTTTTCTTATTTTCTTTCTTTCAACTTCAGTACTTTCTTTCATTTGTTTAGAGTATTAAGGCTATGGTTTTTGTTTGAAGACATGTTATTAATACATGTACATGTAATATATGTCAGCAAATGAAGAAAAAATCTTTACATAAATTGTAAGAAAGATGAATATGTTAACTTAATTTTGTTCACTTAAAATACTTCGGTGAGCAATATTGGGCTATTCCGGCTCTCTTACATTACAAATATGTTTTCATTTTTCACTAATCCACTCACAGTCTTCATAAGGACTCCCTCTCGGGAGCAAGGTAAGATCACATGGCTCATTTTCTGTTGTCACATATGTTCTTTTCTAGCATAGAGATCTAGATAAGTTGGGGTGTTACATGTACCTTAATCGTTGTACAAGGCAAAAAAAAAAGACTTATAGAACAAATCACAAAATGCCCTTCCTTATCAGTAGCTCTATCAGTATCTTACAAACAAGGACTGCCTTTCACTCAGTATACCTTCATTTGTACCTCTCCATTCTCTTTGCATTTTGCTGAAGCTTACTCTGATTTTGTGAAGCATTTCCATACAAAAATACAGAATGCTATTCTATCTGCAAAAAGCTATGGTTATCTTTCATGTAAAGTAGCTTAACTTACCAACACAAATTTTTTTTCTTTCATATTTAAAATATTTTCAGAAAATAATTTAATTGTTTCTAAAATGATGAGGTTTGGATTTTAAGGTGTGGGGAAAGTGGGAAAAGGAAAACTTGTCTGTTACTGACATTTTCTTCCCTCACACACATTGTTCCCAAAAAACCTTCCTCAGGACTGGTGACTAGAAGGATTGATATGGGTTTAGGTAACATTACAGACTTTGAATATCTGCATGTCTTCATTCAGAAGAAAGGATGGAAAATAATTTAAAATCTATAACTCTGTTGATGAGTAAGATGAAATCACCTCATGTCTGAGGTGTGTAAGGTACAATGACCTCACTCCTTGAAGAGTGATACAAAATTTCTTATAAAGTTCTTGTTGGTTTAACTCATTACCAGACAACAAAATTTTAGACTTGTCTAAATATGAAGTATTTGCAGATTACAAAATGAACGTGACTGAAAATTTGAAATTTATTTGGAAAGGGTGGAAAACATTGTGGGAAAGGGAGAAAATGCTGGTTACCAGCATTTTCTCCTTTTCCCACAATGTTTTCAAAGGCTTTCTTTCTCAGGGTTGTTAAAAGTAGGGCTTGTGTGGTAATGGATTAAGATAATATACATAACCCTTGTGTTAAGTAAGATAAAACCACTGAGCCCCTTTTGGAATTTTGGAGGAAAGTAAAACCTCTCAAACTCCCCTCCCCACCCCCACCCCATTTCAAGTGAGATGTATGTAAATGTGTAAATATTTCTATGCCTGTGTGGCATGACATGAAATTAGTCTACCCTATTACTCTACAAGATTACTCAACCCCAGGGTGGAGTATGATAAAATTACTCTACTCTCATGTAGTGTACAATGAACATGCTCTTCCCTAATATGGAGTAAGACAGCCAATAAAGATCAGTTTGCATAAGTAATTTTGCTCTAGGATCTACACTACTTTATAAAGGTGTAAGTTTTAGGTTTACAGTACCTTGTTACTTGTAGTTTTTGTTAAATTGAGACAAAATACTAGAGCAGCTTTGTAATCTCCACATTTTTTAACTTTTTATTAAACATTCATTGTTTATGTATCATTCAAAGAGGTTTGCAGCCTTGGTTGCTTGGTTTCACACAACACTGGTATTAATCTTGATGTTTTCTAGTTCAAGCTTTTTTTCTTAATCACCTTCCCGTTTTTACTTTTGTGCCAATCACTTTTGTTCAAAGTTATTTTTAAATCATATATCATTCAAACTCTCAGCTCTGTACCAAACAACAAAATTTTATACTGAACCAAATTGAGAGCACTTGCAGACAACAAATTAAATGTTGCTTTAATGAGGATTTCAGTCTTTGATAAAGTAGATAACACTGCATGAAAAGAAGATAATGCTGGTTACCAGCTTTCCTGCTATTCTGACAATGTTTTCAAAAGTCTTCCTTCTAAATGTTGTTGGAAGTTGAGACTGTGTGGTGAAGCTAAACCTTTGCTAAATATGTTTTCAGGACTCCAAAGAAGGTTTTTGAAAACATTCTGAGAAAAGTACAAACTGCTGATAACTAGTAGTTGCTCATTTTTCCATCATGTTTTCTACCCTTTAACTCTTTAACACACAATTTTAATGACCCTGAGAAAGAAACCTTTAGAAAACATTGTGGAAAAAGGAGAAAATGCTGGTAACCAGCATTTTCTCCTTTTCCTATAAGGTTTTCTACCCTTCCCAAACCAAATTGCTATTTTTCAGTCACATTTATTTTGTCTACAAATCCTTTCAATTTGGACCAGTCTAAAATTTTGTCATTTGGTAAAGAGTTAAAAGATTATCTTTTGAGCCACATGTGATAAGCCACTTCAAAATGCTTTCAGTTTAGATATTTCTGAGATTTTGTAATTGGTGAAGAATTATTAGCTTCATATGTCTTATTTCAGAGGCTTGTCATATCTTTCATATTTTGTTGCTTTTTTTAAATGAAATATTAGTTATCCCCAATGTCAGAGCCTCAAATAAGAGGGAGTGGTGGTATTCTGAAGGCATTATTTCTCTTGAAAACCCTATGTTGTTAGTACTCATTAGAAACATCTTGATGAGACAATTCTAATGAGTGCCCTTAAGGTTTAGTGGAGAATAATCAATATTTTCAATTTTGAAATCTCACTCCCTCTATTTGGAGCTCTGAATTTATATATTTTAACTCTTTACCACTCGAGAAAATATTAGACGGGTCCAAATTGAAAGCATTTGCAGACGACAAAATAAAAGTTATCGAAAAATTGAAATTTGATTGGAAAAGGTAGAAAACACTGTGGGAATGGAGAAAATGATGGTTACCAGCATTTTCTCTTTTTCTCACATTATTTTCAAAAGGCCTCTTTCTCAGGGTCGTTAAAAGTTGGGATTATGTGGTAAAGATTTAGAATACATTTATAACCCACTGATGATGATCGTTTTGATCTGCAGCTTACTGTACTGAATCATCCTGCCATAGGAAAGTTGTCTTTTTGTCTTCTTTTTTTCTCTCAATATCACATGATTCTTCTGAATTTTACAGTTCTTCATTTGCTTCGTAAAATTTCTCAAAAATATTTCCAAAAATGTCTGCTGTAAATTTCTTCGAAAGAGGGGGTGGGAAATGATGAAGGTTGTTGTTTAAATCTTTACCAAAGGACAAAATTTTAGACTGGTCCAACTTGAAAACAATCGCAGACGACACTGTAAACGTAATACAAAAGTTGAAATTTGTTTCCAGTTAGGTAGAAAACATGGTGAGAAAAGGAGAAAATAGAGGCTACCAGCATTTTCTTCTTTTCCCACAATGTTTTCAAAAGGCTTCTATCTCAGGGTTGTAAAAAGCAGGGATTGTTTTGTAAAGGGTTAAATGCAGTTTGACATAATAGAAAGTGGGAATACACTTATTGTTGTTCAGCATAAGCAGTGGCACAAGATTTTTATTCACTTTCACTCTTTTTTAAATTAATTCGAAAACAACAAACAGCAACAGCTAAGAAACATATAGACTGCATTGAAATATGATAAATGTATATGATAGATTTTGGTAAAGTTGACATCATTTGGAATATTTCTGATAGTATCTGATGGAATCATATTACACTGTGAACCAGAAATCAAGGGGCGTGTTTTATGTAAGTATATTGCCTGTCTATCACTCTAAATCAGCTGCATGAACAAAGTGATTTAACTCTTTACCATTTCCTGAGGAAGACAACATTTGAAAATATTGTGGGAAAAGGAGAAAATGCTGGTGGCCAGCATTTTCTTCGTTTCCCACAGTTTTTTCTTTTCCTTTACAGAGAAATTTTTATAGTCTGAGCCATATAAGTCTTTGACTGCAAATGCTTCATGTTGGACACTTGTAGAACTCTGTTGATTGGTAAAAAGTTACTTTTAGAGTGATCACTGGAAAGAATGTTGTACATGTCTGTGTAATGTATTTAACCCTTTCCGAAACGACAAACTTTTGAACTAGACCAAATTGAAAGCATTTGCAGAGGACAATTCAACTCTTGCTGAAAAGATTATTTCTGTCTATGATAGGATAGAAAACATTGTGGGAAAAGGAGAAAATGCTGGTTACCAGCATTTTCTCCTTTTCCCACAATGTTTTCAAAAGGCTACTATTCCAGACCCATCTGTAAAAACCAGGGATTGTTTGCGAAAGGGTTAATGGTGAAGATGAAATTCAGGTTATCTTCAGGTACTGTCTGGAATAATTTTTCTGCTAACAACTTTTTACAAACTAATTGTAGGATGATAAGTTTGAGAGAGTTCTCAAATACATACATGTACATGAGAAAACACTGTTATAAAAACTGCTTTTTAACCTTTTACTAAACAATCCTGAATTTTAGCAACTAAAAACTTTTAAAAACAAAAAAATTCATTAGTTTGAAAGAATTGTGGTAATACCAGAATTTTTTTTTTGTGAGGGGAAGAAGTTTTTCTTTCTTATGGTGTATCTCCTCATCTATTTTTGCATTGAACTGTGGTCAATTTTGACTATGGATATTTGACAATGAGTTAGTTGTCTGCCATGAATTTATTTTGGGAGGTACAGAGTTAAATTGAAATACTGAGGGGAACAGAATTGTCACTGGGCAGAAACCAAACAGCAGTTTTGATACTTTTTCTGTTTTTGCAAGCTTAAAATATGAGAATGTGAGTGGAAGTGGACAAGGTCGGTGAATTGATAGAAAACATGTGCTTGGCATGAGTGTCTAGTTTTTCAGTGCCTCTTATGGATCTCTCTTTTTCAGCGTATTTTGCCCCATGGAGTTGTAATGACTCTTTAAAAGAAGCTGATGGAAACATTGTAGGAAAAGGTGAAAGTGCTAGTTCAGGGATAGCTAAGGAATGATAAATAAGTACAAATCTTATTAAGTAGACTTATTTCAGCAGAAATGGAATGAAAGACCGTGTTGAATGATAAGGAAAAATTTGGTTGAAATGAAATAGTTTGGAATAACATTATGTTTCTCATTTTCCCTCATAGTCTAAGGCCTGGCAAGCTGGATTCAATTTTTTTTCAATCCGTCTGGTAGAAAAAATTCATTGGTACCAGGTGATAGTACAGCTATAAAGAAGTCAAATTAGGGTGGATGCCAGAAACAAAAGTGGTGCAGATTGTTTTCAGACGACATTTTGTTACCCCACCCACTGAAAATGTGTTGAATAGAGCTTATGTGTATAAACAACAAAATTTCAATATCTTCCGGAGTATATTGATTGCAAATAGGTCTAATTGATAGTTAAGCACATAAGCAATGGTAAAATTCAGTTACAGGAGAAGATAAAATACATTGGGTGTCCTGGTGTTACCCCACCCACCAAATTTGCATACATTTTTTGAAAATCATGAGCAACTCAATATCATTTAAGACTTTTGTGTTTCAACTTCTTGTGAAAGGGTTTGATGAGAACTAAATGCTTACTATTGTACTAAATTGCTGCATTGTATATTTGTTACGGTCTTGCTTATCTTTAACCCCACCCACTAATGTATATTTACGGCCATCTATGAGCTATTATATAATTATGGCAGATTTTAGGAGACACGATTTTTGAAAATTAAGTTGGATTTTTTTGGTTGATAAGGTTCCTTACATCCACACCGGAATATTGTCTGCTGTGATGCAATGCTAGTCATAACACATCGACATGTCCTTCATGTAACAAAATTGTAAAGTAAAAGACATCCCATTCTAATTAAGAAAAATAAATATTTTCTGGTTCAGATTATAATATTTCACTTAGAATCATCTGTATAACACATATCTGTTTTATATTAATTGAGTATTTTGAAACAAAATTTTGGCACGTTATATGTCAGAGAAGATCAGTGTTTTGCAACTATTTTAATTTCTTGAAAAAGTTATATAGATCTAGTAAATGATTCCTAGCTGTTTGTACTAAAATGTAACTGTATTTTCCGTTTTGTTCCCAGAAATTGTTTTTATTAAATTAAACGTCGCAGCTTCTTTTCATGAGCTTTTTTAAATCATTGTTATGTAAACGACTCATGTTTTACAGCAATGACACAAAATGTTACAGCGCAGACACATATAAGTATCAAAAAAAGATTTGTACTTAGTGCCTTTATTTGAGAAAAATCAAATGAAACAATACTTGAATAGTTACACATGAAATGAAGAAAAGTCATTTGCTCGGAAAATACTGTTTGTTGACAAGTTAAGACTTTAAATGTTATTACAATTACATTTAAGTTATTTCAGTTACCCTTCAGTACCCACTGTTAACTATATTCATTCTATATGCATTAAAAATATGATTGTTATGTAGGAAATAAATCTGTTACATCATTGCATTTCAACAAGAGGGACAGTTGCCATGGAGTGCTCACCTGAGACTATAGCTTTATTTCCCTCATGTTTCTTTGATGAACTTTAATCTAACCTGTGACCCCAGGGGCAGGGCCAGTTTTGACCCCATGGGCATGATGTGGACAAACTTGGGAGAGGTCCAGAAGGAATTGCTACATGCCAAATATCAAAGCTCTATGCCTTCTAGGTTTAGAGAAGAAGAATTTTATAATTTTCTGTCTTTGTTCATATGTTTGAACTTGTGACCCCCAGGGCAGGGCCAGTTTTGTCCCCAGGTGCATCATATGAGCAAACTTGGTAGAGGTCTACTAGAAGATGCTACATACCAAATATCAAAGCTCTATGCCATCAAGTTTCAGAGAAGAATTTTTTTAAAACTTTTCCTTCTTTGTTCCTGTGTTCGAATTTATGACCCCCGAGGCAGGGCCACTTTCGAACCCAAGGGCATCATATGAACAAACTTGGTAGAGGTCCACTAGGAGATGTAACATTCCAAATATCAAAGCTCTATTCCTTTTACTTTGCGAGAAGAAGAATATTAAAATTTTAATTCTTTGTTCCTATGTTTGAACTTGTAACCCCCTGGTTGGGGCCAGTTTTGACCCCAGGGGCATCATGTGAGCAAACTTGGTAGAGGTCCACTAGGAGATGCTACATACTAAATATCAAAGCTCTATGTCTTCAATTTTCAGAGGAGAAGATTTTTAAAGTTTTCCTTCTTTGTTCCTATGCTCAAACTTGTGACCCCCGGGGTCGGGCCAGTTTTGACCCCAGTTGCATTAGTTGAACAAACTTGGTAGAGGTCCACTAGGAGATGGCCACATACCAAATATCAAAGCTCTATGCCTTCTACTTTCAAAGAAGAAGATTTTCAAGGATTTTGTATTTTTTTCCTTTTTGCCTCCATGGCAACCAGAATTATGAGTGGAATTCTATTCTTTGAACAGTTTTAGTAGAGCTTCACCCAAGGAACATCCCTGCCAAGTTTCATCAAGATTTGCTCAGTGATTTAGGAGGAGATGTTTAAAGAAACTGTTGATGGACAACAGACACTGGACGCCGGACATAGGACGATCACAATAGCTCCCCTTTAGCACTTTGTGCTAAGGTGAGCTAAAAAAAAGAACCCAGAAAAACACCCACATCAACATCCACACCCACATCCACAACATATACACATACACACACACAGAGCAGCTGTACTGTCAATGCAGCAAACAAAGAAACTGATGATTGATCACACGTCACAATTACGCTGAATGAACAGCGCATTTGTTAATTTCAAGTCAGCAAGAGGATTTTAGCTCCACTGGTCGAAGGCTTATTTCATGGCCCACTGTCCGTCGTGTGTCTGTCCGTATGTGCATTAACTTATATTTCAAACATCTCCTCTGACACTACCCGTCCAAACTTGATGAAACTTCACAGAAATGATCCTTGAATTTCTTGAATGAATCTGATTCCTTCAAAAACTCTGTTTGCCATGGCAACAAAACTGAAAAATATTGAAATCTTTGAAAATCTTCTTATCTGAAAGCATAAGGCCTAGGGCTACCAAACATGGCATGTAGCTTTATGTTGTGAACCTCTACCAAGTTCCTTCAAGTAATAGCCCTGGAGTCGAAATTGGCTCCTCCTAGAGGGTCACAAGTTTTATACGGGATTATATAAGGAAAACTTAAAAATCCTTCTTTAGGGCCTTGGGCTATCAAATTTGGCATGTATCTTTATCAACTTGGCGTCTACCAAGAGTGCCCAACTTATAGTCCTGGGTTCAAATTTGGCCCGGCCCCGGGGTCACAAGTTTTACATGGTCTTATATTGGGAAAGCCTTTAAAATTCTACAAGTACATAGCCGCAAGGCCTAGGACTACCAAATTTTATCTAGTGGGTCTCTACCAGAAGGGCCCAAATTATAGCCTTTGGGTTAAGTTTGTCCCCACACCAGGGGTCACAAGTTTTACCTTGGCTTTTGTGTTGAAAACTTTATAAATGATCTTTTTACTAACCATAATAAAGCCTAGGGCTACCAAATTTAGCCATGTTTCATGGATCTCATGTTATACATGGCCTTTTTTCTTTTAGGAAACTTTGAAAATCTTGTTTATAACACAACATTCTATACCTGTATTATTTGGTACGGGGGTTTATCTTGTGGACGACATTTTGTTACCCCACCCACTGAAAATGTGTTGAATAGAGCTTATGTGAATCCACCAGGATTCAAGTAATTATAGCTTTGTGGTCAATGTGGTCAAGGGTCAAGGGGCCATAACTTTCTCGTAGGATTTTATAGAAAAAAAAATTGTATGTCTTCAAGTTTAAAACTAATTGCCCACAGTAGTAATATTTGGCTTGTAGTGTTTTCACGTATTAGCCAGTGGCACGATACAGGGCCACCATGGCCCTCTTGTGTTAAGTCATATCCCCTATTGCATCAGTGAACTAGAGAAACAGATGGATGAAAAAAAGAAATAGGGCCCTTTTTTTGGCCTGGGCCTTAGCCTATTGTATGTCTTCAAGTTTGAAACCATTTTGCCGGAGTGGTAATGTTTGGCTTGTAGTGTTTTCACTTATTAGCCAGTGGAGCAATACAGGGCCATCATGACCCTCTTGTTTCAAGTCATATCCCCTGTTGCATCAGTGAAATAGATTAACAGAGTAGGAGAGTAAGAATAAAAAAAGGAAATAAAGCAGATGATGTAATGAAAATAGCCAAATCTTTGTGTTGGCATACTTATGGTTACAGTTGTGAATATATAATGAAATAATGATATCAAAGGGTAGTGCGCAACAACAAATTATACTGTTGCACTCATAGATAGATTATTTTCGAGGTGCTAAATGCTAAAACTCCATAACTATTCTTAATTCTGGTCCTCTATGTCTGTCCTAGTAGCTCTAGCCAAAACTGTGAAAAAATCTAGCCAGAAATAAAAACACATTCAATGTGAAGACTGAAAATCAGAGATTGTTTTCAATTCATTCTGCAAGGAACATTTATTAGGAGTTTTACGGTATGTGAAATTGGTCAGACTTGATTTAATATAAGTCTTACATACATGTAAATGTGGATTTTTATGAGCATCTTAAATTCAAAAGATTTGTCAAAAAGATTGCATTGTTTCATTGTTTTTTTCATTATTGTGAACAAAGGAAAAGTTTAATTTTTGTAATAGGCAAATTTGGGGTAGGCGCGTTTATTAGCATATAAAAAAAATCTGCACCACTTTCAGATCTGGCATCCATGCTTAAAGTGACCCTAATAGGCTATCCTAACTCACTGTACCATTTGAATTTTTCTACCAGATGGATTGAAAAAAAATTAAAAATAGAGCCCTTTTTCGATCTGGGCCTTAGCCTATCAGGACTATCAAGACCTGTATAATTTTACTGCAAGACTGAAAATCTAATGTTCTTAGCTGGGCTGAACATAGTCTTCCTTTATATCACTAGTTAATTTGTATATTTACATCAGACATTTTGTAAGAACGATTAGAAACGGAAAGAAATTATGTAATTTTGTACAGTAAGATTTCAAATTATCTCCCTTCACAGATGACTCTTCAATACGGAGGAAATTAGTGTCTTTGAGCTATAGGAGTATGTCGAAAATCTATCATATCTATTACAAAATTGCTAAAGGTATTTCTCTTTTTAGAATTGCACTTTTCAATTTATTATGCCACACCTTTTTTGTGTAAGGACAGCAAAACAACACGGTAGATTTGTGTCTATTTTTTTCCTCTGGGCATTAGACAATTTTGCTAAAATGTCTTCATTTCAATCATCTGTATGTGCTGCAATCTTTCTTACTACCACTTGGCTATAATATCTCAGTTAGAATTGTGTTTTGTGCTTTCTAATTAATTTCAGTGATTTTAAGTGTTATTGAGAAATTTTGAGTACATTGTATTGCCCTATATTGTGTCTTGTGTCAGGGAACTGTCTTGTAGGGGAACTTTCTTATTACTTTGATTTATGAAAGGTGTTTGGAGGATTTACATTAATGAAATTAGACTCTTCTTGTTTTTGTGTTTGCTGAAATTTGTCAAGCAAAGAAGATTACGGAAATGGTTTTAAGCATTTTCTTGTATTTGTCTGAATATTTGCATAATTATACTCCTGCAAATTGAATGTTTTCGGGGGTATAATGGAATCAGCCTGTCTATCTGTGTGTCCGTTCATCCGTGTGTTCGACCATCTGTGTGTTTGTCTTTTTGTGTACAAAATACTGTCAAAGCACTGGAGGGGGTATAAAGTCACATTCAGTGACAGCTCTAGTTTCAATAGTTGAATTTAATTGGTACATGTTTGTGAGTGGAACAGCTTTATGTAGAGATAAAGGAAGAACTATATCATTTTACTATATGTTGATCTGTTACTTACTTACCAACACATGATTTTTTTTGTATGCTCCTAACATTGTTGGGAATTGCTTCTTGTTCCTTATTTCATGCTCTTTTTCATTTTTGTAGAGCAGCAAAACAGTTTTAGTAATGCTAACTTGCTCAATGGCATGGTTTAGTTTTAATCAGCTGGCTGTTTTTTAAGAAAACAACATAGTCTTGTCATACCCTGTTGTTATCCACATTATTGATATTTTCCAATATCTCTGTTATTGCTGAAAGAATTTGCTTTGGACTGTTTGTTCACTATCTCAAGGGGGACACATGCCAAAAGAGCAGGTAACCTTCAAAATATTATTTGGGACTGCCAGTTTTCTTTGGAAAAACAACAGTTAACTGCCAATGAGCATTTGTGCCCCAATGAGGCACTCTTGTTTTAGATATTATGACCAAATCACTTTTGAAATTGCTGTAAATTTAATCTCTGATAGTGCAATATATCTATACAAGTGATATTTAGTGTCCATTTCACATTGATAACTGCCCAGTGCTTCTGATCATTGTTTTTTTTTACCTTGCAATTTTTATGCATGCCCATGAAAACTGGAAAAGATTCTTCGATGCATGCCTAGGAAAACTAAGAAATTTGCTTTGTTTTTGCTTTACTTGTCATAACTTTATCTGAGATTTTATGAATTGCTTTAGAAATTTTGAAGCAGCAGCTTTGAAATTCTGTTTGCCAGATAGAGAAATTACATGTACTTAAAAAAATTGAGTTCCTCATTAAAATTTAGTCAGACCTAAAGGTAATTACTTTATATTGGGTTTATTTAGAAGGTTTCAACAGGAATGTCTAATGAAGTATCAGACAGTTAATTTTGTGTGAATTTTGATTGTGACTTAAATCTGCAGAATCAGTTTCTGTTACGTGCAATCAAAGGCATGAAGGTTAACTCTTTACCACACAATTCCGACTTTTAACGACCCTGAGAAAGAAAGCCTTTGAAAACATTGTTGGAAAAGGAGAAAATGCTGGTAACCAGCATTTTCTCCTTTTCCCACAATGTTTTCTACCCTTTCTAAATCAAGTTTCATTTTTTGATTCACATTAATTTTATTTTGTCGTCTCCAAGTGCTTTTAATTTGGACTAGTCTAAAATCTTGTTGTTTGGTAAAAAGTTAAGCTATTTTGCTGTTAAGCTGGATTACATCCATCAGGTACATATTAAGAAAGAGTAAAATCTGCTACTTTTAGTTCAGTAACTCTTTATCTAATAATCTTGCTTTTAAGCAACTATGAGGAAGAAGGTGAATGGAAAGAAAACTAACAATTAATTCTATGGCAAGCCTCTACCTTGATATTTCAAACAAAATTACTGAATGCTTATTATGTAAATGTTTTATTTTATTTGTTTTAACACAAATTTATATGGATTAGCCACTTTCCAAACAAGATGCACCTGTTCCCAAAGTGTTTTCAAAAGCCATTCTCTTCAAAGTCTTAACCCTTTATTCCATAGATACTCATTTCTACACATCGCTTGTAGGAGCCTTTGGAAAACATTGTGGCAAAAGGTGAAATTGCTTGTCACGAGCAATTTCACCTTTTGTCACAATGTTTTCTATGCTACCAAAACATGTCATATATACATTAGAAATGGCTTCATTCTTGCTGTTATTTAGGGTCAATTAGAGTATCATAGAAATGCCTTATGGGGTAAAGGGTTAAACCCTTTGCTATATGCATTTATTTTGAAGTTTAACTCTTTACCACACGATGAAAATGAAAACTTGTCCAAATTGAAAGCATTTGCAGATGACAAAATTTTAATGTCTCCGGTAACGGTACTTGTCTTTGATAGGTAAGAAAACATTGAGGGAAAAGGAGAAAATGCTGGTTACCAGCATTTGCCCTTAATGTTTTCAAAAGGCCTCTTCAGCAGGGGTCGTTAAAAATCGGGATTGTGTGGTAAAGAGTTAAGAAACCCTGAGGAAGGAGGCTTTTGAAAACATAGTAGGAATAGTAAAAATGTTGGTAACCGGCATTTTCTCCCATTTTTCACAATGTTGTCTTCCCTATCTCGGACAACTGTTCTTTTTTTGAGCTACATTTAATTTGTCACAAGCAAACAAATATTTTATAAAAACAGCATTGTTTGATAAAGGCTTCAGGTAGATTGTGAAGGTGTTGAGATAAGATTTTCTACTGCCAACCTTAGGGTCATGAAATGGATTGCATAATATTGTACCATTATGATTTGTTTATTATTTATCATCATACATTTTTTTTTGTTACTACAGCTATGGAAGATGACTCCCCACCTGGCACCCCTGGTCGCCGTGACAGCAGCCCAGAAATAGAAACCCCACCCAAAGACTTGGAGATGCAGAGCCCAGCAGACTCAGATAAAGTAATAGAGAGAAGCATTTCAAAGATAGATACCAATGTACATTTTGCCAAGAAACAGAAAGGGACCATTGATGTTTGGTGGTTGTTTGATGATGGAGGTAAGTAAACTTCACAGTCCCGACTTTTAATGATCTTGGCGTAGAAAGCATTTGAGAACATTGTGGGAAAAGGAGAAAATGCAGGTAACCAGCATTTTCTCCTTTTCCCACAATGTTTTCTAACCTTTCACAGACAAATTTCATCATTTGAGTCACATTTGTTTTGTTGTATGCAAAAGCTTTCAATTTGAAGAAGTATAACATTTTGTCCTTTGGTAAAGAGTAAACCAAATGGTAAAATCTCGTCTAAATTGAAAGCAGACGCAGATGACAATACAAAAGTTACTCAAACATTAAAACTGAACTTTGGAGTAGAAAACATAGTGGGAAAAGGAGAAAGTGCTGGTTGCCAGCATTACCTATTTTCCCCACAGTGTTTTCAGAAGGCTTCTTCATCGGGTTTTTAAAACTAGGGATTGATCAGCTGATACACACTGGGTCCCTGCCTTGATTACAGATTAGTGGAGTCTTAGCTCAATCTATACTATAATGGCAATGAAAGGTGATATTGCATGGATCCCATTGGGTTTCTCTATCCTTAAGGGTTAAAAGGTTTCCTCATAATAATGTTGGGGCTGGTATTACTTTACCTGTCTAAATTCCTATTTCTGAATTCTAAGACACACTATTTGAGTGGCAAAGACATAATATTTTGGTTAACCCCTTACAAAACAATCCAAGGTTTAAATCTTTACCACACGACAAAATTTTAGACTGGTTCAAATTGAAAGCATATGCAGACAACAAAATAAGGGTGACTGAAAAATTGAAATTTGTTCTTGGAAGGGTAAAAAACACTGGGGGGAAAGGAGAAAATGCTGGTTTCAAGCATTTTCTCCTTTTCCTACAGTGTTTTCAAAAGACTTCTTTCTCAGGGTCGTCAGAGGTAGGCATTGCGTGTTAACGGGTTAAACATCCCGGGTAGAGAAGCATTCAAAGGTGTTGTGTTCCCACAAGTTTTTATACTTTATCAAGGACAAATTCTGTCGCTGTAGCCACCTTTATTTTGTTGTCCCCAAATGCTTCGAATCTGGGAAAGTCTAAAATTTTGTTGTTTGGTATTGAGTTCATCAGATGGCTAGTTTTGAAATTATGTGGTAGAATTGCATTAAAATGGTTGATAAATATGAAGCATTGCAGGAAAAAGAGAAAATGCATGTTACCAGCATTTTGTCCTTTCCCACAAAGTTTTCGTCAGCTTTTTTTTCCTTGTGGTCATTTAAACTTTTCAACACAATGACGACTTTTAATGACCATGGGAAACAAGCCGTTTGAAAACATGGTGGGAAAGAGAGAATATTCTGGTAACCAGCATTTTCTTCTTTTCCCACAATTTTTTTTTACCGTATGAAAGAAGAATTGCATCATTTGAGCCACTATGTAATTGTCGACTGCAAATGCTTTCAATTTGGATAGGTCTAAAATTGTGCCATGTGGTAAGGGGTTAAAAACAGGATTGTATAATTTTGGAACTGTTTATCTGATAGTTTTGATGCTAAAGTTATGATATCAAAGTGAAATGTTTAAGGTTGTACATGTATTTCCACTACTTGTGTAATTTTGTATAGAGATATAGACATTTTTATGATAATTGTTTAAATTTATAAACAGGTCTGACCTTATTGGTTCCGTACATTCTTCAAACCAAACAGCAGTGGAAAAGCTGTGGATTCAGGGTATTTACTGCGGGAACAAAACGGGGAGAGCTGGTCAGGGAACAAAAACAGTAAGTTCTGCTGTTAGAGATCTCAGTGTTAATTCATTGACCAACTGTGATTTAATCACTATAATACCTTTACCATGCATTCACAAATTTTAGCGACTGTGTTGTGGAAGCCTTTTGAAAACACTGAGGGAAAATGAGAAAATGCAGGTAACCTGCATTTTCTCCTTTTTCCATAATGTTTTCTGTTCTTTCAGAGACAAATTGTATCATTTTAGCTAGAGACCAATTCTATCATTTTATTTAAATGCTGCCCTCAGGGCTAAATAGTGTTTTAAAATGCCCACCCTTGGGTTTGTAACAGTTTAAAACCAACTAGAGCCAGGATCAAGTGTGAGAGTTTATGGACATAGGTATAAAATATCATGGTACAGACAACAAAGTAAACAAAACTCAAAAATTGAAATTTATTTCCAGCAGGGTAGAAAACATTGTGGCATAAGGAGAAAATGCTGGTTACCAGCATTTTCTCCTGTTTTCCAACAATGTTTTTAAAAGGAATCTGTCTGAGGGTCATATAAACCAGGGATTGTTAGGTAAAGGGTTAATTAACTGCACTTCAATAGATATATGTGTGAAAAAGGTTTTTATGCATCTGCTGAAATTATCTACCAATGACAGCATGCTCAATCAATGCAGTCTGACAACGGTTGAAGCTTTTTGGTATTTGTAAACTTTCTGTATGTCAAAGGACCATTATTCAGTTGGTTTCAGACAAACTTGATTACAGAAATTCATCATTACGGGCATGTGATGACATGTGCGTGTCATGCATTACGGAGATATTTAGATGCATTAACTCTTTACCAGAGGTGGTCCAAAATTGAAGCATTTGCAGACAACAAAACAAATGTGTCTGAAAATTTGTAATTTGGTTTACCAGCCAAAATTTAGGTTACCAGCATTTTCTCCTTTTCCCACAATGTTTTCAAAAGGCCTCTTTGTCAGGGTCATTAAAAGTTGGGATCATGTGTTAACTCATTACCAAAGGACAACATTTTAGGCTTGTCCAAATTGAAGCATTTGTAGACAACAAAATAAAAGTGAGTTAAAATTTGAAATTTGTTTGTGAAGGGTAGAAATCCTTGTGGGAAAAGGAGAAAATGCTGGTTACCAGCATTTTCTCCTTTTCCCACAATGTTTTCTATAGGCTTCTTTCTTAGGGTCATCAAAAGTAGGGATTGTGTGGTAATGGGTAAAATCACTATTCGTATTGTTTTTGTTTTGTTGTATAGGATGGCTCAGTTGTTAAGCAAGTTTCGCATTGAATGTGAAGACATGAAAATCATCACAGATATTGGAAAACAGCCAACAGATAAAAGGTTTGTACGTAATGGAACAAGTCCTTCAGAGAATTTTATCATACTTCAAAGAAAATTCTCGTGATCCCCCCCCTCCCCCCCCCCCCCCCCCAAAAAAAAATAAATAAATAAATAGAAAAAAGAAAAAAAGAAAATAAATATTTTAGGAAAAGGAGAAAATGCTAGTAACTAGCGTTTTCTCCTTTTCCCACCATGTTTTCAAAATGCTTTTTCCTCAAGGTTGTAAAAACTGTGGATTGTGTAGTTAAGTGTTACAATACATTAATTCATGAATCTTATCATTCATATAACAATCATATTTTTATATATTTTTATATGGAATTCATAGTCAGATAATGTTTCATGAATATTTCTTATTACAGCAAGCAGGACTTTGAGGAGCTTTTAAAAGGTCTTGTGTTAGATGAAGAGAAAGGAGAAACACAGGAGGAATACCCCTGGAAAACAACAGAGGATGAGATGTTACTGCTGAAAGAGAAGGTACTGTACCTAATCCTTTACCACATAATCCAGACTTTATTATCCAGAGAAAGAAGCCTTTTGAAAAATGTTGTGGGAAAAGGAGAATATGCAGGTAACCGGCATTTTCTCCTTTTCCCACAATATTTTCTATCCTTTGCCAAATAAATTTCAATCTTTCAGTAACAATTATTCTGTAGCCTGTCACTGCTTTCAAATTAGATTGGTTGTAAACTTTGTCTTCTTCTGGTAAAGGGTTAACCCTTCTTCTACTAAGTACATAAAACTAAAGTTTTAAACTGATATTAAACCCTCAAGTTTTGGTATTTCAAAAGTATTTTTAGGGAAAAGATATCCACATCAAACAGTGTAGATTTAAGAACAGAGAAAGAGTAGAAAGAGCTTGAGGCTGGTTTTAACTGTTTTATGCTGTATGTTCATTTACATGTATTTTGTATATTTTAGAGTAATAGACAGATGAGGCTTAGAGAACTGTTGCAGGAACATTCAAAAGATGCATCTCTTATTGTCATGTAAGTATTTGTTACTCTTAAGTTGAAAAAAGTGTAGATTCAGATGTGATGATTAGAATAGGTAACTTTACCAAACAATCCTTCTAAGTTTAAGTTTTAAATGACTCTTGAGGAGAAAGCTTTTGAAAAAATTGTAAGAAAAGTAGGAGGTGGTGGTAGCAAGAGAACTTTTTCCAACATTGTTTTCTTTCTTATCAGAGAATTCTGGCTTATTTGTGCAAAGTTCATGTTTGTATGCCGCAGATGCTTTGATTTTAGAAGAATCTTAACTCATTACCAAACGACAAAATTTTAGGTTTGTCCAAATCGAAAGCATTTGCAGACAACAAAATAAATGTGACTGGAAATTTGAAATTAATTTTTTGAAGGTTAGAAAACATTGTTGGAAAAGGAGAAAATGCTGGTTACCAGCATTTTCTCCTTTTCCCACAAAGTTTTCTAAAAGCTTCTTTCCCAGGGTCATCAAAAGTAGGGATTGTGTGGTAATGGGTTAAATTTTTCATTTGGATGAAGGTTAATCTGATTTGAGATCTAAAATGTGACAGATATGAGAACGCTGAACCAACAGGAGACTTTTATGGCATTCAACATGATAAAGGCGGCAATTAGAAATTTATGTTTTTTTTTTTTTAAACTTTATTGTCCACGTAAAGTGTTTTATTGGATCAGCCTGCACAGACTAGTTTGAGACAGGGCTTTACGAGTACACTAGATTTTGTACTACGGTAGACTGGTGCCTTACAGAAAATAACATAAAAATGGAAAGTGTTGTTTTGGATTAGTCGGTGCTGACTGCCCCGTTTTTGCTTGTACAGGCCATATGATCAATCTTGTCAATGTTTGAGAGATGAAGGTCAACTAGAACGTTTTTTGCATACAGTTTAGATCCAATTTAAGATCCATCTCCAAAATGAAATGCAATCTGATGTTAGATCTTCACTGCTTTTTGTTTTGTTTGAGATATTTAAAATGCAATTATTCTGGTATGATATGTAGATGATGGAAATCAATACTGAAGCATAGAGAGCATTGTTGGAAAAGGAGTAAATGCTGACTTACAGCATTTTCTTCTTTCCCTACAATATTAGCCAAAAACCTCATTTTATAGACTCATGCAAAAGTCAGGATTGTGTAATTTAGGTTTAAACCCAGTGTCAAACTCATATCGCAGAGACGTCCTTTCATCTCTTTACCAAACAACAAATCTACATAAGTTCAAAATTGAAAGTATTTTCAGACCACAAAATGAATAAATGGCTTGCTGAAAATAAATTAGAAACTGTTCTTATTGTGATATTTGTCTTTGATAGGAAACATAGTGAGGAAAGTAGAAAATGCTGGTTACCAGCATTTTCTACTTTCCTCACAATGTTTTGAAAAGCTTTTTTTTGTTAGAGTCGTTTAAGGTCAGAATGTATGGTACAGGGTTAAATCATGTAATTTTCATTGCAGGACCCTACCAGTTCCAAGAAAAGGTACATGTTCAAGTAGCCTGTACATGGCATGGCTAGAGACTCTGACCCGTGACATGCCCCCTATACTACTTCTACGTGGTAACCAAACCAGTGTTCTCACATTCTACAGCTAGTATTATCTGTAAGATAAACATACAGATACCAAACAGAAAGGTTGTGGAAAACATTAAAAGCTTTCTCAACGACAACTATCACCATAACATCAAAGTGGAGTTTAATGTGTTGGAGGACCTCCATGTTCCGAGACATGAAACTTACAGCTTACCTGCTTAGCTTTACCTGTTACTGCTTTATTACTTGTACATTTTCCTGTTGCAGCTGTATGAATCAGTACATCATGTGACATCCCTGAAATGAAGATAACACAGCCTCATATAAAAGCCATAAAGTATTGAAAGAAATATCTCCACCAGTTACTGTATGGGATTGTAGGAAAGAAAGTATCAGGAAAAAAGGAATCAGGATAAAAAGGATCAGGAAAAAAGTATCTGTTCCCAAAATAGAGACTAACTTAATATGTTTTTGTTGTAGATATTTGGTTGATAGCTTATATCAACTTTTTAAAAAAAAACAAATATTTGTGCATTTATTTTGTTTACTTTTATTATTTGCCACCTGTATAATCCTAATTATGGTCTAATTTTCACTTTGATGAAGTCACAGATTATGCCAAACTGTTAACCCATTACCACACAATCCCTACTTTTGACGCCTCTGAGAAAGAAGCCTTTTGAAAACACAGTAGGAAAAGGAGAAAATGCTGGTAACCAGCATTTTCTCCTTTTCCCACAGTGTTTTTTACCCTTCCCAGAACAAATTTCAATTTTCCAGTCACCTTTAATTTGTCGTCTGCAAATGCTTTCAATTTGGACCAGTCTAAAATTTTGTTGTGTGGTAAAGAGTTAAGAATATGTTGTCTTTATCCTTTGTCTTTAAACACCATTGAATTTCATTTCTGATTGATCTTTAGCTTTTATTTTACTTAACAGTATTCAAGAGACATTTAAAAACCTATTAAAGCATTGTAGGTAAAAGAGAAACTATTTCCAAGTAGCATCTTTAGTGTGCTAAAATGTCATAAATTAATTACATAAAAGTATCAGAATCACAAATACATGATCTAAAATAAATATTGATAAAGTATCACAACTTTGAAACTTATTCTTTTTTTTCCTGATACTTTCTTTCCTAGCAAAAATTGATTCTTTTTTTCCGATACTTTCCTGATACTTTCTTTCCCGTTACCACTGTATGGATTCACACATCTTATCCCATCCCTGTCACAGTCTACCCTTCTAAACAAATTGGGAAAAGGGGCAAATGGTTGTTACTAGTAATTGCTCCTTTTGTCCCAAACTCTTCCAGAATTATTTAATACAGGTATTTTTCTAGTCTTCACATATTTTACCTCCACGTTACTTGTGCAAATTTGTGGGATGTTTTCAAATTATAATGTGCAGGAAAGGTAAACCTTGACCATAGAACAGTATTTTAGACTTGGCATGAACAAATGCATCTGCTGATGTGAGATTTGGTTCATGATGTATGCTGTCTTCGACAGGGTAGGAAACAGTGGGAAAAGGAGAAAATACTGGTAACCAACATTTTCTCCTTTTCCCATAATGTTTTTTAAAGAATGTTTTTGTAGGTATTTAACTCTTTACCAAGCAACAAAATCTAGACTGGTCTAAATTGAAAGAACTTGCAGACGAGAAAATAGTTGCAACTCAAAAATTGAAATTTGTTTCCAGCTGGGTAGAAAACTTTGTGGGAAAAGGAGAAAATGCTGTTTACCAGCATTTTCTCCTTTTCCCAAAATGTTTTCAAAAGGCTTCTTTCTCAGGGTCGTGAAAACCAGGGGTTGTTTGGGGAAAGGGTTAATATATGGGATTGTATGGTAAAGAGTCAAAGCTGAATTATTTCAGTAAATTCTGAAATAACCACAATTTGTATTAACATTTTATCTCTCAGCCTTTCTTTTTGTTATGACAACACGGAGAAAGACAGAGAGATAATAATCATGTCGATTATCAGCCACCCTCAAACATCATACCCATTAATGTCCTTTTTTGACATCATAATCAAGGCTGCTTATTAGACTGAACACAGTATTGGCTGTAGCACTCACACAGGTATACTCAAAGGGCATTAGATTTTTTTCTAGAAATATTGTAAACTCAACTCTTTACTATATAATGATGACTTTTAATGGCTCTGGCAAGTAGTATTTTCTTTATTTCCCCACAATGTTTTGTACCCTGTGAAAGACAAATTTTATGTTCTGAGCAACATCTCAAATGCTTCCATTTTGGACCAGGCTAAGATTTTGTTGTATGGTAAAGGGTACCAAACTACATATTTTAGGTTTGTCCAAATTGAAAGCATTTGCAGACGACAAAATAAAAGTGACTGAAAATTTGAAATTTGTGTTGTGTAGAGTAGAAAACGTTGTGGGAAAAGGAGAAAATGCTGGTTACCAGCATTTTCTTCTTTTCCCATAATGTTTTCTAAAGGCTTCTTTCTAAGGATCTTCAAAAGTGGTAATGGGTTAAGTGTTATGATCTGTAAGTTATCTATGTTCACTGCCATTGTACTTAGTATATTTTATCACTGTTGGCAAGAAGGAAGCTTAGAAAAAAACATGCCATTGCTTTACTCTGCACCAAACAACAAAGGTTTAGACTTGCTTAACCCTTTCCGAAACAACCCCTGGTTTTCACGACCCTCAGATAGAAGCCGTCTGAAAACATTGTGGGAAAAGGAGAAAATGCTGGGAACCAGCATTTTCTCCTTTTCCCACAAGATTTTATAAAGGCTTCTTTCTCAGGGTCGTTAAAACTCGGGAATGTGTGGTAATGGGTTAAATCAATGTGGCAAGAGAAAACAACAGAAAGATGATATTAATAAATAGTTCATTAATACATTAACCAAGAAAGAAAAAAATTGTATTGGATATGGGGAATTGCCCTCATTTAAGTCTCTCTCTCTGTCTTTGACTCTGTAAGAATGTATTGAATGCTATCACATTGATTTGTGTCTTGATGGAAAAGAAAAAGGGGGGATAGCATCATAAGCTACAGTTAACTTATTTTGTTACAAGTGGTTTATTAGTACAAACTGTGAAAGCTTTTTTTGAGGAAAAATGCTCTAATTTGAACCTTTTTTCCTGTTTATGCATTATCAATACACTGCCTTTATGTTTGCTAATGAATGTGCAATTTGACATAAAATGATTGTCACTTTTATAGTAAATGTGCAATGTTACCTCGGACTGTTTCTTCTTTTTGTGACACTGTATGAGCCTTTAAAATTAGAAACCTAAAAGGCCTTGTTGATGAATATACTATGCCGTCACACCATATCTAGACTTTTGGTTCTGAGTTCTGTTATTGCATTAACACTTTACCAATAAACAAAATTTTAGACTTGCCGAAATGGAAAGTATTTGCCGATAACAAAGATTTGATCCAATGGATAGAATTCGTGTTTGAAAGGGTAGAAAACATTGTGGGAAAAGGAGAAAATGGTGGTAACCAGCATTTTCTCCTTTTCCCACAATGTTTTCGACCCTGATAGAAACAAGTTTCAATTTCTGAGTTACATTTATTTTGTTGTCTGCAAATGCTTTCAATTCGGACCAGTCTAAAATATTGTCGTTGGGTAACGGGTTAACACTTGCTAATAGATTGTGTTTGGATATATTCATAGTACAATATTATTTTCAAGCTGTACTAAAGAATGGCAAAACCCTAACTCTTTACCACACAGAATCATTTTAGACTGGTCCAAAGTCAGTGCATTTGAAGACAACAACTTATTCCTTTACCAAACGATAAAAATTTGGACTGGTCCAAATTAAAAGGATTTGCAGATGACAAAGTAAATGTAACTAAAATTTGATTTTTGTTTCAGATGGGGGAAGAAAATGTGGGAAAAGGAGAAATGTTGGTAAACAGCATTTTCTCCTTTTCTTTCAATGTTTTCAAAAGCCTTCTACAGGGTCTTTAAATCTCGGGATTGTGTTAACTCATTACCAAACAACAATATTTTAGGTTTGTCCAAATCGAAAGCATTTGTAGAAGACAGAATAAAAGAGGCTGAAAATTTTAAATTAGTTTTGTGAAGGGTAGAAAACATTGTGGGAAAAGGAGAAAATGCTGGTTACCAGCATTTTCTCCTTTTCCCACAATGTTTTCAAAAGGCTTCTTTTCCAGGGGCGTCAAAAGTAGGGATTTTGTGGTAATGGGTTAAAGGAGTAAATGTGGCTTGAATGATTGGATTTGTTTCTGAAAGGTGAGAAAACATTGTTGGAACAGGGGAAAATACTGATTGCTGACATTTCTCCTTTCCCCAAAATGTTTTCAAAGTTTAATATTTGAGGGTTGATTCAATAAACTTTCAGACATCTCTGTATAGAGAGCATTTGCAAGTGACATTATTTTTATTGTGAACAGTAAATAAAGGGAGATGTTAAAATGTATATGTGTATTGTATATTTGTATTATGATAATGTTAAGTTTGAAAATACACTATTTTTGTGGTAAAATTCATGAAAAAAACATGTTTTAATTATTGTTTTGCATTACATTATTTGTATGAAGGAAAGTATTGTTGTGTATAACATTCTGCATTTAAACCTGATTTACACAGGTCCAATTAGAAGGCACATGTCGTCAACAAGTTAACTCTTTACCAAATGACAAAATTTTGAACTAGTCCAAATTGAAAGCATTTGCAGACAACAAAATAAATGTGAATCAAAAATTAAAATGTGATTTTTCAAGGTTACAAGACGTTGTGGGAAAAGGAGAAAATGCTGGTTACCGGCATTTTCTCCTTTTCCTACATAGTTTTCAAAGACTTTCTTTTTTAGGGTCGTTACAAGTTGTGATTGTGTGGTGAAGAGTTAAGTGCAGTTTAACTCTTTACCACACAATCCCGACTTTTAACAGCCTTAAGGGAGAAGGCTTTTGAAAACATTGAGGGAAAAGGAGAAAATGCCTGCATTTTCTGAATTTCAATTTTTGGGCCACGTTTATGTTGTTGTCTGCAAAAGCTTTCGATTTGGACAAGCCTAAAATATTGTCTTTTGGTAATGAGTTAAATATATTTGCAAGGGTATGAAACATTTCCGGAAATTGAGAAAAAGCTTGGTAGAATTAATTTCTCTTTTTCTGACAAAAGTCCTTATTCCAGACCCTGAAAAAATTGGCATTATTTGAAAAGAATAAATCAGGTACTGTTCAAGCTAATTGTACACCTTCCAGGAGTTGTTGCCTGTTACACATTTAATAGATTTGGGGGAAAAAAAAAGAGAAGCTGCAAAATAGTTTTGTTATGATAAGCAACAAGCAAATGCTTCTATAATTGCACTGTTTACCATTTCCTTGCTATATATAACTGATTTTCGTTTCCTGAAGAAAACAAAAATTCCTTTCCTTTAAATCCTTCTCTTTTGGCAGTTGCATTCATTGGTGGTCTTAACCCTTTACCACATGTTTTGGTAACTCTTGGGAAGAGCTGTCTGAAAACGTGGGAAAAGAAGATGCTGGTAGCCAGTATTTTCTCCTTTGCATTTTTTATGCTTTTGTAGAACATTTGTTCATTTGTAAAAAATTGAATTTGTTATTGATGGATGTCTTAAATTTAGAAAAGCCATTCTGACATTTGATAAGAGATATAAAAAGCAAATATTTTTCTTGCCTAAATATTCTTTGATTTGCTAGAGCACCAGTTCCCTCCATTTCTTTTCCCCACCCTCTCATATTCTCTTCTTCATATTTACTTCGTCTATTTGCAAAGATTATACAACATAGATTTTGTCAAGAGGGTCTTTCATTGGCAATACATGAATCTCATACGACTACATGTTTTGTTTTTACACTAATCTGTGTGAGGATGCATTGTCCTAAAGCTTTATATATTTGTTTTGTTGTTTAGTCAGGATTTCAAAAGATTTCATCTTGATGGTCATAACCACTCTGAATCTATACATATGGTTCTCTCTTCGCCACACAACAAAATTAACTCTTTACTAAACAACAAAATTTTGGACTAGTCCAAATTGAAAGCATTTGCAGATGACAAAATAAATGTGACTAAAGAATTGAAATTTGTTTTAGAAAGGGAAGAAAACATTGTGGGAAAAAGAGAAAATGCTGGTTACCCGCATTTTCTCCTTTTACCAAAATGTTTTCAAAAGGTTTCTTTCACAGGGGAGTTAAAAATCAAGATTGTATGGTAAAGGGATAAATACCTCTTCAAATATTGAAAGTTTTTTGCAGACAATAAACTAAATGGAAGTCGAATAGTGAAATTTGACTTTGTATAGGGGAGACAAAATTATAAAAAAAAAAAGGAGAAAAGGCTGGTTACCAGCATTTTATCACATAATGCTCCTCGTTTTCAATGTAATACAGCCATCACGAATTTTCATGTGTCACACATGTGTGAATGCTGTATTTGGTCAACAATCTGTAATTATAAGCTTCATTTCTTAAACATTGCTGACCTAGGTTCCTGATGGAAATTAGTGGTCAAAACTCTTAATCATGATAAAGTTTTTGATTTATTCAGGTTTAGACTCAAAATCGATATATGCAAGTTTCTTTAGAACTATTTTTCGTTTGTAATGTACCTGTCAAAGTAGGCACACAGGCTTTATGTAAATTTCACTACACATAATTTGTTGTTTGCCTCTGGTTTAACACATTTTGGACTACAATTGTTGTTATACAGTTATGTGATAAAAAGAATCTGACACTCGTTGGTTTTTGAAGTAAAACTTTATTAAATCTGTCCACAAAAAATGTTATTAAGCTTGCCAAAGGCTGGCTTAAGTTAACATTTTTTGTAGACATGTTTAATGAAATTTTATCTCAAAAACCAACTCGTGTCAGATCCTATATATCTCCTTTTCCCATACTGATTTCAAAAGCTTTTGTACTCAAGGTTTTCAACAAAAGTAGGGTTGTTGGTAGTTTTTCATTTTTGTTCCATCCCGTTTTGCTGTTTATAGATGTTTCTTAACTCTTTACCTCACAATCCAGACTTTTAACGATCCTGAGAACGAAGTCTTTTGAAAGCATCGTGGGAAAAGAAGAAAATGCTGGTTACCAGCATTTTCTTCTTTTCCCACAATGTTTTTTACCATGCTGGAAACAATTTCACTTTTTGAGTTACGTTTATTTTGTCATCTGCAAGTGCTTTAAGTTTGGACAAGTCTAAAATTTCATTGTTTGGTAAAGAGTTAAATGTGTTCTAAAGATGATAAAAGATTTATAGTGTACTCAATGAATAACCATACTCACTCAAAACTATGACATAATTTACTAGTATATTTGTGTTGTATTTGTTTGTCAGTTGTTAGATAGTCAAGCGTATTTTTATTTAAATTTGTGTTCAGTTATAGCCTTTTTCTATATTTTGTTGTCTAGTTTTATGTATACCGGTAATGACAAACTAATGTCCCTTTCAGCTCTAAGCATAAGTTTTTTTAATTTTTCTGAACATATGAAAATAAATCATATAGTATTAGTCAACCAATTATCATGTGACAAAATTTTGGAATTGACAAAAATAAAGCATTTACAAAATAGTAAGTAAATGTGGCCCAAATGATGATTGCTATCTTTGAATAGGATAGAAAACATTGCTGGGAGTGTAGAACATGATTAGCCAACATGGTCCTGTACACTGATCCTGATCTACACTCATTTTCTCTCTTTGAAACGTTATGTAGAGGCTTATCTGTATCTGTAAAATAATTATCCTTTTCTAGATGACAGAATTTAAACTAGCTTAACTCTTTACCATGTGTCAAATTTTAGCCTTGTCCAACTTGAATGCATTTGCAGATGACAATTTCAGTGTGGCTTAAATAGTACAATTTTACTTTGAAAGGGTAGAAAACATTGTGGGAAAAGGAGAAAATGCTGGTTACCAGCATTTTCTCCTTTTCCAACAATGTTTTCAAAAGGCTTCTTACCCAGGGTCGTTAAAATTTGGCATTGTGTGTAAAAGGGTTAAATTGAAAACAAATTTAGATGAATTATTAAATGTGGCCAAAATGATAAAATTTGAGACTAAAATGATAGAAAATGTTGTGTTAAAAGGAGAAAATGCTGCGTACCAACATTTTCTCCTTTTCTCACATTGTTTCTGTAAGCTTTGCTCCTCTAGTTCATTTAACTCTTTACCACACAATGCTAACTTTTAACAACTGTGGGAAAGATGCCTTTTGAAAACATTGTGAGAAAAGGAGAAACTGCTGGAAACCAGCATTTTCTCCTTCTTCCCACAATGTTTTACCCTATCAAAGAATAATTGCACCATTTAAAGGTGGGTATCTAGAATTTTCACATCCCACCAAATAAAAAATATATATATCACTGAAATTTATATGAAAAAACAATATAAATCATCAATAATTAAGAATCATAAACTTACTAAAAAAATTTTTTTTGATGGTATTCCCTTAAAAGGCTATGTAGCCTCTTAAGCTATTTTTAGATTTCCCGCCAAAAATAAAAAAAAGCGTTGTGGGAATGTTAAGTGACCGGCACGTGACTAATGACTCTGAAATTTCATAACATGACAAACATGTAATCAATTTCCATAATGTTTTCTTCGGACGCTATGTTTGAAGCTTCGTCTGTATATTTTCGGTGTGTAAATGAGCGAGTTGCTTATCTAAAAATAGACCGTGTTTCCCGTCGGTATTGAATTGGGCTGTAGTAAATCTCTAATTTCTCATGTTGTCGGATGGTTGTCGACTGCTGGGGTGTTATGAATGAAAATTATAAGGCTTTTGGAGTATAAGGATGATTTTTTTGTATTCTTGTTAAATTTCCGTCCCAAATTCTGAAGGGCCACCTTTAAACCATGTTGTCATCTGCAAATGCTTTCAGTTTGGATGAGGCTTAATTTTGTCATCTCGTAAAGGGTTAAACATGTTTAATATTTAGCAAAAGAAAAAATTCTAAAAGATACCAGCAGTTGTTGCTTTGTGTTTTACTTAAAATTCAGTAGAAAAAGGGAAGATGTTCATATGTTAGTAAATCTCTGAGATAGTTTGATAAACTGATGTAAAAGGATATTAAATCTCTTTTCTTTTACCTCTTATATGCTTCATTTACACCATATATTACTCTTATCCCTTTACCAAACAATCCCAAGTTTTAATTCCCTGACAGAAGAGGCTTTCAAAAACACTGGGGGAAAGGAGAAAACGCTGGTAACCAGCATTACTAGTTTTCCTCCAATTGCAGATACAGCAGTGATCTTTTGATCTACATTCTTCTTGTTTACTTCAAATGATCAAGTACTTTAACCCTTTACCCTATAACACATTTCTATGGTATCTCTAATTGACCCTAAATAACAGCAAGGATGAAGCTGTTTCTTATGTGTATACGACACCTTTTTATAGCATAGAAAACATTGTGGCAAAAGGTGAAATTGCTTGTCACAAGCAATTTCACCTTTTGCCACAATGTTTTCCAAAGGCTCCTACAAGCAATGGATAGAAATTGGTATCTATGGAGTAAAGGGTTAAATTTAGACAAGTCTTTAGTGTTGTTGTGTGGTTAAGAATAAAATGGTATTAATACATACAAGTCTAAAATTTTGGTTTTTTTTTAAAAGTTAGATGCTTGCTTGTTACACAGACCTGTTAAAATTGAAGATATATGAAAGACTGCACTATTCTCTGAAAGGCCATACAAGCCTAGATTTTGTAGATATATATATTTGGAAATCATTGACAAGCAATTATTTACATGACAAAAAATAAATTGGTTCATGTTGAGTTTGTTGTGGTTTTGAGTTATATTCACCACCCTTTGGGACTTTTTTTGAAGATTTGCTAACTTGGAGACCCAGCCAAAACTTGTCTTGATTTGGGTCTTCTTGAGCTTTTGTCTTGTTTGTCTATGACTTTTGCCTCTTCAAATGCTATGGAAATCCACCTTTACCATTTTAACCCTTTCCAAAACGACAAACTTTTGGACTAGACCAAATTGAAAGCATGAATTTTGCAGACCACAATTCAACTCATGCTGAAAAGATGATTTCTGTCTATGATGGGGTAGAAAACATAGAAACACTGGTTACCAGCATTTTCTCCTTTTCCCATAATGTTTTCAAAGGGCTACTATTCCAGACCCGTTAAAACCAGGGATTGTTTCAGAAAGGGTTAAAAAAGGTTAACTTTCTGGTGTTTGTTGCAAAAGTGTAAACCCTTAGCTTGCTGCACATGGTCCAAAGACCTTTCGATGACACTGCAAATCATAATCCCTGGTATAACATATAGGTTTTTGTAGTTTCAAGATCAAACTGCACATTCTGTAAAGTCTAATCTTGATCTACACCATCTCCGCCCCCCCCCCCCCCCCGGGCAAAAAAAAAGAGCTACACGCACTTGTCATTGGTAATGAAATATGCAAATGCTGGTAGATCGAATCCAGTTTTGTAATTTTATGTAATAGATCTGTATCTTCTATTCACCAACCATACGACTTCAGCCTCAGAAAAATTTTCAAGCTGATGGTAAATATCCAAGTTATTCAAAGTTTTTAGCTTGGTGGAAAATATAGATACAAGATCAGACTGCATGTTCTGAGCAGTCTGATCTTGATCTATACTGTCTACAAAAAAGTCAGTGAGTCGCGCTTAGCAGGATCAGGGTTAATTTGTATTACAATGAGCTGACCATGGAAAGATTTGGTAACCGGTCAATTCGTACCAAGTATTTCGTACAATTTTGGCCATTTCGTACCCACTTCTTCGGTCATTTCGTACCTAGTGGCAACCATTCCCGACCTAGTTCATTTCGTACCTATAGCGAGGGTGTGAAATGAATTTGTATTGGTCATTTAGTATCCAGCCATTTCAAAACATGGTGAATAAATGTTATTTTTTTATGGTTGTTTTGTATCTTCTTCTTTTATAAATAATATCACGGAGTGTTTATATTTTGTGTTTGAAAAGATGAGAAAACATGTAGAAAAATTAGACCATGCTGGTTATGTGATTTTGCACCTTCTCCCACAATACTTACAAAAACTTCTTCGGTGTAGTTGGAACTCGAGATTGTGTTGTACACGTATCAGAAAACATACAGGAAGTCTGTACAATGAGAGAGAGAGAGCATAAATTTGATCTCTTCTACATTCTATACATCTGCAGACGACAAATATGTATTTGGTACACCAAATGACTTCATTTCTCTAAAAGGATGGATAAGAATTGGGGGTAATGAGAAAATACCGGTTATAAGTGCCCCTTCCGCCTTTTTTCCAACGTTTTCAACCATCTCCCACAGGGTAGTATTTAGCAACTTAGCACTATTTGATAAAGGGTAGAGTAACATCCCATCAAGATACAAAGAGCTAGATTTCTTCTCTTGATGTTACATAATTGAAAATGGTTATAACCATTTTATCCTTTTCCAAAGATGTTTATAGAGGTCTTTTTCCTCGTAAAACCATGCGATTGATTAGTAAAGGGTTAAGATTGCTTTAAACGAATAATAGGGTTTTAATTGCTTGTCCAAGTCAAAAGCATTTGCAGATGAAAAAAGTGACTGAAATTGTTTGTTTCGTGAAGGGTAGAAAATATTGTGGGAAAAGGAAAAATTGTTGGTTACCAGCATTTTCTCCTTTTCCCACAATGTTTTCAAAATGCTTCTTTTCCAGGAGCGTCAAAAGTAGGGATCGTGTGGTAATGGGTTAAATTCAGACTATCCGGTGACAACATTCTATTCTTCTACAGAGAGGGTTTTGCACTGTCCACGACTTTAAGGGAGACAACTGATGAATTATAAGACGAAGAATGTACGAGTTTTCTCCCTTAGACCACCAGGTGCGGGATAATTGGGGGGGGGGCGGTCTGAACCTGCTTCTATTCACCGATATTATCTTTGCATTTAAAAAAAGATATGACCGTGTTATTTTGGCAAGCGGCGTGGAGGTTATGTTTCAAAGTAAAAGTTTATTAACAAATAGATTTTTAATGCTGTATGTATTTGTCAATGTCAACTATGCGCACGATACCTTAATTTTACTCTTTAAGATATGACATTTTTTACTGTACCAAGTTCAAAGCCACTGCAAAAAGACAAACTGAATATAGCTTAAATGACTATTTCGGTCTTCGACAAACCTTGGGTTTGGATTCTATTGGCGTGTCATGGAAAAAAGGGGCTTCATATCAAATTCAAATTTTCATCGATGTATCTCCATCTAATGGACATAATCCCACGAAGCTTCATACTGTTATTGGTTACCAAAAGCCGATGACCTATGAGCATGTCGTGCGACCGTCTGTCCACCCGTCAGTCCGTGTGTAAACTTTTCAGATCACAAGTAACAAAATATATCTATTGAGCTACCCAAGTGCTATAAATTTCAACATTTGAGTCTATAGCTAGCTACTTGAAATAGCAGCCATAGGGCGGCATATACTGTGACGAAAACACTCTTGTTTTTACAGTTATCATATAATATTCAGATCCAGTTATTTGTTTAAATATAATTCATGTGGCCTACAACACGCGAAAAGGGACATTCGGATATCTGCATGACGTGTCGTCTCAGATCACTGCGCAGGCTAAATCGAGACGGCACTTTACGACCGCATTAGATTTTGTCCTACAGTAGAATTGCACAAAACAGAAAATTACATATAAACTGAAAGTTTCGTTTCGGATTAGCAGAGCTCCAGATAGAGAGAGTGACTTTGATTTCAAAATCTAAAATATCAATTATACTCCACTAAACCCGATGTCATGGGTACTCATTAGAATCGTCTCCATGATCGAGAAGATTCTAATGAGTACACACAACATTGGGTTTGGAAAAGAAATAATGGATTTAGAATACCATCACCCCCTCTTATCTGGAGCTCTGGATAAAGTCAGTGAGGAGTGTGTAGGTTGATCCGGTACCTCACGCAAATGCTCCAATGCCCCCTTTCGCGGGTTGCAGGCCATATCAGAAACACACATGTGCGCTGTGAGCCTCCTTTGGAGCAATGGAGATGACTTGATCTTTTGACCGTGTTAACTCTTTACCAAACAACAACATTTTAGGTTTGTCAAAATCGAAAGCATTTGCAGACGACAACATAAAAGTGACCGAAAATTTGAAATTTATTTTGTGAAGTGTAAAAAACTTTGTGGGAAAAGGAGAAAATGCTGGTTACCAGCATTTTCTCCTTTTCCCACAATGTTTTCTAACGTATTTTCTTTCTCAGGGGCGTCAATAGTAGGGATTGTGTGGTAACGGGTTAACCTTTATCCTGCTGAATAGCCAATGTGAAATTTAAGAAAGAGACACAGCGAACCTGTAACAAGAGATTGGTCAATTAAATCCGCATCAAACGGAAACGTTTTAGGGTGGTCCAAATTGAAATCATTTGCAGACAATATGAAATCCATTGATAATTGAATCATTTGCAGATAACATGTTACATAGTGCCGGTGCAATGAAGAGAAATGACAATCCCGTACAAAATGGCCCATGGGTCACTTCTCTACGTAGAGGAATGACCCGATTCATTATTCTACGTAGAGAAATAACCCTCTGGGGTCGTTTCTCCAGGTAGAATAATGACCCAGCGGTTATTTCTCTACGTAGAATAATGACCCGGGTCATTCCTCAAACTAGAGAAATGACCCATGGGTCATTTTGTAGGGAAGGGTCATTTCTCTGCATTACACCGGCATAATTTCAAATCTTGCCCACATAATGTCGTCTCCTGTTAAAGGGGCAGAAATATTGTAGGAAAAGGAAAACATTGTGGGAACCAAAAGCATGTATCCTCAGGGGTCATTAGAACTCCATTTTGGGGCTACCTTCAAATTGTCTGCAAATGCTGTAAGTTTGGACTTGTCTATATTTTTGGGCGTGGAAGAGAATTATTTGATTCAGATTTCGCTACCTTCAAACATTTGTTTTTGTATAATGTGTCTAAAACGTTGATGATGGTATGTTATTTAACCCTTTGCCAAACAATTCCCGGACTTAACGACACTGACGACAGAAGCCTCCTGAAAACATTGTGGGAAAAGGAGAACATAGTTGGAACCAAAAGCATGCATCCTCAGGGGTCATTAGAACTCCATTTTGGGGCTACCTTCAAATTGTCTGCAAATGCTGTAAGTTTGGACTTGTCTATATTTTTGGGGCGTGGAATAGAGTTATTTGATTCAGATTTCACTACCTTCAAACATCTGTTTTTGTAATGTGTTTAAAACGTTGATGGTGGTATGTTATTTAACCATTTACCAAACAATTTCTGGTTTTAACGACACTGACGTGAGAAGCCTCCTGAAAACATTGTGGGAAAAGAGAAAATGCTGGGTGACCAGCATTTCCTCCTTTTCCCACAATGTTTTCTACTCTTCCAAAACCACGTTTCAATTTTTGAGTTATGTTTAATTGGTCTGCAAAATGCTTTCAACTTGGAAAAGTCTAAAATATTGTTGTTTGGTTCGATCCCTGGCTTGGTTTATTTCTTCATGAGGACCGATGATAGTCATCGCGACTGGATCCATTTCTTCCTCTCACTGCTGATAACTGTTTCGACGATGGTAAAGTGGAAAAGCAGCCAGTGGCTTGGAAAGAGTATTGTGCGGAGTCACGATTCCCTTTGATTTAATATATGTATTCCAGCCTTGCAGAAGTTTGCTGTGATAAGATTACTAATTTATTAACTCATTACAAAACGACAATATTTTAGGCTTGACCAAATCGAAAGCATTTGCAGACGACAAAATAAAAGTAATTGAAAATTTGAAATATGTTTTGTGACAGGTAGAAAACATTGAGGGAAAAGGAGAAAATGCTGGTTATCAGCATTTTCTCCTTTTCCCACAATGTTTCTAAAGGCTTTTTTCTCATGGTCGTTAAAAGTAGGGATTGTGTGGTAATGGGTTAACCATAAGTATACAACCAAGAGTCTATTTATATGCTGACAACCATTGGACTTTAGGGGTGGATAAGAATCAGATAGCACATAACGTGTAATGTGATCTTTAAACCACACCGTTAGCGGATTAGGTGGGTAAATTCAATGGTTCTGTTTATGTAGTTATGTTATGATGAAATGTTCAACAGGGTGTCCGGAAAGTAAGGTAACATTTCGTACATTTATATTTTGGCTTAAAATGTAAGATAAAGAGATAAAAATATACATTATATACACATGTAAATAAAACGAATAAGTTTTTATGCGTCATAATTCTATCCAATTTTCATTACATTTTGCGTTTTTATAGAGATTCTAATTCAAAGGTGCTTATTTGATCATTGGCGTCATTTTAATACTTAATGCTCTTTCCTTGCAGAACATGTAGGATAAAATTGTCAATCTCTTAAATGCGTACATTCCAATATCACTCTTCTTGATTTCACTTTAAGTGTTCATTAACAACGTATCTGTGCTGTCTGGTTGAGATTGACGACCTTTGACTTCACATAACCCCACAGAAAGAAGTAGCACGGATGAAGTCATACAGATTTGCTAAAACTTGGTTCTTACCGGACGTGCTAGCTAAGGCACACATCAAAATCGGTGACAGACTTTTTATGCTATACGTTCGGTGATAGAATGATATCAAAACAATATTAGGTACGATACGAGGTCACAGATTACAGAACATTGTGACCTGCACACAGCTCCAACCTCAAGCTGTGTAACTCCTTCCTTTGCATTACTTTGAGGTTGAAAGTTTACGATCCCTATACCAAGACATTGCAGACATGTTTTAAAAATCTTCCAAGTGAACTCAATATCATTCATATTTGAATGTTTCTAAAGTGATTGACAATTTCATCGTGTGTGTTTGGAAAAGAAAGAGCATAAAACGGGTCGTCAAATTGAAAACGTCATTAATTACTAAAATGACGCCAATGATTTGAAAACTGTATAAAATTCCATATTGTTAAGAAAAATTAAATAAAATTATCGCACAAAAAATCTTGCATTTTTATATACGCTTACGGTTATTTCTACCTCTTTATCTATTTTTTAAAGCCATATTATAGATATACAAAAGTGTCACCTTACTTTCTGGACACCCTGTACTACTTTAACTCGATTTTAAGCTATTGGAGCTTACCTTTTTCTTAGTCTTATCCCACGGGTATCATTTCTTCCCTCTCCTCTTCCCACATTTTAGCAATCTGAAAACAAAAGTACATACATGTACTTTGACATATACTCTTCTGCACTTTTTATGCCTCTTCCTATTACGTGTTCATTCAAACTACTGTTTTGTCATATAACTTCCCATGTTTTCAGTGCGATATACCCATCACAAGTTTTCTTATCTTCTACATATTTGATATGACAATTGTCTCAGGTCATTTTTGAAATCATTTTGTGTGTATTTCATAGAGTGAATGAGTAAATTGCATCCTCTGATCTATAGTTAGAGAAATATCCTTATGTGATAAAAAGAATGTGACATTTTGTTGGCATTCGATATGAAATTATATTAAACTTGCCGAGAGAAAAAAAAAAGTTTTTTCTTCCAAAGGCTCGCTTACTTACATTCCTCTTGGCTTATTTAAGAAAATTGTATCTCTTGAACGCCAGATCATGTCAGATCCTACATATATCATTATTTAATAGTTTTCTACGTAACAGAACAATTCGCTGCAACCTGTAAGCATGACAGAATTCACATTATACATACATGTATACACGGTGTTCAGAAAGAACGTGGAAAAGCCCCTATATTGTTAAATTGTAATAAAACCATCTTTGAATGTTTACTTTTCTTGAAAGTAATCTCCTTTGAATTCTATGTACTTATTCATTCTTAATTTCCATTGGCTAAACATGCGCCCCAGCCCATCATATGACATTGCTCTTAAAGACCGGGTCATAGGGTGAGTTCCTCTGCACTCTCGTAGTGTGCGCCATGTAGAGAATCTTTTAAAATAGGAACTAGTCATAGGTCTCAAGGGGTTAGGACTGAATTATAAGGAGAGTTGGCCAATGTTTCTATGTTTAGTTTTTGCAGGAGTTTCCTGAACAAGTCTAGCTGTAGTATGTATAGATGCAGCCTGACTTAAAAGAAAAAAAAATAGGAGGATACAAACATATGATGCACACAACTTTGACTTTTCCTTTAGAAAGATTGGCTTTCATAGCTGAAGGCAATTTTGGAAGTTTCTATACACTACTTTGTTTTTTAGATTCAGTGTTATTAAAAAGTATCTGTGTTTCATGACAGTTAACAATATGATCAGTAAAGAATGACTCCTCTATCTTAATGTAATGTAATATCTCTTCATATATTTCCAACCTAACCCTCATTTGCTTGGGCGTCAAGAGCTGAGGTACCCACCTCGTGTAAACATGCAGCATTCCAAAATTACCAGTCAAAATCTCCTTGGCAACTTCCATATTTAAATGCTAAATGCATCAGATATTAACCTCACAGTATCAAAGTGATTTATTTTGCTTGCTGCTCTACATTGTGATGATTTTGTCTGTGACTGATGTTGATGGATGGCCAGATTTACGATCAAATTTAGTGGTATCTCATCGATCTCTGTATCAGTCCAATCAATTTAGGAATATAAGATTTCTTGAGTGTAGAGTCCCTTAAATCTTTTTCTAAATCGGTTTAGATTTTGCATAAACTTGGTACTTTCAGACTTTAACGTAGACCTTTATGATTACTCTCGACTCAAATAACATGATGTTAGACATTTTGGACCACTAATGGAGTGTATAGCGTCACTGAAATGACACCACACTTTACCTGCTTGAATAATTATGACAACATTTAAAAGTCTGGGTATGCTACCAGATAATCATAGCTCAGCTATGCAATTTTTTGTCATCCTACATGAAGTAATTTTCAAAATAATGAGGTGCACATCCTTTCTGATTAACCCTCGTACGTAACTAAGGATAAGTAATCTAAGCAAAATATGTTGGCTGTCGTTAAGAGTTAATTAATATGTAAATTTCAAACCGTTTCTGACATCTTTCTCTATATTTGTCTTGTTTCTCAAACTAGGAATGCAAGTATGATTCTCCTGCTCAGGACTTTCACCTTCTGGTATTGGTGCCGAAATTCTCTACAGCAGATGCATTCATCTGTAAAAAGATCATGATGAAAAGAAATATGAAACAGCAGGGCACGTCTGACTTTCTAGAGCCAACCATAACTCTTTGCATACTAGCAGCAAATTCAGTCCAATTTTCATGGTTTTTAGGAAGAGGTTGGACCAGATTAAGCCCACCAACATGCCAAGCCTAATCTGAGATTTGTGCCGCTAGACTACAGATTATGTTTGTAGCAAAGTCTGATATCTTTTGTAACATATCACTGACAACAAACTTACTTGCTATTAAAATGTGCACATTTGCATAATGTGCATTTCTGTCTCATTATACTCATAAACATTAAAATTTTATGTAACATCTTTTGAGGCTTAAAGGCTGATCTGAGACTACACATTCTCATGGTAATAGCACTTTCTCAGGTATTGATATCTTTGACTTTTCTACAGTCTGAAGAGGAACAAGCAATTTCATTGAAATGACATCCCCTGCCGAAAAAGACCTTTTTTGATACAAACGTATAAGAGGTATTGTGTTTTGCATGTACATGTGGCCTTTTTGTTATTGGTCCATGATGAAATTATACATTAAGCTCCCTTGTTCCATGGCACAGGATTTCATTACATAAAAGAAATATAAAAGAGGTCCATTACAGGATTATACATTAAGTACCCTTTTTGCAGAACTTGGCATTTCATAAAATGAAAACAAACAAAGGAAATATACATAAAAACCCCTTTTCCATGACATGTCATATATAATTACATGTCATGGAAAGAGGGGTTTTATGTATATTTCCTTTATTTGTTTTCATTTCAGGATTTCATGTATGTGGTGGGAAAAAAAAAATGTATCAACAGACTATCTAATGGAAAAGAAAACATGCATGAAGTTTCATCAATTTTTGTCAACGACTTTAGGAGATATCCCTCTCACAATATAAGCCGCCACACTGCTGCCATTTCAAGCAGGTAGCTAGAGACTAAAGTGTTGAAATTTGTAGCACCTGTCTGGGTAGCTGAATGGATATATGGTATTACTTGTGATCTAAAAGGTTTACGAACAGACAGATGCATGGAGAGACGAATGCACAATTGACTCATTGGTCACTGGCTTTGATCAACCAATAAAAAATATGAAGTTCTATGAAAATAATGTGCAAAAGTTGGAGACACACTGATAAAAAATTAAATTTGACATAAGTCCCCTTTTTCCATGATAGAGTGATAAATTGCAAAACCCTGACAATATGTGCTAGGTTGCATGATCTGTGAAAATCTCGTCCAAATCTGTTGAGATATGTCCAGTAATTAAAGAGATACAGGTGAAAAATTAAATTATAACATGAAGCCCCCTTATTCCATGATGCTGCTACAAATCCCAAAACCTTGACAATATGCCGTAGGTCACATGATCATGTGAAAATTCCATCCAAATCTGCCAAGAAATGTGGGAGGTATTGTATTAGGTCACATGATAATGTAAAAATTCCATTCAAATCTGCCAAATGTGGGAGGAGTTGCCTTCACAAGAAATAGAATGAAATAAAACATGAAGCCCCCTTTTTTCATGATGCAGCCACAAACTGCAAAACGTTGAGAATATGTGATAGGTCAGATGATAAGAAACATTCTGTGAAAATTCTATTAATTTCTGTCAAGAAATATGGGACAAGTTGCATTCACAAGATATAAAATGATATAAAACATGAAGCCCCCTTTTTTCATGACTCAGCTGCAAATAGTAAAACCTTGAGAATATGCGATAGGTCAAATGATGAGAAACAATCTGTGAAAATTCATTTCAATTCTGTCAAGAAATATGGGACGAGTTGCATTCACAAGAAATAAAATGAAATAAAACACGAAGCCCCCTTTTTTCATGACGCAGCTACAAATCGCAAAATATTGACAATATGCAATAGGTCACATGACAAAAATATTCTGTCAAAATTCCATTCAATTCCTTCAAGAAATGTGGAAGGAGTTGCCTTCACAAGAAATGGAATGAAATATAACATGAAACCCCCTTTTTCCATGACACCTTATGACAAAAACAAGGGCAAATAACTGTGGTACTGCAAGGTCAACGTAGGTGAAACTTTTTTTCCTGCATTTCCTAATGGAGGTTGACAGATGTGACAAGTTCAATGTAAAAACTTTGTATAGTTTTGAAGAGAAGACTCCAAACATCAAAAGTGTACTTAAGTGTTACTTAAGTGAAACTTAAAATCGCTCTCAGTGGGCCGTTTTGCATCGAATAAAAAAAACAAAAAGAGCATCTCGGGAGAATGGGTCATTGTACATGTGTATAAAGTTTCACAAAATTCCGTCCAATGGTATTGGAGATATTTGCCGGGACGGACACACGGACAGACGGACGGACGGACGGACGGACGGACAACGCTAAAACTATATCCCTCCGCCTACGGTGGGGGATAATAAAAAAGATATGCCAGTTCCTTTGAGACCGTCTGATCAATAAAGGTCAATGCTCTTGTTTAAAGGATTTTATTTCATGAAACATGCATTTCCAAGCCGTTACAAGTATATAGGCACAGGAGGCAACTCCTTCATGCATAGCTTCATCCCTATTTTATAAATACAGTGGTTCTGGTATTGGTCCTTTAATCCTTGAAAAATGAGGATATTTGTCCCTTCAACGGTTCGAATCCTGCCAGATGCAGTTTGTATTTGAGCTATGCATTTATTTGATTCTTTGTTATGAACTTTGTTCATAAGATTGGAGCGTGTCCAGGATTGGCCACCAAGCCATTTATCCCATTTGTTGTCCAACATCGGACTTTCTGCCTAACAAGGCTTTGAGTCATCAATAAATGATGACTTTGAGAGAGGGTGTTTTATGGGAATCCACTCCTTTGTGCATAGCTTCGTCCTATTTGAATACAACACCTGACAACTGCATCAGAGAGATATCTCTGGGTCAATGGTTATGGTATTGGTCTTTTAAATCCTCGAAAAACGCGGATATATGTCCCTTCAAGGATTCGAATCCCACCAAATGTGGTTTATATTTGAGCTATTTATCTGTTACTTTGTTACAGACTTTGTTCTTATGGATGTGCATTTACACGCATGTATTAATTGAAAAAATCTATGCGTTAACCCATTACCAAACGACAATATTTTAGACTGGTCCAAATTGAAAGCATTTGCAGACGACAAAATAAAAATGACTGAAAATTTGAAATTTGTTTTGTGAAGGGTAGAAAACATTGTGGGAAAAGGAGAAAATGCTGGTTACCAGCATTTTCTCCTTTTCCCACAATGTTTTCTAAAGGCTCCTTTCTCAGGGGCGTCAAAAGTAGGGATCGTGTGGTAATGGGTTAACTCTTTACCCAATAAGGCATTTCTATTGTCTCTCTAATTGACCCTAAATAACAGCAAGGATGAAGCTGTTTCTTTTGTGTATATGACACTTTTTGATAGCATAGAAAACATTGTGGCAAAAGGTGAAATTGCTTGTCACAACAAATTTCACCTTTTGCCACAATGTTTTCCAAACGCTCCTACAAGCAATGTGTAGAAATGAGTATCTACGGAGTAAAAGGTTAACATGAGAAAATGTAACCAGTACATTCATGTGCCAATAAATGAGGCTTTGTACTTCTAATATCCTTGATTTGGGCCTACCTTGTAGACAATGTATGCTGAACCTTTGTTCTTGTCATACCATCCCCAGACTCCTGCTGACAAAGCTGTAGGAGCGTGTACCATATGTGTTCCTTTTATGCTTTGTCTTTGATGATTTTAGCACACCACAAATGAAATCTGACCAAGAATCTCAGTATTAATGAGATCTAAACAAGAGCCATGTGGACACGGCCATCCGCTGCCAAATCTTGCTCAATAGTAGATGTGTGTCTTCTTGTAGGTTTATTTAAAGGCTAAAACAGCTAGATTTAAGAATTATTTTCTGTTCATGCTAAATACAAAGTAAAAAAAAAAACCTCGACACGGTACACTTTTCTTAAAAAGCTGTGAAGTGTACGTACATATGAAATCAGACAGAAAAACTCTGCAAAACAACAACAAGCCCAGTAGATAAATAAAAGAAATATGGAGGGGGCGAGATTTGCCATTCCTATGTACTGCACTTTTCCTCAGAGATAGCTCTCAGCTGTGAAAGTAAGACAGTTCAAATTATGCTCCATAGAAACCTTGAGACTTAAACATAGACAAGGGGACATAACTCCAAAAATTGTGGGACTCCACTTCTCCTCCAGAAAATCTGCCTACCGCTGAATGTTCCCATTGATAGCTTTTATGATTTTCAAGTTATGCATGTGACAACATTTAAGTATAAAGAATAACAAAGGGCAAGCACACCTTAATTATGGCATTAAAAGTCATGGTTCTTGTACACTCCACTTCTCCTCAATGTCATCTATCAACCTGTGAAGTTTCATGTATATATCTCTTGTACATGTAGATCATTGTATGCAACGAAGAGTTATGGTTCTTTTGCACTGTACTTCTCCTCAATATGGCATGAAATATGTGAAAAGGGGCATTCAGACATTTGTGTAAAGTGTCGTTTTGGATCACGCTAATCCAAAACAACACACTTCCATTTTAATGTAATTTTCTATTTTGTGCAAGTCTATTGTATCACAAAATCTTAAATAGTCGTAAAGTGCCATCTCGGATTAGCCTGCACCGACTGCGAAGGCTCATCTGAGATGACACTTTTGTGCAAATATCTAAATACCTCTTTTTCGCGTGTTGCAAGCCATTTGATCTATGCATCTATGAAGAATCACATTCAAGTTCTAATCGTTTTTTAGTTATGCTCAGTTCAATTTTATGTATAAAAAACAGCAAAGAGAAATAACTCCTAAGTTTTGCAATTAGGAGTTGTGATTCTAGTGCACTGCACTTCTCCTTGATAAGATCTTTCTACCTCTGAAGTATCAAATGTACATCTCTAATAGGTTTTGAGTTATGCTGCAGACAAGAAAGTGGGACTGAAAGACAGACAGACAGGCAGACAGATAGAATGACAGAGGGACCCAATGGCAGAGGGAGGCTACTATTTCAACACCTCCTGCTGCCTTTTTTGCTGAGGATAACAAAAAATTAATCATGACATATACTTTACACTAGCTATATCCAACCTGTTTCTATAACGTAGTATGCAATCCTTAACTGGATATATCCTCTTGACATCACTTTGTGACAGAAATTCATATCCACTCATTTATCTATGTCGTAATTGCTCCAAACCTGTGCCAGTGAAACCAACAGAAGTCTTATTTGTGTTAAATACTAGTATCCTTAAAAATGAATTTACACTGCGAGAAGAAATGGGTGGCATAGGAGTAATGGATCCTCACTGCTGGTAAGAAAAACTTCTTTGTTGACTGGTATAGGTCCAGTACATTTCAAGTTCACAGAAATGCATTTTTTATGGAAATATGTTGTGTTTTAGTTGTATTCATTTAGTTGTAAATTATTGCTAAAATGCAGTTACAAAGCAATAATAGCATAAATGTTTTGGTTGTCAACATTAGCAGAGGCCCTCAAACTGGTTTTAAGCCCCTCATGCTTCACACTCTGGTATTAAACGATTTTTCAGGCCTCTGCAAATACTAACAACCTTAAATACATGAATTAACCCATTACCAAACAACAATATTTTAGACTGGTCCAAATTGAAAGCATTTGCAGACGACAAAATGAAAGTGACTGAAAATTTGAAATTTGTTCTGTGAAGGGTAGAAAACATTGTGGGAAAAGGAGAAAATGCTGGTTACCAGCATTTTCTCCTTTTCCCACAATGTTTTCTAAAGGCTTCTTTATCAGGGGTGTCAAAAGTAGGGATTGTGTGGTAATGGGTTAAACCTATGCTACATAATTAGTTATTATTCTGAAGTACTACTGCAATATTTCTTGTTTACATTCTGAAGTAGATCTATATATTCATTCACTTGCATGAGGTACAGTTGGAGAGTTCCTAGACTGGTCAATTTATACTAGTGTCCCCATCGTGCTAAAATTTGCTACAAATATAAATGCCATCTCACACTTTTAGTTTGCGTTTGTTTGAAAACATTTCATTCAATAATTCATACGTAAAAGATGCTTAACAATAGGTGGGTACTTGCATAAAGAGCAATTTAAAAAATTTAGCATGTGGGAAATTGTTGATCATAACAAACATATTAAAATGAGACCATAACACTTTGCTGTAAAGCTTTTTTGCTAATATTTGTGTACTTACCCCTTATACTGCTAAATAAATTCAATGGACATTGCCAGCCAATGGTATAATCTTGAAGGTCTCAGCATCTAATAATGTAGATTTAAGGTCTTACTGTCTCACATAATTACCAATAAAGGGCACTTGGATTGTCGGTAGTGTCTTGGATAAATTTTTCCATTTTTTTTATCCTTGTATTAGCAGACACAACTACCCATCGTACCTGATGAAGAGAAAAAGTAAATGATCCATGCTCTAGCAATACAAGGCTCAATGCATCTCCTTTATGCATCATACCTCGCAGGTCATCACATAAATATGGATCCATTTTATCTAAATAATTACTGGATCATAAGGTAAAATGGTCCTTGTACTGAAGGTTGTTGCAGTTGTATGGGAATATATTGTGTTGAACGAGGTCTTTTTGCAGTGTTGCCCAAGCTTGCGAGGTCAACTATGCCAAACAATGTGTTCAACACAATATAATTCCATGTAAGTGCAATAACCTTTTTATTATATACTTTGATATTGTTTGCATAATTCCCTGTAATTTAATGGTATTTTCATCAAATTCGTTGATATATCTTTTTAAAAACACTCTTATTCATCCAAAAAGAAAGGATTTCATGGAATTTTCAATTTTGGCTTTTGATGACGTCACCGTTGCTAATAGCATGTAAACAAACAATATTAGCACTGGTATGCATACAGGCGTATACATGTGTATATGTGTGGGCAGGTGTATGTATAGCTGTGCTGAGGTGGTACACATAAACGCATATGTCCTATTTTTCAGTTAGGTTTACAGATAATGGTTTTTACAACAACAAAAAAAATAATGATAATGGACCCATGGTTAGAATAAAAATATGCAATTAAGGCTAAATAAAACTAATATTTGATTGATAGGTAAAAAAAATGTATAAGCTCCAAATATATTTAAGCTAGACAAATTATAACTTGCTGAGTTTTTTTTTATACTCATTATACTTATTACATTATTAATTTATTATACTCAACACAGTAGTACAAATGTATATACAATTTCTTTTTCTCAGAGAGAAAAGTCGACCGGTACCTGCCCCGTGGTAGATAGGCGTGGTCCATCATGCCATCTGCTCCCGGGCGGGGTTCTGCACGTGGATGTGTGCATGATCGTGCAATATGCTTATTTACATATGTAACAGTAAATAAAAGCTTATTGTGATCCTCAATTGACAAAGTCAAATTATAAAGGGTGATAAAAGAAATGTGACTATTTAGGATTGGCAATAATCCCTGACAGAATGTACATCAGGTGGTATGTCCCACACGCGTAAATAGTTTAAATGTAAAGAACGTTCTTGGTTCTAACTAATACAATCTAACATAGCATCTCCTCTCTCTTGTTACCTCGAGAGAGAAGATATAAACGCTCATGCTATTACGTTTCTACTTACACTTTAGTTCTGATTATGTTTTATGATTAACCTTATGTTTTTACTTTAGTTTATCTATCCTTTTTGTGTTTTAACCTGAAGTATAAGACCAGTGGGGGTATACTGTGATACTGCTGAAATAGGGCAGGTTATGTATAGGTTTTAAACAAAAGAAAATTCTTTTTAAATAAATTAAAAAAAGAAAAAAAAATTCAATTGTAAAAAAATACTTAATTACATTATATTTCTAAAATATATTACCAATCAAATTTTCGAATCTTCTCAAAATTTCTCAACAATATTAATAAATAGCCTAACAGGCTAAATAAACACTGAACAGTGGTACTCCAGTCTGGTGGAGGGATTTATACTCGAAAGAAAGAAAGAAGATGGCAGCCAAGAATCTTTTTTCATCGCTTAAATAATTTCATCGTCGATAAACACGTTTAAAAACAGACAAATTGTTCAGGCCTTTGTAGTCACTGATATTCAGGAAACAATAATTCCGTTTATTTATCATGTTTTTAATGGGAACGATGCTTTGAAAAGTTTGTAAATCTCTGATGCTGTATTTTTGAAAATGGTGGCAGTTCATAGTTTGATTTTTAGAGAAATGGGGGTTTCAAAAATAGTTCCGTACTTAGCAACGCACGTGAAAAAAGCTCTAATCTAAGTAATATGAAAGTGTGCAATATTTAGAGGTTATTACATGGCTGATGAGGGCCGGAGAGTGATATCTGCCCGCCACCTAGATATCTGCCCCCAAGGGCTTTAGCCCCAGGGCAGATTTCGAGGTGGAGGGCCAATATCACTCTCCGGCCCTCATCAGACGTGTAATAACCTCCTTATAACATTCATGGATCAATTGCTCAATTTCTTTTTGTTTTCTAGCATGTTTAAATACTAAAATAAAAAAAAAAGTCTTGTCTCAATTCCACACAACTTTTTTCCGCGGGTAAACCTCGGGTTCATGACGTCATTCATCATCACTATCGTAGAGCTGCGTTATGTGCAGTATAGGACATGTTAAATAAGCAATTCTTCATGTTTGTTCATTGTTAAAAAGATGTTACCATTACTGTTTCTCAATCTAAACATTCAATTTAGTGTGATACGGATCAAAACTGAGAAACAGAATAAATAGAATAGATGGTTGGTACTTCAAATCATGAAACTTAGTCAAGCTTGGTTCTACCGGCTCAATGGATAAAAATCATAGAACTACAAGATCTAGCCTATAGACACTACACATTGCCTGATAAGTTTCCCAATCCAAGACAACAACAATCTATTCTCTATTTATCACGGCCTTGTTGGTTTAACGATTCAACATTGACTGTAGTTCTGAAGATTTTTCCACTTGCGACTGACGGACCGATTCCGACATGTTTTTCAAAATGGATGTTTTGAGAACAATGGTTTATTAGCAAGTGTTCTGTTGCTATAGATATAGAACAATTATCTTATCAACAGGCCTGCAGGATATCAGATATCAGCCCGTTGCCGGCCCTCGCGTGACACTGATATTACACCATTTTCAGTGGAGTATGTTACTACTATAAGTAAAAGAATGTAATAAGGAAAAATATCACATTCTTTCATCCAGTGCAATTACATGGGGACAATATCATAGTATATAATAAATGCAGGAAGTTGACAAAATGCAAAGAGATTCAGTTCAGGTCAGCCTGTGCTATCTGTGCGTGCTGATCTGGGTGGATACCTTTTGCAGATGCATTAAGCCTCCTTTTCATAGTGCATTGCTCAAATGTATAGACATCATCCCTGGAAATAAAAATGGATGAATAGTGTAGTGTAAATAAGAAACTGGGGGTACATTATATTCTATCCTGCTAGATAAGTGAAATCAATAGTAAAAAAATCCAATTTTGTTATTTCAAAGGAATGTTTGGGCATGAATCTTCCTGTTAGACACTAGCCTAAAAATACTGGAAAAAACCAGCATTTTTTCCTTTTCCCACAGTTTTCTACCTTTCCCAAACCCAAATGCTTTCAATGGACTGGTCTATAATTTTGTCGTTTTGTAAAGAGTTAAGTGCAAAGATCATGACAATGAATACAAGCAGATTTTTTCATTGGCATGAAAGGTAAAATTCTGAAAAGAAAACTGAATGAAAGAATAACTGGCATCAAAATTAATCACTGTCCCTGAAAATAAAGCATGTCCTATCCCAAAAAGTTGAATACCTGACATCAAACGTTGTATTACTGCAGTTTGATAATCAAGGGAGGTAAAAAGTGACAAATATTATCTCTTATAACAGGAGTTATTTCCCTTGATAACTTTTTAAAAATGAAGTCACTATAATAGCGCATGCTAAACATGTGATCCCAAGCATTTGGCCAATTTTGACCCAAGGGCTATAACATTAAGAAACTTTATTACGGATCCATTAGATAAAGCTAAATTTTGTATTCCTGGGCCTTATGGTTTCAGACAGGAAGGTTTTCAAAGATTTTCATATTTTTTTGCTTTTGTAGCCATGGCAACCAGAGTTTTTGGAGGGATCAAGGTTAGTTCTTTCAAGAAATTTTAAATAGATCCATTAAATTTGGAATGGTAGTTTCAGAGAAGAGGGTATTTGAAACATGTATGGGTGGACACACAAACACCAGGCCATGACACAAGCCCGCTGGCCTTTGGCCAGAGGAGCTAAAAATGGTTGCCAATAAAAGTATTTGATCTTCACACCCCTGACCTATGGGTCTACCTCTACTTACTGTGCCACAACTCTACTTTTGTCTGTGGGTGTATTATATTTCTGTTAATTTCTCTTTCCCAATAGCCCCTGACAAAAAAGGTGGGATTTTTTGCATTTCCCAATTGAAAATTTTCAAAAGCATTGAACTAAAATATATATTGTCCTAGATATAAACAATGGCTCTCAAAATGCTTCAAATGTCAGGATTGTCATTCACCAGTTTTCAATGGAAATGATGTCATATCACTATGCAATAATTATTTTCTTTTTCCAATTATTTATAAGCACAATCTCGATTTCATTCTCAAAGGTGTAGCCATCGATTTTAACTTTTTTTTTTTAATTTTCAGAAACATGTGTTTCATTCATGTCTAAGCTTTTTCTTTAAAAATCAAGCATTTTCAGTGAAAATGAGAATAGAAAATATGAAAGTAGATGGCTCTACAGAAGATGAATGTATTCATCTTTTAAGAATGATGAGTAATACTTACATATCAGGCTATCTTTGAGGTAAACAGCTCAAAACTCTGATATAGAAGTAGGCCCTTTTTGAACAACAGAATTGGTCAGATACAGGCAGAATATAGGAGGAAATGAAGAGAGAAGATAGGACGAAATTAAAGCAGAAAAAACCCTTCATCTTAAGCTTTTTTAACCCTTTACCAAACAATCCCTAGTTTTTATGACCCTGAAATAGAAGCTTTTCGAAAACATTGTGGGAAAAGGAGAAAAAATGCTGGTAATCAGCATTTTCTCCTTTTCTCATGTTTGCTACCCTGCTGGAAACACTTCAATTTTTGAGTTACATTCATTTTTGTTGTCTGCAAGTGCTTTCAATTTGGACCAGCCTGAAATATTGTTGTTTGGTAAAGGGTTAAGAATAGGAATTTAGCTCAAAGAAAAAGGAGATTACCTGAATATTCACAACATGGGTGAAACATCTCCATATAAAAATCATTACATTTTCAGTCACAGACAGATCACCATATATTGATGATGTGACAGTCAAAAGGAGGCCATCCAATCTTCTTTACAGCATCTGAAAGAGACCGGGATTAAGGGAATCACATCATCAATATGAGGAAATTGCTTGAAATCATCAACGATCTTATTGAAGAGCATTTCAATAGAAACTGTGGGATGGTTATTTTACCGTACAAGGCTAAAAATATCAACGACCCTCCTATGAAGTAAAAGTTGCAATTTTACTGCAGAGCATGAAGATGTGAATCCCAAATGATGATGTATAACAAAATACCTTAACTCATTACCAAACGACAAAATTTTAGATTGGTTCAAATTGAAAGCATTTGCAGACGACAAAATAAAGGTGGCTGAAAAATTGAAATTTGTTCTGGAAAGGGTAGAAAACACTGTGGGAAAAGGAGAAAATGCTGGTTACCAGCATTTTCTCCTTTTCCCACAGTGTTTTCAAAAGGCTGCTTTCTCAGGGGTGTCAAAAGTAGGGATTGTGTGGTAATGGGTTAAACAATGCTATCATCTATATGTAAATACTAACCTTATTGTGCAGTTGGGCACAGAAACAGTTGTAACAGATCTCAAAATGGCTATTTTATGGTAAGTGCTTGAAAATATGAACTGCTACAACAAAAAGAGGCAAGCTTTTCTACCAGTGAAGCCTTATGCTGGCCAAAACAGAGAGAGAGAGAGAGAGAGAGAGGGGAGGGGTGGGGAAGGAAGGAAAAAAGAGAAAAGTAAGCGGTCCTGTACTGGATCAAGAACTGCTGCTGCAATGTTTTGAAAATACCTCCCTTTTCCTTTGAGCTGTGCACACATCTGACCTTGCCCTGACTTTGAACCTATGGATAAGGTTTTTGTTTGTCACATTTCATTTATCATATGGTTGACAATTCTGAAAAATTATACCAACATTCACTTATAATTGTTAGTAGAAGGCAGGACATACAGACCTTGCTGTGGCTTTGAATTTAACAAATATATATCAATAGCATCGAAAATTGAAAGCTTGATGTTATAGATGACAAAATAAATGAGACTTGAACATTAGAATTTGTTTTGGAAAGGGTAGATGATATTGTAGGAAAAGGAGAAAATACTCGCCACCAGCGTTTTCTCCTTATCCCAGAATATTTTCGAAATGTCTTTCTCAGGGTTAGCAGCTATTGTTAAACTATTCACCAAAGTCATTGTACCAGTTTGAAGTTTTGTTGTCAATATTTTCAAAGACAATTCACAAATAAGAGATGACCAAACTGAGGCTTTTGAAATTTCTGTATCTATATTTTGTCATTTACATTTGAAAATGATTGCAGGAACATCTACTTCACCCCACTGTAAACTAGATATTAGTGATCAGTTTTCAAAATGTCCCTAGGCCATCACTTTTGACAAAGTAACATTCAAATAATAGAAAAGAAAAAAAAAATGTATGGACTGGAACCCCAGCTAGGATAGCAGTTGTACATGGCACATTACCATTTTGTAGTTGACCGTTTTGCAATGAAATAATTCATTGTTGAAAAGGTAACACCCCACAATAAGAACATAACCCACAAAATTTCTCTTTTTCATGATATTTTAACTTGCCATGACCATGGCCTGTGACATACCGTCATGCTTCTTGGGTGTGGCATGTTGTCTATATGTGGTTGCCAATTCTTCATAGTTACACTGAAATCAATTCATAATTAAATAACTTACAGGCAAGACATTCAGCAAAAAAAAAAAACCACATTTGATCTTGCTGTGACATTGACCTTTCACCTACAGACAAGACGCCTGCATATGAAACATCATCTTAATGTGATTAACATTTGTGCAGTCATTTAAAATTATGTAAAAGGGATGACTTTGACCTTACCTTGATCTTGACCATGGATCTACAGACTTGATTCTTGCCCACACTTATTGTCATTTTGTAACAGGTGGTGAAAAATATCTCGGCTTGACCGAGATTCAAAGCCAGGGCCTCAGGAATACCGTTCCTTCACTCTAATCAACTGAGCTACCAAACCACATGTCAATACAAACATACAATATATCGCCAAATACCTGTACCCGGCTACATTATACCTTTACATCTATCTATGGGACAGACCAGTATACTACAATTATGTGGTTGACAGTTCTACGCACTCACTCTGAAATTCATTTGTAGTTAAAAAGTTAAAGACCAAACACAAAGATACCCATTTTCCTCTTTTCAAAAATGTTTAACCTGTCCTTGCTGTGACCTTGACTTTTAACCTACTGATACAGTTCTTAGATGCAAAACATCATTTCTACGTAGATCTAGCGAAAAATTCTGCTGAAGTTATACTAAAATTCATTTAAAATTAAAATAAGATAAATGCTGGACACAAAAACTACCCTTCCAACACATCTGACTCTGCTGTGACCTTTACATTTAACCAATGGACATGATTTTTGCTTATGACATAATTATCATGTTGATGTGGTTAACCTTTGTGCAAATATATTGAAATTGAAAAATAGGGTAAAATATTTATGCAAACAGACGCATGCACAGACTGACAAGTAGACTGACAGACAAACTTCACAAAAACTTTATGGTTTCCCCCTCCCCTCAAAAAAAAAAAAATTGTGGGCATCAAAAGAGAGGGAGAAAGAAAACAATTGATTCATGTGAGGGGCCTGTATATAATATGTGTAGTGATGTTCAAATTTGCTACCACAAAATTTCATGTGCTACTACTTTTGATACTATGGCCCAAATCAATTTTGCAGGGGTTTAACAACACAATTAGTAGATTTACTACCCATACAGACTTTACATCAACCCATCTTCGTGAGCCAAGTCTACTATCACTATGTGGATCTTACCTTTGCTGATTGAGCCCCATTTTGAGATTCCTGCGATGCGCCCTCTATTGGATGCTGCTTATTACTCCCCTTTACATCATATTTCTAAAAGCAAATGAAATATTGTTTTACAAACCGCTTACAAATACACATGAAGCGATAAGCAGACATCCACGTGGGTTTCCATGTTTTCCCTTTTATTCAAAAGGTAGAGACCTTGTTCTATTTTTATCAAGATGAAATGCTACGAGCGATTTCATTCGTTGCAGCTAGAGCTTGCTGCATCCAATGAAAAAGCGTATCGGGTGAATGTAAAAATCAAGCTCCATCCACCAAGGGTAGAGTAAGGTAGTGAATTATCGGCCTTGGCTTGCGAAGTTGACATCAACCTGGATATAGTTGTAAAAACATCTGCAATTTTATGATGACATGATAGAGCTCTTCCTAACATTATTGTGCAAAATATTTTGATCCTGTACAGAATATCCTCCAACCTCTGCTATATTCAGATCAGAAACATGTACAATTTATCCATTCCAGTATTCACAGGGCCAAGCACAGGCTACTGGTGTGAAGGGTCTTGGAAATCAGTCCTTCAGTACATGCCTCTGTCTGCAAGTGTAAAGAATCTTGCACATCCGAGCATACTGTGCATACCACTGTCCACCAGTGTAAAGAATCTTGCACATCAGTGCTACAGTGCATGCCTCTGTCTGCCGGTGTAAAGAATCTTGCACATCAGTCCTACAGTGCATGTCTCTGTCTGCCTGTGTAAAGAATCTTGCACATCAGTCCTAAAGTGCATGTCTCTGTCTGCCGGTGTAAAGAATCTTGCATATCAGTGCTACAGTGCATGCCTCTCCCTGCCGGTATAAAGAGTCTTGAACATCAAACCTACAGTATGTGCCACTACTTGGTGGTGTCAAAATTTTTGAACAACGACCCTACAGAATATGCCTCTGTCTGCTGGTGAAAAGAATTTTGCAGCTTAATTCTTCAGTATGTGACACTGTTGTCCAAGACAATCTCTATCACCATAATGAAGTGCAAAGAGACATACAAAAACGATGTGCCTATTGATAAGCGGAATCTACAATATCTGCATAAAATGTACTGTTGGAATTAGTGACAGACTGTTATTTGCATTTTATTATAAATGTTGAAGGTAGAACTAAATCTATAACCTGGATAGAGTCATCAGTGTGTTAAGAGCTTATAATTATGCAAAAAAGTGCCTCCATGATATTTTACTTACCATAGTATGTAATTTTGGTAAAACAAAAAATCAAGATTCAATAAAGATTTATAAACCAAATGTCTAGCATCTCAGTTTTTTTTTTTGGTATGCCTGAAAGTGCCTAAAAAAAATTTCCATGAAGAACTACAGGCTGTTGTGGAGTTTCATCTCTTATAGAGTTTGATTTCTTATATCTGTTTATTTATTATATGTTATTTTGTTGCTTTCTGGCTTGAGTTTTAAGTATTTGTTTGTTTTTGAAACAAGCGAGAGGTCAAACTCACAGCCACACTGTTCTACAGCTAGACTTATCTTCATCAGTCTCATTATCAATCAATGGTAGTGGGTCAATAGGAATAGTTCAGAACATACCAGCTTAAGTATAATTCAAACAACACAGCAGCAGTCAATGTGTAGTAATAGCACTAGGCTTGTCTATTGTGTTATCATATATATACAGAAATGGGATTAGAATCAAGAAGTATGGTGGCATGGCAATTCAAAATGTCTGATGGGCTGAGATTTTCATTTACAGCTCGTGCTAGATGATAATGAGGTCTGGGGTGAGGCTGGCAAATCTGAACATCTGACAATCTAAAATTCAAACTAGCAATTTATTCTAGATGGCATTGAGACCAGAGGGTCGGGCTTTTAATTCTAAACATCTGACAGGCTGACAGTTGTATCTACAACTCGTGCTCGATTGTACTGAGGTCAGGGGTTGCAATTCTGAATGCTTGAAAGCTTCCATTCCAATTCGCAACTCAACTTCGATGATATTGAAAACAGGCACTTTATCTGGCAATTCCCAACATCTGACCAGCTGACATTCCAACCTGCAACACATACTTGTTTCAAGTGAGGTCAGTGGAAAAAGCTTGCAATAAAAAAAACATTGGGCTGGCTGACATTTGAATCTGCAAGTCATGCTCAATTAACTTGAGGTCAGAGGGTCAAATGCACAATTCTGAACAACTGGTGTGCCTACATTCAAACCTGCAACTCACCCTCATCAGTATTGGGGCCAATTGATAAAGCTTGCAACAGCTGACTCGCTGACATTCAAACATGCAACATGATTGATGGTATTGAGGTCACTGGGTCTGGCTGGCTATTCTGAATGTCTAACAGGCTGAAAAAAGAACCAATGACTCATGCTCGATGGAAATGAGGTCAGAAGATCTTACTGGTAATTTAGAACATATGACAGGCTGACATTCCAAACTCATGCTTGATGGTGTTGATGTCAGGGGTCAAGCTGGCCATTCTGAATGTCTGGAGGGCTGAAATTTGAATCTGCAGTTCATGCTCGATTGTTTTGAGGTAATGGGGGAGGGCTGCCTAACATTCAAACTTCTGACTCATCCTCGACTGGGTTGAGGTTGGGTGGTAGGTGCTGGCAGTTTTGGATGTCAAACAGGCTATCAGTTAGTGTCTTTAACTCATGTGTGATGGAACTGATGGCAGGATGAACATATGACAAACTGACATTTGAACCTCCATATAATGCTTGGTTGGACTGAGGTCAGGGAGTAAGGCTTGGCTTTCAAAATGCCTGATGGGCTAACATCTACTCATCCTTGATGGTATTGTAGGCAGTTGGCTGGTATTCTGAACATGTGAAGGGATGACATTCAAACCTACTACATGTATTCAGGCTGGATTCAATTGAAGTAAGGGGGTCATACTGCCTTCGGAGAACATCAGCCTGGCTGATATTTGAACCTGCAGCTCATGCTGGATGGTATCAAAGTGGCAATTAAAAGCTTCTGATGCTTAACTACATGCAAGTACAGTTGACTACATCTAACTGTGAGTAAAGTGGTAAGGCTTACAGATTAAGTAGCTTATCACTATGTCTAACAAGTAACTATAGTACATATAAACTATGTCCTAAGAATGCCCGCTTATGGTAAATTAGAGCCAATAAGCTATAGTAATTGTGATTTCGTATGTTGTCATGTCAATGTTGCTGATCACTTATTCTGCCATGCCACAATGTTCTTCCAAAACTATGTTCAACTACAGTACACACTACAGTTAAGTAGGGTCCACAGTGGAGCCATATAGGGTTTAAGTAGGGTCTAACACACACTACGGTCAAGGAGGGTCAATTACAGTTACATACGATATGATCACGGTTTATTTTAAACAGCTGAACTCTGAGTAGAACAAAGCAAATGTCCGAAAACGGAAAACCCTCACTGCAAAATGTACTGAAAGTAACACTTTATAGCAGTTTCACGATAATGGATCATTTATCAATGCTGATGAATTAATAGTAAGAGAGGTGGTTAAAAATGTTGAAAGTATAGCATGTTGATGGGAGTGGCAGCAACAGGACAGAAACTGAACTCTGTAGAACAAGGCAAATATCCAAAAATCAAACGCGATCGCCACAAAAAGTACCGAAAGTGACACATTGCAGCAGTTTCACAATATCTGATTATTTATAGATGTTGATGAAATAATAGTCACTGGGTGGATAACAAGGTTGAATGTATAGCAGATGGATGGGAGTTGCAGAAACAGGACATGCCAATGAGAGTGTAATCAAAGAGAAATAGGTGTTGTTCACCTTGTTGATTTCAATTTTCAATGATTTCCTCCATAGTGGCACTTTTCAGTGCTTTTCTGTAGGAAAAACATTTAAATAAACATGCTCATTAGAAGCATACCTCAGGTCACATTATTTTTTGACTCTTTACACCAAACTCATGTAAGAACATGCTGAATATTATTTTTCATCACTTCTGATGAGTTTAAAATGAAGTTGTCATTGACAACCAGTTGGAAACAGCAGACAGCCATAATTAACTCTTAGGCTGCTAGGCACAACTCACGGATCCTTTGTGGACAGCAAAATCTAATCCGGCAATCCCTCTGTCTTAGATTTACATTTTAACATTTTATTGGTCAATGGGTTGATAAATTGATTAAATAGTGCTTTATGCTGTTTTCAAAATTATTTCAGTCATACCACATCTGCTAGGAGGTGGCTTTTGTAACTGACACGTACCCTGGAGATGTTTTTTGTACAAGAAATTTCAACATGAGAGGAATCTGGTTGTATGTGTTGTTTTTTAGCCCTTAGGCTGTTAAGCAAAACTGGAAGACCTTTTGGTGACCGTGTGGATCAAGATCAGACTGCAGAGAACTAGCAGTCTAATCTTTGACCTACACTGTCTGATAATGATATTATCTTTCTCTCAAAAAACAATTGAAATAGCAAGTAATTGGTTTGTCCTATGAGCTTGAAAGTCTCATTTCACTTATTATGTAGGTAAAGGGTTAATCAACTAAAGGATTTGAAAAGCAGCCAGAGGGATGTGAAATGATTTTGCATTTTAACTGTCAAGTTGAACATACAGTTCTTGCTTCTAGGCTGTAAGCACTTCCTTCTTCATCGATAAACAGCATGCAGTTCTTGTTTTTGGACCATTCACTTCATTTTGGCGTCAAGAAATTCTTGCAGCTGTGGCTTCAGGGACTTTGAGCAGGATTGGGGCCTTGAATTTCATGTCTTACACTTCTGTTCTCACTTGGATAAATTCTGAAAGAACAGGGAAAAATAGCTTTGTGGGGTTTTGAAATTACACAATGAATGCTTTTCCTTTTTGCTCCCTACAAACATGCATACATTTGGAACATTAACCCTTATCTTGCTATTATAAATTGGTGCAATGGTGATTGTCCAATTCATTCATACACTCTTCGACACACATACCCACTCTGTCACTCATCCACTCAATCACTCACTCATTCAATCACTTTAGACAAGTCATCACATTTTTTTCCCCTCAATATGTCCTTTCGTCTAATAAGTTGCAGAATTATGACACCTGTGGTATGCACAAAATTGGCGACTAGCAAAGAGTATCGATCCAGGTCAGCCTGAGAGCACTACAAGGCCTGGATCAATATTTTTGCAGTTGCGTCATCCCATTACCACACAATCCCTACTTTTAACGCCCCTAAGAAAGAAGCCTTTTGAAAACATTGTGGGAAAAGGAGAAAATGTTGGTAACCAGCATTTTCTCCTTTTCCTACAATGTTTTCTTCCCTTCACAAAACAAATTTCAAACTAGTAGTCACTTTTATTTTATCTGCAAATGCTTGGACAAACATAAAATTTTGTTGTTTGGTAATGAGTTAAGCCCCTTTTTCACAAGCGATGGGATATACATTTTACAGCTTACTTATTTTATTGTTGTCTACTTCATTTAACCTGATCCAGACCTTCATGCTGCATATTTAACCTTTTCCCAAACAAGCCCTTGTTTTTACGTGTCTGCAGTACAAGTCTTTTGTGGGAAAAGGAGAAATTGCTTGTAATGAGAAATTTCTCCTTTCCCACAGTGTTTTCTTGCCGTTCGGGTAATTTTCTGCCATTGTTATGAAAGTTAAAATTGTCGTCTGCAGACTCTTTCAGTTTGGAAGAGCCTAAAATTTGTCGTTTGGGAAAGGGTTAAGTAGGCATGTAAACAGAATTCCGACTATTATTTGGAAAATCATATATGCACGGGAAGGTAAGTAAATACACAGGTATGCAATTCAACCTTTGGCCTACAAAGGGCGACTCAAGGTGCCATTGTGGTCACAGGCCCGTCGGAAGGAAATTTCATTTGGTCCGGCCAGTATGGCGAGCGACGAAGATGCAAAGCCATGCTAAGGGGGGGGGTCTGGGAGCATGCTCCGCCGGAAAAATTTTGAAAAATAAGACACTCTCTTGTGCATTCTGGCGCATTTTTTTGAGGTTTATATTACGCATTTAAGCCATGCTAGGGGGGTCCGGGGGCATGCTCCCCCGGAAAAAATTTGAAAATAAGACGCTCTCTGGTGCATTCTGGCGCATTTTTTGAGGTTTATATTATGCATTTTTTTCGAAAATTGGTCTGGCCATTTTTTATTTTCGGCCGAAAATTTGGTCCAGCCATGGCCGGACCGGCCGGACCGCTTCCGACGGCCTTGGGTCACTGTAGATTAAGATCAGACTACACAAAGTGCAGTCTGATCTTCTATCTACACTCTCAGATAACAAGATATTTCCCTCAAAAATAAAATGATACTGCAATGTTTGCCTTTTTTTACTAGTGACTGGACATTTTTAATTAACTTACCTAGCAGATTAAGGAATGATGTGCATATGCGGCACGAAATGTTTTTGTGGCCATTCGGAACATATGACGAGGGATGCCAAGGGTAAAAATAGAATATTTATTTATAAAAATGATTTTGATTTGGGTCAGGTTAAATGAAGTAAATAATACCTAAATTAAATAAGTAAATATGCATTCACAAAATCCTGAAGTCTGAAGAAAAGAACTGGAAAACATGGCAGACGCCATTGTAATATCACCTTTTAACCCTTTACCACACAGTAGAATTGCATCCAAATCGAAAGCATTTGCAGATCTATGATAATTTCATAGTGGCTTAAATGATGCATTTTTTCTTAGATAGAGTAGAAAACTTTGTGGGAAAAAGAAGAAAATGCTTCTTCTTTTCCCACAAAGCTTTCAAAGGGCCTCTTTTTTAGGGTTGAAATTGTCATTAAGTGGTAAAGGGTTATATCCAAACATTCAAAACACAAATAAGATCTTGCTTCCAAATGGACCATGCCCAAATAAATGGAGGCTCAATGCATCTCAGTGATCAGTCAAATAACTGACTAAAGCTTGAAGTAGAATTATCCTTTGACATGCAGAAAATTGAAAGATAGTGAAAAGCTTCGGCCTGTGTCAGCTTGTGCAGGCTGACATGGGTTGATACTTTTCACAAAAGCATTAAGCTCTCTTTTCACAAAGTGGCTCAAATGCTTTTGATGTGGACATGTCTAAACTTTGGCAGTGATTGCCCGCTCATGTGGGTACCTAACCATCTGTATTTAAGTGTCCTAATGCCTGCTTAATTCTTTACCACACAATCCCGACTTTCAGGAACCCTGAGAAAGAAGCTTTTGTGAAAAATTGTAGGGAAAAATGAGAAAAATGCTGGTTTTCTAGATCCACAGAAAAAATTCCAACTTTTGCATCAAATTAATTTTGGTTTCTGCAAATGATTTCAATTTGGAGAAGACAAATATTTTGTCATTTGGTAAAGAGTTAAAAATAAGTAATTGACAATAAATAATGATTCTTTTGAAAAAATATTCATGTTTGGTCAAAACAGAAGAAAATGAACACTCATTTATTGTAAATGTTTATTTCACATCACGCTAAGTTTGAAATTTGACAATTATTGCTCCAATTCTTACAGGAGCGAACAGTTTAGTGACTATGACAGGGTATAGGAAATATGCCAGACCTATGAGTAAATTGTCAACTTGTATTCCTTGCCCCTAATTCTAAGGTTGCAGCTGCTGGCTGCTGTAGCTTCTCTCTCTCTCTCTCTCTCTCTCTCCCTGCCTATCAATAATTAAACTTTAATCACTTTCTAGTAGCAATGTTTCATTTCTCTTGTAAACACCTAAAGCAGCCTAATATCATTCAATGTCACCTTTTTTTTACAGGCTACATGTAAACACAGCATTTTTTTTTTTCACTTTTGTTCCAATAGGATGATAGATCTATATCTGCTTTTCAAGATCAAGATGCACATCTTTTAAGAAGCGATGACTTTTTCCAAGCTCATAATTTGAATTTGGTAGATATATTTCAAATGAAAGATTAATGTTTTGACAGCTAGTAAATTTCTTTCGACCTCAATCCTTTTTCTTTAGATTGATTTTTACATAAAGTTTAGTAAAAAAAAATCCAAACTTACCTTCGAATATTGTGTAAAATTATTGAATGATATGAATTCCGTATCTGTAATTGCCTTTTAGTGAGCCTAAAAGAATAAAACCTGCTTAAAACACAGAACAAAAGTCAGTTTAAACTCGTGAGCTGCCATTTTACCATCGCTGCAGACGAAGCAGATCTCTATGCGCTAATTGGATATTCTGTAACAGCTGCAGGTGCGAGTATGGATTATGGGAAAATGTGACGTCATTACCAAGTTGCCATGTTTCTTTCAGATATTTATTCCGCCATTACTTTGTGTTTGTTGCATTGCGCGAAAGTTTTCAAACAGAAAAATGCGCGCAAACAGAATAAACTCCAAACATCGTACTATGTTGCATGTTTTACTTCTTTGGAGTGTTATATATTTGTTCCATTTTTAACTTTTATGGATACTGAACTAAAAATCATCATGATGGCCTTACAGATCAATATCTGGAGGCTTTGAGAGCGTTTTCCTGGGCAATAATCAATCAGCAAATGGAAAACAAACTTCGTATATCATGTGTTATTCCACCATTTCATAATTAGTTATATCTTACAATTTTACCTCTATCTGTAATAAGGTGAAACTCACCAAAAGACGAGTATTCAGCAACGCTTCTTTCATTTGAGAAATCCGCGTCCGAAAAGAATCGCTGCGATCTGCGCATGTGCAAAATGTAGAATTCTGGACCATGTGATCTGTATGTCATGTTTCTTTCAAGTGATCAAGTTTTGAGAATACATGTACTAAGTTTAAATCATGTTTGTTACATCAAGGACAGAGTTTTTTTTTTTTTTTTTTTTTTAATCCAATAGACAGATCTTTTAAACATAATCAGTTAGGCAAAAAGATAACTGAATAATCTAATTAACCAATTAATTATCTCATGCATTATAAAGTCTATGGGATTTACTTTTGCGTAGGCCTACTTATCTCTGAATTTGACTGTGTTAATATTACGTGTAAAAGGTTAAATTTCTACGCAAAGAAGAGCTGCAATACTTTTCTATTCAGTTTTTAAAAAACAATCGTATGTTAAATTACAATATTTTGCTGGTAAGAACTTTTCCTTTTCCTTTTTAGCTCATCTAAGCAGGACGTGCTTAAGGTAATCTTTTGTGATCGGGCTGTGTCCTTGTGCCAGGGATCTTTTATACTCTGCATATACGTCCCAGGTCCATCCGTCGCCAATTTTTGCCTTGTGCACCGTAAAGGCTAGATGCCACTTTTCAGTCTGTACTCATGAATTTTGGTACATGTAAGAATGTTATCTTCAAAATATCTCGGACAAAATCGACTTGGGTCAGATCGGGTCAAAGACTAAGTCACCAGGTCAAATCTTAGAAAAACCTTGTGTGCAGTCTAGAGCCTACAATTTCAGTCTAATAATCCTGTCAGTTAATCAGAATATTTGTCTTGATGTTATCTCGGTCATATTCGGAAATGGGTCTGTCGGGTCAAAGACTATATAGGTCACTGGCTCAAACATTCGAAAAACCTTCTGTACGCTCTAGAGGCCACATTTTCAGTCCAATACTCTTGAAAATTGGTCAGAATGTACATGTATGTCTTGATTGTACCTTGTACAAGCTTGAAACTGGGTCACAACATGTCAAAAACTAGGACACAAGCCAATTCTTCTAAACAGCATGTGTAACGCTAGACTCAATTAACATTTTCTGTCCAACTCTTATGAAAGTTACACAGAATAGTTTTCTTAACGATCAATAAGATTATAACTAGGTCGCCATGTCAAATCATCGAAAAACCTTGTGTACACGTAAGAGGCAATATTTTCAACTGTCTTCGACGTAGGCTTTGTCGAAAAACAGCCAGTGGCTTGAAAAGAAAACTGTGCTCGGTCTATTGAAAAAAAAAAAAAAAAAAAAACTGAGGAACACAAGCATGCTTTAAACAACAACTTTTTGTACTAGACCTAGAGACAGTTGTTCTCTACCAGACGAACGTTGTATTGCATTGGCATGTTCATAGATTGCTATTGTTTCTATCACAAAATTTAAAACATCTGATCTATGCTATGTGAAAAGGGGATTATGTATATGTCCGTCCCGGCAAATATCTCCAATACCATTAGATGGAATTTCATGAAACTTTATACATGTGTACAATAACCCATTCTGCCGGGACAATTTTTTTTATTCGATGCAAAATGGCCGACTGAGAGCGATTTTAAGTTTCACTTAAGTTATACTTAAGTACACTTTGGAGTCTTGTCTTCAAAACCATACAACGTTTTTACATTGAACGTGTCACATCTGCCAACCTCCATTAGGAAATGCAGGAAAAAAGTTTCACCCAGATTGAGCGTGCAACACCACAGTTATATGCCCTTGTTTTTGTAATAAGGTGTCATGGAAAAAGAGGGCTTCAAGTTATATTTCATTCCATTTCTTGTTAAAGGCAACTCCTCTCACATTTCTTGACGGAACTGAATAGAATTTTCACAGAATATTTCTCGTCATGTGACCTATTGCATATTGTCAACATTTGCGATTTGTAGCTGCGTCATGAAAGAAGGGGGCTTCTTGTTTTATTTTAGAGAGAATGTGTTTTGATATAGGGAAAAAACCCTTGCCACTCTGATTGTGCACAGACTACGCTTCCCCTGTAAAATATCATTCTTGTCGCTTTTGATATATACTTTTTAATGGAATTTTGCACTTTTAATTCTTTTTTCGAAGTCAAACAGGAAAAAAAAAATGCTTTATCAATGCAATGCTGTCCATAATAAGAATAAATGGGATCGTAGTATTCTAAAAAAAATGTCAAAAAAAAGAATTGGTCTCAGTTCACAACCTGTGGCACACGAAGAGCATTTTCGTAGGGGGGGGGGAAGCTATTTTCGCGAAAATAGTTTTTTTTCGGTGTCCAGCAGTCATAGCCTCGCGCTAAATATTTTACGTACGAAGCAACCGGAAGTTGTGTCTTATTTAGTACGAATATAGCTGATTACGAAAAGAGGGTAATGACGGCGAACGACAGTGAGCCGAGAGTCCCTGGTATGATTAATGCTACAATCATGCTGATGGAATTGTCATCATCTTGATGAACATGGCAGAAAAATGCATTGACCTAAAATCCGATCTTGATAAAGCGAAGAAAGTTTACAGGTAGTTTACAAGAAAATAACAAGATCATGTCATAAATATCCGGATACTCGATCAGTCCGGATTTTCGTTTTAACACAACCTGAAAGGACTGAAAGAAAGATATGATCAAAGTACCTGGGTTAGAGCCAAAAGTCTCTTACAACAAGAGCGTCCAATGTACACTTGGGCAGGTCCAGTCATCATACAGAATAGTGTGGTGTCCAATAAGATGGGGGAAAATACTCTGAAGAAAACGAAAGTTGATCTATACAGTATCTCCTTAACTATTTTCATTGACTGAGGAAAAGGCCATCGTAATTCATCAATAGAGAGAAAAGTGTGCCCAAATGTGTGGCACAAATTCATGACCATTAGTATACTAGCACAGCATCTTTACTGAATGAGCTAGCTGGTCAACTGGTTGTGACTTCACCAACTACCAATACTTCTACCTAGTACAGATTACTGTCCCCAAAGATGATGTTACTTTTTGACTGGTCATCCCTGGGTACAGGTACTATCAAGACAAAACCAGTGGATATTTCTGTACAGATTTTGTGCCCAAGTTTGAATTCTCATAATATCATTAATAGAGCACAAAACTACGATTTAAACATACCTTATGCTTGTGTATTTAATAGGGATGGCAACGGTTAGTATATTTGCTAACCGGTTAATCGTTCAATCTTTCAATCGGTTAACCGAACGACCATATAAAGACACTTAAGATGAAGGTACGTGCCCTGCGTTCAGTTAAAGCGAACGGTACAAAACGTTTCGTAACGTTTGCCAACGTTCGCTATTGAATAGTCTGTTCGCCGCTTACGTTTGCAAATAATCGCAAACGCTTTTTCATGGTGGTACGCCGCGCTAACAAAGATTGCTGACGAATGATCGTTATCCTAAACCCGAAATATAAAAAATGAAAATTATTGTATTTCTGACATTTTATGGAAATCCCCACACGTTCTCTTTAACTGAACGCAAGGCTGCTCGATATGTCAACATTGACAACCGGTGCGTGAGTAATGTATTACCTTGATGTTTACTATTTCTGTACTTTAGTACAAAAGACGGCCAATCTATCGACGATCTCTCACCCTCTCGGCAATGAAATCATTTTTCCACAATGTTTTCTATAGAGGACTAGAAATTATCAGGCCATTTCAGTGTTTCCACTACGCATATTATTGCGTAAATCACCTAATAGAACTGAAATTCACGTAAAAAAAAAGTTTAGTTTCACGTGAGATCTCAAGTTTGAAAGAAAAAAACAACATCTGCTTAACTTGTGTAAAATACCAGGATTTGAAGTTACTTGCTACCCATTTTGATAAGTTATTGTCAAATCAGGCGGAAATACCTAACCATAAATTAAAACGCATGAAAAAATGCTCGATGCCAAAAAAACACGGAAACCCATGATAGAACAAAATGTTCCTTTCGACATTGTTCGATCAGAGTCACTTCAGATCGTCTTTTCAGCTTTTTAATGTTTTTAAGCAGTAAATTTCCATAGATATATTAATGCAAGACTTTAGTGCTGCAACGAAAGAAAAAACTAGTGGGATCACTATTTACAACTTCAAAAAATCTACAAACAGAATCATACAGATGATGGTATGGTTATTGATCGTCAAACAAAGTGGCGATCGCTAAGTGATCGGATGTTAGCCATCGTCCAAACGACAGGTTTAAATTTTAGATTCTCCCGAATTCAAAGCCTCTGCACTATACTATGATTTTCGAAGATACTTATCGAAGTGATAATGAACGAACGAAGAGAAAGCGCTATGCCTGCTTGAAAACAGATTGATTGACTTCATAAATTTCAATCCCTCTTACGCTGATTGGTCAATCCATACATATATTTGATTAGGGGCGGGTACTTAATGAAATAATCCAAGCAAATCAATTATGATAAGCCAGTGCCTTTGATCCAAAGAGGACACGTGTTTGATTGTTTATTATCAGAGACTGGGGACTAATTAGCGAATTAACAATGTTTAATATTGCACAGACATGTCAAACTGTAAATCACACCTTCGTCGCGCCTTGGCGACATGGATGTGAGTATGATGCAGTATTGGTTGTGAGAACCAGGAAAGTTAACTTTGTAATTTTTTTATTATAATGATTATTTTGGTAAACTTTTGATAATATAGGCCTATATTTGTTTCTGGTTAACCGGTTACCCATTTCCTAACCGGTTAATGGGTCATTCAATCGGTTAACTGGTTAAGCGTTGCCATCCCTAGTATTTAATAATCTTTCATTTGATTTACAAATATTTTCAATTTAAATGCTAAACATAAGAGAAAAACCTACCCCCTGCTCCAAGGTGCTGCCTACCCATGCTCTTACCACTTGATCTTGTTGCCATTAAAGTAAATCAAGGAAAGAAAAGTGCTTGATGCAGGGCTCTACCCCATCATCCCTGGAACTGATACCACAGCTTTACCTACTCAGCTACCAGGGCAACTAGTAGTGAGTCCACCCAAAGTGACCCAATGCCATTACAATAGGGCTATATGCGGGTAACCCACAGATTTTAACAAATAGCTACATTTATCAAGTAATTAAAACCCAACTCTCTATTGTTGTCACTGAAGTATACATAAGAGTTTAAAAAAGTTTGCCAGCCTTGGCATATTCAGTATGAAAGAAGTTCTCCACTTTGTTTTTGTGCAAGAGCTTTAAATAAGCCTGCTGGAAAAAGTAAACACCAGAGAAGTACTTGAAAATACAAAACTAAGCATCAGTAGTCCTATCAGGGAAGTTGGATAGATGATTTAAAAAAAAAACTAGTACTTTCTGACAAACAGAAACAGCTACTGTTTGCGCCAGTTATTAGGTACCTTTGTCACTTGGTGTAGTAACTCAGAACAACAGACTAAAAAAAGCATGATAGTTCAGGTGGCCTTATTAAAAATGTAATTCAAACTCAAGTTCAAAATAATCCATCAGGTACAGTATCTGAAACAATCCAACTTGAAACCAAGGCTGCTTTAACAAGCTGACATACTTGTTCAGGGACACACATTCATTATCCTGCCAACTCTGATTTATACATGTAGGTATGTTAGTTTATGATAGCAGGACGGAGCATATAGGGAGTGGAAATAGGGTTCATCAGTGGAAAAGTACTCTCCTGTATCTTGGGATAGATCTCTGATACATAAGTTAATAAAGTTAGGCATTCCTGCTGGATCCCATTGATAAATTTGTAAATACACCCAGGCCTTAAAACAGTACTCATTCATCCATTTTGGATCCCAAAGACAAAAAAATCAGTGTTTTTCAAAAGCAATGCTCCTAAAAACTTGGGATTGTTTGGTTAAGATTTTAGGCTATAACATTTTTGTTTGTTTGAACGGTGTTTTACGCTGTTTTCAACATTATTTCAGTTCGTCCTGCCTGCCCGGGTGGCTAAGTGGTGAGCGTGTCGTACTCATGACCTGGTGGTTGTAAGTTCGATACCCAGTCGAGGCAAACTTTCTTTCTGGCCGTATTTTCGCCTCTCACCTCTGCTGAAGCATGTGAGAAAGGTAGTCGTTGGCTTTGGAAAGAAAGTTGTGTAAGTACTGGTATGAGAAAGCTAGGAAACACATACATGTATGCGTCCCCAACCGCCATGATATGACCTTAGCTGTTAAAGTGGCGTTAAACCCCAATACAACCAACCATCAGTTAGTCCTATCATGGTGACAAGTCACATTTTCATGTTTTAGACTCTTTAAATTTTAGACTTTTTTCACAATTAATGCATTTGTATACAATATGCATAAATTCAAGTTGGCTTAAATGATTGATTTTGTCTGGAGTGGTTAGGAAATATTGTGGGAAAAGGAGAATATGCAAATTGCCAGCACTTTATCCTTTTTTTTTTAAACTATGTAAACTTGGCACAGGGAAGAGTTAAATGAACTTGCATTTTAGCAATGTACTGTAGTTTTTTGCTTATGTTTTTTGTCTATGTAACACTGTTGATTTGATTTTAATTTCACAGAGCTGCTGTTGATGCAGTCCGCAAACTTGACGAAGGGTTGAAGAAGAAAAAAGCTTACAGAGAAGTATTTCACCAGGATGCCGTAGGCCTACGATATAAGTAAACAAGTTTTTTAAATTGCTGTCAATATTTCCTTGTCAGATATTTAAGTTATGGAATACTTCATCATATTGACAGAAAAATTCATAGTCATTTTTTTTTTGTTTTTTTTTTATTTTTCTGCCCTTATTTTTTAAGTTAATGAAAATGTTATATACATTACCATTTTCCTTATTTATGCATAAATTCTGAAGAATAAATCATTCTGAACAGTTTTATCTACTTGTAAAGATCACATGATTATCTGAAGATACATGTATACCTATTTATGCCCTCAGAATGTTTCATTGTTTTCATTGTCCTTATTACAAATGTCCATGTGATATTGTAACAAGATAGCAGTCCAGTGATATTGACCTTTTATCAAACGAAAATTGAGACTTAAGTCTTTACCACACAATCCCGATTTTTAACGACCCTGAGAAAGAAGCCTTTTGAAAACATTGTGGGAAAAGGAGAAAATGCTGGTAACCAGCATTTTCTCCATTTCCCACAATGTTTTCTGTCCTTTCCAAACCAAATTTCCCACTGCAGTCCCGCGATCGTCACATCTGTCATTTCATCTGGCGGAACAAAAGTGACAGCATGCATGTCGTAAAGGGCGACAAAAGGGGCATCATTTTGTGTTTCGTCCATTCCTCATTTATCATGTTTGTTTTATTATGTTGCACATGTATGTTATTTTCACCTTGCATTATTGTTTACGAAGTAAGTGCGCCCAATATGACCGAAATTGTCGATGGGCCTTAAAACGCTATTCATTCATTCATTCATTCATTCATTCATTCATTCATTCCAAACCAAATTTAAATTTTTCAGTCACATTTGTCTTATCATCTGCAAATGCTTTCAATTTGGACTGGTCTAATGTTATCTCATGTGGTAAAGAGTTAATTGAATTGCAAGCATTGCAGTCAACAGATCTAGTGTGGCTCAAAAGATGAAATTTGTCTCTGAGAGATACTATTATGGGTTAACTCTTTACCTCACAATCCAGAGTTTTAATGATGGTCTTTTCACACAATATTTTCTACCCAGCAGTCTGCACATTTTCAAATTTACTGCATGTTGAAGGACCATTCTACCTCATGAATTGGTCTATTTTTGGATAAAATGGATGTTGTGGATCCACAGTTACGAGTTATTGTTTGTTTGGAATGATGCATCGTGAAGATGCCTTCACTCTTTACCATGATATACTGGTCCAAGTTTTAATGACTCTAAAAAAAAAGACTTGAAAACATTGCAGGACAAGGAGGAAATGCTGGTGACCAGCATTTTCTCCTTTTCCCACAATGTTTTCCTAGTCTTTCAGAAACAAATTTCATGTTTTGAGTAAAATTAAATCTATCCTTTGAGAATGCTTTGGATTTGGACAAGCCTCAATTTGTCATATGGGAAAGTTTTAAAGCCCCCTTCTTACAGAGCATTGCTCGTTTTTATTTATCACAGACTGAAGGAATATTGTGAGAGGTTGTTGTTCTACAATCCTCTGTACTATGGGAGGAAAGCGGAGGAAGTGTTATGGAGAAAAGTGTTTTATGATATCATACAGCTGATTAAGAAAAATAGAAGGGTATGTAAATATTAAATTTTATTCTTATACGATAGATAATCTTCCAGTTTACTTTTTCTTCCACATAAACATGCACTCAACTTTTTGATATTACACAGGAGACGGCTATTTAAAAACTAATTCCCCCCCCAGCTGGGGGAGAGGGGAGAAAGATAGAAATAGCCTAGCTGTCACACTACAGCTGGATAAGACCCCTACCCCACTTTACTGTGCTTGCTTGTTTGCCACGGGATGCTACTCCTTTTGATAATAGCATCCTGGTGGTTAAGTATATTTAGAGTATGTTTTTTTTTTTTTTGCTTGGCTTTCACAACACACGGCTTTTAGCTTTAAATTGAGCCAAGACAAGGGCTCAGGAGGGCATGTCCTATCAGTTGGCTGGTCGTGCCAAGCTCTAGGACATTTTGGTAGCGCTTATTGCTCTGTCATCTCTTCAATAAAGCCAATGTTTCTTCAAACTTTAGTATTTTTTCATTTTTTCTCAATATTTTCTATCCTTTCAAAGACAAATACCATTACTTTTAGCCTTTTAATTTGGCTATAGCAAATGCTTTCAATTCATACAAGTCTAAAATTTCTTATTTGGTAAAGACTTAAGGATTTAACCCTTTCCCAAATAATCCCTGGTTTTTACGGGTCTGGAGTAGTAGCCTTTTGAAAATATTGTGGGAAAAGGAGAAAATGCTGGTAACCAGCATTTTCTCCTTTTCCCACCATGTTTTCTACCCTATCATAGACAGAAAGCATCTTTTCAGCAAGAGTTGAATTGTCATCTGCAAATGCTTTCAATTTGATCTAGTCCAAAAGTTTGTCGTTTGGGAAAGGGTGAAAGGGTTAAACTTATCATACAAGTTAAACCTTTGGCTGACAACGTAGATCAAGATCAGACTGCACAGAATGTACACTGTCTGATACAGAGATATCTTTTCCCCCCAAAAAAGCCTTTGAAATACCAAAGTTTGGGGTTTTACTTTAACCCATTACCACACAACAAAATTTCAGACTGGTTCAAATTAAAAGCATTTGCAGATGACAAAATAAAAGTGACTGAAAAATTGAAATTTGTTCTGGGAAGGGTAGAAAACACTGTGGGAAAAGGAGAAAATGCTAGTTACCAGCATTTTCTCCTTTTCCTACAGTGTTTTCAAAAGGCTTCTTTCACAGGGGCGTCAAAAGTAGGGATTGTGTGGTAATGGGTTTAACTGGAAAGTTTCATTTCACTTATTTTGCAAGATAAGTGTTAACCCTTTACAACACAGCAACCCAAATTGAAAACAGCTGTAGACAACAATTTCAGATTGGCCTAAATGACACAATTTTTTTCCTAAAAGGATAGAAAACTTTGTGGGGAAAGGAGAAAATGCTGGTTACCAGCATTTTCTCCTTTTCCCACAATGTTTTCAAAAGGGTTTTTCCTCAGGGTCATTAAAAGTCATCATTGTGTGGTAAAGGATTAATGGATTTTTTACAGCATGTCAGACCTGGTAGCTCCCTTGAAACAGCTTACAGAACACATCTGTCATCAGCTTCCGGCTACTACTACCATCTCTTGTTTAGACTGCAGAAAGACTTTAATCTAAAATTAGAGAACAAGATCGACTTCCATTTGTTATCTGATAACAATCCAGGTTTGTTCATGTACATACATATATCACATTTGTTTTTGTAATGGACTAGATTTGCGGTATAGTTTTAATAGGTAATAGTGTAGTAGGTACAGTAATGATAGTAAATAGGTATTTGATCACTCAAAATATTACTTTATAATGTTTATCAGCCATTAATAAAAAATCTTGTGTACCATTTTCAAATAAAATGTCAATAATTGCAAAATACTGTTGTTTAAAGTCATAGGTACATACATTAAAAAAAGGAATGTTGTGTTGTAGTAACTTTGCAGGTGCTTGTATTTGATTGTTGCTGCATGAGAAAATTTTGATATCATGTGCAACCTTCTGTCTCATGTGACACCAAAGCTTCTCATACTACTTAACCCACGGCCACGCAATCCCTACTTTTGACGACCCTGAGAGAGAAGCCTGTAAAAAACATTGTGGGAAAATGAGAAAATGCTGGTAACCAGCATTTTCTCCTTTTCCCGCAATGTTTTCTACCCTTCACAAAACAAATTTCAAATTTTCAGTCACTTTCATTTTGTCATCTGCAAACACTTTCGATTTGGACAAGCCTAAAACGTTGTTGTTTGATAATGGATGAAACAAAAACAAGCAAGTAGAAAGTTGCAAACAAAAATACATATTGCAGGTCGCTATGGTAAGAGTGGAAAAAAGAAAGATGTGACTCACGGTGTACAGGAATGGGCCATCAAAGCAGTACATAGATGTCTGTTATACCTGGGTGATATTGGTATACCTCACCTTTACTCCACAGATACTCATTTCTATGCATTGCTTGTAGGAGACTTTGGAAAACATGGTGGCAAAAGGTGAAATTGCTCGTGAGGAGCAATTTCACTTCTTGCCACAATGTTTTCTACAGTATAAAAAGGTTTCATATACACATAAGAAATGGCTTTATCCTTGCTGTTATTTAGGGTCAATTAGAGATACCATAGAAATGCCTTATGGGGTAAAGGGTTAAGACTAGTCCAAATTGAGAGCATTTGCAGATGACAAAATAAATGTGAATCAAAAACTGAAATTGGATTTGGGAAGGGTAGAAAACATTGTGGGACAAGGAGAAAATGCTGGTTACTAGTATTTTCATGTGTTTTCAAAAGGCTTCTTCCTCAGGGTCATTAAAAGGCATCATTGTTAATAAAGGAATAACACATGATCCCAAATTTTAACAACCCTGACAAAGAAAGACTTTAGAAAACATTGTCGCAAAGGAAGAAAATGCTGGAAACCAGAATTTTGCTCTCTTTTCACAATATTTTCTACCCTGCCTTAGACAAAAAAAACATTTTTTAAGTCCCGTTTGTCATCAACTCTTTCAAGTTATACCAGCCTAAAATTTTGACTTACGGTTAAAGGTTAACATTTTTGTTCTTCTTTAAACTAGACAGGCAGGTCTGTATTGGTTTATTTTGGTGATCCAGCATTTTCTCCTTTTCTTACAATGTTTTTTTACCCTTCCCAAACCAAATTTTGAGCCATACGTAGGTTGTTATCTGCAAATGCTTTCAATTTGGACTGGTCGTTTGGTAGAGTTAAGCAGGGTAAGGACCTGTGTTTTTGTTGTGAAACTTATTCTATTTGCTTTTACATTTAGTAGGTTTTGGAACACTCATTACCGAGTCTGTGAAAAATTTTAGGATTCCTTTGCTCTGAAAACTCCAGAAGAAAAAAAGAATTATGTGTTGGAATCAAACTTTTATGTTAAGACAAACAAGGACACTGTTTTGAAAAATGGAGAAATTACTTTAGAATTTCTCATTTTATCAACAATGTTTTAGATGCTACAAAGCATCATAAAGATACTTAAATGAGAAAATGTCATTATTTTAAACACATTGCTACAAAGAATGACTGTATATAAATCACCAGTATGTGAATTTCAGAATTTTATAAAGTTTATTTTTTCTTTGATAGCTCGCTACCAACAAGAGTTTGATAATGGACTAAGTGCTGCTACAGCAGAAAGATTTTACCAGCAAGCTTTAATACTTTTTCCTGAAATAGGTATGTAATGTGTTGGAAATAGATGAATACAGACTCTCTCTCTTTCTGTCTTTGAAAATTCTGATGTACTTCCATTATTTTAAATATAATATTTAGTCTTGTTTCTGATTGCTCTTATGGTATTTTTTTGTGGTGAAAAAATTACTTCATATCTATGTAGATTAAGTTTGGAACATTTACAAGGAAGCGATTTAAACCCTGAAATGCTAGAACCAACTTAGGTTATTTTTGCAGAGAGTGTTGATCAAGATCAGACTTCAAAGCACTTGCAATTTGATCTTGGATGTACATTGTCTACTACTTCATGATATGGCCTGCAAAAAGCGTAAAGGGGCATTCCAACATTTGTGTAAACTTTGTTCAGGATCAGCCTAAGGATTTGGCACAGGCTGATCCGAAACAACACTTTCTATTTTTATATTACATGACCTAATGTATTTGTAAAGTGCCTTCTCAGATTAGACTGTGCAGACAGCGCAGGCTGATCCTTGATAACACTTTACACAAATGCCAGTATGCCCTTTTGGCATGTTGCAAGTCATACAATCTTGCCAAAACTGTCCTGAAATGACAATATCTTGAATGTTTTCCATGATTGAAAAGGTCCATTTGTCTAATTCAGCATTCGAAGGGTTACGCTTGCCTGATTGCAAAGTCCAATTTTAAAGGTTTTTATGTTGAAATGGATAGTCTTTCCTTTGACTTATATTGTATTTTAAGTCTGGAAATCTTTCATAGGTATGCCTCATAATCAGCTAGGAACTCTTGCCTCATCAAGATATTTCTACTGTGAAGCGGCCTATCACTACATAAGATGGTATGTGTTAATCATAGCTTCATTTCAAATCTAAATTTTAATTGACATGAATTGCACCTATCAAAACTTTTTTCATTTTTTTTTTTTTTTCATCTATTGAACTTTATTACCTAACCCTCTACCAAACAATCCCATCTTTTAACCCATTACCACACAATCCCTAATTTTGATGCCCCTGAGAAAGTAGCCTTTAGGAAATACTGTGTAAAACAGGGGAAAATGCTTGTAACTGGCATTTTCTCCTTTTCCCACAATGTTTTGTACCCATCCCAAACCAAATTTCTATTTTTCAGTCACATTTTGTTGTCTGCAAATGTTCCTTATTTGGACCAGTCTAAAATTTTAAAATTTTGTTGTTTGGTAATGAGTTAACAAACCTGTAAGGGGGTGGTGGAGAAGGGCCTTGGTACATAAGATTTTTCCCTTATCTAGGTAAAATATTAAGCCATTAGTTCAAATCTTAGTACAACCCTCTCTGTACCCTATTTTCAGTTGAATACTTATAAAGTTTGGTCAGAGTGTATGTCTTGATAATCTTCAAAATGACCTAAAATATGGGTCACTCCTAGTCAAAACTACGTCACTAGCCAGTTCCTAGCAAAGCTTGTTTATAGTCCAGAGGCCCCGTTTTTTGGTCCAGTACACATGAAAGTTAGTGTGTTTGTCTTTATGGTATCTCAGAGGCATTTAGAAAATGGGTCAAGTAACGTCGGGCTATAGGTCACCTAGCCAAATTTTAATCTCTTCAGTTGCTTAGAATTTTAGCCTTGATGATATCTTGAACGAATTAGAATATGATTCCTGTAGCATCAAAAATAGGTCACATGTTCAAACATTCTGATATCTTTTGAAAATTTGAAAACATAATGGGAAAAGGAGAAAATGCTGGTAACCAGCATTTTCTCCTTTTCCCACGGAGTTTTCTATACTTCCAAAAGCAAAATTTAGTTTTCAAGTCACATTTATTTTGTCGACCGCATATGCTTTCAATTTGGACTCACCTAACAGTAAGTTGTTCGGTAAAGAGTTAATTTTAAAAGAACTTTCAAATATAAATTTTGAGTTTGATCATTCATTAGGTTTTCATTGTTAAATATTTTCCCTACTTGTAAATTTTTACCTCATTTCAGCATAGCATGTGAAACACCTTTTGAAGGAGCAGATGGAAATCTTGTTCGATTGTTTGAGAAGAACCAGAAACGTTATCATGATCTAAAACAGGACTCAGGAAAGCAAGCAAACAACCCAGAGGAGCAATGGTATATCTGCTGTAATTATTAACTCATTACCACACTATCCCGACTTTTAACGACCCCGAGAAAGAAGCCTTTTGAAAACATTGTAGGAAAAGGAGAAAATTACTAAATTACTAATTACTAAAAATTAATTCCTCTTTAATTAGAAAAATGTCTTTTGAAAACTATGGTGAAAGGAGAAAATTCTGGTACCAGCCTTTTCTTCTCTTCCCACAATGCTTTGTACACTTACAAAGACAGCGTGCATTATTAGAGCCACATGTAAAATCTCATGTGCAGTTGTTGTGAATTTGGACAATTTTGAAATTTTGATGTCTGTGAAATATATTTTAAACTTTGTTTCATGTGAAGACATTCCCTGTGTTAAAGAAAAAATGTGTTTGTGTTTTGACTTGTATTAAGATTCTCTCTGTCTATATCACTATCTTGTAGAAATCATGACACAAATGTGATGATTAACCCTATACTGCATAATGCCAACTTTTAAAGACCCAGGGAAATATGCCTTTTGAAGATATTGTGTTAACCCTTTACCCCATAAGGCATTTCTATGGTATCTCTAATTGACCCTAATTAACAGCTAGGATGAAGCCGTTTCTTATGTGTATATGGCACTTTTTGATAGAGTAGAAAACATTGTGACAAAAGGTGAAATTGCTCATCAAGAGCAATTTCACCTTTTGCCACAATGTTTTCCAAAGGCTCCTGTAAGAAGTGCGTAGAAATGAGTATCTATGGAGTAAAGGGTTAAAGGAGGAAATGCCGGAAACCAGTGTTTTTCCCTTGTCTTTTTATTTTATCAAAGAAAAATTACTCCATTTGAATCACACTGAAATTGTCCTCCAAATGCTTTAAATTTGGGCAAGGCTAAAATTTTATCATCGAGTAAAAAGTTAAAAATATTACAGGAAAAGATACAACTGCCACTGTTAAAAGGTTTTGCAGATGATAAAAATGTGACTTTAAAAAAATTCACTTTTGGAAGAGGAGAAAAAATTGTAGGAAAAGGAGAAAATACTGGTATCCAGCATTTCTCTTTTTCCCACAATGTTTTCAGTTGACCCTTTCTTGAGGGTCGTTAAAACTTGTTACTTTGTGGTAAAGGGTTAACAGTAATGATGCTCTGTGAAGAGATTTTTTTAATAGTATGAAGTGTTGTATAGAATTTCATTTTACTCTTTGTCACACAATCCTGAGTTTATATCATCTCTGATGGAAAAGAAGTTGAAGAGATTGTGGGAAAAGAAAAAAAATGATTGTAACCCATAATGTTTGACAACCTGTCATCCAAAAATCTGTCAGTTTGAGCAATATTCAAATTGTTGTATACAAGTAAGGTTTTCAGTGTTTTCAATTCTGGTGAGTCTGAAATGTTGTAGTTAGCCACACAGTCCCAAGTTTAATGACTCTGGCTACATAACTTTTAGAAAGCATTGGGGGAAAAGGAGAAAATGCAAGTAACCAGTATTTTCTCCTTTTCCATCAAAGTTTTCTACTCTTTCGAGGATGAATTCAGCCATTTGAGCCACCTTTGATTTGTTGACAGCAAAATATGCTTTCTATTTGCAAAAGTTTAAAGTTTTGTCATTTAGTAAAAAAATGATTTTTTTCATTATTTAAATTTTCAGTTACCAAGATCTAAAAGGCTTCTTTGTGAAATTTCTGAACCTCCTCAGAATTTTCTATGACACATCTAACCAGTAAGTTTTCTTTCAGTAGGTTTCTCATTTTGATGATAATTTGTTAACAACCATCATAGATGAAGTGGTAAATGCACAATTTGTTCATAGCAAGCCATATATATGAGCCATTCTTTGTTTAAAGCTGGCTAAATGTATTTACAAAAAGTAGCTGACCTGGGCTGAAATTTTTTTGCTACTTGTCAATTTTCTGTATGGCCAAAGAAAACTCTTCCTCAAGATTCAATTGGTTGTTATACAAAACAAATGTTATGAATCCATGATTATGTGATGATATGCTTGGTATGATGCAAAGAGATGCAGTTAGCCCCCTTTCGCAAAAGCATGGTTCATACAATTGAGCCCTTTACTCTCTGTTTGCAGTTGTTCAGTTTGTACCAACTTTTGACAAGAGAATATAGATTTTAATGATTATCATGGCCATCATTTATAGACTAATATGTGCTGTATGTATCATTTTAATGGCATAAAATCATGGTTACCAGATAGCCTCACTGCATCCAAATATGCACTTGTGTAGGTCCCAAACAAAATTTCTTGCTGAAGACTTTGAAAACAGTGTTTTAAAAATTCAGATATTCGACAGGAATGAAAGAAAACAACATTAAGATGTATGGAAACTGTGGCAATTTGAGAAATAGTTTATTCTCATGTTTACTACATACATACTACTATTTTTCACATTCTTAAACTCAAAGTTTTGTGTGAAACAATTAGCAACATTTTCTCCGTCAAGTGTTAAGTAATTTCATTCCTATTTTGATATCTGGTCTTGAACATGGAACTTTACTGCATTTTTTTTTTTTAATCTTTGAAAGTTTCTCTACTGACAGTACTTCAACCCTAGGAGCACAGAACAAATCTTATAGACAGTACAGAATATGACCCAATAATTGCAGATACAAGGTTGTTCTTGTCCATGCTTCAGCAAAATGGACTGTAGATCAAATACGTGTAGATGATAGGTTAAGCTGAAATGATGTTAAATGTTTTTTTAATGTAAAAGTATATAAAACCATGTGGGAAAAGGAAAAAAAAATGCTGAAAATGCTGGTTACTTTTTCCTTTGAAACTCAAGATTATGTGATGAAGAGTTAATGGTCAAACTGTTCAACTTGTTCTCTTAAATTCTAAAAGAAGATATGATTTAAATATGTCTGACATACATAGAGAGCAATGTATGGAATCTTTTCTATTGTTTTATTTACCACAGAATTGATAGTCAAGAAATCCAGGAATGTTGCCAGTCAACGCTACAAAGCTTTAACCAGTGCATGTTTTATGAGCCAGTAGCCTACTGTGATGATACATCAGAGGACAACTTGCAATTTATGGAGGATGATGTTGTGTTCAAAATTGTTATCATATGCATGGCTACTATCTATATTCTTCAAAAGAAAGGTAAAATTTTCTATTGTATAAATAATCTTCTTTCTATCAAGGTTTATCATTCAATAAACCACAGTTGTGAGTTGTGAGACACAATACATAACCCACAAGGGCAATAACCCAAGTGGTTTATTCATTGTGCTTCATAACTCACAACATGGTTTATTGAACAATAAACCACAAAAGAAAGAAGATTATATTGATTCGAACATGACCAACTCTTAATGAAAGGAAAACAAGTTCATACTTGCATAAAAAACGCAGATGCATATTACATTCCATTGAATAACTTGCTGACTTTATACAGAATGATGTGAATCTATATAGAATGACATCAATCTATAAAGGATAACCCAAGTTTGACAATGCTTTCATTGCACTGACATGTTGTATTAGAATTTCTTTTAACTCTTCCCAAATGACAAACTTTTGGACTAGATCAAATTGAAAGCATTTGCAGATGACAATCCAACTCTTGCTGAAAAGATGATTTCTGTCTATGATAGGGTAGAAAACATTGTGGGAAAAGGAGAAAATGCTGGTTACCAGCATTTTCTCCTTTTCCCACAATGTTTTCAAAAGGCTACTATTCCAGACCCGTAAAAACAAGGGATTGTTTGGGAAAGGGTAAACAGGTAGAGTACTAAATAAACCTACCAAAAATATTCATCATATTAATACAATACAAATAATTGCTATTTCATGGTTGCTCTCATCAACAGTGTTTCAGCAATGTGGACAGTGTAGATCAAAGATCAGGCTGCATGTTTTGTGCAGCCTGATCTTCATCTAAGCTTCCTGCAAAGTCACTAAAGGCACCTTAAGGGTTAATCCATTAATAGTGTTCCGAAGTTAGTGCTTAAATCATGTTATAGAATTGAAATTCAGGCAACAATTTTGGTTACACTTGAGACATCACATAAAAGAATACATGGACAAAAAAAAGGCCATTAATAGCTTATCTCGCATTAAATGACAGGTTTTGAGGTTAGTAGTTACCCTTATTCACATATAGTTTGTCAAATTATGCAGAAATGCGGAAATACCTGTCCAGAACAGCTTTATTTTTGTATATTCATCTGCAATTCATAAATAGTGAACACTCATGTAAACAGAACTCTAGTTCTCCTTTTTTTTGGCATTTATTAAACTCCTGCAAAACAAATGTTTTCAGGGGGTATACTATAATCAGCCTGTCTGTCGATGTGTGTGTTACAACATTTTACTTAGTTCCACATTTTCATGTGGTCAGATCATGTCTTTGCGCGTATAAAGAGGTGTACAGTGGATTTAATCTTCGGTGTAATCCAATTTTCACCTCTTCACACACAGCTTGACATGAACAGACTAGGTAGGAATGCAGCCTGTTGTAATACTACATATGAATCACAAGATACACTGATCTTTTGGTATGTAGAAAATTACCAAGAGCAAAAAAATGGCCCAGGCGACCTTGCAGGCTGACCTAGGTTTATACTTTATACAGATGCATTAACCCTTTACCACACAATCCTGACTTTTAACGACCCTGAGAAAGAAGCCTTTTGAAAACATTTCGGGAAAAGAAGAAAATGCTGGAAACCAGCATTTTCTCTTTTTCCCACAATGTTTTCTGCCCTTTCCAAAACAAATTTCACTTGTTCAGTTACATTTATATGTTGTCTTCAAATGCTTTCAAATTGGACAAGTCTGAACATTTGGCATTTGGTAAAGGGTGAAGCCCCCTCATAACAGAGCATTGCTGATTTGTTTTTCTATTTCAGGTTCTAAAAAGGTTACAGCAGTGACAGCCTTCCTATTAGCTTTATTTTCTCACATTTTGAATCATGTTGTCATCAGACTTCAGGCAGCTTTATATGAAAAGGAAAATCCAAACAAGATTTTGCAATCAAAGAACCACATGTTTGGTAAGAATGAAATGTGTAATTTCTAACACAATGGATTTAATTTCATTGACTGCCAGTCAAATTTTTTAACTAAATGATCCCATGTTTTAATGATGTTTGAAAAGGTATCTGGAAACATTGTTTGGAAAGGAGAAAGTAGCTGTAACACTCTTTATGCCCCCACAAACTTGGTGGGAGAGGGTATGTAGGGGTCACCATGTCTGTGAGTCACTATGATCACATTAATGATAGCTCTAGTTATAACCCTGCAAAACGAATGTTTTCAGGGATATACTGGAATCAGCCTGTCTGTCGGTGTGTGTGTGCATCCCCCTGTGTGTCCATCTTTATTGTACAAAATACTAGCAATTGCATGTTTCTGTCAAAGCGCTGGTGGGGGTATTAAGTCGCATTCAGTGACAGGTCTAGTTACAATCTGATCTAAATCTGCACTGCCTGTGAAAATAAATAGATCTAGGTTTAGCACCGTATGATTACACACAGATCTTCTGTAAGTATAAATGACCTATATATTGCTCTTTTAAGGCTGATTTAGTGTAATTAGTAACAAAATATTAAACCGTGTAGATCCAAAATCAGATTCAATGTGATCTGATCTTGACCTGTGTCAGTGTATACAAATTTTAATTTGAATTACAATAAAGGCAAAGGCAAGGTGTTTTTTTTATGCTAAAATATCACCCATTGTAGAAAGGGCCAGCCAGTATTTGACTAATGAGACATATTTGTGTGGCATGTCTACCTCCCAAGGTGATTTTCCCTCCCTTGTTCTAATCTTTAACTCTTTACCAAACAACAAAATTTGAGACTGGTCCAAATTGAAAGCATTTGCAGACAATAAAATAAATGTGATTGAAAAATTGAAATTTGATATGGGAGGGGTAGAAAACATTGTGGGAAAAGGAGAAAATGCTGTTTACCAGCATTTTATCCTTTTCCCACAATATTTTCAACAGGCTTTTTTCTCAGGGAATTAAGTGGTAAAGAGTTCAGACATGCCCATGAGGTAGATAGGCAATTGGTAAATTTTATTCACCAAGTTTAGGACTCGCCAACCAACAGTATCCAAACAAAACCTTCTGCATTTGAATTTGATCTTCAACCATTGCATTTCCTATGCAGATGCCTTTATCACTCAGTCTCCGAGACACTTATTGTATAATGTAGGCAGTTTTACGTGATGGTTATCCTTTGTTTTCAGAAACATATAATGGGGATGACTCAGAAAGTGACAAAAGCTCAACAACTACAGAGGCCTCTTTGAAAAATGGACATATTTGTGAATTAAATGTTAACACTGATGATGGAAACTCTACAAGGACTGCCAAAGATAGAACTGCAGAAAAGCCAAAGGTGAGCAGGGTTGTTTCAGCATTTTAGGTCCCAATTTTCTGTCCTCTCTTGTGAAATTTAGGACTCAAATAAAACTTTTGTGCTTTTTGAAATAATGATGAAAGACATAAATTCAAACTAATTTAATCTGTTTAGTATTTTAACTTTTTACCACACAATCCCGACTTTTAATGACCCTGAGAAAGAAGCCTGTAGAAAAGATTGTGGGAAAAGGAGAAAATGCTGGTTACCAGCATTTTCTCCTTTTCACACAATATTTTCTACCCTATCCAAGGCAGAAATCATTATATTACCAAGATCTAATTTGTTGTCTGCAGATGCTTTAATGTTGGTCCAGTCCGAAAATTTTTTGTTTGGTAAAGAGTTTTAAAGTTGTGGATATTGTGGTTTTTACTATTGTGGTTTTCACTATTTTTATAGTTAAACTTGAATGAGGATTTGAAAGTTCTGAGGGTAAAAATAGCAAACAGGCATACATTGTTTCACTTTAATGGTCTTTCAGAAAAGGAAATCACGCAGACGTATAAGGCGAAGACCCAGAAGTCGACAAAGTTTAAGTGATGACTCTGACTTGTCTGAACTATCAGATTTGAGTGAAGGTAGGTTGATGTTTAAGAATATGTATCTAAAATGAAAAAGAAGATCATAATCTGTAAAGCAAACAGCATTATTCACATGTATTAGGAAAACTCTGCAGACACATCACCCCTGAGTACACTGAGTCACTCAGTGCTACCTGACAATGCTACAGATGCTACAGCTATACCAAGTTCTGTTTTTTAGCTCTACTGGCTTTCAGCCAGCAGAGCTTATGTCATGGCGTGGTTTCCGTCGTCCGTCCGTCTGTCTGTCCGTCCGTCCGTTAGTCTTTTTCTTGTTTACGCGATAAAGTCTTCATTTCTGGTCAGATTTTCGTGAAACTTACACAGTTTGTTTATCTCATCAATAGCTTTAACCCTATTGATTTTGAAAAAAATTCGACAAACAGTATGGGAAAAGTAGCCATTTCAAGTTGAAAATTCCTATTTCTTGTTTACGCGATTAAGTCTGTATTTTTGGTCAGATTTCCATGAAACTTGCAGAGTTTGTTTATCTTATCAATAGCTTCAACCCTATTGATTTTGAAAAAAATCCAACGAACAGTATGGGAAAAGTAGCCATTTCAAGTTGAAAAGTTTAATTTCTTGTTTACGCGATAAAGTCTTCATTTTTGGTCAGATTTCTGTGAAACTTACACAGTTTATTTATCTCATCGATAGCTTTAACCCTATTAATTTTGAAAAAAATCCGACAAACATTATGGGAAAAGTAGCCCTTTCAATTTTAAAATTTCCATTTCTTGTTTACACGATAAAGTCTGTATTTTTGTTCAGATTTCCATGAAACTTGCAGAGTTTGTTTATCTTATCAATAGCTTCAACCCTATTGATTTTGAAAAAAATCCAACAAACAGTATGGGAAGAGTAGGCATTTCAAGTTGAAAATTTTCATTTCTTGTTTACGCGATAAAGTATTCATTTTTGGTCAGATTTCTGTGAAACTTACACAGTTTGTTTATCTAATCGATAGCTTTAACCCTATTGATTTTGAGAAAAATCCAACAAACAGAATGGGAAAAGTAGCCATTTCAGATTGAACAATTTCATTGTCTGTTTAGATGATAAAGTATTTATTTGTGATCAGATTTTTATTAATTTTTCAGCTTGTTTATCCCATCAATAGCTTTTTAACCCTTTTGAGTTTGAAAAAATTCAACAAACAGTAATGGAAAAGTAGCCATTTTGAGTTGAAAATGTCAACTTTTTTGTCTTTTTGTGTAATGAATTCCTATGTATGCTTTATTTAAAAGCAAACTCTCTGCCAGTAGAGCAAATTCAGGCCCTTCAGGGCCTTCTAGTTTTTTATTGCAGTGTGTGAAAAACGGATACTAAAATTTATCACATAACCTGTTTTGTTTTCAGGGTAATATACCCATTACAAATTTTCTTGTATTAGACACGTTTGATATCACATTTGTGTGACGTCATTTTTGATGTCATTTTGTACGTATTACATAAAAGTGGATGGGTCTAACAGATAATGCCATGGGTGCATTTATAAATATTTTTTCATCATTTAATATATTTTGTGAAATGCTGATATGTGATAAAAAGAATCTGACATTTGTGCACGTTTGAGTAAAAATTTTTATAAACTCGTCAAGGAAAAATGTTATTAAGCTCGCCAAAGGCTGGCTTAATAACATTTCCCTTGACTTGTTTAATAAAATCGTATCTCAAAAGTCCACTCATGTCAGATCCTATATGTCTTTGATTGAACTTTTATCTAACAATTTTCATAATAACACTTTTTCAGGTACTTTTCAAACATACCCTTGTAAAAACTTTAATGAATAACATACTATTTTAAATTCTTGTTTAACCCTTTAATAAACATACTGACTTTTACTCACCTTAATTATCACCTGCTTCCTTATTTTACTTTTTACTCAGGTGAAAATGAGATAAATGACCAGTTTATGTCAGATGACTCTGAGGACGAACCGCTGGGGTTTTATGATGACTCTGATTCAGACATGTCTGATTCTCTCATGAAAAGCCAAGAAATGGAGCCTGGTTTTGCAGCCAATCCTGACGCAGACATGGCTGACACCAATATTGATGGTGTAAATCTTCTTCCTCAAAAGTCTGATTTTGTTTCACCACTTTTTCCTGACTCTGACCCCAGTAAAATATGGTCAGACTCCACCAGATATGACAGCCTGGCAAGTTTTTCATCAGAGTTGTTTTCAAGTTCAGTGCCATTTTTGGGAGGGAATTTTAAACTATCGCAGCAGAATGAAGGTTTTGACAATGATGTGATTCAAGGTACCAAACAGGTTTCAGTGCCTCCGGGGTTTGCACAATCCTCAGAGGCAAGACATGTGGAGGAAATCTCACAGAAACTTGCTAACTTTGTGATTGAGACAGACACAGAGGCATCTGTCACTGCTACTGAAGCAGGTAGGTTGAATGTACATTAGTCTTGTAATATTGCAGTCGCAATTTTAGTAACCATTCACCAATGATTCCTGTGTTTCAAAGATTCCGAGGAATGAACCTTTTGAAAACATTTTGGGAAAAGGAAAAAGACAGGTCCTACGCATTCCCTTTTCCCAAATTGGTTTTCAGCCCTTTTTCAGACAAATTCCATAACTTTAGCCACACTGAAGTTGTTGTGTACAGATGCTTCAATGCATTTAATTTAGGCAAACCAAAATTTGATCATATAGTAAAGAGATTTGAAACATAATTTGAAAAGGTTGTTTTTTTCCCCTCATAAAGAACATAAGTGTTGTTTGCTGTTTATACCTCCATGATGCTTCCTGTTCAGCTACAGCTTTTGTTGCCATAGCCCTTTCATTCATGGCTTCTGCATCTCTGTCATTATCATGTGAAAGCTTACATTTCCTTACATTTCCGCATATCACTATTACTCTGTGATATATGATATTTACTTCAAACCCATGCTTGTAGTTAACTGCCTCTAGCCACCTGCATTCAGGTTTATTGTTCATATTCTACAATATGTGAATTGATTGCAATATACAAACTTTAGATTGAGGATGGACATTTAATTTCTCTTTCAATGAGAAACAACTTACATGTGTTAGCTGTACACATGACTGTTGATTGGTTACATATAAGTACAATTATATTTTTTTTTTACAGAAATCACTACAGAAGTGGATGATAATAGCAGTGATGAGAATGACAAAATTGGGTAATGTTGTCTTTGCTAGTCACTGTTTATTTGAAGTTCTTTTATCACTCTTCACCCACAGAGAGAGGGTTCTTACTCAATCAAGTATAAGCATGAATATCAGTTTCATACCTTCATCTGTCCATCTAATCAAATACAATTTACATTCCCTAACTTACTAAAAGCCTTATATGCAGGGTTGTTCAACTTCATTAATTCACTGAACTTGAAACCAAGGAAGTTGATTGATCTCAAAAGAAACATCTTGAAAATATTTTAGAATTTGGGCTATTTCAAATTTAATCTTAAAACACTTTTGAAGACTTTTGGGGGAAAAACTGTTAAGTATTAAAAATCAACACAACTTGTGGTATTCATGAATTCATTTAGAAACATTGTTGAAAAAGGATCATTAGCTTCTTTTCCTTAAATGTGTTTTTTTATTTAAGCCATGTTTGTGAAAGGGACTTTAATCCTTTCCCAAACGACAAACTTTTGGACTAGACCAAATTGAAAGCATTTGCAGACGACAATTCAACTCTTGCTGAAAAGATGATTTCTGTCTATGATTGGGTAGAAAACATTGTGTGAAAAGGAGAAAATGCTGGTTACTAGCATTTTCTCCTTTTCCCACAATGTTTTTAAAAGGCTACTATTCCAGACCCATAAAACCAGGGATTGTTTGGGAAAGGGTTAATACATCTGCAAAAAGTATCAAAACAGGAGCAGTCCATGCAGGCTGATCCGAATCAAAGTTTTTTCCTTTTCCAAAATTTTCTGCATGCCCAAAAACCATTTGGCCAAAGAATTCAGCTGATTTTCAGACAAATTTAATTGTACGAATCCATGAACAAGTGACAACTTGCTTGATATAACTCATCATGGTGATGCATTAACCCTTAACCACACAATCCCAACTTTTAGTGACCCTAAGAAAGAAGCCTTCTGAAAACATTGTGGGAAAAGGAGAAAATGCTGGTAACCAGCATTTTCTCCTTTTCCCACAATGTTTTCTTCCCTTCCCAAATGCTGGTAACTAGCATTTTCTCCTTTTCCCACAATGTTTTCTTCCCTTCCCAAATGCTGGTAACCAGCATTTTCTCCTTTTCCCACAATGTTTTCTTCCCTTCCCAAAACAAATTTCAAATTTTGAGCCACGTTAATGTTGTTGTCTGCAAATGCTTTCAATTTGGACCAGTCCAACATTATGTCATTTGGTAAAGAGTTCAAACCCCCTTTTGCCAGAGCACTGCCCATTGGAAAAAAAATTGTACCTTTGCTCAAACTTTTCCCCCATTTGAATGAGTTATTCTAAATATTTCCTATTCTAATGTTTTAATATGCCTGAAAATAGAATGCATGTTAACTCTCAACCAGAGTACAAAATCTTAAACTTGTTAATAGTAAAGAAAGCGTTTGCAGAAAAAAAAAAAATGAAAAGTATCTCACATGGCTGATTTTGTCTTTGAAAGGGTAGAAAAAGAACATTGTTGGGAAAGGAGAAAATGCTGGTTGCCAGCATTTTCTCCTTTTCAACAATGTTTATGGAAGCTGTGTTCCTTAGGGTCTGCAAACATGGGACTGTTTGGTAGTATATCAAAGATATTAACTCTTTACCAAATGACAAATTTTTGGACTGGACCAAATTCAAAGCATCTGCAGACAACAAATACATGTACAATCTTGTCAATATGATGATTTCTTACTTTTATAGGATATAGAAAATTTTGTGGGAAAAGGAGAAAATGCTGATTACCAGCATTTTCTCCTTTTTCCCACAATATTTTCTATAGGCTTCTTTCTTAGGGCCGTTAAAAGTCGGGATTGTGTAGTAAAGAGATAACAATTTCCTTACATGTATTTAGATCATCCTCAGAAGAGAAGGAAGCACTTCATCAACAAAATGTGATAGATGTGATTCAGGGAGAAGGTCTAATGCCTGTGATAAAAGTTATGGGTGACTGGATGAAATCTCACTCAAACGTCATCATGACATGTGCACAGGTATATGGTTTAAATACCTCCTCACAATATACAGTCATCATAGTTCTTTACTACCAAGCTAATTACCTAGACTTAACTCTTTACCACACAATCCCAACAATTAACAACCATGAGAAATAAGCCTTTTGAAAAAATTGCGGGAAAAGAAGAAAATGCGGGTAACCAGCATTATTCCGGTTTCCCACAATGTTTTCTTCCCCTATGAAAAGGCATTTCAATTGTTTAGACACATTCATTTTGCCGTCTGCTAATACTTTTAATTTGGACTGGTCTATTATTTTGTGGTTTGGTAAATAGTCAAAAGATCTCTACAGGGAGATTTCTGAACTATTAAAGTTGATTTTGTTTATCAGATAAGTGGTAAACAAGAAGCAGATGGTGTAGACCCAAGATCAGACTGCACCATCTGTGCTGTCTGATCTTGATCTACACCATCCATGACAGATGTTTGAAGTTGCTATTGGCAGCGAAGGAATTGAGTTTTGGACACCCATCATCTAGTAGCCCTGTCAAGAAAATATTTAACAATCCTGACTTTTAATGACTTTGTGAAGGATGCCGTTTGAAAATATTACGGGAAAATGAGAAAATGCTGGTAACTATCATTTTCTCCTTTTTCCAAAATATTTTCTCAGAACAATTTCAATTCTTCAGTCACCTTTGTCATCTGCAAATGCTTTCAATGTGGACCATTCTAAAATTCTGTTTTTTGGTAAAGAGTTAAATTTTTTACCAGGTATTAATGGATCAACCATGTTATCAGATTTTATTTTTGTATACTCATGCAGGTCTACAGCACCATTTTTGTTCTCATATGATAGATTTAGAATTCGTGCATAGCATCAATTAGTCATTTAGACTTTCATTCTTAATTGAAACTTTAGATGAATTTCGATGAATTTTTATCTTTTTATTGAGTAAGCCATATCTGCACAAATGAGCAGTTCATGTTCCTCAGGTTACCATCTTTGAAAAATATTCTGAAAAAGTTGTTTTCTTCTTTTCTTCTCACAGTGTTCTTGTGGAAAGCAGATTTTTTTTTTTTCTTCCCTTGAAGTGACTGCCTTTTAACCCTTTCCCAAACAATCCCTTGTTTTTACGGATCTGGAATAGTAGCCTTTTAAAAACATTGCGGGAAAAGGAGAAAATGCTGGTGACCAGCATTTTCTCCTTTTCCCACAACGTTTTCTACCCTGACATAGACAGAAATCATCTTGAGGAAGAGTTGAATTGTCGTCTGCAAATGCTTTCAATTTGGTCTAGCCTAAAATTTTGGCGTTTGGTAAAGGGTTAAGAACATATGACCTGCAACATGCGAAAAGTGACATTTGGACATTTGCGAAAAGTGTCGTCTTGGACTAGCGTGCACAATCTGCCCAGGCTAATTCGATACAACACTTTGCGTTTTTATGTACTTTGTGTTTTTATGTAAATTTCTTTGTTTTTCATGCTTACTGAAGGACAAAATCTAATGTAGTTGTAAAGTGCCTTAAGGTCCTCAGAGTCTGCGCAGGCTGATCCAAGACGACACCTTATGCGAATGTCCGAACATCCCTTTTTGGGTGCTGCAAGTTTAAAACAAGTTTTGGAAAGTATGAAAATAACATGTCTAGTTATAAGTAGCATTTTCAGAAAACCTACTTCAAATAGCTACTATAATTTCAGAGTTCCCAGTCAGTTTGGTGCAGGTTATCCATACTTTTGAATTTTCTACCTCACGAATCAGTCTATTTACAACATGGTAAGTGCTGGACACAGTCATTTTATACTAAATATATACTATGTTACACAGTTGTTGGAAGGTATGCTGGTATCAGGGGTCAATCTGAGCTTCATCAATTTGTCCATAGACATGTTTTTGTGTACTGTTTGTTTCCAAAGGGTTCAGTGATTTTGGCTGATACATATTATGATCTGACACGAGTTGGTGTTTGAGATATAAATTTATTAAACAAGTCTACAAAAAATGTTATTATGCAAACATTTGGCAAGTCTAATAACATTTTTCATGGACGAGATCTTGGACAATTAGTTTTTTATACTGTTCCTCTCTGGCGGATGTTAATAAGTTTTATTACAAATAATGAGATCTGGATGCCACTTTGTTCATAACTAAATTTATAATTATCCTAATTAAAGTACCCTAAACAGTTTTAATAGTTATGAATGTCAGGATTGCAAGCAAAGTTAAGAGAAACATGAGGAAAAAAATTTGTTTGCTAAACTCTTATATATAATTTTGGTTGTGAAATCAGTCTATGTATACTAATGAGGTCTGTTGGAAAATGAATGCTTTTGAAATGAATGAGTGATTGAATAGAAGGAAGGTTTGTTTTCAGCATCTTCTGAATTGAATGATTGATCAAATAGATTGGTTTATTTTCTGTTTTTTCTGAAATAAAGGGGTGACAAAAAGATGGATTAGAATGTTTATTTTCTGTGTATGTCTACAATTTTGGACAAACTCTTTACCAGACAACAATTTTTTGTTTTACTTTGTCAATTCCAAAGCAGTTACAGTAGACAAATTGAGTAGACAGAGCTCCATACAGAGGGAGTGATTTTGATTTCATTTTTGAAAATGTTAGATATTCTTCATTAAACCCTATGTTATGAGTACTCATTAGAATCGTCTCATCGAGACGATTCTAATGAGTACCCACAACATAGGGTTTGGAAGAGAAATAACGGATTTAGAATGCCATCACTGCCTCTTATCTGGAGCTCTGAGTATAGATTAAAAGGGTAAAGGAGAAAATGCTCTTGATTGTATTTTCTCTCTTCTCAACAATGTTTTCAAAAGCTCTTATCCTCAGTTTCGTATAACTTAAGATTGTCTGAAATAGGATAACCTCTAAGAATATCAATAGTTGAAGGTAAAAACTCTAAGATCAAATATTTTTTCTGTATTGTGTAGATCAGTGCTGGTCACCAGAGCTCAGGCAAGTAATTGAAGATATAGACAGCGCAAAGTGGAACCAGAAAATATACCTGAGAGAAGACATGCATTTGATGAAGTTTCCACCCTTGAAAGAAGTCCATGAGTCCTTGAATGTGAAAATATGTGTGAGACTTACTGATCTACAAGAGGTTTGTGCATCTTTGTCATTATTGCAACATTAACCCTTTACCACACAATGCTGACTTTTGACAACCCTGAGAAAGAAGCCTTTTGAAAAAATTGTGTGAAAAAGAGAAAATGCTGGTTACCAGCATTTTCTTCCTTTCTCACAATGTTTTCTAGCCTTCACAAAACAGATTTCAAATTTTTAGTCACTTTTATTTTGTTGTCTGCAAATGCTTTCAATTTGGACCAGTCCAAAATTTTGATGTGTGGTAAAGGGTTAAACTAAGTATCAAATGATGTTGCTTATTGGTTTAACTTTTTATCAAACACACTAAATTTGGAGCGGGCCAAATTGAAAGCTTTTGCAGATGACAATTTATATGTGAATGCAATGATGAGATCTGGCTATGACAGTATAAAAGAAAGTGGGAAAAGGAGAAAATGCTTTTTCTCCTTTTCCCACATTTCTTTCTAAATCCATTTAGAAAGTCTGGATCATGTGTTACCAAATGACAAATTAATGGAGTGTTCGAAATTGAAAGCATTTGCAGACAACAAATAAATTGACTGAAAAATTGATATTTGATTTGGGAAGGGTAAAAAACATTTTGGGAAAAGGAGAAAATGCTGGTTTTTCAAAAGGCTACTATCACAGGGTCAAAAATTTTCATTGTGTGGTACAGGCTGAATCAAAATAAGACAATGCTGCTTGTATTTTTTTTCCCCTTAGATGACAGCCTGTTTCACCATTTGCCAGAGCTGAAGTAAATCATAGATGTTTTTTTTTTTGGACGTAGCTATGTAAATGAGGTAGCTGTTGCAGATGAAAAGCATATTGGTCCAGAATGCCTGACAATATAAAAAGAGTATACAGTCGAAACTGTCTTACACAGCCAACCACGGGACAAGCCAAAAGTGGCTGCAAACGACAGTTGGCTGCCTAACACAGATCAGTTTAGCAAAAATAATTTCCATTCTTTCACAACAAATTTGAAATTTTCAATCACATTTACATTGTGGACTGCAAAGGCTTTCAATTTGGACAAGCCCATTTTTTTTTTTTATTCCACTGCTGGTGATAACTGTTGAAAACATTGTGGAATGAAAATAGAAATCATTCCTCATGAGCACTTTCACCTCTTCGAGTCTTTCTCTGCTATACATTTTTTTTTGTTGTAATCAGTAGATTTCCTTCGTACAACTTCTATCCATACGTGTGTACATCCGAAGTTGACAGAGTTGACACGCGTGTATTTTAGGTCAATCGAGTTCATTGTTTATGAATAGAAATAAAGGTACACAGTTTTACCCAAGGTAAATCGATCGATTTGAGAACGGTCCGAGCAGGTAGGCTACTTGACAGAGTTGAATTAACGCCGTTCACCTTATGTACATGTAAGCAGGTAAATTATGTTGTGAATTTTATCTGCAAACGCAAAATAACATCTTCATCGCGATCCAAAGATGCAGACAATAATGAACAAAAAATTAATAATCAATGAAAATGATGAGAAAAAGCGAAGTTTTAAACTCTTAGTGCTCAAACTGATCGTTGGAATTCCAATCAATCTAAAAAAAGACAACCTGGAAACCCGACATCACTGACGTTCAGCATCGGCAATATTCGATGGGTTAGCCAGTAACTTTCAAGATGATGGATTGTCTTGTTTGACCATAAGTTTTGGGACAGCTGACAAAAATAATTATTTTTTGTAGACCAAGGTATTGGGACACAAAAAAGAATAATTATTTTTACTGTCCCAAACTTTAAGCAAATTGGGGTACTCGACGCCATTTTGGAAATTATTGGTAACCTCGTTTTCAAAAGTAATGTAAAGCATTGCGGGGAAGCAGGGTCTATCTGCTGATCGAATAGCAAAGAATAGCCCACTTAACACCATTTATACGAAGTGTACAGCTACACTATGAAGTTTAACTGTTTATCACACATGTTTATTGGTATATCGTCGCGGTTTATGCACACAAAGCCAGACGTGTTATTTATTTTTTTCACAGCACCTGCTAGCAATTAGTCGGGTCGCCTGACCACTTTATGAGATATGCTTTAAGTGCAATTAAGATCTTCAAATGTGACCGCTGACCACATATCACAGTTTACCGTTAATTAAAGGACTTTAAAGAGTTAATTTGCACAGGGGGGCCTGAACTGACCGTTAATCACTGATTGGTCGCTATGCATGTATGACCGCTAACTTAGATTCGACTGTACTCACAATGTTTATTTTTTACAGTCTTAATCAAGGTTCACTCTGTACAGAAAAGTGCACATTATTACACTATTTATGTCAGATGGGGGGGGGTTTAACCATGGCACCAATCAAAGTACTATTGATAGTTTAATCATTGTTCTCTTTTATTTGCAGAGTTTTCTACGAACATGTTGTTTACGGAAGTTTGGTTATTTCCTGTCTGACCTTGAAGGTCTCCAGTTTTGTTATAATGAAGATAAAGGTTTGTTTATTGGTCCTACCCAGCCCACAACTGAGGATGATACAGAGGAGATTGCCATGGAGAAAATGGCAAGTCCTTATTTTGTCTACTGCTTTTGTGAACATTTTAGATTCAAGTTCAAACTACACAGGTAGTGTTGCCTGATGTTTGATGAAGTAATTTACTGAACATTTGATAAAGATAGTTTCAAAATTGCAATGATGGAAATTTCTTGTTGATAGTGTTTAATTTTAAGTGGATAGGAATGCAGGGAGAAAAAAGATAAGAAATCATTTTTTACTGTTTTCAAAATGGAAGAAAGAGAAAATTATATTTAAGCCATGTCCTTTGAAAAGAGAGCGGAATGAATCTGCAAAAAGTATGGGCAGAGATAAGCCTGCGCTATCATGCAGGCTAACCTTGGTCAAAATTCTTTGATGTTTGTAAATTTTCTGTGTGTAAAAGGACCATTCTACCCCCTGATACAGTCAGTTGGATTTTATGGATCCATAATTTTGTAATGTCTTGCTTTGTGTAATAGACTATGGGGATGCTTCAACTCTTTAATGCAAAATTTTGACTTTTACCGATCCTGACAGAGAGATCTTCTTTAAAACAATGTGGGAAAAAGGAGAAAATGCTGGCAATCAGCATTTTCTCCTTATCCCACAATGTTTTCTACCCTTCCACAACAAAATTAATTTTGATTTTTCAGTCATGTTTATTTTGTCATCTGCAAATGCTTTAACTTGGACCAGTCTAAAATTTTGTCATTTGGTAAAGAGTTAAATGCCCATTTTGCTAGAGCATGGATTATTTCTATATTTATAAGATTAGATATGCTTCATCGTAGAAAACCAGTATTGGATATTGCTACCTGTAGAGATGTTGATATTTGCATTTACTTGTTGATATTGAATCTGTATCTAACATCTAAACATATATCTTTCACATCTATTTTAAGGTGGATGCAGAAAGTCGAAGGAATCAGCTGATGAGAGATATGGCACAGCTACGTTTGCAGGTATGTTTCAAGAAGGAAACTGCATAAAATACTTAATCCTTTTCCACACAATCCCAGTTTTAGCAACACTCAGAAAGACACGTTTTTAAAATATTGAGGGAAAAGGAGAAAATGCTCCTTTCCTCAAAATGTTTTCAGAAGGCTTCTTCTTCTGGGTTGTAAAAACCATGGATTGTTTGGTGAAGGGTTAAACCATAATTATACTTGCAAGACATATGTTTTCAGGGGTATACTATACTGGAATCAGCCTGTCTGTCTGTGTGTCCATCTATCGGTGTGTCTGTCCGTCCATGTGTCTGACTGTGTAGAAGATACTATCAAAGCACTGGGGGAGGGGGTATAAAGTCACTCTCAGTGACAGCTCTAGTTTTTCCTAGTTTGCCACATTCTACAATAATGTTTTTACAGTTGTACCTTGCAAGTTTGTCTCAGGATATAATGAATTAATTCTTTACAAATCATTAGGTTTTGCATTTGGGAAATAAAGAAAATGCTGCACTTTCCAACATTCTCCATTTCCAAGAATGTTTTCTATCTATCTGAAGATAAATTCTTACTATTTTAGGCACATTTGATTTGTTGTTGGTAAGTTTTTTCACTTTGAAAAAATGTGTTCTTGTTGCTTTCTAAATAGGCTGAAGTGAGCCAGCTGGAAGGAAGTCTTTCTACAACAGAACCTGTGCCTTTTCCACCCTATTTGATACCAGACACTTCCAGTTTGTGTTCCATGTTACCACTGTTACGAAAGCTCAGTCAGACAAATAGGAGCATGATTGTGATACCCCTTGCTGGCAAGTTTTATATATACTGTATTTAGTCTCACTGTAAAGGATACAGATGTTTTTATGTAGGAAGAGCCCAGTCTTTATATTTTTGGCCACAATATCAAGAAAAAAATAAAAGCTTTAACCCATTACCACACAATCCCTACTTTTGACGCCCCTTAGAAAGAAGCCTTTTGAAAACACTGTAGGAAAAGGAGAAAATGCTGGTAACCAGCATTTTCTCCTTTTCCCACAATGTTTTCTACCCTTCCCAGAACCAATTTCAAGTTTTCAGTCACCTTTATATTATCGTCTGCAAATGCTTTCATTTTGAACCAGTCTAAAATGTTGTTGTGTGGTAAAGAGTTAATCCTTTATCACACAATGATGCCTTTCAATGACCCTAACGAAGAGGCCTCTTGAAAACGTTGTGGGAAAAGGAGAAAATGCTGGTAAAGTTTTCTGCCCTGTTGAAGAAAAATTGCACCATCATACCCTGCAAAACGAGTGTTTTTAGGTGTATATTGGAATCAGCCTGTCTGTCCATGTGTGTGTGTTTGTCCCTGTGTCCGTCAGTGTATCCATCTGTGTACAAAATACTAGTAAATGCCTGTTTCTGTCAAAGCGCTGCTGGGGTATTAAGTATTAAGTTACTGACTCTAGTTTAAGCCAATATGAAATTGTTTGCAAATGCTTTCAGTTTGGATAGGTCTTAATTTTTGCCATGTTGTAAGGGGTTAAATTCAGTACCCAGTACCCAGGATCCAAAAAAATGTCCAGTCTGATCTTGTGCTAAATGGTTTGCCAAAGCAGTTTATTTGCACTAAGTATTCTCAGAATTATAAATTTTATAAACTTTTATAAAGTATCATAAAGTTTTTTGTTCCTCATTTGTACACATTAGTTAAACTTTCTATGACTCTGGTGACAGATACAATCACAGTTCTCAGATCACAGTACAAAGGAAATAATTATTTCAGCAAAGCTATTGCCTTTTATAGACTGCTATATTTTTTTTCTAATCATGCAGTGGAAGCCTTCAAGTGTTATGATGGTGTTTGTTAGACAGTGGGAATTTATGTTCATGCATAGCCCAGTAGCTTGATGGAGCCCACCCAGGTGGCTCAGTGGTGAGCGTGTCAGACTCATGACCTGGTGGTTGTGAGTTTGATTCCGGGTTGAGGCGAACTTTCTTTACAGCATATTTTCACCTCTCACCTCTACTGAAACATGTGAGAAAAGTAGTCGGTGGCTTTAGAAAGAAAGTTGTGTTAGTACCGGTGTGAGAAAGCCAGGAAACACATGTGCGTCACCGGCCGCCATGATATGATGTTAGCTGTTAAAGTGGCGTTAAACCCAAATGCAATGCAAAAGCTTGATGGGAGTACAAGGGTTATCAGTGTCAGTTGTGGAGTGCTTAGATCAACAGCTAACTGAAGATTATTCTAAGGATTGATGGTTGTCTTTGTGACATGACAAAACTTGTATCTCTCTGCTGAAAGATGGAATAATGTCTGAGTTTTTCTGTCAGGAAACCGGCCATTTGCTTTAACCCATTCCCAAACAATCCCTTGTTTTTATGGGTCAGGCATCAAAGCCTTTTGAAAACATTGTGGGGAAAGGAGAAAATGCTGGTAACCAGCATTTTCTCCTTTTCCCACAATGTTTTCTACCCTATTATATAGAAAAATCATATTTTTAGCAACTGTTAATTTGTCATCTGCAACATGCTTTCAGTTTGGTCTGATCCAAAATTTGCCGTTTGGGAAAGGGTTAAAAGAGTGTTTTGTCTGATACTGATTTTAAAAAAATACAAAATACACATAGATAAGCAGGCTGGCAGCCTTGAGATACTGTTGAAAATAGAACCCCAAACAGTCAAGGTAACTTAAAATGAAATCAAAAGTTTAATGGAACTTTCACTTCAGATCTTCGAGTGATGTTAAAGTCTCCCTTTTGAAGAAGTTTAGATTTAAAAGCAACTGCAGCATACATTGCATCAGTCAAAACAGGAAAAGTTGTATAATTTTGTAACTTTAGTCAGACTATATTCTGTGCATGAATAGTAACATTCAGATACAGTGTTAACCCTTTACCAAATAATCCCATGTTCTTACAACCCTGGCAGGGAGGACTTTTGAAAACATTGTTGGAAAAGGAGAAAATGCTGGTTAACAGCATTCTCTTCTTCTGTAATGATTTTTTCTATCCTATAAAAAATCAATGTTACTCAAAATTTAATTTGTTTGCAAATATTTTCAATATGGACAGGTCTAAAACATTTCTGTTCTTGAGTAAATGAAGTGTTGTATTTTGTTTTGAACAGTGATAGATACGTTGGACTTTCAAAAGAAAGAAAGTTTAGGAGCTCGGGAAGCCATACGTTGGGTAGAGGCAGAGTTCAGAAAAGGAAATAGGTGAGTTGTGGTCCCCTTTCCTGTTATATGTTTGAAGTGTGTCTTTGTGTATGGGGGGGGGGGGGGAGTTCTTTACTGAAATAAGGTTGTCTTTACTGGAATAAATTTTTTTTCTTTACTAAAATCAGATTGTAGTGTATTTTGGGTGTCTGTCAGCAGGTACTGTGTGCTATTCTCCTCAGATGGTTTTCAAATAATGATGAGTTTGATCAAATTAAGCAATTTAGAAGAATTTGGCTGAAATTGTGATGAAACCTTCCACTAAAGGCACTTGTGCACTTTGGATTGTCATTTTGATTAAAAAATCATTAACCCTTTACTCCATAGATACTCATTTCTATGCATTGCTTGTAGCAGCCTTTTGAAAACATTGTGGCAAAAGGTGAAATTGCTCTTGATGAGCAATTTCACCTTTTGTCACATTGTTTTCTATGCTATCAAAAGGTGTCATATACACATAAGAAACAGCTTCATCCTTGCTGTTATTTAGGGTCAATTTGAGATACCTTGGAAATGCTTTATTGGGTAGAGGGGTTAACTCTGAATACTAAGACATACCTGAGTTTAATAATCTGGGAGAAAAAGGCCATGAAGAACCAGATTCCTTTTCTAACAGCATTTTCTTTCCTTCAAAATTTCAAGACAAATTTCAGTTATTACGTCACATGATTTACCACTCCAGCTGCAATTGTTTTCATTTATGCAAATATGAAATGAGATTATTTGGTAAATAGTTAAAGGAATGTTTTTATCTTGATATTGTGATAGGGCTACTGGTGAAGTCATTAGTCAGGATTGACATACTTTTCTTTTCATTAAGGTTTAAAATATGAACTCAGACCAATTACTATGTGCTGAACTTCTGATCATATCTTGTACTTTCAGATACATCAGAGCTCAAAAGAATGCTGAAAAGTTACAAGTAGTTGTGCCAAGACAGCTTAAAAAGAAAAACAGGGAAACATGGTATTCCTTTTTATCTTTTGTTTCTAGACCTATACAAGACAACAAATTTAACCCTTTTTCACATTGAAAGCATTTGTAGAAAATTTGACAAAAATTTCAAATTTGCTCAAATGCTGCAATCTAAATTTATTATGCCAATAACAATATTAATAGGATGGAAAAGATTAAAAGTTGGCATTGTGCTATAAAGGGATTAGGAACTTCATAATAGATTCTAAAAGTTATTTCAATGAAGTCATTGCTTTACAATTGTAATAAACTTGTCTGTAACAATATTCAAGAAGCCAAGGATTAATATCAGCTATTGAAAATATCATAAAAAAAAAGATGATAATTTGGTATTTGAAATACCATGCATTAAAATTAACATGTTTATCAGTGATGGATTTTACAGGTTTTTGTTCCTAGAATCCATGTGCTTTTTCTCTTTGGTAGATGACAGAGTTTTAGACTGTGCTTAATTAAAAGCAATGCAGATGACAAAACTAAAGAGGCTCTAATTTTGAAATTTGGCTTTAACTCTTTCCCAATAGAATTATAGCCTGGTCCAAATTGAAAGCATATGCACATGACAAATCAGATCAAAGAAATGAAAATTTGTTTTGGGGAGTGTAGAAAACATTATAGGAAAAGGAGAAAATGCTGATTATCAGCATTTTCTCCTTTTCCTGTAATGTTTTCAAAAGCTTTCTCTGTCAGGGTCATTGTAAGTTCTCATTGTGTGGTAAAGGGTTAAAAGTGTATTCAAATTAAAGGACAGGGAGAAAAAGATGTTTCTCATCATTTTCTACTATTACCAGTATGCTTTCAAAAGGCATGTTCCTCGGGGTCGTAAAGCAAGAGAATGTTTAGCAATAGCTTTACTGATATGACCACTTTTTCTTTGTCTTTCATCACAGACTGGACTGTATGATACTATTTTGGTTATTTCAGGTGTACACTAGAGATCCTCAATTGTGCTCTGTACCTCTCTAGACAAGGAGGTGATTTTGGTACAGATACTGTCATTACAATTCTGACAACTAGCAAGTTTGATTCTGTCAGCCATCCTCTTGTTAAACAGGCTTTGTCTGCAAGTCAACAGGAAGGTAAGATTTGAAAAGCACAGTCAGTTTGAATCCTATAGAAGAAAGTAATTTATAAGTTGTACTTAAAACAAATACAAAAATGGCAGGTAAAGACTTCTGATACTTTAAGACATGAATATCAATTAACTTTTTTTTACTAAACATCAGCTTATTCAACTTGGAAGCTTTTGTTGATGACATGTCAAAAGTGGCTCAGATTGTCATACTTTCCTTTGGAACAGTAGAAAACACACTGGGAAATGGAAAAAAAATACTGTTTACCAGCATTTTCTCCTTTTCCCAGAATTTTTTTTAGAAAGACTTCTATGTAACGGTCGTTAAAACTCAGGATTGTGTGGTGAAGGGTTTGAGCAATTTACGTAGATGCTATTATTTTTCATCATTTTTCCTTCAGGATATTTGTTTATATTAAAAAAAAAAAAAGAAGAGAGAAATCTTCAAATCTGAGAGAGAGAGAGAGAGAGAGAGCTTACAGGCTATAGAATAATCTTATAGAATAGCATGCAGTTTTGTTATGTATGCTTCAAAATTTATCATGTACTATAAGGATCTTTCTTATTTACACAGGGGTGGCTGTAGAAAATATTTCAGAATTTGTGGGTAAATGGTCCGATATCCTCAACAAGGGTTGAAATAGAGTTACAGAGAGAAAAGATGGATTCGCAAAGATTACAATTTGTACACATCTCCTGTTTCAGTACAAGATACAATAAAACAGTGGACAGATCAAAAGAAATATTTCAAGAGTACAAATTCCATGAAATCAAATTACCGATAAATGGATAAGATCAGTGGTAGTTTGGTTCTATCTTACATCATTCTCAGGATGTTTTATTAACCCCAAATAATCCTTAAAAATGCCTGTCACAACCGTTGGTACTTTTGCAAACAGTGGAGATTAAGATCAGACTCAAAGTTAGTGCACCTATTACAACATCAGTGCTTTTGCAAACAGCGTAAATCAAGAAATAGACTAAAGTTAGTGCACCCATCACAACCATCAGTACTTTTGCAAATAGTGTAGATTAAGATCAGACTGAAAGATCAGTGCAGTCATCTATCTAAATGTACATTGACCAATATTTTGTTAACTCATTATCGAATGACAAAATTTTGGGCTTGTCCAAATTGAAAACATTGGCAGACGACAAAATAAAAGTGACTGAAAATTTGAAATTTGTTTTAAGAAACCTTTAGAAAACATTGTGGGAAAAGGAGAAAATGCTGGTTACCATGCTGGTTACCAGCATTTTCTCCTTTTCCCACAATGTTTTCTGAATGTTTCTGTCTCACAGGCGTCAAAAGTAGGGATTGTGTGGTAATGGGTTAACTTACAGGACACCAAATAAACTCAACAGATATTTTTAGTCCAGAAATATTATATTTGCCCAATTTGACTGCAGTTCAGTGGTTGCTTTTGTCTGTAGTGTTTCAGCGAAGCAGATAGTGTGGATCAAAGATCAGACTGCATGTCTTGTGCAGTCTGATCTTAATGTACAATGGTGGCAAATGCAACTGTTATTATAAAAGGCATTTCAAGGCCTAACTTAATGAAATCCCAGTAATTGGATCAGGTTGATTGATTGCCTGATAAAAGTTTATTTGCTTTTCCTTGGTTTATCCCTATAGACTCTTCTAAATTGGAAGCTTTTGCAAACAACAGATCATATGTTGCTCAAGTGACAAAATTTGCCTTGGAAAGAGTACAAAACATTATGGGTACAGGAGAAAATACTGGTTACCAGCATTTTCTACTGTTCCCACAATATGTTCAAAAGGCTTCTATCTCAGGGTTGTTGAACTTGGGGTTATGTGATAAAGGTTTAATTACTTGTCTCTGAATATAATGTTTTATGATGAGTTATTTACATGTTCATGTTTGCTGTGGTCCTACTAATGTGACCCTTTACCTAACTATGCACTATTTTCAAGAACGTGAGGAACAGGCCATCTGGAAACCATTATTTTATGCCAATACTTACAATAGGGACTAGTAAAAGATTTGTTACAAGGTAAAGGCTTGATAAAAACTCTATGCAAACTTCAGTATTTTAGACCTGACGGTCTCAAATCTTGAATAATTAGGTCTTTCTTAACCCTTTACTTCACAGATACTCATTTCTACCCATTGTTTGTAGAAGCTTTGGAAAACATTGTGGCAAAATGTGAAATTGCTCGTGACGAGCAATTTCACCTTTTGCCACTATGTTTTTTACACTATCAAAAGGTGTCATATACACATAAGAAACGGCTTCATCCTTGCTGTTATGCAGGAGCAGTTAGAGATAACATAGAAATGCCTTATGGGGTAAAGGGTTAAAGGAGTGAAATACTTCCATGTCATGACAAAGGTGTAAGGGGGGGATATACTTGAATTAGCATGTCTTTCTTTCTCTAGACACAATTTTTGTTCTTCTTCCTTTTGCCAACTCATTAGAAATTGCATTAATGATTAGTGGAATGTTTCCATGGCGGCCCACTGAGTTGTTTGACCCATGGATAAGCCAACCACTTGGGATATTTGATTGCCTGCAACATCCAGTCTAGTTGTGAAATGACTCAAATGAGCAACACTCTGTGAAAATGTGCTTGCAAAAAAGTATCAACTCTGGTGAGCCTGTGCAGTCTGCACAAGCTGAGCTGAGCAGAAAGTTTTCTGCATGCACAAGGACCATTGTACTTCATGATTAATGAGGTTATTAAACAAAATACAGATGTATAATACTGTGACAACCTGCTTGGTATATTATCGTGGAGATGCACTAAGCCCCCTTTTGAAAGAGCATTAAAACGACAAATTTTTGGACTAGACCAAATTGAAAGCATTTGCAGATGACAATTCAACTATTGCTGAAAAGATGATATCTGTCTTTGATAGGGTAGAAAACATTGTGGGAAAAGGAGAAAATGCTGGTTACTAGCATTTTCTCCTTTTCCCACAATGTTTTCAAAAGGCTACTATTCCAGACCCGTAAAAACCAGGGATTGTTTGGGATAGGGTTAAACAAATATACGTTCATCCTATATTGGGTTCTATCATCTTGGCTATCCCACTCTTTAACCCTTTACCCCATAAGGCATTTCTATGGTATCTCTAATTGACCCTAAATAACAGCAAGGATGAAGCTGTTTCTTATGTGTATAAGACACCTTTTGATAGCATGGCAGGAGCAATTTCACCCTTTGCCACGTTTTCCAAAGGCTCCTACAAGCAATGTGTAGAAATTAGTATCCATGGAGTAAAGGGTTTAATCTGAATCAAATTAACTATGAATGGAATTACATATGCTTATTTTCTAGCTTAAAAAGACCCTAATAAAAAAAACTTTTGAAAACTTGGTAGGAAATGGAGAAAATGGTGGTAACCAGCATTTCTCCTTTTCCCACTATGTGTTATACCCTTTCAAAAACAAATTCGGTCACTTAAGCCTCATCTAAATTGTTGTCTGCAAATGCATTGAATTTGAACTTTCTAAAATTCTTGTCGTTTTGTTAGGAGTTAAAATTTGTTTCAGGAGGAGTCTTGTATTTTCATTAAAGTACTCGAGAGTCTGAAAAGTGTAAGTTGAGTTTATATTGACAAATAATTCAGAGCTCCAGATAGAGGGAGTAATTTTGATTTCAAAATTGAAAATGTTAGTCATTCACAACTAAACTCTATCACTGTATAATCTTTATTATCAAGGTTTCAAGACTTGTCAACATTTACAGAGTGTTTTTCCTGTGGAAAGAAGTTTTATACAATTAAAGGGATAACGTTGATTTATGAGTTTGTTCTTTTGATGACCGCCACCGTCTGCATGGCATTTACTTAGTTTATGGTTGAAACCCCCTTTTCCGGATTTATCTCTGTACCACATGGCAAAAGTTGAAGAGTACATATTAACCCTTTACCATATACAATATCCGACTTTTACTACCCTTAGGTAGAAGCCGTTTGAAACCATTGTGGGAAAAGGAAAGACTGCTGGTAACCAGCATTTTCTCCTGTTCCCACAATGTTTTCTGCCCTTCCCAAAACAAATTTTCATTTTTGAGTTACGTTTATTTTGTCGTCTGCAATTGCTTTCAATTTGGACCTGTCTAAATTTTTGTCGTTTGGTAAAGATTTAAATAATGCTCAAATGATTTGATTTGCTTTGTTATGGGTAGCAGAATAAGATTTTCACTTCTGTTTTCTTTTTCTGTGAGCCATTATGCATTCTCCGCCCATTATCTAGTGAAATATTTTTATTGGACAAAATTGGCTTTGCCGATGCTGTAAGAGATATCAAGGCCTCTAGTTTATTTGGCAGTTTCATGGAAGAGAAAAAATTATGACTTCCAGTAGAACCATGATTGTAAAAACAAAGCTTTGTTATGTGCCTGTCCTAATATGAAACGTACACGAACCAGTTCTCTCAACTTTGAGTGTCTCACTTGTAATACAGTTCTACTTACAAACGATAAAACTAACCTTAGCCACAATCTTCGTGTTTCAAAGGAATTTTCCATTGTCTGGCTTTGGTCACCAACAGCGTGAGAGCATTAAACATTGCGGTTTTCTTCAATCGGAATTAAGTAGATCTGTTAACGAAGGTACGATTTACTCTTGGCGCCAAGCAAATAGGCGCAACGTCTTTCGATGGCTATACAATAGACTGATATTCAGAAAAAAGTATCGCAAAGGTCTGGCAGGACACGCAGATGGTATAGATCAAAGATCAGACTGCACGTTCTGTGCAGTCTGATCTTGATCTATACCATCGGCAAAAGTCCTTGTTTTCGTCTACTGGCACCGACAGGGTTATTGCCGTTACATAACTAGTCTGGAATTCTTGATTTATTTCCATTAGACAACACTATGGTAGATAAGCCCATCCCGATTTTGCAATGTAGTAATCCTTCGATAGCTAGGTTCTTCAGAAGGCACGTTTGTGTATAGACTAGATCAAGATCAGTCTGCACAGAACATGATGTCTGATTGTGATATCATATTGTCCGAAACGAAGATGATTTTTTTCGCGAAGATAACTGCATTTTTATATGCCCGAAGGGTCATATTATGTAATGGCCCCGGTCGTCAGTCCCTCCGTCTGTCCGTCCGACCGTTTGTTAACAATTTCTTGTGGACGCAACTCTTACAGTTTTCATTGGAACAAGTTCAAACTTACCACAATGAATCTTTATGATGTGTAGTTGTGTATGGGACTCATAAAATTTGGGAGCCTCGGTAGCCCAGTCTGTAGCCTGCAGGACCTGAGAATACGGGGTCCAGAGTTCGATCCCTGGCTATAACCCTTGGCTCGGCAACTTTCCGAGGGTTGATGACAGGATTCATTCGACAGGATTCATTCCTCTCTCACCTCTGATCCTTGTTTCGACGATGATTGTGTGGGAAAGCAGCCAGTGGCTTGGAAAGAAAGTTGTGCGAAGAACTGGTGAAAGAGACACCAGGAAAGCATGGATAGGCGAAGTGGCCGCTGGGATATAACTGAAATAATGTTAAAAACGGTGTCAAATACAATACAATCAATCTATCAGTCTTAAAACTTGGACATCTACAGGCGTTTTAAATTTTAACCCATTTCACCGACAAGCCCCTTTGGGCGTAAATGCGCCCCTTTGCAAAGCTCTTGGGACCTTCTGGGAACTGCGAAAAATGTCAATTCTGGTCAGACTGCGCGAATTGCGCAAGCTGACTAGGGTTGACACTTTTCACTTTAATGACATTTTCTATATGAAAAGTGGTCATTGCACCTTGTTAAAGAATCATTTTTTGAATTTTTTGAACTATCGTTGATTTGTTTTCATCCAACTGATGTACAGAATTCCCAGATGGACCCTTTTTGCGTGATGGGTCACAGTTACATTTGAGCCTTGATAAAGCAAATGGGTGTTGGACGCATCATCGTGATGTATAATACAAGTTAGTTATCGCATCATAGATCTGTAAAACTCATTTCAGCTAACATACGGCTGAATTGTATGGTAGAATGGTCTATGGAGACGCATATTTGGACATTTCAGAAAGTTTCGACCATTGTCAGCTTGAGAAGGCTGATATTGGTCAATATTTTTTGAAGATGCATTTAAGATCTTTGTCACAGAGTATGACAAAACAAGAGGACGGCACAGAACAAAGATCAGAGTGCGCGTTGAGCGCAATCCGATCTTGATCTGTCCGCAGAAGTTCTTTTTTTTTTGCCATTTCGGTGCCGGAGAGGGTTAAAGACTGCAGATATGTCGTAATTCGTCTAAAATCTGTGACCACGGAAATCTGCTATTTCACAATCACTAGTAATTGACACAGAGACAATAATGGGCAATGAACCTGACCCCGTGAGGATATTTTGGTTCATGACCCTATAAGGTTAATGAGTCCGACCCATAAAAGATACAAAGAACCTACTTTTTTAATTAGAAGTATTCAATAATGGCTGTGTAAACATGCCCAATGGGATGAGGAACGACATAAACTCTTCGAATGTCCGAAGGGATGGGTATATTCCCACAGAAATAAAAAACCGCAAGGCTTGTCTTACATTAGCAGTGCTCTTAGAAAGGGGGGATTAGCTCTTTACCATGTACAATCTCGACTTTTGACACCCCTGGGAAAGAAGCCCTTTGAAAACATTGTGGGAAAAGGAGAAAATGCTGGTTACCAGCATTTTCTCCTTTTTCCCACAATGTTTTCTACCCTGTCAAAGAAAAATTGAACCATTTGAACCACACTGAAATTATTGTCTGCAAATGCTTTCAATATGGACAAGGCTAAAATTTTGTCTTCTGGTAAAGGGTCAATGCACCTGCAAAAAGGATTGACCAAGGTCGATCAGCCTGTCCAGTCCGCGCAGGCTGACCTGGGCAAGAACTTTTTACTCTTGGTCAAATTCCTGCATGTCAAAAGACCATTTATCTCCTTGATTGAGATAGCTGTTAGACATAAATTGATTTTAGGGGGCCATTATAATGTGATGACTTGGTTGGTATAGTAAATAAACTCTTTACCAAACGACAAAATTTTAGATTGGTCCGAATTGAAAGCAATCGCAGACGAAAAATTAAAAGAGGCGACATTTCCTTGATAGAGCAAAAAACGTTGTGAGAAAAGGAGAAAATGCTGGTTCTCCTTTTCTCACAATGTTTTCAAAAGGCTTCTTTCTCAGGGTCGTTAAAAGTCGGGATTGTGTGGTATAGTATATTAAACCCTCTTTTTCGAGAACATCGCTCGTGTCTCACTGAAATCAGGGTCGTTTTTAGTCCAAGATTAGACTGCCAGTACATTCTGTGTACTCTGATCTTAATCTAGTCTTAAAGGAAACCAGAGGTCGGTGTATTTAGGATGGAGAGTTGCCCCGCCATTGAGACGACAGCTATCAATCTATGCTTAATTACAGAAAACCACACAATATAGTCGATAAAACCAATTGACCTCAATTTTTGCCCGCGATTTTCACTATGACCAGAGTCTTCTTGCACGATTACACGTGTGCGATGGAGCTGAAATAAAAAATTATGTAAAGGTGCTACATTACTCACATCTTCGCCAGCCAAGTTTACGATCACTACGTGGATCTTACCTTGGCTGATTGAGCCAGATTTCGAGATTCCTGCGATGCGCCATCTATTGAATGCTGGTTATTACTCCGCTTTACCTCATGTTTCTAAAAGTGAATGAAATATCGTTTTACAAACTGCTTACGAATACACATGAAGCGATAAGCAGACATCCACGTGGGTTTTCCATGTTTTACCTTTTATCGAAAGGTAGAGACCTTGTTCTATTTTTATCAAAGATGAAATTCTATGAGCGATTTCATTCGTTGCAGCTAGAGCTAGCTGCATTCAATGAAAAAGCGAATCGAGTGAACGTAAAAATCAAGCTCGATCCGCCAGGGGTAGAGTAACGTAGTGAATAGTCGGCCTTGGCTTGCGAAGATACAATACTCATTGACAGGTCTAGTTCATATTAACCTGGGGTGGGGTTGGGGTTGGGGTTGGGGGGTTAGCCCGACGAGTTCTTAGGCAGACTCCAAACGAACGTAACCCTTATCCTTCTAAATAACTAATTTAAAAATTTCGGGGGGATAGTAAAACCCCAAAGTTGATTATTTCAGATGTTCTATTGGGAGAAAGATACATACTTTTGCGGATTAAGTGTATTAAAGAAAAACACACAATAAAACCGGACACAACCAATTAGTCCTCTTTTTCTTATCCATATTTTCTAGATCTTCGCTATTTTTGAATTTCGTCTAATTTCTTTTCTGATGACTTTCTTGTACTTATATTTTACTACTTCACGTCTGTATCCGAATATAGTCTGAGTTTTATCGGTTCAATAGCCTGCGCTAGTGCGGTGATCAGTGCAACATAATTAGTGCTTTATGCTATTTTCTTTCCTTTGTAATAACACATGATTGATAATGTGTGACTGACTTTGTCGCTTTTTACTAATTAAATTCAAGTTCCTCTACCCTTTACTGCACAATACCAACCTTTAACGACCTGGGCAGAGAAGTCTTTTAAAAACATAATCGAAAAAGGAGAAAATGCTGGTAACAAGCATTTTCTCCTTTTTCCCAAAATGTTTTGAACCTTTTAGAAACAAATAAAATTATTGTCTTAGGGTGTTGATGGAACAAATGAAAGGTCAATGATCAGTCTGCATCGCCTGTGAAGTCTGACCTTGATCTACGCCGCCAGAAAAAAAACCCATGTTTTCATTCATGTCGCTATTCTATGGTAAAATAAACGTACACGGAAACCTGCGTCTGACATTATGTCATAACCGTCAATTTTGAAGAGCTGAGGGCAATCAGTCGAAGAGCAGTTTGTCGGTGCGGAAATACCATTGGGTATTCTGTCGTTGAATGTACTCAGACGTGATTTATCATGTCTATATATCATAAGGTTTGCTACACGCGAAAAGGGGCATTCGGATATTTGCGTAAAGTGTCGACTCGGATCAGCCTGGGCAGTCCGCGCAGGCTGATCCCAGTCGACACTTTATGACTACATTAGATTTTTTTTCCAACAGTAGACATGTGCTGAACAAAGTCACTTTCGAATGGAAATGTCGTCTCGAGTTAGCCTACGCAGACTAGGCATGTTGATCTGAGACGACAGTTTCCGCAAGTTTTATGTCTGAATGCCCCTTGTCGCGTGTTGCAGGCCAGACCGTTTTTTTAACAGCCTAAATTTTGGACACCAGTTTTGGTCCGTATTCATCAACCATTGTTAAGAACCTTCTCAGTCTTATTCTACAGAATTTTCTAAATTTGTAACTAAGGCTACCTCTGACAGACCACAAAAAATTATTAAGCCAATCAGTTGTTGTGTTACATTCAAATTTAAAAGAAAATCTTGAAGATTAAGACAAAGACTGTTTAGAATAGTTGGTGAATACAGACCCTGGGCTCTTTTAAGCGCTATCCAGTAAACCGTACTATACCCAGCTCTCATTTCAAATTCCAATACTAGCGAAACGCCTCGAAAGCGTTCAATTTTCTTTTTCCTATTTGAGGAGGTCCATATATTCATTCAGCAATAAAATTTTTAATATAGGTCCCGATTGGCGTTGCGTATTTATTCAAAAATCATATAGAAGGCTGGCATCCGCATGACTTAGGCTGACTTCGTTTGGGGCTATAGCCACGGCTAAAGTGACGTCAGAAAACTATAAATAAACGGGAAGCTGTCAAGTACGCATGTCATGAAGCGAACACACATAGCCTTTGCAACGGGTGTGACTAAAACGCGGACGCGATAAGCGGACCATATAGACAAAGAGGAAAAAAGCGGACGATATGAAATATAGAGGGAAAAAGCGGACGCCATCCTGCACCTAATTCGGTGCCTAATATTAGTTTTATAAGAGCAATTAACCTTTTTTTTCCCAGATTTATCTACTTGAAAATTTGATAATTAATGATATATATATATATTTCAAGTTAGTTTGTTTTTTGTTTTTACACAAATAAACAGAAATGTTTGCATAGTTTATTTCACTTTCCTACATGCATTGATCGTTAGGGACATGTACATTTTGTCGTTGCTATCAGATAGAAAGATAATTTAAAAATTAGAGTCATAATTGAATTAATTAAAAAAAGCTGACTGTTTTGATTGGTCTCTTACTCAGACTCCGTGGACAGCATACTAGTATTCCGCGGGTGCAGGGTTATTCAGAGAATATAATTCCGCAGTTTATAGACTTTGACTTAACCCTTTCTCAAACAATCCCTGGTTTTTACGGGTCTTGAATAGTAGCCTTTTGAAAACATTGTGGAAAAAGGAGAAAATGCTGGTAACCAGCATTTTCTCCTTTTCCCACAATGTTTTCTACCCAATCATAGACAGAAATCTTTTTAGCAAGAGTTGAATTGTCGTCTGCAAATGCTTTCAATTTGGTCTAGTCCAAAAGTTTGTCGTTTGGGTAAGGGTTAAGGTACCATTTTCGAATTGATAAAGGGATGTGTGAGGAGGTTCTAAGGATTATCGGCCTTTTTCTTACAAGCCAGGACCATAGTGGTGGTATTAAGGACACAGATCTGTTTTTCTTCCGAAAAATCGCAAATTTCAATGAAAATTTTTGGTATTTTTCTTTCACCCCAAAAGGTTTTCAAAACTTTTGGAGACAATTAGCTCTACCATAATTCCAGCTACATTTGATTTCTGCATATGCATTTAATTTCAACCTTTGAAAACACTGTTGGAAAAGGAGAAAATGCTGGTAACCAGAATGAAGTAACCAGCATTTTCTCCATTTTCCACAATGTTTTCTACCCTTTCCAAATCAATTTTCTATTTTTTATTCACATTCATTTTATCGTCTGCAAATGCTTTCAATTTGGACAAGTCCAAAATTTTGCTATTTGCTAAAGAGTTAAATACAAAGATTCCCAGGGCTATGACCAAGACTCATACAGTGTAGGCCTAGTTGAAGTCTTGATAAAAATCCTTTTTTGGTGTAAGGCAGATCAGGAGTTGAATAACAATTTCTATCTGGCTAAAAATTGTTTAGCCAGATCCTGAATGAGTCCAGACCAATTAAGAATTTTTATCTGTCCTAGTCCTGATAAAATCGATTGCCTATCTGGTCTAGCCAGATTCTGAATCTAGCTGAATTCCTGTCTAGCCTACGACATTTATAACTGTAAACCCAAACTTTTACTATAAAGTAGGTCTTACAAAATTGATCATTTGAAGGGTACCGGTATATTTAAGTCATAAAAGCAGAAGTTTGGAAAATAAATGAGATATGCCAACAACAGTTAACATCATTTTAATAAAGTTTGAAAACTAACATGAAAATCAAAGTGTCAGATAAATCTAACAAGAGGCCCATTATGCCTCTACATTGCTCCACTGGCTTTTTAACCATACAGATTTGAAGTGATTGAGGTCCATAAGATAAAGCTAGATGCCAAATTTGGTAGCCCTGGGCCTTATGGTTTCAGACAAGATTTTCAAAGACGATCAAAATTTTTCGGTTTTGTTGCTATGGCAACCAGCTTTTTAATTCTTTCAAGAATTTCTGGAGAAGACAATAGCAAGATCGTTTCTGTGAGGTTTCATCAAATGAATGGGTAGTTTCAGTGAAGAAGTTTGAAAAAAAAGTTAACACACAGACACACATGTACAACGGGCACCAGGCCATGACATAAGCCTGCTGGCCTTGGGCCAGTGGAGAAAAAAATGTCTAAGGTTGTTCATAAAAACTTGTGAAATCAAATGCAGCCACCAAAGTTTCTTTGTATGCTGCTTCAAGTTAAAGCAGAATTAGGGTAAAAGCCTTGTCCTGTTTTAAATTGAGGCAACATTACAACAAAAGCCATATAATATGGGATGAACAGGCATTAGACAATATAACATAATATCCCATCACTTCCTGTGGTAGAGTATAAAGAACTAGTGGCCCTTAAGAGCCTGAACTGCTCTACTTGCAGTGTATCTACTTATTTTCTTGCAAACTGTCAAAGTTAAAAAAAAAAACATAAAAACAAATGAAATTTTCATCATGTAAACAAGAAATGGAAATTTTCAACTTGAAATGGCTACTTTTCCGATATTGTTTGTTTCATTTTTTTTTCAAAACCAATAGGGTTAAAGCTATTGATAAAACAAACTTTGCAAGTACACAGAAATCTGACAGATAATGCATTCTTTATCAAGTAAACAAGAAATAGCTATTTTCAAATTAAAGTGGCTACTTTTCCCTTACTGTTTGTTTGTTTTTTTTTTTTTTTTTCAAAATCAATCAGCTTGAAGCTGTTGATGAGATAAACAAATTGTGCAAGTTTCACGAAAATCCAACCAAAAATGCTGACCAAATCATGTAAATACGAAATGGAAATTTTAAATTTTAACTCATTACCAAACAATAATATTTAATTTATAGACTTGTCCAAATTGAAAGCATTTGCAGACGACAGAATAAAAGTGACTGAAAATTTGAAATTTGTTTTGTGAAGGGTAGAAAACATTGTGGGAAAATGAGAAAATGCTGGTAACCAGCATTTTCTCCTTTTCCCACAATGTTTTCTAAAGGCTTCTTTCTCAGGGGCATCAAAAGTAGGGATTGTGTGGTATTGGGTTAACTGGCTACTTTTCCCATATTGTTAGGACATAAATGTGACAAATGTGCAGGTGAAAAATAAATGGAACAAACTTAAAAAAGATTATCGGAAAGCAGTCTTGAGAACAACAGTACAGGGAATAATCCAACTAAATTCAAGTACGTTGAAGATTTCAACATAATCTATTGAAACAGGGTTTCAACCAAACCTATGGTAGTGTATGACACTGGTAACAAATGGCCACTGACTTCTGACACATACAGCCACTCTGCCTTTTTAGAGTTATCAAAGAAACAGAAAAAATGATCCTCTGCAAAGAAGCACTCAAAAGTCCGAAAATGTTAAAATTATGGAAAAGTTGGACCAGTAAACCAGGACATCATGGCGTTGATTTTTATTAAACTCCTCATCAACCTCTCCTCTCACACTTATTAGAGCTTTCTCTTCACTTGATGTCCATAGGTGTATAAGCTATAAAAAATATAAAAAAAAAAGGGATATATTTAACGACTGTTTTATGCTGCTTCAACATTATTTCAGTCATATCACTGCAGCAGCTGGTATATTCATGTATTTTCTGGGTTTTAGCAGTACTAGGTAAGGGCTTTGAAGTGTCTTGCCCAAGGGCACTCCAATGAAAACTCCAATGAATGCAGTGCAGTTTGAACCCAGAGCCTCCAGCTTATGAGACCCACACTTTACCACTGAGCCCTGCAGGACTCCTCCTGTGCTGTCAAGAAAAGATAGCCTATCCTAGTTCTTTTTCAACCACTAAAATCATTCAAAGCCACTGTATCTTGTGATAAAAAACATTTCTGCCAAGGAACAGAATTTTGATTTGGCCTGAGCACTTACTTTCACGGCTCTAGAAAAGCAATGATCTTTCCAGTTCTGCTGAGGCCAAATTAAGTTTCAGTTTACTTGCCAATATAGAAGTCAATATATGATTTCATAAGATTACACAATTATCTGTTAGGGAAGTGATATAACTCCCATGTTATTACTATTTTTGGTACAGGACAGGTAAGATTCTTTCTGAAGTAGGCAGATGCCAGTATCTGACTTAGTACTGGTTAACTGCCTATTCAGTAGAGTCTGGTTAGGATGAGTGTTGATATACATGTATAACTGAAAATTTGCTAATGTGGCATGAACCCCAATAAGCAATTATCAATCTTATTTCTCCATAATAGGAGTGTAAAGGGTACTGATAAAGCTTATGAAACTTCAAAAAACCTGCCTGCATGGTACTAATCTGACACAAGCTAGAAGACTGGTGTTTGATACCCCAACCTAGCAACATTTTTTTTTTAACATTTCTCCCAAATCATACATACCACATTCTGGTGAACTGATCATATCAAATAAAGATTGGCTAATTCTTGCCAAGTACATTGTGCCATTTTTGTTCACCTGCACCATAATCCTGAAAGAAGAAACAAGTGCAAATATTATATTGCTGCTCTTCTACAGTACAATAGTGATTTTGAATAGAAATAATTTTAGTTTTTTACTTAAAAAACGTTACGTTCTGCAAAACAATATCGTGGACGATTAAGATTACTCTAACGTTTAAGAATAATTAGTTCAATCAGGTAATTTTACTGGTACAAACAATATAATACAACTTGGGCCGAATCTTCTCACCCTCGGGGCCGAATCTTCTCACCTGCTGGGCCGAATCTTCTCGAAAATCGCTGGAAGGCCCTGGGCCGAATCTTCTTGGGTCCGAATCTTCTGACATCCTCTCCATCGATCATAATGAAAAATATCATCGGCTGAAGCGATCGGTTCGTTTGAAATAACACATATACTCCATTTCGATGCATAACTATTGGCTGGCATATAGGTCTGATCAAATAAATAATATGGAACGAATACGGTTTGTACTTCTACCTTTTCAACATAACTTACATTTCATTTCCTACCCCAGTCGCCATCTTGGAACTAAACCGACCGTGGGTGCGAGCGCGGTCCGACAATAGCCGAGGTTAAAGGTCAAATGACATCATTATAGTCCTGGCTTTTGATGTTCGATTGAAGCCATTGCTTCTGTAGCCGTGGCTATAGCCCCAAACGAAGTCAGCCATAGACGTTCTGTGAAGGAGATCTCGCAATGCATCATGGGAAAGTTGCCAAATGGATGATGGGACGGTTAAGCTGAGCATGATGGGAAGGCTGCGCGATGCATGGCGGGAAGGATGTTCCTAGAACAGTCTCAGAACGTAGGATGTCAGAATAATTTGTCGAAACGGCCAATATTCAGGACGCTTTGAAGCAGGCCGTTGATTTTTCACCTATGGTTAATGTTTTTTTAAAATCTATTTAAACGAAGAAAACAATAATTAACCTGAAATTTAGTCACAGAAAGGAATTTTCAGAAAAGAGTTACACTGCTAATATTTCAAAATACACGAGCAGCTCTTTGAACCGGGGTTACAAATGTGACCCATCACGCAAACAGGGACAATCTGGGAATTATTAACATCAACTAGATGAAAACAGATGAATGATAATGCAGGTCACTTTAAGTTGATAATTCAAAAATGATTGTATAACAAGGTACTTTGACCATTTTCATACAGGAAATGTCATTAAAGCGATAAGTGTCAATCCTGGTCAGACTGCGCAATTCGCGCAGTCTGACCAGGGTTGACACTTTTCGAAGTTCCCAGAAGGTCCCTTTTGCGTGACGGGTCATAAATGCATTTTCGTAATTCATTATTCTAAGCAAGACGCTGCTTAGGATGCATCCATTATTTGTGGCTAAAAACTGACCTTGTCATAAGCTAGATTGATCCTTTGAGATGCAAAGAATTCACCAATAACAAAGTTTCTCGACCAACGTTAACTCTTATTCTGCTAAATAACTAAAATGAAATTTTCAGTTCGATATTAATAACCTCAATATTGCTGTTTTAAAGTTATGTTTTGGGTTATAAAATCAAATCTCCCTATCGGACAGTGTAGATCCAAGATAAGACTGCACGTTCTGTGCAGTCTGATCTTGACTTACGCTGTGCTTCAAAAGGTCAGCAAGTCACGCTTAGCAGCCAAAAGGTTCACCTGCATTCCCTTTTCACAGAGTATTACTAACATGTATTGAACATTTTCATTCTCTTCAGTCTATAGGACAGTTTCTGAGACCGCAAATTTATTGCTTGTTAAATAATGGAGGTACGATGGTTTCGGAGCCTCGAAGCGGAAGCATTTATGGTCCTGTAATGCAATTAATGTTAGAAACAGAGAAAGATCTTTTGGTTAGACCGCAGGCTTTTGAAAGCTCTATTGGTCTATCACAGAACACTGAAATTGTCCTTGGTCGATCATTGAACATTCATAGCACAATGGTGCATCGCCTGTGCATCACTGAATATATTTACAAACTTTCATTGACGCTGTTACTATAAATAGTACACTGGGGATTCCCTCTGTATTGTATTTAAAAAGACACTTGTCTTATTATATACAATAGAGAGGGAACCCCCAGTGTGTTATTTATAGTGACAGTGTCCGATACTGAAAATTTCTTTATCCTTTTATAGACCAACGGAGCTTCAGAGGCCTATGGTCAGACAGAGGTATTTACACACGAGAAACATATGAGTTTTTTGTTCTAATCTTTAACTCTTTACCAAACAATCCCAGGTTTTTACGACCCTGAGAAAGAAGCCTTTTGAAAACACTGTGGGAAAAGAAAATGCTGGTAACCAGCATTTTCTCCTTTTCCCACAATGTTTTCTACCCTGCTACACTCGAATTATAAATTTTTGAGTTACCTTCATTTTGTCGTATGCAAGTGCTTTCAATTCGGACAGGTCTAAAACTTTGTTGTTTGGTAAAGGGTTAATCGACTTCGATTGAGATGCAATTTACAAGCCTCTTCCCTTAAAAATTTGGTGTTTAAGCCCTTTAAAATGGCATAACCGAAACGTCTACAATATAAATAAGACGACATAATAAACATTACTCAAAAATTCAAATTCGTTTCCAGCAGGGTAGAAAACATTGTGGGAATAGGAGAAAATGCTGGTTACCACAATGTTTTCAAAAGGCTTCTATCTCAGGGTTGTAAAAACCAGGGATCGTTTGATAAAGGGTTAAACATAACAAAGACTAACTTCCACCTCAAACAGGTTGAATAATGTCAGCCGAACACCTTCAATTATGAAAAGGGGGCTTAATGCATCTCAGTATCGACCAATTTCAGCCTGCGCGGTCCGAAATTTTTCTACGTTGGACAATTTTCTGTATGTCCATGGACCAGTCTATCTAATGATTAAGTTGATTATTTGAAGAAAGAAGGGGGGGTTCCTATTATCGATCCATAATAATGTGATGGATCAATTTGAATAATGCATCATGGAGATGCATTAAGCCCCCTTTTGTCAGAGCATGTCTCATATCGTTGGTTTACTTCAAAAACCTCGTAACTACAGCTTGTTACAAACTGTAGTTACGAGGTTTTTGAAGTAGACGGACAATCTTTTAGATGAGATTGGAATTTTTTATCTATTCTATTTTTTCAAGGATCTCTGCAATACCCCTTTTGATAAATTGGTATGATCCCGAGAATACAACCGGTGGGGACTTTGCATGGCAATTTCAGGGAATAATCAAGTGGCTAAATATCCTGTCGAAAAGGTCTGGAGTTTTGGTTGGCTCATCTTGTAACTCTTTCATAAACGACAAATTTTAAACTGGTCCAAATTGAAAGAAGAATTGCTGATGACAAAATTAATGCGACTCAAAAATTGAAATTCGTCCCAGGAAGGGTAGAAAACATTATGGGAAAAGAAGAAAATGCTGGTTACCAGCATTTTCTCCCTTTCCTACAAGGTTTTCAAAAGGCTGGTATCTCAGGGTCGTAAAACCAGGGATTTTTTCGTAAAGGGTTAAAACTGTAACACTTTACTCTTTCACAAGCAATGGAAACTTAGACAGAACTTCGACAGTACACATCTTGCACCGTAAGGATTAAGATCGGACTATAAGAAAGTGCAGACTGATCCAGGACACCGTCAGCTTCGTGATACTAACACACTACAAATATCATCGTCAGTTGCTACGACATTTCAATTTTAGACGCCGGAATAAAAAAAGAACCATGTTATTAGCGAAGGATCAAAGTATCTATGAAAATGAGTATTGAACGTGACACTTATGTCCACATACAATTACATTATTAGTGTTACCAAACCGTACCTCTGGAGAGCCTGAAGCCACGGGAAAGCGAGTTATAATTGCATTCACATCGAGTAGACTGTAGTAGACATTCGCCCTCGGCAAATTTTGGACCAGACCAGAAAGCATTTTGCAGATGACAAATAAACAGTTACTAAAGAGATGATTTTTCTATATGATAGGGTAGAAAACATTGTAGGAAAAGGAGAAAATGCTGGTTACCAGCATTTTCTCCTTTTCCAACATTGTTTTCAAATGGCTTCTATTCCTGACCGGTAAAAACCAGGGATTGTTTGGGAAAGGGTTAAGAGATGCAAGAAAAATGTAGAAGAAAAAAATGGGGACGCCAATGCAACAATCTCTGTAACTCGTCGTATTGTCACACAGTTTTTATCTTGACATTAATTCTACCAAAGGCAAAGACAGTTACCTTTGAGGACGACATAGATCAAGATCAGACTGCACGGAGCGTGCCGTCTGCTCTTCATCTACATCGTCTGCTTTTGTAGCTAAGCCTATAAAACCAACATCTCTGTAAGTTTCAACAAATCGTATTTAACTCTTTACCACACGAGAAAATTTTAGACTGGTCCAAATTGAAAACATTTGCAGACGACAAAATAAAGGTGGCTCAAAAATAGAAATTTGTTCTGGGAAGGGTAGAAAACACTGTGGGAAAGGGAGAAAATGCTGGTAACCAGCATTTTCTCCTTTTCCCACAGTGTTTTCAAAAGCTTTCTTTCTCAGGGGCGTCAAAAGTAGGGATTCTGTCGTAATGGGTTAAAGCCGTCAAAAGAGGTCTAGTTTTTATTTGTCGCTCAAAGAATTAAAGGTGGATACATGTACAAGAGAAGAATAGCATGGAAGGTAACATAAAAAGGATTGCTGGAGAAGGATGTGGGGTGTCGCATCACTGCGAGACTGCTTCTGGTTCGTAGTATCAAAAGTAGTACTATCTGAAAAATTGCAGTAGCAGTTTTGTTGCACTTTTCAGAAGGTGATGACTCAGCATCACCTTCTTATGCCATCCGACAGGAGTTTTCCACACGAGCACGCATTACACCCCAGTTTCGAAAAGAATAGGTTCTCAAAGATCAATGAACAGACGCCTCTCTGTCATTTGATATATACAAATAATATGCGGATTAAAAATCAGTGTATGCCATTCACACGAACAATGAATCTCAGAGTTAAATCTCGTAGAACTCGCTCTAGATTTAAAAATTTGTCTCGTTCCGCAGCTTTGACCTGACCTAGTTTGTAAAGTACGTCTCAGATGAAACACCCTAAAATACCCAAGGCCACTGAAAAATACCCAAAACACTCGAAAATTACCCCAAAACTATGCCATTACACCTCAAAAAAATTCTAACATTCAAAACTGCATGCGAAATGCTTAGATACACGATTTTATGGAAATCGGCCATGAACTTTTGCTATCAATTTTTGTGGCGGTTGTCGCCACAGAGTCAACGAAAATTCCAAAATTCGAAAAAAAAATCCAAAATTCGAAACAAAATTCGAAAAATAAATAAGTCTAAAAACCAAACTCATTGCCTATGATTCGGTTAAGAACATACCTAATAACCGCCATAAAATTTCAGTTAACTCCATAAAAAGTAATCCACCAAATAAGCTACTGCTTCTAAAGAAGACGGCTTAAACTAATTTTATTGATTAAAGAAGTTTCGATAGTGATTGATTTTATGCTTAAAAATGCATTCTAAGAGACAGTTAAGGTTGGCCAACTGTTATTGCATTCTGAAACATCGGCTAATGTCGGTATACTACGTACTTGTAACAATCGAATTGCCTCGGTAAGCTGTGAACTGGCCACCGTTGTGTATCAGGGGCGGTAACCAGTCTAGGTAAGCTGCAGAGAATGGTCGGGCATTCACGTCAATTACCGCCGGACACGGCTTGATTAAATCATCTTTAGCATTATTTCGTTTTAATATACAATGATACTTTGTGAAGAATATAGATATTTTATAGGTGTTTTGTCGATTAATATAACCGATAGATCTAAAATAAAAAAAAAAGAAACGATTCTTTTTCTAAGACTTCCGCACTCTCTCGCACGGGTGAGAGTAACGAACGACAACTCTGCTCGGAGATTGAGACTTCCGGTGCAGAAGTTTGTCATGCAATTTCGCGACTCTACAATTAAGGCCGATTCACGCAAAACAGAAAGAAAGGCTGCCCAGTCTTACCCCGAGATCAGTTTTGACTGGCATAACTATGCTTGTGGATCGTTTGCCTGAGGCTTGTGATCATGTTGAAGTTGCCTCGACAGGTTATAGTTTGAAGGTTGGCCGACGTAGGTTAAATTCGATGTTCTTTCGAAAACAATGAGGGCGTGTCAATTTTGCCTTCTCTGGCCTGTTTCCTTCTCTTACGACAGCGTTGTTTGGAAATATAGAAAGGACACGGTGGATCCTTATATGTGAAATGTGAATTTTGTTATGATAAATCAGTGCTCGCGCTGCCAATCGACATTATCGACATTTGTCGATTTTTTAATTCAGATGTCGATTAATTCTTTCAATTGTCGATAAAAATTGTCGATTAATTTATTCCCAAAAAGTGAAAAACGTCGGGTAAAATTTCCTTTACATGCCTAGATCACAGGTTAATTTGCCCCGAAAATGTGTGGAAATTGCTTGTTTCACACCGCGGCGGACATAAACTTGGGCAATCAACAGGTCACAATAGGCTGGTATACTATACAACACGTGTCATATTACTCTAAGCCGTTAATTGGCCATTATTGTTTGTTTCTTCATAAATTTTAATTGACCAAGTTAACTGACGCGGTTATAGAAGGGAACCAATCAGATGGCACTTCGTTGACATTATAGAATTGAAATTCACGTAACAAATTTTGGTTACATGCAAGACCTCACGTAAGAAAAAACGAGAAAAAAAAAAACATTATTCGCTTAACTTATGTAAAATGACAAGATTTGAAGTTACTTGCTACCCTTATTGATAATTATAGTCAAATCACGCGGAAATACTTATCCACAAATCAACACACGCGAAAAAATGCTCGATGCAAAAAACACGGAAACCCATGACACAATAAAATGTGCCTTGTGACATTGCCCGATCAGTGTCACTTTAGAACGACTTTTCTGCTTTTTAATTACTTAAAGCAGTAAATTTCCACAGGTATCTTACTTTGACAGAGTTTTGTGCAGCAAATCATCAATATTGACTACTTTACCTCTAGCAGAGAACAATAATTATTGTTGTCATACCATATTATGACATCTTACCCCTAGATTTACAGCTCCATGGGTAAGTGTACCCTTGAAACAAAAAAAGCTACTGGGATCACTGTTCACTTATGTAAGTCTAGCTCACTGCTTATGTACTATTGAGTGAATAACTTTTTGTTTACATAGTCTTACTTGCCAGCCACACTAACTTAATTTGAGAATAATCGAGGTTAAAATATAATATAGGGAGGTAATTGTGTAATAGAAAATTTTCTCCATTCACTTATGCATATGATTTATTATGGTAATAAAAGAATATTGTCTCTCAAAAGTCCTTATGCTTTTATGCAATACTGCAGTAAAAGAAGCACTGTCCCAGGAAATAGCACATAACAAATTTTCCTTTCCCCCCCTCAATATTTTCTGCATTGTAAGATTAAAACAAAATTGTGTTATATTTTAAAAAAAGTAACCATTCATCAAAGGAAACCATGAAATCAGTCTTTGTGCATTTATGCAAATCTTGTGGGAAAATGAGCACTATCCCAGGAATTGGTATAGAGCAAATGTTCCTTTTCCCCCAATATATCTTCAATTTAGGATTAAATATATAGATGATTTATTATTATTGACATAATCATATGAATGAAAGTTCGAAACTATGAGTTAACAGTAAATTTTATTCAATGCTACATGTGCATATTTTTTTTTTAAAACCAACTTCACTTCGCTTATTTTGTCTATTATTTTTTGTAACAAAAATTTGTTGGCCATTATTTTACTTGGGCCAGAGCTAGCACTGATTTAAATAATGTGACCCATATGACCCACCACGTCAAGAGGGATGGAACTGAGTTCAGGTAATTAAGATCTATCATATTTTCTTTTTATCTTTGTAAATTTTGTTTCACCCAAATTATTTGCTTAACCCATTACCACAAAATCCCTACTTTTGACGCCACTGAAAAAGAAGCCTTTAGAAACCATTATGGAGAGAGGAGAAAATGCTGGTTACCAGCATTTTCTCTTTTTCCCACAATGTTTTCTGCCCTTCACAAAACAAATTTGAAATTTTCAGTCACATTTATTTTGTCATGTGCAAATACTTTGGACAAACCAAACATTTTGTCGTTTGGTAATGAGTGAAAGTACCAATCCATGTACATGTCTCTGACTCACTTTTTCTGCAATAAAATATATTTCTCTACTCTTTACCAAATTTTACCTAATTAACTCAGGCCTGATTTTTCTGTTACGGTGAAGAGAAGTTTTTAACAATTACCATTCATTCCTGCATTTAAGGTCACTAAAAAAAAAAAGCTATAAAAAACATTGTGGGAAAAGAAGAAAATAATAGTAACCTGCATTTTCTTTGTTTTACACAATAATTTCTACCCTTTTTGATACAAGTTTTACTATTTGAAGATTTTATTATGTTGTCTGCAACATCTTTCGATTATGACCAGTTAAAAAAATTTTGTCTTCTGGTTATAGTTAACTCATTACCAAAGGACAAAATCTTACACTGGTTCAAATTGAAAGCATTTGCAGACGACAAAATAAAGGTGACTGAAAAATTGAAATTTGTTTTGGGAAGGATGAAAACACTGTGGAAAAAGGAGAAAATGCTGGTTACCAGCATTTTCTCCTTTTCCTACAGTGTTTTCACAAGGCTTCTTTCTCAGGGGCGTCAAAAGTAGAGATTGTGGGAAATGGGTTAAAGAGGGTCTTGTTACAAACCATTTTGGGTGGGGAAACATCAAAATATAGAAAATATGTACTGTGGCAATTGTTTTATTGAAGTTGCAGGATCAGTTTGATTGGATAAATTAAAAAACTAAATTCTAAAAACTAAATCGGGCCCTTGTAAATTGCAAATTCTCCTCAGAATTCCATCTACTTCTTGTTTGTGACTGTGAAACAACATACCAATTCAAAGGTCTGCCAGCTACATTTGAAAATGGCAACAAGACCCATTCTATGGAAAATTTGCAATTTTGGTGGAATATTTTCACAAGTGTTTACATAGAACAATTACAGAATTTCTGGGCAGACTGGTGGATCATATATAATTTGTTATTTTCATTGTCTTTATGACCAAAGACTAAAATTTGAATTTTTTCACTGTATGGTAGGTAATTCTAATACATTGTAATGCAATAAACTGTATTTCTATAAAACATTTTTTTACAGCCATGATTGATAACCTGGTTGGACAACTTCCTGGCTGCTTTTTGAAGCCACTAGTGATGCAAATATAAAGAATATGGAAGAGCGATTTGGGAGGTGCAATTGAGTTACTTTCTAAGGAAATCAACACAGATAGCAGCTAAGCAGGCATACATGGCAAAATACTGAAGGTTTTATATTTTTAAACCTTTTTTTCATGAAAATAATAATTAATGCTCTGAGATAGGGAGGCAAAATGAAATTGAAATTCAAAATTATCAGCTGTCTTGATTTTTTGGCTATAAGGAATTATTAGATTCATTTTTCTAAACCCTTGAATTATGTAAATTAGAAGCATGCTGTATTTTTTAACCCTTTACCACACAATTCGAAATTGTCTTTTTTAAATTGAAAGCATTTGCAGATGACAATTCAGATGTCTTATATCAGGTAAACCTTGCTTAAAATTGTGACCACTCTTGGTTATAAACACCTATTTACAAAGTGACTAATAGCATGACTTATTGTAACTTTTTGTTTGTACAAGTCAAAAATAGGTTTTGCCTTCTGCACAGGAAAAATATTCATTCATTAGCAACTTGAAATTATAGGTTCTTCTTAACTGGAAATATATGCAGGACATAACTTGAAATGCCATACTCATAGGCTGATGATTTTACTTTTCGTGGTATTAAAATATGGTGTGAAAAATGAGAAAGTGTCCTGCACTGAAAGTTTTAGATCAACATATCTAGTAGGTAAAGGTTTGATTTGCGTAAACTGTGTGAAATATTTCCTTGACCATTCTGGACATAATAATTATGCCGAGCAATGTTGAGGATAAAAACAGAATATTGATTTATGTAAATGATTGTTACCTGGGTCAGGTTAAATGAAGTAGATAATAATGAGCATTTCATTTCAAATTGTGAAAATCATTAATATCACATACACTCATTTAGTAATCTGGCACTGTTTCACCACATGGCATAAACACAAAAAGATAAATATTTGTCAAAATATGGGCCATGCTCTATGAAAAAAAGACTTAATGCATTTCTTTGATCTATTATACCAAGCAAGGCATCAAATAATTATGGATCTATAAACTCCATTTTGTCTAACATTCAACTTAATCATGAAGTAGACTGGTCCATGGAAATACAGAAGATATTCAAACGGCAAACATTGTGGGCCCATGTCAGCCTGGGCAGACTACACAGGCTGACCTGGGTCTATTCTTTTTGCAGTTGCAGCTCCTTTTTTTTTATAGAGCATGGCTCAATAATATATGTACATATTCACAGGTATTGGCTATGAGCAACATGACATTGTGGATACCAGACAGATTCAAGCTGCTGTTTGGAAACAGGTGAAATGGTATAGAAAGAGGATCAGACCAGAAAGACCATAGGAAAATCAGACTAAAAAGATGTACAGAATGCTTTTTGTACAATAGTGTTTTATTAGTGTTTATAGATGATATTGTCTTTCTTCTAAATATTTTTTCAAATGTTGTCATATTATGAATAAGATGTTATCCATTTGAAACAATACTTAGACTGCAGTAAGCATTGTTATTTTTCATATTGGTAAGTCCCACTTTTGTTGTATTTTTATATTTTTGTAACTAAAGCTGGAAACATGACAGGAAACATGATTTGGTTGTCTGAGCAAATGCTTCTTTTTTTCACAATGCTTTCATATTAACTCATTACCAAACGCTAATTTTAACTTTGTCCAAATCGAAAGCATTTGCAGATGACAAAATAAAAGTGACTGAAAATTTCAAATCTGTTTTGCGAAGGGCAGAAAACACTGTGGGAAAAGGAGAAAATGCTGGTTACCTCCTTTTCCCATAATGTTTTCAAAAGGCTTCTTTCAGGGGTGTCAAAAGTAAGGATTGTGTGGTAATGGGTTAAATATTTTCAAGTGGACATGAACTGTTTTCAGGCATTTAACTCGTTACCAAATGACAATATTTTAGACTTGTCAAAATCAAAAGTATTTGCAGACGATAAAATAAAAGTGACTGAAAATATGAAATTTGTTTTGAGAGGGGTAGAAAACATTTTGGGAAAAGGAGAAAATGCTGGTTAGCAGCATTTTCTCCTTTTCCCACAATGTTTTCTAAGGCTTCTTTCTTCAGGGTCGTTAAAAGTAGGGATTGTGTGGTAATGGGTTAATCTATGGTTACCAGAGTATTTGAATCATACTCCAGTGTGATTCATTGGAGGCTTTGCTGTGCAAAAAGTGTTCATGAATGTTTGTGCCTAATAATTAAGAATTCTTTGACTCATTTAACAATTACAAACCTATGACTTTCCCAAATTTAGAGCATTTGCAGCTGACAAATACTTATTGTATGGTAATCGGTTAAGCTACAGTAGTATTCCCCAGGGTTGCTTGCTATATTTTCCATTATGAACATTTATGCAAAGTCATTTGAAAATTCTCAAATGGTTGAACAACAGCTTTGATGAGACTCTTGACATTTTGATCTCCTTAACCGTGTATTAAAAAAATAATTATTTAATCTTACATATTGTTGTTAATCTAAAGGCCAGTTTCTGGTCTTTGTTAATTTTAGATTTCTCTCTGTCTTAATATGACTAGGAACTTTCAGCCTGTCATTGTTATGCAAAAAAGCTTGTCTCAGTTGAGAGTTATCTGCCAGTATTTACTTTTGCCTACCATGTATGCTGGGAAATCAGCTTTGCATGGGTGTCTTGTTAAAAGCTTTCTTCACAAAGATTTGTATGTTAACCCATTACTACACAATCCCTTCTTTTGACAACCCTGAAAAAGAAATCTTTTTGAAAACATTGTGGGATAAGGAGAAAATGCTGGTAACAAAACAAATTTCAAATTTTCAGTCATATTTATTTCATTGTGTGCAAACGGTTTCAATTTGGACAAACTTAAAATTTTGTTGTGTGGTAATGAGTTAAACAGTCTTAAAAACATTTTACAAATGTACTTTGTGTTTCTTCTGAGTGATTTCAGTATACATCTTTTCTTGACCGAAATGCTTGTGTACCACAGTGAAATGAACAAAATCCTGTGGTTTCACTTGACTGGTTTAAATTGTAAATATAAATCTCTAAGCACTAATTAAGATTAACTTATCAATAAATTGTTCACGGAGATACTAAGTGGTGTGTTTTGAACTTAAGAATTGAAGATTGATTTTAGGTAACAGTTTTTATATGTTTTTGTGGAAACGTCAGAGACAAATATCTCTATGTATATTTCATGATACATGTACTGAGGCTAATGAAGCAACTGGTTTTCCAAACTCAACAATACAATGTTTCCTTAAATGTACATAGGATAAAATTTTTGCTGATAACTAAACAAGGGTAACGTGAAGAACTATATTATTGTGAAGATTTTCCAAATCATATGTCTCAAGATTTCTAGGTGAAGACAATGACAAAAAAAATTACTTGGAATATGCAGTGTTTTTTTGTTAGTGTTTACATTTTTTTCAAACAGAATGTTTCAATGAGCATAGACTCAGTACATGCATTATTGACCACCTGGAAAAAAATCTCTCAAGATTATTTACTGAAAACATTGACAAAAATGCAATTTTGCTAAAAGTATGCAGTTGCTTTTTGTTAGTGTCAGACATATCTGTTAAAACAGAAAGACTGAGCTTAGATTCAGTAAATGGGTCATTGATAACCAGAAAACAATAGTGTCTAATTTTTGTCTTGTTATAAGTTTTAATCAAAGAGGGAAGCTTCAGCGAGCTGATGTTATTCTTAAAATGCTTCGATTAGGTCAAGCAGATCACATGTTCAGCAACTTCTGCAGATATTTGCAAATTAGTCTTTACATATTTGATCGTGTGAGATTTTAGTCAACATTGATGTCTTTACCAAATTGGAAAGCATAAGTAAAAAGCTGCGTTCTTGCCAAAACTTGTAAAATTGTAGGTGATAAAATTATTCAGGTGAAAACATGGACAGAAATGCAGTTTAGCATGGAACATGCTGTTACTTTTTGTTGTTCACGTTGACATATGTCACCTGATAGTAAAAAGCATAGATTGGAGAACAAAAAAAAACTACCGAGACCTGTACTTTGTTTTGACAGATTTGTGTAATTACAAGACTCAGAGTTGGTCTTGAGTACTTTAAATCAATGGGTATTTACTATTGTATTCCTTATGTGTATATACAGATTATTTAATTTACTAACAGCATGATGATCATTGAGTAGTTAGTTAATGCCATTTGGTCGATAGATCAGGGACATACTGTTTTAAAGTTGTTCAGTCTTAAAGCTGGATATTTTGTTTAGTAGCTCTTTTACATGCCAACAGGTTATTGCACGACTATTGTAGGCGAATAATTAATCCTTTACCAAACAACAAAAGTTTAGATGGTCCAAATTCAAAGCACTTGCACACAACAAAGTAAATGTTGCTAAATAATTGAAATTCGTTTCCAGCAGGGTAGAAAACATTGTAGGGAAATGAGAAAATGCTGGTTACCGCCTTATTCTCCATTCTCAAAATGCTTTCAAAAGACTTCTATTTCAAGGTTGTAAAAACCAGGGATTGTTTACACTTACAGTAGTTTTGTTCAGTAAGCACCTCCATGTATATTTCATGATACATGTTATCAGGCTAATGAAACAATTTGTTTTCCAAACTCAACGACACAATGTTTACTTAAATGTACATCAATAAAATTTTTGCTGATGACTTAACCCATTACCACACAATCCCTACTTTTGACGCCCCTGAGAAAGAAGCCTTTTGAAAACACTTTGGGAAAAGGAGAAAATGCTGGTAACCAGCATTTTCTCCTTTTCCCACAGTGTTTTCTACCCTTCCCGGAACAAATTTCCATTTTTCAGTCACCTTTATTTTGTCGTCTGCAAATGCTTTCAATTTGGACCAGTCTAAATTTTTCCCGTGTGGTAAAGAGTTAATATGCTATCGTGAAGAACTATGTTCTTGTGAAGAATTTCACAATCATCTGTCTCAAGTTTAAGATGGAAACATTGACAAAAAATCAAATTTGCTTGTAATATACAGTTGTTTTTTATTTGTGTCGATACATTTTTTAACTCTTTACCACACAATCCCGACATTTAAAGATGTTAACAAAGAAGCCTTTTGAAAACACTGCTGGAAAAGGAGAAAATGCTGGTAAAATGCTACCCTTTCCAAAGAAAAGTTGAATATTTAAGTCACATTTATTTTGTTGTCTGCAAAGTATTTCAACACAGACTGGTTTAAAATGTTGTCGTGTAGTAAAGAGTTAAGCAGAATGATGAAGTTTAGATTCAATAAATGCGTTACTGATTACCTTAAAAAATATGTTCAGGATTATTCAGGTGAACACATTGACAAAAATGCAATTTTGGTAGGAATATGCATGGTTACCTCGAAGAAATATCCAAGATTATTAGGCCTAAATGAAAATATGGACAAAAATGCAATTTTGCTTGGAATATGCAGTTGTTTTTTGTTAGTGTTGACACATCTGTTTAAACAGAATGACTGAGCTTAGGTCCAGTGAATGTGTTATTGATTAACTGGAAAGAATAATGTCTAATTTTCAGTTGTTTTTTTGTTTATTATTATTATTTGAAGTTTTGTGCTCGGTGAAGTTGAACTTGAAAAAAAATTATAGTCATGGGGGTAATATTTCTGACATTTGTTACTGTATAGTTTACATTTAAATAAATACATGTACCAGGTGATAAGCAAAACTGTTTTACCTGTTTTGTAATACCCACAGCAAGCAAAGTTTTAGGGGGTAATGCTGGAGTCACCTTGTCCATCAGTCTGTCTATCGTTTCACCTCGAATTTTTCAGCCGGGCTTTCAAACTATAAAAGCTATCAACTTGAAACTTCATACATTGGCAGAACACATTATTGAGAAGTGCAGTGCATAAGAACCAAAACTGCCATTCATGTTTTTTGTGTTATTGCCATTTGTAGATATTCAGATGGAATTTTTGTCCAGTCCAGGCCATAACTTCCTAGCTGTTGAAGCTCAAAACTTATATCCCCTACATTGTGATTGGGCGGTATAAAAGGAGTCAGCTTGTCTGTCTGACCAAAAACTCAAGATCAACCGGACAACTGCCACAACAGTGCCTTCAGCGCTTTGATAGTATTTTAGGTCTTTCATACCCTTAAGTTCGAAGTAGTTAATGTACTTTGATTAATTGAGAATGCCATCTAGCGGGAGATAATATGGCGTACGTGTCTGGGATAGAAACCGAAAGTAGATAACGATTATGATCAATTAAGTTGAATTGCTGATTACTGCTTTATTCGGACCCTAAAACAGTAGCGACAAGGATATTTCAACCCCTCCGTATACAGTACATATAACCTGAAATATGAAACGCTGGGTAAAATACGACCATACATTGACAGTTGCACTGAGGAATACGCTAATCTAAGCTCTGTGGTTTTATGTAGCGAATAGCATCGATGATGATGACAGCTGATTCTTTTATTATCTCCATGTGGATCTAAGACTTAAGCCTGCTCTGTAACTTTGTTACACCTCAAAAGCTTAATGGTAAAACTTTCGACCCATTAATATCTAAAATAACCTGCAAACCGAAACACTCATCATGGCAGAACGATTTACCTTTCGTTGTAAGATGCGAAGTGAAAATGAAACCGTAAACCAGAAGTTGGTAGAATCAATGTTGCTGAGTGAATCATGTGAGTTTGGACAATTTTAGATATGTTGAGTGGGTTTTGTTTTGTCAGCGTGTTACAGAACATTGAACATTATTCAGAGAACGTTATTGTTAGAAGAAGAGTTGACTTTGAAACAGGCAGTTGATGTGGCTGTAATTATGAAATTGGTAGAGACTGAAGCAACAGAAACAAAGGGCCCATGATATAGTGGTCACTAAGTGGTATAGGGTGGTAAAGCTAGTTGTGACAGTCAGAATTGTTTTTACAAGAACGCCATGTGTCATAGCTGTAAAGGTCAGGTTATGTAAGCAAGATATCTCCAAAAAGGCCGTAAAAGGACCAACAGAAAATCACAGCCTATGGAATAACAGGAGAAGAGAAATTAAAGAATGTCCAAAATTCACCTTCTGAATCAACATCAAACTTTGGTGTCTGAAAATTAAAAGGAGGGAGAGTGGCCAAATTTCACAAGTATATCAAAGTCAAAATTTTGGTTTTGAAAAAAAATGGGGTTTTTTTAGCATGAGAAAGTTGAAATATTGTAGCAATGTGAGAAAAAGCTGGTTGTAAGCATTTTTCCTTTCGACAAAATATTTTCATTACTTTTTAACATTATTTACATCTTTTTACCCATTACCGCACAATTCCTACCCTGTGAAAGAAGCCCTAGGAAACATTGTGAGAAAAGGAGAATGAACAAATTTGAAATCTTAAGTCACTTTTACTTTGTCGTCTGCAAATGCTATCAATTTGAATTTATAAGCCTAAAATATTGTCGTTTGGTAATGAGTTAAGGCATTATCTATATTTGTCTGCTGTAATTGATTTCAATTTGACAGTAAGATATTATCTTACCTGGTAAATAGGATTTTTTTCAGCAAAAAATTCTGTCCAGGATGTTTGAAATAATAGTGCTTGGAAGATTAGCCCTTTACTGCACAATGATGACTTAACAATTTGAAAGAGAAAGCTTTTGAAAACATTGTGGGAAACGGAGAAAATGCTGGTTACCAGCATTTTCTCCTTCCCACAATGTTTTCCACCCATCAAAGAAGAATCATTTGATATGAGCCACACTGAAACTATCATTTGCAAATACTTTCAATTCAAACAGGTCTGAAATTTTGTTGTGTGGTTAGGGTTAAAGGGTAAAATAAACAAGATAACAAAAAAGTGCCAAGGGAAACCATTATTCAACCGAGTAATGTGTCCTCTTCCCATAATGTTTTTCATCCAAAATGTGAATGAATAGAGCTGGGAAAACAATAAACATGTTTAACTCTTTTCCACATAATTCTTGGGTTTGAAGACCCTGAAGAAAAAGGCTTTTGAAAACATTGTGGGAAAAGAAAGAATTGTTGGTAACCAGCATTTTGTTCTTTTTCCATATTGTTTTCAAAATCTTTACCCTTCACCAAACAGTCCCTGGTTTTTATGACCCTGAGATAGAAGCTTTTTGAAAACAATGCCGGAAAAGGAGAAAATGCTGGTAACCAGCATTTTCTCTTTTTCCCACAATGTTTTTTTTACCCTGCTAGAAACAATTAACAATTTTTGCGTTGCTTTTGATTTGTTGTCTGCAAGTGCTTTCAATATGGACCAGTCTAAAGAGTTAACCCTTTACCAAACAGTCCCTTGATTTCACGACCCTGAAGAAGAGGCCTTTGGAAACACTGTTGGAAAAGGTTGAAATGATGGTTACCAGCATTTTCTCCGTTTTCCAACAGATTTTCTGCTCTGTAATAAAACTACACTTCATCTGTGTCTCTGTCAGGTTTGTTGCCTGCAGATGCTATCAATTTGGAATGGTCTAAAATGTTTGTGTGGGAAAGGGTTAGACAGATACTGTCATTTGTGCCCAATTTTATTTGTCATCTGCAAATGCTTTTAATTTGACTGGTCTAAAACTTTGCTGTGCTGCAAAGATGTACATAGTTTTTTTTATAGGAATATTAATAAGGATATTGATCTCTCTCTCTCTCTCTCTCTCTCTCTCTCTCTCTCCCTCTCTCTCTCTCCCTCTCTAGCCGACGAATCCGTAATAGAGAGGACATTAGCCAAAAAACCGGGATCTGAGGACAACCATTTCTGAGTGTTTTTTGCAAAACTCTCTTTCAGTTTTCACTTCTACCATCCAAAAGGAACCTTGTTGTGGCTTTGGCTTGAAATCATCATAAAAAAGAGAGTCGCTAGAGTCACTGTGTGGACAATATTGTCCTCACGTTACATTAATCTCTTTTTTATCTCATACTGTGTGAGGACAGATGTCCTCACATTACAGCATCTCTTTTTACTCTCTTTGTTGTAGGGACAGTGTCCTCACGTTACAGCATCTCTTTTTACTCTCTTTTTTGTAGGGACAAGTGTCCTCACGTAACAGCATCTCTTTTCTCTCTCTTTTTTGTAGGGACAAGTGTCCTCACCTAACGGTATCTCCTTTTACTCTCTTTTTTGTAGGGACAAGTGTCCTTACGTAACAGTATCTCTTTTTTCTCTCTTTGTTTGCAGGGACAATTGTCCTCACCAAACAGCATCTCTCTCTCTATCTATGATTTGAACTAGTGATCTTTTTTACCATACCAAATGCAATCTTAAACTGGCCTGAGATATCATCAAGATAAACATACTTAGCAAGTTTTGCTATGATTGCTTGAAAATTGTGTCTGCTAAGATTTTAACGAGATTTGTCTAAGATTAAATGAAATGAGCTACTTTTTAGGCCTGGCTAATCCCATATTCAAAGTTGACCTAGACATCATTGATCTAAACAATACAATACAATACATTTTATTTGCTCCAATGTAGATTTTATTTGCTCCAGTGTACATTTTGCAAAATAACAATAATTAAACAATGTAGTAGTCAACGTGACTTTTGATATACATGTACTTGAAACTATTAAAAGGGAAAGAGAGTGATATAGTTAATCAAAAAGTGAAAACGCTATTCTGTAAGTGAAAAATATACGTGACCTGTTTTGAATGAAGATCACTGTCCATTTTTTATCCATTGGGATGATTCTATTGCTGAGAGAATAGTTTGAATTATTTTTGTAGTATTTATATCGTATTCAACATTACTCCAATTATATAACACTAACAAGTGCACTTATTCATGCTCTCTTGATTTCCTTTACACTTACGCTTCACCGTGAATGATCTTTCTAAGAAACTGGCTGCTTTTCAAGTATGTACATACATATTGTCGAAAAACAATGTTCATTTTATATTAAGAAAATACATATACTTTTTTTTCGTTCTTTTAACGAAGGATAGAAAATGCATATAAAGAGACTTTATATAAAAAGAGTGGTATGAGACTTTATACCACCTAGTGACCCGATATGCATGCAGTATAGAACGTTACTGTTAAATATAGACCTTTCTTTTTGTACTATATTTATATTTGACATCAGCAAAAAATTCTAATACAACTTCATCTATATACTAAACATTTAAAGGGAGATTTGAATTCTTTTGTCTAACATGAGACTTTGTAAAGCCTGCATAATAGTGTGTACAAACGATCTTTTATACTTTTTAGAGTAATGCTTTTGAAAATATTGTTATTTCTACGCTCATTTAGAGAAAAGCTATTGAAAACATTGTAGTAAAAGGAGACGAAGCATTTTATCTTTCTTTAGAACAGTGCTTTTGAAAACATCGCTATGCGCCCATTTTTAAAGGACAAGCTATCGGTAATATTGTGGTAAAAGGTGACATATAGGTCAATATATTTTGTGCTACTTTCATGTCGAGCTTTTGAAAACATTGTAGCAAAAGGAGACAAATCATCCAGAAGTTAATATCTTATAATTCTTCGAATAAAAGCCTTTTAAAACATGCACTTTTGGTGCTTCTTTAGTAAAAAGTTTATAAAACAATTTGGCAAAGGTGATATATCATGCTAATGAAAACGGGAAAGTATAAAGCTGCATAAATCAGCAAAGTTAACATACATACATTATACAATATACATCTATCCAAATATCTTTTGAAAAGCAATAACGTTATTTACCTGCTTGCTTATAAGCACACAAATATTTGAATGAGTGACCTATCTTTTTACCCAGCTGAACCCATATTCAAACTTGGCCTAGATATCACCAATATAGATATTCTGAGCAAGTTTCGCAGCGTATGAGCCAAAATTGTGGACTTTAAAGTATTAATAAGTCTGAGCAAGATTCACGATGTTAAAATTGTAAAAAGTTTATTCCTACTTTTTTATCAAGCTAAAACTAGTTGGCCTTGAAAACACTGAGCAAGATTCACGATTGAGCATAAATTGCGGTCCCTTGAGTGTTAACAATGTTTTTTCTTAGATTTGACCTAGCGACCTACTTTTTAACATTCTAAGCAAGTTGCACCATGAATAAGAATGAGACAAAATTGTGACATCAAGAGTGTTAACAATGTTTTTTCTTATATTTGACCTAGTGACCTACTTTTTGACCAGGCCAGACCAATAATATTCAATCTTGATATTTTGAGATCAACATTCTTAGCAAGTTGCACAGTGAATAAGAATGAGACAATATTGTGACCTCTGGAATGTTAACAAGATTTTTCTTAGATTTTACTTTGTGAAATATTTTTTGATCCAGCCAAAACCATGTTCAAACTTGATCTAGATATTAACAAGATAAACTTTCTGAGCAAGTTTCACAATGAACGAGCCTAGATTGTGACCACTGTATTGTTTACACCAGAACTGTCTAAGATACATGTAACTGGAGGATGCACAACAGACATCAACAATCGCAAGAGCATTGTGTGCTCAGGTGAGGTAACAAGATCACCGCAAGTGGGTGCTACGCTTGGCTATAGGTCCTGGATAGTGAAAAATTCTAAGTCAAAATAGGGGAATAATTCTGGCAAAAATGCATTTAAAGTTATCTCCCTTGTTAGTATAGATTGCTCTTCAGGTAGTGAACATATCTTCCAAGTTTCAAGTAAATATCTTCAGATATAAGCACGGTATAGCCAAGGTTAAAGTTTGTCACGTCAACAACCATGCCGCCAATGCCTACAAATCCAATGACACAAGTGAGATGACAGTACCTCGACTTTTTGTTCCAAAACAGCCGAGCTAAAAAGCTGCATACCTGTAACATAGTTACACTACTTTGAGTTACTTCCCTTAAAATGCATTGTCCTTGATAGAGAACACATATTCTGAGTTTAAAGTAAATATTTTCAAACTTCAGATTTTTTTGCAAAACTTGAAAGATTTTGCACAATAACAATGCCAATGCAATAGCAATACCTTGGGTTTTCCCTGCAAACTGCTGGTCTAATCTAATGAAAGATTCAAAAGTGAAAGCAAATTTATTCCATTTCAGTAATATACAGTCACGAAAAGCTAAATAGGGATTTAATTCTTATTCATATTCAAATGTGCACAGCAATTGGATGTCAATAGTATGCAACATGAAAGTTAAACCAATGCATCACTTGAAAAAAAACTTTCCAAACAGATGAAACTACAACTGTCACGAGCTGACATATACCCCCACTGACACCTTATGAATGGAACATCACTAAAAATCAAGTCAGACTTTTCCTAGGTTTGTTCTAATGGAGTATGGATTATGGAGTTTCGATTTCTAAAACTATCTATACCTTAAAAGTAATACCCTGGACATAATCCTTTAAAGTATAACTAAGAAAACAAGATGTGTTTGTGAAACACTAATACCCCCGTAATAGCTAATTTTAAGAAGTGTGACCTTCATAAATGACATTGACAGATGACCTTGAACTTGTCACCAGCAGATGCATAACAATGAGATACACCTACATACCAAATATGAACCTTGCATCTTGCAAAGCCTTGAAGTAATGGGGAATGTTAAGTTCTTTAGTTAAGTTTTGATAGGATGTTTTTAAGATAATGGGGTTAAAATTTTGACCTTGACCTTGGACATATAACCCTCATTAGATGCATATTGATGAGGTATACCTAAATACCAAATATCATCTTTGTTTCTTGAATAGCCTTGAAGTAAGTGGAAATGTTAAGTTTTTCTGCTAAGTTTTGCCGACAGAGGGAAAGAAAGACAGACAATGGTAAAACAATATGCCCCAATCGCTTGATGCAGGGGCATAAAAAATGTTAAAAATATATAATCATCATGTATAAGACATCCACAAAGGTGTTTTCCATCAAGGTATATAGATTACAATCCAATAGAAGGCAGTGCTTAACAAAGCTTTATCCCACTGCCATCATGATGTACACAAAAAAATGAAAAATGTTGGATTACTGTCACTCTCTATATATCCAAAGCAGGGATTTTTACTTCAAAACTAGTTCTTGGCCGGTTAACTAAATATTGACAGTTGACTGTTTGAATGATTAGGTGGATTACTGTCACTGTCTATATTTGATGGATGGATTTCTGCCCTAAAACTGGTTGTAGGCTGGGTGACTGTTGACTGTTGACTGTTGGGACGTTTGATTGAATTACTGTCACTGTCTATATCCAACGCAGGGATGTCTGCTTCAAGACTAGTTGTTGGCTGGTTGACTGTTAACAGCTGAATATTGGAATGTTTGGCTACTGCTGAAATTGGATGAATGGATCTCTACATGAAGACTAGTTGTTGGTCGGGTGACTGTTGACAGCTGTCTGTTGGAACTTTCTGAAGCTGCTGTTGACATACTTCTTTCAACAGGTGACAGAACATCTTGGACCTCTGGAAAAAGTCAGGAGTTTTTTTTATTAACCCATTACCACACAATCCCTACTTTTGACGCCCCTGAGAAAGAGGCATTTAGAAAACATTGTGAGAATAGGAGAAAATGCCGGTAACCAGCATTTTCTCCTTTTCCCACAATGTTTTCTACTCTTCACAAAACAGTCACTTTTATTTTTCCATCTGCAAATGCTTGAAATATGAACTAAAATATGCTCTAAAATATTGTTGTTTGGTAACAGGTTAATAATACTCTCGATGAATGCTGAATCTCTTCCAAATTTGGTTTGAAAGCTTTGATTATTACTTGGTCAGGGTTCAATCTAGAATATAAAATTTGGTGGGACATTTGGGCCCTTTAGTGATCTCTGTAAAATCTGTTATCCCACAGCATAGGGCTAATTTTGATCATAGAGTGATAACTTGAATGAAGTATTTTGGTAGAGGACTATAAGTCAATGCTACATTCATAATTTGAAAGCTCTAGGCCTAATGGTTTGAGAGGAGAAGATTTTTAAAGATTTCCTTCTTTACCTACCAATGCAGGATCCCACAGCATAGTGCTAATTTTGATTGTAGAGTAATTATTTTAAGATTTTTGATTGTAGAGTAATTATTTTAAGCATTTTGATAGAGGACCATGAGTATAAATTATGCTATATTGCAAAACTTGGAAGATCTAGGCCTTCTGATTTTTAAAAGATTTCCTTCTTTATCTCTACATAAAATACAGGATCCCGCAACATTTGGCTAAATTTCATTATAGAGTCATTATACTATATATTTTGGTAAAGGACCATAAGGCAACGCTACATGCCATGTACCTGTGCCTAAAGGCAACGGAAAAGAAGAGCTGTCATTGACGGTTAATGTTCCCCGAACCAGTACTTGTCACAAAATGTATGACATAATTTGAAATCCTCAGCTGTTTTCCTACATAAGATCTATTTGTGCACAGAAAATTAAGTGAAAAGTCAAACGTAAGATAAAACATAAAAGAATGTCATTAAATCCCCTTATCCCATAACACTGTTTTCATTAATGAAATATAAAGAGTATATGGTCAGGAGCTTTTGATGAATAAGTTAAAAGTGAAATTTCATGAAAATATGACCAAAAATTTAGAAGATATTAGAGAAAAACAAATTTAAACATGGAGCCCCCTTTTCCCACAACACATTCTTAATTCTTTACCTCACAATCCCGACTTTTAACAACCCTGAGAAAGAAGCATTTTGAAAACATTGTGGGAAAAGGAGAAAATGCCGCTAACCAGCATTTTCTCCTTTTCCCAGAATGTTTTCTACCCAGCTGGAAACAAATTTCGCTTTTTGAGTTTCATTTATTTTGTCATCTGCAAATGCTTTCAATTTGGACAGGTCTAAAATTTTGTTGTTTGGTAAAGAGTTTAATTGAGAATCAAGTGTAAACTACTCTTTCTCTCAAAGCAATCTATCTGTCTACAAAATCTCAAGTAAATGGCTTCAGCTTTTCCAGAGATATTTTCCGTATAGGAATAAATTCTTCAAAAAATCAAAGGGGGATAATTTCCCTAAAAATTTTGATAGAGTTTTGGTTCTTGTTGAATAGACCTCATATTATTGTGAGCTATCTGTGTATCAAATTTGAAACTAATGGCTGTAATGCTTTTGAAGTAATTGCCATCACAAACTTTCATCAACCCCCCCCCCCCAAAAAAAAAAAGAAGCATAAAGCTATAATACATTAAGTCCCCTTTTCCCATAATATACTTTTGTGTAAATGAACTACAAATAGTGCATGGTCTGGGGCTTTTGATGAGCAACTTAAATATGAAATTTCATAAAATTCTGACCAGTAATTTAGGAGATACTAGAGAAAAACTAATTTTTACATTAAGTCCCTTTTTTCCACAACACAGCCTCAAATTGAGAAACAAGGAAAATGGTATCTGGGAAATGTTCCAAGAATTTGATATATGAAGTTACATCCAATTTAGTCACGGGGTTGTTGAGAAATGGCTTCGGACAGACAGACGTATGGATGGACGGACAAACAGACGCACAGCATGGCAACTATACTCACCGAAATTTTTTCAGCCAGCATAACAAAAAGTACCATATAAGTTGGACAACATTGTGAGAAAAGGAGGAATCAGTTACCAGCAATTTCTCTATTTCACATGTTTTCCTAAATATCATCATTAAATGGCATCAAAAAGGCCACTCTGTTCTCAAAGAATACCAAAGTAGTCCCCTACTCCTTTTTTCAACAAGAACTGTGGGCAAAGCGTACAAATACATAACCCCTCCCCCATACACACACACTTTAAGAGAATGCTATGAGAGAAGGGAACACTTTCTAAAACAAAGTTCATTTATTACCTTGACTGGTGCAAGTTGGATGTATATGACCCAAAAACAATGGGGCACTTCCTTGGGTCATAGGCAACATTAATATAAAGTTCAATGGCCATAGGTCAAATGGCTTTTGAGTTAGAACCCAAAAATAGTTTTCAAGCCAAGTTCACCTGTTACCTTGACCTTTGACAAATGAGACCGTTATTTATAGGGCACCTCATGGGCAACAATTTGTAAAGTTTCATGATCCTAGGTCAAAATTTAATGGATTTTGAGTTAGAGCATGGAAAGGAAAAGACTACAGAAGGACAGATGGATGGACAAACAGACATGGTGAAATCAGTATACCTCCTCCACTTTGTATTTGGGTTGTATAGTAACTATTTACTATTAGTAAGGATCAATCATGTCAATGTTAAAATACTTGCCCTTTTCGCACCTCCAAAGGTTGTTTTCATCTCCATAATCAAAAGAACGTGATGCAAACTCAAGAAGTCTTGGTTTGTACTTGAATGTAAAGTTTCATTTTAGAATTACATGATGGTTGTCCTTCTTTGGCATCATTTACGTACTGTGCTAGCCATCCTTTTGAGTAAGTGGCATCAATGCTGAAAAATAAGAAATTAAGAAAGAATTATGTCTTACAATCATTGAAGCATTTTTTTTAAGTCCTCCTGATAAAGGAAAAGCACTTGGCGTCAGAATATGCTTCCTGAACAAGTGCTTGTCACAAAAAGTTTCACATAAATCCAGTGAGGTACTACGGTGAGTGTATTAACTGTTAATAGTTCATTTTTTTCATTCAAACATGATCTCCCTTTGGGTGATTTAAAAAAAAATGCCTCCTTTTTTTTAAACTGATCTACAGCAAATGTAAAAAGGTTTTCAAATGATTGTTTTATGCCAGAATATGTGTTTTGTTAATGTTAAAATGTTTCCAAGATTTCAGGCCAATATCTGTTTTCGTTTTCATTTTATAGCATTTTTAGTGTCAAATAGTGTCCCAAGTGTAACGCTTTTTGCATGACATTTTCATTTAAATTCAGTTTTCAGGTACTTATCTTAAAAATTGCTGCTATTATAAGACCACTTAACATACAATTATACAAACTGTTACAACAAGACAACAGTTTTCTGATTTTTTTTTAGTGAACAACATGTATATTGTCCTTGAACCATGCCCATGAAATGGCACACCCTTCGAAATCAAAAAGGCATAAAAGTATAAGATTTTGAGAAACGAAAGATTTTAATTTTGCTACTAGAGATCTCTCTGTCTCAAAATAGGTGTGGTTTGTTAGGTTAATACCATTTGTACAATATCAGCATGATTCTGTGTTAATACTTCTGTATAATCAAGCCCTCCAGAGGTCATGTCTATGCACACCCAAAAATGTCCCAAGTGTAACATTTTATGTTTGAAAGACTGTCTTTTTCTCATATCATATTGAAACATGTTCTGATTTCTCTTTTTCAAGAGAGCATCAGCCCCAACAAAGATCGGCAGTGGTTAAATCTGAAAAGAATTGCTACCATGAAATAAATCAACTAAAATACAATGTCCCAAGTGTAACGCCAGTTTAGCAAAACATAGTGATTGCTTGCAAATGCTAAAAGTCTTATGTTTCACTCACAGTTCAAAACAAAATTACGTGAAATATGTGGGAATATGTCTGAAATTTTGTTTTTAAGCAATAATATTTAGAAAGAACTTAATTTAGTGCGTAGAATTGCAAAATACTAGAAGATTTTCAAATATATCTGAAAAAAAAATCATGTCACAAGATGTTTACACCTAATGTTCCTCTTAACATATACCATATTCTTATCATTATCCCTTCCTAGTGTATGAATAATATTAAAGTACTTAATCAATTTATTAGGGATTATTTTCAAAAAGCAGTAAAAATGTGAAAAAGCGTTACACTTGGGACATAAAAATTTGTTTTTGAATTTTGTTGTGCAGGTTCTTTTCTTTCACAGCTGATGCTATAGACAAGTCAAAATCATGAAAAAATTGGTTGTCAAACTACCCTTTAGAGGGAAGAATGTGTCAGATCATAAACAAAAGAAACCAAAAGATTCATCAAAAGAAAGAGTGTTCAAATGCAGGTGTGATAGTGAAGTTTTTTTTTCAGAGGTACACAGTCATAAAGACCCTGAAAATCATGTTTTGTCGATGTTCCCTTTCAAACTGGAAATAGTTTTCTTCGCGACAGACCCTTACTGAAGATTATAGTTCTTTATTAACTAGAGCAATGCAGAAAACCCACAAAATGTTCCCAACTAGTCCTCTGTAAAAACGGAAAATGCATCTAAATTAAATTTCGCGCCTAAAATTGGGAAGGATGTTGATTTTAACAAATAGCAGCCAATGAACTGACGTTGCAGTTGGGCATTGAAAAATGGTACCGTCATATTTTCCGTTAAGTTTTGGTTTACATTGAAGAAAGCATAACCCATATAAGACCAACCATTTTAAAGGGTGGGTCTCAGGTTAAATAACTTGTGCACTGTGCTTGGATACTAGGCACTATAACAGACTGCAGGCAATTTCATAAATATGTGAACCATCACTCAAAACAGGACCTTCTGGGAACTGTGAAAAGTGTCAACCATGGTCAGACTGTGCAAAATGTGCAGACTGACCAGGGTTGCCACTTTTTGCTTTAATGACATTTTCTGTATGAAAAGTGGTCATTGCACCTTGTTATACAATCATTTTTGAATTATCAACTGAAACTGACCTACAATACTGTTGATCTGTTTTCATCTAACTGATGTACAGAATTCCTAGAAGATTCATTCTTGTGTGATGGGTCACATATATTTTCCAGTGTCGAACTACCCTTTGATGATCTTTGGTATATCTAATCTTTAACGCTTCTCCTGCTAAATAAGTGACATCAAACGTTCAAGCCGATAGTAAAAACCTAAATTTTGCTCTTCCAAAGTTAATTTGGGGGTGATAGACATCTCCGCGTTGGACAGTGTAGATCCAAGATCAGACAAATTTACAATGGGTGGGGAATACGGGCCCCGCTTGTTCTGTGCAAGGTGCAGCTGACAAATTTGTGGTCTCGGGACAAGGGAGTGACTATCTTTGAGCATGGCGCATTTTCCCAGTCAGACATTGATATTTAGTATTTTGATATAGTATCTAAGTGTACCGTCGCCATGTGTGTACAAAAGACATAGATAAAGCAGTTGGCAATATCAATTAATTGAGATAATTTGTGGCTTATAGTTAGAATAAATCCGTTAAGATTTAATACATGCGGTCTATGCCATACATGTAACAACTCACTTTTCAAAGTCAAAACCTAATTCTATATTAAAAAGTTAATTATCTCATTGTCAGAGACAAAAGACAGCCGACATTAGATCTCTCTGTAACCAGATTAATAAGAACAGGGGCCGTCGTTCATTCTAAATGCTTCTTTCATAAGATAGTTATTTATGCTACATCTGTAGGTCCTCTTCTTTAAGGCAATTTTCAACATTAATTACATCATGGCAGTCAATGCATCTATCACATGTTCAGTATCTTTCTTATGGGACCAGGGACTGTCTTCAGTTTTTCACATAAACAATGCAGTAACAATGATTAGCGATGAGGAAGGAGAGATTCCTGTCCTGTTGCAATTGCTTGCATAAACCATGGACCTGTATTTTGGACGAATTCGGTTTCAAACCACAATACTTTCGACTATATATTTGAATCATACTCTGGGACAAGAAGGCTTGATGCATCTCCATAATACACGTTACCAAGTGCGTCGTCACATGATAGTAGATCCAAAAAATGTCGAACAACCGTTTGGATCAAAAGGTAGAATGTCCCGTTGTCTGCGCATGTCATATTCTTCGAAGATTCAACTGTCTTATATGATGTATTTCTAGCCCCGAAAGCAGGCAGACTGTAATATTATGCTCTATGAAGGAGCAATGTTGAAAATAGCTTTTGTCAATACGTTTGAGGAGAAATGAGGCCTGCTTCAGCTCCAGATTTCTTGAAACTGCTGGTCATAGCTGAGTGAATTGCTAGAGATAGCATTTGACCATGGATACTTAACGAGGCCTTAAATAGTTTAGTTGTGTTTTGGTTTCAGAAAGTTTATTTTTCTGTTTTACTGCTTTCTAGGCAGGCTCATATCATTTACTCTTGCACAAATACATGTCATGGTTATTTTTAGATCTATAAGAGTCATTTGAATGTTCTTAGTAAACATTTGCTGTATTATTTCATTTGATAACCTTTGCATCCTTTTTAAAGGTATTTTCTAGATTTTGTCCCAAGTGTAACGGTTTAACATTGTGAAAAATCCAGTGAGATCATAACTAATGAAAAGTTTATAAAGGATTTTTTCCATTGTGTTTCTTACAAAACAAATAATCCAATCAAATAGACTTAATAAGACTCTTTTAAAACAATTTATTTGATATGTGATGAGAATTCTTTAAAACTTTGTATTTTTACATAAAACATGTGGTGATTATAGTGAAGAAGCTTTGTTTTTTTAAAGGAAAACAAGAACAACATCCATTTACTATGCTGATAGTTAGTATTCAAAAATATATCCATTTTATAATGGCCGAGTCTTTTTCAAAGACAATTTATATTTTTGTCCCAAGTGTAACGGTTTTCTGTAGCTTTGAAATATAAGATTGTTGCACTTTAAAACTCCTTTAAATTACAGCTTTAACATTTTAGATTTTGCTACAAACATACATCTTGGAAATAGCAGAGACAGCAAGTTAAAAAGCATCAATAATTTCAGCATGCAGCAAACTGATTGTTTGCAAACAAAGTCCTATGACTGATTTAAAGCTAATATCTGACAATGACACACTTCAGTTTGCATACCACAACACTAATAACCCCATTTATGTATGTTTTTATCTGAATCATAAAAAGGAATCACCGATTGTAACTAGAAAAGGGATTTTTTGAGAGTTACTTCTGTCATTAGTATTGTCCCAAGTGTAACGTTTTTACTAAATTTTTCATTGTTTTTTGAAGTGTCCTCATCACATATCAAGTGATTATACCCAAGAAACCTTTTGTATACCAGCTGCACATACCCTGTTACTGTACCAGGCCAAGTATCAGCTTTGCCTATCATGTATGGAATATTTTATGTAAACTTTTTGAGGTAATTAATGAAAATATTGTGTCAAAAATAGCTAAAAATGGTCATAAAATCCGTAAAATCCAATGAAATAAGCTATATTATACATCAAATTTTACCTTTGCATTCATGTTACAATATCAAGTGCCATAATAGATGAATTTTCTACTTTAAACAGATTTAAAACAGCCATAAAAAACATAATTATTTGTTTAGAAATTCTTCAATGTTTCAAATAAAATTATTTAAATCTTTAAAACTGTGTTTATTATTGACAATCCCATGTTGATTTCTAAAAATTTGACATATTGAGACATGGTTTTGATAGGCCATATTTTCATATGACAAACTTTATTTGTGACCCTCTATGTCACGTTTTGGATGCATTTTTTTTGAAATCACCCCTTTGAGGAAAGTTTCATGTCAAATTTTTTTGTGTGCTATACATGTTCAAAGCATGTTCCATCAGTGTGTGTGTGTTTCAAATTGGTGGCTTGCATGCTTAAGAAGATAAGGCCTGGAAAACAATTATCATAACCAAGAGCCGTCAGAGAGAGATTATGCTCCTGAACAAGTTCTTGTCACATATAGTATGACATACATTGACTGAGGTACTGTCAGCCAGAGATATCATTCTAAAATATTATTTTTATTCCAACATATTTAAAACTAGAATGGTTATCCAAGGACAACTGGTGTCAAGCCCACAAATAGTTGAACTTCATGTGTGACTTGACTTTTGACCTACCTGAACAAATGTTTCAAATGGCAATCTACTCATGATGGAGAACAATTGTGTAAATTTCAACTGAAATCTATCCATAAATGTAGGAGTTATGGTCCCTACAAAACTTTAACCTTTAGCTGTGACCTTGATCTTCAACCTATGGAACAAATGGTTCCAATGGTACATCTACTCATGATGGAGATCAATTGTGCCCATTTTTTTTTTAAATCCATCCATAAATGTAGTAGTTATGGTCAGGACAAATTCGGACAAACAGGCATACACATGAACTAACACACATACACTAAACTGTCATTGTGTCAACTTGTCTTGCTCAATGCAAGTGGGCTCTACAAAAACCGGGTAAAAGTCATCTGCACAATATCATAAGGAGTTTGTATGTGAAGTTTCATCCAATTTGGTCAAAGGGTTGTGGAGAAATTCCTTAGGACAGACGGATGGAAAGAAGGATGGACGGACAGACCAAGCAGTGGCTATATGCTTGCCCTTCAGAGAGCATAATAACAGATACTAAGTGTAACGTTACCATAAAAGAATGTTGGCTGAGCCGCGTTTGAACTTACGACCCTAGGATTGAGGGCACCATATTTTACCAAGTGATCTAAGTGAGCTTGGCTCATCAATGATCTAGTAATGAATATTGTTATGAAACTTAATGACTGGGCTGGTGCCACTCCTTATTCCATGCAAATTTGGAGAAGATTGAGCCCAAGCAGTGACTCCTAAAGTGTAAAAAGAAATTGTCATTTGTCCCTTTTCTATCATGTTTTCATATTTAATGATCCATTTTCAATAAGGTCCATCCTCATGACCATGCAAACATTTTGGGCAAGTTATAAAAAAGACAGCCAAAATTGTGATCTCTACAGTGTAGACAATGGCATTGTCTTCACGGCCCTTTTCTTTTAAGAGACTTCAACCTGATGATCTGACAAGTATTAAGTCAATAGTGTGATCTCTAGAATGAAACAAAGAAACTGTCAATAATATCACACCTTTTTGTGTGATTTCAAATGAATGCCATTACTATCAATTAGCGTTCATCCTCATAACTTGACAAACATTTTGACCAAGTTTCAAAAGGATTGGGCCAATAATGTTGCTGCAAACATTCAAGAATCACAAAAGCTCACCATTACCATGTTTTGCTCAGGTGATCAGGTGAGCTAAAAAGTGCATTTAGTCACCAGACTGCAAAGTGTCAAATATAATTATTGGTGACAACACTGTAGCAGCCTATGCAAAGGCTCTAGCAACATGTAAGGTGTGTTCTTTACATCGAGATTTCCTCAGAATTTTTAAAATTTTCATTCAGAATATCTTGCGCATGATCATTATAGAATTTCTTCTAAATCACACAAGCCAACATTCTTTCTGACATTTGACAAAAGTCATTGTGAAATGTGTAATTTGTCTCTCACAAATAGGCGAACAATAAGTATTGCGTCTTAGTGGGGTGAGCAGCTGGTGGCTCAGATTGAATGTTGTGATTGTACTGGTGTGAGAAACGACAGAAAGCCATCGTTAGGTACACTAGCACTACAATACAACTGAAATACTGTTGAAAGTGCCGATAAACCCCATACAATCAATCTGAATCACACAAAATATTGCAAATGAATCTTTAGAAATCTTAAACATCTTGATCTATGGAACACATCTTACTTTTTCTCAGAAAAAAGCTAAATAGGTTGATTGAGGTTGACTTTATAATATGACATACCTCATATGAAAGTTCATCTATAGATGCAATATGGTTTGACAAAAGATTTCTGAAATTCTAACTATAATTATACATGCCTTCAACCATTTTATCCCCTTTTGTTAAAAACAGAAAGAACTATAACTGTCAATTTGCTGTTTAATCATAGTTGCTGCTAACAAATTTGAACAATAATATAATTATTATGTGTGTTGCATAAAAACAGCAAAATTTGTTTCTGTAATAATTTTACTTAATATCCTTAATCTGCAAAATTGACACATACCAAGGGTATGGTAAGTCAATTAAACTTTCAAAAGTATAATCTACAAACACTGGCTTTTTGTTTTGTGCACAATATTTAGGTTTCTTAGGATGAACATTTAATTTCAATTAGAATGGTTGTCCAAGGACAAAAGGTGTTCAGCCTACAAAGATTTTTTTTTTTTTATTTATATTGGACACTTTGAACTTCAAGTTTGACCTTGACCTTTGACCTATCTGATCAAATGTTTCAAAGGGCTCTTCTACTCATGATGGAGAATAATTGTACAAATTCATATTGAAATCTATCCATAAATGTAGAAGTTATGGTCCTGACAAAACTTTGACTTTCAGCTGTGACCCTGACCCTACCTAAACAAATGTTTCAGATGGCACATCTACTCATGATGGGAAACAATTGTGCAAAACAATTGTGCCAAGTTATCTCGAAATCCGTCTACACTTGTAGAAGTTGTGGACTGCACAAATTCGGAGAGACACACATACTAATTTAAACACTAATGCACATACACTGAACTGTCGAGCCCGTGTGTTCTTGAGTAAACAGATAACGAGTTGTGTTCATTTAACAACTTTTGAGTTGGGGATTTGAATGTAATAGGTCTGCCATTTTTACCAGTATTTTGTATGGCAATCAGCGGTATTCAAATCGCAAAACAATATTTTTCATAATGTGACCAGGTCAGACGTTGGATTTACATCAACAGCTAGCTAGAAGTTACATTTTTCTTGCTGAATAGCCATGCAGTAAGTTCTTTGATGAATCTTGGCTGTCTAGGCCTCTATCAAAGCACTGTATCCAACATTTCGCAAAGTTGCTTGATTCAAGACATATGGACTGAAAATATGGTCCATAACATTATGGTTACCTTAATCACAGGAATTTGACATTCTATAACCAAAATAAATGATAAAATATGGAAAAAAAAATCCCTCCCTATATAATATAAACACAAGGAGTGCAACGTCTCGATTGCTGGCGCGAGCACCCGACAGCCTTTCCCAACCAAAATCACCCACGAAACAAACATTGATCATAATCTTCTTCAGCCTAGCGATAGACAAGACATTAATGTACCTGCGTCATCCGAGGATACCTTAGTAGACACCTTTCAACCGGAGATATCTGTCTGTTACAGCTCTATCTGGACATTTTGATTTATCCGAGTGGCCATTCGCTGACGTCACAAGAAATGCAAGGAAGCATATTTTTGTATTACTTATTGCTATTATTTTTTTCGATTTTAAGACATTTATGGACATCAAATGATTCTAAAGATTCTAGAAAAATCTGTAGTATCATGTGATAAAATTATTGGAGTTGGCCTGCCCCCCCCCCCCCCCACCCCTGTACATATCAAATATCTATCCTCTAAGCCTTCTGATTTCTAGAGCAAAGGAATTATTTTCAAACAAACTAAATCTGGGACCTAGAACCTTTTACCTATGTGACCCAAAACTTTGATGGCACCTACTAGAATCATGGTCAACGGTTGTATGAAGTTTCATGTTCCTACTGCCTTGGAGCAATAATTAGGCCAAAATTACAAATTTCCAGAGGAGATAATTCTTGAACCGATTGCAGTGAGTCACAAAAGTTTGATATATGTACATCTTCTACATGTATTTACTATGTAGACTGTGTCCTCAGAAAACAAAAATGAGAGTTACAGTTGCATGCACTCTATGGACAATGTCCTCACAAAACAGAATAGAGAGATAAATGTATTTACTTTGTAGACTGTGTCCTCACAAAACAAAAATGAGAGTTACAGTTGCATGCACTCTCTGGACAATGTCCTCACAAAACAAGATAGAGAGATAATGACAATTCCAATGTAGACTGTGTCCTCACAAAACAAAAATGAGAGTTACAGTTGCATGCACTCTCTGGACAATGTCCTCACAAAACAGAATAGAGAGATAAATGTATTTACTTTCTAGACTGTGTCCTCACAAAACAAAACTGAGAGTTACAGTTGCATGCACTCTCTGGACAATGTCCTCACAAAACAAGGTAGAGAGATAATCACAATTTCAATGTAGACTGTCCTCACAATACAGAAAAGTGAGTTACAATTGCATGACATACATGTATATCGACATTTTTATAAAACAGAATAGAAAGACAAAATTTACATTTACTAAATTGTAGATTGTGTCCTTACTAAAATGAAAAGAATATAATGATACATTTTCCATTTAACCCATTACCACACAATCCCTACTTTTGACGCCCCTGAAAAAGAAGCCTTTAGAAAACATTGTGGGAAAAGGAGAAAATGCTGGTAACCAGCATTTTCTCCTTTTCACACAATGTTTTCTAACCTTCCCAAACACAAATTTCAAATTTTCAGTCACTTACATTTTGTTGTCTGCAAACGCTTTCGATTTGGGCAAGTCTAAAATTTTGTCGTTTGGTAACGAGTTAAGACTTTATTGTTTCTGTCAAGTTAAAAAGATATAAACTTTATCTGTTTTATATTAAAATTATAATAAATAATATGCTTAATCAATCCTATCATTGCTTCATTGAAAAAGACATTGTATTTTCTTTAATTAGAATGAAATGGTCTTATGGTCTTTTTCTCAGTAGAATGTTCATATTTAACAAGAAATAATCTCTCAGAATGATGTTCTTTTGACACAAAAAAATCTTGGGATCACCATGTTTTAGACTTGATAAAAATAAGATTAAGAATACCATTCTTACCATATTTGCAAAGATTTTGTAGCTGACTAGCTGTTCCTCAAAATTAAATTTGATTGCCTTACATGGTGCACCCACGTCAGTTTATAATCAGAGCTGAATTATGTGGGCTGCCAATTTTCTCAGTTTGGCCTCCAGTGACCCTTTTGAACACTACATGTTTGTGTAAAAATTAAGTATTCCTGGGTCAAGGTAAGATATAGAAAAAAATGAAAAAGTCACACAGATACAATTAAAAACTTAATCTTATTGCCAACCAGTTTCGCTTTGCTCTTCAGGGCAATAGATACAATTGTATGTACATGTATAATATATGTTTTATATATAACAAAAAATTCAAATATATGCCCAAACAAGAATTATATGAATAAAGTCAAATGACACTAGAAATTATTATTGTTTGATGTCTGGACCTGTTTTGTGAAACCAGTCATACCACAAAAAATAACAACAATTCAAGCCTTGTTTCTTTGTTTTAACCCATTACCACTCAATCCCTACTTTCGACGCCCCTGAGAAAGAAGCCTTTTGAAAACACTGTGGGAAAAGGAGAAAATGCTGGTAACCAGCAGTTTCTTCTTTTCCCAGTGTTTTTTACCCTTTCCAGAACAAATTTCTATTTTTCAGTCACCTTTATTTTGTCATCTGCAAATGCTTTCAATTTGGACCAGTCCAAAATTGTCTTGTGTGGTAATGAGTTAATATATAAAGTGGTTTTAAAGAAGAATCTTTGAACAAAGGCATTTCCTGACTGCATATTTTAAATAACACCCACCCATAATAAAGGTTGGTTGGTTGTGTTGGGGTTTAATGCCACTTTAACAGCTAAGGTCATATCATGGCAGTCGGTGATGCACATGTGTCGTCTGGCTTTCTCATACCAGTACTAACACTACTTTCTTTCCAAAGTCACTACTTTTCTCGCATGCTTCAGTATAGGTGAGACGCGAAAATACGCCAGAAGAAGGTTCGCCTCAACTGGGTATCGAGCTCACAACCACCAGGTCATGAGTCCGACATGCTCACCAGTGTCACCACTCAGCCACATAATAAAGGCTATTTTTTAATTTGATCAAATTTTCTCAAGAAACTAACTTCAAACTTGTAATTGAAAGCTCTTGTAAAAGAGACAACATGCTGCCGGCCTTATTTATCTTTGTTGAAATATATTTTTACTAAATTTAAGATCCCTTCAAACAAAACTCTTCTGTTTCCTAAGCTCTTTATCATTAATGAAATTTAGTTTTTTAGGTTTTTAGTGTTGTAATATATGACTTGACATTTGTCAACATTGAATTTAAGATCCCAATCTTTGTGCATGTAAAAAATTAATCTTGATTTTTTAGCTCACCTGAGCACGAAGTGCTCATGGTGAGCTATTGTGATCGTGCTGTGTCCGTCGTCCGTCGTCCGTCGTGCGTCGTCCGTCGTCAACTTTTTACCTTGTGTACGCTCTACAGGCCACAGTTTTGGTCGGATACTCATGAAAGTTGGTCAGGATGTTTGTCTCGATGAAACCTCGGACGAGTTCGAAAATGGGTCATGTGGGGTCAAAAACTAGGTCACTAGGTCAAATCTTAGAAAAACCTTGTGTACGCTCTAGAGGCCGCATTTTGAGTCGGATACTCATGAAAGTTGGTCAGGATGTTTGTCTCGATGATATCTCGGACGAGTTCGAAAATGGGTCATGTGGGGTCAAAAACTAGGTCACTAGGTCAAATCTTAGAAAAACCTTGTGTACGCTCTAGAGGCCGCATTTTGAGTCCAATACTCATGAAAGTTGGTCAGGATGTTTGTCTCGATGATATCTCGGACGAGTTCGAAAATGGGTCACGTGGGGTCAAAAACTAGGTCACCAGGTCAAATCTTAGAAAAACCTTGTGTACGCTCTAGAGGCCGCATTTTCAGTCGGATACTCATGAAAGTTGGTGAGGATGTTTGTCTCGATGATTTCTCGGATGAGTTCGAAAGTGGGTCACGTGGGGTCAAAAACTAGGTCACCAGGTCAAATCTTAGAAAAACCTTGTGTACGCTCTAGAGGCCACATTTTCAGTCGGATACTCATGAAAGTTGGTCAGGATGTTTGTCTCGATGATATCTCGGACGAGTTCGAAAATGGGTCATGTGGGGTCAAAAACTAGGTCACTAGGTCAAATCTTAGAAAAACCTTGTGTACGCTCTAGAGGCCGCATTTTGAGTCCAATACTCATGAAAGTTGGTCAGGATGTTTGTCTCGATGATATCTCGGACGAGTTCGAAAATGGGTCACGTGGGGTCAAAAACTAGGTCACCAGGTCAAATCTTAGAAAAACCTTGTGTACGCTCTAGAGGCCGCATTTTCAGTCGGATACTCATGAAAGTTGGTGAGGATGTTTGTCTCGATGATTTCTCGGATGAGTTCGAAAGTGGGTCACGTGGGGTCAAAAACTAGGTCACCAGGTCAAATCTTAGAAAAACCTTTTGTACGCTCTAGAGGCCACATTTTCAGTCGGATACTCATGAAAAATAATCAGAATGTTTGTCTGGATGATATCTCGGACGAGTTTGAAAGTGGGTCACGTGGGGTCAAAAACTAGGTCACCAGGTCAAATCTTAGAAAAACCTTTTGTACGCTCTAGAGGCCACATTTTCAGTCGGATACTCATGAAAAATAATCAGAATGTTTGTCTGGATGATATCTCGGACGAGTTCGAAAATGGGTCACGTGGGGTCAAAAACTAGGTCACCAGGTCAAATCTTAGAAAAACCTTTTGTACGCTCTAGAGGCCACATTTTTAGTTGGATACTCATGAAAGTTGGTCAGGATGTTTGTCTGGATGGTATCTCGGACGAGTTTGAAAATGGGTCACTAGGGGTCAAAAACTAGGTCACCAGGTCAAATCTTAGAAAAACCTTTTGTACGCTCTAGAGGCCACATTTTCAGTCGGATACTCATGAAAGTTGGTCAGAATGTTTGTCTGGATGATATCTCGGACGAGTTTGAAAATGGGTCACGTGGGGTCAAAAACTAGGTCACTAGGTCAAATCTTAGAAAAACCTTTTGTACGCTCTAGAGGCCATATTTTCAGTTGGATACTCATGAAAGTTGGTCAGGATGTTTGCCTGGATGATATCTCGGACAAGAACGAAAATGGGTCATGTGGGGTCAAAAACTAGGTCACTAGGTCAAATGTTAGAAAAACCTTTTGTAGGCTCTAGAGGCCACATTTTCAGTCCGAAACTCTTGTAAGTTGGTCAGAATGTTTGTCTTGATGATATCTCAGACAGGTTTGAAAATGGGTCATTGGGGGTTAAAAACTAGGTCACCAGGTCAAATCTTAGAAAAACCTTGTATATGCTCTGGATGCCACATTTTCAGTCCAACACTCTTGAAAATTAGTCAGAATGTTTGCCTTTATAATATCTTGGATGAGTTTGAATATGGGTCATGTTGGGTCAAAAACTAGGTCAATAGGTCAAATGTTATAAACACCTTTTGTATGCTCTGGAGGACACATTTTCAGTCTGATACTCCTAAAACTTGTTCATAATATTTGTCCTGGTGATACCTTGAATGAGTTTGAAAATGGGTCATGTGGAGTCAAAAACTAGGTCAATGGGTCAAATATTAGAAAAACCTTGTGTACACTCCAGAGGCTACATTTTCTGCCTGATACTCTTCAGACTTGGTCAGAATGTTTGTTTTGGTGATGTCTCAAAAGAGTTTGATAATGGGTATTTGTCGGGTCCAAAACTAGGTCACTTGATGAAATCTTAGAAAAACCTTTTGTACACTGTAGAGGCCACATTTTCAGTCCAATACTCATGAAACTTGGCCAGAATGTTTGTCTTATTGATATCTCAAAAGTGTTTGATGATGGGTAATGTCTAATAAAAAACTAGGTCACTGGGAAACTAGATGGTGCATGTTTGGTCAATAAACTCAGGTGAGCGATTTCAGGGCCATCATGGCCCTCTTGTTGTAGGATTTGAGAGTATACTTACTTAGTATATAATGTTTGATACTTCACCAAAACCCCTGAATTTGAGGTTATTCTATTAGTCTGATTGTTAATATCTCAAATAAAAAGAGGACTGTCATTGTCCATAATCACCCATCTTAGTTGGCTGAGGTCGTAGTGCAGTTGGCAGGGCAGTGGACTGCGAATCATGGGGTCACGGGTTTGATCCCCTAGCCAGGCCAACATTCTTTCCAACATTCTTTCCAACATTTGACATAGTCATTTGTCTCTCACCAATGGGTGAATAATTGCCCAACTGGGATGAGCAGGAGGCTCGGATAGAATGTTGTGGTAGTACTGGTTTGAGAAATACCAGGAATCCATGGTTAGGTGCTGTAGCCCATATGACTTAAATCATGTTGAAAGCTGCATTTAACCCCATACAATCAATCAAACCAACCTGAATCTCCTTGTGCATAAAAGCACCAAATAGGACGCAAGAGGCATTATTCTAACAACTGTTATAAGCGGTCATCAGGTGATGCAACATGCAACATTCAAATATGAAACTGGGTGGTGCAATCATCTTCGCAAACCAAGGCCGATGATTCACTAAGTTACTCTACCCTTGGTGGCTCGAGCTTGATTTTTACGTTCACCCGATACACTTTTTCATTGGATGCAGCCAGCTCTAGCTGCAAAGAATGAAACCGCTCGTAGCATTTAATCTTTGACAAAAATAGAACAAGGTCTCTACCTTTCGAATAAAAGGTAAAACATGGAAACCCATGTGGATGTCTACTTATCGCTTCATGTGTATTCGTAAGCGGTTTGTAAAACGATTTTGTTTTTAGAAACATGATGTAGAGGGGAGTCATAACCAGCATCCAATAGAGGGCGCATGATCACAGGAATCTTGAAATCGGGCTCAATCAGCCAAGGTAGTGATCGTAAACTTGGCTCGCGAAGATGTGGTGCAATATGCAATATGCAAAAGTGTAAATCTCTAGGCCTTTATTTGTCATAGGTTGTTTGAAGATATTACCTTTATTTCAGCCTTTCTGTTACCATGACAACCAGAGATTTTGACAGAATTTAGAATTTTTTATTTTCATTACATGTATTGTTTTTTTATAACTTTGCTGAAGCTTCACCAAACGAACATCTCTGTCAAATTTCAGCTTGATTTGCTCACTGGTTAAAGGTGGGTATTTAGAATTTTTTCATCTCACCAAATTAAAAAATATATATATCACTGAAATTCATATGAAAAAATAATACAAATCATCAATAATTAAGATTCATGAAATTACAAAAAAATTTTTTTTTTGATGGTATTCCCTTAAAAGGCTACGTAGCCACTTAAGATATTTTTAGATTTCGCGCCAAAAATCAATAAAGCATTTTGGGAATGCCTAGTGACTGGCACGTGACTCATAACGCTTTATTTCCATTACATAACAAACATGTAATAATTATTTTCCATAAAGTCTTCTTCAAACGCTATGTTTGAAACTTCGTCTGTGTATACCTGTTTGTAAATGAGCGAATTAATAATCTAAAAATAGAACGTGTCTCCCCTCGGTGTCGACCTGGGCTGTAGTAAATCTCTAATTTCTCGTGTTGTTGGATGGTGTTCGACTACTGGGGTTTTATGAATGAAAATTAAAAGGCTTTGGGAGTGTAAGGATGATTTTTTTGCATTTTTGTACAATTTTCGTCCCAAGACCTGAAGGGCCACCTTTAAGGAGGAGAAAATTTTGAAAGAAAACATAGACAGACAGATGGACAGACAACAGACGATGACTGATGACAATAGCTCACCTTGCACATAACTCTGCACTTCATGCTCAAGTGAGTTAAAATGGACTGGTCCATTTACACTTCCCTGCAGGCACAAATTTTAACATAAATCATACTCAGTAGAGTAATTGACAAGGAGGCATTCAAATTATTAATAATTCCTCAAAATCCTTTTAAAAAGCTAACAATCATAAATGGCATGCAAAAGGCACCCAACAGAACCTCTTCTACACTTTTAAAAGCTGGACATCATACCATGGCCTTACAAGTTCATATGTCTGTGTCGTTTTTAAAACTATTTTTGTTTCTGTTGTTTGAAGTATTTATATGTCTTCAGTGCAGTAAACATTTTGTTTAACAATCTGGTCCATCCGATTTCCATGCACATAAGCATTTTAACAGTTACCTTATCTACTAGGAAAATCGAGTAATTTATGTGTAAATGCTCTCAAATGTTATCTAAGTATCTCACATAATAATAATAACACCAGTATTTCTAGATTCTATCTGAACTTGGTTAATTTCTATGTTCTTTTCATCCATTGGGCGCTTGCACACTGAGTTTTAGTCATTTACAACGCATTTGATTGGCTGAAAGCATTTATAGACTGGGAACATCATATCAGACTGGGAACATTTGTTTCATGAAAAAGCCTCTCATAATTATTAGATATAAGATCAAACGAAAAAAGTGTCAAAGGGTCGATACAAGGGTGTGTAGATCTTGTTCAATACTTTCTACGACTTTGATGAGATAATTTATAAATTCAACTAAAATGAATCCAGTTTTTATGAATCAAGTATCATTGAGTGTTCAAATTCTGTGAGTATCCTCGAACTGGTCACACGGTATTTCAGGTTGTGATGCTTGCCAAATATTTAAATGATTGTGTTTTTGCAACTGAATATCACCACAATTCAAGCTTAAAGAAATAACAAGTTGCCAGGGTTACTGGAAACGGAGGCCGTTTTTCTTATTTCCAAATAGCATCCTAAATCCAAAAATATTGTGGCCAATTACCATATATGCACGACAATAAGACACATTTTTTCCCTAGAATTTTCAGCTTGAAACACCTAGGGGAGCTTCTTATAAGTGCATAATCAAAGGACTTTGTGAAATTCCATCTGAAGAATGTACTAACCAGCCAATCAGTAGGAATGAAAAAAAAAACCTCAAGAATGAGTCACGCTGATGTAAAGCCATAAGTGACAAAGTAAAAGTTGTTATCATCACCTATTGTGAAGAAATAAAAGTTTAGAACACTCAGTTTTTGTTCTTTACTTGTAAGTTTAGATTGAAAGGTATTTGACTCTAATTCATTACTCTTACTGTTTCAGTTTTAGTCAATCTAAATACGGCCCACTAGTTCACTGTAATATAGATAACCGTATGGTCTACTGATTGACCCTTTTTACAATTCTAAAATTCAAAGATGAATCAGTACACTTTTCAAAATCAAATGCATTCAGAAAATTGATCAGTTTTGGCATTGTGACGACTTAGAATGATGTAAAAAGACAAGTAACCAAACTGGGGTAAAGATTTCCAAAGCGCAATTAGGGCTGAAAAATAGTGATAGAAATAGCTGGGCCCTTACAACAGGAGGGAACGAAGTATACTTGGGCATGTCCAAATTGACCACTGTCCCACCCCACACACACCCCCAAAAAATCCCTTACTGAGTACCATTTCAATTTACTTTTGCTCTTAGTGCCTTCAGTTGAAGACAAATATACGTCAGGCACATAGGAAGCATTTACAATTAGCACTGTGTTATGATGACCAAAACAAAATTTGGAATTTCACATATTTCTTTTGTGTGTGTTAGTCAGAGTTGAACAGTTGCATTGTGGGACGAAACCCACGACCAACTTTCATTTTGATGTTCAACGAACCAACCCATAGATGATCTTTGTTCTTATACTTTCTATCTACCTCTAATTATGTAGCTCTGTTCTATTTTCTCCCAGTGTTTTCTGTTTCAAATTTGATGACGACCAAGGTTTAAATATGCATTTTTCGTAAGCTTTTAGCAAAAAGTGCAGACGTTATATTCATAGATTTTAACTGGCTTCACCACTGGCAACTATTACTGATGTCAGGTAAACTGGGAACCAGGGAAAACTGTTGATATTACAATGACTTAAATAAGTCAATGTCATAGCGTTCTCACACGACCGGTGTACCGAAAAATCTCGAAGTAGTTCACTTTCACACAAAGATAATCCTAAACAAACAGACTCAAATTTTCATTAGAATTATTACTCTTAATTCAACCCAATTAGTCATTCTGAATTTATTTCTGGGCATGAGACTTTTTACCATGAAGACTGGGCAGGTCTGACCTCCATTTTGACAGGTCCATCGGACCCTCGCCTTGTTTTTTTCCCCCGGTCCGATCTCCATTTCAGTAGGTTAGGGCTCCGTATCGGTCAGTTTGATCGATACGATATTTGTATCGATACAAAATGATGGATATTCGATATATCATATGATATTTCAATTTTCAATAAAAGAAAGAAAAAAATGCGAAAATTGTGTTTGTTCTTTTTTCAGCATACCTGAAAAACAAAATACCGCCAACTTAACACTTCTAGATTGTATTGAAATTTCATAATTATTTAGGCCTAAATCAATATGAATTCTAACTAGATCTACATTTACTACTCATTAAAAAGCTGAAAAGACAGTCTAAGAGGACTCTGATCGGACAATGTCAAGGAGACATTTTGTTGTGTCATGGGTTTCCGTGTTTTTTTTTTTTTTTTTTTCACCGAACAATTTTTCATGCGTGTTAATTTCTGGATAGGTATGTTCGCATGATTCGACATAGATTTCTCAATAAGGATTAGAACTACATGTAGCATCAAAACCTGTTATTTTACTCACGATAAACAGATAATGGCCTTTTTTGTCCCATTTTTTTTCTTACGTGAGGTCTCGCGTGTGATTAACATTTTGTAATGCAAATTTCAAGTATATAAAATGATTTACACAATAATTTACGCGAGTCGGAACACTGATTTCAGATAAACTAACAGAAAAAGAGATTTGATTTTCGAGCCACATTTTTCGGCAATATTAAAAGATCGACCAAATAAAATCTTAGGAAGGTTGAAAGGTCACGGCTTCAATTATTTCCATCGCTACCTCTCGATCACATCACGAGATGTTCGTTACCTTTCTTTAATCAACTATATTCATTGACCAATTATCAGCATAAATCTGTCTGCAATCTGCTGATTGATGCATAATTTGCAGATTTCAAACAACATGACAGGGGAACGAGAATAGGGGTATTAGCTAATTGTCATCCATTGTGTAATGGGTACAGGGCGAGTAATAAAGAATGATGCATTTTGATTGGTTGTAAGTTTCCCAGGTAGCCACACCTACCTCTAGTACTCGACTTTAGAGATTACCTAAAGTAAACTCGTAATGAATTTCGCCGTTAAAACAACTAAATTGGGTATTTATATGCTTTACTTTTATTTTCTTTTGATGATCGATATTTTGTTCAATACAGAAACGTTCGATCCGATATATCTATCGAATGTAAAATACCGGTTTTTGGTATATATCAAGTACCGGTACGGAGCCCTACAGTAGGTCCCGGACCTCGGACCAGCACTTTTTTTTCAGCACTGGCAATTCAGATCGAAAAAGAAATTATAAAGCATTTATTAGTTGATAGCCGAGGTAAGGGTTGTGACTGCAGTGTGTATTTTCCAACACAGTACACACCCACTTTTAAATGATTTACAGCAAGATGTTAAACTTTTACAGACTAAACTTGTTGTCTGCGCATGTCATATTTTTTGAAGATTTGACTGTCTTATATGACGCATCACTAGCCCAGAAAGCGGGCTGACTGTAATATTACGCTTAAAGTAGCAATGTTGAAAATAATTTTTATCAATACATTTGAGGAGAAATGAGACCTGCTTTAGCTTCAGATTTCTCTAAACTGCTGATAATAGCTGAGTAAATTGCATGAGGTAGGGTTTTATTGATTAACCTTTATTTAAATTTTAAATTCAAAGTAACGGTTGTCTCGTAGGAAAGTGATTCGGTTCAGTACCCAGGATGCCCATATTAGATAAATGAATATTTATAGAATGCCATCTAGTGGGAGATAATGAGGTTAAACTATCCAGGACAGCAATAGATAAATTAGTGCAGGTTACAGCAGACTTTATTTAACACTTTTCCAAACAACATAATTATCTGAGACTGGTCCAAACTGAAGGATTTGCAGACAAAAAAATTAACTTGGTTCTAAGATTAAAACTTGCTATTGGAGGGCAGAACACATTGTAGGAAAAGGGAAAATGCTGGTTACCATCATTTCAGCTTTTCCCACAGTGTTTTCAGTGACTTTTTTCTCACCGTCAAGAAAACTCGAGATTGTCTGGTAAAGAGTAACACAGCCTAGAGTTACCGAAAGATGATTGCTTATTATATAATTTAGATTTGATTGCTTATTATATAATTTAGATTTGATTAGCAAGCAGGGATCATTCTGGTTGGACGTATATATGAGAGAAAATGTTCCTTTTGCTAAAAAATTATGAGAGATTTAAAATTTTAATGAGATTTTTTATTTTTCATTTTTCAGGAATCTAACTCTTCTCCAAACGACAAATCCAAACCTCTTTACCCTTAACCCCTTACGGCATTTCTGTGGTATCTATAATTGACCCTAAATAACAGCAAGGATGAAGCCTTTTCTTATGTGTATATGATACCTTTTGGTAGTGTAGAAAACATTGTGGCAAAAGGTGAAATTGCTCGCAATTTCACCTTTTGCCACAATGTGTTCCAAAGGCTGTTACAAGCAATGCGTAGAAATGAGTATCTATGGAGTAAAGGGTTAAGACACTATGTTAAAAGTGACTACTTTCTCTGAAACGAGAGAAAATGATGTTGGAAAAAGGGATAAACTGCTCAATATATATTGAGCAATTTCTCCTTTCCCCACATTGTTTTCACAAGTCTTACGACTAAAAACCAGTGTGTCAACATTTTTTCAAAATAAATCTTGACTTTTGGCTCTGCCACACCCTCAATGCATATCTATAATCAAATTCATGTAAAGGAGGCCTCTCAATGACAAGTCTCATAAGCTGATCACAGTGATCTGAGGAAATTCGGTTTCTTAAAGGGGTTTCCTCTTCTTTGGAGGCATTTTCCTTGCACTGTGCCTGACACAGAACTTCAGACAACTTCAACACGAACTGCATTCGTACACAACATTACGGTCCACTAATGATAAGGAAAAACACTGAACAAGCCGAATGTTGCAAATGGTAATCTACTTCCCGTATATCTTGTTTTACGATGCGGGGAACCAGTGTATAGATTAGTTTATTGTGCGGATTTACACTATGTAAGGACTGACACTCGAGTTCTATCCCTATCATCTGCCAAAAATCGGCATGCAAGATTTTGTTTCAATTGAGATTTAGAGATGCGATTTTTACAATTTTAATGAGAGAATCTCGCGATTTCGCGACCCAGAATGATCCCTGAGCAAGCATTACAATCTAATTCTCTTTTGTGATGATTCATCATTTATGGCCTGAAAGTATCCTCGCAATATGATTGGACTATTTAACCTTTTACCAAATAATTCATGGTAATTACAACTTGAAACAAAATTCTGTTTTTGAGTCCGGTACTTCTTGTAATTTTCAAATCCTTTCAATTTGGACTGGTCCAAATTTCTTTCATTTGGAAAAGACTTAACCCTTTACCAAACAATCCCTGGTTTTTACGACCCATAGGAAGAAACCTTCTGAAAACATTTTGGGAAAAGGAGAAAATGCTGGTAATCAGAATTTTCTCCTTTTCCCACAATGTTTTCTACTTTTCTGAAGTCAACTTTCAATTTTTGAGTAACTTTTATCTTCTCATCTACAAATGCTTTCAGTTTGGACAAGTCTAAAATTTTGTCATTTGCATTGTACTGAGCGTAATACAGTTTAGTACTTCAGTCCGTTGATTTAACTCTTCCTGTCCGCACGTAGATTCTGTAGGGTAATAGGGTATACCCATTGATAAATTAACAGTATGAGCTAACAAGTGGTCAAAAGAATCATTTTAATGAAAAATGTGTGTTGTTTTTGCCTTAAATTTTTATCATGCCATTTCAAAAAGAAATTAAAGTATTACTGCCGAGCTGCCAGATATTAGGTCACGCCATTTTGGCTCAAGGAGGCCAACGGCATGTTCGTTTTTAAGCGGCTGACTGTTGAAATTAACATCAATTCTTTTTTTTTTACATGAAAACGATCAGAAAGGATTATTTTATGCAGACAAGCACTTTCTTCTTACTATTCCTCTCGAAACTCTTTGTTCTATTTTGATGTTTCCTTATCATCAGGGAATTCGAACACTCAAGGCTATCATGAGAGCATCGATTGAATTTTGGAACACTACGTACGATGACACAACGAAGCAAGAAACATTCTTCACATTTTCCACTCATACTGAATTAATCTGGCTTGTACTCGTCGAAACTGGTAGAAATTCAATAAAAAATCAACAATTCATGGATAAAAATCGATATCCCGTACAAATATAAAAGTAAATTATGGGAATTTATTACCTTTATTTCAGTATTTCGCTTCAATTTCATCCCGCCATCAAAGCATATGCACATCCGGTTCCGTCTGGTACCCATCCTTTGATCCACGGAGTAAGTGACTGGTATCCGTCCAATTCTACTCAACATTAGAATTGAAAATTCACCTCACGGTCAAGAGAGTGAGAGAAATGATTATGAGGACTTGTGTCCTCACAGCAAAAAAAAGTTTTTAAAATCCATTTTGAACTATGCGGAATGTAAATCGACATAGTAATAGTGAGGACAAAAATTGTGTCCTCACTTTCCCATAGTGTCCTCACGACGAGGGTCTGAGAGCGTTGATTTGTCCTCACGACGCGGTAAGTGTCGGCCCTCTCCCTCTCTCTCTCTCCCTCTCCCTCTCTCTCTCTCCCTCTCTCTCCCTCCCTCTCTCTCTCTCTCCCTCTCTCTCTCCCTCTCTCTCTCTCTCCCTCTCCCTCTCCCTCTCTCTCTCTCTCATATGGGAAGAGGAGGGAGGGGGACGGGGCTGGGACAATTGGTCAAATGAAAGGAACACCACTTTTGTGGAGCTCAACTTTATGCCAAGTATAAGGCCTAAAAGTATGCAAAATGTGCAAGTTTTATTCACAATTTACAAGACGACCATACGGTTTGTTCATTTTGAAAATGAAACAGGTTTCTCGACACTCAACAGTTATTCAAGAATAATAAATGTTTTACTTTATTTCAGCATGTCTTTATCTACTCTAGTAAATTGATTGAAGTAAACGATTAGATAGAAAGAAGTTATATACGCCCGTCTGTCTTTGATACCAAACGAATGCTTAAATTCTGTTTTAAAATTAATACAAAAAATTCACCAACAACTATATATAGAAACAAAACACTAAGCCCTGGAAGCCCGTAATGGCGTGTTGATAGACGTAGCCCGGGGGTACTAACTGTTGAAACTAACAGAACAAAAGAAGTGAACATTACCCGATATCGATGATAAAAAAAAATATGTTTGAAGTTGCTCCCGTTTTCTTCGTATTTCTTCTTGTAAAAATGAACACTTGAATAACAAGAATTGTCATGCAATAATACTGACTTTGACAGAAAAGCGATCATTGTGGAGAAAGGAAAAATTGTTTGTATGAAAAAGGCATTTGAAACGTAAGGAATGAGGGTTATCACGATGTTTGCAAACGCCATGTTTTAAAGGCCCTGGTCGTGCTCCTGTCCCAAGCTCTGGCTCCCTTCTTTTTCTTTCATATCCTCTCTCTCTCTCTCTCTCTCTCTCTTTTATTTTCTCTGTTTCTTTCTCTCTCTCTTTATTTTCTTTCTTTCTCTCTTTCTCTCACTTTTTCCCCCTCGCTCCCTCTCTATTCATCAGTCATTCATGTCCGACAAAGTCCATTGTCGTTGAAAGACTGAACTTCGAAAAGGTATTGAAAAGCAGAAATATGTGCACTGGCCACCTTAGTACAGCTGAAATTATGTACAAAACAGTCATTAACACGACAAAACCAAGAATAAAATGATATAAGATCAAACCTTTACCACACAATCCCAAGTTTTTCATGCCCTTTAGAAAAAAAAAAAATGAAACATTTTGTGGGAAAAAAGCAAAATGCTGTTAACCAGGCTCTAAATTCACCAATCATTCTTAAAACATTCTTGGTCTTATTCTCCAGAATTTTGTAAATTTGAAAATAAGACAAATTCTGATTGGCTAAACCAAATGGTGCTGGTGTACTGGTGTAAGAAACTCCAGGAAAGCACTCTTTGCAGTTCTTCCCTACATCTCATTTTGCATTCCGATATTTTTCAGTCTCTTTAGATTATTTGTCTGTATTTATGACAGTCCGGATTTGGGTCTCTTTTGCTGACAATCCGTCATTTGATGTGCTCTAAAACAGTTTGTCATTTGTTCAGGCTTTCAGACAGTTTTTTGTCTTTGAGTCTTTCTTTTTGTCCCTTTTTATGACAAAACTAAAGGAATAAGTAACATAGGGAGAAAGAAAGAAATTGAAAAGCAGGACATTCTTTTGTGTAGCAATTTGTCTCGGAGATCTCAAGTGCACATTTCCAATGAGAGAGAGAGACGGACAGAGAATGAAAAAGAACAGAGAGAGAGAGACAGACAGAGAATGAGAGAGAGAGACGGACAGAGAGAGAGACGGACAGAGAATGAGAGAGAGACAGGGACAGAGAATGAGAGATAGAGGGACAGAGAATGGCAGAGAGAGAGAGAGAGAGAGAGAATGAAAGAAAGAAAGAGAAATCTAGAACCACAGCTAGGGGCAGGGGCAGGGCTTTTAAAAAATATCGTTTTAAAACATCGTGTAAAAAAGAAAAAATACTACTTTCTTACGTTTCAATTGCCTTTTTTCTACCGAAATTTTCCTTTTCCAACAATGAGTGTTTTTTTTTTTTAAGAAAGTACTATTACATGACATTTTTTGTTAATGAAGTGTTCTTTTACAAGAAGAAATATGAAGAAAGGTGCTACTGAAAGAAGTTTTTTTTTTCATCGATATCGGGTATGCACAGAGTTCACTTTTTTTTTTGTTTTGCTGTTTAAACCTTAACCAGACGACAAATTTTTAGCCCTTTTCAAATTGAAAGCATCTGCAGACGACAATTTTCATTCGGCTCGAAAGGTGCAACTGTTTATAGATAAGATAGCATCCATGGGAAAGGGAGAAAATGCTGGTTACCAGCATTTTCTCCTTTTCCCACAATTCTTTCAAAAGGCTTGCTTCTAAGGGTCGTCAAAAGTCTTCATTGTGTGGCAAAGGTTTAAACAGTCAGTACCCCAGGGCTACGTCTATGAACATACCAATACAGGTTTCCAGGGCTTAGCGTTTTAATGCTATATATAGTTGTTGGGTGAATTACCTTTTCGTTTTGATTTTGAAACACAATTGAAGTATTTGTTTGGTTTCAAGGACAGGCAGGCGTATTCAACTTCTTTCTATATAATCGTTTAATTCAACCAATGTACTAGAGTAGAAAAAGAAAAGCTGATGTACAATAAAACATTTATCATTCTTGAATAACTGTTGAGGTATCGACAAACCCCTGTTTCATTTTCAAAATGAACAAACCGTAGGGTCGTCTTGTAAATTGAGAATATAACCTGCACATTTTGCATACTTTTAAGCCTTACACTTGGCATAAAGTTGAGCTCCACAAAAGTGGTGTTCCTGTCACTTTGGAAATGACCCCCGCCCCTAGAGAGAGACCGTCCTCCAGGTTATTAATATTTCTTCATTTAAAACAAGATTTCTTGAACTTGAAACATTCACTTATTTGAACAGCGCCCCGACACTATTAATTCACTGCTCTATGGCAAAATGATGAAAACAGGTACCTATTTTTAAAACCTACGCCAATTGAAAAATACAGTATAATTTATCCATTTTAAAGATCGGTATGGTCCAAATAGAGATGGTAGATTCATTTCACTCAAAGTAATCGAAACATAAATAACACCTTATATTTAGTCTACCTTCATACTCATATAACAGGCATTTCAGAAAACCTTCTTGAACGTTTTTGTCTTCTATTTCTAAATTACTTTGATTTATGGAGCTAAGAGGGCTTAGTAGTATATAATTTTGGTGTGTTTCAAATTTGGGTAGTAGGAGACCCATTAGATGTGCTTTTATTGTATATTGAGTGGACTATTTTGTGTCACTGGAGGAATAAAAAAATTGGGGTCACTGCGGTGAACAGGTCTTCTTGAGAAGAACAATTCTAGGGTGCCCGTGTTTGTGGGGATTCATCGAAAGACGCAATCGGAGTGCGAGAGTGTGACGTGGTGGTGGAATAGCTATCCCCAACCACTTTCTTACCTTTACGAACTGTACACATGTCAAATGAATTACGAGAATAAGGAGTGTTGAAAGAATACTTTTGAAAATGTCGTTTAATATCGTCAACATGGAAAACTTAAAAAAAATTAGGAAATTGTCGTCTACTGTAGTAGTGAATAGCTTTAAAAAGTTTTCAGTTTCTAAGTATTCTATGCCCTTATATAGTTCTATTGACTATCGTTTTTTTTTTTTCCTAGTAATTCCCGTCACTCGTTTTGATTAAGGTTTCATTTTCAATAAGTTTATTTTTGTCACTAAGCATTTAAATGAAGTTAACTTTTAGTTTTCAAGTGACTAAATTGTTCAATTGTGAACACTGTATGAAAAAAATCAGACTGTCCGCAACTCTTAGTCTCATTTAAGACGTAAGACGTCAAATCTTAATCATTCGAAACTGACAAGCGCTCTGTGGGTTAAGTCTTAGCCTGCGCTTCTAAGAGCGACTCACTGACCTTTTGCGGACAGTGTAGATCAAGATCAGACTGCACAGAACGTGTAGTCTGATCTTGAATCAACACTGTCCGAGAAAGAGACATTATTCCCCCAACATACGTTGGAATTTCAATAATTGGCTTGCAACAAACGAAAAAGGACATTTGGACATTTGCGTAAAGTGCCGTCTCGGATCAGCCTGCGCAGTCCACGCAGGCTAATCCGAGACGGCACTTTACGTCTACATTAGATTTTCTTCATCAGTAGAAATCCGCAAAACATAAAAAATCATAAAAAACGGAAAGAGCCGTCTCGGATTAGCCTGCGCAGCAGGCGGACTGCGCAAGCTAATCCGAGACGACACTTTACGCAAATGTCCGAATGTCCCTTTTCGCGTGTTGCAAGCCATATATGGGTTTTTATTATCGAATTAAAAATTTCATTTTAGTTATTTAGCAGGATAAGGGCTGCCTAGATATTTAGTGTTTTTCCTCAGAGGCATTATTTGTCATTAGTATTACCGTAGAAAACACAGAAACACCTGCTGTTCACACCACATGGTCTGTGTCATCCGTTAGAGCTTGTTATATACGTAGAGACAGCCAGATAGACTGCCATGGTCGATGTACAAGTAGATACTCTTCTTCTCATTCACCTTCTTCTCCTCTCCTTAATCTAATAATGCAAACAGTGCTTCCTGGGAACTATACCAGTACTCGCACAGAATGTGTGGGCCATGAAAAATTCTAAAGTTGACACCGGTTCCCGGATATCGAACTCAGGACCAGGATCTACGTCACAACCACGGGCACCACGGTTGGGTTGAATCACAGTTTATGATTGATTAAATGGTGTTTAACGCCGTTTTCAACATTATTTCAGTTATATCGCGGCGGTCAGTGCACCTATCCATGCGGTCCTGGAGTTTCTTAAACTACCAGTACTTCGCACGGTTTTCTTTCCAAGCCAGTGGCTGCTTTCCCACATGATCATCGTCGAGACAATGTTCAGCGGTAGGAGAGGACTGAATCCTGTTGCATTGACTATCATCAATCCTCGGAAAGGATTGAACCTTAGTACACATAGAACTAAAGCTGTTGCACGGAGGTTTCTGAAAATCATTGCGACAAGATTCATTCCTCTTTCAACTCTCACTGACTGATTCGGCCTCATTTATTTGTGAAATAGACATTGGTGTGTAATACTGGATCGAGAAATTCAGTAGCACGTATACGTAGGTGCAATAGACGTCTTTTTATGGCTGAGAATACGTTTAGCTCTTTACCGAACAAGAAAATTTTTGACTAGTCAAAATTGAGACAAAAAAAGACAAAATGAACTTGAATCAAAAGTTGAAATTCCATTTGGAAAGGATAGAAAACATTGTGGGAAAAGGAGAAAATGCTGGTTTCCAGCATTTTCTCCTTTTCCTACAATGTTTTCAAAGGCTCTCTTTCTAAGGCTCGTTGAAAGTCGGGATTGTGTGGTGGAGAGTTAAAAACGGCGTTGAGACCAAGCGAACTATATAGCATTAGCAGGAAAAACTTGATAGTTTCTGGAATAAACTCTCCACCACAGTGGTGTTAAAAGTACAGGAGGAATCCTCGGTATTCGGAGCAAAATCCTCGGCGAGCAAAATCCTCGGTGAGCAAAATCCTCAGTGAGCAAAATCCTAGGTGAGCAAAATCTTTTTTTAATCTTTTGTTTAGCTGTTTTCGGTGCATCGATGACATTATAACAGAACATATAAAATCCATTGATTTACGCATTTTTAAACCTTCTTTTAAGCTGTTAGAGAGATAGATGGTCACACACCAAAAAAAAGAAAATATATTGAATAAGTAATACTTTGAAGAACAAAATCCTTCAGCTTTTGGTTGACCGCAAAAGTTATGGAAAGTCTTGGATCTAAGGTATCCCGATGAGTTTACGATCGACTATGTGCGACATTGGTTGAGCAATCAAGATTCTTATGCATTACAAAAGCCGGTGCGATATCGGTTTAAGACCGCAAATCTGCAAGTAACATCTCTTAATGAGCAGTGGAATATCGTTTTACTGTCCTCTGCTAACTTAACGGATGAAAATGGCGGAGTGTAATTTCTACTATTTGCGGTAGACATCTTGTCAAGAAAATTATGGGTACGAACGTTGAAAAACAAAACGGCGAAAGCTGTCTTAGAAGCAGTGACGAGTATTTTACGTTAGCAGAAGCCAAAGAAAATTCGAGCTGATCGTGGATCGGAATTTGTTAATCGCTGGTTTAAAAAGCTAGTGAAAGATGAAGATATATATTTTTTTTCGTGCAAAATCCAGCAAAGGCTAACTATGTCGAACGTGTTCAGCCCACAACCAAAAGTTCTCTTTACAGAATGATTAGTATCGTTACATCGATTCTCTAGAGAACGCCGTAAGTGATTATAATAACACACCGCATCTTGGTTTGAATGGTTTAACGCCTATACAGGTCGATAAAACAAAAGAAGAACTAAACCCGTGTTTACTTATAAAGTTGGTGATTAATTTCGTGCGCATAAGTTTTACTAAACAACCGTTCCGTTCAGCATATCAATTCTCTACCGAAGTCTTTAAGGTGTCTGCAAAATCATTGAAACAGGGAATACCCATGTAAAAATTATAGGGCTTAAAAAAAAGACAATATGAAAGGTTTGTTTTACGCGGCTGAGTTACAAAAGGTCATAAATACGATAACGGTTTGTGGTTTATTCAGCAAATCGTATGAAAGAGGAAGCAAAACAAGAAGCCTCAGTACTTTGTAGATTGTGGGCGGACAAGAAAGGCCATTGCCGAGACGAATTGAAAAAAAAAAACTAAAAATCTGGGTGGAACTACATATTTGACAATCCGTTCTTTGTTCCTGTCAAAAGAAATGAGGTTTTTCAAATCTATAAAACGAATGGAGACGATGAAAACGCTACAGACTTCATTGAACCACTGCGCTGATTACGTCATTTAAAATCATATCCATATTAGTAAAAAACGACGAAATTATACGTTCCTAATCCGCAAAAAATGTTCGATTTCTTTGATGCTGTCAGCTCAGGTCAGGAAACTTTGAATCAATCAGACGCTGGTTGGAGATTAAAAGTGATACCTGTGGACCGCACAAAAAGACGTGACGACAAGCAATTTCCTGTCAAAACAGTTTTACCTGCAGAGCAAACAACTGCTCAAGCAAAGTCAGAACTACATATGTAGAACGATAGGATATAAACCCATCTAAAATTGTAGACTATACTTCTGAATAGCAAGAACCGTCGAAGAAGAGGAACCAGAAGGAAACGAAATAATCGAAAAAAAAAAAATGAACAAACGTGTTAAAAGACAATACGATGCAGGTAAATCGTCGCGACCTATCAAAAGGAAATACAAGGGAAAACGTAGCACTAAAGGACCGCGTCACGTTTTCGAAATGAATTGAAAAATGTCAGTGTTTAACGAATATCAATCTAACGAAAGATTTGTGTCTGAACTTGCTTTATTTAATTTGCCACCCAGCCACTCAAATCAGCGTGAACGATCTTTATTATGAAAAAGTTCGACAATTATCTCGGATGTCGGATGACAGTCCGTTCGAGATCAGAATACATTCACAAAATTCTATTGATTATTGCGATCTGAAAAATCTCAAATTTATGTGAAATTGAAAGTGGAGAAGGCTGACGGTATTGTATTAACAACGGGACCAACTTGTTTTTACAGGCATTATTTTCTACGAATGAAGTGACGCTTCAAAACAAACCCATATCGAGCGTACATACAGACACTGTTGAAATATGGTCGAGATGCGTTGGCAAGTCAATTCAAAGTCAGGTCTCTGGACCCTTTGCTTACAGAGCGATTGCTTTACCACTGAGCTACGCATTCCGTTGAATTGACAAGTGAACATTTAGTACATTTTGTGAAAGATAGAGAAAAAAAAAACATAGAAAGTTGTTGGTTATCACATATTCATGAACAAGAGCGGCAAATTGTCGCAAGATACGCCCGTCTTACCCCAAGTTGTAAAGCTGGGGCATGCATCGGACAAAATTCAAGTATGAAAAACAACAAAGGGCAATAACTCAAAAATTAAGCAAGCAGTTGTGATTCCTGTGCACTGCACTCCCTCTCAATGAGATCTATCCACCCATGAAATTTCATAACCCTAGCTAGTATAGTTTTGGAGATATGCTCCGGACAAAAATCAAGTATGAAAAATGACAAAGGGCAATTACTCAAAAATTAAGCAAGCAAGAGTTATGATTCCTGTGCACTGCACTCCCCCTCGGCGAGATCTATCCAGCCATGAAATTTCATAACCCTAGCTAGTATAGTTCTGGAGATATTCAGCGGACAAAATTCAAGTATAAAAAACGGCAAAGGGCAATAACTCAAAAATTAAGCGAGCAAGAGTTATGATTCTTGTGCACTGCACTCTCCCTCGATGAGATCTATCCACCCATAAAATTTCATAACCCTAGCTAGTATAGTTTTGGAGATATGCTCCGGACAAAATTAAAGTATGAAAAATGACAAAGGGCAATAACTCAAAAATTAAGCAAGCAAGAGTTATGATTCTTGTGCACTGCACTCTCCCTTGATGAGATCTATCCACCCATAAAATTTCATAACCCTAGCTAGTATAGTTTTGGAGATATGCTCCGGACAAAATTCAAGTATGAAAAACAACAAAGGGCAATAACTCAAAAATTAAGCGAGCAAGAGTTATGATTCCTGTGCACTGCACTCCCCCTCAATGAGATCTATATACCCATGAAATTTCATAACCCTAGCTAGTATAGTTTTGGAGATATGCTCCGGACAAAATTCAAGTATGAAAAACAACAAAGGGCTATAACTAAAAAATTAAGCAAGCAAGAGTTATGATTCCTGTGCACTGCACTCCCCCTTAATGAGATCTATCCACCCATGAAATTTCATAACCCTAGGTAGTATAGTTTTGGAGATATGCTCCGGACAAAATTCAAGTATGAAAAACAACAAAGGGCAATAACTCAAAAGTTAAGCGAGCAAGAGTTATGATTCCTGTGCACTGCACTCCCCCTTGTTGAGATCTATCCACCCATGAAATTTCATAACCCTAGGTAGTATAGTCTTGGAGATATGCTCCGGACAAAATTCAAGTATGAAAAACAACAAAGGGCAATTACTCAAAAGTTAAGCGAGCAAGAGTTATGATTCCTGTGCACTGCACTCCCCCTCGATGAGATCTATCCAGCCATGAAATTTCATAACCCTAGCTTGTATAGTTTTGGAACGAAGAACTGGACGCCGCCCGCCCGCCCGCCCGGCATGGGTGATATCATAATACGTCCCGTCTTCGACGGGCGTATAAAAACGAGTCAGAATGTTTACCTTGTTAATGCCTTGGACAAGTTCTAAATTGGGTCATATGGACATATCTTTTTTTTTTTACCAATCACAAAACGCTGTATACTGTTTCAGTCTATATCAAACCAAGAAGTAGGTCTAAAGCCAACGCATTTAGCTATGCCGAAAAATAAAAACGTCAACAGAGCTTGACGTCATTTTAGGCCATCAAGACCCTCCTAAGAAAGCTTACCCATCTCTGCATTACGCGCTTCGGATATTAGGCCTTACGTCCTTTTGTGTCTACTTTATTTAGGGCTAGTTGTACAGGCCTTCTGTTTTTGATGCCTCGACTGTTATAAGTTTGTTGAAATATAGAATACTTTCGTAACACCAGAGACGGGCAATGATTGACAAATTTGAGTTTTTCGCGTATAAAATTTTCAATCTTAACATGTATATGTTGCTAGAATTGGGGCGAATTGTTCAAGATGTACGTCGTAGCAATCTTTTGAAACTCTTAAGAAAGGTTCTAGAGAGCAGAAATAAGTAGTTCGGTTTAGATCCTCTTTTCTGGTAATGCGATAAATTTGTCCAAAAGCGCCCGCGTAGTGCATGTCGCACTGAATTTTATTAATGATAAAGACGAAATTTGCTTACATGTGAACGAATTCTTGGGAAGTTGCACTGGCCAATGCAAAATATCTGAAGCACAAATATAAACAACCTGCCACGTTAAATGTGTTGTTGCATTTTTTACTGATTCTTTTACCAAACAGCTCTGAGTTTTGACAACTTCACATAATAAGGCCTGAGAAAGCATTGTGAGGGAAATGAGAAAATGCTGATAATCAACATCTGTCCATGTTTTTTTTTTTTTTAATTCCAAATTACCCTTTTACAAAAATATATTAATAAGTGTTTCGATTTTATTCAGTAGAATGCGTGGCTCAGTGGTAGAACACTTGTCTAGAAATTCAAAGGCACCTAGTTTGAGTCCTGCAGGGTTCACATTTTTTTCCCTCCTGAATTGTGACATTTTCATGTTAACCAGATTTTTGTGTTGATGGGTTGTCTCGAAGTAGTTTGAATTTGGTCAGGTTAATTTTTTTGTCGACTGGTAAAGGACTTTGTACACAGAGCTCCTCGTTAGCTTGTCATAAAAACCGTGAAAATTGGAATTATATATCGGGAACATACAAATCAGTGAAACAAAGGAAACACATGAAAAGATGAATTGTCGCACTCTTGTAACTGGAATCTCGTTTCTACGGCGAGACGGAAATCAAGCATACAAACACATCCAATTGTTTAAGTTCGGAAAAAAATTGGCAGCGCCATAGAAAGAGTTCAGCCAAATCATTTTTGCAACATACTGTAAACGCAAGAGTTGCAAGTTCAAATCGTTGTTAAAAACCAACAATTCCTACTTTTCCAGAATGTTTTCTACCCTTGTCTTTCACTTTATTTATTTATGATATGAGTTTTGAATATCAGTGCAAACAGTGCACCTTTGTAAATGTTTCTGATGTTGCTTTACCAATCACAAAGCACGTCCTTTCATTCACACTGCCAGCTGTTTTTTCCAGACGATAATTTTCTTTTTAAAATTGTCAATTAGAAATCGACAAACTGGATGGCACGAATAAGTTTATCTTTCAAATGGTAGAAAACATTCTGGAAAAGTAGGAATTGTTGGTTTATTTTTTTAAAGACGATTTGGACTTGCAACTCTTGCGTTTACAATCGGTTGCAAAAAATGATCCAGCTTAACTCCTTTTATGGCACTGCTAATTTTTTTCCCAACTTAAACAATTGGATGTTTTTGTATGCTTGATTTCCTTCTCGCCTTAGAAACGGGATTTCAGTTACAAGGGCGCGACAATTCATGTGTTTCCTTTGTTTCACTGATTTGTATGTCCCCGATATATAATTCTAATTTTCACGGTTTTTATGGCAAGCGATCGAGGAACTCTGTGTACAAAATTATTTACCAGTCGGCAAAAAAAATCAGCCTGTCCAAATTCAAAGTACTTCGAAACAACAACAACACAAAATTCTGATACAAAAATGTCACAATTAAGGGGTAATAAATATGTGAACCCTGCAGGACTCGAACTTGGTACCTTTTGATTTCAGGGCGAGTGTTCTACCACTGAGCTACGCATTCCATTGAGAATTCAAACAGTTATTAATATATTTTTGTGAAAGGGTAATTAAAACAAAAACATGGAAAGATGTTAATTATCAGCATTTTCTCATTTCTCCATAATGCTTTGGAATGGCTTATTATGTAAGTCTGTTACAACTCGGAACTGTTAGGTAAAAAAATCAGTAAAAAATTGCAACAATACATTTCTATTTAGGCTTTCCCCTTTTATGGAATGGAAGTATAAAGATATCCTAATGCGCATGTGAAGTTCGTGCAAATATAACTGTGGCATGATAATAGGTATCCGATAAAAAGTTACAGTGATGCGCTACAGGAAGAATGCTAGTACCCCTTTTAAGGTGCTGCGAAAGTTTTGGCGGATATCTGGCCATATTGAATAAAAAAAACTTTTGCAGCACGAAAAGAGGGACCACATGGAAAAATCTCAATTTGCAAGCACACGAGGTGCAATTCATATAATGTAATGCTGCCAAAAGTTAATTGGATTTGCTCTAGATAACACAGCAAGCTTTTGATGCTCCGAAAATGATATAAAGTAGTCAAAATTATGAATTAAACTTTCGGTCCCGTTTTCTAGAGGCTTGTTTTTTTGTGCTCGAAATCAAGATTTTTTTTGTGAAAACTGTTCGGCCCCTCAACTATCCTACCCTAGGTAAAATTAAAGAGGATTTCTTTGACAAATGGTTCTGTAATTGTTTATTTTTCTGGTATGTTGTCTTTCACTCTATCAATGAAATGAGTTGTGAATAACAGTGCAAACAGTGCACCTTTGCAAATGTTTCTGATCTTACAAATACCGATTACAATGCTTGCCCTTTCATACACACTGCCAGCTGTTTTTCCAGACGACAATTTCTATTTAAACTTGGGTATTAGAAAACGATCAACTCGATGGCATAAATAGGTTTATCTTTTTAATAATATATTATTTATATAATTGTGATGTTGGATTGTTACAAGGCGAGTCACTTTCGCCATTCTTATTTTCCCTATTCATTAGTGACATTTGAACTATTTTTACTACAGAGTACTACTGAAAGTTTTACAATTGGCCAATAATTTATGGATTTATTTCTTGCTGTTTGCAGATGACTCAGTTTTAATCTCCGATACTTCTACAGGATTACAAAGTTTGTTGTCAGCTTTTGAAAAGTATTGCGATAAATGGAAATTAAAAGTTAATGTTAAAAAAACTAAGATAGTCATTTTTAGTCGAGGTAGACATGAAGATGAAAATATAGATTTTACATATTCAGGAAATATCATTCTAATTGTTTCTAACTTTAACGATTTAGGTCTAATCTTTAGTAGCAACGGAAATTTCCATGATGCCATTAAAACATTAACAGGAAAGGCAACTCGGTTAATGAGTGAATTATTTTATATTACTAAAAATAAAGATATCCCTGTAAAAATCATGCTTGATTTATTTGACTCTTTTGTGGCGTCAATCTTATACTATTCTAGTGAGGTCTGGGCCTTTATAACGAGTGAACTCATTGAGAGAATACATAAAAAATTCCTAAAGAAAACAGTAAATGTTAAGTCATCAACCAGTAATTCGGCAATTTATGTAGAATTGGGACGATTCCTTCTACATATAAATATAAAAGTTAAAATAATCAGATACTTTCTCAAACTCTTTTCAGAAAAAAAAAATGAATTGTATACTACAAACTGTATTGACAGAAATGAATTATCTTACCAGCCCTAATTTTTGGACCTTTAAAGTGAAGGATCTATAACAGAAAACTGGTTTTTATGATGTTTGGTTATTTCCTGCCTCTGTCAATACAGAAACTTTTTTGTCAATATTCCGTAATCGATTAAGGGATATTTATATAAATGAATGGTTTCTAGATATTGGTAATCGCTCCTTTTTATTATATTTTTAGAAATCTAAAGATACTTTTACTTATTCAATATACTTAAATAAAATGAAAATTAGTAAGTACAGAAACGCTGTTATAAAATTAAGAATATCTGCTCACCAACTATTGATTGAAACTGGACGCCATAGAAATATCCCCAGAAATGAAAGGATCTGTGAACTTTGTGAAAAAAAACGAATCAGAAGACGAATTTCATTTTTTTGCTAATTTGCCCCGCCTGTAAGGAATTAAGACAAAACTATTTAAAAAAGTATCATTACAACAAGCCCAATGTGATTGAATTAATAAAACTGTTGAACTCGGAAAATGTTAAAACTTTAAATGCTATTGACATATTTTATACTAAAGCAATAGATAAAAGAAAACATGAATTAAACAATATCAGTAATTAATTTGTCAATTTTTCATTCTAAATGTAATATCATTCTCTACTTTTATTAAGGTTTTTGTATGATCCTTCATTGTACATTATTTCCGCACTAATGAAATGTATTTACATGTACGTATGTAATATTATGTATGTATGTCGACGATAAACCTTATGTGTTAAAGTCGTTTTCCCGAATAAAATCTGTTCTGTTCTGTAACTTTTAATCGGGTACCTATTGTCATAGTGCAACTGGATTTGCACGCACTACGCCATTCAGCATACCTCTGTGACGGGAGCCATCATAGATATAGGTACGGAATTGGCCGATTTGTGACGAGTAGCGCAACGCGGGCTCTCTAGGACAACAAATTTATCGCATCACCAGATAAGTGGATCTTAAAATTGAACTACTTATTTCTGCTCTCTAGACCCTTTCTTAGAGCTTCTAAAGGTTGCCATGACATCTGGAACAATTCGCCCCAATTCTAGAAACATTATAAATGTAAAAACTGAAAATCTCTACAAGAAATTTCCCACTGATTGTCCGTCTCCAGTTTGCGAAAGTATTCTATATTTCAACAAACTTATAACAATCGAGGCATACAAAAAGAAGGCCTGTATACAGCTAAATGAAGTAGACACAAAAGGAGGTAATATCCGCGGCACGTGATGCAGAGATAGGTAAGCTTTCTTAGGAGGGTCTTGATGGCATAAAAATGAATTACATAAACAAGCTTTGTTGACGTCTTTATTTTTCGACGTAGCTAAATGCGCTGGCTTTAGACCTACTTCTTGAGTTGATATAGAACGACTAAACAGTGTTCTGTGATTGATCTGTATGACCCAATTTAGAAATTGTCCAATACATTAACAAGTATAGCATTCTAACTGTTTTTTCAGGAATATGTGATAACCAACAACTTTCCATGTTTTTTTCTCTATCTTTCACAAAAATGTACTTAGTGTTCACTTGTCAATTCAACGGAATGCGTAGCTCAGTGGTAGAGCACTCGCGCTTGTAGGCAAAGGGTCCCGATTCCTGTACTGGTCACATAGTTCCCTTTTAATTTATGACATTTTTAACCATATTTTGTAATCGTCTCGAATCGCTTTCTGTTTGGCCACGTTGAATTTTTTGTCGACTGGTAACAGATATAGTACACCAAACTTTTCTTTAGCTCGTCACAAAAATGAAAACAGGAAACATATATTGAGTAACAAAGTCTGTGAAACAAAGGAAACTAATGTTTTCGATTTGTTTATCAGGGCTGCTCTTTCGTATAAACCATTGTTGATTGAACTTGTAGACGTATTACCAGGAGAGTCTGCGTCGTCGATTATCAAGAGCTGACTTTGAATTTGACTTGCCAATTCATCTTGATCATATTTCAACAGTGTTTGTATTTAAGTTTTGAAGCCACATTTCACTCGTCGAAAACAATGCCTGTAAAAACCAAGTTGGCAGGTCCAACTAGTTCCGTTGTTTATGTAGTACCGTCGGCCTTTTCCACTGTTTCAGTTTCACATAGATTTAGAATTCTTTAGATCGCAATAATCACTAAATTTCGCGAACGAGTCCTTAACTCGAACGGACTGTCGTAGGACTGGCCTCTTCATCTGGGTCGTAAAAACCAGGAATTGTTTCATAAGGGTTAAGGTTAAACTTCCCTTTTTGAAAGCACTTTCTCATTTTCCATTGCTGTTTGAAAAAATATCTTTCTCAAGGTTGTTAAAACACAGGAACGTATGGTAAATTGTTAGATTTAAACATGAATTGATCAGACAATTTAAGATTTGGAGAAAATGGCAGAAAGTTCTCAAAAAGGGTAGAAAACACTGTGAGAAAAGGAGAAATTGCTCGTTATGGATAGTGTAGGACTAAGATGCATGGTATGTGAGGTCTGATTTTGATATACGTTGTCTACATAGAAGCATACTTGTCACAATTCTGCCGATTCCGTACCTACATCAAACCTGGTTCTGTTCTGTTCTGTAAGTTTAGCAACGATATAAACAACCCCCTATGAAGTTATTCATATCTATCTATCTTTCGGTGAAAACTTCAATCAGAATTGATAAATGATGTTAAAGAATAAATTCATGTACGAACTATTTGTCAACTGAAATATAGTTCGAAAGATTCCGATAGAAAATTGAGACTCGAGTCTTCTTTTTTCAGAGAAAACGTACAATTTTTAGAACAGCAATCCGGCGTATTTCCGGCGAAGAAATGTCTTTAGGTGGCAGTACATGGTTATCAGCTAAACTCGTCTCGGTCCACCATACGCCGAACTGAACTTCCTCAAACAAAGGTCTATTTAGTAAGCCTGAAATAAAGAGCACTTAAATGCAACAACACAATCCTACTTCTTTAAATTTTATTAATAAATCATGTTCAACTTGTGAAATAGTGACATTAATGATCAATATAAGCAAGTGGCATGGCGGGGAAAAAAATGAAAAAATATGCCATTTTAGCCAATATTCCAAAATTCAGAAAATGAAAACCCAGGAAGCTAGCCTGAAAATGCCAAGCTAAATTGAAACTCGAAACAACACATTATCTAGGGATAAAATCCAAAATAGCACATTACCATGCCGATTTTTCGCAATCTTTCGTGTCCTGATACTACCCTCGTTTTCGCCACTAAAAACAGCCGCCAGCTCCATCACCCCTCACTTTCGCATTTGGGGTCAAAACTATAGAACAAAGAAGGAAACGTCATGATCCCCTGTTTCACATACAAACCAAATGCTTCTTTTCCTTGACCTAATTGATGGGTGTAATAACTACTCTATGAAGATACTGAATTGGCCAAATCGAAGCAAGCTGTTTACATGTGCCTTAGCATTTTTTTTGGCCCTATACGAGTGCACATGCGCACTTCCGTTACCAGGAAGTAGTCATTGAGCAAATGGGTCCATAGGTGCATATCAAGTTACCAGACACAGCCGAGAGACTTGATCACCTGATCTTCCGAGGTATACATAAAAGCACTGACTCATAGTCAGCAGCCGTACTGTTCAATTAATTACAAAGATATTCATGGACAGATATGAAAATGAAAAGAAAAATGTGGAGTGCAGTACCGCCGGGACTTTATCTGAATACGTGTTAACAAACTGGCAACTAATTGGTCTAAACAACGGATATAATTACACATTACTGGATTCTGAGAGCCTGAAAGCCTGTTTGCAGCTTCGTGATGATTATTTTTGTAATAATGGTATGATTGTGTTCAAACTGTGTTTGGGATAATTGGTTGATAACCCTTTACCAAACGACAAAATTTTATATTAGTCCAAACTGAAAGCACTTGCAGACGACAAAATACACCTAACTCAAAAATTGAAATTTGTTTTCAGCAAGGTAGAAAACATTGTAGGAAAAGGAGAAAATGCTGGTTACCAGCATTTTCTCCTTTTCCTATAATGTTTTCAGAAGGCTTTTATCTCTGGGAACCAGGGATTGTTTGGTAAATCGTTAGTCCTGTTCGTCCAAGACAAACATTAAAATAGACATGAAACATGCATTGTGAAAGAGGGCTTAATGCAACAGCAAAAAGTATCGACTCGGGTCTGCCCACACAATCTGCACAAGCTGACATGGGCCGGTGTAATGTAGAAAAATTACCCTCCCGTACAAAATACCCGGATCATTATTCTACGCAGAGAAATGACCGAAGAAGTCATTTCACTATGTAGAGGAATGACCTGGGTCATTATTCTACGCAGAGAAATGACCCTCTGGGGTCATATATCTACGTAGAGAAATGACCCATGGGTTATTTTGTGGGGAGGGTAATTTCTCTGCATCGCACCGGAACCATTTGCTATTGGTCAATCTTCTGCAGGTCAAAGTAGCAGTCTTTCTCCATACTCAGTCACTAGTTCAGTCCTTGGGTCGCGCTCTGCAGCCTGGTGGTTACGATCGACACAGTGCGACCTAAAAGAAGATGATTCTGTTAAATTCCTACGATTAGACAAAAAGATAATAAAATATTGTGTACTAAATAAAAGCCACCAATTTATGTTTCGAATGAAAATTAATAACAAAATCAATAAACGGTACGACTTTTCTGTGAGTGTATAAAATTTGTTTCGTTAGATTTCACAAGAACGGGTGTTACGTATTGATAAAACAGAGCCAGGTTTTAACGATTATAGTCAAGAAATACAATCCTATTCAAAGAACCCGATAAAACACAGAACCGTTCTCGCAGCTGGGATGGGTCTCAGTGGCACGGAATTAACAAAGAGGCTAAATTAGTCTTACTGTCAATTAAATGAAAGCTGAATATTTTCTAATAAAAATCAGCCACAAGTCCGACTGTTTTGTAAGAAAATCGATTGCTCATTTAGATCTATGATTGTGGAAGAACGATAGATAGAACGATAGAAAGACAGATAGATAGAATGATAGAACGAGTAGATATATATTTTCAGGAGCCATTTCCAGCAGACGTTAAACCACGGAAAATTGGCAGTTTGTTGAAGGATTGATCCAAAATTGTTTTTATTTCGCAGTGGCAGCTTATGGAATAACACACCCATGACATTGTAGACAGTGGAACGTGGCCAATCTTGCTAATGCCATTAATTTGTTTAACCCTTTACTCCATAGATACTCATTTCTTCGCATTGCTTGTAGGAGCCTTTGGAAAACATTGTGGCAAAAGGTGAAATTGCTCGTGACGAGCAATTTCACCTTTTGCCACAATGTTTTCTACACTATCAAAAGGTGTAATATACACTTAAGAAACGGCTTCATACTTGCTGTTATTTAGGGTCAATTAGAGATACCATAGAAATGCCTTATGGGGTAAAGAGTTAACGCGACTGGGTGTTGCGAAATGCATGTAAATACATCACATCGGTAATAAATAGAGGATAGTCTATTTGTTTTTCTTCTATTTTGAAAGATCGACATTTATTTCATCGAGTGAATATCATTGGTAATATTTTCACGAGTGGGGCAGCCACTCGAAAAATATTACCGATGATGTTCACGAGATGAAATGAATTTCGATCTCTCACCGAAAGAAAACCCCAAATATTCTATTTTTTTCATGCTTTAAAATCCAGTACAGGTTTTTTGTTTATTCCCTGTGGCGTACCCCCTCTGCATAGCAACGCATTACAATATTACGTAAAGCGCGAGAAGTATAAGATAAATGACGTCATAATTATTTTCACGTGGCTTTAAAATAAGGCTTAGAATGAAGAGTTGAGTATAAAAATCGGTATTTTTACATCTATTCGAAATGGCAGTGATCTAATGTTCTAGATTATCCAATGGGGCTGAGACAAGGCTGTAAGCTCAGTCCGATACTTTTTTTTCTCTTTTCAAATAGCCGATTTGTAAACAGTTAAATCTACGAAACCCCTAAAGTGACATGCTCGACTTTTTTTTAATATGCAAATTTCTCAAGTTATTTCGTTTTTACGAAATATCATTTCGTATTTACGAAATATCTTATTTCGTTTTTACGGAATAATTTTACCTGTTTGTATATTCAAAAGGGCCTCGTAGCCTTGAATTCCATTATTGACCGGTGTTATCGCCGATGTCATCATTCTTGAATCTATATCTAGGCCAATACATAATGGACCGTGCTCTGTGAAAAGGGTGCTTAAATCATTTCAGAAAAGAATCGACAAATTCGGCCCATGTTAGCCTGCGCGGACTGCGTCAGCTGACACGGGCCGAAACCTTTCGCGTTCTTCAAATTTTCTGCATGTCAAAAAGCTATCGAACTCATCATTCGATCGCAAATAAGACTTTATGGATCCATTTCAAGGGCGGATCCAGGATCTTTTTCGAGAGGGGGACCATAATAGATCATTATATACGAGATATGCTCTGTGAACAAAGGGCAGACAGACAGACAGACAGATAGCTTAGGTAATATCACGGTGGTTAGCGATGCAACCATGTGTTTCCCAGCTTTCTCACACCAGTACTGACAGAACTTTTTTTAAGCTAAGAGACGGAGACCAGGTTCTTAAGAAACCGCCTTGGAGGTTGAGAACAGCGAGGGGTAACGTTAGTGGTTTCGTTCTCATACAAACAAATTCTAAAATGGTAGTAATGGAATTCCTTCCTTGGAACTCAGGGTCTCTAGTGCAGCACAACGACTGCCTTACCAGTGTTAGGATTATGGGACTTTTCAAGTACTAGCTGGTGAAAAAGGTTTTGTGAAAATGATTGAGCCGTGCGTTATGAAAAGGAGGCTTAATGCATCTACGTGATCCATGGTACCAAGTAAGACATCACCTGATAATGCATCGGCGGCTCAGCGGGGTTGGGGGGTGGGGGGTGGGGAGTAGGGGTCAGGGTTATCCCCACCTCCTCTAGAACTTTCAAAGTAATCGCAGTCTGCCGGAAATTTTGACCAAGCATGAAAGTGTCAAACATATTATAAATCTATGCCAAATATAAGTCAAATCTACAAAGAACTTCTAAGTAGCTGAAATGCATAAAAGAATAACCTTTAAAGATGTACGCAGTAGCAAAGTTGACCCATGCTCTGACAAAAGGAGGCTTATTGAATCTCTGTGATCCATGGCACCAAGCAAGCGATCACATACTGATGGATCCATAGTACATATATGTAACAGCCGACGGAATCTTATGGTAGTTCTAGCTCTTTGACATACTGAAAATTTACTGATAGCTAAAAGTTTGGCCCAAGACAGCTTACGTGGATTACATTAAATGCATATGCATTAAGCGCCTTTTTCACAGAGCATGTCTTATAAAAAATGATCCATTCTGGACTCCCTCCCGAAAAATATCCTGAACTGCCCTTCTTATGGATCCAGAAAATCTTTTTTGTCTTATGTGCGATAGAAAAATGAGTTCGAATAGCCCTTTGACATGCAGAAAACTTAAGATTTCGAAAAGTTTCGGCCCATGTCAGCCTGCGTGGACTACGCTGGCCGACATTGGTCAATTCTTTTCTCAAATGCATATTGCAGCCTTTTCACAGAGCACGGTTTATTATGATTTCGCCCAGATAAAGATAGCATAATGATGACAGCGGCATTAATACCAGTCAATAATGGAATTCTAGGCTACGTGCCCTTTTTGAATGGTAAAATTATTTCGTATTTACGAAATAATTATTTCGTAATTACGAAATAATATTTCGTAAAAACGAAATGATTATTTCGTAAATACGAAATAATTATTTCGTAATTACGAAATAATTTTACCAGTCTGTATATTCAATAAGGCCCCGTAGCCTTGAATTCCATTATTGTCTGGTGTTAACGCCACTGTTATCATTGAACCCTGCTCATTGAAAAAGGTACTTTTTGCATTTGAGAAAAAATCGACACATACCAGCCGGCGCAGTCTGTGCAGGCTGACATGGGCCAATCCTTTTTCAATATGATCTTCCAACTTTCTGCATGATAAGTATCAACCCAGGCCAGCCTGCACGGATTGGGCTGGCCTGGGCATAAACTGTTCGCTATCAGTAAATTTTCTGTATGTCAATGGACTAGAACTACCGTAAGATTCCGTTGGCTGTTACAAAAAACGGATAGATCTACTATGGATCCATCAGTATGTGATGGCTTGCTTGGTGCCATGGATCACAGAGATTCAATAAGCCTCCTTTTGTCAGAGCTGGCTCAATTTCAAATTTGCTACTGCGTACAGCCTTAAACATCATTCCTTGACGCAATTCATCTAGATAGAAGAAGTTCTTTGCGGATTTGACTCAAGTCTTCGCATAGATCTAGAATTTTTATGACACTTTCATACTTGGTCAAAATTTCCGGCAGACAGCGGCTACTTTGACAGTTGTAGAGGAGGGCCCACCTGACTCCCAGCTAATCCGCCGGTGCATGATCAGGTGATGTCTTGCTTGGTACCATGGATCGCGCAGTTGCATTAAGCCCCCTTTTCATAGAGCAAGGCTCAATCAGGTCTGATTGATTCGTGTTTAACGTCGCATCAGTTTATTTATTTTTTTTAATTTCAGTATATTTTCACGACAACCACCGTGATATTATTTTAGCTCTCTGTCTGTCTGTCTGCCTGCCCACCTCTGTCTCTCTGTCTCTGTCTCCCTCCCTCGCTCCCTCCCCACCCTCTCTCTCTCTCTCTCTCTCTCTCTTTCTCTCTCTCTCTTTCTTAATCATCATTCTACAAATCTCATACCCTGATACTTAAGCGACACAGTTGTAATGTTATCCCGTCTTTCCAAGAGCAAAGAAGGAAAGGAATAAGGAATGCGCTATTATTACCGTTACGCAAGTCTTAAAAAATGGATTTGCAGGGGATCGACCCCGCTGCCTCCAATTCTCCAGTAGGACAGCCTATCCACCCGCCTAAAGAAGCGGTATGACCTCCCGAAATAGAAATGCCCTGGTGTGCACTGTATTCTATGCAAATGCATTGAAAGTAACCAAGCTGTATATCTACTCGAAAATACATAGACGCTGATTTGTCCATCTGAAAGACGCATTTGCAGATGCCTGAACGTTACGAGTCCTCTTATATACGGACGTTAAGGCACTGTATTTACAACAAAGAGGTTCTGGGTTGGAATCCCACTGGCGGGGATGTTTGAGCGTCAGTTCTTCGCCAATGCAGATCAGAGCCGCAGCCGGCAAATGGTGAAACATAAGAATACACAAATAAGTGCTATTCGTAAATACATGTATTAGATTTAAAAAATGACTAGGCTGGGAATCGGATCCTTAATCTCTAGTTTTCGACTGGGCCGTGCTGTATCTGAATATTGTAACTTTCTTTTATCTGACTGACTGAATGAATAGATTTGAGTTTACCAGTCATATCATTTATGCTTGCCCCCTTTTGTCTAATGTACCGATATTAGGATTATATATTTGACATCGATCTGGAAAAGCACAACATAGGTCAATGACTCTAGATGATAGCTCCCTTGAAACATAACCCAAATTCGAACATGGTGTGGGCAATTCAGGAATAAGACAGCTCAACTCTGAATTCTATAGCCTATGATGTGAGAGGCTGTCAATGAACCCTAAAATGCAGAACTATCGCAAGGCAGTCCAAGTGCATCGACCCCGAGTCGAACCGAGGGTGCCCGTATTTCAACTTATCAGATTATTTCGTATTTACGAAATAATTATTTCGTTTTTACGAAATAATTATTTCGTAATTACGAAATAATATTTCGTTTTTACGAAATATTTCGTATATACGAAATAACTTGAGAAATTTGCATATTAAAAAAAGTCGAGTATGTCACCTTGGGGGCTCCGTATAAATCAAACCGTGGGGCTTCGGGTATTCAATTTACATGCCTATCCAAATTTAGTAAGAGTCTTTATCCTTTTATTTGCCGAAGATATGGCACTATACCTTCCAGATACTGTAAGCGGTTTAAAAATATGGTAACTAGAGCTAAGAGGGCATTAGAATTATATATCCAATAAAAAACACGTCACCATAGTCAATTTTTTAACAGAAATTTGACAGCGAAATAAGACCATTTTCATCATATGGCTGTGCACTGGTGTAAGCAAGAATGTTTCGAAAGACATGATTGTAAGCAACATAATTATGTGAGCCCCTTTCCCAGCTTATTATTCTGCAGTTAAGGAGGCACTCTCTTGCACTCCGGCCCATTCATATTCACCTCTGTAGTGGGCGCAGAAAGTAGTCCGTCATTGCATGATACTTTCGTCTCATGACCAGAACTCAAAATGGCCACACAAACGCCGGTTAAAGAAAGACCAGTATCGATTACTTTGTGTGCTGTTCAAACAGCATACGGCCAATCAGACTAAGTGGTAGGAAATGCGAAAAAGAGAGATTTTCTGTAAAGCTTAAATGTCTTTTAAAGAACCATAACTTAATTTTCAATCTTATAAACTGAGATCCATCAGTGTGTCAAAACTGTTGTCATCATTCATGGGCGCAGCCATTTTTGTTAAAATTAGCCTAAGATTCTGATCGGTGAAAAGGCTCAAAATATAGTTCCATTGTATACAGTTTGAATTCACCTATAATGTATCCAGAATCATATTTCCTTTGTCTACTTTATAATGTTACACATGAAACAATTAAACAGTAACAAAAGATCTTTTCCTCGGTTTGACAAGATTCTTGTCATTTAGCCCATTTCAGAGAAGTATGGTAAGAGTAACGAACGACAACTCTGCTCGGAGATTGATGATTGTAAGCAACCCATGTGAGCCCCTTTGCCAGTTTGTTATTCTGCAGTTAAGGAGGTTGTCGTCGATATCCATTGTATGATGAAACTCAAAAACATTGTATTAAATACTGGCTGAAAATATTAAATAGCAGTTACGATGTAAGATGTATACCGAATACTATGATAGGCTTAATTACTATAATAAATTAGGTCATGTCAATTGGGTCACAAAAGTTAGGCTAAATTATAATAGTAGTGGGTTTGGTAATTATTGTAAAACTAGAACGTTGAGAAGCAAAAACGTTTGTTTAATCATCTATATTCAAAGACTACAAGATCAATATTCACTACCATGGCACGATAATTGTATTAACAGTAGAATACTTATGCAAATCTGATGCAATACTTTTGGGTAGAACCTTATTGTGGCGCCGCTTGAGCGGTGCCACTATATTTTTATTCGGTTGTAAAGTGCCCATGGAGGCAGCCATATTGAACTGGTTCCATGCTTTGTTTTAACATCCATCTTTATCTACTGTACTTTGATTACCAGATCGGGGTCCATATTAACTTTTTTATTTATTTCTGGAATTTTTTTTTTCATATATAATATATTGCACTTTCATTGTTAGATGGATAAAAACCGGGATCGTAGGCAAATTAATATTTTCCTTTCGAAAAATAATAAAGATGCATATCGAGAAGTCACGTGATAAAAGATTATCTGTCACAAATTTTCGAAGCCACCATTTTAAATATCTTACGCTGGAAGAGGTTAAGAGGTACTTTCAAGCTCTTTGCCCTAGAGTACCCTATGTGGTACTTGTGACCCCAGTTATATTGTTGTTCTAGTATTGTATTGATTGTCACAAAATATTGCTTTCCTTTTGCGATCGTGATTTTAAGACCAGCTAACTCTAACTAGGTCAATGTTGTCTCAGAGTGCCTGACATGACTGGTATCATACAACTCCTCTAGTCTATATAGATATACGGTATCATACAATTCCTCTAGTCTATATAGATATAATAAGAACTTCATTCAAGTCTTAATTATATCTATAAAGAGGGGTTGTATGATACCAGACATACGTGGGGTGTTCGAAAAGTTTCGGGACAAGTGCTGCCATTCTTTTATATTTTGATATTTTTTAATGAGTTTTTCGGTAGTAATAGCTACAACTGTATTCTACATGTTAATCGAAACAGATAAAGGAGGATATACGCCACACGTGATAAATGGTCTCTATAGCAACGTCAAGTCGACGTGAGCGGGGCACTTTGACGTTACTTCACTAAATAACTTTTTTTTAAAGGCAAGTATCGATCACGATAAGCATTCCAGTAGGTTTTTGAATTGTGTATGACAAAAGTATTCGCCCGCAGGGTGCACCTTCTACTACCTGCCCTCAAAAGCTACAATGAGTCGCCGACAGTAAGAATTTCCTGTAACAGGACGGAGAAAGTGGTGACAGGTTCTTGGTTTCATTATCACGGATGATGTAACTTGGATTGGTTTGCTTGATTCAGAGACCAAGCAAAACACTTCTATGTGGAAAAATTCCTATTTCACCCTCGCCTACAAAAGCAATGGTGAAACATTTATTTTAATGAAATGAACGAAGTTATTCCCTGCCACACACTGCCGATTGGGAAGACAGTCACAGCACAGTATTAATGGAATATACAGTGTTTTGAATTTTTAACTTCATTCTTATTTTATATATGACAGAATTGGTTGGTGAAACCAGTGATTCACAAACATAATGTCGTTGTTGCATGTATATAGGTGCATAGGTTCAACCAGAAGCTCGTTCAGGTGCACCAACTTGAGTTGGTCAGGGCTGTATAGGAGAAAAGACCAAACGAACCGGGACTTTCTATTATCATCACAACAACACTTACACTTCATCATCTGCTGATAGATAGAGTAACAATATATATATTGAGCACCCACCATACTCCCCTGACTCGCACCGTATAGTTTTGGTTATTCCCCATTATCAAGCGTTAGTGACGCGGTCACTGTTTCGACGACGTCGATGACCTTCCCGTCGTGGTCAGGGAATGTAATAAGGAACATTCCATCATCAGACTTCAAAAAGTGTTTCAATTCGTGCGTACATAGGCATCAGAGGAGCATTGAGCATACTGTGGAGTAATTTGAATAACCATGACTATTTCATGCGTTTGTCAAGACAAATGTTTTATTTGATGCATCAAGGTACCCCGCTCACGTCAACTTGACGTTGCTATGGTGACAATACTTCACGCGTTTCGTTTACCTTTGCTTATTTGTTACAACCAACCTATAGAATATGGTTGTAGCTATCATTACCGAAAAACTCGTTAAAAAATATCAAAATTAAAAAGAAATGGCAGCACTTGTCCCGAAACTTTTCGAACACCCCTCGTATATGTATTAGAATGTCAGATTTAGCACAATCCAGTAACAGACTTTTCTTTCGTTAATGTATGGTAATTCATTGGCGACAAATGTTTGTTTGCGTTGACAAAATCTTACAAGGGCGACGATTTTCTCCACATATGCAAATATTGGATGGTAAACGTGACAAAATGAGTCACGTGATCAACAATGTGATTCCTACTAGCTGTCAAACGATCACGTGATTTCTATAAACGGTTATTACGGCTCAATACATTGTGCCCTGTTGCAGAAATAACTGGTTTGCGGCGCCATTGATGTTCAGCATCAATATTTTCTTGTTTGTATTTTGTATGATATCATGATGCAGTAAGATACAGAAAAAGTCTTGTACAGTTTAACCGATTACCAAACGACAAAATTTTAGACTGGACCAAATTGAAATCATTTGCAGACGACAAAATAAAAGTGAGTGAAAATTTGAAATTTGTTTTGTGTAGAGTAGAAAACTTTGTTGGAAAAGGAGAAAATGGTGGTTACCAGCATTTTCTCCTTTTCCAGCATTTTTTTTCTAAAGGCTTCTTTCTCAGGAGCGTCAAAAGTAGGGATTGTGTGGTAATGGTTTAAAATGTCAACACACTCTAATGGAAGAAAATGTGGGGCAGGTTGGGCATCTATGTATTCCAACAGAATCAAGAGCGAGTATTTTATATGACATAGAGGAAGGTGAATACCATGTTTTACCTATATGTCTTCTTCGTAAGAAGTATGTTTCAAAAAATATTTTAGAAATCCTTATATGTGTGAATTTATTATACTTTTAGTTACTAACAGTGGTATACAGTCATTCATAATTTAGTGGTACATGTTTTCCATGTAACGAATGCTAGAAAGAACTGGTGAGACACACCAGTTGGTACTGGTCACTTTTAACTATCAAAATCTGGGTTAAAAAAATCCTGACAAATACTTTATAGCAAACCAACTATATGTCATTTATATTACTCCATCGCTTCACATAGGTTTTCTTTATTAAAAACATGCGCACAAGAGTGCCACTGGTAGTATATATGTTTTGAAAAGTTACTGTTTTCACTATCCTGTCTTATAACTTACTATACATATGTATGTTTGTATATGGTCTGGAGGTAAGTCAACGGATAAGAATACCTTGAGTACGTAACTATCATTCTTATGTCGACTGGCTTGCTAGATACTATGGTTTAAATCACGGCGAACACATGTGGGATTCGTGCAGATCTTGGATTAAGTCAAATAGATAAAACGCATGCGCCGTTGGCACATTTGTCTGTGACACTGGTTTACCGAAATAATACTATCCTTGTAGATCATTCTACATCGTGCTGAAGCAATCCTGGGCTTCCAATTTATGTCTGCAGACAATATGACTACATGTCTATGTAAGCTGTATACTGTATGGTCCAGACAGACGGTCTCAAACGTAATTATTTGTATCATAAACAAAGTTATTTTTAGATTGATAGGATATTTGCCTTTTCATGTTTTAAATTTAATATATGTTTGATATGAGTCGATTCATCAAAAGTTCGTTGGTAGTGTAAGTTACCCTTTCTTAAAGCGATTCTGAATGTCTTTGAGTAGGAAAGCTTTTGAAAAATGCTCCCTACGTGTAGATTTATGAACAGAGGCTGAACGATATGGTTTCACTCTTTCGCCAAAAATATGATACAACCTTGCGTTTTGTGCAGAATGGTGTTGGTCTCAGATTCAGCACAAACAACGTATTCTGATGACAAAAACTAACAATAAGAGGAATGTTCAAATATGAATGCATGTAAGCATGCGCCATGGCCTTTTTAAGGTATACAAGTTTTATGAAGACTCCATTTTCGGGAGCCAAGGTTACGATCACTACGTGGATCTTACCTTGGCTGATTGAGCCCGATTTCGAGATTCCTGCGATGCGCCCTCTATTGGATGCTGGTTATTAACCCTCTCCCTTTACATCATATTTCTAAAAGCCAATGAAATATCGTTTTACAAACCGCTTACGAATACACATGAAGCGATAAGCAGACATCCACGTGGGTTTCCATGTTTACCTTCTATTCGCAAGGTAGCGACCTTGTTCTATTTTTATCAAAGATGAAATGCTACGAGCGATTTCATTCGTTGCAGTTGGAGCTGGCTGCATCCAATGAAAAAGCGTATCGGGGGAATGTAAAAATCAAGCTCGATACACCAAGGGTTGAGTAGCGTAGTCAGCCTTGGCTTGCTAATATGTGAAGATTCTGCAATATTGCAAAGCAGAGGTGTTTGCTGTAAATCAATTTTTGACTTGATATTTAGTGGGGTTTTTTTTTCGGCTTTGGAAATAAAAAGAAGTCACGAGGGGAAAAATGAGGTGAATACGGAGGGTGGGGAGCACAACGACTTTATCATGCTTCAGAGAGTATTGCGTTATTGGCGCCTTGTGGAATGACGCATTGTTATGCAGCAGTCTGACATTGGTCAGATTAAAGACACGCAACAGGCTTGACCAATGTCTTTGAAGGAACAAAATAGAAAGTTCAGTGAAAGCAATGAAGAATGATATTTTAGGTGCTTAGATGCGTTCATATTTGAACACCCTTCATGCTTCATAGTCGTTAACAAACATGAAAATTAGATAATGTAATGTCGTGGTTTTATAGCGGATAAGATAGTAAGAAGATGAAATAATAGGTTGTCGGAAAATGAGTTGTTTGAGGATCAGCCAAAGATATTCACCCAGCTGTTGGCACTATTTGAAAGTATTGCCGGAAAATAAGGCAATCCCGTATTACAGTTAATCGCTTCCTCGCCTACGATGTCCAGTAATTCGCCAAAATTCCTAAAAAAGACATTGTTTCAAATGTTTTACCGTGAATAACTTACGTGGTTCGTTGTTTTAGGTTAACAATTCAGTACATCACGGGTTGCTGGAAAATAAGTTGTTTGAGGATCATTCAAAGATATTCACCCAGCCGATGACACTATTTGAAAGCATTGTCGGAAAAAAGGGCAATCCCTTATTACAGATAATTACTTCCTCGCCAACAAAGCCCAATAATGCGCCAAACTTTCTAAAAAAGACATTATTTCAAGTGTTTTACTGTGTATAACTTACATGTTTCGTTGTTTTAGGCTAACAATTCAGTACATAATGGAATGCCGGAAAATAAGATAAGTTGTTTGAGGAAAATAAGTTGTTTGAGGATCAGCCGTAGATATTCACCCAGTTGATAGCACTATTTGAAAGCATTGCCGGAAGATAAGGCAATCCCTTATTACAGTTAATTTCTTCCTTGCCAACGATGTCCAATAATTCGCCAAAATTCCTAAAATCGACATTGATTCAACAATGCAGTACATAATGGGTTGCCAGAAAGTAAGATAAGTTGTTTGAGGATCAGCAAAAGATACTCACCCAGCTGTTGGCACTATTTGAAAGCTTTGCCGGAGAAAAAGCTATCCCTTATTACAGATAATTGCTTCCTCGCCAACGATGCCCAATAATGCGCCAAACTTCCTAAAAACGACATTGTTTTAAATGTTTTACCATGAATAACTTACACATGATTCGTGGTTTTAGGTTAACAATTCAGTACATAATGGGTTGTTGGAAAATAAGATAAGTTGTTTGAGGATAATAAGATAAGTTGTTTGAGGATAATAAGATAAGTTGTTTGAGGATCAGCCAAAGATACTCACCCAGCTGTTGGCACTATTTGAAAGCATTGACGGAGAAAATTACAGATAATTGCTTCCTTGCTAACGATGTCCAGTAATTCGCCAAACTTCCTAAAAACGACATTGTTTCAAGTGTTTTACCGTGTATAACTTACATAGTTCGTTGTTTTAGGCTAACAATTTAGCACATAATGATAACATTATGATAGCAGTGAAAAGGGGGCTTAATGCATCTGCGAAAGGTATCGACTCAGGTCAGCCTGCGAAACCTTTCGCTATTGGTCAATTTTATGTATGTGTAAGGACCACTTTAGCTCATGATTCAGTCGGTGGTTCAAAAGGTGACTTATTACGGGCTGGTACAATGCATCACGGAGATGCATTAAGCCCCCTTTTTACAGAGCATGGCTCATATAATATATATGAACAATTATTTAGCAAAGCATTGAATATATGAAAGATGTTTTCTAAGGTAAAGTTCAAAATGACAAATTATAGTGTCCATTTCACGCTCAGCGACCACCCCTTCAAGGTGTACTCTTTATGTACTATACAAGTTTGGGTTACTCATTAATTATCGTGTAAGTACTATCTCCTTTTTTTCTCATTATTTTTGTAAAACGGTAGAAATTGGCTTTTGTTATATTCTATGGGGTTGTTATTGTACACATCACATGACCACAGGTATGGTAAAATCATATATAATATTACAAGATACATGTACATGTATACGTAATAAAGTATGTCAATGTCTATGAAACCTTACAAGAACAGTAACTCGTGCAAAAAAAAAAGAGAAAGGAGTGAAAGAGTGAAAAGAGTTCAAAACATCTCATCAGGCACTGCGATATTACGAGAATGGCGTAAATCAAATATTAGTAATTTATATCGCCTTTAATCTAGAAAAGAAAGAATAATTCAAACCAAGCAATTATGGCTTCACTGTAGCTAGAAAATATTTTCTATTAAAAGAGAATTTACAAACACCGTCAAACCCTAAGAAAGACATTAATGAGTGCGCTGTCAGCGTGATATGATAGATAGTGGCGTCAATCGCCATTCAAACGAACACAAAATATAGCTGTACTTTTAGTACTTTGGTACAATAGATTATTGTAGCATGCTACAGATTAATCAACGAGCAAACGACAAAACTCTTGGGACGTTATCTGACAGCCTGTTAACAGCTCTTGAACCAATTAGTGGAGTACAGGTTTTCTCAGAGCTCTAATATTGGCTAAGTCTTAAATTGCTTAACAAATGAAAGGAAAATTTACAGACAGTAATAAATCTATAAGCTTTAAGTTGGTCTACAAAGTTTCAGTTTTATCACGATAGTGTCGCCGCATCGAAAAGTGTAAATCAAAGACTTGACTGCACATATTTTGCCTAAATCATTAGTGGTTGAAAAAGCCGTTTGAGTCCCACGTAGCAGTGAGTGTTCAAAATCTATTAGAGAGGTTGTGTGTGAGATAGAGATAGAGACAAAGGGAGACGGAAACAGAGAGAATAAAAGCTAATTCAAAATACATCCTGTATTTCATTCGTTATTGAAATGCATGTTGTACACATAGCAGTCATCCGATTTGTCAGGATGAGACGTGGTTGTTGAAGTCTCTTGGGTTTAGTGAACAAGTGACGCTTTCAGGATAAAAACATTGTTACGGGTCGTGAACTCGGAATTCTTGTAGTCATACAGTGACTTAGCTGCTTATTTAAACGCTTCTGAAGTCCATTCCTAACTGCATTCCAGTCCATTTAAGACTTTAGCCAACCAGAAATTTCTTTAATTTAACCCTTTAACAAACAATCCCTGGTTTTTAATACCCAGAGGAAGATGCCTTCTGAAAACACAGTGTTTTCATCTCTTCTAAAGTCGTTTCAATTTTCGAGTCACGTTTATTTAGTCGTCTACAAAAACTTTCAATTTGGACAAATCTAAATTTTTGTCGTTTGGTAAAGAGTTTGAAACTAAGAAAATTTAATAAAGCAATTTATAATTTCTTATGACTGCAGGCTCATAACGTTAGCGACTGTAACCCCTGCAATAGAAATCTTTTCAAAATTATTCTAAAGCTGTATACAGCTGGAGTTTCCTTGTCTAGTTTATGACATCCAGACTATATACAAGACTATGCCAGTTCTGGCGCCAACGGGAACGAGTATCAATTATTAATTCTATCTTCGGTCCTGGGAAACTGCAGCCCTAAAAAAAAAGATCAATTGTTACACAGCGAAAACGCTTGTTTGATTGGACTTTGACAGCAATTGAACCATTAGGCTGTAAATAGATATGATTTAGAAAAAGTTTGTGTTCTACAAATGTGTTTTATATTAAATTCAACATAAATCTAATTACAAGTATATCGTTGGCGTCATTGCCCATATCCTTTCTGAAGTTAACCATCGTCGAAACAACAATCAGAAGTGAGGAAGGGATTAATTTTGTTGCAATGACTATCATAAATCCTGGGACGCTGCCTAAAAAAACACAAGGGCTTGTATGCATAAATAGGGTCCTTTCTTTCCTTTTCCACTGGCATGAAGGTAGCAACAGATGATGCCCGCATTCAAAACTCCAGATAGGTGCGGTCGTTTATCCCTTAACCCGAGTTTTAACGCACCTGAAAACATTGCAGGAAAAGGAGAAAATTCTGGGAACCAGAATTTTCTCCTTTTCCTGCAATGTTTTCTACCATGTTAAAGAAATATTTGTTGTTTTTGTACCTGCATGTATTTAATCTTCTATCAATGCTTTCAATGTTGTCCAGTCCAAAATTTTGTCGTTGGTGAGGGGCTATGCGGTCGTTTGGTTTCTTCGGTGTTTCTATTTTGGACAGTTGAAAATAGGAGTTCCAATTACATGTATTTCATCTTACTAATAGACCATCTGCCAATTACCGTTACTGACGCGCCACCACGAGTTACTTCCCTTTCCACCGGACAATCTTTCCCAATTCTGTATATACCCAAATAGTGAAAGGGTCATATGTTTTATATGGAATACACCCTAAACGCGATAAATAAGACAAAAACCCTAAAATGGCTGTGCCGGTAGTTTTATCAATTATCTTTTTCGAAGACACACTCAAAAAAGACTTGTTGATTTACCAATTTTTCGGTAAACTTCAGAGAGTAAAGCTGTATCATAAGCGTTGTATCCTGCCGTGGCGTGTTGATAGAACTTTTTGTATGCAGACTGCATTAACCCTTAGGCTGCAAAGCGTGACTCGATCACCTTTTGCAGACAATATAGATTCAGATCACACTAGGAAGAACGTGTAGTCTGATCCTAGATCTACACTATCCGATACGGGGATATTTTTCCTCGAGATATTCCTTTGAAATAACATTTGAGTTTTACTATAGGCTTTAAAAGCGGCATTTGATTTATTTAGTAGGATAAGATTTAATAACTTAACCCCCCCCCCCCCCATTCCGAAAGGAATTAGTGCAATTACACAGTTAAGTGAGACCTTTTAAACCAGGTTACATGATAATTTATTTAAAAAAAAAATTTGGGGGCAGAAAAATGCATCTTTTAGGGCCATTAATTAGAACAGAGTTACCCTCCATAACAGATTTTAACAATTCCAAACCTTTTCAAGTGATGCACCTAATGCTAAACGGGATAAACACTTATTTGTGACACTTATGTGTTAGTCGGTGCCTAAAAAGAACATCACGGCTTTTCATATAGATCACCCAATTTGACGGTGAGTTACCGAGATCAAACAAACACCCAGTAACCCTTTATTAGCTTTGCAATGAAAACAAGTACAGCACGTATTCGCTCTCTGAAAATGAATCTCTAACATCTTTTTTTTCTAGGGGGAATTGAAAGTTTGAAATTAGAATTAAACTTTGTTATTACGATAGTCAATATATTATAAGGTAGTTCAAACAGGAACATGACATGATTGAAGAATAGAAAACATTGTGGGAAAAGGAGAAAATACTGGTTACCAGCATTTTCTCCCTTTTCCACAATATTTTTGAAAAAACTTTTTTCTCAGGTTTGTCAAAAGTAGGAATTGTATGGTAATGGGATAATGTCCCAGGTTTTTGTTAGTAGACTGTCTCTGTATTTTAATTTTAGAAGGTACTGGAACGAATTTTTTTTAATTATCACATTAATTATTTAAATAAATCAAACCACAGATTCCTGGACTTGGAGCCTGTACGTTACAAACTCAGCTACGGAGTTCGGCAAACATTTTCTGAATAATCAGACATAAAAATAGGAAAGGTCTATTGCAGTTATATTGATGTTATCAACCCCACCCCATTTTTTACAACATTGAAACTTTCATAAACTCTTTACGAAGCAAAACTTTGAGACTTTCCCGAATTGTAAGCCTATACAGATAACAATGTGAATGTGTCTAAAAAAAGAAATTTTCTGTAGGAAGAATAGCAAAGGAAAAGGAGGAAAGGTTGTTTACTAGAAGTTTATCCTTTTTCAACAACATTTTTATAAACTATATTTTGTAAGGGTCGTAGAAAGCTTGGGTTATGCAGTATATGGTTTTAAATAGTTAATCTGAATGTTTCACCCGACGACAACACTTTGGATTCGTTCAGATGCATAGCATAAGGAGACGATAGAATAAACGTGGGTCAAATGGTTGTAATTGTCTTTGAAAAAAAAAAAAAAAAAAACAATTGTTGAAAAAGGAGAAAATGATTCTTGCAAGCCCTTCCATATTTCCGCAAATATTTTCTCTCACACTTTGTAAAATTTATTTTTCACAGATGTTTCTGAACTGCATATTGCTTACTTTTTGTTTCGTTTTTGTGAGGGGGGGGGGTGTTAAGGTTGAGGAAGTGAGACAAAATAACAGAAAGCGGGACAAATCAGTGTGTATGCCCCCTAATATTCCGGGTGAAGGGACAACTCGGCGTTCCTTTGATCTCGGTATCGCACTGCAGGGTGGGTGACCTTTAGAAAAGCTGTAATATATTGCTTCTTACAGATTAACACGCACGTGTCACATTTAATTGACCATTCTTATCTTTTGTTTCATATTGATCTACCTCTTTGGTGATCATTAATGGACAGGATTATGAATTTTTTACAGGTGTCAGATGGTAAGTTTGTTCTTAGTCTCTACATGCTCTTTATTTCAATACGATCTCATAAAATGCATATTTTGTCTGTTTATGATGTTTTTTTCAAAAGCAATATCGCGAAATATCTTTAAATTGTGTTAGAATTGATTTCCTCTAGATTTCTTGCTATGCCATTTCTTTTGAGTTATTATTTTGTCCATATTTAAAGGATTTACGAACGGGACATACGGGATTTGTTACTGAAATAAGGCTTTGATTGTCCGGTGTCACGTGATACTTCTGGTGCGCCGCTTACGATAAAATGGAAATATTGCTTATATCAAATCTAATTGGCAAATCGTCTATTGGTAAGATATTTTCTTAACACTTTACCGAAATTCCCGTACTTACGGGAAAAGGAGAAAAATAGTGATAACCACAATACTTCCCACCTTTTTAAATGCAAATTCCATTCCTGGAGCCTTATCTTATTTGTCATCTGCAAATGCTTTTAACTTGTAAAAGTATACAACATCATTACTTTGTATAGAGTTAAGGAAAGTGTTTTAATCTTAAAGAAGGCTCTGGGCTTTAAATTTTGATCATTTCAATGATTTGTATGCTTACATTTGTCCCTGTGGTAATATTTTACACATCTTGAGAGCTTGGGTACTTTTGCTGAATAGTTAATGGTGTGTTTAATTCAGAATTATTTTGATGCTTGTTTATTTTTCTTAACTAAGCAAAAGCCATTTGTTCAATCTAAGATTTTAGATGTTGTCTTTCGAGTCAGGAAAAAGGTGAAAAATCGGTGAGTAGGCCTACATATTGTCATTTTTTCTTTGCAGCTAGCGAAAAGGCCAGGAACTAACGGTGCAAGAAAAACCTATATTGGAAATTTGGTTTGTTATACAGAGAGCTCAAATTACTTTTGTCAATGAAAGAGGGATAAAAAGTAAAAAAAAACCCTGTGTTTTCACCTCAGAGGAAATCATGTATTTTAATCGAATCGCGTGTTCTTGAAAAGACTAAATTCCGGCTGTATTTACATTTTTACAGTGGTGGTAATAGCTTCGTTTTATCAGTTAGATTGTGTTTCCGTTTGTGTCTTATCTAACACTATACCAGACGACAAAATTAATTTTACGCTTTCCCGTTTTGAAAGCATTTGTAGACGACAGTTACACGTGGCTTTAAAATCTTGAGTTTGCAAGGTTGGAAACATTTTTGGAAAAGAAGAAAATGTTGATTATCTCTCATTTCCGCTCAATTTATTTCAAACCTTTCTTTATCATAATGACAGGGGGAATTTGTTGGAAGGTTAACCCTTTACGACACTGGTATATCTTAAGCTCATCACAAAGATCACAAATGGAGGATAGATTTTTTTAAAACACGAAAGTTTTTTGTCGTAAACATTCCATTGCTTGTGACATACAGTAACATGGAAGACAATTCTGGGAGGAGAGGAATGGCTGGTAACAAACATTTGCTTCTTTCCCAAAATGTTTTCAAAGTAGATGGATTCTATATGCTGAAACATGTGTCTTTTAAGAATTTTCTCATGTAATTCCTGAAAAGAAAGGCTATATACTATTTTATGCACTTTTTATACGTCTGTACGTATTAGATACTTAGAGACAATGACAGACACAAATAAATACAAGATTCTGTTTTGATTACAACTGTAGTATTCGTAAGTGGTGTTGTCGTTTTTGGTAGTTTTTCCAGATTTTAAAGTAACAAAGATTCTGATTGGCTAACTCAAATGATTAAGCCAATGAGAAGTTGTGTTACTTTCAAATTATATGACGTAAACTATTCAGTATAGTTGATGAATATATACCCTGTAGATATCATTGAGTGAAATAGGGGCTGATAATGTGCCGTTTACAGTTTCATCGGAAAAATTAAGTTTCCTAGATTTGAAAGTAACATAACTTTTTATTTGCAATGTCAAACTATTGAGCCATTAAGAAGTTGTGTTACTTTCAAATGTCAAGACAAAGAATATTTTCTAAGTATGTATGGTAAATACGGACCCTATATATATCGTTGAGAAATAAGCTTTTAGAAAACATTGTGAGAAAAGGAGAAAATGCTGGTAAACAGCATTTTCTCCTTTTCCCACAATGTTTTCTACCCTTTACAAAACAAATTTCAAATTTTCATTCACTGTTATTTTGTCGTCTGCAAATGTTTTCGATTTAGACAAACCTAAAATTTTGTCGTTTGGTAATGATTTAAATAGGGATGCTACTGTACCCTTCACAGTCTAATCTGAAAATATCTCATGAATTTCCTATATCTGAAGGAAAAACAACTTCTTACTGGCTAAATCAAATGTCTAGCCAATAAGAAGTTGTGTTACTTTCAAGTTTTAAGACAAAAAATACTTTCCAAGTATGGTTGGTCAAACTGGACCGTGTATATATCATTGAATAAAATAAGGATGACATTGTATCGTACTCAGTTTTATCTGAAAATTTCTCAAGAACTTTCTAGATTTGAAACTAACATAACTTCTTATTGGCTAAATAAAATGTTTAGCCAATAAGAAGTAGTGTTACTTTCAATATTTAAGACAAAAATATTTTTATGTATGGTTGGTGAATATGGACTCTGCATATACCATTGAGTGAAAGAGGGATGATATTACAGACCGTTCTTAGTTCCATCAGAAAACCGATGATGTGCAGTATACAGAGGGACGCAAAGCATTTCTCTTTAATCGGGACAAGACATATTTTTTTTCACCTTGGAATTACATGTACTCTAACAGCCGTTTAATCATTTTCTCCAGTGTTAAAATAATTGTGAAAAGGGTGACAGTTAATTATTGAACTTTCACTGGAGATTAAAGGTATTTAACTCTATCCGCGCCACGGGAAAAATCAGAGGCTTCTGCGAACGGTATAGATCAAGATCAGACTGCACGGAACGTGCAGTCTGATCTTGAATCTATACCGTTCGCTTGTGTGGTAAAGTCAATAAGACAAAAATCCCTCTAAAGTTTCAGTTGATTGTATTTGCTGCCATTCAAAGAAGATCGATGTTGTATGTATGGCGCTAAGAGTTACCCGCACCAATGGTGTCTATTATGCAGCATGCTGTCGCTCGAGAAGGAAGACATTTCGTGACTATGTTTGTGTGAAACTTTGCAGAATTCTTATTTCTTCGGAAATTGCTATAATTGAGAGAGAATTGTATTGTATCGCGTGGTGTTTGTTTTCTTTCATAGCCAGGAGTTTGCGGATTGAAACTGCAGCCGAACGTGTTTTAATAGAATTAAAATGCAGTTTACGCAAAACGAAAGTTTGAAAGATATTGATGTGTGTTAATTTTTCATGTTGTTTCTTTTGGTTTCTTTTCTTTTGAAAGAAATTTAAAATATATAAGGATATGATCAGAAAAGATTAGTAGAGGTTAAAAGACTGGATGGGGTGAAATATATTTATGTGCAAAATTGAAACACTGTTCGAAGATTAGAAAAATCTAGCATAATTTCTGCAAAAAAAGTTTGATTAAACAAAATACTGCAGTACAAATGAGACGTTTTGTTGGGTTTTGTTGAAAAGTTTCATGCTTGATCTATAGAAATTGAAAGCTTTTGCGGATAGCAGAACATCAACTCTTCACCAAACGACAAAATTTTAGACTGGTCCAGAATGAAAGCACTTGCAGGCGGCGAAGTGACTCAAAAATTGAAATTTCTTTCCAGCAGGGTTGAAAATATTGTGGTAAGAAGGAGGAAACGCTGTTACCAGCATTTTCTCCTTTTCCTACAATGTTTTCAAAAGGCTTCAATCGCAGGGTCGTGAAACAAAGGGGTTTGCTAAAGGGTTAACTAGTGTGGGTTTTTAAAGGGGTATAAAACATACTAGGGAAAAAAGAAAAATTGCTGTTCACCAGCATTTACTGCTTTTTTTCCAAATGTTTTCAAGAAGGGTCTTTCCTCAGGATCATTCAAATAAAAACATGGGATTGTGTGGCGATGGATTAACTGTGGATCTACATCGTCCTGTTCTCGAATTATGTCGGTGATACGAGACGAGAACGCTAAAACTTTTATTTGTAGCAAAGACGCATCGTAAGTCTGTAAAACACATGTCGATCAAGATCAGTCAGGTCTTGCATTTATTCTGTTTGAAAACACTTGGTGTAGAACAAGATCAGTCAGGTCTTAAATTTATTCTGCACGCTCCATGTTTACCTTCATTTTGCATCATATGCTAGACTTTGGAAAAACAGAACAGATTAATGCTTGCATTTGATGGCGAAACTCTTCTACCTTGCAGAAAGATCTTGCAAAAAGGGATTAGATCTATGTGTTTTACGTTTTCACGCTGTTTCCAATGAGATACCATTTGTGTAACACTGTTGTGCTATTTCGTATAATCCACATATTTACGAGGGGTATGTACTGATGAATATGCAGCTATGAAGATTTTTCTAAAGATGGATTTAGGAACGGACATGTGCAGGAATATTTTCTGGATTATTTTAGCTTTTATACACTCCGTGACTGTATCTTCGATATCAGGTATGTTTGTTTTGCTATTTGACTACTTATTTTCTTTTACTGTTTACATAATTTTTGACAGCCGTCCCTTTCTTCCTTTCTCTCCTCTTTCACTTTCTTTCTTCTGTTCTGTCCATCCTTTGTTCTTTCGTCCTTTGAATGTTTGGAAATGAAGCTTACAATTGTTTTTTCTTTATACTACATTTTATACAAGAAACCATTCTTTTAACCCTTTACTCCATAGATACTCATTTCTACGCATTGCTTGTAGGCGCCTTTGGAAAACATTATGGCAAAAGGTGAAATTGCTCCTGACGAGCAATTTCACCTTTTGTCACAATGTTTTCTATGCTATCAAAAGGTGTCATACACACATAAGAAACGGTTTCATCCTTGCTGTTATTTAGGGTCAATTAGAGATACCACAGAAATGTCTTATGGGGTAAAGGGTTAATATGAAGTTGTACAAGGAGTAATTTTTTTTTATATTTTATAAGCCATTAATTGATTACCAAAATATCATTCTAGGTCAATTAGCAACCCTTAGCCTGCTGAGTGCGATCTAGAGCAATTTCACTGACAGTGTAGATCAAGATCAGACCGCAAAGGACATACAGTCTGATCTCTGATCTACATCGTCCGATTTAGCGTTCCCCCTCTGCGGAAAGAACTTTTAAATCGCCTACACTTAAGTTTTATTTGTGGCTGTGTATTTTCAATTTATTAAGCATTTTAAAAGTTAACAGATCTATTTTCTTGGTTTTCTTTTCTTTTTTACAATAAACAGAATTTTTCAATGCGGGTTTATTAGAACCTTCCCTATTTTGAATGGAACAAAAGACGAACATTGAAATATAGAAGGGGTGGGGATTCTAGAAATTTGGGGGTCTAAATTCAAAGAGGTATGAGGATAAAAGAAAATTTTGTTAGTGTTAACGCATAGTGCTACCTATCTAAGGCTATCCCTCCTTTCGCTGAAATGTTTTAATTTGCTCTGCCACAGAATATTGTTTGCAGGAAGTAACGGTCAGTTACAATCTTATTTTGAACATTTATTGTTGTTTCTGCAAATCAGTCTATAGTCATTACAACTTTATTATTTTTGACTGTGTGAAAGTGTCAGATTTACGATATCTTGTCTCTAAATTTCTATGATAGAAACGCAAACCAAAACATGAGCACACTTTACCTACCACAGCCGCCGTACCGCAGAGAAATGACACTCCCCTACGAAATGACCTGTGGGTCATTTCTTTGCATTACAGCGGCTTTTCTCGTCCTGCTGCCTGTCACTCTCAACTCTTTACCATACGATATTATTTTAAACTAGTCCAAATAGAAAGCATTTGCAGACAGCAACATAGAAGTGACTGAAAATTTGAAATTTGTTTTGTGAAGGGTAGAAAACATTGTGGGAAAAGGAGAAAATGCTGGTTACCAGCATTTTCTCCTTTCCCCACAATGTTTTCTAAAGCCTTCTTTCTCAGGGTCGTCAAAAGTAGGGATTGTGTTGTAATGGGTTAAACTGCCACTGCTACATAAATTAACATTTAGGCTGTTAAAGGTGGCCCTTCAGATTTTGGGACGAAAATTTCACAAAAGTGCAAAAAAGTCATCTTTATTCTCCAATAGCCTTTTAATTTGCTTTCATAAAAACCCAGTAGTCGAAAATCATCCGATAACAAGAGAAATTAGAGATTAATTACGGACCAGGATGACACCAACGGGAGACACGTTCTATTTTTAGATTATCAATTATCTCATTTAAATACAGGAAAACACAGACAAAGTTTCAAATATCCGTCCCAAGAAGACTTTATGGAAAATAACTATTATATGTTTGTTATGTAACGGAATTTAAGCGTTATTAGTCACGTGTCAGTCATTTGACATTCCCACTATGCTTTATTGATTTTTGGCGCGAAATGTAAAAATAGCTTAAGAGGCTACGTACCCTTTTAACGGAATACCATCAAAAGAAAAAAAAAATTTTTTGTAACTTATGATTCTTAATTATTGATGATTCGTATTGTTTTTTTTCATATATATTTCAATGATATATATAATTTTTAATTTTGGTGTGATGTGAAAATTCTAAATACCCACCTTTAAGCGCGACTCACTGACCTTTTTCAGACAGTGTAGATCAGTCTGCAGTCTGATCTTGGATCTATTCTGTTCGTTAAGGAGATATCTTTCTTCTCGTGAAGCTATTTGAAATAGCAGTCTGAGTTTTTGACATCGGCTTGAAAATTTCATTCCACTTATAAAGCAGGTTAAGGGATCAAGCCGATAGTTAAAAACACAAAACGAGCATTCTGGGTTCGTATTCACCAACTATTCTTAAAAACATTCTCAGTCTCATTCTTCAGAATTGCGCCAGTGTGAAAGTAACAGGGCTTCTGAATGGCTAAACCATATGGTTTAGCCAATCAGAAGTTCTGTTTCTTTCACTGTCAGAAAATCTTGAAGAATAAGACAAAGAACGTTCTTAAGAATGGTTGGGGAATACGGGCCCTGATCTTTGTACCACAGTTCCGGCTTTGCTGAAAAAACTACAGACACAAAGCAACCAGAAAAATAGCGGTCACCTGGGTCTTATTTAAGACAAAAAAATACCCAGTGGATTTTTTCGGCGCCTTAAAGGTGGCCCTTCAGATTCTGGGACAAAAAATTTACTAGAGTACAAAAAAATCACCCTTAAACTCCCCAAACCTTGTAATTTTCTTTCATAAAAACCCAGTAGTCGAAAACTATCGGACAACAGGAGAAATTTGAGATTCACTACAGCCCTGGTCGACAACGACGGGAAACGTGATCTATTTTTACATGAGCAACTCGCTCATTTATGTACAGGAAATACACATACGGAGCCTCAAACATAGCGTCCGAAGAAGATATTATGGAAAATAATTACATGTTTATTATGTTATGGAATTTAAGCGTTATGAGTCAGGTGCTAGTCACTTAACATTCCCACAATGTTTTTTTTTTCAATTTATTTTTGGTGCGAAATCTAAAAATAGTTTAAGAGGCTACGTAGCCTTTTAGGGGAATAACATAAAAAAAAAAAAAATTTTTTTTTTGGGTTATTTAATGATTTATAATTATTGATGATTTTTATTGTTTTTTCATATAAATTTCAGTGATATATATGTCTTTTAATTTGGTGTAATGTGAAAAATCTAAATGCCCACCTTTAAGGATTAAAGGCCGGGGCCGGGTGAACTATTTACCTGAAATAGTAGATGTATTTTATACTTGTCCAAGTTGAAGGTGCTCCAAGGCGACAAAATAGATAGGTCCTCTAACTCAGATGACGGTATTTGTCTCTCACAGATTAGAAAACATTGCGGAAAAAGGAGAAAATGCTGGTTACCAGCATTTTCTCCTTTTCCCACAATGTTTTCAAAAGGCCTTCCTTTTTTTTTAAAGGGTCCGGTTCATTTATTAACGGTGTTAAAAATTGCTCAAGGGATTATCTATATATGGTTTTGTAGATTGAAGTGCACTAATGTAGTTTTGCTATAATTCGTCTGCCACTTACCGTCTCGTAATATCCCGTCTGGACAACAATTTATCTGATTATGATGGACCTGAACGTCCTTTAGCAAATAAAGATAAATTATCCCAGTTTCTACTACTGCAGCATTGTATTACTGTTTTTTGCCATCGCTGTTGAAGCTAGAGCTATCACTAAACGTGCGTTGTCTGCGCATGTCATATTCTTCGAAGACTCGACAGTCTTATATGACGCATCACTAGCCCCGAAAGCGGGCTGACTGTAATATTACGCTCTATAAAAAGTACTAATGTAGAAAATGGCTTTTATCAATCCATATTATGAGGAGAAATGAGACCTGCTTTAGCTCCAGATTTCTCTATACTGCTGATCATAGCTGAGTGACTAGTATTGCACGAGGTAGCGTTTTATTGAGTAAACGTTTACTTTAGTTTGAAATTCAAAGTAAAGGTTGTCGCGTAGGAAAGTGGTTCGGTTCTGTACCCAGGATGCCCAAATTAGATAGACGAGTGTTTATAGAATGCCATCTAGCTGGAGATAATGCTAAACGTGATTATACCCGCACCAGCTTCTTGTCACAAAAACAGGTCTTTGTCACAGAATGCAGTATGGTTTAGTACAAAAGTAAGAGCTGAAAAAAGTTCAAGGGGAGATAATTCTGCAACAAATCGCAACTGGGTCATGAAAACTGCATATGCACAAATTCATATATATGTTCTGCGCAATGTAAGAATCGGGACAATTCCGGAATTGTCCTGCGCAAAGTAAGAATTCCTACTTTGTCCGTCGATTCCGGAATTGTTCAGGACAATTCTAAAATTGCGCAGGGGAGATATATCGTATAGTGGTCAGATATGGTCTGTGCGCAAAGTAGGAATAGGCCTGGACAAAGTAAGAATGCAAATGGTAGAACAAAGTGAGAATAGGCTAGATATGTTGCAAAGGTTTCAGATTCTGGTAATCATGATTCTCTTTTCGTTGTTTCTTACATCTTAAAACTGATGCCTATACTTTACATAGAATTTTGACAACTATTAATCTATGAGCTGCGTTTATTCGGTATCCATAGGACAGAGGTTTTCACGATATACAACAAAACGCATGGTATCTTATTTGTTATATCCTGTCGGCCAAAATTTATTGACTGATTATATGGTGTTTAACGCCCTTCGTAATATCATTTCAGTTATATCACGGCAGCCAGTGCACGTATCCATGCTTTCCTGGGGTATCTTTACCATTACACCGCACAATATTATCTCCAAGTCACAGGCTGCTTTCCCACATAACAATCGTCGACACAATGATCAGCGGTAAGAAAGGAATGAATCCTGTCGCAATGACTATCACCAGTCCTCGGAAAGTAATTGGACGAGCCGGCAATCGAACCATTAAGTCCATGTTCTCAAGTCCTGTACGCTACCGACTGGGCTTTTGGGCTCGGCACCAAAATTCAGAAATATGCTAGGCACATGGTTTATTATTAACGTAGCTGTTCTAGCTCTCGCATGTTATAGTGCCTTTCAACAGTATTTCAGTTAGATCTTACTTCAAAATATCATGAATATTAAACCCTGTCAACCAATAATCTCTCTGTACTAATGGACAAATATCAATAATACCGGTAAGAAAATGATGAAAAATGAAAAAAAAAACTAGCTTTGTCTGCTATTCCTACTTCGCGCAGGGAAACAAAAGATTCTCACTTTGTCCCGATTCCTACTTTGCGCAGAAACAATTCCGGAATTGAACTGTGCCAGGTAGGAATTCTTACTTCGCCCGACAAAATGAGAATTCCTACTTTGCGCAGGACAATTCTGGAATTGTCCCGATTCCTACTTTGCGCAGAACATATACATGTACATGGAAAACTGTGTGTAACTTAAAAAGTGTTAAGTATTGGTCCAGAAAATTTGTGTCTACGGACAGATGGACGGACGGACGGACGGACAGACGGACAGACAGCAATGGCGATTCCAGTATACCCCGCTCTACTTCGTTGTGGGATGGTATAAATACGGTTGTTTCTTTTATACTTTTCAGGATTTTATAGATATCTGACAGTGACTATACATGTATAACTATAATTCACCGGTGAACATAATAATTCACCTGTGAATCTTATAACTTGTTTTTGACACGCAGCAGATATTTATAGAACATGAAAGAATTTTAGCGGGTGAAAGTCACGTTTAATGAGTTAAGGTAGTGGACCCGTAACAGAAAAACAGCTATTTCCACCATAATATGAAAAACAGCTATTTCCAATATAATATTAAAAACAGCGATTTCCACTATAATATTAAAAACAGCTATTTCCACTATAATATTATCTTAAACAATTTGCTATCATTAAAGATGACTATTGTTATACTACTTAAATCGATCCACTTTTTCCTTTTTTTCCTTCCTAGAATTATCATTTATAAATCTAAAACCACTAAATTCTCATTACAAAGTGAGATTATAATTACCTCCCTTTTCTGAAAACTTAACAAAAGCATTAATAAATAAATTCAAGATAGACAGTGAGAGAATTTCTGGTGGGTAAAAATCGAGCAAAAGAATTATATATAGATATAAGAAATTTTATTAGATGTTGCACTATAAGTGTCACGGGTCTACTACGCGGTAAGTTCAGATTGCCAAAAATTGCCAAGAGTTCAATGCATTTAAAATCTCTACATTTTTCACATTTGCAAATCACCCTTAAACGCTTATCAACACTCCTTGACTCGTACTCTCCAACCATTCTTAAGAACGGTCTTTGTCTTATTCTCCAGAATTTTCTATATTCGTAAGTAACACAACTTCGGATTGGCTAAACTATGGTTGGGAAATACGGGCCCTGAACAGATAAGGGCATCTTCTCACATTAACCACGTTGACAAGGTGCCGCTTGAGACATGCACAAGGCCAACGAATAGAAAAGCCGATACTGTGCGAAAGATTATCTACAGGTGTATATATTTTTGCTCAAACATTTGTTTTCCAAGAAAAAAAAATTTTTCATAACAGCGAATATCAAACTGCATGTTCAAAAACGAATCCTCTGAGGAAAACATTTACTTGGCAGTGGTGTATTTTGGTCTAGTCAGCCAGACGAACCAACTCGTTTAATTAAATTTCTGGTGTGAATCGTTTGGGGATCTATAATATCTCTACAGGTTTTCGTACAGGAATAGATCTAGATCTAGTGAAATAGTTTTACATACTTGTAAAGACTCGTAGCTAAACATATGCCGTATGATACATGAAAATAATTATGTGAAGCTACTATTGTATAACAGATCTAGAGGCACATTTCTGCCAAGACCTAGCTATCATGATAAGTTAGGAAAACTATCGCGAAAGAAAAATCAAAGTTTCCTTTAAATTTTATCGAGATAGTGAAGAGTTTTCTTAAAAAAAAAAAAACTATAAACTTTGTTATCTAACGCAAAATTTCTCATTCATGCACGAGTTGACATTCCAGATAAAATTACCACGATAGTTCTTTCCTTTTTTTTTTTTTAATATCTGTAAACAGAAAATCCACCATATGGATGAACTCGGTAGTTTTTTATTTGACAAGATTGTAAAAAGTATAAAAAAAAATCGAATTATTTTTAAATAATTGTGGCTTAATTGGTAAATTTGACAAGACTCCAAATTAACAGAAGTCTGTAAAAACACATAGACGACTCTAAATGCCTCCTACGAACAACTTTTGAACCATCTAGGGAAAAGAAGACTCATAGGGATGTTTCGAAATCGTATCTAACTATAGACACCGTAAATGTGGGCACGAAAGAAAAAAAAATGATAACAGATAGAATTATCGCGATATTTATTTTTATCGAGAAAAATTTAATAATATTTTATTATGTAGATAATATTTCCAGGAAACTTTGTTTCACTATGTCAGTTTTTTTTTTTCAAATTATTGCAATAGCTATTCCTTATCTCACGCCAGCAATATACCACCATTTCTATTGACTCGTATAGCTAGCTAATCATGAATTATGTTGTATGATACATGAAAGATGTGAAGTAGTCTTATGTGTTTAACTCATTACCAAACGACAATATTTTAGGCTTGTCCAAATCGAAAACATTGACAGACGACAAAGAAAAAAAGTGATAGAAAATTTGAAATTTGGTTTTTTGAAGGTTGAAAAGCATTGTGGGAAAAGGAGAAAATGCTGGTTACCAGCATTTTCTCCTTTTCCTACAATGTTTTTTAAAGGCTTCTTTTCTCAGGGTCGTCAACAGTAGGGATTGTGTGGTAATGAGTTAACCCTTTAACAAACAATACTTTGTTTGTAGGACCCTGGGAAAGAAGGCTTTTGAAAACATTGTGGGAAAAGAAGAAAATGCTGGTAACCAGCATTTACTCCTTTTCCCTAAATGTTTTCTACCCTATCAGAGAGCTCAAGTTCATTTGCATAGTTTTGAATCTATTTTCTGCAGATGTTTCTGAAATATATATAGTCCAAATTTCGACTAGTGGGAAACGGTTAATGATTTGAAGATCTCCAATTCTGCCCTATGATATTTGTTCTGAGTTTTTTTTATGGTGAAAAAATGTGATGTGTTTATGTACAGTTTTGACTACAACAAAACAAATGTACAATGTTCTGTGATAAAGGGGGAGGGTAATGCATCTTCAAAAAGTACTGACTCAGGCCAGTCTCGCAGGTTGACCCGGATCAACACAATTTTCTTTGTTAAATAAGGAAATACTTTTGGTTGTTATTGTCTCTCTAAATACTGCTTTTATGTAACAGTCAACAATGTTACAATTAGTTATAGATGCTACCATCTGTTCTGCTGTTTTTCAGGAGTAAAAAGCGGGAGGAAAAGCATTTTTAAAGGACATTATTTGAACCCCTTTCCACACAATCCCTACTTTTGACGACCCTGAGATTGAAGCCTTTAGAAAACATTGTGGCGAAATGTTCTCCCACAATGTTTTCTACCGTTCAAAAAACAAATTTCAAATTAGCAATCACTTTGATTTTGTAGTCTGCAAATGCTTTCGATTTGGACAAGCCTAAAATTTTGTCGTTGGTTATGAGTTAAAAAGTAACTGTTATGCAGGTGAATGATTTACCATACACGTATGTAGATTCCAGATCAAAGAAAATTAGAACAAATGAAAAAAATAAAACATGAAACATTTGAGGGAAGACATATTTTTGGAGTTTTATATAAAAAAAAAATGAAAAAGTGTTCAATTGCTTATTTCTAACCGATTGATTCTTTTCCAATCGACCATGTAGTGCATGGCATAAACTGTTTACGTTGCGGAAATTGGTTACAGGTCCAAATTTGGCTTCACATCAGGAATCGTTTAGTAAATGATTTAAGCTCGCATATTATCATCAAACATAGACAGGACCGTTGGCGAGACTTTTTTTTTCGTGTTTTTTATCATTTTACGGAAAAAAATAATCGATCATTAGCATCATAAATATAGATCATTCCCTCGTAATGTCCCCTTGCGGAAGAATTATGGTGAAGAAAAATACACAATGGGCGTAAATTATGGGTTGCATGTACCATCTATTATCGTTCTGTCCTGCGATAGGTCTGTAATTTTGGACAGGATATAACCTATCCTAGTGTCTGTGTTAAAAGGGTCAGTGATTTGGGAGAGTTATGAGAAAAAACTAGCTGGACTGCATTCTCGTTTTTCTTCATCTTCTTCATTTCTTTCTTTCTTTTTTTCTTTCTTCATTTCTTTCTTCATTTCTTTCCTTCTTTCTTTCTTTCTTTATTCCTTCTTTCCTTCCTTCCTCCCTTGCTTTCTTTTTTTCTTTCTTCCAGACATACAAACAGACAGACAGACCTGGTTTACAGAATGTACATCATGAATTCAGTAAAAGCAGGTACAGTCTGATCTTGGATCTGCACCATGCATCACTAATACAGGATAACTTATTACCAAATGACACTATTTTAGGCTTATCCAAATCGAAAGCATTGGCAGACGACAAAATAAAAGTAACTGAAAATTTGAAATTTAAAATTTCTTTTTTGAAAGGTAGAAAAAACTGCGGGAAAAGAAGAAAATGATGGTTACCAGCATTTTCTTCTTTTCCTACAATGTTTTCAAAAGCTCGGGATTGTGTGGTAAAGAGTTCAGAGCCATGGGATACTAGAAAAATTAAGTGGGCATTTTCAATCACCAGAAAAGGAAAAGATAACCGGATTATTAAAGCATTAAAGCCGATTTATTATCCCTTAACCCATTACCACTCAATCCCTACTTTTGACTCCCCTGAGAAAGAAGCCTTTAGAAAACATTGAGGGAAAAGGAGAAAATGCTGGTAACCAGCATTTTCTCCTTTTCCCACAATGTTTTCTACCCTTCACAAAACCAATTTCAAATTTTCTGTCACTTTTATTTTGTCGTCTGCAAATGCTTTCAATTTGGACCAGTCTAAAATATTGTCGTTTGGTAATGGGTTAAGTTACCGAACGGGACTCACTTTTGCTGACAATATAGATTCAGATCAGACTGCACAAAGCGTGCAGATTTATCTTGGATTTACAGTGTCCGACAGGGAGATAATCATATAGGATCTTACATGAGTTTGTTTTTTGAGATGAAAGTTTATTAAACGAGTCTACAAAAATGTTATTAAGTGAGCCTTTGGCAAGCTTAACATTTTTTGTGGACGAGTTTAATAATTTTTTACCTCAAACACCAACGAGTGTCAGATTCTTTTTATAACATGACGGATTAACCAGAATTATAGTCCAAAATATGTGTAGTGAAATTTACATGAAGCCTGTGCACTTACATAGACAGGTACATTACGAACGAAAATAGTTCCGATGAAACTTGCATAATATTGATTTTTGTTTTAGTCTAATAGTGATTAAATTAACAATTTTATCATGAAAAGAAATTTGACCGTTAATTTATGCTACATACCAAATTTCAAAGCTTTGCACCTTCTAGTTTCAGAGATGAAGAATTTTAAAGTTTTTCTTCTCTTTCTTCTAAACCTAGGTCAGCAATGTTTTAGAAATGAAACGTGTGATTACAGAGTGTTGACCAAATACAACACTTTTTTCTTATTTACACATGTGTGAGGCAAGAAAATTCGTAATGGCTTTTTTTTGTGAAGGGTAGAAAACATTGTGGAAAAAGGAGAAAATGCTGGTAACCAGCATTTTCTCCTTTTCCCACAATGTTCTCTACAGGTTTCTTTCTTAGGTCGTCAAAAGTAGGGATTGTGTGGTAATGGCTTAAATGCAGTGGGACGAAATACAACGATGGTATCGAATAGAACTATGCGTCTTTGCATAACTCTATCTATATTCCAGAATTGTCTCAATTTATCTCGATGGGGAATAAAGTGAGTTAACGCAATAATTGGGGAACCTTGTTTCGGAGATCAAGCTTTCTCCGACATCTCTCCTGACATTTTGAGGACTCATAATTCTTTTACATCCCTTCCAGAGGGGATAGCTTGTGGTCTGCTCTCCAAAAAAAATTATGTTTGATGAAATTTCCTTCTAAAATGCCCCCTTTTTCTCGAACTAGCGCGGAGATATTTGCTGATATTCATCTCTAATTTTTTCCCAATATTGCCATAATGAAACATCTCAATGGGTATAGATATGGAACACCAATACATGTCTGTTGTTTGAATTTTCTTGGTACCTGCACTTGATTCGAGCAGGGTGAGAAAACTACATTTCTCGCGAGACTGAAGGTCGAGCGTGATGTCTAAATTCTTCTGAAGCAAATACTAGTACAAGTAACAAGATACTACAGCTTAATGCCCCTTTTGCTATCTACCTACAACTTTTAACAGCAAAGTATTGTAAGTGTTGTAAATTACTGACATTTTACTCTAAAACGGTACACAAAAAAGAATTGATAGGGTATTGGTTTGGTAGGCAGTAATTTGTTTTGAAAGTGACTGGCGGATGGATATTTGAACTCAACATGTTGACCAATCAAATTGAAAATCAACGTGTACATTTTCCACACGCAGGATACGTCATTATACTATATTTGGAACCATATATGACGCTGTGTAGACATGGATTTTTTCCCGTTGTGTAACTCATGTAACGTTACTGATGAATGCAAAAAATACAAGTACATTATATAATTTGGTCTTCCAGTAGGAAGATCAAATTATATAATGTACTTGTATTTTAATCACATTCCGCTTTCTATAGAAAGATTGACATTTAGGAATAATGGGACAGCTTTTTATCAGGCCCAAGAAATGTGGTTGGTACAGTGCTAGTCAAATAAAAGTTAGGGAAGAAATGAGTTTTTCTAGTTCAAATACATGCTCGGTATACATGACTACACCATTAACACAACAGCCAAAATGGCAGCGATCGATCAAAGGATTAAAATCAAGTTTATGCGCAAAGCTGACCGTTTCAGCACGTATTACCAAGGTTTCAGTGACTGCAGTTCCCAGCGACGTCAGTTTTCATTGAAATGGGGCACTCAAAAGGGAAATTCTATTTTGTCAGCATACTGAATTTCTTTAAGGTAAAACCTGTGTTTAATGGAAAACAGCTATTTCCACTAAAATATCATCCTGCAAAATTAGCTATGATAAAAAATGAGTATTATTGAACTACTTTCACCTTTTCATTTTTTCCATTTTTTCCTTCTTTGAATTATCATTTATAAATCTAAAACCACTGTATTCTCAATTCAAAAAGAGATGATAATTACCTCCCTTTTCAGAAAACTAACAAAAGTATCAAAAAATAATTTCAAGGTGGACATTAACGGAATTCTGATCCGTTAGAAATGTGCAAAAATATTATTTCTTCATAAATCCTTATTTATCCTTATTTATCAACCAATTAGAATTTTCACCGGAAGTGCATTACACAGGTCTTACCTTAAAACAAAAAAAAACCCGGTACAATTCGCTTAAAAACGTTGGAATGGAAAACCTTGCAGTATAATAAATTCGTAGAACAGCAGGTGGCAGGGGAGTTGGAAACTTGTTCACGATTGGGGAAAAAAAGTTGCAGGAAAAATGGAGAAATGCTCGTTATCAGCATTTTTCTTGACTTTCTTTTCACGATGTTTTCAAAAGTCACCCTTTTAAAGGTCGTTGAAAAACAGGATCGTTCGGTAATAGATTAATACATAATTATTAACCAGCAATGGGGAAAGAAAGGCGATATGGCTCAAAACAGAAAGACGATTTCTTTCCTTTGTAACAGCCTTAGACGCATGAAGCACAGTTTAAAAAAAAATAGATAAAAAAGAAATCTATCTTGAGTGCAGAGTGAAGTTCAAAAAGTTACGTAACTTTATTTGACTATAAGCTTCAATGCTCCATCCATGAATCTGCACCTGAGTTCTATTATTTGTAGGTGAGAACAATGACGGAGAGAACAGCTTGGCTGCGATATGTCTAGAATGATACTGAAACCGGTACTGAGATAAACCAAAAAACAGTATTTTTAAAGCAATGATTTGATAGATCAACTTAGGTGATTCTTTTGGGAAAGGGGGAGACTACTTTTTCAAAGATCGATATTTCTATCAAATAACAACAACAACAACAACATCTATGGTGTTATAGTGTTAGGGACAGTGGATTCATAGTGTACAAACCTTTTTCCATGGAAAAATATTCACTTTTTTTTTTTGGGGGGGGGGGAAACTCAAGAGAAATTGGTATCGGAGAGTTATTTACTGTCTTCGGATCGATAGAATGTTTCTTTTGTTTATCCCAATAGTCCAAGACATTGCGATGTTTGCCAATAGTCCTGATACAAACCAGATACGATGTACTGTGTTATTTGATGTGACTTGACGGAGTATCAATTGAGTTCTTGGGCTGCCAAAAAAAGACAATCGTCGTTATTCCATGGCTTAAATTACAGTTACACTGCATTTAAAGACAACATTTCAGTCACAGTTGATAATCGAGGTGCAAGCTTATTTAAATCCAAGACCAGCTACAGAGGTCCTTTTTTACGCTCTGATCTTGGTTATGTGTCATCTGCAAAAGTTAACTTGTGTCGTCAATGGTTGTAAAAAGGGTGAACTCTTTCCAGAAAGAAAGGAAATTACCAATTAGTTCAAGGAAAGAGTGGCCTATATATTGAAATAGACGGGTTACACAGCGTATGGGTCAATAGTAATTGCCTTAACTCTTTATGAATTAATATATCAACCCTTAGACTGTTAGGCTTGACTCACTGACCTATTGCGGTGCAGTCTGATCTTCGATCTGCATTGTCCGATACAGAGATATTTTTTCACTTAAATTATATCCTTGAAATGGCAAAATTTTGGGTTGTACTATAAGGCCTAACTCTTTACCCCATAAGGCATTTCTATGGTATTTCTAATTGACCCTAGATAACAGCAAGGATGAAGCCGTTTCTTACGTGTATATGACACCTTTTGATAATGTAGAAAACATTGTGTCAAAAGGTGAAATTGCTCGTGACGAGGAATTTCACCTTTTGCCACAATGTTTTCCAAAGGCTCCTACAAGCAATGCGTAGACATGAGTATCTATGGAGTAAAGGGTTAAAGTTTCAGTTACGCAGCAGGATAAGGGATATGCTGGAATTCCTTCGTAAAGTAGTAAAACTGTTTGAATTGGAGAAAAAGCGAAAAAGAAAACAGCAGTTTCCTTCTTTTTCCATATCTTTCTTGTCAAAAAGCGTTCTCCCTCAAAGTCGTAAAAAATCTAGGACCGTTTGGTACAGGAAGGCTGTAATTATTAAGGAGTTACTAATTTCAAATAGAACCAGGCATTACGCAGTGAAACTTGAACAATTATTTCAATGTGTTAACAAGAGAAAGAAAATGCCGAAATGTCTATTTCCTCTTCCAAGTAAATGCGATCTTTAAAACATAACGTTTACGTCAAATACGAACACATGTCATGCATTATTAAAAGAACAGAAGAATGCAATGTCTAATTGTTTCGTCTCCTGTAGCGTTAAAATGCAGTTGAAATTCAATATTGCGAAGTTTTCTGTTCTTTCCTCCCCGGAATCTGAGAACTTTTGTCTGAACGGAAGAATCTCACGAGCAGATTACACTGTAACGATTGATTGATTGATTGATTGATTGATTGATGGATGGATGGATTGATCGATTGACTGATTGATTGATCGGTGTTTTAGGCCGCTCTCAAAATCATCATGGCGACAGCTCACACATTCAATTATCTCCTGGGTTTTACTAGTACTATATAGGCTAGGGTTTTGGAGTGTCTTCCTGAAGAACACTCACGACTCACACGAAAAATCAAGGTGATCTAGCGAGGCTCGAACCTGGGGCCTTCAGGCCACGAATCCTAAACTTTACCACTGAGGCACGCCGGACCCCGCAGCAAAACAGCAAAGAGCTACATGCACATGTATGTAAAACTCGGTTAACAATCTCAGATTTAACCCTTTACAAAACGACAAAATTTTAGAGTGGTCTAAATTAAAAGCATTTGCAGATGACCAAATAAACGTAAATCAAAAATTTAAATTTGTTTCAAGCCTGTTGAGAAAATTGTGGGAAAAAGAAAAAATGCTGGTTACCAGCATTTTCTCCTTTTCCCACAATGTTTTCAACAGGCTTCTATCTCAGGGTCGTAAAAACCAGGGATTGTTTGGTAAAGGGTTAATAAACTGAGTCGATACTCAAACGACGAAAAAAAAAATGATATGATAAGAAAAATAAGAACACGCAAATCAATGAAAGCCAACTCGAATTTCTTTACCTTTAGGCTACTATAGTTCACCCATAACCAACCAATGACAACTTTTAACGCCCCTGGGGAAGAAGCCCTTTGAAAACATTGTGGAAAAAGGAGAAAATGCTGGTAACCAGCATTTTCTCCTTTTCCCACAAAGTTTTCTACCCTATCAAAGCAAAACTGCACCATTTGAGCCACTTTGAAATTGTCGTCTGCAAACTTGGAAAGGTCTAAAATTTTGCTGTGAGGTAACGGGTTAAGTGAACCGAGTTGTCTTCTTTTAGAAACAGATCCTGTATAGTTCCTGGAAGAAAATATAAGTTAAATAACGGGCGGAGCAAAGCTTTTGAAAAGACTACGCGTTATGTTCCGTTTAATCTAAATCTACACTATCAGTCAAAGCTTTTTTTTTGGTGCCAGTAAAAGTGAAAGGGCCGATTATCCATTCGCCAGACGACAGCAGTTTGAAAGCGTCTGCAGGCATATTGAAAGCGTCTGCAGGCAACAAATCACAGTGTGGTCATGGAACTTTTCTTTAAAGAACTACAAGAAAATATTGATGCTGAACATCAATGGCACCGCAAACCACTTATTTCTGTAACAGGGCACAGTGCATTGGGCCGCGTTAAACTGTTTATGAAAATCACGTGATCGTTCAACTCATTATCAAACGACAAAATTTTAGGACTGTCCAAAGCGAAAGCATTTGCAGACGACAAAATAAAAGTGACTGAAAAATTGAAATTTGTCTTGTGAAGGGTAGAAAACATTGTGGGAAAAGGAGAAAATGCTGGTTACCAGCTTTTTTTCCTTTTTCCACAATGTTTTCTTAAGGCTTCTTTCTCAGAGGCGTCAAAAGCAGGGATTGTGTGGTAATGGGTTAAAGGTGGCCCTTCAGAATTTGGGACGAAAATTTTACTAAAATACAAAAATATCATCCTTACACTCCCAAAGCCTTATAATCGTCATTCACAAAACCCCAGTAGTCGAAAACCATCTTACAACACGAGAAATTAGAGATTTACTACGGCCAAGGTCGACATCGACGGGAAACACGTTCTATTTTTACATGAACAACTTGCTCATTTACATACTGGAAATATACAGACGAACCTTCAAACATAGCGTCCGAAGAAGATATGAAAAATAATTACATGTTTGTTATGTAATGGAATGTAAGCGTCATTAGTCACGTCACAGTCACTTAACATTCCCACAATACATTTTTTCATTTTTGGCGCGAAATCTAAAAATAGCTTAAGAGGCTACGTAGCCTTTTAAGGGAATACCACCAAAAAAAAAATTTTTTTTGGTAATTTCATGATGCTTAACTCTTTACCACACGACAAAATTTCAGAATGGTTCAAATTGAAAGCATTTGCAGTTGACAAATTAAAGGCAACTGAAAAATTGAACATTGTTCTGGGAAGGGTAGAAAACACTGAAGGAAAAGAAGAAAATGCTGGTTACCAGCATTTTCTTCTTTTCCTACAGTGTTTTCAAAAGGCTTCTTTCTCAGGGGCGTCAAAAGTAGGGATTGTGTGGTAATGGGTTAATTATTGATGATTTGTATTGTATTTTCATATAAATTTCAATGATATATATATATATATATATTGATTTGGTGTGATGTGAAAATTCTAAGTATCCACCTTTAACAGCTCATTAGGAATCATATTGTTGATCACCTGACTCATTTTGTCACGTTTAACATCCAGTATAGTATATGTGGAGAAAATCGTCGCCCTTGTAAGATTTTGTCTACACAAACGGACATTTGTCGGCAATGAATGAACAGTCACGCGAGTTTTTAGGTTTGTTGAACAATAGGGTCCAAATATTTCGTCATGTATCACAAATGGCTATATTTTCTTTCCAATTATAACTATCAAACTGTTTGTGAAATAGAAAATATACTTTTTAATGTCATACAAACACAGTATTGCCCAAACAAAACTTAGGTTCGGTAAGGTCAGGTAAGGTTCGGTAATGTTCGGTAAGGTTCTGTGTTTAGGGAGACCGATCTGTCACCCGCTCAAACATTGACCTAGTTACAGTTAGCTGGTCTTAAAAACACGATCGCGATAGGAAAAAACAATATTTCTACAATCCATACAACACTAGAACAAAAATATAACGGGGGTCACAAGTACCACATAGGGTGCTCTAGGGTCAAAGAGCTTGAAAATATCTCTTAACCCTTTTCCAGGGTAAGATATTTAAAATGGCGGCTTCGAAAATTTGTGACAGACAATTCTTTATCACATGACTTATTTTTCGAAATGGATCTTTATTATTATTTTTCGAAAGGAAAATGTTGATATGTCTACAATCCGGGTTTTTTTTTTTTTTTTCTTTCTAACGATGAAAGTACAATATAATTATTATATATTAAAAAAAATCCCACAAATAAATAAAAAAAGTTAATATGGACCCCGATCTGGTAATCAAAGTACAGTAGATATAGATGGATGTTTAAACAAAGCATGGAACCAGTTCAATATGGCTGCCTCCATAGGCACTTTACAAAACCGAATAAAAATATAGTGCCGCCGCTTCAGGCGGCGCCACAATAAGGAATTAACCCTTTACCCTATAAGGCATTTCTATGGTGCCTCTAACTGACCCTAAATAACAGCAAGGATGAGGCCGTTTCTTATGTGTATATGACACCTTTTGACAGTGTAGAAAACATTGTGGCAAAAAATTGCTCGTCACGAACAATTTCACCTTTTGCCACAATGTTTTCCAAAGGCTCCTATAAGCAATGCGTAGAGATGAGTATCTATGGAGTAAAGGGTTAAGGGGAAAAAGGAAAAGTGCCAGCCTATTGTTATGGTGGCATATTTGTGCCACGAAATGAGATAATTGTTATGATAATTATAGAAAAATATTGCAAAAAATCAGAGTTTCCTGGAAATTTTATCTGAATCGTGAAAAGTTTCCCGCAAAAAAAAATCTTGATAAACTTTGTTATCTAGCAATCTTTATTTATAAACTAGCAAGAAATTTTATTTCATGTTGCACTAGAAGCGATAGGGGTCTACTACTTACCGTAAGATTTCTCAGTAGTTTTCGAAGCTGCCATACGAGTTGAATTATCGTGATAGCTCTACTGGTTTCTCGATATCTATAAATAGAACATTTAACATTTGGATGAACTCAGTGGTTTTTGACTTCACAAGATTGAAGTAGGTAAAAATTCGATTTTGTTTTTCAGTTGCAGTTTAATTGGCAAATTTTGATCACATTCAAAATGAACGGAAGTCTGTTAAACACAAGGACGGCTCAAAATACCTTCTATATGAACAACTCAAAACCATTCAAGGAAATGGATAATTCACAAGGTTGTAAAAGAAGAAGTTACGAAACCGTATCTAATCATAGATACCATGAATGTCAGTTGTGGGCACGAAAGCAAGAAAAAATCATGATAGGAGATTTATCACGATATTCATATCATGAAACTTTTTATTATCTTTAGAATATTCCCAGGAAAGTTTGTTGTATAACTGTTGTTTTCTTAAATTATCGCAATAGTCATCTCGTATGGATCTCATGGCACAAATATGACACCATATATTGTTGATCAAATAGTGTGATTTGACAGAAAGAAAATACTGATCACCGGCAATACTATGAACGTGGACGCGTCTTAATTTTTTCCGGCTAATAATTGGCCCTTTACGAAACAATCCCGTGTTATAAAGACCCTGAGGAAGAATGGGTTTTCAAAACATCATGGGACAAAGAGATAATGCTTGTAACCAGCATTTTCTCTTTTTCCCAACCATGATTTCTATCCAATAAAGATAATTTTCGTCATTTGAGCCATAGTTATACCCTTCAGCAAATGTTCCCAGTTTCTGCAAGTTCCAAACTTTGTCGTCTGGTAAAAGGTTGAGGCCATATTTTAGTTTGTGTCTTCAAGCTTTAAATAAAGCGACGGAAGTAGTAGAAATGCAGTCAGCCAATCAACACTCATCAAGTATACAGCCGTAAGGCACTGGATATTTGCAAGTTTTCTCAGACCAACGATTCAGTGGAAGCGCTAACAGTCAAATTAAGTACTATGGCTCAGATGCCTTCCGTTCTCGTCTTTTTCTCTTTGCCTGTAAGGCTCCAACATGGAACTGTGAAATAACTTTTATATTAAAGATTCACGATTTTGACTTCATCTGCTATATAAATGTACATTGTTAGACAGTTTGACTGCACAGAATCTGCTTTCTAATCTAGGCCCCACGCAGTATTTATACCACTTGGTCGTGGCGCCGCATGAGCAGCAGCACTGCTTTCGTAATAAGATCATTTCGTACCTAGGCCATTTCGTACACATCTGGTTATTTCGTACCTACCTATATTTGTTGTTTTGGTCATTTCGTACTCACTTTGATCATTTCGTATCCTATTAGGTTCATTTCATACCCTGATTTTGATATCAAATTGGTAATTTACAACCTAGTTTTAATAATATTTTCTTGAGTTATTTGCCGATTGACAAATGCTTTGGTCCTTAGCTCCAACTGAACTTACGGTAAATTTCGCCAAAGAATGGCTATCATTGTGTCTTACTAATACTGCCTCTTTCTTTTTTAAGTTTTTAGTTGTATTCTAAAGATTGTTTAGGGTTTCTCAGTTCATTTCTCACCGAATTCTGCGTAAATTTTCTTTGGACAATTTAATATGCTGTAATATGCCTTATTTCAGAAACAACTGATTTGCGGCGCCATTGATGTTGTGCATCAAATTTTTCTTGTTCTGAAGATTGACCAAAACGGTTCTTCAGTTATGGATGTTGCATGTTTGGCCATGGTAAAACCTGAATTGCTTAATTTCGATAGACTGAGCTTGTGCAGCCTTAGCAGCCTTATGGTAAATATTATCCCTTTACCACACGAGAAAATTTTAGACTAGTCCAAATTGAAAGCATTTGCAGACGACAAAATAAAAGTGACTGAAAAATTGAAATGTGTCCTGGAAAGGGTAGAAAACACTGTGGGAATAGGATAAAATACTGGTTACCAGCATTTTCTCCTTTTCCCACAGTGTTTTCAAAAGGCTTCTTTCTCAGGGGCGTCAACAGTAGGAATTGTGTGGTAATGGGTTATGATAAACATGGCAAACGCTGAATTTGTTCATTTTTGCAAGGCCAAATTTGTCTATCCTGGAAAGAGCTTGTGTTGCATATACAACCGAATTAGAAAATCTACTTCATTTTCTATTTTAGGAAAAGGCTGACACCACAGTTTTAGCCATGATAAAAGCTGGCCTGATATTTTAGGGGGAAAATTGATACATTGCTTTTTTATATAATTTATGGGGAAGAATATTATTATGTTAGATATTAGCCAACAAAATTGAGAGAGACCAGACGTAAGATACGGTTCTTTGACGTGACATGAATGGATATCAGTTATAACTATATGGTTGTAAGAAAACTGTCGATAACTCTTCGACTTTACTTTAATTTTAACCCTTTACCAAAAAATCTCGTGGTTTTGTCCTGAGGTAAAAGGTATTTGAACAAAAAAATTCTCTCTGTCCCACAATGTTTTCTACACTTCATAAGACACATTCCATCTCAATGGCACATTTTAATTTGTCGTTTGTGAATGTCCCGAAAATGGCTGAGTTGCGAAGTATGTTATACAACAAAGATATGGCCTTTTCATTGCCACTGGTGACATGCAGATCATAGAGATAAAGATCACACTATAGAGACCACGAACTCTGATCTTGAAATTTCACCCATCTGCTTCGTTATCGGACAAGTCTCTTTTCTTATAATGAAATTGGTTTTCCAGAAAAGTCCAAATCTGTCTATTTGGCGGATGCACTTTAACCCATTACCACACAATCCCTACTTTTGACGCCCCTGAGAAAGAAGCCTTTTGAAAACACTGTAGGAAAAGGAGAAAATGCTGGTAACCAGCATTTTCTCCTTTTCCCACAGTGTTTTCTACCTTTCCCAGAACAACTTTCAATTTTTCAGTCACCTTTATTTTGTTGTCTGCAAATGCTTTCAATTTGGACCAGTCTAAAATTTTGTCGTGTGGTAAAGAGTTAAGAACGTGTACTCGTCTCCAGTATACCTTGATTGAAGTTTGGATGATGGAGAAAATCTTAAATGTTTTTTTGTGGACAGACAAGATTCCGATCAGACTGCACAAAACATGATTTAAAGAAAAACTGAAAGGCCAAGACATTAAATTTCATTCTTTTCAAATATCAGCGCTACCACGCCTTCGGCCAAAACAGAAGCATTCAATTTTTCTTGTTTCAATGTTATAGAACAATCTATGAGAGCAATGATAATGATAGAATCGTTTCCTTACCTTCACATGTATACCAATCGTTCAGTAAGATGCCAAATATCCCCTATGATATAGGATAACATTCATGTAAGTTAACTTGTCATAGAACTGATGACAGTTTCTAGCAAATGCATTTTTTAGCTCCACTGGCCGTAGGCCAGCGGGCTTATGTCATGGCCAGGCGTCCGTCGTGCGTCCGTCCGTGCGTCCGTCTGGCCGTGTGTCCGTCCGTCCATCCGTGCGTGAGTGCCTTAACTTTTATTTCAAACATCTTCTTCTCTGAAACTACACATTAGATTTTGATGAAACTTCACAGAAATGATCCTGTCATGGTCCTCTTCATAATTTCTTGAAAGAATTTGATTCCTTTAAAAACTCTGGTTGCCATGGCAACAAAACTGAAAAAAATGAAAATCTTTGAAAATCTTCTTCTCTGAAACCGCTAGCCCTAGGGCTACCAAATGTGGCATGTAGCTTTATCTAGTGGGCCTTTATCAATTTTCTTCAAATTATAGCCCTGGTATCAAAATTGGCCCCGCCTCGGGGGGTCACAAGTTTTATATGGGTTTATATAGGGAGAACTTTAAAATTCTTCATCTACTTAGCCATAGAGCCTAGGGCTACCAAATTTGGCATGTAGTTTCATCTAGTGGACCTCTACAAAGTCTCTTCAATTTATAGCCCATTGCTCAAAATTGGCCTGGACCCTGGGTTGACAAGTTTTACATGGGCTTATAGAGAGAGAACTATAAAACTCTTCTAATACCTAGCCATGGGGCCTACGGCTACCAAATTTTGCATGTAGCTTTGTCTGGTGAACCTTTACCAAGGGTATCAAAATTATAGCAAGTTTTACATGGGCTTATATAGGGAGAACTTTAAAATTCCTCTTCTATGTAGCCATCGGGCCTAGGGCTATCAAATTTGACTTGTAGCTTTATCTATAGTGGTTGTCTACCAAGGGTGTCCAAATTATAGCCCCGGGGTAAAAGTTTTCCCTGTCGCGGGAGACGGGAGGTGTCACAAGTTTTACATGGGCTTATGTAGGGAAAACTTTCAAAATCTTCTCGCACCTATTCATAAGGCCATGGGCTACCATAGTTTGCATGTTATACCTTTATCTAGTTTATGTCTAACAAGGATGCCCAAATTATAGCCCCGGGGTCAAATCTGTCCCCGCCCTGGGGTCAAAATTTTTAAATTGGGCTTATGAAGGGAAACTTTAAAAATCTACCAGTATGTAGCCATAAGGCCTAGAGCTACCAAAATTTTGCATGTTGTACCTGTATTTAGTGGGCCTCTACCAAGAAGACCCAAATTATAACTTTGGGGGTCAAGTTTAGCCCCACTCCAGGGTTCACATGGGCTTTTATAGTGAAAACTTGATAAATTTTCTTCTGGCTAACCATAGGACCTAGGGCTTATCTGTCTCATTGGTCTCAAGTTTTACAGGATCTTTTATTGAGCAAACTATCAGTAGTCAGACAACATGGACTCTATAAGTTATGTAAAGTCTTGTTTACTGCAATGTATCACGGAAATGCATTGTTACACATGCATCCTTTGGTCAGATCCCCCCCCCTTTTTTTTTAAACATGGAACATGTATGTTGAAAACTGCATGATTTTTATATCTCGGTTTCCTATGCCCCTTAACCGGCCCGCCCAGATGCCTCAGTGGTGAGCGTGTCGGACTCATGACCTGATGGTTGTAAATGCGATACCCGGTTGTGGCGGACTTTAATTCCGGCGCATTTTTGCCACTCACCTCTGCTGAAGCGTGTGAGAAAAGTAGTTGCTGGCTTTGGTAAGAAAGTTGTGTTAGTGCTGGTGTGAGAAAGCCAGGAAACACATGTGTGTCACCGACCGCCATGATATGACCTTAGCCGTTAATGTGGCGTTAAACCCCAATATAACAATATAACCCTTTACCAAATGACGAAATTTTGGACTGGTTCAAATTGAAGGTACTTGCAGATGACAAAATAAACGTAACTCAAAAATTGAAGTTTGTTTCCAGCAGGGTAGAAAACTTTGTGAGAAAAGGAGAAAATGCTGGTTACCAGCATTTTCTCCTTTTCCCACAATATTTTCAAAAAGCTTGTATCTCAGGGTCATAAAAAACCGGGAATTGTTTGGTAAAGGATTAAGTTACCGTCCAATCTACATGTAAACTAACTATAAGCAATGTGAAAGAAACAATTCTCCAAGCTGTAATCATAGTTCTTGAACGACACCGTTTGACCTTGGATTGTTTAAGGACCCATTGTTAAAGCCGACTTCTGTAATTAGCTGCGTGCAGAAGTCGTCCAAAGTAGTGATTAAGAAGTTCTCGACCCTTTGAGCGTCAAAGGTGAAAAAAGAAGCTTAGTTGACGGTAAAGATCAAGATCAGACTAAACAGATCGTGAAGTCTGATCATGAATTTATACTGTCCTCTAGTTTAGGTAGTAGGCAAGCCTATTTGAAGATAAAGTGCAATCTAAATTTCGGTTAAGTGGGCTTGTTGTTATTAAAAAATGTGGAGTTTATATATTTGCTCTATGAGTTTAAGTCTTTACCAAACGACAAATTCAAGGACTGGTCCAAATTGAAAGCATTTGCAGACGACAAAATAAATGTGACTGAAAAATGGAAATTTGATTTGGGAAGGGTAAAAAAAAACATTGTGGGAAAAAGGAGAAAATGCTGGTTACCAGCATTTTCTCCTTTTCCCACAATGATTTTAAAAGGCTTTTTTTCACAGGGTCGATAAAAGTCGGAAATGGGTGGTAAAGAGTTAAGACCCGCCCATGCTGTTTACTGTCCCTATCTAATGAAGGCAGTGGAAAATATGCAGCATTCTAAAACACTACTGACAATAATCGCCGCTCCTCATTGTATTTATGATTAGTATACTTTTACCATAGTGGTTACTATCCTAGTCGGCCATAAAACAAGAACACGTATACATTGGCATAACATCACGAACAAAGCACCAAATTTTACAAGACGATGAGAACTTTAAAGTTGTCTAAATTGAATGCATTTGCAGACTACAAATGTACGATCTACAATCCATTATCTCCCGCTAGATGGCATTCTATAAATACGTGCACATCTATCTAATTTGGGCATTCTGGGAACAGAACCGGACTACTTTTCTACCTGACAACCGTAACTTTGAATTTAAAAAGAGAATAAACGTTTACTCAATAAAATGCTACCTGCTGTAATTCATTCTGCTATTATCAGCAGTTTAGGGAAATCTGGAGCTAAAACAGGTCAGATTTCTCCTCAAACATATTGATAAAAGCCATTTTCTCCCCTGCGCGTATTACTACAATCCCCAAAATATTGGAGGGGGGGGGGGGTGAAATGCGTCATAGAAGACATGCGCTGATGACAACGATCTATAATCTTATTACAAAGAATGAGATTTGCCTCTGAACGAAAACATGTGAAAAGAAGAAACCAAAAGCCTTTTTTCCAAAGCGCTGTTAAAAGATGGAATTAATTGCTCAGGGACAAATGCACTTTTGTATATAATACTTTACACCAAACCAAGCATAAAAGCTAATTTTCTCTTTCCATTTCCTTGCTGACTCAGAAAAAAAAAGAAAATAGCTACCCTGAGGGAAGACAAATTGTTAAAACTAGACGAAAAACAATCACACTCCAATACAGAAAACGTATTTGTCAAATCTTAGGTTCGTATTGAGAAAAACAGAACATCGCCGTACAAATAAGATCATACTGTTATAAGACTGTGAAAATTAGGAGAGTCTATAGAGGGACATAAATCTGTAGGCTGATTGATAGATTGTAGGAAATCTCGAAACCTAATACAACAATGAGAAAATGTACTGTATTTCTTGGAAATGATACAAGCAAATAACATTGAAATAAACAATAAATCCTGGCAATTTCGTAACTGTTAAAATTACGTCTTTTGTTGGGATATCTAGAATTCGAAGTCGGCCTTCTCACTCTAGGTCTAAAGTTAGAGAGAAACACAATACAGTTTAGGCAATCAGATACTGTTAATTCTGAAATATAGAAAAAAAAATGTTAAGGTATTTCCAACCTCGCAATGTTTTGTACTTTTTTAACTCTTTATTAAACGACAAAATTTAAGACTTGTCCAAATCGAAAGCAATTGCAGACGACCAAATAAACGTTACTCAAAAATTGAAACTTGATTTTAGAAGAGTAGAAAACATGGTGGAAAAGGAGAAAATGCTGGTAACCAACATTTTCTCCTTTTCCAACAATGTTTTCAGAAGGCTTCTTCCTCTGGGTCGTTAAAACCAGGGATTGTTTTGCAAAGGGTTAAATACATTTGACACAAGTACAACTTGTCTGCTAGAGCAGTTTGATTTTAGACAGTTCTAAAAGTATATCAGTTTGCCAGGTTTTCTTATATTTTTGACAAATCTTTTCTTAAAGTAGTTTTCGAAATTTGAATAGGTCTTATGGCGACTGATGTACTTTCAAAGCATTTTTAACGATAGAGGCTTGTCGACTTCATGCATTAGAGTAAGTTAAAAGCCAGCCCCGGCTTTCACTGCTTGTATTCTAATATACAGAAAAATGCACATTCTCATAAAAAATAAAAAGGGGAATAAAGATAACGTATTAAACTATCATATTAAAACTATCGATCTTTCTCAGTGCATTGAAGTCAAGAAAAAGCCTATTCGCAAAATCTTCTCGAAAGGAAATTTATGTCAGACATATATCTTTCTCTTTGCTGATCCCCATTCAGCTCAAGGTAATATTTACGGCCTCTCTTTACAAGAGAGAGACCGGTCAATGACGTTTCTTCTAAAAATTGTAAGAGATGAATGTCCTTTCTACAGGATGCACTTATTCAATTTTGAACAATTTTAATGATACAAACTTAATGAACTATGCTCTTGCAAAAGGGTGTTTAACTCTTTATCAAACGACAAATTTGCAGACAATAAAATACGCATAACTCAAGAATTGTTTCCAGCAGGCTGGAAGACATTGTGGGAAAAGGAGAAAATGCTGGTTACCAGCATTTTCTCCTTTTTCCCACAATTTTTTCAAAGGCTTCAATCCCAGGATCGTAAAATCAGGGATTGTTTGGTAATGGGTTAATGCATCTCTATGATGCATGAAACTGGGTGGAATTATGGGATCTATAAAATCCATCTTGTATAACAACCTACTGAATCATGAAGTTCACCGGTCCTTTGACATGAAAAAAAAAAAAAAAACTGACTGATAGCCAAAGTTTCGACACAAATCGAATTGCGCGGACCGCAGGCTAATCTAAACCGATACTTTTTGCAAATATAATATGCTCACCTTGTCACAGAACATGGCTCAATGTGGTCAGCTCCTTCAACCTCAAACACAGAGCTCCAGATAAGAGGGTGTGATGGTATTCTAAATCCATCATTTCGGTTTGAAACTCTATGGTGTGTGTAATGATTAGAATCGTCTCGATGAGGCGATTCTAATGAGTACTCACAAGATCGGGTTCAGTGGAGAATAATTAATATTTTGATTTTTAGAAGGTGATGACTCATCATCACCTTCTTATGCCATCCGACAGGGGTTTTCCACACGAGTATACGCATTACACCCCAGCTTCGAGAAAAAATAGGTCCTCAAAGATCAATGAACAGACGCCTCTCTGTCATAATCTTCGCCAGCCAAGTTTACGATCACTACGTGGATCTTACCTTGGCGGATTGAGCTTGATTTTTACGACCCCTCGAAACGCCTTTTCATTGGACGCAGCCAGCTCTAGCTGCATCGAATAAAATCGCTCGTAGCATTTCATCTTTGATAAAAATAGAACACGGTCTCTACCTTTCGAATAATAGGTAAAATATGGAAAGCCACGTGGATGTCGCTTATCGCTTCATGTGTATTCGTAAGCGGTTTGTAAAAAGATATTTCATTTGCTTTTAGAAATATGATGTAAATGGGAGTAATAAGCAGCATCCAATAGAGGGCACATCGGAGGAATCTCGAAATCGGGCTCAATCCGCCACGGTAAGATCCACGAAGTGATCGTAAACTTGGCTCGCGAAGATGCTCCGTCATTTGATATGTACAAATAATATGCGGATTAAAAATCAGTTATGCCATTCACACAAACAATGAATTTCAGAGTTAAATCTCGTAGAACTCGCTCTAAATTTAAAAATTTGTCTCGTTCCGCAGCTTTGATTTGACCTAGTTTGTAAAGTACGTCTCGGATGAAACACTCCAAGACATCCAAAACCACTGAAAAATACCCCAAAACACTCGAAAATTACCCAAAACTATGCCATTACATCTCAAAAAAAAATCTAATATTTAAAACTGCAGGCGAAATGCTTGGACACAATTTTATGGAAATTAGCCATGAACTTTTGCTATCAATTTAAGTATTTTAGGTCGTTCATACGCTTATGTTGGAAGTAGTTAATGTAATTTGATTGATTGAGAATGCCATCTAGCGGGAAATAATATGGCGTACGTGTCTGGGATAGAAACCGAAAGTAGATAATGATTATGATCAATTAAGTTAAATTGCTGATTACTGCTTTATTCGGACCCTAAAACAGTAGCGACAAGGATATTTCAACCCCTCCGTGTACAGTAAATATAACCTGAAATATGAAACGCTGGGTACAATACGGCAATTTCGACCGTACATTGACAGTTGCACTGAGGAATACGCTAATCTAAGCTCTGTGGTTTTATGTAGTGAATAGCATCGATGATGATGACAGCTGATTCTTTTATTATCTCCATGTGGATCTAAGACTTAAGCCTGTATGTAATTTTGTTATACCTCAAAAGCTTAATGGTAAGACTTTCGACCCATTAATATCTAAAATAACCTGCAAACCGAAACTCTCATCATGGCAGAACGATTTACGTTTCATTGTAAGATGCGAAGTGAAAATGAAACTGTAAACCAGAAGTTGGTAGAATCAATGTTGCTGAGTGAATCATGTGAGTTTGGGACAATTTTAGATGTGTCGAGTGAGTTTTTTTTGTCAGCGTGTTACAGAACATTGAACATTATTCAGAGAACGTTATTGTTAGAAGAAGAGTTACTCTGAAACAGGCAGTTGATGTGGCTGTAATTATGGAATTGGTAGAGACTGAAGCAACAGAAACAAAGGACCCATGATACAGTGTTCACACAGTGGTTTAGGGGTGGTAAAACTAATCGTGACAGTCAGAATTGTTTTTACAAGAATGCCAAGTGTCATAGCCGTAAAGTTCAGGTTATGTAAGCAAGATGTCTCCAAAAAGACCATAAAAAGACCAACAGAAAATCACAGCCTATGGAATAACAGGAGAAGAGAAAGAATGTTCAAAATTCACCTTCTGAATCAACATCAGACTTTGGTGTCTGAATATTAAAAAGAGGGAGAGTGGCCAAATTTCACAAGTATATCAAAGTCAAAATTTTGGCATTCCAAGACCTGTATGGGTTGCATTAGAGAACAAAATCAAAACAGAATTACAAAGACTAGTATATAGTGGAAAAGGTCCAAACTTTGAATGGGCAACTCCAAAATTGTCTTGTACAGACTTATCTTCATTGTCTCCAGCTAAGGGCTCCTTGCATAACGTAAATAGTAACTGAAAGTTGCCAAAATTAATGGAGGTGGTAATATCGCTGTATCGACCAGTCCTGTGAAGGGTTGTAAATTCTCTAAAAAACTGAACTAGAATGTTTGACAGATACATTTATATTAAGAGTTAGGAAAAGTATTCTTGTAAGTTATGGCATAACAAGTCTTACCTCTCTACCAAACTTCAAAATTTTAGATTTTTTCAAATTGACAGTAATTGCAGCCGACAGAATAAATGTGACTCAAAAATTGAAATTTGTGCTGGGAAGGGTAGAAAACATTGTGAGGAAAAGAAAAATGCTGGAAACCAGCATTTTGTCCTTTCTCCTATAATGTCTCAAAAGCCTTTTATTGTTAGGGTCATTAAAAGTCGGAATTGCGAGGTAAAGTGTTAAATTTCCTGACACTGAGGTTTCATGAGAAAAATGAGACATTGTTGCAAAAGGAGAAAATGGGGGTTGCAAGCATTTTCCTGTCTCTACATATCTTCTCTTTGTTGACTTTTGCCACAAGTGAAGCCAGACTTGAAGATACAATCTTATTCCTAAAATTTTCGTTGAAACTGGGTTTTTCTTACCATGACAAGTTGAAACATTGTGGCAATGTGAAAAAAAGCAGGTAGTAAGCTTTTTTCCTTTCGACAAAATATTTTCATTACTTTTTAACATTATTTACATCCTTTTACCCATTACCACACTATGCCTACTCTTGACGACCCTGTGAAAGAAGCTCTAGAAAACAATTTGAGAAAAGGAGAATGAACAAATTTGAAATTTTCAGTCACTTTTACTTTGTCATCTGCAAATGCTTTCAATTTGAATTTATAAGCCTAAAATATTGTCGTTTGGTAATGAGTTAAGGCATTACCTATATTTGTCTGCTGCAATTGCTTTCAATTTGACAGCAAGAAATTATCTTACCTGGTAAACAGCATTTTTTTCAGCAAAAAAATCTGTCCAGGATGATTGAAATAATAGTGTTTGGAAGATTAGCCCTTTACTGCACAATGATGACTTAACAATTTGAAAGAGAAAGCTTTTGAATACATTGTGGGAAACGGAGAAAATGCTGGTTACCAGCACTTTCTCCTTCCCACAATGTCTTCCACCCTATCAAAGAAGAATCATTTGACATGAGCCACACTGAAATTATCATCTGCAAATGCTTTCAATTTAAACAGGTCTGAAATTTTGTTATGTGGTAAAGGGTAACATAAACAAGATAACAAAACAAAAAATAATGCCAAGGGAAACCATTATTAAACAAAGTAATGTGTCCTTCCTCTTCCCGTAATGTTTTTTCATCCACAATGTGAAAGAATAGAGCTGGAGAAACAATAAACATGTTTAACTCTTTTCCACACAATTCTTAGGTTTGAAGACCCTGAAGAAAAAGGCTTTTGAAAACATTGTGGGAAAAGAAAGAATTGTTGGTAACCAGCAATTTGTTCTTTTTCCACATTGTTTTCAAAATCTTTACCCTTCACCAAACAATCCCTGGTTTTTATGACCCTGAGATAGAAGCTGGTAACCAGCATTTTCTCCTTTTCCCACAATGTTTTTTTTACCCTGCTAGAAACAATTGACAATTTTTGCGTTGCCTTTAATTTGTTGTCTTCAAGTGCTTTCAATTTGGACCAGTCTAAAGACTTAACCCTTTACCAAACAGTCCCTTGATTTCACGACACTGAAGAAGAGGCCTTTTGAAACATTGTTTGAAAAGGATGAAATGATGGTTACCAGCATTTTCTCCGTTTCCCAACATGTTTTCTACTCTGTAACAAAACTACACTTCATCTGTATCTCTGTCAGGTTTGTTGCCTGCAGATGCTATCAATTTGGAATGGTCTGAAATGTTTGTGTGGGAAAGGGTTAGACAGATACTGTCATTTGTGCCCAATTTTATTTGTCATCTGCAAATGCTTTTAATTTGGACTGGTCTAAAACTTCGCTGTGCTGCAAAGGTTTACATAGTTTTTTTTATAGGGATACTAATAAGGATATTGATCGTATTGATAGAAAGTATTATATAATTTTATGTATTGACATGGTTTTCTATTTAATTAAACTGTTAAACTGTTAAAATATTATTCCCTTGTGTTACTCAGCTCATATACTGTTTCTAATGTCTGTCGAAGTCTGACCACTTTTCTTCATTTTGAAGAACTCCAATTCTCAGGCGAGAAGAAAGTAGCTTCTCCTCAAATTCTGAGAGTTGGCAAAGGCCTGAGTATTCAAACCTGACAATACAGTTAGAATTTAAGGACATTTCAAAGTCATGTTTAACCTTGTATTTGATACAGCAGATTATCCATTACCAACAGGGGAAGATGTGTTCATAAAATTAGATTGGAAACAAACCTTTAAAGAAATTGACATGTGTCATGTGTACTAACATGTATAATTAAATGAGCATTCGCACAAATATGTGACAAGTTCACAATATATGGGTCATTACTGATACTGTATAAGTGGAAATTATTGTGATGTGGAAATTTCTGTTATTTTACGAATTCGAAGAAATTGCAAAATTTCATGTATGCATGCTTTACCAGAAATATACCAACAAGATAATAAGTGTTTTGAATTTGCAAACATAATCAGTAATACTAGTTTTGACACCTGTACATACATGTCGTAGACCAGATCAGAATATAGGCAGATCTGGAAACTGCCCATGCAGATCTGAAATCTGCCTAGACCAAATTAGCATTATAATTTTGTGTAGACCAAAGTAGGTTCTTTTCCAATTTTTTTTAATCATATTAATTCACATGTGTTTACAACTGAGATTCTCTGTTTTCCACATTGCTTTTTCTTTTCTAAAGTGTAATAAGTTAAAAAAGATTAATGTGACTCAGAATTTCTATTTAAACTTTTATATTGGTGTTTAAGTTGAAACAGATGGTTTATATGTAGTTGCACCATGCTAAACGACAAAATATTCCAATTTGGTCTAGGCAGATTGTGGAGCTGCCTAGTCAAACTGGAATCTTATATTGGTCTAGGCAGAATTGCAGTTTGGTCTAGGCAGATTCCATATCTGCCTAGATTCCAGTTTGGACTACAGCACCCAACCGCACACACACATGTGTATGTGTGAGTTTGTAAAACCTACCAAACGGAGAACTTTGTAAGAATACACACCAACAACCGGGGACCACCTACCGAACGGGGACGTCTCCGCTTGGTTTTTAGTATAAAGTCGCATTCCAGATTCTCTCATGTCAAATTTAATTAGAAATCTGACGCGTTCCCCGATTGGACTGTTAGCAGCACACACACATTATATACATATTCTGATATGATGCGAGTTGGTGTGTATCTGTTGCAATGCAGGTCCCCGTTTGTGCTGTAAAAATTCATACACTTTTTCAATGCAGGTCCCCGTTTGTGCTGTAAAAAAAATTATACACTTTACCGCCCTTTCAAGTGGGTTAATGAACGAAAGGTTTTTGAAGATAAGCAAAATGAAGACAACTTAACTCTTTCTTAGTTTTAAATGTATCAGTTTTTGTAATTTCATAGTGAAACAACGTGAAAATAGAAGGATTTCTATTTAACGACTTTGGTCATAGTTATGCGAAAAGCAGTAATCATCTAAACAAAGACATTCAAGAAAATATCATTACAAGCCAGTTCTTAGCTACTGTATGTAGCATTTTCAACTCTCTCTCTCTCTCTCTCTCTCTCTCTCCTCCTCTCCTCTCCTCTTCTCTCCTCTTCTCTCTCTCTCTCTCTCTCTCCTCTTCTCTCTCTCCTCTTCTCTCTCTCTCTCCTCTTCTCTCTCTTCTCTCTTCTCTCTCTCTCTCTCTCTCTCTCTCTCTCTCTCTCCTCTCTCTCTCTCCTCTCTCTCCTCTCTCTCTCTCTCTCAGGGGAGGGGCGGGGCTGGGGCCATTGGTCAAATAAAAAGGAACACCACTTTTGTGGAGCTCAACTTTATGCGAAGTATAAGGCTTAAAAGTATGCAAAATGTGCAGGTTTTATTCACAATTTACAAGACGACCCTACGGTTTGTTCATTTTGAAAATGAAACAGAGGTTTGTCGACACCTCAACAGTTATTCAAGAATAATAAATGTTTTACTGTACATCAGCTTTCCTTATCTACTCTAGTAAATTGATTGAATTAAACGATTATATAGAAAGAAGTTAAATACGCCTGCCTGTCCTTGAAACCAAACAAATAATTAAAATTGTGTTCAAAATCAAAACGAAAAAGTAATTCACCCAACAACTATATATAGCATTAAAACGCTAAGCCATGGAAACCCGTATTGGTATGTTGATAGACGGAGCCCGGGGGTACTAACTGTTTAAACCTTTGCCACACAATGACGCATTTTGACGGCCCTTTGAAGCAAGCCTTTTGAAAGCATTGTGGGAAAAGGAGAAAATGCCGGTAACAGCATTTTCTCCTTTTCCCATCATTTCTATCTTATCTATAAACAGTTGCACCTTTTGAGCCTAATGAAAATTGTCGTCTGCAGATGCTTTCAATTTGAAAAGGGCTAAAAATTTGTCGTCTGGTAAAGGTTTAAACAACAAAACAAAAAAAAAGTGAACACTGTGCATACCCGATATCGATGAAAGAAAACGTCTTTCAGTAGCTCCTTTCTTCATATTTCTTCTTGTAAAAGAACACTTCATTAACAAAAATTGTCATGTAATAGTACTTTCTTTAAAAAAAACAAGCACTCATTCTAGGAAAAGGAAAATGTCCCTCATTCTCTGTCCGTCTCTCTCTCTGTCCATCTCTTTCTCTCTCTCTCTCTCTCTCTCTCTCTGTTCTCTCTCATTCTCTGTCCGTCTCTCTCTCTCTCTCTCTCATTCTCTGTGTGTTTGTCTGTCTGTCTCTCTCATTCTCTGTCCGTTTCTCTCTCTGTCCGTCTCTCTCTCTCTGTCTCTCTCTCTCTCTCTCATTCTCTGTCTGTATGTCTCTCTCTCTGTCCGTCTCTCTCTCTGTCTGTTCTCTCTCATTCTCTGTCCGTCTCTCTCTCTCTCTCATTCTCTGTCCGTCTCTCTCTCTGTCCGTCTCTCGCTTTCTCTCTCATTACCTGTATGAGAAAGCCAGGAAACACAATGAATGTGTGCATTTGACACTTTGATATGACCTAAGCTGTTAAAGCAAGGTCAAACTCCAATACAAACAAACAAATGTAGGTGTTCAAGCTCATTTTTCCGGAAGATATAATAGTATATTTACCGTACGATTTTTTTTCCCGAGAGAGAGAGAGAGAGAGAGAGTATACTTTACAAAAAATGACAAGAATTTGAGAAAAATATGTTAACACCATCAGATGAATGAAATGTTTAATGAATTGATCCAGTGTTAAAACCTAGTAGTAAATTTCTACCATCACCTTCTATTAGTACTTTCAGTAGTTTGATTGAAATCAAAACCGCTCCCTCTGTCTGAAGCATTGAAACATACAACCCTAATTTTATTCGATAACTGAAAGCACAATCCACCGAAACTCAAAAGGACTTTTGTCCGAGAGGTTTGAGTATACAATCGGACGATGAAGAAACAATAACAGACAGTATTAGTTGTAGGTGGCAGGGGACTTGGAAGCTTGTTCATTGTTGTGGTTAATCATCTCGCCCCGACCCGAAGGCGAGGTGGCGACATGATTCACCACAGCCGTGAACAAGTTTCCAAGTCCCCTGCCACCTGACCGTACAACGAATTTATTATACTGCAAAGTTTTACCCTTTAAAAGCGCGTTAAGCGATTTTTTCCTGTATTATAGTTTCACGAATCGAATATGCTGACGAAATAAAAATTCCCTTCTGAGTGCCCCAATTCAATGAAAACTGACGTCACTGGGAACTCACGTCACTAAAACGTGCAATTTGGTATATAAATGTACAGTCTGGTGATCGATCGACGCCGCCATTTTGGATGTTATGTTGCACGTGTGGTGATGTTTACGGGGCACTCAAAAGGCTTTACGTGGTTTTTGCCAGGGAACATATGTTCCCGGCATGTTAACCGATCAGATCACGAGAAATTTCTTTGCAGTATAATTACACGTTTTATCTTACTGCAAAGAAATTCCTTGCGATCTGATTGGATAGTATGACTCGTACATGCAGTCATGTACACTGGCTAATTCCACGTAAAAACACTTCCCCTTTTGGAGCCCCATATACATGACATCACTTTCAACCCAACATCCAAAATGGTGGCATCGACTGATACGAGTCGCCCACAAGGCAAACATACTGAGTAGCTTGCACCATATTATTACTAGTTTCCCTTGATATTATATAGTCATTGAAGCGGAAAGAATGGATTGTTTTTGAAAATAAATGATTGAAGTTACATGTTTTACCATGTGTTGCGATTCTAAAACAAATACACAGAGTTAAGCGGCGAGCCATCCTTTCATCAGGCAAGCATATTGTGATGTGCCGAAACTCATACACATTATTAAAGAGATAACCGAATGATCGCTTCAGACAACTAATTATCGTATACAAATTGCAAACAAATTATTAGAATGCATAGTTTCTCTCTTTGCAATTGTCTAAATCCATGTTTGAATAAAAATAAAATACGTCTATCGCAGTGACATCATCAATGCACCTTTTACCAAGTTTTCATTGTTTCAGTGGCGTCAGTTCTAAGTAAAGGTGACTGAAAAATTGAAATTTATTCTTGGAAGGGTAGAAAACACTGTGGGAAAAGGAGAAAATGCTGGTTACCAGCATTTTCTCCTTTTCTTACAGTGTTTTCAAAAGGCTTCTTTCTCAAGGGCGTCAAAAGTAGGGATTGTGTGGTAATGGGTTAAGATACTCGGCGCTGAGAGAGTTCGGACGATAAAGTTTTCCAATAATCAAATGCAAACGACCCTGAGTGCTTTCAGGTCCTACACTATTTTTTAAAGTTTTGTCTTCCTTCTGAACAGTGTGCTTTGTATAACTTCTTCAACAGAACAGATACTGTTATCTCCAGAGTGTTAAAACTTTGCAGTATGATAAATTCGTTGTAGGGTTAGGTGGCAGGGGACTTGGAACAAGTTTTTAAGTCTTGTCCCACCTGACTGTACAATCTATGACGTACACTTGAAATTTAACCGACCAACCTGTCTTTCGGGCTTATATTTATGCTTCTCGCCAAGCCCATACTTAAACAATGGTGTTGGTCTTTATATATAATACATGCTGTGGTAAAAGCGGATTTAATATATCTACATATTAGCACATCGAGAAATAGTGGTGGAAATATTTTTCGATATTACACAGGTACGACCAGTGAAAATACCGATTTTCGTGTTCTTGTTGCCTAGGTAAATTGTGCGTGCCGTACAACCTGTCGAAAATATGACATCATTTACATTACATTTCTCGCGCTTGACGTAATATTGTAATGCGTTACTTTGCGGGAGGGGTACGCCACGGGGAAAAACGGAAAAGCACTGTACTGGATTTTGATAAAGCTCCTCCCAGAAAGGGTTAAAAGCATTAAATTAAATAGAACAATTTTTTTTTCGTAAAAGATCAAAATTATATTTCATCTCGTGAACTCCATCGGTAATATTTTCACGAGTGGCACAGCCACTCGTGAAAATATTACCGATGGTGTTCACTCGATGAAATAAATTTCGATATTTCACGAAACAACACCCCCTCCCCTAAATATCCTCTATATCTCTATGATGGCTAATAGCATACAGTTCATCATGTAATTAAAGATTTATTGAAATCCATTATGTGTAATATCCTCTATATCTCTATGATGGCTAATAGCATACAGTTCATCATATAATTAAAGATTTATTAAAATCCATTATGTGTAAGAGTGAATCATGAGATAGACTAGTCCTTCAACTCGCAGAAAATTAAAAAGAAGTTTTAATTCAGATCAGATTGCGCGGACTGAGCTAGCTGGCCTTTGTCGGAACTTTTTTTTTTTTTTTCAGATGCATTAAGCACCCTTCTCACAGAGCATGACTCAGTTATATTTTATTGTATAATAGAATTGTGTCTGTTGACAGTACAACAATAAATCCGGATATATCATATATCCCCCCCAAGACGACGCGGATAAGATATAAAATGACTTGTTATCCAATTCTAAAGGGAATCTGACAAAGAAATAAAGACAGAGGTATGTCATAACTTTATTCATTTTGGGAATAAAGAACAATTTTTATTTTTGTCATGATAAGAATTTATTCGGTCATTTTCACTATGTACCATAGAGAATGCCATTTTTTATTTTTTTTTTCTATAAGAAAAAAGGGCACTAACAGTTCTTAGGCTGTATACGAGTAAGTATGCATATTCTAGCTTAATTTGTATTCTAAGCTTTGTCTGAAATGCTTTGAATTCGAATCCGTCTAAAATTCTGTCTGGTATCTGGTAAAGAGTTAACTCTTTACCAAACGACAAAATATTTGGCTTGTCCAAATAGAAAGAATTTGCAGACGACAAAATAAAAGTGACTAAAAATTTGAAATTTGTTTTTTGAAGGGTAGAAAACATTGAAGGAAAAGGAGAAAATGCTGGTTACCAGCATTTTCTCCTTTTCCCACAATGTTTTCTATAGGCTTCTTTCTCAGGGTCGTCAAAAGTAGGGATTGTGTGGTAATTGGTTTTAAAGGTGAGTATTTAGGTTTTTAACATCGCACCAAATTAAAAAATATATATATCAATGAAATTTATTTGAAAAAAAAATCAATAAAAATCATCAATAATTAAGACTCATAAAATAACAAAAAAAAAAATGTTTTTTGATGGTATTCCCTTAAAAGGCTACGTAGCCTCTTAAGGTATTTTTAGATTTCGCGCCAAAAATCAAAAAGCATTGTAGGAATGTTAACTGACTTGCACGTGACTAATAACGCTTATATTTCATTACATAACAAACATGATATGATTATTTTCTATAATGCCTTCTTCAGACGCTATGTTTGGAGCTTCGTCTGTGTATTTCCTGTATGTAAATAAGCGAATTATACACGTAAAAATAGAACGGGTTTCCCGTTGGTGTCGACGTGGGCCATAGCAAATCTCTAATTTCTCTTGATGTCGGATGGTTTTCGACTACTAGAATTCTATGAATGCAAATTAAAAGGCTTTGGTAGTATAAGGATGATTTTTTTTTTTGCATTTTTGTAAAATCTTCGTCCTAAGATCTGAAGGGCCACCTTTAAGGGTTACGATATGATAATTGATCTTCACGTTTAATCTAGAATCTACTTCGTCTGGTTTATATGAGGCTTCAGCATATATTTTTATGTTGTTGGCAAACAGAGTTTTATTATCCACTGCACTAGATTCTATATTTAACCAGAAAACGAAAGACTTGGACTGGGTGCATAAAAATAATTGCAAATTAATCAAGTTAATAAAACCTGTTGCTAAACTGTTTTTTTCACAAGCGCCTGTTCCTGCAAGCAATTATTTTTATGTCATGCTCTTCGGTAGGTTACTAAAATACCCATTTCATATATTTCCATTATCGCCCGCTAGACGGCATTCTACAAATACTCATCTAATTTGGTCATCCTGGATACACAGGACCGGACCACATTTCTACGCGACAATCGTTACTTTGAATTTCTAACTAAAATAAACGTATACTCAGTAAAACGCTACTTGGTGCGATTCACTCAGCTATGATCAGCAGTTTAGAGAAATCTGGGGCTAAAACAGGCCTGATTTTCCTCAAACGTATTGATAAAAACTATTTTCTAGATTGCTACTTTATAGCGCGTATTATTTCATGCTTTCCTGTGGGATATCGAGAAATAGCAGTGAAAATATTTTTCGATCTTACACTGGTACCACCAGTGAAAATACCGATTTTCACGTTCTTGTTGCCTAGGCAAATTGCGCGTGCCTAACAACCAGATGGGAAATATGACGTCATATACCTTACATTTCTCGCGCTTGACGTAACGTTGCTATGCGGGAGGGGTACGCCACGGGGAATAAGGGAAAAGAACTGTATTGAATTTTGATAAAGCTCCTCCCAGAAAGGGTTAAAAGCATAAAATAAATAGAATATTTGTTTTTTTCGGTGAAAGATCGAAATATATTTCATCTCGTGAACACCATCCGTAATATTTTCACTCGTGGCTGCGCCACTCGTGAAAATATTACCGATGGTGTTCACTCAATGAAATATATTTCGATCTTTCACCTAAAAAAAACAAATATCCTCTATTTATTACAGTCTCCCCGATAGCGGTGAGAGTGATGCGTCATATGAGACAGGTTGAATCTTTGTTCAGAATACCTCGGGTGATGGAAGCCATGGTATAGGTACGGAATCGGCCGAGTTGTGACGAATGGTCGAATCTTCGAAGAATATGACATGCGCAGACAACGCATATATTTTAGCTAAAACCGGAAACTCTGGTCCCCACACGCTAGTTATATGATATGATATGACGTAATTTACTTGCATTTACCTTACGATTCTCGTGCTTAATGTAATAATATAATGCTATGTAGAAAGGTAAACCACAGATATAATAACATGTTTGTGTCTTTAATATATTCATATCGAGGGGTTGTATGCATGACACCAGACATGTCAGGCAATGTGCACCACGGGAAATTACCGAACACAGCATTTACTGTACTGGATTTTGACGAAAGTCTTGACAAAAAAGATTAATATTTTTTTCTGCAGTGAACGATCGAAATTTTTTCATCTCTTGAATATTATCGGCTGATATTTTTGTGTAATTATTACCAATAATCTTCACTCGATGGAACTAATTTCGATCTTTCACTAAAAAAAAAACCAAATATCCACTTTATAACCAATGAATTACATCTTCGTATTTTCAAGATTTTAACCCATTATTGACAAAAGCCGCATGAAACTTCTATCATATAGTATCATATAGTTGACTTATATTGCAATACTACCACGTATTTATCATTCCCAGAACCCACATGAAAAAGGGAATAGCATATAAGATAAGAATAAAATATATGGAATGCTTACAACTATTCATCATTGCCTTCCAGTTCATGAAATGAGATAAAAATGCTTAAATGGCGTGTTAGATAGAAATCAAATATAGATAGCCATCGTAACAATGATCCCTAATTCCCAAAACGTATGATCCTTGCTCTGGGATAAGGGGACTTAATGTGATGCATCATACATAGCAAGTCGTTACATGAATAAGGATCATAAAATCTATTTGATCCAATTACCGAATTAGTTATAAGGCATTATGATCTATTGATATGCGGTAAATCTACATATACAGCAAAAAGTATCGATTCATATCTGACAGCATGCGCAGTCTGCTCAGGTTGACATGAATCGATAATTTCTGAAAATGAATTAAGTCCCCTTTTCAAAAACCACGGTCCATATGAGTTCAATGTATATACTTCTTTCTTTATAACTTCATCATGTTTCCCTTTAGATTCGATAACTCGTCATTCTTTATCTGATCTGTCTCGTATAATGTCTCGGATTTTCTAGTATGTCAACAGGCCAAGTCATATCGTCAAAATCAATGTAACTTTACTTTGAGTAGTTCCATTCTAATAGAAAACAGCTATTTCCGCTATAATATTATTCTAAAAAAGTTGCTATCATTGAGAATTGTACTACTTTAACCGAGCCGCTTTTTTTATGTTTCCCCTTTTATAGAATTACTATTTATAAACCCAAGACCACTCTATTCTTATTACAAAGGGAGATAATAATTACCTCCCTTTTCAGAAAAGTAACAAAAATATTAACAAATAAGTTCAAGGTGGACATCAAAGGGATTTCTGGTCGCTTAGAAATATGCAAAAAATATTATATCAGTATAAATCCTTATTTATCAACTGATATAAGAAATTTTATTCCACTTTGCACCAGAAGCGTTAGGATAATCATACCTTAAATATCTGGGTATATCTCAGATCTACACCGGCTGATACGGTGACATCTTATCGAATATTGACCTTGAAATAGCGAAATTCGTGTTTTTATTGTCAGTTTGAAGGTTTCATTTCATTTTTAGCGAAATAAGAGTTAATTGGATATTAGATGGATAAGTTTTTAAAAACAAGAAAATGACCTCGATAACTTGTATGGTCTCTATTCCTAAAAACACAGAATAGGAATTTCAGAGCTGTGTCCTGATTATGGCTTCAATAAACAACATTATTAGATTTAACGTTCTTTTTTCTATCACTGTATCTCATATGTCAGAAAAAAAGTATATGTGACGCATCAAGCAGAAAGAGACCACCTGGGAATTTTGTAAATCAATTAGTTGAAAACAGATCAACGATAGTGTAGGTCAGTTCAAGTTGCTAATTCAATCAAAGTACTGAAAGTACTAATAGAATCTCTCTCTCTCTCTCTCTCTCTCTCTCTCTCTCTCTCTCTCTCTCTCTCTCTCTCTCTCTCTCTCTCTCTCTCTCTCTCTCTCTCTCTCTCTCTCTCTCTCTCTCTCTCTCTCTCTCTCTCTCTCTCTCTCTCTCTATGGAATGGGAGGGGAGGGGCGGGGCGGGGCTGGGGCCATTGGTCAAATGAAGGAACACCATTTTTGTGGAGCTCAACTTTATGCCAAGTATAAGGCTTAAAACTATGCAAAATGTGTAGGTTATATTCACAATTTACAAGACGACCCTAGGGGTTGTTCATTTTGAAAACGAAACACGGGTTCGTCGACACCTCAACAGTTATTCACTAATAATAAATGTTTTATTTTATTTCAGCTTGTCTTTATCTACTCAACTTGATTGATTGAATTAAACGATTAGATAGAAAGAAGCTATATACGCCCGTCTGCCTTTGATACCAAACAAATACTTAAATTCTGTTTTAAAATTAATACAAAAAAATTCATCCAACAACTATATATAGAATCAAAACACTAAGCCCTGGAAGCCCGTAATGACGTGTTGATAGACGTAGCCCAGGGGTACTAACTGTTGAAACTAACAGAACAAAAGAAGTGAACATTACCCGATATCGATGGAAAAAAAAAGAAACTGTTTGAAGTTGCTCCCGTTTTCTTCGTATTTCTTCTTGTAAAAATGAACACTTAATTAACAAGAATTTTAATGCAAATCTTTACAAGCTACCGGCTGCTTTTGCATGTAATCCTCTTTGATCAACAACGATTTGCGGCAAGAAAGGAATGAATCCTGTCGCAATGATTATCATCAATTCTCGGAAAGGAAAAGGCGGAGCTGCAATTTTGAAGAGTTCCTAACCCTTTACCACACAGTCCTTACGTTTAACGCACCCCAAGAAAATGCCTCGTAACCAGCATTTTCTTCTTTTTCCAGACTGTTTTCTTGCCTCCCCAAATAAAATTTCAATTAAGCAGTCACTTTTATTTCGTCGTCGGCAAATGCTTTCAATTTGGACTAGTCTAAAAAAAATTTTCATATGTTAAATATACTATTATATCTTCCGGGAAAATTAGCTCGAACACCTACATTAATTTTGTTTGTTTGTATTGGAATTTAATGTTGCTTTAACAGCTTAGGTCATATCAAAGTGTCAAATGCACACATTCATTGTGTTTCCTGGCTTTCTCATACATGTAATGAGAGAGAGAAAGCGAGAGACGGACAGAGAGAGAGAGAGAGAGAAACGGACAGAGAATGAGAGAAAGAGACGGACATAGAGAGAGAGACGGACAGAGAATGAGAGAGAACAGAGAGAGAGAGAGACAGACAGACAGACAGACAGACAGAGAATGAGAGAGAGAAAGAGAGACGGACAGAGAGAGAGAGACGGACAGAGAATGAGAGAGAGAGACGAACAGAGAATGAGAGAGAACAGAGAGAGAGAGACAGACAGAGCGGGAGAGGGGGAGAGAGAGAGAGACGGATAGTGAATGAGAGAGAACAGAGAGAGAGAGACGGACAGAGAATGAGAGACATTTTCCTTTTCCCACAATGAGTGCTTGTTTTTTAAAGAAAGTACTATTACATGACAATTTTTGTTAATGAAGTGTTCTTTTACAAGAAGAAATATGAAGAAAGGAGCTACTGAAAGACGACTTTTTTCATCGATATCGGGTATGCACAGTGTTCACTTTTTTTGTTTTGTTGTTTAAACCTTTACCAGACGAAAAATTTTTAGCCCTTTTCAAATTGAAAGCATCTGCAGACGACAATTTTCATTCGGCTCAAAAGGTGCAACCATGGGAAAAGGAGAAAATGCTGGTTACCGGCATTTTCTCCTTTTCCCACAATGCTTTCAAAAGGCTTGCTTCAAAGGGCCGTCAAAATTCGTCATTGTGTTGCAAGGTTTAAACAGTTAGTACCCCCGGGCTACGTCTATCAACATACTAATACGGGTTTCCAGGGCTTAGCGTTTTAATGCTATATATAGTTGTTGGGTGAATTACCTTTTCCTTTTGATTTTGAAACACAATTTTAATTATTTGTTTGGTTTCAAGGACAGGCAGGCGTATTTAACTTCTTTCTATATAATCGTTTAATTCAAACAATTTACAAGAGTAGATAAAGAAAGGCTGATGTACAGTAAAAAATTTATTATGCTTGAATAACTGTTGAATTGTTGACAAACCTGTTTCATTTTCAAAATGAACAAACCGTAGGGTGGTCTTGTAAATTGTGAATAAAACCTGCACATTTTGCATACTTTTAAGTATTTTACTTTTTCTCTTCGCAGATGACATGGTAATTTTAAGTGAAAATCCAAATGACCTACAAAACAGTTTAAATAAGTTATTAGATTATTGTAATAAATGGGGCCTAGAGGTCAATACTGAAAAAACAAAGGTGGTAGTTTTTAGAAAAAAAGGTGCGCTTAGATGTAACGAAACTTGGTATTATAACGGTAAAAAATTGGAAGTTGTTAACGATTTTCACTATCTGGGAACTACATTTAGTCATACAGGGTCGTTCAGTAATCATACCAGAACTTTATCAAACAAAGCGCTAAAGGCCCTTAATATCCTTAACAGTAAAACGCGATGTTTTGACTTTGAAACTTCAACATTATTGCAGTTATTTGATGCTTTTGTTGGATCGATTTTATCTTATTCATGTGAAATTAATGGTTTTTGTAAATCACAAAGCCTAGAAAGAATACATCTTAAACAATGTAAAAAGTTGCTAAACGTTAAAAGTTCTACCTCAGATGCCGCAGTGTATCACGAGTTAGGTAGATACCCATTGTATATTAACAGACATTGCAGAATCATTAAATTGTGGGGTAAATTAGTTTTGTCCGATAATTTAGTTATAAGATCAACATATGAAGCTTTACTTGCCTGTAATGAAAAAGGTGATAATTGGTGTAGTAATGTAAAAAAATTGTTAACAAGACACGTTTTTGGGTATGTATGGAATGATCCATTTTGTGTTAATCACAAAAGCTTTTACAATGTTTTTAAGCAACGATTAATTGATGAATTTAGACAGGGTTTGTACAATGAAATTAATAGAAGACCGGTTTTATGCACATATAAATTCATAAAGGAATATAGTGAATTGGCATTCTATTTAAATATCCTACCACGACAATGGAGATCATATATTTCAAAATTTTGATTATCGTCACATTCCCTCAGAATAGAAACAGGCAGACATGGTCAGAACAGGATTGCAAGAAACCAGCGTTTGTGTTTTGCATGTAGTATGAATGAAGTAGAAGACGAGTATCACTTTTTGCTTGTGTGTCCATTTTTTGCTGATGTTAGAAAACTTTTTCTCAAAAAATATATTTATACTCGTCCTAGTATGTTGAAATATAAAAAAAATGATGAATACAAATAACAAAGGAGTTCTACTCAATTTAGCTAAATTTATAAAGGAAGGCTTTTCACGAAGTACTGCTATAGAATTTAGTATATAGAAATTGATTGTTGATCAGTGCAATACTATTATAGTTGCCTATACATGGTGGGCAAGTTTGATAGTGTCGCACTTTTCGAACAAAATATAATAAAGGGTTAAGATAATGCGCATTTTGATTCAGCTTCTCTTCTAGGTTGTACATAGTAACTGTAGACTGATCGTTCGTTTTTATGTCGTTTATATGTCATTTATATGTCATTGTTTGTGCTACTAGAGTACATTTATTGTATCTGTAAAGACAAGAAACTGTAAAGTTTACGTCTAATAAAGTATCTATCTATCTATCTATCCTAATACACGGCAGAAAGTTGAGCTCCACAAAAGAGGTGTTTCTCTCAGAGAGAGAGAGAGAGAGAGAGGGAAGAGTCATCATTGACTCATGTGACGTTCATGTCAATTAACCTTTAATAAAACAATATGTCCCTTGATTAAGGTTTGAAATAACCCAAAGAAGTTGGGATTAAAATATCTTTCCAAAATGATATTTGGAATTTGTTCCTTTTTTATTCATTTATATCCAAATAACTGGTATTTCTTAACTTGTTAGATAAATAAACAGAAATCCTCAACCTGATGGTAAAAACCAAAATGTTGCAGTTTCAAAGTTATCTGGGGAAAATAATGTCGTTATCAGACAGATGGAGAGAGAGAGAGAGAGAGAGAGAGAGACGGAGAGAGAATTAGAGAGAGAATGAGAGAGAGAGAGAGAGAGAGAGAGAGAGAGAGAGAGAGAGAGAGAGAGATGATCTGCTAAAGGTTTTTGAGTCAGACTTAGCAGGAAATGTCAAAGTAATGTAAATGTATCTCGAAATTTATTTGATGTATCACAGTCCTTCGATGTTTTGTTTTCGTGAAAAAACAGCCGATGCACTGTTTGCTGGAAAAAAAAAACAGTCTGTTAAGAATTCATTTTCAGAAAAAGGCTTATAGGCTACATACAGTAGCTAAGAACTGGCTTGTAATTATATTTTCTTGAATGTCTTTGTTTAGATGATTACTGCTTTTCGCATAACTTTGACCAAAGTCGTTAAATAGAAATCCTTCTATTTTCACGTTGTTTCACTATGAAATTACAAAACTGATACATTTAAAACTACGAAAGAGCTAAGCTGTCTTCATTTTGCTCATCTTCAAATCTTTCGTTCATTAACCTACTGGAAATGGTAGTAAAGTGTATGATTTTTTTACAGCACAAACGGGGACCTGGATTGAAAAAGTGTATGAATTTTTATAGCACAAACGGGGACATGCATTCCAACAGATGCACACAAACTCGCATCATATTAGAATATATATGTGTATAATATGTGTGTGCTGCTAACAGTCCAATCGGGGAACGCGTCAGATTACTAATTAAATTTGACATGAGAGAATCTGGAATGCGAATTCATACTAAAAACCAAACGGGGACGTCCCCGTTTGGTAGGTGGTCCCCGGTTGTTGGTGTGTATTCTTACAAAGTTCCCCGTTTGGAAGGTTTTACAAACTCACACATACACATGTGTGTGTGGGTGGGTGCTGTAGCCCAAACTGGAATCTAGGCAGATATGGAATCTGCCTAGACCAAACTGCAATTCTGCCTAGACCAATATAGGATTCCAGTTTGACTAGGCAGCTCCACAATCTGCCTAGACCAAATTGGAATATTTTCTCGTTTAGCATGGTGCAACTACATATAAACCATCTGTTTCAACTTAAACACCAATATAAAAGTTTAAACAGAAATTCTGAGTTAGATTAATTTTTTTTATAATTTTTTGCACTTTAGAAAAGAAAAAGGAATGTGGAAAACAGAGAATCTCAGTTGTAAACACATGTGAATTAATATGATTAAAAAAAATGGAAAAGAATCTACTTTGGTCTACACAAAATCATAATGCTAATTTGGTCTAGGCAGATTTCAGATCTGCATGGGCAGTTTCCAGATCTGCCTATATTCTGATCTGGCCTACGACATACATGTATATGTGTCAAAAAATTGAATTACTGATTATGTTTGTAAATTCAAAACACTTATTATTTTGTTGGTATATTTCTGGTAAAGCATGCATACATGAAATTTTGCAAATTTTTCGAATTCGTAAAATAACAGAAATTTCCACATCACGATAATTTCCACTTATACAGTATCAGTAATGACCCATATGTTGTGAACTTGTCACATATTTGTGGGACTGTTCATTTAATTATACATGTTAGTGCACATGACACATGTCAATTTCTTTAAAGTTTTGTTTCCAATCTAATTTTATGAACACATCTTCCGCTGTTGATAATGCATAATCTGCTGTATCAAATACAGGGTTAAACATGATTTTGAAATGTCCTTAAATTCTAACTGTATTGTCAGGTTTGAATACTCAGGCCTTTGCCAACTCTCAGAATTTGAGGAGAAGCTACTTTCCTCTCGCCTGAGAATTGGAGTTCTTCAAAATGGAGAAAAGTGGTCAGACTTCGATAGACATTAGAAACAGAATATGAGCTGAGTAATACAAGGAAGTAATATTTTAACAGTTTAACAGTTTAATTAAATAGAAAACCATGTCAATACACGAAATCATATAATACTCTCTATCAATTCGATCAATATCCTTATTAATATTCCTATAAAAAAACTATGTAAACCTTTGCTGCACAACAAAGTTTTAGACCAGTCCAAATTAAATGCATTTGCAAATGACAAATAAAATTGGGCACAAATGACGGTATCTGTCTAACCCTTTCCCACACAAACATTTTAGACCATTCCAAATTGATAGCATCTGCAGGCAACAAACCTGACAGAGACACCGATGAAGTGTAGTTTTATTACAGAATAGAAAACATGTTGGGAAACGGAGAAAATGCTGGTAACCATCATTTCATCCTTTTCCAACAATGTTTCAAAAGGCCTCTATCTTCAGTGTCGTGAAAACAAGGGACTGTTTGGTAAAGGGTTAAGTCTTTAGACTGGTCCAAATTGAAAGCACTTGCAGACAACAAATTAAAGGCAATGCAAAAATTGTTAATTGTTTCTAGCAGGGTAAAAAAACATTGTGGGAAAAGGAGAAAATGCTGGTTACCAGCTTCTATCTCAGGGTCATAAAAACTAGGGATTGTTTGGTGAAGGGTAAAGATTTTGAAAACAATGTGGAAAAAGAACAAAATGCTGGTTACCAACAATTCTTTTATTTTTTCAAAAGCTTTCTCTTTCAAATTCTTAAGTCATCACTGTGCAGTAAAGGGCTAATCTTCCAAACACTATTATTTCAATTATCCTGGACAGAATTCTTTGCTGAAAAAAATCCTATTTACCAGGTAAGATAATTTCTTACTGTCAAATTGAAAGCAATTGCAGCAGACAAATATAGGTAATACCTTAATTCATTACCAAACGACAATATTTTAGGCTTATAAATTCAAATTGAAAGCATTTGTAGATGACAAAGTAAAAGTGACTGAAAAGTTCAATTTTTTTTTGTAAATCTAATGTTTTCTAGGGCTTCTTTCACAGGATCGTCAAGAGTAGGGATTGTGTGGTAATGGGTAAAAGGATGTAAATAATGTTAAAAAGTAATGAAAATATTTTTGCCGAAAGGAAAAAAGCTTACTACCTGCTTTTACTCACATTGCCACAATGTTTCAAGTTTGTCATGGTAAGAAAAACCCAGTTTCAACGAAAACTTTAGGAATAAGATTGTATCTTCAAGTCTGGCTTCACTTGTAGCAAAAGTCAACAAAGAGAACATAATTATGTAGAGACAGGAAAATGCTTGCAACCCCCATTTTCTCCTTTTGCAACAATGTCTCATTTTTCTCATGAAACCTCAGTGTCAGGAAATTTAACACTTTACCTCGCAATTCCGACTTTTAATGACCCTAACAATAAAAGGCTTTTGAGACATTATAGGAGAAAGGACAAAATGCTGGTTTCCAGCATTTTTCTTTTCCTCACAATGTTTTCTACCCTTCCCAGCACAAATTTCAATTTTTGAGTCACATTTATTCTGTCGGCTGCAAATACTGTCAATTTGAAGAAATCTAAAATTTTGTAGTTTGGTAGAGTGGTAAGACTTGTTATGCCACAACTTACAAGGATAATTTTACTAACCACGGCGGGGAATCACGTGACACAACAACAACAACAATGACCGTTATTTGAAAAAAAATTCCCCAACTTCAGGTAAAAAAATCTTCAATAATTCCGTTAATACGTGACCGATTGGAATTTGGTTTGAAGCAGAGAAGGCGAAAGGACTCCAGGGATCTGCTTGATGTGTTAGAGTTTTTAAACAACACCTGATAAAAAAGTTATTGACGAGCAAACAAATTTTTTACCCTGGATAATTTATTTGCTCGTCAATAACTTTTTTATCAGGTGTTGTTTAAAGAATCTAACACATCAAGCAAATACCTGGAGTCCTTTCGCCTTCTCTGCTTCAAACCAAATTCCAATCGGTCACGTATTAACGGAATTATTGAAGATTTTTTTACCTGAAGTTGGGGATTTTTTTCAAATAACGGTCATTGTTGTTGTTGTTGTGTCACGTGATTCCCCGCCGTGCTAACTCTTAATATAAATGTATCGGTCAAACATTCTAGTTCAGTGTTTTAGAGAACTTACAACCTGCACAGGACTGGTCGATACAGCGATATTACCACCTGCATTAATTTTGGCAACTTTCAGTTACTAGTTAGGTTATGCAAGGAGCCCTTTAACAAATTAGCCGGAGACAATGAAGATAAGCCTGTACAGGACAAATTTGGAGTTGCATATTCAAAATTGTGTTTTGATTTTCTTCTCTAATGCAACCCATACAGGTCTTGGAATTCCAAAATTTTGACTTTGATATACTTGTGAAATTTGGCCACTCTCCCTCACTTTAATTTTCAAACACCAAAGTTTGATTTTGATTCAGAAGGTGAATTTCGGACATTCTTTAATTTCTCTTCTCCTGTTATTCCATAGGCTGTGATTTTCTGTTGGTCTTTTTATGATCTTTTTGAGACATCTTGCTTACGTAATCTGACCTTTACAGCTATGACACTTGGCATTCTTGTAAAAACAATTCTGACTGTCACAACTTGCTTTACCACCCTAAACCACTGTATAAACACTGTATCATGGGTCCTTTGTTTCTGTTGCTCCAGTCTCTACCAATTCCATAATTACAGCCACATCAACTGCCTGTTTCAAAGTCAACTCTTCTTCTAACAATAACGTTCTCTGAATAATGTTCAATGTTCTGTAACACGCTGACAAATAAAACCCCACTCGACACATCTAAAATTGTCCCAAACTCACATGATTCACTCAGCAACATTGATTCTACCAACTTCTGGTTTACATTTTCATTTCACTTTGCATCTTACAATTAAACGTAAATCGTTCTGCCATGATGAGAGTTTCGGTTTGCAGGTTATTTTAGATATTAATGGGTCGAAAGTCTTACCATTAAGCTTTTGAGGTGTAACAAAATTACATACAGGCTTAAGTCTTAGATCCACATGGAGATAATAAAAGAATCAGTCGTCATCATGATCGATGCTATTCGCTACATAAAACCACATAGCTTAGATTAGCGTATTCCTCAGTGCAACCACCAACTGTCAATGTACGATCGAAATTGCTGTATTTTACCCTGCGTTTAATATTTCAGGTTATATTTACTGCATACGGAGGGGTTGAAATATCCTTGTCGCTACTGTTTCAGGGTCGGAATAAAGCAGTAATCAGCAATTTAACTTAATTGGTCATAATCGTTATTTACTTTCGGTTTCTATCCCAGACACGTACGCCATATTATTTCCCGCTAGATGGCATTCTCAATCAATCAAAGTACTTCAAACTTAAGCGTATGACAGACCTAAAATACTTAAATTGATCGCAAAAGTTCATTGCTGATTTCCATAAAATCGTGTGTCTAAACATTTCGCATGCAGTTTTAAATGTTAGATTTTTTTGAGGTGTAATAGCATAGTTTTGGATAATTTTCGAGTGTTTTGGGGTATTTTTCAGTGGTTTTGGGTGTTTTGAGGTGTTTCATCTGAGATGTACTTTACAAACTAGGTCAAGTCAAAGCTGCGGAACGAGACAAATTTTTAAATTTAGAGCAAGTTCTACGAGATTTAACTCTGAAATTCATTGTTTGTGTGAATGGCATACACTAATTTTTAATCCGCATATTATTTGTACATATCAAATGACAGAGAGGCGTCTGTTCATTGATCTTTGAGGACCTATTGTTTTCGAAACTGGGGTGTAATGCGTGCTCGTGTGGAAAACCCCTGTCGGATGGCATAAGAAGGTGATGATGAGTCATTACCTTCTAAAAATGATTATATGACAAGGTACAATGACACTCATCTTCGCGAGCCAAAGTTACGATCACTACGTGGATCTTACCTTGGGTGATTGAGCCCGATTTCGTGATACCTGCAATGCGCCCTCTATTGGATGCTGGTTATTACCCTCCTTTGCATCATATTTCTGAAAGCCAATGAAATATCGTTTTACAAACCGCTTACGAATACAATTATTCAACATGAAGCAATAAGTGGACATTCACATAGGTTTCCGTGTTTACCTTCTATTCGAAAGATCGCAACCTTATTCTATTTTTATCAAAGATGAAATGCTACGAGCGATTTCATTCGTTGCAGTTAGTCGGGGGAATGTAAAAACCAAGCTGGATCCGCCAAGGGTAGAGTAGCGTATTGAACCGTCAGCCTTGGCTTGCGAAGATGAATGACACTTTTCATACAGAAAATATCATTAAAGCGAAAGTGTCAACCCTGGTCAGCCTGCGCAATTCGCGCAGTCTGACCAGGGTTGACACTTTTCGCTGTTCCCAGAAGGTCCCTTTTTGCGTTATGGGTCATATATAATATACTCTATAGAAAAAGGGGGTTTAATGAATCTCAAATGATTATGATTCCATAAAATGCATTTGTCTAATTTGTCTAAAATAAATTTGTCTAACAACCAATAAAATTATGAGATAGAATCCCCTTGGACATGCAGAAAATAAATTAACCAATAGAAAAGAAAGTTTCGAGCATTTCAAACCCCTCTTTTACAGCATGACTCTTATGTAGAACCTGCAGCCAGACTTTAACCTGCGTGTACTTTATCCGCAAAATCACCTCGAGACGTAATGAACTGTTTTCGTGCTTCTGAATTACTGTTATGAGGTCGAAGATGTTATCACGAATTTTGCCCTTGTCTAATTTATAAAGGCTTGAAAATTTGTCTAGGTAAAAAAAAAAAAAACAGTTTTAAAAAATGAAATCTAGAAAAAAGAACAGTAAGCTGTCTCTCAATTTCTGTCAATATTGAATTGAGAGAGAGAGAGAGTAACAGAATTGGCATTCAAAAAATAGTTCTACTGCCTAACTACAGCAAACCAATGGTGAACGTTTCTCCAATTCAATCGTGTTTGCCTGTCAGATAGGAGTTAATATACGATAGTTTATCGCACTCGTATACCAATAGACTTCTTTTAATACCAAACGACAGAACTTTGGACTGGACAAAATTAAAAGCAGTAGTAGTCAACAACTTAAATGATGCGAATGGTATTCTTTCTGCCTTCGATAATGTAGAAAACATTATTAGAAAAGAAGAAAATGATGCTTACTAGCATTTTGTCCGTTTCCAATAATGTTTTCAAAGGACGTCCTTTGAGCATTGTTTAAAGTCAGGATTGTGCGGTGGAGGCCCAATTTTTACACACTTAATAGACAATATTCTGACTGTAGTAACGGACATGGCTAAGGGAAGAAATGAGGCAGTTTTCGATTCTGCTCTGGTATTTCTATTGGTAAAGTCATGTTAACCCACTAACACACAATCCCGAGTTTCAACGACCCCTTATGAAGGGGTTGGAGGACTTATGAAAAGAATGTTGCACAAGGTTTTTCTCCTTCTCTCATGATGTTTTGAAACTTATTCCATAAGAGTTCTATTCCTTGAGTCGAGCCCTAGAAGCTCACTTAGTGGCGTACAGGGCCCAGGTACAGGGGGTCACTGGTTTAGTTCCCGGCCAGGTCAATTTCTTTCAGAAGACTGATAATAGTCATTGCGATGGGATTCATTCCTCTCTCACCGCTGCACATTGATTCATCGATAGTTTTGTGGAAAAGCCCCCCCCCCCCCCCCCAGTGCCTTGAAAGAATATTGTGCCAAGTTCTGGGAAAGGACATTCCAAGAAGGCATGGATAGGTGCACTGCGATATAACTGAAACGGTGCTTAACATCAATCAATCAATCAATCAATCAATCAATCAATCATCACTCGAGTCAAATTTAAAATTAATAATAATAAACAAGAAGCGTCGTAGTTTTGATGATAAAAGAAATAATAATTTTCACATTTTTCTCTCTCTCTCTCCCTGTCTGTCTGTCTCTCTCCTTCCCTCTCTCTCTCCCCCTCGTATATTGTTAACTGCAGTTACTTTGGATTTCGATCAATCGAAAGTTTGATTACTAGGTAAGGAAGAATTCTAACATACTGAATATTGATATATTTCAGTTTAAAAAAATCCTAATATTTTAATTAAGATAATTCCATAATCATCTTCTAGATGTTCTAGATGTTCTTGTTTTATGATGTTACGAGTATATAGGACATCGCGGGTATTTGTTTATTTCGGTGAAGGATCGAAATTTATTTTTTTCGGATATACACCATGAGTAACATTTTCAGAAATGGCGCAGCCACGTGTGGAAATATTCACGATGATGTTCGCTCTATGACATAAATTTCTATCTTTCACTGGAAAAAGAAATAAATCTATTTCATGCTTCCATGTTGTTTTCGGTCATTCTCTGTGGCGTGCCCCCCTCGACATAACAAAGCATATAATTTGACGTGGAAGGCACAAAATTTAGAGTATATTACGTCATATTTCCATCTGGTTGAATGGTACGCCCTGTTTACCCACGTAACTAGTGCCCGAGAATTACTGTTCCACCTTCAGTTGAAGACTTAATTTAAGAGTTAGGAAATATAATTGTTTTTTTTTTTTTCACTGGTCGTAACCATGAAATATAAAACAATAATACACTATTATTTTCTAGATAAGTTACCGAAAAGCATGAAATAAAACAGCAACTTCCTGGTTTCCTGTGAGAACTATTGACTTAGGTCAAGACCAAATAACAGGGGTAATAAGAATTAATCACTCAATGTCTCTTGATCGTCTTATCAATTCTTTCCCTTTCGTTGTCCATGCCATTGGGATATTCACCCTTATTCTGCTAAGTGCGACTCACTGACCTCTAGCGGACACTGCAGATCAAGATCAGACTGCACATAACGTGCAGTCTGATCTTGGATCTACACTGTCCGATAAAGAGACAGTTTTCTTAATGAAAAATAAGTTGAAATGGCAGTATTCCGGGTTTTACTAACGGTTGGAGAATTTCATTTAACTAGTTATGCAGGGTAAGCCTTTAACCTTTACCAGCACTTCCAGTTCCCTATAAAGAAAGTTACCAGCATTTTCTCCTTTTCCCACAATGTTTTCTAACCTTTCGTTGACAAGTCCCATACTTTTACCCTTACTTCATATGTCGCCTGCTATCACTTGAAATTACTTTGAATATGGACAAGATTATTTTTTTTTTTTGTCATTCAAGGAATCAAAGATTTACCATTTAGAAAAAGTAGAGATTTTTTCAGTCTGATTCTGAAGTACGGCAACACGAAAAATCAAAATTAATATTTAGAATAAATCGCTAACTTTCTTTTGATCGACTTACTCATGCTTTCCCGTTTGTTGCCCAGGCCATCGGCCCACAGCATAAAAAGGTACATTTTGTATAAAATACAGTGATTAAACAGGACTATTGCAATCTTTGTTGAAGTAAAAAGCATAGAATACAGACGTTGCCATGAACTTATTATTATTATTGTTGTTATAATTATTTTCTTTTTACTATTTTTGAGGACATTAGTATATAACATTTATTGAGATATAGATTTACTTATTTGTGTTTTTGGAAAGTGTAATTTTTTCGGGATGTGCAGAAGACGGAAGCTAGAATTATGGCTATAGGGGCCCGTGAATTTGGCTCAACGCTCAGTAATCGACATTCAGCTCAACACCAGCCTTGTTGAGCCAGCTCGACATTCAAGCTCAACGGCCAGCTCAACAGCAAAAATACATATACACATCTTTCGATCAATGTCCGTTGAGCCAGCTCGACATTTCAGCTCAACCACCAGCTCAACAGCAAAAGTACATGTATACGTTAAAACCATAGTCCGTTGAGCCAGCTCGATATTCCAGCTCAACGGCCTGCTCAACACAAAAAACACATATACTATGTCAAAATCAAAGTTCGTTGAGCCAGATCAACATTCCAGCTCAACCACCAGCTCAAAAGTAAAACAAGTAAAAATACTTATATATATGTTTCGATCAATGTCCGTTGATCCAGCTCGAAACTCGAGCTCAACGGCCAGCTCAACAGAAAAAAAAAATACATATATATGTCGAAATTAAAGTCCGTTGAGCCAAAATACACATATATATGCCGTTGAGCCAGCTCGACATTCAAGCTCTACCGCCAGCTCAACAGAAAAATTACATATATATGTCAAAATCAAAGTCCGTTGAACTAGCTTGATATTCCAGCTCAACCGCCAGCTCAACAGTAAAATACTTATATATATGTTTCGATCAATGTCCGTTTAGCTAGCTCGACATTCCAGCTCAACGGCCAGCTCCACAGGAAAAATACATATATATGTCAAAATCAAAGTCCGATGAGCGAGCTCGACATTCCAGTTCAACCGACAGCTCAACAGTAAAATACTTATTCATATGTTTCGATCAATGCCCTTTGAGCTCGATATTCCAGCTTGAATGTCGCGCTGGCTCAACGGACTTTGATTTTGACATATATCTTTATGTGTTTTTGCTATTGAGCTGGGATGTCGAGCTGGCTCAACGGACTTTGATTTTGACATATATATGTATTTTTGCTGTCGAGCTGGCCGTTCAGCAGGAATGTCGAGCTGGCTAAAAGGACATTGATCGAACCAAATGTATAATTATTTTTACTGTTAAGCTGGCGGTTGAGCTGGAATATCGTGCTGGCTCAACGAACTTTGATTTTGACATAATGATATATATGTATTTTTGCTGTTCAGCTGGCCGTTGAGCTGGAATGTCGAGCTGACTCAACGGATATTGATCGAAACATATGTATATTATTTTTAGTGTTGAGCTGGTGATTGAGCTGGAATGTCGAGCTCAAAAGGAAATTGATCGAAAGATGTGTGTAAGTAATTTTTGTTATTGAGCTGGCGGTTGAGATAGAATGTCGAGCTGGATCAGTGGACATTGATTGAAACATATGTAGAAGTATTTTTACTGTTGAGCTGGCCGTTGAGCTGGAATGTCGAGCTGGCTCAGCAAACATGGATCTAGTATTTTTGCTGTTGATCTGGCGGTTGCGCTGGAATGTCGAGCTGGCTCAACGGACTTTGATTTTGACATTTATATGTATTTTTGCTGTTGAGCTGGCGGTTGAGCTGGAATGTCGAGCTGGCCCAGTGGACATTGATTGAAACATATGTATAAGTATTTTTACTGTTGAGCTGGCGGTTGAGCTGGAATGTCGAGCTGGCTTAATAAACATGGATCTAGTATTTTTGCTGTTCAGCTGGCAGTTGCGTTGGAATGTCGAGCTGGCTCAACGGACTTTGATTTTGACATTTATATGTATTTTTACTGTTGAGCTGGCGGTTGAGCTGGAATGTCGAGCTGGCTCAATAAACATGGATCTAGTATTTTTGCTGTTCAGCTGGCGGTTGCGTTGGAATGTCGAGCTGGCTCAGCAGACTTTGATTTTGACATGTATATGTAATTTTGCTGTTGAGCTGGCCGTTGAGCTTGAATGTCGAGCTCAAAAGGAAATTGATCGAAAGATGTGTGTAAGTATTTTTATTGTTGAGCTGGCGGTTGAGCTGGAATGTCGAGCTGGCTCAGTGGACATTGATTAAAAGAATATGTATAAGTATTTTTACTGTTGAGCTGGCGGTTGAGCTGGAATGTCGAGCTGGCTCAATAAACATGGATCTAGTATTTTTGCTGTTGAGCTGGCGGTTGCGCTGGAATGTCGAGCTGGCTCAGCAGACTTTGATTTTGACATGTATATGTATTTTTGCTGTTGTGTAGGCCGTTGAGCTCGAATGTCAAGCTGGCTCAACAAAACTGGTGTTTAGCTGGATGTTGACTACTGAGCGTCGAGCCAACTTCTTGGAGCCTGGCTATTATGAGCATAAAAGAAAATGACACAAAAAAGTAATATTAAAAAGCATTTGTGTTTTGAGTAAATGGCCCGGAATATCGAAATTTCTGGATTCTGGTTCGGACATGTACAAGTAAATAAAGTGGATATGAGTTTATCTAATATTAAACTGCATGACTTGTGCATCCTAATCTGCACTATTTGCAAAAGCAACTTAAGATAAACCATTAACCCTTCAGCACTATCCCGAATAAATCGAAGTTGAAAGCGTAGGCTTTTTAAACCATTGTGGGAAAAGGAGAAAATGCTAGTGACCAGCATTTTCTCCTTTTTCCCAGTTGTTTTCTATTATCAAAGACAGATCTCATCATTTGAGCAACATTAAAGTTTTCGTTTGCAAATGCTATGAATTAAGTCAAGTCAAAAGTTTTGACGTTCAGTAAAGAGATGAGAGTTAACTTCTCTGCTGTCAATCAAATAAATTCATTCTTTGATGAAGTCAGAATGTGTATGCGTTCGGTACACTAAGATACGTTCGCAACCATCTGTCAAACCCAACAGCAAACTGAATACTCCTTGCAACCTGATTGTGCTTTACATCTTCCGGAAAGCCAATTATGTCACGAACGGAAAAGACAGGGTGAACATCTTTACCAATCGTTCTGAAAAATTCCAGAAATGTTGGACCTGTAGTTAATTTGTTTGAGGAGGCAACCGGAAACTGGCGAAACATTTGTCTTGGCTAACATCGTATGTTATTGGTTTCCATTGGGTATTAAAGTTCAATTTGTAAAACATAAAGATATTTTATAGTTTTCAATTGTATAACAATGTACGACCTGACTCTAGCAATAATTGGAGCATGTCCTGTTAACTTTTTTCCCAAACAACAAAATTTAAGACTGGTCCAAATTGAAAGCACTTACAGATGACAAATTGAACTAACTCAAAAATTGAAATTTGTGTCCAGCAGGGTAGAAAACATAGTGGGAAAAGGAGAAAATGCTGGTTACCAGCATTTTCTCTTTTTCCAACTATGTTTTCAAAAGGCTTCTCTCTCAGGGTCGTTAAAAACCAGGGATTGTTTGGTAAAGGGTTGAAAGGGGGTTTTATGCATTTTCAAAACGTATCGACAGTATCTGCGAAGGCTGACCTCGGTCGAACCGTTTTGCTATAAATAAACTTTCTGCAAATCAATGCAGCAGTCTACCTCATGATTTAGTTTATTGGTAGATTATTTAATGGATCCATATTTATATGCTGATGTGCTTGTTATAAGGCACTAATAGAGATGGATTAGATTCCTCTTTTCGCTCGGGCGCGGCTCAATATTGTTCTATTGCAAATACCCAGGTCTGTTTGTTGCAACATAATTTCCAAAGCTATAGGTGCCCAAGCCGTGTTTGTCTGGATTAAATGCCCCAAATTGGTGCGTTAGCAGTGTCTGCATAAGGTGCCCCCAGCTATGTGCCTAACTGTGTATGTCTATATTGGACGCCCTAACTTGGGGATTTAGTCCTGTTATCTGCACAATAGCTAGATGTCCACATCAAGTCTGCAAGTCAAGTGCCAAAAATAGTTGCCCTTGCAATGTTAGCATAAGGTGCCCCAGCTAGACGCATTAGCCGTTTTTGTCTTCATCAAGCGCCCAAGGTACTTGTCCTTGCATTGTTTGCATTAGGAGCTCTGGCTAGTCACCTTAACCGTGCTTGTTTGCATTAGGTGTCCCGTCTACTTGCTATAGTCGTGTTTGTCTGCATTTCGTTCCCTTGCCGTGTTTGTCTACAAAAAAAGGGCCAAGCTTTTCGTCAGAGACGTGTTTGCATGCCTTGCTTCAGCTTAGTGTCGTAGCTGTGTCTGTCGACACCGTGTGCCAAAGCTATGTGCCTTAGCTGTGTTTGTCTGGGTTCAGTGCCCGAACTGGGTGCCTTTGCAGTGTTTGCAAATACAAATAACTTTATTATTATACTTCTCTTGTACAACAAAGTACAGAAAGAGGAAATGATAATAGATCTATTCAAACAACAAATATTATAACTTTTCACACGGTCAATTAATGCATGCATGAATGTAAAGTCCGATCGGGAAAGCCTGCATGGCAATATAGGCAAATATTTAACTCTTTACCATACGACAATGTTTTGGACGAGTTCAAATGTGAATAATTTGGGAACAGTAGAAAAAACATTGTGGGAAAAAGAAAAAACGCTGGTTACCAGCGTTTTCTCCTTTTCTCACAGTGTCCTCTACAGGCTTCTTTATCAAGGTCGCCAAAAGTAGGGATTGTGTGGTAATGGGTTAAACACATAGCAAACGACAAAAATTGTAGACTGGTCCAATTTGAAAGCACTTGTAGACAACAAAATAAACATTACTCAAAAATTCAAATTTATTTCCAGTTGATTCACCAACATTGTAGGGAAAGGGAGAAAAACGGTTGCCATCCTCTCCTCCCTTTCCCACTATGCTCTCAAAAAGCATTACGCGCCGCAGCTAGGCACTTTAACCGTGTTGGTCTGCATTAATTTCTCTAGGTAGGAAAACTTGGCCGTTTTTCCCTCCATTGGACACCGATGCTAGGTGCCCCGGTCGTATTTGTCTGCATCAAGTCACAAGCTAGTTGCCTTAGCCGTGTTTGCATTAGGTGTCCTATCTGGATTCCGTAGTCGTGTTTTCCCGCTCACACTAAGACCTATAGCCGTGTTTGTCTGCACTAGATCTAGCTTGAACTAAACGCATTAGCCGTGTTTTTCAACATTGATGCCACAGATAGGTGACCTGGTCGTATTTGCACCTGCTTGGCGCCTTAGTCGTGTATGTCTGCATTAGGTTCCCAACTTTGTGCCTTAGTCGAGTTTGTTTGCATCCAGTACCCAATGTAACCTTGTTTTTCTACTACAAGTGCGCAAGTTGGTTGCTTTTTAGCTGAGTCTGTCTGCAAAAGGTAAAAAAAAGATTGGTGCCTTAGATGTATATTATCTACATCAAGTTCCACACTTTGGTGTTTCTCTGCAATGAGTAACCCAAGGTACATGTGTTTGTCTGCAAAAAGTGTGCAAGCTAGTTGTGATAGACATATTTATCTGCATCATCTGGCTTGCTTAGTGTTTTTGCTCTTATTGTCTGCATTTGTTATCCTGGCTTGGCGCCGTAGGTATGCTTGTCTGCATTGTCTGCCCCAGCTTGGTGCCTTAGCCGTGTTTGACTGTATTATCTACCGTAGCTTTAAGCCTTAGCCGTGTTTGTCTGCATCGTCTGTCCCAGCTAGGTACATTGTAACTTAGCCGTGTTTATCTGCACTGCCTGTCCCAACTTGGTGCGTTAACAGTGTTTGTCTGGATCGTCTGTCCTAGCTTAGTGCCTTAGCCGTGTTTGTTTGCATTATCTACCTTAGCTTTAGGCCTTAGCCGTGTTTGTCTGCATTATCTACCCTAGGAGGGTGCCGTAGCCGTGTTTGTATGCTAGGATGACACGGTTTGGTGCTTTCTACATTATATACCCTGGCTTGGTACCTAAGCCGTATTTTTCTGCGTTGTCTAGCCCACCTTGGTGCCTTAGCCGAGTTTGTCTGCATCATCTGCGCCAGCTTGGTGTCCTAGTTTTGATGTGCCAGTTTTTTGTCAGTTTTGTTTCGTTGGCAATTTGTTGAGGATATTTACTGAAAGAACCATCCTCAGAGTTCAGCGAGCTCGGGAGCATTAGTTATCGAGAAACAGAAACATTTTTTCTTGGTCTGTTATTTGATAATATTTGACAAAATACGTTTCATTGACACAGGTCACAAATGCTGTTGTCTTATTATGCTTTGGTTTATATCAGAAATTATCACATTGGCGCCAAGTTCTACCTTTGGGATCAAGATTTACATAATTAGTGAAATATTTTCTTTGTATTATTGACTAATATATTCAGGTAAAAGGCCTATAGACAGATCTCCATTCATAAAAGTGAATTGAGGTCTCCTTAGACAACTTCTTTCTTTTTGTGTCGAATTTTTACGGAACCATATCCCACAAAACTTTGGAGCGGTGATTTTGCTGAAGGCAGGAGAAAAGGTTAACCCTTAAAGCGCTGGAACCGACATAACTTGTTTTCGTGGACAGTGTAGATTAAGATCAGACTGCACAGAACATGCAGTCTGATCTTAGATCTACACTGTCCACTGATTTGTTACATATTCTGGCCAAGAAGAACTTGGCACAGCAATATTTCAGATATTTTTTTCTATTTAGAAATGTCTCTTGTTTTAATTCAGCACTTTAAGGGTAAAAGTTCATAGAGTACAGGCTTGTCTTGATCTACCTGTCTGCAACTTGGCTCTAAGCTGTGACTTTTCTCCAATTACCGGTAATGTTAGTGGAAAATATCTATAAAAAGGTGGGTATTTTGTATTTTGCAACGAAAGTGAGCCCTGAAACTGCCAGTTAACCCATTACCACACAATCCCTACTTTTGACGCCCCTGAGAAAGAAGCCTTTAGAAAACATTGTGGGAAAAGGAGAAAATACTGGTAACCAGCATTTTCTCTTTTTCCAACAATGTTTTCTACCCTTCATAAAACAAATTTCAAATTTTCAGTCACTTTTATTTTGTTTTGTGTAAATGCTTTCAATTTGGACTAGTCTAAAATATTGTCGTTTGGTAATGAGTTAAATTCAATAAAAATTTAAGGGGCATGAATCTGACAAAAAATGAAAAAAAAAACCCACTTGAATACCCCCACTGCAAAGTGTCCTCAGAAATAAGGCTAGGGTAGTGCGTTAAATAAATCAGATATCCTAGGTTAGTGCGTTAAATAAATCAGATATCCTAGGGTAGTGCGTTAAATAAATCAGATATCCTAGAATGAACCACTGGTTTCTATTTTTTACCAGAGTGGAAGATGCATCCCCGAAACCCTCCTGCAAAAGTATTAATTCACATGAATCTTTAGTAACATCCCTGTTTGCATACTTTTTGACATAGTACGTCTTTAGAATATATAACAGATGTCCCAGACCTCCAAGAAACTTCAAATCAACCTCTGTCGACATTATGAAAGTCAGTCGTTGACAGTGTCTTTTGTTTTTATTAAAGGAATTCGACGTCCCTGCAAAACTGATGTCATAACCAGACGCACTTGGCTTTTTGACAAGTTTCATCCTTTATAATCCAAAACATAAGAAGTCTTATATATCAGCTTATAAACGGTGCCATGGGTCACAGCAGGCGCTGCTTAACTGGTTAAATTGCTCACATATATCTGGAAAACAAATACCTTTCTCGTGTTTTGAATTAGACAGCATCACCTTCATGTGACTAGACACCAATCACCAATTAGGTTCTGAATCAATTTTCTTTGTCATACTGATTTAATTGGCCCTTTTGTTTATAGGTGTGTGAAATATTTTATTGAACGGTTATGGGCTATGTTCATTGAAAAGTGGGTTTGATTCATCTCCAAAAGACATCGATCTATTTCAGCCAGCGCTATCCGCATGCTGACCTGAGTCGAAACACATAGTTAGGTACCCATAGCAGTCCTGCAGTCTAACAAGTTAGAATTGGCTGTATGATCAAGTAGTCTGGTTCTTGGTTGCTAATTGTCGATTTACCACGTGTCAAAGGACCAGTCTACCTCATGATTTAATCGGTTGGTGGACAAATGATTTTATGTATCCCAAATTATGTGATCAACTGCTTGGTTTAATGAATCACTTAGATGCAACTAAACCCTTTTTTTCAGAGTGTCAATTGCAAATGAAAAAATTGGATACGAGCCAACTTCAAAGCTTGCAAACTGACAACATGCATTCGGCATACCTCGGGTGATGGGAGTAGGGAATCGGTCGAGTTGTGACGAGTAACAATATAGGCAATACGACTATTTCAATCACGGAAACCTTAAACACTCCGATTTAAATGTCATCAGTATCATCCTGTACTTCATTACTTATTTGGATACGAGCCAAGTTCAAAGCTTGCAAACTAACGACATACATTCGGCATACCTCGGATGATGAGAGTACGGAATCGGCCGAGTTGTGACGAGTAACAACATAGGCAATATGACTATTTCAATCAGGGAAATCTTAAACACTCCGCGTTAAATGTCATCAGTATCATCCTGTACTTCATTACTCATTTAATTGACTTTTCGAACTAAATATAGACAGTTGTTTTCATTACCGTAAACCTAAAATAAATGAAATTAAATAAGTGGGCGAGTAAGCCAGTCAAATACGTTTGTATGGGATTTTAAAAGCTCTTAAGTGAATTTAAATCGCACAATACCAAATAAACCAAATTCTGCAAACCGTTCAATACCAAATAAACGAAATCAGATTGTGTTTGTTAAAGCTGCATAGAAACTATATATTTTAACTGATCGACTTTTAGAATAAGTCTTCGTGCATGTCTCTCTCGCCAACAAGATGTTTAACACATTACCACACAATCCCCACTTTTGACGCCCCTGAGAAAGAAGCCTTTAGAAAACATTGTGGGACAAGGAGAAAATGCTGGTAACCAGCATTTTCTCCTTTTCCCACAATGTTTTCTACTCTTCACAAAACAAATTTCAAATTTTCAGTCACTTTTATTTTTTCGTCTGCAAATACTTTCAATTTGGACAAGACTATAATATTGTCGTTTGGTAATGAGTTAAAAAAGATTTTCGTGGTAATCTCGATCTTTTAATTAACTTCAAATTACTTCGCACTGCTAACTATCTACGAGTTCACAAGTTAAGAGTAAAAATTAAAGCTAGGTCGGTGAACTGAAGTTAAATATAACTGTCACTTATCTCTTTACTGGACAACAAAACATTAGTCTCTCTCTCCAAATGGAACATTATTAATAAAACGGGACTCAAACTAAAGACTGTGTCCTTATAAAGGTAGAAAATATTTTGGGAAAGAAAGAAAATGCTGGTTACCACCATATGCTCCTCTTCTTAGAGTGTTTTCAAAAGCCGTTTCCTCCAGATTGCGTGGTAAAGAGTTAAAAATCTATGGAACTGCTATTTGTTTCAAGCGAGCAGACTAATTAAAATGAAACTTCCTTCAATATTAGTGTTATTTTTGAAGACGCTGATACCCTTCTCCACCACGGATGATTTTCAGATAATTTGTACCGACTGTGAATATCTAAATCAGACTGTACGAAACTTCTCACTATTCTACTTGATTCTAATCCAGGGTGAAGACGTCGTCATCTGCGTTTTTTTTTTTTGTATTTTCTATCCTTAAAGATTTATAATGACTTCAGTCAGTGATAACGTGCAAGGCGTGGTTGTTAAATGTTTCTGTCTTATTTTGTCATAATATAATATATTATAACGTTTACTATGCAGTGAGAAATACTTGGCGTTTTTGACAGCGATGTAAATGAAGATCATACTACACTAAACTTGCAGTTTGATCTTTGATTTACATCGGTTTACTTCAAAAGCCTCGTAACTACAGCTTGTTTCAAGCTGTAGTTACGAGGTTTTTGAAGTAAACCGACGACATTAGCTATAGGAAACAAGAGGACAGTACAGGACTAAGGTCGGATTGCACTTTCTGAGAAATCTGGGACGGTTATCCCATTACCACACAATCCCTTCTTTTGACGCCCTTGAGAAAGAAGCCTTTTGAAAACACTGTAGGAAAAGGAGAAAATGTTGGTAACCAGCATTTTCTCCTTTTCCCACAGTGTTTTCTACCCTTCCCAGAACAAATTTCAATTTTTCAGTCACCTTGATTTTGTCCTCTGCAAATGCTCTCAATCTGGACCAGTGTAATATTTTCTCGAGTGGTAAAAAGTTAAATGGCTAAACAGTTCACACGCATGCGAAAGATAAAAAGCATAAATAGAATAAAGTCGTAAAATACACCAAGTTATTTTGTATTAAATTTAAAAACTCGTGTCATAAACCTTTCGACCTATGAATATTTAATATCACAATTTCAGATACCCTTAGGACTTGCAGTATATACACGAGAACCTTATTTCTCTCAGGATAATTGTATTCCTACTCACTTTTGCAGTTAAATGCACATTAAAATAGTTCCAGTAAAGGAAGACTCGGCTCTATTCACAAACGTCTCTTCTTGAAATATTGCCTCCTACAAGCCTCTTAAATTTCGCTGAATAACAGACCGCTATTTTTATCATTTTAGTCAATGGAAAAGTTCCTCTTAACCAGCAATATCTCCTGTTCACAGTGATTTTTGCATTATGACCTTATAAAAAGTGGCATTCTATAGTTAACACAGTTTCTCGCGTACTGTAAATTTGCATCAGATTAGAAGTTAATGCCTAAGTTCTTTTGAAAAAGGTTATCTAACAAATTTGAAGCTGAAATAGTTCACAAGGAAAAAATAGAATGTAACATGTAAGATGACACTTCGATGCAGCTTTGTTACTGGAGACTTGAAAAATGTTACTGACCGAGCGATGAGCCCAAGAACAATTTTCTCGATCTATTTGGTTTTAATTCTACCTTATAAGCCAAAGAAAATTATCTAACAGTGTAAAAAAATTCTATATCATACTATGCAAAAAAAGTTGCGTGTGCACGTCCGACATGTAAAACAGGGCCATGTAAGATATATATTGATAAACGATCTTTTTTAAAAGAAAGGATGTGTTCGAATACTTGGTCTTTACTGATGGTGTTATACCGTATTTATAAAAGCCCCCCCCCCCACAAAAAAAATGAAAAATTGTATCACACAGAAGACTGTGTATTCTCACCAATCTACAAACTACCCTCAAACATGCAGTAATGTGACTGGCATTTATCCTTCATTAGCATTAACGTTAGTGAAATTTAAAACTGATCTTGTCCGAGCCCAAGTCGGAACTCTTAACTCCTCCATTACCACCAAGATCTAACATTTGGCTACAGGAAGCCGGTGTAATGCAGAGAAATGGCCCTCCCCTATAAAATGACCCGGGTCATTATTCTACGTAGAGAAATGACCCCAGAAGTCATTTCACTACATAGAGGAATGACTCGGGTCATTATTCTTCGTAGAGAAATGACCCTCTGGGCTCATTTCTCTACGTAGAATAATACCCGGGTCGTTTTGTAAGGGAGGGTCATTTCTCTGGCTGCACTTTAAGAGTTGACACAGTTAAAATGTTGAATGGAAGCATTTTTCGTTCACTTTCGTGACGTGAACGAAAAATCCTATCATTCAATCTCTCTTACTGTTCCAATGACCTAGAAAAGAAATATCCTGGAGATAATCAACCGAGTCGATACAGTGCCTAACCAAGCAGTTTTGAAAAGGCTTAAAATACATTTTATTACTCCTTCAGATATATCTTCTTCAGGTTTATCTGGCATCAGCACTTTTATCGTCCCTCGCATCTTTTGTATCTCGCAGACGTTCTCTTTGATTATGTATGTTTAATGTCTAGCCACGTAAAGCCATATAAAACTGTTGAAAAACTATCTTTAAATCAGTGTATGTAACAGAGTAAGCTTTAAGAAATCGGTTAGAATTTAACGATTCAGCATCCACACTTAAATGAAAAAAAGCCAATATTAAAAATACGAATTTTATGCCTTTGCTTTTCTTTTGCTGGCCAAAACCGATGCTTAAAGTGCGGATAACATAGATAAAGACTAAAGTCAAACTACCCGCTGGTATATTCAAACCTATACGGTGAAAATATTTCTGAGTTTCTGTGGCCGAGTTATAAATGTTTTTGCGCTGGTAGAATTAAGGCTATTTGGTACTCCATGGTGTATGCATAACTTTACTTATTATCTTGAATAGAAATTCCTCGTGATCTGATTGGATAATATGCCCCGAACATATATATCATGTACACTGTCAAAGCCAACGTTAAAACAGTTTCCCTTTGGGGAGCGCCGTTTACATGACTACACTATCAACACAACATCCAAAATGGCAGCGTCGATCGAGATTAATATCAAGATTATGCGCCAAGCTGCAAGTTTTAGCACATATTACCAAGGTTCCAGTGACGTAATTTCCCAGTGACGTCAATTTTCATTGAATTGGAGACTCAGAAGGGCAATCCTACTTAGTCAGCGTACTCATTTTTTTAAACCAAAAAAAACTTTTAAAATTCGCATAACACACGTTGGACCAGTAAAACTATAATAAATTCGTTGTATGGTCAGGTGATAGGGGACTTGGAAACTTGTTCACGTATGTGGTAAATCATGTCGCAACCTTGCCTTCGGCTCGGGGCGGCATGATTCACTACAGCCGTGAACAAGTTTCCAGGGCACTTGCGACATGACCGTACAACTAATAGAGTAATAGGTATACGCTATTACTTTGTAACTTGCAAAATTGCGTCTCAGCACGGTTGTTCAACCGGTGAAGAACAGGACTTTTATAAAAGCCTAAATCAGGCGAACCTAGTTTAGATTTCCCCGCTCGACGAATTTTGTTCGGAGACTAGTGAAAGCGCGATAAGATTTATTCCTCGCCCACTGCTGAACTTTATATCGATGATGTTCCGATTGAAAATTCGCTTGAAAAAAAAATTGTGCTGACAACTTGGAAAAGCAAGTCCAGGAAAACACGGATCGATGCTCTGACCACCACAATACAAATGGGATAATGCTAAAACAGCGCTAAACACCATATAAACTGACACTATAATCAATTTTCCAAAACGGAAAAAATCCTTCTTTGGAACAAGATTTTTTTATAAGTCGAAATTGAGTTAACCTACAAATGAAAGAGAACTTTTCCTGAAAATTCACCACAGAAATAGAATAAACGACCATAATCTACACTGGAGTGCAAATTTATATTAAGCAAATAGCAATGCCGTGAAATGAAAAAACTATTTTAGTTGAATCTTTCAACGTTACTTCACTCTTTACTACAAGACTGTTTTTTTTAACTCGTCCTCGTTGTAAGCGTTTGCAGATGACATTTTTTTTCTGAAATCAAATAATGAAACCTCTTTAAATATCAGAAACATTTTGGGAGAAAGGGCTAAATTGCAGCATTTTCTCTTTTTACCCGCCTCGTTTTCAAACGACATACTTCTCTTTGACGTACATAGGTAACATGGAATGACCGTCAAGGGCTAAATTTTTGACATCATCAAAGAGAGATGATTCTGGGTTTCAGTATTTTTGTCTTATTACCGGCAGCGTTTCAAAAATATTTTTCTTGGCAATATATCACATGGATCCTGTCTAAGATTTGATTTTTCATATCACCAAAGAGACAATAAAAGAAACATACATTATTTCTGTCTCTTTCACATTTATGTGTATTTGTGGAGGATTCGTTAGAATTTACAACCAATGCCTACGAAGCCAATTTTCACATATTGAAATTTGAAATACAACATTTGTAAAAGAACTACAGCGGATTTTAACAAGCCTATGTGTCCACCAGATTGTGGAGTAAACTTTATATTGATATTATCCAAAATCAGCTTGGAGTGAGACTAACGGCATGTCTATAGACAAGCCAGCGTTCTTTCGACAAAACTAAAAAGCCTTACAATGACGCTGTCAAGGTAATATAGTTGGTATCAGGAATGAGTTAAATCACGTGACAGACAAACAAGTTTGAATCACAACGTGCCTTTCTTTTTTCGCCTACAGTTACACAGCTACTAACATCACTAAGTGCACCAGGGGTTACCTGATTTAGCACACTCGGAGGGTCCGGGAACTCGGAGGTAAACAAAAATAGTCACGGTAGACCAGGGTCTGAATTATATCATTTAAAATATGATGTTAAAGCAACATCGGATATTATTAGTGTTGTAGGATATTGGCCAACATAATAATGAAACAGTTTATGAACATCTTTTCTTATTGTGTGATCATTTAAAGATAATATACTATTTTAAACTCGGAATTATGTTAATACAGCGAGATTGTTTGTATTCACCGTTTAATATTGAACGAATATACCATTTTAGAAACAAACTGCTATCTTTAAATAAAGATTCAGTTATTCTTCTACAGATCTTAGGTGTCACGGTGCACACATGTATAAGGATAAACTCTATATGCATAAAAAAATTAATGACGTATCACAAAATTTGATCCGGGAATTCTCGGAGTAATTTCTAAATGTAATTTTGTGAACTCGGAGGTATGGGTTTGGGAAGTCGGAGGTTTTAACTTTTCGAAGAGCTGATTGTTTTCGAAAATGTTAATGTGAGATTATATGAATGTGTCGGTAGGTAGGTAGGCAGAGGTAGGTATTAAGGGGAGGTAAGTTTTCAATGTATGCAATGAAAGTAGATGAGTAATCAAGAGGATAATTCGTCTTTTGTATGTAGACAGGCTCGCATCCCACCTTTATTAAACTGGAATGTACATTACTATTTCATATTTTAGCTCTTAATTGCGGCTTTGTTTACTTGTTAGAACCACTCGCAGATGCTGCTCTAGCCTACACGCTAAAACTTCATTTGTGAATAAAAGTCAACTGAAAATTTGTCACTTTTAGAGCTGTAAAATCGTTGTATATTGCATAGACGTCTTATTGTAATGTATATTTGTACTAGTTTGTCCTAGTAAGAGGTACAGATCTGGTTTCCATTGATAAAATTTTACACGAGATTCAACCAAATCCTGTGTTATTGGTACCCATTAAAATAATCTTGACGAGACGATTATAGTGAGTACCAAAACATAGGTTGAAGCTTCTTATAAAACGATTTTTCAGCGACAATAATTTTTGTCGAGCCCGGTTGCGGTGAGCGAGACATAGATGTCACAATCGCAGTTCGATGAATGTGACCATCCGTCCAAACCATAACTTCTACTACTGTGGATGGATTTCAAAATAATTTGACATAATTGTTCTTCATCACGTGTAGATGTGATATTTGAAACATTCGTACAGGTAGGCCCAAGGTCAAACTTGAAGGTCAATTTTTGTCCGGACCATAACTCACACAATTTTGAATGGATTTCAGTATAAATTTGCACAATTGTTCTCCATCATGAGTGTCCATGACGTGCCATTTGAAACTTTTTTTAACGTAGGCCCAAGGTCAAGGTCAAGGTCACGCGGGCTCGACATGTTTTTCCTGAACAACCTTCTAGTTAGCTAAGATTTTCATGAAGAGAAGAAGAAGAAGAATTTATTGAATACTTATGAATACACATACATTTCGTACATACAAATACATATTTGACATCTAATTAGTCACTTAAAAATTGCCATAACAATACATGAGAGAGAAAAAACAGAAAAAAAAGCCAGAAAAGTGGAGAATGAGCACGGACGATTATGGTATTTAACATACTATACATTTCCTTTATAGATGGCAAACGATAGATTTGCATCTGCATTGATCATATACTCAATTACAAAAAACAATCGACTAGCCATAGTACTATATAACTATATAGTGTGGAAATGTTTCGTTAACTCTTTACCAAACGGCAAAATTTTGCACAGGTCCAAATTGAAAGCACTTGCAGACGACAATATAAGCACATTTCAAAAATTGAAAGTAGTTTCCAGCAGGGTAAAAATATGCTTTTGAAAGGGGAAATTTCCATAATCCAAAGGTAACCCTAGACTGACAGAAAATCAAAGCGCTGACGCACTGAAGGCAGCGGGTTTTTGCCAGCTACAGATCTTATATGTATTATTTTCTTTGCACAGGTTTCCTTTATACTTGACTATAAAAATCTAAAAAAGTGAAAGGGTGCCTTAATCGATCTGCAAACAGTATAGACCTAGGTCAGCCTGTGCAGACGGTCAGCATGTGCAGTCTGCACAGGCAGACCTGGGCTGAAACTTTTCGCCATAGGTCAATTTTCTGTACATCGAAGGATCGGTCTACCCAAAAACGAAACAGGTTGTTAAAAGAATAGGTTATTATGGACCAATAATCATTTATGTCTTGCTTGGTTTAATCTATTATGAGGATGCAAGAAATCCCCTTTTGCCAAAGCACGGCTCGTTTATTTGTGGCTTAAACAGATATACAGGAGAACAAGCAGAAAACAAGAACTTGAATAAATGATCCCTTTCCAAAACAATCCCAAGTTTTTATGACCCTGTGAAAGAAGGCTTCAAAGACACTTGTGGAAATGGAGAAAGTGCATCTAACCAATGTGTTCTATCTTATTAATCTGTGACAATAGTGCAATTGTTGAAAGGCATCTTAGAGTACTGAAAACCAGTTTTAGTATAATTTTGAGGTTTTACAGCTCAAAATCCTTGTAGGCCAAATAATATGCTTTATAAAAGTTTTACCGATCCCTTTAACGGAGTTGGTAGCTCAAAAACTTGAAATCAGGGTCGCTGGTTTAAATTTCCAGCATGGTCTTCTTTCTGATCCACTTGTCATTTATGCCATATTGTTATTCAGTGCATGACTTAAAGGAAACTTGTTACAATGTCCAAAATCATGAACAGCAACAGCTGAAGTAGAAACAACAACTTTTTCAACAATGTTTTCAGAAGGCCTCACTAGAGGGTCGTTAAGTCTTCATTGTGTGGCAAAATACCCTGTTCAGCAAACTTCCTTTTCTATGATTTATTGCCTTATACCTCTGATGCCTGGTTTGGAAAGAAAGTTGTGTCAGTACTGGTCACTGGTATGACCCAAGCTGTTTAGATCGCATTAAATGCTAATAAATTATACTAAAAGAAGCCATTTGCAGACAAAAATTTAAACATGGCTCAAATAACAGCGTACATCTTTGATAGAGTAGAAAAAATCGTTGGAAAAGGAGAAAATGCTGCTTACCAGCATTTTCTCCCATTCCTACAATGTTTGTAAAAAGTTCTAAGGGTCGTTAAAACTTGGGATTGTGTTGTACAAGTAAATGTATAACATAATCAGCATTTATCACTACTTTTAACGCTTTACCACCCAATGCCGACTTCTTACAACCATGAGAAAGAAACAATGTAGGAATGGAGAAATTGCTGGGAACCAGCAATTTCTCCATTTTCCACAAACTTTTCTACCCTTTAAAATAAAAATTGTGCCATTTGAGCCACAATGAAATTGTAGTCTGCAAACGCTTTCAATTTGAACACAGTTGAAATTTTATCGTCTGTTAAAGACTTAATCCTATTGTAGGTGACTTTTCGTTTAACATCACCTTTCATAGCCGAATCCGTACGACTTTGGTGATAAAAGGCGATGAACTACATGAATCCCATTAGGGTGCCCTATGCTCAATATTCATCATGCTTGCAAACAAACACCGATAAAAACGTTTGCTCTGAAAATATTTTCTTTTGCACTTTCTCGGTCTATGTAGATACCGATGCCCTCTTTCCATTACTATTCTACATTGTAAATTTACGGATGAACTCGTAAGGTACATGTATAAAGCGGTTTTGAAGTGTGTCGTCTGCGCGAGTAGCGCACATTTATACATGATCGTTTGGGTATTCATGGAGGAACTATTTAGTCACACGTAGGAATCAAGTTTTGTTTACCTCACGTATCCAGGAAAAAGCTGCCGGATGCAAGAATCAGTTACTCATACATGTACCTGGGGACAATGACAGCGGGTTTCACCCGCTGCCAAAAATGGCTATTTTATCTAACAATTTTTTTGATGTAACACTTCCCAAACAAACCCTTCTTTTTATGTGTCTATAGTACGAACATTTTGAAAACACCGTAAGAATAGGGGAAATTGCTCGTAACAAGCAATTTGTCCTTTTCCCCAAGTGTATTCTATCCGTTTTGAGAACGTTCCGTCATATTCATCTAGTTTAAATTATCGTCTGCAAACTTGTTCAGTTTGGACGATTCTAAAATTTGTTGTTTGGAATAGTGTTAACTCATACGCTACCTTGACGAGATATTTGCTTAAAGGTTGTATTACACGGTATATTTTCAGAGGCTTATAATAAACAGGACATTATTTCGTAGAATTAAAGCCTGGTAAGGTTCAGAGACAAACGAGCACATTCTGCAGTATATAAATCACATGAGTTCACCCATACCATGAATATGATGATACTCCGAGTTAACAATATTATACCTCCGAGATTTACCACACCCAAAAATTTGATACCTCCCACTTTCATCTGGTTTAAAACACATGATTTTTTACATACTGGAGACTGAAAATGTGTTAGATCCTAAAAAGAGACCCTATAATTTAAGACACCAATAGAGGTATTGCGACAAATCACCCCTTAACCTACAACGAGACGGTTAGAGTTGAAATTGATTTTCAAAACAGTAAAATTTCCAGTTTAGATGATTTTTTTTCATTGATAGATGGCCTGTAAGCTAACACCAAAAACGGTTATAGATCATTTTGCTTCTAAATTTAACATGTACGTTTATTTAATATTCGAAAAGGTTTGTCTTTTAAAGATAAATCAGGATAAACATCGACCCTAGTCAAGCGTGACTGTCTTTGTTTACCTCCGAGTTCCCCAACCCTCCGAGTGTGCTAAATCAGGTAACCCCGGGTGAAGTGTATATGTCCCAACAAAAGAGGCCATCTGGTATGCATAATTTACATTGTGCCAGTCCCTAAATTGCGGTAACTTCTAGTGACCTAGTTTCCATAATAATTGAGGTCAGGAGAAACGAACGTATAGAGCTGATTCTAAACCAATTACTTCCTGCCGACAACCATTTGCATGTCGAATAGACCACATTTTGATTTAATTAAATTTAAACATATTTATTTTACATCGATTGAGAAACAAGTTCTTACAACTTATACTAATCTCTCTCGATTCTGCTTCCTGGGAACTACACCAGTACTCGCGCCGAATGTGTTGGCCAATGAAAAATCCCAAAGTTGAAACCCGCTCCCGGGTATCGAACTCAAGACCTTTAGTACACTGTATAGCAAAGGAGAAGAGCTAGAGACACGTATACAGTTATCTAAAGTAAAACAATGGGTCTTTGAACAGCATATCTTTTTAGGTAGTGAAGAGTAAGAAAGACTAAAACTGGTTTCCAGATTTAAATCGAAAACAAAATCCCTCGAGTTTTTTACTCCCATCTCAAATTCAGCTAGTATGTAACTATACTTACACAGCTGACTAAATTCTTAAACATTCTCTACAGTTGTAAAGCTGTATCTTTAACTCATTACCAAACGTCAATATTTTAGGCTTGTCCAAATCGAAAGCATTTGCAGACGACAAAATAAAAGTGAAAATTTGTTTTGTAAAGAGTAGAAAAAATTGTGGGAAAGGAGAAAATGCTGGTCACCAGCATTTTCTCCTTTTCTAACAATGTTTTCTAAAGGCTTCATTCTAAGGGTCGTCAGAAGTAGGGGTTGTGTTGTAATGGGTTAAACTGCGTGTATTCAAATGCACAAAGATTTTCTTATATTTGCATATCTGTATCAAATACCAACGTTTGATTGCATGAGATTTACCGTCCAAGTCAATCAGAATATTAGTGTAGAAAATTAGGCATGAAAACGTGACATGACACATTTAATTTAATCTCCAACCACAATGTTTTTCTCTCTTACTAGACAGCGTCTCAAAACTTAGTGAGCAATTTCGCTTCGTCCTTTTTCGTTTTGTAATTAATGGATATCTCTAATTTTTCATTTATTCTCTCTCTCTCTCTCTCTCTCTTTCTCTCTCTTTAGTTTTGGGCGAGAAATCATAGCAATGTGACCTATACTTGCATAGGTGCATAGAACAAAATAATTCTAATCAAACAATAAAAAAAATGGCAATCAGTAACATGACCCCTTACTTTTTGAGGATTTACCGATGTAATGTAGCAACATTTTCTGTGACACAAAAATATCCACATCGCTCGGGATCGTATTCAACATTTATAACAAAATCACGTTATGTTCATAGTTCTTAAGAAATAGTCATTTGTTTGGCCGGAACATATCATCTCAGCAAATGAAACGAATAGTTTTGGAATTTACATATGCAAACTCATTTCGGTCAATATTATTGTAACTTAAGTGTATTATTGTTAGACGTTTGCATCTCTGCTTCCTCATATTCACAGTCTCATTTCGTCGTCAGTTTACTTCGAAAACCTCGTAACTACAGCGTGTTACAAGCTGTAGTTACGAGGTTTTAGAAGTAAACCAACGATTTCAAGATTAATTCAAGCCTGCTGTCAGTACTTTGGCCAACGCGATCAAAGCATGAATCGTGAGTGAATCTGTGTTATGAAAGCGGCATATCATTTGCATCTTTCATTCTTTATATTCATAAACACCAATTTTGATTGCGTCTGGCTGGTATGTACGTAATGTTAGGTTTTTATGGGGTTAAGGCAGGAATTGTTCACGGGTTGATATATGGATTTTTTGGTATTAATTTTTGCATCTTTGACACTTGCAAGCTCTGGCGTTTTTATAAAATTTTATAAGTTGGTATGGTAGCGCTTCATTTTTGACCTCTCCGATCTTTCATAAGAGTGTGTTTGCCTGTCTGGTGTTTAACTAGTTATCTAACATAGTTTCAGTTATGTGGCAGTATCTTTCCATCTTCTTCTATAGTTTCTTACATCATTAATCTCTTTCCGAAGCCCTATTTTTTTCTGGCACAGACATCGTTTGTCGACACCATATTCAGTGGTGACCAGCTTAAGTGCGTATGGATTTAAATTAGGTATGGCAAGTCAGCCTCATACGTGAAAAGAGTAGGGACAGTTGGTTTTATTTTATTTCAGTATTTTGGATCTACGGCTTTGCGTCTTTGGCCTTTCGTAATTATAGTCGCACTCTTGAATCGATTCAGACCTGTGGGTCAGCGTCTTACGTGACATAAGCAGGAATTAATGTTCCCTCCGCGTCTCTAACACATTAATGACCCCTGTAATTTTATTAAAAATTCATGTGCAACACGCTCAACAAATGTAGCGGGTAGCAAAACTAGGTAACATCAGAGAATCCTAGCAATAGCGGACGTTCATACAACATAAACTTCAGCTTTTTTGCACTCATTACTATGACTCAGTTATCCCTTTACCAAACAGGCAAATGTTTACATGACAAGGTAGAAGGCCTTTGAAACCCATTAGAGAAAAGGAGCAAACGGTGTTATCAGTATATTCCACCTTTCTCCAAAATATTTCTAACCTTTTAAAGAAAAAAATCTGCATTTAAGCACTATTTGATAATTAATCTGTGGACGGCAAATGTATGCTTCCAACTCGGTCCAGCCTAAATTAGTGTCGTCTTGTTAAGTAGGACATTATATTCTGCCAGCTTTGGCCCATTTCTACCAATTAGTCCGAAAAGCAATCCAAGATTTGTTATGAATTTAGCAGTGATTCAATTTTGGAAAACATTTAGACTGGCCAATCAGAAATTATGTTCCTGTAAAGTTGAGGAAGTTGTTGAGAATTACGATCCAATTTATAATGATTTATACATACTCTCTCTGCTTTAGATGAAGGTAATACGAATACCAAACACCTTCAGTTGTTTACGCAATCAAGGGACTAATTTCCGAAATTGTGATGCCATTTCTACATTCACTTTTCTGGGAAATGCTCTGCTCTTGTCTGTAAAGTTCGATAGATTATGTCTTTATTGCACTGACACGAGTAATTTTCTAATTTTCTGCAACCTAAACGAAAAAGTGCATTTTCATTTCGTTATAGTTCAACCCTCCACGTGACCTATGACGTACTAATGGCATTCAAAGGTAAAACCCTACTTAGAACTGGCCTATCTACTGAACAAAAATGTAATTTCAAGCCTACTGTGACTAGAAAACCCCAACACATCGTATAATTGCAACATAACACAAAGTTAAAAGCCTTTAATGTGACATACTATACCTATGATGCTAACACCCTTCCTGTCTTGAATTTATCTTATCTACTTTTCAACAAATTTTAGAGCCGTTTCATGACTTTTTTTTCAACGAAGATAAATGAAATCAAATTTCTGAGTTATGAAAATATTGACGCTCGTATGCATAAATCACAATATCTTAAAAATAATGTAGCAGTGTAGATCCAAGATCAGACTATGCATGTCCTGCATAGATTGACCTAAATCTGCTCAGTCCGTAATAGCACAGATGTCGTTCGCAACGTGGCGAAGGTTAATAGAGTTGTCTGATCGAACGCAGTGTTATGGATCCTAATAATTATCCTTCTCTGCACAGTGCCTTGCAAGCACTAATTACATTCACAAAGATGACACGGTAACTGTAATCAAGACGTTTTGTACCCAAAACGTTGACATTATGGAGGATATTAAGAAAGATAATTCGCTCTTTTAAACTGTCATCGTTTGGTTTTCTTTGGAATATGAACTCTACTTTTGGTTTGTTTTGTCAAAACAACAGCAATTACCAAAGTAAATGAGATTTCATGCGCATTGTCACATATAGAGCATAATTCTTCGACTATAGATGAACCGATGAACCCGGAATCGAGAATCCAACATGAAAAAAAAAGAAAGAAAAAAAGACTTTGAACTAGATTACCAACGTAAATTCGTAATATTTCCAACTGGTATACACAACTGATGTCCATATACACTGATGATATTAGATGAACCGATTCTATCCATATATTTGCCGTGCATAATATCTTGCACGATGATATATGTTAATGCTGACTTGAATCCATACATAGAGGCGATATTCGTAATGACAAAGATTTACAAAGTGTCCAAAAAGAAAGTTTGCAGTTTTATTGTTTTATTGATTAGATCTTTACGTTCTGCTACATGTAGGTCAACGAAAACTTGAACAAGTAAAGACAATAGATATAAGTTCCATGCTGTATCAGTTTTAGGAATTATACTCCTATACTTTTTGTCATATTTTTCATTGACTTCAATTCTGTTGTTAATGACATTCTTGAGATAAACCAGGCATGAGTTCTTGTAATTTCTTTTTCTAGGGCTCAGTGAAGTCGTTAGTGTGGATTCTTATTGCAAGGTTAACAACAGTTTTAAAGAACGAATGTAAAATGCTAGATTCAAAATGGCAAATATTTGAAAAACATCATAAACTCCTGTACTGACGTCATGGACAACATATGGTTATCTCGGTAAATTAACTTTTTTTCTTAAAGGTATATGAGCGTAAATCTTAAAACTGATACAGAATAAAACTTCTATCTATTATCCATACACGCGCAAGTTATCGTTGATCTAGCCAGAAGACTTTACATGCATTCTTTATGGACATCCAGTACAAACACACAATTATATATATGTATAGACCAATGATACTAATTCCTTAGCCTTCGTAAGTTTCGGCCTTAAAGGTTGAATGACTGTAAGGTGTTTAACGCCTTTTTAAACGTCATTTAAATTACATTGCGGCCAGTTACCTATCCATGCTTTCCTGGGGTGTCTTTTACCACTATTCCCCGCAATAACCTTCCCAGGCCACTGGCTGCTTTCCCACATAATAATTGTCGAAACAACGGTCAGCGCTGAGAGAGGAATGAATCCTATCTCACTGATTATCATAAATTCTCAGAGGATTGGACCAGCGGCCTCTTGTTCTCACGTCTTGTACGCTATCGACTGAGATAAATGTACCAGGATTTGGCTCATTCTTAGGGAACTAAGAGCTACCTTTTTTAGAAACGATTTGACCCATTTCCTATTATCATTCTATATTGTGTACCTTATTCGTACCGTTGCAACTCTTGGTATAGTTCTATGGGAAAGGAGAAACATTTCATCCTGACGAAGCTTCAGAAAAGGTGTCAAGCAAAACGCAATAACTCATCTAATACTGCATGAAATTTTGTTAATTCTTTACAATAAGTTACAGCTGAAGATGTATATTCTGTTTATGTTATTTTTCTCTGAAAAAAAAATGTTGTATCTGCTCGTCTTTCATTTAAAACCAATACCACTCAAACCCGAGTTATTGCGACTTTTAGCAAGAAGACATTTGGAATCATTCGGGTAACTAGCATTTTATCCTGTTCCCACATTGTTTTCTATCCAATCTCCACCACTTTAACAACATTTCATTTATCGTCTGTAAATGCTTTGAGTTTAGAAAAAGTTAACAATTTTGTCGTTTTGTTAAGGGTTTACCGTTTTTCTCAACCTCTCGCTCTGTTAAACATTTACCAGAATACAAAATTTTAGCCTGTCCAATTTGAGAGCATTTGTAGACAATGGCACAGCCACTCGTGAAAATATTACCGTTATGTTCACCCGGTGAAATAGATTTCAATCTTTTGACTTTAAAAAAATGCTCGGTGTATTTAGCAGCAGAGGGACTGGTAGAAAAGTAAAGTTAAAGCAATTCAAATTTGTTCTACAGGAAGTCTGTGCCCGTGTTTAAAAAGCTTGAGTCCCTGCTCAACTTGTGCTTAAACTTGAACTCTCAAATCTGCTTAGAGACTGAATAAAATTCTGAAACTAAGACTTTATTCTAATAATCAGAAACAAAGAAAATCTCTACAGTTCGGAAGGTACTCCATAATGTTTATCAAATTACATTGACACAACTTTGGAATTTCACGCTCAGTTGAGTTGGGCACAAAAATATTTTATAAGGCTTGATCCAGGACTTTTGATTATTCTTTACTCCCTTCCATCTTCTACATCGACTACTCCCGAAATCGAACCCAGGTTTATTTCTCTTTCGTACTTGTTGCAATAACAATGATAATAAAAGGAATAATTTCGAGAGGATAGCACATTAATTGAAGCATAACTGCATGAAAATAGCTAGCACATGAATCATTTCCTCCTTCATTGAAGCTTTCATTGCTATACCTTTTTCTAGGCAATCACAAGTATTAAAGACTCTGTTGAAAAAGTTTTCTGAAAAGAATGTGGAAAAGGGAGAAAATGCTGGTAAACAGCATTTTCTCCTTATTCCACAAAGTGTTCTCATGACATATTCCATCTTTTAAGCCACATTTCCACTGCATATACTTTAAATCTGGACAAGTCAAAGAGTGTTGTTTTGTAAAGGATTAACTCGTTACCGAACGACAACATTTTGTAAAAAAGAAAAAAAAAAGACTTTATAGAGTTTGAAGATAGAAAATCAAATGTGCCTCAAGTGCATGGAAAATATTAAGGGTAAAAGCAAAAATGCCGGTTACTAGCATTTTCTCCTTTACCCCACATTTTTTTTTTTCAAGTGCTTTCTTCTTCTAGATCTACCAAAATTACTGAATGCCCCCCCGAATGCCCCCCTCCAACCCTGAAATGACTTTGGAATAAACAACCCCTCTCCCCCCTCCCCCGAAAACCCTCTAAATACAAATTATTAGTATAAATCAAAATTTAACGCACTAACACTTGTGTTCTAAAAACAATGTGGCAAAAGGATGTGTTGTCCAGTTCTATCAAATTTTTAAATGGCATATTCAAGTGGTTTGCTGCAAGAGGGGGCAATATCCTTTATCGGGGCTCAAGTATATTACAAAGAAGCCTCGGATCATAGTGCAGTGAGTTTGGTACCGTGCATTGAGGAGTTGCAAATTGAATATGATCTTAAATAGTTTGGATTAACTGAATACGAGTTTAAAAATAATCAAGCACAATATTGCAAACATTGGGGTAAAGAATGATGAATGCTCACAGGGAAGAAATTATTCGTCCTGCCAAGTGGCGAGAAAGGCAGTTGGTTTCAATTTTCGCTAACAAATGAATATATTCGATCGCTTTGCTGAAGTAAAAGATACGAACCTACCACAAAAGATAAATTATTTAAGGATGAAGCCGCAAAAGGTATAGGTCCAAGGTAAGACTACTCTTTTTTTAAAATGTCCGACTTTGATCAACATCTGTGTCACTCATTAGGAGAAAAGGGCTTAAGAGGGTCGCAATATGTCAACACGAGGAAACTGGCTACAACTGCAGAGAATACTTTAGGACATTATAGTAAATGGACATTAACGATATCATTTATATTCATTTGATTCACAAACATTTTTTGATGAACCTTGACGTTGTTTGTTTTGTGTTTACAATATTTTCAACAGTTTTTCATAAAGACTGCCAGAATAGCCAAATATTTTACTGGCCCGTTTTTAACTAGAATCCTATGAGCATGGTTACTGAACCTTTTTCAGTGCCCGAATTCTTCTTAATTTGATCTTTTATTTATCTTTTGATCAATATCTGTGTCACTCATTAGGAGAAAAGGGCTTAAGAGGGTCGCAATATGTCAACACGAGGAAACTGGCTACAACTTTCCTGCTAAATAACAAAAATCAAATGTTCACTTTGACATTAATAATCCAAATATTGCAAAGTTTAGCATTGGGGAATACAATCCCTTTATCGGACAGTGTAGATCCAAGATCAGACAGCACATTCTGTGCAGTCTGATCTTGATCAACGCTGTTCGCAAAAGGCCGTTTAGTCGCGCATAGCAGCATTAGGGTCAAGATCTTCATATGGCAGGCACTGGAATGCACGCCGGATCAAGTGAATTGGTGGCGCTGAATCAAGGCTTGAAATGCAGCCCTGCGGCTTTCAGAGCTATATGTAATCTGATTACAGATGTTGGTAATAGACATATGAATATGTGAACGAAATTGTAATTCTAACTCACGCTTTATGTAAAGAGGATTATTGGTCGTCTTCCATCTAAATATAAGATAAGACCCTTATCCACAAATCATTCTAAATTACGGTCTTAGCCTAATTCCCAAGAGTTTTCAACATATGAAAGTAATGCAACTTCTGACTAGCTAAACCAATTGTTTTTAGCCAACCAGAAAATGTGTTACTTTTTAGATTAAGAATGCAATAAAATATTAAAAGTAGATATGGACCAGAGTATCGCATAGGGATAGGTACAAAATCTAGAACATGAATGATTTTAGTACCTTATAATTGAGTTTATGCTCTCGTAATCGAGCAGATACTATACTTTTGGCAAACGATATGAGTTTTTTCTGCATTGGTTGCTTTAGGGATCATATATAAAACGCATCCCTCGTATGACGCTAGGCAATCATTCAATAAACCAAATAAATTCATTTCAAAGGTTAAATGGGATCATTCTAGCTTTTTAAAATAGCCTGAAACGTGATTAGCAATAAATCACTTGTGTCACTGTGATTCTTTTTAGATTAGCCAAAAATGCAGAAAGGCATACGTTTTCAGCCATCAAGACCCAATGTTGACCCAAAATTATTACGTATTTCATTTTAAAGTTGCTGGCAGCTATAAAAACATCTGGTGCCATCGCATTTCTTATTAATCCATGCATACGTGCCCGAATTCTTCTTAATTTGATCTTTTATTTATCTTTTGATCAACATCTGTGTCACTCATTAGGAGAAAAGGGCTTAAGAGGGTCGCAATATGTCAACACGAGGAAACTGGCTACAACTGCAGAGAATACTTTAGGACATTATAGTAAATGGACATTAACGATATCATTTATATTCATTTGATTCACAAACATTTTTTGATGAACCTTGACGTTGTTTGTTTTGTGTTTACAATATTTTCAACAGTTTTTCATAAAGACTGCCAGAATAGCCAAATATTTTACTGGCCCGTTTTTAACTAGAATCTTATGAGCATGGTTACTGAACCTTTTTCCGATAAAAGATAAAGCCATACAAAAATAGACGCTTATCTAATTAGTTACAGTAATGATACATTATTCCTACAAGCTTGGATCTCTCTCGTTTGCTCTTTGGTCAGATCGTCAGCGCTCAATACTCTAACATAAAGGTTAGAGAGTATGTTCTGGCGTTAAGACTTCTAAGAAAGGCCCTGATCCGTACGGCCATTTAACTGCTCTGAATATTTATTTCAGTCATTGATAACGCCAATGGCCGAAGAAATACAGTTATCATCTGGATGAACAAAATGATTGGCATCAAAATAAGTCCAAAACCAGAGGAAAAATATAAGTCTGTCTTTTTTGCACCTTACTAAAAGAACATCGAACGCTTAAGTAGCGTCGGAAAGAGTTTGAATAACGCACGAAATTTCTGGAAACACCTGGATTATCTCTATCAACATCCATTGTGCGTCATCCACAAAGCCAAGATCTGTTCATCGTCTCATCGTTACAGCTGTTAGTCCATGATGGTCCACATTATATTGTGACTATTAATGCCTTGGGCGCTGTTCTTTAAAAGTACCAAACACTATACGACTTCAATTTATGTGGGTTGCTACTGACAAGGACAAGGACAATGGAGCGGAATCCCCAGCATGGCAAGTGCAGAGGTATTTTATTTGGTCTCCAAGAGAAACGTTATCAGACTCGGGTATGCTAAAAGATGTATACCATCTCGAGCTCAAACTCATGTACTTGTCCTTGTTAAATTAATTTGCTAGATTAATTTTAGTCTAATTGTGGGTGCTATTGGGAATGTATTCTGCTTGGTGATTCTTGGACCAACTCTGAGAATGATGTCATCAAATATCAGCAGTTGTATTTACGTAAGATTGCAGAAACGGAACTTTTCGGTTGGCTGCTAAAGCATTAGTTAGTCTGAGAAACAAAAAAAAACTGCCACACTCTCTTGAGTCAGTGTCACCTAAAACAATAAGCGTATCCGTGCCTATATCTCAACCGGGAAGGCTGGACACCTCGTTGAATCTATCGAATAGTCAATTCATCGGGAGCGTCTTTATGGATGGCACCAGAGCTCGTATACACGAACCATTCTTGATAATATTCTTGGTCTATCCTCAAAGTTTTTCTTTCACACCAATGTCATTTCTGTTAAGCTGAACAAAATGGTTTAGCCAATCAGAAAGAGCGTTACTTTTGAAACCTGCAATAGAATGCTTTTTGGAACGGTCGGTGAAATCATTGATAGTCATGTTTTGTGCCATCAGGAAAATTATCAGAAATGTCATGTACCGCACGAGAAAAGCAATTCCTATTCAGGGTCAGTGTAATACTGATATACACAGTCATTTGTCTAGGATACGCTGGTAGAAGCATCTTCGCTAGCAAAGGTGACGGTCACCACGTGGTAGAAGTAAAGGAAAGGAATACGCTATAGCGTGTCGAACACAGTTGCGGAAAAAAGTGGTTAAGTTAATTATTTCCTTGTTGTTTTTTTCAAACGAGCCTGGAGTGTTAAATGATTGCCTCATATTTCAAAAACAGCTGTCTCAATCAATTTTTGTATAATTATTCTAATTCATCATGCGGAATTTTCAAATATGGAAAAGAATGTTACTGCAACAGTAGGAAAGAACTGCTCGTACTTCGGAGAAATCTTGAAGAGAGTAGACCAGGATCAGTCTGCACACAGATAAAGGTTGATTTTGTCTGTAGGTTGCAATACGAGATTTCAAAAATAACCAGTCACATAAAACAGCTTGTTCCAATTATTGTTTTAGTCCATTAGGGTAAAAGTTATAACCTCGTAAACTGTACGATCATCATAGGGTCGAGTCACGTGGTAAGCTTATTTCTATGACGAAGCCAGTCATCAGGCAAACGTCTTTGTCTGCCTGATAACTTTTAGAATTTCAAAACACAACTATAGCTACAGTGGCGAACAGTGTTAATCAAAATCATCTACTCAGGACATGCTATCCACACTCTAACCAAACTGTAAACCTCCAGTCATTTGACCAAATATTGCAACTTTTGCCTCTACACTCATTTTTATTTCAATAATTTTGACACTCAAAAGGTAAAGTGTGCTTCAAGTATTTTATTGGCGAATTGTCCTAGTCTAAGCTGGGACCAGACAAAGAAGCCTAAAAAGCTTTATGGATCCAGTTTATTCTTAACGTGTTTTTGTTGGTTTTGGATTGTACATACCTTTGCCTTTCTCTGTAATATAGGACTATATGAAGAACGCAGCGGATGATATTCGCCCGATTCTCAGAATTTCACCAAAATGTCCAAGCTGATGAACTGATAATTAATGTACCAAATCGTGTTTCATAATTCGCGTCGGAAATAATCTTCTTTCGTACAATAAACCATGGTTGCGAGCTATGTGGCACAATGAATAATCCATGAGCGTAATAGCCCGAGAGGTTTATATATTGCGCCTAAAAACCCGGAGCATGCGGTAAAACCATAGGCGTCAAATAAGAAAATATACGCACCGTATTTACCATTATAACTTCTCCATTTTAGCTCTTTTACACCTTACGACAAAATTTGAGACTGGTCTAAACTAAAAGCACATGCAAACCATAAATTAAATGTAGCTCGAAAATTGAAAATTGTTTCCAGCAGGGTAGAAAACATTGTGGGAAAAGGAGAAAATGCTGGTAACCAGCATTTTCTCCTTTTCCCACAATGTTTTTAAAAGACTTCTTTCTCAGGGTCGTAAAAACCAGGGATTGATTGGTAAAGGGTTAAACGACAAAGAAGAATGAATATATTGTCAAGCATGTATACAAAAATGTTACTCTACCCACACCTAATTACATTCCATTGCATCGACGACCAATTTTTAACTAACCCTCTGCACGACGAGACAGGAAATTTTTGTATGTTTAAAATAGTTTTGTTGTTTTCAATTTTTATCAAAAACAGTTGATATAGGTTAACCCTTTATTTTCTTTCCTCCTTGAGTCGAGTAGCGGAAGTTGGTTATTTGTTTACGTCAAGTAACATTCAATGATAAAATGTTGGAGAGCGGCGACATGGAACAGTCACGGGCGACTTATTTTACATGGAAATTACTCTCCCACCCCTGACCATTGCTTCAAAATTGATTATGTTGGAAAGCAGCCAGTGGCTTGGAAATACTATTTTGCGGAGTATATTGGCTAAAGAAATTCCAGAATGGCATGGAAAGGCGTACGGGCTGCCGCGATATAATTGGACTATACTGAAAACGACAATAAGCACCATACAATCAATCAACCAGTAAGGGCCATAAAAACCAAGGAGTTGCTAGTTAGAAGGATGAAAGGTCACAAAACGCGAGATTTCGCGAGACTTCGTTTAACCATTGTCCTGATAAATATGTGAAAGGAAACTTTCAAGCCTTCGGTAAAAAACAAGATATTTGCTATTGCAAAAGTATCATATAGGGGCAAACGTCTCTTTATCGGTCAACTGTCGCTCTATGATCTTGATCTATACTGACCCCAACAGGTCCGTCCTCGAGTCGCGCTGATCAGCCAGCCTAAGGGTTTAGGTAATCGTAATAAACCGCTTCTTCAAAGAAAAAGCAAGCGCGAAGAAAAGGCCTCGGAGCAACAATAACAGTTTGATTATGAAAAACTGTCTGCAGACAAAGTTTATTGCATTTGCATATTTTTCTCAATCAGAAATATAACGTTTCCTCATTTGTCATCTTGATCTATGAACTATTTCATCCAGATTTATGAAAGGAATGCGATAGCTTTAATAATAAATCGCTGTCTGATAAAAAAATCATTTATCGTCTGAAAAAGGATGCAGCAGACGATTGAAAAATATCAATGATCAACATCAGTCAAGATTTGGTGCACGAATACGAAGAAAAAAATGTGACAAAGAAAAACATAATGACAAAATAAGAAATTAATTCAAGTATACGTTATTAGTTGTACGGTCAGGTGGCAGGCGGCATGATTCACCACAGCCGTGAATAAGTTTCCAAGTCCCCTGCCACCGTACCGTACAACGAATTTATTACACTGCAAAGTTTTACTACTTCAACGTTTGTTAAGCGATCTTTACCTGCTTTTTTACATCAAAATACGCTCACGAAGTAGGCTTTCCCTTCTGAGTGCCCAACTTTAATGAAAAATGACAACTGACGTCAACGAAACCTTAGTAATACCTGCTAAAACGTGCAGCTTGGCGCTTACTCTTCATGTAAATCTTGATCGACGCCGTCATTTTGGATGTTGTGTTGATAGTGTGGTCATGTTTACGGGGCCCCCGAAAGGGAAACTGGTTTAACGTTGGGTTGCTCTGGCAAAAATGGGGACATTATTGCATGTTCGTGATGCCTTATACCAAGCTAGTTCTCATATAGGTATAGGTCCATAAAAGGCTCGCAGTCCGCTGAATCATGAGGTAGAGCGGTCATTAGACATAATCAAAATTAACAGAAAAAAAGTTTTCGATCCCCATCAGTCTGTGCGGATTGCGCAGGCTGACCTGGATCGGTAATTTTTGCACACGCATGAAACACTCCTTTTCATATAGCACAAAACATCTGGGCCCGTATTTAAACCGATTTCACCCCCCCCCGGACACTGAGGGTGAAAACGGGAAAAAAAAGCCAGGACAATCAGGGTGAAAACGAAAAAAAAGAGACATCTTGGTGCTTTGTAACCCCTTTCCTGCTAAACAACAATAATAAAATTTTGACTTTGACATTAATAATCCAAATATTGTTATTGCAAATTTTTGCATTGTGGAATACAATCTCTTTATCGGACCGTGTAGATCCAAGATCAGACAGCACATTCTGTGCCATCTGATCTTGATCTACGCTGTCCGCAAAAGGTCGTTTAGTCTCGCACAGCCGCATAAGGGTCAAGATCTTCATATGGTAGGCACTGGAATGCATGCCGGATCAAGTGAATTGGTGGCGCTGAATCAAGGCTTGAAATGCAGCCCTGTGGCTTTCAGAGCTATATGTAATCTGATTACAGATGTTGGTCATGGACATATGAATATGTGAACGAAATTCTAATTCTAATTCTAAAACAGTCACGCTTTTTGTAAAGAGGATTATTGGTCGTCTTCCATCTAAATATAAGATAAGACCCTTATCCATAAACCATTCTAAATTACGGTCTTAGCCTTATTCCCAAGAGTTTTCAACATATGAAAGTAATGCAACTTCTGACTAGCTAAACCAATTGTTTTTAGCCAACCAGAAATTGTGTTACTTTTTAGATTAAGAATGCAATAAAAAATTAAAAGTGAATATGGACCAGAGTATCGCATAGGGATAGGTACAAAATCTAGAACATGAATGATTTTAGTACCTTGTAATTGCGTTTATGCTCTCGTAATCGAGCAGATACTATACTTTTGTCAAACGATATGAGTTTTTTCTGCATTGGTTGCTTAAGGGATCATACATAAAAACGCATCCCTCGTATGATGCTATGCAATCATTCAATAAACCAAATAAATTCATTTCAAAGGTTAAATGGGATCATTCTAGCTTTTTTAAATAGCTCAAAACATGATTAATTGACAATTGATCACTTGATTGGCAATAAATCACTTGTGTCAAGGTGATTCTTTTTAGAAAAGCCAACAAATGCAGAAAGGTATACGTTTTCAGCCATCAGGAGCCGATGTTGATCCAAAATTATTACGTATTTCATTTTAAAGTTCCTTGCAGCTATAAAAACATCTGGTGCCATCGCATTTCTTATTAACCCATGCATACCTGCCCGGATTCTTCTCAATTTGATCTTTTATTTATCTTTTTTTTTTTTTAATTTCGGATCTATTTTTGATTAAGTCGTTTGATGAAAATTTATTCAATGAACAATATGGATAAATAATCATCGAGACAAACATATGGCGTAGTCTTGAATTCATATCGCTCAAATTTTTGTGAGATACAGCGAGCTCATAAGCCTCAACATTTGAATATTTTGAAGGATGTAGAGGATTTCATTACCGATATAAGATACTAGTATCTACTTCTCTCGCACGGTAAAGAATATACCTTTAAATATGAACCGAGAAAAGGAACAATCTGGAAAAAAAAAACATATTTAAAACCCGTCGACAGATCGTTTCTGAAAACATAGAGGATTCTTGATTGTAGGAAACAAATTGAATTAACTTCGTTGACTTATGAGTAAGTCACTAAATTTAGTCTATGCAGATGTCGGCTTCAATAATAATATTGTAACTGTGTGGGAAAGTCGTACGGTTGTACTTGTCACATCTGTATCGTACCATGTAATTCACTCCAGTTTCTTGATACATAAAATATAAAGAAAAATGTCAGCAAAACGTCAGGAAACATAAACGCCAACCACACTAACCGTAGATCTTTTTCGTTGAAGCTGCATGCGCCTGACATTTTTTCACTAAATTGCTAAAGTGTATAAACTGAAAATTTCCGCCAAACAGTTATCACTCAGACGGACTGTATGTGAGATCAGACTGCACTTTTTTCCGCATAAAGTTTTTTGTTAATCTCTAATAATAAACTGCTTGTTGTTTGTCTCCTTCCAACAACAGAGAAACCGAAAAGAAACTGCCGTATGAACAGTGTGACAAACGACAAACGTTTAAAAAAAACTAGTGCTTTTGATGGAAACATGGTGCTACTGCAGACGATATGGATCAAGATCAAACTGCACAAAATCTACATCGTTCGCTTCTTTAGTCAACCTTCTAAGATAAAAATATGGTCATATTCGACCTGGGTCGCTCACCTGGACTCTTTTCACCTAATACGGTCCATTTCCAGTTTCTTCCGAGATGTCAATACAAAAACTGTAACAAACTTCCTTGAGTATTTGAACGAAACTGGTGGGTCTAGGGTGTAAACTAGCTGTTTCTAGGATTTGTTCCCGTAACATATCTTTTCATTAGCCATTTTCAACTTTGTTGTAGATATCATCTAGACGAACATCCTGACCAACTTTCATGATTGTTGGTCGGAAATCGTGGTCTCAAGAGTGTAGATGATTTTTTTTTTCTAAACTTTGTCACTGTGACCTACTTCTTGAACTGATGGAAACCTTTTTTTTTTTTTCAAACCGGTTTCAGATGTTATCAAGACAAACATTCTGACTATGTCTTGTGAATATCGGATTGAAAATGTGGCTTCTTGGGTGTCAACAAGATTTTTCAAAGATTTTACCGGATGACTTAATTTTTTACCTGACGTGACCTATTTTCAAAGTCGATCGAGAGATCATAAAGGATAATATTTTGACCATTTTCGTTAGTTTTGGACTGAAAAGATGACTTCACAGAGCGTACACAAGCTTTTTCTTTTTAGATTTTACCCAGTGACCTAGTTATTGATCGAACTCTTTCGAATTTGACCCGGTGACCCAGATATTAATCCCACTTAATGAGTAGGACCCCTTACTCATGGGTAAATACCGTGTAACATTGTCGTTATTATAAAGGTTATTCGGCCAATCTCGGCAACTTCCGCCTTTTGATATGAGAGTTAAGGGACATAGACCTTGACTTGAGTATCCGAGAATTCTAACCAACTTTTCATGAGTTTTTGACATTATCTAGGTTCACCCTCGTCCACAATATCACCAAGAAAAATATTTTGACCGATGTTCATGAGTGTAACACCGAAAATATTACGTGCAGGGCGTAAACAAAGTAAAAGTTGACGACGCAATAAGCACGACGGACACAGCACTATCACTAAAGCCCATCTCCAGTAATTCGTTCTCACGTGAACTTAAACATCTCCTAGCTTCAGTTGATTGTATTTTCAGCGTCGAAAGAGGATGACTTAACCCTTTCCCAAACGACAAATTTTGGACCCTTCCAAACCGAAAGAGTTTGCTTACGACAATTGTTGATTTAGACAAAATGGCAGAAAGTTCTTTAAAAGGGTAGAAAACATTGTGGGAAAAGGAGAAATTGCTCGTTATGAGCAATTTCTCCTTTTCCCACAGTGTTTTCAAAAGACTTTTACTGCAGACACGTAAAAACCAGGGCTTGTTTGGGAAAGGGTTAATATATCTGTCGCTGAATGTCTTAAAGGTGGCCCTTCAGATTTTCCGTCGAAAATTTTACAAAGTGCAAAAAAATCATCCTCATACTCCCAAAGCCTTTTAACTTTCATTCATAAAACCCCAGTAGTCGAAAACCGTCCGACAACACGAGAAATTAGAGATTTACTACGGCCCAGGTTGACACCAACGGGAGACACATTCTATTTTTAGATGATCATTTCGCTCATTTACTTACAGGAATACACAGAAGAAGCTTCAAACATAGCGTCCGAAGCAGACATTATGGAAAATAATTATTACATGTTTGTTATGATAGGGAATTTAAGCATTATGAGTCACGTGCCAGTCACTTGACATTCCCACCATGCTTTACTGATTTTAGGCGCGAAATCTAAAAATAGCTTAAGAGGCTACGTAGCCTTTTAAGGGAATACCATCAAATAATTTTTTTCTTATATTTTTATGAATCTTAATTATTAATGATTAATATTATTTTTTTCATACGAATTTCAGTGATATATATCTTTTTTAATTTGGAGAGATGTAAATATTCTAAATACCCACCTTTAACGGAAAGAGACATCAGTGTTTTGATCTAAACTATGGATTTCCCGATCTGTGTGTCGCGTTTCTTGATTGAGTCACTCCTAGCTGGCATATTGATCACGTAAAAAACTTCATCGTGTTTTCAGAAATAGTTCTTTAATAGAAAGAAAAAACATGCAAGCGTTTTTTGTTATTTTATTAACATCTTTGTCCTCAATTCACTTTGTGGCCAAATAGACTCTATAGCAGGTTTAAAGGTGGGTATTTAGAACTTTTACATCTCACCAAATTAAAAAATATATATCTCACTGAAATTCATATGAAAAAATGATACAAATCATCAATAATTAAGATTCACAATATTACAAAAAAAAAATAATGGTGTTCCCTTAATAGGGACGTAGCCTCTTAAGATATTTTTAGATTCCGTGCCAAAAATCAATAAAGCATTTTGGGAATCCCAAGTGACTGCCACGTGACTCATAACGCTTAAGTTCCATCACATAACAAACGTGTAATAATTATTTTCCATAATGTCTTCTTCGGACGCTATGTTTGAAACTTCGTCTGTATATTCCTGTATGTATATGAGCGAATTGGTCATCTAAAAATAGAAAGTGTCTCCCGTCGGTGTCGACCTGGGCTGTGGTAAATCTTTAATTTCTCGTGTTATCGGACGGTGTTCGACTACTGGGGATTTATGAATGCAAATTGAAAGGCTTTTGGAGCATAGGGATGATTTTTTTTTTGTATTTTTGTACAATTTTTGTCCCAAAATCTGAAGGGCCACCTTTAAACATGGTCCATATAGGTCATAGTTGTTAAGGGAAGAAAAATGCCGCGTGTGGAGAGAATAGAGTTTCAGTTGGTTTCAATCATAATCAACAAGTACTTGTTAACGCTTTACCACTAAATCCCGTGGTTTAACAACCCTGAGGAAGTAGGCTTTTTAAAAATAGTTAAACAACTAGAAAATGATCAGAATTGTATCCTTTACCCGAGATTAATAGGTTAATTGTCCATTGCCCGTGGACAATTGCCCCCTCCCCGCCCGGACTTTTACCCCCTGAGGACAATTTCACCGGACCATTGCCCCCGAGGACAGTTCCACTGGATCATTGCCCCCCCGAGGACAAGGAATTGCCCTCGGGAGGCACACGTGTAATACAGGAATACGTAAACAAATGGCACGACAAAACATGGTTGTTCTTTAACGCCTTAAAAATATCGTTCATTGAAAGCGTTTTTTTTTGTGTCACTATGTTTAACGAAATAGTTAATCCTTTGGCTGCTAATTGCTGACCTTTTGCAGACAGTGTAGATCAAGATCAGACTGCACAGAACGTGCAGTCTGGTCTTTGATCTGCACTGTTCGCTAAAAGGAGATATCATTCCATAGAAAACAACCTCGAGGCAGCAATATTTGGGTTACTAATATCTAATTGAGAGCTTACTTATAGTTATATAGTAGGATAAACTGTGTTAACTGGAAAATGAAAATTATCCCCCTGAGGAGGTGGTAGATGATAGTGTTTATTTCGTGCTTTTCAGTTGTATATCGAGACATAAGGGTGGAATATATAGAGGATATTTTTTTTCGGTGAAAGATCGAAATTTATTTCATCGAGTGGACACCATCGGTAATATTTTCACGAGTGGCGCATCTCTCACCGAAAAAAATAAATATTCAATTTATTTCATGATTTTAACCCTTTCTAGGAGGAGCTTTATCAAAATCCAGTACATTTCTTTTCCGTTATTCCCCGTGGCGTACCCCTCCCGCATAGCAACGCATTACAATATTACGTCAAGCGCGAGATATGTAAGGTATATGACGTCATATTTCCCATCTGGTTGTGAGGCACGCGCAATTTACCTAGGCAACAAGAACGTGAAAATCAGTATTTTCACTGGTGGTACCAGTGTAAGATCGAAAAATATTTTCACTGCTATTTCTCGATATCCTACCGGAAAGCATGAAATAAAGTATGATATTTCAGGGTTACTACCAGTGCAAAAACTCACTTTATTTTCTAATTCTTCAATCTAAGGCGGAAACAGTAGTTCCTGCGTGGAAGTATTTAGTTACCTAGGTAAAGACCATTTAACCATGCGTATCATTCAACGCGATAGAAATATGACGTAAATTTACACTACATTTCTAGCGCTTAAATACGTAATATTTAGATACGTTGCTATCAGTCCAGTCAAATTATGAGAAGACCCAAAACAAATTGCAACACAAACACTTTTTTCGTTTTCAACATCCTTAGGGACACCTTTTTAACATATGTAAAGTAGGACGAAATCGGAGGATATGAAATTTGATTTTTTAAGCTTTTTAAATTCGTATGAATTTTGCCATTTTTAACTTTATTACAGCTCATCTCGCAGTTGTACATGTCAGTCCTACTCGATTTTTCTCGTGAAAGTAACAGTAAAACACACTGGCACTTTGTTACAACCTACTCACCATGATTTACATATAAGGCAGCATCCCTTCTGTTAATTTAGTTCTACACTGGAGTTGGTTTACTCCACCCACCAATACAAAGGGAGGGACCACTGTATATATACAGTAAACTAAGGCTGGACAGTTGAAATGGTTAATCTATATTTTTATTTGAATAGTTTTTTGTTTGTTGAAATACTGATTAGTACTTCAGACTATATTTTTCTCTTTAATTGTACAGAAACTTGTCGGTAATACTTTGTTAAGGTACATGTAGAGGACCCGTAATATTTCTATTGCAGTATGGCATTAAATTTCTTGACAGTTAATAAAGAAAGATTTATATACATATAATACTTTTGCACATTTTTAATTGACCAGAAAATCCTTTGATGTCCATCTTCAAATTATCTTTTGATACATTTGTTAGTCTCCAGAAAGGGAGGTAATTATCACATATCTTTGTAATGAAAATAGGCTGGTTTTAGATTTATAAATGATAATTCCAGGAAGGACAAAAATTAAAAAGTGGCTCGGTGAAAGTAGTACAATAATACTCATTTTTAATGTTAGCAAATCTTGTAGAATAATAATGTAGTGAAAATAGCTGTTTTCTATTACAGGTCCACTACGTTCAGTGGAATAAATTTGGTGTTGAAGAAACGAGAAGGTAGTTTTGCAGTCCGAATTTAATATACCCATTTGACTGCCATTCCACATAATCGTTGCATGCTAATGATCATGTGACATTCCAACTTATTTTTGCAAATTAGCATGAAAACTAGATTTACAATAAATCATAGGCTACGTATCCGTGTAAGACAATACCGCAAAAGACCTCTTTTAGTATTCTTCCTACAAATGGATACGTAAGCAGATACTGACTTACTCTTTACAGATATTAAGTACAGAGTTCCACAGAGATACACTCGGGATATTTCCATTTATGTTGCAAATAAAATTATCATCAAAATAATATATAAATCTTTTTATATTTTGGCATTGTATGATAAAGAAAAGAACTTGTAGAAATTTGATACGTCATGATTGTCTGTCCTCAGTTCACTCCGTCCTCAGTTCACTTGCAAGATGTAACTGGGATCAATAAAAATTATCAAACATGTTTGTTTCACTGGACTTGTGAATTCTACTGTTCTTCAGGGGCCTAAAGTTAAGTGAACCCTACATGGATAATTCAACTTTTCAGGATTTTTTCCCATCATCTCCACCTGCCATTCATGGTGATAATATAAAAAATTCACCCATTTTGTAACCATTCTGAAATTCCGCAGAACACCCATTATCATTTCGTCTCTGTTCACAGGACAGAGGGCCGAGGATCTGAAATTGCACCGACCTTACTCGTATACATGTATATAATCCATCAGAATCCAATATACATGTACATAGCGTTTTCCTATACCAAGAGAGAGTGCACCTTTATCCGGAATCGGGGCAGAATGGGATAGCACCAGCCCAGCGGCAGTTGCAAATGAACAAGAACAGCTGAAAATTTTGTCAGTAAACAGACTTTGTTCGAGGTTAAGGTACAACTTAACAGTTAACAGCAACAACAACAACGACAAAACTCACGTCATTCGGTCATCTTTTCAAATAGGCACTACCTTTTACTTATTGTCAGGATATCAGGCGATTTCTCTGCAGGCAGCAGGCAGCAGAAGTCTTTTCTGACTGGAGCCGCCCGGCTTACATGTAACTAATGAAAGTTGAGATTCCACGTTCTCTATTGTCGGGATTTTGTTTGAGTTATAATTAGAAGAAGATTCTTTTGAAAAGGAGGCAGTGTGGAGCGTTTCTTCAGCAAAGAAGAAACATACTTCTTGCCACAGTAGTTTACATTGGGAAAGCTGGAGAAGCCCACGAAGAAAGCTCTGTTTAAGTGACTGAAATCCTTGCTCTAATGTGGGAGTCATGAGTAGATTCCAAGTCATATCTTCACCTGAAACTAGATAAGATTTTTGAGGTTCTCGAAAGGTTGGCGCTTAGTTTAAACTGGCCAAGAATCTGCGCTTCTTGGCAAATTATTTTCTTATAGCAGTCTTGCCATTGGCTTTACCTTGTCCTTCTTTGCTGGCATTTTTATCATTAGTAGTCGATATAAAACTACTGATAGACTGAAGTAACCTAGATGGTCTCAGTGCACTTACATCCTAGTTCACACACGGAGATCAGCTAACATATTCACCACGCGGACATCATTCGATTGTCAGAAGGTCACCCATTCCAATACCACCTAGCATTCTGAACTGCTTGTTTCCAAACTTGGTTGAAAATTATCAAACGATTCTTTTATTTGTAAACATGCAAGGAAATAATACTGGATCAAACTGCAACCTCTCCGAGTCCCTAATTCACTGATATCTATCCTACTTCATCATCAAAGAACTAGATTTGGCTGGTTGCATGATGTCTCTGTCTGAAATTATTAGAGCTTTAAGTGTCTCCTTGGTAACACTGTTGCAGATATTGTCGTACCTCTGTAGACACTCTGCTTTCATAACGTCAGCTTTTATGCAGATGTACTTTAGCATTCATTGCATGGTTTGTAACTCATCAATTAGTCTTTTCTACATGTATATATAAGATATGTCCGAGGCATGTGTCTACTGGTTGGCTAGGAAACATTTTACCATAGTGCACACCTAAATTCAAAAGATGCGGTAGAACCGTAATTTTTTTTTTTAAATGCCCGATATCATTCAGTTATCATAAAATACCTGCTGGCATTTTTTTTTTTTTTTATCAAGAGTACATTTTGCACAACCCTTACTTATGGCTTTTGAACACGTGCATGCAAATATCATTTGCATAACTTGGAAAGTGAGTCACGTATCAACTTTGACAGGCACCAATCACAAAACCAGTATTGTGGATTTTTCATAACTTAAAATGGCAACGAACTGGATAAGAAATTGTTGTTGGAATTCAAAAAGATAAGAAAAAGAACATTATATGGTCGAATAACGAAAGCTTAAAGTTGGATCTTTGTATGTGTGGGCTACAAATCTAATCCATAAGACTTACAATAATTGGTTCATATGATAGCTTTGCGTGAATACATCTGTGGGAGTACTTTTGTTTAACCTTTAATTGACTTAATATGCCCCTGAAGTTGATAGCAGTATTTTTACCTTTTATTAAAATAGTGTTTCAATGTTTGCTTATTTATAGAAAAAGCAATAGGGCGAGTATAAGACCAAAAAGATGTTGTAAATTTTGTTTATTATCATAGGTTGAAATTAATACCTGCATCTTGTCAAAAGGATCCTAACACAGTTTTCTAACTGTATTAAAACTTAAAACACAATGATTCAAGTTTATTCCTACGTTTTTCGTGGGAGTAGTGTTTGGCAGGACACTTCAGATCCCAAGTCTATTACCGGTGAAACCAAAGAAATACACCAATATGTGAAATGTCACAGTGGTATGACTGAAACCAAGCTGATTGTTGCAAAAAAAGTCATTCAACCAAACATTCAAGTTTATTCATGAACAGTTTTGTTGTTTCACAAAATCCAAAATAAGACCCAGATTCGGCAATCACGATTCTATCACAAGACATTGTGCCAGACTTTAACAAATTGCAGCCTTTGAAAGAATGTGTGTAGGCTTTTAATAAGGACTTATTATCATTTAGGGAATGACCATGCACATAGCAGTTCACTTCCCCAAAAAAAACTGACACTGAAAATCTTATGCAAAAAGTAGAGGGTGGGGTAAGTTGATATTGGCTCTATCAATATTTTAAGTAAAAAAGCAGAAAGAAAGAACAATATTTCAAATAACTAGATAATTCAACAACAGAGTTATCAGAAAATGTTACATGCAATATAGAAAGCTCAAAACAGTTCGAATAATGTAAAATTTACACATGAGCTACTATTTGTACACGAAGTTGTAGCTTGATACAAAACGTGCGAAAAAATCGAATTTCGTATCTTCTGATTTCGTCCTACTTTTTATATATTGTTTAGAAAGGGTAACCTCTCATTAAAATCAAAGAATGGCTTGTGTTGCAATTAGTTTTGAGTTAAGCTCTTTTGATTATTTTGACTGGACTATATGCACAGGGGGTAGGCCACGGGAAATTACCGGAAACAACTGTACTAGATTTGGAAGTAAGTTCCCCCTCCCCCAAAATAAAAATCGGGGGGAAGGATGGGGAGTAGAATCACCAAATAAAGAGAAATTTGCTTTTATCAGTGAAAGACCAATATTTGTTTTATCGAGTGAACATCATTGGTTGTATGATACAAGCGATGCTTACACAAAAGAAAATCCTTCTCTTCCAAAGTATGTTCTGTCGAGTCCGATTTTGATCTTTGTTATCCGCAGATACTTGCTACTCTTGTCGAAGTTGACAGAAACGTGTTTCAAATGTGAGGAAGATATTCAGATCATCATTATCCGCACTTTGTACGTACTGGAATCAAAGATTTTTTAAGATTTTAGCTCATATTACGGCGGTCAGTGCACCTATGTATGTGTTTCCTGGCTTTTTCAGGCCAGTAGATACAACTTTACTGGTTACCAGCATGTTCTCCTTTTCCCACAAAGATTTCTAAAGGCTTCTTTCTCAAGGTCGTCAAAAGTAGGGATTGTGTGGTAATGACTTAAGCCGTTCGCACATGCCCCTGCTTACGTTTACAGTGTGGAAAGCAAAGAGTAAAGGTGGAATACAGTTGTCAATATCGGATGACATTCTCTATGAGTTTTCTTGTTAACAATATTAGTTAGACTTAACTTAACACCTTTAAGGTTTAACTCAGCTTTTAGTTGCTTTCGAGAAAAATGTAGATCAAGATCAGACATTAGATAATATTATTTTAGATTATAAGAAAGAGGAAAGATATTCAAACTTAATATGGGTATATAATTTTTCTGTAAATACCGAAATTTAATGTTAACACTCTTGCAACGCCCAGTGAAAATTTTCTGTTTGTTCTTGCACCGAAACAAACAATTATCTTCTATATCTTGAATTCCTTACATATCATCAACTTAGGATGTTAAGGAAACAGACGTTTATTATATATGTTGTCAGCTTTTGGTAAATAATTTTCAAGTTCAACTAGATCATTGCCAACTTACAGACGTAAACTTTTCTTGACATCACAGTAAAAAATGTGTCACATTTATGGGAACCAGGGGAGACTATGCAAGACGAATTATTATGGCAAGTGCTCCGCGGAGAAATTTAAATACCCTACTTGCATGCCTTTATGACATTTTTACCTAAACTAGTCTTTTTTTTAACTCTTTACTATACTTTAGAATTTTAGACTGGTTCAAGTCAACCATTAGGCTGCTAAGCGCGACCAACTGACCTTTTGCGGACTGTGTAGATCAAATTCAGACGGCACAGAACGTGCAGTCTGACATTAGATATACACTGTCCGACAAGGAGATATTATTCCGAAAAGTATAACTTTGAAATAGCAGTCATGATTTAGGTTTTCACTGTCGAATTGAATTTTTCGTTTTATTATATACCTAGTAGTGAAATCCTGGAATTTCTCAGTATAATAAATTTTGATATCATCACTAGTAGTCAAGTCAAAATAATGGAAAAAAGGGCATAACCCAAAACTAATTGCAACACAAGCCATTCTTTGATTTTTATAAGGGGTTACCCTCCCTAAACAATATAAAAAAAGTAGGACGAAATCGGAAGATATAAAATTCGATTTTTTCGCGCGTTTTGTTTCCAGCCACAACTTTGTGTACATATAGTAGCTCATGTGTAAATTTTACATTATTCGAACTGTTTTGAGCTTTCTATATTGCATGTAACATTTTCTGATAACTCTGTTGTTGAATTATCTAGTTATTTGAAATATTGTTATTTCTTCTTTCTGCTGATAGAGCCAATATCAACTTACCCCACCAACTACTTTTTGTATTAGATTTTCAGTGTCAATTTTTTGGGAGGAAGTGAACTGCTACGTGCATGGTCATTTCCTAAATGATAATAAGTCCCTATTAAAAGCCTACACACATTCTTTCAAAGGCTGCCATTTGATAAAGTCTGGCACAATGTCTTGTGATGGAATCCTGATTGCCGAATCTGGGTCTTATTATAGATTTTGTGAAACAACAAAATTGTTCATGAATATTCTTGAATGTTTGGTTGAATGACTTTTTATGCAACAATCAGCTTGGTTTCAGTCATACCACTGTGACATTTCACATATTGGTGTATTTCTTTGGTATCACTAGTAATAGGCTTGGGATCTGAAGTGTCCTACCAGACACTACTCCCACGAAAAACGTAGGAATAAACTTGAATCATTGTGTTTTAAGTTTTAATACAGTTAGAACACTGTGTTAGGATCTTTTTGACAAGATGCAGGTAAAAATTCAACCTATGATAATAAACAAAATTTACAACATCTTTTTGGTCTTATACTCGCTCTATTGCTTTTTCTATAAATAAGCAAACATTGTTGAAACACTATTTTAATAAAAGGTAAAAATACTGCTATCAACTGCAGGGGTATATTAAGTCAATTAAAGGTTAAACAAAAGTACTCCCGCAGATGTATTCACGCAAAGCTGTCATATGAACCAATTATTGTAAGTCTTATAAATTAGATTTGTAACCCACACACTACTCCCACGAAAAACGTAGGAATAAACTTGAATCATTGTGTTTTAAGTTTTAATACAGTTAGAACACTGCGTCAGGATCTTTTTGACAAGATGCAGGTAAAAATTCAACCTATGATAATAAACAAAATTTACAACATCTTTTTGGTCTTATACTCGCCCTATTGCTTTTTCTATAAATAAGCAAACATTGAAACACTATTTTAATATTTTAATAAAAGGTAAAAATACTGCTATCAACTGCAGGGGCATATTAAGTCAATTAAAGGTTAAACAAAAGTACTCCCACAGATGTATTCACGCAAAGCTGAACCAATTATTGTAAGTCTTATAAATTAGATTTGTAACCCACACATACAAAGATCCAACTTTAAGGTTTCTTTTTTCGACCATATAATGTTCTTTTTCTTATCTTATTTTGAATTCCAACAACAATTTCTTATCCAATTCGTTGCCATTTTAAGTTAAGAAAAATCCACAATACTGGTTTTGTGATTGGTGCCTGTCAAAGTTGATACGTGACTCACTTTCCAAGTTATGCAAATGATATTTGCATGCACGTGTTCAAAAGCCATAAGCGAGGGTTGTGCAAAATCTACTCTTAATAAAAAAATGCCAACAGTTGTTTTATGATAACTAAATGACATCGGGCATTTTTTTAAAATAATTACGGTTCTACCGCATCTTTTGAATTTAGGTGTGCACTATGGTAAAATGTTTCCTAGCCAACCAGTAGACACATGCCTCGGACATATCTTATATATACATGTAGAAAAGACTAATTGATGAGTTACAAACCATGCAATGAATGCTAAAGTACATCTGTATAAAAGCTGACGTTATGAAAGCAGAGTATCTACAGAGGTACGACAATATCTGCGACAGTGTTACCAAGGAGACACTTAAAGCTCTAATAATTTCAAACAGAGACATCATGCAACCAGCCAAATCTAGTTCTTTGATGATGAAGTAGGGTAGATATCAAATAAAAGAATCGTTTGATAATTTTCAACCAAGTTTGGAAACAAGCAGTTTAGAATGCTAGGTGGTATTGGAATGGGTGACCTTCTGACAATCGAATGACGTCCGCGTGGTGAATATGTTAGCTGATCTCCGTGTGTGAACTAGGATGTAAGTGCACTGAGACCATCTAGGTTACTTCAGTCTATCAGTACTTTAATATCGACTACTAATGATAAAAATACCAGCAAAGAAGGACAAGGTAAAGCCAATGGCAAGACTGCTGTAAGAATATAATTTGCCAAGAAGCGCAGATTCTTGGCCAGTTTAAACCAGGCGCCAACCTTTCGAGAACCTCAAGAATCTTATCTAGTTTCAGGTGAAGTTATGACTTGGAATCTACTCATGACTCCCACATTAGAGCAAGGCTTTCATTTAAACAGAGCTTTCTTCGTGGGCTTCTCCAGCTTTCCCAATGTAAACTACTGTGGCAAGAAGTATGTTTCTTCTTTGCCGAAGAAACGCTCCACACTGCCTCCTTTTCAAAAGAATGTTTCTTCTAATTATAATACAAACAAAATCCCGACAATAGAGAATTTGGAATCTCAACTTTCATTAGTTACATGTAAGCCTGGCCCCTCCAGTCAGACAAGACTTCTGCTGCCTGCTGCCTGCAGAGAAATCGCCTGATACCCTGACAATAAATAAAAGGCAGTGCCTATTTGAAAAGATGACCGGATTATGTGAGTTTTGTCGTTGTTGTTGTTGCTGTTAACTGTTAAGTTGTACCTTAACCTCCAACAAACTCTGTCTACTGACAAAAAATTCAGCTGTTCTTGTTCATTTGCAACTGCCGCTGGGCTGCTGCAATCCCATTCTGCCCCGATTCCGGATAAAGGCGCACTGTCCGTTGGCAGTTTCTAATTTGTGACCGTGCCATTAAAAACGCCCATGAACCATGTACACTCTCTCTTGGAAATAGGAAAACGCTATGTACATTTATATTGGATTCTGATGGATTATATACATGTGTACGAGTAAGGTCGGTGCAATTTCAGATCCTCGGCCCTTTGTCCTGTGAACAGAGACGAAATGATAATGGGTTGTTCTGCGGAATTTCAGAATGGTTACAAAATGGGTGATTTTTTTTTTATCACCATGAGTGGCAGGTGGAGATGATGGGAAAAAATTCTGAAAAGTTCAATTATCCATGTAGGGTTCACTAAACTTTAGACACCTGAAGAACAGTAAAATTCACAAGTCCAGTGAAACAAACATGTTTGATAATTTTTTCTATCCAAGTTACATCTTGCAAGTGAAATGAGGACAGACAATCATGACGTATCATATTTCTACAAATTCTTTTCTTTATCATACAATGCTAAAATATAAAAAGATTTACATATTATTTTGATGATAATTTCATTTGCAACACAAATGGAAATATCCCGAGTGTATCTCTGTGGAACTCTGTACTTAATATCTGTAAAGAGTAAGTCAGTATCTGCTAACGTATCCATTTGTAGGAAGAATACTAAAAGAGGCCTTTTGTGGTATTGTCTTACACGGATACGTAGCCTATGATTTATTGTAAATCTAGTTTTCATGCTAATTTGCAAAATAAAGGTGGAATGTCACATGATCATTAGCATGCAACGATTATGTGGATTGGCAGTCAAATGGGTATATTAAATTCGGACCGCAAAACTACCTTTTCGCTTCTTCAACACCAAATTTATTCCACTTAACGTAGTGGACCCGTAATAAAAAACAATCATTTCTACTATATTATTATCCTACAAGATTTGCTAACATTAAAAATGAGTATTATTGTACTACTTTCACCGAGCCACTTTTTAATTTTTGTCCTTCCTGGACTTATCATTTATAAATCTAAAACCAGCCTATTCTCACTACAAAGATATGTGATAATTACCTCCCTTTCTGGAGACAAGCAAATGTATCAGAGGAATTTCTGGTCAATTAAAAATGTGCAAAAGCTTTATATGTATATAGATCTGTCTTTATCAAATGTCAAGAAGTTTTATGCCATGCTGCAATAGAAATATTACGGGTCCCCTACATGTACCTTAACAAAGTGTTACCGATAAGTTTCTGTACAATTAAAGAGCAAAATATAGTCTGAAGTACTAATCAGTATTTCAACAAACAAAAAACTATTCAAATAAAAATATAGATTAACCATTTCAACTGTCCAACCTTAGTTTACTGTATATATACAGTGGTCCCTCCCTTTGTATTGGTGGATGGGGTAAACCAACTCCAATGTAGAAGTAAATTGACAAAAGGGATGCTGCCTTATATGTAAATCATGGTGGGCAGGTTGTAACAAGTTGTCAGTGGGTTTTACTGTTACTTTCAAGAGCAAAATTGAGTAGGACTGACATGTAAAACTTGCGAGATGAGCTGTAATAAAGTTTAAAATGGCAAAATTCATAGGAATTTAAAAAAGCTTAAAAAATCAAATTTCATATCCTCCGATTTCGTCCTACTTTACATATGTTAAAAAGGTGTCCCTAAGGATATTGAAAACGAAAAAAGTGTTGATTTTTAACTTTATTTCAGTGAGGTCGCGATGATCTGCGTGACTATCCATAACCTGTACAAGGGCTATTCTTTGAAAAAAAAAAATATATGTAAAAACCTCGTTTTTTTTTTTTATTTCACTTGTTTAGTTCTCTGTGGATTCAGTAGCTTTTTATTTCTTCATCGTTCATTGACACTTTTTAATTTATTTCAGAGCAAAGGTTTCTGTTGGCACTAGACATGCAATCTGTGTGCCTATTAACATTTTGTTTTTCATTTTTAGGGCGATATCGTATGCGAACAATATTTACCACAATTTGACTTTAACCTTTAGGCTGCAGAGAACGACTCGCTGACCTTTCGCAGACAGTTTGGATCCAAGACCAGCTTGCACAGAATGTGCAGTCTGGTCTTGGATCTCCACTGTCTGGTAAGGATATATTTATTCCCAAAAATATAGGTTTCAAATAGCAATTTTTAGGTTTTTGCTTTCGATTGAAAATTTCATTTTAGTTATTTAGCAGGATATGGGCAAGAATCTGTACAATCTCATTTTCTATCTAACTGTCCAGCTTTTTTTTTTGGTTTTCTCCTTTGAAAAGGTGTATAATTTGTTACATTCATCTGTTCCCAAAACTGAAAATGTATATTTCATTACACTAGTAGTATAATATAGATTACAAGCTCTGTGGCTGGTATTTCGCTCGCGTAACGATAAACTTCGCGTGACAGTTTCAATTTACCGAGACACGGTCCCAGGTGTCCCATAACTCGACCGGAAATTACCTCATAAAGTAACCCCGAAATTTCCAACTCGGGATTGAGAAATAGAAAATAACACCGTATATTGTTACAGATATATATAAAATATGTCTGTCTGTGAATGTGTAGGTAGAGAGGCTAACAGAATTCTCTTGTCTGGTCCCTCCATACTTAGTATTCGACATACTTTTCTTGAATACATGTACTGGAAGTGGCCTTTTATTATGCAGCCTTTTTCATCCTTTTGCCTATACATATATAGGTTTCCGGTTCTCATAATTTTACGAAGCTACAGACGTTGGAAGTTCAAAATTTATTGACATTCGCGGCCAGTAATTTAACAAACATTTAACCAGCCATTATTAACCCTGGACAACAATGCCAAGTTTTACAGATTTTGAGAGAAGAATTGGGGGGAAAAATGGGGAAAACTGATTACAAAATGCTGATAAACTGTTTTCTCAGGGCCATTCCTACAATGTTTTCTACCAAGAAACCAATCTTTTGATTTAAATTTAACTTGTCTTTTGCAAATCGTCCGTTTACTTCGCAAACCTCGTAACTACAGCTTGTTACAAGCTGTAGTTACGAGGTTTTCGAAGTAAACTGAAGAAATGCTTTCAGTTTGGGCGAGTAAAAAGTTATTTCGTTTGGTGAATCAAATTTAAATCCTGAGACAAGCCACCTGATTGGTGGAGAGAGGATCAGATGATTGAATTCAAACCTCTTCCACATCGTCGTCACACTTTGCGTGGGCAACTTATTTATGCAGGATATGTATTTGTGGGTTTCCAAATCCAATCTTAATTGACTGTCAAGGTGAAAGTAAGGGCATGAATAATTCCCCGAACTTTAACATTTTATTCATTTTAATAATGTTTCTTAATCTTATAAAAAGGTCTGTATCTATATTGAAACTTTAACCATGACTCCTAACTCTATGTTTCATCGTACCGTTGCATATTAGAACTCCTAAGGATCTTCTGAACTTCTATGTGTCCCTTTTCTATCTTCAGGCTTCCACAGACGAGGTTATCCACCACGATTTCGTCCCACAGAAACAAATGTGACGTTTGTGAAAGGCTCGCTGGCTATCTTAAAGTGTAGTGTAGAAAATCTAGGAACTAAAACGGTAAGTTCGTTACACTGGCTATCTATAAGTGTAGTGTAGCAATTCTAGGAACTAAAATACTCCATTCTTTATACTGATTATCTTAAAGTAGAGTGTAGGAATCTAGGAATAAAAACGGTAAGTTCTTTACACTGGCTATCTATAAGTAATGTAGACATTCTAGATAGGAACTAAAATGCTCAATTCTGTAAACTGCTTATCTTAAAGTAGAGTGTAGAAAATCTAATAACTAAAACGTTAAATTCTTCATACTTGCTGTCCAAAGCTAAAATGTTCAGTATTTGGTATCTACTTGCTATCTTAACCCTTTCCCAAATGACAAATTTTAGACTTTACGAAACTAAGAGCATCTGCAAAAGACACCCTCAGAGATAGTAAAAGTTTTAGGTCTCTGATAGAGTAGAAAACAGTGTGTGAAATGGAAAAAAATATTAGTTATAAGCATTTTCTTCTTTTGTCAAAAAGTTTTTAAAAGCCTTCTTTCCCAGGGGCGTGAAAACCAGGGTTTGTTTGGTGAAGGGTTAAACTGGGTAGAGAAAATCTAGGAACTAATATGGTAAGTTCTTTATTTAACTATCTTAAAGTGAAGTGCAGAAAGTCATGGAGTGTAGAAAATCAAGAAATTGAAATGCGGAATTCATTGTACCGACCATCTTAAAGTAGAGTGTAGAAAATTTTGGAACTAAAATGCTCAATCCTTTGAACTGACTATCAGAAAGTAGAATGAAGAAAATCTAGGAACTAAAATAGTAAGTTCTTTGTTCTGGCAGTCTAAAAGCGTAGCGTAGAAAATCTAAGAACTAAAATCCCAATTCCTTGTACTGGCTATCTTAAAGGGGAGTGTTATCTGGGAACTAAAATGGGAAGTTCTTTGTACTGGCTATCTTTAAGTAGAGTACAGAAAATCTAGGAACTATGTACAATGCTCAATTCGTTGTACCGACTATCTTACAGTGGAGTGTAGAAAATCTAGGAACTAAAATGATAAGTTCTTTGTACTGGCTATCTTAAAGTGGAGTGAGGAACTAAAGGCGTAAGTTCTTTGTACAGACTATCGTAAAGTAGAGTGTATAAAAAGTATAGGATATAAAATTGTAAATTCTTTACAAATCTTGGACCTGGTCTTTGTACTGGCTATCTTAAGGTGGAGTGTAGAGAATCTAAGACCTAAAATGCTCAATTCTTTGAACTGACTATCTTAATGTAGAGTGTGGAAAATCTAAGAACTACCATGGTAAGTTCTTTGTACTGGCTATCAAAATAAGATGTGTAGAAAATCTAGGAACTAAAATGGTAAGTTCTTTGCACAGGCTATCTATAAGTGGAGTGTAGAAATTTTAGGAACTAAAATGGTAATTTCTTTGTTCTGGCTATCTAAAATCTTGAACATCTAGAAACAACTAAAATGCACAATTCTTTGCAATGAGTATATTAAAGTAGTGTATAGAAAATCCGGGAACCGAAATGCTAAATATTTTGTATTGACTATCTTAAAATAGAGTGTAGAAATTCTAGGAACTAAAATGGTAAGTTCTTAGTACTGGCTATCTTAAAGTTTAGTGTAGAAAATCTAGAAACTAATAATGTTACTTTTTTGTTCTGGCTGTGACGTGTAGAAGATCTAGGAACTAAAACGGTTAATTCCTTGTACTGACTACCTTAAAGAAGAATGTAGAAATCTCGGAACTAGAATGGTAAGTTCTTTGTACTGGCCATCTTAAATCTTAAAAATCTAGAAACTAAAATGCGCAATTCTTTGCAGTGACTTTCTTAAAGTAGTGTGAAGGAAATCTAGGAACTAAAATGGTAAAAAGTCTTACATTGGCTATTTTAAGGAGGAGTGTGGAAAATCTAGGAGCATGCTCGATTATTTGAACTGACTACCTTAAAGTAGAGTGCAGAAAATTTAGGAACTTGTAATGTAAGTTCTTTGTACTGGCTATCTTACAGTGGAGTGCAGAAAATTAGGAACTAAAATGATAAGTTCTTTGTACTGGCTATCTAAAGGTGGAGTGTAGGATCTAGGAACTAATAATTTAAGATCTTTGTACTGGCTATGTTATACTGGAGTGTAGAAAATCTGGGAACTAAAGCGTTCAATTCTTTTTGCTGACTTTAATAAAAAAGAGTGTAGAAATCTAGGAACTAAATGGTAAGTTCTTTGTACTGGCAATCTAAAAGTGGAGTGAAGAAATTGTAGGAACTTAAAAGGTAAGTTCTTTGTACTGGCTATCTGAAAGCGGGGTTTAGGAAATTTAGAACTAAAATGGTAATTTCTTTTTATGACTATCTTTAAGTGAAGTGTAGAAAATGCAAGAACTAAAATGCTAAATATTTTGTTCTGACTATCTTAAAGTAGAGTGTAGAAAATCTAGGAACTGAAATGGTTAGTTCATTGTACTGGCTCTCTTTAAGTGGAGTGTAGAAAATCTAGGAACTGAAATGGTAAGTTCTTTGTACTGGCTATCTTAAAGTGGAGTATAGAAAATCTAGGAACGTGCTGAATTCTCTGCACTGACTGTCTTATTAAAGAAGAGTGTAATAATAATAATAATAATAATGATGATAGTAATATTTATTGTATTCATAGGCCACCGGCCCTTATACAAGTACATAGTACAAAATCAAATCACATTTGTTAATGCGTAGGGATAGTATAATTATAATGGCATAAGATATCATAGTAACGTTATTACTAAACTGTCAACTCATAACTTTTTTCATATCAAAATACACAATATATGAACATTGCCAAATTGCCAAATTTCGAATAACTTATTTCTGATTCAAAGGCATTATGTTATAGAAGGAAAACCGATATCACGGACTAGAATCTTAATTATACATACCTGTACATACACGTATAGGTACACCAACATCTGTATATATACCTATACCTTGTTGTACATATGTATTCAAGCACTTTTCGTAGCCGTATGCGTTTAAAAGATCTTTAGTTAAAATTAGTACCAAAGAATTATTGCTCAGAAAATCAAAGTTACAGAATAAAATGTGATATTGATTTATCGCTCTTGTTCCTCTATAAAACCTTTTCGCTTTTAAAATGCATATAATAAATGCGCATTGCTCAGTTTGGAGTAACAATTTATTGATTACAATACATTAAAGATGGAAATATCGTTTAGCAAACGAGTATATAGTAGTCTAAAAATCTCAATTATACATTAATACCTCCACGTATAGGTACACCTACATTGCATGACTATCTATACATGGATGCATTTATGCATTTACAAATGCTTTGACGTAGCTGTATGCGTTTTATCGAAATGTAACTACAATATTTATTTGCTTAGAAACTCAAAACCACAGAATGAAATGTCATAATTTTTAATCATTCCTGTAGAATATCTAGGAACAAAAATAAAGAAGTTCTTTGTAATGGCTATCTATAAGTTAACTGTAGAAATTCTGAAAACTAAAGCGGTAAATTCTTTGCACTGGCTATCTTTAGGTAGAGTGTAGCAAATCTAGGAACTAAAATGCTCAATTTTACCGGCTATCTTAAAGTGGAAAGTAGGAATTTAAGGAACTAAACGCTCAATCATTTGAACGTACTTTCTGAAAGTAGAGTGTAGAAAATTTTGGAACTAGAATGGTAATTTTTTTGTATTGGTTGTCTAGAAGGGTAGCGTAGAAACTCTTAGAACTATAATGCTCAATCCTTTGTACTGCCTATCTTAAAGTAGAGTGTAGAAAATCTAGGAACTAAAATGCCCAATCCTTTATACTTACTATCTTAAAGTAGACTGTAGAAAATTTAGGAACTAATAATGTAAGTTCTTTGTACTGGCTATCTTATAGTGGAGTGTAGAAAATTTAGGAACTAAAATGGTAAGATCTTTGTACTGGCTATCTAAAAGTGGAGTGTAGGATCTAGGAACTGATAATTTAAGTTCTTTGTACTAACTATTTTATACTGGAGTGTAGAAAATTTAGGAACTAAAATGGTAAGTTCTTTGTACTGGCTATCTGATAGTGGAGTGTAGGATTTAGGAACTAATAATGTAAGTTCTTTGTACTGGCTATCTTATAGTGGAGTGTAGAAAATTTAGGAACTAAAATGGTAAGTTCTTTGCACTGGTTATCTAAAAGCGGAGTGTAGGATCTAGGAACTGATAATTTAAGTTCTTTGTACTGGCTATCTTATACTGGAGTGAAGAAAATCTGGGAACTAAAGTTTTCAATTCTTTTTGTCGACTTTCTTTAAAAAGCGTGTAGAAATCTAGGAACTAAAATGGTAAGTTCTTTGTACTGCTATCTAAAAGTGGAGTGAAGAAGTTGTAGTAACTTAAAAGGTAAGTTCTTTGTATTGGCTATATTAAACCGGGGTTTAGAAAATCTAGAACTAAAATGGTAATTTCTTTGTAAAGACTATCTTTCAATGAAGTGTAGAAAATGTATGAACTAAAATGCTAAATATTTTGTGCTGACTATCTTAAAGTAGAGTATAGAAAATCTAGGAACTAAAATGGTTAGTTCATTGTACTGGCTACCTTAAAGTGGAGTGTAGAAAATTTAGGAACGTGCTGAATTCTTTGCACTGACTGTCTTATTAACGAAGAGTGCAGAATATCTAGGAACAAAAATTGCAAGTTCTTTGTACTGGCTATCTAAAAGTGAATTGTAGAAATTCTGAAAACTAAAGCGATAAGTCTTTGCACTGGCTATCTTAAAGTAGAGTGTTGCAAATCTAGGAACTAGAATGCTATCATAAAGTGGAAAGTAGGAATTTAAGGAACTAAAAGCTCAATCATTTGAACGTATTATCTTATAGTAGAATGTAGAAAATCTAGGAAGTAAAATGGTAATCTCTTTGTACTGGTTGTCTAGAAGAGTAGCGTAGAAAATCTTAGAACTATAATGCTCAATTCTTTGAACTGACTATCTTAAAGTGTAGAGCAGAAAATCTAGGAACTAAAATGCTTAATTCTTTGTACTGACTATCTTAAAGTGGGTTTTGGAAAATCAAGGAACTAAAATGATAAGTTCTTTGTACTGGCTATCTATGAGTAGAGTGAAACAAATCTAGGAACTGTAATTGAACTGGCTATCTGGAAGTGTATTGTAGAAAATCTAGGAACCGAAATGCTCCATTCTTTGTACCGACTATCTTAACCCTTTACTCCACAGACACTCATTTCTACACATTGCTTGTAGGAGCCTTTGGAAAACATTGTGGCAAAAGGTGAAATTGCTCGTGACGACCAATTTCACCTTTTGCCACAATGTTTTCTATGCTATCAAAAGGTGTCATTTACACGTAGGAAATGGCTTCATCCTTGCTGTCATTTAGGGTCAATTAGAGATGCCATAGAAATGGCTTATGAGGTAAACGGTTAAAGTACAGTGCAGAAAATCTCGGAACTAAATTGGCAAGTTCTTTGTACTGGCTATCTGAAAGTAGAGTGTAGGAAATCTGGGAACTAAAGATGGTATTCTACTGGTTATCTTAAAGTATAGTGTAGAAAATCTGTTAACTAAAGGGGTATGTTCTTTGTACTGACAATCTTAAAGTAGAGTGTAGAAAATATAGGAAATGAAATTGTAAATTCGTTAGAAATCTAGGATCTGGTCTTTGTACTGGCTATCTTAAAGTGCAGTGTAGAAAATCTAGGAACTAAAATATTCAATTCTTTGTATTGACTATCTTAAAGAAGAGTGTAGAAAATCTAGGAAATTAAATAGTACGTTCTTTGTACTGGCGGTCGATAGGTGGAGTGTAGAAATTTTAGGTATCAAAATGGAAATTCCTTTGTACTGTTATCTTAAATCTTGGAGATCTAGGAACTAAAATGCTCAATTCTTTGTAACATCTATCTTAAAGAAGTGTGTAGGAAATATAGGAAATAAAATAGTAAGTTCTTTGGCTATCTACTAGTGGACTGTAGAAATTCTAGAACTAATAATGTAAGTTCTTTGTACTGGCTATCTACAGGTGGAGTGTAGAAATTCTATGAACTAAAGCAGTATGTTCTTTGTACTGTCTTACAATGGAGTGCAGAAAACATAGGAACTAAAATGGTAAGTTCTCTGTACTGACTTTCTTTAAGTAGAGTGTAAAAAGCTGGGAACTAAAATACTCATTTTTTTGTACTGACTATTTTGAAGTAGAGTGTAGAAAATGTAGGAACTAAATTGGAAAGTTCTTTGCCCTGATTATCTTAAGGAGGAGTGTAGAAAATCTAAGAATTAAAATTGTAAGTTCTTTATACTGGCTATCTGTAGATTGAGTGTAGAAAATCTAGGAACTAAAATGCTAAATGTTTTGTACAGATTATTTTTAAGAGGAACGTAGAAAATCTAGGAACTAAAGTGGCAAGGTTTTTGTACGGGCTATCTTAAAGTGGAGTGTGTAAAATCTAGGAACTAAAATGCTCAATTCTTTGTACTGAATATCTTAAAGAAGAGCGTAGAACATATAGGTACCAAAATAGTAAGTTCTTTGTACTGGCTATCTTAAAAGTTGAGTGTACAAAATCTAGGATCTAAAATGTTAAGTTCTTTGTTCTGGTTATCTTAAAGTGGAGTGTATAAAATATAGGAACTAAAATGATAAGTTCTTTGTACTGGCTATATATAAGTGGGGTGTAGAAATTTTAGAAACTAAAATTGTAAGTTCTTTGTACTGGCTATCTTAAAGTTGAGTGTAGAAATTCTAGGAACTAAAATTGTAAGTTCTTTGTACTGGCTATCTTATAGTGGAATGTAGAAATTCTAGGAACTAAAACACTCAATCCTTTATACAAGTTTACTATCTTAAAGTAGGGTGTAGAAAATTTAGAAAATAAAATGGTCAGTTCTTTGTACTGGCTATCTTAAAGTGGCCATTTTAACGTGGTTTGTAGAAAATCAAGGAGCATAAATGCTCAAATCTTAGTACTGGCTATCTTAAAGTGGGGTGTAAACAATCTAGGAACTAAAATTGCAAGTTCTTTGCCCTGGCTATCTAGCAGTGAAGCGTGGAAAATCTAGGAACTAAAATGCTCAATACTTTGTACTGGCTATCTTAAAGAAGAGTGTAGAAAATCAAGGAACAAAAATGTTCAATTCTTTGTATTGGCTATCAATACGTCGAGTGTAGAAAACCCAGGAACATAGGGGGAAAGGGAGAAAAAGCTGGTTGAGAGCATTTTCTCTCACTCGAAACCTTTTTTTTTTCAAAATCTCACACGGGACTCTTAAGCTCAAGATGTGAATAGTCAACCTCACTTTTGGAAAAGTGTGATCCTCAAGATGGTTAACACTTTCCCAAAAAGACAACTTTTAGACTCTTCTAAATTCGAAACTACTGGAGACGACTTATTCAAAATTGATACAAAAGAGTTTGGGTTGTATGATAGAATTGAAACATTGTGGGAAAAAGTAAGATATAATGGTTACATAATTTTCTTTCTATCCGACAATGTTTTAACCCTTTACCAAACAATCCCTGGTTTTTGCAAACCTGAGATAGAATACTTTTGAAAACATTGTGGGAAAAGGAGAAAATGCTGGTAACCAGCATTTTCTCCTTTTCCCACAATGTTTTCTTCCCTGTTGGAAACGAATTTCAGCTTTTGAGTTTCGTTTATTTTGTCGTCTGCAAGTGCCTTAAATTTGGTACAGAGTTAAGGGCTTAGGCTTCTACTTAAGGTGTTCAAAATCGGGATTATGTGAAATAGGATTAATTATACCATTTGCTATACTATAAACGATTAATGCAGCCCTCTCTGTGCATCATTATTGCAAGGAAATTGCTTTCTTCGTTGGTTTTTTTTTTCGATGAAACATTATAAAAAAAAAAATCTCACTAAATAATAACCATATAATTTAACGGCAAAAAAGTTATAATCACAGCTAAATTATTTGGATATAAATTTACCACTAGTGCGGTTTTGTATCAGTTTTCAAGTAACACCGTGTATATTTGTAACTCTTACTGCCACAGCGCCGAGTGAAATAGTTAAAGTCTGTCGACGACTAAGAAATTTTACTGCACTGATACTGAATAGGAATTTTTTTCTTAAAGGCTTGACCGCAAGGGCAGACAATATACATGTAGATCTGTAAGATCAGAAGGCATGCTCTGTGATGTCTGATCTTGATCTATCATGTCATGGTCTTCCAGGGATCAACACATAATGCAAAGAATAAAGGAGATATCAAGCAGTCCTGGTTTATTACGTTCGTTGAGAGCAATATTTAAACCCATTTGTGGTAGAAGGGGGAACGATATCAAAGTACAATATAACAGAGAACGGTATAGATCACATATCTTTCATTTTCCATAGATCACCATCAAAAATATGTCTGAGAAAAAAACTAACCGTAAAATAAACGGGAAACTGTTCTAATTAAGATTTATGAGATATGTCAACTGAACGTGAAGTTTTCGATACAAAATATCGACATATCTAGTGCAATTTGTTTAGTTGTATTATCCAAATATAATTTCCAAACTACCGACTGGAATAGCACGAAGACATATAGTACTCAATGTTTGTTACGCACCAAGTATATCCCACAGTATTGTATACAAAGGTTTTTGGTGAGATATATAACAAACATATTTTGACAAAATGTGGTTGAATGCATCCCGTTTACAGATCAAGGATCGTATGTATGTGGTATATTTTCTATTTGATACGGTTTGGTAATGTGATGAGATGGTGCCTGGTGTACATAGATGTACAAGCTTTTTATACTGGCAAAATTTTCCCCGCAAATCAATGAAATGGCGGTGTGGTACAGTGCATCCATGTACTGGACACATATTAGTATATTTGTTTGTTTGAAATTCATTCTTCACTCTAATTTGAAAGGCTATGAAAGTTTTATAGACGGAATATGGTCAATACATAGGTCGTCTGTTGGAAGCAAACTTTAATGACAATTTATTGAATCGAAAATAGAGACCAACAGATTGGATTGCGGAGAGCTATGCTACCCAGCGTGATGCTGGCATGATATAGAAGTACATGTTCTTGCTTAGCTTTATATAGACAGTCTAGTTCGTCTCGATCACATGTGAAAAAATTATGCTAAACGGGGACATTAATCGGGAAATCGGAAAGAGCATCTCCTTTTTTCTCAAAAGTATTTTTACACGTTTTCATAATTTATTATACTTTTAAATTCGTGTTGAGTGTCTCTATTTCAGAAGCGTGTTTTCGAATTCATCTGCTACAAATTTATTTCATGAAGTAGCGAGTCCCCTACAAATGTAACAAGAAATAGTTAAAAAAAAGATAGATGACGTAAATTTGTCTGTAAATAGGCAGAGGCACTTACAATAAACAAGTCTACATTTTTTACCTATCACAAATTTCTATTAACTCATATCTCACATGTTATTAACATCCAAAAAGTAGATCAAAAGACAGAACAGTCAGCTACACCCAAAAATATGAGAACTAAAATTCTCAAAGAGAGTTCAGAAACCGTTGTGCTTTTTTCCAGCGAGGTTTATTAACTCTCTCAGCTCCATGGAAAAAAAAAAACAGGTGCTTTTGCAGACAGCATAGATCAAGATCAGACTGCACAGAACGTATATATATCGTCGGCTTGTTCAGCCTAGGCAAAACAGAAAAATCTAAGCTTCATGCGAGTGTATGTTCAGAGATCGGGTTTGTATGAGCCACGCTTTGGCCAAGAGAGGCTAAAATATTGTACCTCCGTGATGCAAGTCAGCACATAATCCTGGAACCATAATATCCATTTTGTTTTAAAAACCGACTGAATTATGAGAAATTTAACCAATAGCAAAAAGTTTCGACTCCGGTCAGCCTGCGCGGACTGAGTCGATACTTTTTGCAGATGCATTCAGACCCACTTTTCATAGTGCATAGCTCCTATTAGGCACCGACACAGTTAATCCAAACATTATTTTTTTCCAACACAGGTGATATGGCGGAAACAACCGTACAATGTACCTATAACAGTGGGAACAGAACAGTTTATAGAACTAAATAGGTTTTATTTAAATCACATCCCTCATAGTGATCAATGGAACTTGCTCATCAAAAACGTCCAGATACACGATTCTGGGACGTATGAATGTCAGATCAGCTCAAAAACCAAAGTGCTCAGGCGGGATATTACTTTAAATGTCATTGGTAAGTGGTTTTTATACTTTTCATTTCATGATTCTGTTCTCCAATATTAGTTTAAACATATTTAGTTTATATGGATTGAGAAACAAGTTCTTACAACTTATACTAATCTCTCTCTCTCTCTCTCTCTCTCTCTCTCTCTCTCTGTCTGTCTGTTTGTCTGTCTGTCTCTCTCTCTCTCTCTCTCTCTCTCTCTCTCTCTCGATTCTTCTTCTTATGAACTACATCAGTACTCGCGCCGATTTTGTTGGCCGATGAAAGATCCCAAAGATGACACCCACACCCAGGTATCTAACCCAGGACTTTATGGCTACGAGGCACACGCTCTACCTCACAATCACGGATACCACACTATTCTTCAATATTGTACCATATTGTCTGATCCTACGTTTAAAAATAGTAACTAACTTACTGGCAAAGAATACCATTTGCAAATGCAATATATCAAAAAAGTATATACAGTAAAACTTTTAATGATGTATATGACTTTACTGAATCGAGTATTCATACATCTGTGTAACCTCAGAAAGTTATAGTATATTTCCCAGATGAAGTCCATCCTTTGATATTTACATCTCAAAGCTCTCTTTAAAATTTCTGATCGCAGATTCACATATCTATGCTCTATTTTATCTTATTTCTGATTGGAAGGCACTTTTCAGTGCTTTGGTTATTGCAGTAAGTGTTGAATATACCCTGTCTTTCAGATCACCCTAAAGAAAAAAATCAATGGGATTGAAACCTGGTAAATGTGGTGATCATTCTTCCACAGTTCTAAAGTAGACGAATCTGTCTCCTATGGCCTTTTCAAACAATGATAGAGCGTTTTTGTCCGGTTCTTTCTTGTTGAAACCATACACTGTCTACGTTACTAATTATTACACTTTCTCCTTAGTGCTGGTATAGACTTTTCTGGAACATCTTCAAAAGGAGGTACCTGTCTCCAAATATCGGTTGTTTCTTTTGTTAACATCTGCATTCAAACCAATAATGCTTTATCTTTTAACCAAAGCACATCTGCGATTTGTTAAGTTTCGTTCATCCAGTTCGCAATGCGTAATCAACAAATACTGAAGGGCTAAAAAGTGCAGTTCATAAAAGAAAACAAGATGAATTGAAGGACACACTTGTGAATCTGTAATCAGACACTTCAGAACGCTTACACATGACAATCTTAAGAAATCGACTTCACCTGGAAACCATACTGTAATTTTTGACGTCGGACAGGTAGTTGAATAATGGAATATGATCACGTAAAACACATCATTGTAGTTTTTATTGTATATGCTATATTTTGGTTCAATGCATGTGTTAATGGCACTATTATCAATAAGGTAATACAGTTAAAATTCAGATCCACCTGTTCATATCTATAGATAGATGTCAAGGGTATACTACTCCACAACTTAACTCTTTACCAAACGACAACATTTTAGACTGGTCCAAATTGAAAGCATTTGCAGACGACATTTTAGATATGGCTGAAATGATTGAAATGGTCTGTGAAAGTGTAGAAAATCTTGTGGGAAAAGGAGAAAATGCTGGTTACCAGCATTTTCTCCTTTTCCCACAATGTTTTCAATAGACTTCTATCTCCAGGTCGTGAAAACCAGGGATTGTTTGGTAAAGAGTTAAAAAAGTTGCATTTTCCAGAAGAGCATTTCGCATCTTATGGCTTTACCGACGGTAAAATATCCTACTCGACCATTTTCAAGGGTTTTGTAGCCGACAAAATAAATGTAGCTCAAATGATTATTTCTGTTTTTGATAGAGTAGTAAACACTGTGGAAAGAGGGGAAAATGGTGGTTACCAGCATTTTCTCTGTTAGTTTAGACATATTTTATTCAATTTATGAAATGGGGTTGGACCACAAGTTCTACCAACTTAGAATCGGTCCGTCCTCTACAATGAAAATAATCTTTCTATGGCAAGAAGCAAAACATATATAACATGCCCCTGGGGTCAAAACTGGCCCCGGCCCGGGGGTCAAATGGGAACAAAAAGGGGTAACTGAACATAAGAGAAAGAAATAGAGGGATGAAAATCGGAGAAACAAGAGGACCATGATGGTCCTATATCGCTCACCTGAGTACTAAACAGTAAAGGTCTACAATGAAGATAAATACCAAATATCAAAGTTCAAGGTCTAATACATGTAATTCTGAAAGGGTAACTGTGCAAAATGTATCTTCAACTTTTAGAGAAGATTTTAAGGTTTTCCTTCTTTGTTGCTATGTTTCAAACTTGTGACTCCCGGGACCGGGCCAGTTTTAACCCCAGGGGCATCATATGAACAATCTTGGTAGAGGTCCACTAGAAGATGCATTCCAAATATCAAAGCTTTGCACCCTCTTGTTTCAGAGAAGAAGATTTTCAAAGTCTTCCTTCTTTGTTCCTATGTTCAAACTTGTGACCCCCGGGGCGGGGCCAGTTTTGACCTCAGGGGCATGATATGCACAATCTTGGTAGAGATCCACTAAAAGATGCTACATACCAAATATCAAAGCTTTGCACCTTCTAGGTTTAGAGAAGAAGACTTTAAAAGTTTTCCTTCTTTGTTGCTGTTTCAAACTTGTGACCCACGGGGCCGGGCCAGTTTTGACCCCAGGGGCATCATATGTACAACCTTCGTAGAGGTCTACTTGCAGATGCTGCATACCGAGTATCAAAGCTTTGCACCCCCTAGTTTCAGAGAAGAAGATTTTCAAAGTTTTCCTTCTTTGTTGCTATGTTTCAAACTTGTGACCCCCGGGACCGGGGCCAGTTTTGACCCCAGGGGCATCATATGAACATTCTTGGTAGCGATCCAATAAGAAATGATACACACCAAATATCAAACCTCTGCATCACCTAGTTTTAGAGAAAAAGAATTTTAAAGTTTTCCTTCTTTGTTCCTGTGTTTCAAACTTGTGACCCCCGGGGCGCGGCCAGTTTTGACCGCAGGGGAATCATATGAGCAATATTGGTAGAAGTCTACTTGGAGATTATACATACCAAAAATCAAAGCTCTGCACCTTCTATTTTCAGAGAAGAGGATTTTTAAAGTTTTCCTTCTTTGTTCCTATGTTTCAAACTTGTGACCCCCGGGGCGGGGCTAGTTTTGTCCAGAGGGGCATCATATGTACAATCCTCGTAGAGGTCTACTTGCAGATGCTACATACCAAATATCACGGCTCTGCACCCGATAGTTTCAGAAAAAAAGATTTTCAAAGTTGTCCTTCTTTGTTGCTATGTTTCAAATCTTGGTAGCAGTCTACTAGGAAATGCTACATACCAAATATCAAAGCTCTGCGCCTTCTAGTTTCAGAGAAGAAGATTTTCAAAGATTTTGCTGTTTTTTTCCTTTTGGTTGCCATGGCATCCAGAGTTATGGCTGGAATTTAATCTCTTGAATAACTTTGGTAAAGCTTTACCAAAGGAACATCCCTGCCAAGTTTCATCAAGATTGGCGTAATGGTTTAGGAGGAGAAGATGTTTTAAGAAATTGTGGACGACGGACGACGCACGACGGACAATGGACATTGGGCGATCAAAAAAGCTCTCCATGAGCACTTCGTGCTAAGGTGAGCTAAAAATCAAAGCTCTGCACCGTCTACTTACAGAGAAGAATATTTTTAAAGTTTCCTTCTTTGTTCCTATGTTTCAAACTTGTGACCCCGGGGCCGGGCAAGTTTTGACCCTAGGGGCATTATATGAACAATCTTGGTAGCAGTTTACTAGGAGATGCAACATACCAAATATCAAAGCTCTGCGCCTTGTAGTCTCAGAGAAGGAGATATTCAAAGATTTTGCTATTTTTTTCCTTTTGGTTGCCATGGCAACCAGAGTTATGCCTGGAATTCAATCTCTTGTACAACTTTGGTAGAGCTTTACCCAAGGAACATCCCTGCCAAGTTTCATCAAGATTGGCTCTGTGGTTGAAGAGGAGAAGATGTTTAAAGAAATTATGGGCGACGGACGACGCACGGGCGATCACAAAAGCTCACCATGAGCACTTTGTGCTCAGGTGAGCTAAAAAAAAGAAAGGACATTTCGGTAATGAACATACAAAAAAAGATGAAAATCAAGTTACATGCGAAAAGCTTAAGATTCGCTGTTTCCCAAAATGTTTCAAAAGTTGATTTATATCAATATTGTTCAAACTCGGGACTGTATGGTAAAGTTTTAGTCATAGGTACTATTATTCATCGCATCATTTCGTCTGTCTTACTTGCTCTTCATATGAAAACAATGCAAAAGTAATCACTTGTGCTTCGGCACGCAATTTGAACTGCTAGTGTTTTTTAGCTCACCTGAGCACAACGTGCTCAAGGGGAGCTTTTAGGGTTACTGGGTGTCCGTCGTGCGTCGTGCGTCGTGCGTCGTCAACAATTCTTTAAACATCAACTCCTCCTAAACCACTGGGCCAATTTGGACCAAACTTGGCTGGAATGTTCCTAGGGAGGTCCTCTTTGAAAAGTGTTCACAGAATTTGATTCCGTCAAAAACTCTGGTTGCCATTGCAACGAAATGGAATTTTCTAGGAAATTCTTTGAAAATCTTCTCCTCTGAAATCGCTGGTCAGATTTTAAAATAATTTCACAGAGATGTTCCTTTGGTGACCCTTTTCAAAATTTGTTCGTGAAATTTTGATACGTCAAGAAACATGGCTCTGGTGAATGGGGGCTTCTTGCACTATACAGAAATAAAGGAATTCTTAAAAATTCTTCTTCTCTGAAACGGCTGGTCAGAATTTGAAATAATTTCACAGAGATGTTCCTTGGATGCCCTTTTCAAAAACTGTTCGCGAAATTTTGCTTGGTCAAAAAATGTGGCTCTGGTGAATGGGGGCCACTTGCACTATAGGGAAATGAAGAAATTCTTAAAAACTCTTCTTCTCTGAAACCGCTGGTCAGATTTTGAAATAATTTCACAGAGATGTTTCTTGGATGACCCTTTTTAAAAACTGTTCGTAAAATTTTGATTCGTCAAAAAATGTGGCTCTGGTGAATGGGGGCTACTTGCACTATAGGGAAATGAAGAAATTCTTAAAAACTCTTCTTCTCTGAAACCGCTGATCAGATTTTGAAATTATTTCACAGAGACGTTCCTTCGGTGACCCTTTTCAAAATTTGTTCTTTAAATTTTGATTCGTCAAGAAACATGGCTCTGGTGAATGGGGGATTCTTGCACCATACAGAAATAAAGGAATTCTTAAAAATTCTTCTTCTCTGAAACGGCTGGTCAGAATTTGAAATAATTTCACAGAGATGTTCCTTGGATGACCCTTTTCAAAAATTACTTGAAATATTTTGATCCATCAAGAAACATGGCTCTGATGGCTGTGGGCTATTTACACTATACAGAAGAAATTCTTAAAAATTCTTCTTGTCTGAAATGGTTGTTTAGATTGTGAAAAAATTGGCTATGGTCCTCTCAAAAATTCAGGTGAGGGAACAAGGGCCATCTTGGCCCTCTTGGTTTTTTTTCTTTTCCAAGAAGTTTAGTTCGAGGAGTTTTCCCTATATTTACCCATATGATCGAATTTTTTTTTAGAAAACTAATTTATTTTATTACATCCACATACGGTGATATATTGGTGTCTGTCATCTGATATGACTGTCTTGTGTATTTCAGATCGAGGTACAGATCGAAGAGGAGGAGGTAAATTATTTTCAATGCACTTTTAGCCTAACTTTGACAATGGAAAGTTTGCAATGTGGGAGGGCCTTGTTCTTATATTCATTTCCTAGCGCTAACTCTTTGCTAAAAGACAAAATTTCAGACTGTTCTAAATTGAAAGTACATGTATATGCATATGACAACAAAAACGTGACTCAAAAACCGAAATTTGCTTTTGGGAGGGTAGAAATCATTGTGATAAAAGAAGAAAATACTGGTTGCCAGTATTTTCTCCTTTTACCACAATGTTTTTATATAGCCCTCTATCTCAGGGTCGGAAAAACTGGGATTGTTAGGTAAAGGATTAAGTTATGTAAATATTTACTCAAATCGTAAAGTTATGCTGCACAGTTGAAATTATTTCCTTTTTTTGTGTGTTAAAAAACTGCATAAGCAAATTTTAGTACTAACGCATTTTGGTGAAAGTCACCCTTGATTTTATAAAACATCAACGCCGTTGTAATGTAGCGAAATGACCATCTATTACAAAATGACCCGGGTCATTTCTCTAAGTAGAGAAATTACCCCAGAAGTCATTTCACTACGTATAAAAATGACCCGGGTCATTCCTCTACGTAGAGAAATGACCCACGGGTCATTTTGTACGGAAGGGTCATTTCTCTGCATTACACCGGCCTATTTCTCAAGGTTGTTTGTTTAAGTGTATAGTAAGAACTTTTTGTTCTAACTTAGGCGAGACTGTCTGACACAAAACTTATTTCTCCTGATAGTTCAATGGCCTTTTTGACATTTTGAGTTCCGAACATGTTACTTTTGACGCCCTAAAATAGACAGCTTCGCAAGATAACGGGGTTAATGGATCAGATACGGTAAAACGCTAGTGTTTCGTAAATCGGTAATGTTTTAGTAAATGGACGGCTCGTGTGGGAGTTATTTGTTACCAACGCCTGTTAAATAGGCTATTACAACTATGTTCATGAAAGTGTCAAAAGTAGTTTGTCATTCATGAAATATTTGATGGATTTGGTATCATTTGCATTAATCATTTGAATATCTATTATTTTTTTTGGATACAAATACTTAAAGTAGCTTTTATTATCTAAAAGATGAAGAGAGGGGAATGTACGTTGCTTTTAAGGTCACTTTTCAGGCCGACGGATCATTTATTTACGTCATTGACATCGTAATTTTTATGTCATTTTTGACGAGCGGTTGTAACATTTCCAAAGGAAAAAAGTCGTCCAAATGATCGATGAACGTGTTTCATATATCCATGAACAATAACATGGTTTCTGATCTACTTTGATAAAGCATTCATATGTTTATTATTTATATGAACTTCCACAAGTTTCTTTCTTGGCATAAACTTTGACCCAATGTAAATCTTTTGACCGCGTGCCAAATATTTTGTCTACGAATTCAACAGTGGCTGCAGAACGCATGTACAATATCATGTGACTACCGTTTGTCCCAAAATGGTTCCTAAATCTCCGAAAGGTCGGCGACTAGGATGTGCTGCACGGAGGCCTCCCAGACGATACACTATTTAACTATACCCTTTGTGATTTCTTGCCGCCGTGCCGTTCGATAAATAACCACAGAAATTATCACCCAAAGGAATGAGATTTCAGAAAGACATCTCACTTGTGGACCCTTCCCAGACTAAACATGCAACAAAATTGATATTCTAATCTTTGAGATGCCGTGACAGTTTTAGGTAGTTTGCAGATGGTGTCGATTAATATTAGGCTTCTCATTTCATGCAACTGGAACTTTGGTATGCGGACACCGAAGATGCACCAGTAGATGCTCTAAGCGATGAAAGGGACTTATGATCGGTAGTTTGAAGATGATAGGAACCCCCTCATTTTTGAAATATCTTGAAAGATCCCGTATCAATTTTTTTATGAAATTTTTCAAAGTCTTTTAAAATGACACTACAAAGTTTCAAAGCGAAATATTAAATTCTATTTTCTTCCGCAAGAAGTACTGTAAAAATTTTCTGTGAAGGCTTAACTTTTTCAGACAGTATTGCACAGTAACTAAAGCAGAAAACATAGTTGGACAGTGCACGGCTCCAGTACCTCAATTATGTTCAATATTTGACCCCGAAATTGGTGGGATTTTTTTTTTTTGTACATATAATTTAGTTCTAAAATTTGTTCTCCAATTCTTGGTCTAAATTTTATTTTCGTTCGGCTATATATGGTAATATTTTAGACACTACAGTGTGTCGCTTTAAATCGTAAAAAACTTCATCTACAACAATACTTTGGATCTTCTTATGGAACTTAACCAACTCATACAATTCATCCTTCTCCCTTTTTTTTGTAACCTACCGCATGATGTGAGCGAAAAGTTTGGCTGGATTTTGGGAAAACATCTTTGGTTCATTTTCTCCCGCTAGATGGCATTCTATAAATACTTATCTGTCTAATTTGGGCATCCTGGGTACTGAGCCGAACCACTTTCCTTTGCGGCAACCATTACTTTGAATTTCAAACTAAAATAAACGTTTACTCAATAAAGCGCTACCTCATGCAGTTCACTCAGCTATGTTCAGCAGTTTAGAGAAATCTCGAGCTAAAGCAGGTCTTATTTCTCCTCAAACGTATTGATAAAAGCAACTCTCTACATTGCTACTTTATATTAGCGTAATGTTACAGTCAGCCCGCTTTCGGGGCTAGTGATACGTCATATAAGACAGTCGATCTTCGAAGAATGTGACATGCGCAGACAACGATCTTTGGTTGGGCGTGGAAAAGAAAACGTCATGTAAAAAAGTGCTTGCAAGTCTTCCATATTGAATCATCAAAATAGAGCCGAGATAAAAAGAAAACGAGATAGGGGCCTCAAAAGTTGAAATTTTTGCTGTTCAAACAGTTGGTTTGTATTAACGTGAAAATTGTTTTGATAAAGATGTAAAGCCCTAACCCTCCCCTCCGTTTTTTAGAGGTTTTGTTGATACATTTTAATATTGCATCGAGTGCACAAAAGTCAAACTAAGTTATCGAATCTCCTAAAAATTGCAATTAAAGTTGGTAAAGGTAAATGCAAACAATGCAAATTTATAGTACAATAGCTCAAGTTTTTTTTTCAAAATTAAGAGGATTCCTACGAACCTTAAACTACCTATACACATGTGGGGTGGGTATCCTTTGGCAAGATAGTTGTAAAGCTGAGTACATATTGACTTTTTTAAAAAAAAAAACAGTAAAAAACGTAATGTAGAAAGAAGTCGGGCGGGGGGGGGGGGCTTCTTACTTTGTGGAAAATTGAGAAATGCTGGTATTTAGCTTCTTCTTCTTTTGTTTCAACACTAGTTTTCTATCCTATAAAAGACAAACTCCAGCATCTGAACAATATTTATTCTATGCAAGTACTTTCAGTTTGAACAAAATGTACCTTTCTGTGGTCTGGAATATAGTTGATAAACTCCCACTGGCTGCGCTGAATGTGAGATCGCTCCATAACAAGGAACTGCTATGCCTCAGCCCAGAAGAACTCAGGTTCGAGATGAATAAGTAATCTGTCGTCGCGAATAACTGATACAGTGTTGAAAGCGACATAGAAAATCATTCTAGCAAACCATTATACTTCAGGAATAGTAATGAACGGAACAAGATTTGTAGAGAAAGGAGGAGAGCTGTACCTTACATGCAAAGCGTCCGGGACTGAAAACCCGCCAGACGGTATAGACTGGTTTAAAAACGGTAAATATCTTTTGTAACTTTTAAACACTTTTCAAACGGAAAAAGTCCATAAATATGGACTTTTAGTGGATTAAATTGCAGCTATGAGATCATTTTCCCGCTAGACAGTGATGCATCTGTGTGCAATAACTTTAGTATTGTTATTTCGTCTGGGTCATCATGTTGTTTTAGGAGACAGCAATCTATAAATACTTTAATTTAATTACAGTACTGTATTTACGCATCATTTTCCTAATATTTGATTTTCGACCTCTACAGGAGTAACAATATAAATGGGGGCATGTTTAGTTAAGTTTGCATGGTACTAAATGTTACTGATTGTCTGATGTGAGGTGGTCAGACTCATGAACGACTTTTGCAGAGCAAATCTAGAGTCTATGAGTCCACCATTAAACGCTCTAGAATTAACATAAAGATTGTCTTATTATTCTCAAACAGTATTTATTATCTATCCGCATTGTGACATCTAAACCTTCGGTAACGGCTTCAAAGTGTCCACCTAGACCTTTTACGAAAACAGTCTAATAAAAAAATAGATTATTCAAAGCTTGAAAAATCTGATTAGATTTTAATTGTTCATGTGTAAATTTCTGTCTATCTATCATAAGTGTAAGATTTTTTCCCTCTCTTCTTCTTCTTCTTCTATTCGAATAGTAACGTTATATAATTGCATAATTTCAGGAAATATGTTAACTACGAAGAAGCGAAGTGATATCCACATTCAAAAACAAATTTCAATATCAACAAGAAGTATTTTTAGCACTTTAAGAATAGGCAATGCTCTCATGACTGATTCGGGTACCTACGTGTGTCGAACTTCAGACCTTTCGATAACAAGGTTTAAAGTTGACGTATTAAATGGTAAGTCTCAGAATTGTTAGATTTTTTAAAAAACACCAACTTCCTATTTCCATACAATGGACTGACAGTCTCAGCGACAATTTGTTCTTACCTTTTACTACATGATTGTATTTACGTTTACCTTTAGCTCAGATTCAGGCATGTCTCGAATTCAATATCTGAAACTTGGTTTGCTTGTGGTGCTATAACTTTATTGACATAAAAAAAGTGCACATGATTCGTTCTGCCATGTAAATTGTTTTGACTAAATGAAGTCTGCAGCCATGTCTCGGGAAGCTTATCAAAGCTATTAAAATCTAACTGTATGGTAGCTATATGATCATTTTAGTATTTATCATCTTGTCATCAATAGAAACCAAGAAACTTTAAGTTATCCATTGCAGGCATTGATTTTATTAACAAGGGAAATATATGTGAAGACTCCGGGCAATGAACCTTGGGGACCTCAGCTTGGTCCATTCAAAAATATTTAAGAGAATATTTTTTTTCTTTCGTGATAATGGGTACAACAATATTGCAGTGAACCTTGTTAAATATATATGGCGTCTTATTTGTTTTCTTCTCATACAAATTTGCAATCAGATGATTTTGAAACGTATTGCCAAACAAGGTATCTTTTGTCAGATAAATGAATAACTAGTGTAAAAAAAAAAGAAGTGGCAAAAGATAACATTACACGTTACGATGTTTTGCTTCAAGTTTCTTCTTTTTGTTTCTTGTTCTTAAAACTTCTGGTTTTGTCTATAAATTTAGAATATGTCGTACAATGTAAATACTTATAATTATTCTTTTCAGCTGAAACCTACAACGTAAAGAGAGGTAAGTAGTATACCAATATTTAAAAGTCTGATCGTCCTTTCATTGAATAAAAGCCGCACTCCTGTAATAATCAGACTTTCTACATACCTTTGACAAAATATTAATCATTTTATTTTTATTCTCAATCTCCTCTTGCTCTGTTTAAACCAAAGCATAATACAGAGATTGCACCGAAAAAATTAAAGAACGGTTTTTCACACTAATAGCTCTCAGAACAAGGCTAAAAAGGCAATTCTCCAGGCAAAAACAACCTAACTTGCTTAAATTGTGGACAATATTTAATACGAGACAAAGCCCTACACACAATACAAAGCCTTATACTCGAACGTTCGCGTTACATAAAATAATCTACCAAGAGCTCTGCGAAGTGTTAAAGCAGTGATCGACCCTTCTCTTAATATTGGTTATGTCAGCACCAAATATGTAACACCTCTGAGGATGGCCAAGAGCACGATTCTGAAACCCAGGAAGATACAAATTATTTTATAGGCTTGACTTAACAACGGCATGGTATACATGTGGATAACAGATCTTCACCTTCGGCTGTTTCAAACCTTACATGAAACAGTGTTGTAGAAGTAAAAAACCAGTTTATCAAACCAAAGATTTCGGTATCGAAATCTTTGGTTTGATAAACTGGTTTTTTACTACACGTCATTAACGAGATAAAACTTTTAAACTATCCTCATCACAGCTCTAGTACGCAAGCCTGATCAAGGCCTCCAAGAAGAAATAACCGGGAATGAGGTACATTTTAATATAAAAGAAAAAAACCGCAATCGATGTAAAATAAATAGGTTTAAACTAATTCTAATGGAATACCTTAAAAATGGTGGCCAGTGAATATCCTTTCAATACCTTGAATTCAGGATATCAAACAGGGTTCTTTGTGCTTTAAAAAATATTCAGATATGCAGTACACTAATACATTGCAAGGCATTAAATCGCAGTTTTGATACATATCAAATGTCGTTCGATGCTTTTTCATCGTCTCCTAAACGTGCTACGCTATCATGCATTTTGGTACGAGTTTTAACAGTTCTACGCATTCATATCGGACTGGTAAACGTCACTAACTCACTGCCTCCTAAAACCGAAGTTGATGCCGACGCTTTGAAATATATTCTCACAAAATATATGAAAAAAAAAGCAGCTTGAAAAGGTTAAACACAGAAAACATTGTAGGTAATAAGAATTCTCTCTCTCTCTCTAAAAAATTGACATACAACGAGTTAAATAATAGGACAAAAAGCGATATATCTAAGTACACGTAATTTAAAGTTGACATGCCATGCTATTTTGAGCTACAAACGGATTGTCATCTGCAAGTGCTTTTGACATGGACAAGTCAAAATGTTGTTGAACAGTAATGCGAAAATGAGACAAAAATCTTTGAATACAGAGCTGTTTTTGTTAGTAATCCAGGTGTTCTGTTGAGTCATAGTGTGTATCACCTGACAAAAATTGAATTTTAACGATCCCGATCAAGAAGGACTTTTAAAACATTACAGAAAGGAAAGAAGTATGATTTAGTAAAACATTATTAAAGAGGAGATATATACTCGTAACCAACATTTTCTCCTTTTTTCACAATGTTTTTTTATCCTTCTAACGATAAATCCACTTATACAAGTAATATTAAATCTTGACACTTCTTTTTCAACTGCATTCAATATATATTCAAAAGATTTTTGTTGTAAAGTGTGAACAAAAACTAATTTTTCACTGCAACTCTACTTTTTTTCAGATTTCGAGCAATTATCAGGAATAGTTACAAAGATGGAAGACAACAGCAAATCTGCCGCTGGTTCCTGCAGGACATTTTCTATGTTTTTACCCATAATTAGCTGTCTAATGATAGTCTCTCAGTTTCCAGTCACTAGGCGGTGACAACTTGACGGATAATTGATGAGAAAACTAGAAAATTTATTTCCAGTTTGTATAAAAACGGTAGACTTATTAATAATAAGTTAAATAACCCAGTGTCGGATGGCGATGACATTTCACTTACGTCAAGCAATGTTGTCTCTGAGAGTCGAATAAATCTTTTGTTAACTCTGTATCAGACGATGACATGTGTGACTCATCAATATTGAAAGCATTTGAAGATGTCAGTGTCAATTAGGCTGTTATGATGGAATTGGCCTTTTACAAGTTTGGAAAAAAAATATTGTCGGGTTTGCGGGACCAGAAAATGCTGCTTACCTTCTTCCTCAGAGTTGTAAAACACCATCTGGAGCGTTTAGTAACGGGTAAAAAAACAATTGACAACAAATCATGGGCGACGTTTGTGGTGGACCTTTGATATGTGTGTCAGTTCTAAGAACGAAATTGATTTAAACACTTCAGACACAGTGACCCTCTCGCTATTGTCACGTGGTACAAGATGTACTCTAGGGAAGGCAATACAACGATACTCCTATGACAAGGCCTTTGTACATCTTAAAGCGTGTGTTTTACGTGTTAATGTACAAACTTGGCCATTTACTGTATTTGTTAAGAAGGCTCCCTAATAAGGCAAATGGAGTGAACACTTTAAACACCAAATAGTTGGTATTTTTGTCTCCAGTACTATTAGATCCTATGTGTTTCGTCAGCGGAAATATTCCAATAAACGTGTCTTTCTTATAGTATGAGAAAGCTTAGAAAAGGTCACCGGATTCCGTTGGTCTGTTTACTTGGTTGAAAGGTCTTACCAATGGGAAAAGCTAAATTAGCCAATGAAATCAAGCATGCTTTAGGATCATTGTATTGGCTATGAGTGCAAATGGTACTGTTTGAGTGCAATATTTGATTACGAAAGAGGACCATCTTCTTGGCTTCATTACAAAGTGATCTTAGCCCACTCGCCTTATGGAGCCCATGAGGGAGTGTTATTCGCAGAATATTTCGTAAAAGGAGTTAAAAGTACAATCATTGTCCCCACGTAACAATCATCTGGATGAAATATAGCGTGGCAAGGCTGACTAGGAATCATGATTTTTATTTACGGGTACTTATCTGATGTGACGATCTAAAAAGTAGTTCTAGAACCAAGCTTTCAGTTAGAAATTGTGCAAAATATGGTGTACTGTTTTAGAATATCGAACTTGTGTACAATGGCGATAGATCATTTTAGCAAATTTAGTAATGATCATGACGTTTACAAAAGGAAACCAGAAAGATATTTGTGTGCTTGCTTGTAAATTTTCAAAAGCCGTGACGTCATTGACAAGGCTAAGAAATGTAGTGCCTGTGATTTCAACCTTCACGTTATTTGATCTAGCTATTAATAGCTGAACTGACAGACATTGTTTCCTTTGTAGATAAATTTGACAATTTAAGGCCAATAAATGACAAAGTTTAATGCAATAAGGTGACTTCGGTGGGCGACGTCATAGACTATATAGTGTCATTCCTCTAGTTACTATGTACCTCCAGCGGAAACACCAAAAGCTAACAGATTTAGCAGCAGACTGCTACAGTGGATGTCAACAACGTCAATAAATAGTGTTTTACATTATCGTTCCAATGTATCTATTGAGCAAATTTCTTAAAAAATGAAATTTCTTCAAAAGCAAGTTCCAGTTATTCAAACCAACTGTTTTACAAGAGCGGAAAATACTAGACTCGTTGACAATGAAAGCATTTGCAGATAACAAATTTAATCATGCGATATTTATCGGATTCGGTCTTGGAAAAAATCTGTTTACAAGCATGTTTGTCTTTACCCTCAGAAACTTCCTTCTAAGAGGTCATTACTCGGGATTGTTTTGTATGGGGTTATACAAGGTACTGACATCGATGGTCATGCACTTATTATGAATTGAGTGCTGGTTAGCGCATGATTGTCTTCAGAACTACTATTGCATATTTTTGTATAGGAAATGTTAACCTACAATTGCATAGAAATTTATGGCCTGAAAGTACAGAGTATTTTATTGAAGTTTCTGTGTCCGCAATAACCAGCTTTTTCTCATCAGTTCCATTTATAAACGTCATCTGATTGGCTGAATATTAACCGCTCAGCCAATCATGTGGCTGGTTCTGAAAGAAACAAATGCTATTAAAGCATATCTCTGATTTCCTTGGACATTAAATTATTTGCATCATGTTTTTAGTATTGCGTTTGTTGAATTTATAATTAAAATTGTTAAGGTTCACTTTCATCTCTTTCTATTGTGATACGACCTAACTTTACATGCATTTGTTTCAGTATTATGTTAGTATTATGCTGTTAATTTTCATTCTTGAATTTTGATTATCATTATAATATTAGGACAAATTTATAATTCATCATTGTAATTATAAAGTTATAAATTCACTGCAGTAAAGTTTGTATTAATTTCCGAATTAGCAGCATACTAGGTTGTTGTATGGATAGATTCTAAATGTTTAACGATGTTGCAAAACTGACGCGTTGTGAACGTTGTGTCATCCTAAGAAAAAACCCATGGGAAGAATGGCATTTGGAGGTTTCATTTCAAGTATGAAAAAAATGATGGAGTGTTTGAAAAAGTGCGAGACGGGTGTTAAGGTGCGAATTTCTTAACCCTGGAGCTCTTAAGTGCGATTAATGGACCTTTTGCGGACAAAAGGTGCAGTATGATCTAAGATCCATACTGTCCGATAAGGAGATAATTTCCCTACAAAATGACTTTGAAACAGTAGCATCTGTGTTGTTACTATCTGCATAAAAGTTTAATTGAACCAATTTAGCAAATTAAGGATTAAGCTTGCTGTCTCTTGCTGTTCGAATGTAGAGTGACGTCATTCTATATCGAGTGACGTCATTCTTAACAAAGTACAGTAAGTGAGTTATTCAATGGAACATATTATTTCATGCCTTCCGGTAGGATATCGAGAAATAGCAGTGAAAATATTTTTCGATCTTACACAGGTACGACCAGTGAAAATACCGATTTTCACGTTCTTGTTGCCTAGGTAAATTGCGCGTGCCTAACAACCAGACGGGAAATATGACGTCATATACCTTATATTTCTCGCGCTTGACGTAACGTTGCTATGCGGGAGGGGTACCCCACGGGGAATAACGGAAAAGAACTGTACTGAATTTTGATGAAGCTCCTCCCAGAAAGGGTTAAAAGCATGAAATAAATAGAATATTTGTTTTTTTCGGTGAAAGATCGAAATTTATTTAATCTCGTGAACACCATCTGTAATAGTTTCAGTCGTGGCTGCGCCACTCTTGAAAATATTACCGATGGTGTCCACTCGATGAAATAAATTTCGATCTTTCCCCGAAAAAAAAAAAAACAAATATCCTCTATATCTTCATCCACGTTTTTACTCTAAATTTGAACTGATTTTTCTTTCGTTAAGCATTGTTCATGTTAGAATAGAAATAATCTTATTTCCACGTGGTTTACCGTTCAATAAACCATGTTGTGAGTTATGAGGCGCAATGAATAAACCACTCGGGCTATCGCCCCCGTGGATTATTTATTGCGCCTCATAAATCACAACTGTGGTTTATTGAAAAGAAAACCACTACAGAAAGAAACTTATTTCTAAATTTTACCACGTTTTCGCTTCACTGTGTTTACAGAGCCGAATTCAATTGTCATGTTGGAAAAGACGTTTCTGTATGAAATGACGTCATTCTATGTCAAGTTTTTCGCTAGTGACTGTTCCGTGTCTTCCATATTTTATCATCCAAGGTCATCAAGTTGTCATTTTCCGCTACTCGACCAAGAAGGAAGGAAAACTTCAGAGGTTTACCGATATCAACTGTTTTTGATAAAACAGACAACGACGGAACTATTAAAAATGTTACTAGTAAACATGTATACGTACAATAAAACTTTCAATAAGACCTAAAAAAACCGCACTGTTTTCATGTTAAATTTTCGAATGACAAAAAATACCGAATGTTTTGCAAAGCATTAGAGTAGCAGTTGCTTCGAATGCACTGAATATTACCCCACCCACTCAGAATGAAGTTACTCTACATGAATAGTTATACTCAATACGTAATAACTTTTTGGGCTCATCTGTTTTAATTTGTTATTGTTCGAGTTCATTGATTTTTTTTTTTATTCCTCTGTCATAGTTGAAAATAGGCAGACGCATATTAGTCGTTATCTATCAAACGGGGGACCAAAGCTAGGGTAACCCATACATGAAGTGCAGGCAGCAAATTTGCTAACCATTATAGAATCAGATTTGCAGAGAGATTGGTCTATGCGTATCCAGGATAACTCTCAAAATGTTTTTGACAGAGTTCGGCCCCTTTTCGCTCAAGTGAGCACGAAGTGCTCAAGGTAAGCTTTTTTGGTGGTCTTGTATCTTCCGTAGTTCGTCAGTTTTTGTCGGGTAGAAATCTGGGTCATCGTGTCAATCATTGTAAATCCTTGTGTAAACTAAGCAGACCACATTTTCACTCCAGTGCTATTGAAAGAAAGTCAGAATCTTTGTCTTGGTGATATCTCGGACAAGTTCAAAATTGAGTCAATGTTAATGAAAATTCAGGTCACTAAGTCAAATATTTGAAAAAACCTCTTGTGCCCTCTATAGGCTACATTTTCGGTCCAATACGCCTGACAGTTTGTCAGAATTTTTGTCTGGATGATATCCCAGATGAGTTCGATAAAAGGTCAAGTCGGCAATTTAAAAAAAAGCTAAGTCATGGGGTCAAGTCTTAGAAAAAATATTGGGTATACTCTAGAGACAAAATACAATGTTCATGAAAGTTTAACAAAATGTTTGTCTAACTGATAACTCGGGCAGGTTCAAAACTTGGTCTTGTCAGGTCAAGTCAAGTCAAGTCACTAGGTCATATCGCAGAAAAATATTATAGACACTCCGGAGATACAATTGAAAGAAGAGAAGGAAAGAAATTATGACAAGCAGTGTTTTCTCCTTTTCCAAAAATGTTTGATTTCAAAAGTCTCTCTGTCAGGATCGTAAACATAGTGGATTATATGGTAATGTTTTAAGAGCTACTGTATCCATTAGAAAGCCATCAGTCTGAGCTGATCCCATTTCCGATTGTTTACTTAAAAGAAGCCGGATAAGTTGAAAATAGATATTTGTAAAATTATCGGGTTTTATTTGAACGTGGTACCACGTCCCCTTGTAATAGTGTCAAATTATATATCAATGCGACAGTTATATAACTTTCATTTCCAAGTTTCTCCACCATAATACAAGGGATCTGTAGTGCTTCGCCAAATAATACAATCAAGTGACCAGTGCCGCATTAATCTAAAATTTCCTTATTCTCTCTTCCAGCATCTAATTGCAGGCACCCAAGCATTAAAGTTTTAAGATAGGATTTACTAAGTTTTCCCTGGAAATGACAATCAAGATATCGGGTAATTACTCTTACAAATTAAGAACATCATAAAGATAAATCTCTCAAGTCTTTTATGATTGCATGATGGCAACCATAGAGTTGAAATATCAATTTTCCCTCTAAAGATGAAGTGCTAATAGATTTACGATAAAACGCGAGACGCGAGCATGTATCTGCGAAGACGACGTTGTAAACTCATAAATAATTTATCGTGATCAAGCCAAAATGATACCGTACAACACGCAAGAAAAAGCTGTGAGATAATTTGTTTCCTTTTAAGTCAGCGATTAATGTACCACATGCTGTTTATATGACAAACATTCTATATATGTAAGCAAAAATGTATATAGATTTCTTTGTGGCAGGGAAACCAACTTAGAAAACTTTCTCCTGGATCTGGGTTTTTTTTCCCGAAAATTCAGAATGTGTAATACTTTTGAAGACTATGTAGAACAAATCTAGTCGCAGAAGACGTTTAGCTACACAGGTTTCTTCTTTTTTTTTCCAAAAAATTGAAAATGTATTGGGCCGTAGTTGTGCCGGTATAATGCAGAGAAATGACACTCTCCTACAAAATGACCTATGGGGCATTTTTTTACGCAATCTCCGAGAAGAGTTGTCGTTCGTTACTCTCACATACATCTCTGCGATGGGCTAAATGACAAGAATCTTGTCAAACCGAGGAAAAGATGTTTTGTTACTATTTAACTGTTTCGTGTGTAAAATTATAAGGTGGATAAAGGAAATATTATTCTGGATACATTATGGGTGCGTTCAAACTGAAGAATTCACCTGTATACAATGGAACTATTTTTTTCGAGCCTCTTTACTCATCAGAATCTTACTCCAATTTTAACAAAAATGGCTGCGCCCCTGGATGATGACAACAGTATTGACAGACCGATAAATCTTAGTTTATAAGATTAAGATACAAGTTATGGTTCTATAAAAAACATTTACGCTTTTCAGAAAACCCGTCTTTTTCACATTTCCTACCACTTAGTCCGATTGGCCGTATACTGTTTGAACAGCACACAAAGTAGTAGATATTGGTCTTTTTTTCACCGGCGTTTGTGTCGCCATTTTGAGTTCTGGTCATGTGATGAAAGTACCACATAATGACGGACTACTTTCTGAGCCCACTATACAGAGGTGAATGTGAATGATCCGGAGTGCAAGAGAGTGTTTTCTACGTAGAAGAATGACCCGGGTCATTATTCTACGTAGAGAAATGACCCGGGTCCTTTTGGGGAGGGTCATTTCTCTGCATTACACCGGCATACTTTGTCATACCGATTTTACAGTGCACCTCTCCATGATTGAAATCAGTTCTGTTGTAGTATACCTATGCAACTATAATGTAAAGCAAAAGAGATTCAAACATAATGCCATGTTCCTGTTTTCTTTGTAAAAATCTTATTTTATAGGATATTTACCAGAAGCCCCTGTCATACAAATTTCGCAGTCAGTCTGAACTAATTTATGATGTAATAAGATGTTTTGCATACACGCCTGGTTACAGATGATTTCAGTAAATACTGTAAGAAGATGCGGTCCTACTGCACATGTGTACAGGTAGATGCGCAGATCCAATGGAGGTATTTTGCATATACACCCGTGTAAAGATACATTCGGTTAATATTGCGTGGATGTAGATAGGAACCAGCTAGATGTATTTTTGCATATAGGCGTGCTAACAGACATATTTAGTCAATTTTCTGGAAGTGGATGCTACCACTCTAGAGGCTTTCTGAATATAGGCGTGCTTACAGACACAAAAGGTCGCAAGTAGATCTATGTTACCCAACTACAGGTATTTTGCATATGAGCCCACCTACAGACATTGCACAAGTAGATAGTATTTTGCATATATAGTCAATATTGCGCTGGCAGTATATCAATAGTTGACTACAAAATTCACCTTTCTCTTGAAAAAAAATGGATTGTTACCTTTTTAACACAGTTAACAAACAGAGGACAACCCAACATACATATGGGCGGCAAAGGTTTATGCATTATTATAGACTCAACATCAAAAAGGCAAAAGAAAAATTATTTTTGCGCACCAAAATCGAACCAAGCAAAACACATTAATTCTTTCAAACTTCAAGTAGCTTTTCGATAATATTTAGTACGTCGTTGTAATTTTATCTGTCGAGATCGATCACAGAAACAGAACATTTGCATGTCAGAATTGATGAACACCAGAAGCTTCCGGTGACACGTGCTTTCCTGTATAATTCTATTTAGACATCTTCAAGGATGCCTTGTGATTATTATGCTGTTTTCTTCTGTGTGAAGTTGATTTTGATTGGGAAAAACTAGTGCTAAATGAAATCGGTCAACGCATAAAAACAGCAAGTATAAATGACAACAGCACCATTTTGCGTAATATCTCGACTATAAAGGAAGAAACAAGTTAATATATAAGACTTAACACGTGTGACTATAAATTATTTTTTCTCGACTTGTCATGCCACCCTAACAATAAAGGCAGATAAAATTGAAATCGTAGATGGCGTGGCAAAGAACACGTTTTACAATGTATGAAATATTGTAGGGGTGTTGTAGGTTTATTTGTTTTTGTCACAGCTGTATACACGCTGGCCTCGATATATCATTTGTCTGTCCGCTTAAAAGTTACTGAGGACAAACTAGAACAAGCAGATGCTATACACAGAACGTGCAGTTTTATCGTTGATCTACACTGTCCGATAGCCGTCGATATTTGGCCTATAGAAGACATAGGAGTAACAATTGTTGGGCTCTTTCTTTTTATTGACTAAAGTAGCGTGTATTTCCATCGTTATGTGGGTCTAAGGGTTTTCATGGGTCTGTCAAAATGTCCTACTGTTAAAGTCTTATAGACTTTTTCTAAAGTAGCTAAAAGTACGTTCAGAAGTTCATAGATAGATAGCAAGTCTGCTGTCTACGAATTAAGCCACCAAACAACTTGTCATGACTTTGGCGCCTAATTTAAGCTGGGGGAGATAGACGAAAGAGTAATAAAATATTTCAGTTTTATCATGGGTTTCTAGTGATACTTAATAAATAAATATTTCTAAGATGCGGTGCCTCTACGGCTGAGTCGTTAGGCTTTGGATTTGTAATGAAAAAACGCTGTTCAAGGGTGCTAATTATACTGAGGTCAAGACACTGTCTTATCGTAACATAAATAAAATCTTCGAAAAATTGAAATCACTGAGTTGTCCCCGTGCTAGGACTAAGCAAATGTCGAAAGCACAGCTTGACTTTGTGTTGGATAGGTAGACGGAAAAGTAATGAAATATTTCGGGCTCACCACAGATTGTAGATCTAATCACAATTTACAAAAGTCAATATCTCTGTTCAAATCATTGAGACTATTTTGTGTAAAATGTAAAACTTGGGTAACGATAGATATAAAACAGCTATATTCAAAGTAGTTTTGCCTTCATATACCAGTATCAACAAGGGCTCAGTAAGTGTAAGTTAGACAAATGTTTAACTCCCGAAAAGCAATGGTCAATATTAAATACATTCTACTAGATTTTCGTCGAAATTTTCCTGAGTAAGAAACTTGAGATTCCTAGTTTGGAATTGGTGAAACTAAGGACACTCATGAATATACGAGCTGTCGCCGTGATATAACTGAGCTAGTGTTGAAAGCGGCAAAAAACACAATCAATCAAACCACCAATCATTTATGTATAAATTCAGCGGCGACATTTCTTTCACTATTACTTCTTTTTTCTATGGCTCGAGGCTAGATTCCTCGGATTTTCCATACGTATTTTTTTTCATCCCTACTTGCGTCGCTAGTCGAGTGGAGTTTCATAGGGAAGACTCTGCGTAACACCAGCCATAAAATATCACCGTAATACAGATGAAAGCGACTGGAATCCCCGATTCAAGGCTGAGTAATACATACAGTGATACCATGATTTAATTTTATGTAGTACTTGGTGTTCAGTTCAACGTCCGTATTCATCAACCAAATTTGTACTGTCAGCCGAATTCAAAATTTATGAATTAGGACGGTAATGCAATTTCTGATCAGCTAGAACATCAATAAAATAATTTAGCCAATAAGAAATTAGAAGAAGTTATTCTGAAGTTATGAAAATTATGGAGAACTACAACTCTTTTTTAGGATGGATAGTGAAAATAACCCAAGGGTGTAATTTCATAATGTCCTTCTACCAAGTGTCGTCTATTCCCTAAGCGCAAAAGCATGTCCTGTGGATCCAGACGAATTATTTGTCCTATTCTACATAGATATACTTTAGTAATATGTCTATAAAAGTATAAATCTCTGTAACAAGAGACGCATTGTCTGTAGATTAGCCTCCTAAACGAATCTATCTTGACTTTCTCGTGACCTTTAACTCACTGCCTCCTACGGACGACGTTTTGTCTCCTGCAGCAGATCACTTTTGGGAAAAAAAGGAGAGATAACAAGCAATCGCTTCTACAGAACGCTTCACTTTCCTTTCCTAAGATTTTTTTACATGACATTGTACTTGTATGTCGTAGCAAAAGTAGCAGTAATTTACAAGAACTTTTCCTCAGTGGTCTGCTGCAATGGAAGCAATGAACTGGGGAAATAAAAGTCAACTTATGAAATGCAAGTCATTAGCTCATCAGAGCAAAAACAAGAAAAGTTCAGGTCAAAGTAAAAGATAAAATTGTGAATGTATGCAAGTCTATTTCAAAAAAGCTAACCCAGAAACTAAGAAATTAAGTCAACGTGTCACGATGTAATGATTACAATCCAAAGTATAAAGTAATCGCCACTAGTCATGGCCAAAGTATGAAATAAACGCTACTAAGTCATAGCCAAAGTATGAAATAAAACTGATGTACTAAAAAATCTCAAGATATTAAGAGGACAAGGGGGTCTTGAGAGTGATTTTCTTGAATTTGTTTCTCCTTTCTGTTGGTCAGAAAATGTATGAAACACACGGATTGCAGAAGCTTTAAATGTGTACTTCTTAATTTCATATTAGAATTTCTATATGATTTATATTTGTTGATGGATAAATCACCAGCTTGATAAACTAAAAGAAAGTCCATTGGGTCACTTCTTGGGATAGCTTTGTGACCAATCTGGATGCCTAATTTTCTATGAAGTAGTTATTGGTCATTGTAGAGCTGGAAGTCTTCTTAGAATCTCTGATAAGTCTAAATATTGGTTTTACTGATATTGATTCTCAATTGATAAAAAGAAAAAACTTACTTTCTTGTCAGCAGAACTGAGCCATAACAAAATAAAAATCATCTCAAAATCTTCCCTGAGAATAAAATATATTTCTTTAACTCGTCTATCGGCCCTTGAAATATCATTGACACCGTCCGTTAGATACATATCCTTAAACAAGCAGCTGGAAAGGCTGACAAGTTAGAAACCAGTCCATGTAAACTTCAAAGTATGAAAGCAGAAACCCTTTACAAACTTAAGGCTAATGCATACAAGAATAACATGGGCGAGATAAATCAAATATATGAAAAAAGAAAGTCATGGACCTAATATAGGTCAAAATATGAGATTGAATGCGATGGACCCATCACTTGTCAAATTAGGAAAGTAAAACGCTGAATGTCAAAATATGAAAACGAAAGCTACTGACTGAAAGAAAAGTGAAGTGTGAAAGAATAAGTCATAGAATAAGCATGAAAGCTATAGGGCTGAACAAAGTTCCATGATATGAAAATGAAAGCTAATGACTGAATGAAAAGTGAAGTGTGAAAGAATAAGTCATAGAATGAAGCCATAGTCTGAACAAAGTTAAAAAAATATGAAAACAGTGGTGTAGATAGAACCAAAATATGAAAATGAAAGCTATTCACAACATTCAAGCACAAAGGACGCTCATGCTGATAACAAAATCTGAAATGACAGCTTTGAAGTCCATGCCCCCCGCCTATGTTTTAAGAATTCGACTATGACGTAATACTTTCCACCTTTCAAGCTTGTATATAAAGTGTGCTCTTGGAAAAGGGTGTTTGATGCATGTTCGTAATACATTTTACTGTACAATTCATTATGTGATTATGGATCCGTAAACTTGATCACTTTGTGTCTAAGGACCTACTGGATGATGAGGTAGGGCACATGTAGAGTATTAACCCACACCAAAAGGTTTCGATCCATGTCAGTCTGCGCCAACTGCACAAACTGACATGGGTCTATACTTTTTGCGGATGCATGATATACCCTTTTCACAAAGCATCTCTTATAGTTTTACCCTTTACCCCATTAGGCATTTCTATGGTATCTCTAATTGACTCTAAATAACCGCAAGGATGAAGCCGTTTCATATGTGTATATGACACCTTTTGATAGTGTAGAAAACATTGTGGCAAAAGGTGAAATTGCTCGTTATGAGCGATTTCACCATTTGCCACAATGTTTTCCAAAGGCTCCTACAAGCAATGCGTAGAAATGAGTATCTATGGAGTAAAGGGTTGATTAATGTATCTGACAAAGTAAAGGTGCGAAGCTAGCCTAAATTACAGTATACACAAAAGTAAAATTAGAGGTTTTAAATCGATACACAAAGTGCCGAGAGGGAACTAGGGGAATTTCCCAGGAGGCCATTTAACTCATTACCAAACGACAAAATTTTAGGTTTGTCCAAATCGAAAGCATTTGCAGACGACAAAATCAAAGTGACTGAAAATTTGAATTTTGTTTTGTGAAGGGTAGAAAACATTGTGGGAAAAGGAGAAAATGCTGGTTACCAGCATTTTCTCCTTTTCACACAATGTTTTCTAAAGGCTTCTTTCTCAGGGGCGTCAAAAGTAGGGATTATGTGGTAATGGGTTAATGACCCCTGGTGATGGTTTGGGGGTTTTCTTTGATAAAACTATCTCTTTTTTTTTTCAAAGTATATGCCACTGCGTTTTGCCGTATTACACAGCTATACCCCTGGATCAGCCAAATATTTCGTTTCTGAAAGGTAAGTCGACATTAGTGCAAAAGAATCTCAAGCCGTTGTTTACCATATCATATTCTTCGAAGATTCGACCTATCTGTTATGACGCATCACCCATCCCCGGTATACCTGGGAATAGTCCAGTCAAACTGTGAGAAGACCCAAAACAAATTGCAGCACAAACACTTTTTTCGTTTTCAACATTCTTAGGGACACCCTTTTAACATATGTAAAGTAGGACGAAATCGGAGGATATGAAATTTGATTTTTTAAGCTTTTTTGAATTCGTGTCAATTTTGCCATTTTAAACTTTATTAAAGCTCATCTCTCAAGTTTTACATGTCATTCCTACTCGATTTTTCTCTTGAAAGTAACAGTAAAACCCACTAGCAACTTGTTACAACGTGCCCGCCATGATTTACAAATAAGGCAGCATCCCTTCTGTCAATTTAGTTCTACACTGGAGTTGGTTTACCCCATCCACCAATACAAAGGGAGGGACCACTGTGTATATATACAGTAAACTAACGTTGGACAGTTGAAATAGTTAACTTACTTTTTTATTGTAAATAAATTTTTGTTTGTTGAAATACTGATTAGTATTTCAGACCATATTTTTCCTCTTTAAATGTACGGAAACTTGTCGGTAACACTTTGTTAAGGTACATGTAGGGGACGTGTAATACTTCTAGTGCAGCATGGCATAAAATTTCTTGACCGTTGATAAAGACATATTTATAGAGATATAATACTTTTGCACATTTTTTTTACTGACCAGAAATTCCTTGATGTCTATCTTCAAATTATCTGTTGATAATTTTGTTAGTCTCCAGAAAAGGGAGGTAATTATCACATATCTTAGTAATGAGAATAGAGTGGTTTTAGATTTATAAATGATAATTCCAGGAAGGACAAAAATGAAAAAGTAGCTCGGTGAAAGTAATACAATAATACTCATTTTTAATATATAGCAAATTTTGTAGGATAATAATATAAGTGGAAATAGCTGTTTTCTATTAAGGGTCCACTACGTTAAGTGGTATAAATTTGATGTTGAAGAAGCGAGAAGTTAGTTTTGCGGTCCGAATATAATATACCCATTTGACTGCCATTCCACATAATTGTTGCAGGCTAATGATCATGTGACATTCCAACTTGCATTTTCAAATTAGCATGAAAACTAGTAGCTACGTATCCGTGTAAGACATTACCGCAAGATACCTCTTTAAGTATTCTTCCTACAAATGGATACGTTAGCAGATACTGTCTTACTCTTTACAGATATTAAGTACAGAGTTCCACAGAGATACACTGGGGATATTTCCATTAATGTTGCATATAAATTATCATCAAAATAATATATAAATCTTTTTATATTTTAGCATTGTATGATAAAAAAAAACTTGTAGAAATATGCTTTTATCCGGAATCGGGGCAGGATGGGATTGCACCAGCCCAGTGGTATTTGCAAATGAACAAGAACAGCTGAAAATTTTGTCAGTAGACAGAGTTTGTTGGAGGTTAAGGTACAACTTAACAGTTAACGGCAACAACAACAGCAAAACTCACGTCATCCGGGCATCTTTTCAAATAGGCACTGCCTTTTACTTATTGTCAGGGTATCGGACGATTTCTGTGTAGGCAGCAGGCAGTAGAAGTCTCGTCTGACTGGAGCCGCCCCGCTTACATGTAACTAAAGAAGGTTGAGATTCTAAATTCTCTATTGTCGGGATTTTGTTTGCATTATAATCAGAAGAAACATTCTTTTGAAATGGAGGCTGTGCGGAGCGTTTCTTCAGCAAAGAAGAAAAATACTTGTTGTCAAAGCAGTTTACATTGGCAAAGCTGGACGCTCACGAAGAAAGCTCTGTTTAAGTGAAAGCCTTGCTCTAATGTGGGAGTCATGAGTAGGTTCCAAGTCATAACTTCACCTGAAACTGGATAAGATTCTTGAGGTTCTTGAAAGGTTGGCGCCTGATTTAAACTGGCCAAGAATCTGCGCTTCCTGGCAAATTATATTCTTACTGCAGTCTTGCCATTGGCTTTACCTTGTCCTTCCTTGCTGGCAATTTTATCACTAGAAGTCGATATAAAACTACTGATAGACTGAAATAACCTAGATGGTCTCAGTGCAGTTACCTCCTGGTTCACGCACGGAGATCAACTAACATATTCACCACGCGGACGTATTCGATTGTAAGAAGGTCACCCATCCCAATACCACATAGCATTCTAAAGTGCTTGTTTCCAAACTTGGTTATCCAACGATTCTTTTATTTGTAAACACGCTAAGAAATAATACTGGATCAAACTCCAACCTGTCCGAGTCCATAGTTCACTGAAATCTATCCTACTTCACCATCAAAGAACTAGATTTGGCTGGTTGCATGATGTCTCTGTCTGAAATTATTAGAGCTTTAAGTTTCTCCTTGGTAACACTGTTGCAGATACTGTCGTACCTCTGTAGACACTCTGCTTTCATAACGTCAGCTTTTATACAGATGTACTTTAGCATTCATTGCATGGTTTGTAACTTATCAATTAGTCTTTTCTATATATAAGATACGTCCGAGGCATGTGTTGGCTAGGAAACATTTTACCATAGTGCACACCTAAATTCAAAAGATGCGGTAGAACCTTAATATTATTTTCAAAAAATGCCCGATTTCATTCAGTTATCATAAAAGACCTGCTGGCGTTTTTTATCAAGAGGACATTTTGGACAACCCTTGCTTATCGCTTTTGAACACGTGCATGCGAATATCATTTGCTTAAGTTTAACAGACACCAATCACAAAACTAGTTTCGTGGCTTTTTCGTAACTTAAAATGGCAACGAATTGGATTTGTTGAAATTGTTGCTGGAATTCAAAATGAGATAAGAAAAAGAATATTATATGGTTGAATAACGAAACCTTAAAGATGGAACTTTGTATGTGTGGGTTACAAATCCAAGTTATTAGATTTACAATCATTGGTTCATATGACAGCTTTGCTTGAATACATCAATGGGAGCACTTGTGTTTAACCTTTAATTGATTTAATATGCCCCTGCAGTTAATAGCGGTATGTTATCTTTTATTAAAATGGTGGTTCAAGGGTTGCTTATTTATAGAAAAAGCAATAGGGTAAGTATATGACCAAAAAGATGTTGTAAATTTTTTGATTATCATAGGTTGAATTATTACTTGCATCTTGTCAAAAACATCCTAACACAGTTTTCTAAACTTAAAACACAATGATTCAAGTTTATTTCTACGTTTTTAGTGAGAGTGTTGTTTGGCAGGACACTTCAGATCGCAAGCCAATTAATGGTGAAACCAAAGAAATACACCAATATGTGAAATGCCACAGTGGCATGACTGAAACCAAGCTGATTGTTGCATAAAAAGTCATTCAACCAAACATTCAAGTTTATTCATTTACGATTTTGTTGTTTCACAAAATCTATGATAAGACCCAGATTCGGCATTCACGATTCCATCACAAGACATCGTGCCAGACTTTATCAAATGGCAGCCATTGAAAGAATGTGTGTAGGCTTTTGATAAGCAATTATCATCATAAAGGGAATGATCATGCACATAGCAGTTCACTTCCCCCCAAAAAATTGACACTGACAATCTAATACAAAAAGTAGTGGGTGGGGTAAGTTGATATTGGCTCTATCATTATTTTAAGTAAAAAACCAGAAAGAAGAAATAATTTCAAATAACTATATAATTCAACACCAGCGTTATCAGGAAATGCTACATGCAATATAGAAAGCTCAAAACAGTTCGAATAATGTAAAATTTACACATAAGCTACTATTTGTACCCAAAGTTGCGGCTGGAAACAAAACCCGCGAAAAAATCAAATTTCATATCTTCCGATTTCGTCCTACTTTTTATATATTGTTTAGGGAGGGTAACCCCTCATAAAAATCAAAGAATGGCTTATGTTGCAATTACTTTTGGGTTAAGCCCTTTTTTTCATTATTTTGACTGGACTAGAAAGGTAGGGTTTGAGTCAACACTATTAGCCTATTATCCAAGCATGTTGGGGGCTGTTTTAATGAATGGTCGGTGCATAGGTTACATGCTAGCCGATCATAGCTGAATGAAATGTACCAGATAGCGTTTTATTGAGTAAAAGTTTATTTTATTCGAAATTCAAAGTAACGGTTGTTGTTTTAAAAAATTACTCCACTTCTGTATCCGGAATGGCCAAATTAGTTAAATGTGTATTTGTAGAATGCCATCTAAGGGAAGATAATGCATCTTTAGCTGCCCGGGGCAAATTTGAGCCCTATAAAATCGACTTCGTGTATAAGAGACTTTGGAAATATGTTCACGGGTATATAGAGAATCATATCGCTCCGAGCCGGAAACGATTTGTCTCAGCCGTGAACAAGTTTGTGTCTCCAGCCACCTGACTATCCTCGGTGACCCAGTTTCGATTCATTCTGTAGTCGACCCTGGATTACGTCGCTGGCGTTTCCTCGTTCTTATCAATTACTCATGAAGCAATTTGGTTGCTGACCTCAGAACCTTTGAGAAAATTTGAAATATTTTTTATCAAAATTACGCCATCATTTCTTTTGTATTTTTACTTGTCGATATCAAATCACACTATTCATAGCATATAAAGGTTAGTGACATTTTAAATCTGGCGTCGCCCATCTACACGTTTAATTGAGATTGTCGAATCTCAGACCTTTGGCGGACATTGTAGATCAAGATAACAAGATACCTTTGAAATTTGAAAATTTGAGTTTTTCCTATCGGCTTGAAAGTTTCATTTCTTTTCTTTGCTACCAGTACGAAAAAAGGTCCATTCAACTACGCCGAAAAACAAATCGTCGGTTTACTTCAAAAAAACCTCGTAACTACAGCTTGAAACAATATATAATAAAATATTACAAGCTAGATGCATAACTTGCTTCCCTTAGCTAAAACTCTGGGAATGCTTGAGTTTATTGTCTGATGATTATTCTCTGTCACCGTCATCAAATAATTTTATGCCAGAGGGATCGTGTAAAGTCCCGTCCAAATTCATGCATGCAGTCCTCCATTGCTTTCCTTTGGATTACACAGAGGAAACAGTATTCGCTTCAACAGGCAAAGATAGTCCTACCTTCAATCAGCTGTGCGTGCTGCAGGTCCGTCTAAATTACATCACAAGAATAATTGTATTTTTGAGATAGTTCTACAGATGACATGGATTGCTTCAGTTTCAATAAACATGTCAAGATTAACCGTTAAGGTAGTGTGGCTGCACATACGAATTTTGTACCGGAATATTCTGCCATTACTAGTAAACGCCAGAGTAGATCTGAGGTCAGACTGCGCTTCCTCCCTCTGGCTTCTTGATTTAAACTGTCCATTATGCCAAGGATATCAATAACAGTTAGCTCGTCTCCTGAAAGAGAAAAAAATTGTAGCAGGCGATATTCTTTATGTGAATGCTTTTTCATGTCGCTTTCAATATTTCAAATTGTGACAGCGACAACTTATTATTTATGAGCCTACAAATACTGGGCCAGGGACCCTCACAGTAAATAAAAAGAGCGTCGCAGGTTAGGATCAAATAACTTTTGACCTACTGTAAGTACTAGGAAGAAATTAATTGTTACTCGTTTTGTGATTGGCCAAATATATGTAAACTACTCAAAGAAATGATGATCATAGTAGGAGTTTACCGATATTGGATAAAAGTGTTCATGACTAAGAAATCGCGTAATGACCACATTTTCCTGTGTACAGTTGTACTTATTGGCCATGCAGGTATTAAAATTGGGCAAAACATTCATAATCGACATAATATTAATAAACTAATAGCAATGAGTATTGGCGAGTGTTCTGTTGTGTCTAGGGTAAGAGATTTGGTACCCGTTTTTCTTCGCGTTAAAACAAAACACGAACTGCAACGACAGGCTACATCTCTGTTGTCGTACACGAAAATTCATTTCGTTTTTCGTTACAATGGAAAAAAAAAAGGTGTTAAGTCTTGAATTTGTGGATTAAATTCGCAAAGTGAATAACTGCCTCCTAGGGGAACAATCGATTTTATTGCGTCGGTAGCTAAGAAACTGGGTGCATACTAAATTACTCCTAGAAAGAGTAGGTGGCTGTGGTCAAGCACTGAGGGGTTGAAAAAACACTGCCTACTGATAACGCCTAATCGTCAATGTTTGAAAGGTAGTTCATTTTTTTTTCTATAAAAACGTGCTTCCAAATTCTTAAATGTTATTTATAGTTCTACTTTCAACCAAATGTAAAACAATTCAAAAGAGACTCATTTCTCTTCATATTAGACTATACAAACAGATTTAAATATTCATATCCCATTGCATCTTACGTCGTCTATTTATTTAAGATAATTCTTGTTACCCCGTGGATAGTAAACAATCAAAGTACATGAGCTATAGACTTTTATTGCATTTGCACAGAGTATCGAGTCAGTTTAGTCTGGGCAGTTTGGCTATAGTTTGCTTGTTGTAAAATTTTAGCTTGCCTGAGGGCTTTTCCACATGGTAAGTCAGTCAAAGACAATACCATTTTGAGTTCAATATTGAATTTTGAAGACCATGTATGATATTTTGTGCAAAGCCGAAGAAAAAAAAATTAAACTCAATTTTTCTCCAACAAATGATTGTTTCGGTAGCACTCGGTTTTGGTACCGGAAATGGCATGTCAGAATACACTGGGTGAGGCCATCGGTCGTGGAAATACTACTTTCTGATTGAAAATAGTCTTACTCGCTCATAGGCTTCTATTGGCGCAATAATCCAAAGTTTGTCACCCGATTACTGGTCCTGGACTTTTTTGTTCCCAAACCAGCTCGTCTCATGGCTTGTTCACCCCATGATTGCGCGCTACTCTATTTGATTGGACATGAATATTTATAGATCGAAATAATTGATTGTAATGCTGGGAATTAAATGTTAACGACCAAACACATTTTAAAATACTAGTTTTTCAGGAAAAAGCTTAATTTTATTCTATCATCACACAGTTTCTCTCTCTATCCAGCATGCATCGTACGGTCAAGGGACGTTACTCCTGACTCGTTCTAATGATCGAAGGGAGACCACCATTACAAACTGATCCGAACTTTGTCATGACTACTCTCCCTTTAACCAAAGAGGTATTCATTTGCTTAGTTGGTGGACTTTCAAGCCAATATTTGAATAACATTTCTCTTTTTCTTTTAAATTATTTATTTCACTCAACATTTCTTGACAAATACCACTTCAGCGTTCTCAACGCTTTAAATTTATGCATGAACACGTTAAATTACTCTTTACCTAGCGAAAAGTTTAAGTCTCGTCGATACTTTTTCATTTGCAGACTATTTCATGCGGCTTGAGGTAGAAAGATAAGAAAAAAAAATGAATGCGGAAAAAGGTGAAATGCTGGTAATACGGATTAATTTTTCCGCTGTTCCAACAAAAGGTCTCTTCCTGTGGATGCTGAATGTTAAAAACACAGGGCTGCTGAACTCTTTACAAAACGTTAGATTTTCAGTTTTTCTTTAGCCTTTAACCACACAGTCCCGAATTTTAACGACCCGGAGAAATAACGTTTTTAGAAAACACTTAAAAAAAAAAGGAGAAAATGCTGGTAACCAGCATTTTCTCCTTTCCCACAATGTTTTTTTTAACCCATTACCACACAATCCCTACTTTTGACGACTTTATGAAAGAAGCCTTTAGAAAAAATTGTGTGAAAAGGAGAAAATGCTGGTAACCAGCATTTTTTCCTTTTCCCACAATGTTTTCTACCCTTCACAAAACAAATTTCATTTTTTTCATTCACTTTTATTTCATCGTCTGCAAATGCTTTCAATTTGGAACAATCTAAATTTTTGTCGTTTGGTAATGAGGTAAATACCTCCAGAACAACTCCAACCATTTCAGCTACACCTACCAATGCTTTGAGTTTTTACCAGTCTGAATTTTTTGTCGTCTGGTAAACGGTTAAACTGAAAGCAGCCGCAGACGACAAATTCAATATGGCTCAAATGGTTTAATTTTGGCTCAGAAAGGTAGAAAACTGTGGCAAAAGGAGAAAATGCTGATTAACAGCATTGTCTCCTTGACCCACAATGTTTTCTAAACCTTTCTCTGTCGTTAAACTCAGGATTGTATGGGGGAAAGTGTCACGTGATCACCTCATATTGGAAACAATCCTATATACATGTTATAATATAAGATGTTGAACTTTGGTGAGCTTGCCATCCCATCCTTGAGTTTGCGTGTCATTGTAGATCGAATTGTCTTCCTATTTTGTTGAAAAGAAATCTAGTAATAATAGTGTTATCGTAGAGAAGAAATCGTGATGCTGACGTGCAGGTAAACACGATATCAAAATTTATGGCGTCATGAACAGTCTATCCATGAACAAAAAAAATGTGCCACATTTTGTGAAAAGGTGGCTTAACTCTTTACCACACGAGAAAATTTTACACCGGTCCAAATTGAAAGAATTTTCAGACGAAACAATAAATGTGAGTGAAAAATTGACCTTTTGTTTAGGAAGGGAAGAAAAAAATTGCGGGAAAAGGAGAAAGTGATGGTAACACAATGTTTTCAAAAGGCTTCTATCTCAGGGTCGTAAAAAAAACAAGGATTGTTTGATAAAGAGTTAATGTATGGGGGGGGGGGCTTGATGTTTCGACCCAGGTGAGCCTGTGCAGTTCGCATAGCCGGGCTAACCTTGGCTAACCTTGGCTGCAACTTTTTGTTATCGGTCAAATTTCTGCATGTCAAAGGACTAATCTACCTCTCGATCAAGTTTGTTGTTGAACAAAGTATATTTTATGGATCATTAACTTTTTACCAAACAATCCCTGGTTTTAAGACCCTGTAATAAGAGCTTTTGTCCCACAATGTTTTCTACCCTGCTGGAAACAACTTTCAGTTTTTGAGTTAATGTTTATTTTGTCGTCTTCGAGTGCTTTCAAGTTGGACCAGTCTAAAATTTCGTCATTTGGTAAAGGGTCAATTATGTGATGTTTTGCTTAGTACAGTGTATCTCCGTGATGCATTAAGCCCCCTTTTGCCAGAGGATGGCGCAATTATCTCGGAAACAGAAAGGTTCAATCTCTGTAACGCAAAGATTAGTTTCAATTGCAATCGATCATCACTGGACACACTGGGTGTTCTGTGGGAAGGTTTTTGTGCAAGATACTTCAGAGTCCTAGACTAGTACTGGTAAAACCAAGAACATTGACGAATAAGGCCTGCAACACTCGAAAAAGGGCATTCGGACATTTGCGTAAAGTGTAGTCTCGGATCAGCTTGGGCAGCCCGCGTAGTCTAATCCGAGACGGTACTTTACGACTACATTAGATTTTGTCCTACAATAGACGTGTGTAAAACAGAAAATTACATAGAAACGGAAAGTGCCGTTTCGGATCAGCCTGCGCATACTGCGCAGGCTGATCCGAAACGACACTTTGCGCAAATGTCCCAATGCCCCTTTTCGCATGTTGCAAGCCATATAATGTGAAATGTCGCCGTAATATAACTAAACGGATGCCAAAAACTGCGTAAAACACCATACAATCAAACATTCTATCAATTCAGCTAGGATTATCAGATAGTAAAATAAAGATCAGATTGCACAGGATAAGCAGTTTTCTTTCTTATCGGCACTGTCTGATCTTAAGTGTATTGAGAGGAGTGCGATGTTCCGACCAAAAAGCTTTTACGCTGGAAATATCTGCGGGCCCTTTCTATACCAACAAAAATATCGAAATCTAGTGGACACTTCTGCTGCAACGTTTTCCCCAAAAATTAATCTTTGTTGTGGTGAATATTAAATACGAAATTTTCGTACTTATAGATTGATCGCATTTACACATTTCGTTCTGAATTGGTTGATTTTGCGTTAATTTTTCTTTAGCACTGGTTGCCCAAATGGGGAACGCCCCCTGAAGACAAATATATTACGAAACCCATCCCAAGTTTCGCCTGGTTTATAACATCGTCAAACGAGACATTGGTATAACCTTTACGCTACTAAGAGCGATTCACTGACCTTTTCCAGACAGTGTAGATCAAGGTCAGACTGCTCCAAACGTGCAGTCTGATCTTGGATGTACACTGTTCGATAAGGATATGTTTACCAGAAAAAGGCAATCTTAACCCTTTCCCAAACAATTCCTGGTTTTTATGGGTTTGACATAGTTGCCTCTTGAAAACATTGTTAACCAGCATTTTCTCCTTTTCTCACAATGTTTTCTACCCTATCATAGAATTTTTTCAGCAAGAGTTCAATTGTCGTCTGCAAATGCTTTCAATTTGGTCTAGTCCAAAAATTTGTCTTTTGGGAATGGATTTAAGATAGTAATATTTGGATGTTGCTTACAGCCTGAAAGTTTTATTAGAGTTATTACCCTAACGCTGCCAAGGGCGATTCCTGACGGATATTTTGCGGACATTGTAGATCAAGATCAGACTGCGTGTTTTAAACATGCAGTCTGATCTTGTATCTACACCGTCCGATAACGAGTTTTTTCTTCCAAAACAACCTTGATATAGCAACATTTGAACTTTTACTATGGACTTGATTGATTGATGATGATATGATGTTTAATGCCGTTTTCAACATAATTTCAGTTATATCGCAGCCGCCAATGTACCTATCCATGCCTTCTGTAGGCTCTTGTACCCTTGCTCCTCAGTTTTCTTTCCAAGTCCACATAACCATTGTCGAAACAAAGGTCAGCGGTTTGGAGATGAATGAATCCTGTCGCAATGACTGTCAACAATCCTCGGAAAGAAATTGGCCGAGCCAGGGATCCAACCCACGACTCCCTATTCCCATTTTACGCCACAAAATGTGCTACCGGGCCTCGTTTCTGTAAGCTTGAATTTTTTAGTTTAGCAGATTAACGTCTCATTACTAGATATCAATCACGTAGATTACACCTCATTCCTATCCTCCACGTGGACATTCAGAAAGGACATAATAAAGACATAATAAAGATATTTACATGAGCATTTAGTCTTTACAGAGAAATCTGATTGGAGAGGTCACCAGACCTCTCCTACAGTGGTGAGTTTAAAAGGCAGACTGACACAGCATGTGCTTTCTAAATCCATTTTTCATGCGAAATTGTACTGTTACACAGTCTGTTTCATCATGGTTTTGTAAATAAAGCGAAATAAAAAAACCGAAACAGGAAATAGGCGTGATTTTTCTTTAGGCAAATAAATCTAAGCAGCAGAAAAAAAGAGAAGAATTGCGTTAAAAAAAAAAGAGAAAGAAGACAGCTGAACAAGATCAAACTAAAACTAAACTAACAAGATCATGCGACTTGAAAAAACGACAAGAAGGCCAAATGACCGTCATGTAAAACAAAATTATGAGGCGGCTTTGTACTTGTTTGTTTACATGTACCAAAACGTATTGACATTAGAAGCCAATAAACTACTTGAAAACATTGATGCTGACCTCTCCCGGCTTCTTTTTTAAAGAAGCCAACTTGTGTTTTATACCTATACTCTAAGGAAAGGAGCCTCTTAAAGCATTGTGGGAAAGGAATGAGATGCACGTAACTAGCATGTTCTCCTGTTCCCACAATGTTTTCCTCCCTATAAAATCACTGAAGCTTATTTGTTCAAGTTTCACATTTGTCATTTACAGCTTCTTGCAGTTCAGAGGACTCAACAAGTTGTTATTTACAAAGGGTTTCGCGCCTTAATGACCTTACAGATCGTGCAGAGATCTTATCCTAAACATGTATAGACTTCACACAATGAAAATTGACAATACATCCCGTTGGTATGACCTGCCAATTGTGATTTTCTCAATGAAATCTCTGAAGGATATATACATGGTTCCTTAATAGTTCCTTTTCTTGATACTTATCATATCATAAGAATGCCCTTACACTCTGTAACTTATAGTGCGTTAAAGGTCCTTCTATCGAATAACAGTTCCTTTACCCTTACACTGCTAAGCGCAACTCTCTGACCTTTTGCGGACAGTGTAGATCAAGATCAGACTGCACAGAACGTGCAGTCTGATCTTGGCTCTACACTGTCCGATAAGGAGATACTATTCCCCAATACATACTTTGAAAAATTTGATGTTCCTTGGATATAGATTTTTTACTGTAGAAATTCAAATTTCAATTTTATTTATTTAGCAAGATAAAGGTATTAGCAAAACGCTACGGGATCTAAAGCATCAGCATTGGCGCTTATAACACTGTTTTATGCGCATCTCAGATCAGCATCAAATTTCAAGTTCATGCAGAACTGATTGGTACACAGCACATTCTTTTAATCTGTCGAACAAATTAGCCCAAATGATTTTCTTTCATATCATTGTACACTTGCAGAAGTGCTGACGAAATTGAAAGCTTAATTCCTTACCAAACGAAACATTTTAGACTTATCCAAATTGAAGTCTACCCAAGTGCAGACGACAAATTGACTCAAAAATCGACCTTTGCTCTGAGAAGCTTAGAAAACCTTGTGGGTAAAGGAGAAAATGCTGGTTAACAGCATTTTCTCCTTTTCCCACAAGGTTTTCAAATGACATCTTTCTCAGAAGCGTGAAAACCTGGGATTGTTTGGAAAACAGTAGCACAACTCAGTTTATAAGCGCACTAAAACTTGTCCAAACTGTAAACACTGAGGAAAAAAATATACGAGTAGTTTTATTTATCGAAAATATATTGGCAAAGGGGAAAATATGCTGGTAATGAACAATGTAGATCCAAGATCGGACAGTTATACTATGCAACCTGATCTTCATCTATTCTACCTGCCCTACCTTTTTCGGTCAAATTCAGCATCGAAACCACAATACCCTTTTCTCTCTGGAACAAACCCGTTTGGGGCCTTTCATAAGACATAAATTCAGTGTTTACAAATAGTAGCGTGCTTTCAAATTAAGCACCGTAACTTTGTATGCATAGCTTCTAAATTTCATTATTTATCTTTTAATGTCACTTTATTTCCAAGATGGACATAAATGGTCCATGAAATGGTCTGGAATTTGGTTGAAGCCAACAATTAGGATGTCTGAGACCTTGGTGTAATAAAATAAAAAATATATCCATGACGCCATGACATGGCATTTTATTGTGGTATTCGAAATGTCCGTTTCTTATAGCTGGCCCTTCAGATTTTGGGAAGAAAATTTTAGAATAATACAAAAAAAATCATCCTTATATTTCCAAAACCTTCTAAAGACGTTTTCTACAGTTTTGTGAACATTTAATCCTTTCATAGAATATTAATTCTTTCATATCTGGGTAAAATTCAATGACAAACTCGAAAAGAAAAAGAAAAAGGTATGTTGCAAAGTTAGATTTTCTGCAAAATGGCTGTTTGTATGGTAACCGTTTGTATCAAAACACCTAAAATGACTATATCTTCATGAAAAAAAAACAGTAATTCGGTGATAGAAACTGTATTATACAATGCAAATATTATTTTCCATATTTAATATATTATTTCTTGATTCTTTATGAATGAAATAATAATCTGAGTTCATTTTCTTTTTAAAAGAAATGTTTTTCCTATTTCTTGACTCGCCAAAATATAAGCAAAATCAACATGTAGTCTTCAATTAATTCAAAATTTTGAAAAATTCCTTTCAAAGAATTTTCCATTTTTTTTTCTTTGGTATATACAGTAAAATTTAATGGTAAGTACAAAAATGAGAAGAAAAACTTATGTTGACGTGTTAGATTTTTTGTAAAATGGCCGTTTCCATAGTAAACGCTAAGACCGATCGGCACTGTCATGTTCAGTAGACTCTAATCTCTGAGAAAGTGGATACCGCCGAAAACTTTCCTGTATTCTTCTAATCTTTTCCCCTTTAGATCTTTTTGCAAAATGTCCGTTAAGTCGATATTGTGGACTCATTCTTCACTTCGAAAAGTACCGTATCCGAAATTATAGGTATTGTCCGAACGATATACAAGTACCTTCTTTGAGAAGAGTTACTGTCTGTTATTGTCTCCCTTGAAATCGCCAAAGTGATGTGCAGACATTACGACCGAAAACGTCCTTAATTTTCATTCATAAAATTTCCAGTCGTCGAAACCCATCGAACAACAAGAGAAATTAGAGATTTACTACGGCTCAGGTCGACACCGATGGGAAACACCACGTTCTATTTTTACATAAGTAACTCGCTCATTTACATACCGGAAATATACAGACAAAGCTTCAAACGGCACTTAGTCATCAGTTAACATCGACGTTTTCGTAAACGCTATGCGGCCAATCTTGGCATCCTTATGCTTCCAAAGCCTTTTAGTTTTCATTCATAAATTTCTAGCCGTCGAAACCCATCCGACAATAAGAGAAATTAGAGATTTACTACGGCCCAGGTTGACAACGACGGGAAACACGTTCTATTTTTACATGAGCAACTCGCTCATTTTACATACCGGAAATACACAGACAAACGGCACTAAGTCATCAGTTAACATCGACGTTTTCGCGAAGGCTATGCGGCCAATCTCGGCAGCCTCCGTCTTTTAAGGTAAGACGTGTGTAATGGAAAACAGCTATTTCCACTAAAATATCATCCTGCGAAATTAGCTATAATTAAAAAATGAGTATTATTGAACTACTTTCACCGATTCATTTTTTCCTTCTTTGAATTATCATTTATAAATCTGAAACCACTATATTTTCAATTCAAAAAACGATGATAATTACCTCCCTTTTCAGAAAACTATCAAAAGTATCAAAAAGTAATTTCAAAATAGACATAAACGGATTTTTCTATCCTTTAGAAATGTGCAAAAATATTATTTCTGCATAAATCCTTATTTATCCTTATTTATCAACCAATTAGAATTTTTGCCCCATGTTCACCGGAAGTGCATTACACAGGTCGTACCTTAATATATGTGTAGGCTCATTAACTCATCGGTAAATAACAGGCCGATATAGCTCAGTAGGTAGAGCGTAGTACTCGTGAACTTAATGTTTCGGGTCACTACAGGTTGTGGGTTTGAATCCCCGGCTGGCCAAATAAAATTACTAAAAGTCTTTCGGATGAGACATTAAACCGAGGTCCCGTGTGACGGTGCTATACGGCGAGCACGTTAAAGAACCAGGCGAAGCTCTCAGTAGCTTCGACCTGTATCCTTGCACAATCCCCCTTAACAACTAACTGTCTTCTGGGGGCGTCACTCAGATGGGCAACCGGCGTTATCTGCGCATGTCATATTCTTCGAAGATTCGATTGTCTTATATGACGCATCACTAGCCCCGAAAGCGGGCTGACTGTAATATTACGCTCTATAAAGTAGCAAGGTAGAAAATAGCTGTTATCAATACGTTTGAGGAGAAATGAGACCTCCTTTAGCTCCAGATTTCTTTAAACTGCTGATCATAGCTGAGTGAATTGTACGAGGTACCGTTTCATTGAGTAAACGTTAATTTCATTTTGAAATTCAAAGTACCGGTTATCGCGTAGGAAAGTGGTTCAGCTCTGTACCCAGGATGCCCAAATTAGATAGATGAGTATTTATAGAATGCCATCTAGCGGGAGATAATGGGGCAACCGGTAGCGACGATAAATAAATGCAAATAACCAAATCATCGGTAAATATCATTTGATATCGACGTATTCGTAAAAGCTATTCAGCCAATATCGTAAACTTCCGCCTTTCAGTAGAAGACCTAGCGGCCGTAGACGTTAGATATACAATATTTCGATCGGAGTGCCTGTTTTCCAGCTTTTTTTTTTTTTGTTCCTTTCCTGCCATGTTTTAGAAAAAAACTTCCCTCTCGGTGTCGCCAAAAGTCGGGCTTGTATGCTAAAGGTTATATCGTAATTTCCGGATTAGACTTCTTTCATGTTTCAGGGGACCGCTTTTGAATACCCTTTTTGTAAAATGAGAATTTCTTTGCGACAGTAGATACGGTACATATCTTCCTTTGTCGCAATGTTTCCAGATGCATGAAACTGATAAACTTGAAACATCTTAATAATGCATATTTTAACTCTGATACTGCAACATTAAGTAATTCAAATTCTCTGTCTTTGGTAAAAACAGAAATTTTGCAATTTCAAAGTTTATGTCGTCGAACTATCTCACCCTGTAGGAATAGTAAGACCAGCCTGCTTGCTCATTCTGCAGGAAAAATTTCATCCTCTCACGTATTTGCTCTCTTAACTATTCAACTATTCATTTTAGAGAAGGAACACAATAATAAAGTAAGCACCTGTCATCGCAAACCTGACATAAACGTTTGTCGCATTTTTTTTTACGAACCCGAAGAATAGCCTTTCTAAAAATGCTGGGTCCCACTCATTAGACTCCCGCCAAATAAGCCGAGGAAATGTTTTTTACTCTCTACAAATGAGAACGTCAATAAATTACTGAAAGAATTCTACTCGCACTTCACACATGATTTCTGGTTCTTATGCAAATTATTCTATATGAATGAAGCAGAACAACAAAAACATTTCATTCGCCCTAGGTAAGAGGTAAATGAAAAAGACTGCGAAATCTTCCCAAGTTCGAAACATTCTCTTGTCAAACACAACGGGTCGAAAACCGGATGAAAACGACAGCATTCTTAAAATAGTAACAATCGCATGAGGTGTCACACTTGTGGTTTTTTCCCTAATTGAATATAGAGCAAAATTGACCATATTTGAAGCTTCGCATATTGCTTGGCGGCAAAATCATGGCTTGTCCGTTCCTTACTCTCAAAAGTACAACGATAGGCCTGCAAAAAAATGCAAAAAAAAAAAAACTATGTCAACCGATTGCGTTTTTCGCTAATTTCCAACCAAAACAGGCACCCTAAATTTTATCCTCTCAGGAACACCTATTCACCGCCATGACCCAAGTTTTTGTTCCTCCACTAATACAAAGTTGTCCTATCAGTGCACAATAAAAACACATCTAAGTGGTCCCCCATTGCCCAAGCAAATCTAAATCATATACCTCCAAGCCACCTCAGCTCCGTGTAACAGTGCACAAAAGTGCTAATGCAAAATTTCACATAGGATCATGCGTCACCATGATCAAATTAATCAAAGTACAGTAAGCACTGGTATCTAGTATGTCGTGGACGAAGTCATACGGTGACCCATACCGTTCGAAAAGCAGTGGGGGGGGGGGGGGGTATATGAATTTTTAGATGATAAGTAACTTCCAGGGTTAATAAACCACAGGTCATAAGTTTGAATACAAATGGTCCACGGTTCAAAGGTTATATAGACTAGACACCTTCCTCACCCTTACAGTACTTATCTCTATGAAATCAGCCAGTGACTTGGGCAGACTGTTATGTGTCAATAAGCAAATCTCTGAACAAGAAAAAATCTTTGCTGAAATAGCACAAAGTATTTAAGTGACGACCCTGCCACTAGGATACTTACGTTGCATTGGCCGCGAAATGATCTGGTATATTCGACCTCTACTATATGATATTATACCTCGATAAAGACGGTACTAGTTTGCTGGAGAAACCTCTTTTTCTTTCACGTCGAAGTCAGCCGAATTTCCTTACATGGCAGCGAAAATAATTAAAGTAAAGACCACAGTTATGTAGAAAAACCTATGTATGCATTCTTAAAGTTGCTACAGAATACCTTGAAAAGCAACATAGACAGGGATCATATCTCCGATACAGATGGCCAACATATTGAAATCAAAAGCCAATAAATTATTCGAAAACATTGATGCTGACCTCTCCTGGCTTCTTTTGTTAAGAAGCCAATTTGTCTGGTGTAGAGTTAGGCGCCTTTTGGCGAAAAAGGTCTTGACCCTTTCCCAAACAAGCCCTTGTTTTACGTGTCTGCAGTACAGGTCTTTTGAAAACACTGTGGGAAAAGGAGAAATTGCTCGTAACGAGCAATTTCTCCTTTTCCCACAGTGTTTTCTACCCATTTGGAGAACTTTCTGCCATTTTTATCAAATTTGGAATTGTCGTCTGAAAACTCTTTCAGTTTCGAAGAGTCTAAAATTTGTCGTTGGGAAAGGGTTAAAGAACGGTACAAAGCCAGACCCAAACGGCAAGGAACGCCAACAGTAATTTACGACACTGTCTTTGGTCTGCATCAATAGACGGCGTTCGCTTTATTGATACAAACGATACAGTTTCTCGTCGTTATGGTTTATAATACAGCAGCATGGAATTAAATAGCCGTACTATCTTGGGTCTGCACCATCCGTATCTCCATTCTAATTCAAACCTGCGTCGGTAGTAATCTTTCAGTCATTTCTTATCGTAAAGTCCGGTTATATAACAGAACAAACATGATTGGGCTCGAACCCATCGTGCCATTCTTAACCGTGAACAAAAAGTCTCTTTAAATCGAAAAGGAATAACAACGGAAAACGTTCATGTTGACCCTTTACTAAACAGCGGGTGTCTCTCTCCTTTTTTTGAAACCTGACAGAGCATGCACTTAAAAACAATATAGGGAAAAAGAAAAACTTGGTAACCGAAGGCTTTGAACTTATAAAGTCTATTTTTTATTTGTTTCGTTGATGAAGGGGTTAATATATTTCCAGGCAAAACGGTTGCTAATAGTTGCAGATTCACCCTAAAGTTTAAAAAAAAAAAAGAGAACCTAACTATATATAATAAGGTATGACAGAGAGTATATGTAACGCGAATTACTGTCAAAAATTAGTGTCATTCGTAGCAGATGATTCGAGCAGACATTTGCCTACTACTTTCAAAATTTGTCTGGTCCAGTCCCTTAAACCCTTTACAAAAGTCAGGCGTTTTGGCGATCTCGAGGAAGGCATTTTTGAAAACATGGTGGGAAAAGAAGAAAATGCTGGTAACCAGCATTTTCTTCTTTTCCCACCATGTTTTCTCCCCATTCAAAGACACATCTCAGTATATAGTAATATTTTATTTGTCATTTGCAATTGATTTCGATATGGACAAGTCTTGAATTTGTAGTTTTGCGCTTTTTAATTAATTATAAAGACGCCTGCAGACTTATTTTCGATGCTTTGTATTTATGATCTAATGTACTTCTATCAGCAATTAATGTTGAAAAGCATTATCGTTTACTGCAGAAAATACCAGCTGACATTTAAAAGGCAAGCATTTCCAGAATTTGTCTGGTCCCTTCTTCTTGACAAATACATTATTATGATCTTTTAATAGGTCAAAATTATTTGAAAGTTTGTGCTTTATCAATAATAAAGTTTACATATCATTTCTTACAGACGACATTATTCGTCTTCCACCAGACCAATGTTGAGAATACCCTTTCAGTAGTAGACATTACTTGTTTCAATTGATTTCTTCTTTTACAGTGTTGTTTTCACATGCAGTAACGTATTAGTTTTATTACATAGTGACTATCCACGAGTTGTAAAATGGTTGTTTGCTCTGGGCCAAACGAAAATAATCTAAAATCGCCTATTTTTTCTCTCTTTTTTTTCCCCCAGACAATAACATTAGATGTGATTCATAAGATTTATCTATGAAGGTGTATAAAACATTGTGGGATTAACCCTTTCCCAAACGGCAAATTTTGTACCAGACCAAATTGAAAGCATTTTGCAGATGACAAATCAACAGTTGCTAAAAAGATGATTTTTCTATATGATAGGGTAGAAAACATTGTGGAAAAAGGAGAAAATGCTGGTTACCAGCATTTTCTCCATTTTCCACAATGTTTTCAAAAGGCTTCTATTCCTGACCCGTAAAAACCAGGGATTGTTTGAGAAAGGGTTAAAGGGGAATATGCTGGTTATCAGTACTTTCTCCTTCTCGGGGTCGTTAGAACTTGGGATCGTGTTGTAAAGTGTAAAGGTCTTCTGCTGCAGATTTGATAACGAGTAAGCGTTACTTCTTTACCAGACAACAATTAGGTTTAGCACTCCTTTTGTGGGAAAAAAAGCAGGTGACCAGTATTTTCTCCTATTCCCTCAATGTTTTTGAACGCCAGGGGTCTTTCAAACACGTGATTGTTATGTAAAGGGTTTTAAAGTGCATTGTTTACACGGAAAACATTAGGAAGCTCCAAACCTAATAAAATTTTAGTAGATCTATTTTTGTTGACAATATACTCTAAACTGCAGACGGAAATTTCACGATAAAAGGAACAAGAATTATAGTTGGGGTTCTCTTTATTTATATCACAAATTGAAATAGGATGGGTTTTAAGACATAAATGAAAGCCCGCATTAACTTTTCATGGTTCCCATTGATTTACGATGTCAATAGACAGATGGTTCAGATAATTTGTCCTTGATGCTCTAGCAACGGGGCACCGTCTTCAAACACCTAGTAACATGGATTCATAAAAGTTTCATTCATTATCTATCTTAAGCACATCTCGTCTCTTCTTTCCTTGTCTACTAAATGGGAAACAGCAGAACGTCTTTGAGTACATGTAGGGCAAGGTAAATGGACCATAAAAACAACGTGTTTGCTTGCCTCAAGCCCTTTGTACCATGCAGTATTATCTTTAGTCTGGTATCCTCCGTACTTCAAGAGAACCGATAGTGGTAGAGGCAGGTAATCCAGACTATATTATCTTTTGCTAAACCGTCCATCTTAGCCTTACACTTTATCAAAAAAAAAATAACTGCGTGTTTTAATGACCCCAATGAAAAAAATTTTGGAAAGCAACGAAATGTTGCGAAAATGACTATTGAAAGCTTTTCAATGAAAAATTTCATAATAAATGTTACCATTGAATAAGTCGTCTGCAAATGCTTTCAGTCTAGAACAATCTAAAATTTTGTCGTCTGGTAAAGATTTATCCCATTACCACACAATCCCTACTTCTGTCGTCCCCGAGAAAGAAGCCTTTAGAAAACATTGTGGGAATAGGAGAAAATGCTGATAACCAGCATTTTCTCCTTTTCCCACAGTGTTTTCTACCCTTCACAATACAAATTTCAAATTTTCAGTCACGTTTATTTTGTCGTCTGCAATTCCTTTCAATTTGGACAAACTAAAGTTTTGTCGTTTGGTAATGAGTTAAAGCCCATTTACCAATTGTGCTCTCAGTTTCTATCGATAGTAACTCTATATTGCGAGGCCTTGTATGACCACAAATATAATACAGGAGAGAGAAAGCTGCCAAAAGGTAGACTGTGCTATTTGACTTTTGACATAATGCTTTATGGATTATTAATAGACTTTCACTCCCTCAAGTTGCACCTAGATATAAATGCCAAGTACACACTCATGCGACTTTATCCTTATCCTTCTAAATGAATCAAATGAAACTTTCAACAAATTGTTTTTAGTAAAACCAAAATTTTATGCATCAATTAGATGAAAACAGACCAAAGACAGATTATGTCAATTTAAGTTGATAGTTCAAAATTGATTTTATAACAAGCTAGAATAACCACTTTTATGCAGAAAATATCATAAAAGCGAAAAATGTCGACCCTGGTCAGCTTGCGCAATTCGCGCAGTCTGACCAGGATTGACACTTTTCGCAGTTCTCATGCAGGTCTCTTTTTTGCGTGATGGGTCACATTTAGTGTGTTGCAAGACAGGTACGTATTTATAACGGTTGGAATTGCTACCGCATCATACCTTGGATATATCGATGAAGATCACTACATTGCATTTTGATTTATCCTTTGGATATATCGATGAAGATCACTACATTGCATTTTGATTTATCCCAGACGATTTTTCCGCCACAAAATATTGGAAAATAAGAAAAATGCTTGTATCCAGAATTCCCCCACCCCCTCCTTAATTTTCCTATCCTTTGGAAAACAAATTTCATGTTTTGAGAAGCGTTTTGACGCTTTTAATTTTTAAGGCCGAAATTTTGTCATCTGTGTAAATTAAAAATACACGATGGACTGCACTTTTATATATTCGATATTATAGTGTTTCTTGGCTAATGTTTGAATTATTGCTGGCATTCTATACCGAAGAGAAAGCAGACGGAAAGACGTTTAAGGCGGCAAAATGCTTTTTCAGAACTGTATACTGCACTCTTGGGGATTTAAGACCTTATTGATTCGATTCTAAACTCTACTTTGTCTTTAATTCATTACGTCATGAGAGTTTTTTTTTTTATCATCATTATAATCATTTTCCTTTCTGCAACCGTTTTAGAAAGAGGAATGATTTAACCCTTTACTCTATAGATACTCATTTCTACGCATTACTTGTAGAAGTCTTTGGAAAACATTGTGGCAAAAGGTGAAATTGCTCGTGACGAGCAATTTCGCCTTTTGTCACAATGTTTTCTATGCTATCAAAAGGTGTCATATACACATAAAAAACGGATTCATCCTTGCTGTTTAAATAAAATATTTAGGATCCATTAGAGATACCATAGAAATGCCTTATAGGGTAAAGGGTTAAGGGACAAAAGAAAATTGTCGAAGAAAAAAGATAAGTTGAATTGGAAACAGTAAACCCCGATGTAGGTCTTTTAGACTTGAGGCTCTCGGACTTCATTCAATAGGTTAAATCACGTGACGAAATATTGCGAGGTCAAGGTTATACATTGTCTTTGAAATGAGGCTGTCGTTTGGAGCCATTACGTAAATGATAACCCTACCTCATCAGCTTCTAAATTGCTCTCCCGTGCGTGATAATACAGTCTTCGTTCTTCCATAGTTCCTTTTTCCATATATCACCCATAATTTAATCAGAGAAATAATCAATTTTACGGACAATGATACCGGCTTTTCAGTGTGTGTCATTTGCATACCTCCAAGTACTTCCACTGATTTACCCCAATAGCACAAATATGAAAGTACATGATAAAGTTTGACGGGCGTAAAGTCCTCCTGATGCGAGCAAAAAAGGATTTCTATACTAAAAAATAAAAATTACTTAAAACCTCATCAAGAAGGCCATGATGGCCCTGTATTGCTCCACTGGCTTTATAACCCTTTACCACACAAGTTGAAGTGTTCATGACCCTGAAAAAGAGGGCCTTCGAAAACAACACTGTCAGGCAATACAAGCAGGTTAATTCATTGGCATGAAAGATAAAGTTCAAGGGGAAAAAAACTGAATGATAGAAACCTTACAATGAATTAATTACCCCATTCATGTGAGCATAACTATTAGCATCAAGATAAATCACTCTCCCTGAAAACAGAATATTTTCCGTATAAAAAATCAAAGCGTTGAGAACGCTGAAGTGGTATTTGTCAAGGAAGCCCATTGCGTGGAATCAGTAGTTTGAGAGAAAAAGAGACATATTGTTCAAATATTGGCTTAAAAGTAAACCCGCTAAGTAAATGAATACCCTTTCGGTTGAAAGGTGAGTATTCATGTACCTTAAAACTATAATTTTAAAATATCTTTAGCCTGTTACATTTAATTTCCAATATTACAATCAATTACATGAACTTCGATCTATGAATATTCAAGAGCAATCAAATGGAGTAGCGGGCAATCAAAGCACGAAAAAGCCATGGAACAAATTGGTTTTGGAACGAAAAAGCCCAGGGTCAGTAGGCAAATTTGTATCATTGCGCCAATATAAGGCGATGAGCGAGAGAAGCTATTTTCAATCAAAAATGATTATCTCAATAATCGATGGCCTCGCCCAGTTTGTTTTAAAAATGCCATTTCAAATTACATATCCGTGTGCCACCGAAAACTCATTTGCCTGAGAAAAAATGGGTTTAACTGGGTTTATTTCCTTCGGCTTTGCACAAAATAAGATACATGGTTATCAAAATTCAATCTTGAACTCATAGTGGTACTGTCTTCGACAAAAACCACAAAACCATGTACTACTGCAGTTGATAATTCTTAGAATTGCCATTCGCAAGTGAAGGATTTCAAACTGTTTGCTATCCGTGACCAAAACGCTCAGGTTGCGTCACACAATCAGACGAAATTTTAGCCTAAACTTTTAACATTTGCATAATTATTCTCTTTGGAGTACTAAACTTATTGTAATAGTTTTTGTTCTATTCACTTTCCTTACTAGCTCTGTAACACGCCATCTCAATCAATTTGCTTTGTAGATAAGATGGTTCCCGCGTGAGTTCGGCTTTCTTTCAAAATAGTAGATAGTGACCTCTTTGTAACCTTTAATCCTTAGGCTTCTAAGTCCGACTCATAGACCTTTTGCAGACGGAGTAGATCAAGATCAGACTTCACAAAACGTGCAGTCTGAACTTTGATCTACATTCTCCAATAGAGACACGAATTATCCATCCACAACATACCTTTGAAATAGCCAACATCGTGTTTTAACGATCGGCTCAAAAATTTCAGTTTATTAGTAGGATAAAGGTTAACATATTCTCTAATACATCGATAATGTTAATAACTGTACAAGTAATGCTTCCTTGTACGTTTAAGATCCAGTTAATCCATTACCACACAATCTCTTTTGACGACCCTGAGAAAGAAGCCTTTAGAAAACATTGTGGGAAAAGGAGAAAATGCTGGTAACAAGCATTTTCTCCTTTTCCCACAATGTTTTCTATTCTTCACAAAACAAATTTAAAATTTTCAGTTACTTTTATTTTATCGTCTGCAAATGCTTTCGATTTGGACAAGCCTTTAATATTGCCATTTGTTAATGAGTTAAGCTCGTTCTATTAAGCTGGGAAGACAACCACTTTTCATACGTAAAAAGGGGCGTAGTTGGTCCTTTTTTCAAACTGTATAGCACACGCTAAAATTTGGAACCGGTCCAAATTCAAAATATTTGCAAACGACAAATTAAGCAAGGCCCGAAAACTGAAATTTACCTTCAGATGGCTATAAAACGTTGTGAGAAAATGAGAAAATATCCATTACCAGTATTCTTTTCCCACAAAGTTTTCATAAGGCTTCTTTTTCAAGGTCATTTATACTCGTGATTGTGTTGTAAAGGGTTAACTTCTGCCAATATGGAAGAAGGGAAGGGGTATTATCGGCTGCTTGTGGAAATGGATCTCATGATATCAATACTTTCAATCTGGGCAATACAATTTGGCATCAGGAAAACGGGCAAGCTTTACAACAAGAAGGCCATTCTGTTGTGTTCGTCGAAAATTCCTCCGTTGATTTTGCGGAGCACCCCAGAAATCTTGGGTAAAAGGTAAAAATATCCAATATCAGCGACACACTATATTTACACAATATGCCTAGTAACACAGGCCACTTTCAGCTCCTTATTCAGTAATGTACAATCACAAAAAAAAATGTTTCTTTATATTTACGCATACAGGATCATATATTCTTCTTCTCCCTTATATGTAGTACTTAACAGTTCCTAGACTTTTCTATTACATGAGTTTATTTGTTTATTATCAAGAATTTTTGAACGTTTAAAGTGAATGTCAAAAATGTATTTTCTAGTATGATACTCAAGGACTTCTATAATTTTACTCTCAATCACTAGATGGTCACATAAATCGGGAAGAGTGCAGTCCAGACACAGCTGCGTAAATATTGCAGGATCTAACGACTTAATTGACTCAATATTTGTATTCAGGATGTCTGCTATCAAGCTTATGAATTTTATTCTTGTATCAGAAAGTGATTTACATTCTGATATGAAATGTTCTCTTGTTTCTGCATGCATTAGACAAAGTCCACAAGTTGGGTTGACCTCAAACTGGTTAAACTTAGAGCATTTGTATCAGATAATCTTAAAATTATTGTCGGAAAAAGATAATCTTAAAATTATTGTCGGAAAAATAGAAAATTGCTGGTTACCAGCATTTTCTTCTTTCCTACAATGTTTTCAAAAGGCCTACTTCTCAGTCGATAAAAATCGGGATTGTGTGGTACAGGGTTAATACTTAATAGTAAACCTTTCTATGAAAAGGCAAGAATAACCCTTAATTACTCATAAGAGAACAATTTATGACGCCCACACCCGCCCCCTTCTATGCTGGAGCCAATTTTGGACCCAAGGGCAATACCTTGAAAAATCTTGGCACAGCTTCTTGATATCATGCTACATATCAAACATTACATTCTTGACTAAGTAGACAAGAAGATTTTACGTAATTTTTCGAATTCAAGTAAAGTTATGTGAGTCACATGCACTTTGTGGTCTACTATTGCTTTCAGTTTTGGCATGTCTAAAACTTTATTGTCTGATAGCAAGTATTTAATCTAATATAAAACAAAACAGAATCTTATGTAAGTTTTGCATTTTATTCATATGAATAAGACAATCATTTCAAAGTCTATTGTAGAAAAGCCAAACTCCATTTTTTTCTTCTATAAACAGAACGATCTACCTTGACAGGCCACATGTCCACATCAGGGTTGCTCACTTTCTCCAACTGACACAACCTGAGAAAGAAATGGTTCCTAATAAGAGATTTTTTACCTACCATTTCTAGACTATACCTATGTTAAGGGTTCTACCAAGAGGAATTTCACAAAACTGGGCTTGAAACCATGAACTAGAGTAACATTACTCCTCGAATCACTGAAAAATCCTTACCACACAAGAAAAGCAATATTTAAGCCCTCACCAGGTGACAAAATTTTAGACTTGACTAAATTGGAACCACTGCCACAAATCAAGTGTATCGTAAATAACGAGGTTTGTTTTAACCTCCAAATTTAGATTTAGCCATATTGAAAACATACACTGATGACAAATTAACTCATAAACAAACGGCAAAATTTTACGTTTGTCCAAATTGAAAGCATTTGCAAAGGACAAGATAAAAATGACTGAAATTTTGAAATTTGTTTTGTGAATGGTAAAAACATTATGGGAAAAGGCGAAAATGCTGCTTACCAGCATTTTCTCCTTTCTCCCACAATGTTTTCTAAAGGCTTCTTTCACAGGGTCATCAAAAGTAGGGATTGTAATGGGTTAAATGTGGCTTAACCTTTTACCACACAATGACGACTTTTAACAACTCTGAGGAAGAGGCCTTTTGAAAATTTTGTGGGAAAAGGAGAAAATGCTGGAAACCAGCATTTTCTCCTTTTTCCACAAAGTTTTCTACTCTATCAAAGGAAAATTGCATCATTTTAAGCCACTGTGAAATTATCACCCATAAATGCTCTCGATTTGGATAGGACTAAAATTCTGCTGTCTGGTAAAGGGTTAAAGAATTGACTTGTCTCCTTTTCCTGCCATGTTTCCAAACGCCCTCTATGGAGATGTTTTAACTCTTTACCCCATAAGGCATTTCTATGGTATCTCTAACTGACCCTAAATAACAGCAAGGATGAGCTATTTCTTATATGTATAGGACACCTTTTGATAGCATAGAAAACATTGGGACAAAAGGTGAAATTGCTCATCACGAGCAATTTCACCTTTTGCCACAATGTTTTCCAAAGGCTCCTACAAGCAAAGTGTAGCAATGCGTAGAAATGAGTTTAATTGAGTAAAGGGTTAAAGACCAGATTGCTTGGTAAAGGATTAGCCATTTTACTCAAAAAAGAAAATTTTCATATCCTTTCTACTGACCAATTACTTGACCTGTGGAGAATTTGGGGCATACTGAAAAGGTACCAGTTACAACAAGAAATCACCTGTAACAAGCAAATGAGCTACATTCTGTAATACGGGTGCTTAGTTTAACCCTTTACCTCATAAGGCATTTCTATGGTATCTCAAACTGACCCTAAATAACAGCAAGAATGAAGACGTTTTTATATGTATAGGACACCTTTTGATAGCATAGAAAACATTGTGACAAAAGGTGAAATTGCTCATCACGAGCAATTTCACCTTTTGCCATAATGTTTTCCAAAGGCTCCTACAAGCAACGAGTAGAAATGAGTAACTATGGAGTGAACGGTTAAACAAATTTGTTTTACATAAATAGAGAAACAAGTTCTAAAAACTTATCGATCTTGCTTCTACTTCCTTGGAACTACCTCCTGTACATGTGTGGAATATATGGGCCAATGACCAACCCTGAAGCTTACACCTACTTCTGGATATTGGGGCTTAAGGCATCTGCAAAAAGCACTGACCCAAGCCTTCCTTCAGAGGCTTTTTGACAGAGAACATAATGACAAATGAAACACTTACTAAAAACCACAATGTTTTACTCATAATAATGACAAATTCTACACTCTTCCAAACTAAAAACTGCTGCAGAAAGTTATTTAAATAAATTGAAGTTCTTTAACAAAGTAGAAAACCTTGTAGAATTTTCTTTTTTTCCCACTATGTTTCCGAAGCCTTTTGCTAAAGGTTGTTAAAAGTTTGGATTGTGTGGTAATGGAAAACTATCTGTTGTTCTCTGCCTCTGAGGCTCAAGGAACTTCTCTTTTACGAGCTTGTGATGGAGTATAGAGCAAGGGATGTAACTATTACTCCTCATTCCAAAACAATCTATTTGAATTCTTTCACTTCTCATTCATATATGGCATAAATCGGCCCCTGTAGGGCAACTAACATTTAAAGATAATCTATTTCTATGATTTGGCAGAATACATCATGAATAAATGACAAAATACTTGTGATCAGCATTTTACTTTTATTTCCTTTTCTTTTTCTTACCCTTTCCCAAACAATCCCTGGTTTTCACGACCCTGCGATAGAAGCCTTTAAGCCTTTTGAAAACATTGTGGGAAAAGGAGAAAATGCGGGTAACCAGCATTTTCTCCTTTTCCTACAAGGTTTTCTACAATCCTAAACAGAAATTTTAGTTTTTGACTCACACTGATTTTGTCATCTACAAATGCTTTCAATTTGGACCAGTCCAAAGCTTTGTTGTGTGGTAAAGAGTTAAAGCTTTATTCTTACGTTGTTAAAACATTAGGATTGTTTGTATATGGTATATAAAGAGGATGTTGATTGAATTTCAGTGTTCCCCTAAAACAAAGCCAATTAACAGGAGTTTACAAGATGGCCCTGGAACGCTCACCTGAATTTTTGAGAGGATCATGGCCAATTAACCAAACGCCGACTCCATCCACTCAAAAACCAATCAGCTAGTCGCGGTTAGTATTTTCCCATCAGAGCAGAAGCTGTATCGCCATTATCAAAACCTAGACATTCTGCATTGGAAGTATATATAATTGTATAGAAGATTCATTTAAAAAATCTGATTAATTGCATTAAAATATTGATATCAATAATTAATCCTTAGATCCACGATCTCAAGACACCAGTTATACAAGGTAAAAGTATTGATGCAAATGAGAACTTAAAAAAGACAAAGAATACCGTTTGTAAATACCATTTATATTGTCATAAATTTTCCAAATTGACAATTTTATTTATACAATTACTCCATCTTTTTACTAAAAGAAATAGATCTGTGCTTGTAGATCATTTTTAGATTACCAATTGGATTTTATCCAGTTTACTTATTTTTCATTTGAGTTTAATCTATCTGCTTTTTAATTCAACTTCTTCCCAAATTGAGTTAATTTGCTATGCACATTGTTCTTTATATCTGTTTGGTGGATTTTTCACCCAAATAATCCTTCCAAGAAATGTTGATAAAAAAAAAAAATTGGCGTCAGTATAATTAATTTTCTCGAAAATAATTTTCCTATTCCTGTAGTCTTCTAAACACCCCCCACCTTTATGCTTTTGAAATAAAATAATTATTATGTAGGCACATTTTAGACATTTGTTTAAATTGAAGACAGTTTTCATCTTCATGCATTTGTAAAACCTTAAAAACGTTGTCATTGGTCTTTCTATTTTAACCTTTCTATCAATGTACACTTAAAGCATGTGTAAGATGGTATGCTACCCTGTGTAACACCATCTCTCCCCCTCTGTTTACAATCTTTTATTAAATCTCCTTTTAACTGTTAATTATTTATTGAATATGAAAGGGAAAAAATCAAGCTGTTTTCCTTTTAGGACAAGATCTGATCCACATGTTGCCAACTATTACGCATACTGTGGAGCAAAGGTTTATGCTGTATTTCTTTGATAACGGTATACCACGCCACATGCATCCCGCATTGTCCTACTTGTAAATTTACAAGAATATAAATAGTCTGACTCTCGTGACTGTCTTATGGATTATACATGTTCAATGTGTAAATCAATCTTATGTCTTTTTCTATTACTCTTACAGAATAGTATTTAGAGGCAAATGTATGCATAGAAGTATGCTCATGTTTTTTATTCGTTTTATTCTTCTTCTTGGGTTTTTCTCACGAACTCAAAAACAAACATGGTTACTTTTTTTTTTTCCTTTTTTTAATAAATCTTCCAATGTCAAGTCAAACATCGGGATATCATTATATACTACATGTATAAATCACTTGGTAATTTTAAACCTTGCAATTCTGGTTAAACTGACGAAAAACATATTGCGGGCTAATAATGAAAATATCTGTGTGAGGGAAGTTTTCAAATTCAAAATGTTGTCCTTGTAACAGATAAAACGTGTTAACAAATCAATGATTTTAGGATATGTTAAGGGAGTATGAGTTTAATGTGAATACATTATCAATTGTAAGAGTTTTAAAACTGCGTTTTTCACTTGACTTCTCTATAAACCAGCCTGTATTTCAATTTTCACATTCCATAACTTTGATAGACCTAAAACAAAAGAAGTAAGTGTCTTTTCTTAAACTGGTTTCATGCTTATGTTATTTAGAATAATAGTTTTATGGTAGAAAAATTTCCCGGTTAAGTTTCATATATCTCCAAGCTAAGCCCAGATGTCTAGGTTGTTTGTCCCGAATTCCTGATTTGCATACCATGTGACATCAGTGGGAGAAGCGATCTATCGTCTGGCGTTTGGTTAACTGTTTTTGAGGTAATGAGACCTTTGAGACAAATCCCTTCCCCTCCCCCCCCCCCCAATCAGAGCTATGAAGATTAAGAATTTCTTCATGTTCATAAAGTGAAAGTCTCTTCTCTCGATGGTTTTCGACTACTGGGGTTTTAAGTATACAAATTAAAAGGCTTTGGGAGTCTAAGGATGATTTTTTTTTGCAGTTGTGTAAAATTTTACTCCTAAAATCTAAAGGGCCACAAAACTGTTTAAGATGGGTAAATTCATCTTTGTAAAACAGTAAATAAATTTTCTAAAGTATAGCAGCAGCTAGAAGCCTGGACATAAATGCCTCTTCAGGTGGATAGTACATCACTATGTGACATAATAGATCATCAACTAGCAAGATTCTCAATACTCTCTTTTGTTGGAGCTTCTTTCTTGATGGATCAAAATTTCTCGCGTAGCTTTTGAAAAAACGTCACCAAATAAACATTTCTGTGAAATTATTTCAAAATCTGAAAGCCCTTTCAGAAAGAAGAATTATGAAGAATTTCTTCATGGCAATATAGGGCAAGTAGCCTCCATTCACCAGAGCAATGTTTCTTGACCAATCAAATTTTTGCAGACAATTTTTGAAAAGGGTCACCATAGGAACATCTTTGTGAAATTATTTTAAAATCTAACCTGCACTTTCAGAGAAGAAGAATTTTTAAGAATTTCTTCATTTCTGTACAGTGCAAGTAGCCCCCATTCACCAGAGCCATGTTTCTTGATAGAACAAAATTCCACTAACAAGTTTTGAAAAGGGTCAGCCAAAGAACATCTCTGTGAAATTATTTTAAAATCTGACCAGTTGTTCCAAAAAAAAAGAATTTTAAACAATTTCTTCATATCTGTATAATGTAAATAGCCCCCATTCAACAGAGCCATGTTTCTCGATTAATCAAAATTGTGCAAACAGTTTTTGAAAAAGGTCATCCAAAGAATATTTCCATGAATTCTTTTCAAAATCTGACAAGCGGTTTCAAAGGAGATTTTTTAAACAAGAGGGCCAAGATAGCCCTGGATTGCCCATCTGAATTTTTGAGAGGACCATAGCAAATTTGTTCAAAATCTGATCAATCGTTTCAGAGAAGAAGAATTTTTAAGAATTTCCTCATGGCCATATAGTGCAAGTAGGCCCCATTCACCACAGCCATGTTTCTTGACAAATCAGCATTTTGCAAACAGTTTTTGAAAAGGGTCATCAGAGAAACATTTCTATTAAATTATTTCAAATCTGATCAGCCATTTCAGAGAAGAAGAATTTTTAATAATTTCTTCATTTCTATATAGTGTAAGTAGCCCCGATTCACCAGAGCCATGTTTCTTGACCAATCAAAATTTCGCGCACACCTTATGAAAAGTGTCACCCAAGGAACATTTCTGAGAATTTGTTTCAAAATCTGACCAGTGGTTTCAGAGAAATTTCTTTAAACAAGAAGGCCAAGATGGCTGTGGATCACTCACCTGAATGTTTGAGAGGGCCATAGCAATTTTTTTCAAAATCTGATCAGCTGTTTCAGAGAAGAAGAATTTTTAAGAATTTCTTCATGGCCATATCGTGCAAGTATTCCCCATTCACCAGAGCCATATTTCTTGTCAAATCAGCATTTTGCAAACACTTTTTGAAAGAAATTGCCAAAGAAATATTTCTATGAAATCATTTCAGATATGATGAGCCATTTCAAAGAAGAATTTTTAAGAATTTCCATGTAGTGCAAGTAGCCCCCATTCACCAGAGCTATGTTTCTTGACAGATCAAAATTTTGCTAACAATTTTTTAAAAGGGTCACCACAGGAACATTTCTGTGAAATAATATCAAAATCTGACCAGTGGTTTCAGAGAAGGAGAATTTTTAAGAATGTCTTCATTTCCATATAATGCAAGGAGCCCCCATTCACCAGAGCCGTGTTTCTTGATGGATCAAAATTTCGTGAACAGTTTTTGAAAAGCTTCATCCAAGGAACATCTCTATGAAATTATTTCAAAATCTTACCAGCTGTTTAGAGAAGAAGATTTTTTAAGAAATTCTTCATTTCCCTATAGTGCAAGTAGCCCCCATTCACCAGAGCCATAATTCTTCATGGATCAAAATTTCACCAATACATTTTGATAAGGATCACCTAAAGAGCATCTCCCTGAAATTATTTCAAAATCTGACCAACCGTTTCAAAGAAAAAGAATTTTTAAGAATTCCTTCATTTCCCTATTGTGCAAATAGCACCCATTCACCAGAGCCATGTTACTTGACGGATCAAAATTTCACGAACACTTTTTAAAAAGGGTCAGTAAAGGAACATCTCTGGGAAATTATTTTAAAATCTGAGCAGCAGTTTCAGAGGAGAACGTTGCTAAAGAATTTACTAGGAAATTCCATTTGGTTGCCATGGCAACCAGAGTTTTTGATGGAAGAAAATTTTGTGAACAGTTTTTAAAGAGGACCTCCAAAGGAACATTCCAGCCAAGTTTGGTTCAAACTGGCCAACCAGTTTAGGGAAGTTGATGTTCAAAGAATTGTTGACAATGCACAACACACTGATGCACAATGGACACCAGGTAATCCTAAAAGCTCCCTTTGAGCATGTTGTGCTCAGGTGAGCTAAAAAATGTTACAAAATTCCATTTGGTTGCCATGGCAACCAGAGTTTTTAATGGAATCAAATTTTGTGAACAACTTTTTAAGAGGACCTCCCAAGGAACATTTCGGCCAAGTTTGGTCCAAATCGGCCCGGCAGTTTAGGAGGAGATGTTTTAAAAAAATTGTTGATGACGCATGACTGACACCGCATGATCCTTAAAGCTCCCCTTGAGAATGTTGTGCTCAGGTGAGCTAAAATTGTGCATTTACAAATTGAAATTACTGTAACAAAATGACATTTTGCTTCTTTTTTCATGATGTTTCCAGAAACTGTGATACACATTAATGCTCAACACTAAAAATCTTTACCTCACAATCAATAGTTCTGACAACCCAGTAAATGATAGCTTTTGAAAACATTGTGGGAAAAGGTGAAAATACTTGTTCCGGCATTTTCTCCTTTTCCCATATTTTCTTGCTTTCCAATGACAAGTTTCACATCTAGGGTCACATTTATTTTGTCGTCTGAAAAGTCTATCCATGTGAACTAGTAGAAAATTTTGCAGCCTGGTAAAGTTTTTACCCTTTACCACACAGTCCCAAATTTTCATGACCTTGAACATAAGGGTCTTTGATAACATTGTGGGGCAACATTGTGCTGGTAATGAGGAATCCCAATGAAAGGCAGAAATCAGTATTTGAGCAAAATTGATGTCATCAGCAAACTTGGTCGAGTCCAAAATTTTGAGTTAACCCTTAACCACACCGTCCAGACAATTAATAACCCTGAGATAGAAGCCTTCTAAAAACATTGTGGTCAGAGAAGAAAATGATGGCAACTAGCATATTCTCCTTCCTCATATTATGTATATCATAAGTTCTTTAAAATTCTTACCTCTTATACCTATGAGGCTATTCGCACCACTTGGAGGTACAAGCATCCCTTTTTTTCTTACTTGATGTTAAGCAACAACAAAACCATGTCTCCTTGTTATATTTTTCCTTCCAGCATGGTTAACTGCAATCGTTTCCTGAAAACATACAGATTCCACTTATCTTTTCCATTGCTTTTCGTTTCCTGAAAACATACAAATACCACTTATCTTTTCCATTGCTTTTTTTACAAGGTGCACATCCTACTTTTGTCTTTGGACTACCAATAATACATCACAAAGTAACTTATCATGAAGATTTTCATTAACCAATTACAATACAATCCCAACTTTTAATGACCCTTAAGAAAGAAGTTTTTGAAAAAAGATTCTGGAAAAAAGAGAAAATGTTGGTTAACAACATTTTCTCCTTTCCCACAGTGTTTTCTACCCTACCAAAAACGAGTGTCAATTTTTCAGTAACACTGAATTTGTTGTCTGCAAATGTTTTTAATTTGAACTAGTCTGCCTTTCTATCATTTGCTAAAGATACAACCTTGTAGAGAACTTGGTCAATCAGATGATCTGCATGGATAACTAGCAGTGTAGCTCATCTTCGAATCATTAGAAGAGTTTGTGATGATTGTTCATAAATGTGTATTATGTCATTATTTCAAATCCTTACCTAAAGTGTTGGCTGATAATTAGCAATTTTATATCAATGAGTTTTCAGATGATCTATCCTCAAGATTGGATAGCCTGGAGGGTCAAGCAATTGCCAAATCCCTTTATGGCCCAGCACTATATTTCACTCTATATCGAACGACAAAATTGTAGACTTGTCTAAATTGAAACGATTTGCAGATGACAAAATAAATATGGCTCAAAAATTAAATAGAAGGCCCTGAAGGGCCTGGATATGCTCTACTGGCAGAGAGTTTGCTTTTAAATAAAGCATACATAGCAATTCATTACGCAAAAAGACAAACAAGTTGACATTTTCAACTCAAAATGGCTACTTTTCCATTACTGTTTGTTGAATTTTTTCAAACTCAAAAGGGTTAAAAAGCTATTGATGGGATATACAAGCTGAAAAATTCATAAAAATCTGATCACAAATAAATACTTTATCATGTAAACAGGCAATGAAATTGTTCAATCTGAAATGGCTACTTTTCCCATACTGTTTGTCGGATTTTTATTAAAATCGATAGGGTTAAAGCTATCGATTAGATAAACAAACTGTGTAAGTTTCACAGAAATCTGACTAAAAATAAATACTTTATTGCGTAAACAAGAAATGAAAATTTTCAACTTGAAATGGCTACTTTTCCCATACTATTTGTTGGATTTTTTTCAAAATCAATAGGGTTGAAACTATTGATGAGATAAACAAACTCTGCAAGTTTCATGGAAATCTGAACAAAAATACAGACTTTATCGCGTAAACAAGAAATGGAAATTTTAAACTTGAAATGGCTACTTTTCCCATACTGTTTGTCTGATTTTTTTCAAAATCAATAGGGTTAAAGCTATCGATGAGATAAACAAACTGTGTAAGTTTCACAGAAATCTGACCAAAAATGAAGACTTTATCGTGTAAACAAGAAATGAAAGTTTTCAACTTGAAATGGCTACTTTTCCCATACTGTTTGTTGGATTTTTTTCAAAATCAATAGGGTTGAAGCTATTGATAAGATAAACAAACTCTGCAAGTTTCATGGAAATCTGAACAAAAATACAGACTCGCGAAAACAAGAAATGGGAATTTTAAACTTGAAATGGCTACTTTTCCCATACTGTTTGTCGGATTTTTTTCAAAATCAATAGGGTTAAAGCTATCGATGAGATAAACAAACTGTGTAAGTTTTACGAAAATCTGACCAGAAATGAAGACTTTATCGCGTAAACAAGAAAAAGACTAACAGACAGACGGACGGACGGACGACGGAAACCACGCCATGACATAAGCTCTGCTGGCTGAAAGCCAGTAGAGCTAAAAATTGCTTTGGGAAGAGTAGAAAACACTGTGGGAAAAGGAGAAAATGCTGGTTACCAGCATTTTCTCCTTTTCCGACAATGATTTCCTAAGGCTTCTTTCACAGGATCAGTAAAAGTCAGGATCATGTAGTAAAGAGTTAAGGGTCTTCACTGGCAGTCTCCATTTAGAACAAGCGATTGATGGACCCCTTTTCTGCCAAGCTCTATACCACTTGTTGACATAGTAACAGTACTTGTAATTCCAATTCTTTGAATAATAAAAGAAACAAAGGTTTCAAAATTCATTTAGCCCTTTACTAAACAATCCCTGGTTTTTACGATGCTAAGATAGAAGCCTTTTGAAAACATTGTGGGAATATGAGACAATGTTTTTAACCAGCATTTTCTCCTTTTCCCATGATGTTTTATACCTTGCTGGAAACAAATTTCAATTTTTGAATTTCATTTATTTAGTTATCTGCAAGTGCTTTCAATTTGAACCAGGCTAAAATTTTGTTATTTGATAAAGGGTTAAGTTTGATATGAATCTCCTTACTAATTTCAACATTACCACTTCTTTACACCTCTACTACTACACTCTACCTTACTAATTTCAACATTACCACTTCTTTACACCTCTACTACTACACTCTACCTTACTAATTTCAACATTATCACTTCTTTACACCTCTACTACTACACTCTACCTTACTAATTTCAACATTATCACTTCTTTACATCTCTACTACTACACTCCACAATTCATGTCATTTGTGCTTGTGTGGTACTTTTGGCATTCTATGGGTGAAAGTATTTCTTTTACATATATCATGAAATGTTACAAAGTCAGCACTCTTAACTCTTTACCACACGACAAAATTTTAGACTGGTTCAAATTGAAAGCATTTGCAGACGACAAAATAAAGGTGACTGAAAAATTGAAATTTGTTCTAGGAAGGGTAGAAAACACTGTGGGAAAAGGAGAAAATGCTGGTTACCAGCATTTTCTCCTTTTCCCCCAGTGTTTTCAAAAGGCTTCTTTCTTAGGGGCGTCAAAAGTAGGGATTGTGTGGTAATGGGTTAATCAGGAAAGCTGCTTTTTGATGGCATAAAAATCCTAAAATAAAGAATTAATCTTAAAATTTTCACCTGTGGACACCTACCATGTGTTGCTTAAAGAGTTACTTCCAAAAGGGGTAAGATGTAGAATCAAAGGATAACTCAGAGAGAAGATTACGATAAATCATGTCCTGGTCAGATCCGTAAAGTGACAGAATGCAACACTGACACAACAAAAGGAAATACCAAGTCACTGATAAACTGTCATCACTGCTATCCTGTATTTATCTCATTACAAAACAACCAAATTTTAGGTCTGTCCAAATCAAAAGCATTTGCAGAGGACAAAATAAATGTGACCCAAAATTTGAAATTTGTTTTGTGAATGGTAGAAAACATTGTGGGAAAAGGAGAAAATGCTGTTTACCAGCATTTTCTCCTTTTCCCACAATGTTTTCTAAAGGCTTCTTTCTCAGGGGCGGCAAAAGTAGGGATTGTGTGGTAATGGGTTAAACTCTAACACTTAGTCCAATATTGCATGTTGATTAATTCATTCTTCTTTCAGTCTACTGCTATCTTTGTAGATTAACTGTGAAACCCAGTAAAACTTTAGTTTCATGACAGGCAGGCAAAGAGCAGCAAAATGTACTTTCACAGGAGACCACTAGTACAATACTATTTTGTTTGTTTTTCATTTCATGGACCTAATGCTCCTGACTCTGATACTTGCCTTCCATGGAAATTGTCCTCAAGTTTGGTACCCTCAATTTGGATCAGTCTGAAAAAAATAATGATACAGTTATGGTTCAGTGACACACAATCAATTTGTGTTAAGCCAAACAGCAAATGTTAGACATTCCAAATCAAAAAAGATCTGTAGACTGTGAATTGGAAGTTGGTACAAACAAGCTTCAATTTTCTGATACTGTAGAAAGCATTTGGGGAAAAGTTTAACCCTTTCCCAAACTTTTGGATTTGACCAAATTGAAAGCATTTGCAGATGACAATTCAACTCTTGCTGAAAAGATGATTTCTGTCTATGATAGGGTAGAAAACATTGTGGGAAAAGGAGAAAATGCTGGTTACCAGCATTTTCTCCTTTTCCCACAATGTTTTCAAAAGGCTACTATTCCAGACACATAAAATCCAGGGATTGTTTGAGAAAGGGTTAAGGAGAGGAAATGCTTGGGCACTTTCTCCTTTCCCCACTTTGTTCTCATGAGCTTCCTCTATCAAAGATGTTAAAAAAAGGATTGTGTGGTAAAGGATTTTGCCCTATCAAAAGTCCAAGATTTATTTGACCTTTTACCAACCTACACTATTGAAATTATTTTGTACTTAAAATGAGGATAACTCAGTTCAGGTTGCTTACATGGGTTCTCACTTTAATACTTTAGTTCAAGGTAGTAAAACAGTTGTATTGCATCATGTTTCTGTTACTGTATCCGACACATCCTATGTCTCCACTATCAAAACTTTCCTTTACTTCACCACAGAGAAAAAATATGGCATTTTGTGAAAACATGTATTGGTTATATTCTTCTGGTTAAACCTTTACCAAACAGCAAAACAAGCTCTAAACAAATACAAATAACAAGATTTATGAACAGATAAAATAAAATTGAAAACTTTATAAGATAATTTACATACCAATTTCAAATGTTCAGCTTCTTTTTTCAAAAAGTATAGGTCAACACACTGTCTTGAAAGGGTGGAACAAGTCTGACGTGTCAAAATTTATACAAGAATAAAAAAAAATCAAAAATCTTATCCTGCATTTCTCTTTCATTCTCAACTGAAATTGCCTATCTTTTTCTCTATGTCTTTCATGTTGTTCTAATTTCATATCTTTACTGCCAGAAACTTTCTTCTTGTTCTGTTTTTTTTATTTTTCTAGCTGAGTCAACTTTTGAACTTCTAGCACCAGCATTTGTAAGCCTGTTTGCAAGAAGAGAATGAGAGAAAGAGAAGTGTCAAGTAGTTCTTCGTTAACCCTTTCCCAAACGACAAATTTTCTACTCTTCCAAACTGAAAGAGTTTGCAGACAACAGTTTTAGATTTTGAGAAAATGGCAGAAAATTCTCAAAAAGGGTAGAAAACACTCTGGGAAAAGGAGAAATTGCTCGTTATGAGCAATTTCTCCTTTTCCCACAGTGTTTTCAAAAGATTTTTACTGCAGACACGTAAAAACCAGGGCTTGTTTGGGAAAGGGTTAACCAAATACTGAACTCATGTTTTAACATAGTCTGATAAACAGCAATAAGTTGATAACGAGTAGCAAGCCAAGGTGTGAAAGAAATCAGACTTTTTTGCCAAATTCAATGGCTCAAGCAATGAAGTTTTATAGGTTAATGACCAGAACTTTGCTTTTTCCTGGTTTGGCAAGTCTGAATACAAACAGTAAAGTTTTATTTTCAAATTTCACATTTCAAATTTTATCACTTAATTTCTTGAGTTTTAAATCCCAGATGAGCTCCCAATTTCTGTTATGCAATTGCTGCAAACTTTTATGTTTGTAACATGGGGGCTCATCTGGGATCAGCTCATTGAGTTTATTGTCTAGATAATTTCTATCAAGAGGTTCGATTGAAATGCAAACCTTTTTAACCCTTTACCAGTCAATCCCTAGTTTTCACGACCCAGAAGAAGCCTTCTGAGAACATTGTAGGAAAAGGAGAAAATGGTGGTAAACAGCATTTTATCCTTTTCCAACAATGTTTTCTACTCATCTAAGGTCAAGTTTCTATTTTTGACCCAGGTTTATTTTGTTGTCTGCAAAAGCTTTCAATTTGGAAAGAGCTAGAAATTTTTCCTATGGTTTAAGGTGGCCCTTCAGATTCTGGAGCAAAAATTTTACAAAACTACAAAAAAATATCATCCTTATACTACCAAAGCCCTATAATTTTCTTTCATAAAACCCTAGTAGTCGAAAACCATCTGACAACAAGAGAAGTTAGAGATTCACTACCGCCCAGGTCGGCACCAACCTGAAACACGATCTATTTCTACATGAGCAACTCACTCATTTATATAACAGAAATACAAAGCTTCAAACATAGCGTCGGAACATCCTCGGATACCCCGGGGTCTCCCTATTTGCTATGCTATATCGACCCCTGGGACAATTAATTAAATTTCCCTCGCTTTACCGCTGGCCGAATGCTGGCTTTTCATTGGTTCCATCATCATTTTGTGTTGGGCGAGTGGACTGTACGCTATGATGTTTCGTATCGTTTTTCAGCGGCTGATTCAAAGTTTTATTAGTCAATTGTCTCAGGGGTCGATGTAGCGTAGCAAATAAGGAGACCCTGGGGTATCCGAGGATGGCGTCGGAAGAAGGCATTATGGAAAATAATTACATGTTTGTTGTGTAATGGAATATAAGCATCATTAGTCACGTCCCAGTCAATTAACATTCCCACAATGCTTTTTTTAAAATTTTTGGTACGAAATCTAAAAATAGCTTAAGAAGATATGTAGCCTTTTAAGGGAATACCATTAAAAAAAAATTTTTTGGCAATTTTAAGATTCTTTATTATTGATGATTTGTATTGTTTTTTCATATAAATTTCAGTGATATATATATTCTTCAATTTAGTGTGATGTGAAAAATCTAAATATCCACCTTTAAGAGTTTAGAGTCAACTTTAGCACAAGCAAACTTTATTATATAAGTAAAGCTACAAATATGATTGACTTAGAAACCATCAACTTTTCATCTCACACATCAGTTTTGAAAGCATTGTGGAATCATCAGGTGTCCATCAGGAGCAATTTTTCTTACTTACACATTTTGATACAGTATTTATAAAAAATTTATTAATGTAAAATATCCATTCTTAAAAGCATTTGGGGGAAGTAAGTTGATTACATCAGTCCTTGGTATTTTCAAAACTATTACTGCAGCTTATCGCTGACTCAGTCAAGTAAGGAACAACAAAAAGCTGTCTTCTGTTATAAATCCTTTTGTACAATTTTACCAAACCTGTAAAAGAAAAAGGTTGAATCGCAAGATGACTCTGGAAAAAAAAACATAGGGCCTACTGTTCAGTTCTGGTCATCAATTTTACTGCATTTTCCAAGTTGGCCTGTGTATACAGAGCGGATCGAAAGAGATAACATAGTCTAATATTGTTATTTTACTATAAATAATCAAATTACAAAATTATAGACTAGACCACACTGAAAGCAGTTGCAGAGGACTAAAGAAATGTACCTCATGTGATAATTTTGTTCTTGGCTGCCTTTGTTCTTTGATAGAGAAGAAAACATGGTGGGAAAAGGAGAAAATGCTATTTATCAGCACTATCTCATTTTCCCACAATGTTTTCACAAGGCTTTTGCTCAATAACAACAATGGCATAACTGCACCGTCTTTGCGATCTGAGATCGTATATAACACATGTCTGCTCTTGATTTGATCACAGGAATCGGACGTTTATTTGGTGAAAATAGCTAAATGTCATCTGAAGTGGTCACTCTCTAGTATAAAAAAATTCTATAACAGAGAGTGACCACTTCGGCTGACATTTAGCTATTTTCACCAAATAAACGTCCGATTCCTGTGATTTGATGTGTCCACCGACGACGGTCTCGTGAATGTAAATAAACTGTACCCCACCCGCTCTGTTATTAATGAGCTTAAATTAATCATGCATTGATGTTTCTTTCTACTTTAAGATTACGATAGAACCTAAACACGATTTTCATTTGTTAATTCTTATCTTTAAAGATAACAAAACTGTTATCTGCGTGAACATTTATGACGAACATACTACAGTTTCTTGCATTGACCAAACATTCCGTGCTTATGGGCGCCGCCATTTTGTTTCAGTGGAATGATGGGAAAATACAGACAACACGTTATCAAAATCAACAATAAGAAGTAATCAGGACAAGAAATGGTAGCATTTCTGACTTACAATGGCTTTTGTATGTATACCAATACACATATGACGTGTTTTTATAATGTTTCATGGTTTGCTTTTCAAAATTTTTACATATGATGACTAGGCAAGTGGCTACTCATGTGTGGTTCTCTTTCATGTCAAACTGACTTCATGTTTGATGTTCATGAACTGAAGGAATTAAAATAGTCATACCAAAATATAAGTTAAAAGATATCATTGGTTCCAACTTTTTTGTGTGTGTGTTTGTATGTTTATTTGAAATAATGTACATGTTTAAGATTACATGTGCCTGACAGGCAAGTCTTTGTGAGAGTTGCATGTAAGAGTAGAATAGATCAACTTTTCTTTTCATTTCTAAGATGTTAATAAAGTTTTTTACACAGACTTAGAAACTACCGTTTCAAACGGAGGGATATGGGAAACTTTACCATTTCAATTTTTGTTGCAAAGCACCTGCAACCTGTATGTTATTGTACTGTAGTGAGTGCATTCAGTGCAGCCAAGAAATGTTACCTGAACACAAGTGAGATTACAGAACTGCAGCCAAAGAATCGTAATAACCAATTACCGTAACTGTATACCAAACAATCCTGGGTCTTCAGGACCCTATAGAAGAAGCCTTTTAAAACATTGTGGGTATCCAGCATTTTTTCCTTTTTCCCACAATGTTTCCTACCCTTCCCAAAACACCTTTAAATTTGTCATCTGGGGCACTAAACAGATTAATGAACTCCTTCCATAGAAGTAACCCATTTATGCTCAGATACAGACAATGATTTTTTTCTTTTGTCTCCATGCATTTGGGCAGAGCAAGTAGATCTATTAATTTTTGCGGCAGCATTTTTTTTTTTTTATTTTGCAGCAGTCTGCTTTGAGAATTAAATTTTTTTAGTTAAAGGAGAAACACACCAACTATCTTAACTGTCAGCATGTTTTTACTCTGGTATACTTTTTCCACATTTATGATTATTCATTGTGGCTTGCATTTTTTAAGAGGATTTGTCAACTTTGATCTTGGAATTACCTGATAACAATTACATAATGATAGAGGTATATATTGCTTTAGTATTCAGTAACTGAGAAGTTGATATTTAAAACAAATTCTTTACCAAAGGAAAAAGAATTTAGACTGGTTCAAATTGAGAGTTCACAGACAGGTGTACGTGATTTATTATTAATTGAGGCTAGCTGAAATGTTGGTAATTATCTGTGAAAGAATAGAAAGTCTTGTGGCAAAAGGATAAAATGCTGGTGACTAGCAAACAATCAAGGTCTTACTCTTAACATGAATGTAAGTGCCAAAGTGTTTGCCAAAGCTGTCTTCTGCAATTTTGTTTCAAGAGATGAGTTTACGAATACCTTTCTGACCTTGGCAACTGAATCCATAATAAATTTCTTTATGAGTCAACAATTCAGTAATAGTTATTTTGCTGAAAATGGTAGGTTCTGATTGGCTGAAAAATATTTTTGATAGCTGTATGAAAAAGCAAATGCAGTGCTGGAACTACTTTTGCCATCAAACTAATTCAAAGAAGTATATATACCAGATTTCGTCTGTTTCTGACTTGATTTTATATCCAGTCAGATTTTCCGCACTGATTTTTCAATGAAATGGACATGTAATAAATATGCAATGTCGGATTTATCAAAAAAAGCAGTTATAGTAAAATTTAAGTGCATAATTATTTGTTGTCTTTGATATTGAACTATAAGGAATAAAGAGAGTTTTGTTGTTTGCATGCAGATTTATGAAAAAAAAAAAACCTAATCACACTTTTGTATGAAACTGCTTTGTGGTTTCATACAGTATGATTAGGGTTTTTTTTTTTGTCAAACCTCCAAGAAAACAAAAAAGTTGTCTTCATTTTTAAATTCTTTACCAAACAATAAAATTTTAGACTGGTCCAACTTGAAAGCACTTGCAGATGAAAAAATATACATCTTGAAAATCAAAGCTTGTACCCATCAGAGTGAAAAACAGTGTTGGAAGAGGAGTAAATGCTAAAACATTTTACCTTTTCTCACAATGTTTTCTAAAGGCTTCTATCTCAGGGTCAGAAAAACAAGCGATTGTTTGGTAAAGGGTTAAACAAAATAAGTTCTCTTTCATAGTAAAGGAAAAAAGCAATGGTTCTTATATTATAACCGTGGGTGAAAGGTAGTGTAAACAAGGATTCAAAGTGAAAAACAAGGTCTCACTCAGGGAGGGATGGAATTGTGGGAAATGATACAATACATATCACGAAAAAAGTTTTTCTTCAAAACCCAATTGCAACTATACTCAGTTACAATTATTCTGAGAAAGAAGGCTCTTTGAGCCATTGTAGGAAAAGGAGAAAATGCTTTTAACCAGCATCTTCTGCTTTTTCTATGATGTTTTCTTCCTTATCAAAAAGATATTCTTTTATTGTAGCCTGATTTGCTTTTTTTGCATACAAATGCTTTCAACTTTTACCAGCCTACCATTTTGGTTATTTGGTAAAGAGTAAATTCAGGACAGGATGTACATGTAAGCCTGAAATAAATTGTCATGACCTTTGAATTCTGTATGTATTGCTACTTTCCATTGAAAGTTATATTTGTTCCTTTTGTCTTCTCTTTTATTTCTGTCCATGTGTTAAACAAAATTTAGACGGGTCTTTACAATTCTAGAATATCTTTCAGTATTTTGGTGCTAAGGACTTAGCTAAGGATGATTTGTATCACTAAACATTTGATCAGTTTATGTAAGTTTATATGAATAGCTATTGCAACAACTGTTTCAAAGACACAAAGATAATTTATATTGGACTTCCTCAGTGTAGTGGCATACTGAAAGATATTTGATGCAGAAAATAATGGAACATTGCTTTACACACTCAAGTAGGGCTAATATATGCCACTAAGGGAGGTAACTGTCAATTGCCTATCTATGTTGTGTTTACACATCACAAGTAATATGCAAAAGTGTTCTGCCCTATAGACAGGTCCATGGTATGAAAATCACACTATAATAATATTACATGTATAAAGGTTGGTATAAGGTACTAGTAATCTATTTAGATCATTGCTTTCTCAATACTGAATTTTAATATATTATTACATGAATGTAAAGTGTGCTTTGATACATGTATTTTTAACTTATTTATAAATAATTTTTTAACTGATGCATTCAAAGGTGCTATTTCATATGTAATTACAGATAGTTTGTATTCTCGTTTTATGGTTTGATGGGTTACTAACAGTGTTAGAACTTAGTGTGACATTTGAAGAAATTATGTTGAAAAAGTCATCCATTGCTGCTTACCCAGTAACACTCACACTGCTGTGTTTTAACAACCCTGATAGAGAACCCTTCGCAAAACATCCTTAGAGAAAGAGAAAATAATGGTGTCTGGTGACTAACATTTTCTCCTTTTCCCTCACTCTTTACCATATGACAGATTTATAGACTGGTCCAAATTGAGAGTATTTGCAGACGACAAACTAAATGTAACTGAAAAGTTAAAATTTGCGATGGAATGGGGAGAAAACATTGCGGGAAAAGGAGAAAATGCTGGTAACCATCATTTTCTCCTTTTCCCACAATGTTTTCAAAGGGCTTCTACCCCGGGGTTGTCAAAAGTCAGGTGTGGTAAAGAGTTAATGTTTTTTACCATATATTGGCTGCAGTTATTGTCTCATATGCAATTGTTTGAATTTAGAAAAGAAAACATACTATATTTGGTGATAGGTTGATTTTCATAGAGTAGACAATTTATTTTACTTCTTACAGTAAACCACCTTTGTAGCCTTGATGTGTGCATATATATGTAATGTGTAACAATGAACATTTTAATTCTTTATGAAACAATCCCTAGTTTTTACGACCTTGAGAAAGAAAACCTTTTGAAAACACTGTGGGAAAAGGAGAAAATGTTGGTAACCAGCATTTTCTCCTTTTTCAGCAATGTTTTCTACCCTGCTAGAAATGAACTTCAATTTTTGAGTTATGTTTTTTTTTTGTCAAGTGCAAGTACGTGCTTTTAAATTTGAACCAGTCCAACATTTTGTTGAGTGGTAAATTGTTATCGTTTTTTGACAACATGATTTGTCAGGTATTGTACTAATTTATGTTTTTTAGCAGACTCGAAAAACATCATTGTAAACTATGGATGATGCATTAACATGAATAAAAGATGGCATAATGTACATATGTGTACAACTAATTGTGTATTAATCCTTTACAACACATCCCTGAGTCTTACAACCATGAGAAAGAGGCCTTTTTGAAAACTTAGGGAGAAAATGATGGTTAACCCTTTACCAAACAAGCCCTGGTTTTTACGTGTCTGCAGTAAAAGTCTTTTGAAAACACTGTGGGAAAAGGAGAAATTGCTCATAACGAGCAATTTCTCCTTTTCCTACAGTGTTATCTACCCTTTTTGAGAACTTCCTGCCATTTTCTCACTATCTAAAATTGTCTGCAAACCCTTTCAGTTTGGAAGAGTCCAAACTTTGTCGTTTGGGAAAGGCTTAAACTAGCATTTTCTCTTTTTGCCACAATGTTTTCTACCCTGTCAGACACAGAAATCACCGTTTTAGGTAATAAGCTATATTTAACATGTAGAGAGCAAAATGCTCTGAATTGTTTGAGAGCAAAATCTTGTATTTTGGTAAGATAAAATATGCAACTTACATTGTTGTTCCATAGGAAAACGGTCATTACAAGCAATTATTGCTTCAACTGCCACAATATTTTCATTTGCAGTTCATTAGAAGGTCTAAAACTAGCCATTAGCAGGACTGGTAACAAGTAAAAATGTTAACCTGTTACCAACAGTGTGGTGTTTTTATGTCCTAATGACAAGAAACACTTTTGTGGAATTAACAAAATTCTGGTATAAACATGCACTATTTTCTATTTCCCCCAAGTATTTTAAAGAGAAACTCTGTCATTGGCACAGATGCAATTTGTCATCTATGAATGCTTTTAATCTTAAGTATTTTACAATTTTTTGTCTAGTATAGATACATGTGTATTTACCCTATTCTATTCAATTCCAAGTTTTAACAACTCTGTTGAAGGTAACTTTTTGAATGTTGTTAGAAAAGGAGAAACTGCTGGTTACCAGCATCTTCCCCTTACCCCACAATCTTTTCTACCCCACCAGATACAAGCTCCATCGTTTGAGTTACATGTAGATTTTCGTCTGCAAATGACAACATTTTGGACCTTAACAAATTGAAAGCATTTGCAGACGACAAAATGAATTTGACTTCAAATCTGAAAATTGTTTGGGAAGGGCAGAAAACATTGTGGGAAAAGGAAAAAGTTCTGGTTTTCAGCATGTTTTTCTTTTTCAACAGCTTTATTTCTCAGGGTCATTTAACTCGTTACCAAACAAGAAAATTTTGGACTGGTCGAAATTGAAAGCACTTGCAGACGACAAAATAAAAGTGACTGGAAATTTGAAATTTCTCTGGGGAAGGGAAGAAAACATTGTGGGAAAAGGAGAAAATGCTGGTAACCAGCATTTTCTCCTTTTCCCACAATGTTTTCAGAAGGCTTCTTTCTCAGGGTCGTTAAAAGTAGGGATTGTGTGGTAAAGAGTTAAAGTCTGGATTGTGTGGTAAAGGGATAATTAAGTATTGTACTATTTTGTCTAGTATACATTGTTGGTTGGTTGTCTTAGGGTTTAACGCCACTTTAACAGCTAAGGTCATATCATGGCGGTCGGTGATGCACATGTGTTTCCTGTGTACTTACACTACTTTCTTTCCAAAGCCAACGACTACTTTTCTCACATGCTTCAGCAGAGGTGAGAGGCCAAAAAAACACTGGAAAGAAAGTTCGCCTCATCCGGGTAGTATACATTGTAATCAGGTTCATTCTGTATGGGAAACTTGTCAAACTCATTAAATTATTCTGTAGTAAGGATTATTTTGAACAGTTAAATGGATGGTGTAGCTTTTATAACTTGACCCAGTATCATATAACCACTAAAACATCAAGGGAACAAGAATAAATTGGTAACTATCATTTGAGGCTTAATTTTGAATTAACTCTTTACTAACCGACAAAATTTTCATCTCGGGTCATATTCACAGGATTTGCTGACAACAAATTACCTTAACTCTTTACCAAATGACAAAATTTTGGACCAGTTCAAAATGAAAGCATTCGCAGACGACTAAATATGTATCAAAATTTGAATTTTTATTTGGAAAGGGTAGAAAACATTGTGGGAAAAGGAGAAAATATCAGCATTTTCTCTTTTTCCTACAATGTTTTCAAAGGTTTTCTTTCTCAGGGTCATTAAAAGTCAGGATTGTGTAGTAAAGAGTTAATTTGGTTAGTTATTCCTTTAACTCCTTACCAAACAACAAAATTTTTGACTACACCAAATTGGAAGCATTTTGCTGACAACAAAATAAATGTGAATCAAAAACTGATTTTTTGGCTTTCGGTGGGTAGAGAACGTTGTGGGAAAAGTAGAAAATGCTGGTTACCAGCATTTTCTCCTTTTCTCAAAATGTTTTCAAAAGGCTTCTAACTCAGGGTCGTTAAAAGTCGGGATTGTGTGGTAAAGAGTTAAAGAACAATGCCGACTTTTAGGACCCTGATAAAGAAGCCCTTTGAAAACATTGTGGGAAAAAAATTTCTCTTGATTGTTTTCTACCTTATCCAAGGAAAATTGCTGGTAACCAGCATTTTCTCCTTTTCCCTTAATGTTTTCTTACCTATCATAGACAAATGCTGTTATTTGAGACGCGTTTGAATTGTCGCCTGCAAATGCTTTCAATCATAATTATGGTAAAGAGCTAAACTTGTAAGTTTGAAGTAAATGGTTAATTTTCGTTTTCTTTTCTAGAGTTTCAATATGATGTTACCATAGGTACAAGGTTTACTCCATGATATAAAAAGATGGATGAAGTGTCTGAAGATCTGAATAACAGGTAAACACATTGGTTGTTTAAGAAATAATCTTCTATCATGGTTTATCGTTCAATAAACCACATTTATGAGTTAAAATGCACGATAATAATCCATGAGGGCGATAGCCCAAGTGGGTTATTCATTGGGCCTCATAAATTAATGACATGGTTTATTGAACGATAAACCACGATAGAAAGAAGATTATTTCAATTCTAACATGACCAATTCTTTACGAAAGGAAAACAAGTTCATTCTTAGAGTAAAAACGCGGATGAAGACTATGTTCTATTGGATAACTCACTAACTTACTTTGTACAAAATGACGTCATTCTACATGGAATGTCACAGATTTTACCACGCTTTCCTTGCACTGTGTTTATAGAGTCGAATTCGCGTGTCATGTTAGAATGAACCTCTTATCAGTCAATCATAATTTTTATGTACATGAAACCTTTTGAAAAGAATGTGGGGAAGTGCTTTATTTTTTGTAAAAAGCACCTTCTCACTTTCCCACAGTGTTTTCTGGCTTTTTCTGCCACAGCTTTTCAGCATATTTGTACCAATTCCAGACTTTTCATCTCTTGATTTGGAAGGTTCAAAAATAATATTTTTCAATGATTTTCAGTAGTTTATATACATGTATATCGTAATTACTTATCACACAGTTCGGATAACATACCAAATAAATGAGCCATATTCTGGGAAAAGAGGGCTTACTGAATCTGCGAAAAGGATCAACCCAGGTCAGCCTGTGCAGTCCACTCAAGCTGACCCAGGCTAAAACTTTTCACCATTGGTAAATTTTCTTTGTGTCCATAGACCTGTTAACTCTTTACCACACGAACCCGACTTTTAACGACCCTGAGAAAGAAGCCCTTTGAAAACACTGTGGGAAAAGGAGAAAATGCTGGTAACCACAGTGTTTTCTACCCTTCCGAAACATTTGGCATTTGGTCCTTTTCACAAATTCTTTTCTACCTCTTCAATGACAAATTTTAGTATTTGTGCTACATTAAGACTTTACCAGGCAATCCCCTGGTTTAAAGACACTGAAGCAGAAAGTCAAAAAATGTTGTGGGGAAACAGCGAAATGCTGGTATCTAGCATTTTCTTCTTTTCCATGAATGTTTTTTTGTTTTCTATCCTATCAACCCATTACCACACTATCCCTACTTTTAACGACCCCGAGAAAGAAGCCTTTAGAAAACATTGTGGGAAAAGTAGAAAATGCTGGTAACCAGCATTTTCTCCTTTTCCCACAATGTTTTCTACTCTTCACAAAACAAGTTTCAAGTTTTCACTCACTTTTTCAGTCGTCTGCAAATGCCTTCGATTTGGACAAACCTAAAATATTGTCATTTGGTAATGAGTAAAAGATGGAAATCATCATTTGAGCCACTCTCAATTGGTTTCAATTAGAGTCCGCCCACCTGGGTGGCTCAGTGGTGAGCGTGTTTGACTCATGACCTGGTGGTTGTGAGTTGGATACCCAGTTGAGGGGAACTTTCTTTCCGGCGTATTTTTTCTCTCACCTATGCTGAAGCATTTGAGAAAAGCAGTCGGTAGCTTTGGAAAGAAAGTTGTGTTAGTACTGGTGCGAGAAAGCCAGGAAACACATGTGTGTCACTGAACGCCATGATATGGCCTTAGCTTTTTAAGTGGCCTTAAACCCCAATACAACCATCCAACCAATTTGAGTCCAAAGTTTTCTTGTTTGGAAAATCGATGCTTGCAAACCTCTTAACCCTTTACTCCATAGATACTCATTTCTACCCATTGCCTGTAGGAGCCTTTGGAAAACATTATGGCAAAAGGTGAAATTGCTCGTGGCGAACAATTTCACCTTTTGCCACATTGTATCAAAAGGTGTCATATACACATAAGAAATGGCTTCATCCTTGCAGTTATTTAGGGTCAGTTAGAGATACCATAGAAATGCCTTATGGGGTAAAGTGTTAGATTCTGAGTTGGTTTGTAAGAGTTTTGTTTCAACAAAAATTTTAGCGTCTCATAATTATTTTATATCTTTCTTTAGGATACTCCAAGATGATGTATATTTTAGTGATCTTATTGATCAGACTGAGGCGGGAATCAAAGAAAAGCTCTCTGTGCTGATGGATCCTGAACTATCCACAGACCCCAAACAATCAGATGAACACGATGGACATGACAAGGTGCCGAATCTTGAAAAATTAGATAACAAGCAAACTTCTTTTGAAGCTGGAAATAGAAACCATGTGGGAACAAGTGATTCGACTGAAAAAGACATGTTACGGGTACATTTAACTCCTTTTACATTGATGCATTATCTTTGAAACTGTTGTACATTTTAGATCATTCTTAGGTTTGATTCATTGAGTATGAGTGGAACTTTTTTCATAGTATTATTGTAAAAAGAGACATAAGATTACAGAATAGATCGTACGATGCAACTTATGTTATACTATCTGATAGTAGTGAAACGGTTTACCGATATACCGATTAACCGCGGTCTGTTCAAAGAAAAAACCGAAACCGGTACGAATTTTACCGTATCGGTATTTCTTCAATATGTCAACTTCTCGCAATTGCATTAGAAAGTCCGGTTTTCCCAAAAATTCGGTCAGAAATCGATCGTTTTTCAACAATCTGAAAGATTTACGAAAGCGAAAGTTGTTTATTTTTTCTCCAGGCGGTGTCACCGGTGTTAAGGTAAAATTATGACCGCCTCAAATTCGCCGCGGACACGAACTCTAAATAACGGTCGACCGTATTACTGATTTTTGACCAACAGAGTTTGTTATTCATTTCCTATAACTTTGCTCATACTTATTTCGCGTTTTTTTTCCCCGGTAGATAAGCGGGAAAGTATTTGTGTTTAACAGAGCAAGTTAGTGCATTGCACTGTCTTCTCTGTTGAGCTCCCAAAGTTCGGAATAGTAGCCCTGACTGGTTTCTACATAAACAAGTGCGCCCTCTGAGAGAGTGTTCAGTACTGCTGGTGACTTTTTGTCAGCACAGAGGGCTTCTCTGGGTGCTGACAAGGTTGACATGCTAATATTTTTGAAAAAGAACATGACTTGAAATTTCACTGAGTCATTTACTTGTTTCTATGGATAATTCTTAATTTCTTTGTCATTTCAGTCTAGTCTGTGTTAAAGACTAGTCTATTCTATTTAGCATATGCAACCCTAACAGTGACTACAAGTGGTCAGATATGCTAAATGTCAGCATATAGAGCGTATTGCAATACGGGTCAGCCGTATCGCAATATATTGCAATACGCTTTTTACCATATTGTTTCACCCCTACTATCTGATACTGACATTTAGAGGTAAATTCTAGAGAAAATCCAGGAAAGATATACATGTAAACGGTTTCAATGCCTTAGGCAAAAGACAGGGGCTTTTGCATGTCATAGATGGCAGTTTGATTGCACATTCTGTATGGTCTGTCTTTTGTGCTCGGCTGTTTTCAAAAGACAGCATCAAGTCAATGTCATAGTTCTGGCGTCATCCATGTGGTCTTACAAAAACTGTGACATTTTATAAAATCTCTGAAGACATTCACTTCATTCTCGGACAAGGTGTTGACTGTTAATCGTTTATCAAATGATAAGTAGGGTCCTGTGTGGCTCAGTGGTAAAGTGTAGGACTAATAACCTGGAGGTCCCAGGTTTGAGCCTCACTGGCTCCACTGGGTTTTTTTCACAGGAGTGTCCTTGGGTAAGACACTTCAGAGCCTAGCCTAGTACTGGTGAAACCCAGGAAACATGAATATGTGAACTGTCGCCGTGATATGACTGAAATACAGTTGAAAGCGGCGTAAAACACCATTCAAACAAATTACCAAATGATAAAATTTCGGACTTATCCAAATTGAAAGCATTTGCAGACAACAAAATATATGTGAATAAAAAAATAATATTTGTTTTGGGAAGAGTAGAAAACATTGTGGGAAAAGTAGAAAATGCTGGTTACCAGCATTTGTTCCTTTTCCCACAATATTTTCAAAAGGCATCTTTCTCAAGGTCATTAAAAGTTGGGATTGTGTGATATAGGGTTAACAGAGACTCGAGAAGCATATCATGCAGAGTACTGGATTGAGAAACTCCAGGAAAACACGTAGAGGTGCACTGGCCATCATAATATAACAGCAAGTGAAATAATGCAGAACATATGCCAAACACCAAACAATCAATCAAATAAAGTTTGTATAGAAACCCTTTGATCCTGATTTTTTTTTCAATATCGTTCAGGAATGCAGATTTGAAAAGTATTTGTTCCATTGTATAGTTTTTCTAGCCCTAGCATAGTATGGATAAAACATAGTACAGGAAGTACATGGATATGTGAACTCTTGTCATTGTATGACTGAAATAATGTTGAAAACAGCATAAAACACCATTCAAACAAACAGGTAAACATTTGGAAAAGTAGAGTTGTGACAAATATGGCTTGAATGTATAATTGAAAGGGGTTTAAGATGCCAAGTAAACTGATATCAGGATGACTGCATGGTTTGTGCCGTCTGCTCTTGATCTACACTATCCCAGTGGGAAAAAAGTTGTGGAAGGTGGTCTAGGGGTGAAGATGAGAGTAGACTTCATCAAGTCTTTACAAGCCTTTAACCCATTCCCAAACAAGCCCTGGTTTTTACGTGTCTGCAGTAAAAGTCTTTTGAAAACGCTGTGGGAAAAGGAGAAATTGCTCATAACGAGCAATTTCTCCTTTTCCCACAGTGTTTTCTACCCTTTTTGAGAACTTTCTGCCATTTTCTCCAAATCTAGAATTGTCATCTGCAAACTCTTTTGGTTTGGACGAGTCCAAAATTTGTTGTTTTGGGAAAGGGTTAAGACATGCTGTGTTTGTTTGAGTTGTCTGTCTCACAATTATTTGTCAGCAATAATCTCATCTGACAGAATACATGTACACAAAAGTTATATCGCAAACTCTAAATCTTTTTTTTATGATTTAATCCAACAAAATTTTGTTAGATCTTTAATTCTGGGACCTCTTATGAAATTGCAATACTGTATTGAGGATTATTTCACTTAAGACTGAAGAATATAACAGGTATATTTAGGTAGATTTATCACAATGTTTTTTTTTTTTTTACCAAAGTATTGCTTTTAAAGCGAAAAAGGAACTGGAAAGAACAAAAAAAAAAAAACAGAACATGTAATACATGTATCTGTATTTTCAGAGATACTGTCTTATTTGTGTTAAACATACACTGTAACTTTGTATTATTCTTTCTTTATGTTTTAGGCAAAACAAATAGCTGACATACCTGTTAGTGAAAAATCCTTTTCAAGTGAAGGAATAGAGATTATCTGTGAACGTTCAAATAGCATGAAATTGAAGGAAATGCATACAGAACAAATTGACATAGACAAAGGTACAAAAAGTGATAAACTTAAGTCAACAGTGAATTCATCATATTGCAAGAAAGTTAGTGAAACAGTGCAAAACAATACAGAAAATGAGTTTCACACCGATACCATCACTGACTTATTTGATACCTCCAAGGAAAGAAAAGATCATAATGATGTGATTGAAGACAATTTTTTCCCAGATAAACAGGCCTGGCAGACAAAACAGGTAGCTCACATAAACCCAGGAAACCATGAATTGCTACATGATATGTTGCACAAAGAAATTGAAATAACACAAGTAAACCATGAACATGGACCATCTAAGTCCAGTGATACCCTGTCTTTGAATGTTGAATTTGAGGATCCCTCTGTTCATGAAAAAGTGTTTGAGCTTCAAGATAATCAGGAACAAACTAAAGAGGCAATTGCTGTGGAAGTCTTACAAAAAAAATGTATGTTCAATGAATCAGAAATAGCAGTATCTAAATATAAAAACAGTGCAAATCATTCTGATACCACGAAGGCAAGCTTGTCTAAAGATAATGTCGTGCAGCAGACTGTTGTTGAAGACCAAATGATTAAAAAACATAATAATTCTATATCAGATATAAACAGAGACAATACTGATTCATTGTCCTGCATAAGTATTGTGTCTGTGGAGGGAGCATATAACAAACATGATGAAGTAGGCCTTGCCTTAACAGATAAAGACATAGATTGTCATTCAACACAGATATTGGATAAGCAGAATAAAACGATTCCTGTGACTGTTGCTAGGGAAATAAGTTTAAGTTCTAATACCAGTAAAGATACAGCTGTACTTCAATGTAATGAAAAAGAAACACAGCTCAAAAATGTTTCAAACTTGAAAGACCAGCAAACAAATAGACAAGATCCTACTGATGACACTGGATCATTGTTAATTGTGGATGTGAGGTCATTATCACAACCAAAAATTGTTGAAAAAGACCATGGAAACAGCAAACAAGCTATGGGACAGGAGAAAGTCCTAGACATAAACCCAAAAGTAAGTACAACTGGTGTGACAAAATCCTACAGTACAAGTAAAGCCATTGATGCTTTAGAAGTAATGTGTTCCTCAGTTCCTATTGGACTGCCAAAGCAGAACACAAATATGACTGTTAGCACAGCATCCTTAAATAAAAGTGTTTCAGTTGTACTCCCTGGGGCCAGTTTGTCAGGATTAAGTCAAAATTCAGATACAAGAAACCAAGGGTTACCTGTTATATCTCATGTCTTTTCTATCAAGGAAGAACCACAGATGGAGTTCATGTGTGGAAGTTCTGGGGGAAATGAGTTATCCAACCAGGATGCGAGGTTTGGTTCAAGAAGGAAAAGGAAGCAGCCTGTTACTTCACCTATAGTTAATAAGAAGGCAGTGAAAAATAATGATATTAGACAAATACAGGTCCCAGTGTCCTCCAATAATTCACAGATTTTAACTGAAAAGTTGGCAAATTCCTTTCCAAGACCAATTCTAGCGAAACCAGTAACCTCGGAAAGTCCTGTTGTCGTACAACTTGTCAAGACTACCGGAAGCACAAATTGCTCCAAAGTCACGCCAAAAGTGTTAACTATTGCTCAAACTGGGGCACAAAAAATACTTACAGCTTCTTGTACCCCCAAAACACTAGTAACTCAAACTCCAGGTATTACCGCAGCACATGGGAAAAAGTCTGTATCTAAATGTAAAAGCAGTGAATTGGACAATTCTACTTCAGAGTATCAAGTTCAAAATGATTTGCCCCATGTGAAAATGGAACCGGTGAACATAAAAAATGTTGGTGTTGCAAAAATAACTGAACTCATTGCACGTAGAAACCCATTACCTACATATAAACCTCCTTCAATACCAGAAAATTTAAAAACATTGATCACATCTAGACCCTGCGTTCCATGTTACGAATGTGGTGATAGTTTCCTCTTTAAAAAAAGCTTACACAACCATCTCTCGAGACGAAGTATGAAAATTAGTTTCAAATGTGAAGCGTGTAAAACCACTCTCACATTTACGAACAAATGTCAGATGCTTAGTCATTTAAGAACTCATTTGAACATAAAAAACTCACAAGCAGTACCCATTCATATAAAGTCAGACTCCATAGAAATATCTACACAGTATGATGAACTTTCTCAAACCAAGGAATTTAGATTTTTTGATGATGTTCCTGAAAGAATTAAGAATGAAGATAACAAAGTCGAGCAACTTTTTAGCAGTTGCCACTTTTGTTCTTATCAGTACAAATCCCTGTCCGATAAACAGAGCCATTATAGAGTTGAGTCCTTGGCCAATATATTCTGTGACCAATGTCCATTATACATGTCCAATGTATGCAGTATGAAAGCTCACAAAACAATACATGCAATTGACCGCAAGAAAGGTGTTCCAGAATTTTTAGTGTGCCCAGAATGCGGAGAAGTATTTTCTCATAAACTTCTGGATGATTTCCTGAAACACTTAAAACTACAGTGTTTCCATCTTTCACGATTTGGTTGTTTTCTTTGTAAAAAGTGCAAATATGTCAGTAGCTGCCTTTCAACAATGAAAAACCATCTCCTTTCAAATATGGACACTTACTATAAATGTGAAAGTTGCCCAATGGCACTACGATCATTAAAGAATTTCTATTCCCATTACCTCAACCAACATGGCTCTCTGGAGACAAATACAAGGCCCAAAGCCAAAATTATATACAGGTGTCATTACTGTGACACTCTCATTGATGACCGAGTATTCCTGGAAAGTCACATACAAAATCATGTTAATGAAATGAAGGCCTTGGCTGGCTACATGTTCAACTGCCTGCAATGTGGTCAGATATTCCCCCAAATGAAAGATTTGAAGGCACATTATAATCAGAAACACAAAATGCTTGTCAAAAGGTTAACGTTTTGCACATTTTGTTCAAAAGACTTTGGTAATATGAACGCATATGTCTCACATGTTCTGGTGAATCATACATCCAATCCGTCAAAGGTGAAAGTGAACTTTTGTGATATTTGCGGACTGGTATGTGTCGGCCAGAAAATGCTTCGATCACACCCGTGCTTGATGAAAATCAAGGTGTACGGTGACCCAGAAGCCATGAAGGAAGTGAAGGAGAAAGAACCCTCTAAAGAGTCCGATACTACTGAATTTGCCCAAAAGACAAAGGAGAGATTGGTTTTTCGAAAGGAATCATGTGGAATCAAAGCTACTCCCTCTGATCCAACGTCACCACCACACTTCAGTCTGGCGCTGCCTGTAGGCATCAGTCCAACTTGTAAGGCTTGTGGTGCAGATTTCCAGGATAAGATCCATAGAATCAATCATTTGAAGAAACACCGAAATGAAAACATTTTCATTTGTATATCATGTGATAATGATACTTTTAAAACCTACCATCAGTTAAGGAGTCATCAAATTTCCTGTGTATCTGTGAATAATAAAAATACCTGTGAAAGAATAGATAAACCCCAGACAGCCAGAAAGAAGACATCGCCCACAAAGATTAAAATAACGAGAAAGGAAAACGACTATACTGTCAAACTGATCCCAGAATCTGACGCAAACGACACAGCTTTACCTGCTACAGTTGAAGAAAAAAGATGTGACAAATGTGATGCTGTTTTTACACGTGAAACAAAACTTCAGGAACATATAAAGCTAGAGCATGGTCTTCATCCATGTCATCTATGTGGACTTATGCACGAATCTCAATCGTCTTTGAAAAAACACTTAATACTGAGTCATGAGGGAAAGAAACTAAGGTACTATTGCTTCATTTGCAAGGGCAAAAAGATCGCAAGATACTTTTCAGAAAAGATGAAACTGGAGAAACATTTAAGACAGAAGCATAGGCTAAAGAAATGGGATGATTCCAAGATAGTTCCTGAATTACCAGGTCTTGAAGGGAAAGGTATCAGTCCAGAACCAGAAAAACGCAAGCTTGAAACGGAAAACACAGTGGTGAATACAGAAGAAAGGCTGACAAAGAAACTAAAAACAGGAGACGAGAACTTACAGAAATGTTCAAAATGCCTGTTCACCTCGGGACTTCGAGAAGATTTTTTAAAGCACATTTTAGAACATAAATCCTCGTCAACAGTCCAATGCCTTGAATGTGGTTTGTGTTTTGCCGTGTTGCCTTCATTGAGAAAACATTTATTCATGGTTCATAAGGTGAGAAATTTCGAAGCATACTGTGCGGCGAACGATATAAAAGAGCCAACAACGACAGAAGTTGAAGCGTTTACAGAAATTGGACAGGATACTAACGAATCAAATATAGATTCTGACATTGAAGATATTGTTGTTAGCAATCCTCTAGAATGTCAAGTGTGTTACAAAGAGTTTGAAAACGAAGCCGCATTAAAGGGTCACATGAGAGTTCACGGCATGGCTCTAATAAAACGACTGCGAAGGAAAAGTCATACGCCTAACGGTAGAAGTGGCGTATTGAAAGATACTACACAGTCTTCCAGTACTTCCAGTGAAACTTCTGCAATTGGTCAAAATGACAGTGAAACGATAAATAAAACTTTAGAACCACCGGAAGATTCCTTGACCACAACAAATGTTGATAGTCCAAACGCAGAGTAGAAAACTGTGTTTCTTATGTTTTTTCTCATGGCACTTTAACCCTTTCCCAAACAATTCCTGGTTTTTATGACCCTGAGATAGAAACCTTTTGAAAACATTGTGGGAAAAGGAGAAAATGCTGGTAACCAGCATTTTCTCCTTTTCCCACAATGTTTCCTACCCTGCTGGAAACAAATTTCAATTTTTGAGTTACATGTACGTTCATTTTGTTGTCTGCAAGTGCTTTCAATTTGGACCAGTCTAAAATTTTGTCGTTTGGTAAAGGGTTAATTTGTGGTTTGCGAGGTTCTACTACAACAGATACTAGATCTAGTGTGGATAGTCATGTTTTTGGGAGAGATCAATTTCGTACATCTCGCATTTTGCTATTACAAGTTTTCATTTGCACTTTTCTTTAAACATGTAAATTTTAATGTTTGGAATTTAAACAGAGCTCCAGATAGAGGGAGTGATTTTGATTTCAAAATTGAAAATATTAATTATTGTCCACTAAACCCTGTGTTATGGGTACTTATTGGAACCGTCTCATTTACATGATTCTAATGAGTACCCATAACATAGGATTTGAAAGAGAAGTAATGGATCGAAAGATTGTCCGAGGTGTTCCGAATGCCCCATGAACTTCACTACACATGCAACACGACGTCCAAAATGGCGGTTTCGATCGATCACCAGACTGCACGTTTTAGTGACGTCCGTTTCCAGCAACGTCAGTTTTCATTGAATTGGGGCACTTAGAAGGGAATTTCTATTTCGTCAGCATGCTCGATTTGTGAGATACTAATACAAGAAAATTTCATTTAACGCTCTTTGAAAGGGTAAAACTTTGCAATATAATAAATTCCTTGTATGGTCAGGTGGCAGGGGACTTGGAAACTCGTTCACGGGTGTGGTGAATCATGTCGCCACCTCGCCTTCGGCTCGGGGCGACATGACTAACAACAGCCGTGAATAAGTTTCCAAGTCCCCTGCCACCTGACCGTACAACTAATCATGTGGTCGTAAAGTGCCGTCTAGGATCAGCCTGTCCACCGCACAGGCTGACCAGAGAGGACACCTTACAGAAATGTCCGAATGACCTTTTTCGCATATTGCAGGCCATTAACCCTTTACCAAACGGCAAAATTTTAGACTGGTCCAAATTGAAAGCACTCGCAAACGACAAAATAAATGTATATCAAAAATTGAAATTAGTTTCCAGAATTGTAGAAAACATTGTGGGAAAAGGAGAAAATGCTGGTTACCAGCATTTTCTCCTTTTCCCACAATGTTTTCAAAAGGCCTCTATCTCAGGGTTGTAAAAACCAGGGATTGTTTGGTAAAGGGTTAAGTCCTGCATCACATGATTCCGAATTTTAATGACCCGGAGATAGAATGCCTTTGTAAACATTAATCAGCATTTACTACAATATTACCAAATCTTACAGTGACAATTTTTGTCGTTAGTGCTAGATAACTTGTCAACAACTGATTTCAATTCGGACCAGTTTAAAATTTTGTCATCTGTTATTGTGCTAATATTGTTATCTAAAACTACTTTGCATCTGCTGATTTGGAACATAATTTTGCGCGCATAATCGAGCTACATATATCTTTTTGTATCAACTTATAAAGATTCTTTACTGTTTTCTCTATTTAGACATATTTTTGACATCTGTATAACGTAGACAAGGCAGTTTATCTCTTTTACTACCAATTAGCCACCAAATGTATTTCTACTGCAGGATAAAGACGCTATTTGGCTATAATCTAGTGGTGGACAGTGTAGATCAAGATCAGGCTGCACTTTCTTTGCAGTCTGATATTGATCTACAGTGTCCACATAAACTTCTGGTGGTGTCTTTTGTAAGGAAGGAGTTAAAAGAAGCATACATATGTCAACCACTGGCTGATGGCAGTTTTTCTGTCTACTTCTAGAATTTGTAAATTTCCTTTCCAGTACCACACTCATTCCAAGGGGCATTCTTGACCAAAGATTTACGCTGCACTGTCTGTGTTGTCTGATCTTGATCTCCACTGTCATTTAAAGCGAGTTTTGGCCTTCCGTTTTATGTTTACCCTTTGGGCGCTATGTAAATATCTTTTACTCTTCAAGAAAGTGTAGATCAAGATCAGACTGCATGTTTAGTGTAGTCTGATATCGACGGATACATTTGCCGCTATCAGATCGCCTGTACATCTACTTTTCGAGATAATGAATTTTTGTTTTTCAACTTTGTTCATAGCCTTTTTCTAGCAGTTTTCCAATGTTTTGTTCATGCATTATTAATTGTTTTTCTATGGTGTAGTACTTCGAAGCTTCTCCTTTAAGAAATTAAACTTCATGCAAATTCACTTGTCCATTATTTGTTTGGCCTGCAAGATTTAGAGGACCTTATTTGGGACCATTACAGAAAGTGGAAATTAAGATTAGACAGCACCAAATTTACAGTCTGATCCGTCTATTCTACTATTCTTTTACGGGATATGTCGTCGGTTTACTTAAAAAAAAAACAACGGTAACTACAGCTTGTTTCAAGTTGTAGTAGTTACGTAGTAGTAGTTACGTTACAATTATTTGTTTCAGCTATTTGTAAGTTTGGTTTGGCGGTATACATGTATCGTTGGTTTACTTCAAAAAACTCGTAACTACAGCTTGAAACAAGCTGTAGTTACGAGTTTTTTGAAGTAAACCGACGATATACCGCTAAACTAAACTTACAAATAGCTGAAACAAATAATTGGCCTGTAACGCGCGAAAAGAGGCATTCAGACATTTGCGTAAATTTATTAAAGTGTCGTGTCGGATCAGCCCATGCAGCCAGTGCAAGCTAATCCATTGTCGTTTCACATTAGCCTGCATGGAGTGTTCAGGTTGATCGGAGACAACACTATACACAAATGTCCAGATGACCCTTTTCGGGTGTTGCAGGTCAAAATATTATGCAGCAGAGAGCTTCGAAAACATGCTTGTAAACATGAATAAGCGGAACCCTTCACCACACAATATCGAAGTTTGAGGACCCAGATGAAGAAGACTTGGAAAAAATGGTGGAAAAAGGAGCTGATGATAAACAGCATTTTACCCTTCTCCCAAAATGTTTTCTACTCTTCATGACATTGAGGCATATTTCATTCATCGTTTATAAATGATAACCATAAAGTCCATGTAAGACAACTGACTGAATTATGAGATAGACTGGTCCTGTGATCTGCATAAAAATTTATCAACAGTAAAAGGTTTTGATCCCAGTCAGTCTGCACGGTCTTTTATAAATGTATTAATCCCCTTTTCAGTTTTCACAAAGCATGGCTGAGATCATTGTAACTGGTGGCACATTTCCCACGTCGACATTCTAACCCTTTACCAAACAATATCTGAATTTTACGGCCCTGATGTAGAAGCCTTTTGAAAACATTGTAGGAAAAGGAGAAAATGCTGGTAACCAGCATTTTCCCCTTTTCCCACAATGTTTTCCACCCTGCTGGAAACAATTTTCTATCCTTGAGTCACGTTTATTTTGTCGTCTGCAAGTGCTTTCAATTTTGAACAGTCTAATATTTTGTCGTTTGGTAAAGAGTAGTGATACTGATAATCGATCGAAGTAGGAGTGTAGATAATCAAAGGAGATAAATAGTTTCAAAAGTTCTCTCGTACTAAAACAGGAGTTATTTCTCTTATGCAAAAAATATATGCCTACTCTCGGAGCCTGCTATTGAAAGGAAAGAAGCCAAACCGAAAGCTGCTATGTCTTTTAACGGTTCGAGTTAATATCAAGACATGTAGCAGAGGTTCATTCAAGAATCAACAGATATCAGTCACCAGCTCTGACACGAAGTTTTGAAGAAGGATATGTCTCGGTCAAAATGACCGCACGTGGTTGGCTATCAGAGGAGAACTTCGAAAGAAAAGTTGAGGCACAGACATATGGGGTACTATATTTAATCTAGATACCACATGATGTAGCTGAATCACTGATCAGTGACAGTCTCGAAATTACTGTCCATATATTTGAAACGGTTTTGCATGCAAGCAAATATAAAATTGTTTCATTTATGTAACTCCCAGTGAACAAAATTTCAAACTTGTCCATACTGAAGGCCAGAAACCACTTGCATACGATAAAAGCCTACAATGAATTAATTTCTCGGTGAGTGGAACCTTTCAAATATCTTCTTCCTCATAGTTGTAACGAATAAAAGAACTGAATCCTCAAATATGAAATTAAAACCGCTCCCCTATTTTAACGACCCTGAGGAAAAAAAAGAGGTTTTGAAAAATTGGGGGAGGAAGGGGGAGGGGGGGGAGAAAACAGAAAACACTGGTAACTAGCATTTTTTTACCAAATGTTTTCTGTCCTTCCAAATTCCAATCATATCATTCTTTGAAATTGTCGACATTTTGTATTTGTCGTCTGCAAATGCTTACAGTACGGAAAAGTGTAAATTTTTTGGTCTGTTAATGAGTTAAAAAAGTTAAAATTCCTTTGATGAATAGAATAATTAGTTGATATTCCCATGCCTCGCGTTAATTTCACACGGCCCCTTTGTAATTTGAAACCTTTTAACCCTGTAACCTCCTGAGCGTCTTGTTTTTGCAGACAAAACAGATGAAGATCAAACTGTAAAGAAAGTGCAGTTTGATCTTGCATGTAATGTGTTCGTTTCTTTGGCATATTTTCGGCCAAAATACAGTCTTGAAATAGCAACATCTGCGCCCCTATTATACTGTTTTAACATGTGGCTATTCATTTTATTTGTCAGCACTACTTGGGGTTACAATTCCGGGTTTCAACAAACCTGAGGAAAAAAGAAATTAAAATAAAAAACAATGCGTGAAAAGAAGAAAATGCTGACAATTAGCATTTTCTTCTTTTCACACATTTTTTCTACCTTTTCAAAGAGAAATCCCATCTTTTGAGCCTAACATTGAAGTTGTCGTCAGGCAGTGCTTCAGAAATGGACATATTAACAATTTTGTTTCCTGGTTGAAGGCTTAATGCAAGAATTCGGATATGCCATTGTAATTCAAACCGCGAACTCTTTACCACTTATTCCCGGGTTTAAATTACCCTGAGGACCAAGACTTTTGAAAATACTACTGGAAAAGAAGAAATGCAGATCAAAAATGCTAGTAACGACGATTTTTCCACGACATTTTCTACCCATTTCAAGGAAAATATTAACTGGACTTTTAAGTCACATTTCATTTGTCGCCTGCAAATGCTTTGAATTTCGACAGGTCTAAAAAGGATTATCTTGTAAAGTGTTTTATTGAGCCGGGGTACCTCAGCACAAACTTAGATACACTGGAAGATAAACAGTACATGGAATAAAATGGGTGTCATGGGGTTGAAAAGTTTGTTTTTCTTGGCCAGCGTATATCGGCGACCAGATTCATGTAGATCGGATCAAGACAAGGTAGACGGACCAAGACTGTACAATTTAAGACTGATAAAAGACATTTTAATGTCGTGTTTGTCTATTATGTTTTATATTGTTGACATTACAACTGACATAGCGCTTGCAGTGAGGTACTACAATAATGGTGATATCGGATGGTTCGCCCTTACAACTGCATTTATCGGAACTAGTCACTTATTGGTGTGTCTGGTCTGTATATTCTACCGAAAGAAGTCTTACATGTTAGAAATTTTCATGATTCCCTTCATGCTTGGACCAGTGTTCAGGTAAGCATTATTTTTACGATCTTTATTCAAGAGGGAGTCCATCTTCGCAAGCCAAGGCTGACGATTCACTACGCCACTCTACCCTTTGCGGATCGAGCTTGATTTTTACATTCCTCCGATACGCTTTTTCATTGGATGCAGCCATATCTAACTGCAACGAATGAAATCGCTCGTAGCATTTCATCTTTGATAAAAATAGAATAAGGTCGTTACCTTTCGGATAGAAGGTAAGCATGGAAACCCACGTGGATGTCTGCTTATCATTTCATGTATATTCGTAAGCGGTTTGTAAAACGATACTTCATTGGCTTTTAGATATATGATGTAAAGGGGGATAATAACCAGCATCCAATAGAGGGCGCTTCGCAGGAATCTCGAAATCGGGTTCAATCAGCCAAGGTAAGATCCACGTAGTGATCGTAACCTTGGTTCGCGAAGATGGAGGAAGTCATTAGCTTGGAAGGAATTTATTTTCACCATAAGCCTCTAAAACTCGGGGTCTATCACGGAATACCGCATTCCAAAGCCCGATTGATAAGTTGTGAGCCTTGTATTGAGAGTTAACAAGGGATCTCCATTTCTAGCCCTACTGTTCTCTGACTTTTTAACTCATTACCAAACGACAAAATTTTAGGCTTGCCAAAATGGAAAGCATTTGCAGACGACAAAATAAAAGTGACTGAAAATTTGAAATTTGTTTTGTGAAGTGTAGAAAACATGGTGGGAAAAGGAGAAAATGCTGGTTACCAGCATTTTCTCCTTTTCCCACCATGTTTTCTAAAGGCTTCTTTGTCAGGGGCGTCAAAAGTAGGGATTGTATGGTAATGGCTTATGACTGTGTACCGGAAGACTGACCAGTGTCAATTGAATAGTTCATATCGAAGAGGTAGCTTTCTGTAGAAAGCAAGGTAAGTGACTATTGCAAAATGGACAAAATCTCTAAGAGAGTATATAGTGGTTCAATATTTTTATTAGAAAGGCCAAGCACCTAAGGATATGTAAACTGATATGGTGGCGATATAAGGGAATGATGCCTCTTCATTTGCTACAGTTAAAAAGTGAGTGGCGTAATATAAGCGTGGCTTGCAGAGCCCTCAGGATTACGCACGTCCTGGAAGGCCTGATTCTGTTGCCACCCATGAATGGCCATTAAAGTCTATGCAACTGTTATTGCGGACAGAGATATGTAGCCAACTGGTACACATGGGATTTAGAAAGAAAGAGTAAGTTCCATTTTTACGGAAGATCTTGCAATAAGTAAGCTCTCAGCCCGTTAATTACAGGTCAAGACTTCTGACAGGTGATCAGAAGCGCAGCCAGCGGACTTTGTCATTTGCTAATTTGATTCTTTTCAAATTCTGCTAACTTTGGGTAAGATATTTGTGACTGGGTGAAACATGTGATGTCAATCATTTCAGCCCAGTGGCCAAATGACAGCTCTATCAACAGTAGAGGCCTCAGTTTTTCGGACTGCTGATGGTATTCTAATGATAGATTACCTGCGAAAGGGACAAACAATAAATTGCTCACATTAGGCATCCTTTTTGGGCAGATAAGAGAAAACATTTAAACCTAAACGCCGCCGAAAACTTACAAAGGTGTGTTATTACACAGTGACAATGCCAGTGTTAACGATTGTGGCTTTTGAATGGATTGGGCAACCGCCTTATTCGCCTGATCTTATTCCATCAGACTTCATTCAATTTCCAAAATTGAAACGAGGCAATTTCCGGTACTCACATTAGGTCAGCTGAGGACGTCATATGTGCAGCAAGAGCATGGATAAGTACTGAAGAGAATTATCCTGAAAGTAATGCATTATATCGGCCACAAGTCAAATCCTTACATATTTAGGCTCGCATCTTATCAATCGGCCCTCATATCTTCCGCTTGTTGTCACATACATGTACTTTTATGATTTTCGACTGTCTGGGTTTAGAAGCGGACTACTTTTAAAAATGACAGAGATTTTCAAAATAAATTCCCCTTAACTCAAGAAAACTCACTGTATCAGCTCAACAGGTAGGAATATTTTTCTGTTGTTGTTGTTGTTGTTGTTGTTCTTCTTCTTCTTCTTCTTCTTCTTGTAAAGTTATATAAAAAAAAAATGCACAAATCCTGTTATTTCCTTAATCTATATTTACAAACTGCTTAACGAGTATACAATAAACAATTGTATATTTTGATAATTATTATTACTGGTTTGAAATTGTGATATTTTATAGAAATTCGCTGCGAAGAACAGGCAAGACTTCTCTGCAGAGTTGTGAGTTATGCGCACCATTACCACTCAATCCCTACTTTTGACGCCCCTGAGAAAGAAGCCTTTAGAAAACATTGTGGGAAAAGGAGAAAATGCTGGTAACCAGCATTTTCTCCTTTTCCCACAATGTTTTCTACTTTTCACAAAACAAATTTCAAATTTTCTGTCACTTCTATTTTGTCGTCTGCAAATGCTTTCAATTTGGACAAGTCTAAAATATTGTTGTTTGGTAATGGGTTAATATTTATCTTGTAAAGGGTACTGATGTTTGAATGTTTCTTATGAAGGCAGTTAGAATGAAGTAAAATAGAATTAATATACACCAACAACTTTAAATGCAGCTTTTCTGAATTTTCCTGTGTTAAATTTTCAGCCATGCTCATTTCATCCTTCACAAGTTGCGGACAGGGAGATGGGGAAAACGGGTAGAAGATATGTCAGCGTACATTAAAACCAAAATAACAACTTTACAGTTGATAGAAAGTTTGATGGAAGCCGGTCCTCAGTGCGTGTTACAGTCGTACATTGCCATAGTTTCGAAGAACCCCGAAAATACTGAAGAGGGTAAATAAGAAATTAAATAATGGTTTTATGCGTGTCTTTGCATTTTCAATCACTGCATACTTGTAAGATAGTCTTCTGTATTTCTGTTGAAATGTCGTTTTGATCACAATCTCTTTTATAACCCAAAGTAATGAACGCTTCCTTTCTGATAAATAAATGTGGCATTGAAACTACAACAATTTTTTTTTTAACTTTTCAAAATAAATTCATTTTTTTATCCATTTAAACCCATATACTGTCATTTTCGCCAATTGAAACAGTAAACCCGAGTTTACGCTTATACGAGATAAGTACATGTACATGTAAATGCATGTAGTAGGATTCTTAGAATGTGAAACCAGACACAACACAAAATGATCCGCTGCAGTTGATGAAACATGAATGCACATTAAATTTTATTATATACCAAGCAGTGAAATCCTGGAATTTCCCAGTGTAATAAATTTTGATATCATCACTAGTAACGATATCAACTTTCACTTTCACTTCCTGCCGTAATTTAGGAAATACTTTTTTTTTTTACTACATTTTTTCGACTTTCAAACGAAAAATTAAAAATAATAATGTTAATAAGGTATTTAATAAATAGAATAATCAACTGGTTATTTTTTATATGAAAAATATCTCACTCGGATACGTCGTAAGGCGTTAAAAAAACTCGTGCTGCGCACTCGTTTTTTTCAACGCCTAACAACGCATCCTCGTGAGATATTTTTCATATAAAAAATAACGAGTTGATTATCCTCTATTTATTCACTTCAAATCATATAACAATACCTAGACGTGTCTTGAAATAATATAATTTGTTTGAGGGACAGTGTAGTCAAAGATCAAACTGCACAGATCTGTGCAGGCTTGTAACCTCTGTTCGGAAAGTCTACAATAGAGTCTAGCTATGACGTTAGAAGATTAGCCTTTTTTTTAAATAAATTAGGCTAGAAAAAATGTTTTCGTTAAGGGATTTGCAACGAGTCATGAAATGGTCAATCAGCTGGCCCAAATCTCCTATGATATCAGATCGGACCTATGACAACGAGATATATAATTCACGAGTCACACGACTTGTGTTCAGAAGAAGAAGATAAGATAGGCTGATATTGATGATCAATTTTAAGAGTTATAGGCCCTTTTCCTTTCTACACGCATATATATATATATAAACCATGAGTAAGAGAGAAGGAAATTGAACTTAGTAGCCAGCATTTTCTCCTTCGAAAGCCCTTTCCAAGTGTCGATAAAACTCGCAATTGGTGTCGCGATTGTTTTGGAAAAGAGCTAACTTATCTGTCCAGCTGTTGTTGTTGTTTTCCCCCATTTTATTTAATTGTTTATTTTTACTTTATTTCTGTTTCAGTTATCGAGCGAACTTTTTGTATATTAAGTTCCTTTGTTAGTATCACCTGGAACTTATTCTGTCGTGACCAATTGATGTTCACTCGACGAAATAGTGTCATCAAGGAGGAAAAAACCCACATGCCGGTACAAGGGATGATAGCAGTACTTTGCTGGAGATCCTGCGAGTGTACTCAAAGAATAGCTGCCTTCGCTCTCATTATTACTTTCACAAACTATCGCTGCTATTTTGCATCTGCTATTTTTGTCCACGTGTTGGTGCTTATGTATTTAGACTTTTGTCGAAAAACGAATAGCCTATCCTGCAGAGAATTTTTGGGGTCCATATTCGATTCCGTTCTTAAAATCTTTTGTTATTTAACCACACGTGTGTATATACAAAGGCATGAAATCTTAATGTATTATGTTTTATTCCACTTAGAGAACTCGTTGTGTATTGGCATATGGCTGAGACAGTCATCTTCAAGATTCGAACCTCTATATCTACCTTTGATAATTGGATTTATGTCGTGTGTTATCGTACAGACAGTGTGCCAGATTTTTTTCTACTCTAAAATAGAACTTAAAATAGACAATGGCTCCATTGTGGAACTCCAACACATCGGGTCTGGTTACATAACCCGTCGAATATTGTCGAATGACAGAGACCGTTTATAGACTTCATGAAGGAGGAATTTTACGGCTTGCAACACGCGAAAAGGGACATTCGGACATCTGCGTAAAGTGTCGTCTCGGATCAGCCTGCGCCGTCCGTGCATGCTAATCCGAGACGACACGTTCCGTTTATATGATTTTTTTTCTGTTCTGCAGAAGTCTACTGAAGGACAAAATCTAATGAAGACGTGAAGTGCCGTCTCGGATTGGCCTGCACGGACTGCGCAGGCTGATCCGAGACGACACTTTACGCAAATATCCGAATGTCCCTTTTCGCGTGTTGCAAGCCAATTTTATAGACGACCTCGCATGAGCGGTTATGTTTTATCATTTTTATAAAACCCTTTGACTTAAACTGTATGATACGAATCTAGTTTAATGATTTGAATGACGTGTACTAGGTTTTGGGTGACGTGTTGTAGTTTTTGTGTGACATGTTTAAAGTTTTGTGTGAAGAGTTCTAGGTTTTGAGTGACGTGTTTTCTTCGGTTTTGAACGACGCGTACTTTTAATCAGGTTTGTGTTGACGTGTTTCAGGTTTTTAATGACCTGTACTGGATATAGTGTGACGTGTTTTAGGTTTTTAGTGACGGGTATCCCAGCAAACATGATAAACTGGGTCCTATATGGGCAAATCCTGGGCTAAATATCTATATGGGACCTATGTGGGTCCTTTGCGGGAATTTCAGCCCTTCTGGAACCCACATAGAGCCCATTTTATTTATATACTCATAAACCTTTACAATGTAAAATAAAATAAATCCAAACAAGTTCACTCTCTCACCGTACACTATTTTTGTCTGTTATAGTAGAAGTTTAGCGATGATTTAAACTCCAAAACCTGTGACAAGGTATTCACACGGGTCCCATTTGGGTCCCATTTATCGATCAGCAGTGACGGGTGGAGACGGAAATTACCGATAAACTTCGGTATGAGAGTTTTTTTCAACACTTATCATTAATTCTATTTCTCTACTGTTTAATTGTACCATTTTACATTCTTTAACCTTCAAACATATTTTATCTGATAAAAAATATGAAGAAAACACATTTACGGATTGAACTGACATTCAAAAACAAATTGCGCGCGATCACGTGATGTAAATAGAAATATCCGTTGAGAGCAAGAAGTGAGCGGTTTGAATCATATTAAAAAAAATGGGTTAAGCTCTACTCATGAAATCTACTCCTCGTTGCAGGCATGTATATGGTATGTATTTCAATCGTTACTCACTACACTTTTTTTGTAAATCGGTCAGCTGGTTATCGTAAAATTGGAGACAATTTCGTACTGTCACATGAATTCGCGGAAATTTATGATCGATAAAAAATGTACACATGTTTATTTTATGGGGCCCAGGGCTATTTGTGGGCAGATTTACGCCTTCTATCTTTTTTTTTTCCCGAAGATATTTTTTGTTTTGGATGACAGATCGTACAAATACCTACTATTGAAATTCCTGCCTAAGAATTTCTGCTGGTGTTCAAACCCGTACTTCTGTCATAAATAGAATACTAACACATCTAATACTTACTATCTGGAGAATGAAAACTCTTTATGTTGTGCAGAAAATTAAGAACTAGATATTTATTAGGCGCAGTATGAGAGTCAGCTTAAAGTGGCTGGAGGTATATTTCGATTTTCAATAGTTTAGTTTTTATCAGTTCAGGGTATGACGTGACTTTTAATAACATTGTATTATTTACACATAGGTGAGATGCAGCACTTGGCTGAACATGGAGGAAGGACAATTTGTACTTGTAACTGAACATGCAAGAAAATACAAACTCATTGGAACTACGGGAAAGCTGTAATTCGAAAATCTTGGATTTACAGTTATGATATTTGGTGAGTTTAACTGTTTTTCTTTTTTTGCACCCAATTCAACAGTATGTGTAGCATGTGTACATGCATTATGTATCTGTAGAATTGTCTTTAAAACCATCTCATTTTTCACAGCAGTTTTACAGGAAATGATTATTTCTTTGGTAGGCCTATGGTCATGATGATTTCAACTGAATTGTAGTCCCTTTACCACACATTACCAAGTTTTAACCCTTTACCAAACAATCCCTGGTTTTTATGATCCTGAGATAGAAGCCTTTTGAAAACATTGTGTGAAAAGGAGAAAATGCTGGTAACCAGTATTTTCTCCTTTTTCCACAAATTTTTCTTCCCTGTTGGAAACAAATTTCAATATTCGAGCTAGGTTTATTTTGTCGTCTGCAAGTGCTTTGAATTTGGACCATTCTTAAATTTTGTTGGTAAAGAGTTTACAACCTCAACAAGGAAAGCTTTTGAAAAAATTGTTGGAAAAGGAGAAAACACTGCTAACCAGTATTTTCTTCTTTTGCACAATGTGTTCAACCCTTCTGAAAACAAATTCCAATTTTTCATTCCCGTTTATTTTGTCGTCTAGAAATGCTTTCAGTATGGCTAAGTCCAAAGTTCTGTTGAGATATCACTGCAGTATTGCTGAAAACAGCTAATGACATCATTAAAACTGAATTTTATTAATTTACAGGATGACTGTGTAAGAAGCCTTAAACACGACACTCTGCAAGCTAAGACCTACAGTATAAAGTGGACTAGTGCTAAACACAGAGATCGAGGGCAGAAAAGAGAGATGTTTAGGACAGTGTTGCGTAATAATCCTGCAAATGAGGACCTTGATTGATTTTTACTAACATGTAGCTGATCTGTGTAAACAACAGTGAATATAAACATTTACCCTTACATTGTAAAGTCACATGTTTTAACCCTTAAAATGCTAAATACATCAAGTAACTGAAATGAAACTTTCAAGCCAACAGTAAGTTCCAAATTTTGTTGTTAATTTCAGTGATCTTTTAGTGGAAATATCGTATTATGGACAGTGTGCATCCAAGATCAGAGTGCACATTTTCTGCAGTTTGATCTTGATCTACATTGTCTGCAAAAGGTACTTGAGGTGAGCTTAGCAGTCTAAGGAATAATGTCCCATAGGAAGTTGGCTTCTGAATACACTTTGGGAAACAAATACAATGCTGATAACCAAAATTTTCTCTGAAAGAAAATTACATCTTTTGTGTTAAACTAAATCGCTGTCACCTGCAGATGCTTTGATTGTTGACAAATCTAACATTTTGTATTTTTCTTTTTTGCATTTATTAGATAATCTTGACTCCTTGCTGTTTAAAGATATATCATATGATAATTATGCTGTTTCAAAGCAGTAACACAATTGTTTTGTTTTATATATCTGTGAATGTTAACTACCATATTTTTTCCACACTTTTGCAATTGTAATTTTGAATGAAAGCAATATACTTAAACAAAATAAAGAGATGGCTTGAAAATACATTTATTTCTTATTTTACTGTAGTTTATGGTAGTTTGACCTAAATATTAGATGATTTTACAGCAAGCTGATATGCATTCTAGTCTTCAGTGCTTATAAGTCAACCAACTTACTTCGTGGACAAAGGACTTTAGAAGATTACCTCACTCATGTATGAATTACCAAAGGCAAGCACCTCTGATTGCTTGGCTATGTGTACTTTCTATTTGTGAAGTTCAAGGATGTTTCTGCCAAACCATATGAATAACCAGGTCAAACTCACACAGTACACCAAAAGTGGACCGACTTGATTCCCGTATGCAGCCAATTTTATGCAAAGCAGGACTAAAATGGGAGCCAAGTAGTAACATTGGATCTACAGGATTCCAATATAGTGCCCTTATAACAGAGATCTGGGAACCATATGGGTCCAGTGTGGGTATTTACAAATTACCCTTGTTAGACCCATATAGTTCCCATGTATGACCCATATATGTTTGCCCATGTGGGTCCCGCATGGATTCCTGTTGCAAAAACCAGCTCAGTCCCACATAGGCAGCCCATTTTGGACCCATATAAAATCCCACATGGGGCCCATATCGGTCCCATAAATTTTGCTGACTGGGATTCGGTTCAAGTGTTACATGTTTTCGGTTCTGAGCGACGTTTACTAGGTTTTTCGTGACGTGTTTTAGGTGTTGTATGACGTATCCTAGGTTAGATGGCAAGTAACGTAGGTTTTATATGACATAGTCTTTTTTTTTTGCATTTCGTGCCGCTTTTAATAGATCTTTTTACCTATCCCCCCACCTTCCCTTACAGGCAATAGGACATTTGATGTCGGTTACTTTAATCTGATTTTAGCAATGATTAAAATAAATGATCTAAAATTCAAGAAGGAGCTTAAGTCATTTTCAAGAGATCCAGGAAAAGTCTGTTTTGACTTCATATCTCGATTTCCCTCTAACCTTGTTTCAGAAAATAACAAAGTTCCAAATCAAAGAATTGAAAACACTGAAGTTGTATTTTTTGAGACTGTTTGTGTGTTTGTTTGAATGGTGTTTTATGCCGCTTTCAACATTATTCCAGTAATATCACTGCAACACTCATATATTCATATTTTTGCAAGGTTTCACTGGTACTTAGCTCAAGGATACTCCTGAGAAAAACCTAGTGGAGCCCGTGCCGGTGTAACGTTGTAAAGTGACCCCCATAGAATAATGACCCCCCGGTCATTATTTTATATAGAATATGGACCGGGGGGTCCATATTCTTTATAAAATAATGACCGGGGGGTCCATATTCTTTATAAAATAATGACCGGGGGTCCATATTCTATATAAAATAATGACCGGGGGGTCATTATTCTATGGGGGTCACTTTACAACGTTACACCGGCGGGCTTCCAGGTCACCAGTCCTACACTTTACTGTTGAGCCACACAGGACCGTATTTGTCAAGAAAGTCATGATGTGGAATCAATTATATTAAAACAAAAAAAAAAAAGGGAATTCGAAACAGAATATTCAAATTGTGGCTTTAAAGTCAACGTACTAAGCAAATTAGTGCCCTTTTTGGTGGAAAGGAGAGTACTAGTCAAAATTTTGGATCCCTAGTCTATTTGTTGTCTCCCGTTGATCATTTAGCGATCAGGACTTACGTCCCTTGACGGCTGCATAATTGGTCGAGAGACACCATGTAAATTATCGATTAAAATTAAGTTTATACCAAAAGCTATGATTTAAAGACATCTTTAGCCGTCAAGATCTAATTCTCAACATTTTAATCAACTATTCATGCACAATCAAAAGGAGTAGCGTGCAATCATGCGACGAACAGGCACGGAACCAAGTGGTCGTTCGAAAACATGGCGCCAATAGCAGGCTATGAGCGAGTGAAGCTATTTTCAATAAAAAAAAGAAGTATTTCCACGATCGTTTGCCTGATCCATTTTATTTCAATAGCCATTTCTAATAATATTGACCATGAATTGGGACAGAAAATAAAAACCTCACATGTCTGAGAAAAATTGAGTTTAACTGGAATTATTTCTTTCGGTTTTGCGAAAGAAATACGGTATATGGTCTTCAAAATTCTGTATTAAATTTATAGAGGCATTGTCTTCGGCAAATGCCACAAAAGAATTGCTTCATATTTCAAGCATGTGACAATACTATATCTAGATCTTCTCAGGTATGCAACGAAATAGACTAGATGTTAAAAGTTAAAATCTTTTAACTGTTTGTAATTTGTAGTTAAACACGACTTATAGGTTGTGAAAAAGGGGCTTAATGCATTTGGAAGAAAAAGTTTTGACCCAGATCAGGCTGACCTGAATCGAAAAGGTTTGCTCCTGGTAACTTTTCAGCGTGTCGAAAGACCTTTATACGGCAGAATTCAGTCTGCTTTTGGACAAATATAGATTTTATATAGATCTATCACCACGTTATAACTTGCTTGATATAAGGCCTGTAACACGCTTAATTAAAGAGGCCTTTGGACATTTGTGTAAAGTGTAGTCTCGTATCAGCCTGCGCACTCCGCACAGACTTCTCTGAAAGGACACCTTCCGTTTTTGTGTAATTTTCCGTTTTGCGCAAGTCTATACTGTAGCACAAAATCTAAAGTAGGCCTAGTCGTAAAGTGCCGTCTCGGATTAGCCTGCGCGAATTGCGCAGGCTAATCCGAGACGACATTTTACGCAAAATGTCCGAGTGCCCCTTTTCGCAAGTTACAGGGCATAATAAATCACAGAGATTGGTTCAACCCCTTTTTACCAGATTATCACTTGACATGAAGTATTGTTTTTCCGCGTCTCCGTTCGTTCAGCTCTTTATAAAAGAGAGAGAAAAAAACACGGACTTCTGAAGATCAAAAATAGTTGCAGACGATAAATTACATGTTGCTCGTTTGTCCTTGGTTGGATAGAAAAGACTTTGGGAGAACGGAAACTGATGCTACCAACCAACATCTTCTCCTTTTTACACAATGTCTTCACAAATCACGTAATTCTAGGATATAAACCTTCGAAATTCCAAGAACACTGTCATATTCACTTATAGCTATAGTGTTACCATAGACGCTTACTGATTTTGGACTAATCATGTACGAGTTTGGTATTAAATTTAAGCTCAGCACATCTCCGCTTCTGTTTAACACCATCACCCGTTTTTCTCTCTTGATGCTGACGTAGATTTTATTTCTATGGCAACAAACTGACGTCACTCCGTTTCTGATTGACTTACTCCAATTCTCGAATAGTTCCGTTTTCCTAATAGACATTTCGAAGCATTGATAGCTGGCGATTGCGTCTGTGTAGCCTATGATGAATTCGTGTTCGCTGAAAGCGTCCATACACGTCATACCAGTCAGGAGATTTACAGGAAATGACGTGTTCTTCGCTTTATAAACTTGAGTCCGACAGGGTGTTCCGCGTTCACGCGGTCCCCTCGTAATGGCATCGACAAATTCCGTTTGATGACCGCGACCATCTTTTCCTGAGTAAGCCACGCAGAAATTCTCGTGTTTTAAAATACCAAGAAAACAGATGTTGTTGTAAGCAGGGAGACGGTAGTGATGAACACTCTGCAATTCTATTGTACCGATTCTAAACAGAACCTTGAGCTGCCACTTTGTGTTGATAACCACAATATTCGGTGTTTTAGTTTGAATAATGGCCACGTTTCTAGTTCCTCGTATTTTACACATTTTACCTGCACCATCAAGTCTCAGATCACTACTAACGTTATTCGATTCACGTTGAATCTTAATTACGTGATTATCCCCACTTATGATTACGTACATATCAAAAAGTTTTACGTCAACACATTTCCGGAATTCGTAGATTTTCTTTTCGAGAGGGATCTCGTATTTACTTCCTTGCAAAAAATACACTTCTTCGGCTCTGAATGACTCTTCCTGGTCTAGAAAATTCATGTATGACGTGACAACCAATCCGTCATGTGCCGCTCTTGCCATTGATATCACATCTGTAAGATACTTTCCCTTACTGGGAAGGTGAATGAATTCTTCAAGGTAACCGTCCGTCATCATATTAACACGAAATGCTCAGAAGAAAAACGTTATTTTGGTAAGTTAGCTAAAATATCATTCACACTAGTGTACATATATGAATAATTTTCAATAGTGGCTACATTTATGAACCAGTTTGCCGGTAAAATGTTTCCAGCTTGTTATAATCCAATGAAATGAACTTAATTTTCACAGTTTAACGACCTGGTTTTTATTAACTGATATTCTTGTCTAAGGATCTTACCTGAATAAACTTAGGATAATCCCCAGTTATTGTAACAAGCTTTACCCTGACCCTTCATCGTAAGGCGTGCACAGAATAACATCGTCTGAATCAATCAAACATAGAAAACTACAATCGATAATATTTTGGTTCTAGTGTAAGAGTGTGCCGCCTCACGCTTCTGTGATACAACAGCCTACTTTCCTATGACATATACCTTTTATATCATTTATGTGACAGATTTTTTTTTTTCAATTTCCGAAGAATTATCGATATAGTATGAATGGTGTGTATGTCTACTTGTTCAAATTTTTAGGTAGCTATATCGTTACCATCAAAAAGAAATCGGCGTAAAAGTTTCGAGCATTCAATGTAACCATATCATTTGATAAAAGAATTTCATTCACTAAACCCCCAGCCCTATTACTTTTCTGACACTCCAGCCCCCAAGTTTTAATCAAAGCGAGGATATATCGAATAGATGTAAACCTTGTTTTGTATACGTTTACCTGAATTAAATAGGCCAATAAACGCTGGTAAGGAGAGGTGCGATATATTTAATAGCCATGAAAAGGCCTGCTTTGTTTCGAAATGAACCAGTGCCAAATTTACATTGACTGGCGCGACATGACTAAACATGGCTACCTCCAAAAAATGGCCCTTGTATCAGTGATGTAGTAGAGAACTTGATCGTTGTCCGCACATGTCATATTCTTCCAAGATTCGACCTGTCCGCTATGATGCATCACACCCGCCATACCTGGGAAAAGTAGGGCTGTTGGCCTATTACCAAAGCATGTGGGGATTGATTTAATAAATGGCCGATCCATAGGTTACATGCCAGCTCATCATAGCTGAATGAATCACACTAAAACGCGTTTTATTATGTAAATGTTTATTTCATTTTCAAATTCAATGTAACGGTTTTTGTTTCTGTTCCCAGAATGGCCAAAATTGGATAGATGTGTACATGTATTTGTAGAATGCTATCTAGCGGGAAAGAATGGGTACTTCGGATAAAATATTAGATACAGAAACTGGTAGTAGAGGTGAATCAAAGCGTTGAAAACACTGAAGTAGTATTTGTCAAGGAAGCCCTTGGGTGGAATCAATAATTTAAAAGAAAAAGAAATATTATTGAAGTATTGGTTTGAAAGTCAACCAACCAAGCAATGAATACATTTTTGGCTGTAGGGAGGGTACTCATGACAAAGTAAGTATTATTTGGGTATTGAAGGTCTCACTTTGATCATTAGGAGTCAAGAGTAACGTCTGTTGATGGATAGAAAGACAAGAGGGCCAAGATGGCCCTGGATCGCTCACCTGAACTTTTGAAAGACCATAGCCATTTCTTTTTAGGTACTGAAACACTGAAAACAAAATCATTATATTGCCAAGCAATTTTCAAAAAGTCACTCGTAAAAGTCATTTCAAAACCTGACCAGCAGTTTCAGAAAAGAAGGATTTTTAATTTCCGTATAGTGCAAGTAGCGCCCGTTCACTAGAGCCATGTTTCTTGACCTATCAGAATTTCGCACACACTTTTTGAAGAGGGTCATTCAAGGAACATTTCTGTGAAATTATTTTAAAATCTGACCAGCCTTTTCAGAGAAGAAGAATTTTCAAGAATTTTTTCATGTCCATGTATGTGCAAGTAGCCCCCATTCACCAGAGCCATGTACCTTGATGAATCAAAATTTCACAAACAGTGTTTAAAAAGGGTCACCCCAGGAACATCTCTGTGAAATTATTTCAAAATCCGACCAACAGTTTCAGAGAAGAAGAATTCTTAAGAATTTCTTCAATTCTGTATAGTGCAAGTAGCCCTCATTCACCAGAGCCATGTTTCTTAATGGATCAAAATTTTGCAAAGGGTCAACCAAGGAACATCTCTGTGAAATTATTTTAAAATCTGGCCAGTGGTTTCAGAGAAGATTTTTAAAGAATTTCCTAGAAAATTCCATTTGGTTGCCATGGCAACCAGAATTTTTGATGGAATCAAATTCTGTGACCACTTTTTAAAGACCTCCCAAGGAATATTCCAGCCAAGTTTGGTACAAATTGACCCAGCAGTTTAGGAGGAGTTGATGTTGAGTTGAGTTGACCACGGACACCAGATGATCCTAAAAGCTCCCCTTGAGCATGTTGTGCTCAGGTGAGCTAAAAACATGTACCATAATGGATAGATCCATACGATAGCCTAAGGCGATATTCCAAACTATTGCAGATTTTCCACAATCATAACTTTATACAAATTGATCTGAAAGTTTTAGTCTTATCAAAATAGAAGGCATTTGCAGATTACAATATAAGTATAGCTGAAATAATGAAATTTGTATCTAAAAGTGTAGAAAACATCATGAGAAAAAAAGAAAATGATGTTTACCAGCATTTTCTCCTTTTTCCACAATGTTTTATAAAACTATATTTTGCAAGGTTGAATCTTGGGACCGTGTGGGAAAGGGTTAAACCTGTTTACTGGAGACAGGACTTATTTGATATGATTCAGAGGACAGACTGAAAAGCAAGAATTTTCATTAACAGTTTCAGTTCCAAATAGTCCAACATACACTCGGCCTCTTTTGACTGTCAAAAAAATAATCCCAACTGAAACTCTGAAAGATTTTTTTATCATCGGGCCTGACCTGACAGTCAGACTGTATAGATATAAGATTAGGCTGCATATTTTGTACGGTCTGATCTTGATTTATGCTCTCTGGAAAAGGCCTATGCTTTTGCCTATGAGGCTGAAAGGGTAAGGAAATGCCTTGTTTCTGTGTCAATAGCTCCGTACACAAAAAAACTAATAAAGAACATGTAGTTTTCCTTTAACAGAATCCTGTTGTTAAATGACTACTGAAAAAAAGGCTGTTGAAACCATAGAGAGAAAAATGCTGGCATCCAGACTTTTCTCTTTAAAGGGGGTAAGTTACCCTTGCAAAGCCAAATTGCAGTATTTAACTTTACCAAACAACAAAATTTTAGACAGATGCAATTTGAAAGCATTTGCAGACAACACAAGTATTGGGACTCAAAAATTGAAATCTGTCTCCAGCAGGGTAGAAAACATTGTGGGGAAAAAGAAAAAATGCTGTTACAAGCATTTTCTCCTTTTCCCACAATGTTTTCAGAGGCTTCTTCCTCTGGGCCGTAAAAACCAGGGATTATTTGGTAAAGGGTTTAAAAGTAGCTTCTTGTTCATTCTAAACTACTTTCTATATAGACGAATATGGTATTTTGTTGTTTGGGCAAATACATTAATACCAGCAGACGACTGTTTTCATATTGACAAGGGCCATTTTCAAAACTACCGTGCCAAACAACATTCCTTCATTAGAAAATATAAACTCCCCGCCACCCACCCAACAAAACATGTGTCATGAAGACTTTTTTAGTGCAAAGATAATGTCAGATAATACAAGCAGGTTTATCCATTGGCATGAAAGGGTAAAGTTGTGAAAAACTAAATGAGAGAGACTCTTTAAATTAAATATTTCACTCATTTGAGCTGAACTATTAGGATCAAAATAAATCACTTCCTCTGAATACATACCATTTTCTATCCACAAAACTTGAATACCTCAGACCAATCATGTTCTACAGTTCTGATAATCAAGGGAGGTAAGTAGCAACAAACTAAATCCTTTATAACCAAGAGTTAATTCCCTTTATTGCTATTTCAATTCCAGTTTTACAACATAAGCCCATGTTAACCTTGTGATCAGCAGGATGGGGCTAATTTTGACCCCAGAGCTATACTTTCGAAGAACTTAGTAGATGTCTATCAGATGAACCTACATACCAAGTAAGTAGTCATTGACCATATGGTTTCAAGCAAGATTTAAGAAATAAAAAACATTCATTTTTTTTTGTGGCTATATTGCCATGGCAACCGGAGTTTTTGATGGAATCAAATTCTTTCAAGAAATTCTGAAGATGACCAAAGCAGAATCATTTCTTTGAAGTCTCAACCAATTTGGATGGGTAGTTTCAGAAAAGGAGATACGTGGGATAGCCTGTGCAGATTGTGCAGGCTGACAGATCAAAAGCTTTTGCTATTTTTCAGTATTTCTGCATGTCAAGGACCAGTCTACCTCATCGGTTTTTTAAACAAAATCTTATTAAGGGGTTGATAATTAAGCCCCTATTCCAGAAAGAGGCTCATTCTTTGGAGCATTTCTTTTGCTTGAAAAGCAGTCTGCAAGTCATTAACCCTTTACTCCATAGATACTCATTTTGACACATCAACAAGAGACAGCTTTTGAAAACATGGTGGGAAAAGGAGAAATTGCTTGTAATGAGCAATTTCTCCTTTTCCCACAATGTTTTCCACTCAATCAGATATTTGTATCCTCATTTGTCCATATTTTTGACATCATATCTTTATTTGCTGTTGAAATGGAAGAGCCTCAAATTGGCATTACAGGTAAAGGTTAAACATATATTCCTGGGCTTCTAGAAGTATGCCGATTCACCAAAGTATGCCGATTCAGCAATATCAACACTAATCCCTGACAAAGCTGGGACAGCCTATATTGCTCAGACATTTAAAACAAAATTCAACCATATTCCAGTATATCGCTTTGGGTAGGGAAGGGTGTTCAAAAATAAGACACCAACATACAGAAAAGAAAACCCTGTGCAGATTTCTCTCATTTTATGTAACAAATTGTCTCAATTTTTTACATAACATTCATAATAACAATCAATTTTTTTGTTTTCTTCAAATGAGAATAAATTTACATTATAGTCAAAAAAAAGATAACATAACAAATTGATAACTTGAATCAACATATACTCGTAAGTACTTAATATCACTGGACTGAAAACAATATCCTCCTGGGTAACCCAGGTATGAAGCATTACCTGGGTCCATATACACCAACCTTTCTTTAGAACATTGTTAGTCTTATTCTTCAGAATTTTGTCAATGTGAAAGTAACAGAACTGTTGATTGGCTAGACCAAATAGTTTAGCCAAACAGATTTGGTTCAGGCAATCAGAAGTTCTGTTACTTTAACAGTCAGGAAATCTTGAAGAGTAAAACAAAGAACGCTCTTAAGAATGGTCGGTGAATACAGGCCAAGGTTTCATTACCAGACAACGCCTATTTAGAATTGTTAAATTGTCAATATTGAAAGCACTTGGCTAAGACAATGAGAATTTATCTGTAAGGCGGGAAGAAAAGAACATTATGAAAAGAGGGAAAATGTTGTTTATGAGCGTTTTCTTCTTTACCATGGTCTTCAGAAAGCTTTTTTGTTCAAGTTTTTGAAAGCATGGGCTCATTTCCTGAAGGACTAGACTACTCATTATTGAAGCTGACAAAAATGAAGGGTACCTAGGAAACCCAGGATGGCTAATTTACTAACACTGTTAACACATTAACCTGCACTAGGCATGATGGTTTCAGGCCTTCTCATGCAGGTAAGATCAGAAAAATCACAGATCCATTTCATGTAATACATAAAGGACAATCAACTGGTCATGATTGATATGAAAAATATCTCATGAGGATGCGTTGCTAGGTGTTGAGAAAACGAGTGCGCAGCACGAAATTTTTTTTTTACACGTAACGACGCATCCAAGTGAGATATTTTTCATATAAAAAATAACTAGTTGATTATTCTATTTATCATATACCTTATTAACATCATTATTTTTAATTTTTCGTTTAAAAAAAAAAGTAGGTCCTAAATTATGACAGGAAGTGAAAGTTGATGATATCAAAATTCATTACACTGGGCAATTCCAGGATTTCACTTCTAGGTATATAATAAAATCAGCTCTTTCACAAGTGAACCCAGAACCCCCCAGATTGCCTAAAGTGGTTCTGCAGAATGATTTAACGATGTGAACACAAGACATCAACATGAGAAATGTACACTTAGTTCAAGAACCATGACTATGGATTTTACAAGTATCATTAACCCTTTATCAAAGAATCATTGCTTTTTATGACCATGGGATAGAAGCCTTTTGATAACATGGTGGGAAAAGGAGAAAATACTGTCTTCTTTTCCCACAGTGTTTTCTATCCTGCTGGAAACAAGTATTAAATTTTGAGTTATGTTTATTTTGTCATCTGAAATTGCTTTCAGTTCGGACCAGTCTAAAATTTTGTTTTTTGGTAAAGGGTTTACAGTTTTTTGATGATCATGAATACTATTTAGACATATCACCCATGACTTCTTGACTAATGTCAACCTATAGAGCCCAATATGACTTAACTCTTTACCAAACAACAAAATTTTAGACATCCAAATTCAAAGCATTTGCATATGACATAATAAAAGTGACTGAAAATTTGAAATTTTTTCAGCAAAGGGTAGAAAACATTGTGGGAAAAGGAGAAAATGCTGGTTACTAGCATTTTCTACTTTTACCACAGTGTTTTCAAAAGGCTCCTTCCTCAAGGTCATTATATGTCGGGAATTGTGTGGTAAAGAATTAATACTGTTGAAAATAGAGCTTTACCATCATAATATTTGTATAAACAACAGAAGAACCAAACAGTTTTTGGAGTACATTTTAAGGTACACGCATGTTAAAGACCCTTATTGGTAGGAAAAGGAGAAAATGCCAGTTTCCAGCAGAAAAGCCAGTACTTTCTTCTTTTTCCACAATGTTTCTTATTCTTTCAGACAAATCCCTATCAATACATATATTAATCCCATCCTTTCACCCTGGACTAACAAGTGCCTTACAGTGGATGTTTTAATCCTTTATCACACAATCCCGACTTTTAACGACCCTAAGAAAGAAGCCTTCTGAAAACATTGTGGGAAAAGGAGAAATTGCTGGTAAACAGCATTTTCTCCTTTACCCACAATCTTTTTCTTCCCATCCCACTAGAAATTTCAAATTTTGATTCACTTTTATTTTGTCATCTGCAAATGCTTTCAATTTGGACCAGTCTAAAATTTTTTCATTGCGTAAAGAGTTAAAGCAAGTCATCAGCTAGCTTATTTCAAAGGGCATTAATGCATATCCTGCTAAATAAGTTAAATAAAACTTTCAAACCAATAGTAAAAACCCAATTAATGTTATTCAAAACATTTTTTTGAGGAAAAATATCTCCTGATTGGACAGTGTAGATCCAAGATCAGACTGCACATTCTGTGCAGTCTGATCTTGATCTACACTTTCCGCAAAAGGTCACTGATGAGGACTTAGCAGCTTAGGGGCTATGTTAAGGCACTGTAAAACAATTCATAAATAAGAGAAAACAGCAAACAGGTTCTGTAAGTATTTAGCCTTTTAACTCTTTACCAGAAGACAAAATTTTAGACTGGTCCAAATTGAAAGCATTTGCTGACCACAAATAAAAGTGACTGAAAATTTGAAATTTGTTTTGTGAAGAGTAGAAAACATTGTGGGAAAAGGAGAAAATGCTGGTTACCAGCATTTTCTCCTTTTCCCACAATGTTTTCTGAAGGCTTCTTTCTCAAGGGCATCAAAAGTAGGGATTGTGTGGTAATGGGTTAACCTTTAGAGTACCAAATAAACCCAAAGACAATACAGGTCTAAAAGCAAGACCAAAATAGTTGCAAATTTATGGTTGCTTTTGTCAATAGTATTTCTGCAAAGCATACAGTGTAGATCAAAGATCAGGTTGCACATTTTGTGCAGTATTGGTCTGTATTCACCAATCATTCCTTGGATTATTCTTAGTCTTAGTCTCCAAGATTTTCTAAATTTGAAGGTAATTTTCTTACTATGAAGGTAACACAACTTCTGACTGGCTAAACAGTTAGCCAAATGGATCAGCCAATTAGAAGTGTTATTTTCAAATTTAGATACATGTAATTCTGTACAGTTGGAGAATAAGCTAATTAATGTTCTTAAGAATAGTTTGTGAATATGAGGCCTGGGTCCACAATTATTCACAATCCATTCTTAAAAACCTTCTGGGTCTTATTCTCCAAGATTTTCCAAATATGAAAGTAACACACCTTCTGATATGGCTAAACCCTTTGGTTGGCTAAACCCTTTGGTTTAGCCAATCAGAAGTTATGTTACATTTAAATGCAGAAAATCTTGAGGAATAAGATAAAGAATGCTCTTGAGAATGGTTGGTGAATACTGGCCCTGATCTCAATATTTATTGGCCCAAAAGTACCTACATGTGTGAAAGGTGCTTTAACCCATTACCACACAATCCCTACTTTTGACACCCCTGACAAGGAAGCCTTTTGAAAACACTGTAGGAAAAGGAGAAAATGCTGGTAACCAGCATTTCCTCCTTTTCCCACAGTGTTTTCTACCCTTTCCAGAACAAATTTCAATTTTCCAGTCACCTTTATTTTGTTGTCTGCAAATGCTTTCAAAATGGACCGGTCTAAAATTTTGTCATGTGGTAAAGGGTTAACTCAATACCAAACGACAAAATTTTAGACTGGTCCAAATCTAAAGCATTTGCAGACAAGAAAGTAAAGGTGACCGAAAAATTAAAATTTGGTTTGGGAAGGCTAGAAAACACTGTGGGAAAAGGAGAAAATGCTGGTTACCAACATTTCCTCCTTTTCCCACAGTGTTTTCAAAAGGCTTCTTTCACAGGGGCGTCAAAAGTAGGGATTGTGTGGTAATGGGTTAAGGGCTAAAGACTGGAAAAATATTTTTGTTCTCTCTTATAGTTGCTTAGCACATAGACTTTATTATGCATAAACCTAGCATCTTTTGGTTTGGGGCTCGAATCCCTATTGACAAGTGTCATGATATAGCCCTTTTCCAAACAATCCCATCTTTGAATGGTCCTGAGATTGAAAGCCCTGAAACAGTGAGGGACAAGGAGAAAATACCAATAATCACTAATGTTTCCCTGTCAACAATTAATTTAAAAACATTTTAATTTCGAAGATTTAGACTTGCCCAAATTCGGAGCATTTGCAGATGACAAGATAAATTTGACTTAAATATTGTAATTTGATTAGAAAAGGGTAGAGAAATTTGTTGAATAGGAGAAAAAATGCTGATGGCCATTACCAATTTCTGTGCAGTCTGATCTTAATTAACACTATCCATTTACCGTAACTCTTTACCAAGCGACAAATTTATAGACTGGTCCACATTGAAGGTATTTGCAGACGACAAAATAAATGTGACTGAAAAATCAAAATTTGATTTGGGAATGGTAGAAAACATTGTGGGAAAAGGAGAAAATGCTGGTTACCAGCATTTTTTCCTTTTCCCACAATGTTTTCAAAAGGCTTCTACCAAAGGGTCTTCAAAAGTCATCAATGTGTGGTAAAGGGTTAAGGTCACTGAGTCATGCTTAGCGGCCTAAGGAACTTGTGAAAACATTTGGGGAAAAGACGATAATACTAGTGACATGCATTTTCTCCTTTTTCCACAATTATTTCAACCTATTCAGTGACAAATACAAGCACTATCATTTGTAAAACACTGTATATTGCTACAAAATAAACAAGTCTTAAATTTTGCTATATAGTGATAAGGATAAAACAGTCAAAAAATCAAATTTGTCATCAGAAATGGAAAAGAACTCTTTCAGGTGATGAAAAAGTTTTTTTTTAGGAAAAAGAGCAATTACCTTTGCTTGAAAGGCATTTAGGAAGAAGATTTTTTAAATTATAATGTTTCCCACCCTTTAGTTTTTTTTTTAATAATGTTTAATTAGTTGTCTGCAAATGCTGTCAATATGAACAGTTTAAATCTTTGATGTTTGGTAAAGAATTCATCAGATATTTTCAAGAGCAGATTTACAGGCTAAAAACACTTGATTTAACCCTACTCCATAGATACTCATTTCTACGCACTGCTTGAAGGAGCCTCTGGAAAACATAGTGGCAATAGGTGAAATTGCTCGTGACGTGCAATTTCATCTTTTGCCACAATGTTTTCTATGATATCAAAAGGTGCCATACACACATAAGAAACAACTTAATCCTTGCTGTTATTTAGGGTAAATTAGAGATACTATAGAAATGCCTAATGGGGTAAAGGGTTAAATTGCTTTTTAAGTCCTAAAAATTGCTGATAGAGTGGGCATTAAGTTAATATGGTGAACAGTGAACCAAGACTAAGAAAGCACTAAAAAATTTGTTAAGTTAAAAACAAAATCCAGTTTGGGTCAGACTACACCATTATTTCACCCTCTGAGTCTGAATCACTTTCAAAGGCAGTAATATTGGTGCTATCATAGGATGAAACTCTTTCTTTATAATGAGAATGCTGCTGGGCTAATGTTAAATGGTGTGGTGGGGATAAATATTTTGGAGGACTGCTTTTATTTGGTAAAGTATCGTCAACCTGAGATGTATCCTCAACTTCTTTTGATGTATATTCAGGTCTCTGTGGGCCACTACGGCTTTGTACATGTGGCTTCAATACATGATCAACCAATTGTGACCTTGAAATTTTTGTCCGTAGCTTTGGAGATAATTCTGCTTGGTAAAGTTTTGATCTGTTTTTCTCAGTTATGCCTTGTGTCCCTGTTGAAGTATATGGCAATGATAGAGGTTTTGTTAGTTTTTGAGCTATGGGATGAAATTCTTTTGTTTGCTGATCAGTTTTTCGATGAAAAATGTTCCCTAGAGTGTTCAGTTGCAGAGCACTGTTGTCAAGACTTCTCCTCTGCACCTTTTTTGGTTCTTCATGATGAAGAGCCTGACCTTCAGGGTTAAGGTTCGAATATGATTGTTCATTCACGGCCCTATTGTAAATAATGCTGGACTTGTCACTATATATAGCGCTGTCTTCTGCTATATTTGTAATATCACATGATTTATCGCTGACGTTTGACTGGCTCACAATGTCACTGTCATTGCTATACTGTCGTAAATATGTGGGTGGGCGTCTCTTGGGAAGATGTGCTCGCTGTTTTGTAAGATGTTGGAGGTTTTCACTGTTACTTTCTAAAAGCAGAAAACAAAATTCAATGTATCGACCTTTTAATTCATTTACAAACAACAAAATTTTAGATTTGTCCAAATAGAAAGTATTTGCAGATGATAAAACAAAGTGACTGAAAATTTGGAATTTGTTTTGTGAAGGGTAGAAAATATTGAGGGAAAAGGAGAAAATGCTGGTTACCAGCATTTTCTCCTTTTCTCAAAATATTTTCAGAAGGCTTCTTCTGGGTTGTAAAAAACAGGGTTTTTTTTGGTAAAGGGTTATCAAAATAGAAAGCATTCTGGGAAAATGAGAAAATGTTGGTTATCAATGTTTTCTCCGTTTCCAACATTATTTTCATAAGGCATCTACCTCAAGGTGTTTCAAACTTACAACTGTGTATTAAAAGATTACTCTAACATGATACACAAATACATTCCATGCAGATTGATGACATTCTGTATAAAATAAGCTAGTGAGTTATTCAATAGAACAGTCTACCTCTGCTTTTTACTGTAACATTGAATTGTTTTCCTTTCATAAAAAAAAATGGTCATTCAATAAACCACATTGTGAGTTATGAGTTGCAATGAATAAACCACTCAGGCTTGGGTTATTTATTGTGCTTCATAACCCACAACTGTGATTTATTGAATGATAAACCATGATAGAAGGATTATTTCTTATATCCACCAATTGGAAAATATTTTCAACACCACCTAGCCTGGTCCTCATCAAGCATTCAAAATTCCAATTCAAATTCTAATGTTGAAAGCAAACCTTTTTTAATAGGTCGAGATCTTCATTCTTCGCCAGTCAAATGGCTAGTCTTAGTGATTTAGAATTAGATCAATGTCTATAGGTTTTGATAGAATATAGGCCAATATTAGATGTTATGTGCAATCTGGGTCCTGACTGTAAAAGTTACAGAACTTCTGATTGGCTAAACCAAATGGTTTAGCTATCAGAAGTTCTGTTACTCTCACACTGTTGAAATCTTGATAAATAAGACTAAGAACCTTCTAGAGAACCATTGGTGAATACAGACTCAGATCATAATCCAAAGAGCTGGCAAGACAAAGCAAGTTGCCATCAGTCTATGCATTGAAACTTTACCAAACAACAAGATTTTAGATAAATTTGAATGCATCTGCACTCAAAAAAATCACAATGGTTCAACTAGTACATGATTTTGGAAAAGATAGATACATTTTGGGAAAGAAAAACTGGTAATTAACAATTTATTCTTTTCCCAGTGTATTCGAAGTATTCCTACATATGGTTGTCAAACACTGAATTATGCAAGAGAACGGGTACAACTTACTTTAATTTGCAATATTTGAACCCTTTTGAGAACTTTTGCTGATACATAGAGAAGTAAAGAGAAAAGAAGAAAATGCAGATAACAATAATATTATTGTTCTCTTCTTTTTTCAAAGTGTTTCCTGTCCTTTCAAAGACATGCTTAACCCTTTACCAAACGACAATATTTTAGACTGGTCCAAACTGAAAGCACCTGCAGACGACAAAATAAGCATATCTCAAAAATTGTAATTTGTTTCTAGCAGGGTAGAAAACATTGTGGGAAATGGAGAAAATGCTGGTTACCAGCATTTTCTCCTTTTCCCACAATGTTTTCAAAAGGTTTCTATCTCAGGGTCGTAAAAACCAGGGATTGTTTAGTATAGGGTTAAAATGCTGCCTATAAATTGAAATGCTTTGAATTTGGAAAAGTCTTAAATTCTGCTGGCAGGTAAAGGGTATGGCAGAGGTATCAACAGAAATCTGTAAAGAAATACAGGTAGGTTATTTGCACTGAAATGATAACATGCAAGATCAAGTCCATTGCAACAGCTTCAATTAGCACAATGCTCCTATTCATAGGCAAACAAATTCTTTCAGAAAAGATGTGAGATTTTCAATGTTTCTTAACTGTTTACCAAACAACAAAATTTTAGACTGGTCCAAATTGAAAGCACTTGCAGCAACAAAAAAATAAAAGTAACTGAAAATTTGAAATTTGTTTTGTGAAGGGTAGAAAATATTGGGGGAAAAGGAAAAAATGCTGGTTACCAGCATTTTCTCCTTTTCCCACAATGTATTCTAAAGGATTCTTTCTCAGTGTCATCAAAAGTAGGGATTGTGTGGTAATGGGTTAAACCTAATACAACATGGCATCACACTAACAGTAAACCACTTTAAAACGTTTTAGTATATGGCTTACAAACACATTGTAAGAAAAAAAGAGAAACCTCTTACTATTAATTCCCACAATCTATGTAATTTCTTGAAACAAGAGGGCCAAGATGGCCCTGGATCGCTCACCTGAATTTTTGAGAGGACCATAGCCTATTATTTTTTTTTAGCTGTTGAAACATTAGAACAAAAATATTATTTTGCTAAGCAATTTTCAAAAGGTCACCTGTAAAAGTCATTTCAAAATCTGACAATCAGTTTCAGAAAAGAAGAATTTTTAAGAATTTCTTCATTTCTGTATAGAGCAAGTAGCCCCCATTCACCAGAGCCATGTTTCTTGATGGATCAAATTTTAGCTAAGAGTTTTTGAAAAGGGTCATTCAAGTAACATTTCTGTGAAATTATTTTAAAATCTGACAGGCCGTTTCTGAGAAGAAGAATTTTCAATAATTTCTTGATGTCTGTATAGTGCCCCCATTCACCAGAGCCATGTTTCTTTACCGATCAAAATTTCATGAACAAATTTTGAAAAGGGTCACCCAAGGAACACCTCTTTGAAATTATTTCAAAATCTGTCCAGCGGTTTCAGAAAGGAAGAATTTTTAAGAATTTTTTCATTTCTGTATAGTGCAAGTAACCCGTATTCACCAGAGCAATGTTTCTTAACGGATCAAAATTTCGCAGTTTTTGAAAAGGGTCACCCAAAGAACATCCCTGAGAAATTATTTCAAAATCTGTGCGGTTTCAGAGAAAAAGAATTTTTAAGAATTTCTTCATTTCCCTATAGTGCAAGGAACATCCCTGTGAAATTATTTAAAATCTGGCCAGCGGTTTCCGAGAAGAAGATTTTTAAAGAATTTCTTTGAAAATTCCATTTGGTTGCCATGGCAACCAGACTTTTTGACGGAATCATATTCTGTGAATGATTTTTAAAGAGGACCTCCCAAGGAACAATCCAGCCAAGACTGGTCCAAATTGGCCCAGCGGTTTAGGAGGAGTTAATGTTTAAATAATTGTTGACGACGCATGACAGACGATGGACACCGGGTGATCCTAAAAGCTCCCCTTGGGCACGTTGTGAGACAGACCTTTATGCTCAAGAGAGCTTAAAAACGGTGAATGGTAATGATATATCTCAAACTAGGCTTTATGGTAACAAGCTAGCCCATTACCAGACAACAAAATTCATGACCAGTTCAAGTTGAAAGCATTTGCAGACAATAAATAAAATCTTACTGAAGTGACAGGAACCATTGCCGTACAAGCATGAAATGCATGCAACAACTTGCTGTAAAAAAAGTCTGAACATTAATAAAAGCAACTAAACTAAAGCATTTTGATAATGCGAGATTAATTCAACAATTCTTGACAACAAAATATCTTCTACACGTGTATAATGCATCTAATACTATATATATACTGCATATATCGTTAATTAAGCTGCAAGCATTAAAATCCTTGAAGCCTTGACTAATTACACTAAGGCATAAAATTTTCAAGTTGTAATTCACCGAGGAATTTATACTCTTCATCAAACCATAAAAGGAAACAAGGAAACATTTTCTAAATCCTATCAACTTGCCAAAATGTTTCATTATTTCTTGAATATGAAAAACAAAGTCATATCTATTGCATACATGTATATGGTGCCAAACTGACAAGACTAGATGATTATTAATCAATATTGGGGGAAAAAAATCTACAGCATTATATGATACTTGTGCAGGCTTACCAGGCTACCATGATCCAAGTTCCTTTCTGATCACTTTGAAACAAATAGCATATACTATATTCATCAGATTTATCAGTAACTCTAACACATTCATCAGTTCGATTAGTAAACCTACTATATTCATATTTCATATTTCAATCAGAAATCTACCATTTTGATGAGTTCAATCAGTAAAGCTACTACATTCATTTGTTTAATCAATAAATCTGGTGCAATTATCAATTCAATTAATAAATCTACTAAATCCATCAGTTTAACTCTTTACCAAATGACAAAATTCAGGCCTAGACCAAATTCAAAGCATTTGCAGGCAACATATTGAATGTAGCTAAACAGACAATTTCTGTATGTGATATGGTAGAAAACATTGTGGGAAAAGGAGAAAATGCTGGTTACCAGCATTTTCTCCTTTTCCTACAATGCTTTCAAAGGACTCTTCCTACAGGGTCGTAAAAACTCGGGATTGTGTGGCAAAGAGTTAATCCATATATCTGCCATATACATCAGTTCAATCAGTAAATCTACTATATTCATCTGTTCTGTCAATAACATATAAATAGCAATAATCTAGTGTGTTAAATTTTGTGATATTACAGGTATGGTATGAATTAATTATCAGCTGTATCCTATCAGGTCTCATAGGTTACTTTCACCAAACTAGCACAAATACAGTTTGATTTGTCAAGAATGAGTACAGAGGGAATGGATTTATTACATTATATAGGATAAAACTTCAGTATGAGCCCAAATATACCAACAAGAAAACTATCTACATGAAACATTTTCAAACCCTCAGAATGCCAAATAATTTTTTTTTTTTTCATCATGACCCAAAAATTGAAATTTTCTTCAAGTTTCTAAGCAATCATTTAACAACTAAAAAGTAAACATCACTTATTTATTTCATGCTTTCTGGTAGGATATCGAGAAATAGCAATGAAAATATTTTTCGATCTTACACTGGTATCACCAGTGAAAATACAGATTTTCACGTTCTTGTCGCCTAGATAAATTGCGCGTGCCTGACAACCAGATAGGAAATATGATCTAGGTCCAGATCCGCCTCTGGAATTTTGGCAAAAAAGCGAGTACCGGATTCGTGAAATGGTACTGGTTTGATATTGCAGAGCATTTATGTAATAATTATACAGTCATAAATTTAAAAAACAGTTTCTAAATGTGGAGACTTCCTCATGGTTAAAACTGGAAATGTTGACTTTTCTTGTAAACGGCTTACATCCACTGAAATCCGGAAACCAAAGTATCATATAATAAGACGTGTGCGTCTTTGGTGGGACCCCCCTGAGAAAGATATCTGGATCCGCGCTTGTCTGAAATACAGATACTAGGGGCCTTTCATCCTTAACCTGCTAAATAAATGAAACCAAACTTAACCCTTTACTTAACGACAATTTTTCAGATTGGTCCAAATTGAAAGCATTTGCAGACCACAAAATAAAAGTGTCTGAAAAGTTAAAATTTGTTTTGTGAAGAGTAGAAAACATTGTGGGAAAAGGAGAAAATGCTGGTTACCAGCATTTTCTCCTTTTCCCACAATGTTTTCTAAAGGCTTCTTTCTCGGGGACGTCAAAAGTAGGGATTGTGGGGTAATGGGTTAAGCTGGTAGTAACCCCCTCTCTTCCCCCCCTCCCCCCCGAAAAAAAAATTAGGAATTGCAAGTGACAAGCATTTTGTTCTTTTTCAACAATGTTTTCCAAAGGCTTCTTTTCAAGGGGAGTTAAAACAAGGTATCGTTTGGTATAGGGTTATATTTATGACTCATGACAGTTGTGAACTTGATGTTCGGGAGACAGTCATTAAGATAAGAAATACTGGTTTTAAAGTAAGTGTTCACTAAAGTCGTAGAAGAATTTCTGTCGTTTGGCAGATTTTCAATCATTTGACCTGGTAACCTTCATTCTGATCCCACATGTTCTAACTGACAAGAAACTAGAGCCGTCACTGAATGTGACTTAATACCCCTGCCTGCACTTTGACAGAAACAGGCAACAATTAGTATTTTATACACAGACCGACACACTGGACACAGAGATAGACAAACAGGCCGCAAACATTCGTTTTGCAGGGGTATAATAATCACTAAGACATACATTATGTTAAACTTTATGAATTGATGAACACTTCGGCCTCTAGTCAAAACAAAGTTTGACTCCGCAAATCTATTTTACGGAACCAATATGGCCGACACTAAAACTAGATCTATAATGTAAGGGAAACAAGAATCCTAAAAAGTTTCATGATAATTTGGGTCAATATAGATATGAGAAAAAATATTAAGTTTTGATGACTTAACAAGCCCAGAGTTTGTGACAAATGCCAGACCTTTATTCTCAGGACAGCTTAAAAAAAAAAAGACGAGATATGTTGCTGAAAAGAAATAAAATTAATGTCCATTAAATGATGTGAAAAGGATTGATGGAAAAGGCAAAATTGGTTTATTATCTATTATTCTGAAGGGCTGTTTGATAAAGAGGCGTAAAAAGTCATGTTTGGACGGATATTGGTTGAAATTACCCTTATGTTATAATTACTTCTAGATATATATGGCACAAAGCTGTATATTGCACCTAAACCCAAAGTAAGCTTTTAAAAGCTGAACAATAATGCATCTTTCTCACCAATGATACCATAGTAATTACACCTCAACACTGGAGTTCTAAAAAAATTAATAAAGAACCTGATCAGTCAAACCAAAATAAAATATCTGTGTTTAGGGTTTCAGTCCAAGATTCTGTACGTAGGATAGGTAGAGATTTATTTTTTCCAAAAAGCTTTTTACCTGGGACATATTGTGAAATCACGCCCGATGGATAATTTTTTTTTCAAATCATGGTAAAAAAAAGTTTAGAGTCGGCAGCATTTTCTAGGTAGGGTAGGGAAGCCCTAAACACAGATATGTTCTTTTCAGACCACAGTTAAAGAAATCTAGATGTTGTAGTTTTCAGGCTATTTTCAGTTTTCAGGCTGTTGATCTGAAAAAGTTAACTCTGCCACATGAAAACCTTATGACTGGTCTAAATTGAAAGTGTTTGCAGAAGAGAGATTAACCCTTTACCAAACAACAAAATTTTAGATTGGTACAAATTGAGAGCACTTGTAGACGACAAAATAAAACAAAATAAACACCACTCAAAAATTGAAATTTGTTTCCAGAAGGGTAGAAAACACTGTGAGAAGGGAGAAAATGCTGGTTACCAGCATTTTCTCCTTTTCCAAAATGTTTTTAAAAGGCTTCTATCTTTGGGTTGTAAAAACCAGGGATTGTTTGGGGAAGGATTAAAAGACTCCTGACATGATTAAAATTGTCTTGAACAGGGTAGAAAAAAATTGTGAGAAAGGACAAACATTCTTCTTAATATCATTTTCTCCTTTTCGCATGATGTTTTCAAATGCTTCATTTCTAGTTGTTAAAACTCAGGATAGTGTGGTAAAGGGATATAGCAATTTGGGATGTGCCTCACTGTTCAAACTGATAAATAAACAAACTAGGCATTCATAACAAGCAGAAAAGGGATTTCACTCTCTACCACACAACAAATTTTTGACTGGACTAAATTCAAAGCATCTGCAGACAACAAATTACCAAACAATCCCTGATTTTTACAACCATGAGATGAAAGCCCTTTGAAAACACTGTGGAAAAGGAGAAAATGCTAGTAACCAGCATTTTCTCCTTTTTCCCCACAATGATTTCTACCCTGCTGGAAACATTATTCAATTTTTGAGTTACTTTTGTTGTCTACAAGTGCTTTCAATATGGACCAGTCTAAAATTTTGTCATTTGTTAAAGGTTTGTATCTTGTTAATGTAATGATATCTGGCTTTGATGAGGGAAAAATATTGTAAGAAAAGGAGAAAATGTTTGTTACCACCATTTTCTGCCATTCCCACAATGTTTTCTGTAGGTTTCCTTTTATTTTTTTTAATATACAGCGATTAAATTCATTTTCTTTTTCCAATAGCTCTCATTCTTTATAATGGTAGCACATTTATCCATGTATAACTGCTGAAAAGAAATATTTAACTAAACAAGAGGGCCAAGGTGGTCCTGGATCACTAACCTGAAATTTTTAAGGGAACATAGCCATTATTTTTGAGGTATTGAAACTTTGGAAACAAAACAATTATTTTGACAAGCAATTTTGAAAAGGTCACCAACCCTACAATAACCACCACAACAAGGGTTTTGATAAATAAGAATTCTGCAGATAAATTTTGGGGTAGAACACCCAGGGACAATTTCTTGAAGAAGAGCAAATACTCGATAGTGACTAAAAACGTAAGTCAAACAAGAGCACCACATGCAGGTACCATGTTTATTGACAAATCACAATTTTGTGAACAAATTTTGAAAAGAGTTACGCAAGGAACATTGCTGTGAAATTATTTCAAAATCTGACAAGCAGTTTCAGAGAAGAAGAATTTTTCAGAATTTCTTCATGTCCATTAACATTAAGTTTAATTCCCCCCCCCCCCCCCCCCCCCCCAAATCAGAGCCATGTTTCTTGACGAATCAGCATTTTGCCAACTTTTGCGATTTATTTTTGAAAAGGGTCACTCATGGAACATCTCTATGGAATTATTTCAAAGTCTGACCAGCAGTTTCAGAGTAGAAGATTTTTAAAAAGTTTCTCAGAAAATTCAATGTGGTTGCCATGGCAACCACAGTTTTTGATGGAATCAAATTCTGTGAACTTTTTTAAAGAGGACCTCCCAAGGAACATTCCAGCCAAGCTTGGTCCAAATTGGCCGAGCTGTTTAAAAGGAGTTGATGTCTAAAGAACTGTTGAGGATGCACGACAGATGGCGCAATATATATGACGGACACCGGGTGATCCTAAAAGCTCCTCTTGTGTGGCAAAAAAATGATGTTCACCTGCCGTTCTGATTGGGTTTCCATTTTAATAGTAAACAAACAAGCCAAGTTTGAAGAACATATCTACAATCATAACAGCGATATCAACAAATGTCCAAGTTAATGCATGGCAACATCAATAGGATTTTAGCAATACCTCTTTAGCCAGCTAAAACTTGGTGTGGACACCTGCTGTCATTTTAACATTAAAAAAAGGTTCTGTGGTTTATTACTCCTAAAGGAGGTATATTAAGAAGAAAAATATACACAGAAAACCAGATGATTATCTAGATTCTAAGGCACATTTTAAAGGCACATGCATACACAGGAAACCTAAAACATACTTCAAATATTCTGATGAAGGAAAAAACATGACATACATAAAGCTTTGTCAAACTTCTTTCAATGGGGAAAGCTGCTCAAATTTTCTTAACCTCACCAAGTTTCAAAAATGATTTATCCCTGAATTCAGTTATGCCCCTATTCCAAACCGACCATAAAAAAACAGCATTTGTAGCTAAATTGTTAACTGTTTGTGAAGTTCTTAACTGAATCATACTATATTTGTAGTCATTTCTTGCAGTTCTTGCGTAATCGGGAATTTGTGGAAAAAGTTTTGAAAAGTTCAAAATTTTGGCCACGATCTCCCAAATTAAAAAAAAAATGTAGTTTATTTGCAACAAAGTTGTAGTGAATACTTGGATATCGTAATTGGATAGTAATTGATTTGGAGGCATTGGCATGTATTCTTAATACATTCGGGGATTCATGAATTTGTGGCATTAGGGAATATCCCTGGCCAACCATCAATACAGCAGAAAGATAAATGAATGAAAAAAAAACATTTTTCAAAAGAATTTTCTTTATAGCTACATGGCCTCTACAAATATCTTTACACAATTTGGCAAAGTTTTGTAAGAATGTTATGTAGTCAATAACATAGATTGATTGTGTAAACTTGTATTCAAGTAAGTAGGTTGACATCAATTTAATCAAATTGAAGCTGACAGAGTCACTGATCGCAAAGCAACCAACCTGTTATTTGAAGTCCAAACTTTTAAACTTTAACTCCATTCTTCTATTTTACAGCATGTGACTGTCCATGTCTTTGTTATTGCAAAGAAACTTTCATGATTCAGTGTAAAACAAAAAAGCATTTGAGGTAAAATAATCTGGAAATACTCCCTTAAATATATCCTGAGGATTCATTTTCAAACTAAATAAACCTTCTCCACACCTTATGATCCTTTCTATTTAAATTTCTTGTTTAGTACCTTTAACTCTATGAAGCACTTTCAGTTCTTTCATCCTGAAAATATTTGATGAGTACCAAATATATTGTCTTTTTCATGACCTAAAACAAAAAATTGACCAAACTTCAAAGTACTTGCATGAAAGAATTTGTGTAATCTGGTGTAACAGCAACGGTTTTGGCAAATTATTTTACATCATTCAGTATAGTATTATGATGTCCTATTTTTTCCTTCTCAAACTGATGAAAAGAACATGGATATTTGATAGCAAAACATAAAGAAAAGCACACAAATCTAACTGTCCTTACCACACTCAGTATCTATAAGGTCCTAAAATAAGTGTAAGTGATAGATAGCATGATAAACTACAAATGATTGAATGTGTTTTTGCAGATTTCTTCAAAAGCAAGTTGTCAGTCTGACACAAAATTGACTTCACTGATGATGTAAACAGAATTGCAAAGCTAGCATGATAAAATTGAATTCATAAAATTACCTAATAGACTTGTCTAAAACAAAGCAAAAGCCGACAAAAAAACCAAAAAGGGCTCAAGTTATGTTATGGATTTGTCCTTTAACACTTTACCAGATCACAAAATTCTAGCATTGTCCAATTTCAAAGCATTTTACAGACCACAATTTCAAGGTGGCTTGAATGGAGCAATTTTTTTTTCATTGGGTAGAATATGTAGTGGAAAAAGGACAAATTGCTGGTTACCAGCATTTCCTCCTTTTAAGATAATGTTTTAAAAATGCCTCTTTTCTAGGGTCCTACAAAATGTGCTGAAAATGGTTAAAAAGAAAGGAAATATTGTTTGATCAAGAAAAAAGTGCTAAAGGGTTAAGAAAGAAGGAAACATTGTTAGATCTAGAAAACAAGAGGGCCATGATGGCCCTGTATCACTCCACTGGCTAATTCATAAAAACACTACAAGCCAAACATTACATTATTTGGCCAACTGGTTTCAAACTTGAGGACTTACAATTTTTTTCCATAAAAACCTACAAAAAAGTTGTGACCCCTGGGCAAATCCAATTTTAACCACAAAGCTATAATTACTTGAATCCTGGTGGAAGTCTACAAGATAAAATAATACAGGTCTAGAATGTGTGGTTATAAACAAGAAGATTTTCAAAGTTTTCTCAATAAAAGGCCCTTTAAAACATAAAATCCATGAGACAGGGCTAAATTTAATGGTCCTAGTCTTTATTATGGTTAGTAACAAGATGACTTAGAAAGTTTTCACTACAAAAGCCCATGTAAAACTTGTGACCCCTGGTTTGGGGACAAACTTGACCCTAAGGCTATAATTTGGGCCCTCCTGGTAGAGGCCCACTACATAAAGCTACATGCAAAATTTGATAACCGTAGGACAACCACTTGATAAAGCTAGATGCAAAATTGAGTAGCCCTAGGCCTTATAGCTTGGTACAAAAAAGATTTTTAAAGTTTTCACTATATAAGCCCATATAAAACTTGTGACCCCCGGGGCCGGGCCAAATTTGACCTCTGGGCTATCATTTGGGCACTCTGGGTAGAGGTCTACTAGATAAAGCTACATGCCAAATTTGGTAGCCCTAGGCCCTATGGCTAGGTACCAGAAGGATTTTAAAGTTTTCCCTATATAAGCCGATATAAAACTTGTGACCCCTGGGGTGGGGCCAATTTTTACCCCAGGGCTATTATTTGAAGGAACTTGGTAGAGGTCCACTAGATAAAGCTACATGCCAAATTTGGTAGCCCTAGGCCTTATAGTTTCAGAGAAGAAGATTTTTAAAAAATTCAATATTTTTCAGTTTTGTTGCCATGGCAACCAGAGTTTTTGAAGGAATAAAATTCTTTCAAGGAATTCTGATGAGGACCATGACAGGATCATTTCTGTGAAGTTTCATCAAAATTGGATGGGTAGTTTCAGAGAAGATGTTTGAAATAAAAGTTAACGCACGCACGCACGGACACCAGGCCATGACATAAGCCCGCTGGCCTTCGGCCAGTGGAGCTAAAACACTGGTAACCAGCATTTATCACCTTTTCTCACAGTGTTTTCAAAGTATTTCTAATGGAGGATTAATGAAACATATCTTCCAAGCTTTTTTTAATGATAACTAAAACTTATTACAAATTACACCATGGGGAAAAAAATACATTTCAACATTGTGGAAAACACTGTAAGGAAGGGATAAATTCCACTTTACAGAAAGTAACTTTCTTTTAAAACGTTTATAGTCAATAAAGATATTTTTGCTCTTTACACACAATCCTGACTTTTAATGACCCTGAGAAAGAAACCTCTTGAAAACATAGTGGGAAAAGGAGAAACTGCTGGTAACTAGCATTTTCTTCTTTTTACCACAATGTTTTCTTTCCTTCCCAAGTCAAATTGCTAATTTTGAGTCACATTTATTTTGCCATCTGCAAACGCTTTCAATTTGGATCAGTCTAGAATTTAGTCATTTGGTAAATAGTTAAAGGTCACCTTTAACATGAATTGTGCGTCTAAAAATGTTAAACATGTCAAAAATGCCATCGGCATAGACTACAGGATAGTTTAAACACAACCACACATATCAGAACTACCAACACAGAACAATGGACACAAAAACAACACACAAGCTACATAAGTATGTCATGGTAACACTAATCATATAATCCAGTTCCTACACACAGGATCTCAATAACTCCTAGCATGATCATGGTGAAACAGATGCACACACACAATAGGTTGAACCCTTAGAAACTATCTTAAGACGGTTCTGAGTTTCATTCTACTGTTTCAACAAGTTGGCTGGCTGTATTGGAGTTTAACTTCACTTTAACAGCTAACAGTCATATCATGCCGGTCACTGATGCACATGTGAATCCTGGCTTTCTCACACCAGTACTAACAGAACTTTCTTTCCAAAGCCACTCACTACTTTTCTCACATGCTTCAGCAGAGGTGAAATTACACCGGAAAGAAATTTTGCCTCAACTGGCTATCAAAGTCACAGCCACCAGGTCAAGAGTTCGACACGCTCACCACTGAGCCACCCGGGTAGGCTTCAACAGGTCATTCTTGGACATTCAACATTACAATGCTCTGCACTGATTTAGTTGTTATTAATAATGATTTTTGTGAAAAAAAAGTGTCTAAAAGACAGTGCAAAAAGTAGAAAAATTAAATGATTTTGTTTTTTCTACGTGCTACATACCATTCAAAAAACCATCTGTGGTAGATGGGAATCTATGTCATTTGATGATATTAAAATCAACAATAATGTATTGCATGATTATATGAGGGTATTGTAATAAATATGATGCCAGGGTAATGGTTTTTGCACATACAATTATGTTTCAAGCAATGATTTAATTTTTGGCTTCAAAATAGCTGTTAATAAATAAGTCATATTTATTCTCTTCACAAGTATGATACCAATAATCGTTGCCCTGGGTACAACTGTAATAGTGGGATTAATTGCCTAAAAGGTTTACATGCCTTGTCTCATCACGGGCAAAAAAGTCTTCCTTAATTACACTTAGTACTTTTAGGGACAAAACTATATATGCTGAAGTATTTTTAGAGCCTTTTAATGAAACATATATAACCTTTACAGTGCTGAATTAATTTATTTAGTCTTTTATTTAAGGAAAACAACACTAAGTATTACTTTTTCAAGCTTTTTGGGGTACAATATGCAACATAGAAGCAGAGTGTGAATATAAGACTAGACTGCATATCTGGTGCAGTATGATTTTGATCTATACTGTCTTAAAATAAAAACTGAAGTCAGTTCAACAGCTTTACGGGTTAATGTTTTTCCATATCGGTACTTTTAAAGCTACTCTTACAGCAGTAACATTATAAGAATCTACGAATTTCTCCTGTCTCGGTGCACTCAAACACAACTCTATATCAATGTATGAAAATATGTGTTGCAGTATGCTTGCATTAGGATATCCTACAGCTGGATTATCATTGCAATCTAAAGTGTCCAGAGGAACTTGGGTTAAAAACCAAGATGATAGTGTATAAAATGCAGTTTAAACTTGGATCTACATTGATAGTTTGAATTTTAATCTCACCAAACATCCATCTGGGTCATTCCAGTGACTGAAAATTGTCTATTGTATCAATAGTGTCCTATTTCTAACAAAACTTAAATAAAACTCTTTCACTACCAACTCAGGAAAACCAAGTTTTTTAAGTTTAGGTCCCAAAGAAGATTTCCACTGCTATTGAAGATGATTTGGTTCGTAGTCCACATCAGGAAGCAGATCATGTTAATCCAAGATCAGACTGCATGTTCTGTGCAGTCTAAACTTGATCTACATCATCCATAAGATCGTTTATGTAGTCACTGGTAGTGAAAGAGTCACAGACTGATTTGCCAGTGACAAAGACTTTGTTTCACAAGACATTCAGTAGCACTTTATTATCACAAACCTGGTAGGTCAAAAGTAGGAGGCATATCTTCGTCAGCAGTGTCATAAGTTGATTCAATATCGTCAGCAGATAACATTTCATCATCCGAGCTATGGCGGTATTCTAGGGTGGTTAATGTCTGTGTCAAATCATCCCTGTGGAAAAAAAAAGTTATGCATTTACCTATGGTTACAGAGGACAGGGACCCCTCATTTGGTGACATACAGGCGAACATGCACCAAACGCCAAATTTTAGACTGGTCCAAATTAAAAGCCTTGGCAGACGACATAAGGCTTAGTTGAAATGTTGGTAAAAATCTGTGAAACTGTTGATAACCTCGTGGGAAGAAGGAGAAATGATGGTTACCAGCATTTTCTCCTTCTTCCCACAAGTTTTTCAAAGGCCATTTCCTCAAGGTTAATAAAACTAGGAATGTGTAGTAAAGGGATGACAAATAATTTTGCTCCCAAAGTGCAGTCAACGTTTTTCTTCATCAAGCAGAATACTTTCGACATCAATCAATGACCTAGAAGTAGAACTTACTGGCAATAATTAAATACTCTTTTTCATGCATTAACTCATTACCACACGAGAAAATTTTGAACTGGTCCAAATTGAAAGCATTTGCAGATGACAAAAGTGACTGAAAAAAAGAAATTTGTTCTGGGAAGGGTAGAAAACACTGTGGGAAAAGGAGAAAATGCTGGTTACCAGCATTTTCTCCTTTTCCCACAGTGTTTTCAAAAGGCGTCCTTCTCAGGGGCGTCAAAAGTAGGGATTGTGTGGTAATGGGTTAAGCCTTTATTCATGCCTATATTCATTGTCTGTTATACTGACCTAACCCTTTGGTAAATGGTAAATAATTGCAGTTGTCCAAATTCAAAACATTTACAGAAGATAATTTAACTTTTGCCGGAATAATGTGATTTGGCTTTGGTATTGTGTAATAGAGGGTAAAACCTCCAAATACTTTTTACAGAAAGCAACAAAAACCCTGAGCGGCATGATCATGATAAAGAACACAATTCTTAACTGGCCATAGTATTCCGACAATGGTTAGCTTATCTCCATCCTTAAAACTAAGAAAAGAAGAAGCTGTTCCTAATACTGATTGATGGCTTTTTGTATGACCTTCACAAGACTTGAACTCATGACCTACTGCTCTCAACACAAACCCTCATGAATAAAACAATACATCTCAAAGGCAGTAAATAAGACAAGAGCACAGTTCAGACTTACTTTTCTTTCCGTATAGACTTTAGATGTGAATTTATAACACGTTCCTGCTCTTCAAGATTTTCCTGATCCTCGGATAATGATGGGGGTGCTTCGGTTCTTCGTGGAGATTTTGGCTGTACAAAAACAGACAAGAATGATTCACTTCTTTCAATCCTCAGAGTCAATAAAAAGAAAAATAAATTGGAAAAATAACTCTTTACCAAATAATCCCAGGTTTTAATAACCCTATGAAAGAATTCTTTTGAAAACATTGTGTGAAAAGGAGAAAATGCTGGTAACCAGCATTTTCTCCTTTACCCACAATGTTTTCTACTCTATCAAGGACAAATTCTACCACTTGAGCTATCTTCAATTTGTTGTCTGCTTCCAGTTTGGACCAGTCTAAAATTATGTCATTTGGTAAAGAGTAAATCAGTTACAAATCAGTCCCCTACTTGAGGGACTAGACAAAGAAGCTTTTTCACCTATTTACCAAATGTTGAAACTTTATAATGGTCCAAATTCACAACATTTGCAAGTGATATATAAAAAAAACAAAAAAACCTCAGCTGCAATACTGCAATGATGGTGGGAGTAGAAAATATTGTTGGAAAAGGGGGAAATGCTGATTGCCAGTATTTTCTTCTTCAAGGTTTTTTTTTTAATTACTTTAAAGTCGTTAAAACTTGAGATTGTATGGCAGAGTTAAAACATTGTGGTGGTGAGGAGCAGGGCTCCGGAAATTTTTGGATCTGAATCGGTTCAGGCCATACCCCACCCCCGACCTATTCCCCCCCCCCCCCCCCAATCGTTGCCTAGTTTAAATGTCATAATATATATCAATTTCTGTTACAGGTTTCTCTTTCTTGTGATGGATTTTTGTTCAAGTTTACATGATTGAGAATGACATAGTATTACGCAGACGAATATTATTGAATAGTAAAGCATAGTTGACAGATAGATCGTACGTTGTTTACGTATGGCATCCTACAGTTCCGGTTATGTATAAAATTGCACTTCTGACAATGTAACAGAAGGTGCCCATCGACGTCGATTTGACTATTAAAATTATTCATTCATCCAATGTTTTTCTTTTGTCATTATTTATACATCAAATAGCGGTGTGATGCAATTAGCCACTGCTTGATCACAATCATAATTCAATTGCAGTGTTCGCCCCTGTGCCACGTCGAGGCCCAACACATCCGTCTTCAACAGGATTTTTTTTTTCCATTTTTATTTATTTATTTGTTAAATCAAAATTAAGTTCTTACAAATGTTACCATATACCGAAGTCCAGATTGAACTTATAATAAAAGTCTGTTCTGGCCTTTTGTGTTTTTGAAAATGTGACGACCTGCACTCATTCTAGTACGGCACGTGCACAATATTGGCAACGGGTCAAATTCAGGAAGTGCAGGTCCGTTAATAAAAATAGAAATTCGAATCAATTTGTCCAACATCTCGACGCTCAGGCTACATCGCAATCGTGTCTTGATTAGGTTCTGCTTTGAAAACCCATGTTCACACTCTACAGAACTGACAGGCAGTATTCTGCTAATAGCTAGTAGATCTACAACTCTGCAATTCTGTCGGGTCCCCAGTCCAACTTTTTTTGCCATCCAGTTGCCCAGACTGGATTTGTTTGTCAAGATGACTAGGGTTGTCAAGCCTGTCATTTAACTTTTTGAACATCGCAAGGATATTCTGTTGTAGAGCCATTTCGATTTCATTCGAACAGCAATATACAGGCATACTCGTCTCATTTTATATGCTTCTCTTTTTTTGAGTAATACAAATTTGTTTCACGAGTATCAGCAATTAAAATTGACACAATGTTTGACGACCTTTATTTTAAAGACACGGCCTCAAACTTCAAACATGTCAACAAAATTATTGTCGGATCTAAAACCCATTCACAAGCAAAAATTGTACATTATGCAAACTCAATATCATTTGCTCGATCAAGCATGAAACTGAAACAAAAATATTGGCCAACTGCGAACACAATGACGTAAGAATCAGTCCACGTGCGGGGAATCACCTAATCTGTGCCTTGCGGGTAAACTCATTATCGGATATTCTCCACGCTTGTATAGCATGTAATGTGTGAAAACCCTGGATCCTAGCTGTGTTTTGTGGATTTTTATTGACAGTTGGTGTTATACGCCAATATAGATGTATGAATTGCTTTGAAAAACTCGGATCGATTTATAGGTATTTTTTCGGAATTCTAATCAGTCCGGCTACTCAAAAATCGGTCTGGACCGGCATTTTGTCGGTTTTCCGGAGCCCTGGTGAGGAGATATTGCATTGACTAAAAATAAATTTCTCCTTCACTTAAAATATTTCTAATGTATCAGAATTTTGTATGAATTTCAACATTATCATCTGCTAAATTATATAAATGAGTCTTAGACTTGCTATTTTGGAAATATTTAAAAAATAACATAGTCTAGATCAAAGATCAAGAAACACATTCAGAGTTGCCTAATTTTGATCTGCATCATTCGAAGAGGCATTTAAAGTTGGGCTAGATAAAGCATAATGGTCTAACAACAGCATAAGATCATTTAGATGATCTGTATCATTAACCCATTACCACACAATCCCTACTTTTGACGCCCCTGGGAAAGAAGCCTTTAGAAAACATTGTTGGAAAAGGAGAAAATGCTGGTAACCAGCATTTTCTCCTTTTCCCACAATGTTTTCTACCCTTCAGAAAACAAATTTCAAATTGTCCTTCACTTTTGTTTTGTCATCTGCAAATGCTTTCAATTTAGACCAGTCTAAAATATTGTCGTTTGGTAATGAGTTAACAGAGGCATTTACCTCCTTACAAGACAAAAACTAGAGGTATCACTAAACATGATCATACCCTCCCCAAGCTCCTTGTCACAAAACAGGTCTTTGTCATAGAATGCAGAATGATCTAGTACAAAAGTAATAAAGGAATACAAGTAACAATATAGGGTAATAGGGATACTCACAGATTTTGTATTTCTCATGCTGGCTCTGACTACAGTCAAGCGTTCATTGGCTGTATTTTCTGCTGACTCGAGAGTTTTAATATCTTGCATTGTGGTCTGGAATTTTCTTAACTGCTCATCAAGGATCTTTTCAATTACTCTATAAAAGAACATATATACAAAATAGAGGAGAGGTTTTGGGAAACCATTTCAAATCAAACAATTGACATATAAGGAAAGAATATTTGTTGCTGGTGCTCTACTTAACGAAGTAATCTTTGACTTGAAAGTGCTTGCATACAACAAATGGAATTTGCCTCAATTGATGAAATTTGGTCATGTAAGACAGGAAAACATTGTAAGGAGAGAAAAAAATACCAGTTCTTCCCATTTTCTCCTTTTCACAAGGGTCTTCCTTCACATTTTCCAGGGATACTTTCAAAACCTATCTTCCTCTGGCTGCTTTTTGCGACTCAGTGAGCTTTAGGGAACAGAGCTGATCACATTTGGATGGAACAAAATATGCAGTCACATCCCAAGTCTACACTATTCTATATGGTGTTTCCCAGCAGAAAGAACGATAAATTTTTATTCAATTAGTAGTTACAACTTTTTGCCAAATGATAAAATCACAGACTTCTCAAAATCTCAAGCATTTGCAAATTGTGAAAAAATGAGGAGACTGTCTAATACAGGGTTTAAAATATCGTTGAAAAAGGAGAAAATGCTGGTTACTTACATAGTTTGTAGGGTGACTTGTGACAACATGTCTTGTGCCTGAACATTTTTATTGGTTCTCAGTAAACATGGAGCAAAAATTATAGCCAACCCATTCACAGACATTTTGTTACTTTTCTCATGGTTTGCTACCCTGAAAACAGACGAGCATCATTTAGACAAACATGAGTAGAAAATCAAGCAAAAACCCTTCATGCAGGTGCCCAAGTTCGACTGCAAATGCTTCATTTTCCTTGAAAATTTTACGTCAAAGAATGGGCAAAAACTGCAGAAAACAATTTTTGATGGTTATCTGCAACTCTTTGAGAGTTGCCCCTATATAAGTTGCCAAAGGTTAAATTCAATATCTTCAATCATAAGAGAACTATAATGCAAAATGTCTAAATTTCTACATGACAACAAAGCTGTAAACTTGTTCAGATTGAAAGCCTATGCAGACCACAACATCACTGAAATAACTAGAGCTGTCACTGAAAGACTTAATACCCCTGCAAAGGCTTTATACACAGACACACACACACAGATGGAAAAACAGGCTGATTCCAGTATACCCCTGAAAACATTTGTTTTGCAAGGGTATAATAAAAGTTATGTTTGAAAGAAAAAATGTGGGAAGCTCTGAAGTATTTTTTCTTTCCGGCACATCTCCGTTTTTTTTTTTTTTTTGTGTTTTTTTTTGTTTTAAAGCTTTCTAAGGCTTAGAGTGACTAAAACACAGGATTGTGTGGGAAAGGGTAAAAGGCCTTCATGTCTAGAGTATCTCAATAATATTGATCCCAGATCAGAGTACAGAAAGGGTTTAGTCTGATCTTGATAGTATAAACAAATCAAAGTTGTCTTTATCATCAATTGGTTCTGCCTATAAGCTGGGTAAAAATCAAGAGAGGATTTATTCCTTACCTTGCTAAATGGAAGACAAGTCTTTCAAAGACATCATGATTCACCCTAGGTAATCTTTCAACCAGGGCATATAAAACTTGAATGGCTTCTTTTTCTACTTGGATTTCTGTAATATAAAAATACAAATTCATAAAATCTGTGTAACTTGGTTGTTTTTATTGGCACTTGATGCCATTTTTAGCATGATTTCTGTTACATCATAGCAGTCAGTTCACCTACCGGCCATGCTTTCCTCAAGATTTTTTAACTCTTTACCAAACGATTGGTCCAAATTGAAAGCATTTGCAGACGACAAAATAAATATGATTAACCCATTACCACACAATCCCTACTTTGGACGCCCTTGAGAAAGAAGCCTTTAGAAAACATTGTGGGAAAAGGAGAAAATGCTGGTAACCAGCATTTTCTCCTTTTTCCACAATGTTTTCAACCCTTTCCAAGTCAAATTTCGATTTTTCAGTCACTTTTATTTTGTCGTCTGCAAATGCTTTCAATTTGGACCAGTCTACAAATTTGTCGTTTGGTAAAGAGTTAAACAATTGAAATTTGTTTTAGGAAGGGTTACCTGCATTTTATCCTTTTCCCAGGTGGCACAACGCTTTCATAAGGCTTCTTTCACAGGGGTGATAAAAGTCGAGATTATGTGTTTAAGGGTTTCCAAATTAATGTTCTTCATACAATTTTCTTTTCAAGCCACTGGCTGCTTTCAAACACAACCACTTTAAAATAATTGAGCAGCAGTGATAGAGGAACAAATCGTGTCGCAATGACCATTATCAGTCCTCAAAGAAAAATTGGCCAAAACCGTGATTTTGAACCAGCGACCACCCTGGTTTCTAGTCCTATATGGAATGCAACACACGAAAATGGTCATTCAGAAATTTGTGTAAAATGTAGTCTCCAATCAGTGTGTGCAGTCCGCACCGGCTAATCCGAAATGACACTTTCCAATTTTACGTGACTTTCTGTTTTACGCAACTCTACTGTAGCACAAAATCTAATGTAGTCGTAAAGTGCCATCTTGGATTAGCCTGCACAGACTGCACAGGCTAATCTGGGACGACACTTTACGCAAATGTCCAAATGCACCTTTTCGCATGTTGCACACCATATGTAACCAAATGAGCTACTATCTATTATGAAACAACAGAAAGTTAGACCCTTCTGCATTTAAAGTATTTGCAATTAATGGCTGACCTGATGACTCCCAATTTTTCACTTGCCAAATATATCATCAAAACAAATATTCTGACCAATATTCATGAGCATCTCAGTAATAATATAGCCTCTTGTGAATGCAAGGTTTTCTCTTAAGATTTCTACCTGTGACCTTCTTTTTGACCCAATGTTAGCCTGCTTGAACAATGTGAACAAATATCTAATTTGTCTGAGATCTCATCAAGATGAACATTCTAACCAAGTTTCAAGGGTATCAGGCTAAAAATGTAGCTACTAGAATGCACAAAGGGTTTTTCTAAGATTCAGCACACTGACCGACTAACTTACTGGCATGACATAAGCCTGTTTGTACTTGCAAAAGATATCAAGACAAATGTTTCAACCAAATTTCATGAGCATTAGGCTAAAAATATGGCCTCTAGAGTGCACACAAGGTCATTGTTAATGACCGCAAAACTGATATTGTACATGTCATGATCATAAAGTTCACCTTGACCACTTAGTCATCAGGCAAGCTAAGAAAGTGCACATATAAATCCAACATACCTGATGCTTGAACAAACTCATCATAGAGTTCAAAGGTCAACAACGGCTCAGGAAGTTCACGGAAGAATGACTTAAGTGTACTAGTTATAACATGGATGGTAAATTCTTCTATGTTTACATCTGGAAAAATAAAAAAACAAAAATTAGGAGTACTTATAAGAAAGGTTTCATATAATTCCATTTAAGTTTTATGCAGTCCTGCATGTGAGTAAAAACAAGGTATTTAGCTAAGAAAATGCTACAAATGGCATTTGTAGAAGTGAGTAATATATTCTTGTTTCACAATAAATGTATGAATTGTATGGGCAGAAAACATTGTGGGAATAGGAGAACATGCTAGATCCCAGCATTTTCTTCTTGAATTTTCGAATGCTTCATTCACTATGGTTGGAAAGACACCTGACTTTTCTTTTATAAAGTTCATTTAACTCCTGCAAATGACAAAGTTTGGCCTAACCCTTATTAAAAGCATTTGTATACAAGAAATAAGGCTTTGCTAAAATGATTTCTACCTTTTCAGGGTAGAAAACATTATGGGAAAAGGGATAAAATACTGGCTTAAAACATTTGCTCCTTGTCCCATAATGTTTTAAAAAGCCTTCTGTTTCAGGGTCGTTTTAAGTTGGAATTGTGTGATAATGAGCGAAAGAAATTAAATATGAATTTTCCTTCTATACAAACCTGTAGTGCCATTATCCAGCGCCATTTTGAGCATTTTCATTTTTTGGGCGGAGCCAGATTTCCGGTAAATACCCTCTGTAAACAGTCCATGGTTTTCAACTAGCATAATGAGATTTTCTAAAAACACTGGAATTTTTTCACCTTCTTCTACAAGACTAGGTATAGGAACTCCAAATACTTTAGTACCAGCTATCCTCTGCAATGAGAGAGAGCAAAACAATTACAAAAAAACTTATATTTTTTACTAAAGCTCTGATAATTTGCATTACCTTTGAATACAGCTTTTTGTTTACAGTGAAAGTAAGGATATAACAAAATTTACCAACTGACAAGTTTTCTTTGTTGCTTTTCACAACCTAGATGTCTGATTCTGGCTCTAAGTGCCTATTTTAAATTAACCCTTTCCCAAACAAGCCCTTGTTTTTACGTGTCTGCATTACAAGTCTTTTGAAAACAATGTGGGAAAAAGGAGAAATTGCTCATAACGAGCAATTTCTCCTTTTCCCATTGTGTTTTCTGCCCGTTCGGATAATTTTCTGCCATTGTTATGACAGTTAAAATTGTCGTCTGCAAACTCTGTTTGGAAGAGTCTAAAATTTGTTGTTTGGGAAAGGGTTAAACATAATACTTTCCTACACAAGAATCCTGCATTATTTCTTACACAATAATGCCCATCATATCAAGACTAGCATTCCAATGGAATCTGTGAGCTCTAGACTGACTTGTCTTCAGAATGCACACAACAATTTTTTTAACATCTGACCTTTACATTTGATCCAAGGTCACTTTATTCTATGACATCTACAAATATCATCTTTTACAACAGTTTCCAAGTTCCATGACAACAACCGTAACTAAAAACTTAACCCTTTGAAATTTCTCAAAGTAAGATAGAGTGCTAGACAGCAGATATATTGTGAAAATAAAAGCTCACTTTAAGCACAGATTAGCCAAAATCTCAAATTCAACGCTATTTTACTGACATAGTACCTCAAAATACTGGAGACTGTAAGTAAAAGATCAAGCTTTGTCTTTTGTACTGTTTTATCCCCACCACCAAAGAACTAAAAACATTTTCCCCACACAGCAACAGACACCCAAGCTTAACTCTTTGCCAGACAACAAAATTTTAGACTGGTCCAAATTCAAAGCACTTGCAGACGACAAAATAAATGGAACTCAAAAACTGACATGTGTTTCCAGCAGGTAGAAAACAATGTGGGAAAAGGAGAAAATGCTGGTTTCTAGCATTTTCTCCTTTTCCCACAATGTTTTCATAAGGCTTGTATTTCTGGGTCATTAAAAGTCGGGACTGTGTGGTAAAGGGTTAAACACCCACCCCCCACCCCTGTCAACCAGTCAATCCAAAAATATCCCTTTGTAACAATAACAACAAATTCCTTTCTGAAAAATTGCTTGAAGCAGACAAGATTTTACCCATTACAACACAGTCCCTACTTTGGACGACCCTGAGAAAGAGGCCTTTGGAAAACGTAGTGGGAAAAGGACAAAATGCTTTTCTCCTTTTCCCACAATGTTTTTCTACCCTTCACAAAACAAACTTCAAATGCAAAATGCTTTCGATAAAGCTAAAATTTTGACATATGATAATGAATAAATAAATAAATGGATAGCGTTTTAAGGCCCGTCGACAACTTAGGTCATATTGGGCGCACTTACTTAGTAATATTGCGTGGTGAAAATAACATACGTGTGCAACAACACAAAACAAACATGATAAATGAGGAATGGACGAAAACACAAAATGATGCCCCTTTTGTCGCCTTTTACGACATGCATGCTGTCACTTTTGTTCCGCCAGATGAAATGGAAGATGTGACGATCGCGGGACTGCAGTGGTTTATTCTTATACCCCCGATTAAACCACACAGGGTCCCACAGGCCAATTGATTCCCATTCCAAACCCTATTTACATTGAGAAAAAAATATAGGATTTGGAAAAAGAACTACCCAGCCTGCTGCAATCCTATGAATTACGAGGAAAGGAGCCGTTTGTCTCTAATTTTAGTCGCCTTCTACGACATGCCAAAGAGAAAGGCCGAGATCCTATTCTATACAGTAACAACCCCCGGGACCCCACGGGGATATGATAATGAGTTAAACATGTAGAATTTGGATAATCAGTTACGAGTTTGTTTCAGACAGTTATGAGTGCAAAAAAAAAACCCTACATGATTGTATTCTTTTTATGAGCACCTCCAAAGGAACAGAATGTTAAATCCTTGACCAAGCAACAGAATTTAAAACTTGACCAAATTGAAAGCAGCATAAATGACAAAAAGTAAATTTATCTCCAGGGATGATGTCTGGTTTTGAAAGGACAGAACACATTATCTAAGGAGAAGAAAGTGCAAGTTTCCAGCATTCCTCCTTTTCCTTTGATATTTTCAAATGGCTTTTTTCTAGGGACTTCAAAACAGTATTCTTAAGTTTCTTAAAACCCTTTAACAAAACAATGATGAATTTTAATAATTCTGAGGGAAAACTCTGTAGAATGTGGTGAAAGTTGAAAATGCTAATAACCAACATTTTCTCCATTTCCTATGTATTTTTCTACCCTTCCAAAGGTAAATCTAATTAATTTATTCATAATTTTCATTGGTTTGTACTTTCAAAGGGACAAGTCCAATATTCTATCATTAAGTAAAGAGCTGATAGAGGAATTTCATAACTGCTCTGTAACATTCATAAATGGTGTGATTATGTTGCAATGCAGTAAATGAGAACATGACTTGTCACATTTCTCCATTTGTCACATAGTTTTAACAAGTCATGCATCTGTTTATATAAGAAATGGTTTCACACAAACACTGCTGCAAAAAGCTACAAAAAAGAGAAACTGAGAAAGGAGAGGAAACTATTAAAGTAAAACCGAAGTATGAAATACTACAGCCAAAGAAAAAAATTTAACTCTATACCAAAAGACAAAAAACTAGACTAATTTTAACTAAAAGACATTCACAAACAACAAGTTAAAAACATCCCTGTAATAATGGGATTTGTCATTGAAAGCTCAGAAAACATTGTATATAAATGACAAAAAAGCAGCTTAACCCATTACCACACAATCTCTATACTTTTGGCGACCCCAAGAAAGAAGCCTTGAGAAAACATTGTGGGAAAAGGAGAATACGCTGGTTACCAGTACCAAGTTTTAAAGAACCTTAGGAAGTAGCCTTTTGAAAACACTGATGCCACAAGAGAAAATTCTGGTAACCAGCTTTTTCTTCTTTTCCCACAATGTTTTCTAGCCATCCACAAACAAAGTTCAACATTACTTTCAGTTCGGGCTACCCCAATAATTGGCTATGTGATAAAGATTTAATGTTTTCAATACAGATAAGCCTTGGGTTTTGTAAGACAATAATTATTGCAATTTCAAAGCTGCTAGTCCTGAATATCTCACAAATAATCACAGTCTACATATTCACTGCTGTCTGATTTACACCAAAGAGGCCAAAGGTTTGAAGGCAAACACACAGATAGCATACTGATTATATGATCTTTGAAATACAAGTTTAACACTTCACATCTAACTAACAAAACAACAAACATTGAAAGTCAAAACTGCAGTTCTTTCATTGTTTTTTGCTGGGCCTATTATAGTAATATGAGATCGGTCTAGTAAGTGTAGTACCTAGTTATTTCTTACTTTACCAAATAACCCTGACTTTTTAAGGACGCTGAAGCAAACTGATTTTGAAAACAATATGGGGAAAGAAGAGAATGACGGTGATCAAAGAAATCAAAACAAATGGGCTTTTTTTTTTCCGTAATTTAAATTTTCATATAGGAGAGACAATAATCTGTTTAACTCTTTACCACATGACAAAATTTAAGACTGGTCCATATCGAAAGCAATTGCAGACAACAAAATAAAAGTGACTGAAACTTTGAAATTTGTTTTGTGAATGGTAGAAAACATTGTGAGAAAAGGAGAAAATGCTGGTTACCAGCATTTTCTCCTTTTCCCACAATGTTTTCAAAAGGCTTTTTTCTCAGAGTCATCAAAAGTAGGGATTGTGTGGTAATGGGTTAAAGTAACAGTTCTTGAAAGTATGTTTTGACCTTCAAATGACTTAGACACAACCTGTGTGATCAGGTTAAACTGGTATATTACATCATTCACAGATCGTCCAATAGGAATGCCATTAGGCAAAGGGGGTGTAGACAACGTTTTAAGCTGAAAACAAAAGACACTCACAATATATATATACTGCATAAATGAGAAAGACCCTATGGATGCCAAAGTCTTGTCTTTGATATTCAGGGGTACCTTTCACTACATTGCCTACACATGAAATTTGTGTATGGAGTTTTTTGAAAGCAGACATCAAAATCAACTATTTACCAAGTGACAAAATTTTGGACTAGTCCAAACTGACAGCATTTGCAGACAACAAAATAAATGTGAAATGAAATTTTATTTGAAAAGGGTAGAAACCTTGTGGGAAAAGGAGAAAATGCTTGTAACCAGCATTTTCTTCTTTTCCCACTATGTTTTCAAAAGCTTTCTTTTTCAGAGTTGTTAAAAGTCAGGATTGTGTGGTAAAGAGTTAAAAACGAGTTTTACTACACTTCATAACTTCACAGTTTGACTCAGTATTTGCACAACGTTACACTTGTTAGTATCTTTGAGAAAAGCAGGGATCAAACATGTGATATTCAAACAAAATAAAAAATTGGTGTAAATCTACACAGTTTAGTAAAGGTACCCCTAAGTACAAACAAAGCGATTGGCTGAGAATTGAGAATTCTTAATCTCCTTTTCAAACTACTTCCATTGAGATTTTTATATACATGTAGTTTTACTTATTTTGGTATTTTTTCTTACACAGCTGCCTAAAATTAAATGAAATAGGCTCTTACAGTCAGTAGAAGGGAAACAAAAATCATTCCCATAATGTCATCAAAATTTAGGAAAACATAGAATCAAAATTATACTGAACAAAAAGAACACTCTGATCATGATTTACATTTGTTTTTGTTTTTTTCAAAATAACAGTCATTTGCTTAACAATGAATTATTGAAACATGTATTTTGATTTTGTATGTTTGTTATACAAATTTACTTAACCCCTTTCCGCACAATGCCAACTTAAAACGACTTAAAACGACACTGAGGAAAGAAGCTTATTGAAAACATCATGGGAAAAGGAGGAAAAAGTGGTAACCAGCATTTTCTCCTTTTTCAATAATATTTTCTATTCTACTAAAGAAAGACTACATCAGTTACCCCATTACCACACAATCCCTCCAACCCCTTAGAAAGAAGCCTTTAGAAAACATTGTTGGAAAAGGAGAAAATGCTGGTAACCAGCATTTTCTCCTTTTCCCACAATGTTTTCTACCCTTCACAAAACAAATTTCAAATTTTCAGTCGCTTTTATTTTATTTTATCGTCTGCAAATGTTTTGGATTTGGACAAGCCTAAAATAATGTCATTTGGTAACGAGTTAAGCTACATTGAAATTGTGGTCTGCAAACACTTTCATTTTGGACAAGACTAAAATTAAGTTGTCTGGTAAAGGGTTAATATGACCAAAATTTTTTAATGCTTCCGCCCCCATATGTGAAAACAGGCTCTTTACAGGAAGCATAAATCAGAATCACAATACAAAGAATGTACAGTCTGATCTTGAATCTACACCGCACACTACAAATCTCTCTGGGTTTTAAAGGGTCGTGTCATCGACTGTGGAAAGAGGTCAAGTTTAGATTTCTATGCATAGAAAGAAAAGAGTTATCCTCAATATGCAGTTACTTCAGTTAGTGAACATTAAAACAGCATATCATTACCTGACGCAAGTTTTATTGTTTAGTACAAAGTTATTAATGCATCACTCATACAAACTTCTTCATTCCCATAGCTGAACTCAAAGGTTGTTTTTATCCAAAACATATGTGACCCATAATGCAAAAAGGGAACTTGTGGGAATTGTGAAAAGTGTCAACCCTGGTCAGACTGCACAAATTGCACAGACTGACCAGGGTTGACACTTTTCGCTTTAATGACATTTTCGATATGAAAAGTAGTCATTGTACTTTGTTATACAATCATTTTTGAAATATCAAGTTCAATTGACCTGCACTATTGTTGATCTGTTTTCATCTACAGAATTCCCAGATGGTCCCTTTTTGCATGTTGGGTCATATTATAACAAAATATATAATACTGCAATCCAAGTTCAGATTACAAGTTGTATACAATGAGATCTTGACCTACGATATCTGTAAAAGCATTTTAAGTTGTTACCTGTATCCTCACAATTCAAGTTTGTCAGATATTGTTAAGATTTACACAAGACAAATGCTTTACCAAACATTTCCAAGTTTTTTTAACAACCCTGAGGAAGAAGGCTCTTGAAAACACATTACCATATTTTCTTCCAAGGACAAATTTCGATTTTTTCCATTACATTTGTCCTCTGCAAATTGCTTTCATAATTTAAAATCTTTTTCACTTGCTACATTGATACATATTTGCAGCAGGTAAAGGCTGAAAGATTGAATATATTGTGACGACAACAATGTGGCAAACTGCAAAATTGCTTATTACAAGTTATTTCTTCTATGGCCAGTATGGTTTAACTCTTTACCATACAATCCCTACTTTTAACGACCCTGAGAAATAAGCCTTTTAAAAACATCGTGGGAAAAAGAGAAAATGCTTTTTTTTTTTTTGGGGGGGGGGGGGGGGGGGGCGGCGTCTGCAAATGCTTTCAATTTGGACCAGTATAAAATTTTGTCGTTTGGTAAAGAATTAACTCTTTACCACACAATCCCTACTTTTGGCGATCCTGAGAAAGAAGCCTTTAAAAAACATTGTGGAAAAAGGAGAAAATGCTGGTAACCAGCATTGTCTCATTTTCCTGCAATGTTTTCTACCCTTCTCAAAACAAATTTCAAATTTTCAGCCACTTTTATTTTGTCATCTGCAAATGCTTTCGATTTGGACAAGCCTAAAATATTGTTGTGTGTAAATGAGTTAAAAAGTTCCCACTGTAGCATGAAAAAGATATTTCCAAGGTGAAATACTTACTGGACCACTGGTATCTTGAGCACCCTTGCACACAGTTAATGACTTGTATATACACTTCTTATGACAAGTGTATTTACACACTGAAACAGAATATTACAAATATGATAGAGAATAGCTTTATTTGGGCACTTGGTCAAAATTTCTGTCATTAACTGAAAAGCAAGGCTACATATTCATGAGCGGCAAAGCCACTAGTGATATTATGGTCTTTGCTTTTCGCAGGATGAAAAAGAAAATCAACTTGTACTAAAGCAAACAATCATCCTATTTCTTTTATGCTCCCCAACTTTGTTTTCATGTATAATATTTCCTCATCATGAAAAATATGTGCATTTTTCAAGCAAGTCTACTCAATCTGGTTGAATACGGACAGACTTTTATAATCATGTCATGACTGATGTTAATTATGTTATAAAAAGTGACATTTACACACTAAAAAAATAATTCATGTGCTATTTATATCTGTATCCTGTACAAAATAAGTAAAAATAAAATATGTAAATCAAAATGATACAATTCACAGTTAGATTTCTATAAACCATAAAGCCACAATAGACCTCTGGGAATTATGGAAAATAGCATGAACAAAGGAAAATTAAAAATTGGTGCAAATAAGAAAAAATAACGAATTAAGTGGAAAACATTTCCTTTTCCATGACGTTTTCAAAACTCCACCATTAATTACAGGAATTAAAACACAGAATCATTTGGTAAAAGTTAGATCCATCCACTTTACCCCGTAACCAAACAGTTACCAGTTTTTACGACACTGAGAAAGAGAGCTTTTGAAAAAATTGTGGGAAAAGGAGAAAATGCTAGTTACCACAATTTTTTCCTTTTCTCACAAGGTTTTCTACCCTTCCCAATACAAATTTCAATTTTTGAGTTACATTGATTTTATTGCCTAATGATGCTTTCATTTTGAACAAGTAAAGAATGCCTTACCTTGGCATACATAACTTTTCTCCATGATCCAGATAAGATTTGAACACCATTCACAAAATGTTGGAATTCCAAATTGCACTTGATTAAACTTATGGCCTTTATAGTCCTGAAAAGAAATTTAAGTTAACACCTTAGGAAAAGAATTGCATGAAAGAATGGATAATGTTATACAGTGGATTCCACTTAATCGCAACCCTGTTATAGGGATTTTCGGTTATTTGCAAGATTTGGTCCAGCACCGATCCATTTCCTATTTAGACAACGTAAATTTCAACGCTTAATTGGGATCCCGTAAAAAGAACATTTCGGTTTTTTGCGACAAAAAATTAGCAAATGATTTGAAATTCTAGTGTTTATTAGCAAACCCGTGGGATAAGACAGTGAAAAATTTCAATCTTTCCGGGAAAAAAAAGGCTACTCAAAAAGATAGAAGTCGAATTTCAACGCGTACAGAGAATCAAAGATAAAAAAAACTGATCTAGCAGTTTACAAACGAGTCCGACATGATCTGTTTTCATAATTTAATCATTAAAGATAAAAATTCTTGTCGTATTTCAAGTTTTTCTTTTCATTTAAGAAAGTGTAATAACGGTTACAAAACATCTGCAAATGGCCGACATTCTGAATATGGAGTTCGTTAATTCAGTGGCTGTTTTGCAGCATTGATGCGCTAGTTTACTTCACTGGTTGCCAATTTTCAAATATTGGACGGTTACGCGAGATTTCGGGTACCAGGCTGTACATCCACCACCAAGAGCACTGATTAATAAAACAGTAATTAAAGGGCAGGAAAATAGGCGAAAAGATGACTACATGTACTTAAATCTTGTCTTGGTATAACTCGGAAAAAAAACATACATAGACGTTCTATGAACAGACTACACATTCTTTGCAGTCTGATCTTTATCTACACTCCCCATTGTTGGTCCTTTAGTACATATTGTAAGGCTATTGCAAGTAGTGGCCACTGAATGCCTCCAGTATTCCCAAAAGTACGAGGAGGGAGGAAGCACAAAAGGAAGCCTTTAAACAAGAAAACAACATGTGAAAAGGAAAAAATGTTGGTTACCAGCATTTTCTCCTTTTTCCCACAATGTTTCCAGAAGGCTTTTTTCTGGTAGTGAAACCCGGGACTGTTTGGTAAACACTATGTTACCTTGGCTAAAGGTAGCTTAGAAAAAGAATGCTAAAGCCTTTCAGTTGTCAAAAAGCACATCTAAATACTTATCATGCAAACAGGAAACTTTGAGACTAAGAATAAAGACTTACGATTGTATCCTTTTTCACCTTCTCCCGTTTTGGTCGAATTTTCTTCTTGTATTTATTGTCTTTCTTTTTAGTGTTTACACTATTTCTAAACTCATCTAAAAAACCACGGAATGCATTTATACACATAGTCACTGGAAAATCCGAGTCCAACTTTTCGGAACGACATGTCATTTCCATTATTCCTTGAAACTGGGCAAATAGATCACGATATTTTATATTGCACTTTTCACTCTGTTTCTGAAAGGAGACAAAATAGAATCTTAGTCACGTTGTTACTGTAGTAATTTTCTTTTGTCATGCAAAAGACAAATTTTGAAAATCTTGTAGCAAAAAACAAAAATGTTTCAATAGCCATAATTTTTTCACATTTATTAACCCATAACCAAGAGACAAAATTTCAGACTTTTCGAATTTGACAGCATTAGGAAGATGAGCTAAAATGTGAATGAAATAACTAGTACATGTCATATTATACACATATGACAAAGTATGTGGCCTAAATACGTCTTTATTTGCGTAGAAATTACTTTGGGAAAAGAAGAAATACTTGCCACCAGGGTTAATAAAGATCTTATCAGACAAGACAATCAGCTTTGTGTCTACCAGAAAATGCAACAAAACTGCCAAATATATAGATCCATAATCAGACTTCACTCTGTGCACAGTGTGGCTTTAACTCTTTACCAAGCAACAAAATTTTAGACTGGTCCAAATTGAAAGCATTTGCAGACAACAAAATACAAGTGACTGACAATTTGAAAACTGTTTTGTGAAGGGTAGAAAACATTGTGGGAAAAGGAGAAAATGTTGGTTGCCAGCATTTTCTCCTTTTCCCACAATGTTTTCTGAAGGCTTCTTTCTCATGGTTGTCAAAAGTAGGGGTTGTGTGGCAAAGGGTTAATCTAGACTGTCCACAAAAGCAACTAACAATGGGGACAGCCGTTCAACTCTTTACCACACAATCCCGACAGTTATTAACAACCCTGAAAATGAAAAATTTTGAAAACATTGTGGGAAAAGGAGAAAATGCTGGTAACCAGTATTTGCTCCTTTTCCCATGTTTTCTACCCTTTCCAAATAAAATTTCAATTTTTGATTCACATTTATTTTGTCATCTTCAGATGCTTTCGGTTTGGACTAGTCCAAATTTTGTCGTTTGGTAAAGAGTTAATCCTTTACTGAGCAATCTGGAGTCATAATGTCCCCCCCCACAACATTTTCTACCCTTTCTTCTCAGAAAACCATATGAATACATTTATTGCCTGCATTGGGCTTAACCCCTCCCCAAATGTCAAATTTTGGACCAGACCAAATTAATAGCATTTACAGATGACAAATTAACAGTTGATAAAATGGTGATTTTTCTATATGATAGGGTAGAAAACATTGTGGGAAAAGAAGAAAATGCTGGTTACCACCATTTTCTCCTTTTCCCACAATGTTTTCAATAGGCTTCTATTCCTGACCCGTAAAAACCAAGGGTTGATTAACTAAAATTCTGTCATATGGTAAAGGGTAAACAGAGGTTTTAAAGCCACAAACCTGCATGACAATGGACAATGTTGTCTTTAACTCCGTGTGGAATGATTTCAAACATTTCTTGAACACTGTGTCAAACTGAGTCTCCTTAGCTTTTTCTCCTTTTTCCCTTGTAAAACTTTGTATCTGTTTGAGAAATAAATATAGTAAATGTGACAAATGGATAGAAATTTGTGTCAAACAAATGGTTTTATTTTGATTGAGTTGTATTAGAATTTAACATCCTTTTAATACCTTAGGTCATGTCACTGCTGTCAGTTTTTCTTATCAATTCTGACAGAGCTTTCTTTTCAAGTTAAGGAGTACTTTCTTTAACTTGCATCAGAGGTGAGTGGCAAAAAATACCTGGAGAGAAAGTTTGCTTCAACCTGACATTGAGCCCTTTGGTCACAAGTCAAATGAGCTACCTGGGCAGGAATCTTTTAAAATACTGGATGATCAAAAATAGAAGGATGCGATGTACAGGTTAATATTCCTTGATTTCAAGTGGCAGAAATTTTATCAAAGAAAATCACTTAACCCTGTACATGATGAAAAAATTATAAACCTGTCCATATACAAAGTATTTAAAGTTGCTACATTAGAAAAAGCTTTAACAATAGATCTTTCTTTCAAACTGACCTTTTACTAAACAGAATAGAATAGTGTTTTAAGGCCCGTCGACAACTTAGGTCATATTGGGCGCACTTACTTAGTAAACAGTAATGCGAGATGAATATAACATACATGTGCAACAACATAAGACAAACATGATAAATGAGGAATGGACGCAACACAAAATGATGCCCTTTTCTGTCGCCTTTTACGACATGCATGCTGTCACTTTTGAAATTGATTCCCATTCCAAACCCTATTTACATTGCGAAAAAATTTTTACATAACAATCCCAAGTTTTCATGACCCTCCTGAGAAAGAAAGTTTTTGACAACATTGTGAGAAAATGCTGGAAAACAGCATTTTCTCCTTCTCTCACAATGTTCCAAAAGGCTTCTCATTCAGGATCCTGAATACCTGGTATTGTTTGGTAAAGAGTCAATTTCTTGTGACAGCTGAAAAAACAATTTATTGAAACTCAAAAAGATGTTTATCTAGTAGGCTTGATGCAACAATTGGATGGTATAGATCAAAGATCAGAGCACAAATTCTATGTAGTCAAATCTTGATCTGATTTGGATCAAAGATCAGACAGCAAGGTATATGCACTCAAATCTTGATCTATGTCATCTACAAAAGTCTTACGTTTTTACCATTCACAACGAAAAGGTTAAACCTGTACCAAACAGCAAAATCTGAGACTGGTCCAGATAACAGGTAAAATGTGGCTCAAGTGATAGAATTTGTATATGAAAAGAGTAGAAAACATTGTGAGTAAAAGAAAAATGCTGAGTTACCAGTATTTTCTACTTTTCCAGCAATGTTTTCCAAAGACTTCTTAACTCATTACCAAACGACAAAATTTTAGGTTTGTCCAAATCGAAAGCATATGTATACGACAAAATGAAAGTGACTGAAAATTTGAAATTCATTGTGTGAAGAGTAGAAAACATTGTGGGAAAAAGGAGACAATGCTGGTTACCAGCATTTTCTCCTTTTCCCACAATGTTTTCTAAAGGCTTCTTTCTCAGGGTCGTCAAAAGTAGGGATTGTGTAGTAATGGATTAAACAGGGTTGTTAAATCCAGAGACAGTATAAAGAGCTGTAAGACCCACCTTTAGGTTGATAAAATCATCCAATAACTGAAATTCGTAAATTTCAGAAATGATCCAATCATCCGGATACTGCCATTGAGAAGTCTTTGAAACACTCCAGCCTTTTTGTTGGTCAACAGGACGATTGTCTTTTACCTCCTTGTTTTGTCGCAAGGTCCTTCGCTGTTTTTTGATTGGCTTCTTGTCTTCCTGCTGGTCGTTGTCAGAAAATACAGAGGAAGTTTCTTCTTTGTGAGGGGACTTTGGAGATGTTGGCAATACTCCTGTTGGTAAGACTTGTACCCCACCTGATAAAAACAAAAACAATGTGGAAAAGATGAACAACTTCTTAACAGTCTTGATGCAAGCAAATATTGAAAACACAGCTGAATCCATACAGCATATTAACTACTTTAGATTCATCTACTTGTGAATTCAGAAACCTAGCATTTAATTGACTGAGATTTCAGCTGATAAGATAGCTAGTCTTGGAAATTGGAATCCGAACATTCAACAATGATTTGAAACAATTGGAAATAAGGCCATAAATATGGATAAATGAAGCATTAATTTTTTTGCTAGATATCTACATCAAATTCTTTTGTTACGTTTCTTCTATTCATTCCAAATGTCAGCTTTCCTATTCTGATGCTTAACCATTTACCCTTTCCCAAACAAGCCCTGGTTTTTACGTGTCTGCAGTAAAAGTCTTTGAAAACACTGTGTGAAAAGGAGAAATTGCTTGTAACAAGCAATTTCTTCTTTTCCCACAGTATTTTCTACCCTTTTTGAGAACTTTCTGCAATTTTCTCTAAATCTAAAATTGTGGTCTGCAAACTCTTCCAGTTTGGAAGGGTCCAAAATTTCTTGTTTGGGAAAGGGTTAATCCATTGAAAAACAATCAAAAACTTTTTACCACTGTGTTGGAGACAGATTTTGAGACAATTTTTGAACTAGGAGATAGCTAGCATTCCTCCTTTTACCACAACATTTTCTATCCTGTCAGAGAGCTTACATTCACCTGTTCTAATTTTCAATTTATCATCTAAAGATTTTTTATTTCGGAAGAGTCTAAAATTTGTTGTGCGGTAAAGGGTTGAAACCTTAAACTCTTTAATACATATTAGAAATTTTAGACTGGTCAAAGTTAAGAACAACTGCAGATGACAAAATAAATCTGCATAAATACAAAAAAAGCAAGAAAATCATGATATGACCTGCAACACACAAAAAGGGGCATTCAGACATTTGTGTAAAATGCCATCTCATATCAGCCTGCGCAGTCTGCACAGGATAATCCGAAACCACTGTTTCCTTTATATGTAATTTTCTGTTTTGTGCAAGTCTACTGAAGCACAAAGACATATTTAGTCGTAAGGTGCCGTCTCGGATTAGCCTGTGCAGACTGCGCAGGCTAATCGAGACGACACTTTCCGCAATTGTCCGAATGCTCCTTATCATGCGTTGCAAGCCTTGTATGGCAATAACAGCCATACCCAGACAGAAAAAGGTTCATATCTAGGACTGTATAACTGAAAAATAACAGCAGAAATAGCCTTGTACACTAACTATATTAGTGTCAGTAAGTGGAAAATATTTTGCAAAGCACAGAAAAGAAGTGCAAGGAGTACACTTTACAGATACACTGGCAGTTGAGGCCACACAGAAATACCTTTGGCAAAAAGAACCAATTGTAAAAAGAAAAATAAACAAACCTGCATGTTTTCTGCCTATAGAAGAACTTTCCTCTTCATTATCACTGTCATCAGCATAGGAATTCTTCTTTTTGTTGGTACCTGTAAATCAGTAAAAATAATGATCACGAAAAAATAAAAACTAATTAAAAAATTAGCAATGGATGTAGGTGCCAACCCTCAGCTGTTGCTGAATTAAGAAAAAGACTGGTTTTCTGTAAAAATTGTGGAAAAGTAGGCATAATTAAGTACGTAAATATCTTCATTTATGGCAGAGACATTATGAAGTGTCAAAGTTACAGGACAAGAAAGACAATGATGCAAAGAAAAACAAGGCTATGACAGCCAAGCTAAATAAAATTTATCAACATTTCTCTCATATTTGAACAGTGGAAGTTGACCAGCTTCTATCTCACCAAGATATTGTTATAAAAGTATAAAACTACCAGATACAGAACATTTTTTTTCCCCACCAATGAAAAATCTTTCCTAAATTTACAAACAAACAAAAAAAAACCTTGGTATTTTTCACAGTATGAAAAACAGAAGACAACTAGAGCTATCGCTAAATATGACTTAATACCCCCACCAGCGCTTTGACAGAAACAGGCAATTACTTGTATTTTGTATACAGACAGACACATGGACGGACACAAGCCCAGATGGACACACGGACAGACAAGCCTATTCCAGTATAACCCTGAAAACATTCCTTTTGCAGGGGTATAAAAAGCTCTTGCTTATATAACAAAATTGTTCATTCTCCCACAATAATTCAAAGCCTGTCAACTTTTACAAAGTTGTCTAAAGTTCCTTCCAATAACTTTTATTTTTTATCTTAGTTTAGTAGCATACCCAGAAGTCAACTTTAAACTCTTTAAAAAAACGAAAAAAAAAATCAAGCCTTGTCGAAATCGAAAGGCTTGTAGGTGAAATTAAATGTGAATGAAATTGTAAGATTTGTCTTTTAAAAAGGAAAAAAATTATTGTGGTTAATGGAAAAAAATGGTTACAACCATTTTCTAAAATTCTAATAATGTTTTAAAAAGCCTTCTCTATGAAGGTGCCTTAAACTCTGGTTGTGTGATAAAGGGTTAAAGTTTTAGTACTTAATCCAGAAACAATTAGCTGTTGAAGAGCCTTTCATTACTTTTGTTGTCTTTTTAGCCACTACAGGTTAAAACTGGTGTTTTTGTTCAGTCAATCTTCTTTCTGTGAGCTTATCCTTGAGCACAATAATTAACTCTTTACCACACAATCCCGACTTTTAACGACCCTGAGAAAGAAGCCTTTTGAAAACATTGTGGGAAAAGGAGAAAATGCTGGTTACCAGCATTTTCTCCTTTTCCCACAATGTTTTCGACCCTTCCCAAGCCAAATTCCAATTTTTTAGTCACATTTATTTTGTCGTCTGCAAATGCTTTCAGTTTGGACAGAGTATAATTTTGTCGTTTGGTAAAGAGTTGAACCATTCCTGTGCAGTGACCTTGTCCTTTAAATAAGGTGACCCTTATACAGAACATTTCTCCCCAATGTCCAAGTACTTGTTTGAATATTAATTATCCTATCTGAAAGATTTTGAAAATGATATATTAATGTAAACCATATTGTACAGAGAGAGTAGGCAATCATAAACAGACTTGGTTAAACGAGACAACAGATCCAAACAAGGTTAAAACAATTATTTTCTAGTACTTCTCACAACTGAAGGTTTTTGAGACAATAGAGGAGATAGCTGCCAGTTGCTTGAATTGGATCTTGTTTGTAACATCAGGAATGTATTGGAGGTACTCAAGCTGGGATAAATGAGTACTGTCAAAAAATGAGAATAAAACACCAAACAAAAACAAGACCTGAACTTCTGCAAAAGTGGTGGTGTATTAAACATTAAGTAAATGGTATTAAGCCATAACTAGAAAGAGCTGATAGAACTAAGTGGGTTTTTTTTCATGCAAATTCAAACAAATGTCTTTGCAAACAGAAGCAGAATGAACTCAGAGCGAGATGCAGGCATCATTCAAAAAGTTATTCTGTTTGTAAAATCAATACAAGAAACCTGCGACAGAATTATGTCTAATCAAACCTTTAATCTACATCTAAATCATCAATGTCACATGGCCAACATTATTAGTTGTACTTTCAGGTGGCAGGGGACTTGGGAACTTGTTCACGGCTGTGGTAAATCATGTCGGCCCGAGCTGAAGGCGAGGTGGCGACATGATTTGACACAGCCGTGAAACAGTTTCCAAGTCCCCTGCCACCTGACCGTACAACGAATTTATTAAACTGCAAAGTTTTACCCTTTCAATGTACATCAAGCGAATTTTTCCTGTACCATAATCTTACCAATTGAGTATGCTGATGAAATAGAAATTCCCTTCTGAGTGCCCCAATTCAGTGAAAACTGATGTCACTGGAAACTGATGTCACTAAAACGTGCAGTTTGGTGCATAAATGTGCAATCTGGTGATTGATCAACACTGCCATTTTGGATGTTGTGTTGCATGATTGTGTATTGATGTTTACCGGGCACTTAAAAGGAAAATGACTTTAAATTGTTCTGCCAGGGAACATGATATATGTTCTCGGCATGTTAACCAATCAGATCAAGAAAAATTTCTTTGCAGTATAATAATATCAGATACTCCAAATCTTACCCCCAACCCTGCATCTCTGACAATCCTTATGTAATATTTGAGTCAACCATCAAAAATTGTGCCAACCATTCACCACATACTAGTCAACATTATACTAATTTACTATTACTAAATTACCAGTGAGTCAATCAAAATATTTTGTGTATCTCACTAACAAAATTAATTATTTGCCAATCATCAAATCACATGACTTTTTGTACATCACAGTCAATCAATAAAACTAGTTTCAGTTGATCATCAAGTTACATCCTATCAATTACAAAATCAGACTTCACCTGTTCACTAAATTCAATCTTAACAACCAAATTGTACCTCAGTTAATCACCTAATTTTGACATATGTGGTATTCAGATTTTGATACAGTCAATCATTAAGAGAATCTACTGTCAAATGAATATAAGGGGAATGTTTCGTCTTCATGCAAAGAATTGTAGAGCAATATAAGTTTGAGAAGTTTATAATCTGCAAATATATTCTTTAAGTTTTAGTTTACCTATCATCTTCGCAAGCCTAGGCTGATGATTCACTATGTTACTCTACCCTTGGCGGATCGAGCTTGATTTTTACATTCTCCCAATACGCTTTTTCATTGGATGCAGCCAGCTCTAACTGCAACGAATGAAATCGCTCGTAGCATATTGTCTGATAAAAGTAGAACATGGTTGCTTCCTTTCCAATACAAGGTAAACATGGAAACCCAGGTGGATGTCTGCTTATCGATTCCTGTGTATTCGTAAGCGGTTTTTAAAACAGTATTTTATTTAGTTTTAGAAATATGATGTAATGGGGGGTAATAACCAGCATCCAATAGAGGGTGCATCGCAGGAATCTCGAAATCGGGGCTCAATCAGTCAAGGTAGGATCCACGTCGTGATCATAAACTTGGCTCGCGAAGATGTTTACCTATTAACTCTATAACAAACAACAAAATTTTAGACTGGTCCAAATTGAAAGCATTTGCAGACAACAACCTGAATGTAACATGTTTAGTCTGCAAGACACAACCAAAAAAATGCAGAATTCCCAGGGCTCATGGTAATATCTCAGTAAAAGTGAAAACTTGTTCATTGATTCATTTATCTGGCACCCTCATAAAGCTAGACTGGTAAACTCACAAACATCTGACACTTTACTGAATATCTCAGTAAAGGGGAAATTTGTTTAAAGTTTAAACATATTTATTTTACATCGATTGAGAAACAAGTTCTTACAACTTATACTAATCTCTCTCGATTCTGCTTCCTGGAAATTACACCAGTAATCGTGCCGAATGTGTAGGCCAATGAAAAATCCCAAAGTTGACACCCGCTCCCGGGAATCGAACTCAGGACCTTTTGGTTATGAGGCCGACTCTCTACCTCCGACCACGGACACCACAGGGAAATTTGTTAAACAGAATAACAGCAAATGTAAGAGGCAGGATGGAGTGGGATATAAATAGGGGGTTTAACCCATTACCAAACGACAAAATTTTAGACTGGCCCAAATGGAAAGCATTTGCAGACGACAAAATAAAGGTGATTGAAAATTTGAAATTTGTTTTGTGAAGGGTAGAAAACATTATGGGAAAAGGAGATAATGCTGGTTACCAGCATTTTCTCCTTTTCCCACAATGTTTTCTAAAAGCTTCATTCTGAGGGGCATCAAAAGTAGGGATTGTGTGGTAATGGGTTAAAAGTGTTATGTCTGTGGAAAAAGATATCAATTCTCAGGGAATCATCCATCAAAAATCATGGAAACAAGTTAAACCCCTTTCCTCCTTAAGTATGATTATCATGTTACCAGAACCAGTGTTTCCCTATAACAATTTTCAGTTTACAGATAAGACCCCCCCCCCGCCCCCCCCCCCCCCCCCCCAAAAAAAAAACATAAAAAATATTCTTTAACTCTTTACCACACCACAAAATTTTAGACTGCAGGTTCAAGTTGAAAGCTTTTGCAGACGACAAAATAAAAGTGACTGTAAATTTGAAATTTGTTTTGTGAAGGGTAGAAAAGACCGTGGGAAAAGAAGAAAATGCTGGTTACCAGCATTTTCTCCCTTTCCTACAGTGTTTTCAAAAAGCTTCTTTCTTAAAGGCATCAAAAGTAGGGATTGTGTGGTAATGGGTTAACTCTTTACCACACAATCCCGAGTTTTAATGATCCTGTAAGAAAAAGAGAAAATGCTGGTAACTAGCATTTTCTCCTTTTCCCACAATGTTTTCTACCTTATCACATACAGAAATTGTCTGTTTAGCTACATTCAATATGTTGTCTGCAAATGCTTAGAATTAGGTCTAGGCCTGAATTTTGTTGTTTGGTAAATAGTTAATTAACCCAATACCACGCAGACTTTTATTTTGTCGTCTGCATATGCTTTCAATTTGGACAAGCCTAAAATATTGTTGCTTGGTAGAGAGTTAAAGGGTGCATTTGTCATGGATGTCTATGCTAAGCAGATGCATTAGATCAAAGATTACATTCCATATTCTTGTTTAATTATTTGGGTCTTATTTCTAGATAGAAAAATGTTTTTTGGGCATGCAACTTAAAGCTTCATAATTTTTGTGAAAAAAAGTGAAAGTGTCTTTGAATTACAATCAATATTTTTTCACCCATTTCCCAAACGACAAAATTTTGGACCAGTCCAAATTGACGGCACTTGCAGACGACAAAATAAACGTAACCCAAAATCTGAAATTTGTTTCCAGCATGGTAGAAAACTTTGTGGGAAAAGGAGAAAATGCTGGTTACCAGCATTTTCTCCTTTTCCCACAATGTTTTCAAAAGGCTACTATTCCAGACCCGTAAAAACCAGGGATTGTTTGGGAAAGGTTAAAACAATCATAATATACACAGAATACTTTACAGTCCTGCGATAAAAAGCTGGGTCACACATGTACTTATGAGAATTTTGAAAAAATCTAAATATCAACATACTTATCAATTGTTATATAACAAAATGAAGAAAAAGGGGCTTTTTGTGGTATATAAACTTTAACTCAGGGATATACCTAAAACTATCTCCTATGCTGAGCTTGTGAAGAAATATCAAACAAGCTGTGCTAAAAAAAAAATAAAAGGGCCAATATGGCCCTGGATCGCTCACCTGAAATTTTTAGATGACCATAGCCTTTTTTTTTCCCAGGTATTGAAATAATGGAACCAAAATTATTATTTAGCCAAAAGGTCACCTGTAAAAGTCATTTAAAAAGCTGACCATCAGTTTCAGAAAGAAAAATTCTTAAAAATTCTTCATTTCCAAAGAAGTGCAAGTAGCCTCCATTCACAAGAGCCATGTTTCTTGACGGATCAAAATTTTATGATTAAGTTTTGAAAAGGGTCACCCAAGGAACATTGAAGAGAAATTCTTTTAAAATATGACCAGGGGTTTCAGAGAAAGAGAATTTTCAAAAATTTCATCATGTCCATATAGTGCAACTAGCCCTAATTCACAAGAACCATGTTTCTTGATGGATTATATGAACATTTTTGAAAAAGGTCACCCAAGGCACATTGCTGCAAAATTATTTTTAAATCTAACCAGGGGTTTTAGAGAAGAAGAATTTTTAAGAATTTCTTCATTTCTGTATAGTGTAAGTAGCCCCCATTCACCAGAGCCATGTTTCTTGACAGATCAAAATTTCGCCAACAAGTTTTCAAAAGGGTCCCCCAAGGAACATCTCTGTGAAATTATTTCAAAATCTGACCAGCCGTTTCAGAGAAGAAGACTTTTTAAGAATTTCTTCATTTCCATATAGTGCAAGTAGCCCCAATTCACCGGAGCCATGTTTCTTGACCAATCAAAATTTTGCGAACACATTTTGAAAAGGGTCACCCAAGGAACATCTCTGTGAAATCATTTCAAAATCTGTCCAACCTTTTCAGAGAATAAGAATTTTTAAGAATTTCTTCATTTCCCTATAGTGCAAGTAGACCCCATTCACCAGAGCCATGTTTCTTGACCAATCAAAATTTCGCAAACTCAAAAGGGTCACCCAAATAACATCCCTGAGAAATTATTTCAAAATCCGACCAGCAGTTTCAGAGAAGAAGAATTTTTAAGAATTTTTTCATTTCTGTATAGTGCAAGTAGCCCCCATTCACCAGAGCAATGTTTCTTGACGGATTGAAATTTCACGAACAGTTTTTGAAAAGGGTCTCCCAAGGACCATCTCTGTGAAATTACTTCAAAATCTGTCCAGCAGTTTCAGAGAAGAAGAATTTTCAAGAATTTCTTCATTTCTCTATAGTGCAAGAAGCACCCATTCACCACAGCCATATTTCTTGACCAATCAAAATTTTGTAAACAGTTTTTGGAAAGGGTCACCAAAGGAACATCCCTGAGAAATTATTTCAAAATCTGACAAGCGGTTTCAGAGAAGAAAAATGTTTAAGAATTTCTTCATTTCTGTACAGTGCAAGTAGCCCCATTCACCAGAGTAATGTTTCTTGATGGATGAAAATTTCACGAACAATTTTTGAAAAGGGTTACCCAAGGACCATCTCTGTGAAATTATTTTAAAATCTGGCCAACTGTTTCAGAGAAGAAAAATTTTAAAGAATTTCTGAGAAAATTCCATTTGGTTGCCATGGCAACCAGATTTTCTCACAAAATCAAATTCTGTGAACATTTTTTAAAGAGGACCTCCCAAGGAACATTTCATCCAAGTTTGGTCCAAATTGGCCAAGCGGTTTAGAAAGAGTTGATGTTTAAAGAATTTTTGACGACTCACAACACACGACGGACCCCTGGTGATCCTAAAAGCTCCCCTTGAGCTCAGGTGAGCTAAAAAGGGAAAAGGGGGGGGGGTGGTATTAATGCTTTCAGAAAAAGTAATGAGCCCCTTGAAATGTTTCCTCAACAGATACTTTCAATCTGGACAAGTCCAAAAAATTTGTTGTCTATTGAAGAGATATGGGAAATGTTTCAAGTTGCCCCATATGGAAGTCGGTGGGAAAAACAAGAACAGCACTCAAACCTAAGGAGGAAACAGGGTTTTTAAAGCCTAGAGAAACAGTTTATAACGAGAAACAAGAAAGCTTTCAAGTGAACAAAAGTGTCAAGTCTGGATTCAAACATGTGACTATGACAAGAGAAGACTAAGAACAGTTTCGTTAACTGCAATCAAGGCCATTCACGACTCACTCTTCATGTCGCGCAATAACTTAATAGAGGACTTTGTCCGTCGCAGAAGACTTGATGTTGAGAAGGAAAGTTTCCGACGGAGTGTATCACTTTCAAACGCTGCTGGGAAACTTTTTGTCTCTCTTAGTGATTCTTGAGCTGAATGAAAATCATTAACCTTTGACCAGACAGCAAAATCAGAGAACAAAATTGTAGCCTTGGCTCAAATGGTAAAATTTTTCTTTGAAAGAGTAGAAAACATTGTGGGAAAAGGAGAAATTTTGGTTTATTAGCATTTTCTCCTTTTTCCACAATTTTTTCCAAAGCGTTCTTTTTTCAGGGTTGTTAAAAGTGAGATTGCATCATAAAGAGTTAAGTATTTGCAAATATCATCAAATCTGGCTTAACTCTTTACTATGCAACAAAATTTTGGACACACCAAATTAACTATTTCACAAAAAAATTACATTTTCTCCAAAGGCTAAACATACATTTCTGCAAGATCAAGAGATAGTTTGTTCATAATCTGGAATACAATAGAAGATAGTGTAGATCAGAGATCAGACTATACATTCTGGGCTGTCTGATCTCGGTATACATTGTCCACGAAAGGTTCAAGGTCCTGAAGTCATCTGTGGCATGGCGAGAATTAAAAGCATTTGGGGGCAAAAAATTACAAGTTGCTCAAATGATGATTTCTGTCTTGGATGAGCTAGAAAACTTAATGGAAAAAGGAGAATTGCTGGTTACTTCTGTTTTCTTCTTCTCCTACAATGTTTTAAAAGCTGTCTCTTTCAGAGTCATTTAACTCTAGATTGTGCGATAAACAGTTTTATGATGCCAACTGACAATGTCTATGAATGGTAGAAAACAGCAGGAAAGAGACAAAATACTGGTTACACTGAAAGAGTGCAAAACATTGTGGGAAAGAAGAGTTTATGTTAGTTACCAACATTTTCTCCTGTTCCAAAAGTGTTTAAAAGGATTGTTTCCCAGGTCATTAAAACTAAGAATTGTCTGGAACAAGCTAAACTTGAAACTTCCCTCAGACAGTTTATTCTGTTTTGCAGAAAAATACTTCTAACACATTGTAGAAAAAAAAAAGGAAACAGTATTTAGTAAATTCTTAAGCCAAACATATTCTTTCAAAACTTTAGTTACTTTGGTGGCCTGTATAGATCAAGATCAGACCCCAGACAGAATAACTGATCTGATCCCTGATCTTAATCTACATTCCTTTGGTGAGAATTTTATAACTAAAATAAATTTGGTGTTGCAATTATTTTGTTCAGATTCTAGGACTTAAAATTACTGCAGAGTTACTCTGCTCTCAAAGGAATTATGTCATAACAATGAACATTGTGTGCCGGCATACACAGTCTATCATAATAAATGAAATATTGAAAACTTAAGCAATATAATGTAAAACAGTTATGTTTCAGACCATCTGAATGTTTGGAAAAAGTCACTTTTTTTAGCTGTTCAGATTTAGAACCAAAAAAATAAATCATTTTTGAAAATAATTCAAGCTATCCAAATATTTATGTCTGAATACATTGGCAAGGTATGGTGAATGATTTTTTGGCATACCAGCAAGTATCCCTCATAAAGACCTTTCTTGCAGCCAATCAAAAGCCTCCATATTCTCAAAATTAGAAATGTTGTACATATCTGAAGAGATTCTCAGCTTAACTCTTTACCAAATGACAAAATTTTAGACTGGTCCCATTTGAAAGCATTTTGCAGACGACAAAATAAATGTGATTAAACATCTGAAATTTGTTTTAGAAAGGGAAGAAAACATTGTGGGAAAAGGAGAAAATGCTGGTTACCAGCATTTTCTCCTTTTCCAACAATGTTTTCAAAAGGCTTCTTTCACAGGGGTGCTAAAAGCTGGGATTGTGTGGTAAAGGGTTAACTCAATAAGCCTCTGTGAAACTAGAGCTGCCACTGAATGTGACTTAATACCCCCACCAGCGCTTTGACAGAAACAGGCAATTACTTGTATTTTGTACACAGATAGACACATGGACGGAATGATGGACACACAGACAGACAGGCTGATTCCAGCATATCCACCAAAAACATTCATTTTGCAGGGGTACAATGAAACCTTTCCTAACATGACTATAGACAAAGACTAACCAACTAATTTCTTGAAGGCATTTTTGATAGGACTTTTATGAAGGTCATCAGCAGATGTGATTGGAAGACTGTCTGGTTGGCGGGGTTTCTTCAAATTATCTTCAATATGTTTGACCCTCTCTGGCGAGAGCTGTGATGGTTTATCAGTGGTAGGTGATTCCTGTAAAAAACAAAAACATGTCTTCATCACTGAAATTTGATATTGTACGGTACAGAATTTAGAACTACCTACAAAAGTTACAATTAAAATTATACAGGAAATGAAGCCATTACTTTTCAACAGTATGGTAACTATGGCTATTGCTCTTTTTCCAGCAACATTTTTAAAAGTTGGCAATTGCAGTGGCTCAAAAAAGAGTACTCTTAACATTTGAATGCATTTGTTGCTCATGAAAAACCACAGGCACCCTGTGGCTGTACCACAATTCAAAAGCAGACAATGACAGGTGGGATGTTGAAAAGGGCAAATTGATTTTTGTTTTTGACAATCCAAGCAACTGAATGCTTCATCTGACATTGATTTGAAATAGTGTTCGGCACATAGAGAGTTCTAAACACGAAACACCACAGGTACTCTACGGTTGTACAACATTTCAAAAGCAGACAATGACCATAGTACAGATGGGATGGTAAAAGGCAAACTGATTTTTTCTTTTTTGACTATCCAAGTGTCTGAATGCTTCACCTGATACCCAGGTTGAAATGGCATTCAGCACTGAGAGAGTCCTGGGCAGACGTATACTATCATTGTTCAAAGGTCTACATGGGTCATGATTCAAACTCAAAACTCAAGGATTACAAGCCCAGTGTCTTAATGACTGATCTCAAGAGTAATACTTAATTTGTTATCAAACAACATTTTGGATTAGACCAAATTGAAAGCATTTTTAGATAGCAAAATAACAATTCTTTTTGTACAGTGTTTACAGTTTGAATAAGCATTTTGTATTTTCTTCAAAGAAGCTGCCAGGACTTTTTTTTCCAAGACAACTACCTTATTTAAATAAAACAGGATTTATGTGAGGTTCATCGGTGCAATTCATACGTTCAATTGATACCAAAATTCTATCCACAATCATACAAATGAATATTCAGCAAAAGTCTGCAAACATAATCTGCCTGAGGTACAGGCTTAAGCAAGCAATTTACGCAATAGAATTCATCATGTTTTAAGGTGGATAAGTAGACAGTTTAAACAAAGGTTTTTTTCCTTCACCTATTGTGGTTTTCAAACAACTAGCAAGAAAATAAGCATTTCTACAAATAGAAAATATCCATTTGATTCATTCAGCAGTATCACAATAAAGATAAACAAAAGGAATGAATGAATGAATAGTGTTTTATGGCCCGTCGACAACTTAGGTCATATTGGGCGCACTTACTCAGTAAACAATAATGCAAGGTGAAAATAACATACATGTGCAACAACATAAGACAAACACGATAAATGAGGAATGGATGAAACACAAAATGATGCCCCTTTTGTCGCCTTTTACGACATGCATGCTGTCACTTTTGTTCCGCCAGATGAAATGGCAGATGTGACGATCGCGGGACTGCAGTGGTTTATTCTTATACCCCCGATTAAACCACACGGGGTCCCACAGGCCAATTGATTTCCATTCCAAACCCTATTTACATCAAGAAAAAAAATATAGGATTTGGAATAAGAACTACCCAGCCTGCTGCAATCCTACGAATTACGAGGAAAGCAGCCGTTTGTCTCTAATTTTAGTCGCCTTCTACGACATGCCATAGAGAAAAGCCGAGGTCCTATTCTATAAAGTAAAAAACCCCCGGGACCCCACGGGGAATAAACAAAAGGAACACATGCTTCAAACACAGTGCATCAAAACCAAGACAGCTATAGGAGAAAAGGGGATCTTATATTCAGTTAATAATTACATGTACCATACTTTTACACATGAAAATGAATACATTTATGATCAAAACCATTGAGTTTGTGACATGGTTGTTGGATGGAATTGATTGTCCATCCATGGTGGTAATTTGTGCCAAATTATTTTTTTAATCAGACCATATAATATGTTATTGGTCAGACACAATCAATCACACCAACTTTTCCAAGGGTAACAACCTAACAGGAAGTGATATCGGACCTGCGCATTTTCGTAACTTATATTGAAAAGTAAGTACGATATGAAGATAGAATGAGGCTAGCTTGGGTGGATACAAACAGACTACAAAGATTCTCATGTATTTATCAAAGACATTAGATGAATACATCTAATATTCTGATGTTTTAGACAGGAAGCAGTTGTCTATATGCACAAACACTTTGACCAAATATCAAAAAGTGATTGGATTTTAATAATTAGTCGAAGTCTATTCCATTATTATAAGTAGTTAACAAAAGCTTTGACAAAAAACAAAGTCCCTAGGCATTGTACGCTTTGGAGGTCTAAAGACTTTTTCAGATCATTTAAAGGAACGATTACAATAAAAAACAGTCTTACCAAAGATGCACACTGACTTTACAACAAGGGTCCGATATCACTACCTGTGACGTCACACTGACGTATGTTGTGAGGGGTGTTTTCGAACACATACACACAAACATAAATACAAAAAAGAATGGACAGGGGTAACAGTATATGTGCTGTCGTCCCCCCACCCATCCCCGGGGGCTAAAATCTGTAGCAACTACAAAAGGCTTAAAATGAGTCTTAAACTAGCTATTGGGCATAGAAGACCAGCACGTAATGGACTTGTAGTTTTCTGTTTGGCTGAACCCTTTCCCAAACAATCCCTGGTTTTTACAGGTCTTGAATAGTAGCCTTTTGAAAACATTGTGGGAAAAGGAGAAAATGCTGGTAACCAGCATTTTCTCCTTTTCCCTCAACGTTTTCTAACCTATCGTAGACAGAAATCATCTTTTCAGCAAGAGTTGAATTGTCGTCTGCAAATGCTTTCAATTTGGTCTAGTCCAAAAATTTGTCATTTGGGAAAGGCTTAATAAGCCAACCAAAACTTTACTTGCTTTTCTGGCCAATGTCAAGCGTAGACTAAGACTAGACAACACAGATTTTGAAAGATGTAGTTGGTATTAACTCATGTAAATTGGACAATTTGCCTGAAAAACTGTTTGCACTTTCTGTAAAAAATTGACTTGCATATCCTAATTTTCTTGAAATGTTTTTCAAAAAAAAAAAATCTGATGTAACATGTAAAATGTTATCTGCAAACACTAAATTACAAGTTCTTTGGTGATCTGAGGGCTGAGTAAAATTACCAGGCAAAACTTGCTTTTAATGACCCCAAGCTTTCTAACACACTGTGAGAAAAGAACAGAATGCTGTTAACCAGCATTTTCTCCTTTTCTTATCATTTCTTCTACCATTTCCCAGACAAATTCTTCTGCAAATGCTATAAAAATGGACAAATCTTAAGTTATCTTGTCTGGTATGAGTTTAAACCATTACCAAATGCCAGAATTTCAGCCTCGTCTAAATTGAAAGCATTTGCAGATGACATTTTCAATGTGACACACATGGTGCATTCTTTTTCTTTGATAGGTTAGCAAACATTATGGGAAAGGAGAAAATGTTGATTACCAGCATTTACGCCTTTTTACACAATGTTTTCAAAAGGCTTATTTTCCAGGGTCATTACACATCATCATCAGTGGTAAGGGTTAAACAACAATCTATGAAAGACAGAAAACAAGATGCACAAGTAAAACACCAGATGTAAGACAAAGATGAAACAGGTATGGAGCTAACAATGTTTCCTACAGGGAGGGTAGGTGTCCCAGAAATTCATAACCACAAGGGTAACCCATTACCATCCAAGCTTTTGTCCATGGGTTGGACAGCTTTCATAATCATTGAGAGAAGAAAGAAAGTTGTTTGTAACAAACAACTCATCTTCCTTCAATGTTTGCAATAAAATTATGAGAAGGGGTCATTCTGTCCTTTAACTCTTTACCACACAATCCCGACTTTTGACGACCCTAAGACGGAAGATTTTTGAAAACACTGTGGGAAAAGGAGAAAATGCTGGTAGCCAGCATTTTCTCCTTTTCCCACAATGTTTTCTGCCCATTTCAAATCATATTTCAATTTTTGGTTCACTATTATTTTGTTGTCTGCAAATTCTTTCAATTTGGACCAGTCTAAAATTTTGTTGTTTGGTAAAGAGTTAACTCATTACCAAACTACACAATTTTAGGCTTGTCCAAATCGAAAGCATTTGCAGACGACAAAATAAAGTGACTAAAATTTAAAATTTATGTTGTGAAGGGTAGAAAACATTGTGGGAAAGGGAGAAAATGCTGGTTACCAGCATTTTCTCTTTTCCCACAATGTTTTCTAAAGGCTTCTTTCTAAGGGTCGAAAACAGTAGGGATTGTGAGGTAATGGGTTAAATAGTTTCCATTGCATCACACAACTTTTGTCTTGTTATCTGTACCCATAGGTCTATAACAAGCCTGTGTGATAATGGGTTAACTCTTTACCACACGAGAAAACTTCTGACTAGTCCAAATTGAAAGCATTTGCAGACGACAAAATAAAGGTGACTGAAAATTTGAAATTTGTTTTGTGAAGGGTAGAAAACATTGTGGGGAAAGGAGAAAATGCTGGTTACCAGCATTTTCTCCTTTTCCCTCAATGTTTTCTAAAGGCTACTTCCTCAGGGGCGTCAAAAGTAGGGATTGAGTGGTAATGGGTTAAAGGAGAGCTAGGATGTGTTAGGTCACTCTTAGTCTGTGTCTACTTACAGCATATAATCTACCATCCACCTACAGAGGAATATAATGTTGAATCAACTTTTCTCTTAATAAAAAAAAAATTACCTTTCAAAATTATCACCAAAAAAAATACATATCATTATACTTTCCTTTTCACATATTTCTTAAAACTTTTCAAGCCCAAACTTTCTTAAGATCTCCCTCTACTTTCTTTATGTGAAAACTATCCTACTTCTTGAAAAATATCAAAAATATGATGTTTGTAAGAAACAAAAAGATGTCTTGTGAAAAAAGAAAGTTTAACCCTTTACACCATAGATACTCATTTTCTATGCATTTTTTGTAGGAGCCTTTGGAAAACATTGTTGCAAAAGGTGAAATTGCTCACGACGAGCAATTTCACCTTTTGCAACAATGTTTCAATGCTGTCAAAAGGTGTCATATGCACATAAGAAATGGCTTCATCCTTGCTGTTATTTAGGGTCAATTAGAGATACCATAGAAATGCCTTATGGGGTAAAAGGTTAAGTCCTTTCTTTAAATCCATGCCTTTATGGCCCGAAGGATTGGTTACAAAAAACAGAAAATGGTGGTAACCAGTCCTTTCTCCTGAGAACCAGCATTTCTTCATGTCCAATCACTGATTCTCTACATTTTAACTGAGATTAATAAAAATTTAAAGTATTTGCAGGCAATGATTTAACCCATTACCACACAATCACTACTTTTGACAACCCTGAGAAAGAAAGCTTTAGAAAACATTGTTGGAAAAGGAGAAAATGCTGGTAACCAGCATTTTCTCCTTTTCCCATGATATTTTCTTCCCTTCCTAAAACAAATTTCAAATTTTCAGTCACTTTTATTTTGTCGTCAGCAAATTCTTTCAATTTGGGCAAACCTAAAATATTGTCATTTGGCAATGAGTTAAATGTGAATTGAAGCATTGAATCTGTCCTTAATAGAATAGACAACACTATTGGGAAAGGGAAAAAATGCTGGTTACCATTACTTTCTCATTTTTCCACAATATATTCAAAAGGCTGCTTCCTCAATGTCATTAAAAGTTGGAATTGTGTAGCAGAGGGTTAAAGTTACATTTCTTTTTTGTCTGCAAATGCTTTCCTTATAGACAGCTCTAAATTTTGTTGCTTAGCAAAGATTAAAATGCCCAAATATGAAGTCCAACTGCAAAATTAAAGATTATTTTTTTTTTTTATCATCGAATAGAATCTTGTGGCAAAACTTGAGTATGTATTTACTACCTTTCATGGGAATATTCAAGTCTTATCATGTAGAATTTTCTGAATTTGAAAGTAAACCAACTTCAACCTGAGGTTGGATTACTCTCAAATTTAAAAGCCTCAGACATAAAGACTAAGAATGTTCTTAAAAATGGCTGGTGAATATAGACCCTGACGACTGTATATGCAAAATTCACGGTTCAGCATCTCAAGTTTTAACAACCCTGGGAAAGAAAGCTTTTGAAAATATTATAGAAGATATGCTTGTAACCAACAGTTTCTTTTTTTTTTCCGCACAATGTTTTCTACCCTTGGAAAGTCAATTCACATCACTTGAATAAAACCATTTTCATTTCTCTACAAATGCTTTCAATGTAGATGAATGCAGAATCTTGTTCCTTTTCCCATAATGTTTTCCAATGCCCCCTTTCTCCATGACTGTGTGGTAAAAAGTTAAACAGCAGATTCAAAACAGTCTGATGCCAGTAAACACCTTTGGTAACCAGCATTATGGGAAAAGGAGAAAATGCTGGTTATCAGCATTTTTTCCTTTTCCCATAATGTTTTCCAATGCCCCCTTTCTCCATGACTGTGTGGTAAAAAGTTAAACAGCAGATTCAAAACAGTCTGATGCCAGTAAACACCTTTGGTAAAAACTATTTTTGTTGCCCATGGCAATGCAAGATTAGTGCAACATTACTACAGCTCTAGACACCAAAATAAATTTCAAAAGAAAGCAAAAAAAGAAGCACAAAATTATTCTGTGGCAAAAGCAAAATGACTAAAAATTCAATTCATATCCGCGAGCATGCAAAGTATAGCATTAAATCAGATCATGTGAAATAATCTCTAAACTTTGAATAAAAAAGGAACTGCAAAATAAATAATGGGTTAGTAACTAGCACACTACTGTACATTACATTATGAACCATGCTCTCACATAATATCTATCCAACACAATCATGGACTGGACTGGTCCTTTGATATGCAGAAAATGAACCACTGCCAAAAAAGTTTGGTCTCAGGTCAGCCTGTGCAGACTGCACCTGGCTTGATTTTTGTAGTTGCAATAAGCCCCTTTTTGAGAGAGCATGACTCATAAAATGTGAGTTATTCTACCACATTAGAGGTCCAGAAGTATTGGTGAATTTGAATCTGAAACACTATTTCTCTTTAACTCTTTAGCAAACGACAAAATTGTAGACCAGTCCAAACTGAAAGCATCTGCAGATGACAACATATGTATGGCTCAAAAATTGAAATTTGTCTTGGAAAGGGTTGAAAACATTGTGGGAAAAGGAGAAAATGCTGGTTACCAACATTTTCTCCTTTTCCCACAATGTTTTCAAAAGGCTCCTTTCTCAGGGTCATTAAAAGTTGGAATTGTGTGGTAAAGAGTTAAAGAAAGCGCATGTTATGTGTTCTCATTGGAATTCTTTTTGAAATCATTTTTATCTGTCCAATCAACATAGATTTTAGGCACTAATAAACTTGATGGTTCCATTGAACTCTGAAATACTCCAACTATTCAGTACCTCTAATACTAGATGCTTATAAGCTTTGTAAATGTACTCATATAGGCATGCAAAATTGGGGGAAACACACAAAAATGAAAGCCAACAAAAAGGCCAACAAATTTACTGATGTTTTCTCTTCAACTGGGCTTGCATAATTCATAAAGTCCTCACTTCTAACTACCTTACTTTAATGGACGCCAGTAATATAAAAGAGGTACCGGTATTCACCCTTAGATGACATTTTTTCAGCAAGCAGGGGGCCACCTTTCATACAATTTTGTCATTCCAAGGAAAGTGTATAATGATGGATTTCACTTTTTGTCAAAATGTTCTGACATGCTTTAATGTACAAGACCTTTAGGAATATCATTATTTCGCAACATATAATTCAACATTGCCTGTGGCAGTTTCTGTAGTTGATGAGGAAGTGATTTATGTAATGTGTAACAATTCATGTTATATAACAGCAAAAGAACTATTCTTTCAAGGCTTTTCTTTCACATGTGGAAACAAATTTATTTTTTGAGTGCAAGAAAAACCTAACCAACATTTTGAGTCTAAAAACACAGCCCTGATAAGTGCAGCTTTGTAGTTACTTTTGTCTTCAGAAGCCAGGAAAGCAGATAGATCAAAGATCAGAATGCAAATTAATTTGTGCATACACCGCTTAAATTTTGTGCAGGTAGACACCGATTAAACTATCTCCTAGCTCCTATTTCTTGCAGCATTAGTGGCAAAGTATGAAAAGAAAAGGCCTTGGGCTTTTTCTTTGTCCATAATCAAAACTGCTTACCATAAATCTTATTGACAATTCAACTGCACTATCACATACATGTTTTCTTTTTTCAGTGTTTCAAATTTTGACACAGAGGATATATAGAAATATTGACCAATCTTCTAATTTTAAAACTTGACCACAGCAAAAGCATTTGAAGACTATATATGTAGCTTAACTCATTAGCAAACAACAAAATTTTAGGTTTGTCCAAATTGAAAGCATATGCAGAAGACAAAAAAAAGTGACTGAAAATTTGAAATTTGTTTCGTAAAGGGTAGAAAGCACTGTTGGAAAAGGAGAAAATGGTGGTTAGCAGCATTTTCTCCTTTTCCCACATGTTATCTAATGGCTTCTTTCTCGGTATCATCAAAAGTAGGGATTATGTGGTAATGGGTTAAATGATTTCTGTTTTAGAGTAGCAAAAAGTGTTGGAAATTGAGAAAATGCCGGTAACAAGCATTTCCTCCTTTCCCTATAATGCCTTCAGATGCCTTCTTCAGGGTCAATAAAACACAGAATGTTTAGTAATGGATGAATCTACATGGTATTGTTATGTAGCCCAGTTGAGGTGAATACTGATAATGTTATGGGAACACACCAAGTCTGAGAAAGATTCCTGTTTTGCCAAGGGTGCTGGTGACTCTTTTGGCGGTCTTTTTCTGTGACCTCCTCGTGGGATAAATATGGTGTTTTGGGGAGCCCTGCCATCAATTACCTGTTAATATTTTGTATATCTGTATTATACAGAACATAACCCCCTTCAGTGACATATAACCCAAACAGACATTTTTAGTTTTGACATAAAACCCCAAAATAAATGCAATGAGTTTCACTAATGCAGACAATGTACATCAAAGTTCAGATTGCACACTTTGTGCTGTCTAATCTTGATCTATACTGTCAACAGAGGCAACATAAGCTGTGAGAGGCTCTTTGAAGGATTAGTAAGTGGCTCTCTTTGTTTCATACATTCAAGATTCGGACCCAAATTTTCAACCACTACTTAGATAATCAGACACTGCCAAAGCGTTTGCAGACTACAAAACAAATGTGACTCAAAAATTAAAATTTGTTCTTGTGAAAGGAAGAAAACATTATGGGAGGAGGTGGAAATGCTGGTTACCAGCCTTTTCTCCTTTTTCACAATGTTTTCAAAAGGCTTCATTCTCAGGGTCATCTAAGTCAGGATTATTGTGTGGTAAAGGGTTAAGGCATCATGTTCTTATACCCTTTAAATTACTGTTCTAAATCATCCCACATTCCAAGACAATCCATCTGTCTGGCAGAGACACTCTCCTTCAGCCATTCAATCGGCTAATCTTGGCATTTATAATCTAACAGTAGTTTTAGCACCTAGGAAGGACACCTACTAAAATTTTGAGACTAAGGACCTTCAGGGACTTGAACCGTACACTAGTTTTTAAAATTCTGTGAAAAAACAGGGACCATACTAAGCATCTGTGCTAATACAAACAATAACTGTTTCTTATTGGCTGTAAAAGTCTGATGTGCTAATATTTCTACAATGCTTTTATCTGTGTGCTGGCTAAAAGCAATCATCTATGCATTGTAACCATTTCATACTGTTACTAGTTTTTGGACTCTTACTTTAACTCTTTATCTAACAGGAAATTTTAGACTGGTCCAAATTGAAAGCAATTGCAGACATCAAAGTTAAAGTGCCTGAAAATTTGAAATTGTATCTAGGAGGAGAGAAAACATTGTGGGAAAAGGAGAAAATGCTGGTTACCAGCATTTTCTCCTTTTCCCAAAATGTTTTCAAAAGGCTTGTTTTGCAGGGCCGTCAAATGGCGGCATTGTGTGGTAAAGGGTTAATCAACCAGAGATCCTGTGATGATACAAGTATCTGGCAGGTCCTATATGGCCAGCATGCTTCTGGGTTGAAGATTCCATGGGTTCCAGCAATGTTTCCAAACATAATAAGACAAAAATGAATTTTGGAACAAACTGTGCACTCTTGTGATGCTGGATAAATAAACTTGACCCCCAAGTAAAGTAATTTCCATATAAGTTTCTGGTTAATTATTTCTTGGAACATATGGCCGTGTAGACCAGCTAAATTTTCCAAAAATTTCCATAAATTAAGTAAATGTGAACTATTGTGATGCTAAATAAAACTACAGCTGTCACTGAATGTGACTTAATACCACCGCCAGCACTTTAATAGAAACAGGCAATCATTTGTATACAGACGGACACATGGACAGACAGGCTGATTCTAGTATACCCCTGAAAACATTTGTTTCATCGGGGTATAAAGATAAAAAATTTAATTTCATATCGCCAAATACTGTGATTTCAAGCAAGTTTTGGATTAGAATATTTCAGCACATATCATGCAGTATGGCCCAGATTAGAATTATTTATCCTGTCAAGATCTATCTTGATGTTAATAAAACTACCTCCAAGAGTCATTACCCCTTTACCAAATGCTAAAATTCTGGACTGGACCAAATTGAAGGCATTTACAGATGGCAGCTTAAATGTTGCTAAATTGATGATTTCTGTCTATGATATGATAGAAAACATTGTGGAAAAAGGAGAAAATACTGGTTACCAGTATTTTCTCCTTTTCCCACAATGTTTTCAAAAGTCTTCTCTTTGAAGGTTGCTAAAAGTCAGGGTTAAGTGGTAAAGGGTTAATAGATCATTTATGACTGCACAGAAAATATACTCTTTCTGAAAGATAGCAACCTATGGCTACAGAAGGAATATTTTTGGTAGTTGTAATGCAAAGACCACCTCCAGATAACTTCAACATTACAGCTTTTATAAAATTGCTTGTAACATGCCATTTTGCTTTTGCCACATTCTTTTTATGGATACACATTTTTAACATTACTTCGTATAGAAGGATTTAACCAATTTGTAAAATATAACTGGAAATTTTCTAAGGAGAGGTGAAGAAATGGTTAGAATTGTTGTACAATGAAACAAATAATAGTGGGGGAATATAGTACAAGCATTCGAGGTACATGCCAGAATTCAAGAAAAATGTGAAAATGTGTTAACCTGAAAACTCCTTCCACAACCTTTGTCGGTTTTGTGGCCTGTGTAGATCAAGATTGGACTGCAAAGAATGTGCAGTCCAATATATGACCTTCACCATCTCTATGGCTAAGACATGGTGGGAAGTAGTTGCCTTTAAACTGCCAACATCTTAGTTTATTTTTAGATTTGATTTATTCAGGGCTCTTAGGGATTAGAAGTAAATTTACTTTTACAATTATCTCCAAAGACAAGAGAACCATTTTTATTCAATATAATTCATCATAATCTATTTATCACATAAAAACTCCCCTGGTATTGTGTTAAACCCATTACTCATTTTTGATAATACACTAGTGCATTATCCTTTTTTGGGTCCCAGTCCTGATCAATTTTCAGTCATGAGCGCATGAAGCTTGAGATACCAACCACAGAAAATGCCAGAGTTTTTACTACTAAGCCAATTCGCGAAAAAATTATGTCATTGTTGCTGAGGCATATGCACATGGACAGCTTTTGACTTTCTTGTTTAATAAAAAGTAAGAATGCAGTGAGAGGCTTTCTTAAATAAAAAAATATCTGATTCAGTTGTGCTTCTAGAGACCATTTTATCATAATTTCGGTGAAAATGTCATAAAGCTATCCACTTGTGTATGTATTCATTTAAAACCAAACTACAATTTTTACATGGGTCCCTGAACGGTATATGGGCAAAAGTTGATGAGGTGGGATATTTCTTGTCAGTGATTATGTTTTATGTGATAAATAGAACTTCACATTCATGTTTTTGTCTAATCATTTTTATCAAATTTGCTGACTAAAATGTATTTGGCGTGAGCCTTCGCCACGGCTCACCTCAGCCAATTTTAGTCAACTTGTTTGATAAAAATGATAATTCATAAACACTCATGTAAAATGCTCTATAATCATACATCATGATCTCTTATATTATAAATGATTCTGTACAATAACGTTTAAACTTGGAGAAAGGCCCAAAGATGAGGGGAGGAGGTTTAAAAAAAAAAATAGGAAAATCTATTTCTTCATAAAGCTATTACTATGACCTCAAAAACCTGATGCAGGGGGCATTGGAATGCATTGTTGGAAAAGGAGTGAATGTTGGTAACCAACATTTTCTCCTACAACAAACAACAAATTAAATGTGGCTCTAACAATTAGATTATGGTAAAAAAAAAAAACAATGTGGGAACAGCAGACAAGGCTGGTTTCCCAATAATGTCTGTAGATGTCCTCTTGCTCTAGGCCAATAAAACATGATTGTGCCAACTTGTTTAGCTTTAAATGAATCCTTTGGAAAGGACATTTAACTCTTTACCAAACGAAAAAATTTTAAACTGGTCCAAATTGAAAGCATTTGCAGACCACACTTTAAATATAGCTGAAATGATTGTAATTGTCTGTGAAAGTGTAGAAAACCTTGTGGGAAAAGGAGAAAATGCTGGTTACCAGCATTTTCTCCTTTTCCCACAATGTTTTCAGAAGGCTTCTTCCTCAGGGGTGTTAAAAGCGTGGTAAAGGGTTAAGACTGAAACAGTAATAGCCTGCCTCCACTAGCATCGTAAAGTTATCCACCATCTTGATTAGTGAGGATGCATTCCTTTATTGAGCTTTATTATCAAATACTACTTACATCGTCCCCTCGACGGCCCTCTTGAGACTGAAATACTTTGGTTAAATTCTGCACTCTGTAACAACAATAATCGTTTGAATTAGGAATGAAATCCGACTGTCTATTCTCTATCTTAAGTAATCAAACCTTTTCCAAACAACAAATTTCAGACTCTTCCAAACTCAAAGAGTTTGCCGACGACAATTTCAAATTGATAAAAATGGCAGAAAGTTCTCCAAATGGGTGGAAAATTGCTCGTCATGAGCAATTTCTCCTTTTTCCACAATGTTTTCAAAAGACTTGTACTGCAGACACGTAAAAACCAGGGCTTGTTCAGTAAGGGGTGAAGCCGTTTTTTATTCCTTCTCAGCATCAAGTCTTTGGAAAACATTATGAAAAGATCAGAAATAACTCAAAAACAAAAGTAATTTCTTCATTTGTATAACTATTTTGCCATGATGATTTTTTCTAATCTTCCTTTACACTTTATACATCTTATTGTCTATTCTGTGAAGTTTACCATTAAACAAAAATGATAAAGATGTAAAGTTAATTCTTAACTAAATGACAAATTTCAGACTTGACCTAATTAAAAGTACATGTATTTACAGATGAAAAAATCAATGTATCTCAAATTTTAAGAGTTGTCTCTGAAAAAGTCAAAAGAAAATGAGACAATGCTGGATACCAGCAGGCTGACCTTAGTCGATCTTTTTCTTATAAGATTTTTTTCTGGACCACTCTAAAATTCAGTTTTCAAATAAAATGCATCCTTAATTCTTTACCAAATGACAAAATCATAGACTTGTTCAAATTGAAAGCACTTGCAGACGACAAAATAAATATGGCTCAAAAATTGAAATTTGTCTTTGGAAGGGTTGAAAACATTGTGGGAAAAGGAGAAAATGCTGGTTACCAGCATTTTCTCCTTTTCCCACAATGTTTTCTAAAGGTTTCTTTCTCAGGGTCGTCAGAAGTCAGTAGTGTGTGGTAATGGGTTAATATACAACATCCTGCATGGTAAAATACATTATCAAAATGGTTGATACACAAGTGTATGCAGGTGCAAACAATTGGCTGCTTGACTTTTACCTTGATGACTGTTTTTCTTCAAAAATGTTTTAAAAGTTACAAAAGAAAGGGCGTTCCTATATGGAAAAAGGCAAAATCCTCATTGACAATTTTTTTCTCCTATGCCTATAATTGCTAATAAACTGAAAATTTTCTCCTTTTCACTAATGTTTCAAAAAAGATTCTTTCTATAGGTCATTGAAATAAAGGCTAATATTCTAAAGAAAAATACTGTTGTACCGTGAAGATTGTTTGGCTTGTAACAGGATTTCATCTTTCTTTGCTGGCAACCCTTCTATGACAATATCTGGGCCAACTGAGGTGGGTGTAGGAGGGGGTGAGCCAACAGAATCACCACGGCTTTTTGCCTCTGACAGTGTGTCCGATTCTGAATCATCTAAGATTCCACTACTCCTAGAAATATAAAAAGAGTTTATATCTTTTCATACCTTGCCATAGCATTGCTATGTCAATGAAAACAGATATTTTTTTTTTTTTGGATCCATAACTCTTTGCCATTTATCTGGTGTCTTCAAACCGTAAGATATAGTATTTAAAAACAAGAGGGCCAAGATGGCCCTGGATCGCTCACCTGAATTTTTGAGAGAGGACCATAGCCTTTTTTTTTTTGAAACACTAGGTATTGAAACACTGGAAACAAAATCATTTTTTTGCCAAGCAATTTTTAAAAGGTCACCTGTAAATGTCTTTTCAAAATCTGACCAGCAGTTTCAGAAAAGAAGAATTTGTAGGAGTTTCTTAATTTCCGTACAGTGCAAGTAGCCCCCCATTCACCAGAGCAATGTTTCTTGACCTATCAAAATTTCGCAAACACATTTTGAAAAAAGTCATTCAAGGAATATTTCCGTGTAATAAATTTCAAATCTGACCAGCCATTTCGGAGAAGAAGAATTTTCAAGAAATTCTTCATTTCCATATAGTGCAAGTAGCCCCCATTCACAAGAGCAATGTCTCTCGACGAATCAAACTTTCACGAACAATTTTTGAAAAGGGTCACCCAAGTAATATCTCTGTGAAATTATTTCAAAATCTGACGAGCAGTTTCAGAGAAGAAGAATTTTTAAGAATTTCTTCATTGCCCTATAGTGCAAGTAGCCCCCATTCACCAGAGCCATGTTTCTTGACGGATCAAAATTTCGCGAACAACGTTTGAAAAGGGTCAACCAAGGAACATCGCTGTGAAATTATTTTAAATCTGGCCAGCGGTTTCAGAGAAGAAGAATTTTTAAGAATTTCTTTTTCCCTATAGCGCAAGTAGCCCCCATTCACCAGAGCCATGTTTCTTGACGGATCAAAATTTCACGAACAATTTTTGAAAAGGGTCACCCAAGGAACATCTCTGTGAAATTATTTTAAAATCTGGCCAAAGGTTTCAGAGAAGAAGATTTTTAAACAATTTCCCAAAAAATTCCATTTTGTTGCCATGGCAACCACAGTTTTTGATGGAATCAATTTCTGCGAACAATTTTTAAAGAAGACCTCCCAAGGAACATTCCAGCCAAGTTTGGTCCAAATTGGCCCAGCCGTTTAGGAGGAGTTGATGTTTAAAGAATTGTTGACGACGCACAACGACCGACAGACGATGGACACTGGGTGACCCTAAAAGCTCCCCTTGAGCACAACTGCTCAGGTGAGCTAAAAATAATGTGGGAAAAAGAGAAAAGTGCTGGTAACAAATTTTTCCTCCCTTTTCTACAATAGGTTGTATCCTATCAAAGACTAATCCAATCATTTAGCCATCATTTAACTCATTACCAAACCACAAAATTTTTGGTTTCTCCAAATCCAAAGCATTTGCAGACGACAAAATACAAGTGACTGAAGATTTGAAATTTGTTTTGTGAAGGGTAGAAAACATTGTGGGAAAAAGAGAAAATGCTAGTTATCAGCATTTTCTCCTTTGCCCACAATGTTTTCTACAGGCTTCTTTCTCAGGGTCGTCAAAAGTCTGGATTGTGAGGTAATGGGTTAATAGGTACCGTTTTTCTCCAAATAGAAGCACCGTCCCCAATAGTAGCTTCCCCTTAGAAAATTCCTCAACCCTTTACCACACAAACTCGACTGTTTACGACCCTAAGAAAGAAAGGAAATAAAACCATCTTGGAAAAATGGAGAAAATGGCAACCAGAGTTATGGCTGGCAACCAGAGTTATGGCTGGAATTCAATCTCTCGAACATCTTTGGTAGAGCTTCACCCAAGGAACATCCCTGCCAAGTTTCATCAAGATTGGCCCAGTGGTATAGGAGGAGAAGATGTTTAAAGAAATTGTGGACGATGCACGATGGACGATGGACATTGGGCGATCACAAAAGCTCACCATGAGCACTTTGTGCTCAGGTGAGCTAAAAATCCAAGTACAATATATATAAAATTTGGATCGACAGTTAGGAAACTTTGACAGTCACATGGTTAAAATCTTTTTTTTTTTTTTTTCAAATTTAGGGATCTATTTTAAAAAGAGACTAGAATGTCTAAAGCTTTTTATGACTAAATAGAAAAAAAAAAAAATGTTTTGTCAAAATCTACCTTTCAACTATAAAAATAAAAGAAGCAGTTTTTGATAAGTATGTTTCAAAGTTATTCTACATACTCTTCAGAATCCCGTCTACAGTATGGTATATCCAGGTCATCTGCACTTGTGTCTTTGATGAGAACACCTTCATCACTGGCTGATGAGTGCATGTCTTCTGACTGCCTGAGAGCATCCTGTTCCAACAAACGCTTGGCATGAGCCTCATCACGGAGTTGGCGGTACCTATTAAATCAACAAAGCAAAACCACTGATAACAAAATGTGGTAAAAGACACAATAACTCTTTCAAATTATTTTTTAAAACTGACAAACAAATACTGTTTGCTAACAGAGGTTAAACCAAGAACACCACATGTGGGTGCCAATACTAGGCTGTGCGGAGAAGCCAGTAAAATAATAGCAAATATGTGCTGAGAGTAACCTGCCTTTATGGTATGGCTATCCTTTTCTTTTGGTAAACATTTAGCTCAGATTTGATGAAAATAACTTGAGTAATAACAGAGATATGAGAAAATGGGTGTTTTTCAAGCAGCCAAATGCTTGGCCATGGTAATACCTCCATCAAGAACAGCCAATCTAAAAATCTGCGAGGGTTCAAAAAATAAACACATTCAACCAAAATATATTTGTCTTACTTTGGTCAAAATCAGACAGCAAGTAACCACACTTGTGACTTCCACTGAAGATGTTAAATGATATTTATAAAGTTTTACTGATTGTGGCCTGGTCTAAACCCTTTACCACACAAACAAAGTACAGTAGATTCCGCTTATTTGCAAGTCCTATTTGTCGGAGAAAATATCCCGAATAAGCGGTCGGCCCGATAATCCGATGGCTCTTTTCAGACCGGAAGTTTAACCAGAGATGCAGATGATCGTTTCGTTCTAATGACAGACGTTCAGATCTTGCATCCCGATCATTTGATTAATGTTCATATTTTTTTTTGAATACATGTATTTCAAACTAAACAAGTTTAAAAAAATTATTTGTTTGCTTACTTTATTTACCTATCAAGTGCACAAAGTACCAGAAACGATCCAGACTGTTGGCCATGGTGATGCTTCGTTTGACATAAAATTCAACACAAACCTTTTCTAAACACAGGTTTCGACGCATATCTCCAGTTTCTGGTTATCTAACAATTACCCCTTGTGTACATGCACATTCTTACACAACATGATCGTGTACTGTGCACCTGTATAAACCCCGACTCGCCACCTGTTCGGTTGAATGGGTGGGTAAAAGTTTGTGTGACGTCATAGACTGATTGCCGCACAGACGATTCTATTTTAACGCCTTAATTTAGGCCATACCATTCAAAGCAGATCTAAGTAAGAAACGGTTTTCTGTGTTTTTCACAGTTTACATGATTCGGTACACTTTACTCTCACGCCTGTAGTCAAATTGTTTGTCACAAATTGGATTATCAACGAGACACTAATAAACAGTTAAGTTTTTTTCTACCCAGTGTGTAATTATCTGATCGGTGATAGGTTAATTCGATCGGTCTTTCTTGTAACAGGTAAAGTGCCGAATTCGTCTTCAGTTGCTTTCGGGGAGCGTAGACCGAGATCAGACTGCACAGAGTGTGAAGTCTGATCATAGAAAGTCCAAGTTTTTTATTTTTTTGCCCAGTTTTACCAAGACAAGATTTAAGTACAAGTGGTAATCTTTTCGCCAATTTTCCTGCACTAAAATTACCATTTTATTTATCAGTGCTCTTGGTGGTGGGTGTACAGCCTGGTACCCAAAATCTCGCGTAACCGTCTAATTGTTGAACTTGATAATCGGCAACCAGTGAAGTAAACTAATGCACCAATGCTGCAAAACAGCCACTGAGTTAACGAGGTCCATATTCAGAATGTCGGCCATTTGCAGATGTTTTGTATACGTTATATTACACTTTCTTAAATGAAAAGAATAACATGAAATACGCCAAGAATTTTTATCTTTAATGACTTAATTATGAAAACGGATCATGTCGGACTCGTCGTTTGTATGCAGTTGCATCAGTTTTTATCTGTGATTCTCCGTATGCACTATAATTCGACTTTCATCGTTTTGAGTAACCTTTTTTTTCCCGGACAGATTGGAATTTTACGCTATCTTATCCCAAGGAATTGCTAATAAACTCTAGAATTTCGAATAACTTGCTAATTTTTCGTTGCAAAAAACCGAAATGTTCTATTTATAGGATCCCGATTAAGCGTTGAAATTTACGTTGTCTAAATAGGAAATCGATTGGTGCTGGACCAAATCTTGCAAATAACCGAAAATCCCGATAAAGAGGGTTGCGATTAAGTGGAATCCACTGTATCAACTTGTCTGCACTGAAAGCTTTTCCCTTTGATAATGTAACTAGAAGGCCCTGAAGGGCCTGAATATGCTCTACTGGCAGAGAGTTTGCTTTTAAACAAAGCATACATAGGAATTCATTGCACAAAAAGACAAAAAAGTTGACATTTTCAACTCAAAATGGCTACTTTTCCATTACTGTTTGTTGAATTTTTTCAAACTCAAAAGGGTTAAAAAGCTATTGATGGGATAAACAAGCTGAAAAATTCATAAAAATCTGATCACAAATAAATACTTTATCATGTAAACAGGCAATGAAATTGTTCAATTTGAAATGGCTACTTTTCCCATACTGTTTGTCAGATTTTTTTCAAAATCGATAGGCTTAAAGCTATTGATGAGATAAATAAACTGTGTAAGTTTCACAGAAATCTGACCAAAAATTAATACTTTATCACGTAAACAAGAAATGAAAGTTTTCAACTTGAAATGGCTACTTTTCCCATACTGTTCGTTGGATTTTTTTCAAAATCAATAGCGTTGAAGCTATTGATGAGATAAACAAACTCTGATTTTTCAAAATCGATAGGGTTGGAGCTATTGATAAGATAAACAAACCCTGCAAGTTTCAGGGTTAAAGCTATCGATGAGATAAACAAACTGTGTGAGTTTCACGAAAATCTGACCAGAAATGAAGACTTTATCGCGTAAACAAGAAAAAGACTAACAGACGGACGACGGAAACCACGCCATGACATAAGCTCTGCTGGCTGAAAGCCAGTAGAGCTAAAAATGTAAACATTGTGACCAGCATTTTCTCCCTCTTCAAAAACGTTTTCAATAGGCTTTTCTTTTTCATAGTCATGTCGGAATTGTCTTAAAAAGACCTATTTTAGTGCATAAATTCAGTCCTTATAAATGACCCAAACCTGGAAAGTAAATGGCTCTTTTGGTAAGAGGATTCAGCAAACTCGGAGGTAGTTTTAATTGAGGTTAGTTTGCACAAATCTTTGTTTGCAAAATATCTTCTAACATATCACCACTGTTAAGATCAATCTGCCCTAAAAAACAACTTATTTTCCCTTCTATGGTAAGTCTAGTTAAACCATTACCAAACTACAATATTTTAGGTTTATCAAAATCAAAAACATTTGCAGACTACAAAATAAAAGTGACTGAAAATTTGAAATTTGTTTTGTGAAGGGTAGAAAACATTGTGGGAAAAGGAGAAAATGCTGGTTAATAGGATTTTTTCTTTTTCCAACAATGTTTTCTAAAGGCTTCTTTCTCAGGGTCATCAAAAGTAGGGATTGTGTAGTAAAGATTTAACCCATTACCTACAATGCTAAATTCAATCAATATTTCACATCTAGAAATAAGACTCCAAAAATGCAATTTCTAGGTTGCTTTTGTCCAGGATGTCTCAAAGTGGACAGTACAGTTCAAAGATCCAAAAGTCAAAGATCCAACTCCACAATTTGTGTTGATTTTTTATCTAAACTTGCCAAAAGGCAACTTGTGCAAGGCAACTTGCAGTTGTGTAAGGCACTCAAACCTTTAAAACATTATCACCTACCAGTGACTAAAGACTAAAAGAAAAAATACTACAAGAAAGAGATGAGGTAATTTGTGAGTGCTACTTCAAATATTTTTGGAGAAAAGAGCAATTGTCAGTTACAGCCAACTTCTCTTTTCCCTCAACATTTTCAACTCTTACCGCAAACCATATGTAAAGTTTAACCCATTACCACACAATCCCTACTTTTGACACCCCTAAAAAAGAAGCCTTTAGAAAACATTGTGGGAAAAGGAGAAAATGCTGGTTACCAGCATTTTCTCCTTTTCCCACAATGTTTTCTACCCTTCACTAAACAAATTTCAAATTTTCAATCACCTTTATTTTGTCGTCTGAAATTGTTTTCAATTTGAACAAACCTAAAATAATGTCGTTTGGTAATGAGTTAAACCACAGATAATACAATACGCTGTAACTGGGAGGTTTCCTCTTGAAGGCTTGACTAAACAGGCACCAATGGTATAGATTCAAGATCGGACTTCATGTTTCATGCAGCCTGATCTTGATCTATATCATTAGCAACAGCCCCTGTTTTCCCCTATGGCACTGAAAAGGTTAACTTCTAACTACTACAGAGTGAAAGATTTTTAACTTGTATGACATGAACCCTTTACCGAACAATCCCTGATTTTCAAAGCTCTGAGAAAGAAGGGTTTTGAAAATATTGTGGGAAAAGGAGAAAAAGCTGGTAATCTGCATTTTCTCTTTTTACCACAACATTTTCTAGCTTCCTCCAACAAACTTTAATTTTTGAGTCATGCTAATGTTGTCTGCAAATGCTTTCAATTGGGACCAGTCATGAGTTAAGTAAACCAAAGAAAAAAAACTTTTCCTTGTTTTAATAACTATGCTTGCCTTCTATTTTTCAAGAACTCCATAAGTTACTGTACAATGTTCTATTTTTCAAGAACTCCGTAAGTTACTGTACAACGTTACAGATCTATCTAAAATGATTACAAAATAAGTTGATACAATCCCAAAAACCAGGGTTTTACAGGTATATGACTAAACATAACATAATATCTAATAAATAACAAACATATCTTAACCTAAAACAGTTTCACTTTTCAGTCTCAGTTTACCTAGAAGTTAGAACTACCATAGAAAATGACTTGGGACACCCTGGTCAAGTGCTTTGATGGAGATTAAACGAAACTAATATCAATGGAAGTTCCAATTTTATGCTTGAAGGTAAGTGGCTCAAAGATAGCAAATAACATTGCTTTCCTTCCTTCTTTAGCATTATGAAATTTGAACAACGTTGAAAGGAAACTGGATGGAGCCTGTTCCACAAGCTTTACAATATTCATATCTTCAATGGACATACTCTACCTGGGACAATGTCCAAAATTTCTATAACATAGCTATTTACAACTCTTATTCAATAATATCAGTGGGAAATATGCCATTAGTGATATGCACATCAATGTGTGATGAAAACAATTGAATGTGCCTAAAAAGAGTCCATTTTCAAAGGCAGATAACTGTTTCTACCTTACACAACAACCATTCTGTTGTTTAATCCACATGAAATGGTAGGAAAACTGTGGAAAGAGTCTTTTCCCAAAACATGTTAGGTTTACTTGATTTTAACTTGTGGGCAGATGGACAGACATGACTAACACATCATTACAATTGGCAATTCCAGTTTTCTACAGACCTTGTTTATAGTGGTGTAAATACAATTTCTCTGTATTTTCACACTCAAAAGACAAAAAAGAAAAAAAAAAATACCAAGATACGACTTTCTAACTCTTTCCTAATAGTTCAGGTGGAAAGTTTCATGATTTCAATGTTGAAGAAGAGAATCTTGAGAAATGATGCATTCTAATGATACTATCATAAATCATATCTTTAACAAATATAGTTATGAAAGTTAAACAGTGTGTTTTACATGATGGATAGAAAAAATGCTAAAAAAAAGCTTATTGTCAGTTAAGATGGTTTTTTTCTGTTTTTTAATTCTAATGAATTAAAAATCCTTTGTTTATCAAAGTTCTGCCATTTTGCTCAGATAGTCTCAGACTTAACCCTTTCCCAAACGATGAATTTTAGACTTTTCCAAACTCAAAGAGTTTGCAGACGACAATTTAAAATTTGATAAAAATGGCAGAAAGTTCTCGAAATGGGTAGAAAACACTGTGGGAAAAGGAGAAATTGCTCGTTAGGAGCAATTTCTCCTTTTCCCACAGTGTTTTCAAAAGACTTGTACTGCAGACACGTAAAAACAAGGGCTTGTTTTGGAAAGATATAAATGGACACAAACACTGCAATTCAGGCAAATAACCCTTTTCCAAAAGATAGAATTTTAGACTTGACTAAATTGAAAGAAGTTGCAGACAACAGATGTTCCATGGCTGAGACAACAACATTTGTCTTTGGAAGGGTAGAAAACATTGTGGGAAAGAGAAAATCTTGATGGCTGATCAGCATTTTCCCACAATGTTTTGAAAAGCCTCTTTCCTCTGGGTTATTACAATTTGGGATTATTTGGTGAAAGGTTCATTAGAGTGACTTGTTACAAGCCCACATCAGCTGTTATCTCACAGGAGACAAATCGCAAGAAAAGTTGATCTGACAGTATGGTAATTTTGAACACAGAACATGCAACCTGATTTTGGATCTTAATTGTCTGAAACTTACATGTAGAAATTTTGACCAGCTATTGAATTTCAAGATTTAGTTATGACTGAATGCCTAGTTCATTCATTTGACAATTTAAGCTTTATCACTTTACGAAACGACAAAATTTAAGAGTTTTCCAAAGTGAAAGTATTTTCAGACAAACATGTTTTTGTTCATCAAATATTAGGATTTACCTTTGAAAGAAAAAAAAAATGGAGAAAAAGGAGATTTGTTTGAATGGTGTTTTATGCTGCTTTCAACAGTATTTCAGTCATATCACAGTTCATACAACAGTTCACATATTCATGTTTCCTGGGTTTCACCAGTACAAGGGTAGGCTCTGAAGTGTCTTGCCCAAGGACACTCCTGTGGGTAAAAGGAGAAAATGTGGTTTACCAGCATTTTCTCCTTTCCCCACAATACTTTGAAAAGCTTTCACCTTGGTCTTTAAAACTCACATTGTGTTGTAATTTATTTATCCTGACCCCCTGATAAAAAATCCTATGTTTCAACTACTTCAAAGACAAGGGCATTCCAAAATACTGTGGCAAAGGGTTACAGGGAGAAAATGATGGTATCCACCATCTTCCCCATTTCCATCTATGCATTCTGCTTTTTCTGTGACTGATTCCTTTGCTTTTGTCAACTTGAATATTTCATCTGTACATGCTTTCAGTTTGGTCAAGTCTAAAATTTTGTTGTTGAAAAGAGTAGTTTTCAAAACTAGTAAGAACTATTTTAGATTTCCTTCAGAAGTTTGTCCTTTATTATAGAAAGCAGGAAAAAAATACAGCATTGGGTTTATCATGTTACTTCATAATATGGGAAACTGTAAATATTTCATAAATGAGTTTGCTGATCAGAATGATGATTAAGCTAGTGTATAAAAACATACCGTCTTCTAGCTACAGGTCTTTGTGATAAGGAAGCAAAAATACAAAGGACAACATCAGTAATCTGCTTATAACCCATTAACTCCCTACTGCAATTTTAGACTTGCCCACATAAAAAGGAATGTGCAGACAACTACTTGACAAACTGATGAGCTGTTTCTCTTAAAGACTAGAAATCAGAAGAAAAAAGAAAATGCTATTAGCATCATTTTTTGCTTTTGATACAATGTTTTCATTGGGAGTTCTCTATAAGAGTTATTAACACAATTTTTTTGAATGGATAAGTATACAAATGAAGTGTTTTTGTTCCACTGTAGCGCAAACCTCAAAACATGTTGAAAAAGGAAGATAATAAATTCAAAGGCAAACTGCTTCTTTTCCAATTTCATGTTTCAAAGCTATCAAAAGAAAAGAACATAAATAATTGTACATGTAAATTGACCGGTTAAACATTGTATGTAACAAGAGGGCCAAGATGGCCCTGGGTTGCTCACCTGAATTTTTGAAGACCATAGCCAATTTTTTTTTTTTGATTTATTGAAACACGGGAAACATAATCATTATTTTGCCAAGCAATTTTCAAAAGGTCACCTGTTAAAGTCATTTCAAAATCTGAAAAGCAGTTTCAGAAAAGAAGAATTTTTTGGGGTTTCTTGAATTCCGTAAAGTACGAGTAGCCCCCATTCACCAGAGCCATGTTTCTTGACAGACTAAAATTTGGCAAACAATTTTTGAAAAGGGTCACCCCAGGAACACCTCAATAAAATTATTTCAAAATCTGAGCAGCCATTTCAGAGAAGAAGAATTGTCAAGAATTTCTTCATTTCCCTATAGTGCAAGCAGCCCCCATTCACCAGAGCCACGTTTCATGACGGATCAAAATTTCGTGAACAAATTTTGAAAAGGGTCACCCAAGGAACATTACTGTGAAATTATTTTAAAATCTGACAACAGGTTTCAGAGAAAAGAATTTTCAAGAATTTCTTCAATTCCATACAGTGCTAGTAGCCCCCATTCACCAGAGCCATTTTTCTTGACAAATCAAAATTTCATGAACAATTTTTAAAAAGGGTCACCCAAGGAACATCTCTGTGAAATTACTTTAAAATCTGACCAGCCGTTCAAAAGAAGAATTTTTTAAGAATTTCTTCATTTCCCTATAGCGCAAGTAGCCCCTATTCAACAGAGCCATGTTTCTTGAGGGATCAAAATTTGGTGAACAAATTTTGAAAAGGGTCACCCATAGGAAATCTCTGTGAAATTATTTCAAAATCTGACCAGTGGTTTCAGAGAAGAATTTTTTTAGAATTTCTTTATTTCTGTATAGTGCAAATAGCCCCCATTCACCAGAGCCATGTTTCTTGACAGACTAAAATTTGGCAAACAATTTTTGAAAAGGGACACCCCAGGAACATCTCTTTAAAATTATTTCAAAATCTGGCCAGAGAAGAAGATTTTTCAAGAATTTCTTAGAAAATTCCATTTGGTTGCCATTGCAACCATAGTTGTTGACTGAATCAAATTCTGTGAACAGCTTTTAAAAAGGACCTCCAAAGGAATATTCCAGCCAAGTTTGGTCCAAATTGCTTCCGCGGTTTAGGAGTTGATGTTTTAAGAATTATTGACAACGCACGACGGACACCGGGTGATCCTAAAAGCTCTCCTTGAGCACTTTGTGCTCATGAGATAAATAAAATCATCTCTTGGCTAAGTAACAGATTTGAAGATTGCTCTGTGAAAAGGGGGCTTACTGCATCTGCTAAAGGTACTGACCACCTTGCACAGTGCATCCTGGCTGATCTTGGTCAGAACTTTTTACTTTTGGTAAGTTTTATGCACATCGAAAGACCAATCTTTCCAAGGAAAAAGCAGGCTGTTAGACAAACTGGATTTTATCTATCGATGTTAATGCAATAATTTATTTGGCATACAGCATTATGGAAATGAAGTGTCCCTATAGCCATTTCTCCTCTAACTTTTTTACTACTAGTAAAAGTAAGAAACACTTATAAACAGTTTGGGAAAGGGAGCAATCTTTAATTTACCATCTTGCTTTAAAAACATCAATTCCAATATACGTCAAACAAAACACTCATTTTCCTTTGCTTAATGTGTTTCACTCTGTCACGCCTACATGGTGGTGTAAGGAGTAATATACACTATAATTTTACAAGTTATCGCATACTGAACTTTTCTTTTAATAATATGTTGGACTATTGTGAAATAAACACACAAGAGAAAATAAAGGGGGGGAAGTGAGAGACATCAAGTAAGTAAAAACAGAATATGGTACAGCACCAATTCAAATAGATATCACTTAGAAGATACAAGAAGAAGCTTTGGAAAAGCTTAAATTTCAAATGCTATAATCTTTTTTTTTAAGTTACACTTCTTCTCGGGAGTGGGTTGCAATATCCTTAGACCAATTCTGAAAACTAGTAAAACAGAGAGATAGCAAAGTGGATTAACTCTTTGCCACACATCCAAATTTTAGACTGTTCCAAATTAAAAGCATTTTCAGTGAACAAATTAAATGGTTTTCAAATGGCAAAATATGTCTTTGAAATGGTAGAAAACATTGTGGGAAAAATAGAAAATGCTAATTACCATTATTTTCTACTTTTTCCACAATGTTTTCAAAAGCTGTTTCTGCCAGGGTCGTTAACACTCGGGATTGTGTAGTAAAGGATTAATTTAGTATTCAAGGAAAAATATAGACTTTATTCCATCGGCTTGTGGTTAATATGGGGAAATATTTGCCAAAAAAGTGAAAGATATGTGAAAATAATGAGTGCCGTAAGGCATGAGTTATTTTCACTGACCTTTCCCTTTTGAGTCAAATATTTTCCCATATTAACTACAAGCTGATGAAATAAATTATATATAATATAATTTGTTCTTCACTGAAAATGCTATGCTGCTGGTAATTATACGAAGTTTTCCCTCCATATTTTGTTGTCAAATCTCATAATTCTTTACCACACAATCCCAACTTTTAACGACCCTGAGAAAGAAAGCCTTTTGGAAAAAATTGTGGGAAAAGGAGAAAATGCTGGTAACCAGCATTTTCTCCTTTTCCCACAATGTTTTCTACCCTTCTCAAATCAATTCTCAATTCTTGATTCACATTTATTTTGTTGTCTGCAAATGCTTTTAATTTGGACATGTCCAAAATTTTGTCATTTGGTAAAGGGTTAACTTACAATCCTGAGAATAGTAGGGCCATGTACTCTAACCTACCTTTTTCTGGTAAGGTGACCCTTAAAATGGGCTTGTATACGAATGGCACTATTTTTGACTAGAGTATACTGCGCCCTGACTCGAGATCCTCGATACCACCTCTGTATTAAAAACACTGCTTCACGCATGTGATGTAACTTGCGCTGTGCAAGGAAAACACGTATATGTCTCTGAAGAAGTGAAAAAGAAAAAAATTCCATAATAGTTTATTTCTTATGAAAAATTCATTTCTGTTTGTCCCCAATTTTCTTAGAGATACCTTAACTCTTTACCACAAAATCCCAAGTTTAAATGACCCTGGGAAAGAAGTCCTTTGAAAACATTGTAGGAAAAGGAGAAAATGCTGGTAACCAGCATTTTCTCCTTTTCCCACAATGTTATCTACCAAATCACATACAATATGTTGCCTGCAAATGCTATGAATTTGGTCTAGGCCTGAATGTTGTTGCTTGGTAAAGAGTTAACTCTTTTTCAAACAATGAACTTCAAGATTGGCCCAAATTTAAAACTTTGGAAGATGGAAATTTAATGAAGATGGCAAATATAAGCAACTGCAGACAACAATTCAAATGTGGCTTCAATGACGGAACTTCAATAAGATAGAAAACATTGTGTTAAAAGGAGGAAATGCTGGTCATGAGCATATTCTCCTTTTCCCACAATGTTTTCAAATGGCTTTCTTCTTTAGGGTCATTATAACTATGGGTTTATGGTAGTGTTAAACAAATATGAGCAAACAACTATATGCCACTGTTTCATTCCCGCAGAGCATCATTAATATTTTCAATTTTGGAATCAAAATCACTTCCTCTAACTGGAGCTCTGATAACAGTATTCAATGGAGATAAGGGAATCTTCTCAAACAATCTTTCCTCCATTACTATACAATCCATAGTTCAAACCACCCTGAAGGAGTTATGCTTTTGAAAAGATTGTGGGAAAAAAGGAGAAAGTCCTCCAAACCAATATTTTCTCCTTTTTCAAAATGTTTTCTATCCTCTCAAAAATAAATCAAACCATTTGAAGGAAGTTTATAATGTGTCAATTAATAAAAGGTTAAAAACTGCAACAAAACTTTGTTCAATCTTAGACTGGTTTCTCGTGATTGTTGATTCCGTGCCTTACTAAGTAAGCTCTCAACCCATTACCACACGATCCCTACTTTTGACGACCCTGAGGAAGAATCCATCATTTCTTGCTTTTCCCACAATGTTTTCTACCCCTTTATAAAACAAATTTGAAATTTTCAGTCACATTTGTTTTGTTGTCTGCAAATGCTTTTAATTTTCAAATGCTTTCGATTTGGACCAGTCCAAAATTTTGGTATAGAGTTCATTCTTTACCAAATGACAAAATTCTGGAATGGTCCAAATTGAAAGCATTACAAGACAACAAAATAAACTTAAGTCAAATATTGAAATTTGTTTCTAGTAGGGTAGAAAACATTGTGGGAAAAGGAGAAAATGCTGGTTACCAGCATTTTCTCCTTTTCCTACAATGTTTTCAAAAGCTTTCTTTTTCAGGGTCATTAAAAGTTGGGATTGTGTGGCAATGGGTTAAGGCTTCCCAAGCTTACCTGTAACAGTACTGTGTTTTCTTTAAGCAATAAATAATTTTTCCTCTCCACTTTGGTTTTCACCCATCTCTGTATACAGATCACCCGGGCCATGATGGCACGATGGAGACATTCGTCCAAGTTCAATTTCTCACCTTCTCTTAAAAATACCTGGAAATAAACAGCAAAGGGCTTGTGTACATTGAAAATTAGTTTTGTTTTATTCCTTAGGCTGTTAAGCTTTACTTACGGACCTCTTGAAAACTTCATAGATCAAGATCAGACTGCACCAAACATGCAATCTGATTTTGGGTCTACGCTCTGTGACAAGAAGATATCTTTCCTCCAAAAGTATGTTTGAAATAGGAAAATTCAGGCTTTTACAATCAGCTTGAAACTTTCACTTCTTTTATTCAACAGGATAAGGGTTAACTCATTACCAAATGACAAAATTTTCAGTTTGACCAAATCGAAAGCATTTGCAGACGACAAAATAAAAGTGACTGAAATTTTGAAATTTGATTTGTGAAGGGTAGAAAACATTGTGGGAAAAGGAGAAAATGCTGGTTCCCAGCATTTTCTCCTTTTCCCACAATATTTTCTGGAGGCGTCTTTCTCAAGAGCGTCAAAAGTAGGGATTGTGTGGTGATGGGTTAATGGAATTTGTGAAACTTACCAACATATTTCAGTCAAACTGTGTGTCAGAAGTGAATTCTTAATCTTTAAAGCACCTTTTACGACTATAGTTGCCTTTGTGACCAATGTAGGTCAAGATCAGACTGAAAAAAAGTGCAGTTTAATCTTTGATCTTCACTGTCTGCTTTGCTTAAACATCAAAGGAAAACTGCAAGTATCTGGGTCTCATTCTAAACTGAAAACATGTATTGGGTTAATTATATCCCTTTTCTAAATACAAAATTTTGGACTTGTCCAAATTGAAATTTAGACAACAAATCAATGTTGCTCAAACAATGAATTTTTCCCTGAAAGGGTAGAGAGCATTTTGGGAAAAGCAGAAAATGCTGGTAACCAACATTTTACCCTTTCAAGTCTACGTCTTCTACCATTCTAGAAACAAATTTCAGCTACTGTGTCACATATATTTGTTGACTGCAACCGCTTCCTATTTGAAAAAGTCTAAAATTTTGTCATTTTCTTAAAGTTCAACTAGAATACCTTCAAAAGTTGTTCTTACCTTTGTTTTACCAATCTGGTAGTTGTCTGTGTTCATATTTTTGGATTCTAGGAATGATTTTACATCACTTTTATCACTCTGTAAGCCATTGGGAAGTAAAATTTTGTACAGCTGTGTAAACTCCTACAAAACAAATTGATAATGATAATATTGGCAAAGATACCATGTCGAAACCAAAGGCTAGTCTTCAGAATTCTGGATAAAGGTTCATATTCTTAAGAACATTTTTTGTCTTGTTCTCCATGATTTTTCAAATTTGAAAGAAACACAACATCTGATAGGCTAAACCAAATGGTTCAGCCATTCAATTTGGCTTAGCCAATCAGAAGGTGTATTACTTTCAAATTTGGCAATATCTGGATAAGACTATGAATGTTCTTCAGAATGGTTGGTGAATACAGACCGTGGCAGAACTATTTTAGAATAGCGGGTAACAATAGTCTTATATACTGTCCACATATCTGCATTCTTGAGATAATTCTTTTATAAAAACTTCTTCACTTTTTTACAAAGTTGACTTTTGGTTGCAATTTTAATACCCCTATAGTACACATCAACCAGAGAGACAAAGCATTGAATGATCCAAAAATTCTTATTTTTTATCTATCCATATCTATCCATGTCATTCAGGCATGTCTGAACTCTTTAGCAAACAATCCCTGGCTTCTATCACTCGGTTGAAGAAGCCTTTTGAAAACATTGTGGGAAAGGGTAAAATGTTCCTGCTGCTTTCAATTTGGAAGTTTACAATTTTGTCGTCTGGTAAAGAGTTACGGTAACATTTGTGGAAATGTATTTACTGATAAACTTCAAGATCAAGTTGCAGATGAAACTTCCAATTTTGTCAAACTAATTTTAATTGTGGTCACTTACATGTACAAGACAAAATGAGATAATGCAATAAGAATCATAAAAGAGATTTATTCCCTAAGGTCAATGTACAAACCTCAAATGTAAGTCTATAGTTGTAACCTGACTGTCGTATCCTTACAGTGGCTAACATTCCTGTATAGCGGAGTTGGCGCAATACAAGCACTTCGTTAAACGTGCATGCCAGTTTCTCTGCATTGGACTTGATACATCGAATGAAGAAAGGGTTGGCCTGGTTTAAAGTTGACATCAGTCTTGACAATGACCACTGAAATAGACAATGATAAAAGACCACTGAATCATATGATAAAGCCATAGATATAGATGCGAACATGATTTGACTCAACAAAGTGCTTGGAATACTCTAAGCAGTATTCTAATAGAGAACCAAAGAGTAGCTGATAGTCTTACAAACAGACATCCCTCATTCTCAGATGTGTAGTTTAGAGCCTGACATCACACTTATAGAAATAGGAAAAGTACTGAACTGTCTGTGTATGCTGATCAGCATAGGCTGAAGTATTTTTGTTGAAATAATATCAGATTCCTCAGTCTGTTCATATGTATTAACTCTTTACCATACAAGTAGATTTTAGATGGGTCCAAATTTAAAGAATTTGCAGAAGACAAAATAATGTGACTGAAAAATTAAGATTTGGTTTGGGAAGGATAGAAAACATTGTGGGAAAAGGAGAAAATGCTGGCTACCAGCATTTTCTCCTTTTCCCACAATGTTTTCAAAAGGCTTCTTTCTCAGGGTCGTTAGAAATCTGGATTGTGTGGTAAATGGTTAAGTACCTAAGCTAGGGATGTTAGCCTTATTTATGCATTTTGTCTAATTTTGTTCTCTATTTGAACTTGCTGATCATGACAAGATAGGTAAAGGTCAAATTGGACACAACAAAACCAACATTATTACATGTTTACCTGGAATTGAGCACTAACACTGGGTGTTTTCATTAGTTTGGTATTGACTTTTCCTCCACTGTACATGGTTCGACTTGCTATAGCCTTCAGAGTCTTAATGTCTGAAAACATCTGCAAAAAATATACAACAACAGATAAACCCATAAAGCCAAAAGCAAATGTTTTGTGAGGTTACAAAAAAGCTTTTACATTTCAAAAACAAAAAGTTTAGAAAATATCAGATTATAAAGTCCATTTAATCATTAAACAAAACAACATAAGTACCGAGTATGGTAAGATTTTCTTTTTTTTAACTCTTTGCCAAACAATCCCAGATTTTCATAACTCTGAGAAAGAAGCCTTTTGAAAACATTGGGGGGAAAAGAAGAAAAAGTAACCAGCATTTCCTTCTTTTCCCACAATGTTTTCCACCCTTCCCAGTACAAATTTCAATTCTTTAATGGCTTTAATTTTGTTGTCTGCAAATTCTTTTGATTTGGACCAATCCAAAGTTTTATTGTTTGGTAAAGAATTACCGTATAAGCACTTTTTTCTGCGGTGACTTTATTTCTGCTTTATCTGCGGGACCATGCAGGAGCGCAGATTTAAAAGACGCAAAAATTTAGTCCAAATAAAAAGGATTCTATCGTCGGCGTCGTTCTTTTACTTGTTGTTGTAAATTACACGTGTATTATCAAACTCGGCATATTATCATCGTCTTTTTACTGTTTCCTACTCTCTATATTTAATGGCTTTCACTACCTGTACTGTATTTAGACAATATGATTATCGCAATAAATTTTCTGCCTTCCCACAATGTTTTCAAAATACTAGAACTCTTCTGCATACATTTTAAAACGAGTCTTAATGTTAACTGTACAGTTAATTTACAGTTTGGTAGGTGCGATCTATTATTTGCGCTTTACGGTATATGCATGCCGTTATGATATCGCCTACGGGTAGAAAACAAAGGTTATACCATTGTTAGTTTCACATATCTAACCATTTATACCCCTTCCCCCAATATTGTTTTGAGACAGTTATAGCCAAGCTGAAATCTTCCTTTGATAATTGATATTCGGAACAGATTGTGGCACAGATTAAGAAAAATGGGTCTGATGAGGTACCAATTGACCCAGTTCACTTATCCATAACTATTTTGAAAGAGCTTGTCTCAAACTGGCGGGTCAAAATGCACCAAGAAGTATGGAATTAAAATGGGTTAAACACTAATGGATTCAGATCGGCACGGATCTTGGAAGCACTGGAAGAACATGTTCTCTGGATGTGATACAGAAATAGATATGGCATTGCAATGAATGAAATAGTTATTAATTCACATTTAAAAAATGTGTGTGTGTTTTAAATACATGAATATCATCCTTTTCATTGAAGACGATAACAACCGAAATACATTTTATGGAGTATACCTGTCCAAAATGGACGCTGGTATCGGTACTTCATCAAAATAAAGCGCAATAATTTAATCCTTTTTTTAATCAGGTTCATTACCGCAGAATAAAGGTACGCAGAATTTTAAACCCCCTGTTTTTTTGAAAATCCGTAGAATTTGGACCCCGCAGAAAAAAGTACTTATACGGTAATTATTATTCATACCATTTCTTTTTATTCCTTTGGTATCTATGAAATTTTATTCATGCATATGACTAAACTAGTATGTTCTATGACACCAAAAGTTTCTTGTCATTCATTTATGTAAGCAAGAGAAAATAAAATGTATTGTACTATGAAAAAAAAACAAACTCAAAAACAATATAAATCTTACGGTCTGTGGTCTTGACCTTGGCTTGAAAGACTTGTTTTTCCTGCAAAATTAATAAAACAAGTTATAAAACTTTCTGATATATTTTACAGATATAAAGAAAACAAAAATCAGACAAAATAGTGAAAGCACAATATCAAAGAAGGTTACAGTAAGGACTGAGACAGAAATAGTAAAGGCACACTACCTCTCAAACAGAAGACGAATACATTGCTGTGAAGAAGTCATTATACTGTTGAGAAAAAAATATCCCACCTAGTCTAACTTTGCATCGGTTACCAGTATATTAAACAATCAAAAATGTTCCATACTGTAATTTAACCCTTTCCCAAACAACAAATTCTAGACTCTTCCAAACTGAAAGAGTCTGCAGACGACAATTTTAACTTTCATAACAAATGGCAGAAAATTATCTGAAAGGGCAGAAAACACTATGGGAAAAGGAGAAATTGCTCGTTACGAGCAATTTCTCCTTTTCCCACAGTGTTTTCAAAAGACTTGTACTGTAGACACGTAAAAATAAGGGCTTGTTTGGGAAAGGGTTAACCTAAAAATGAAACTTACAAAAGAGAAACATACTCTACTTTAATCTTTTTTCTTTCCCATATATGATTCAACATAACCCCACATGACACTATCCAAAGTTTTAACAACTGTGAAAGGAGCTTCAAATACTTTAAATTGGGCCAAGTAATTGTGTTATTTGGTAATAGGTTAACCTCTCAATAAAGAAAAGGGCACAAATGAAATTAATTTCAAGCCACATCACTTGCCTCTCATATACCATTTTGCATCCAATATTACTTAAAGGTGGGTATTTAGGTTTTTCACGTCTCACCAAATTAGAAAAATATATATATGACTGAAATTTATATGAAAAAACAATACAAATCATCAATGATTAAGAATCATAAAATTACACACACAAAAATTTTTGATGGTATTCCCTTATAAGGCTACGTAGCCTCTTAAGCTATTTTTAGATTTCGTGCCAAAAATAAAAAGAAGCATTGTGGGAATGTTATGTGACTGGCACATGACTAATGATGCTGAAAGTCCATAACATAACAGACATGTAATTATTTTCCATAATGTCTTCTTCGAACGCCATGTTTGAAGCTTCGTCTGTGTATTCCGGTATGTAAATGAGCGAGTTGCTCATGTAAAAATAGACCGTGTTTCCCGTCGGTGTCAACCTGGGCTGTAGTAAATCTCTAATTTCTTATGTTGTCAGCATGTCTTCGATTACTGGGGTTTTATGTATGAAAATTATAAGGCTTTGGGAGTATAAGGATGATTTTTTTGTATTTTTGTAAAATTTTCGTCCCAAATTCTGAAGGGCCACCTTTAAAATTCAGTCAAAACTTTCATTAACAGAACTCCTAAAGTCATGTTTCAAGTTTTGAGTCAAGTTTGTTTTGTTGTCTGTAAATGCTTTCGATTTGGACAAGTCTAAAATTTTGTCGTCAGGTAAAGAGTTAGACTTGGGTTTGTTTTGGTACTGGGTTATATGCACAAACATTCTGATATTTGAAATAAACCCTGATGGTGCCAGACACCTCAGAAAGTGTAGGTCATGGGACATCATTGCACATAGCAAGCAATCATCCTGAATCTACACTGTATAATATTTCAAAAAATATTCTGAACTAAACAGGCTTATGGCAAAATCTGATTATTATTTCCTTAACACTTTACCAAACAGTTCCTGGTTTTTACAACCCTGGAAAAGAAGGCTTTTAAAAACATTGTTTAGGAAAAGGAGAAAATGCTGGTTAGCACCATTTTCTCCTTTTCCAACAATGTTTTTAAAAGCCTTCTTTTCCAGGGTTGTAAAAACCAGGAATTGCTGGTAACCAGCATTTTCTCCTTTTTCCAAAATGTTTACTACCCTCCAAGAACAAATTTAAATTTTTGAGTCACATTAATTTTGTCTGCAAATGCTTTCAGTTTGAATTAGTCTGGTATTTTGTTGTGTGGTAAAATTTAATACAGATGTCCATTTCTTCTAAGCGTCTTGTCATTCTACGGCTGAAAATTATACCAATATACATGTATACCAATTTCTTAATATCTAGTATAAGAATTTTATTTAAAGGCATGCTACTTTTGTGATAGTGTATCCATGCTAGGTGTGCAAATAAAAATAAACCAAGAACAAAATAAAGAAGAGAAAACATACAACAATACAAGTGTGGCTTTCCTCATCAGGTCAGCCTCATCTTCAGATAGATAGGGATCTACTGCCGGGCTCATAATGTGATCAGAGTGCCTGGGGCTGTGACCTGAGTGCCGAGGGCTGTGTGCGGGGCTGTGGACAAAAACATCATCACCATCCATGTTGCCAGAATCTGTCGGTGCATGCTTAGAGTAGCGAAATACATGCAAAGGGGATTTAGGGGAACGGTTGTCATGGTGATCAGTTTGGGGAGGTCTGCAGGAGCAAAGAATGAGGAAAAGTTGTAAAATACATAGACAGTAAAATAAAAACACACACTAACACACACTCATAATCATACTCTACCTAACTAGACCCATTACCCGATACAGAGGTTCAAAACTCATCCACAATCAGGAGATTTAACTCTTTACCCCATAAGGCATTTCTATGGTATCTCTAATTGACCCTAAATAACTGCAAGGATGAAGCAGTTTTTTATGTTTATACGACACCTTTTGATAGAGTAGAAAACGTTGTGGCAAAAGGTGAAATTGCTCGTGACAAGCAATTTCACCTTTTGCCACAATGTTTTCCAAAGGCTCCTACTAGCAATGCCTAGAAATGAGTATCTATGGAGTAAAGGGTTAATGTATAGCCTACTAGCCATACCCTCAGTTACTTGATTGAGTGATGTTTGATCTTTTACCACAAAACAAAGTTTTACCAACCCCAACTAAAAGGGCTTTTGAAAACAGTGGGATAAGCAGAAAATGCTGGCAACCAGCTATGTTTTCTATCCTTTCACGAACAAATTCCATCATTTAAGTCTTTACCAAAAGGCAAAATTTTGGACTGGTTCAAATTGAAAGCATTTGCAGACAACAACATAAAAGTGCATGAAAATTTGAAATTTGTTCTGTGAAAGGTAGAAAAAATTGTGGGAAAAGAAGAAAATGCTGGTTACCAGCATTTTCTCCTTTTCCAACAATGTTTTCAAAAGGCTTCTATCTTAGGGTCGTAACAACCAGGGATTGTTTGGGAAAGGGTTAAGCCACATTTAAATTTTGCATCTTCAAGTGCTTTCAGTTTGTACCAGTCTTTAATTGTCTTTTGGTCAAGCAATATCACTGCCCTCAACAGTATTTCTATCTTATCATGGCAACAGTTCTCTTACCAATGTACTCAATAAAGCTCAGACCTGGGCTTAGAAATGTCTTGCCTATGGACACCCCCAGAAAAATCAATCAATCTAAATTTTTTTTTTTTTTTTTTTCTTTTTTTTTTTTTTTTTTGGGGGGGGGGGAACACTAGAATACTAAAATATCTCACATTAGTTGCACATGGTGAACATACTTGTTTTGCTATCTGATCTTAATCTTTGCTTTGGACAAAAGCATCTCATATTTAGCTTTGCCATCAGAAGATCATGTCCTGATTGCTCATGGGAAAAAACCTTTGTATCGGGTGAAAGGTTTAGAATTGTGCAAAAGAAAAAGTATATAACAGTATTTAACCCTTTACCAAAGTCTTAAAATTTGAGGAAGAAGGTGTTTGAAATCACTGATGGAAACGGAAAAATGCTGGAAACCAGGAACGTGTTCTAGTCTTTCAGCATAAAATCCCATAACTCTTTCTCACACAAGGAAATTTTAGACTGGTTCAAATTCAAAGCATTTGCAGACGACAAAATAAAGGTGACTGAAAATGTGAAATTCGTTTTGTGAAGGGTAGAAAACATTGTGGGAATAGGAGAAAATGCTGATTACCAGCATTTTCTCCATTTCCCAAAATGTTTTCAAAAGCTGTCTTTCTCAGGATCATCAGAAGTTGGGATTGTGTGGTAAAGAGATAATTTGAACAATAATTCATTTGCAGTCTACTTTTAGTTAGGGAAAGTGTAAGATTTTCACACTTGGTAAAGGGTTAAATGGGTACCAATAATATAAACCAAAACAACATTTGGAACCTAAGAACGACACTATCATGCATGCATTTATTGACATGCTTTTTTTTAACCCCAATTTTTCTGAACAGTAGAGACAATAATAAACATTCATTTGACATTTCTGAAACCACTTGGATAGAGGAATCAACAGTATATTTGTATGTTTTATTGCTCACTTTCTGTTCTCTTAATCAAAATTACCACTAAGACTGCCTTTAAGTCACATTGGAACAGCAATAATACCTGACATTATAATTCTTAGATCAAGATATACCCTAAAGAAAGAGTCATTTTTGGGCTTCTATGACATCTTTTGCTGTATTTCTAAAACTTCTCTCCAATATATGTCTAAAAAACATTCATCCTAAACAGCTGACCACTTTCTTACATAAACAAGAAAGACTAATCAATGCTCAGAGGGAGGAGGATTGGATTATGAACGATGTAATACCAGAGAAAACCAATGTCAAGGAAGCCAATGACTATGGGCAATGTAACACTATTTAAATCAGAACTGATCTTGAGTGTAATTGTAATATGCCCATAGAGAAATCTACTGTACATAGTAGAAAAAACAAAATTATATGGTTCTTTTTGCATCATGGTCTAACTCTGTCTAACAACACTTTGGTTCATTAGTCAACTGTATCTGTTTACTTAACCCTTTACCAAACAATCCCTGGTTTTTACGACCCCGAGATAGAAGCCTTTTGAAAATATGGTAGAAAAAGGAGAAAATGCTGGTAACAAGCACTTTCTCATTTTTCCACAATTTCTTCTATCCTCAATTTCTGAGTTGCGTATACTTAGTTGTCTGCAAATGCTTTAAATTTGGACTAAAAATTATGTCCTCTGATAAAGCGTTTAAAAAAAAGAGGTATGGCAGTCTTATAAACTGAATGAGAGAAAATGGACAAAACTACGAAAAGTCTTTGCAAAAATTTGTGTCATTCACACAACAACTAACAAAAGTGCTATCAAAATTGTGTAAAAGTATCTCAATCATTTTGAGCTCTGTGCGCTGCTGTAAAACTTGATGCTGGGTTGTAAACTTAGTAAACCCTCTCAATGCAAAAACTAAGTACCACCTCTTGTGGTCTTAACTCCTTACCAAAAAATCCCGATTTCTAATGACCCTTTCAAAGAAGCCTTTTACAAACATTTTGGGAAATGGAGAAACTCCTGGTAACCAGCATTTTCTCCTTTTCCCACAATGTTTTCTCTACCCTCCCGAATACAAATTTCAGATTTTCAGTCACTTCTATTTTGTTGTCTGCAAATGCTTTCAATTTGGACCAGTCTAAAATTTTGTTGGTTGGTAAGGAGTTAACTCTTTACCAAACAACAAAATTTTAGACTGGTCCAAATTGAAAGTACTTGCAGACAACAAACTCAACACGGCTCAAAACTTGAAATTTGTTTCCAGCAGGGTAGAAAACATTTTGGGAAAAGGAGAAAATGCTGGCCACCAGCATTTTCTTCTTTTTCCACAATGTTTTCATAAGGCTTCAATCTCATAAAAACCAGGGATTGTTTGGTAACGGGTTGATAAAAAATGCTTTTGAAAACATTGCAGAAACCAAGAGAAAATGCTTCTCACTGAATGGGCTTGCTATGAATTGAAGCTACTACATGATTCTCTTTGATCATGGCATAGCATCAAGAACCAGACTGCATGATCTGTGCATCCGATTTTTGATTAACACAATGTTCAAAAATGTGGTTTTTTTTTCCTGAAGCAATGAAAGGGTTATAGAAAAAATAACAACAGAACAGACAACCACACTTTCAGACAAGCAGGTTGAAGTTAGTCAAAAACTCTCTGGTGTTGTCATTTGCTCTTTATTTTTGTTATGTTTTGATACTTTCAGAACTTGCTGTTCCAGACTGAAAATTTAGTCTCAAACCTATTTTCAAGTGCCTTTAGTGCCTTTTCTTTAACAAGAAAAAAAATCACTTTATTTCTGGACAAAATTCTTAAACCCTGTCCCATACCACAGTACTTACTCCTTTTCCTAGCAATTATTTCGATACATGAATTGAGGCATATTTCGCTGGCCTTCTAAATTTCTTTCAAACCCTGGGTCTTCAATTTTTGTGTCTTCTTATGAGTTACATCATACAATGGCATGGTTGTCTAAGAGCAGCAAGTAATAACATATGGAGGGCTTTTCCCCCCATTTACAACAAACTGACACCAGAAAATTTGTAAATATATGTCTCAAAATTCAAACTTCACAATCCTCAATGCTTGCTGTAACTTACTGAATTTTCTTGAGCAGCTTGATTGTTTGTGCACAAGTGTAGAAACTTAAATGAAATAAGATTTTGCCATGACAGTACATGTTCACAACCCCATTCTTCATTGCATCTACATTTTAAACCATGAAACTAAACATAAAACTTCATGATTGTCAAATTATACAAACTTATATCTAAACAGAAACAAAAGTTTATTCTAAAATAGATCAGAAACCCCTATTACATATACAGTATATAAACAAATTCTTTTGTACTATGAAGCATTCAGACCTTTCAAAATATAATTGTCTAAAAGAAGTTGGAAACTGAAACAACGTTTAAGCAAATGTCATACCACTTTATGCAAAATGAAAAAAAAAAAACAGCCAATAACAAATTTTTCAAGTTTTGGAAAATACACTATTTCATGTTTCTCAATGTACAGGACAAAAGAATTAACTCTTTACCATACAACAAAATTTTAGACTAGTCCAAATTGAAAGCATTTGCGGACAACAAAATAAATGTGACTCAAAAAAAACTGAAACTTTACTTTCATAGAGTAGAAAACATTGTGAGAAAAGGAGGAAATGCTGGTTACCAGCATTTTCTCTTTTTGCCACATTGTTTTCAAAAGCTTTTTTTCCTCAAGGTCTTTAAAAGTTGGGATTGTGTGGTAAGGAGTTGAACCACTATTTTATATGTCTCATCATAAATCTGTGTCGCTTTTCTTCTTTTTGGGTATAGAAACTTAATTTGTGTACATTAACCCTTTTCTCTCTATGTCTTCCATGCAAATAAAATATTTTCCCTTCCTTCAATATTTGTCCTTGCCTAATCAGTTGCAAAGACCAGATCAATCTGAGATGATTTAACTCTTTACCACACGAGAAAATTTTAGACTGGTCCAAATTGAAAGCATTTGCAGACGACAAAATGAAAGTGACTAAAAAAAGAAATTAGTTCTGGGAAGGGTAGAAAACACTGTGGGAAAAGGAGAAAATGCTGGTTACCAGCATTTTCTCCTTTTCCCACAGTGTTTTCAAAAGGCTTCTATCTCAGGGGCGTCAAAAGTAGGGATTGAGTGGTAATGGGTTAAGTGAGTGTGATGTATCTGAAATGATATAAGTGTGACGTGTGAATACTACCCTTGGAATAATAAGGCCTACATAGCCTGCAAAAACATGTAATTTCACAGGATCAATGCTCCAAATTTAAACAAATCTTACAATTTTTCATCAGCAAAATAAATAAATTGACATAAATCTCCAGGTTTTTTTTTTTTAATAGATGGCAAACTCTAATTACCTTAAAAAATTGGCTGTCCCCAATTCTGGTATAATATCCTGGGACTGCTTGCGCCGGTGAACTATAGCTTGGCTTGGACCTAAAACATGTGAAAAAGGAGTGTTAACTTTTTATAAGATGACAAAAATTTGACTTATCCAAAAACAAAAGCATTTGCATACCTCTATACTTAACTCTTTACCAAAAGACAAAATTTTAGACTTGTCCAAAATGAGAGCATTTGCAGACAACAAAATAAACATGACTCAAAAATTAAAATTTGACTTTACAAGAGTAGAAAAACTTCTAGAAAAAGGAGAAAATGCTGGTTACCAGCATTTTCTCCTTTTCCTACAACGTTTTCAGAAGGCTTCTTCTTCTGGGTCATAAAACCAAGGATTGTTGGGTGCAGTGATAAAATGTTGCTTTAGTGACCCTATCATGCTTTGAAGAGGTTGAAAGATTGTGGTGGGACAAGTAGAAAATACACAATCTTTACGTAAGACTTTCTCGTAAAGGTCCTAAGCAATGCTTTATGTGTTACTATCCTAGTGTTTTAACCCTTTACCAAACACTTCCTGGCTTACAATTTAGAAGATTCTAAATTTGTTGCTCAGGCAAGTAGTAAATCAACTGCATGGTAACTAACAGTGGTCATGAAGGGACTCCTACAGTGAAGATGATTGACAATTTGAACTTAATCCTTGCTACTAACCGTTTATCTCACAATCCCTGTTTTTTTTCAATCCAGAGAAAGAGGCCTCCTGAAAACTTTCTGGGAAAAGGAGAAAATGCTGATAACCAGCATTTCCTCCTTTTCCATCAATATTTTCTACCTATTTAAGGACAAATGTATGTGCTATCATTGGTAAAACCTTTGAATTTTTGTCTCTGAATTCCCTCAAACTCAACAAGCCTGAAATTTTGCTGTGTAGCAAAGGCTGTCGTGACATATCCCAGGGAGCTTGATTGGCACATAGACTGACAAATAAATTTCTGTAACTAGCAACCATTCCTATACATAAAATGCTCTCAAAGATATGTGCCCCATCTCACAAAAAGGGACCATCTGGGAATTCTGCACATCAATTAGATGAAAACAGATCAACATTAGTGCAGGTCAGTTCAAGTTAATTCAAAAATGATTGCACAACAAGGAAGAATAACCTATTTTCATACAGAAAATATCAGTAAAGCGAAAAGTGTCAACCCTGGTCAGACTGTGCGATTTCCGGAGTCTAACCAGGGTTGACACTTTCACAATTCACAGAAATTCCCTTTGGGTCATAAAAATAACTTATGCTTTGAAAAAAAACAACACACACACATTTTTGTTTGGCTATTAGTTCTGAATATAAAAAAATGCAATAATTACCTCCCCTCTCTCTGTATGTCTTCCCTGCTTTGATGAAAGCAAACACACTCTTGAAGAGAGTTTTCAGGATGGTCCATCTCAGCACAGCAACTGGGTCTACCCCTGTAATGAATACATACACCATTGACTGCATGCTGTGGAAACTTTTACCTCAACCCTATCCCACACAACAAATTTTAGACTTCCAATTGTCCAGCATTTTCTGTTTTTTTTTCAATAATGTTTTCAAGATTTTTTTTTCCCCGCGGTTATTCACCCTTCCACACAGAATACAAGGTTTTAACGACCTTTGGGCAGAAGCCTTTTGAAAACTTTGTAGGAAAAGGAGGCAATGCTGGTTATCAGCATTTTATCCTTTTCTACTATGTTTTCTACTGTATCAGGGATAATTTCTGTCACTTGAGACATTGTTAATTAGTTGTTTGTTAAAAAAAAAATTGAATTTGGCTGAATCCAGAGTTCCACTGTCTAGTAAAGAATATTAAACAACAAAATTTTAGACTGGTCCAAATTGAAAACATTAGCAGACAACAAAATAAAAGTGACTGAAAATTTGAATTTTGTTTCTGGAAGGAAAGAAAACATAGTGGGAAAAGGAGAAAATGCTGGTTACCAACATTTTCTCCTTTTCCTACAATCATTTTACAAGACTTGTTCCTTAGGGTCATTAAAAGTTGGGATAGTGTGGTAAAGGGTTAAAAATAGCAAATTAAGACATGTTTTCCTTTTCCAGCATTACATGGACAAATGATTTACATCAGCTAATAAAGAAAAAGATTACAATCATAAAAACATCATCAAATACTAAACAAATATTCAGTAATAAATTACAGTGGATGAAATAAACTACATGACTTGAGGTAATAAAATACATGATTGAGTTTTCCAACAATAATTACTCAATGTACAGTTTATGAATGTCTTCATCTACATTATATTATTCAGACCTGTTTGCTTTAGAATGTCCTTTATTGTAATGGAGTGTTATGGGAGACCACTCCTTTTTGCATGGCTTCGTCCTGATTTAACCCATTACCACACAATCCCTACTTTTGACGACCCTGAGAAAGAAGCCTTTAGAAAACATTGTGGGAAAAGGAGAAAATGCTGGTAATCAGCATTTTCTCCTTTTCCCACAATGTTTTCTACCCTTCACAAAACAAATTTCAAATTTTCAGTCACTTTTATTTTGTCATCTGCAGATGCTTTCAATTTGGACCAGTCTAAAACGTTGTTGTTTGGTAACGGGTTAAATACAGTACCTAACAGCTGTTAGAGAGATATCTCAGTTATATTATTGGTCTTTTAACTCTTTACCAAACGACAATATCTAATACTGGTCCAAATTGAAAGCCGTTGCATAAAACAAAATAAACCTAACTCAAAAATTGAAATTTGTGTCCACCAGGGTAGAAAACATTGTGGGAAAAGGAGAAAATGCTGGTTACCAGCATTTTCTCCTTTTCCCACAATATTTTCATTAAGCTTCTTTCTTGTTAGAGTACCTTTCTAGGTATACAGCAATCACCATACAACACTTCACTAGCACTAGCTTAACTGTCTTAACGTATAGATACAATATTTTTCATCTCTTTACCTACAAACATTCAGACTTGTTTAAACTGAAAGCATTTGCAAACAACAGCCTAATTGTGCACCAAATGATGGAAATTGTCTTTGAAGGAGTGGAAAGAAATTCTGTGGGAAAAGGAAAAAGCCCGGCTATGAGCATTTTCTCCTTTTCCCGCAATCTATTCAACAGCTTTCCCTTTCAGGGTCCTTAAAACAAAGAATTGCTGGTAAAGAGCTAACCCCTTACAGTCAAAAGCTGTTTAAAAGATTGTGTACAAAGAAGCATCTATTCTATATCCTTCAAAACATTATCTCTCACCTCAAATATCTTCCCTTTAGCATTGATTTCAATTCTAAGTGGTTTGTAATAAATTTGCCTATTTAGTAATGATACAGGTTACAAGTTGGACTTGCATATAGCAATATACTGAACATAACCTATGTATGAATATTAAGAATGTCAATCATTAAAATGTTAATTCCTACCACCTACAACACTTTTGACAAAGCCATATAGGCATATCAAAGCCATTGCTACATTTCCTAATCCTATTCATATGTAAATCTACAGTGCTTTAGCATAAAATGTATTTTCCATCACTCACACTGCACATGTTACAACCAAGAAGAAACTAGAGCTATCACTAAACGTGATTATACCCCCACCAGCTCCTTGACACAAAAATAGGTCTCTGTCACAGAATGCAGAATTGTTTAGTACAAAAGTAACAGTTGAAAAAAGTTCAAGTGGAGATTAATCCTCACCAAATCACAGCACGGTCATGAAAACTGCACAGGCACAACTCCATATCCATGTACATAGGAACTATGTGTGTAAATTTAAGATTAGTGCCTTAAAAAGTGTCCGAGAATTTTGCCAGACAAATTTGTGTCTATGGACAGACAGACAGATGGACAAACAGACAGACAGCCATTATGATTCCAGTATACCCACCTCCACTTCTTTGTGGGAGGGTATAATAAAGGAAACAAGTGAGCTCAGATGAAAGTGTATGAAGCTAAGAGTAAATATCTTTCAGTTTACATGAAGTAATGATAGTGTCATATAGGTAGAAGCAAAAAGAGTTCTCCGTCTCCCTCTCTGATTGCTGCTGCACTTGCCACTTTCCAAAAGTCAATATAACATTTTTTGTCTCCCAATCAACTCTTAACCAGATGACAGTCCGTTAAGACTTGTAATTTCAATCTGGCTCAATTGAAAATACTGGTAACAAGCATTCTCTCATTTTCACTCAATGTTTTCAAAAGGCTTCTTTTCCAGGGAAATTAAACTATTTGATTGTATGGTGTAATATGCCGTTTTTAACATTACATGAAGTCATCTCGGGCAGTCAGTGCACCTATCCATGCTTTCCTCTAGCTTTTCTACCCAGTACCCATCACAATATTTTTTCCAAGCCACTGGCTGCTTTCCCACTTGATCATCATTGACAAAGGTCAGTGGTGAGAGAGGAATGACTCCTGATGCGCTATCATCAAACCTCAGAAAAGAAATTTGCCAGCCACCCACTGTTCTCAAGTCCTTTAACTCTTTACCACACAATCCTGACTTTTAACAACCCTGACAAAAAAATCTATAGAAAATATTGTGGGAAAAGGAGAAAATGCTGATAACCAGCATTTTCTCCTTTTCCCACAATATTTTCAACCTTTACCATATCAAATTTCAATTTTTCAGTCACAGTTATTTTGTCGTCCATAAATGCTTTGGACCAGTCTATAAATTTATTGTTTGGTTAAGAGTTAAGTTGCTGACTGAGCTACTCTGACTCGGCTCCAGGGTGTTAAAAGTCAGCATTGTACAGTACAGGGATAAGACCGTTTTTTTTTTTCTCTATCCTTTTTTCACTTGCTCCCAAAACAGATACAGGAGTAAAAAAAAACTTAACTGCAAAACCACTCAAAAAACTAATACATCTTGACAAGAAACAAAATACTTTCTTTTTTTATCCCTGGACAATATTCCTGGAGTATTTATAAAATTAGCTTAACCCTTTCCCAAACGACAAAGTTTTGATTCTTCCAAACCGAAAGCGTTTGCAGATGATAACTTTAGATTTTGAGAAAATGGTTCTCAAAAAGGGTAGAAAACACTGTGGGAAAATGAGAAATTGCTCGTTACGAGCAATTTCTCCTTTTCCCACAGTGTTTTCAAAAGACTTTTAATGCAGACACGTAAAAACCAGGGCTTGTTTGGGAAAGGGTTAATATCATAGCATTTGGATTCATTAGTTTAGAGCCAATGATAGTCGTTTAAAACTTAATTTGCACTAGAGTAGCATAGACAAAAGATCAGTGACAGAGAAAATAGATTGAGTGCTTTTAATTTGTTAAGGGGATGTGTCTGTCTTATTATACTACTCCTACAATCTAGCTATAAGAAGTATGAAATAGAGACTTAGATGAAAGACGTAAAATACTGTGGCAAATAGAATTGAGAAGAGTTACAGTGAATTCAGTAACTTCTGTCTATCCAGATATCAAGATGAGCAAATTAAATGACTTGAAGAGCTGAATAGAGATGCCGATAGGCTGAAGACAAAATAGAAGCCAAAGAAAACTGCCCTTGTGGTTTGATGATCAAAAACCACTTATAGACATAGGCACACTGTGTTGAAATGCTAACTGCAATAATGTATGTTTAGCAAAGCCTAAAGTCCATTCAGAAGGTGCTGAATATCATTATGGAGATTGGGAAAACAATTCAGTAAGCCTAGTTTTTCTAACTCCTTACCAAACAATCCACAGTTTTACTTCCATGAAATGGATGGCTTTTGAAAAAATTGTGTTGTTTGGAAAGACATGCTGGTTATTAGTATTTTTTCCAGTTTCCATTGAATATCCATCCTTTAACTCTTTACCACACAAGGAAATTTTAGACCAGTTCAATTTGAAAGCATTTGCAGACGACACAAAAAATGTTGCTCAAATGATAATTTTTGTCTTTAATAGGGTAGAAAACATTGTGGGAAAAGGAGAAAATGCTGGTTACCAGCATTTTCTCCTTTTCCCACCATGTTTTCAAAAGGCTTCTCTCTCAGGGTCGTTAAAAGTCGGGATTGTGTGGTAAAGAGTTAAAAGACAATTATCATTTCTAGGGCCAGACTTAATAAGTACCTCTGCAAAGCTTTCAATCTGGACAAGTCGAAAAGTCAGTTGTTTGATACAGAATTAAATATTCATACATGAATGCATAGAGACTTTTTTCTTTTCTTAATGCAGTACTGTGCCATAAAATTTAGATTTTTTCTGTTTTTGCCAATCTTTGCAAAAATGGATCTTTTTATAAATCCGTAAGACAATACAAAAGCAGAAACATTTCAGGAAAAATAGAATACCTAGATTCTTTGGAAAGCAACAAGGAAAGAGAAGCACTTGCAGTCACCCAATTGTCTGAAATATTTTCCTAAACCTTAACTCTTTACTAAACAATCCAAAGTTTTAACCAGAAGGCCCTGAAGGGCCTGAAATCGCCCTACTGGCAAACAGTAATGGAAAAGTAGCCATTTTGAGTTGAAAATTTCGATTTCTATGATGAAGTCAGCATTTGCGGTCAGATTTTTATGAATCTTGCACAGTTGCTCTGTTTAATCCACAGCTGGAACCCTATTGATTTTGAAAATAAATCTGACCATGAGTATGGGAAAAGTAGCGATTCAAACTTGAAAATTTCCATTTCTTGTTTACAAGTGCTTTCCTTCAGACTGATTTTACTGGTTGTCTTTTTGCATCATGAATTCATAATTCATGCTAGCATAAAAGCCTAGTCACCATTCCTGAAGTGTTTTCTACCATTCAGAGAACTCTTTAGAGAGTTCATTTCCACCAATTTTGAACTAGTCATCTGCAGATGCTTTCAATTCTAAAGTGTCCGATTTTGTCAGTTGAGAAAGATTTAACAAAAAGAAAAATATTTTTTCTTTCCCTTCAAATAAGTCTTCCTTTAGTCCTTTTCACTAGATTTTTGTAGCTTCTGAATAAGCCACAATGTTCAACTAAAGTCATTTTTTCTTTTTTAAATCATCACCAATTCTGAATGGACAAAGATACACACATGACAATATTTACCTAAAAAGACTTGATACAATGCTGAAAAAATTAAAGCATCAAAACTAAAGAATTTTTTTTCCTTTCCCTTGTTATTTTATAGAGACAGCCATTATCTACATGTTGTTTAATTTTGAAAAGGATCACATCATTCTTTTCTCTTTACCCTCCCCCCCTCCACTCCAAATTCCAAAGCAAAGGCCCTACAGCTCCCACCTGAGTAAAGTCATTTAGAATAGATAAGGTTGTAGAAATCCTGGTTATAATGATGTTAAGCAAATGGATGTTAGTGAACCCTTGTCTAATTGTGATCAAGTTCAGACTTGTTCTAGATAACTATTTTTTAGACAAACTTTCTGATCACATTTCATGGGTCTCAGATTGAAAATATGGTCTCTGCTGCAAAAACAAGGCTCTTGTAAGATTTGTCCAAACGACTTCCTTTTTGACCTAATTGTTATCAAAATCTACACACTCTAACCAATTTTTGTGAGTGTTGGACAGCAATTATTGCCTCTAGAATGCACAAAAGGGTTTTTTTTTAAGATCTGGGCTCATGCCCTTCATTTTGACTTGACAAGACACATTTTCCCACTTTAACTGCATATCACCAAATAAAACAATTTTTTCTTATTGAGTTTCATGACCATAAACTGAAAATGTTGGGGGGTTTTAGGGTTTGTCTCAGTAACCTACTTTTTTGACATATGACCTAGTTTTCAATTTAAACTAAATATCATCTAAGTAGACATGTTTTCTAAAGTTACATGGGAAATATCATATGCAAAGCAGTAAATGCACACAACAAAACATTTTTGACTCATCTAGGTCAAGAGAAAATGTAGAAGAAAACTGAAGTGTGGTTTAAATGATAGAATATCTTGGAAAGGAAAAGAAAACCTTGTTGGTAAACCAGAAAATGCTGGATACCATTTTATCCCACAATGTTTCCAAAGGCTTTCTTTGTCTGGGTCCAGAAAACTTGGGATTAACTCTTTACCACACAATCCCGACTTTTAACAACTTCGAAAAAGAAGCCTTTTGAAAACATTGTAGCATTTTCTCCTTTTCCCACAAAAGACTACAAAATAACAGTAACTCAAAAATTGAAATTTGTCTCAAGCAGGGTAGAAAACTTTGTGGGAAAAGGGGAAAATGCTGGTTATCAGCATTTTCTCCTTTACCCACAATGTTTTCAAAGGCTTCTATCTCAGGGTCGTAAAAACCAGGGATTGACTGGTAAAGAGTTAATTGGTAAAGGATGAAAAGCTCACATACCCATTAATTCTCTGACAAATGAAAGACTGCTGCTCTTCAAATTACCCACAATATCCGTCCGAATCTGATCACTATTCTTCTCCCTGAAATCCTGAAAATTGCCAAAGGTACAGTTTATAAATAAGTATGTGGCGTAGACATGCAAAATGCCTTCCTGGAGGTATCACATTCCTGAAAGTATCTCATATATTGCTATTAACCCTTTACCACATGGCAAAATTGTAGACTCCCCTATATCAATGTAATTTACAGAATATATTCAAATATTTTCAAATGATTGTATCTGTTCTTGAAGAGACAAAAAACATTGTGGGAAAAGGAGAAAATGCTGGTTACCAGCATTTTCTCCTTTCCCCACAATGCTTTCAAAAGGCTTCTTTCTTAAGGGCGTTAAAAGTCGGGATTATGTGGTAAAGGGTTTACCGTTAACCCTTAACCTGCTAAATAAATCTAATGAATCTTTAAAGCCAACAGTAAAATCCAGAATGTTGCTGTTTCAGAGGTATCCATTTGAAAAAAAAGCTATATGTCAGTGAGGGTAGATTCAAGATCAGACTGCACATTCTTTGGTCTGGTCCTAATCTACAGTGTTTGCAAAAGATCAGTGAGTCTGGCTTTGGGGTCTAAGGGTAAGTAATACAAAGATTTCCTGAAAGTACCTCAGAGATCTCTGAAAGTAACACATATATTCCAAGAGATCGAGAGTAGCAGTGTCCACAGTCTTAACCTTTTGCTCCATAGATACTTATTTCTACGCACTGCTTGTAGGAGCCTTTGGAAAACATTGTGGCAAAAGGTGAAATTGCTCATGACGAGCAATTTCACCTTTTGCCACAATGTTTTCTACACTATCAAAAGGTGTCATATACACATAAGAAACAGCTTCATCCTTGCTGTTATTTAGGGTCAATTAGAGATACCATAGAAATGCCTAATGGGGTAAAAGGTTAAGGACACCAGAATCACAGGGCCCCATTTCACTAAGGTCATTACAAACAAAACTTGTGTAAGTTTTACATAACTATAGTATGGTGCTTTGAAAAATAACACTCTCATGTTCAATATTTCAGCTATTGCCTTTTTCAAGAGAAAATGTTTCTTTCTCTTGAAAAAGGCAATAGCCGAAATATTGAACATTAGAGTGTTGTTCTTCATTGTGTTTTAATTATTCCCCAAGGAATTTGAAGCATTAAAGTATAGTATGGTGGTATATTTCTGCACATGATACTATAATATTATTAATCAAGTGATTTTTTATTGGCCTAGTTACAGGTCCAAAGACCTCAGTCCAATACGGCTGACCTCGGACCTGTTACTGGGCCAATACAAAATCACTTGATCAATGACATTTTTATTAATTAACTGTTGGCCCAGGATCAATATGACAACCTAAGAGAAGTGAAAATAGGGTTTACTAGTCACATTTCTTACTTCGTATAGTAGACAGGTGGTGACCCCGCTTAATACGATTTGACCTCCAATCAATACAGTTGACCTCGTATCAATATTGATGACCTGCGACCAATACAGAAATCCTTGAAAGTGATTGGTCAAAACTAAGCGCAGATGCTCACGCTGAACTTTAGACCAATCACATGCGACTGAACTTTTGACCAATCACATTCAAGGATTTCTGTATTGGTCGCGGGTCATCAATATTAATACGAGGCTAACTGTATTGAAAAGAGGCCAAGTCGTATTAAGGTGGGGTCACGACCTGTATACCATACGAAGTATGAAATGTGACTAGTATCGCATGGACTGGCTTCCATATGTATAACTTTTTATATATCTAATAGTTAATTAATAAACGATAATTATCATGATTATTTCAGAAAGCGATTATGATATATCAAAGTTTACTGGTAATTCTATATGGATAAAATGAAAAGATAAAATTTCCAGGAATCTTCGATTTATCTCACTAGCTGGCAATAAAGTACTGTAAATCATATAATTATGCTAGCTCACCTGTGTTTGGTATTTCACTTTTCCCGCATAATGTACAACTGTAAATGCCATTTCTCTCTTTTGAGGTGCCTCATAATAAACATTGCCTTTGTTATTCTGATGAAACTTTGTAAGAAGGGTTTCATTAGTGGCTGCAGGAAAACTGATGAAAAAGAAAGGATTAATTTTTTTTCTAATAAAATTCTCTAGTCACACACACGATTGCAAGCATCCGATGGACCATAAGTGAACCACATAGACTAACTGCACATATTCAAATTAAATATACAGGAATCAAAATAAACTCGCAAAGCAGCTACACTCAGCTTCAAATGTTGAAATCTGTACTGCTCATTAAAGCCTTAGTAATATAACTATCATGTCAAATCATATAAGTGCCACCAAAGAAGGTTTGGGGAAAGGCCTGAAGATTTTAAATAGAGAATACATAAAGTTTATTTCATCAGGTTGTGGTTAATATGTGGAAATATTTGCCGAACAAGGGAAAGGTACCGTATATGCTCGACTATAAGACGCATTTTTTTCCCTGATATTTTGAGCTTGAAGTTGGGGGAGCGTCTTATAAGCGAATAATCAAAGGACTTTGCAAAATTTCATTTGAAGAATGTACTTACCTGCTGATCAGCACGAAGGAAAAAACACCACACAAACGAGTTACGCTGATCGAAAGCTATACATGACTACTTAATAGCTGTTTTTATCACCCATTGTGTGAAGAAATAAAAGTTTAAAACAGTTATCGCGTTTTACTAGTTAGTTTAGATTAAAAATTACTCGACTGAGCAGTTATTCCTCTTACTGTGACAGTTTCAGCCAGTTCATTTATGGCCCACTAGTTCACTGCAGTACAGATAAAAGCACGGTCTACTGATTGACCCTTTCGACGATTGTAAAATTCAAAGATGAATCATTACTTTTTCAAAATCAAATGCATTCTAATTGATAAGTTTTGGCATTGTGACGAATCAGAATGATGTAACAAGTAACCTAACTGAGGTAAAAATGTGCACGGTGCAATTCAGATCTAAATAAAAATTATGAAGCACTTATTAGTTGATCGTGGAGGTTATGAGGTAAAGGGTTGTGACTGCAGTCAGACTCTGGGTTTACAAGAAAGTACACACCTATTTTTAGAAATTTTACAGACAGATGTCAAAATTTTATAGGTTACACTACCCAGGCCATCTATCAATAAATTAGTGCAGTTTACATCATTTTGGTTAACTCTACCGAACGACATAATCTTGGACTGGTCCAAACTGAAGGATTTGCAGACAAAAAAGAAAAATCAATGCGGTTCAAAGATTAAAACTTGGTCTTGGTGGGTAGAAACATTGTAGGAAAAGGGGAAATGCTGGTGACCGTCATTTCTCCTTTTTCCACAATGATTTCAGGAGGCTTTTATCTCACAGCCCTGAAAACTTCAGATTGTTTGGTAAAGAGTTAACATAGCCTAAAGTTACCGTAAAGGTTTCGCCGATTATATAATTTAGGTTTGAATTAGCAAGCATTACAGTCTCTTTTGTGATAATTCATCATTTATGGCTAGAAAGTATCCTCGCTATACAGATATTCAATCCCTTACCATATAATTCGTGGTATTTACAACCTGGAAGAAAAAGGCTGAAACAAACCAATGTGTTGGAGAACTGGAAATGCTTATGAAACAAAATCCTGTTTTTGAGTCAGGTACTTTTATAATATTCATATCCTTTGGATTTTGACCGGTCCAAATTTCTTTCTTTGGGTAGAGATTTAAATTACAACCTACTGAGCGTAATACACTCTTGAATACTTCTTTGATTTAACTCTTCCTGTCGGTGAGATAAGTAGTCCGTGCAACAATTAATAATTAACAGAGCAAACCGTCGAAGGCCTAATTTCCCTGAAAGGATTATTTTAACAAAAAATGTGAGTGATTTGGGTTATGCCTTACACTTTTTTCACCCTTTTCTTTTTCCCATTTTAAAAAGAAATTAAATTTGAATCAATGTATGATCGGCTAAGATACAGGCTATTCATTTTTGGAATGATGCAACTGACACCGACGATAGATCATAATATATCTGCTTGGTGTATATCCAGCTGAATAATCACAATTTTAGGACTGTTATGGTTCGTATGAAGTCTACATGAGTCTTATAGGAGGTCATCAACGAAATCCCTGATTTTGAATCTCAAAGTTGGGAGAGCGTCTTATAAGTGAAGGCGTCTTACAGTCGAGCATATACGGTATGTGAAAATAACCAGTGCCGTAGGCAAATATTTCCCCGTATTAACCATAAGATGATGAAATACATTATATATTATATTTCTTCTGATTAGTTTGTCAATGAATGCCACTTTTAAAACTACTGATCTCAAATCAATTAATGGATAACCGATATTTTCAAAAAAAGTACATGTAGTTCTAGATTTTTGGCAGGAGGAAAATGTTCACTGTGACAGGGATATAATTCCCCCAGCTTAAATTACGACATTTCTTTACCCATGACATTTTGAAAAAAATAGACACATGAAATATTATACAGACACTGATGTGGATCACCGAGAGACAATCTTTACCTGCACTCTTCATCAAGGAGACAAAATAATCCATTAGGTCTTCTGGAGAACAGTTCTAAACAGCCTGTATTATCAATAAACTCAATGTTCTTCCACTGTATACCTTCCTTCTTGTACTCTTCCTAGATGCAGAAAATAGGCAAAACATGTGTCAAAAGATGTCTTAAAATTTAGCTGCTTTTTGGGCCCAATGGATAAAGATCAAATATAGTACACTTGGAATCTGAATTTGCATCTACAATGCCCAAACATATTCAACCCTTTACCACACAATTCCATCTTTTAACAACCCTAAGGAAAAGGGCTATTGAAAACATTGTGGGAAAAGGAGGAAATGCTTTTCCCACATTGTTTTTAACTCTTCCAAAAACGAATTTGAATTTTTGAGTCACTTTTATTTTGTCATCTGCAAATGCTTACAATTATAAGTCTCAAAGTTTGTTGTTTGGTAAAGAGTTAGCCCAAATCGGAAGCATTTACTGGCAATAAAATTAATGCAGAAATAAAATGATTCAATACATATTGAAATTTATTTTGGGAAAAATAGAAAACATTGTGGGTAAAGGAGAAAATGCTGGTTACCATCATTTTCTCCTTTACTCACAATGTTTTCTTAAGCTCTTTTTTTCAGGGTTGTGAAAACCCGGAATTGTTTTTTAAATGGTTTACCAGATTAGAAATAGAACTAAAATAAAGAATGAAATAGAAGAGAATGCTACAAAACGCAATTACAATCCACTGAATTTGTGGTATTTCAAAGCATTTTGATTCTCAAAGATTGTTTTCAAATTTTTATCAAAACAGGTCGAAACTGGTGCAAACATTTCCTTGACACTTTCAATACTTGAGACTGTTAAGACCATCCCTGACATGAATGAACAGTCACCAATTCTAGGATTACAGTTCTATGAAAATAATGGGTATGTTAGCTGTCCAAATGAGTCCAGAGAAACAATGTTGACATGATCTGAAACTCACAACAAGGTACTAATTCACAACTTACCTGCTCAAACTTGAAAATATGCTGATTGAAGTAGTACTGTAAATGTTCATTTGCATAGTTGATGCAGAATTGTTCAAAACTGTTCTTGCTGAAGTCTTCAAACCCAAAAATGTCCAGTACACCTATTGAATTGCCCTGAAAACAGAAAGACACATTGTTTCCTTAATACTGCAGTTATGTGTAGGTAATAGCCTGATGGGAAGATAAGCAAAAAAGCAAAAAAGAAAAAAAATGGATGCAATTCTTGAATTTCTATAGTTTAATCATGCAATCCTTAATTCCAAGATCATTCCAATACACTCACTGAATTACCTTGAAACTGGAACTTTACAGTCTGTCTTTATATCAAGTTAACTCTTTACCACACAATCCCAACTATTGACGACCCTGAGAAAAAAAGCCTTTGAAACCAATGTGGTTACCAGCATTTTCTCCTTTTCTCACAATGTTTTCTACCCTTTCCAAATTAATTTTCAATTTTTGATTCACATTTATTTTGTTATCAGCAAATGCTTTCAATTTAGACAAGTCCAAACTTTTGTCGTTTTGGTAATGAGTTAAGTATACATATATGTTCCAGCATAATTGGAATACAGTATCAAAATATACAGTAAATATACAAACTCTAAAATTTGTTGCAATATACAAGATTGTCCAAACATCAATACTCGGAATTTTATATAAAAAGCTTAAAGGCGCAGTTAAGCCAAAGCCAAAAAATAGGTAATTTTCACCATATATAACTCGAAAATATACCAAATTATCAATCACAACATAATTATAATAGATCAGAGAAGACCCGAACATGTCTGTTACTGTACTCTTTGCCATGATATACGTGTGCGAAAATGCATGGAGCAGTCCGTTGATTTCAGGGACGACACTGATCAAGACAAACTTCACTATCGTTCATGTTTATTCGAACTAGAATGTCAAGTGACAACATTGCATCTCATAAGTGCTATGACGTAGTAGCAGGACTACTGTTTACAATTCAAATATCATGTCATCGGACAGTAACATTGCTCATTCTGAACCTGTTTTCTTATTTTAGTGTAGTAAACTCTTCCCATATTGATGATGAACAATTAAGCAATGATCAGGCTGTGTCATGTTTTCTGTTTACAATATCTATAAACTTGGTTATTTCAAGCCTAGCATGGGGACAAAATAATCAAGTAAATGAAAGTTTTGTATCAACACATTGAATAATCACATGATGTTTACATCATTATTAAGTCACTGCAGAGATTTACAACAAAAAGTGGGCTAATCATCGGCGATCATCGATGCAAACAAACAGATAATGCGGCATAGTTGGATCTTTTCTAGTTTCAAAACTCTTTTTTCTGCCATTGACTGAAACTTTTACAAACTGCTCCTTTATATATCTTCAGTCATAAAAATTGCCATATTTTCATATTGTATTGTAAAAATAAAATTTACTTTTATTTTATAAACATGCCTTTTTACATATGGATGTTACTGAGACTTTAATATAAAATTCCAAATGTTTGCCTAATTTGGGCTTACTATGATCATTTTGCACAAGTTTTCCTTTTTACAATGATACATGGAGGAACATTTTGAGTGATAAAAAGTTGCCAATCTTGAATTATTTGAAAAAACTTTCACAAAAGAGAATAGTGCAGTGTTACTGACAATTGTTCCTTTACCCTAAACATTGTCAAAAGTTGCTTACTGCAGGGATATATGGAGTGCAACACGCGAAAAGGGTCATTCGGACATTTGCGTAAAGTGTCGTCTCTGATCAGCGTGTGCACTCCGCACAGGCTAATCCGAAACGATACTTTCCGATTTTATGTGATTTTCTGTTTTACGCAAGTCTACTGTAGCACAAAATCTAATGTAGTCGTAAAGTGCCGTCTCGGATTAGCCTGCGCGGACTGCGCAGGCTAATCCGGGACAACACTTTACGCAAATGTCCGAATGCACCTTTTCGCGTGTTGCACTCCATATAAGGTCCTTCTATATACTAGTATATAAATGGTTTACAACACCAAGTAATAAATTTCTTTTTTGAAGAGGGTTGTTTTGGTACAGTTTTCTAGACGTCTATATGAAGCCTTTGGCTGAAATGGAATTCTCCTGGTACAGACAATTTTCAAAATTCTCAAAATGCTAAATACATAGCATGGCATATGAAACTATAAGTCAGTGTTTTTGAAGAATTTGTAGAACATGAAGACAGCAAAGAAAGTGCAGTAACATCACCCATAAACATATTCTGGTTTTTAAAGTGACATTCTGGTAAAAGCAGCCTACAATTTATGGACTGGCTGTGATATCCGCTCTGAGCCACCTAAATGTAAATACTACTTTCACATCAAAAAAACATACAGTTGAAAAAAAATAACTCAAAAGAACGGAAATTATTGTGTTATCACAATGCACAGAAAATCTTGCTGATAACTTAGCATTTTGCATGTTACAAGCAATGTTCTGTCTCTTGGTGCTTTTGATGCAGAAAACTATAGGGCTATGAAAACTATTCAACTATAAAGCTGTATTTGGAAGAAATGGATAACAGTGGAATAAAGATTTGAAAAATTGGAGTGTTCCACTTTTATCACACAATGAGTGGTTAGTAGACTTGGGATTAAACAGACAAAATGAGGCTAAACAGATAGACAAAGCATGCATGGATCAAACTATCAGTAGCTTGTCAATTCAGAATCATATTTGCTCTAACAGAATTGAAATACAGGTATCAGGAGAGGATAGACTTCTGTAATTTCTCTGTACATGAAAACTTAATTTCTAGGACATTAGCTTTTCAATCAAGAGGAAAGAGCACCAAGGGTACTTCATGTCAGGCTTACAACTCAAGGAAGTACTATGTAATGTATATTTGGAAAAGCTTTTAAAGGAAACAAAAATGCAAATACAAGACACTGTAAACCACTGCAAGGGTTGAACACCAAGGACAAGTTAAATTGCTTTTGAAGAGAGTGTTGAACAAGATCACAATTTAACCCTTTACCACACAATCCCGACTTTTAACACCCCTGTAAAAGAAGCCTTCTGAAAACACTGTAGGAAAAGGAGAAAATGCTGGTAACCAGCATTTTCTCCCTTTCCCACAATGTTTTCATCCCTTTATAAAAAAAATTTTAATTCTTTGATCACATTCATTTTGTTGTCTGCAAACTCTTTCAGATTGGACCAGTCTAAAATTTTGTCGTTTGGTAAAGGGTTAAACAACAGCACTGCATGTCAGTGCCAATGCTTGGTAGTAGTTGCTTTTTACACATAAATCTTTAATTCATTACCACACAACAAAATTTAGACTAGTCAAAATTGAAAGCATTTGCAATCAAAATGAATGTGAATCAAAAATTGAAATTCTATTTGGGAAGGGTAGAAAACATTGTGGTAAAAGGAGAAAATGCTGGTTACCAGCATTTTCTGCTTTTCCCACAATGTTTTCAAAAGCTTTCTTTCTCAGGGTCGTTAAAAGTCAGGATTGTTTGGTAAAGAGTTAAAGGAAATAAGGGATTGTGTCAAATGACCTCTGATGGTTACCTGCCCTTCCAGCATGGATTCCCCTTTTGACAGATAACGCATATCCCAAGTTTGATAGAACTAGAGCTATCACTCAAAGTGATCATACCCCCCACCAGCTCCTTGCCACCAAACAGGTCTTTGTCACAGAATGCAGAATGGTTGAGTACAAAAGTTAGAGTTGAACATGAGCAGCAAATTGTCACAAGATACGCCTGTCTTACCCCAAGTTGTTAAGCTGGGGCATACACCGGACCAAATTCAAGTATGAAAAACGACAAAGGGCAATAACTCAAAAATTAAGCAAGCAAAAATTATGATTCCTGTGCACTGCAGTCCCCATCGATGAGATCTATCCATCCATGAAATTTCATAACCCTAGCTAGTATAGTTTTGGAGATACGCTCCGGACAAAATTCAAGTATGAAAAACAACAAAGGGCAATAACTCAAAAATTAAGGGAGCAGGAGTTATGATTCCTGTGCACTGCACCCCCCCCTTGATGAGATCTATCCACCCATGAAATTTCATAACCCTAGCTAGTATAGTTTTGGAGATATTCACCGGACCAAATTCAAGTATTAGAAACGACAAAGGGCAATAACTCAAAAATTAAGCAAGCAGGAGTTATAATTCCTGTGCACTGCACTCCCCCTTGGTGAGATCTATCCAGCCATGAAATTTCATAACCCTAGCTAATATAGTTTTGGAGATACGCTCCGGACCAAATTCAAGTATTAAAAATGACAAAGGGCAATAACTCAAAAATTAAGCAAGCAGGAGTTATGATTCCTGTGCACTGCTATCCCCCTTGGTGAGATCTATCCAGCCTTGAAATTTTATAACCCTAGCTAGTATGGTTTTGGAGATACACTCCGGACCAAATTAAAGTATTAAAATCTACAAAGGGCAATAACTTAAAAAATTAAGCGAGCAAGAGTTATAATTCCTGTGCACTGCACTCCCCCTCGGTGAGATCTATCCACCCATGAAATTTCATAACCCTAGCTAGTATAGTTTTGGAGATATGCTCCGGACAAAATTCAAGTATAAAAAAACAACAAAGGGCAATAACTCAAAAATTAAGCTAGCAAGAGTTATGATTCCTGTGCACTGCACTCCCCCTTGATGAGATCTATCCACCCATGAAATTTCATAACCCTAGCTAGTATAGTTTTGGAGATATGCTCCGGACAAAATTCAAGTAAGAAAAAGAAATTTGTCCAGAATCATCAAAGGGCCATAACTCCATGAAACCTACATAAACCATAACCAAAATAGGATATGCACATCTCTGCTTTATACTGAGTCTATCTGTGTAGTTTGAACCAAATCTGTCCAATAGTTGATGAGAAAAAGAGCGGACAAGAAATTTCATGAAAGGGCCATAACTCAGTGAAAAATCAATGAACCATAACCAACATTTCATATGCACATCTCTGCTTGATACTGAGTTTATCTGTGAAGTTTGAATAAAATTTGTCCAGTAGTTTATGAGAAATAGAGCGGACAAAAAGCTACAGACCAACGGACGGACGGACCGACCGACCGACCGACAAGCTGACTCCTATATACCCCCCAAACAGAGTTTTGGGGGGTATAAATATCTTTTTAATAACAGCAATATCAGAAAATAAAAGTTTTTGTACCACAACTACTGCAGAGAGCACAAAAAGGCATCTTTTGTGCTGTCTAATCTTGATAAACACTGACCGCAAAGCCACTTTCAGTTGTGACAGGTGCATTAGGGGTTAAAAATACTGTTTACTCAAGAAACAATTTTACAGGTGACAGCTTTGGAATCATCCCTGCATAGTTTATATAATCAATTCATAAATACCAGATCAAACATTGTGGCAAAGGTGAAATATCTTGCTTGCAACAGCTAGAAGCAATTAGTCCTTTGATCCCCCTCTTCCCCCCCCCCCCCCCAAAAAAACCTATCAAACTCCAAAATCATTTGTACAAGGCAAAATATGACAGAATGGGTTATAGCAGAAACAAACGAGATGAGACACAGGCAGGCGAAAAGGATCATCAAAGCTATCCCTTGACCATACAATGTAAATTTAGACTGATCCAAATTCAAAGCATACTGCGGGCACAAAATATATTGTCCCACAAATTACGAAATTTGTCCTTCAAAGAGTAGAAAACATGTGAAAAGGAGAAAATGCTGGGTACTAGCATTTTCTCCTTTTCCCACAATTTTTTCAAAAGTTCTTTTTCGGGGGGGTTATTAAAACTTTGATTGTGTGGTAAAGGGCCTTGGGAAAAACTACAGGCAAGGTTGGGCAAATACCGTGTGTCTAACATAAACTGATTGGTCAATCATTCCATTCATCTCATCGTCCTATCAATGAAAAATATTGCAATTCAAATCTCTAGGTTTGTTCACTTATGTCTATCATTAATAAGTGCTTCTTCTTACAACATTCAGCTGATGGCCTTCAATTCATACATGTAACAAATGAAGTGATTTCAATATCTTAACCCTTTACCTCATAAGGCGTTTCTACGGTATCTCTTATTGACCCTAGATAACAGCAAGGATGAGGCAGTTTCTTATGTGTATATGACACCTATTGATAGCACAGAAAACATTGTGACAAAACGTGAATTGCTCGTCACGAGCAATTTCACCTTTTGTCACAATGTTTTCCAAAGGCTCCCACAAGCAAGGCGTAGAAATACGTATCTATGGAGTAAAGGGTTAACATTTACAATATTTCTCAGTCCATCTCTCAGTTCAAATTATATAAACACTATCTCTTTTCACTGCTGCAAGTTCAATCGACTGATTTTGATGTTATAAATCTGACTAAATTAGGGATGGTATAGATCCAAGATCAGAATATACAATATGTGCAGTCTGATCTTGATCTATGCCACACAAAACTCCATATCTTTTCAAAAGTTTGGTAATTGAATAATCAGACCCTGAGGTAAACCATGTATGATTCGGTTGTGAAAGGAAAAATTTAGGTACATTAGATAACAGGAAACATTTTCTCATAATACACAAGAAACTGATTTAATATGGAATCCAAAACAATGAGCTTATTCTAAAAGATTATCACGCTCAATATAGCATCTACTTGAAGACAAAAAAATCATATTGCTTCTACACAGAGTAAAAAAAAAACACATAAGAATGATACTGAAGCAAGAGGGCATTTTGTTCAAGATTATGTTTCTTGCTTTTACAATCTTTAACTCTTTACCACACAATCCCGACTTTCAGCAACCCTGAGGAAGAAGCCTATAGAAAAGATAGTTTGAAAAGAAGAAAATGCTGGTAACCAGCATTTTCTCCTTTTCCAACAATGTTTTCTACTCTTATAAAGTCAAGTAACAATTTTTAAGTCACATTCATTTTTGTCGTCTACAAAATGCTTTCAATTTGGACAGGTCTAAAATTTTGCCATGCGGTAAATAGTTAAAGCAGAATGCTGCAGATATATTGAAAGCTACTTTCCTACAAAAAGGGATTTAGCAGCCTGGCACAATAAGCTAAAGCAATAATCAAGTATATATGATCCTAGCACAATAGAAGAAGCTCTCTCATGGTATAAAAAGCTATACTAATCTGTTCTTACACATGCCAAATTTGATTCTAACTTTACAATTTATTTCTCTATTAGTAACTAAAACTTTGACTCACAGTACTCAAAATAATATCCATACTTTTAAATGGTATGAATCAGGTTTTTCCACATACTGATTCCTAAGCTGTTATTTCAGCTGCCAGTATGCTGGAAGAAGTCCTTTAAAAACATTGTAGGAAAAGGAGAAAATGCTGGTAACCAGCATTTTCTCCTTTTCCAACAATGTTTTCTACCTGATCACATACAGAAATCGTTTGTTTAGCTACATTCAATATGTTGTCTGCAAATGCTTTGAATTTGGTCTAGGTCTGAATTTTGTCGTTTGGTAAAGAGTTAAATAACAGTTGCAGTACTTTAAGAGTCCTGACTGGCAAAAGAGTAGTAGTCTCAGTAGCTGAGATGATGAGCCAATCAGGATGCAGTACTATGAATTGCAGAACCAGCACTACATTAACTCTTTACAACAAGACAAAAATTTTAGGCTGGTTCAAATTGAAAGCATTTGCAGACGACAAAATAAAGGTGACTGAAAAATTGAAATTTGTTCTGGGAAGGGTAGAAAACACTGTGGGAAAAGGAGAAAATGCTGGTTACCAGCATTTTCTCCTTTTCCCACAGTGTTTTCAAAAGGCTTCTTTCTCAGGGACATCAAAAGTAGGGATTGTGTGGTAATAGGTTAATGCACCTGCTAATAACCCACATTTTCTCCTTTTCCTGTCATGTTTTAACTCTTTTTGAAAACTCTTATCAACAAAACTTTTATCAAACAATCCCAAGTTTAAGGAGCCACGGCCAGTTCTGATGTTTTTATTATTAATTGCATTTTCTCCTTTACCCATAATGCTTTCAACCCTTTCAGACTGATCTCATAATTTGAGTAATATTCAATCAGTCCTTTCCCAATACCTAAGATTTAGATGGATCAAATATTTTGTTGTATAGTAAAGAGTAAAGGCACATTTAGACTGTTGCCTAAAACTGCTTTCAAAATAGGAAAGTCTAAAACTTTGTTGTTTGATTAAAAAGTTTTAATACTATGCATCCCTGCAAAGTTCAAAATACAGAACTGAGCTACAGATAGAGGAGTGATTTTGATTTCAAAATTGATAAATATTACTTCTTCTCCACTAAACCTTATGTTGTGGGTACTCATTAGAGTCATCTGATCAACTTTGTTGCTTGATAAAAAGTTTTAACACTATGTGCCCCTACAAAGTTCAAAATACAGAACAGAGCTCCAGATAGAGGGAGTGATTTTGATTTCAAAATTGAAAATATTACCTATTCTCCACTAAACTCTATGTTGTAGGTACTCATTGGATTTGTCTTATCAAGACGATTCTAATGAGTACCCACAACATAGGGTTTTGAAGAAAAAAAATGAAGTTAGAATATCATCACTAGCCATTATCTGGAGCTATGAAACTATCAACCATGAAAGCACATAAATAAGCTTCAAGAGAACTACTGGTAGCCTCTGTCAGCTGTAGATAATACATGAAAAAGAATGTGAAAAAAAATTCCTTGAAAATGGAAGAAAATTGTATAATGTTTACCTGATGCTCACTGTTGTGCCGCTTGGCTAACAATGCTTGGTTCACCTTCAGCACTATCCAGTCAAACAAGGCTCCATATAGACATTTTGCCATGGCATCTCTAGTAGCTAGAGCCTGTAATAAAAGGGTGAACTATGGGAGTATTGCAATATCATTTTTACAAGATGAAATCTTTTCTGAACACTGAAATAGAAAAAGTGCCTGACAATTCTGAACAATCCTTTATATTCAAGATATTAGAGCTTTCTTTTAACCCTTTACCAAATGACAAAATTTTAGACTGGTCCAAATTGAAAGCATTTGCAGACGACAAAATAAAAGTGACTGAAAATTTTTAATTTGTATAGAAGAGGAGAGAAAACATTGTGGTTACCAGCATTTTCTCCTTTTCCCACAATGTTTTCAAAAGGCTTCTTTCTCAGGGTCGTCAAAAGTCGGCATTGTGTGGTAAAGGGTTAATTCCTACAATATTTCATATGTGTTCAAGCCGAAAGCATTTGCCTATGAAAAGTGGCTCAAATGCTCCGATTCCTCCTGTTTAACAGCATTTTCTCCTTTTCTAACAGTGGCCCTTTTCTTTAGCACTTTTCCTCAAAGGTGTTAAAAAAAAAGGAATTACTTTGTGAATATACAAAACTTAATGACTTGTTACGATTTTTTATGCATTAAATCTGCCAATCTGTTTGATTCATTGCTCCATTTTCTATCACACTCTTTCTTCATAGACATGAAATTTTGTACAAATCCTCAAATGGGATCTTTCCCTTTCTTCACAAAAACATTAACAGTCACAATACCAAACTAGTTCAAATGAGCAGACTTTTCTTTCAAAGGTAAAATTCACTCTGATATACAGCATTTTCTCCTTCTCCGACAATGTTTTCAAAAGTCTATCTTTTCTAAACACCCTTCACTCTTTACCACACCAAAAAATTATAGACTGGTCTAAATTCAAAGCATTTGTAGACAACAAAATAAATGAGTCTGAAAAGTTGAAATTTGCTTTGGGAAGGATGGAAAACATTGTAGGAAAAGGAGAAAATGCTCAGCATTTTCTCCTTTTCCTACAATGTTTTCAAAAGGCTTCATTACAAAGTCTTTAAAAGTCGGGATTGTGTCGTAAAGAGTTAAAGATAAAAATCACTCTGGTATACAGCATTTTCTCCTTCTCCCACAATCTTTTCAAAAGTCTATCTATTCTATGCATCCTCAACCCACATATTTGTTTGGAATAGGGTCTTATCATTTTCACAACAGGCTCATGGGTCTTATCTGCATTATGAAATATAAAGATGACACAAACATCTTCCATCCTGTGGGTCATGACAACAGTCTCATCTCCTGCTGTGGCTTTTTTTTGGGTCAGGGCCTCCATTAGGGTCTTCTCGTGGACCTTTAACACCTGGGATATCACAGCTATTGTGTCGGGGTTCAGTATGGTCACAGATTCATCGTGATGCTGATCTCCTTTCTGAAATCGAGTTAAGAAAATGTCAAGGACTAAAGCAAGGTTAAAAAAACAAGAGAAAAAGTACTTAATCCTTTAACAAACAATCCTTGGTTTAGGAACACCAGATAGAAGCCTTTTGAAAACATTGTGGGAAAAAGAAAAAATGCTGGTAACCAGCATTTTCTCCTTTTCCCAAACCAAATTTCAATTTTTCAGTCACATTTATTTTGTTGTCTGCATATCCTTTCAATTTGGACTGGTCTAAAACTTGTGAGGTAAAGAGTTAACTCTTTACCAAACCATCAAATTCTTGATAGAACCAAATTGAAAGCATTTACAGACGACATATTAGATGTAGCTGAAATGATGATTGACATCTTTGATAGGGTAGAAAACATTGTGTATACCGGAGAAAATAGGGGCTACCAGATCAAGCATCTCCTTTTTGGTCACCATATTTTCATACATGTTAACCCTTTACTCCATAGATACTCATTCTTACGCATTGCTTGTAGGAGCCTTTGGAAAACATTGTGGCAAAATGTGAAATTGCTCATGATGAGCAATTTCACCTTTTGTCACAATGTTTTCTATCCTGTCAAAAGGTGTCATATACACATAAGAAACGGCTACATCCTTGCTGTTATTTAGGGTCGATTAGACATACCATAGAAATGCCTCATGGGGTAAAGGGTTAAACCTATTCATCGCAATATTTTCAAATATATATCAAACCACTATTCAAGTTTAAGGTCTTTATTTTACAGAGGTGTTTTCAAAGTCATCAACAATAAATTTGTTTAAAATGGGTAGTGTTTTACGAACCTTAAACTCTTTACCAAACAACAATTTTTAGACTGGTCCAAATTGAAAGCATGTGCAGATGACAAAATAAAAGGGACTGAATAGAAAACGTGGGAAAATGAGAAAATGCTGGTTACCAGTATTTTCTCCTTTTTCCGCAATGTTTTCAGAAGGCCTCTTCCTCTGGGTAGTAAAAATCAGGGATTGCTTGGTAAAGAGTTAAAACAAAAGGCTTGAAAATACTAGGATAAGCACAAAAAGCCGGTAACCTGCATTTTCTGCCTTTTCCAAGATGATATGTAGCTTTTCGAAAGCAAATCTTACCATTTGAGCCACATTTTATCTGTCAACTGCTCCTTTACTCCATAGATACTTTCTACGCATTGCTTGTAGGAGCCTTTGGAAAAAATTGTGGCAAAAGGTGAAATTGCTCGTGACAAGCAATTTTGCCTTTTGCCACAATGTTTTCTATGTTATCAAAAGGTGTCATATATGCCTAAGAAACGGCTTCATCCTTGCTGTTATTTAGGGTCAATTGGAGATACCATAGAAATGCCTTATGGGGTAAAGGGTAAACACTTTCGAAATTGGAGCAGTTGGGGTAAAGAGTTAATATAAACAAGTTAAAAATTTATAGCACTAATGAGTGGAAAAAAAGTTGGATGTTTTCAATTTTAGCCAAGTTGGTATTAATCTGCTGCCTGTTTGTAACTTTTATAGAACAATCATGACTACCCCATATGTACACTGTTGACTAGATAAATCATGATGCTAGAACAAAATACAGCTGTGGCCAGTTAGGACTCAATTTCAAAGAGAGACAAGCAGCTGGGCTACATTTCAGGGTTGCAACATGACAAAATGTTGAATATATTTAACACCACTTACCTTTTTGAACTTCACATTTCCAAGATGTAATACGGCTGACAAAACACCAAATATCCTGGAATGAAAAGGGAGGTTATAATCATTCTGTTTTGGTCACATTATAATCATTTAGTTATACTCCAGGCAAAGATTCCATTTCTTGCGAGCTAGTACTCTTTCAAAATTAAAGTATCTGCAGATGATAAACCCTCATCCTGCTAGGTATTTAACCCTTTACCCCACAAGGTATTTCTATGGTATCTCTAAATGACCCTAAATAATAGCATGGATGAAGCCATTTCTTGTATGTATATGACACCTTTTGATTGCAAAGAAAACATGGTGACAAAAGGTGAAATTGCTTGTCACGAGCAATTTCACCTTTTGCCACAATGTTTTCCACAATGTTTTCCAAGGGCTCCTACAAGCAATGCGTAGATTTGAGTATCTATGGAGTAAAGGGTTAATTCAAACTATCAAGACGGCAGTAAGACTCTAACAATGCTACTTCAAACCTACTTTTCAGGGAAAACATCTCTCCTTGTCAAGACAGAGCAGATCTTGATCTACACTGTTTGCAAAAGGTCAGCAAATTGCACGGGTTAAGAATCTGACAAAGCAAACCTTTTCTGCGTGACTTGTGAAAACCCAACCATCTCCATAGACTGTTTGAGACGAGAAAATTCATTGGCTTCATCCACCTCCTCTAGCCCAATACAGCCACTCTGTAAAACAAAACAAAGTGAATCATTTTATTGCAATAATGAGTAAATTCTTCATTAGACATAGTATTCTCAACATCTTTTTCAAGAAATTCTCACTAACTGAAAAATACAAAATCAAATAGCCTAATGCTGTATTATAATAAAGTGGAAATTTTGGGGACATGGAAATTTTTGTGATTTCACAAATTTGAAAAAAATCTCATAACTTTTTCATTTGTTTATTACATCGCAAGTACACTTATCAATAGTAAAGGTCTTGCATTCACCAACATTTGATTGCAAAATGTCTGTAATCAGTAATTTGCAAACTTTTAGACATACATATATACATGTATACAGCAACTCCCTGGTGCTATACAAGAAAGCAACACTTTTTTGATGAAGCTGTGACAGCCTTGTCTGCAAAATTCCAAATTCAAATGACCCTGAGGAAGAGATCTTTTTTAAAACATTGTGGGAAAAAGAGAAAATGCTGGTTACCAGCATTTTCTCTTTTTCCCACAATGTTTTTAAAAAACTTTCTTCCCCAGGGTTGTTAAAACTTGGGATAATGTTTCAACCCTTCACCACACAATTCCAAGTAAATAGTGCCTGGTTTTTACAATCCTGAGATAGAAGCCTTTTGAAAACTTCGTGGGAAAAGGAGAAAGTGCTGGTGACATTTTCTCCTTTTCTCACAATGTTTTCTACCCTGCAGGAAACAAATTTCAAGTTTTGAGTTATGTTTATTTTGTTGTCTGCAAGTGCTTTCAATTTGGACCAGTTTAAAATTTAGTCATTTGGTAAAGGGTTAAACAACCCTCAGGATGAAATCTTTTAAATAATGTTAGCCCTTTACCAAACAATACCTGGTTTTTACGATTCTGAGATACTGTATAAGGCTTCTGAAAACATTGTGGGAAAAGGAGAAAAATGCTGGTAACCAGCATTTTCTCTTTTTACAATGTTTTCTACCCTCCTGGAAACAGTTTTCAGTTTTTGAGATACGTTTACTTTGTCATCTGCAAATGCTTTCAATTTGGACCAGTCCAAAATTTTGTCGTTTGGTAAAGGGTTAAGGTAAAAAGAAGAAAATACTGGAAACCAGCCTTGTTTTTCTTTTTCCCACAATACTTTCTACAAAGAGAAATTTGAGTTTTTGGTTCACATTCTCTTTGTCATCTGCAAATGCTTTCAATTGGGACCAGTCTAAAATTTTGTCATTTAGTAAAGAGTAACAGGGTTCAAAGACAGCATACGATCAGCAATGTACAGTCTGATCTGTGTCTACAATGTCAAGTATTTGTCCACATACTCTCGAAAGAATAGCTTGCTTCACAAGAATCATGAATTTTTGTCACAGTATAAGGATGAAGATTTATACCTGGTTCAGATAAACATATTCCTCTGGTTTTCCCAAGTGCAGTTTTTCTCTCTCCAAGTCATCTGCCCCAGCCAATAGGTAATAGAACACATGGTAATTTCTGAAAAATATTTTTTCATTCCTTACTTTTAGTTTACTTGATATTTTGAGCTCTAGATAAAGGGAGTGATTTTCATATCAAAATTGAAAGTATTAATAAATCTCCACTAAACCCTATAGTGTGGATACTCATTAGAATAGAATTGTCTCATCAAGACGATTCTAATGAGTATCCATAACATAGGGTTTCAATGACAAAGTATGACGTTAAAATACCATCACTCCCTCTTATTTGGAGCTCTGTTATTCTGTATGAGTTAGACAAAATATAGAGTCAAAAGTGGTTACTAGCAGTTTCTCCTTTTCCAACAATGTTTTCAGAAAGCCTTTTTTCTGGGTCATTACAGCCTGGATTGTTTGGTAAAAGGTTAACATTGCTTTCAATACCGTTTGAGTTATATTTCAGAGGCCAGAACACCTAAATATGCTTTCTGGGACTTTTTTTAACCCATTACCACACAATTCCTACTTTTGACCACCCTGAGAAAGAAGCCTTCTGAAAACACTGTGGGAAAAGGAGAAAATGCTGGTAACCAGCATTTTCTCCTTTTCCCACAATGTTTTCTACTCTTTACAAAACAAATTTCAAATTTTAGGTCACTTTTATTTTTGTCGTCTGCAAATGCTTTCAATTTGGACCAGTCCAAAATTTTGTCATTTGGTAATGAGTTAACCAGTTCTTTCCATAATACTCTTCCAAGGCCACTGGCTGCTTTTCCACCTAAACATTGATGAAACATGATTGGCTACGTTATCTGAGTGAAGACATCAATGTTAGTAAGGATGGAGAAAAAAGTTGACCACAAATACCCAATTTCAAATTTAGATTAACCACAGGAAGAATTAGTAATCTGTGATATTGACTTTGTATGTACATGTAAATTGAAAAAAACCACATTGCAGACTGCCCAAAGGAATCTTATCAAGGAACCATCCTTTGTGATACTTTCAACTATTCACAGTACAATCCTGTTTTTAACTCTTCAAATAATTAAGAAAATTTTAGACAAGTTTGAAAGCATTTGCATACAACACAATAAATTTGACTCGAGAATCGATATTTGTTTTGGGAAAAGTTGAGAAAATAATTATGGGAAAAGATGAAAATGCTCCTTTCCAGCATTTTCTTTTTTTCCCATAATGCTTTCTTCATATGGGTTGTTAAAGCTCAGGATTGTGTGGAAAATACTGGTTTAGATTGATTGATTGCTTGTATGGTGTTCTGATTGATTGTCTGGTGTTTAAAGGTGGGTATTTAGAATTTTTACATTTCACCAAATTAAAAAACATATATATCACTAAAATTTATATGAAAAAATAATATAAATCATCAATAAGTAAGACTCATAAAATTACAAAAAAAAATTTTTTTTGATGGTGTTCCCTTAAAAGGCTACGTAGCCTCTTAAGGTATTTTTAGATTTCCCACCAAAAATCAATAAAGCATTTTGGGAATGTTAAGTCACTGGCAAATGACTTATAACGCTTAAATTCCATTACATAACAAACATGTAATAATTATTTTCCATAATGTCTTCTTCGGACCCTATATTTGAAACTTTGTCTGTGTATTCCTGTATATAAATGAGCAAATTGATCATCTAAACATAGAACGTGTCTCCCGTTGGTGTCTACCTGGGCCGTAGTAAATCTGTAATTTCTCGTGCTGTCGGATGGTTTTCGACTACTGGGGTTATATGAAGGCAAATTAAAAGGCTTGGGGAGTATAAGGATGATTTTTTTACATTTTTTTAAAAATTTTCGTCCCAAGATCTGAAGGGCCACCTTTAATGCCGTTTCTCAACATTATTTCAGTTATACCACGGCCTCCAGCGAACCTATCCTTGTTTTCCTTGAGACTCTTTCACCAGTACTCAGCACCAGTTTCTTTCCAAGCAACTGACTGCTTTCCCACATAACCATCATCGAGTCAAAGGTCAGCAGGGGAAGAGGAATGCATTCCCCTGTGGCAATGACTATGATCAATCCTTTGAAAGAAATTGGCTGAGCCAGGGATTGAAACCCCCCCCCCCCCCACACACACACACACACCCAGCCTTTTCTCAAGTCCTGTACACTACCAAATGAAGCGATGGTTTCAAAATGCCTCGTTCTGTGGGTTATTTAAGTCTTCACCACACAATCCCGACTTTTAACGACCCTGAGAAAAAAAGCCGTTGAAAACATTGTGGGAAAAGGAGAAAATGCTGGTAACCAGCATTTTCTCCTTTTCCCGCAATGTTTTCGACCCATTCAAAATCAAATTTCAATTTTAGGTTCACATTTATTTTGTCGTCTGTGAATACTTCCAATTCGGGCAAGTCCAAAATTTTGTCGTTTGGTAAAGAGTTAAACGTGGCTCAGGGGATGGGCTGTATGTTCAAAAGTGATAGAAATCATGTAAGAAGAAGAGAAAATGCTAAATATCACACCATTTTCTCCTATCTTCAAAAGCCTTCTTCTAGAAGTAAAAAAGAACACAGACTTGTCAAGTAAAGGGTTTATCTCATTACAAAACAAAGAAATCTTAGACTGGTCCAAACTGAAAGCATTTGCAGACGACAAAAAAAATGTAACTGAAACGTTTAATCCTTTACTCCATAGATACTCATTTCTAGGCATTGCTTGTAGAAGCCTTTGGAAAACATTGTGGCAAAAGGTGAAATTGCTCGTGATGAGCAATTTCACCTTTTGTCACAATGTTTTCTGTTTTTAAAAGGTGTCATATACACATTAGAAACGGCTTCATCCTTGCTTTTATTTAGGGTTAAAGATACCATAGAAATGCCTTATGAGGTAAAGGGTTAAATTTGGTTTGAGAAGGGTAGAAAACATTGATGGAAAAGGAGAAAATGCTGGTTATAAGCATTTTCTCCTTTTCCCACAATGTTTTCAGAAGGCTTCTTTCTCAGGGTCATAAAAAGTTGGGATTGTGTGGTAAAGAGTTAAGAAAAAAATGGATTAAGGGCAGGACAAATAATGTAGATTAGATACATACCTTTCATTTTTAGCCTGTGAGACAATTCTGGATTTTTCCAACAGATACTTTTCCACAATAGCCCTGAAACATAAAACAGATAAACTGCACTATGGCAAAAGGGGGCTTAATGCATCTCCATCAGACACGATATTAGCCCAAGCCATCACACAATCATGGGTCCATTGGAGCCACTTATTTCAATAGCCTGCTTAATCATGAGGTAGATTGGTCCATCAACAAACAGGAAGTTGACCAGTTGCACAAAATTAATGTTTCGGCCCAGATTAGCCTGCGCAGTCTGACCTGGTATGATACTTTTGGCTGGTGCATTAAGCCCCCTTTACACAGAGCACAGCTCAGATTTCATCATCCGCCAAAGCCAATCTCCATTCCAATAACAATATTAACTCATTACCAAACCACGAAAGTTTAGGTTTGTCCAAATCGATGGCATAAATTTTGCAGACGACAAAATAAAAGTGACTGAAAATTTGAAATTTGTTTCGTCAAGGGCAGAAAACATTGCAGGAAATGGAGAAAATGCTGGTTACCAGCATTTTCTCCTTTTCCCACTATGTTTTCTAGAGGCTTTTTTTCTGGTCCAAATCGAAAGCATTTGCAGATGACAAATTAAAAGTGACTGAATTTGTTTTGAGAAGAGTAGAAAACATTGTGGGAAAAGGAGAAAATGCTGATTACCACACAATATTTTCTACAGGCTTCTTTCTCACTGTCATCAAAAATCGGGATTGTGAGGTAATGGATTAAGACAAAATGCCATTCCAACGTATTTTTTTCCGTTTTTTTACACAACAACACATCAAAAGTATTCAGTAAGATAAACCTACTTACCCATGTACCATGCCATTTTCTTTATAGTTGACTTGTATAAATTTACCAAACCTACTGGAATTATTGTTATGGACAGTCTTTGCATTTCCAAATGCCTGCAAAACAGAAAAGAAGATCGCTAGAACACTTCAGAAATATTCTGTATCTAACAAGGTGAAGTAGAGTGACACTAGAAGCAATTTGCAGGCAATATGGATAAGATCAGACATCAAATAGCAGGGTTTCAGGCCAACAAAAATACCCATCAGTTATCTAGTTCCTGGATCAGGAAAAAGACTACCGGTAACCCTTTATTAACCCTTTCCCAAACAACAAGTTATAGACTGGTCCAAATTTAAAGCACTTGCAGACAACAGAAAAAAACATAACTCAAAATTGAAATTTGTTTCCACCAGGGTAGAAAACATTGTGGGAAAAGGAGAAAATGCTGGTTACCAGCATTTTCTCCTTTTCCCACAATGTTTTCAGAAGGCTTCTTTCTAAGGGTCGTAAAAACCAGGGATTGTTTGGGAAAGAGTTAAACAATCCGAAGTTTTAACAACCCCAGGGAAAAACTTTTGAAAATATTATGGGAAAAGGAGAAAATGCTGGTAACCAGCATTTTCTCCTTTTCCAACAATATTTTCTATCCTTTCAAAGACAAATTTCAAAATCTGTGCAGCATATATTTACATTGCAATCTAAAATGCTCTCAGTCTGCACCAGTCTTAATTTAACTCTTTACCAAACAACAAAATTTTAGACAGGTTCAAAATGAAAGCATTAGCAGACACCAAAATAAACGTAACTCAAAAACTGAAATTTGTTTCCAGCAGGGTAGTAAACATTGTTGGAAAAGGATAAAATGCTGGTTACCAGCATTTACTCCTTTACCCACAATGTTTTCAAAAGGCTTCTATCTTGGGATCGTAAAACCCAGGGATTGTTTGGTAAAGGGTTAACTTCCTTTGTATTGAGTTAAAACTAAAGCAGGAAGTTTACCAATCAAAATGCATGTTGCAGGTGAGCAAGTTTTCATGGTATGAAAGCACCTTTTACGAAAACTTTGTTATAACTCTTTACTACACAATCCCGACTTTCAACGGCCCCAAGGGTGGAGCCTTTTGAAAACATGGTGGGAGTAAAAATTTCAAAGACCTTTTTTTACAAGGGTCATTTAAAGTTAGGATTATATAGTAAAGGAACAATCTTGCCCAAATTGAAAGCATTTGCATTAATTATGATACATGAAATGTCAATGAAATGATGGTAAATTGTCACTGACAAGTAACAAAGCTTGTTGCCAGCATTTTCTCTTTTTCAAATAAGGTTTTCATGAGGCACCTGTCTTTGGGTTGTAAAAACTTTTGATTGTTTTGGTAAAAGAGTAAATAATAAAATTAATGTTTTCTATATCACTTTTGGTCTATACATTAGCCTAATTTTATTAAAAGTACAATGTCTTAGACGATACATGTTAACCCTTTACTCCATAGATACTCATTTCTACCCATTGCTTGTAGGAGCCTTCGGAAAACATTGTGGCAAAAGGTGAAATTGCTTGTCACGAGCAATTTCACCTTTTGTCACACTGTTTTCTACACCATCAAAAGGTGTCATATACACATAAGAAACAGATTCATCCTTGCTGTTATTAGGGTCAATTACAGATATCACAGAAATGCCTAATGGGGTAAAGGGTTAAAAGATCAGTCACTATTAATTTTACATGTACAACCCAAAAAAATGTTCTTTTTCCCTTGACATATTCCAGAGCTGTCCATTACAGACATCAGGTATATTCATACTTTACTGGTTGAATAAATACTTGCTTTTCAGTATTCTCTAAACATGTTCTGTTAGCAGGAAAAGATTTTTTTAAAGATATTATCGTGTGGGTGATGGACTGCAAGGTGGATCTTCTCTTCTGCCAGTCAGATTGTTTACACTTTTAAAGTTTTTTACCTAGCAGATAAAAAATGCTCGTCTAAATTTCTCATCACTTCAAAATGCCATCTTCGCATTTAGCCAAGATTGACGATTCACTACGTAAATCTACCCTTGGCAGATCGAGCTTGATTTTTACATTCACCTGATTTGCTTTTTCATTGGATGCAGCCAGCTCTAGCTGCAACAAATGAAATCACTCATAGCATTTCATCTTTGAAAAAAATAGAACAAGGTATCTACCTTTTGAACAGAAGGTAAACATAGAAACCCACGTGGATGTCTGCTTATCGCTTCATGTGTATTCGTAAGCGGTTTGTAAAACGATATTTCATTTGCTTTTAGAAATGATGTAAAGGGGGGTAATAACCAACATCCAATAGAGGGCACATCGCAGGAATCTCGAAATCGGGCTCAATCAGCCAAGGTAAGATCCACATAGTGATCATAAACTTGGCTTGCGAAGATGCAATATGCTTGAGTATTCCACATTCCTTCTTGTTTCATTTCTGCATTAATCCTTAGCAATAATATATGTACCATGGTCTGTGAAAACAGTATTTGACTCAACATTCTCCTTTTCCAACATTGTTTTCTAAAGGCTTCTTTCTGAGGGTTGTCAAAATAAGGGATTGTGTGGTAATCAGTTAATGCACTCACAAAAAGTATCAACCCATATCAGCCTGCATAGGCTGACACAGGTCAAATTTTTTGCTGTTTGGGATTATTCTATGGCTGGCATGAGTCCGTATTTTTTGCAGTGCATTATCCCTTTCCCAAACAATCCCTGGTTTTTACGGGTCTGGAATAGTAGCCTTTTGAAAACATTGTGGGAAAAGGAGAAAATGCTGGTAACCAGCATTTTATCCTTTTCCCACAATGTTTTCTACCCTATCATAGACAGAAATCATCTTTTCAGTAAGAGTTGAATTGTCGTGTGCAAATGCTTTCAATTTGGTTTAGTCCAAAAGTCTGTCGTTTGGGAAGGGGTTAAAACCGCCTTTCATAGGACATGGATCATAATGTAGAGCAAAAAAAAGAGGTAAAGTCGTAAGCAAAACTTAAGTACACATCTTAAGTTTCTGTGGAATTCTGGATGAAAATGTGAAGATATCACACAAGCCCATCTTTAACTCTTTACAAGACGACAAAATTGTAGCTTTGTCTAAATTGAAAGCACTTTGTAGACGACAATTTCAGTGTCACTCAAACAGTGCAATTTTTCGTTGACAGGCTAGAAAACATTGTGGGAGAAGGAGAAAATACTGGTTACCAGTACATGTATTTTCTCCTTTTCCCACAATGTTTTCAAAAGGCTTCTTTCTCGTGGTCGTTAAAAGTCGGCATTAAGTGGTAAAGGGTTCAACAAGAAGCCATTTGAAAATGAGGGAAAAGGTCAAAATGCTGGTGACCAGCATACTCGCCTGCCCGTCAAAAAGGTGTCAAAAAAAATTTTGAAAATCCTGTTCTCAACAGATTCAAGTGAGGATTTAACCTTTTAGAGGGCAAAAGTTTAGCTTGGTCCAAACTGAAAGTATTTGCAGAAGACAAAAGTTACTTAACCCTTTACTCCATAGATACTCATTTCTATGCACTGCTTGTAGGAGCCTTTGGAAAACATTGTGGCAAAAGGTGAAATTGCTCGTGACAAGCAATTTCACCTTTTGTCACAATGTTTTCAATGCTATCAAAAGGTGTCATATACACATAAGAAAATGTTTCATCCTTGCTGTTACTAAGGGACAATTAGAGATACCATAGAAAAGCCTTATGGGTTAAAGGGTTAACTCTTTACCATATAACAAAATTTTACAAAAGCCAAAACTGAAAGCATTTGCAGTCGACAAAATAAATGTGACTTGAAAATTGAAACTTGTTTTCAGAAGGGTAGCAAACATTGTAGGAAAAGAAGAAAATACTGCTTACCAGCATTTTCTTCTTTTCTAACAATATTTTCAAAACCTTTCTTTCTCAGGGTTATTAAAAGTCAGGATCATGTGGACTGGTATAGCATTAAAAGGTGAAATTTGTCTCAATCAAAAGTTAGGAAAAAAAATGCTGGATACCAACATTTTATCTTTTTTTCACAATAGTTTCAAAAAGCTTTTCCTCTAGGGTCCTTTAACTCTTTACCAAACGACAAAATTTTGGACCAGTCCAAATTGAAAGCACTCGCAGACGATAAAATTAATGTGAATCAAAAAATAAAATTTGATTTGGAAAAGGTAGAAAACATTGTGGGAAAAGGAGAAAATGCTGGTTACCAGCATTTTCTCCTTTTCTCACAATGTTTTCGAAGGCTTTCTTTCTCAGGGTTGTTAAAAGTCCGGATTGTATGGTAAAGAGTTAATGTCGAGATCCTGTGATAAAGGATTAGGAACAAGTAACACAGATGCAATCAGAGTAGAACTTGTACCAATGTTAGCCATCTATTCAAATAAACAAAACCAAACTTATTCTTTTGACAATTATGGAGATGTAAACATGACATGTGGTTACTGGTATCACTACAAATAGCTAACATTATTAATCAACCTTTATGGTTGTTCATTCAACTGTCTAATGGTAAGATCAATCACAAAATATTGGTAGATTTCATATCAATTAAGTCATCAGTTTTCATTTCATTGCCGTCATACAATTTTTTTCCTGTTATTTATTTACAATTATAGTCAATACACCTGTGTTGTTACCATCTTCACAAGCCAAGGGTGACGATCCACTACACCACTCTACCCATGGCGGATCGAGCTTGATTTCGACAGTCCCGCTATATGTATTTTCATTGGTTGCAGCTAGCTCTTAAACTGCACGAATCAAATTGTATGTAGCATTTCATTTTTGGTAAAAATAGAACAAGGTCACGACCTTTTGAATAAAAATAGAAGGTAAACATGCGTACCTTCGTGAATGTATGCAGGATCTGTAATGATTTATTATCGAAAAACATAGACAAACAATATTTACAGAAAGTTTCAGTGAGACCAATCAATTATTGGAGGTTTTAGGCTATATCCCAGCACCTGACCACAGAATTTTGAAGCATGATTGTGGTCTTTGCTTCATGATGAATTATCGTATTTGTAAGCAGTTTGTAAAGCAATATTTTATTGGCTATAAGAAATATGATGTAAAGGGGGATAACAACTAGCATCCAATGGGGGGGCGTATTGCTGAAATCTGGAAATCAGGCTCGATTCGCCAAGGTAAGATCCACGTAATGATTGTATCCATGGCTTGCGAAGATGTGTTGTTAATGGAGCCCTGCAGTAACTCTGTACAGAGCTCAAGATAAGAGGGAGTGATGACATTCTAAATCCGTTATTTCTCCTCCAAACCCTATATAATGGGTACCAATTAGAATCGTCTCAATGAGATGATTCTAATGAGTACCCATAAGATAGGGTTTAGTGGAGAATAACATATTTTCAATTATGAAATCAAAATCACTCCCTCTATCTGGAGCTCTGTCTTTAGTTTGAATTACAACCAAGTTCTCAGGCTCAGCAAAATGTCTACTTCAGGACTGATAAATACAACAACAATTCATCCTCTCTTACTGCTGAAAATCATTTATTCTGTGTTCATGTGGGTAAGCAACCTAGTGCTGAACTATCCAAAGTATCTTGGTTGGGAACATAAAGAAAGCATTAATAAATGCAGCGGCAGCTGTGATATAAGTGAACTACTGTTACAAATTGTCGGTAAATACAAAACAATCTAGATCTGTCACTGAATGTGACTTAAGGTAAGACCTGTGTAATGGAAAACAACTATTTCCACTAAAATATCATCCTGCAAAATTAGCTTTAATTAAAAATGAGTATTATTGAACTACTTTCACCGATTCATTTTTTCCATCTTTTCCTTCTTTGAATTCAGGGTTCGCGCTGCCGATCGCCATTGTTGCCATTTGCGACAAAAATTAAAAATTGGCGCAAGATTTTTTCATTTGGCGAAAATGCGTGGCGACAACTTTTTACAAGCAGGCCCCAAAAAGAAATTCTTTTGAAATTCATTGTCGTAAGCGTTTGCGAGCAAAGCAAGTTATAGACTCGGTCGAATGGGCGAAGAAGTCGCCGGATTTCAAAAAACTTCGCTCATTTCGCCAAGAAAAGTGAAGTCCAAGTCGACTGAAAAAAATCGGGAAGTCGCCTCGCGTATATTGACAAAGCGTCCTGTGTGTAATCTACCATATCAGCGTGTGCCGTACCCGATTTACAGTTAGTGCCCAATCAGCGACTTTAATTAGTTTACAACATAACGAGAGTCTGATTGACAAGTCATTGTTAATTGACTTTACAATACCATGGGATAATCCTATATTATTGACAAATATCAGCGCCGCCTATTGGTGTTTGTCGGACCTCTATTTTTGAAACACGGTTTGCTAAATTTAGTAACTATCTATATGAAAGTGAAAGTAGTACCCCGGATATCGGTCAATCTTCGTCAACTTTTATTTCAAAAGTTTTAAATGGATTGAAATATCCCAGTTTTAAAAACCATGGAATCAGTACCTACTTGCTTATAACCATTTACTCCTAATTAGTTATTAGACTGTACTCGCAGTTTTCCAAACGAACAGATATGATGACGTACTTAGATCATTCAGATCATGTGGCAATATTTTCAATTCATGTGACTAATTTGGCGCCAATGTAGTATCAGGTTACAAGGCTTTCGGCGAATTTAGCGAAGTCACATGATTCAACTTCAAAATGGTAGCTTGTCACTGCAACAGCGTTTGGATGAAATCGAATATATTCTATGACACTAACTATAAGATAAAATGTAAAAAACCGTTAATGTCTTTGATTCTAGATTGATCTAAGTATTCTGTTGATTTTATAGTATTTCCTTGATTGGGCTGCGAACCGCAAATCTAAAAGGCTTTGAAAGTAAATCGAGTATTAGATTTAGTTGTTGAATGATGGTTTTATTTACGATTTATGCGATATTAATCAAAGACAAACGCTAATCAGACAGCTGTATTTTCGATGTCTCTTGCACTCTGAAACTGGGTCTAACTTATCAATAGAAAGTTTAAAACATCGTGGCAATATGAGAAAATGCTGGAAGTAAGCTTTTCTACATTTAACAGACTAGATCTATATATTTTTTATATACATGTATCTTTAAACATTATTAGTAGTTACAGACTTTGAGCGGTTATCTACCGGTATTTGCCTGCTGCAAATATTGTCAATTTGATGGGTTATAAATAAGTAACTTTTTAGCTCTTTCTTTCTATGTAAAAATGGATCGCTGCATTAATGTCTGTGAGAAAAAGTAAAGTCTATGCCTCCCATTATGAAAGTGAATCTAGCCAACTAGGCACGCCTTCGAAAGTTGCAAAACGATTTTTTAAGAACTATTGGCTTTCTGACCCTGAATTTTCTAGCTTTCTCATATACGATGCTTGCAAAAAAGTTACGCTATGTAAAATGTGTCTACAATGTCAGTAAACAAGCTCGTTCACCACTGGCTGCTCTGTCATGAAGAAAGAATCAAGTATCAAACACGCAAAAAAAAAATGAAAAACCTTGTTCATATGGCCCTGAGAAAGTGTTACTTTTTCTTTTTCATAGATAATTCTCATTTTCTAACAAAGTTATCTACCCCTTAACATACATTATACATTATGAATGGACTGCAACTCCTTACAATTCCGACCAGTCTAAAATTTTGTCCAGCATGCTGCATTATGATACTCATCTGGCCCCAACTCCTGAAAATTTGGCCCCAACTGTCACCAGATTGGCCCCAACTTTTTTCATTTGGCGAAAGAGCTGGTGACAACTTTTTTAGACCCAGAAAGAACCCTGGAATTATTAACAAAACTAACAAAAGTATCAAAAAATAATTTCAAGATAGACATGAACAGAATTTCTGATCCGTTAGAAATGAGCAAAAATATTATTTCTGAATAAAACCTTATTTATCCTTATTTATCAATCAATTAGAATTTTCACCAAAAGTGCATTACACAAGTCTTACCTTAATGCCATCGCCAGCGCTTTGACAGTAACAGGCAATTGCTAGCATTTTGTAAGCACACAGACAGGCACACTGATGGACACACAGATGGACACATGGACAGACAGGCTGATTCTAGTATTATAACCCGAAAACATTCCTTTTGGGGGGGATATAATTAACGTATCAGGTAGTTTCAAAATATGGTACTACATATAATCTGTATGATTTATGATAATCCATATCACAGGGTTGATGATGAAGGGATGATGTCATACAATTAATTGCCAATCCATCACTCAGAATCCTATTTTGTGGGTACAAAGACAACCCTGTAGCAGATTGACTTTAGAAAACAAATTCACTTTTCTTTTCTTGATTAGGATAATATTAAAGTACATTTAATAATGCAGCATTTCTGATCATCATATTGCAGCATCAGCTCACCCGGGAAATTCACTGATACTAGTCTAGGAATCTGCGGCCGACAGCTCCAGATAAGACATAATGAGACAATTCTAATGAGTACCCATAACATAGGGATTAGTGGAGAGTTATTAATATTTTCAACTTTGTAATGAAATTCACTCCCTTTATCTGGAACTCTGCTACATAAATAGTACCACCATGAGGAACTGAACCAGGACTTCTTGATCATACAAACTCTGGTCTTTTCCACTCTGTTAGCCATAGCCCTTGGGCCTAGGTATTATCATTATTAAAAAAAAAAATGTGTGTAGGAAAAAAATTCAGGCATATAAAAAATGAATTTGGTAATAAAAAATGAATAATTTCATGGCTTGAGTACCGTGGCATAATGAATATATATAATTATGTCAACTAAAGTAATTAGCCCTTTCACCACTATAATAATGCCTGTATACCTAGCTTAAAAACACAGCATCATTAAATGTCCAAGATCAGATTGCATGTGAATGTGTGTCTCATCCTGAATCTAACTGCAACATGATTCCATATCAGATCCAAAGTCTTATGCCAATTTGGAAAGAAATAAAACATTTTTATTTTGTCAAAAGTGTTATCCTAAACCAAATTACAACTTCAGGTGCTATTTCCAGATAGTAAACATCGAGACAAGACTGTAGAAAGCCTGACAGATGATCAGAAACTTTAAGATGCTCTGGCCAATGGCCTTGACAATCATACAATAATGTGCTATCTGATGCTGACTGAGATAACAAAATTTTTCTAGTTTATTATGCCTTAGTTCTTTAACGGTGGGTATTAAGATTTTTCACATCTCACCAAAGGTATTTTTAGGTTTTGTGCCAGAAATAAAAAAAGCATTGTGGGAATGTCAAGTGACTGGCATGTGACTAATGATGCTTAAATTCCATAACATAACAAACATGTAATTATTTTCCATAATATCTTATTCAGACGCTATGTTTGCTGCTTCACCTGTGTATTTTCAAATGTAAATGCTCAAGTTGCTCATGTAAAATTGGACGGTGTTTCCCGTCGGGCCGTAGTAAATCTCTCATTTCTCTCATTGTCGGACGGTGGAAAACATGTTACCTGCATTTTCTTTTTTTCCCACGATGTTTTCTAAAGGGTTCTTTCTCAGGGTCATCAAAAGTAGGGATTGTGTGGTAACTGGTTAACTGTGACTCAGATTATTGGATGTGTCTTACAAAGGGTAGAAAACACTGTAGGAGAAGGAGAAAATGCTGGTTACCAGCATCTTCTCCTTTTCCCACTATATTTTCAAAGCTTGAAAACATAGTGGGAAAAGGAGAAAATACTGGTAACAATTTGCCGAACTCATCCAAGCTTGGTTTGTAGAGTACAGAACTTAAGAACTGGGGTCGCTAGTTTGATTCCCAGCAAATCCAATTACTTTCAGAGGACTGATGTGAGTCATTGCGGCAGGACTCATTCCTCTCCAACCACTGACAATTATTTATCAATGTTTATGTGGAAAAGCAGCCAGTGGCTTTTAAAGAATTTTGTGTAGAGTAATGTTGAAAGAAACTCCATGATAAATTATTATGGGCAGGTGCACTTGCTGCAGCAATAGAACTAAAATAATGTTGAAAACCATGTTAAACACCATCCAATAAATCAATCAATTCAAACCCTTAATTCTTTTTGGTGGCTATAACTTTGGATTGTTTAGTGAAGGGTTAACTCTTTCCTAAACAAAACCCTAGTTTTTATTTGTCTGTAGGACAAGTCTTTAGAAAACACTGTAGGTAAAGGAGAAGTTGCTCGTAACGAGCAATTTCTCCTTTTCCCTCAGTATTTTCTAGCCTATGAGAAAACTTTCTGCCATTCTCATCAAATTCAGAATTGTCATCTGCAAACATTTTGAGTTTGGGACAGTCTAAAATTTGCCATTTGGGAAAGGGTTAACTCATTACCATTTATGACAAAATTTTTAGACTGGTTCAAAATGAAAGCATTTGCAGATGTTACAATAAAGGTGACTGAAAAATTGAAATTTGTTCTGGGAAGGGTAGAAAACACTGTAGGAAAAGGGGAAAATACTGGTTACCAGCATTTTCTCCTTTTCCTACGGTGTTTTCAAAAGGCTTCTTTCTCAGGGGCGTCAAAAGTAGGGATTGTGTGGTAAAGGGTTAAGAGATAAAGATTCACAATCTGGAGCCACTCAACAATTTTGTTAATTAACTTTCTGAACAAATACTAGAGCTAGCTCTCACCAGTATCATGTCTAACCCACATACCATATTTACTATCTCAACCCTGACCCTGCAATATCAACAAGTTAAAACCTTTAATGCTTTACCAAACGACAATATTTTCAGCTTGTCCAAATCGAAAGCATTTGCAGACATCAATATAAAACTGAAAATTTGAAATTTAGTTTGGGAAGGGTGGAAAACAAAGTGGGAAAAGGAGAAAATGCTGGTTACCAGCATTATCTCCTTTTTCCACAATGTTTTCTAAAGGCTTCTTTCATAAGGGCGTCAAAAGTAGGGATTGTGTGGAAATGGATTAACGCTTTACTAAATGGCAAATTTTATGACTAGTCCAAACTGAAAGCATTAAATTTTGTAGATAACAAAATACATGTAACTCAAAAAATGAAATTTGTTTCCAGCAGGGCAGAAAACATAGTTGGAAAAGGAGAAAATGTTTTTAGAAGACTTCTATCTAATGATTATAAAAAGCTGAGGTTGTTTGCAAAAGGGTTAAAGAGCCTTTATCCCTATAGTTGCCTACGAGGCCAGTTTACATCAAGATCACACTGCACCAACCCATGCAGCCTGATCTCTGATCTACACCCTCTGCTTTGCTGAATTATTATAGACAACAGCAATCTTTAACTTTTTACCACATGACAGATTTTAAGACTGGTCCAAAGTGAAAGCATTTGCAGACCACAAAATGAATGTGGCTTAACCCTTTCCCAAACAATCCCTGGTTTAGAAGGAATAGAAGCCTTTTGAAAACATTGTGGGAAAAGGAGAAAATGCTGTTAACCAGCATTTTCTCCTTTTCCCACAATGTTTTCTACCCTATCACGTAGAAAAATCATTTTATTATTTTTTAGCAATTATTAATTTGTCATCTGCAAAATGCTTTCAATTTGGTCTGGTCTAAAATTTGCCGTTTGGGAAAGGGTTAAGAGTTGAATTTTGTTTTAGGTAGGGATGAAAACATAGTGGGAAAAAGAGAAAATGCTGGTTACCAGCATTTTCTCCTTTTCCCACAATGTTTTAGAAAGGCTTGTTTCTAAGGGTCATTTAGAGTTGGGAATGTTGGTAAAGGGTTAAGTTTGTTGATATTCTACATTTTCCTCTTTTCCTGCATTGTTCTCTACCTTACAAAGACAGAAATCATGATTTGAGCTAAATACCGTATCTAATTTGTTGTCTGGAAAGTTAATGCTTTTGACTGCATCCAGTTCAACATTCTGGCAGTGTGTTCATTCAATTTCATGACAATGAAGATCAAGATCAGCTGCACCAAGCATGCCATCTGATCTTGATTCTACACAATCTACTTCTTGATTCTAAACTAAAGGTACGGAGGCCGTCTTTCGTACTGGAATTCTAGACTAAGCTATCCGAAAAGAAAAACTCTCTGGATATCACACACTGTATAAGTCTAGGTCAACATAATCATTGTTTTTTTCCTACCAACAATGATGGAACATTACAATGTCATGCGAAACAGACAGCCAATACTAGCTGTTACAAATGGCTTCTTTTCCTCCGAAAATCCCAATAATGATAATAGGTTTATCAACACTGGCCAAAAAGTTGAGATTTGAAAGTCAAAAAAGGACATACATGTATATCCTTGTATTGTATCCTAAACACTTACATCGGATCTAAATATTGCTAATCTTCTTAAACCTTTACCACATAATCCCCATTTTAAACTGACCTGAGGGAGACAGCTTTTGGAGTTAATATTGTGTGAAAAATAGAAATTGATAGCAATCAGCATTTTCTTCTTTTTCCATAATGTTTTCCAAATTGTAATGGACAATTTCCATTGTCTAAGTCATGTTAAGTTTATCATATTAACACAATCATATGCCTTGAATTTGCAAAAATCTAGCATTTTGTCCTTTAACTCTTTACCAAACGACAAAATTTTGGACTGTTCAAAATTGGAAGTATTAAAATTACAGACAATAGAAAATTAATGTGACTCCAAAGTTAAAATTTGTTTTGGGAAAGATAGAAAAACGCTGGTTACCAGCATTTTCTACTTTTTCAACGTTTTCAAAAGGCTTCTTCCTTACGGTTGTTAAAACTCGAGATTGTGTGGATAACAGTTAATAAAGATTAAACCACTTCAATCTGATGCAGAAAGACATAAATTTAGATGCTAAACTCAACAAGAAACTACAGGATTAAAGGTGGGTATTTAGAAATTTCATATCACACCAAATCAAAATATATATATATATCACTGAAATTTATATCAAAAAACAATACAAATCATCAATAATTAAGAATCATAAAATGACTGAAAAAAAATTTTTTGATGGTATTCCCTTAAAAGGCTACGTAGCCTCTAAAGCTATTTTTAGATTTCGCGTCAAAAATAAAACAAGAGGGCCATGATGGCCCTGAAATCGCTCACCTGAGTTTATTGACCAAACATGCACCATCTAGTTTCCCAGTGACCTAGTTTTTTATCAGACATTACCCATCATCAAACACTTTTGAGATATCAATAAGACAAACATTCTGGCCAAGTTTCATGAGTATTGGACTGAAAATGTGGCCTCTACAGTGTACAAAAGGTTTTTCTAAGATTTCATCAAGTGACCTAGTTTTGGACCCGACAATTACCCATTATCAAACTCTTTTGAGACATCACCAAAACAAACATTCTGACCAAGTCTGAAGAATATCAGGCAGAAAATGTAGCCTCTAGAGTGTACACAAGGTTTTTCTAATATTTGACCCATTGACCTAGTTTTTGACTCCACATGACCCATTTTCAATCTCATTCAAGGTATCACCAGGACAAATATTATGAACAAGTTTTAGGAGTATCAGACTGAAAATGTGTCCTCCAGAGCATACAAAAGGTGTTTATAACATTTGACCTATTGACCCAGTTTTTGACCCAACATGACCCATTTTCAAACTCATCCAAGATATTATAAAGGCAAACATTCTGACTAATTTTCAAGAGTGTTGGACTGAAAATGTGGCATCCAGAGCATATACAAGGTTTTTCTAAGATTTGACCTGATGACCTAGTTTTTAACCCCCAATGACCCATTTTCAAACCTGTCTGAGATATCATCAAGACAAACATTCTGACCAACTTACAAGAGTTTCGGACTGAAAATGTGGCCTTTAGAGCCTACAAAAGGTTTTTCTAACATTTGACCTAGTGACCTAGTTTTTGACCCCACATGACCCATTTTCGATCTTGTCCGAGATATCATCCAGGCAAACATCCTGACCAACTTTCATGAGTATCCATCTGGAAATGTGGCCTCTAGAGCGTACAAAAGGTTTTTCTAACATTTGACCTAGTGACCTAGTTTTTGACCCCACATGACCCATTTTCAAAGTCGTCCGAGATATCATCCAGACAAACATCCTGACCAACTTTCATGAGTATCCGACTGAAAATGTGGCCTCTAGAGCGTAAACAAGGTTTTCCTAAGATTTGACCTGGTGACCTAGTTTTTATCCCCATGTGACCCATTTTCGAACTCGTCCGAGATATCATCCAGACAAACATGCTGACCAACTTTCATGAGTATCCGACTGAAAATGTGGCCTCTAGAGTGTACAAAAGGTTTTTCTAAGATTTGACCTGGTGACCTAGTTTTTGACCCCACGTGACCCATTTTCGAACTCGTCCGAGATATCATCCAGACAAATATCCTGACCAACTTACATGAGTATCCGACTGAAAATGTGGCCTCTGGAGCGTACACAAGGTTTTTCTAAGATTTGACCTGGTGACCTAGTTTTTGACCCCACGTGACCCATTTTCGAACTCGTCCGAGATATCATCCAGACAAACATCCTGACCAACTTTCATGAGTATCCGACTGAAAATGTGGCCTCTGGAGCGTACACAAGGTTTTTCTAAGATTTGACCTGGTGACCTAGTTTTTGACCCCACGTGACCCATTTTCGAACTCGTCCGAGATATCATCGAGACAAACATCCTGACCAACTTTCATGAGTATCCGACTGAAAGTGTGGCCTCTAGAGCGTACACAAGGTTTTTCTAAGATTTGACCTGGTGACCTAGTTTTTGACCCCACATGACCCATTTTCGAACTCGTCCGAGATATCATCGAGACAAACATCCTGACCAACTTTCATAAGTATCCGACTGAAAATGTGGCCTCTAGAGCGTACACAAGGTTTTTCTAAGATTTGACCTGGTGACCTAGTTTTTGACCCCACATGACCCATTTTCGAACTCGTCCGAGATATCATCGAGACAAACATCCTGACCAACTTTCATGAGTATCCGACTCAAAATGTGGCCTCTAGAGCGTACACAAGGTTTTTCTAAGATTTGACCTAGTGACCTAGTTTTTGACCCCACATGACCCATTTTCGAACTCGTCCGAGATTTCATCGAGGCAAACATCCTGACCAATTTTCATGAGTATCCGACTAAAACTGTGGCCTCTAGAGCGTACACAAGGTAAAAAGTTGACGACGGACGACGCACGCCGCACGCCGCACGACGGACGACGCACGACGGACGACGGACGACGGACGCCGGACACAGCACGATCACAATAGCTCACCATGAGCACTTCGTGCTCAGGTGAGCTAAAAATGCATTGTGGGAATGTTAAGTAACTGGCACATGACTAATGACGCTTAAATTCCATTACGTAACACACATGTAATTATTTTTCATATCTTCTCCAGACGCTATGTTTGAAGCTTCGTCTGTGGATTTCCAGTATTTAAAAGAGCGAGTTGTTCATGTAAAAATAGAACGTGTTTCCCGCCGATGTCGACCTTGGCCATAGTAAATCTCATATTTTTCATGTTGTCGGGTGGTTTTCGACTACTGGGCTTTTATGAATGACGATTATAAGGATTTGGGAGTATAAGAATGATATTTTTGTATTTTTGTAAAGTTTTCGTCCCAAATTCTGAAGGGCCACCTTAAAGATGAAGCCATAGTATCTCTCAATTATTATGAAAAATTAGTGTGGGTCCAAGATAGGAAATTTATGTTCTGTGCTTTCTGATCTTGTACAACAATAGTAATTTAGTTGGAATAGCCATCAGGGTCAAACTCTAACATTGTTATAGGCAGACTAAAAACCACTGTGACAAATTGTTTGTTACCATCAGTTTACTAGTATTTGATGTTATTTTCCTACAAACATTGTAGGAAAAGCAGCAATAGCTGGTGACATTCATTTATTTATATTCAAAAGGTGCTCTTTGCATCATTCAGAACAGACTTTCCTTACTTTAAGACAATTGAAAAATTAAACATGGCTCAAATAAAATGATTATTCTTGAAAGAGCTGATGAAAAAAACCTTTCCAAAAAAGGAGAAAGAGCTGGCAACTAGCATATTCTTCTTTTCCTACAATGATAACAAAGTCTTACTCCTCCGAGGTTATATTAAAACAAAGATTGTTTGGTAAAGGATTAATCTTTATGGTAAATATTGGTTGATACTGTCAACACTATCCTAAATTTGTAATATTTGGCATTTGCAATCATTCAAAACGTATTCATGATTTATCGGTTAATTTGCACAGAGTGCTTGTTGCAACCAATAAAGGCCTGACCACAATCCTGAGTTTTAACAATCCTGACTAATCTGGACCGGATTTTAGAAACACTGTGGAAAATGGAGAAAATGCTGGTAACCAGCATTTTCTCCATTTCCCCCAATATTTACTACCCTATCTATAGTTTCAGCCAGCTTTCATTCATCTTTCAATTTGGATTTGGACAAAACTGGTGTTTTTCATATAGAACTGAGATAAGAGAAATGTCATGGAAATGTAACTAAAAGTTAAGGACTGTCCAATGAGGGGTGTCTGAGCAAAATTGAGCAATTACATATGAAGAAGGGAAAGAAAGAAACTGAGATTTTGATCACCAAAGTTTCGGACTAGTCAGCCATAGAGTTGAAGGCTATTCTATGAAAACCGTATGAAAAATGCACCATTAATCCTTATCCTGCTGTGTAGGTTAAACAATACCTTAAAGTGGATACTAGAAACTCAATGAACTTTGCTCATTCAGAGGTAAGTTTTGGAAAGAAAATATCTCCTTCTTGGACAGTGTAGATCAAAGATCAGACTGCACATTTTTTGCAGTCTGATCTTGACCTACACTGTCCGCAAAAGGTCAGTGAGTCGATCAGCAGCCAAAGGGTAAGATGAACAATGTGTATTACACAACAAAAATGATGAGTAGACCTACCTGAAAGCATTCAAAGACGACAATTACATGTTGCTAAAATGGTATTTTCTTCATATGACAGGGTGGAAAACACTGTTGGAAAAGGAGAAAATCCTGTTTAACTGCATTTTCTGCTTTTCCCACAATATTTTCATAAGCCCTTCTCCATCAGGGTCCTTCAGAAAATGACGGGACTCTGATAAAGGGATAATCAAATGAATATGTGCAGATAGCTTGAGGTTATTTGACTGGGTCAAAAACTTTATTGGAAAAGGAGAAAATACTAGTAACCAGCACTTTATCCTTTTGATACAGTGTTTTCAAAAGGCTTTTTTCACATGTTGGAATTTTTTGGAAGTGGGTATAGGCTATACATGTACTTAGATTCTATAGTTCCCTATTCAAAAACCAGATACCATATTTATTTTTATCTTCCTGTTTCATTCTTTAACTTTTTACCAAACAACAAACCTTAACACTAGAACAAATTGAAAGTATTTACAGACGAAAAACTCAACATGCCGGTAATTCAAATGATGGTTTTTGACCTTGACTGGGTAAAAAACATTGTTGGAAAAGGAGAAAATGCTGGTAACCAGCATTTTCTACCTTTTCCGACAATGGTTTCAATAGCCATCTTCTTCAGGGTCATTAAAACCAGGGACTGTGAGGTAAAGAGGTATCTTTTTACCAAACAATTAAATGTTAGACTAACCCAAATTGAAAGTATTTGCAGAACACAAAAAATTTAAAGTGACTCAAATGATGTACATGTAATTTGTCTGTGACAAGGTCAAAAGCATTGTATGAAAAGGAGAAAATGTTGGTAACACAATGTCTTTGAATAGTTTCTTCATCAAGATGTCTGAGAAAGAAGCCTTTTGAAAACACTGTAGGAAAAGGAGAAAATACTGGAAACCAGCATTTTCTCCTTTTCCCACAGTGTTTTCTACCCTTCACAAAACAAATTTCAATTTTTCAGTCACCTTTACTTTGTCGTCTGCAAATGCTTTCAATTTGAACCAGTCTAAAATTTTGTTGTGTGGTAAAGAGTTAACCCTTTATCCCATAGGCATTTCTATTGTATCTCTAATTGAGCCTAAATAACAGCAAGGATGAAGCTGTTTCTTATGTATAATTGACACCTTTTGATAGCATAGAAAACATTGTGACAAAAGGTGAAATTGCTCATCAGGAGCAATTTCACCTTTTGCCACAATGTTTTCCACAGGCTCATACAAGCATTGCGTAGAAATGAGTATCTGGGGAGTAAAGGGTTAAACAGCATTCTTTTCTAAGGCTGCCCTAACTCTGGAATATTTGGCAAAGGGTAAACAAATTACCATAACGCAGACAAAATATTTAAATCTTGGATCAGACTTTCTTCAGAACAATGTCCCAAAAATCATACAACTTCTGCATTCATTTTCTGTTATTTTCTTAATTTCATAATAGCCAGTAGATAAATTCTTTCCATACTATACACTACTACACCAGAAGCTTTTGTGGACAGCTATAGATCATGATCTATACTGTCCACTGCCATATTCTAGATAAAGATCAAGTTGTCTCTTGATCTTGTGGAGGGAATTTTTAACTTTTGAAAAAATGCATTTTATCTATTCAGTAAGTGAAAGATTTGACAATCTAATCCTTCGACCACAAGATATCTCTGAGATCCTGTACATATTTCCCCATTGGTCAACAGATGTAAGAAATTCCTGCTGACAACAACTGTTTCCATGTTACATGTCCAATCTGACAGGTACAATAAAAATATCTTCTTCCTGAGTTAGTCTACAGACCAAGAAATGCCTTGGTATAACATCTTAATCTGATATACAGAAGCTATCTTCACGGACCATTCAGTTAAAACAGTTCTATCTAAAAAAGCCATTTCTCCCCTGTCAGAGACATTATTGTTACATTTCAGCCACAATAATTTTTTGTCTGCAAAATCTTTTAATTTTGATAACTCAGAAAATTTTGTTGTTCATATGACTGTTCTCTCCTGTGGTGTGAGGTTGAGTGAAATAGGGTCCTGACATATTTGTTATAAAGACCTTTCATAATATCTAGTTCACATCAATCTAAAGTGGGGGCTGACCCATCACTTTATAAGCTATTTCTGTACATATCCAAAACAATTAGGAACTACACTATTGACAAAGAGGTAAATGTGCAGTCTGATCTCTACATTGTCAAAAGCTCTGTTAGGTCTGCATGCCAACAGTTAACCTTGGATTTATTGTATCTTTGGTCCTTCCTCCTGTAATAAGGCTTTCACTTTAGAGTCAGAGGGTTAATTCTCCATGTACATTCAATGTGTGCTTTGTTTTCTCATTTCATCAATATTGTTTAACCCTTTACTAAACAATCGTGTGTTTTAACAACCCTTTGAAAAAGGCTTTTGAAAACATTGTTGTAAAAGAAGAAAATGCATGCTCCACCAGTGTTTTCTTCCTTGCCAAAGCCATATCTCTTCACTTGAGCCATATTTATTATAATGTCTTCAGATGCTATCAAATGGGCAAGCCCAAAATTTTGTCATAGACCATTCTGGCATCACAAAGGCTTTGAACAGAGAGCAAAGCACTGAGAAATTGATTAAAAAATGCCATTTCTCCATTTGTCAAGCTGTATTTCTATCTGCTTCTCAATCCAACTTCCAAGTCTCATTTTCAATGGCAAATCATGTATTCTTCCTCTGATGCAACTATACATACCTCAGTTCTACAAGCTGTATATATGGTATACAGGGTTTGACGGAAATAGCAATTATATATTCACTCATACTGTCCCTTAACACTACGATACAATCAATTCTTTTATCGGCCCTGAGAAAGAATCCAACAGAAAATGTTGGGAAATGGAGAAAATGCTGGTAACCAGCATTTTCTCCTTTTCCAACAATATTTTCCACCCTCTCAAAGTCAGAAACATTATTTACAAGATTTAATTTGTTGTCTGCAGATGCTTTGAATTTGGTGCAGTCCAAAATCTTTTGTCGTCTGGTAAAGAGTTATACCACCAATATAAGTGACCCTTCAGCCCAACAAAAGCAGATACCAAAGCACCAATCAGTTACTGAAAAAAAAAAGTGACAAAAGGGAAAACTGCTCATTTTGAGCGTTTTCCTCACTTGTTGCTTAGTCTCAATAATGAGACGCTACGGTAATCTTTTTCATATTCGTACATTTACTGTACACCGTACCAGAAGCGACCAGTCAAAAAGTAACATCGCCTTTGGGGACATTTAAAACCTGTACTAACTTGTTGCTATGTTTTCTTTTGAGTCTCTTTATCCATATAATACATAATGTTCTACATATTTAATCTTTACACAGGAAACCTCCAAATAAGACTATCAAATAAAACCGGTAAACAAAATTGTTAATAAACAATCTTGAGTTCAAATGAAACTAAGCAAGGAGGATTTTCAAAATGTTGTATGGAAAGGAAACATTTATGCTGGTATTCAGCATTTTCTCCTGCACTATGCCCTTTCAAAGATAATTCCAACGATTTGAGACAAATTTAACCCTTTACCACAGAATCCTGAGTTTTAAAGACCCCATAGGAGAAGGCCTTGAAAACATTGTGGGAAAAGGAGAAAATGTTGGTAAGCAGCATTTTCTCCTTTTCCCACAATGTTTTCTTCCCAATACAAAACAAAATTCATCATTTCAGTTACATTTTATTTTGTTGTCTGCAAATCATTTTAATTTGGATCAGTCTAAATTTTTGTACTTTGGTAAAGAGTTAACTTTTTACAACAGAATCCCGACTTTGAACGACCATGAATAAGAAAGCTTTTGAAACAATATAGGAAAAGGAAAAAATGCTGGTAACCAGCATTTTCTCCTTTTCCCACAATTTTTTTACCCTTTCCATATCAAACTTCAATTTTTGAGTCACATCTATTTTGTCGTCTGCAAATGCTCTCAATTTGGTCGAGTCCAAAGTGTTGTCTGTCTGGTAAAGGGTTAATTTGTCCTCTGCAAGTGCTTTTGATTTCAACATGTCAATAATTTTGTCAACTGCTAAAGAGTTACGGAACAAGAGTATTATCGATATCTAAACAAAAAGCAAATCCAGCAATTACCTCTAGTACGGGTCCTGCTCCGAGAATAGTCTGCTCCACACCACTTCCGTGCAATCCTTTATGACTTAATGCTGTTAGATGGTGCAATAACAAGTTTGTACTCTCCGTTTTTCCACTTCCAGACTCCCCTGAAATCACTATACACTGGTTTTTCTTACTTCTCAACATTGTATGAAAAGCAGCATCAGCAATGGCAAATATATGTGGGGGTAGATCCCCAAGTCTCTTGTTCTGGTACATTTTAACATACTTTGGATTGTAAATTGGAAAGAACTTAAAAGGGTTCACTGCTATTAATATAGATCCAACATACGTGTATATATTTGAATTCACAAACCGCAATTTGATATTTTCTAGTAATGTCCTCTCATTCAAATCTGGAAGGTTACACAAGTCTGAATATTCTTTATTCGCCGGCTGCTTCAGGAATGCTGTCAGGAAATTATCCACTGGGTTTGGATCAGAATACTCCATCCACGATGAGGTTCGTAGAGAATTTTCCAAGTTTGTTTTTCGAATGTAGAATCTATAGCCTGTATGTAAGCCTAGCCCATGATCCATGTCTGCATTCACCACTTTCGGCCACAATAGCTGAACCCGCACAGGATTTTCTGATTTATCCAATCTTCTTTCCTTACAAAGTTGCCCAGCTGAGCTAAATACTTCAGCCAGTTCATAATTTTGGGGATCAGAAAGTCTCAATTTTCCTACAGCATTCCTTACAACATCCTCTGCAGTTGTTACTTTTTCAGCCTCCACAGAAACAAACTCATGCTCCTGACTCAAGGGCCCTGTGTATATTCGCACCATGTACGTCTCCATGCTCATCCGTCTAATAATGGAAACACTTCCAGTGTTCCTTGTGGGACACAACAGCGGACTGTGAGCCATTTGTTTCTGTAAAAAACTGTTTACTTTCTGGTAATTAAAAGGTAAAACAAGTCTATATTTGATAGACTGTTATTTGGTGAACTTTCCCATCAACATCATTCTTTCTGTCTGGGCATCTTCATCTCTGCAGAGGTAGCATCTGCTTTCTTTTCCTCCATGTTTAAAAACTTCTGTTTAACTCCTACTTTCACATCTTTCCTTTTCAGTTTTCCTCTAAATAATCTGAAATATGAAAAGAGAGTCTTAGAATCAGGACAAAATGTATAAACAATTTCTTGCCTGTCTGAGGGTCGACCCTTTTTGCTCAAGGCAATGTTATGGAATTTCCAGAATTTTCTCATTCCCAGTAGTTCATTTAAGTATATTCAACAAATTCATACTTAATCTTGTGTAAATGAAGAGAAATCTATACAAGATTTTTGCCCTCCATTAACAGCTCCTCCATAGAACACTAAATATTATGATTTCATAGCTTTTCAAAGATGACGGATGTAGCCCTCACAGTGCTATTTCAGACACATATATCAACCAGTTCAAGAGCCACAAGCCACAGGCATTTGATGAGCCTCACAGTGCTATTTCAGACACATATATCAACCAGTTCAAGGGCCACAAGCCACAGGCATTTGATGAGGATTTGAAATAGAGAAAAACTGACTTTTTTTTTTAATGGAAAATAGGGGGGAAAAAAATGACATCTTGATGCAAGTACTTGCCTCTTTTCTGGCAATGTTTTAAAGACTGTCTTCTGCGGGAGTTTAAAAGGTTAACTGAATGATAATAGATTAAATATATACACAATGTTTCTGAAATAACAGACTAGGCTTTCTGCTAGTGACCTTTTCATAATGCTTAGTGTTGTGTTTAAACCCTTTCCCACACCATGCCAAGTTTTAATGACTTGTTGGAAAATGACTTTTGATAACATTGTCAGAAAAGGACAAAATGCCAGGTCCTTTGCCTGCAATGTTTTTAACCCATTCAACCAAATGAATTTATATTGTGTAAACATCGTAGCAAGAGGAGAAAATGCCCATAAAAATTTTGAACCCTCCTGGGTCCATTGATTTTTTATTCAAGACTTGCAGATACTGAGAAACAATAATTCTTATTAGTATCCACAACATAGCTGTAGGTGACATTACAATGGTTCTTAGAGGAATATTTATCTTTCTTATATGAATCTATGGCTGTCTCTAACCTTTTCCATTTCCCTCATACATCCCCCCTGAAACTGAGTGCAGTCTCTTACTCTACACCTTCTGTATGAAAATCTTGAGTTATGCTTTGCAATCTAAGACTCTTCATCAGACAACAATATTTTAGACTGGTCCAAATCAAAAACACAGTTGACAAAATAAACCTAACTCAAAAATTGAAATTTGTTTCCAGCAGGGTAGAAAACATATTGGGGAAAGGAGAAAATACTGGTTACCAGCATTTTCTCCTTTTCCTACAATGTTTTCTGAAAGGCTTCTTTCTCAGTTTTGTTAAAAGTCAGAATTGTGTGGTAAAGGGTTAAAAGGGTAACTGATAGCATCCAACAGCTCCTGTCAATCACTTTGTCTGTTATCATCTTGTGTGAGCTTTCAGCTGTATACAATGTTTATTACCTGTTTTTTATATGTAGGTAATTTCATACACCGTTATCCCTTTACCAAACAATCCTGTGATTTAACTTCCCTAGGTAATATTTCAGCAACATTGTAAGAAAAGGAGAAAACGATGGAAGCCAGCATTTTCTCCTTTTCCCCTAATTTTTTCTACCATTTGAAATACAAACACTACCCCAGGAATAACTTCTTTTTATACCTTCAAGTAACTAAAATTTGAAGGAGTTCAAACTTTGTCATCTAGTAGAAGGTTAAACCTCAGAGTGCTTAGCATAATTTTTGTTACCTTTTGGGGCTGTCCATGGGAAAGCCAATTAGCCTAGTACTGGTGAAACCCATGAAATTCATGAATATGTAAGTTGTCCCTGCCATATAACTCAAATACTGTTGAAAGCAGCGTAAAACACTATTCAATTCATCAATCAATGTATGTTGCTTCTATAGACTCTTATTCTTTGTCAACCAAAGTCAGAGTGAATGCACCCTCAGAGATCAGGGTCCCTATTCACCAACTACCGGTACTCTTAAGAACATTCTCAGTCTTATTCTTAAAGATTTTCTCATAGTGTAAGTAACAGATTCTCTGATTAGCTAAGCCATCTGGTTTAGCCAATCAGCTCTATTACTTTCACATTGGCAAAATTCTCAAGAATAAGACCAAGAATGTTCTATTCTAAGGACTAAGACTAAGAATGTTCTTCAGAATGGTTGGTGAATACGAACCGGATCTATCATGTCTCAAACATTGCTAAATACTCTTGTAAAAAAGTTACCAAACGACAATGTTTTAGGCTTGTCCAAATCAAAAGCATTTGCAGACGACAAAGTAAAAGTGACTGAAAATTTGAAATTTGTTTTGTGAAGGGTAGAAAAAATTGTGGGAAAAGGAGAAAATGCTGGTTACCAGCATTTTCTCCTTTTCCCACGATGTTTTCTCAAGGCTTCTTTCGCAGGGTCGTCAAAAGTAGGGATTATGTGGTAATGGGTTAATGAGTTAAAACACCTAAGTTTTTCTGACTGCCAGTAAATGTTTTGTTTCTCAAAAGCACCTGACAGGTTAATCTGTGTCATACTACATACTTTACTTGAACAATATATCAAACTAAAATATGAGAGTAAGCTAAAGGTCACCCTGTCTCCCATAAAACATCTTTTTACTCATTCCTTCTTTACCTAACAAGAGGGCCATGATGGCCCTGAAATCGCTCACCTGAGTCTATTGACGAAACATGAATCATTTTCAATCTTGTTTCCCCGTGACCTTTTTTTTTTTTAAATCAAACATTACCCATTATCAAACACTTTTGAGATATCAAAAACACAAACACTCTGACCAAGTTTCATGAGTATTGGACTGAAAATGTGGCCTCTACAGCGTACAAAAGGTTTTCTAAGACGACAAAGTGAACTAGTTTTGGACCCAACAATTGCCCATTATCAAACTCTTTTGAGACATCACCAAAACAAACATTCTGACCAAGTTTGAAGAGGCAAAAAATGTGGACCCTGGAGTGTACACAAGGTTTTTCTAATATTTGACCCAGTGACCTAGTTTTTTACTCCAAATGACCAATTTTCAAACTCATTCAAGGTATCACCAAGATAAATATTACGAACAAGTTTCAGGAGTATCAGACCGAAAATGTGTCCTCCAGAGCATACACAAGGTTTTTGTAACATTTGACCTATTGACCTAGTTTTTGACCCAACAAGACCAATTTTCAAACTCATTCAAGATATTATCAAGGCAAACATTCCAGAGCTTTATCTGGGCATTTTGGGAAAAGGCCCCTGGCCAAATTGGGAAAAAAAATCAACAATAAAATGTCAAATTGGGAAAATAATATTGACTAAACATCAAAACATTGTTAACATATTTAACCTTGCAATGAAGTACTGAATCAATACTGTTTTTTCCCCAAACTTCTTTCTTTTTGGATGGATGTGTGATGGATTTTTTTAATTCTCGTACAAAGATAATCTGTTTTTCAGGTAAATGAACAGAGAATTATTTCCTGGTCAATTTTCTATATTGTGTGTATGCAAGTAAGCTGATAATTTTTAGTCATTATCAAGACTAAATAAGACAGATTGAAGAGCCTCTGGTAGTTTGAGATCTTTTTGACAATGTTTTGTCATTTGTTTTCATGGTCTTTTCGCATGGCGATTAATCTTTGAAAATGATTTTTTGTATGTTTTGACACATATAGAAAGATTGAAAAATGGTCATTTTCTGAGGCAGATACAATATAGTTTTGAAGAAAAAAAATGTTAAAATTTAAATGTGATGAGGAAACTTCACACATTTCGGCCGACGACCAGCTCTGCTCACAAATATACAGACGATTCTTTGCTTAGGCAAAGACGAAGCACAACCACTCTAAATTTGAAAGAAAAAAAAACTCATGGTCTGGATTAGGTCGGGTAATTTTCATAACCTGTTTCTGATTCAGGGCTGTCAGTTTAAGAGCTGGGTTCTTTGTTTTTGCTTTACGGAACCCCACTTCCCTGCATATTACGCAAGGCGGATACCTGGAAGTTAACATGCTATTTTTATGACGTAAAAAAACGGTTTACAGCCAGATAATGGAGTCAATGCATCGTTGAAAATACTGACAATATATGGACGCAGTCTATGGTCCATTCACCCCCGAATAGTTTTGTACCTACAGTACAATGATTGTCGACTTCCTGCTTGAACTCTGGTCAGTGCTCGCAAATTATTGAGATTTGTGGGTCAGAGAAAGTCCTTGCTGATACATCAAAGTATTTTCTTTTTCTAGCGTCTAATTGGGAATTTTAGTTCATGAAATTGGGAAAAAAATACACTTTTTGCGATTGGGAATGGGGCCGAATTTTCGGCCCCACAGAAAAGGAAAACAATCCCCTGCATTCTCACCAATTTTGAAGAGTGTTGGACTGAAAATGTTGCATCCAGAGCATATTACAAGGTTTTTCTACGATTGACCTGGTAACCTAGTTTTTCTCCCAACATGACCAGTTTTCAAACTCGTCCAAGATATCATCAAGACAAACAATCTGACCAACTTTTGAGAGTTTTGGACTGAAAATAAGGCCTCTAGATCATACAAAAGGTTTTTCTAACATTTGACCAGGTGACCTAGTTTTTGACCCTACATGACCCATTTTCAAACTCAACCAAGATATCATCAAGACAAACATTCTGACCAAATTTAAACAGTTTTGGACTGAAAATGTGACCTCTACACTGTACGTTTTTCTAAGATCTGACCTAGTGACCTAGCTTTTGACCCCACATGAACCCAATTTTGAACTTGTCCGAGATTTTGTCGAGGCAAACATTCTGACCAAGTTTCATGAGCATTGGACAAAAATAAGGCCTCTAGAGCATACAAAAGTTTTTTTAAACATTAACCTGGTGACCTAGTTTTTAATCCGACATGACCAATTTTCAACCTCATCCAAAATATCACCAAGACAAACATTCTGACCAACTTTCAAGAGTTTTGGACTGAAAATGTGAGATCTAGAGCGTACACAATGTTTTTCTAAGATTTGACCTAGTGACCTACTTTTTGACTGAACATGACCCATTTTCAGCTTCGTCCGAGATCTCATCAAGGCAAACATTCTGACCTAGTTTCATAAGTATCAGACTGAAAATATGGCCTCTAGAGCATACACAAGGTTTTTCTAAGATTTGACCTAGTGACCTAGTTTTTGACCTGACATGACCCACTTTCGATCTCGTCCGAGATATCATTGACGCAAACATTCTGACCAGGTTTAATGATTATCCCATGAAAACTGTGGCCTCTAGAGCGTACATACTGTAAAAAGTTGACGACACACGACGGACAGCAGACACAGCACTATCACAATACCTCACTTTGAGCACTTTGTGCTCAGGTGAGCTAAAGATTCTTGAACTGAGCAATCTCTATGTTTTAGAATTATACAATATTCATCTGTAAGTTAGAAGCTTTAATTTTTCACAACACATGAAATATGTATACTTCTCCAAATGTAGGCAATTTGCAGACAAAAATTCTAATGGGATTCAAAATTTGTCTTTAATAGGGTAGAAAACATTTTTGGTCAAGAAGAAATACTGTATTATACTGCTTATCAGAATTTCTACTTTTCAAACAATGTTACTTCCTCAACAAGGCTTGAAAAAAAGTCGGCATTGAGTGGTAAAGGGTTAACCTAGGCTAATGTGCATTATGATAAAGCTATAGTGCATGTCAAAGTAGTTTTTAAAAGGAGATATAAAAACATTTCATCTGGTTTACAAAAATAGATCTTGTTTACCACAGGTTCCATCTTGATTTCAGGAGACAGATGCTGGCTGCTCACCCAGCAGAGCTCCAATATATAGATGGAGTGATGGTATTCTTACCCGATTACAAGTATTTCTCTTCCGAACCCTATGTTGTGGGTACTCATTAGAATCGTCTCAATGAGACGATTCTAATGAGTACCCATAACATAGGGTTTAGAGAAGAATTATTAATATTTTCAATTTTGAAATCAATATCACTCCCTCTATCTGGAGCTCTTTGCTTGTCAGACAGGAATGTACTCTATTTTTCACCACACAGCTTTGATTTTTAACAATACTCTTACAGGAAAAGGCCAGCAACTAACATTTTTTTCATTTCCCACAATGTCTCAAAAAGCCCTCTTACTACACAGTCTAGCAACTTTTAATAACCCTGCATGAAAAAAAAAACTGTACATGTAATATCACTAACCAGCATTTCCTCCTTTTCCAACAATGTTTTCAAAAGCTTTCTTTCTGAGGGTCGTTAATGTTGTTGGTTGGTTGTGTTGGGGTTTAACGCCACTTTAACAGCTAAGGTCATATCATGGCGGTCGGTGACGCACATGTGTTTCCTGGCTTTCTCATACCAGTACTAACACTACTTTCTTTCCAAAGCCACCGGCTACTTTTCTCACATGCTTCAGCAGAGAGGGTCGTTAAAAGATGACATTGTTTAGTAAAGAGTTAAAAAGACAATGTAAAAAACTCCCTTCAATTATCTATGTAAAAATTTTGAGCACTCTAGTTACATCAGGTAGTAAAATCTACACTCACCGATTTATGTCAAAAGGGAAGTTTCAGCATTTCAAGCATGAAAACAATCATTGTAAAATTCGGTAAGATTTACTTGATTGTGCACTTTATTCAACCTGGCATGAACAGTTAAACCCTCTGTTGCACCCAAAAGTAAATGATATTGGTGCATCTGAATTTTGATTATACCATTTAACCTTATTTCCATGTTGTTTCCATTAGAATTTGTAACACTATTGCACACAATGTAGATCACAGATCAGTCTGCACATAATGTGCTGTCAAATCTTGATATACACTGTCTGCAAAAACAACTTAAGTCAGTTTTGAACGGCTTTAACTCTTTACCAAACAACAAAATTTTAGACTGGCTCAAATTGAAAGCATTCGCACAGGACAAAATAACACAAAAATTGAAATTTGATTCCAGCAGGGTAGAAAATATTGAGGTAAAAGCATTTCTCCATTCCCTTAATGTTTTCAAAAGGCTTCTGTCTCTGGGTTGTAAAAAACCAGGGATTGTTTTGTAAAGGGTTAGAAGTTTGGAAATTGTGAAAATTACATTCTCTTGTTGTAATGTGGGTCCAAGAGTTTGTCAATGGCAGGGAAATTAATTCTAAAACCAGGTGAAAAGTAAACAAAAGACAGAATGAGTTGGCATTTTTTTACCTACTTTTAAAATTCATTTTTCTGCCTGCAGCTAGCACTTGTGCCCACAGTGAGTATATGACAGATTGTCATCTTCATAATAATTTCCATAAATTTATTTGGCACATGTATGACTGAAATTTAAATGTATTGTAACACACTTGTTGCTTACTCTTTGCTGCCACTGGGTCTTTAAAGAATCATAAAGAAACAATCTTACCTTTACAATAATTTAGAACTTTAACAAGCCTAGGAGATTTATTTCTGAATCTCCTTTGACATACACATGTATGGTTGTTTTCAAGTGCCTCTTTCCTCAAGGTTGCTAAACTTTTGATTGTTTGGTAAAGGGTAAAAGAGTTAACTCTTTACAACACAACAAAATTAAAGACTCGTCAAAATTGAAATAATTTGCACACAAGAAAATGAATGTGACTGAAAAATTGTAATTCCTTTTGGGAAGGGTAGAAGACATTGTGGGAAAAGGAGAAAATGCTGGTTACCAGCATTTTCTCCTTTTCCCACAATGTTTTCAAAAGGCTTCTTCCTCAGGGTTGTTGAAAGTCAGGATTGTGTGGTATAGATTTCAACAAATTAATTCCAATGTGCCTCCAGTCAGGATCAAACCAGGCTTTTCTGATTAATTTAACATTCGTACTATAACAACTGGATTCAAACTCACTACCCTTCATTGTCAGCCAAGAGTTGCCGCTGAGTTATCAGGCTCACCATAAATTTGACAAATATCTTTTTCAAAATGACATCATGAACTCATCCACTTTCAGGGCTCTACATAAAGGGAGCAATTGTGATTTCAAAATTAAAAATATCAAAATTCTCCACTAAACCCTAGGTTATGGGTACTTGTAGCAATCATCTCATAGAGACAATTCTAACGAGTACCCACAACAAAGGGTTTGAAAGAGAAATAATGGATTTAAAATACCATAACTGCCTTTTATCTGAAGTTTAATGTTTCAACCCATTACCACACAATCCCTACTTTTGACGACCCTGAGAAAGAAACCGAGAAAACATTGTGGGAAAAGGTTAAAATGCTGGTAAACAGCATTTTCTCCTTTTCCCACAATGTTTTCTACCCTTCACAATACAAATGTCAAATTTTCAGTCACTTTTATTTTGTCGTCTGCAAATGCTTTTGATTTGGACAACCTAAAATTTTGTCATTTGGTAATGAGTTAAAGACCCAGAAAAAGAAATGCAGTAACCAGCATTCTATCCTTTCATCACAATATTTTCTTCTCAAACACCAAAGTCAAACGCTTTCACTTATCACATGCAAAGATTTATTTTCAAGGTCAATCTAAAATTTGGACTTTTGATTAGGAGTACAATAATTGCACAACCAAAACATACTGGTTTTGAAAAGGGCCCAAAAGCTGGTTTATGTTTAGAGAATTTATTGATTAATAGCACGATCCTATTCTCAGACCAAGTTATGAAAATTAACAATAAAATCTAATCAAATACAAACTGTTTCCAAACATGTTGTAACTAATTTTTCTCCACAGTAATTCCTTTCTATTCTCTCTGTTAAAAGTTACGCAACAAAATGAGTGTTGGTTTGTGGGTAATTCCAACCAATTTATTGCTAATAACTTCTAGGATCTTCTGAACAAAAAAACAAGAGGGCCATGATGGCCCTGAAATCACTCTCCTGAGTCTATTGGCCAAACATGAATCATCTAGTTTCCCAGTGACCTAGTTTTTTATCAGACATTACGCATCATCAAACACTTTTGAGATATCAGTAAGACAAACATTCTGACAAAGTTTCATGAGGATTGGACTGAAAATGTGGCCTCTACAGCGTACAAAAGGTTTTTCTAAGATTTCACCAAGTTACCTAGTTTTGGACCCGACAATTACAATTATCAAACTCTTTTGAGACATCACCAAAGCAAACATTCTGATCAAGTCTGAAGAGTATCTGGCAGAAAATGTAGCTTCCAAAGTGTACACAAGGTTTTTCTAATATTTGACCCATTGACCTAGCTTTTGACTCCACATGACCCATTTTCAAAGTCATTACCAGGAAAATATCATGAACAAGTTTTAAGAGTATTAGACTGAAAATGTGTCCTCTAGAGCATACAAAAGGTGTTTATAAACATTTGACACATTGACCCAGTTTTTGACCCAACATGACCCATTTTCAAACTCATCCAAGATATTATAAAGGCCAACATTTTGACTAATTTTCAAGAGTGTTGGACTAAAAATGTGGCATCCAGAGCATATACAAGGTTTTTCTATCTACCTAATATATCATCAAAGCAAACATTCTGACCAACTTACAAGGGTTTTGGACTGAAAATGTGGCCTCTAGAGCCTACAAAAGGTTTTTTAACATTTGACCTGGTGACCTAGTTTTTGACTCCACATGACCCATTTTCAAACCTGTCCAAGATGTCACAAAGGCAAATATTCTGACCAACTTTCAAGAGTTTTGGACTGAAAATGTGGCCTCTAGAGCATACACAAGGTTTTTCTAAGATTTGACCTAGTGACATAGTTTTTAAGCCCACATGACCCATTTTTGAAGTTGTCCGAGATATCATCAAGACAAACATTCTGACCAACTTTCAAAAGTTTTGGACTGAAAATGTGGCCTCTAGAGCATACACAAGGTTTTTCTAAAATTTGACCTAGTGATTTAGTTTTTGACCCCACATTACCCATTTTTGATCTTGTCCAAGATATCATCAAGGTAAACATCCTGACCAATTTTCATGATTATTTGACTTAGAATGTGGCCTCTAGAGCATACACAATGTATTTCTAAGATTTGACCTAGTGACCTAGTTTTTTACCTAGCATAACCCATTTTCAAACTCGTCCTAGATTTCATCAAGGTAAACATCCTGACTAACTTTCTACAGTATCTGACTGAAAATGCGGCCTCTAGAGCATACACAAGGTTTTTCTAAGATTTGACCTAGTGACCTAGTTTTTTATCCAACATGAACCATTTTCGGACTTGTCCGGGATATCATCAAGACAAACATTCTGACCAACTTTCAAGGGTTTTTGGCTGAAAATGTAGCCTCTAGAGTGTACACAAGGTTTTTCTAAAATTTGACCTAGTGACCTAGTTTTTGACCTCACATCATCAAGACCCCATATCATCAAGACAAACATTCTGAAGAACTTCCAAGAATTTCGGACTGAAAATGTGGTCTCTAGAGCGTACACAAGGTTTTTCTAAGATTTGACCTAGTGACCTACTTTTTGACCTGACATGACCCAATTTCAAACTCGTCCGAGATATCATTTAAGCAAACATCCTGACCAACTTTCATGAGTATCAGACTGAAAATGTGGCCTCTAGAGCGTACACAAGGTTTTTCTAAGATTTGACCAAGTGACCTAGTTTTTGACCCGTCATGACTCATTTTCCAATTCCTCTGAGATATCATCCAGGCAAACATCCTGACCAATTTTCATGAGTATCCAACTGAAAATGTGGTCTCTAGAGCGTAAACAAGGTTTTTCTCAAATTTGTCCTAGTGACCTAGTTTTTGACCCCACATGACCCATTTTCGTACTTGTCCAAGATATCATCCAGACAAACATCCTAACCAATTTTCATGAGTATCCCACTAAAAATGTGGCCTCTAGAGCGTACACAAGTTTTTCTAAAATTTGACCTAGTGACCTAGTTTTTGATCCGACATGACCCATTTTCAAACTCCTCTGAGATTTCATCGAGGCAAACATCCTGACCAATTTTCATGAGTATCAGACTGAAAATGTGGCCTCTAGAGCGTACACAAGGTAAAAATTTGATGACGGACGACGGACACAGCACGATTACAATAGCTCACCCTGAGCACTTCGTGCTCAGGTGAGCTAAAAATTAAGTGATCATTCTAAACATTGCGATAAAAGGACAAATTACTCAACTCTGCCATACGTCATAGCTTTACACAGGCCCAATTTGAAAGCACTTGCAGACGACAAAATTTATATAATGGCACAAATGATGGCACTTGTTTCAAAACATTGTTGGAAAAAGGAAAAAAATGCTGGTTACAGCAATTTCTCTTTCCCACAATGTTTTTCATGGGCCTATTCCACGGTCATTAAAACTTTAGATTCTTTGGTAACCCATTACTACACAATCCCTACTTTTGAAGACCCTGAGAAAAAAGCTTTAAGAAAATATTGTGAGAATAGGCGAAAATGCTGGTAACCAGCATTTTCTCCTTTTCCCACAAAGTTTTCTACCCTTCACAAAACTAATTTCAAATTTTCAGTCACTTTCATTTTATTGTCTTTAAATACTTTTGTCATTCGATAATAGGGTAAAGGCTTCAAACTACATGTACCACATTTATCATTATGCTTTGATTCATAAAACACTGCACATCTCTGTAGCTCCATCTTCACAAGCCAAAGCTGAGGATTCACTACCCTATCTACCCTTGGCGGATCGAGCTTGATTTTTACATTCACCCGATATGCTTTTTCGTTGCATGCAGCCAGCTCTAACTGCAACGAATGAAATCGTTGTCATTGCATTTCATCTTTGATAAAAATAGAATAAGGCCACGACCTTTCGAATAGAAGGTAAACATGGAAACCCACATGGATGTCTACTTATTGCTTCATGTTGAATAGTTGTATTCGTAAGCAGTTTGTAAAACGATATTTCATTGGCTTTCAGAAATATGATGTAAAGGGGGGTAATAACCAGCATCCAATAGAGTATGCATCGCAGAAATCTCGAAATCAGGCTCAATCAGCCAAGGTAAGATCCAAGTTGTCATCATAACCTTGGCTTACGAAGATGCTGTAGCACTAGCGAGTATGTTGGAATAGAGACCTGATTTGAGCTGGGTGGAAATTAAGAATCATGTGGGCTTCAGATGAAACAAAAATAAATTAGAAGACTTGACTTAGAGTCCTTTGAAAATTCCAAACATTTTTTTCTTCATAGTCAGGAAGACAATTATGGAATACACTTGAACTTCAAAGTGTGGGAGAAAAACCATGACTATGCTAACCCTGATTGTAATTGAAGAGGTAAACACCAAAAACTCTTTACCAAAAGACAAAAGTTTAGATGGTCCGAATTGAAAGCATTTGCAGACGACAAAATAAACATAACTTAAAAATTTAAATGTGTTTCCTGCAGGGTAGAAAACATTGTGGGAAAAGGAGAAAATGCTGGTTACCAGCATTTTCTCCTTTTCCCACAATTTTTTCAAAGGCTTTCTTTCTCAGGGTCGTTGAAAGTTGGCATTGTGTGGTAAAGATATCATTCCTTGCCACAAGCACAGTGTTTCTATTTGGACTTGAGATTCGGGGTCAACCCTGAACTCTTTACCACACAGCAAACTTATCCACTGATTCTAATTGGAAGCAGTTGCAGACAACTTATTAAATAATGATCAAATGGAAAATTTGTCTATGTTGGTTACCTTAACATTTTCTCCTTTTTCAACCTTATGTTTTCTAAAGGTTCTTTCTCAAGGTCTGAAAGAGAAAAGGCGCGGAATAGACCAATGGACTTTTTAGTGGTATAAATGCAAGCTGCCCATTCCATAAATTGTAAGTATATAGATCAGAACATACTATGGGAACTTTCTTTTTTGGCGGAGTATACGGCATATTTACAAGGCTGTTAGGAAATGGCATTGGAAAATTCTCAAATTTCTCTCAATACTTTTCAGATTTCACTGAAGATGTTCTTTTGATATGTCAATAAAACATTCTCAAATATGCTGAATATTAATTACCTTGGATATTCTATAGATCAACATTAAAATGGGGTGCCTTTTCTATCTGTTGCTAATGTAATGAATTTAATGACTACTGAACATGTATTTCCACACTAACCAGACAATTTAGAATATGATTTAACCCTTTCCCAGAGAATAAGGTTTGAGAATTGTCCAATGAAGGATAGAAAACATTGTTGGAAAAGGAAAAGATGATGCAGTGACTATCATCAAGCTTCAGAAAGAAATTGGTCGAGCGAGAAGTTGAAGCCAGGGATCAAACCCTGGACCCCGTCTTCTCAAGTCCTGCACACCACTGCCTAAGCTATCAGGGCTTGGCTCTCAGGCAAATAAAAAGCAAGTGTCATGGAGTTTTATGATAAATGACTGAGAGCCTTTTACAAGCATGGTTCCCTACAGACTTCACAAAGCCCTGCATTCTAATCTTTGATCTTCACTGTCTGCTTCCATGAGAGATTCTTGACAAGAGTGGTTTTGAAATTGAAGCTATTTAATTCAGTTTCTATTTCTGGGCTTAACTCTTTATAAAAATACAAAAATCTTAGACTGTTCAAAATTGAAAGCACTTATAGATGACAAAATAAACATACCACAGAAATTGAAATTTGTTTTTAGCAGGGTTAAAAACTTCGTGGAAAAAGGAGAAAATGCTGGTTACCTGAATTTCTCCTTTTCCTATAATGTTTTCAAAAGGCTTCTCTCTCAGGGTGGTAAAAAATTTAAATCAGGAATTATTTTATAAAGGGTTAAAATCTGTGGTGGATTTATTCAGCACTCAACCCTTTACCATACACACCCCCCCGACTGTTAACACCTCTATGAAAGAAGCCTTTTGAAAACATTTTGGGAAAAGGAGAAAATGCTGGCAACTAGCATTTTCTCCTTTTCCCAAAATGTTCTCTTCCCTTCCAAAAACAAGTTTCAATTCTTTAGTAACATTTATTTTGTTGTCTGCAAATGATTTCGTTTTGGGTCAATCTAAAATTTTGTTGTTAGGTAAAGAGTTAAAGGGTCAATAGCTGAATACATGTGGGGGGAAAAAAATGTGTCAATGGCAGAGATTGTTCCATGCAGATACATATATTTTTTCAGTCTGCCAAAATGTTTTCAACAGTGTTGCTGCACTTAGACAAAAAACGTTTTCTGAAGAAAGTATGGGTAAAACTGACAGGACATGGTTCTTGTCATACAATACTGATGTAGAGCTGTTTTGCAGACTGAGCTATCTACATTAATCAACAGCTCTTGCTGATAAGCCATTTATCATGCCTATTGATGAAACAATGAATACACAGTAATTCATCATGCATGTTTGTAAATGCCAATCTTTATTTCATGCTTTCTGGTAGGTTATTGAGAAATATTGATGAAATATTTTCAGGTATTTTAAAGGTTACAACTAGTGAAAATACCGATTTTTATATACCAAGTTACTAACTCTCCAATTGAAGGTGGATACAGTTATTCATGCGCACTAGTTACCTAGGTAAAATGTGCATGCCTAACAACCAGATGGAACTATGACATGATTTCTTGCACTTCTGCTGTAAAGGGTTGACCATCTCAAGTTTACTAGAAAGTATTAAGCTGTAGATTTTTTCCAGGAGACAATGTCTCTCGCCTGGCTTTGAAAGCAAGCATTGGTACACAAGGTAAGAGTAAGGTAAGACAATCTAAAAAGATAAATAAAATTAATAATACATATAGTTCATCAGTTTCAGTTTGGAAAGGCAACAAATACCGCAAAAAGCAAACATGATAAACAGAATCTCTTGTTTGCACTGGGCCTTTCTGGTATTCTCTGATGATGTAACAGTGTTAGATCTTTGAGTTAAGAAGTTAGAACTTTGAGTTAAGAAATAATCTTCTTTCTATCGTGGTATATCGTTCAATAAACCACAGTTGTGAGTTATGCGGCGCAATGAATAATCCACGAGGGCGATAGCCATGATAGAAAGAAGATTATTTCAATTCTAACATGGCCAATTCTAAGTGAAATGAAAACAAGTTCAAACTTAGAGTAAAACGCGGATGAAGATTATGCTCCATTGAATAACTCACTCGTTGAATGACGTCACTCTACATGGATTGTCGCAGATTTTACCACGTTTTCCTTGCACTCTGTTTATAGAGCTAAAGTCGCGTGTCATGTTAGAATATAGAATAAACCATATTTTCAGCCTATGAATAAGATCCAAATAAATCAAATTTTTGTCATCAATACTTCAGCAGAGAGGACATGAGATCAGTGATCAGACTGTGTGTTTTGTACAGTCTGATCTATCTTTACACTGCCATATAGGCTACTGATCAGTGTGAAAAGCACTAAACTCTTGAGCAAACAACAAAACTATACTAGACTAAATAAAAAGCATTTGCAGACAACAAAATAAATGTAGCTCAAATGATGATTTTTGTCTTGGATAGGGTAGAAACATTGTGAAAAAAGGAGAAAACGCTTCTACGCTAGTTACCAGCATTTCCTCCTTTTCCCAACATTTCATAAACCCTCTTCATCAAGGTGGTAAAAACTCCAGATTGTGTGGTAAAGAGTTAACAGTATTTAGGGCTTGTTCAAATTGAAAGCATTTGCAGACAACAAGATAAAAGTGACTAAAAATTTGAACTATATTTTGTTAAAGAGTAGAAACGATTGTGGGAATAGGAGAAAATGCTGGTTACCAGCATTTTCTCCTTTTCCCACTATATTTTCTAAAGGCTTTTTTCTCAGGGTCGTCAAAAATAGGGATTGCGTGGCAATGGGTTAACCCATTACCACACAATCCCTACTTTTGACGCCCCTGAGAAAGATTAGCCTTTAGAAAACACTGTGGGAAAAGGAGAAAATGCTGGTAACCAGCATTTTCTCCTTTTCCCACAGTGTTTTCTACCCTTCCCAGAACAATTTTCAATTTTTCAGTCACCTTTATTTTGTTGTCTGCAAATGCTTTCAATTTGGACCAGTCCAAAATGTTCTCTTGTGGCAATGGGTTAAAGGGTCAGATAGGCAGATACAAACTGATAACTGATGCACAACGATGACCTGTCCTGATAGGGCCTACTCCATCCATGCATCTATAACATAACATGGCCTTCTGATCAATCAGTCATTGTAGATATATGTAATCAGCATTAACCCTTATGCACACACATAAACTCAACAGAATCATTCAAGGGGTCACTGCAAGACTATAGTAAATTCCTAGGCATTGTATATGTACTTAGTATAGTCTTGCACTAACTCCCTGAGATATTTTCAGTTCTTTAACTAGAATAACTATCACCAAAGGTAATACATGTACCCCCGCCCCTATATTTCATGTAACAGGGGCAATCACTCATTAACTCATTAATTCTCTATCTACAACTCCTAATGAACACTTCCTCCAAGTTTAAAGTGAATCAGACAGAAACTGTAAGAGGAATTGTCCAGACAAGCATTTTCAAGTCAAATCAGGAGCAATAACTCAGTAATTCTTGATGGAATTTCCATAAAATTTGCGTCTTGCACATCTACAACTCCAAATGGACACTTCTGCCGAGTATAAAGCGAATCGGACTGAAATTGTAGGAGTAGTTGTCCGGGCTAGCATTTTAAATGTGAATCAGGGGCAATAACTCATTAATTCTTCATAGAATTTTCACAAAAAATGCGCCTTGCACATCTACAACTCCTAATGAAGACTTCTGCCAAGTTTAAAGTGAATCAGACAGAAACTGTAGGAGGAGTTGTCCGAACAAGCATTTTTAAGTCAAATCATGGGTAATTCTTGATGGAATTTTCACAAAATGTGTGTTTTGCACATCTACAGCTTCTAATGATTACTTCTGCCAAGTATCAAGCCAACTGGATTGAAACTGTAGAAGGAGTTGTCCAGACAAGATTTTGCGGACAGACTGACCGACTGACAGACAGGCTGATTCCAGTATACCCCCCACAAACTTCGCTTGTGGGGTTAAAATAAGACTCATCTTATTTAATTGTATTGTTACTATTGTCAAGAAAGTCTCATCAAAGCCAGCAGTGTTAATTTCAGAACAGAGTAATTTTCAAGTCTGGTGTAAGACTAAGAATTATGTAATTTACTGCCACTGATGAATTTTGGCAATGTCTGCAGTTTCATGGAGATAAGGTTTTTAGTGACATATGCATGATGTATGCGGTTACATATAGACAACATTTACTGTGATACTATAGGCAATAATAAATTTTGCTCCGACATATAAACAATGTACGCCAAAAAGAGACAATGTGCACTGTGACATAAATATGATTGTTTGCTGTGAACCATAGTGAATCACAGACAATGTCTGCTGTGACATTTAGACAATATTTGCTTTTACAAATAGACAATATTAGTTGTACGGTCAGCTGGCAGGGAACTTGGAAACTTGTTCACAGCTGTGGTGAATCATGTCTCCCCGAGCCGAGAGCGAGGTGCAGTGACATAAAGACAATTTTTATTGTGGCATATCTATACACAGCATTTGCATAATTGACAATATACAGCAAACAGGCTTATTGCACCATATAGATTATGTTTGCGGTGACACACAATCAATGTTTGCAGTGACAGTTTTGGTATGACATATAGACATTGGATGCGATGACAAGAAGACGATGTTTGAGGTAATATATGCACAATATTTGCTATGACATAGACAATTGCTATGACATATAGACAAACTTTTCAGTGATTTATCCATGTATAGCCAATGCTTGAAGTGACATGTAGACCACATTTGAAGTGACATCAAGCAATGTTTGGAGTGACATATACAGTATACGATGTAGCAGTGCAATTATGTTATATTGTTGTGCCATACACACAATATTTGACCTGAATATACTTAATCATTTGCAGTGAAATGTAGATATTGCTTGAAGTGACATTGCAGTACACCATGTTTGCAGTGGCATGTAGACAGAATTGACACTTTTGCATTGAAATTGATAATTTTTGCAGTAACATATTGACAATTTTTGCTCTGACATATAAACAATGTTGGCAAAAACAAACAGAAAATGTTTGCTGGAACATATAGACAATGTTTGCACTGAAATATATCTAGAAAATGTTTGCAGTGCTGTGTACATGATAAAAAAAGAACTGAACCTCGCGCAATCAAAATATAATGCATTTCACAACATCAGTTTAAAATTAAGACACTTTTATATCCATATCTCCTCCTGCGTTTAATAAAGAAGTACCACACAAAAGAAGCAAAGCTCAACATAGCGATATCGGCTTTTTAATCCTTTGAACTTGAACAACTTTGAAATATCTCAACATAACCCAACCCTTTACTAAACTACCTTCAGTTTTAGTACCACTAACGAAGAGGACCTCGGGAGAAATGTTGGAAAAAATATTTTCTCTTCTTCCAACAATGTTTTTTTTGCCATTATAAAAACAAATCCATATCATTTGATTAACAAATAACATAATATATGTTGTCTGCATATTCCCACCACATGAACAAGTCCTAAAACTTTGCTGTTTGGTACAGGAAACATCCTATGAGTACAAAAAACAACTAATAAACCCTTTAGTAGTTTCGATCGAGATAACACAGGACAGATGGTGCCATCTGACCTTCAGTCTATACTGATGTTACTTTCTAACAATTTGTTAGACATAACATCAAAACAGTCTAAAAATTTCAGTATCAAATTGATCTTGAAATTTTTCATTTGTGTTACACTCAAAGCATCAACTCCTCTTTCCCAGATAAGCCCTGGTTTTAACAGCTCTGAGGTTGAAGGCATTTGAAAATGCTATAAAAAAGATAATAAATACTCATAACAAACGTTTTCTCAATTTTCTGCAGTGTTTTCTTCCCCAACCAGACAGAAATATCACCTACTTGGCCACTCTAAATTTGTTGTCAGCAAATTCTTTGAATTTCAGCAGACCAAAATTACCTCATCTGGTAAACAGTTAACTCATTTACAAACATCAAAATTTTAGGTTTGTCCAAATCGAAAGCATTTGCAGATGACAAAAAAAAGTGACTGAGAATTTGAAATTTGATTTGTGAAGGGTAGAAAACATTGTGGGTAAAGGAGAAAATGCTGGTGACCAGCATTTTCTCCTTTTCCAACAATGTTTTCTAAAGGCTTCTTTCTCAGAGGTCGTCAAAAGTAGGGATTGTGTGGTAATGGGTTAACCAAACACAAAAAAAATTTGGGCATGTCATTTAGACATTAGTTGCAGATGACAAATGTGACTCAGATGAAGGCAGTTGTCTTGGAAAGGATGGAAAATGTGGTTACCAAAGTCTCCTCTTTTTCCATGGTGTAAAGGATTAATCCTTTACTACACTATGCTGACTTTTAAGGACTCTGTGGCAGAAGCCTTTTGAAAACATTAAGGGAAAAGGAAAAGTTGATGGAAACTAGCATATCCTCCTTTTCCCACACAGTTTTCTACGCTACCCAGAACAAATTCACATTTTTGAGTCACAATGAATTGGTCATCTGCAAATGCTTTCTACTAGTCTAAAATCTGTTGCCTGGTAAAGGGTTAAGCCTCTTATGCTTTATTCTAGCCAGGCAGCTCATACTGTGAGTAAGTTTTTTTTTCAACCCTTTCATTCAAGAAAAATTCCCGTTTAACTCTTTACCACACAATCCCAACTTGTAACGATGCTGAGAAAAAGGCCTTCTGAAAACATTGTGGGAAAAGGAGAAAATCACATCTTAAATCCCCTCATATACTTAGAAAAGAAAATATTATTTGCATCATCACCTGCAAGAGAAACAAGCACATCTTTTTCCTTAAGGATATTCATTTGTTTTCAATGTTTGGGGTTTTGGAGAAAATTACACATTTTGTTCCAATTTGGGAAAATACACACTGAGATAGCCGAGACCAGACACTCACTAGTTTCATGCCTTTTACAAAACTGACACAGCCACCAGGCTCTGCAATGTGTGAATGTTTACAAATCAAATGTACTTTGTTCTATCCACAAAACTGAAAATGACCCATTTGTTTCATTTCACTGTCCATAGGTTGCCCTTGTGGTATTAAAGCTGTAAACTTGTGATTTATTATACCAACAGGACAGATCAAGATTAAAGACCCTGCAGTCTGCCTTAGGAATCAGTCAGCTTCTTTTCCTGATGTTTAGATATAAACAAGTTTGAAACTGCAATATCTGCATCATAAGTTCTACAGACAAGAAAGTTCATTTTATGTTATTCAACACTAAGGTTAAGTATAGTTTCAAAGCCAATATTGATTTTCTTCCTTGCAGATGACATGTGATAGCAAATACTATGGTGAAAGCCATGAATTCTATAGCACCAACATGTTTAAACAACCAATACTATGGTCATGACAAGGCCTGAAAATCTGTCGCACTGAAAAAAATCTATCAAGACTGAATCAAATTTAACACAAAGAAAACATAAAAAAGAAGAGTGCTAACTATATCAACTTTATGCATATAATAGCATGAAACTATTTCTCAACTCATAAAAACTTTCAAAAGTCAGTGACGTTTAACAGTTAAGGAGTAATCACGACCTTTAACAACCTTGAAGAAAAATGCTTTTGAAAACACAAGTGGAACAGGAGAAAATACTAAGCAGTACAAGCAAGTCAATTCAGTGCATCCAAGAATAACTATGTCTGACTGTATTGCAAAGATGTTGGTCTGTTCTAACTTTTTTGCTGTAAAAATCAAGGCAGTCTCTGCAACGTATTTGCACCTTTTCCGAATCGTAAACCAACTTTTCTCATTGCTGCTTCCTTATCTTTATCAATTTTCTCTCCAGTCTCTATTTTTCATATTGTTTCTTCTTTCCAGCGAGCTCCCCTGATGTTAATTTTCTTTTTTTACCAGATTTAGCGCCTTTGTAACATTTTTGTCCAAAACATTGCCATAACAATTCTAGTGGCTTGGAATAATTGCCAGACAGTCAGACCGATCTGGCCTATAAAATCATCTATACTTGTCAAGATTCGTTGGTCACGTCTGACGTGTTTTGATCACGTGACCAAGTTTTGAACTTGTTTGATTATAGCATCATGACAAACATTCTGACCGACTTTCAAGACCATCAGGCATTAAATGTAGCCTCTAGAAGGCCTACACAAGAATTTTCTTTGATTCAGCCCTGTGACCTACTTTTTGACCCCACATGACCCATTTTCACACTCATCTGAAGTCTCATCAAGACAAATGTTATCCCTAAGTGTTATGATTTTCAGGCTGAAAATTTAGCTTCTCTAGAGTACACACAAGGTTTCTTAAAGATTTAGTCCTGTGATCTACCACTGACCTCATATGACCCATTTTCAATTTGTACAAGATATCATAAAGCCAAACATCCTGACCAAGTTTCAGGGGTATTCAGCCGAGTGCACACATGGTTTTCTATGCTGTTAATATTGTGACCTACTTTTTGTCCTGATGTGATCCAGTTTCAAACTTGTCCGAGATATTATAATATTTAAAACAAACATTCTGACCAAGTTTCATGAGCAAGTGACACAAATGTGGCCTCCAGAGTGGACGCAGGGTAAATGTTGATCCAGACAAATGACAGAAATATGTACCATTAAACTTCTATTGGTTTCCAAAACATCTCTTTATAGAACTTTGTCAAAAAAGAACAAATTGCTATCAATGACCTTTTTTACTTTTGTCTAATTTTGTGACAGTGTGTGACACTGGTGATAGATCTACTTAAACTTAATAGATGTAAATTTTTCGTTGTTGTCAAAAATTCCTACTGCTTTTTTGACAGTTTTAAGCCATCAAGGAGACCATTCGCCGACATCACAAATACACACCCAGTAAATGTTCTGGCCGAGTCTGCTATGCACCTTTGCCTTGTTTTCCATGACCTCGGCTCTAGACTCACAACATAATGAGACAAGGCCCGATTTAAATATTGGAATGAGTAGGAAAACTTGGCGTAATCCTTTTCTTAAATCAAGGGCTGTTTATTTAACAAGGGGTTGTTTGTTAAATTGTAGATATTTCCATTTCCATGCATCACGAAATTTTACCAGTCCAATAAGGCTAATGCCAATAGAGTCACATCCCCTGATGGGCTTTTCCTTATTCATACAAGTTGTATATCTTTTCTCTAAAAAAGAATATCGACAACTATTTTTACTAGGAACCTCTAGAAAAATATGCAGTATCATGCGATGTACATAAATATATTTTTCAAAAAAAATCGAGAGAGATTGGCATAAGTTGTAAGAACTTTTGTTTCTCAATCGATGCAGGTACATTGTTGTGTTGTCTATCACTAGGGTAAAGGAAATTATTATCAATGTTTGTTTCGTGGGTGATTTTCGATGGGAAGTGTTGTGGCCGGCAATCTAGGCCTTGCATTCCTTGTATTTCTATATATATTGGAGACTTATTTTTCATATTTTATCATTTATTTTCGTTACAGAATGTCAAATTCTTGTGGTTGGAGTAACAGAAAATACAATGACATAAAATTTCCTCCATGCTGCCGTACTCAGCTTTTATGAAGGAAGTATCTTTCATATAATGAAAAGCATGCATTACCAAATGAAACTACATATTAGGTGAAATAATTATTTTCCTACATCCATCTACAATATTCATAATCTGTTTACTTCCTAGGCTATGGTGGAATCCTTCATTTCAAACCTTTGCCCCCGTAATTCTACACCACTGAACTCACCTAAAGATTTCTACACAAGCTATTCCTGGCACAAACTGAATAGTCCAATGACAGTGCTTGCACTTCTATCTCCGTACTTGATTGACAAGCCTCACTATATCAGAATTGTAGTGTTTAGAAATGTGAACAAGGAAATGACTTTTCCCAACACATTACTCATTCACAGTCCTGCAGTGAATATCATACTCGAATTTCATTCGTTGATAAAGGTTAGAAAGAAAATGTTCTTTGAATCAGAAAATTCAATAAATAGTAAGCTGACTGATAAGATAAATAAGTTAATTATGAAAAACCTCCAAAAGTTTTACAATTGTTTTTCGCCGATGATGAGAAAATATTCTTTGCAGATCCATGGGGTAGACTATAACAATTTTGAAATCAAACCTCTGTTCGAAGGTACTGAGGAATGACAAATTTATAATACGTTTGCACATTATGAAAAGTTGTGAAAACTTGATCATCAAAAGGGTAAAGTTTTAACATTGCCATGTACAAAAAAAAATATGACGGATCAGAACTCTGAAAACAGAAAAAAAAAGGGGGGGGGGGGAGAGAAAAACCTTTTGAGGTCCACACGGGCCAATGATCGAACTTCTAGATGAGAGGACCTTGTATGTTTTTTTGTAATCCGGTTTTGTTGTACATTATGAGACCTTTGAAAATGCAGACAATGTAGACAAAAGCCTTTAAAGGTAGCCTTTCAGATTTTGGGACGAAAATTTTACAAAAATGCAAAATAGTCATCCTTATATTTCCAAAGCCTTTTAATTTTCATTCATAAAACCCCAGTAGTCGAAAACCATCCAACAATACGAGAAATTAGAGATTTACTACGGTCCAGGTTAACACCAACAGGAGACACTTTCTATTTTTAGATGATCAATTCGCTCATTTACATACAGGAATAGATCTACACAGACGAAGTTTCAAATATAGCATCCGAAGAAGATATTATGGAAAATAATTATTACATGTTTTTTATGTAATGGAATTTGAGCGTTATGAGTCACGTGCCAGTCACTCGACATTCCCACAATGCTTTATTGAATTTTGGCGCGAAATCTAAAAATACCTTAAGAGTCTACGTAGCCTTTTAAGGGAATACCACCCAAAAAGTTTTTTTGCAATTTTATGAATCTTTATGATTGATGATTTGTATTATTTTTTTCATATGAATTTCAGTGATATATATATTTTGTAATTTGATGAGATGTAAAAATTCTAAATACCCACCTTTAAACACAGACAGTAGATAGGGATTTGGCCTAAACGTCCTGTATAAAAATATAAACATTTTAATCTTATGTCAAATACATAATCAGCAGACATATATTCTGGTTATGAATAAATCGTAGTAGAATTTATCATTTATTTCTTTATTTAGAAGAGGAATAAAAATAAAAATGATACAGTAAACGCCTTGCATAAAACTAATTAGACTGGATATAAAAAATATATTTTCATGTACAATAATACAATAATATCATACATTACTTTTAGCTTTCTTCCTGTGATACTTATAAGTTCGATTATGCTTATCGATTTTATTTTTTTTTTAAACAAAAACTGTATGCAACACTTGTTGGTATTAACATGTACATAAATGATAGACAACATCTTCCTCATATTTTGTACGTGTTTCCGACTCTGTGGTCGGTACTTGAAAATAATTGAGAATTTTAGATTTTTTTTTTCTGTTAGTATTTTGAATTTTGTAATATGCATTGCAAATTTGAGTAATTGTTGAAATAATGTGTGTCCAGCGCTCAATTTATTTGATTTTGACTCACTAGATCAATAAAGCATAGGTTTTTAGTGATTTCAACAGTAAGTAAACCTTTTCTAAACAGTCCCAAGTTATAACAACCTGAAGAAAAAAACTTTTAAATGTGTGGAAAAAAGAGAAATTTTGCCATCTGTAAATGCTTTAGATCTGGACTTATCTAAAACTTTGTCATTTGGTCAAGAGTTATCACTTAACCATACAACCGAACGTTACCACCTATACAAAACTTGTATAGTTGCAGCAACGCATTTTGAAACGTGCAAAAGAGAAACCAGAAATGTTTCAATACGACACAGATACCAAAACTCTGAAAAAAATAAAGATGTAGAAGGACTATATAACGTGCATTATGCTCAACAATTAACCTTGTATTAAAATCGACTTAACAGCAATTTTCGGATTTGATCAACCTTTGTTTCAAATTAATTTTCAATACATTACTGATTATTTCAAAAACTTTGAGTGGAAACCAGCATTTACACGGGGATGAAGTTGGGAAAAAAGCTACAATTTCCATATCCCTCTGTAAATCAAACCAATTAAAACAGATTATATAAAAAAAAAATCACGTTTCTAAAGGTGGAACGGAATGGTATGTGCGGTATACATATATAAATGGACAAGCTACATACAATGAGTTTCTGTTTACTCTATACCGGTAAAAAGTTAAAATAGAAAAGACCTATTCAAATTAAAAGCAATTGTTACACTCAAAATGAATGTGACTCAAATACTACAGAAAAGAAAATTTGCAGGTTAGAAAAAATTGTCAGGAACCGAAAAGAAAATACATGTAGTTGTTACCATTTGTTAAAATGTTACAAGTTGGGATTGTGGACAAAAGGGTTAAAATGGCACGAAGATAATAATAAGTTGAAGACTAACGCCCCCTGCACATATATATAGGCCTAGTAAATAAAAGATACGAAATTTTTCCAAAAGTATTTTTAGTTGGAAGGCTATACGAATTATCATAATACATCTCGATTGTCTAGGATTTTACTCATTATCTCCCGCTAGATGGCATTCTATAAATACTCATCTATCGAATTTGGGCATCCTGGGTACAGAACCGAACCACTTTCAGGGCTATGCGATTTATAACCGTTACTTTGAATTTCAAACTAAAATAAACGTTTACTCAATAAAACGCCACCTCGTACAATTCACTCAGCTATGATCAGCGGTTTAGAGAAATCGGGAGCTAAAGCAGGCCTCATTTCTCCTCAAACACATTTTGATAACAGCTGTTTTCTACATCGCTACTTTATAGAGCGTAATATTACAGTCTGCCCGCTTTCGGGGCTGGTGATGCGTCATATAAGACAGTCGAATCTTCGAAGAATATGACATGCGCAGACAACGGGATTTTACTCGCATAGATACACTGTAGTGAAATCATGATCTGGTTAGAACTGTACAAGTTACTGATTTTAAAAAGTTGTGAGGATGAATCCGAAATCATAAGAGAGTAATCATCTAGGGGAGAAAATTAATTTACAAAGAAAAGACATTTCTAGCTGCACATGCCAAAGGACAGCGAACTCAAGTCAATGCCAAGTGTTGTTGTGTATCCATGTGTGTATGTGCGTTTATGCATCTGTCCGTCTGTCTGCGTATGTCAGTGTTAACTTTTTATTTAAATCAAACGTCTTCTCTGAACTACCAGTCCAGTTTGATGAAACTTCGCATAAATTTATGATCCCATGACCGGCTTCTTCAGAATAATTCCTTCACAGAATTTAATTCCAGCAAAACTCTGGTTACCATGGTGAGAAGAGTGAAAACACTGAAAACTTTAAAAATCTTTTTGTGCGAAACCACAAAGCCTATATAGGGCAACCAAATCTGGTTTGTGGATAGACCTCTTCCAAAATTCTTCAAATTACACTCTGGGGTGGAGTAAAACTTGTCCTGCCCTTGGGATCATAGGTTTAAAATGAGCTAACCATAACACGCAGGGCTACCAGATTCGGTATGTTGCTTCATCTAGTGAAATGGGTCTAATACTATTCAAGATCATTATAGTTCTGATGTGAAAATTAGTCCCATCCTAGGGGCCTAAAGTTTTATATGGATTTATATGGTGAAAAGAAATATCTTTAAAAAGGATAGACAGCGTAAATTTGCGATTGTCGAACAACGACAAAATGCTGATAACCACCATTTTGTCCTTTAATCACAGTGTGTATCTAGATTTAACCATTCCGAAAAGAGATTCCGATCTTGAGTCACACTAGTGTATACATGTACATGTATCAATTTATTGTTTGTAAATGCATTTTACTTGGACATGTCTTAAATTTTGTCATTTGGTATGTACTTAATCATTATGAATTAATGAAAATGGGTGGAAAACATTTTTGCAAAAGGTTCGAAAGTGGAGAAACTCAAAAGACGCTTTCTTATCTATGTATCTAACTATGCTCAAATCTGGTAACAAAATTATTTTCAAACTAACCTTTTCCAATAAACTTTTCAAGAACTAAGTAGTTTGATGGTTTTTTTTTTTTTTTTTTTGTTTGTTTGTTTGTTTTTTGCGCTCCACCCCTTGGGGTGGGGTGGGAAAGAAAGGGTAGAGGGAGGAAAATACCACTCTCAGGACTACGGATCATTCCCATGGGTTGAGAGGGGAACAAGACAATTCCCCGACAAGACAGTTCCCCGACACGGCTTTTCGAGACAGTTCCCCGACAAAATTGAAGACAGTTCCCCGACACTTTTGAAGACAGTTCCCCGACACTTTTATTATTAGTATATTGAATAGGTTTGGTTGTTTAAGATAATTTTTGTAGACATTTATTTAAAATGGATGAAGTAAATTTCAATGTTGATGGTTTTTGCGTTTATGACCAATTAAGGAGGGCGATATATTGTGAGTGGACTGTTTGTTGCCAAATTAATAAGAAGAAGTCTGCGACGTGAGTATGGGGTTTAACATCGCTCGTTTAAAGTATGTTCTACAAATTTCTTTATTAAAGTTTATAAATATTTTATACTTTTTGTTCATTCTCACTGGACTATATATAACAGTCATATTACTACTGTCCATAATGGCACAATTTAAAGGGGATCCACGTTTATATTATCCATTGCATTACTTGCTGGTTATTTCAGGTTCTCCGCAAGTAAGAGACAATTGGAAAAATGTAAAAAAAAAAATACGCTAAACCTAAGCCTACATGTATTTCATATCCAACACTGGGATAAGGATTTGTTTTAGTAATCAAATAGATCTACACGTATTCATTTACTATAGTAATAATATTCTGATCTGCACAACGGCGAAGATATCATTTCCGAACTGAGTGATCATCAATAAGCAACTAAAAAGGATAAAATACTCTCAATTATTCACAATCCTTTACAAGTACAAAAAAATACATTACCCTTCCTTAAAATATATAGATATCTATGATAGTTGTCGATGAAAATCAAGTTTTTTGATAATGAATGTGTCGGGGAACTGTCTTCAAAAGTGTCGGGGAACTGTCTTCAATTTTGTCGGGGAACTGTCTCGAAAAGCCGTGTCGGGGAACTGTCTTGTCGGGGAACTGTCTCGAAACCGTTGAGAGTAACGAACGACAACTCTGCTGGAAGATTGAGAAAACCCGTCTGGACAAAATTTGTTGTAGTCTGCTGAGTATTAGAGCAGTCGTACTCTGGAAAACTCATACCCTGGAGAACTTATACTTCATTCTCAAGGGTACGCGAGTTCTCCAGAGAAGTCGTACCCTAGATACGAGTTCTCTAGAGAACTCGTACCCGCACTGATACATATAATGATAGTTTACCGCCGTGTTGTCAACTTTTATTATGCCGTTATTGTGATGTAGATTTGGTGAAAATGTTTTTTGTACATTTGTTGAAAAGACATAAATAAAGTAAAAAAAGAACTGTGTATTTTCATGCAGTGTTTATATTTTGTGTTTGATAATCTGGAGTTGAATTTCTTCACAAGTTAACTCTATAACAGAATCCTGGGTCTAAACGAACCTGAAGAAGAAGCCGGGTTCTGAGGACCTTGCAGGGAAATGAGAAAATTCTAGTTACCAGGGATTTTCCCGCATTTTCCATGTTTTCGACTCTGTTGATGGCTATTGCTTCATTTGTCTCACCTCAGGAATTTGACATTCTATAACCAAAATAAATGATAAAATATGAAAAAAAAAAAATCTTCCCTATATAGATCTAATACAAACACTTATTATAGATCTATATAGGGGAGATTTTTTTCATATTTTATCATTTATTTTGGTTATTGAATGTCAAATTCCTGTAGTCTCACTTTCGAATGTTTTTCGCAAAAATTTAGAAGAGTGTAGAATTTGTCGTTTGGTAGCTAAAGCAGTATACATGTATCTACTGCCATCAAGAATTTGCTGGGCAGTGTTAAAAAAAACGTATCTGCACAGATTTGTTGCTGTACGGATTATATGGTTGTAGATCTATATGTCTTAGAAAAAAGTCTCTTGGGCCGGTTTCGAGGCTTTGCAATTTTTTCATGTTAATTTGTGCGACTTTTAGAAGTTTCTGTATTTCATGAACACTTTCACTTGCTCTCCACTCTGTTTACACGGATTTACGTCTGCAGGAAGTTGTGTGTGGCACCAACCAAACCCGGCACAGAATTAAATATTAGTAATTTTATGGTGGAAGGGAGAAAACTCGTATTTACTATCATCATTTTTATAGCAGAGTTACTTCCCTTATTATAGACCGCATAAAACCGAAGACGCATAAAACATTATTGCAGCTTGTGAAAACGATCTGTATAGGGAGAATGTTCGCAGAGCTGTCATTATTTTTGGTAAAGTTTAAGATGGGATTGCAAATGCCGCTACTTCTGAAAATATGACAGAAGACAAAAGAAAGAAAAATCAATTGCAGACGTTGTTACTCTTTTGTAAACAGGTGGTCGTCTCCCTTATATTTCGTCACATTTGTAAACACGGCGACCGCCGAAATTTTAATTTGGAATTAACAATTCGGTTACCAGAGTAAGAGCTCACGCAGAATCTTATGTTACAACATTTAAACTGATGAACCAACGATATGTTTTCGTTCAATTAACATTTTCGAGGTTATTAATATCGTTAATATGGGCTGAATTGTCAAATTTCAATCATTTCTTTGATCATTGACCGTAAGGAACGAAAGACAGATACATACCTTTAGTCTGAAGGTTTGCCGCGATTAACTACTTTTGTTACTGGTCCCCACAACACTGTCCTGCCTTTGACTGAAAAATATCAGCAGGAAACCATCGGCACAGAATTAACTCGGGTGTACAGCACTTATGAATGGACGTGCAGGCTGATCTTGAATCAGAACATTTATTCGAAAGAAAACTCCTTTGAATTAGCAAAGATTGGGATTCAACATCGACTTGAAAGTCTCATTTTTCTTATTTAGCAGAATACGTGTTAACAGAGGATCGGGTTTTTCGGTAGACGGTATGGGTATAAATTAACTCCGCACTGGTTCTTAAAGTTTCGGTGTGACTGTTTGTAATAGAACTTTGATAAAAAGACTATTCCGAAGGGGCTAGGGGATAACAATAAGGGAGAGTACTCTTCATAACTAAAGGATACCAGATTGTTAGAGTTTTTTCCCTTTGACCATAAAATCACAATGGAATCTGACGGTGAACGTACTGTATATGGGGCATACCAGAGACTGACCTAAGGCGATATTTAGGAGCTTTCTTTTGTTTCTAACTCTACTGTCTATGGCATGGAGGAGTTTCTGCCATCCGTCCGTCCATCGGTCTATCTGTGTCTGTCTGTACATCAATTAATCCTTTTTCTTGTTTACACGATAAAATCTGCATTTCTCATCAGACTTTCATGAAACGTACACAGTTTGTTTGCCTCATCAATAGCTTGAAACCCATCGATTTTGACATAATTCTAACAAATGGTATGGGAAAAGTAGCCATTTCTAGTTTGAAAGTCCTAGTTCTTGTTTATGCTATAGAGTCTACATTTGTGGTCAGTTTTTAGTGAAATTTACAGTTTCTTTATCCTATCAAAAGCTTCAACCCTATTAATTTTGAAAATAATAAATCATCAATGTGGGAAAAATAGCCACTTCAAATTGAAAATGTCCATTTCTTTGTTACTGTGATCAAGTACATGTGCGGATCCAGATATCTTTCTCAGGGGGGGTCCCACCGAAAACGCACATGTCTTATTATATGATACTTTGATTTCCGGATTTCAGTAAATGTAAGCCATTTACAATAAATGTCAACGTTTCCAGTTCTAACCATGAGGATGTCTCCACATTTAGAACCTTTTTTTTTCAAATTTATGACTGTATTTTACATAAATGCTGTGCAATATCAAACCAGTGCCATTTCACGAATTTGATAACCACATTTTTGCCAAAATTCCAGGGGGGGTCCGGATCCCCGGTCCCCACCTCTGGATCCGCCCATGAAGTAGGCATTTGTTATCAGATTTTTGTAAAACTTGGACAGTTTGTTCATCTTAAAGCAAGCTTGGATCCTATTGATCGAATTTGAAAAAAAAAAAATCAACGATCAATATGGGAAAAGTATCCTTTTGCTGATGAAAATTTCTATTTCTTCAGTTTATACGATAAAGTCAGCATTTGAGGTCAAATTTTCATGAAACTTACACAGTTGCATTGTCTTATCAACAGCTTGACTCATTACCAAACAACAAAATTTAAGGCTTGTCCAAATTGAAAGCATTTGCAGATGACAAAATAAAATTGACTGAAAATTTGAAATTTGTTTTGTGATGGGATGAAAACATTGTGGGAAAAGGAGAAAATGCTGGTAACCAGCATTTTCTCCTTTTCCTATAATGTTTTCTGAAGGTTTCTTTTGTGAGGTCATCAAAAGTAGGGATTGTGTGGTAATGGGTTAAGCCTCATTGATTTTTAAAGAAAATCTGATAGTGTGGGAAAAGTAGCCATTCAAAGTTTAGTAGCATGCATTTATTGTTGAAAATTTCCATTTCTTGTTAACACGATGAAGTCGGCATTTGAGGCCAGATTTTCATGAAACTTGCACAGTTGCTTTGCGTCATAAACGGATTGAACCCTTTTGATTTAAAAAAAAAAAACAACTCAGTCAGTGTGGGAAGAGGGCAGTGAAGTTCACAGCATTGATCCAATTCTGTTGAAACTTGCAATGATTGTTTGGTTCATCAAGGAATTGAACACTATTAAAAGTGAAGAAAATCTAGTAACCCATTCAGAAAATGCAGCCATTTGATGACTTAGTATTGTTTACTCAAGAAAGTCCACATTATTAGTCACATTTCCTTGAAGTTTGCTAGAATTATGTACCACAAGGCATACTGAAACACTTCCAATTTTGGAATGGATTCCAATCATTTAGTTTTGAGAAATTGCACTTCATTTTATTCACTGTTTTTTCAATTCACCATACTTACATGTACTTATAGATGCTGTCTTATTGGGTTGAAGCTCAGTCGCAAGCGCACACTTTTTTTCTTTGATATTTTTACATTATAAATTCATTATGTATGTTAGCACAAAAGCAAATTCATTGCCAATAGAGCAATTTCAGGCCCTAAAAGGCCTTTAGTTTTTTATTCTAGTCCAATTTTGATATATTTATATTTGAGAATTGTTTTTGTGAAATTTTTAATTGTTCTAAGTACTTGTGAAATGTTTAATAAACTGTGTTTGAATTAAAGATTACATTTTTTCTCATTCAGTTATATTGCAAAGCTGAAAACTACAGGTGCCCCACTCCACCCCATGTGGTGTCCCATAGTGCCCCATACATGGGGCACTCTGGGACGGAAGTGAGACACTTAGACCCCTGACCATTTAGACCCCTTAAAATATTGATTTTTGGGTGACAACTAGACCCCTTTGAGACACTTTGACCCCTTAACATTGGAGACACTTAGACCCCTATTTTTATTTTTGGGACATCTATAGATCGTTTTTGGTCTTTTTTTAATTATTGTTGTTTAATTTACCTCTATTTAAAAAAAAAGAATTTGTTTTTGAATTCACATCTTTATGAAATTTAAGTGTATTTTTTTTTATTGTTCTTTCATTTACCTGTTTTTTTTTTTTCTTATTGTTCTTTCGTTTACCTGTATTTTCCAATTCACACCTTTATGAAATATTGTTGTTTCTCTTTTTTGGTTGTTGTTTATTTTACCTGTATTTTCCCATTCACACCTTTATGAAAAAGATCATACAAAAATAAATTGGATTTGGGAAAAATAGACAGCACTGTGGGAAGAGGAGAAGATCCTGCTTACCACCATTTTCTCCTATGCTTACTATGATTTAACCCATTACCACACAATCCCTATTTTTGGCGACCCTGAGAAAGAAGCCTTTACAAAACATTGTGGGAAAAGGTGAAAATGCTGGTAACCATCATTTTCTCCTTTTCACAAAATTGAAACTTACAAATCTAAAATTTGAAAGCAGTTGTACAACATTAAAATCTTTTCTATTTGTTTCATGACTGAAAAGCCTTGTACCCTTTTACAACATAATTCTGACTCCAAAAGATCCCGAGGGCAAGGGCTTTTGAAAACATGAGAAAAGGAGAAAATGCTTACAGCCAGCATTGTCTCCTTTTCCCACAATGTTTTCAACCCTTTCAGAGGCATATTGTATCATTTTAACCACATTTTACTTATTGTCTGCAAATGCTTTCAATGTGGAAAATTCCAAAAGTTTATGGTGCTGTAAAGGATTAATGTAAATTGATGGATTTATTAATTTGACTGAAGGATTGAAAAGAGATATAGATAGAAAGAAAGAAGGGTGGAAAGATAAATACTACGGGCATAAATTCAAATGATGAAAAAAGGGATATCCCTGTAGGTGTGCGGTAAAAAAGCCAGAGGTAAAAAGGCCATAGGTAAAAAGGCCATAGGTAAAAAAGCCAGAAGTAAAATGGTAAAAAGGCCATAGGTAATAAGGCCATAGGTAAAAAAGCCAGATCTAATTTAGTATATATGGCTTATTAAGAAAAAAAGAGCTAATTTAGTAGTATATGATGTAGAGAAAGCTTTTTGTTTCAGAAAATCTTTAGGAGTATTTTGGGAAAAGGAGAAGCTAATTTTTCCTTTTCACACAATGTTTTATATCCTATCTTGATGTGTTGTATGCAGATTATTTCAATATGTCAGAGTCTGAAATTAGTTGTTTGATAAGGACAACTTCTCCAGTCTTTAGCTACTGACTTTTGAAAACATTTAAGGAATAGGAGAAACTGCCAATAACAAACAAATTTTCCTTTTCACACATTTCCCTATATTGATGTGTTGTATACAGATTTTTTCAATATTTAACCCTTTTCTGAAATTCCCATACAACGCAATTTAAGACAGGCCTCCTTTTACTTTTCTTGCTCATAACACGAAACAATTTCTGCTTTTCCAACAATATTTTATATCCTATCTTGATGTGTTTTATGCATGCTCTTTCAATATGAAAGAGTCTAAAATTAGTTACATAACATTTCGAGAAAAAGGGGAAACTGCTCAAAGGAAGCTATTTCCTACAATGTTTGCAATCATTGCATACCATTATCTTATACTTCAAAGTTTCCATGGAACAATCTTTCAATACAAGAAACAAACTAATTGCAAACTGTCATTTCACAAGTCCAAGTTTTAATCATAATTATGCGGTTGGTCAATAACAGTTTGAAATAATACTGTTAAATTATGTAATATGGGCATTTCCTGCACCTATTATTGGTTTCAATTAATTTATCAACAAGTACTTGTAGATAGATAAACAAATATAATTTCTATTAAATACAAATTATCTTGTTACCCATCCTTTTGATCTTTATTTAGATACCATATATGCGTTACATGGTAAATTCTTTTAATTTACATAATAAATGTAAAAAATTATGCACAAATATAAATGTTAGAATTAATGCACAAATCATCACAAATCACTTTCATTAAATATTTATATGTATCAATATTATATTTAAAATTTTTGGTATTTTCTTAATAAATCATATATACATGTACTAAATTAGCTCTGGCTTTTTTACCTATTGCCTTATTACCTATGGCTTTTTTACCGTTTTACTTCTGGCTTTTTTACCTATGGCTTTTTTACCTATGGCCTTTTTACCTATGGCTTTTTTACCTCTGGCTTTTTTACCTACATTCTCCCTGTATATTAATTGATTGTCCTTATCTTATCTATCCCCAGTCAAAGGTGTTAATTGGATCATGAAACATCCTTTCAAAAAATCCCTTAACTCTTTACCAGACATTATTAAAACTTTTGACTTTGTTAAATCCAAAGAATTAGCACACAATAAAATTAATAAAGTATGGCTTATATTTGTTGGTTCTGTCTTTTGAAGACTGAAAACACAGTGGGAAAGGAAGAATTTTATTGATTATGGTGGTCACTGGTCTTGTTGAACAGTTTGAGTCTGTCAATTATTAATTGAAGTTTTATAAAATTTCTCATTCCCCTTTGCAATGAAACTGCATATTGTAAATTTTGGTTATATCCATTCTTGTCACTTTCTGCCTCAATCTATAGTAATAAATCTCATTAACTCTATACCAAACGACAAAATTTTAGACTGGTCCAAATTGAAAGCATTTGCTGAGATCAAAATAAGTGACTGAAATTTTTAAATTTGTATCGACAAGGAGAGAAAACATTGTCCGAAAAGGAGAAAATGTGGGTTACCAGCATTTTCTCCTTTTCCCACAATGTTTTCAAAGGGCTTCTTTCTCAGGGTCGTCAAAAGTCGGCACTCTGTGGTAAAGGGTTCATACAAATTTATAAAGGTAATCAATCTATGCTCTAAAGTCATATATTGACTTCAATTTAGCAGACTAAAAGTTTGTTACCAATATTCTAGTAAAAATACAAAACATTATGTGGAATTCTGAAAAAAAAAGAAAGCAATTGGCATACTTTGGAAAAGACCTAACTATTGTAAAAAGAATCTGAAAATAGACATGCATGTTTAAATTTTCTGTTGACTGTTAGTAATTCAAAATCATTTCATCAACTACTGTATTTCTGTATCAATGTATATGTTCTCAAAAGTCAAAGTACTTATTTTATGTTTCAAGTCAAGATTTACAAGTAATACAATCCATAAACATAGTAAATTAATAGGTAAATTTTCTTTTTGAAAATAGGGGTCTATGTGTCTCAGGGGTCTAATTGTCACCCAAATTTTAAGGGGTCTAAATGGTCAGGGGTCTAAGTGTCGGACATCCCCGACCGTGATACTCTGGGACAAAAATTATTTTTTTTTTTGTCTAAATACTAACTTATATACAGGATGGAGATAGAGTTTTTTTGTATGAAAAGAACACTATACTTTGGTTATAATGGGTTTCTAATATAATCTCTGGCATTTAAATAGACGAATAAATATTCATCCAAATATTATCACGAAAGTGTCCCAGAGACTCTATCTCCATCCTGTATATAAGTTAGTATTTAGACAAAAAAAAAATTTGTCCCAGAGTATCACGGTCGGTTCCCCCACGGTCTCCCCTACTCATTTAACAAAATATAAAATGAAGTCATCAATTCACCAAAATCTGAATGATATAGATACATATATAAATCTACCCCCCAAAATATCTGCAGGGTGCGATTTCTCTGGAAAATTCGTTCCCAGGGTACTCGTTAAAGAAGATCGGGGTACGAGTTCTTCAGAATACGAGTTTTCCAGGGTACGAATTCTCTTGCAACCGTCTGCTGTGACTTCGACGTAAGAGCGCTCGCACTGAGCGCGGAAGGTTAAAGACGAAAGTGACAGCAATTATTGTCTCAGCGACAAAAGGTGTTAAAATTTGATTCATTTACCAGTTACGTATCGTATTAATTAAAATAAATGCATTAAGAGCTACATTGTAATCATTGAATTTACACTAGAGTGTGTTAAAATTTATCAGCACAATTTATGTGTAATTTTATGAGTTTTCGTGGTAGGTTGGAATAGATTCGGACCCAAGAAGATTCGGCAAAATGAAAGAAAAAAAAAAAAATTGGTCCCAAGAAGATCCGGTCCACATAGGAGAAGATTTGACCTAATCGAGAAGAAGATTCAGCCAAAGAATTAGAATATTTTCATTGCGTTTATAGTGCACTTTTCACTTTTTTTTTTGCATTTTATCCTTTTCCCACAATGTTTTCTACCATTCACAAAACAAATTTCAAATTTTCAGTTACTTTTGTTGTATCTTCTGCAAGTGCTTTGAATTTGGACAAGTCCAAATTTTGTCCTGTAGTAAAGAGTTAAAGAGTGAATATTAAAACTCTAGAATTAATGACGTTAGAAATATTAACTGACATTGTTTTTGGTAGGCATGGCTACAGAGGCTGACTATGTACCTAGTGTGAGTCCTGCCAACATAAGTGATGCAACTATGCGAAGAGGAACCCCAGAATTGATGAATGTTAGCCCAGATTCAGACAATTCACCTCAACAAGTTTCAGGGAACTCAACTCTTGATTTGCTGAGACAGCAGGAATGGCTACTTTCCCAGAAACAGGAACTGGAAACTCAGCTACTTGCTTGCAGACAAGGTTCAGTTGTACAGGCGTTAAATATTGATCTTTCCTGTGACTTTATGGTGCTGTAAAAGGCCTTTGAAAACATAATGAGAAAAAGGGAGAAAATGCTGGTAACCAGCATTTTTTCCCTTTCCCCATTAACTCTTTACCAAATGACGAAAGTTTAGACTAGTTCAAATTGAAAGCCTTTGCAGAAGACAAAATTAAATTTGAAATTTGTTTTTGAAGGGTAGAAAACATCGTGGGAAAAGTAGAAAATGCTGGTTTTCTCCTTTTCCCACAATGCAGGGTCGTCAAAAGTAGGGATTGTGAAATTTTCAGTCACTTATATTTTGTCATCTGCAAATGCTTTCGGTTTGGACAAGCCAAAAATTTTGTTGTTTGGTAATGAGTTAAAAGAGATAAGATCCTATTATGGTTAGAAGGAAGTTTCTAGATTTCTGGTAGATAAGGAAAGCTCTCCAGGTTGCTGTATAGATATATAGATGTAAACTGAAATTTGTTGTAGCTGTAATAGCAATAGAAAAGAAAAGCTAATGGAAAGCAGTTGCTAGAGATATGCCCTGGTGTATATCTTTTTTACTATGGGGGAAAACTTGATTTACCCTTTTTTATACCCCCGCAAAACAAATGTTTTCAGAGGTATACTGAAATCAGCATGTCTGTTCGTCCGTTTGTGTTTCCATCGGTGTGCCTGTCTGAACAAAATTTCCTGTTTCTGTCAAAGCACTGGCGGGGGTATTAAGTCACATTCAGTGACAGCTCTAGTTTGTTCTAGGGAATATACAACTGTCAATGTACCTCTTTTTTTGTTCCAATAAGTGAAAATTTACCATAATATTCATTTCAGATAAGAATGAAGATATTGATAATATGTCAGTAGAAGAACTGAAGACTCTGTGAGTATTAGTACTTAACCTTCAGAGCATTCATTTGAGCTATACATGAGTCTCACACTGCAAGTGCTTTTTTGATTTGAACAAGTCTAAAGTTCTGTTGTTTGGTAACAGAGTTAACCCTTTAGCTGCTAAGGACAACTTAATGACCTTTTGCAGACAGTGTAGAGCAAGATCAGACTGCACAGAACATGCAGTCTGATCTTGGATCTACAATGTCCTCTGAGGAGATGTTCTTTCTCAAAAGAAAAGTTTCAGATGATATATCTCTGGTTTTTACTCTCGACTTGAAAGTTTTATTTAATTCTTTACCACACAATCCCGACTTTTAACGACCCTGAGAAAGGGAGCCTTTGAAAACATTGTGGGAAAAGGAGAAAATGCTGGTAACCAGCATTTTCTCCTTTTCCCACAATGTTTTCAACTAAGTCAACAGAAAGTTTCATCATTTGAGCCACGCTGAAATTGTCGTCTGCAAATGCTTTCCATTTGGACGGGTCTAAAATTTTGTCGTTTGGTAAAGAGTGAACTTATTTAGCAGGTGAAGGCTTAGTTATGAGCAGAGATGTAACTTCCTTGATAAGAATCAGATGTGTCTCAATCATTGAATCAGAAAATGAATTGGATGAAAAATTTGTGTCTAATATGATGTGGGAATAGTTTGCAAGACTTTTGTATTTCAACATTGATAATGATCTTAATCTCTCTTTCTAAAACAGTATTTTAGATAGGTCCAATTTGAAAGCACTTGCAAATGAAAATATTCATATGGCACAAAAACAGGGATTCTTAAACATTGTGGGGGAAGGAGAAAATGATGGTTACCGATTTAGCTCCTTTTCCCACAATGTTTTCAAATGGCTTACTTCTCAGGTTCATTTAAACTCAGGATTATGTTGCAAAGTCTTCTCAAATGTGTGTATAACTAAGCTCATTACCAAACAACAAAATTTTAGGTTTGTCCAAATTGAAAGCATTTGGAGACCACAAAATAAAAGTGACTGAAAATTTGAAATTTGTTTTGTGAAGGGCAGAAAACATTGCAGGAAAAGAAAATATTGGTCACCAGGATTTTCTCCTTTTCCCACCATGTTTTCCAAAGTCTTCTTTCTCAGGGTCATCAAAAGTAGGGATTGTATTTGTATTTGTTATGGTTATAGGGAGACCACATGATTACCTCTTTGCCAAACAATAAAATTATTGACTGACCCGACTGGAAAGCATTTAGGGACAGCGTATTATATAATGCTGAAGTGATGGCAGTGATTATTATATAATGCTGAAGTGATGGCAGTTTCTGTGAAAGGGTAGAAAACCTTGTGGGAAATGGAAAGCACTTTCTCCTTTTCCCACTAAGTTTTCAGGTTATTTTCTGCTGGTCGTTAAAACTTGGTATTGTGTGGTAAAGAGTTTTAACCCTTTACTCCATAGATACTCATTTCTATGCACTGCTTGTAGGAGCCTTTTGAAAACATCGTGGCAAAAGGTGAAATTGCTTGTGACGAGCAATTTCACCTTTTGTCACAATGTTTTCTGTGCTGTCAAAAGATGTCATATACACATAAGAAACGGCTTCATCCTTGCTGTTATTTAGGGTCAATTAGAGATACCATAGAAATGCCTTATTGGGTAAAGGGTTAAGTACATGTACATGTACAAGTCATAATCAGTTAATATTATACTTACAGGCATGAAAGATTGAGTGCTGAACTGATTGAGAAAACTTGCCTGAAAGATTCAAGAGAGCTCATTCTACGCGGGTAAGTCTTTGTTAACCCTTTCCCAAACGACAGATTTTAGACTCCTCCAAACTGAAAGAGTTTGCAGACAACAATTTTAAATTTGATGAAAATGGTAGAAAGTTCTCCTAAAGGGTAGAAAACACTGGGAAAAGGAGAAAATGCTCGTTATGAGCAATTTCTCCTTTTCCCACAGGGTTTTCAAAAGACTTGTACTGCAGACACATAAAACAGGGGCTTGTTAGGGAAAGGGTAAAAGAATAAAGCCAATTTAAAGGTTTTCAAACTGTTATCATAGTTGTATTGCAATAGTTTTAAATTTCCCGTATATAGTTGCCATGTTGTTTCTAATGAGATCTATTAAATTTTTACTTGTTTTAAAACTTTTCCCAGACAAGCATGCTATACACTCATCCATCTAAATGCAATTGCAGAAAAGAAATTCTTTGTTGCTCGAAAGACAATTTCTGTTTTTGAAATGCTAGAAAACCTTGTGGGAAAGGAAAAGTGCTGGTTATATGCATTGTCTCCCTTTCTCAGGGTTGTCAAAACTGGAGGCAGTGTGGTATAGGTAAAACAGTTCATGTTACTGAAGTACACTGTTATCATGGTCTGTTTAACCCTTATCCAAACGACAAACTTTTGGACTACACCAAATTGAAAGTATTTGCAGACGACAATTCAACTCTTCCTGAAAAGATGATTTCTGTCTATGATAGAGTAGAAAACATTGTGGCAAAATGCTGGTTACCAGCATTTTCTCTTTTTCCCCACAATGTTTTTTAAAGGCTACTATTCCAGACCCGTAAAAACCAGGCATTGTTTGGGAAAGGGTTAACCCTTTTTCAAAATAATTCTTGTTGTTTACGATCCAGAGGAAGAAGCCTTCTGAAAACATTATGGGAAAATGCTGGTAACCAGCATTTTCTCCTTTTCACACAAATTTTCTGCTTTTCCAAAGTCAAGTGTCAATTTTTTAGTCACATTTATTTTTTTGTCTCTATTCTCTAAATGCTGTCAATTTGGACAAGTCTAAAGTTTTGTTGTTTGGTAGAGTTAATTAACTCGAGTTTCCTTCTGTAAAATCACGAAAACATTGACTTTCTATAAGTTCCTGAAATAATTGTCCATTCAGAAAATATTTACTGTTGGAATTACTTTTTTTTTCTTTCAGAGAACGTCTAAAGCAGCTGACGATGTCAATTTTGTTTTCTGGAAAGGGACACCAGGAAGAAAATTATGAAAGACAAAGGTAAACCTTTTTTTTTTTTTAATTTGATTGATTACTTTCATTTAATAACATATAGATTCATTTTGGACAGATTACCTATCCTTTTATCATATGGCTTGCAACACACCAAAAGGGCATTCGGAAATTTTTGTAAAGTGTCATCTTGGATCAACCAGCACAGTCAGCTCATGGTAATCCGAGACAGCATTTTACGACTACATGTACATTAGATTTTGTCATACAGAAGATTTGTGTAAAACAGAAAATGGCATTAAAAAAAGAAACTCTTGTTTTGGATTAGCCTGCTTTGAGTATGCAGGCTGATCGGAGGCGACCCTTGTGAAGTATTGGCATGCTATCCAGCATTCAACATTTATAAGGTGCACCCACTTTTTCAATAAAACATGATTAATTCAGCTACAAAATAATTCTTGAATTCTTTTTAAGTCCAAGGCTGGTAAGGGCCACTGAAGTACATTTTGATGACAGGGTAGATGGAGATCGGACTGCAAAGAACATGCAACCTGATCTTAGAATGACATTGTCTGATTAGGAGGTCTCTTCCCTTCAAAAATACTTTTGAAATAGAAAATTAAGGCTTTACTATCAGCTTAAAGTTGTCATTCTTTTGTTTAACCCTTTACTCCATAGATACTTATTTCTACGCATTGCTTGTAGGAGCCTTTGGAAAACATTGTGGCAAATGATGAAATTGCTCGTGACTAGCAATGTCACTTTTTGCCACAATGTTTTCTATGCTATTAGAAGGTGTCATATACACATAGGAAACGGTTTCATCCTTATTGTTATTTAGGGTCAGTAAGAGATATCATAGAATGCTTTATGGGGTAAAGGCTTAACAAGATGAGGGTTAACCCTTTACCACATTGCAAGATTACAGTCAAAAATTCCATTTTTTCAGAGATACTTTTTTACTTGACTAGGTAGAAAATTTTGTGGGAAAAGGAGAAAATGCTACATGTCTTTACCAGAATACCTAAAAAGAAAAACAGCATAATGACAAATTTTAATGACACCAAGAAAAAAGCCTTTTGATAACATTGTGGAAAAGGAGAAAATCCTGGTAACCAGCATTTTCTCCTTTTCCCACAATGTTTTCTACCACATCAACAGCAAAGTCCACCAGTGATAACCATGTTGGACTCTGATAATATGGAATTCAATAATAATACAGAAAACTTCACACATGTTGAAAGCATTTGCAGATGAAAAATCGGATATGGTCCAATAGAGGTCATTGTCAATGAAATGGAAAACAACAGTGTGGAAGAAGGAAAAAAACTATATCAGTTATTGTCTGCAAATGTTTTCAATTTGGACAAGTCTACATTTCTGTCTTATGGAATAGGGTTAATATGTAATCAATGTTTATCTTTCCATCCATGATAGGGAACTTGAAGCCCTTGTGGAAGAATTTACAGAGTTATCAAATGCAGTAGCTGAAGGATACAAGGTATAAAGTATTTCTCATCTGTGCTCTACAATCACACCAATTCGACTAGTGACATTGACTCTCTTAAAGTTAGTCAAGATACATCCTCATATCTACAGAGAAAAAACTCTGTTAGCTCTTTACCAAACAATCCATAGTTTTTACGACCCTGGGATAGAAGCCTTTTGAAAACATTTGGAGTCTGCAAGTGCTTTCAGTTTGGACGAGTCTTAACACATTCCCTACTTTTGATGACCCTGAGAAAGAGAGCCTTTAGAAAACATTGTGGGAAAAGGAGAAAATGCTGGTCACCAACATTTTCTCCTTTTCCCACAATGTTTTCTACCCTTAACAAAACAAATTTCAAATTTTCAGTCACTTTTATTTTGTCATCTGCAAAAGCTTTCAATTTGGACAAACCTAAAATTTTGTCATTTGGTAAATGAATTAAATTTTGTCATTTGTTAAAGGGTTAATATTTGAAAATATAAAACCGCTCAGCTGTGTGAACACAGATAAATGAAAAGTATAAGGTGTAAGTGATAGAATACCCAAGGGATTTGTCCTCATTGAAAACAGGAAATGACAACAGTGTGATTGCTTGGAATGCTTCCAGAAGATGAAATTTGTTTTTTAACTTTTGTAATCTGTGCAATGTTGCTGCAATCACAGGCAACACTTGCCATCAAGATATAAGAATGATCATAGTTGGATAAAAGATGAAACTGGCTGAAAACTGCCAGAAAAACAAGTAAAGTTGTATCTTTAAACTTCCTGTAGAGGTAAAAAGTATTTTCAGTTTTCATATGTGGCTCAAATGATTGGAATATTTTTTTTAAGGCTAAAAACCATGTATTTAAAAAAAAAAGTGTAGTGAGCGTTGTAAATAAATTGTTTCTGTGCGGGTTGGCTTACTGGCTCTTTTGCACATACTTTAGTGTATGTGTGAGGAATTTCTAGAAATTTCAGAATAAAATACTATTATTATCATCATGTGTGTAGTATGGTGTAGAAAATATTTATATGTTTCCAAACAGACTTATTTTCTACATGATGAAATCTAGCACCAGTGTAGACAAAATTAGCAGACAATTTTTCATTTTGCAACAAATGTTATCAAAAGTATCTGTAAATACAAACAAAAATCAAATTGTGGTACATACTTATTTATTCATTTATTGTAATTTTAGGAAAACAGTGATACGAGGGATGAACTGGAAATTTTAAGAAAACAAAATTTTGGTAAGCTGAAGGGTTTGTTCTTCATTTCTTTGTTTTTCTTGTTATATATTTATTTTACAGAGAAAAAAAATGCGGGAACTTTTCCAAATAAGTATCGAAATGTATACTTACTGTCATAGTCAACCATTTTGTCCTGAGTTATAATGCATCCTTTAACCCTGTACCAAACAACACTGGTTTTCACTATCCTGAGGACGAAGACTTATTGTGGGAAAAAGAAAATCACGGCGGGGAATCACGTGACACAACAACAACAACAATGACCGTTATTTGAAAAAATTCCCCAACTTCAGGTAAGAAAATCTTCAATAATTCCGTTAATACGTGACCGATTGGAATTTGGTTTGAAGCAGAGAAGGCGGAAGGACTCCGGGGATTTGCTTGATGTATTAGATTTTTTAAACAACACCTGATAAAAAAGTTATTGACGAGCAAACAAATTATCCAGGGTAAAAAAATTGTTTGCTCGTCAATAACTTTTTTATCAGGTGTTGTTTAAAAAATCTAACACATCAAGCAAATCCCTGGAGTCCTTCCGCCTTCTCTGCTTCAAACCAAATTCCAATCGGTCATGTATTAATGGAATTATTGACGATTTTCTTACCTGAAGTCGGGGAATTTTTTCAAATAACGGTCGTTGTTGTTGTTGTGTCACGTGATTCCCCGCCGTGGAAAATGCAGATAAACAGCATTTTCTCCTTTTCCTGTGATGTCTTCTACCCTGTCAAAGATAGAAATCATTTGAGCTACATTTAAATTGTTGACTTCAAATGCTTTCAGTTTGGTCTGGTCCAAAAAATTGCCATGTTGTAAAATGTTAATTCCTTACTTGATAACATGGTTTCAGGCTTGTCTGAATTGAGTGTTTGCAAATTAGTAGATAAAATGGTCATCACTTTCCCACACAGTCCAAAGTTTTACGCAACCATGGGTAAATGACCTTGTGAAAACATTGTAGAGCAAGACTTGTCAGTGAGGCATAAAGCTTTTTTTTTTATACCCACCACAAGGTAGAGGGGGGTATACTGGAATCGCCATGGCTGTCTGTTGGTCTGTCTGTCCAACCATCCATCCGTAGACACAAATTTGTCCCCAGCAATACTCCTACAGTTTTTCACATACAGAACTCAAATTTACACACGGAGTTCCTATATATATGAAGTTGTGCATGTGCAATTTCCCTGACCCTGCTGTGATTTATGGAATTATCTCCCTTTGAACTTTTTTCAACTTTTACTATTGTGCTAAACCATTCTGTAACAAAGACCTGTTTTGTGACAAGGAGCTGGTGGGGGGTATAATCATGTTTAGTAATAATAGCTCTAGTTTTATCTTAGTTAACTGTTGTCGTGTTTACTTTACAAAGTGCAATTCCAGTCACATTTGGCATTACTAAACATGCAGCAGATCTTTGCCCTTAATAATTACTTGTTTGCCATGCCCACCTGTTTATATTTCATGTTCTTTACATGTTTTTTTAATAGAACAGGAGAGGGGTTAGAAACTTTACTTTAGCTTATGGGTAACATGGGTAAGAAATGATCCATGACAATTGTTTCTGTTTAATGAGTATCATTTGGTTGACCCACATACATGTATATGTCAAACCCGCCCCCATTTTCTCTTTTATTTTCTTCTGGGATTTAGGCAAGTGATAACCATGTTTGACTCTAATAATATGGAATTCAGTAATAACACAAAAACTTCACACATGTCGAGAGCATCTGCAGATGGAAAATTGGATGTGGTCCAATAGAGGTCATTGTTAATGAAATGGAATACAACAGTGTGGAAGAAGGAAAAAACTATTATTTACCAGTATTTTCTCCTGTTCCTACAAGAGTACCTCTTCATGCAAAGCTCCAGATAAGAGGGAGTAATGGTATTCTAAAATAATTATTTCTTTTTAAAACCCTATGTTGTGAGTACTCATTAGAACCGTCTCGATGAGACGATTCTAATGAGTACCCACAATGTAGGGTTTATTGAAGAATAATCAATGTTTTCCTTCTCTGCTCTTCATGGTTATTGTAAATCAAATTTGTGTGGTAATTGGATACACATGGCTCTCTTTCCAGAATTGCTGACAAAAAGTAGACAGATCTATGGAGAGATAGAGGGAAAGAAAAAGGAGAAAGAAGAAGAGTTGAAAGCTTTGAGTACAGATGAAAAAGGAAATAGGTAGCATTTAAAATTTTATGTATCTTGTATCGAGTTTATGGACAATATTCATGGATTACTTACAAACATGACTTTTAGGGAACTTCAGTTGAGAGGTTCAGATGCATGCTCCAAATTGGCAACAAATACTTGTATTTACGTTGGTAAGAATGCATCACATGTATAAACAGTATTGCCGGAATGTGTTAATTCTTACAGCCATATGCCTATTTTGTTGTTCTTGTTAAGATCAGTCCAGATCAGACTGCAGTTTCACTGGTAACCAACATTTTCTCCTTTTTCCACAATGTTTTCTATCATTCTTCAGAAAAATGCCATCCATGTAGCAACTTTTAACTCATTACCAGACAACAAAATTTTAGGCTTGTCCAAATTGAAAGCATTTGCCGACGACAAAAAAAAAGTGACTGAAAATTTGAAATTTGTTTAGTGAAGAGTAGAAAACATTGTGGGAATAGGAGAATATGCTGGTTACCAGCATTTTCTATTTTTCCCACAATGTTTTCTAACGGCTTCTTTCTCAGGGTGTTAAAAGTAGGGATTGTGTGGTTATGGGTTAATTTGTCGTTTAAAGATGCTTTCAAGGTTTCAACTTTGCTGTTGAAGAGGTAAATCGTTAAATGTAACAGCCAAAGAAAAATTGTGATCAACAAGATTACTGTACTATGCCTAATCACCTTTGCATGTTTCTGGATCATGTCTATCACATATAAATATATCAATTTGATTGATTTTTTGATTAAACAGTATTATCATGACGGTGACCTTTGTCATGCTTCCGAGCTATCTGCGTCTACTATTGAATATGTGTCAAAAAAAATTGGAAATTAATCTTGACCCTTTACCTGATATGCCAATTTGAGGCTCTTCCATTTTAGCAGCAGATAAAGATATGATGTCAAAGATATCGACAAATGAGGATACAAATACATGTATCTGATTGAGTGGAAAAAAATTGTGGGAAAGGGAGAAATTGCTCGTTACAAGCAATTTTTCTTTTTCCCCACAATGTTTTCAAAAGCTGTCTGTTGTTGATATGTCAAAATGAGTATGTATGGAGTAAAGGGTTAACCAACATTTTTAAGTTTGGAAATATCTGCAAATTCAAGACATTTGTTATTTGTTGGTATATTGGTGTTAAAATATGCGTAGAGAAATGGTTTGCAACTTTTTCAAATTAACAAAATGGCAAAATTTCCTTGTGACAATAATTTCCATGCACAGTATGCCTAAATATACCCATTTGATTGCCTTTCAGGATGGCAAACTGTAATACCTAAAGATAACTATCAATTAACCCATTACCACTCAATCCCTCCTTTTGACGCCCCTGAGAAAGGAGCCTTAAGAAAACATTGTGGAACAAGAGCGGCAAATTGTCGCAAGATACGCCCGTCTTACCCCAAGTTGTAAAGCTGGGGCATGCACCGGACAAAATTCAAGTATGAAAAACAACAAAGGGCAATAACTCAAAAATTAAGCGAGCAAGAGTTGTGATTCCTGTGCACTGCACTCCCCCTCAATGAGATCTATCCACCCATGAAATTTCATAACCCTAGCTAGTATAGTTTTGGAGATAAGCTTCGGACAAAAATCAAGTATGAAAAATGACAAAGGGCAATAACTCAAAAATTAAGCAAGCAAGAGTTATGATTCCTGTGCACTGCACTCCCCCTCGGTGAGATCTATCCAGCCATGAAATTTCATAACCCTAGCTAGTATAGTTCTGGAGATATTCAGCAGACAAAATTGAAGTATAAAAAACGGCAAAGGGCAATAACTCAAAAATTAAGCGAGCAAGAGTTATGATTCTTGTGCACTGCACTCTCCCTCGATGAGATCTATCCACCCATAAAATTTCATAACCCTAGCTACTATAGTTTTGGAGATATGCTCCGGACAAAATTCAAGTATGAAAAACAACAAAGGGCAATAACTCAAAAATTAAGCGAGCAAGAGTTATGACTCCTGTGCACTGCACTCCCCCTCGATGAGATCTATCCACCCATGAAATTTCATAACCCTAGCTAGTATAGTTTTGGAGATATGCTCTGGACAAAATTCAAGTATGAAAAACAACAAAGGGCAATAACTCAAAAATTAAGCAAGCAAGAGTTATGGTTCCTGTGCACTGCACTCCCCCTCGATGAGATCTATCCACCCATGAAATTTCATAACCCTAGGTAGTATAGTTTTTGAGATATGCTCCGGACAAAATTCAAGTATGAAAAACAGCAAAGGGCAATAACTCAAAAATTAAGCGAGCAAGAGTTATGATTCCTGTGCACTGCACTCCCCCTCGATGAGATCTATCCACCCATGAAATTTCATAACCCTACGTAGTATAGTTTTGGAGATATGCTCCGGACAAAATTCAAGTATGAAAAACAACAAAGGGCAATAACTCAAAAGTTAAGCAAGCAAGAGTTATGATTCCTGTGCACTGCACTCCCCCTCGATGAGATCTATCCACCCATGAAATTTCATAACCCTAGCTTGTATAGTTTTGGAGATATGCTCTGGACAAAGAACTGGATGCCGCCCGCCCGCCAGGACGCCCGCCCGCCCGGCACGGGTGATCCCATAATACGTCCCGTCTTCGACGGGCGTATAAAAAGGAGAAAATGCTGGTAACCAGCATTTTCTCCTTTTCCCACAAAGTTTTCTACTCTTCACAAAACATATTTTTAATTTTCAGTCCTTTTTGTCGTCTGCAAATGTTTTCGATTTGGACAAGCCTAAAATATTGTCGTTTGGTAATGAGTTAACTGAGAGTCTAGAAGTTTTCTTCTTTTCCATTTTCAGTATACACGAAAAGCTACAATCTAAGTTACGGACAAACACTTACCTCAGACATATACTGCAAGCGTTAATTCTTGGAAGTGGAATCAACTGGGCAGAAGATGAGAAGCTTCAGAAGTTACTATTGAAAGCTGGGCGCTCTGTACAAATTTAATTGTGGTTATTGTTGTGAATGTTAATTAATATGTATTTATGTGTCAATAATGGTAGCCCTTAACTTTTTACCACAAGAAAAATTTCTAGACTTGTCCAAATTGAAAGCATTTGCAGACGACAAAATGAACATGACTCAAAAATTGAAACTTGACTTTAGAGGAGTATAAAATATTGTTGGAAAAGGAGAAAATGCTGGTTAACAGCATTTTCTCCATTTCCAACAATGTTTTCAGATAACTTATTCCCCTGGGTTGTAAAAACCAGGCATTGTTTGGTAAAGGGTTAAAGCACCTTTCACAAGCATTGCTGCCCGTGTGGCCAGTTTAGATCAAAATCAGACTGCAAAACTTGGAGTCTGATCTTTTATCTACAGTTTGCTGTGCTTATATACTATGGTTTCAGGCATCTTTGTAAGTATTACTTTTAGGTCTTTGTTCTTGACTGAAATTGCCCTTGAGGTTTACTAGTATTTGGCGCATTAACCCTTTGCTGCACAATGTCCTGGCAGAAAAGGCTTGTAAAGCAATGTGGGACAAGAAAGAATGAGGGTAACCAGTATTTTCTCCTCTTCCCACAATGTTTTCCCCTTTTCATAGCCTAATTTCTTATTTTGGCTATTTATCTGCAGGTACTTTAGAGACAGATAAGCCCAAGATTTTATTGCCTGGTAAAGGGATAATACTACCAAGTTCATAATTCATGCTGATAAATTCTAACATGTACTATAGATGGGTGTTTTTGAAATACTCTACTGCAAATTAGTTCCCAGTCATCAAAATAGGGGAATAGTTTTTGGTTATTGTGGAAAGAAAACCGTACTTGAAACTTTATTGTAAATATTTCACAGATAGGTCATTTATATATACGCTTGATTTTGTCACATGTGTAAGTGTAATAATTGATGGTAATAAATAGTTGAATTCTATGCTGATCTTGTTTTTCTGTGTTTGAGCAGGAAGATATTTTTTCAACAGGACTTTTAAGTTGGATCATAATCAGTAAGATCCAAAATCAGATTTTTTACAAGGGCATTTTTTAAAGTCTACAAATGTAAATTAGATTCAGAAAGGCAATAACTTTAGAAAGAAAGCTTTTTCTATTGAGTTGGATCTCTTGGGTGACTAGACCAGGTTCGAACCTTTGTTCTCACTGTTAGGATTAGGGGGAGAAAAAGAAATGCACAGCTTTAAAATTTGGTATTTATTTATAATTTCTAGCACAATATGACTATTTATTACTTCTGTATAAAATCTGACAATTATAAAGAAATATCTTTTCTTTACCAAACAAAAAAAATCTATATACTTAACCAAACTGAAAGCATTTGCTGACAACAAATTAATTACGAATCAAAAATAGCAACCTGTCCTCAGAAGGTACAAGCATTGTGGTGGAAGAAGAAAATGGTGGTTACTGGCATTTGCTCCCTTTTCCACAATGTTTTTAAAAGCCTTCTCCCCCAGCATGGAAAAACTCAGGATTGTCTGGTAATGATATAATTTGTAATTAATGAAAAAACAATGCATATGCTTTTTTGTTACATATAATAATATACAAGAACTGCATAGTAAAATCTCAACTTACATCTAATGCAGTTGAAATCGTACCCATTAAAATGGCATATCAAAGCCCCATATGAATGTATACATCTTCCATAAGCGTTTGAAACTGTTTTCTTCAATTATTCCTATGTAACAATTTAGATATCTTTAACCCTTTACCAAAGGACAAAATTTTAGAATTGCCCAAGTTGAAAACATTGGTAGATGACATGTACATTAACTGGCTCAAATAGCAGAATTTGTCCTTGGTAGAGCAGAAAACACTGTTGGAAAAGAAGAAAATGCTGGTTTCCAGCATTTTCTCCTTTTTCAACTATGTTTTTAAAAGGCTCATTAAAACCAGGGCTTCTTTGGTAAAGAGTTAACCAAATAATTTTGTTTATTTGTTTATACTTTGACATAGTATCAAGAGTCAACTCTTTACCCAACCACAAAAATCCTAGATTGATCCAAACTAAAAGCATTTGCAGTTGATCATATGTGGATCAAATGATGAAATTTATCACCGATTGGGCCAGAAAGGAGAAAATGCTGCTTACTACCAGAATTCTCTCCTTTTCCAACAATGTTTATAAAGGTTTCTATCTCGGGGTTGCTAAAATTCGGGTTTGATAAGGTATTAAAAATCGGACCACAGATTGGCATTTTCTTCTTTTCCAATATCATTTTCAAGAGCCTTGTCTGTATGGGCTATTGGAACTCTAGATTGTTTGGTAGAGGGTTAAATGACAATTTGGTTTTTTCATGACTCACAATGCCCGTAAAAATTATTTTGCAATAGTAGTCTGAGACCAAATGATGAAACTAGTGCTGCCAACACAAATAGAGTGATCCAAAACAGTCTACTTCCCTGAGAGAAATTCTCTCATGCACTTATTGGTAGCTTCTGGGGACTTTGATTGAACAAAATGGTTTGAATCTTTGATAATTTTCACTGTAAGGTCAGACACATATTCCCTTGCAAGCTCTGTCAATTCGGTATTCAAGGCCATATCCGGCTCGCCCCAGACAATCAAAGTGGGTACATCATTTTTTTTCATGGCTTTGGTAGTTGGTTTGATTGGGCGTCTAAATGTTGCCCTGTAGTAGTTAATAGGACACTGAAGAGCACCTGAAAAGGAGCAGAATAATAACTAATACATGTAGCTATATCCTCTATAATTTAAAAGCTGTATAGTAATGCAGGGGTTGAAGAAAATAGATAAATTTGAAGGGTAATGAATTAAGTCTTAAAGTGCTGAATTAATACAAGAGACATTTTCAAATAAAGAAAAAAAAACATCTGACATATTGCTGTGCCAAGATTCTTTTTTGCCAGAATATGTATCAAAATAGTTAACAGTGTAGATCCAAGATCAGACTGCATGCTCTGTGCCTTCTGATCTTGATCTACATTTTCCACAAAAACAAGTTGGTTCCAGCACTTTAAGGGTTAAAGAGGAAAACATGTTTGCTGGAAGAATCACTGTGTGAAGTAAAACTTAGATCAGACTAATGAATATTTAATCTGATCATGGATTTGCACTCTTATATGGGAATATTACAATATTTCATGAGCTTGCTGATCTGGGCCTATAAAACTCTGAACTGCATTGTAAATATTTAACTTTGTCAGACCTAAATAAACTTCTCTTGATTCAATGTGTGTAGTCGTGACATAGAGTGTCACTCTCGTAACCAAAAGGTCCCGAGTTCGGTTTTCGGGAGTGGGTGTCAACTTCTGGATTTTTCATTGGCCCACACATTCGACGCGAGTACTGGTGTAGTTCCCAGGAAGCAGAACCGAGAGAAATTAGTATAACTTGTCAGAACTTGTTTCTCAATCTATGTAACATTATTATGTTTAAATGAAACTAAAATACAACTCATGAAACTTGATTTTCACCATAAAGGCTTGAGTAAGAGTAGAATCTCTAGATCCAAGATCAGACTACACATTCTATGATTAATAGCCTTTGATAACACTGTCACAAAATCTTATGAGCTCCTTTACTCACAAAGTATTTCACCCATTTGAAAGAGAAGCCGCACTGCCGCATACATTTAACTCTTTACCAAAAAATTCCTGGTTTTTACAACCCTAAGATAGAAAAGCTTTTTGAAAAACATTGTAGGAAAAGGAGAAAATGCTTGTAACCAGCATTTTCTCCTTTTCCCACAATGTTTTCTACCCTACTGGAAACAAATTTCCGTTTTGAGTTATGTTTATTTTGTCATCTGTAAATGCATTCAACTTGGACCAGTCTAAAATTTTGTTGTTTGGTAAAGTGTTAATTGTTTCCAATTTCCATCAACAAAGACTGGGCTTTTTTTTTGTATCTAGAACTGAGTTAACCCTTTCCCAAACGACAAACTTTTGGGCAGGACCAAATTGAAAGCATTTGCAGATGACAATTCAACTCATGCTGAAAAGATGATTTCTGTCTATGATAGGGTAGAAAACATTGTGGAACAAGAGCGGCAAATTGTCGCAAGATACGCCCGTCTTACCCCAAGTTGTAAAGGTGGGGTATGCACCGGACAAAATTCAAGTATGAAAAACAACAAAGGGCAATAACTCAAAAATAAAGCAAGCAAGAGTTGTGATTCCTGTGCACTGCACTCCCCATGGATAAGATCTATCCACCCATGAAATTTCATAACCCTAGCTACTATAGTTTTGGAGATATGCTCCATACAAAAATCAAGTATGAAAAACGACAAAGGGCAATAACTCAAAAATTAAGCAAGAAAGAGTTATGATTCTTATGCACTGCACACACCCTCGGTAAGATCTATCCAGCCATGAAATTTCATAACCCTAGCTAGTATAGTTTTGGAGATATGCTCCGGACATAATTCAAGTATGAAAAACAACAATGGGCAATAACTCAAAAAAAAACGAGCAAGAGTTATGATTCCTGTGCACTGCACTCCCCGTCAGTGAGATCTATCCACCCATAAAATTTCATAACCCTAGCTAGTATAGTTTTGAAGATATGCTCCGGACAAAATTCAAGTATGAAAAACGACAAAGGGCAATAACTCAAAAATTAAGCAAGCAAGAGTTATGATTCCTGTGCACTGCACTCCCCCTCGGTGAGATCTATCCACCCATGAAATTTCATAACCCTAGCTAGTATAGTTTTGAAGATATGCTCCGGACAAAATTCAAGTATGAAAAACGACAAAGGGCAATAACTCAAAAATTAAGCGAGCAAGAGTTATGATTCTTGTGCACTGCACTCCCCGTCAATGAGATCTATCCACCCATGAAATTTCATAACCCTAGCTAGTATAGTTTTGGAGATATGCTCCGGACAAAATTCAAGTATGAAAAACAACAAAGGGCAATAACTCAAAAATTAAGCAAGCAAGAGTTATGATTCTTGTGCACTGCACTCCCCGTCAATGAGATCTATCCACCCATGAAATTTCATAACCCTAGCTAGTATAGTTTTGGAGATATGCTCCGGACAAAATTCAAGTATGAAAAACAACAAAGGGCAATAACTCAAAAATTAAGCGAGCAAGAGTTATGATTCTTGTGCACTGCACTCCCCCTCGATGAGATCTATCCACCCATGAAATTTCATAACCCTAGCTAGGATAGTTTTGGAGATATGCTCCGGACAAAATTCAAGTATGAAAAACAACAAAGGGCAATAACTCAAAAATTAAGCGAGCAAGAGTTATGATTCTTGTGCACTGCACTCCCCCTCGATGAGATGTATCCACCCATGAAATTTCATAACCCTAGCTAGTATAGTTTTGGAGATATTCTCCGGACAAAGAACTGGATGCCGCCCGCCCGCCCGGACGCCCACCCACCTGCCGCCTGCCACGGGTGATCCCATAATACGTCCCGTCTTCGACGGGCGTATAAAAAGGAGAAAATGCTGGTTACCAGCATTTTCTCCTTTTCCCACAATGTTTTCAAAAGGCTACTATTCCAAACCAGGGATTGTTTGGGAAAGGGTTAACTCTATACCAGATGACAAAATTTTAGACTTAATGATATTGAAAACAGAGCATCAAATGATAGGATTTGTTTTTTATCTCTTTACCAAACGACAAAATTTTAGAATTCTCCAAATTGAAAGCATTTGCAGACGACAAAATAAATGTGACTAAAGAACTGAAAATTGTTTTGGGAAGGGAAGAAAACACTGTGGGAAAAGGAGAAAATGCTGGTTACCAGCATTTTCCCCTTTTTCCACAATGTTTTCAAAGGCTTCTCACACAGGGGTGATAAAAGTTGGGATTTTGTGGTAAAGGTTTGAAAAGACCAGATGCTAGTTGCCAACAATTTTTCTTTCTCCTACAAACTTTCAAGCTACCCTCTTCATTAAATTATGTAAGATAAGTTTTTGTAATGAATAAATGGAAAAGAAGCAAGTGATTCAGAAAATGTAGTGTGCTGTATTGTACAGGTGCACCTGGTATTGTAACATCAACTAAAATGCTGTAAAATAATTAGAATAAGAAAATACCTGTTGAATAATCTACATAAAATCAAAGGAATAAATCCCACCTTTAGAAGAAAATGCATATTTATAGGCCTCTAAATCCTCTTCTGTAGCGTTGTCATCAATCATCTTTATCATCCTTTCAAATGCTTCAAAGTCAAATGCTGAAATTGACAACTCCGGGATCAAAGGCATTTGAAAAAACATCATATACCTGAAATGTTACAAAGGATTATGAACCATGTGTTTGAAAAAGGGGCTTAATGCATCTTTGAAAACTATTAACCGCACAGTCTCTGCAGGCTGACCAGGGCCGAAATTTTTACTGTATGTCAACTTTCTGTATGTCATCATACTTCATGATGGGAGGGGGGGGGGAGTGGGGGGGGGGGGTGTGTTACATGACAGATTTAACTCTTTACCAAACGACAAAATTTTACACTGGTCCAAACTGAAAGCAATTGCAGACAACAAAACTAGAAGGCCCTGAAGGGCCTGAATATGCTCTACTGGCAGAGAATTCGATTTTGCTTTTTCAAGAAAATCTGACAAGAAATGCATACTTTGTCACGAAAATAAGAATTGGTAATTTTCCACTTGAAATGGTTACTTTTCCCATACTGTTTGTTGAATTTATTTCAAAATAAGTAGGGTTGAAGCTATTGGCGAGATAAACAAACTGTGCAAGTTTCACAAAAATCTAATAACAAATGCACATTTTATCCCGTAAACAAGAATTTGAAATTTTCAACTTAAAATGGCTACTTTTCCCATACTGTTTGTTGGATTTTTCTCAAAATCAATAGGGTTAAAGCTACTGATAAGATAAACAAACTGTGATTTTCATGAAAATCTGGCCACAAATGCAGACTTTATTGCATAAACAAGAATTAGAAATTTTCGACTTGAAATGGCTACCTCTCCCATACTGTTTGTTATATTTTTTTCTCAAAATCAATAGGGTTGAAACTATTGATGAGATAAACAAACTGTGCAAGTTTCATGAAAATCAGGCAAATGCAGACTTTATCACGTAAAAACAAGAATTTGAAATTTTCAACTTGAAATGGCTACTTTTCCCATACTGTTTGTTGGATTTTTTTCAAAATCAATAGGGTTGAAGCTATTGATGAGATAAACAAACTGTGCAAGTTTCATGAAAATCAGGCAACAAATGCAGACTTTATCGCGTAAACAAGAATTTGAAATTCCAACTGGAAATGGCTACTTTTCCCATACTTTTTGTTGGATTTCTTTCAAAATCAATAGGGTTGAAGCCATTGATGAGATGAACAAACTGTGCAAGTTTCACGAAAATCGGGCACAAAATGCAGACTTTATCTCGTTAACAAGAATTTGAAATTTTCAACTTGAAATGGCTACTTTTCCAATACTGTTTGTTGGATTTTTCTCAAAATCAATAGGGTTAAAGCTATTGATAAGATACACAAACTGTGCAACTTTCTAGAAAATCGGGCAACAAATGCAGACTTTATCGCGTAAACAAGAAAAACGCTAATGGACGGACGGACGGACAGACAGACAGACGGACGACGGAAACCCCGCCATGACATAAGCTCTGCTGGCTGAAAGCCAGTAGAGCTAATAAATGAAACTCAAAAACTGAAATTTGTTTCTAGCAGGGTAGAAAACATTGTGGGAAATGGAGAAAATGCTGGTAACCAACAATGTTTTCAAGAGGCTTCCATCTCAGGGTCGTAAAAACCAGGGACTGTTTGGTAAAGGGTTGAGGGATGTACAATAATGCAATGACTTGCTTGGTATCCTGCATCATAGAGGTCCATTAACTCTTTACCAAACAACAAAATAATAAATTGGTCCAAATTGAAAACATTTGCAGATTACAAAATAGTAGTAATTGAAAAACTGAAATTTGGTATGGGAAGGGTAGAAAACATTGTGGGAGAAGGAGAAAATGCTGAGAAAATGCTGGTTACCAGCATTTTCTCCTTTTCCCACAATGTTTTCAAAAGGCCTCTTTCTCAGGGTTGTAAAAGCTAGGGATTGATGAAAGGTGTCATTGAGTGGTAATGGGTTAAACCTTACTGGAAAACGAGAAAATGCTTGTATCCAGCACTACCTCTTTTTCCAAAAATGTTTTCTACCCTATCCTGTTTGTTACCCTCAAACTAAATAATATAATTTGGACTAGTTTGTCTTAGTCAGACAACCTTTGAATTGTGGTTACACAGCATGTTAACATTATTAGTTGTACGGTCAGGTGGCAGGGGACTTGGAAACTTGTTCACGGCTGTGGTTAATCATGTCGCCCCGAGCCGAAGGCGAGGTGGCGACATGATTCACCACAGCCGTGAACAAGTTTCCAAGTCCCCTGCCACCTGACCGTACAACGAATTTATTATACTGCAAAGTTTTACCCTTTCAAAGCGCGTTAAGCGAAATGTTCCCGTTTTAAAATTTCACGAATCGGGAATGCCGACGAAATAGAAATTCCCTTCTGTGTGCCCCAATTCAATGAAAAGTGACGTCACTGGAAACTGACGTCACTAAAACGTGCAGTTTGGTGAATAAATGTGCAGTCTGGTGATCGATCGGCGCCGCCATTTTGGATGATGTATTGCACGTGTAGTGATGTTTACGGGGCACTCAAAAGGGAAACTGGTTTTTGCCAGGGAACATGATATTATGTTCCCGGCATGTTAACCAATCAGATCACGAGAAATTTCTTTGCAGTATAATAATATTAGTTGTATGGTCATGTGGCAGAGGACTTGAAAACTTGTTCACTGCCATGGTGAATTATGTTGCCCTGAGCCAATGGCGAGGTGGTGACATGATTTAACACATCCCTGAATAAGTTTTCAAGTCCTCGGCCACCTGACCGTACAACGAATTTATAATACTGCCAATTTTTACCCTTTCAAAGTGTGTCAAGCAAAATTTTCCTTTATTATAATCTCACAAATTGAGTATGCTGACAAAACAGAAATTCCCTTCTGGGTGCCCCTATTCAATGAAAACTTGTGTCACTGGAAATTGACGTCACTAAAACGTGCAGTTTCTGTGCATAAATGTGCAGTCTGGTGATCAGTCGACGCCGCCATTTTTGATGTTTTGTTGTACGTGTAGTGATGTTAACTGGGCACTCAAAAGGGAAACTGGCTTTACGTGGTTTTTGCCAGGGAACATAATATATGTTCCCAGCATGTTAACCAATCGGATCACGAAAAATTTCTCTGCAGTATAATAATATTTAATGTATGAGACAACTGTGCAGGGGTTTGAATGGAGTGACTAGGAAATTAAATAATGGAACTACCAACATCAAAGCTTGAAAATTGGATGAGGTTGCAGGAAGCCATGGCTTGGAATGAACAATGTACGTCGTAAGAACTTGAAATTCATGTAAATTCATGTTTGAACTTAAATGTCATATTCTTTACACAGATCCAGACAGAGGGAGTGATTTGATTTCAAGAATTGAAATGATTATTCTCCATGAAACCCTATTATTATGCTGAGGGTACTCATTAGAATTGTCTCATTGAGACAATTCTAATGAGTACCCACAACATAGGGTTTTGAAAAGAAATAATGGATTTATTTTAGAATACCATCACTCCCTATTGCAGGAGCCCCATCTTTAACCCTTTCCCAAACAATCCCTGATTTTTACAGGTCAGGAATAGAAGCCTTTTGAAAACATTGTGGGAAAAGGAGAAAATGCTGGTAACCAGCATTTTCTCCTTTTCCCACAATGTTTCTATCCAATCATATAGAAAAATCATCTTTTTAGTGACTGTTAATTTGTCATCTGCAAAATGCTTTCAATTTGGTCTGGTCCAAAATTTGCCGTTTGGGAAAGGGTTAATCCTTTCCCAAACAATCTTTGGTTTTTACGGGTCAGGAATAGAAGCCTTTTAAAAAAATTGTGGGAAAAGGAGAAAATGCTGGTAACCAGCATTTTCTCCTTTTCCCACAATGTTTCTACCCAATCATATAGAAAAATGATCTTTTTAGCAACTGTTAAATTGTCATCTACAAAATGCTTTCAATTTGGTCTGGTCCAAAATTTGCCGTTCGGGAAAGGGTTAACTCTTTACCAGATGATCACATCATTAGCCTTTTCAAAATTGAAGGCAGTAAATTTTACAGATCAAAAATCAAATCTGTCTCATACTCTGGAATTTGTCTTTGATAGGGTAGAAAACATTCGTGGAAAAAAAGAAAATGCTGACTACCAGCATTATTTCTTTTTCAAACAATCTTCCAAAAGCCGCCTACATTGAGATCATTGTGTGCTAACAGGTAAACAAGTCATATGAGAAAAGAATCCACCAACCAAGACTTTTTAAACTGTGACCTATTGCTCATTAGGTATTTCCGAAATGTGTATGGATGAGGAGCATTCATCACTATCAGCTTGTCTACCATTTCTGGGTGGGTAATGGCAAAGTTCCAGACAACTGCGCCGCCCCAATCATGTCCAACCAGTACACAACTCTCATAGTCTGCAATGAATGGATGCATCTATCAATCAATCGGTATTATACACAAATGAACCAAATGAATGAATGAACACTGAACTCTTACTTACATTTTTGGAAGATGACAAAATTTCAGACAAGTTCATACTGAAAGCATTTTGCAGGTGACAAATGGCTTGCAATATGTGAAAAAGGTCTACTGATGGGCAAAATCTAATGTTATCATTAACTGCCTCTCAGATTAGTCTGCACAGACTGCAGGATGATCCGAGACGACACTATGCTTATGCCTGAATGCCCTTTTTACCATGTTTCAAGCTAAATCATATATGTCTTATATGATGGGATTTGTCTTATAAGACATGAAAAAAGCAGTGGGAAAAAAAACACATGTTATCACCAGCTTTTTATCCCCCGCTGTAGGCGGAGGGATATAGTTTTAGCGTTGTCCGTCCGTCCGTCCTTCCGTCCGTCCGTCCGTCCGTCCGTGTGTCCGTCCCGGCAAATATCTCCAATACCAGTGGACGGAATTTCGTGAAACTTTATATACATATACAATGACCCAATCTCCCGAGACAATTTTTTTTTGTTTTTTTGATTCGATGCAAAATGGCCGACTGACAGCGATTTTAAGTTTCACTTAAGTTACACTTAAGTACACTTTTGATGTTTGGAGTCTTCTCTTCAAAACTCGATTTCTCCACAACCCCTGGACCAAATTGGATAAAACTTCATATATGAACTCCTTGGGGTAAGGCGCCGACGTATCGTTCCCGGATTTTCAATTTGACCCCGTGTCATGGAAAAAAGGGGCTTAATGCAAAATTGCAATTTTTACCAATATCTCATTCAGTTTTTGTCAGAATATCATGAAACTTCATGGTTATATTGTTTATGGAAAGTTTTAGCATGTGCCCTTGCTATTTTTAATCTGGGTGTTTTTTAAGTTGACGTTCTGTCATGGAAAAAGGGGGTTTCTTGCAAAATTCCAATTTTTACTGATATTTCATTCAGTTTTGGTCAAAATTTCATTAAACTTCATGGTTATATTGTTTTTTCAAAGTTTCACCATGTGCTCTTGTTTCTTTATCTATGTGTTTTTCAATTTGACCCTCTGTCATGGAAAAAGGGGGTTTCTTGTATAATGACAAGGAAAAAGGGGCCCAAATGCAAAATTGCAATTTTTACCTATATCTTGTTCAGTTTTTGTCAAAATTTCATGAAATTTCATGGTTCCATCTATTTCTACAAGTTTCAACATGTGCCCTTTTTTTTTTTTCAATCTATTAATTATTAATGCGCAAATATGTCTTTCCTGCTTTCTCAAATTGAGGCTGCATCACGGAAAAAGGCGACTTCATGGAAAAAATTGTTTTTCACTAATATCTCCTTTATCGGTGCTCAAAACTTTGTTAAATTTCAAATCTGAACTTGTTGGAACGTTGCCCAGGTACCTTTCTTCCTGTTTCTCAATTTCAGGCTGCGTCTCAGGAAAAGGGGGCTTCATGTAAAAAAATGTTTTATGTAATATTTACTACATGACTGCTCAAAATTTTATCAAATTTCGAATTTTGAATTATTATTTAAAAATGCCACAAATCACACACCCGTTGTTTTTATTTCAATGATCCAATATTGTCTTATGGGAAAAGGGGGCTTAAAGGGGGCTTATTGTCCTCTACAAGTTTGTGTTGGCTATCTCTAAGATAGTAATTGCCTTTTCACTTCAAATTTTGGGGGGCATGAACAGGTTCTTTTAGGATAAACGAAGTGAATTTTTGTCAATTTCATATATTTTATGACAAGCACTCGTTCGGGGAGCATAACCCGTCTCTGACGGCTCTTGTTTTATCTAATGAAATCCTGTGCCATGGAACAAGGGAGCTTAATGTATAATTTCTTCATGGACCAATAACAAAAAGGCCACATGTACATGCAAAACAGAATACCTCCTATACGTTTGTATCAAAAAAGGTCTTTTTCGGCGGGGGATATCATTTCAACGAAATTGCTTGTTTTCCCCCCATTTCCTATGACTTTTCCTCCAAGCCATCTTCCTTCAGGTTATTAAAACAATGAATAGGGTTTATTTAACCCTTTCCCAAACAATCCCTGGTTTTTACGGGTCTGGAATAGTAGCCTTTTGAAAACATTGTGGGAAAAGGAGAAAATGCTGGTAACCATTAACTCATTATCAAATGACTTAGGCCTGTTTCACATCAGCCTTGCGATTTTTTCGTCGTACGATTTCCGCCGCAAACCACAATCGCTATCTATTCGTACCCGTCCCACATACTGCAAATTTGCAGAGCGATCTCCGTACGTTGTTCGTACAGTTGACTCACAAACTGTATGGTGTCCGCAGGTTGAACGTACGAAAAAAAAAAGCGACGTGTTCACACCGCTGTCATGTGGTTATCTCTAGGCAGCATCACAAATTCTAAAGGCACCCGCAAGACTGCCATAAGAATTTTCAAAGTTTCTTACGACCACAGCATGAATTTGCAAGACAGCTATACAGTGTTCGTGCGATCGCCTAAAGGAGGAGGAATTATACGCAGATGTAACCTCATTCTGCAGAAGGCCTTCACAGAGTTAACTTCGGCTATATATCCAGGCACATAGGTTGCGTATTGCAGCCATGAACAGGATACTCGCGGATGAAGAACGGGATGACGCTATTTTATGCTAAATGCATATTTGTCACTCTTGTACAAGCACATGCTTTCTTCATCTGAACCCTGGGTTGGTGGTATCTCGGTTGTCTCGGGTCCCGTGGGAGGTTCAGCAACCGTAGCCTTCCGCTTTCCCTTTTGAGACCTTTGTTTCTTCTCTTCCTGAAATCTCGACACTGACTGATGACAAACAAGACATAAAACTTTTTAAAAGAGGAGGGATAACGCTAACTTTTCGCAACGCCTTTGCAGGGCAGCCGTGCGAATCAATATGTTCTTCTGCAGTAGTCTTCAGACAGACTTTCACCAAAAGCAAGGCATTCGCAAGACAGCCGCAAGATGTTCATGTGATCATCGCGCAGTCTTCGCAAGATAAACGCAAGTATAAAACGGTAGGATTGATGTGTGATGGTCTCAAGGCAACCGTACAGTTGCCATGTGAAGTCAAAAAATCGCAAAGAAATCGCAAAGAAAATGAGCATGTTGAAAAAGCAGCTTGCAACACTTACGGCATTGTGAATTCGTACGGCAGTCTTGCTGAGTCAGCGCGAAGTCCTGCGATTTGTCAAAAAATGTTCCCGTACGGCTGTCGTGAAGCTGATGTAAAACAGGCTTTACTGACTTTATACAGAAGGACATCACTCTACATAGTATGATGTCACTCTCTGTGGTAGATTTTACCACGCTTTCGTTGCACTGTGTTTATAGAGCCAAATTCATGTGTCATGTTAGAACGACTAATAAACTGTACATAATTATGCATTGAAATGATCTCAGGCAAAGAAATGTATATATTTCTATATGAAAAATAATCAAATGGAAGCACAAAATGGACAGACTAATAAACACATTGGCATAAAAAGAAAAATCTTCACTACATGCAATTTCTTTTCGTGCCATACTCTTGTTTTCAAATCTATTTCTGCATGAAACACTAATCTATACTGATTACCTACATTTTACAGGGATAATTTGGAAATCATCAACTTCAAATTGTTTCTAGAAGTATCAATTTAATAAGAGTCTGAAGTGATTTTTTATAAGGATAGCAATACTTCAAAAATAGTTAAAACTGATTGATTGTATGGTGTTAAACACCATTTCCAACATTATTTTAGTTATATCGCAGTGGCCAGTGCTCCTACTCATACCTTCCTGGAGTCTCTTATCTTTTACCAGTACTCCACACAATTTTCTTTTCAAGCCACTGGCTTCTTTCCCACATAAGCATCATTGAGCCAACGATCAGCAGTGGGAGAGGAATGAATCCTGTCGCAATAACTATCATCAATCCTTGGAAAGAAATTGGCCGAGCCAAGGATCAAACTCACGACCCCCTGTTCTACAGTCCTGCACACTACAGACTGAGCTACCAGGGCTCAGCCCAAAGTAGTTAAAAAAGAAATACCTAATGCTTTGATAAGCTGTTGTAAGTCTGCAACTAGTTTGTATATATAATAGTTTTCAACACCAGAAGGCTTATCAGAATCAGCATATCCTCTCATATCAACAGCCACAACCCTAGAAAATACACAGAATACAGAGCTTTCATTATTAAAATAATCTAAAGAAAGTGTTTAACTCTTTACTACACAATCCCTACTTTTAACAACCCTTAGAAAGAAGCCTTTAGAAAACATTGTGGGAAAAGGAGAAAATGCTGGTAACCAGCATTTTCTCCTTATCCATCAATATTTTCTACCCTGCCAAAGTCAGAAATGATCATATTGCCAAGATTGAATTTGTTGTCTGCAGATACTTTGAATTTGGTCCAGTCTAAAAAATTATCGTTTGGTAATGAGTTAACCCTTTACCAGATGACAAAATTTTAGCCCTTTTCAAATCGAAAGCATTTGCTGACAACAATTATAATGCAACTTAAATGGTGCAACTGTTTATTGATAGGACAGAAAACATTGTGGGAAAAGGACAAAATGCTGGTTACCAGCATTTTCTCCTTTTCCCATAATGTTTTCAAAAGGCTTGTTTCCAGCGGTCGTCAAAAGTTGTCATTGTGTGGTAAGGGGTTAATCCTTTATCACACAATCCCCACTGTAAACAACCACTGATGTAAAAAACCACTTGAAAACATGGTAGGAAAAAGAGAAAATGGTGGTAACCAGCATTTTCTTCATGTCCCACAATGTTTTCAACACTTCCTATGGGAAAATGCACCATTCAAGCAATATTCAATTTGTCATCTGCAAATGCTTTAAGTTTTAGAACAGCTTAACCCTTTACTCCATAGATACTCATTTCTACGCATTACTTGTAGGAGCCTTTGGAAAACATTGTGGCAAAAGGTGAAATTGCTCGTGATGAGCAATTTCACCTTTTGCCACAATGTTTTCTACACTATCAAAAAGTGTCATATACACATAAGAAACCGCTTCATCCTTGCTGTTATTTAGGGTCAATTGGAGATACCATAGAAATGGCTTATGGTGTAAAGGGTTAAAATGTAGTTGTATGCAAAGGACTTTGCCCTACATCAAAGGACAAAATTGTTCACTTGTCCAAATAGAAAGCATTGAATCAGATGCAGCTCATATGGTGAAAATTGTCCCTAAAAGGGTAGAAAACATTGTGGGAAGAGGTTACTTCTGGAGCCTGTACAAATTGTGATTCAAATTAGTATGCTATAGTAACTTATGCTAATAATGTTGTAGTCACCCTCCTGTAGGCTGTCTTGCCATTCTACTGCACTCTAGGAGTCTGTGGTAATTGTGATTCGGATGTGCTCTATGAATCTTCATTTTCTATTATTTGTCAAAATGCAAAAACCAGTTAAAATTGTCTGTGTTCTTAACTCTTTACCACACAGTCCCAACTTTTAACAACCATGAGAAAGAAGGCCTTTGAAAACAATGTGGGAAAAGGGGAAAATACTGGTAACCAGCATTTTCTCCTTTTCCCAAAATGTTTTCTACCCTTCACAAATCAAATTTCAATAATTGACTCACATTTATTTTGTCGTCTGCAAATGCTTTCAATTTGGACTAGTGCAAAATTTTGTTGTTTGGTGGAGTTAATAGAAGGAAAGCAGAGCTGTTGTAGAAGGATTATGCTCCCCAAGCAGATCTCTTTTTAGGAAAGTGAAGGCTGTCAGTAAATGTTTGGTCAAAGGAGAGGGGAAGTGGGTGAAACAGGCTAATTGCTTTTGGTCCCATCTGCTAAACTGCATTTGCCTATGTTTAAATAAAGCAAAAAGGGGCATAACTCTTGGAACAGTGGAGTAAAACTTTCTGTCAATGTGAACAACCTGTAAATCAAACATTACTATCACAGTAAATTGTCTGAAAAAAATCAGATTAAACATTTAAAAAGTTTGTCATTAACCCTTTCCCCGAGATAGAACCCTTTTGAAAACATTGTGGGAAAAGGAGAAAATGCTGGTAACCAGCATTTTCTTCTTTTCCCACAATGTTTTCTGCCCTGCTGAAAACAAATTTCAATTTTTGTGGTATTTTTATTATGTTGCTTGCAAATTCTTTCAATTAGGACCAGTTCAAAATTTTGTTGTTTGGTAAAGGGTTAAACCCATTTTCTTTATAACACAGCTGAGTATGAATAGGAAAGAATAAAATCATGGTCTGGGGCTTTTGATCAGTAATATGTATGTTGAATAGTCTTGAAATGTTTAATTTCAGAGTCAAAAAAATAGCAAAACCTAACGACATTAAGCACACTTTCCCAAAACATGGTTATGCATAGATTATGATAAACAAGGGCACATGGTGAAAAATATATATACGCACACTGATGACTTTCTCATTATTGCATTGTATGAAAATGAATGCATGATTCAGAGCACTCGTCGGCAGCATGAGGTGGCACCATGTATTATTAAGCATAGAAGAAACTCCTAGTTAGCAGTGCATCAATTTAAACAACCTATTTAGTTTTGAAAGGCCCGCCAAAAACAAAAAGAAAAAAAACAAAATCATGTATATGATATTGTTATCAACAACTTTGGTTGTGGATTTTTCTTATACACACATGCATATCATGGGTAATGGGTGCTACACCCTTGCATATAAATGTGAAGTTTCATAAAATTTTGATGAAAACTGATGTAAAAATTGGAATTTTACAAGAAACCCCCTTTTCCAAGACACATTCTCTAATTGGAAAACTAACTTGATCACCTGATCACCGGCAGTATGCTGACACTAAGGGTTTACATTAACCTACTTTGATAATCATGTTCTTGTACCGTATTTTGACACTGACTTATCAGTTTGATAGAGAATACTTTCTATTTGCATAGTCACAAAATCTCTGATAAACCTGAAAAAGTTTTACACATACTTACAGATTCTCCTACAGTTGTTGTATCTACATCCCTACAAAATGAAATTTTAGACTTGGCCAAATTGAAAGCATTTGCAGACTATAAATTAAATGTGGACAAAATATTAACACTTGTCTTGGAAAGAGAATCAAAGATTGTAGGAAAAGGAGAAAATGCTGGTTACCAGCATTTTCTCCTTTTCCAACAATCTTTTCAAAAGGCGTTTTACTTAGGATTGTTCCAACTAGGGATCCAGGATCTTTTAACATTGGGATTTTATGGTAAAGGGCAAAAAAAAAAGAAACATTGCAATTGGAAAAAAATTACTGATTCATTCTGCAGTGAGTTTTTTCGTCAAAATATCTTGCTTAAGTTACTTAACTGATTTTTCACTGATAAATTCCTACAAAAATACATGTTTATGGCCTATTGATACTTATGAAAAGCAATTTTTCCTTGAAACACACTTGAGCCCCTTGTATATCACCCCAACCCTGTGTCATACAGGTATTGAATGCATTTGTCGAAATAGGAAATAATGGTAATTGTGAGACTTTTCTCCCTACTCCACATTGTTTGTTGACCCTTTCAGATAGCCTAAAACTCTCATCTTTACAGTCAAACTTTCCTCTGCAAGTATTTTCAATGTAGACAAGAATATTAAATTCTAACTGCTGTAGGTGATTTCAGGTTTATGTATTCATTTGGTTGATAATGTCTCCCTTATCTGGTTAATTTTCTATAGCATCCCCAGTCTGCACTTGAGTTTAACCTTTTAAACCTTTACCGCCCAACAAAGTTTTAGACTGGTAAAACATGGAGGCACTTGCAGACGACCAAATAAACAGAACTCAAGAACTGAAATTTGTTTCCAGCAGGGTTGAAAACATTGTTGGAAAAGGGTAAAATGCTGGTTTCCAGCATTTTCTCCTTTTCCTACAATGTTTTCAGAAGGCTTCTTTCTCAGGGTCATAAAAACCAAGGATTGTTTGGTAAAGGGTTAAACCAAATGCTTACCAAAGTTTTAGACTTGTCCAATTTGAAAACATTTGCAGACGACAAAATAAATGTGACTCAAAAACTGAAATTTGTGTATGGAAAAGTAGAAGACATTATGCAAAAAGGAGAAAATGCTGCTTATCAGCATTTTTTCCTTTCCCTCATTGTTTTTGAAAGGCTTCTTTCTTGGGGTTGTTAAAAGTTTTGTGGTAAGTGAATAATCCAAACTCATTATATTCTTGAGAGCTTTAGATGATATTGTTGGCAAATGACAATATATCGCTTGCAACACGTGAAAAGGGGCATTAAGACGTGCGTAAAGTGTTGTCTCGGATCAGCCTGCGCAGTCCGCGCAGGTTAATCCGAGACTACACCTTCCGTTTTCATGAAAGTTTCTGTTTTGAACAAGTCTACTGTAGCACAAAATGTAATGTAGTCGTAAAGAGCCGTCTCGGATCAGCCTGCGCAGTCCGCGCAGGCTGATCCGAGATGGCACTTTACGCACATGTCTTAATGCCCCTTTTCACGTGTTGCAAGCGATATATTGTCATTTGCCAACAATATTTATCTAAAGCTCTCAAGAATATAATGAGTTTGGATTATTCATTTACCACAAAACTTTTAACAACCCCAAGAAAGAAGCCTTTCAAAAACAATGAGGGAAAGGAAAAAATGCATTTTACGCAAATGTCCGAATGCCCCTTTTCGCGTGCTGCAAGCCATATTGGAAACCAGCATTCTCATATTCCCACAATATTTTCTGCACTTCCCAAAACATATTTCAATTCTTGACTCACATTTATTTTGTAGCTTAAAATTTTGACATTTGATAGAGAAATAATCAAGAATTTCACAATGTAGTTTTGCTGTAGACAAATGAAACCTTTCAAAAAAGAAACAAACCTAGGCTTTCTTGAACCTTGGCAAAAAAGCCTTTGAAAATAATTTATCATCATTTTCTTCATCCTGCACAATGTTTTCTACCTTTTATAAACTCATCTAACCATTTGAGACATATCTGATTTGGCAATCCTTTTCATGGGGATGAGTTCAAAATCAATTTGTCTATTTATTCTTGTTCATCACATAACAGAATATTACACTTCTCCACCTGAAAGCCTTTGCAAATGACAAACTTAATTTGGATCAAATGATGAATTTTGATTTTGAAAAGGCAGAAAAGATGGCAGGAAAAGGAGAAAATGCTGCATAACAGCTTTTATCTCATTCACAACAACATTTTCAACATTCTCCACAATCGGGGACGGTAAAGTTTGGGATTGTGTGGTGAAGGGTTTGTGAGCAATTTTAGGAAAAGTGCACATTTTGTTGTTCAGTTATGTGTAAAACAAAAAAATTAATTAGAATAAAAAACTCAAATCAATCGCAATAAGTACCAGTAATTACTTACCTGTAATCCTTTTTAAACTCTCTAATCTGATATTTCCAGCAATACCAGAATTCAGGAAACCCATGTACCAACAGCATGAGCGGTTTTCCCTCGTCTCCAGATATAACATAGTGAAGCTTTACTTCCTGCAATAAGTGAAATCAGAAATCAGTTAACTCTTTACCATGCAATAACAGTTTGGACTTGTCTAAATTCAAAGCAGACAACAAATTAAATGTGGCTCATACATTGAAATTTGTCTTTGAAAGGGGAGAAAACATTTTGGTAAAAGATGAAAATGCCTGTTAACCAGCTTTTTTGCCTTTTCCCAAAATGTTTTCAAAACCCTTTATCCACTTGATTCTTAAAACTTGGTTTGTTCGTTAAAAGATTAAATGCTCCCAAATCAAAATAATGCAGTAGTAAATGACCAATAAATTTTGGAAAAAAGTAATAAGAATACACTAAACACATTTTCAAACCTGATGCAAGACTTCAGTTAACCCTTAACCAAACAACCAAATTTTTGACTGGTCAAAGTTGAAAGCACTTGTAGACAACAAAATAAATGTAACTCAAAAAATGAAATTTGTTTCCAGCAGAGTAGAAAACATTGTGGGAAAAGGAGAAAATGCTGGTTAGCACATTTTCTCCTTTTCCCACAATGTTTTCAAAAGGCTTCCATCTCAGGGTTGTAAAAACCAGGGATTGTTTGATAAAGGGTTTAGAGCAATTTTGTGACTTCTTTTGCTCTGGATACCGCAGTAAAGAGGCCCATGTAGATCATTATCACACTGCCAACTTTATGCTGTCTGATCTTGATTTACATGTAATCAGCTATAATTGTGATTGGCACTTCAGCGGTTAAAACCATAGAATTTACTTACAGTACTTCTTTGCAAGACTATAAAATTTCAGACTAAACCTATAAAGATGAAACAAGAACTAAAGTTCAATTGATGGGATTTGTCTATGAAATGATGGAAAACATAGAGCTGAAAAAGAAGCAATACTGGTATGAGAACTTTCTCCTTTTCAAAAGTGTTTCTGTTCGTTCAAAGACTGTTAACAGTACCACTTGTCCTTAAGCCAAATGTAATTTATCACCTGCAAAACTAATGCTTTTCATTTTTTTTACAGTCAATGAATGTAATGTGCATGGAGTAATCTATAATTATTTTCCAATAAAAATCCAAATTCAGTTAAACCTGGGTAAGCAACCACCTCTGGAAAACAAAAATGTCAATACTGACTGTCACTGTTTAACAGATTTATATTTGAAACAGGATATTATTTCGGATACAAGGTGGGTAATGTTGAGCTGAATACAAGTGGTTTCGTTATGGAAGTGGCCACAAACACTAAGTTTGACTTTTATTGTACATCAACAGCTGCTTTGGCCTGCAAATTTTTCTACACGATATTATTCTCTGGCAAAAACAATCTAAACTACAAACAAAACTGCAGTATCTAGGTGCTCATTTCAAACTAAATTTATCATTTAAACTTCATTAAACAATCATCTTCTACATAAAGATAGAAAAGACAGCTTGGAGATTACTAGTACTTGAATTTTCCAATTTTCCTTCAATGCCTTTAATCCTACCAAACTTAAACTCTTGTCTTCAAAATGCTTTAGATATAAATGATTCTAAAATAATGTCATTGGGTAGAGTTAACCCTTAGGCTGCTAAGCACAACTCAATGACCTTTTGTGCACATTCTGTGTAGTCTGATCTTGGATCTACACTGACCAATAAGGAGATAGTTTTCTTAAAACAAGAGGGCCATGATGGCCCTGTATCGCCCCACTGGCTTAAAACTAAAAACACTGCAAGCCAAACATTACAATATTTGGACGATTGGTTTCACACTTGAGGGCATACAAAATTTTTTCTATAAAATCCTACCAGAAAATTGTGACCCCCCTGGCTAAGCCAATTTTGACTGCAAAGCGATAATTACTTGAATACTGGTGGAATTCCACAAGATAAAGCCCAATACAAAATAATACAGGTCAAGAATGTGTGGTTATAAACAACAAGATTTTCAAAGTTTTCTCAATAAAAGGCCCTGTAAAACATGAAACCCATGAGACAGGGCTAAATTTAGTAGCCCTACTCTTTATTATGGTTAGTAACAAGATGACTTAGAAAGTTTTCACCACAACAGCCCATGAAAACTTGTGACCCCTGGTGTAGAAACACACTTGACCCCAAGGCTATAATTTTGGCCCTCCTGGTAGAGGCCCACTAGATAAAATTACATGCAAAATTTGTTAGCCCTAGGCCCTATGGCTAGGTACAAGTAGATTTTTAAAAATTTCCCAATATGAACCCATGTAAAACTTGTGAAGGAATCAAATTCTTTCAAGGAATTCTGAAGAGGATTATGTCAGGATCATTTCTGTGAAGTTTCATCAAATTTGGATGTACAGTCTCAGAGAAGATGTTTAAAATAAAAGTTAATGCACACACGCACAGACCGACAGGTGGACACAGGCATGGACAGATGCACACACACACGACTGACACAGGGCTATCACACAAGCCTGCTGGCCATCGGCCAGTGGAGCTAAAAATTAGTTAAAATAGGAACATTCCAATTTTCACTATTGGCTTTAAGTTTCATATAATTCTTTACCATACTAAATATTTGGACTGTACCAAATTGAAAGCACTTACAGACAACAAAACAAGTCCTAAAATGATGATTTCTGTCATGGATAGAGTAGGAAACATTGTGGATAAAGGAGAAAATGCTGTTTACCAGCATTTCCCCCTTTCTGCACAATGTTTTCAAAAGCTTTCTTTCTCACGGTTCTTAAAAGTTGGGATTTTGTGGTAATTGGTTAACTTTAATATATTTAGCAGGTAAAGAGTTAGGCTGGTGTCAGTCCGTTAACCCGTTACCACACAATCCAGACTTTTAACGACCCTGAGGGAGAAGCCTTTTGAAAACATAGTAGGAAAACGAAAAAATGCTGGTAACCAGAATTTTCTCCTTCTCCCACAATGTTTTCTACCCTTCCCGAAACAATTTTCAATTTTTGAGTCATGTTTATAATGTTGTCTGCAAATGCTTTGAAATTCTGACCAGTCCAAGATTTTGTCATTTGATAAAGAGTTAAATAGAGTCTTTTCATTACAATAAAGTCAAGTAAAACTGCAAAACGGAAAACTCTGTGTTCTCAATGTTCTGAATGAATTGGCTCTGTAATGATAAACCACCACAGGCAAACAGCCTTATCAGTGACAGGATCAGAGCTCAAGCTGTACAGGGCTGATACGTTAGCCCTATTCTGCTCGTTCAGGAATATTTTGCCATCATAGAAATACATTTTATAGACTTCTTTGGCTTTTAAAGAAGGAAATGACTCATTGTTAATATTTTACCATACAATCTCAAGTTTTAATGATACTAAGAAAGACAGCTGTTGGAGGAATCACTGTAAGAAATTGTTGAAAACAATGGCACCCCTTAATGTGTGTGCTATTTTATGCTTGGATGTTGTTGCTTGAGTTTTAGAGATTTTTTTGTTGAAAAGAGGGCATAACTGTGTCAAAAATAATTTTTTGGTTACCTGCTCTTGATATCTGGTTCCCCCTTTTGATAGTGAACAAGTTGTCTAAGTTTGAAGTAACCATCTTCGGTAGTGAAAGAATTAAAAATAAGAAATCAAAGTTTATGAAAAAATCAAAGTTTTTTCACAATCCAGACAACAATAATAATTATTAAGACTGTGAGCACACTTTTTCTACAAAGAGAGCCAAGCTAAAATCGCTGGTAATCAGCATTTTCTTGTGTTAACCCTTTACCACACAGTGATGGCTTTTGATGACCCTGTATAAGAAGCCTTTTGAAAACATTGTGGGGAAAGGAGAAAATGCTGGTAACCACCATTTTATCCTTTTCTCACATTGTTTTTCTACCCTGCTGGAAACAAATTTCAGTTTTTGAGTAACATTCACTTTGTCCTCTGCAAGTGGTTTCATTTTGGACCAGCTACTCTAAAAATTTGTTGTTTGGTAATGGGTTAAAGTCATGTTTTCTACCTCTTCAAAGATAGATTCCATCATCTGATTCGTCTTTCATTGGATGTCGATCTGCAGAAGTTTTCAATACATCTAAAATTCATTGTGTGATAAGTGGGAATCTACAAAAATGTAAGGAGTGTAGATCAAAATTAGACCACAAAATGTGTGGATTGTCATGTATACTTTATGACAAGAACATTACTTACTCTGTTACTCATGATGGTGAATAGTTCTGTCAAACTACTTTGAAATCTATCAAAAATGTAAATTTTTTAGCTTGCACATGCTAAATTAATGACAACTTAATCATTTGACCCTTTCAGTTTTACCATGACCTACAAAATGTAGAAGGTGCAGCTTGGTCAAATTCTGTTCATCATGATTCAAGCATTTTACCTTTAGGTGTGACCTTGGACCTTCCAAAACAAATGTTCAAATAGAACTTGTATTCGGAAAGAAGAACATTTGTGTAAAAATCATCTGTAAATCCATTGATAAATGTAGAAATTGTTGCACAGCCAAGCTCTGTTTATTACCATTTCAGCATTTGACCTTTCAGTGTGACCTTGACTTAGGACCTACCTGACCAAATTATGCAAATGGCTCTTCTACTGGTAAGGAAGATTACAAAGTTACAAGGTATTTATTTTGCAATTCATTATAAATGTAGAAGTTGTACAAATTCAGACGCACACACATACACACTCAAGCACAGACCCACATACAGTGAAGCAACATTGTGACAACTTTGTCTAATTTGTCTCAAAATTCAAAACTGTTTAAAGAAGGGTACAACATTGTCTCAAAATGAGAAAATGATGGTAACTGAAATCCAACAATGTTTTCAAAAACCCTTTTCTACAGGCTTGTTAAAGTTCGAGACTGTTTGGAATAATTCTTAAAATTGATGCAACTATTGTTGAATAATGAATTTATTGTTCAATATCATCTTCAGTGTTCAATGAATTTGAGTATGAATATATTCATTTCTAAAATCAGGAAAAGGACCAAAACTATATTTCGCTTTACAGGACTTTGTAGTTTTTCATACTGAACTAATTCATGATGAACTCAAAAACATGTATACATGAATATGATCATGTTTGACAATATTTAAGATTTTCACTCTGGGGTAGACCTATTGATGTGACAAAATTTGATAAGAAGTTCAGTCAAAAGGTTTTATTTGTCATCCTTTGAATAAATATTTGTAAGACAAACAGAGGTATGAAATAGCATTACATGTATATGGTTATGATTACCAATACATTTCTTTACAATTTTTGATGTATATCTTTTTTAATTTGAAAATTTCTGACAAATCAAATGCAAATGAATGCAAATGCTTCAAATGAAGATATTGTATACAATAAGAGGCCCTTATGACCTTCAATTGCTCACCTGAGATCAATGATATCACCACACTAAGAATCAACTTTTCATGATCACTGCAGTTTGAGAAAGTGGCAGACTATTGATTTGTGTATAATGCTCTGCAAACATCTGAAAATTGAATCTCTTGCTTAGCTGTTGACCCCTCTTGACTCATTTTTAAACTGACAAACCTTAACATTCATTATTAGATTTCGAAATCAAGCTGTAGTTACGAGGTTTTGGAAGTAAACCGATGATTTACTTTGTAAAAAAGTTGTATTTACCACAGTGATGACATGGTTCCTTCGGAATTTACGTGGTGAACATGCTTCTGACTCCAAGTCCAATATTCGGTTTTGTCTAGAAGCTATCATCTGAATCTACCGTAGTAATCTGATGAGCACAGAGGATAAGGTTTCAGGCTTGTCCAAGTTGAGAGTTCAAGCAGAATGATAAATAAAATGTGGCTTAAATGAGAGGGTTTGTACTTGATAGGGAAGAAAACATTGTGTGCAAAAAGAATCCTGGTTTCCGGTATTTTCTTGTTTTCTTACATTATTTAGTCCATAGCCCTTTTTCCAAGAGTCATTAAAAATGGGGATTACCGGTATGTTGTAAGGGGTTATACTGTTGGTCATATATAATATAAAGTTATCTATTAAGAGGTCAAAACCATTTTAAGGCATATATTCTGATACATTGCTCTGACATTTGACCAAAAATACATGTATAGCTTTGGTTGGTTGGTTGGTTGGTTGGTTGGTGGTTGTATTGGGGTTTAACACCACTTTAAGAGATAAGGTCATATCATGGTGGTCGGGATGCATATAATTGTTTCCTGGCTTTCTCACACCAGTACTAGATTACCGGTAATACAACTTTCTTTCCAAAGCCACTGACTACCTTTCTCACATGCTTCAGCATAAGTGAAAATCAAAAATAAATGTAGCTTTGGAGTTGAAAATGAGTTTTTTTTTCTCTTAATCTATAATTAACCCTTTACCAAAAAGAAAGCATGTGCATACGATAAAATAAACGTAACTCAAAATTTGAAATTTGTTTTCAGTAAGGTAGAAAACATTGTGGGAAAAGGAGAACATACTGTTTATCAGCATGTTCTCCTTTTCCTACAATGTTTTTGAAAGGCTTCTATCTCAGTGTTGTAAAAACCAGGGATTGTTTGGTAAAGGATTAAACACCCATACATGGATTGTGGTTGTTTAACTTTTGGCAACTATATTAACCCCTATCCGGAGACCTTACAGTCAACCATTCTGTTCAACTGTCTTACGGATTGAGACAAAAATTTAACTTGTACAGTTATAAGTATTTTATTTTTTTTTTTTATTTGACTGATTGACCTAGATATGTAGGTTGATGCACTCAATGAGGAAGCTCAAGGACATAACATACTGGATACATGTATCTCTTTGGCTCAGTGGTGATAGAAATTGTCTTTTAATCCTCATTTTTTGAGGATTAAAAGACCAATACCATAACCACTAAGCTAAAGAGATATTGCTCTGACACAGTTGTCAGGTATTGTATTTTACAAGGATTAAAAGACCAATACCATAACCACTGAGCCAAAAAGATATCTCTGACACAGCTGCCAGGTATTGTATTTAAATAGGGACAAAGTTATGTACGAAGGAGTGGTCTCTTGTTACACACCCCCTCTTAAAGTCACCATTTCTTGATGACTCAAAGCCTTATTAGGCAGAAAGTCTGGTTTTGGTAAACAAATGGGATTAGTGGCTCAATGGCCAATCCTGGACGAGCCCCCATCTTAGTAACAATGTTCATAACAAAGAACCAAGTAAATGCATTGCACAAATACAAACCACATCTGGCAGGATTCAAACCCTCAAAGGGGCAAGTATCCTCATTTTTTGAGGTTTAACCCTTTACCACATGAGGAAATTTTAGACTGGTCCAAATGGAAAGCAACTGCAGACGACAAAATAAATGTGACTAAAAAATAGAAATTTGTTCTGGGAAGGACAACACTATAGGAAAAGGAGAAAATGCTGGTTACCAGCATTTTCTCTTTTTCCCATAGTGTTTTCAAAAGGCTTCTTTCTCAGGGGCGTCAAAAGTAGGGATTGTGTGGTAATGGGTTAAAAGACCAATACCATGACCACTGAGCCAAAGAGAATTTTCTCTTACGCAGTTGTCAGGTATCGAATTTACACGGGAAAGCTATGCAGTAAGGAAGGAGTGATCTCCCGTAACAAGATATAAAACTGCTTTAGAGCTGCATAGCACTCGATACTTCAACAACTGTTTACGTTTCAAATGATAAGGCCATCTGGCTTGTCTCTTCATTGCAATGTTTACTAGGTTCACTGTCACTCACTTAAAATTTAACCCTTTACCACACAACCACAAGTTTTATAATCCCTGAAGAAGAAGCCTTTTGAAAACATTGTGGGAAAAGGAGAAAATGCTGGTAACCATCATTTTTTCCTTTTCCCACAATGTTTTCTACCCTATCAAAGACAAATTCTATAAATTGAGCCCCATTTAAATTGTCATCAGGCAATGCTTTCAATTTGGACATGTCTGAAATTTTGTTGTTGGGTAAAGAGTTAAAACCTGTCTTTGCAATGTGAAAGTCTTTCCATTATAAGTATATCCTCTCAACATTTCAATCTCTATAATGTTAAAATCATTTATCCTACAATCTTGACTTTTAACAACCCTGTAAGAGAAAGCTCTTGAAAACAATGAGCGAAAAGGAGAAAATGCCCGTAGCCAGCATTTTCTTCTTTTTCCAAAAGTTGCACTTTGTTTCAATAACTAAATTTCAAATTTAGAGTGATGTTTAATTCTACTTTGTCGACTGCATATGCTGTCGATTTTGACATGTCCAAAATTTTGTTGATTGCTATGGGTTTAGAACTCTTTTAAATATGAATACAGTATTACTAGACTTGTGCTTGTAAGAATTTGCAGCCAACAAGCTTAACCAGGTACCACACAATTATGACTAAATAACTTTTCAGCATAGACAGCTTTCGAGAACTTTATCGAAAAAGGGGAAATAATGGTAACAAGCATTTTCTCCCTCTCCCACAGTGATTTATGCTCTTTCTCATTAAAGTCACACTCTTTATGCCACATTATAATTGCCATCTGAAATCCTTTCAGTTTGGACATGTTTAATAACCTGATATTTGGTGAAGTAAATGGGGCTAAGATGTGATTTTCCTTGGAAACAGTTCCAAACAATGTGTATGTGGCAGAAAAGGCTGGTTACCAGTCATCCATTAGCTCATTACCAAACGACAAATTTTAGGTTTGTCAAAATTAAAAGGAATTACAGACCACAAAATAAAAAGGGACTGAAAATTTGAAATTTGTTTTGTGAAGGGTAGAAAACATTGTGGGAAAAAGAGAAAATGCTGTTTACCAGCATTTTCTCCTTTTCCCACCACGTGTTCGAAAGGCTTCTTTCTCAGGGTTGTCAAAAGTAGGGATAATTGTGTGGTAATGGGTGAACTCATTACCAAACAACAAATTTTTAGGTTTATCCAAATCAAAAGCTTTTACAGAGGACAAAATAAAAGTGACTGAAAATTTGTAATTTGCTTTGTGAAGGGTAGAAAACATTGTACAAATAGGAGAAAATGCTGGTAACCAGCATTTTCTCCTTTTCCCATGATGTTTTCTTAAGGCTTCTTTCTCAGGGTTGTCCAAAGTAGTTATTGTGAATGTGTGGTAATGGTTTAATAAAATAAAGGGCTTGAAGTTCCTGGCTCATTGACTGCTTACAGAAATAATGTTGAAAACAGCTATAAACACCAAAAAATGAATAGAATTCACCTACTCACATAACAAAATTATCAAAACGAAAGGAAATGGAGTCGTTTTCTTCAATTGATGGAGAAAAATTCTGAGGAAGTAAGTTGTAACATCTTGTTTTCCCACATTGCTTGCAAACAATTGTTTAACCCTTTACCACACAGTCCTGACTTCTAACAACCCTCAGAAAGAATCCTTTTGAAAACATTGAAATGTTTGTAATCCTATTCATGGCAAGTTTCAATTTTTGACTCATATTTAATTTGTTGCAAAAGCTTTCATTTTGGACTTGTCTAAAATTTTGCCGTTTGGTAAAGAGTTAAACATGCACCCTTACAACCAGAGAGTAAACAAACACTGTTAAAACTTTACACAGAGTGTAGAATCTAGATCGCTGTGTAAAAGTAGATAAAAAATTGATATAGGGTGTATGAGACAAAGAGACGTCAGGGATTTGACTTTGATTTAAATTAGAAACTGTAGTTATGTCAATTTAAACCGGAAACTGTAGTTGTTATGTCTATGGCTGGCCACAATAGAACAATTTGCATTTTCTATCCATCATAATCCTTGGAATCTTGCAACTATCATAAAATAAAAATAAAACTGGTTATAAAACTGGACGAAAAATAAGTATTAAAAGATGCATCTTTAACCCTTTCCCAAACAAGCCCTGGTTTTTAGGTGTCTGAAGTAAAAGTCTTTTGAAAACACTGTGGGAAAAGGAGAAATTGCTCGTAACGAGCAATTTCTCCTTTACCCACAGTGTTTTCTACCCTTTTTGAGAACTTGCTGCCATTTCCTCAAAATCTAAGATTGTCGTCTGCAAATTCTCTCAGTTTGGAAGAGTCCAAAATTTGTCATTTGGGAAAGGGTTAACTGCAGAGAAAGTTAAAAATTGTTTCAAGTGATTTTCAACAGTATCTCAAGTCATTTTACAGCCAATGGTATTTCGTGTCTTTCCAGGTTTTATGGCCATACAGGTATGTTAAAAGTCAAATTAGTATGGTGATGGAAAAACTCTTTACCAGGCAATTAAATTTTTCATTCAATGGTAGACAAGTGCTTGAAACCAACACCTCAAATAATTATGGTTTCAGAGATAGGATGGGTGGTGACAAGGTAAAAAGCTGTATGAGGTGGGATTCATTGAGGTAAAAGGAGTTGGTTAACCAGCATTATCTTCTTTTCCCAAACTGCATTCAAAACCATTCCTCCTCAGGGTCATTTTTAACCCTTCACCACAGTCACAACTTGAATACTAGTATCCCTGAGAATGAAGCCTTTTGAAAACATTGTGGGAAAAGGAGAAAATGCTGGTGACCAGCATTTTCTCCTTTACCAACAATGCTTTTTACTTTTCTCCCAAAAATTAGAATTTTCTTGTAACATTTTTTTATGTCGTCTGCAAATGCATTGGGGCTGATCTTAAATTTCGTGGTTTGGTAAAGAGTTAAAGCGAAGGATTATTGTATGGTAATTGGTCCTGGTCATCCATCAGTTTTTGTAATCATTTGCCAAAACGCCTTAAGTGTAAAACACTCTTGACTAGCTATGTATAAACAATTATTAATTATTCTTTTTCTTACTGAAGATACATTTATTGTTTGTATTCTGGAAAACTGTAATAGAAGGAAAAACTGCATAATTATTGGCATCTTCAGTATTTATCAGTATGTTTTGTGGAGGAAAAACTGTTAACTCATTACCAAACGACAAAATTTGATATTGTCCTTATCGAAAGCATTTGCAGACGACAAAGTAAAAGTGACTGAAAATTTGAAATTTGTTTTGAGAAGGGTAGAAACACTGTGGGAAAAGGAGACAATGCTGGTTACCAGCATTTTCCTCCCTTTCCCACAATGGCTTCTTTCTCAGGGTTGTCAAAAGAAGGGAGCCCGCCCTGGTGGCTCAGTGGCGAGTGTCGGACTCATGACCTGGTGGTTGTGAGTTTGATACCCGGATGAGGCAAACTTTCTTTCTGTCGTTTTTTTGCCTCTCACCTCAGCTGAAGCATGTGAGAAAAGTAGCTGGTGGCTTTGGAAAGAAAGTTGTGTTAGTACTGGTGTGAGAAAGCCAGGAAACACACAGATCACCATGATTAAGACCTTAGCTGTTGAAGTGGCGTTAAACCCCAATACAACCAACCAACCAATCAAAAGTAGGGATTGTGTGGCAATAGGTTAATTAAAGATGAGTATGTCTTATATATGCAACAATTTTTTCCTTAGCTGTTTTTTCATTCTTTAAAACAAACTTTAACCCTTTACCACACAATGATGACTTCTAATGACCCTGATGAAGAGGTCCTCTGAAAACTTTATGGGAAAAGAAGAAAAGCTGGTAACTAGCATTTCTCCTTTTCCCACAAAGTTTTCTTCTCAATAACCCAAATATTGCTGCTTCAATGTTATGTTAATATCTCCTTATTGGACTGTGTAGATCAAAGATCAGACTGCACATTCTGTGCAGTCTGATCTTGATCTACACTGCCCACAATAGGTCAGCCAGTCGCACTCAGCTGCTAAAGGGTTAATAATAATTGACAAGAAAAAAATCCTGCCTGCCCTGCCCTTCCCTACCTGCCCAAACATCTGATGCAAGAAAATTCATGATACTTTAGTTTATGGTGAAGATCAACTGAGATCAAAATGCATTAAATCTAGAGTATTTAGATTTTGGATTTGCATACCCCAAGATTAACTCTTTATTAAACAACATCTTGGATTGATCCAACTTGAAAGAATTTGCAGATGACAAAATAAATGTGACTAAAGAACTGAAATTTGTTTTAGGAAGGGAAGAAAACATTGTGGGAAAAGGAGAAAATGCTGGTCACCAGCATTTTCTTCTTTTCCCACAATGTTTTCAAAAAGCTTCTTTAACATAGAGGTGTTAAAAAGTCGGGATTTTGTGGTAAAGAGTTAAACCATTATTATGTCTATCATTTTACATGAATCTTTGACTTAATTTTTGAAATCACCATACAAATATACCTTTCACATAATTATCTGCTGAAGGGAATACTTGTTTTTCACCAAAGATCCTCATACATGTATTTCAGTGGCCCTACAAAGGAAAGAACTTGAAAACCCTGAGATAAAAGGATAAAATGCTGTTACCCTTTTCCGCAATATCTTTCGTCCTTTCATAGACATAGTATGTCGTCTGCAAATGCTTTCCATTTGGATGAGTTCAAAGGTTTGTCATTCCATACTTGAGTAAAGCATCATTTAAACAGTACATTGTTATGAATTTATACTTTGAAGGTGGATATCTAGAATTTTAATATCCCACCAAATTAAAAAAATATTTATATCACTGAAATTTATATGAAAAAACAATACAAATCATCAATAATTAAGAATCATAAACTTAAAAAAAAAATTTTTTTTTTATGGTATTCCCTTAGAAGGCTACGTAGCCTCTTAACCCTTTCCCAAACAATCCCTGTTTTTTACGGGTCTGGAATAGTAGCCTTTTGAAAACCTTGTGGGAAAAGAAGAAAATGCGGGTAACCAGCATTTTCTTCTTTTTCCCACAATGTTTTCCACCCTATCATGGACAGAAATTGTCCCAAAATCTGACGGGCCACCTTTAAATCATGAAAGCACTTTGCAAAGCTTTCATATTCCCTTTGTGACTGGTAAGGATCACAAAAGCGAAACCAAAGGCTGTTCTTTGATAACCAATGTCCACTTTAATGAGACATTTTGGGCAAGAGTTGGGAGTTTCATGAAGTACCTTTCTATTTTTTCTTTTTAACTTCTTCATGTTTCTTTTATTCAACCCTTTACTTAACAATCCCCTGCAAATGCATTCAATTTGGACAAATCTAGAATTTTGTTGCTTAATATCAAAGAGTGAAATTGTGAACCTATATGAACTTTACATTATTACATCCTCTTGAATATAACACAAAAGACATGCTGTGTTGGCATGTCATGGGAACTGCAATTATTTTCTACTTAAAATGGCAAGGTTGATGCTAATCCTGTTTTAACCATATGGATGCGGGTAAAGAAATAAATCCACATTTCCCACAACAAACAATATACATGTACTGTGACAGACCCATTACTGTTTTCTACCAGAATATCAAACTCTATGAAAGACTTTGATTATTTTCGTTTATTTATCGTCGCTACCGGTTGCCCATCTGAGCGACGCCCCCAGAAGACGGTTAGTTGTTACGGGGGATAGTGCAAGGATACAGGACGAAACTACTGAGAATTCCGCCTGGTTCTTTAACGTGCTCGGTGTGTAGCACCGTCACACGGGACCTCGGTTTAACGTCTCATCCGAAAGACTATTAGTAATTTTTAGTTGGCCAGCCGGGGATTCGAACCCACAACCTGTAGGACATTGTGTTCACAAGTCCTACGCTCTACCTACTGAGCTATATCGGCTGGTTATGAAAGACTTGAAAGTGTAGGATCAAGATAAGACTGCCTTATCTTAACATAGTGGACCTGTAATAGAAAACAGCTATTTCCACTATTTTATTATTTTACAAAATTTGCTAATTTTAAAAATGAGTATTATTGTACTACTTTCACCGACCCACTTTTTTATTTTTGTCCTTCCTGGAATAATCATTTATAAATCTAAAAAAACCACTATTCTGATTACAGAGATATGATAATTACCTCCCTTTTCTGGAAACTAACAAAAGTATCAACAAATAATTTCGAGTTAGACATCAAAGGAATTTCTGGTTGGTTAACCCATTATCAAATGACAATATTTTAGACTGATTCAAATTGAAAGCATTTGCAGATGACAAAATAAAAGTGAATGAAAATTTGAAATTTGCTTTGTGAAGGGTAGAAAACATTGTGGGAAAGGGAGAAAATGCTGGTTATCAGCATTTTCTCCTTTTCCTGCAATGTTTTCTAAAGGCTCCTTTCTCAGGGGCGTCAAAAGTAGGGATTGCGTGGTAATGGGTTAAAAAATGTGCGAAAGTATTATATATCTATATAAATCTGTCTATCAACAGTCAAGAAATTTTATGCCATTCTGCAGTAGAAGTATTATGGGTCCACTACCTTAACCTGCCATATCAAAATGCTGAGAAGTGACTCAGGCAATTTCCATACTCAGACCACTATGTAAACTAGATCTGTGCCAGGCTCTGTCAAAAGGGGGTTTAATGCATAATTTGCAAAAATCATCGAGGTCGGTCTGCATGGACTGCTCCAGCTGACCTGGGTTGAAACTTTTTTCTGTTATCAAATTCTCTACATAGCAAAGGACCAGGGCACCTCATCTATTGGTCGACTGTAAACCACAATGGATTTTATGGATCCATTATTATGTAATGACTTATTTGGTATTTTGCAGAAAATGCATTAAAACCCCTTTTGTCAATACATGGCTCAACTGATGTAGGCTACAAAATACACCCATGGCCTATTCCCTATCACTGCACGAATCACTAACCATTCTCAATTTTTGTGTCTTATTCTTCAAGATTTTCTGACTGTGAAAGTAACAGAACTTCTGATTGGCTAAACCAAATGGGTTAGCCAATCAGAAGTTCTGTTAGTTTAATTAGTTTAAACATATTTATTTTACATTGATTGAGAAACAAGTTCTTACAACTTATACTAATCTCTCTCGATTCTGCTTCTTGGGAACTACACCAGTACTCGCGCCGAATGTGTGGGCCAATGAAAAATCCCAAAGTTGATACCCGCTCCCGGGTATTTAAGTTCTGTTACTTTCACATTGACAAAATTTTGAAGAATATATCAGACTAAGAATGTTCTGCAGATTTTAAAGGGCCATAAGTACAGTAATAAATGACCAATCATAACATTATGAGGAAAATTTCAGGAGCAAAATTTCCCATAATAGGAAGTTTTTCATAAGTTTCAGCCTAAGTGGAGAAAAGGATACAAATCATGTCAACAAGTGGATGTGACAAGTTAATACATGGACACAGACAACCTAGTTACAGTATGAAATCTAACAATTTTGTAAGGGGTAAAATTTGGCTACCTGAAAAAAAAACAAGTATTTGCTGTTCCAATGATAGAATTGTCCATAAAAGGGAGGAAAACATTGTCAGCAAAGGAGAAAATGCTGGGTACTCCTTTTCCTGCAGTGTTTTCAAAAGGCTCCCTACCTTGCCAGCATTTTTTACTGTTCCAACAATTTTTTTTGGAAAGCATTCAATCTCACATTTGCTAAAACCTGAGATTTTTTTTGTATGGGGTGATTAGGCATGCTGAAAACTTGTTCAATGATGAAACAGTTCAAGAATAATAAAATATCTGTTTTTGATTGATTTAAAAAAAACATTGTAGCAAAAGAAGTGAATGGTTTGAATCAAGCAACTGCTACCCCTTCAGTGTTTTCAAATATTAGTTTTTGGATATAATGAGCCGTATTTGCACAGCAAGTTGTTAAACTTGAAGATTTTACCAAAACAAGAAGAGTAAGATTTCAACAATAAAGTGACATAAACTTGAAGATTCAACAAAAAACTGAAGACCATGATTTTGACAACAAAATGACAAAGTGTCATGTTACACCTATGTTATAATCAACTCTTTACCAAACGACAAAATTTTAGACTGGTCCAAACTGAAAGCACTAGCAGACGACAAAATAAACACAACTCAAAAATTGAAGTTTGTTTCTAGCAGGCTTGAAAACATTGTGGGAAAAGCAGAAAGTGCTGATTACCAGCATTTTCTCCTTTTCCCATAATTTTTTCAAAAGGTTTCTAGCTCAGGATCATAAAACCAGGGATTGCTTGGTGAAGGTTTAATTTCAAGCAAGCTTCCTCGCAAAAAAGTAAATCTTGGGGACCCTGATACACCATTGGTACACCACTGGACACTATGACAGTCATTGCCATATGGTTACAGTTGAGGCATCACCTACAAGTTCTGGGTTTGAATCCTGTTCAGAGCAATTGACCTCTAAACTACAGGTAATTGACAAAATTTAACCCCTTAACTCTTTACCATGCAATCCTGAATTTTTGATGACCCTGAGAAAGAGGCCTTCTGAAAACACTGAGGGAAAAGGAGAAAATGCTGGTAACCAGCACTTTCTCCTTTTCCAACAATGTTTTCTATCCCTCCCATAGCAAATGTTAATTTTTCAGTCACATTTATTTTGTCGTCTACAAATGCTTTCAATTTGGACAGGTCCAAAAATTTGTCATTTGGTAAAAAGTTTAGACAAGTCTGATCAAAAATCATTTGAAAATCAAAGGTCAATCTTTGCAAATCAAAGGGTGGTAAATAATGTAAAGAAATAAGTAAATGCTTGATACTAGCAATTTTTCATTTGTCCAAGTGTGCTGTCTTTTGAAGCTCGACTTGTTCAGAATGCCTTTACCACACAATGCTGACTTTTTACGTTCCTGGAAAAGAAGCTTTTTGAAAACATTGTGGAAAACAAGAGCTTCGCAAAGCGGCGCATATACGCCCGAAGGGGCTTGTCAGTGAAATGAGTTGAAATGACAGAAGGGCCATGAATGAAGAGTAGTTAATCTCCATGATATGTGAAAAATATTAAAGGGCAATAACTAAAAAAAGAAAGGGTGGCACAGTTACAAATTTTGTAAATTGCTGTTCTCCACAAGGTGTTCTATCAGTTTTGAAAGGTTCAAGATCATAGCTTTTATATTTTAGAAATTATGGCCCAGACGAAAATTCAAAGAGAAAACTAACAAAGGGCAATAACTAAAAAAAGAAGGATGGCAGAGTTATGGTTCTTGTGCAGTGCACTTCTTTATAATGTGTTCTATAAGTCTTTGAAGTTTCAAGATGATAGGTTTTAAAGTTTGGGAGTTATTGCCTGGACAAAAATTCAAACTAAAAAATTAACAAAGGGCAATAACTAAAAAAATAAAAGTTGCAGAGTTATGGTTCATGTGCACTGCACTTCTCCATAATGTGTTCTATCGGTGTATGAAGTTGCAAGTTATTAGCTTTTATAGTTTGGAAGTTATGGCCTGGACAAAAATTCAAACTGAAAATTAACAATGGGCAATAAGTAAAAAAATAAAGGTCGCAGAGTTATGGTTCATGTGCAATGCACTTCTTCATAAAGTGTTCTATCACTATATGAAGTTGCAAGTTATTAGCTTTTATAGTTTGGAAGTTATGGCCTGGACAAAAATTCAAACTGAAAATTAACAAAGGGCAATAACTCAAAAAATAAAAGTGGCAGAGTTATGGTTCATGTGTGATGCACTTCTCCACAATGTTATCTATCAGTGTATGAAGTTCAAAGTTAATAGCTTTTATAGTTTAGAAGTTATGGCCTGGACAAAAATTCAAACTGAAAATTAACAAAGGGCTGTAACTCAAAAAATAAAAGTGGCAGAGTTATGGTTCTTGTGCACTGCACTTTTCCATAATGTGTTCTATCAGTGTATGTAGTTTCAATTTAATACCTTTTATGGTATGGAAGTTATAGCCTGAACAAAAATTCAAAGTGAAAAGTTAGTTATTTCAGAAATCAAGGGCAGATAATTTTGGAACGGAAACAGCGATCAAAATTCTAAGACCCAGGTGCACAACTAGACATCATGGAGATTCATTGTAGCAAGTTTCAAATAATTCCGATGAAAACTGTAGGAGGAGTTGCGCACACAAGAAATTGCTAACGGACGGACGGACGGACGGACGGACGACCGGGGGTATAACATAATACGACCCTTCGGGCGTATAAAAAAGAAAATGTTGGTAACTATGTTTTCTACTCTATCAAAGAAAAATTACACCATTTGAGCCACATTGAAATTGTTGTCTGCAAATGCTTTCAATTTGGACAATGCCAAAATTTTGTTGTCTGGTAAAGTGCCTTTAACAACGATAATTGCTTTTTTTTCCAGGACCTCTACTTTCTGGTCACAACCATAAGAGACTTACCTTTCTATAGAATATTCTTTGTCTTTTTCTCCAAGATTTTCTAAATTTGTAAGTAACACAACTTCTGAATGGCTTATGAAACTGAACAGATTAGCCAATCAGAAGTTGAGCTACTTCCAAATATAGAAAATTCAGAAGAATAAGACCAAGAACGTTCAAGAATGGTTGGTGGATTTTAGCCCAGGTTTAGGAAAGTTTTATAAATATGGCAAAGTGTTGTAGATGAGGAAGAGGAAGGATGTGAAATTATTTTTGAAATATAATGTAAACAAGATAGTAGATTACATAAATTATTAACCCTCAGACAACTTTGTACAAATTACTCATAGACCATGACATGACCTTTTACCACACTTTCCCCAGTTTTAACCATTCTTTGAGAAAAGGCTTATGAAAACATTGTGGAAAAAGTAGAAAATGCTGGTTACCAGCATTTTCTACTTTTTCCACAATGTTTTCTTCAATGTCAAAACAAATTCAATCATTTAATTTGTCAGTATTTTCTTTTCTAATTTGGACAAGTTCTCAGTTTTGTTATGTGGTAAAGGGTCAGATGAAAAAAAAAACCAACAGAATGTTGTATTTTCAATTAGTAGATTTCTCACATGTAGCTAATTTCAAGGCTTGTTTGATCATAATAAATCTCTGAAAGTAATGAGCAATAAAGCATAATAAGCAGATTGCACACAGGGTTTTCCCATGACGCCATGTTTCTTTGAATTCTGACCCTAAATTTTAAAAATGACCCATAAATTCATAATGTATCTTATTTTTGTAATTTCAAGGGGGCCAAATGACCGTCAAATCAGAAAGTGAAGAGGAAACCTTGGCACATTTCAAGCAGTCTATTTAGAATGTTCACTATGGCCCCTTATGCCAATCTTAGCATATTTTTGAGTGCAAACTATTTTCTTGTAAATAAACATTATCCTGAATTCTGATGACACCTGGGAAGGAAGGCTTTAAAAAATTCTGGCACAAACAGAAGAAAAAAAATGCTAGTTACATGTATCTACTTTTTTCCCTTTCCTCCCTTCTGACAATTTCCATTGTTTGAGTCACATTGAATTCTTCATCTACATTATGCTTTCAGTTTGTACCAGAGTAAGATTTTTTGTTGGGTGCTAAATGGTTAAGCAGACAATAAAGGTCAATTTCAACAACAAAGAATGCACAGTCCGATCATGCATTTATACTTCCTGTTGTTCTGTTGAGTATTCTGACCAAAAACAACATCTTTTGACTGAAATATCTTGGTTCTCACAAATGTAGTTATAGTGATGTGCAATGTGCATTTCATTTCACACTCTTAGGATAAAATACTCCATTCATCTATAAAAATTGTGATGATATCTCTTGTGTAAATATTCACTTAATTTACTTGTATGACAGATCTGACTCTGATAATCTGCCTTTTCACATATGAATTGAAACAGATTTGAATTATGTTCGTGAAAAGAAGGTTTAATGTATCTGCAAAAGGTATCGACCTAGGTCAGTCACACAATCCCAACTTTTAACGGCCCTGAGAAAGAAGCCTTCTGGTTACCAGCATATTTTCCTTTCCCAACAATGTTTTCTACTCTATCAAAAACAAATTTATTCATCTGTTCTATGTTTAAATTGTCAACTGCAAATGCTTGGAATTTAAATGAGTCTATTATTTGCTGATGTATTGAAGACTTTTTTGCAATTGATCAATTTTCTGCTTGATTGAGCAGAGCTACAGATAGAGGGAGTGATTTCAATTTCAAAATTGAAAATATTTATTATTCTACAGTAAACCCTACATTGTTGGCACTCATTAGAATCGTCTCATTGAGAGGATTCTAATGAGTACCCACAATATAGGGTTTTGAGGAGAAATAATGATTTTAGAACACCATCACTCCCTCTTATCTGGAGCTGTGAAAGAGAACCACCCTATCTCGTGATTCAGTTTGTTGTCAGACAAATATTTTTCATGGATCAATAATTTTTACGCCCGCCCAGGTGGCTCAGTGGAGAGTGTATCAGACTCATGACCTGGTGGTTGTGAGTTAGATACTTGGTTGAGGCGAACTTTCTTTCCATTGTATTTTCGCCTCTCACCTCTGCTGAAGCATGTGAGAAAAGTATTTGGTGGCTTTGGAAAGAAAGTTTTGTTAGTACTGGTGAGAAAGCCAGGAAACACATGTGCATCACCGACCACCATGATATGACCTTAGCTGTTAAAGTGGCCTTAAACCCCAATACAACCAATCAACCATAATTTTTACATGATAACTTGCAAGGTACAATGCAGCTGGGAAATACATTGGACCTTCTTTTGCCAAAGTACCATTTATTTGTTGATGACAGAAATTAAAGTAAAAACCCTGACTTCCATCATTAGCAAATCTTTTTCCTTTTTGAAAAAAATATGAATTAGAAAAAGTGGTTCAACTTTTAGAAACTATCTTACAATTTTTTTTTTATATAACTAATCTTTATTTCAGCCATGCTCTAACCAGGGCTGAAAGTTGTCTGGATGTCCAAGGACAACTTTACCTCAAGTTTCATTCAGTTGTCAGACAAGATCTTTGTCTGCACATGTCATATTCTTTGAAGATTTGAACTGTCTGCTATGACACATCAGTCCAGCTAGTCTTGGGGGGATAGTAGTAATATGTGCTAATAAAGTAGCAATGGTGAAAATGGATATTATCAATACGATTAACCCTTTCCCAAACGACAAACTTTTGGACTAACTAAATTGAAAGCATTTGCAGACAACAATTCAACTCTTACTGAAAAGATGATTTTTGTCTATGATAGGGTAGAAAACATTGTGGGAAGAGGAGAAAATGCTGGTTACCAGCATTTTCTCTTTTTCCCACAATGTTTTCAAAAGGCTACTATTCCAGACCCGTAAAAACCAGGTATTGTTTGGGAAAAGGTTAAGGAGAAATCAGGTGCAAATTTCCTTAGAGTTAAATAGACTATAATAATTCAGCTGATCATAGCTGAAGGAAAAGCACCATGTTGTGGTTTATTGAGTAAACATTTATTTTATGTGCCCGCCCAGGTGGCTCTGTGGTGAGTGAGTCGGACTCATGACCTGGTGGCTGCGAGTTCAATACCTGGTTGAGGCAAACTTTCATTCCAGTAAATATTCACCTCTCACCTCTGCTTAAGCACGTGAGAAAACCAGTTGGTGGCTTTGGAAAGAAAGTTGTGTTAGTAGTGATATGAGAAAGCCAGAAAACACAATGTGTGTCACTGACAGCCATGATATGACCTTAGCTGTTAAAGTGGCATTAAACTCCAACACAACCAACCAACCAACAGTTGTCATGTATAAAAGTAGTCTGGTTCTATACCCAGAATGCCCAAATTAGATAGATATGTATTTGTGAAATACCATCTAGTGGGACATAATGCAGACAAAATGGACTGTAATTTATATCGTATGGATCCATCATTATGTGACGATTTGCTTGATATCATGCGTTGTAGAGATGCATTAAGCTCTTTTTGCCAGAGTATGGTTTATCTGGGCCCGTATTCACCAACCATTCTTGAGAATATTCTTGGTCTTATTCTCCAGAATTTTCTACATTTGTAAGTAACACAACTTCTGATTGGCTAAACCAATCGGTTTAGCCAATCAGAAGTTGTGTTACTTACAAATTTGGAAAACCTTGGAGAATAAGACTAAGAATATTCTCAAGAATGGTTGGTGAATACGGGCCCTGTTTTCCTAGAATAAATATGTCATTTACAAAGATAAACTGCAAAAGATATTTCATAATACTCATGAGCTATTAAATTTTGATACATGAAAAAATATACATGAACACCATATACGGTTTTCTTTAATCCTTTACAAAACTATCCCTGGTTTTTATGACCCTGAGATAGAAGCCTTCTGAAAAAATTGTGGGAAAAGGAGAAAATGCTGGTTACCAGCATTTTCTCCTTTTCCCACAATTTTTTTAGAAGGCCTCTTTCTCTGGGTCGTTAAAAGTCAGGATTGTGTGGTTAAGAGTTAACTATCATACACATCCACTTTTTAAAGGCCATGAAATGTGATGTACTTGTATGTCTCATCACAACCCAAACACTTCTGGATCATGTCTTACACAGCAACATGGTAGGGGAAAAAGTATGTACTGCATGCGCGGATCCAGATATCTTTCTCAGGGGGGGTCCCACCAAAAACACACTCGTCTTACTATATGATACTTTTATTTCCGGATTTCAGTGGATGTAAGCCGTTTACAAGAAAAGTCAACGTTTCCAGTTCTAACCACGAGGAGGTCTCCACATTTAGAACATTTTTTTTTGTAAATTTATGACTGTATTTTACCTAAATGCTGTGCAATATTAAAGCAGTATCATTTCACGAATCCGATAACCACATTTTTGCCAAAATTCCGGAACCCCCCCCTGAATCCACCCATGTACTGAAGCTCTTTCTTCTACCATAACATGACTTATATACACTTGAAGCCAGTATGGATTAAGCCCATAATGCATGTAATTGGTATTTTTTTTGAAAAAGAGCCAGTAAAATAATGAATGGGGTAAAGCTGTCTTTAAGACAGGGTCATTGACCTTATCAAAAAAAAGGATGAACCATTATTCTTATGTCCAAACAAGTTTGGACCTTATTATCATGTTACCTGTATGCTAGGATCATGTTACCTATTTACAGGGCAACCTACTGATGACCTTGATAACTGCCCAGTTTGAAATGAGACCACCTCTATCACTGACAAAAAAGTTTGACCCATCCTTAATTTTTCTGTCACATACATGTATATTATGTATGTATATCATTTAGGTATGTATATTCTGAAACAATTTTCAGATGAAATTTTTTTGACAACCATTAAAATTCATTACCAGATGACAACATTTTAGACATTCAATTTGAAAACATTTGCAGAATTGACAAATGCAACAAGATTGAATCTGCTGGAAACATCTTAGGAAAAAGAGAAAATAACCAGCATTTTCTCCCTTCCTCACAAAGTTTTGAAAAGGTAGGCAGTATTTTTCGCCTTTTTCCTCAACATCTTCTTCACTTTCAATGACAAATATTATCTTGTACAGCATACATTTCATCCTCTTGACAGAAACAGGTATATTAGTGTGGTAGCAAACAACGGTGGAATGCAGATGTTAATGTCATTGTGATGTGAGAATAAAAGCCAAACATAAAAGTAAAATACAGGTGGAAATGTCATAAAACATTAAAGGAAACCACAGGGGATTCTCCCACCTTTGGTATAAACCATAACCACCCAAATTCTTTACAATTTACACCCCTACAGAGAAGCATTGGCTTGAGAAAAACTTGTGGAAAAAGGAGCAATTGCTCATTACATATTCTCTTCCCATGTGTTTTTTACTTCTATTACCCCACAAAAAAAGACTTTGCCTTCTTCCAAATTCAGTACATGTATTTCTTTTTATGAGTCACTTACTAGTCTTTACCAGTTTGTGGAAACAGCCCATGTAGACATCATAATGGTTTAATTGCATTCACAGAAAATGTATCTCTCTCTTTCAAGCAGACTTTCTTTTCCCTAATTTCAACAATCGATCAAAGGATATGATTTTACTAGTCCCTTGTTGTCTGTTTTGATTTATCAATATGTTTTTGTTCAGCCACTTGGGACAAAAATTTTACAAAAATACAAAAAAATAATCTTTATACTACCAAAGCCTAATAATTTTCATTCATAAAACCCCAGTAGTTGAAAACCGTCTGACAACAATAGAAATTAGAGATTTACCAGGTCCATGCCGAAGTGAAACAGGGTTTATTTTTACATGAGCAACTTCCTCATTTACATACTGAAAATACACAGAGAAGCTTCAAACATAGTGTCCAAAGAAGACATTATGGAAAATAATTACCTATTTGTTATATAAGCATCACTAGTCATGTGCCAGACACTTAAATTAACATTCCCACAATGCTTGTTTTGATTTTTAGCATAAAATCTAAAAATAGCTTAACCAATTACCACACAATCCCTACTTTTGACGACTTTGAGAAAGAAGCCATTAGAAAACATTGTGGGAAAAGGAGAAAATGCTGGTTACCAGGATTTTCTCCTTTTCCTACAATGTTTTCTGCCTTTCACAAAACAAATTTCAAATTTTCAGTCACTTTTATTTTGTCGTCTGCAAATGCTTTTGATTTGGAAAAGCCTAAAATATTGTTGTTTGGTAATGAGTCAAGAGGCTACGTAGCCTTTTAACTCCTTACCACACAATCCCGACTTTTAACGACCCTGAGCAAGAATTCTATACAAAACATTGTGGGAAAAAGAGAAAAGCTGGTAACCAGCATTTTCTCCTTTTCCCACAATGTTTTCTACCCTTTCAAAATCAAATTTCAACTTTTGAGTAGCATTTATTTTGTCGTCTGCAAATGCTTTCAAATAGTACTAGTCCAAAATTTTGTCGTTTGGTAAAGACCTAAGGGAATAACACTCACCCCCAAAAAATTTGTAATAGATCTATTATGATTCTTAATTATTGATGATTTGTATATTTTTTTCATACAAATTTCAGTGATATATCTTTCAATTTGGTGTGATGTGAAAAATCTAAATACCCACCTTTAAAGGGGTATTTGCAGATTTTCATCATCCCATTACTCTGACTTACGCTCTTTCCCAATCAACAATTTTATACTTGTCAAAATTGAAAGCAGTTACAGATAACAAAACGAATGCCATTCAAAAGTTGAACTTCACTTTTGAAGAGAAGAAAACATTGTGGGAAAAAGAGAAAATGCTGGTTACCATCATTTCCTCCTTTTCCCACAATGTTTTCAGACGGATTCTTCATCAGGGTGGTTCAAACTTGGGATTGGTGATAAAGGGTTAAAAAAAGCATTAAGTCAATACTTAGTTAATTGTTCATAATATAGACAGACAAGTGCAAAATGTTTTGAAAGAAATATTTATACCATAAACCGTTTCAATTGGTGTAAGTTTGAAAACATCATGGAAAAAGGAGAAAATGCAGATAACTAGCATCTTCCTGTTTTCCCAGAATTCTTCCTTGGGGTCAAATAACAATTTTTTTTGGTCAAAGGTTTGAAAAATTGCAAGCATTTTGAAAAGAAGGTAGTGCATATTGCTAAAATGATGATTTCTCTTTTCCACAGGGTAAAGAACAGGACAAAAAAAATAAAACACTGGTTACCAGCATTTTCTTTTTTTTCTAGAATGTTTTATAAAGCATTTTTCATCAGGGCTGTCGTATTTTCAAATTGTAAGGTTAATTCAGGACTAAGTCCTTCCACAAGAAATATAAAATTCAATAATGAAAAATAAAACACAGTGACAGCTTTGCAATGCATGTTTCTTTTATCTCTCAACCTTGCATTTAACCCTTTACCATATTTGAAATTACAGACTTGTCCAAACTGAAAGCATTTGCAGTTGACCAAGTAATTCTAGGTAAAATGCTTGTCTTTATAGGGATGGATAACATTGTTAGAATAGTTTAAATGCTGTTTACTAGCATCTTTTACATTTTCTAAAATGTTTGCAAAGGCCTTTTCCCTAGGGGACATGTGAACACTACATTCTGTGGTAAAGGGTTAAGTCTGCACAGTTGCAGGGTAAAATTGAATATTCAGTGGACAGTTGAGATCATGATTGGATAGAACAGAACTTAATTTACATTTTTACCACACAATCACCACACTAAATGACCCTGATAAAGAAGCCTTTTGAAAACATTGAGGGGAAAAAGGAGATAATACTGGTAACAGCATTTTCTTTTTTTACCAAAATGTTTTCTATCCTATCCAATACAACTTTCATTTTTTGATTATTATTTATTTTGTTGTCTGAAAATGCTTTGAATTTTGACAAGTCTGCATTTTTTTTTTCATTTGATGAAGTCAGAAGAGTAAAAATAAATCAACACTTCTTAATATCATGTGAGACTTTACTTTGGCTGAAAAGCTCTGACCCTGAAATGTTTGCATCTCTACTGTGGGTGACATAATTACAGCTAAACTCTGGCAAAAGGGACTTAACCCTCTACCCCATAAGACATTTCTATGGTATCTCTAATTAACCCTAAATAACAGCAAGGATGAAGCCGTTTCTTATGTGTATATGACACCTTTTGATGGCATAGAAAACATTATGACAAAAGGTGAAATTGCTCGTCACGAGCAATTTCACCTTTTGCCACAATGCTTTCAAAAGACTCCTGCAAGCAATGCGTAGAAATGAGTATCTATGGAGTAAAGGGTTAACAGTACCCATCTACAAAAGGAATTCACCCAGGTCAGCCTGCGCAGTTCAAGCAAGCTGACCTGAACTGAAACTTTTTGCTGTTGGTCAATTGCTTAATGTAGAACACCTTGTGATTCTCTCTGTTGCTAAACAAAATAGAACTTATGGATCCATGGTCATGTGATGAATTACTTAACTCTTTACCAAATGACAAAATGTTAGACTGGTCCAAATTGAAACCATTTGCATACGACAAAATAAATGTAACTGAAAAATCAAAACTTGATTTGGGAAGGGTAGAAAACATTTCTCAGGGTCGTCAAAAGTAGGGATTGTGTGGTAATGGGTTAAGAATACATGTACTAGCCACAACCAAGTTTGTTTCAACAAGCATTGTAGATTAAGATCAGATCGCAAAGCATATTCAGCTTGATCTCAGATCTTTACTCTCTCTTATTGTGACATAATCTGGCCAGAGAAACTTTTGAATTCAGTTCTTTTGGCTGATTTTCCTCATTAAACACTTCATTTCAGAAATCAATTCTGCGAGGGTTTCATCTAACTTTCTCGTCATTTACTCTTTAGCACACAATCCCCACTGTTAAAGACCCTGCGAAAGAAACCTTCTGAAAACATTGTGGGAAAAGGCGAAAATGCTGATAATCAGCATTTTCTCCTTTTGCCACAATGTTTTCTTTCCTTCCCCAGACACATTTCAAATTTTCAGCCACTTTTATTTTCGTGTCTGCAAATGCTTTCAATTTGGTCCAGTCTAGAATTTTGTGGTCTTGTAATGGGTAAAAAAAAAAGGCACATACTGTACCCTATGAGATACCTTGCACTGACATTTTATTGTTAAGCAAGGTAAACTATTATGAATTTACATTGACAACAGAATCCCCTGTTTCATTACTCTCATTAAACTATAACATTACTCTCCTCAGTAGCATGCAAATATTTCACCCTTTACCTCACAATAAAATTTTAGCCTTGTCAAAACTGAAAGCATTTGCAGACAAATAATTCAATGCTGGTCAATTGGTGTAATTGTTCTTTGATAAGGTAGAAAACAATGTAGTGACCAGCATTTTCTCCTTTTTCCACAATGTTTTTCAAAAGGCTTCTTTCTCTGGAGTGTTAAAACTTGTAATTGTGTGGTAAAGGGTTAAATATGCAAGTTGAAAGTTTAAGCTCTTGATTTGCAAGCATTATATCTTTGTTATAATAACAATGTGATAGGAATTATTCTTCTCTCATCACTGTAATGAGATTGCTTATTCATGACAGCAGCCTATGGCTTGGAATTTTTACCATTCTTTGGGATGAGCTATGAAATGTTAGGAATTCATTTTAGGTGGATTAACCCCTTTCCACACAATCCTGGTTTTCCCAACCCTGAGAAAGAAGCCTTTTGAAAACATTTTGAGGAAATTAGCATTTTCTCCCTTTTCCAACAATGTTTTCTATCCCTCCCAAGGCAAATTTCATTTTTCAGTCACATTTATTTTGTTGTCTACAAATGCTTTCAATCTGGACCAGTATGAAATTTTCTTGTGTGGTAAAGAGTTAGCTGGCAAGGATGGAAAGACATACATACTTTGAATAGAGTGACTATGAGTATTAACTCTGTTGAAGATGACAAAAATGAAGTCTTCTTGAAAAAGAACATTAGAAGATATTGCCAACATGTAAAATGATACCCAAAACATGAAATTTGTCTTTCAAAAAGGCAGAAAACCTTGTACGAAAATTATTAAATGATGGTTTCAAACATTTTCTCTTTTCCCCATGTTTTCAAAAACTTTTTCTTGGGGGATGTTATACTTTAGATTGTGTGGCAAAGGGTTAACTCTTTACCAAAAGACAAATTGTAGACTTGTCCTTATCGAAAGCATTTGCAGATGAGAAAATAAACATGGCTCAAAAATTGAAATTTGTTTGGAGAAGCATAGAAAACATTGTGGCAAATGGAGAAAATGCTGGTAACCAGCATTTTCTCCTTTTCCCACAATGTTTTCTAAAGCCTTCTCTTTTAGGTTCGTTAGAAGTCGGATTGTATAGTTAAGAGTAATGGACTTTTAAATCATTGTTGGAAAAGAAGTGACTCCTTTTGGAAAAGGTAGAGTCTTTTTTATATCTAATTAACCTGCGACAAAAAAAAAACAAAACTGTTATGTAACTTTGGGAGAAGCAATTTGAAAACATTGTGAAAAAGTTACAGGAAAAAAAAAAATGAGACAATTTTAACCCTTTACTTCATAGATACTCATTTCTACGCACTGCTTGTAGGAGCTTTTGGAAAATATTGTGGCAAAAGGTGAAATTGCTCATGGCGAGCAATTTCACCTTTTGTCACAATGTTTTCTATGCTATCAATAGGTGTCATACACCCATAAAAAACGGCTTCATCCTTTCTATTATTTAGGGTCAATTAGAGATACCATAGAAATGCCCTATGGGGTAAAGGGTTAATGAAGCTTATGTAAATATATGAATGAATAAGTATAAAAAAAAATTGTCTGGGGAAAAGGATAAGAAACATCGTAAGATCCAGCACTTTAAAATATATTTTTTTTAATCTGTTATTTGAACAATACAGTAAACAGTATCTAAACAAGTGCAGTCCTTTTTGTTTCCTTCTTTGCCTTTGGCTTTATTACCCATGTTACTTCTAAGTGTCCTTGGGCAAGGAACTTCACAGCCCTAGCCTGGTACAGTTTATATCATGAGCTTATATGAGGCATGTGAATAAGTGATTTTAAGCTATAAAATAACATCATTTGTTGCTTATGGCTTTTTCAATTTCACTGAAAGTTGCTTTTATTACCTGCAAGTGATACCAATGGCTTTATTACCTTCAACTCGTTTTACACCTGGCTTTTTTTACATTAATTAATCGGTTCACAATAATCTGCCTTACACTTTCTGTCACCAGATCATCCAAATCTGTCACGTCAAATAAGAAAACTTAGAAAAATATAACTTTACTCACCTCTAAATGCATATATTTATGCTGTCCTAAGCTAGGATCATTCAGGCAAGCTGGCATTACATCTCTTTTAGTATAAAAGGTTGATTTGATAAATCTTATTGGAGACCTTATGAATTTGTAAAGTAGTCCCATTGAAATCATAAATGCAAATCCTAATCCAAGAATACGGGCAATACCCGTTTGAATGTAAAGCCGCAAGTCTACCATCATTGCACACACCTGAGTGCAGACGCCTAAATGAATCCTCAGGTACTTTGACTGGGCTTGTTGGGTTCACGAATTATTTTCGCAAATGCGTCCGCGTTTTGTAGATACTTTGAAAACCAGTCTAAACTTTCTGATAGCTTCAAATATGGCGACTAGTGGTAATTTCGACAATTGCTATGCAGCTTTAGTTGGTCTTGCTGAAAATTTCCGCACGGCATCGCCTCCAAACATACGATTTTGTATTCACTGCCTGCAGTCCGTATTTGCATTAAGCCCACCGCCAAAGATCGAGGCTAGGACACATCTGCAGCTTGGCAATATTCTCTTGACCCATACCAAAAACACCGACTTGGCTAGAGATCACTTGGAAAAAGCGGTAAGGTTAAGCAGGTTTCCAAAACAGAGGAATTGGTTACACGGGTACAATATTCCAGAGTTTGGGCTAATATATCATTAGGAAAATATATACCTGCATAACTTATCACGGTCAAATTAAACTTCATGTCCTGGACATTCTTTTGGGACAAATGAAATTTTGGCACTGTCTTATGGTGTTGTTCATTAATGTTTACCATGAGTATTGTAACATCTACTGTTTACCAATGTTTTAACAAACCTCTTAAGTAAAAAAGAATCAGCCCAGTGCGTTTTTCCATCATATTAAGGCAAATTCGAAAATAAGAATTGAGTCACAGTGAATTTTTCATCTGCAAATGATCGAGTGTGCTTCATTGGTTCAGAGTAAGTGTGACTCAGAATTCAAAATTTTAACAGAGTGTATAATAAAATTCCTTATTTCACCTTTTACTTTGCATCATAGAAAGTGTCACTGAGAGAGGTTAGATATAGAAGCACTTGAAACCTGCCTCGCTGTTGAACTAGCTTTTTCAGCGATGCGGTTTGGTGTATTTCCCTCTGTGGAAGCTAACCCGTTTCTCCATATGACATTTGTATCTGTAATTGGCCCTGAATAACAGCAAGGGTAAAGCAGTTTCTTATATGTATATGATACCTTTTGATAGCATAGAAAACATTGTGACAAAAGGTGAAATTGCTCGTCACAAGCAATTTCACCATTTGCCACAATGTTTTCCAAAGGATCCTACAAGCAATCTGTAGAAATGAGTATCTGTGGAGTAAAGGGTTAACCCATTACCACACAATCCCTACTTTTGACGCCCGAGAAAGAAGCCTTTAGAAAACATTGTGGGAAAAGGAGAAAATGCTGGTAACCAGTCAAATACAGTGAAAAATCTAGCTCCGCGTCCAGCGTCCCTGATGCACAAAAATTGCCGGAGACGCACAAAAGCAATAAATGTGTGTCCCTCTGGACGCACAGGTTACGAAAAGCATATTGTACGAATAATTAGTAAAGCTCACGACTGTTAAGTGATATTTTCGTTGGTTGTATTCGGATCACGAACACTTTATCGAAGCAAGTCATACTAGCATAATATTTATTTTTGCATGTTGTGCCATTGATTACCGAATGGATACGAATGCCAGTGGCACAGTTTTCGTTCTCGTTCAAACTCTCGTTCGGTATTCACATGAAAGAGCTATTTTGATTGGTTACTGTCATTCATAAAGACAAATTTATCTCTTAAAGCATTCTTTGTTTACATCGTTGCTATAGCGAGATACAAAATGCCCCGAATAAAGGTTATAAAGCTTGACCCGAGACAAAAAACTCTCGGTTTAAGTGGCCCTTCTATCAAACTTGCGAATCCTTCTTGTGATAACAATAATAATGAAATTGAATCTACCAAAAATGCCAAATCAATCAACAAGACTGAGAATTCAAACACTAGTTTTAACCCTTTACTCCATTTTGATGCATCAACAACAGACATCTTTTGAAAACATTGTGGGAAAAGGAGAAATTGCTCGTAACCAGCAGTTTCTCCGTTTCCCACAATGTTTTCTACTCAATCCGATAATTGTATCCACATTTGTCCATATTTTTGACATCATATCTGTATTTGCTTCTGAATTTGAAGACCCTAAAATTGGCATATCAGGTGAAGGATTAATAAATTCCAATTCTCTGATAGGATAGAAAATATTGTGGGAAAATGAGAAACTTCTTGTTTCGAGCGCTTTCTTTTTTTTTCCCACAATGTTTTCAAAAGACAAGTCATTGAAACAAGGGGATTGTTTGTGAAATTGCTAAACTGTTCCTTATCATAGACATATGTTAATTTGTTTATAAACTTACTAAAACCTATTTTCGATTTTTTATCTGTTATTTACATCTGCCAAAAAAGTTCTTAAATCATGAAACGTTTGCTAACAAACGTTAGTGGGACTCAGTATTTTTAAAGCTGGACTCACTGATTTTAGTTAGCAAAACCTAGATTATTCACTGAAATACTGAAATTTGTTTTGGGAAGCATAGAAAACATAGTGGGAAAAGGAGAAAATGCTGGTTTCCAGCATTTTCTCCTTTTCCCACAATGTTTTCAAAAGGCTTCTTCCTGGGTCATTAAAACTTGGGATTGTGTGGTAAAGAGTTAAGCATGTTTGGGCAGATGGCATCGTTTTCACTTTCGGTATATTTTTCTTCCATTCTAAACTTTTTATTTATTAATTTATTTCGGAAATTGAAGTTGTATTAGGTAAAGGAATGTCTGAGTCAAATATTTATAATCAAAATAGAGACCATACCAGGGTGCACCAATTTCTGTAATCATAGAAAAATACTGATTACCTTACTGACTGACTGTGCAATGAATCTTATTACAATTTCTTTTTCAGTGGACAGTGTCATCAAATGTATCCTTTTAATATACCTCGGGCATAAGCTTTTTGGGCTTGTACGGGTAAGGATATACTTACAAATAAGCAAAAGATTAAAAAAAATTCACATCGTACATACCATCATTTATAAGGAACATAATAATTGTGATATTTCTTGCATCCTTATACTGGTAAGTAAACTAGGGTAGAAATCTCTCTTCATCTCTCTGCATCTTAAGTTGTTTCTCAGTCAGCATAACCCAATATGATAGATAGTAAGGGTTATGAATAATAATCATGTTTTTGTAATCAATGTAATTAGGTTTCCCTTTCAAAGCCTTTGTGTTAAACTAGCTACTATACCAACCAGTTTTAACAACCCTAAAGGAAAAAGAGAGCTTTTGAAAGCATGAAGGGAAAAGGGAAAAGAGAAAATGCTGGTTACCACTATGAGTTCTACCATAAAACACAGAAATCATTATATTAGCAGTGATTAATTTGTTGTCGGTGAATGTTTTCAATTTAGTGTAAATTTTCATTTTGTGAAGATTGAAATTGCATGTTTTCTGTCATTTCAAAGAAAAATTTCCCTATTTGTGCAACATTGAGTTTATTGTCTAAATTTTTTGTATGGTGAAGAGTGAAAGATATTATCTTTGTCATCATCATGTACAAGCACATGCTGTAAAAGCTCTGTACCAAACAACAAAATTTCAGATGCATTTATAAATATACCACAAGCAATTGCAGACATGAACTGAGTAAGGGTCAGATGACGGTGAAATGTTACAACGATGAAGAAGAAAATGTTAATTTTTTTTTATTTTTCAAAAAACATGGGTATTACTATACAGGTTTGTATGTGAAGGGTGGAGATAAATACATGTGCAGAGTCAAGCTTTAGTTTGTTGAAATGGCCGATGTATGATCTTTTGGTTGGAAAGACTGTAAAATTTAAAAAGGAAAATAATCCTTAACCAAATTAAGTTATCAAACATGGAAGATGTCAAATTTGAAGCTGCAAGTACATTGGCTAGTATGTATGAAAAACAGGTGAGTCATTTATACTTTGTATTATACAAAGAAGGAAATCTTTAATTACGCTGACTAATAACAAATAAACATTTTGGTAATTAATGTTATATGTATATGTACGTGTACTTTATATGTCTGTCATTGCCATATATCCATGTTCTTTTTAGCTCACCTGAGCACAACGTGCTCAAGGGGAGCTTTTAGGATCACCCGGTGTCCGTCGTCCGTCGTGCGTCGTCAACAATTTTTTAAACATCAACTCCTCCTAAACCGCTGAGCGGATTTGGACCAAACTTGGCTGGAATGTTCCTTGGGAGGTCCTCTTTAAAAATTGTTCACAGAATTTGATTCCGTCAAAAACTCTGGTTGCCATGGTAACGAAATGGAATTTTTTAGCAAATTCTTTAAAAATCTTCTTCTCTGAAACCGCTGGCCAGATTTTAAAATAATTTCACACAGATGTTCCTTGGGTGACCCTTTTCAAAAATTGTTCGTGAAATTTTGATCCGTCAAGAAACATGGCTCTGGTGAATGGGGGCTTCTTGCACTATACAGAAATGATGAAATTCTTAAAAATTCTTCTTCTCTGAAACCGCTGGCCAGATTTTAAAATAATTTCACACAGATGTTTCTTAGGTGACCCTTTTCAAAAATTGTTCGTGAAATTTTGATCCGCCAAGAAACATGGCTCTGGTGAATGGGGGCTTCTTGCACTGTAAAGAAATGAAGAAATTCTTAAAAATTCTTCTTCTCTGTAACCGCTGGTCAGATTTTAAAATAATTTCACAGAGATGTTCCTTGGATGACCCTTTTCAAAAACTGTTTGCGAAATTTTGATCTGTCGAGAAACATGGCTCTGGTGAATGGGGGCTTCATGCACTATACAGAAATGAAGAAATTCTTAAAAATTCTTCTTCTCAGAAACCGCTGGTTAGATTTTGAAATAATTTCACAGACTTGTTCCTTGGGTTACCCTTTCCAAAAATCGTTCGCGAAATTTTGATTGGTCAAGAAACATGGCTCTGGTGAATGGGGGCTACTTGCACTATATAGAAATGAAGATATTCTTGAAAATTCTTCTTCTCTGAAATGGCTGGACAGATTTTGAAATAATTTCACAGAGATGTTCCTTGGATGACCCTTTTCTAAAATTGTTCGCAAAAATTTGATTGGCCAAGAAACATGGCTCTAGTGAATGGGGGCTACTTGCACTATATGGAAATGAAGAAATTCTTGAAAATTCTTCTTCTCTGAAACCTGTTGTCAGATTTTAAAATAATCTGACAGAGATGTTCCTTGGGGGACCCTTTCCAAAAGCTGTACATATAATTTTGATCCATCAAGAAACATGGCTCTTGTGAATGGGGGCTACTTGCACTATATGGACATGATGAAATTCTTTAAAATTCTCTTTCTCTGAAACCCCTGGTCAGATTTCGAAATTATTTCAGAGAGATGTTCCTTCGGTGACCCTTTTCAAAACTTGTTCGTAAATTTTGATCCATCAAGAAACATGGCTCTCATGGATGGGGGCTACTTGCTCTTATACAGAAATGAAGAATTCTTAAAAATTCTTCTTTTTGAAACTGATTGTCAGATTTCGAAATGATTTTTACAGGTGACCTTTTGAAAATTGCTTGGCAGAATTATAAATTTGGTTCTAATGTTTCAATACCTCAAAAAAAAAATAGACTATGGTCATCTCAAAAATTCAGGTGAGCGATCCAGGGCCATCTTGGCCCTCTTGTTTTGTAAATGGCCAATGGCATATTTGTTTGCTGAATGCCAAATAAAGTTGAGTTGAGTTGTATTATAACTCTGTACCACAGGACAGAATGTGAACTCTATACTAACAGTTTTAACTTTTAACAGCTTGAGGAAAACAGGCTTTTGAACACATTGTGAGAAACGGTGATTAGCAAATTTTTCTTTGCCTTCAATATTTTCTAGTCTATCACAGACAAATCCTGCTATTTGAGCAATATCTAATAAATATATTGTCTGTAAATGCTTTCAATTTAGACTAGGTCAAATTTTTGTCATATAGGAAAAAGTTTCAAGTATTCTACAATGACAGTGTTTGCAGAAAAGGGATTAAGATAGCTTACTCAAATATTTCAATTTGTCCATGCTATTCTGAGGGAAGGTCTGAATGGTTCAGTGGTTACTGTGTTTGATGGGTAATCCAGAGAAACTGGGTTTGATCTTCTCAAAAGCACTGCAGGGTCGAAAAAATTTCAGAATTCTTACTTGTCCTCCTGCCATTTTGCACTCGTCCTACAGTTAGATCATAAGGAAGGTTAATCCACTTTCCCTCATTTAATTTTTACAAGTAAGGATGAGCAGACAAGTGGATTTTTTCGACCCTTCGCTGTGCTCTTCCTAGGAGTAGCCATCCATCATTGCGCTATTTCAGAGCCTCAGCCAAGGCTTGATGCATCTAGATTTTTTTTTTTTAAGGATTATGTATATTTTAGAATATTTCAAATTCTGCAAATTTGTTTTAAGAGGCATAAAGGGTATAAGCTTACAGTAAAAGCTTCAATTTTTTTTTTCAATTAATATTCTTTAAAATGTTTTTGATATAACTCTTACTAGTCCTGTACCAATCAAAACAGAGCCTTAACTCTTTACCACACAATCCTGACTTTTAACGACAGTTAGAAAGAAGCCTTTTGAAAACTCTGTGGGAAAAAGAGAAAATACTGGTAACCAGCATTTTGTCCTTTTCCCGCAGTGTTTTCTACCCTTCCCAAAATAATTTTCAATATTTAAGTCGCATTAATTTTGTCGTCTGCAAATGCTTTCAATTTGGAACAGTCCATAATTTTGTGATTGGTAAAGAGTTAATCACCCTTGGGACAGAATTTAATGAGCAATAATTGGTAACCAGCATTTTCAACCATTTTAAAAACGAAAAATATATTATGAATTACAGGTACATTGAAATTATTGTCAGTAAATGCTTGCAGTTTGGTCAAATGAAAAGTTTTGTTGTTTTGTAAAGAATGAAATAAAAGCCATATTGGTGTAATCTTGTTGATTCATGTACATGTATTATAATTTCAGACAAACTTGGGAATGGCAAAGAGTTTACTGAGGAAAGGTATAGAAATATCCCAACAGTCTCCATTCTGGCACTGCAGACTTCTTTTTCAGCTTGCGGTAAATAAAACTCATGTTCCTTACAAACACCTTCAAAGAAATGCTTTATTCTTTACCAAACAAAATAGTAGATGTATCCAAATTCAAAGCATTTGTGTACAACAAAGTAAGTGTATTTGAATTTGTGGAATTTATCTTTGAAAGTGTAGAAAACAGTGTGAAAAGGAGAAAATTTTGGCTACTTACATGTTCCTATTTTTTTTTCAGTATGTTTTCAAAAGCTGTTTTATGGGTTACAAAATTTATCATTAGACAATTTTGATGAATAGAAAGGATCCAAATAGTACACATTAATCCAAAGCTTTGCTGTTTGCAATGTCCAGTTTACAACTTTTCAAAACTTTGTTAGAAAGAAGAAATTTTCTTGTAATGGGCAATTTTCTTCAAGTAGATGTAGTGTAATTTGTGATAGCTAATTCTAGCCTGTTCAATGATGAGTTAACAGCCGTTAAGGCATGAAAATCTGACAGTGTAGATCTAATAGTCAACAACATGTTCAAAACTATTACATGTATAAGTTAGCCAAGTAGGTTAGGGGAAATGGAAATGTTTTGTCCTCGTATTATTAGTACATAATTTGTATTTTCAATATTTATCTCTCCCATCACTTATCAAAGGTATTGATTTTAGGCCTTAGCATGAAGAAAATAGGAAATCTAAACTTTCATGGCACAACTTTTGTGGAGGACTTTTTGAAGCACCATGCAAAAGGAAGTTATTTTTCCTAAAGCTGTCTGCTCCTATTTCATTTTTCTAATGCATGTCATTCTAAATGGTTATACGTGTATTTATTGTGTTCAAGTATTTCCCCTTACATACTGCCTGTAAAAAGTTAAGTATTTTGAAGAAAAATAGAATAAGAGAGGGAAAAAACAAAAGTGATATTACTCTTGTATGAAGTAATATGGAAATTATACCACACAGCGATATTCACATAAAATGAACCATGTGTTTCTTACTTTTTCAGCAAATTCATGCTACAGAGAGAGACTTTGTGTCAGCCTGCACTTTACTGGGAGCTGGTGCAGACTATTCAGCTGCAGCCAAGTCTGAATATACCCAGCTTTTGTTTCTACTAAGTAAAGGAATGGTAGGTTCTATGAATGACTGTTCTTATGAACATGAAAGTTAGCTGACATAAACAGTTCATCTAGTGGGATTCAAACCCATAGGGACAAGATCCTCTTTTTTTTTTTACAGGATTAACTCTGTACCACACAACCCCTACTTTGAAAGAAGCCTTTTGAAAACATTGTGGGAAAAGGAGAAAATGCTGGTAACCAGCATTTTCTCCTTTTCCCACAATGTTTTCTACCCTTCCTGGACCAAATTTCAAAATTTCAGTCACATTTATTTTGTTGTCTTCAAATGATTTCAGTTTGGACCAGTTTATAATTTTGTCTATTGGTAGAGGGTTAAAAAACCAACACCATAAACACTGAGCTGAAGAGATATCTCCCTATTCAGTTGTTAGGTGTTGTATTTAAATCAGGATGAATGAATGAATGAATGAATGTTGTTTTATGGCGCATCGACAACTTTGGTCATTTAGCGCGCATATCTACAGTATGTTAAAAGATAATAAACGTGGAGTTGTTTAAACTGAATAAAGTTTGAATGACAATAAAAGAATTGAATTAAGAAAATTTAATGCATAAAGGGCATCATCGAGTTACAGGGCAATCCCTATATACTCAAATGTTTTAAATGATAAGAACTGAATTAAGAAGAACGCATAAAGGGCATTATCGAGTTACAGGGCAATCCCTATATACTCAAAAGTTTTAAATGATAAGATTTAAGAATGGGATAAAAAGGTTTAAACTCAATGCTGGTTTGATAAAAAGAAGTTTTTTAAATGAAAAAGAAATATGTGTCATTTATAATGTGCATAAAATATGATATTGAGTGGCTGGGCATTCCCTGCCTACTCAACAGTTTTAGATATCGAGTTACAGGGCAATCCCTATATACTCAAATGTTTTAAATGATAAGATTTAAGAATGTGACAAAAAGGTTTAAACTCAATGCTGGTTTGATAAAAAGAAGTTTTTTAAATGAAAAAGAAATATGTGTCATTTATAATGTGCATAAAATATGATATTGAGTGGCTGGGCATTCCCTGCCTTAAATCAGGATGAAGCCATGCACAAAGGAGTGGTCTCCTGTAACACACTCCCTCTTAACTCTTTACCACACAATCCCGACTTTTAACGACCTTAAAGAATAAGGCATTTTGAAAACAAAGTGGGAAAAGGAGAAAATGCTGGTACCCAGCATTTTCTCCTTTTCCCACAATGTTTTCAACCAATTCAAGAAAATGTGCTATCAGTGGAAGAAGTTTGAATAAATGTCTATAAATTCCTGCAATATGGATGGATTAAAAATTTTGTCATGTGGTTAAAGGGTTAAAGTCATCATTCATTGATGACTCAAAGCCTTATTTGGCAGAAAGTCCGTTTTTGGACAAAAAATGGGATTCTGGGCTTAGTAGCCAGTCCCAGACGACTGGACGAGCCCCCATCATAAGAGTATGAAAGTTTGCAAAAAAAGCACAGCTGAAATACAAACCACATCTGACAGGATTCAAACCTGTGCAGACAAAATCCTGTTTTTCTTTTTTTTTTTTCAAGTTTAACCCATTACCACACAATCCCTACTTTTGACAACCCTGAGAAAAAAGCCTATAGAAAACATTGTGGGAAAAGGAGAAAATGCTGGTAACCAGCATTTTCTCCTTTTCCCACAATGTTTTCTTCCCTTCCCAAAACAAATTTTAGATTTTCAGTCACTTTTATTTTTTCATCTGCAAATGCTTTCAATTTGGACCAGTCTGAAATTTTGTTGTATGGTAAAGAGTTAAAATACCAACACCATAACCACTGAGCTAGAGAGAATTCTCCCTAAGTATTGTATTTAAGTTGTGACAAAACCATGCATGAAGGAGTGGGCTCCCGTAACACCATTATTTTACTATTCCCACATTTAACTCTTACCAAACAACAACATTTTATGCTTGTCCAAATTCAAAGCATTTGCAGATGACCAAATAAACACAATTCAAAAATTGAAACTGGACTCTAAAAGATCAGAAAAATATTGTGGGTGAGTATGATGGTTACCAGCATTCTCTCCTTTTCCCATGATGTTTTCAGAAGGCTTCTTCCTGTGGGTCATAAAAACCAGGGATAGTTTGGTAAGGGTTAAGGTAAAGTGAGGGGATGCATACTGAAATTTGTTCTTTGTCTCTCAATAAATGTAACTTTTGTCCTCTTCAACTCCTCTGGTTTTCAACATTCTGTCTGAATTTTTAATGGCAGTCTTCCTACCATGGGAACTTGTGTTTAGTTCTTACATGCATTTGAGATGAGAGGAAAAAATGTGGGAAAGAAAGTGTGCTGCAACAGGGTATTGAACCTGCAGCCTCCTTGTCAGAAGTCAGATATATTTACCACTGAGCTACCTGGTCAGGCTAACATACTGTTCATGTAGGTGTTTTAGTAACTTGTTATGTGATTGATTAGTTTCGTATGTGATTGTTCACAGTTGCTACTGATAAACAAGCAAGCTGTGCAAGTAAATGAGACTTTATCCAAGGCTGGTTCCCTAATTGAACAATGGACTGGTCCAACTGTCCAGAAGGAATCCTTGAAAGTGTTTTTCTTGGTGTTACAAGTGTGCCATTATCTCACTGCAGGACAGGTAACTCCATTTCTTTTGTCTTTATGGGTTTGTATAGGTTCATATCTGAACCCTCATCCTGCCAAACAGGCCGTAGATAATTATGTTTTGTGAAACATGTGCTCCAAGATCGATAATCATATATATGCACTCTGATTTTGATCTACACGTCAGTGTCTTTATAGTTTAACTCATCAATATCTATCAATCATATCAATTCAGTGAGGTAATGATCCATGATTTTGTACCCATCAAATAGAAAAAAAAGATTTCCCCAAACGGAAGAAAAATAGAATATTCTAGTCCCTTCATAGCTTTTATCCATTTCTGAAATCTTGAAATATTATAAGAAAGTGTGATATGGCCTGTATTGTGAGCCGTAGGATCTCGCAAGTTTGAACTTGCATTTATGTTCCTTTACTAATGACACAGTCTCTGAACAGTCTTGGGAAGTAGGCTTTTGAAAACATTGAAAAAGGAGAAAACGCAGATGACGAGCAAAAACAAAAGTACTAAGGTTGTTTATTCTTAGCTAGGGTCATATGAAACATACCAGTGAAAAGTGGAACCATGCTGCATATCATTTCTATCACAAGTAACTTGTTTTACTTATGTTTTTGATTGTTTTATATCTACATGTATGTTAAATTTTTCACTATCATTAATATGCAGGTTAAAAGTGTGAAGCCACCATTGAAGCAGCTGCAGCAAAGTATTCAGACCATCACACAAATACACACAGATGAAGGTAAAAAGCTTGTCTAAAAAGTTCTCTCCCTTCCACATCATATTTTAGCAATTTTCCTCGTTTATGAAGGACATTTTATCTGATTGAATACTTTTTATGCCTGCTTATATCTCAGTATCTATTTAATCCTTTACCACACATTCCCGTCTTAACGACCCTGTGAAAGAAGCCTTTTGAAAACATTGTGGGAAAAGGAGAAAATGCTGGTAACCAGCATTTGCTGCTTTTCCCACATTTTCTCCCCTTCTTAAAAAAAATTAAATTTTGGAGTCGCATTTATTTTGTCGTCTGCAAATGCTCTCAATTTGGGCCAGTCTAAAATTTTGTTGTTTGATAATGAATTAAGGAAAACTTTGTTCCATGATAATTATGTGCTCCTTTTCTGTAAATGTTTTTTTTTTTTAAGTTTTTTATTTAGCTCCCTTAGCTTATCATTGTTTTCACAGTGTTTGAAAGCAGCAGGAGGTTTTGAAAAATGCAAATAATGGGTTAAAAATTTCACGGATTTGTGCTTTAACATAAATATTATTTACACTTGTGGGAAGAACAGAAATTTTGACTTGTTTAAATTGCAAGCCCTTCATAATGACAGATAGCCCTTCGTAATGACAAATAAAGTGTAGTTCAAATGATTGAAGTCCCTTAACTCTTTACCACACAACAAAATTTTAGACTGGTTCAAATTGAAAGCATTTGCAGACATCAAAATAGAAATGACTGAAAATTAGAAATTTGTATTGGAGGGGATAGCAAACATTGTGGGAAAAGAAGAAAAATGCTGGTTACCAGCATTTTCTCCTTTTCCCACAATGTTTTCTAAAGGCTTCTTCCTCAGTGTCGTTAAAAGTTGGGATTGTGTGGTAAAGGGCTAAAGATTGGAAACATTGTTAGAAAAGAAAACTGCTGGTCAACTGCAATTCTCACAATGTTTTATTAAACCTTTATCTTCAAGGTTGTTAAAACACTTAATTTGGATAGTGTGGTTAAGTGTTAACCCATTACCACACAATGCGGCCTTTTATCGACCCTTACAAAGAAGACTTTTGAAAAAATTGTAGAAAAGGGTAAAATACTGGTAACTAGCATTTTCTCCTTTTCCCATGATGTTTTCAACCCTGCCGGAAACAAGTTTGAATTTTTGAGTCATGTTTATTTTGTTGTCTGCAAGTGCCTTCATTCTGGACTAGTCTAAAAATTTGTTGTTTGGTAAGCAGTTAAATGCTTCAATATGGTTGGTTTAATTCCAGATCCTGTGGGTACGAATCAGATCGATATGTTTCAGTGGTTGCCTAAAGAACACATGTGTGTGTTAGTCTATTTGGTAAGATTATTCATTTTCAGTTTTACGCTGTTTATATGTTCTAACTCTGTAATTTTTTAAAGATTTTTTATTAGTATATATTTATACTAGGATGCAGTACTAACCGCTGTTTTATTGATGAGATTTCATACTTATTATTTAATGAATGCACAGTCAAACTTTCATTTGCAACAGTTTATGTTGGAATCAAATTCATAAACTTTTTAGATGTTAATGTGTCTGTTTTAACTCTACCGTGTAGTCCTGCCTTTGAATGACCCTAAGGAAGAAGCTTTCTGAAAACACGTTTTTCCACTCTATCAAGGAAAAGTAGAGTAATTTTTACCACCTTTAATTTGTCATCTTCAATTGCTTTCACTTTGTACAAGACCAAATTTTTTTTGTTTGATAACAAGTTTATCAGCCACTTGTGTTGAGAAAGGTTACTTTAGTGTGTGCCCTTGGATGATGTCTTACACTAGGTTTGTTATTAAAGTTTTACCTGTTGCTTTGCTAAATAATATGATGGCAGGAAATCTGAAGGTAGTAAAACTGATCATTAAAATAGAAGTAGTGGCTATGGATTCTGTTTCTCCAAGAACTTTGTATACAACTTCTAACACAACTTTTAACTCACTACTGTAAGGATATGGCTTTTTATGCCTTTTCATATGAAAACTTTGGGAAGCATTGTGTGACATGGGGAAGGTATCTGTGACTGTTTTCTTTCTTTTTCCCAACTTTTTTTTATTTTGTTTAGAAACATTAGTTTCCTATGCCTTAAGTGTTTGTCTCATGTACAACTTTACATAATACATTTGACAGTTCTACAGGTACCATGTGCGGAAATAGGCTATGAAGATTCATTTGAGCCATGCTCTGTGAAAAGAGAGCTTGATGCATCTGTTAAAAAGTATCGACCCAGGTCAGCCTGTGCAGTCCATGCAGGCTGACCTGTGCCAAAACTTTTTTGCTATTGGTCCATCTTTTGCATGTGAAAGGACCAGTCTACCTCATGATTCAGTTTATTGTTAGATACAATTGACTTTCTGGATCTTTGGTTAAGTGATGAATTGCCTAGTACAGTGCATCACAAAGATCTATAAAGCCCCCTTTCTCTAGAGCATGATTCATTTATAATTATTTAGGTGACAGTGATGCATTCAATGCAAGCAGGCTTTATGGATAAGGCGCAGAAGTATACAGACAAGGCTCTTATGCAGATTGAAAAACTTAAAAGTAAGGATTGAATTTCAATGTTTAAGATTTATCCATTGCACTTTCTGTTACACATAAAGTATTCACCTGTATACATGTACATTATGCACTGTCTTGTGTACTGCACATCAAATAACTATGCATGCCAATAAATTCTGATCTTTTTTATAACACAAAGGGTTTTGAAAACATTTTGAGAAATGGAGAAAATGCCTATGAATAGCATTTTGTCCTAGTCCAACAATGTTTATTATCTTTTTAGCTCACCTGAGCACAACATGCTCAAGGGGAGCTTTTCGGATCACCCGGTGTCCGTCGTCTGTCATGCATCATTTGTCGTGCGTCGTCAACAATTCTTTAAACATTGATGTTATGTCTAACAAATTGTTAGAAAGTAACATCAGTATAGACTGAAGGTCAGATGGCACCATGTGTCCTGTGTTATCTCGATCAAAACTACTAAAGGGTTTATTAGTTGTTTTTTGTACTCATAGGATGTTTCCTGTACCAAACAGCAAAGTCTTAGGACTTGTTCATGTGGTGGGTATCTGCAGACAACATATATATTATGTTATTTGTTAATCAAACGATATGGATTTGTTTTTATAATGGCAGGAAAAACATTGTTGGAAGAAGAGAAAATATATTTTCTAACATTTCTCCCGAGGCCCTCTTCGTCAGTGGTACTAAAACTGAAGGTAGTTTAGTAAAGGGTTGGGTTATGTTGAGATATTTCAAAGTTGTTCAAGTTCAAAGGATTAAAAAGCCGATATTGCTATGTTGAGCTTTGCTTCTTTTGTGTGGTACTTCTTTATTAGACGCAGGAGGAGATATGGATATAAAAGTGTCTTAATTTTAAACTGATGTTGTGAAATGCATTATATTTTAATTGTGTGAGGTTCAGTTCTTTTTCTAGCTCACCTGAGCACAACGTGCTCAAGGGGAGCTTTTAGGGTCACTGGGTGTCCGTCGTGCGGTGTGCGTCGTCCGTCGTCAACAATTCTTTAAACATCAACTCCTCCTAAACCACTGGGCCAATTTGGACTAGACTTAGCTGGAATGTTCCTTGGGAGGTCTTCTTTAACAGAATTTGATTCCGTCAAAAACTCTGGTTGCCATGGCAATCTTCTCTGAAACCACTGGCCAGATTTTATAATAATTTCACAGAGATGTTCCATGGGTGACCCTTTCCAAAAATTATTCGCGAAATTTTGATTTGTCAAGAAACATGGCTCTGGTGAATGGGGGCTACTTGCACTATACAGAAATGAAGAAATTCTTAAAAATTCTTCTTCTCTGAAACCACTGGTCCGATTTTGAAATAATTTCACAGAGATGTTCCTTGGGTGACCCTCTTCAAAAATTGTTCGTGACATTTTGATTTGTCAAGAAACATGGCTCTGGTGAATGGGGGCTACTTGCACTATATGGACATAAAGAAATTCTTGAAAATTCTTCTTCTCTCGAATGGCAGATCAGATTTTAAAATAATTTCACAGAGATGTTCTTTGGGTGACTCTTTTCAAAAAATGTTCGTGAAATTTTGATTTGTCAAGAATCATGGCTCTGGTGAATGGGGGCTAATTGTACTATATGGAGATGAAGAAATTCTTGAAAATTCTTCTTCTCTGAAAATGCTTGTCAGATTTTAAAATAATTTAATAGAAATGTTCCTTGAATGACTGTTTTCAAAAATTGTTCATGAAATTTTGATTCGTCAAAAAATGTGGCTCTGTGAATGGGGGCTACTTGCACTATAGGGAAATGGAGAAATTCTTGAAAATTCTTCTTCTCTGAAATGGCTGGTCAAATTTAAAAACAATTTCACAGAAATGTTCCTTGAATGACTCTTTTCAAAAACTGTTCGCGAAATTTTGATAGGTCAAGGAACATGGCTCTGGGGAATTGGGGCTACTTGCACTATACGGAAATCAAGAAACAGGTGACCATTTGAAAATTCCTTAGCAAAATAATGATTTTGTTTCCAGTGTTTCAATACCTCGAAAAAAAATGGCTATGGTCCACTCAAAAATTAAGGTGAGCGATCCAGGGCCATCTTGGCTCTCTTGTTATAGACATTCTTTCATGTGCCAAATAAGTGGAGCCACGCTCCAGGAAAAGGGAGTTAAATGTATCTCTATGACTCATTATTCCAAGCAATTTAGGATGCAAAAGATCCATTTTGTCTTAATGCCAACTGAATGATAAGGTAAAATGGTCCTTTGACATGTAGAAAAATCTAGAGAAAATTTTGACATATATATAAGCCTGTGCTGACTGCACAGACTGAAATGGGTCAGTACTTTTTGCTGCTGCATTAAACCCCACTTCTACAGAGCATTGCTTATTAACTATCTGCTATTGCTGTCAAAATGGACAATTCTAAAATCATTTTGATACCAGCATTTTCTTCATTTCCGACACTGTTTTCAAAAGGTCTCTTACTTCAGGGTCATTAAAATCAGGTTAGTAAAAGTTTATAGTGACAAAATGGGGGAAAATGATGAAAGTCAGCTGCTAGTGTACATTTTTGATATTTACAAAATTATTAAGGTATGATAAAACAACCAAAGCTAAATCTCAATCTAATCTCTGCCTAGTCCCGGCCTAATCTGACCATGTGTGCTTCAGCCCGACCTTATATACGAGATGTAAATAGAGATCACTCCAAGGTGGCCTAAACCACCCTCATACTGCCTGTATTACAGGTATTCTATAGATCGAAATAGTTCAGTGACCTAGCTTGCGTAAGCCATGAAAAGGAGGCATGCAGCAGTAATTCAAAATGGGGTATGCAGTGTTCATTTAGAGTTTGTTTATTTTACATTATGGAACAAAGTAATAAATGATGCAATATTGTGTATGTTTAACAGTGCTAGATGCCCATCCACTGCTATCCTCCTTCCAGCTGATGTTGTTAGAGCACATTGTTATGTGTCGTCTGATAATGGGAAATAAAACAACAGCAATACAAGAGGTATGTGTCTTTTCCATGGCTTGAACTGGTACTTTTAGGTGAAACATCTTAAGTTTATGTCCGCTACTAAGTCTATATTGTGCAAATAAACACGAGTTGCTTATATATTAGCTCAAGGGAGCTGTAGACTACGTTTTTTTTTCTCCTTTCAACTTGATGTAAGATGTGATGAAATGTTGGTAAAAGTTCTGGTATTAGTCAATTAAACATTACTTATGCATAGCTGTGCTTGTTGTTTGTCATAAATCAAGTTTGCACAAATTTTTAAGGACAGTGCAGATGAGTATCAGACTTACAGAGTATGCCATCTCATCATAGATATAGCTTTAGCTATTGTAAAATATTTTGATATAAAGTATTCCTCAAAAAGGCTTGAAATTACTACGTCTTAGTCTGTTTGCCTGAATAAAAATGACCATTTCATATATCAATAAAGCATTTATCAGGTTAAGATACAACATGTATGAAGTGTTTTTAGCAGCTTTTTTCTATAAATAGATGTAAGTAGATTTGAACAACAAGTCAGAATCATGTAGGTGTAAATATGATTTATTTATCCATTTCAGATATTTCAGGCCTGCCATGTTTGCCAGTCCCAACCTAGACTTTTTACAACACATGGATCACAGATACATACTTTACTGGTGTGTGAACTTTATAAATGTTTTTCCTACAATGAAATGCATACAGCTTTGTATTGTCCAAAGCGATTACTTGCATCCTTGTATTTGATGATAGAAAATAAAGAGAAATATGTTATGGGCTTTGGTGGTTGCCGTCACGAATAGTGGGAAAAAGCATATTGAGGGCTTGAGGGAAAGAAAGAAAATGATAGTAAACATTGTTTCCTTATTTTTCTACTATGTTTTTTACCCATTCTGATACCAATCTCATATTTTATGCCAAAATTTAACGATATCTTTAAATGTTTTGAAGCAAGGAACAGTCTAAACTTTGACATGTGGTAAAGAGTTAACTCTTTACCAAATGACAAAAATTCAGAGTGGTCCAAATTTGAAGCATTTGCAGACAACAAACAAATGTGACTGAAAAATAGAAATTTGGTTTGGGAAGGGTAGAAAACATTGTGGGAAAAGGAGAAAATGCTGGTTACCAGCATTTTCTCCTTTTCCCACAATGTTTTCAAAAGGCTTCTTTCTCAGTGTCATTAAGTCAAGATTGTGTGGTAAAGAGTTAAAAGGCCTATTATTCCAGGTGATAAGCAAGACAGAGGGCCCTATACTTACACGAAAAACATTAAAAATTAGTGGCAACCTGCTAAATGTTTAGTTTAGTTGAAATATATTTTAGACATGCTCTAGCAAAAGGGGGCATTGTTATGATCCATGATACCAATCATGTCATCACATAGTAGTATTTAGGATCCATAAAATCAATTTTGATGGGAACCAAATCATGAGATATGGCTCACAAATTTACAGTGATTTACAATGATTGAGAAACAAGCTCTTGCAACTTGTTCTAATTATACCCCGGCAAAACGAATGTTTTCAGGGGTATTCTGGAATCAGCCTGTCTGTCCGTGGGTCTGTCAATGTGTCTGTCCATCTGTGTACAAAATACTAGTAATTTTGTGTCGTGAAGTACTCCTACAGTTTCCCTTCAATTGTATGGGAACTTTGTACATATACTGATCATATATTGAAGATTTGCAAGATGCAATTTTCGAGTGTCAACTCTTCCTGGTTGAGGACTTATCTCCCCTTGAACTTGATACTTTTTTCTGTCAAAGAGCTGGCAGGGGTATTAAGTCACATTTATTGACAGCTCTAGTTCTTCTCAATTCTGCCTCCTGGAAACTACATCAGCAATTGACCTGAATATGTGGGCAAGTGAGCTATCCTAAATCTGACACCCGCTCCTGGGTATCAAACTTGGGATCATATGATTACAAAGCCAAACCTCTACCTCACAGCCATGGACATCACACAAAATGATTGATCTTTTTGCCAAAGTTGTAATTGCCAAAGGCAGGAAAAAATCAAAATATTTAGTCTTGAATTGTTACAATTACTTAATTGCTAAACTATAAAATCATTAGTGATTCAAGATATATAAGGGATAGCTTTTTTTTCCTTCAGGGTTTGTATGCCATGTCAATGAATTGTATGGAAGCAGCTGAAGCACAATTCACACAAGCAATTCAGGTAAAAAATGTGTTAGCTATTTAAAATGTGTGTTGTCCTACAAATTTTAACCCATTATCTTACAATTGAGATCCTATGCCCCCATCTCTGACATCCCTTCGAAACAATCTTGGGAAAAGTAGTAGTTGCTGTAACAAGTGACAATTCCTTTGCCAACAATGTTTCCATGCTGTCAGACTGATTATTTCAATTACCTTCATGCGACTGTATAATTTGTGATGCAGAAAAGGTTGTGGTTGCCACCTAAAAGCAGGGCTCCCGCTGTCGATCGCCAGTGGCGCCAAATGCGAAAATTTAGAAAAAATGGCACCAAAAATGAAGCACTGGCGAATGTATTGGCGACAAGCAAATGTCTATAAACTATCGTCTGACATACACAGTATGTATCAAGTGTAAAGGAAGCCCGCGTAACTGTTTATCACACCTTATCAGGCTGGCATTCATTAACGGTCTTGTCTAAATTACACACCATACAAGTTTGCATACACACCACTGCTAAACAATCAAATATCAATATTTCGTCACGCCCCTTTGAGCACCCTATATCAAACCAATCAGTCATCAGATACAAGATTTAGTCGCCGCTCATAATTTCTAAAGCCACGCCTTCAGTATGCCTTACCTGGTTACCTAGTCTACATCTTTTCACTGGCTAGAAATTAATCATGTGTATTTATCGATGTTGTTAATGAAAAACATGATAATGGTATTGATCTGCTTATCTAGCGTAAAAATGACAGATTTAGGAGTTAGTTGCTACATATACGAAAAATTTATGCATAATAATGCCGAAAACAATTTCTGAAAATTAACTGATATGAAAAAAATGGATCGTCGAAAAAGCGTAAAAACCCATGACACAACATGTCAGTTTGACGCTGTCTGATCAAAAGCATTTGAGACTGTCTTTAGCTTTGATGATGACTTTAAACAGTAAGTTTCAACATATATATGTATAAAACTCTAAAGTAGGTGCTAAAATAAATATGTCTTATAATGAGGAAAAACACAGATGAATGCTGGATGAATGCTGAATGAATTGGGGGGGGGGGGGGGCGAATTACACTTTGTAGGCCTCTTTGTCTTAGTGATAGCACAGGAACAAGTAACTATATAGGACACTCATACTGAGAGAAAAGACCAGAATAAAAGGACCTTTTAAAAAAATAAACTTAAGTATTTTTTAGGATAAAAGAAATGATGTTGTGACCCTTCACCACACAATCCCAAATTTCTTCCTGAATTTCTTAAAAACTGACGGAATTCTAACAGATTGGCAGTCATAGAATTAAGGAGCTGTATTAATTTTAAAATACAAATTCTATGTCCCTGCAGCTCAAAACCCTGAAACCATTGGGGAAAAAGAAACCTAAGTAAGCTTGTGCATCACTATTGAGTAATGTATTTAGAAGCTTTAGCATTGGCCAATAAATTGGAGTATCTAAAGCACTATGTGGCCACCTCAGTTGGCTCCTACTGGCCCCAATTTTTATGAAGTGGCGAATTTGATGGCGCAAAAATTGAAACTTGCAGGGGAAGCCCTGCCTAAAAGAGATTAACAGTAATCCTTAAGCTTTTACTCTATAGATTCTCATTTCTACACATTGCTTGTATGAGCCTTTGGAAAACATTGTGGCAAAGGTGAAATTGCTCGTGACATGCAATTTCACCTTTTGTCACAATGTTTTCTATGCAATCAAAAGGTGTAATATACACATAAGAAACGGCTTCATCCTTGCTGTTATGAAGTGTCCATTAGAGATACCATAGCAATGCCTTAAGGGGTATAGGCTAGGACTAGACTACAATATTATAGAATCTTTCAAAATGAACATATTGAAAGTGTTTGATGATAATGAATAACTTGAGGTTGAAATGATAAAATTTGTCTTGAAACATTGTAGAAAAGGAGAATAGCTTATTACTCAGACAGCCAAAAGCACCAGTGGGTGCTTTCTCAGACAGTGAAGAAGATAAACATCAGTCAAAAGATTTTTTTAACATTTTTTTTTTGTCAGGAACTAAACTTATCATGTCATACTTGTTTTTGAATTAAGAAATAATCTTCTTTCTATCATGGTATATCGTTCAATAAACCACAGTTGTGAGTTATGAGGCACAATAAATAATCCACGAGGGCGATAGCCCGAGTGGGTTATTCACTGCACCTCATAAGTCAAAACATGGTTTATTGAACGATTTACCATGATAGAAAGATTATTTTGATTCTAATATGGCCAATTCTCATTGAAAGGAAAACAAGTTCAAACTTGGAGTAAAGACGCAGATGATATTCCATTGAATAACTCACTCAGTGAATGAAGTCACTCGATATAGGATGACGTCACTCTACATGGATTGTCGCAGATTTTACCACATTTCCCTCGCACTGTGTTTATAGAGCCAAAGTCACATGTCATGTTAGAATATTCCTTTACTTATCATGCCTATGTTCAAAAAACCTTTTGACTTTTGAAAAGGAAATTGTGCAAAAAGGAGAAAAATACTTTTAACCAGCTTTTTTCCTTTTCAGCTTATGTTTTCTATGCTAACAAAGATAAATCCAATCATTTAAGCCACACTTGTCGTCTGCAAATGCTTTCAGTATTGATAAGTCTAGAATTTTGTCATCTAGTACAGAAAATTAAACCATTATCAACAAATTAGATTGTTAAGGGTTTTCATTTAGTTGGTAACAAACAGTTAGTCTCTTACAATCTTTTATTGCAGTTAGTCTGATTTTGTACTGTATGTTGAAGGAATTGAAACTGATATTTTTTAAGAAATTGAAACTGATATTTTTCCTTATCTACAGTTGGCAGATAATACAGAACTCTCCCTGTTCATCAAACTTAATCTTGCCATGGTTTATTCTCGTATGAGTAGACATCAAGATTTACTTGGGCTATTAGAACAGATCGAACCTGAGAACCTTCAATCTAGGTATGAAGTAATTGCATCTTGATGGAGAAACATTGCATTGTTAACTAGTTACCACCTGATAAACTTTGCCGTAGACCATTTTAAAAACACTCAAATGAAAAAAGAAAGCTTAAGATGGGTTGAGATGTTATGAAATAGATACATGTGAAAATGTTGAAGCACAGAGAAAAGTTGTTATTGCCCCTAACACAGTATATGGTACAGTACCCTTCGTGCTTTATCAAAACTCTGGGAATTTTAGATCTGATAAGATCATTGGAACCCATGCATAAAGATCTTACCATCCTGTTGTATGTCATATGATAATAATACACGGAACATTTTGTAAAAACTAAATGTAGAAGATGTCTTTATGCAACAGCAAACATAAAGGAACCAAAACAGAATTTATTTTGTAAAACCTATTCTATGGGTACTCATTAGAATTGAAGCAGTGAGGCTTGTCTGATGAGTGCCAAGTGCCCAACATATGGTTTGAACCCATTACCATACAATCCCTACTTTTGACGACCCGGAGAAAGAAACCTTTAGAAAACATTGTGGGAAAAGAAAAAAATGCTGGTAACCAGCATTTTTTTCTTTTCCCACAAATGTTTCTGCCCTGCTGGAAACAGATTTCAATTTTTTAGTTAAGATTACTTTGTCATCTGAAAGTGCTTTCAGTGTGGACCAGTCTTAAATTTTGTTGTTTGGTAAAGGGAGCAGTTCAGAATTTCTGAATCCCACCAAACTTAAAAAATAATTTAGCACTGAATTATGTAAGGTGATTGCTCGCAAATAATCAGTCAATAAGTAACACAAACATCAGAAAAAAATATGTTCAAGAGGTATTGGCTTACTGAACCTTACATAACAGAGCCTCGTAAGGTATTTATAGATTTCTTACCAGAATTTTGAAAAACTTTTCAGGAATGTCATGTGATTTGTAACATCTGTTGCATAAGTGGGATTATATTATAATAAGTACCATGCCACAATTGACTTAATACAAAACAACCCCTTACTTTAACTCGAAATTTGCACATTTTGACTTTAAGTAATTGTTCTGCTTCTGCAGATTTGCATGTAAAAGTAAATTCTGTACTCTTTATATGTATCAGTATTTAACAAAAAAATTGATTGGCACCAAATAAATCCTAAAAGGCCCTGGTTACTTTTTCTATAGTTCATTTATTTTTTTCTTGAAAATAAGGGGAGATTTATTCATTTTTCAGTTCTCACAGTTTGAAGGCATCAGCTTATTATGTTCAAGGTTTACAGGCATTTTTCCAGGCACAGTATAATGATGCAAAGTAAGCATTTTTCATAATGATCTATGTTAACCTTCTTCCAAACAATTCCATGCTATAAAATCTTTATCTCCTAATGGAAGAAGCCATGGACAACATTGTTGGAAAAAGAAAAAAAGCCGGAAACCAGCATTTTCTCCTATCCTTACAATTCTATGTACCTTTCAGAAGGCAAGTCCTATTGCATTAGTTATTTTGATCTAGTGTTTTCAAAAGCTTTTTGAACAAGTTTAACCCTTATCCTGCTAAAAAAACTAAAGCTAAATTTTCAATATGATACTAATATCCAAAATGTTGTTTCACAGTCATGTTTTGGGGAAATATATCTCACAATTGGACTGTGTAGATCAAAGATCAGACTACACGTTTTGTGCAGTCTGATCTTGATCTACGCTGTCTGCAAAAGGTCAGTGAAACGCGAATAGCAGCCTACGGGTCAAAATTGATTTTGAGGTTTTGAGATCAATAGCATAACCACTGATCCAAAGAGATATTTCCCCAATGCCCTGTTCAGGTATTGTATCTAAATCAGGACAAAGCTATGCATGAAGGAGTAGTCTCCCATAACAAGATATATATAGAAAATCTTTCATTCAAATCCAGAAACACCACAAGAGTGACTTTATGGTCTCCAGATAAAGAAATGCATTTTCTATTGTTTGTAATCAAGGCAACCTTACAACTCTCAGGGACAACATTTGGCTGGGAGCTATTACAGTAATAAGAGTTAGTTAAGCAAATATGAAATGAGTTAACCCATTACCACACCATCCCTACTTTTGACAACCCTGAAAAAGAAGCCTGTAGAAAAACATTGAGGAAAAAGGAGAAAATGCTGGTAACCAGCATTTTCTCCTTTTTCCACAATGTTTTCTACCTTCCCAAAGTAAGTTTAAAATTTTCAGTCACTTTTATTCTGTCATCTGCAAATGCTTTCGATTTGGACAAAACTAAAATTTTGTCGTTTGGTAATGAGTTAAAGACTGCTAGAAACAAGTATAGATATATCTTTAATGATTGTAGATGGAGCAGGATAGGGCATTGTACTGTAGCAAGTACTTGTTATATTTTATGAAAAGGATTTATGTTCCTTTAACCTTTTAATCTTAAGTTCTAGTAATCTACTGATTGGCACTGTTTTTCATCTCCATTGTAGGAGATACTTGCGGGAAACATTGAAAATGGCAAACGCTGAAGACCTGAATCGCTTGACCTCTTGTTCTTTGGTACTGCTTGGACATATATTTTTATCTTTAGGAAATAGTAGGGTAAGTGTGACACTCAAAGCTGAATTTCAAGATATTGGTGTGTACCAGTTCTTGTATTATTGCTTGAACTTCCTTTGTGCATCATAGGAGAAATGTGAATTTAATAATCCTATTACCTAACAACCCTCTGTTTCATGTGTTCAATAACCCTGAGTAATGAAGCTTCATAGCACATTGTGAGAGAAGGAGAACATGCTTTTCACCAGCATTTTCCTCTTTTTCCAGTCAACTTTCAAATTTTGTTGTATTAGCTACATTCAAGTTGCCATCTTCAAAAGACTTTGAACAAGTCTGAAATTCAATAACCTTAGCTTGACAGTATTACAAAACAAGTTGTGCAGTCCGATCTAATTGTACACTTTTTAAAAAAAACTTACCCTGTACAGAAATACCTTGTTTTATGATGATTTTTAACGGAAAATAGTGGTTTAGCAGTTCTGATTTCTCACTAACAATTTGAACTATTGCTGTTCTTGCCATTTTAAGTCAGTGTCTTTTACAAATACATTTAGGATTTTTTCATCTATGAATATTTGAAACTGAATCATTTGTAAGATTCAGTAACCCTTTACTAACTCTTTACCTCGCATTCCTAACTTTTAGAGACCCTGATGAAGAAGGCTTTTGAAAACATTTTTGGAAAAGGAGAAAAATGCTAGTAACCAGCATTTCCTCCTTTTCCCACAATGTTTTCTGCCCTCCAGGAAGTATCTCAAGTTTCATTGTCTAGTAAAGATTCAATTCAGGTGCTATTTGATTCTTTTACTCTTCTGTATGAACTTGATGAAATTAAAAAATGCAATAGAGATAGAAATGAGATGCTGAAATATGAGGCTCGAAGATTATGTTACAATGAAATGGAATACCCTACTTCAGGGGTAAAATTGCAGAAAGATTAAATTCAAACCATTGCAAAGTACTTAAGTATAATTTTTATAAATCTGACAATGTGTAACAGTATAGTATGGCAAAATTATTGTTGCTGGTAGAAAACTGAATTGTGAAATTAGAATTGAACTTTCCAATTTTTTAGCTCCACTGGCCGAAGGCCAGCGGGCTTATGTCATGGCCCGTTGTCCGTCGTGCGTCCGTCCGTGCGTTAACTTTTTCTTTAAACATCTTCTTCTCTGAAACTACCCATCCAATTTTGATGAAACTTCACAGAAATGATCCTGCCATGGTCCTCTTCAGAATTTCTTGAAAGAATTTAATTCCTTCAAAAACTCTTGTTGCCATGGCAACAAAACTGAAAAATTTTGAAAATCTTCTTGTCTGAAACCGTAAGGCCTAGAGCTACCAAATTTGGCATGTAGCTTTATCTAGTGGACCTCTACCAAGTTTCTTCAAATTATAGCCCTGGGGTCAAAATTGGCCCCGCCCCGGGGGTCACAAGTTTTACATGGGCTTATATAGGGAGAACTTTTAAAACTCCTTTTCCACCTAGCCATAGGGCCTAGGGCTACCAAATTTGGCATGTAGCTTTATCTAGTGGACCTCTACCAAGGGTGTCCAACTTATAGCCCAGGGGTCAAATTTGGCCCCGCCCCGGGGGGTAACAAAATTTACATGGGCTTATATAGGGAAAACTTTCAAAATCTTGTCGCACCTAGCTATAAGGACTAGGGCTATCAAATTTTGCATGTAGCTTTATCTAGGGGGTCTCTACCAAGGGTGCCCAAAATTATAGCCCTGGGGTCAAATTTAGCCCCCGTCACAGGGGATCACAAGTTTTACATTGGCTTACATAGGGAAACTTTAATAATCTACTTGTACATAGCCATAAGGCCTAGGGCTACCAAATTTTGCATGTAGCTTTATCTAATGGGCCTCTACCAAGAGGGCCAAAATTTTAACTTTGGGGGTCAAGTTTGACCCCACCCCAGGGGTCACAAGTTTTACATTAGCTTTATAAACCTGTCTCATGGGTCACATATTTTACAGGGCCTTTTATTGAGCAAACTTGTTGTACAGGGCTTTTTATAGGGCAAGATTCAAAAATCTTCGTGTTTATAACCACACATTCTAGTTTCATATTGTAGGTCTGGGTTCAAAATTGGCTCCATCAAGGGATCACAAGTTTAACATGGGCCTCAAGATATAGTCACTTCAATTTATACATTAATCAAGGGAAATAACTCTTTTTTATGAAAGATAAAGTATGGTACTATTTACCTCCCTTGATTATCAAACTGCATTGATACATGATTGGTGCTAGACATCAAGTTTTTTTGATAGAAAATATTCTGTTTTCAAGTGTGATTCATTTTTTTGATGCTAATAGTTATGCTCACATGAGGTCAATAATAAATTCAGAGTAAGGCTTCTATCATTCAGCTTATTTTTCCAAGGATTTTACCTTTCATGCTAATGAATTAACCTGCTTGTACTGCCTGACAGCATTCATTGTTTTTGAAGGCCCTCTTTTTCATGGTCATGAACACTTCAATTTGTGTGGTAAAGAGTTAAAAAGCCAGTGGAGCGATACAGGGCCATCATGGCCCTCTTGTGTTAGTTTTGAGGTGCCATAAGTCAACACCTATTTTTGGCACATTTCTTAACTCTAAATTCTGAGACTTAGCCAACTGATTGACTGACTATAAAATATTGTAGAGTGCTTGATTTTAGTAAACATGTTTTCACACTTAGTCTCTCTCCCTCTTTTTTTTTCAGGAATCTCTAAATATGGTAACACCAGCCATGCAATTAGCAGGCAAAATACCAGATGTGCATGTTCAATTATGGGCATCATCACTTCTTAAAGGTCAGTACAGATTCCACTTGTTTTGAAAATAGATGATTTGTTTGTGTTAAAGGAAAGAGACACTATTGAAACATCAATGTAGATTTTTAAAAAAAATTGGGTCCATACTAGTTATATGATGTTTTGCATGCTAGTCCCAAAATGATTCCAGCACCAAACCTCAATAGTGAAACAGAAGCAGACTTGATTTTTTGTCTGTAAATGGTTTCAATTTAGGCCAGTTATAAAATTTGTCATTTGAGAAAGCGTTTATAAAACTGCATGAAGATATGAGGAAATATTCTGCAAGTACTGAATTGAACTCATTGTCTCTTTAGACATACTTGTAGCAACAGGGTAATAACGCCTGGGCAGATGTTGAGTTGCTGGCTGGGCGTACATCACTCTCTGGCCCTCATCAGCTGTGCAATAACCTCTACAGCACTTTAGAAATATGTAAAGTTGGAGGTCACTTTTGACCACCCTGAGAGTACAAGCTACCAGTCCTTACAAACATCTCTTTTGTAAAACCTATCTCTTCCTCTTTTATTTCAGTGATCAACAAACCTGGAAATACAAGCATCCAGTTATGCCAAAATCACACCCACAATTTTTCAAAATTAACACATATTTACCTATTCAATTCAAACCCAGGAAACAAATGCTCAAGTTTCACCACTTCTTTCTAACATCTTGATTTTCGCACCTTTGTTTCTCAGTCAGGTCATAAACAAGGGATACTCAATAGTCAGTAGCCTTGTTTTGAAAAGTATGATGGGTGGTCTTACTAGTGGGATTTTGCTCTAGAAAATAGTGGGGGTTTGCAGGAGATCTCTGTTGGCAGCATCTGATTTTTTATCTACATTTTCATCTAGACTTTGAGATGTTTATGTTATAATAGTTTTGTAGCATAATATTTCATTTTAACCAGATCTGTACAGACTCCTAGGAGATAGAGCCAATGAAGAAGAAGGCAGAGAGTTGCACACTAGCTTCTCACAGTCCTTGTTAAAGGACCATTTTCAGTCTTCACAGCTGTCAGAGCATGGACTTATACAGGTATGAACAGTTGATATAAAAATAAACCTTAGATGTGTATTCCTTTATCACCCAGTCCTATATCAGATCAACCCTGCCTTTTTGAAACATTATGGGGGGAAAAAAATAAACATCTCCTGCTCAAAGACAAGTTTCATCGATGAGCTTGACTAAACTTGTGGTTTACAAATGATTACAATATGTATCATTTTGTCATCTTTCACGTAGGCTAACAACACAATTCGAAGATTTGACTGCAAAATTACCGATCAGTCTCAAATTATGGCTTTTGTAAAATCAGTTCACTTAAATTTTAGAATCGTTCTTCATAGGGCTCATGTCCAAGGCATAAATTGTAGGGTCCAATAGGGTGAACATTGCCTTTCAATTGAAAAGAGAAATTCATGGAGATAGTACTTTAATACCAGTGAAACATATTGTTGTCCTTGTGTTAGAATTTAACCAGTCTAAACTGAAAGCATTTGCAGATGACAAAACAAATATTACTGCAATATAAAATATGTCTTCTATAGGGTAGAAAACTGTGGTAATAGGAGAAAATTCTTGTTACCAGCACTTTCTCCATTCCCACAGTGTTTTCAAAGGCCTTCTTTTTGTTAGTAGTTAATTTTCGGTATTGTGCTATAAAGAGATAAAATGTTATCCCTTGTCGAGATGATTTTTTATCTTGCAGCAGATAATTTTAAAACATTGTGGTAGAAGAAGAAAGTAATTGTAATAAGCATTTCTGATTTGTTCTACAATGTTTTTGTATCTAATTGTGATTAATATACAGTGAATAATCCCTACATCATACGAAAACTTTGAAGGAGTTTTAGCCAAGCCCCAATGGCTCAGTCGGTAATGGTACGACTTGAAAACATGGAGTCCAGGATTCAATTCCTGGCTAGGACCCCTGGTTTGAGCAATTTCTTTCCGAGGATTGATGATAGTCACTGCAACAGGATGCATTCCTCTCCCATTGCTGAGCATTGTTTCGAAGGTGATCATATGGGAAGGCAGCCAATGGCTTGGAAAGAAAATTGTACGAAGTACTGGTAAAAGAAACTCCAGGAACGCATCAATATGTACACTGGCCGCCACAATATAACTGAAAGAATGTTGAAAAAGGCATTAAACAACATACAATCAATCAATCAATCAGTCAAGGAGTTATCTATTGCATAGTCGTTACATGTTAAAGAGCTGAGTCAAGTTTGTACCAAAATGAGGAAGTTTTGGACTAGTCCAAATTTATGGCTTTTGCTAGTTACCAGGCTTTTCCCACAGTGTTTTCAAAAGGCTTCTTCTAGATCTAGATCATCAGAACTTGAGATTGCACGGTAAAGGGTTAAATGCATGGTTAAGAAGTGTTTTAATTTTGGCATTTTTGTTGTTTTTAATGTTTTTTGTATCATATTTCGTAATAATAGACAAAAAATTGCAGAAAACTTTATCTTCTTTTTTTTTTTCAGTGGACTGAGGGACCATGCCCATTTCACTTAAATACAGCAGGAACGTCGGACCTTTATGGTGGAATAAAGCCGTTTGGAAGTCAAGAGTGATACTATTAACAGATAATTTAACCCATTTCTATACAATCCCTACTTTTGACCATCCAGAGAAAGAAGCCTTTAGAAAACATTGTGGGAAAGGGAGAAAATGCTGGTAACCAGCATTTTCCCCTTTTTTCATGTTTTCTACCTTTCACAAAAAAAATTCAAACTTTTCAGTCACTTTTATTTTGTTGTCTGCAAATGCTTCCAATTTGGAGAAACCTAAAATTTTGTTGTTTGATGAGTTAAACCCTCTACAGCACAATCAAGAGTTGTAATAACCTTGAGAGAGAAGACTATGACAAAGTTGTTGGAAAAAGGAGAAAATGCTGGTAACCAGCATTTCATTTCTTTTCCCACAATGTATTCCACTCTATCAAATACAACTTGTACAATTTGAGCAGTGTTTAGTTTTCCTGCTAATTTGTTGCTGTTGAACAAGGCAAATTATGTAATGTTGTAATTGGTTAGCGCTATACTTGCCTAGCAGAATCCAAGCTTGTGTTAAGAAGAATAATGATAAAGATTAGAATGAACAAAAGGACTGATCTTGGATTTAAAAAAAAAAAGTTGTTCATTTGAGAGAACCTGGTGGTGAAAAATCAAACACACATTACCTAACACGGCACATGTACATGTATTTTGGACCACCCGAACTTTAACTCATTACCAAATGACAATATTATAGACTTGTCCAAATTGAAAGCATTTGTAGATGACAAAATAAATGTATGACTTAAAATTTGAAATTTGTTTTGTGAAGGGTAGAAAACATTCTGGGAAAAGGAGAAAATGCTGGTTACCAGCATTTTCTGCTTTTCCCACAATGTTTTTTAAAGGCTTCTTTCTCAGTGGCGTCAAAAGTAGGAATTGTGTGGTAATGGGTTAAATGCTTATAAAGCATTACATACCCAAACATGTATCCATGTACATATACTCTGGAAATAAGTTTTGGATAAGAAGAAAGATATCAAGTGTGTAACAATGGAGATACAATGTGTTTGATTTTGGGCATTTTCTGTATAATTTTATGATGTTTACCACAATAATGTTTCCAATTACTTCCTACAGTAGAATCATGAACCAATTCTACATGATGTTTCTTGTATTAATGCAAAATGTATTTATCATTTTCTCTTGGGCTGTTAATGTATTACCTTTACTTGTCAAAGACCAAAAAAGTTTATACTTGTATATGGTTTTTGGAAGATGTCGGATCTTTAATCCTTTACCACACAATCCCAACTTTTCACGACCCTGAGAAAAAAAGAAGCCTTTTGTAAATATTGTGGGAAAAGGAGAAAATGCTGGTAACCAGCATTTTCTCCTTTTCCCACAATGTTTTTGCCCTTCCCAAAACAAATTTCAAATTTTCAATCACTTTTATTTTGTTGTCTGTAAATGCTTTCAATTGGGAATAGCCTAAAATTTTGTCATCTGGTAAAGAGTTAAAGAGTAAGATCCTATTGCTTGGAGAGGGAAAGTTTAAAATTAGAATAACTTTCTGATAAATTAATTGTTGTAATATATGTTGTGCATGTATCTTTGGTAATCTGATTATTTCGGGAAGGAGAAGGACGTTTTCTACTATTAACCCTTTCCTCTATAGATACTCATTTCTATGCATTGTTTGTAGGAGCCTTTGGAAAACATTGTGACAAAAGGTGAAATTACTCGTGACAAGCAATTTCACCTTTTGTCACAATGTTTTACATGCTACCAAAGGGTGCAAAAGGTGTCAAATACACATAAAAATGGCGTCATCCTTGCCGTTATTTAGGGTCAATTAGAGATACCATAGAAATGCCTTATGGGGTAAAGGTTAACACCTAAAATGCCTATTACCATTGCTGATTCAATTGAAATCATAGACAAAGACAAACCCTTTACCACACCGCAAATTTTTTTACAAATTAAAAGCACTTGCAGACGACAAAAGAAATGTAACGTAATTTGAAATTTGTTTCCATCAGGGTAGAAAACATTGTGGGAAAAGGAGAAAATGCTGTTTACCAGCATTTTCTCCTTTTCCCACAATGTTTTCAAAAGCCTTCTAACTCAGGGTCGTAAAAACCAGGGATTGTTTGTTGAAGAGTTAAACTGATTATGGAGGTCTCATCTTGGACTTACACCATTGGTTGCTAGAGGAAATGAATTTCATGGTTCCATGTGACTTGCTCAGTTTACTTCATTAGATGCATTTAACCCTTTACTAAACAATACTGTGCTTTCACGAGCCAGAGGATGAGGCCTTTTGAAAGCATTATAGGAAAAGGAGAAAATGCTGGTAACCAGGATTTTCTCCTTTTCCCACAATGTTTTCTACCATTTCCAAATGAAATTTCAATTTTTTATTCAAATTTTTTTGTCTTCTGGAAATGCTTTCAATTTGGACTAGTCCAGAATTTTTATTGTTTGGTAAAGTGTTAAATATGATAGTTCCAGGAGGCATCTAGCAGTACACTTTTCCAAACTGCAAATTCTAGACCTTCCCAAACTGAAAACATCTGCAGAGGAAAAAGTCAGAGTGGATACAAATGAACCAAAGTTTTTCAAAAGGATAGAAAACATTATAGGAAACAGACGAAATGATGGTTACCAGTATTTACTCATTTTCCCACAATGTTTTCAAATGTTTTCTCCTTCAGGGTTGTGAAAACTTGTTACTTTGTGGTGAAGGGTTAATTTTTGTGCTTTAGGTTGGGAGCAGTGTTTCTCAAGATAGGTATTTAACTCTTTACCAAACAGCAAACTTTTGGACTAGCCCAAATTGAAAGCAATTGCAGAAGAAGAAATAAATGTGAATCAAAAATTGAAATGTGATTTGGGAAGGGTAGAAAATATTTTGGGAAATGAAGAAAATGCTGGTTGCCAGCATTTTCTCCTTTTCCCACAATCTTTTCAAAAGGCTTCAGGGTCGTAAAAGCCAGGGATTGTTTGGTAAAGGGTTAACATCAATGATGAACCAAGTGTTATACTGTATTTGATACCAATGGTTCAGGATGCTTGTGTTCATCAGACACTTCACTGTTTAATCTCTTACAGGAATTGAGTTAGAAACTGTCCCAGGAAACAAGTGCATAGGTGCACTGACTTCTGTCACTCACCTTGGCTGTTGAACAGCATTAAACAACAATACACGAGAATACACAAAAAGCCAACAGGGTTCAACTTCAGATTGGAGAGACTCTTTCTCTACTCTAATGTCTCCTACACAAAAACCATGTAGTTGTTGTCAATCCCTAGTTTTAAAGTTGCTGAAAAAGAAGGCCCTGCAGAATTTCACGAGAAAAAGAGAAAATGCCAGTAAGTAGCATTTTCTTTTTTCCCATAATGCTTTCCAGAAAGAAATAAAGGTTTAGGAGTCACTTTCATTTTGGACAAGTTTCAAATTTTAACATCTGGTAAAGAGTTGACAAGTAAAATATGTGTAGTCACTACCTTTGTGTCGCTCTTTTTGTATGTTGTAAAACCAATTTTTGATACATTGTGAATAAAATCTGGAAAATAGTTATTTTCCTTAAATATGTCAATCATTTACAGTCTGAGTGGTGCATTAGTTGTTACAACAAAATCAGAATTGCCACACTTCTGCAGATGGCTTTTGCCTGTCTAGGGCCAACTGGTATTTTACACTGCTTTCAACATTATTTCAGTATCAAACATTATTTCAGTTATAACACAGCAATATCTCGCATATTAATGTAATACTATGTCCTGAGTTTCACTAGTACGAGGCTAGGGCTGTGAAGTTTCTTGCCCAATGACACATTGACCAAAAACCATATCTTGAGTTAACAGTGTGGCAAAAGGACAAATTTCTCTTAACATGCAATTATTCCTTTGGCCCAATTTTTGTCAAAATTATATCAGTATGTTTAACCCTTTACTCCATAGATACTCATTTCTATGCATTGGTTGTAGGAGCCGTTGGAAAACATTGTGGCAAAAGGTGAAATTGCTCGTGATGAGCAATTTCACCTTTTGTCACAATGTTTTCTATGCTTTCAAAAGGTCTCGTATACACATAAGAAACAGCTTCATCCTTGCTGTTATTTAGGGTCAATTAGAGATACCATAGAAATGCCTTCTGGGGTAAAGGGTCAAAAGCCTCTATCTAATTTTCAATACATGTACTTGTGTTGCAAATAAAACCCTCTACATGTATTTGATTTTCAATACATGTACTTGTACATGTTATTTCAAATACAAGCCTCTATTTGATTTTCAATACAATGTACTTGTATTTTGCAAAGCTGTTTTCAAAATTACCCTAGAGATGGCAATAAGCCCTGCATCACACAATACAGACACAATCCTGAGTTTAAATGACCCTGGGAAAGAAAGCTTTAGAAAACATAGCGGAAAAAGGAGAAAATGCTGGTAATCAGCATTTTCTCCTTTTCCCACAACATTTGCTACCTTATCAAGACTCGTTTGCACACATTTAGAATACCATTTATTTTGTTGTCTGCAAATGCTTTTGAACTGGACAAGTCTAAAACTTTGTGAGGTAAAGAGTTCAATGAGGAGTCTCTCAGGTCTGTCTACAGAGTATGCAAAATGATGACAAAGACACAAACAGAGTATCCTGTTGCAAAACATAGTCCTCTCCACAATTATAAAATACTAGAACATTTAACCCTTTCCCAAACAATCCCTGGTTTTTACGTCCCTGAAAAAGAAGTCTTGAAAATATTGTGAGAAAAGGAGAAAATGCTGGTAATCAGCATTTTTTTCTTTTCCCAAAATGTTTTTAGCTCCACTGGCCAAAGGTCAGCGGGCTTATGTCATGGCTCGGTGTCCGTCGTGCGTCCGTCCGTCTGTGCGTGCGTCCGTGCGTGCGTGCGTTAACTTTTATTTCAAACATCTTCTCTGAAACTACCCATCCAATTTTGATGAAACTTCACAGAAATGACCCTGCCATAGTCCTCTTCAGAACTCCTTGAAAGAATTTTATTCCTTCAAAAACTCTGATTGCCATGGCAACAAAACTGAAAAATATTGAAAATTTTTAAAAATCTTCTTCTCTGAAACCATAAGGCCTAGGGCTACCAAATTTGGCATGTAGCTTTATCTAGTGGACCTCTACCAAGTTCCTTCAAATATTAGCCCTGGGGTCAAAATTGGCCCACCCCGGGGGTCAGAAGTTTTATATGGGCTTATATAGGGAAAACTTTAAAACCCTTCTGGTACCTAGCCATAGGGCCTAGGGCTACCAAATTTGGCATGTAGCTTTATCTAGTAGACCTCTACCCAGAGTGCCCAAATGATAGCCCAGAGGTCAAATTTGGCCCAGCCCCGGGGGTCACAAGTTTTATATGGGCTTATATAGTGAAAACTTTAAAAATCTTTTTGTACCAAGCCATAAGGCCTAGGGCTACTCAATTTTGCATCTAGCTTTATCAAGTGGTTGTCTACCAAAGGTGCTCAAATTGTAGCCCTGGGTTCAAATTTGGCCCTATCCTGGGGTCACAAGTTTTATATGGGCTCATACTGGGAATTTTTTAAAAATCTACTTGTACCTAGCTATAAGGCCTCGGGCTACCAAAATTTGCATGTAGCTTTATCTAGTGGGCCTCTACCAGGAGGGCCCAAATTATAGCCTTAGGGTCAAGTTTGTCCCCACACCAGGGGTCACAAGTTTTACATGGGCTTTTGTGATGAAGACATTCTAAGTCATCTTGTTACTAACCATAATAAAGACTAGGACCACTAAATTTAGCCCTGTCTCATGGATTTTATATTTTACAGGGCCTTTTATTGAGAAAACTTTGAAAATCTTCCTCTTTATAACCACACATTCTAGACCTGTATTATTTGGTATGGGGCTTTATCTTGTAGACCTCCACCAGGATTCAAGTAATTATAGCTTTGTGGTCAAAACTGGATTTGCCCAGGGGTCACAACTTTTTTTGGTTTTTATGGGAAAAAATTGGATGCCCTCAAGTTTGAAACCAGTTGGCCTAATAATGTAATGTTTGGCTTGTAGTGTTTTTACGAATTAGCCAGTGGAGCGATACAGGGCCATCATGGCCCTCTTGTTTATCCTCCCAGAACAAATTTCAATATTTTGATTGTGTTAGATTTGTGGTCTGCAAATGCTTTCAATTTGGGCCAGTGTAAAAATTTTCATTTTGGGGAAGAATTAACAAAATGACTTTGGTCTCCTGACTCATATTTGTGGATGCATTGACCCTCAATGTTTTTTGAAGATATTGATGTACATGTAAATTGAGATACTGCTCACAATTCAAGAGATTTCTTTCTATGCTATCGTGTTATTTTCAGGCTGTCATAATTATGTATATAGAACTTATCTTGGTTATATCACAGCAACAGTTCACATATTCACATGTATCCATTTTTGATCTGTACAGGACTGGGTCGGTGCAGAGCTATACCCTAAGACACTCCCACGCAACCAGTACCACCAAAATGAATTGAACCCACTATCTCTGGATTACAAATCCAAGGCCTTAACCAATGAGATTTTTTTACCCATTAGCAAACAACCCCACATGTACCATTTACCAGACAAAGAAATTTTAGACTCAAAGATTAGCAGCAATAGTCAAACAAAGTAGACTGCTTACCTGACACGGAGAGTGTGGAGAAAAGAGGACAGGGGCTAAATAGATATGCCATTTAGAACTGAAGTGGGGCAAATGTGTGATAACCTGGTGGTTGAGAGTCCTAAGACCTTTTTTATTATTATTTAACTCTTTACCAAACAACAAGATGTTGGACTTATTTATATTAAAAGCATTTGCAGGCGAAAAATTTAGCTATGCTAAGATGACAATTTTTATCTCTGACTGGGTAGAAAACATTGTGGGATATGGAGAAAATGCTGGTTTCCAGCATTTTCTCCTTTTCCCACAATGTTTTCTAAAGCCTTCCCTTTCAGGGTTGTTAACAGTCAGGATTGTGTGGTAAAGAATTAATCTGTTTTATCACAAACAGGCAAAATTTTCAGTATAAATATGTACTGAAAAGTGTGAAATCTCTCTCAAATAATATGTAATGTAAAATTTGGAACTTGAAATACAATTAAATTGTGTGTGTTTTTTTTTTCCAGAAAAAGGGTCACCCTGTCTTTGTTCCACATCAGTCAATTTACAATTGTGTCTGTTAAATAATGAGAGGGTTTTTTTAAATCCAGAGTGATGATACCTAGGACACACATATTACGTTTATGTTGGACAAAATCCTGTCAGAAGCAAGTTTGCCTTGGGATAACAATCTGACACTACGTTGCAAGTAGTTTTATCAGTAGTTCAACTAAAGTGAAAAAAAAAAACCTAGAAAGCCCTGAAGGGCCTGAATATGCTCTACAGGCAGAGAATTGAATTTTGCTTTTATGCTAGCATACATTATGAATTCATGATGCAAAAAGACAAAAAACACACAAGTGTGTTCTTGCAATTACACAAACTGTGTAAAATTCATGAAAATCTGACAAGAAATGCAGATTTTAATTCGAAAACAAGAATTGGTAATTTTCAACTTGAAACAGCTACTTTTCCCATACTGTTTGTTGGATTGGTGAGATAAACAAGCCATGGAAGTTTCACAAAAATCTAACTACAAATGCACATTTTATCCCGTAAACAAGAATTCGAAATTTTCAACTTGAAATGGCTACTTTTCCCAAACTGTTGGTTGGATTTTTCTCAAAATAAATAGGATTGAAGCTGCTGATATGATAAATATCTCCAGTTTTATTTTCTTTTTTTTTGTATTTCACAATAACAATTTTCCAAGAATTTTGACTATACCAAACAATCTCCCTGAACAAGGAGAATTCTGAAAACCCAACGAGAAAAGGAGAAAATGCTGGTAACCAACCAGCCTTTTCTCCTTTTCCAATATCATTCTCAAAAGCATAAACCACTACTTAACAAACGACAAAATTTCAGGTTTGTCCAAATCAAAAGCATTTGCAGAAGAAAAAATAAAAGTGACTGAAAATTTGAAATTTGTTTTGTGAAAAGTAGAAAACATAGCGGGAAAAGGAGAAAATGCTTTCCAACATTTTCTCCTTTTCCAACAATGTTTTCTAAAGGCTTCTTTCTCAGGGGCGTCAAAAGTAGGGATTGTGTGGTAATGGGTTAACCCTTTACCACACAATGACGACTTTTGACAAACCTGAGGTAGAAGCTTTTTGAAACTGTGGGAAAAGGAGAAAATGCTGGTAACCAGCATTTTCTCCTTTTCCACAATGTTTTCTACCCTTAGAAAATCAAATTACAATTTTTGATTCACATTTATTTTGTCATCTGCAAATCTTTCAATTTGGACCAGTCCAAAATTTTGTCATTTGGTAAAGAGTTAAGTCAACTCATATTTCAAAGTTTCAATATGGACTGTTACCGACCACTCCAAGATTTTTCATCTAGTAAAAAGTTAAACGTTTTCTGACTCCATATCATATTTTGTGTCTGTATCCATATATTTTTCACGAATTGTTTGTATTTTATCATATTCAAAGTCCTCCCCAACAGCAAATGACAATAAGTGATTCATGTCTCTCTCTTCTAAGTCGTTGAACACATAACCATTAGCCTTGTCAATTATCTTGGAGACCCGCAGCATACTTTCTTTGTCCTGCAAGATTTAAAGCAAATATTCATGTAAAGTTCAGTGAAGAATGGTGAAATTGATCTATTACAGGATACAATACTTTGTGGGAAACGAAGAAAATACTGTTAACTAGAAGACATACAGGAATCCCAAAAAGGTTTACAACACAAAGGCAAATCAGTAAAAGTCTTTCTATTTTGAAATGGAATACATTAACTCTTTACCACATGACAAATTTATAGACTGGTCCAAATTGAAAGCATTTGCATATGACAAAATAACTATGACTGAAAAAATGAAATTTGATTTTGGAAGGGTAGAAAATATTGTGGGAAAAGGAGAAAATGCTGGTTACCAGCATTTTCTCCTTTTCCCACAATGTTTTGAAAGGGCTTTTTTCTCAGTTGTTAGAGTTGTTTGGTAAAAAGATAAAAGCAAACAAAATTTGCCATTTAAATGAATTTCTACTTTTTTCACAAATGTTTAATTCAGGAACAAATTCTATGATGGTAAATCTATATCTACTTAAGCCACTTACCTCGACCATTAAAGGTACAAAAGAAACTAGACTGTAATCTTCTACAACACCAACAATAGCTTCATTTAACTTCTTATATTTCTGAAGGCTGGCATCTTCCTGGACAGAAATATAGTTATCTTGTACAGTATATAATACAGTATATATTTTTTTCAACCAATTGCTGAACAAAATTATGATTATGAAAATGTCCGTAGTTGACAGCATTGGGAAATATTGTGGGCACAAGAGCAAGTGCTTTAACCCATTACCACACAATTCCTACTTTTGATGATCCTGAGACAGAAACCTTTAGAAAACATTGTGAGAAAAGGAGAAAATGCCAGAAACCAGCATATTCCCCTATTTCCTCAATGTTTTCTCCCCTTCACAAAACAAATTTCAAATTCTCAATCACTTTCATTTTGCCGTCTGCAAATGCTTTTGATTTTGACAAGCCTAAAATATTGTCGTTTGGTAATAAGTTAATAAGCAATTAAGCCATTTCCTACCATATATGCCATTCAGTTACTTTTATTTTGTTGTCTGCAAATGCTTTCGATTTGGACAAGCCTAAAATATTGTCATTTGGTAATGAGTTAACCCTTTACCCCATAAGGCATTTCTATGGTATCTCTAACTGACCCTAAATAACAGCAAGGATGAAGCCTTTTCTTATGTGTATATGAAACCTTTTGATAGCATAAAAAACATTGTGACAGAAGGTGAAATTGCTCGTCAGGCTCCTACAACCAATGCGTAGAAATGAGTATCTATGGAGTAAAGGGTTAACAAGTAATTAAGCCTTTTTGTACAATATATGCCATTCAGTTTCTGGTGAAAAAAACAATCTATCCTTTACAGTTGGCTATGCTTACAGCGTAGACTCACAGATCAAGATGGAATCTATCATTCAGTCTGCCCTTCAAAACAAACTGTCTTATAATTTTACAAAATATTCCCACTGAACTACACCAAGCATGCAACAGGTGCGCTTTCTTGACTAACATCAAGTCCTCCATCTAATTTTGGCCAACTATCCTGTTGCTACAAATGCCAATTTTGCACTGCTCTGAAAGAAAAACTGCTAAAAATATATCATCACTCTGATCTTGATCTACACTGTCCACAACATATGCAAAAGAAGCCAAACTAAGCATAAAATATTAAGAGTATTACTTACTTTGAATTGATCCAACAAGAAAGACAAATCTAAAACTTCTGTGTAGTAATCTAGATTGAAGGACAATTTTCCCTGTTTCTCTATCAAGTCTGCCTTTGACAATACGTTAACATGTGGAAGCTCTAACTGTAACATGGTGGACAGGGATGTCAGTAGTACAGATATAAACTTTGATGGTTCTCTGAAGAAAAAAAAGTCAAATCTCACCTTGACAGGCACAACTTGAGGTGCTTCTGCCAATAGAGTAGTTCAAGATCAGACCACACAGAAGGCAATCTGATGCTGGATCTACATTGCTGCCCAAGCTCTGGGACAGCTCTACTTAATCTTTTACCACACAATGACGATTTTAGACGACCTTTGGAAAGAAGCCTTTTGAAAACATTGTGTGAAAAGGAGAAAATGCTGGTAACCAGCATTTTCTCCTTTTCCCACCATGTTTTCTACCCTGTCAATAAAAAAAAATTGCATCATTTGAGCCACAATGAAATTGTTGTCTGCGATTGGTTTCAATTTAGACGGGGCTAAAATTTTGTTGTCTGGTAAAGTGTTAACAACTCTGATATATTAATAATTTGGTCTTTGCTGATTCAGTAACAATGTTTATTTCATTCTTTAAGCTCTCAAAAGCTTACTTATTATCTGGCATACATTTCAAGTGCACTCCTCCAACCTCACAATAAAGATGCCTACAAAAACACATGGAATTATGGGAAAGATGAAAAACCAAAATGACTTACAAATAAGCTTTTATACTGGCAAAAGTTAGATGTTTAGCACATTTTAATCTGTACTGCCTAAAATCAGTTGACAAAAGACAAGACAAATTCATCAAATGAAGAGCGGTGTTATAAAATCTAACTGATCAACCAATTCAATGTTATGATGTATAACCAGACAAGAGAAACTAAACCTGTCTCTGAAACAGAATGTGACTTAACACCCCATTGGTGCTTTGACAAAAACAGGCAATTATTTGTATACAGATGGACAAAGGGATGGACACATGGATGGACGGATACACAGACAGCCAAGCTGATTCCAGTATACTCCCCCGAAAACATTAGTTTTGCAGGGGTATAAAAACTTGGTCCAAGATTGAATTAACAGGCCACCTGTCAAAGCAAGTTTTCTCATTTCCCCTGGGTGGTTTCCTGAAACAGTGTTTGACCAAATATTTTTGCATATCTTTGTTTATGCTCTCAAGGAGGATCATGGATTAATTTGATTGGGCATTGAAATCTTATATAAAGTAGGCTATTAAACACGAATAATAGCTGATACTGGCATTTAGTATTCCCTTATATTGTGCCTCTCTTTCCAAACATTTGATAATAAATAAATAATAGATTTGCAAAGCTGCGTATATACGCCAAAGGGGTTTGGGGCTTGTCAGTGAAATAGGTTGAAATCTAGAATACCTGCATATATCCAAATTTTGAAAGTCACACACACAACTACACATCATAGTGATTCATTGTGGCTTTGAGCTTATTCCAATGAAAACTGTAGGAGGAGTGCACCCAAAAACAAATGCTAATGGACAGACAGACATACAGATGGATGGACAGATGACTGAGACCATAACATAATACAACCCTGTCTCTTACCCACAATAATGTGAGTCCACTAGGTGAACTGACACCAGTCGCATATCCATTTTCACTAGCTCAGACACAATATTTCTAACGGAATTATTATGAGTGTATAATTCCACTTGTCCTGGACAATCAAACAGAATATATTTTCCTTCCACAGCCTCAAGCTCACTTTTTAACCACTCTATATTTTTCTCCAGGTATTCCATACAATAAACAAGACCTCCATTAGGTCCAAGTTTCAAACTGTCCATCACATCTGTGATTGTAATGAGATCACTTATGTCTATAGCTGGCTTGTATGGCAAAATGTCATTGGCTGGGTCCAAGTTGACAACAGCTACCTGAAATCAAAGACCATATTGATCTCTTGAGTCTTTGCAAAACAATCAATCCTTTCCCAAATGACAAATATTAGACTCTTTCAAATGTACAAGATTTGCAAACAACAAATTAAATATTGTTACAAATGAGCTTAAACCTTTACCAAATAATCCCCAGTTTTTACGACCCTGAGATAGAAGCCTTTTGAAAACTTTGTAGGAAAAGGAGAAAATGCTGGTTACCAGCATTTTCTTCTTTTCCCACCATGTTTTCTACCCTGTTGAAAACAAATTTCAGTTTTTGAGTAACATTTATTTTGTCGTCTGCAAGGGCTTTCAATTCGGATCAGTCTTAAAATTTTGTCATTTGGTAAAGACTTAAATTCTCTGATAGATTACAAAACATTGTAGGAATAGGAGAAAATGCTGTTTACTAGCATTTTCTCCTATTCCTACTAAGTTTTCAAATGCCTTCTTTCCCCTGGTCATGAAAACCCAGGATCGTTTGCTAAAAGGGTAAACTCTAGATTTGTCTACACTGAATATTTGTAGCCGGTGTAATGCAGAGAAATGATCCACCTCTACAAAATGATCCACAAGTCATTTCTCATGACCTGGGTCATTATTCTATGTAGAGAAATGACCCAGTCATTTCTCTACATAGAACAATGACTTGGGTCATTCCTCTGCATAGTAAATGACTTCTGGGGTCATTTGTCTACGTAGAATAATGACCAGGGTCATTTTGTAGGGGAGGGTCATTTCTCTGCATTACACTAGCAAATACAATGTGGTAGAAATGATGCGAATTTCCATGAAAGGGAGGGAAAGACAAAATGTACCCAGGGGAGACTGTACAGTCTGACTTGGGCTAAAACCTTTTTGCTGTTGGTCACTTTTCTGCATGCCAACGAGCCATTCTACCTCATGACTGAGTTGGTTGTTAGACAAGGTGGACTTTTCGGGATCCATAATCACGTGATGACTTGCTCGGTACAATGCATTACGGAGATGAATTAACTCTTTACCACACAATCCCGACGTTTGACGACCCTGAGAAAGAAACCTTTGGAAAACATTGTGGGAAAAGGAGAAAATGCTGGTAACCAGCATTCTCCTTTTCCCACAATGTTTTCTACCTATCCCAAATCCAATTTTTGATTCACATTTATGTTGTTGTCTGCAAATGCTTTCAGTTTGGACTGGTCCAAACTTTTGTCGTTTGGTAAAGGGTTAAAGCCCTTTTGTCTGAATATGGCAGCGCTATGGCTCAATAATGGCAAAAGGAACACATAGAGCTAACCAAGTAGAACTGTAAAGAACCTACGTCTCTTCCAAAAGCCGACAAAAACTGTGTCATTCCAGCACAATAGGTAGTTTTTCCAGAGCCTGGAGGGCCAATAACCAGCTGGCCAAACATTGTAGCCCACAATTACATTACTCTCTGAAACATATGTAGAAACAAAATTAATAAAATTGTCCTGGGTGCATTATTGCCTATTATACAAGCATGTAGCATACATGTTCAGTAACATCCACTGACTGTGTCTCAAGCTACCTTACCTAAACCATGGCTACATACTAGTAATAGGTGGTGAAAAAATATCGCGGCTTGACCAGGATTCAAACCCAGGGCCTCAGGAATTCCGTTCCTGCACTCTAACCATCTGAGTTACCAAACCATATGTCGATAGGGCCGCACGATATATCACCAAATACCTGTACCCGGCTACATTATACCTTTACATTTATCAGTGGGATAGACCAGTATACTACATACTCTGCCGCCACATGAAGATTCGTCCACGAATCCTTCAATCACTGCTATCTTATCTCCCTAATAAGTGGGTTATTTAAGTTGGGTGCCAAATGTAGCAGGTGGTGAAAAAATATCGCGGCTCAACTGGGATTTGAACCAAAGGCCTCAGGAATTCAATTCCTGCACTCTAATCATCTGAACTACCGAACCACATGTCCAAAGGGCCACACGATATATCACCAAATACCTGTACCCGGCTACATTATACCTTTACATCTATCTGTGGGATAGACCAGTATACTACATACTTATGCTTAGGTCACAAATAAAATGGGTGGCACCCATTTTTCAAGTATGTTAGACGCTAGCATATTTATGAGTCTAATTAAGGTTGTCTTTCCCTAAACTAAATAAGAGGATGTGACACCCTTCAGATAATCTCACATGTATTCTTCTCATTTCAGGAAAATATATCCTCTGAACCCCACATAAACTCAATCATAAGTGTATCAATGTGTTGCGCAATGTAAAACTTAAGCAAATTTGAGATAGAAGCCTTCTGAAAACATTGCGGGAAAAGAAGAAAATGCTGGTAACCAGCATTTTCTCCTTTTCCCACAATGTTTTCTACCCTGCTGTTATCAAATTTCAATTTTTGAGTTTCATTTATTTTGTCGTCTGCAAGTGCTTTCAATCTTGTCGTTTGGTAAAGGGTTAACTACTTCAATGGCACAATGTCCAAGATACCTTCAGTCTGAAGGCTTGCTCCAATGCTATTATTGTTACATGGCCTTGTGGAGACCAAATAACGAAAATAGCATTGGAGCAAACCCTTAGATTTAAGGTATATCCATGACTATCTGCCTTGGCAGAATATTCCTATGAAAAATGTATTTTCCATGGCATGGCAGGCACACAAAAAACACATGGGGATATAGTCAAGTAGATCTCATACTGTTTTATGTACCAATTTTAAAAATATAAATGAAATCTTCTGTATCACATGCTATGGACATTACAGGTGTCTCTGTTCTTATCTTCAGTCTGAAGGTCTGCTCCGATGCTATTTTTGTTACTGGTCTTTGCGGATGGGGTGATATAACGCAGTAAAATTTCCTTTAAAACTGTTACGTAACCGAATGTCATTTCAAGAAGATTGATATGGACAATTGTCAATTGAGATTCATAATGTATTGTTTCAAATTGTGTTTAAATGTTGAATTAGTGAAATGTTCACGTTTGTATATCATATGACTTCTATGATCAAAGATTCCATATTCGCAGACCAGTAACAAAAATAGCATCGGAGCAGACCTTCAGACTGAAGTAGTCTCAATAATGAGAGGCTACGGCGATTTTTTTTCATATTTGGACATTTATTTCAAACGAAGGATTATTAAACACACTTGTAAGCAACAGATATGTTTAAATCCTAGCTTTGTGCTCTATTTGCGGAATTATGAGGATTCAAACTTGTGCACAAAATCTGTCCGGAACTTTCAACTGGTTTTGTCTTCTTCTTCTTTCTTAGTATGTCCCTCCCTCTCTGGGAGCACTCTCCCTTTGGTTGGAGATGTCTAAAAGAAAACCTGTTAAAAGAATACCCACTGCAAGGCACTAAGTAAAAAACATGTATTGACAAATAAGTGATATAAGTCGTTGTATTGTATGATTAATATTCAATTCGCTTAAAAGAGTTAGTATTAAGTTTGCTATATTATAAGAAACAGATAAAATTTGATGATAAAATATTCAGTTTTGGTTTTATTGCTGGTTAGTTCTAATTTTGAACTTTTAAAAGATGGTTTTACAAACTAAGATATCTATTTGTGCTTATAAAACTAATTTACAACCTGTTATAAGATATTCTTAATTATGTGCTAATTGTTGTTTAAGAATAAGAAATAAGGATGTATCCAATGAAAATATAATAAAACAAGAACATGCTCCCTCCTCTTGTTTATCTTATGGAAAGTAAATGTTTCCTTTTCAACATATAAGTCAAAAATGTTTGCCAAAGTAAGTAAGGATTTTATCCGAACCAAGTAAACGATATCTTGATCGTCCCTGTACCCAGAGGAGACAATCAAAAAGTACATGAATTATTCAATTAAGAAATGCTTTCATGACAAAATACACGAAAACTAGTTGCATATCTCAAATTTGTTGCAAATCCAAGTACCTCGTAGCTTTTAAGTATTTGCATGGTGATACCATCTTATATCTTGCAGGGATAGAAAGTAAACGAAAATCAAGCACGAGGATTATGCGTCACATATTTGATTGACATAAGAAAACAACTTACCGATACTTTAATTGTATGTTTTACAATTGTGTAATTATTATATGCGCCGTAAAGAAACGTTCGTCTGCTGGGAAGAAGATTCGAAGAACAGGAATTTGACATTCTATTATATAACCAAAAATAAATGATCAAATATGTATCAAAAAAAATCTCCCGTATATAATTATATGGGGGAGATTTTTTTTTTCATATATGATCATTTATTTTGGTTACTAGAATGTCAAATTGCTGTGTTCGAAGATTCTACCCACTATCTGCTTCGATGCAACACCCATCCCCGTATACCTTGGAAAAGTAGGGCTTTCATCGAAGCTGTTAGCCAAGCATATAGGGGCTGATTTAACAAATTGCCGAGGCATGCATAGGTTACGCCGATGTGTGGAGCAAGATTCGGACCCAAGAAGATTCGGCCAAAAGCAAAAAGTTGAGAAGATTCGGACCAAAGAAGATTTGGCTCACACAGAAGAAGATTCTGCCTAATTAAGAAGATTCAGCCCTATTCTTAGATTATGTTTTTTGTGTAACTGTTGATATTGTCCTTTTCACTTGTTGCATAACAATTGCAGATTCGCCATAAGGTAATTAACTTTGAATTTAATGGCTTAAACTGCGTTTTTGAAGGCATTATGCATATCCGGTCATTAAAGACCAGGGTTAGTATAGATCTCAGCCACGTAGGAAGCATTTCAAGATTGGGGGGGCTAACTTCGAAATACTGAGATTTTTTGCGTGGTAATTGCATTGCACTAAAAACTCATATTTTAGTTACTATGATTTTCAAAATTATTGGGGGGACTGAGCCCCCCCTAGCCCCCCCTGTTCCTACGGGCCTGGATCTATATACTATCCCTGTTAAAGACATATAACTATTATTCTGATTCGACATATTTTACTGTAGATATTTTTCTCACAGTATACTAGATCTATATGACACATCATTGGATGAATCTCCCCAACCTCAGGGCCAAACCTTCTGAACTATAGGACTGAATAGTCTTGAAAATCGCTGGTCGACCTTTGCTACATGTCTTAATGGCATACTACAAAATTAGTATATCTAAATTTTTTCTTTCCCGGAAGCTTATTGGTGAAAGGTGTTTTCCTGCCATATGTATCTAAAATCTTCTTAACTTCGTTCAAGAATTTAGGTCTTGTAAGTGGATAACTGATTTCTTGCATAAGATTTGCATAATCACAGGAAGTTGACGTTCTATAACCAAAATAAATGATAAAATATAAAAAAAAAAAATCTCCCTTAATATGATATAAACACAAGGAATGCAACGTCTCGATTGCCAGCGCCAGCACAAGACAGCCTTTCCCACCCAAAATTACCCACAAAACAAACATTTATCATAATTTCTTTTAGCCTAGCGAAAGACAACATAAAAATATAACTGCGACATTCGGCGATTCCTCATTAGACACCTTTTAACCGGAGATATCCGTCATGTTTTACAATTTTTTGACAATTTCTTACCGTCGAGAAGGCCATTCGCTGACGTCACGGGAAGAGCCAGGAAGCGAAATTTTACGGATATATTACGTATTACTTTTTTTTTTCGTTTTTAAGGTAAGACCTGTGTAATGGAAAACAGCTATTTCCACTTAAATATCATCCTGCAAAGTTAGCTATCGTTAAAGATAAGTATTATTGAACTACTTTCACCTTTTCATTTTTTCCATTTTTTCCTTCTTTGAATTTTCATTTATAAATCTAAAACCACTATATTCTCAATTCAAAAAGAGATAATAATTAACTCCCTTTTTAGAAAACAAACAAAAGTATCAAAAGATAGTTTCAAGATAGACAAAAACGGAATTTATGATCCATTAGAAATGTGCAAAAATATTATTCCTGCATAAATCTTTATTTATCTTTATTTATCAACCAATTAAAATTTTTGCCCAATGTTTACCGGAAGTGCATTACACAGGTCTTACCTTAAGATATATTTATGGACATCACATGATACTTAAGATTTTTCTAGAAGTAACTAACAAAAGTATTTGACCGTATTCCCTTTTAAAGAAAAGATATTTGATTCTAATACGTAATCCGAAAATACGCTTCCTGACCCTTCCTGGGAATCCCGTGACGTCAGCGAATGGCCTCCTCGACGGTTAGAAATTGTTAAAAAATTGTAAAACATGACGAATATCTTCGGTTAAAAGGTGTCTACTGAGGAATCGCCGAATGTCGCAGGTACATTTTTATGTTGTCTATCGCTAGGCTAAAGGAAATTATGATCAAAGTTTGTTTTGTGGGTAATTTTGGGTGGGAAAGGCTGTGTTGTGCTGGGGCTGGCAATCGAGACGTTGCATTCCTTGTGTTTATATTATATAGGGGAGATTTCTTTTCATATCTTATCATTTTTTTGGTTATAGAATGTCAAATTCCTGTGGCATAATTTACAAGGGTTGTCTCTTCTGCATTGTTTAGAGTAAGTTTAGTTCAGCTAATCCCAACTTCAGGCACTCTACCAGACGGTATCCAGTTGTTTCGACTCCCGATCATTTCTACACCCAGTCAGTTCGATACTTTGGTAGTTTCGACCCCTATTTTAGTTATTTCGACCAAAAAAAAAAAAAAAAAAATGCAAAAAAAGGTTCGACCCCCTTCAATTTCCCCTGTTCCAAATATTGAGAAAAAAGGTGTTTTTTTTTTCACAGTATGTTGTAAAATATTTATATTAATTTTTCAGCAGCATATACTCAAAATCACCTCTTTGCCGATGTTATATATAAATGTTTATTTATTTTGATCTACTATTTTAGATAGATAATCATCTTGATTGATACATCAGTGGAATTGTATTTGTGGATATTGGTAAATGAAGAAGATAGAAATGTGTCATTATGTGTTCTAATAAAAGAACCTCTATGTGTTTTTGTGTTTTTTCATGTAGCTCAAATAAATGCTAATTATGAAACAAAATATTGGCTTTAAAAGTGGAATGAATTATTTCTTGATTTGTTTGAATTTGATAATTGTCTTTCGCAGATTATACCCACCGGGAATATTGGATTTTACCAATTTGTATTGAAGATTTTAAACCCGTCTTAAAAAAGTGATAAAAAAGCACTGAAATAATATTTTGACACATTTTTGGTTAAGTTATATTAATGAATATGTTTTTAGAGAACTGAAAGCTCTTTCTTATGGTATAATTATTTTGCAGAAATTAATAATTGTTTGAGAAAAATACAGGTGTAAAAGTAAGTAATTTTTCTCTTCATGTAGTGATTAATCTAGATGAGGCAAAAGGGGCAGGGAGGAACAGTGCCTTGTTGAATGACTTCTAATATTAGACAAGGGCAAAACGGTGTCCTTTACTCTTTTGAAAACAAGTTCTAAATAGAACTTTGGATATGAATTGCATATAAAAGAAAAGAATAAGAAAGGATTGTTATCGACTCAAAGAAACATTATCTGACTATATGGGTTTTGATTGCCTTGTAATTTATGACCCCATGATGCAAAGTCACACAAGTTTACCTTTAATTTTCACCAGATAACAAAAAATGTCCAGAGTAATTAAAAAAGAAAAACTTCTTCACAGCTGTATTAAGAAACAAAAACAATTTTGATTCAAAAACATAAACAGGACTTGATTATTAATTACTCAGAAAGAATTACAAATCTTAACAGGGTTTCAATCTCAGATTCACTGGGTTGTACACTATTAAATTTTATGAAATATGTGGGCCTAATGATGGAGTGGTGAACTACTGCATAGCCATTCTGAAAACAGACTGCTAAAAATAGAACACTGCAGTGCAGATTTTGCTTACAAAAATTGCTGATGCTGGAATAGCAAACATCGACTATTTTCAAAATTGTTTGCAACTTTGGTTTACCATCCATAATTGCAACTTTTGCAAAATAATATGTGTAATTATAATCTCCAGCTGTAAGAAGAGTTAAATCTGCTTTATTCTAAAGGTGGGTATTTAGAATTTTTATATCTCACCAAATTAAAAAATATATATATCACTGAAATTTATATGAAAAAAATAATACAAATCAACAATATTTAAGATTCATAAAGTTACAAAAATGATTTTTTTGATGGTGTTTGCTTAAAAGGCTACGTAGTCTCTTACGGTATTTTTTACATTTCTCGCCAAAAGTCAATAAAGCATTTTGGGAATATCAAGTGACTGGCACGTGACTCATAACGCTTAAATTCAATTACATAACCAACATGTAATAATTATTTTCCATAATGTCTTCTTCGGATACTATGTTTAAAACTTCGTCTGTGTATTCCTGTATGTAAATGAGCGAATTGATCGTCTAAAAATAGAACGTGTCTCCTGTTGGTGTCAAACTGGGCCGTAGTAAATCTCTCATTTCTTTATTTGTCGGATGGTTTTCGACGACTGGGGTTTTATTAATGAAAATTAAAAGGCTCTGGGAGTATAAGGATGATCTTTTTGCATTTTTTGAAAATTTCGTCCCAAAATCTCAAGGGCCACCTTTAAAACTATTCATTTAATGAGAATTATCACTGATTGTGTGACATCATTTAAGGAAATTAGCCGACGCTAAAATACCTGTGGCGAAAAAAGTCAGGGTTTCGAGGGACAAAGGGATGCTTTAGCAAGATAGTGACAGATAAAGATCGTAACACTATGCTGTTCTGTCCTAGCTGACAAAGTTGACAAAGGATAGGCAGCATCACCCTCTGTCTTAATAGATTTCCCATTTTTAATGAATTTAGTCAGGTCGGAAGAAATTTTGGGAGAATTTGTTTTACTGTGCAAGCTTGACGAGAGGAGGGCGAGGGTTTTTTTTTTTTTGTTTATGCAGCCCGGTTTCTTGTTCTCTGGAGCCATAACAATAGATACACAGGTTTTGTATATGATAAGTGCAACATGGCGTATGTTTACAGGTTCGAGGGCACAAGGGCGGAGAGGCTGCTTCTAAAATAATACACATCATGGTAGACTTCAGTTTACCCTTACTCGTGCTGCTTTAAATCAAATTTATCTGTCTTATATAAGACCCATTCTGGAGTATGCATCGATAGTTTGGGATGGTTGTTCTAAAACATCTTCAGATTCCATTCAAAAATTACAAAATGAAGCTGCACGCATTGTAACGGGCCTTACGAGATCAGTTTCCCCAGAAAAACTTTACAAAGAATGTGGCTGGGAAACATTAGAGTCCAGAAGAAAATGTTTTAAATTACATTTTATGTTCAAAGTGTCAAATAATCTTGTCCCGCATTACATAGAAGAACTGGTCCCTCCTTTGGTTGGTAATAGATCGCAATATGAGCTTAGAGACAGCCAAAATTTTGATAACTTATATGCCCGAACAAGTTTATTGCAAAAGTCATGTATCCCTTCTTCTATTGGTCTTTGGAATAATCTCGAACAAGAAATAAGAAATAGTACTTCGATTAGTTCATTTAAATCCAAAATAAGTAAAAAGATGAAATCTACAAAAATTCCAAAAATCTAGTGTCTTGGAAATAGAAATATTTCGGTTTTACATGCACGGTTAAGAAATAACTGCAGCAATCTAAATGAAGACCTCTATCAAAATCACTTGAAATTGGACCCTATGTGCTGTACCAAGTTTTTTTTTACAAGAATATGTAACAAAATAGTGGACAGTGTAATCTAAGATCAGACTGCACACTCTGTGCAGTCTGATCTTGATCTACACAGTCCACAGAAACAAGTTAGGTCGGTTCCAGTGCTTTAAGGGTTAAGGGTCATCAAAATTGAAATTAGATATGATATTTTTCAATAATTAACTCTGTACAAGATGCCAAAATAATGGACAGGTCAAAACCGGAAGAGATAGCAGACAACAATACAAAATTGATATAAATTCTAATACGAGTATCTTGTAGCGTAGAAAAAAAAAAATCAAACATGGAGCGCAAAGAAGACATCGCTTCTAACAAACACTTCCCCTTTTCCCACATTTTTTTCTAAAGTAGTATCCAAGGATCATGAAAATCTGTTATTGTTTGGGAAAGGGTCAATTAAAATAATTTTTGGAATAAATCTTATATCTTCATAGAATATTTTTCTTATTCTAAATATTAAATAAAGACAAGCTTTCGGCGGTACAACCGCCTTCTTCAAGTGTGATCCTATCTCAGGAAGAGGATATATCATGGTTATCCTAAATAAATTCATAAATAATAATAATAATAATGAAAAAAAAAAGAAAAAAAAAAAATTGCTCATATAAGTCATTACCAATAGGAAAACCTTGTTCAAAAATAGAAAGAAAAAAAAATAATACAAAATTTTTCATAAGTAGAAATTTGATTTTTTTTTGTCTTGAAAATGGTGTTTATGTTATTTAGACAAAACAAGAGCCTTCAGTTATGGCTGGAAAAATGAATTTGTTTTTCAACTTGGAAAAACAGTGTCTATATATACTAGCTTCAGTTGTATAGATAAAAAGTGCTTCAAACTGCGAACAAGATAGAGATCATTGATCAAGCAACACTGCGAGGGAGGGAAATGCTCTTATTCATGGCCCACGTTTTAGCTCAACTGAGTACAACGTGCTCAAGGGGAGCTTTTAGTATCACCCGGTATCCGTCATCCGCCGTGCGTCGTTCGTCGTGCATCGTCAACACTTCTTTAAACGTCAATTCCTTCTAAACTGTTGGGCCAATTTGGACCTAACTTGGCTGGAATGTTCCTTGGGAGGTTCTCTTTAAAACTTGTTCACATACTTTCATTCCGTCAAAAACTCTGGTTGCCATGGCAACCAAATGGTATTTTCTAGGAAATTCTTTAAAAATCTTCTTCTCTGAAAGCGCTGACCAGATTTTAAAATAATTTCACAGAGATGTTCCTTGTGTGACCCTTTTCAAAAATTGCTCGCAAAATTTTTATCCGTAAAGAAACATGCCTCTGGCAAATGGGGGCTACTTGCACTATACCATGAGAAATGAAGAAATTCTCAAAAATTCTTTTTTCTCTCAAACAGCTGGTCAAATTTTGAAATAATTTCACAGAGATGTTCCTTGGGTGACCCTTTTAAAAAAACTGTTCGTGAAATTTTGATTCGTCAAGAAACATGGCTCTGGTAAATGGGGGCTACTTGCAGTATAGGGAAATGAAGAAATTCTTAAAAATTCTTTTTTCTCTCAAACGGCTGGTCAAATTTTGAAACAATTTCACAGTTCCTTGGGTGACCCTTTTAAAAACTGTTCGTGAAATTTTGATTCGATAAGAAACATGGCTCTGGTAAATGGGGGCTACTTGCACTATAGGGAAATGAAGAAATTCTTTAAAATTCTTCTTCTCTCAAACAGCTGGTCAAATTTTGAAATAATTTCACAGAGATGTTCCGTTGGTGACCCTTTAAAAAATTGTTCGTGAAATTTTGATTCGTGAAGAAAAATGGCTCTGGTGAATGGGACTACTTGCACTATAGGGAAATGAAGAAATTCTTAAAATTCTTCATCTCTCGAACGGCTAGTCAGATAATTTCACAGCAATGTTTCTTTGATGACCCTTTTCAAAAATTGTTGGTGAAATTTTGATCTGTCAAGAAACATGGTTCTGGTGAATGGGGGCTACTTGCATTTTACTGACATTAAGAAATTCTTGAAAATTATTCTTATCTGAAATGACAGGTCAGATTTTAAAATAATTTCACAGAAATGTCTCTTAAATAACCCTTTTCAAAAACTGTTCGCAAAATTTTGATAGGTCAACAAACATGGCTCTGGTGAATGGGGGCTTCTTGCACTGTACGAAAATTAAGTAACTCCTAAAAATTCTTCTTTTCTGAAACTGCTAGTCAGATTTTGAAAGGACTTTTACAGGTGACCTTTTGAAAATTGCTAGGTAAAATAATGATTTTGTTTCCAGTGTTTCAATACCTCAAAAAAAAAAAAAAAAAAAAATGGCTATGGTCCTCTCAAAAATTCAGGTGAGCGAACTAGGGCCATCTTGGCCCTCTTGTTGTTTTTTTAGCTCACCTTAGCAAAAAGCGCTAAAGGTGAGGTATTGTGATCGCCCGTCGTCCGTCAACAATTTCTTTAAACATTTTCTTCTCTTAAACCACTGGACCAATCTTGATGAAACATGGCAGGGATGTTCCTTGGGTGACATTATCTCCCGCTAGATGGCATTCTATAAATACTCATCTATCTAATTTGGGGATCCGAACCGCTCTCCTACGCGACAACTGTGACTTTGAATTTCAAACTAAAATAAACGTTTACTGAATAAAACGCTACCTCATGCAATTCACTCAGCTATGATCAGCAGTTTAGAGAAATCTGGAGCTAAAGCAGGTCTCATTTCTCCTCAAATGTATTGATAAAAGCTGTTTTCTACACTGCTACTTTATAGAGCGTAATATTACAGTCAGCCCGCTTTCGGGGCTAGTGATGCGTCATATAAGACAGTCGAATCTACGAAGAATATGACATGCGCAGACAATGCCTTGGGTGAAGCTCTACCAAAATTGTTCAAAAAAATTGAATTCTATCTAAAACTGTGGCTGCCATGACAACAAAAAGGAAAAAAAAAAAAAAAAAATACAAAACTGAAACTAAAAGGCGTAGAGCTTTGATATTTGGTATGTGGCATATCCTAGTTGACCTCTACCAAGTTTGTTCAAATCATGCCCCTGGGGTAAAAACTGGGCCCACCCCGGGGTCACAAGTTTGAGTAAAGAAACAAAGAAGGAAAACTTTAAAAATCTTCTCCTCTAAAGGTTGAAAGCGTAGAGCTTTGATATTTGGTCATGTAGCATCTCCTAGTGAACCTCTACCAAGTTTCTTCAAATGATGCTCCTGAGGTCAAAACTGGCCCCACCCCGAGGGTCACAAGTTCAAGCATAATCAAGGAAGGAATACATTAAAAATGTTCTCCGAAACTAGGAAGCATAGAGCTTTGATTTTTGGTCTGTGGCATCTCCTAGTAGACCTCTACCTAGTTTGTTCAGATGATACCCCTGGGGTCAAAACTGGCCCCACCCCGGGGGGCACAAGTTTGAACATAGGAACAAAGAAGGAAAACTCTAAAAATCTTTTCCTCTGAAACTTGAAGGCGTATCTATAGGACTGATATTTGGTATATAGCATCTCCTAGTGAACCTCTACCAAGTTTGTTCGCATGATGCCCCAGGGATTACAAGTTCAATCATTGGTACAAAGAGTGAAAACTTTAATATTCTTCTTCTCAAAAACTAAAAGGCACAGAGCTTTGATATTTGGTATGTAGCATCTCCTACTTGACCTGTACCAAGTCTGTTCATATGATGCCCTTGGGGTCAAAACTGGCCCAGCCCCAGGGGTCATAAATTCGAACACACGAACAAAGAAGGAAAACTTTAACATTTTTCTTCTCCAAAACTAGATGGCATAGAGCTTTGATATTTGGTATGTAGCATCTTTTAGTGGACCTCGACCAAGTTTATTCATATGATTCCCCTGGGGTCAAAACTGGCCCTGCCCCGGGGGACACAAGTTTGAACATAGGAACAAAGAAGGAAAACTTTAAAGATCTTCTCCTCTGAAACTTGAAGGCGTATCGGGCTGATATTTGGTATGTAGCATCTCTTAGTGAGCCTCTACCAAGTTTGTTTACATGATGCCCAAGGAATTACATGTTCAAACATAGGTACAAAGAATGAAAACTTTAATATTCTTCTTCTCGAAAACTAAAAGGCAGAGCTTTGATATTTGGTATGTAGCATTTCCTAGTGGAAATGTACCAAGTCTGTTCATATGATGCCCTTGGGGTCAACCCTGGCCAAGCTCCGGGGGTCATAAGTTCGAACATAGTTCTAAACAAAGAAGGAAAACTAAAAATTTTCTTCTCCGAAACTTGATGGCTTACAGATTTTATATTTGGTATGTAGCATTTTCTAGTGGACATCTACCAAGTTTATTCATATGATGCCCCTGGGGTCATAATTGGCCCTGTCCGGGGGTCACAAGTTCAAACATAGGAACAAAGAAAGAAAATTTTAAAACTTTTCTTCTCTAAAACTAGAAGGCATAGAGCTTTAATATTTGGCATGTAGCAATTCCTAGTGGACCTCTACCAAGATTGTTCATACTATGCCCTTTGGATCAAAATTGGCCATGCTCCCGGGGTTCACAGGTTCGAACATAGCAACAAAGGAAAACTTAACAAATCTTCTTATCTGAAACTTGAAGATGCAGAGCTTCGATATTTGGTATGCAGAATCTTCTGGTGGACCTCTACCAAGTTAGGTCATATGATGTCCCTGGAGTCAAAACTGGCCCTGCCCGGAGGTCACAGGTTGGCATATAGGAACAAATAAGGAAAACTTTAAATATCTTTTTCTCCTAAACAGCAAGGTGTAGAGCTTTGATATTTGGTATGTAGCATCTTTGAGTGGACCTCTACCAAGCTTGTTCCAAGGCTGCTGCTTTGGTCAAAACTGGCCTAGCCCTGGTGACCATAAGTTCAAACATAGGACAAAGAAGGCAAATTTAAAATTCTTCTTCAAAACTGGAAGGTGTAAAGATTTGATATTTGTTAGCTCACCTTAGCACAAAGTGTTTAAGTTGGGCCAGTGTGATCGCCCTGTGTCCAGCGTCAGCCGCCCGTCATCCAGTATTGGTTATCCATCAACAATTTCTTTAACCATCTTCTTCTCCTAAGCCACCGGGCCAATCTTGATAATTGGCAGGGATGTTCCTTTGGTGAAGCTCTACCAAAGTTGTGTAAAGAATTGAATTTCAATCATAAGCTATAGTCTAAGGTGAGCATTCCAGGGACAATGACCCTCTTGTTTGTTCGCTCACCTCAGCACGAAGTGCTCATGGTGAGCTTTTGTGATCGCCCAATTCCTAGAATTTGATTCCGTCAAAAAGTCTGGTTGCCATGGCAACCAAATGGAATTTTCTAGGAAATTCTTTAAAAATCTTCTACTCTGAAACCGCTCACCAGATTTTTAAATAATTTCAGAAATGTTCCTTGGATGACCCTTTTCAAAAATTGTTCGCAAAATTTTGATCCGCCAAGAAACACGGCTCTGGTGAATGGGGGTTACTTGCACTATAGGGAAATGAAGAAATTCTTAAAAATTCTTCTTCTCTGAGACCGCTGGTCAGATTTTGAAATAATTTCACAGAGATGTTCCTTGGGTGACCCCTTTTTTTTTTCAAAAATTGTTCATGAAAGTTTGATTCGTCAAGAAACATGGCTCTGGTGAATGAGGATATCTCCATGGTTGAAGCAATAACCTGTAAGAATAACCCAAATTGCTTAATATGAGCCATCAGGAAAATAAATATTTACTGGTAGTCCTTTGATGTTAGCATGTACTTCAGAATGTAACAGACGCTACGAAAATGGAAATCTACTGTCCACTGGTATTTTGATAGGAATAATACAAAAACCTCATTACCTGCTGAAACAAATAAAAAAAAATTCTATGTAAATTTCTTTTTGAAATGGTGCAAAAAGTAACAAAAAAGCATGGATAGAGAGATGTGCTCAGTAATTGTATTAATGATTCAAGCGGCCTTGGCTATAGTGATATAAATAAAATAATTTTGAAAATACGGTCCAAACCGCAGATGTATACATTGTGAATTGAACTGCAAATTTATAGATTTTGAACTGATTTTTTTTTTTCATAAAACAAATATATACGACTGCTGTCCCTGCTGTTGCTTATCCACTGTATGTATCACTTAGCGTGGATTTGATTTCCCCATCAGTTGGAATACTGAAAATAGGTCTAGCAGGCTTGTCTGCAGAGGAATGAGTTAGTTTGGTTGGAACCTGAAGTACAGTATCAGCTGACTTTTCAATAGTAGTTGCTCTAACCTCTGCTTCTAGGGTTGTCTCCGGCATCTCTATTGCCCTCACATAGTCTTCAAGGACCTTCTGTTTTTGACTTTAGAGATACTCAATCCATAAAGTTCACCTACATGGTAAATCCCACAACAGTCACAATGACTGAGTCTTTACCTTTAATGCCAGCACAAACAAATGAAATATCGAATGTCTTGATAAAAAGGTGTGAGTTAATGACACACAAGTGAAGTGATTGCTTGAAAGCCTTTATTACCTTTATTATCTATACACTGTTATGGAAGACCACTCCTTCATGCATGGCATAATCCAGTTTAAATACAAAACCTTACTCTGCTTTTGAGTTAATTTCATTTAGCTATTTTGGTTCATTTTGGTTATGGTGTTGGCCTTTGGTCTGCACGTTTTAGGTTCGAACCCTGCCTGGTGGCTGATTCCTTTCATTTGTTTCTTTGTTATGGTTTGTTTGTAAGAACACAATGTTCAAACCTGCAGACCAGAGATTCAGATTAACCAAAACATATGTCATGAAACTAAATCAAAAGAAAATTAAGGTCAAGAAAATTCTGCATTGAAAAAGAAATACACTATCATACCCGGGATAAAACTATTCAGATGAAGATGAAAGCATTCAAGAGATGTGGAGGCCAGTGCACATATGAAATTTGTAATTCCCATTTCCCCCCTTTTTGTTGACCCAATTATAGTTTACAACTTGAACCAGGTGGATCTTGGAAGCAGGCAACATGTTTCGTCTGCGACTCCCTGCATGATTACTACCATTTTAGACTTGTTCACTAAATGTACACCTAGGGTCTCACTTCCACCTTCACCACTGAATGAATCAATCAATTTTGTGATAAGGGCAGTGGTGTCTTCTACTCCTCTTGTTGTATGGTGGCAATGTAGCCCAAGCTCTTGATGCGATACACGCTTCAGACCCCATAGGAGTATGTTGGGCCTTTAACATGACACTCTTACACTTCATTACATCTTATCTCATTGGAGACAGGACCTCTTTAATGGGAGTATATTGATCCCATTGGAGGCTCCATTCTTTACCAGTTTTAACCTCATTTCCCAGAAAAAGCAATATTATTAGTCTTATCTTTTAATCTAAATCTTGAGTAGGCAGGGATTGCCCAGCTACTCAATATCATATTTTATGCACATCATGAATGACACATACTTCTTTTTCATTTAAAAACTTCTTTTTATCAATCCAACATTTACTTCAAACCTTTTTATCACATTCTTAAATCTTATCATTTAAAACCTTTGAGTATATAGGGATTGTCCTGTAACTCAATAATGCCCTTTATGCATTTGAAGATCACACATAATACTTCTTAATCTAATTCTTTTATTGCCATTAATGTATTCAAACTTGATTAAGTTTAAACAACTCCACTTTTATTATATTTATTTTTATTTAACACAGATATGCGCGCTAAATTACCAAACAACATTCATTGATTCATTCTCACAATGCATTAACTCTTTACCAAACAATCCTGACTTTTAACAACCCTGAAAAGGAAGCCTTTTGAAAACATTGTGGGAAGAGAGAAAATGCTTGTAACGAGCATTTTCTACTTTCCCCACAAAGTTTTTACCCTTCCTAAACCAAATTTCAAATTATCAGACATATTTATTTTGTTGTCTGCCAATGCTTTCAATTTGGATCAGTCTAAAGTTTCCTCGTGTGGTAAAGAGTTAAGAGATTGAAGTCCTCCTCATCCCAATGAAGTAATATAATGCAGCTGCATAGCATTTCCATGGCCTTGACCCCAGGTGGATCTCGGAAGCAGGCAACATGTTTCTTCTGTGACTCCTTGATTTGGACCATTTTAGACTTGTTCACCAAAGGTACACCTAGGGTCTCTCTTCCACCTTCACCACTGAATGAATCAGCCAATTCTGAGATCACTAGTGGTGTCTTCCACCCTTCCTTTTATATGGCGGCAGTGTAGTGCAAGCTCATAATGAGATACGTGCTTCAGACCCCAGAGGAATATCTTGGGCCTTTAACATGTCACTCTTACACTTACATATTAAGAGATGGAAGTCCTCCTCATCCCAATGAAATAATATTATGCAGTTGCTAAGCATCTCCATGGCCTTGACACCAGTTGGATCTTGGAAGCAGGCAACATGTTTCTTCTGCGACTCCCTGATTTCTACCGTTTAGACTTATTCACTAAAGGTACACCAAGGGTATCTTTACCACCTTCACCACTGAATCAGGGCTCGAAATTAACTTTTTTGCCACTAGCAAATTTTTGCTAGTGGACAAAATTTTTACCAGCAAAAAATGAAGTTCACTGGCAAATGTTACTAAATTTTTATCATTCATTAAAATGAATGTCAAAAAGAAAAAAAGATTTGTTGGTGCTCAGTGGGATGATGATGTATTCAATATTCTGTAATATTGTTGACTGAGCAGGTTCTTTTGTTGTTCTTTATAAAAAGAAATTTAATCACACTTGATTTTTCGATTGACTTTATTGTTACAAATCCATAATTATATGTTTTTCTTTTATGAATAAATTGATTAACATAGTTCAGTTATTATTATCTTGTTGCACACGGGGGGCATAAGGCTGAATGCTTGGTTTCTTGGCTCTCTGGTCATTAATCCACCATCTGTTTACGGCCGGCCTCTTTTGAAAATGATGAATACCTCGATCATTGATATCTATTCTTAGCAACTGGTCCAACCTCTCTGAACTCAGAGAACATCTCCAGACATCCTTAATTCTTTTCATTGAGGAAGAAGCACGTTCACATGCAGCATTGCATAAAAGATATAAGCTGCTCAAGTGAATCACTGGCATAATATGTTTATAATCATTGTGATCAAGATTCTCCTGACTAATTCTCTGTAAAATACTACGGGGACTTTGACCCCTAAAACGATCATATCTACTGACATAAAAAATTAAATCTTTCCACTTGTCTTTAACTTTATCTTTGTCACAACCTGCAGTAACTTATGACGTTTGAAAATGAGTACATACCACATCAAGATCATTGTTATTATGTTGTAAAAGAGCTTGTCTGCGATCAACTTGCCAGTTCTTTGGATCAAAAGCGTGACAACTCAGAAATAAAGCTTCACTATCAATGTTTCCTAAGCGCCTTTGTATACAGTCAATGACAGATTGTACAAGCCTTCTTTTTTCAGCTAACAAATCATCATTATTTACAACATTCTGTAGATTTTCACCCTGATATTTACTACCATTTTTCACTTCGACCCAGAAATCATGTAAACTATCACCATCATTGTCAGAGAGATAATGGAAAGATTCATTAGCACTTTGTAATTTGGTCACTCGACTTGAGAGATGAACATCTCCTCTCTGAAACTGTAAAGAAACTTTAGTTATTTCATTTAGCAGATCTTTCACAAAGTGTAAAAACTAGACAAACTTAAATGACATAATTTTTCAAAGTATGCCCTCGGCTTTAGCTCTGTACTGGGCAGCATTGGTATTATCTTCGCTGTAATTCATGATATGAGCAGCAATGACTTGCCAATTTTTAATAAGTTTAGAAATTGCTCTTAGCCTGTGGTCAACCCATCTTATCCCATTGCAACGTTCAGGCTTAGTAAAGTGTGAATCCATCAGATCTCCAATTGCCTGGGCCTCAGTGTTCCTCTTTGCAGACCCTGTAGAAATAATAACAGTGTCCAAGTATTCCCCTTTAAAAGTGTCTGTCAGGGACAATTCAAGCCTACGTGACAGGCACCAAATTGCTAGGATCCACAGTGCTTGTTCTGTATACTTGATCTTCTTAATAATACCCTGCCTGTCACCCATCATTACTGAAACCCCATCAGAGCAAAACTCAACTCTGTTGAAAATTTGGCATATGAAACTCCATAAAAGCTTCATTGATCACCTGTGTTATACCATCACTTTTTGTATTAGGGCCTTCTTTTAATTTTATAAAGTGTATCTTGGGATAATAATTATCCAAAAGTCTAATAAGAACGTCTTCTTTTTCCGAGTTAGAATTATCAGTAGTTTCATCATAGTATATACTAATGAAAGGTGATTTTTCAAAAATTGTTTTTAACTCATCAAAATGACAGCCGGCAATATGTTTAATAAACGGTGCACAAGCTTTATCAGAGCGGTAACTATCACCTAATACCGCACTACTTTCAACCTGTAATTTACACAAGTCTGGAAAATCTGTAAATGGTTTGGCATTTGCAACAATGTAATTTGCAGTTCTAAATATTTTTTCCATTTTGTCAAGCTGACAAACTAATCTAATTTCACGAAACCCTTTTCAATCTGAGTGGGGGTCTTATTTGATATCTTTTCTCTCGGTGCTTTCGTGCCAGTGGCCCACTGATGACCAGCTGAATCTTTGTGAAACTTGACATACTCCTCTTTGATATCGGTACTTCCTGTTACAAGCTGAAAAGACTGAAAAAGAATGTGTTCTCTATTGAATTGTATTTTTAAACAAGAAATGTCTTAAAGACAGACATCGTAATCGTAATCCTTTACCTGATACAATTTTACACATCAACAACAGATGGCTTTTGTGGGAAAAGGAAAACATTGCTCGCTATGCCGAAAAAATCACCTTACGTTAGTAAAGCCAGTATAAGAATCTTATGCTTAGCATCCCCACGGCCTTGACCCCAGGTGGATCTTGGAAGCAGGCAACATGTTTCTTCTGCGACTCCCTGATCTCTACCATTTTGGACTTGTTCACTAAAGGTACACCAAGGGTCTCTCTTCCACCTTCACCACTGAATGAATCAATCAATTTTGTGATAAGGGCAGTGGTGTCTTCTACTCCTCTTGTTGTACGGCGGCAGTGTAGTGCAAGCTCATAATGAGATACATGCTTCAGACCCCACAGGAGTATGTTGGGCCTTTAACACGGCACTCTTACACTTACATATTAAGAGATGGAAGTCCTCCTCATCCCGATGAAATATACAATTGCTTAGCATTGCCATAGCCTTGACCTCAGGTGTATCTTGGAAGCAAGTAACATGTTTCTTATGCAACTCCCTGATTTTTACCAGTTTGAACATGTTCACTATTAAAGGTACACGTTCCACCTTCAACACTGAATGAATCAATCAATTTTGAGATAAGAGCAGTGGTGTCTTCCACTCCTCTTGTTGTATGGCAGCAGTGTAGTGCAAGCTCATGATGAGATACATGCTTCAGACCCCACAGGAATATGTTGGGCCTTTAACATGGCACTCTTACACTGCAGTGGGAGATTGAGATCCTCCTCATCCTAATGAAATATTCAATTGCTTAGTGTTCCAATGGCCTGGTGTATATTGAATGTCCATGTACAATCTTACATGGACATCTGTGCATGCAAGTGTTTGCTAACTTTTATTTTAAACATCTCTGAAACTACCTCTCCAATTTTCGATGAAACCTCTCAGAAATGATTCTGCCATAGTCTTCTTCAGAATTGAACGAATTTGATTTCTAAAATAACTCTGGTTGCAATGGCAAAAAATGTAAATATTGACCATCTTTGAAAATCTTCTTATACGAAACCACAAGGCCTAGGGCTACCAAATTTAGGATGTTTGTCTATCTAGTGGGTCTCTGTCAAGTTTCTTCAAATTAACGCCCTAGGGTCCAATTTGGACATGCTACGGGATGGGATGGATTCACAAGTTTTACATGGGCTTATAAACATTATGGGAAAAACTTTAAAAATCTTGCATTACCTAGACATACTTACATGTAGCTTTATCTAGTGGATCTCTACTATGGAGGCCCAAATTTTAGCCCTGGGGTCAACTTTTTCCCTGCCCCAGTGGTAGCAAGTTTTACATTGGCTCATGCAGTGAAAACTTCAGATGATATTCTTGTTACTAACCTTGAGACCTAGGGCTACTAAATTTAGTCCTGCTTTCAGGTTTCTCAGCTGGACTTCAGCTCAGAAAATCTTCCCTTGTTTTTCAGTTCAATTTATTTCTTGATATTTTCTACATATTGATCGGTGTGATGCGGATGTTAATATAACATGCACTGAAAATAGCAGTCATAACTGAGTTACTCAAGTTATTTGAAAAGAAAGATTGTTGAAAAAAGTCTCTGACAGTGATATTTGAACATAGAGCTCCGTGGTACTTACATTGATACAAGTTACCTATTACATTGAAAAAACATCTTTTTTGATTGAAACATGTAAGAGTTATTATGTTTTGCTGTTGCATTTGGCCTTTTGAGTTTTTTACACTGGGGCAAAAAAACTTGGCTTGTTGGCAAACTACAGTGGATTCCACCTTTTTCAAAATCGCAACCCTGTAATGTTGGAATTTTTGGGTATGAGCAAAAATTCGTCTAGCACCGATCCTTTACCTAATTTGACAGCATAACTTTCAATGCATAATAGGGATGCTGTATTTGGAAAATCCACTTTTTGTGACAAAATCCTTGCAAAATTGACTTGAAATTTCCTGTTGATTTTTTAAATTATGAACATAGTTTGCTTTAATATAGTTTGCTTTAAATTATTTGTACATGCAGACCTTACACATACATCATGAATCATTATTATATTGATGCCAACATCCCAAAGGGAAGCAAGGATAAAAACAAACGAATACAGGATTAAGAACCAATCTGTTATCATACCTCCTAGCAAGGTAGTGGAGGGAGTTATACTGGAATTGCCATGGATGTCTGTCTGTCCATCAGTCTGTCCCTCAGTCTGGCTGTTAGTAGACACAAATTTGTCCGCAGCAATACTCCTACAGATTTTCATGTACTGAACTCAAATTTACACACAGGGTTCCTATATGTATGAAGTTGTGCATGTGCAATTTTCATGGCCCTACTGCATTTTTTTTTTTTTTACATGTCATGATTCATTCATTTTCATTTTTGTCCGAGTTCAAGTTTTGTTCACATTTGAATTTCTTAACTTTGACATTCTGATTTCGATATACAGCCAAAACGATGAATTTAGCAAGGTCCTTGAGCCCAAGCAGAGAACTGCTGAAAACTAGGACACACAAAAAGATGACATGTGCCATGGAAAAAGTCTCTTGCAAATGATAACATTATGTTTCCTCTCTCTCAAAACGGAAACTTGGACAGGAGGCAGTACATGCCCAGCAGAATGCTTCTGTCACCCCATAGATCATCATAATAATGGTAGCTTAGCCGTTCCGAAACAGGGCAACTCGAAAATAAAGTTCGCCGTTAGATTTTTTTGGGTAAGTTCGCCATTTGATTTTTAGTTTATCTAAACCCTTCCAGTTAAATACATTGCCTAAATTAATTGGTTTTTATTGTAAAGACAGGCATATGAGTAACATGAGAAACAAATTTAATACTTTTATTTTTTAAAATTAAGTTTTTAAATTAAACCTGTACTATAAGATTATTATACCCCAAAGGACAAAGTTGGGGGGAGCATACTGGCATCGTTATGACTGTCTGTCTCTCCGTCCGCCTGCTTGTCTGTCTATCCATAGACACAATATTGTGCGGTAAAATACTCCCACAGTTTTTGAAGTACTGAACTCAAATTTATACACTGTGTTTCTATATATACTAAGTTGTTCATGTGTTATTTCATTACTCTGCTGAGATGGGTTGCAGAATTATCTCTCCTTGAACTTTGCAATTTTCACCAAATGGTATTGCTTTAACTCAAAATTCTCGATCCTATACACCATGAAGATTTGTGTCTTGTCCTTGGAACTTTTAAGACTTCTCCCGTCAATAGTCTCTATGTTGAGGTAAATGAACCTCTTGTACAGGAGGGAAAAACTCCCACTTCAATATCTTTTGAAACTGAAGTCAATTCATTTTAATCCAACTCATACATTCGTTTTTAAAACTCAATATAAAGGGGTTTTTTTGACAGGAAACCAAATGTTATTCCTCCATTTGGTATCTGCATGGAGCCCATTGTAGATAACCTTTGCATAGACACTGAGTCTACTGCCAACTAAAAAATCTCTGAAATTCCTCCATGGACACTAAACAGGGCAGAATTCAGATTTGACCTTGCGTCTGACAAAAAAGTCTGTCATGGATGGAATTGTGTTTCATGCGAGATACAACGAGATAAAGGAGCATTATTTTTCCTTCAAACCCACCCATACAAATAGATCTAAAGAGGGAAAATCTGTAGCACCTGCGGCTATATATAGAGAAAGGAGCTTAAAGTGTCGCCTTCCAAATAACTCTGTCTGTCTTCTCTGCTGACCTTAAAGCAATTTGTCTTGCCCTTAATCTAGCTGAATGTTACAATTCCAACCGTTTTATTATCTTTTCTGGCTCTTTGTCAACATCACAGGCACTTTCAAATCAAAGATTGGAGAATCCCTTAATCTGTAGTTTACTTGAAAGGATCTCAAAAATTTCTTCTATGAATAGATGGGTGTTTTGCTGGCTTTCAAGTCAAATAGGCATAAAAGACTTGTGATGAAAATGCTGAAAAGTCTGCCAAATCTGCATTTATCCTTCCCATTTCAGATTGTAAAGTTCTACGCACCGATTTTTAATCATCCATTTTAACACATATCCAATCTTCTTGGCAATCCGAGTGGGATGCCGACATTTTCAATAAACTGACCTTGAGAAAGGCAAAAACAAAAGTATTGATCATTGATAAGTTTAATTTAAAGTAAATTTAAGTGTAAAATAACAATTTTTGAAGGCGCTTAGAACTGTACATTCCTATATAAGGTAGTGTGGGACGAAAAGACTGGGCGAATAAGCCCAGGGACAACAAGCTAGGGGACGAACTGGTTTTGGGACGAACAAGCCCGGCGCCATTATAAGGCGGAGTTTACTGACTACTTCTCACCAACGTCGAACCCGCCTCCTCCCGTTAGCTGTGATGTAGACGATCCAAACCAACATGGCGTTGATGTTTACATCCACCCCTAGGTTGGTTCATCACGTATTTTTCTGTAACAATGATTGTCTAATCCACAAGATATTCTTTAAACAATACTGGCATGATACCGGCAAACGCCCTTCCTCTGGATAACCTTATGCATACATGTAGTTTTGTGAAGGGTAGAAAACAATGTGGGAAAAGGAAAAAATGCTACATTCCCACATTGTTTTCTACAGCCATTTTTCTCAGGGTTGTCAAAAGTAAGGATTGTGTGGTAATGTGTGAAAAGATGAGAACTTGACTGATGATTTAGGGGGTTTTTTTTCGTCAAAATATGGTCATTTCAACCCCAGATATACTTTTTGGTTTTTAGACTCAAGTTCTTGGAACAGAATTGCATGAAATGTTTACTTTGTCATCAGATTCAGTGCATGAAAATACTGGTAGAACTGACCAGAATGTACTTGAACATGATTATGATGTTATTTTTTGTAGCATTACTTGATTTAACCAAGTGGTGTTGTGGTTCACCATAGTTATGGTCCCATCAAGAAAAGGGAAAAATTTTAACCCTTTACCCCATAAAAGGGAAAAATTTTAACCCTTTACCCTATAAGGCATCTCTATGGTATCTCTAATTGACCCTAAATAACAGCAAGGGTGAAGCTGTGTATATGTGTATATGACACCTTTTGATAGCATTGAAAACATTGTGGCAAATAGTGAAATTGCTCGTCATGAGCAATTTCACTTTGTGCCACAATGTTTTCCAAAGGCTTCTACAAGCGATGCATTGAAATGAGTATCTATGGAGTAAAGGGTTAAGAAAGTAGAAAATAATAACCAAATAATTTTCTAATTTCATCTTTTGTTTAGCGCCATAGAAAATATGCAGTTTCATCCAAATATTTTAAAGAAAATCAACCTTGACCTTCACTTTCCCAATGCCATTATGAAATTGATACATATGACTGCTATGGTTTTCGAAATTCGTAAAGAAAAATTGTACAACTTGATATATACTTCTGAAGTTCTCTATATTTTATTTGGTGTTGAAACATCCAAAATATAGGTTGAAATGACCAAAAAGTGTTGAAATGACTAGGACTTGCAGAAGACAAATAGACATAACATATTTTGTTTCTTAAAAAATAGAAACTCACTGAGAAAATGATAGTGAACAGCATTTTCACTTGTTGGAACAATGTTTTCCAAAGCTAGAGTCTCTCCATGGAGTTGTTAAAATAAAAAACATCTGGGTATGGGTTAAAACCATGTTTATAACGCTCTATTTCAGCATTAAGAAGGCTGTCTCTTTGATAAATGATCTGGATGGCAGTAGATTTCCTTTGGTTTTATCAAGAATTATTCAGAAGATTCATTTGAAGGTAACTTCTTGAGTTCTGTCCTTACAAATACTTTGTTGTCTGCAAGTGCTTTAAGGTTAGATCAGTCTAAAATTTTGTTGTTTGGTAATGGGATACTTGAGAAATCAGGTAAAATTGAAAATGCAGAATAAAAAAACACCTATGAATACCGTGTAAGTGTGTATACTTTTGGTAACAATGGCCTATACATAACAAACAAACCTTCAGCTTGACCAAATTGAAAGCTTTTACAGTTATAGTGCAACTAAAATTAGGAATTTGTCTCTGAAAGGAATAGAAAACATTAATAGAAATAAATAAAATGCTTTTACCAGCATTTTCTCTTTTTCCCACAATGTTTTAAAAGCCTTTTTCATCATGGTCATAAAGTATCATGATAATTTTCATGTATCTGATTCTTGTAGCTGATTAATGCCACTACACTATCGTCAAGTAAAACTTATGCAAATTTTGTTCATACTCTTAATGAAATGGGGTCCAGAGGTAGAATCCTTCTGAAAACATTGTGGGAAAAGGACAAAATGCAGGTAACCAACATTTTCTCCTATTCCCACAGGGTATTTTACTCTTCTAAGGTAAATTTCAATATTTGACTTAGCAAATACTTTCAATCTGTACACATTTAAAATACATGTAATGTTGTTTTGTAAAGAATTAAAAAGCATCGTCTGTAGTTTTACTGTACTTTGCTACAGGATGAGAGAACATTTTCAGAGGAGGAAGAAGAAAGACTGGAGTCTACGCTAAACTTGGCTGGGCCAGAATTTGAACTGGTTCTAGAAACATTAGAGTTTTTTCTTCATCAGGTGAGTGCTGCCTTTTTAATTTGATACATCTTCGTCAGTATCATAATACATGTATTTAGTTGTATTCATACACCCCAACAACACAGTGGAAGGGGTACACTGGAATTACTAAGGCTGTCTGTCCATCTGTCAGTAAACACAAAATTTGTATGGAGCAATAATCCTACAGTTTTTCATGTACTGAACACAAATTTACAAACAGGGATCCTATATATATATATGAAGTTGTGCATGTGCAATTTTCATGACCCTGCTGCGATTTGTTACAGAATTATTTCCCCTTGAACCTTCTTCAAGTCTTACTTTTGTACTAAACCATTCTGCATTCTGTGACAAAGACTGGTTTTTAGCTCACCTGAGCATGTGTACTAGGGGGAAGCTATTGTGATCGGTCGTTGTCCGTTGACCATCTGTCTATCCGTCTGTGAACAATTACTAAAAAATCTTCTCCCTTGAAACCACCCATCAGATTTCAGTGAAACTTCACAGAAATGATCCTTAGGTGATGCACTTTCAAAATACTTCAAAGATTTGAATTCCATGAAGAACTCTGGTTACCATGGCAACCAAAAGAAAAAAAGTTTAAAAAATCTTTTTGTCCAAAACCGTAAGGGCTAGAGCTCTCATATTTGGCATGTAGCATCATCTAGTGGCCCTCTACTAAAATACCTCAAATTATGAGCCTAGTGTTGAAAATGGCCCTATGTTGTGAGTTCTCAGATTTCACAAAGAGATGAAGAAAGAAATCTTTGAAAATCTTCTTGTCCCAAACCGTAAGGGCTAAAGCTTTCATATTTGGCATGCAGCATCATCTAGTGGCACTCTACCACAATACTGTAAAAATTAGCCCTTTGTTATTGGTCTTGGGTTTTACATAGACTTAAGGAAGGAAATTTTTAAAAATCTTCTTGTACCAAATGGTGATGGCCAGAGCTTTCATATTTGGCATGTATTATCATCTAGCGGCCCTCTAACAAAATACTTCAAATTGTGGCCCTGATGTAAAAAATTACCCTATGTTGTGGGTCTCAGATTTCACATTGAGATAAAGAAGAAAATCTTTAGAAATCTCTTTGTCCCAAATGGCAATGGCCAGAGCTTTCATATTTTAGCATGTAGCATCATCTAGTGGCCCTCTACCAAAATACCTCAAATTATTACCGTAGTGTTGAAAATGGCCCTATGTTGTGGGTTCTTGAATTTCACATAGTGATAAGGAAAATCTTGATGTTCCAAACCGTGAGGACTAGAGCTTTCACATAGCGATAAAAAGATCTTCTGGTCCCAAACCATAAGGGCTAGAGCTTTTATATTTGGCATCATCTAGTGGACCTCTACCAAAATACTTCAAATTATGGCCCTGGTGTGAAAGTTAGCCCCATGGGCGGATCCAGAGGGGGGAGGGGGGACCGGGCAAAAATGTGGTTATCGGATTCGTGAAATGGTACTGGTTTTATATTGCACAGTATTTATGTAAAATACAGTCATAAATTTAAAAAAAAAAGGTTCTAAATGTGGAGACCTCCTCATGGCTGTTGACTTTTCTTGTAAACGGCTAACATCCACTGAAATCCGGAAATCAGAGTATCATGTAAAAAGACGAGTGCATTTTCGGTTGGACTTTGGAATGGTTGAAATCATTGTAGCATAAAAAGTTTAGGGTCAGAGCATTTTCAAAGTAGGGTAGGGAAACCCTTCCTTAACCCATTACCACACAATCCCTACTTTTGATGCCCCTGAGAAAGAAGCCTTTTGAAAACACTGTGGGAAAAGGAGAAAACACTGGTAACCAGCATTTTCTCCTTTTCCCACAGTGTTTTCTACCCTTCCCAGAATAAATTTCTATTTTTCAGTCACCCTTATTTTGTCGTCTGCATATGCTTACAATTTGGATCAGTCCATAATTTTCTCGTGTCGTAATGAGTTAATACAGATATTTTCAATCAGAGCCCAGAAAGTAGAAGCCTTGTCTAAAATGTTGTTGTTTGGCAAAGAGTGAGCTGTCCACCATATAATGCTGTTGTTTTACTGACTCTAAGGAACAAGGCGAGGCAAAAAAGGAAACACACTTATCTTCATGATTGTTCAAATAGAGGATGTTTGTAAGATTTAAAAAGAAAATAAAAATGAAACTGGCAATATTTTAGAAATATTTAGTATTTTACCTGTAGGCTGCCTATCACACAGCAAAACCAGCAGTATTGGCACAACAACTGTCTCAACTGGATGTGAATGAAGAAAAGGTAATGTTCAATTCTGCTGCTATTTAATCTGACTCTTTTATAAAAAGAAAAAAATCTTCATTGAACTCTGTATCAGAAATATCTTCAGGCATGTTCAAACTGATAACATTTGTAGAGGACAAAAATGGATGGAGTTAACCCTTTACCTCATAAAGCATTTCTATGGTATCTCTAATTGAACCTAAATAGCAGCAAGGATGAAGCTGTTTCTTATGTGTGTATGACACCTTTTGATACTGTAGAAAACATTGTGGCAAAAGGTGAAATTGCTCGTCACGAGCAATTTCACCTTTTGCCACGATGTTTTCCAAAGGCTCCTACAAGCAATGCGTAGAAATGAGTATCTATGGAGTAAAGGGTTAAATGATAGTTGTTTTCTTCTCAATCTCTTTACAAAACAGTAGAATTTTAAAATTGTCCAAATTGAAAGCATTTCATGATTTGCAGATGACATATTAAACGTAAAATGAAACTCAAAATTCATTGTTCATAATAGAAAATAGAAAATGCTGGTTACCATGTCTCCTTCTTGCCTAATGTTTTTCTAAAGCCCTCTTTCTCAGTGTTGTTAAATGTAGCCATTGTGTGGTAAAGGATTTAAAGAGCAGAAAGCATTGCAGGGAAAGGAGAAAATGCTGTAAGGTAGCATTTTCTTTATCACCTACAATATTTTTAGAAGTATTTTTCCCTAGGATTCCATGTGAAAACATGAGAGCAGTGGGGCAATTGATTCCTGTATGTTCCATTATCAGATTTCATCTTTGCTAGATTTCATTTACATGATTTTTTAATGATTTTTAGTAGATTTCTTCCCAAAGGCACAGCCACAAACGCCATCTTCAGGGAAAACTTTTGAAGAAGGAAAAATTGCTGGTTACCATTTTTCCTGGACTCACAATGATTTTAATTGCCTCCTGTATCAGTGTTGTTAAAACTCGGGATTGTTTGGTAAAGGGTTAAACTATTTAAAGGTTCAAAAGGAAATCTTTACTTGCTAGTCAGAGCTCTTTTACAAATGGAAAAAATTGTATTCATTCAAAAATTTTCCAAAATTTGTCAAAAAGTGTTGCTATTAGGGAAACTTTTGAACTACATACATGTACCTGTATGACTTATATGTTGTTTCAGGTAAAAACTATAGTTGAAGCATGGACAAATGCTGCAAGAGATGTTGTGCAGAAACTAAGACAACAAACTCTTCTCCCAAATCAGGTACTTGTATTAGCTTAAATGATTCAGTCATCTTTATTCTGTTAACTCCTCACCTCACGACAAAATTTTAGACTGATTCTAATTGAAAGGATTTGCAGACGATAAAATAAAGGTGACTGCAAAATTGAAATTTGTTCTGAGAAGGGTAGAAAACACTATGGGAAAAGGAGAAAATGCTGGTTACCAGCATTTTCTCCTTTTCCTACAGTGTTTTCAAAAGGCTTCTTTTTCAGGGGCATCAAAAGTAGGGATTGTGTGGTAATGGGTTAATTTCTGGCTGCAACAGAGGTAGGGTAGCTAGTGGGCCTATAATTTGAATAAAAGTTTCTATTCGTTTATTGTGTTTGTCCACGGGCCTAGTGTGGCTGAAATGATTGAATATATCTTTGATAAGGTAGAAACCATGATGAGAAATGGAGAAAGCTTTGGTTATAAGCATTTTTAGCTCACCTGAGCACGAAGTGCTCAGAGTGAGCTATTGTGATCACTCACCGTCTGTCGGCGTCCGTCGTCCGTCCGTCCGTCCGTCCGTCCGTTCACATTTTCTTGTTTACACTCTAGCATCTACAAATATCAACCAATCAGGACCAAACTTTGTCAAAGTATATATGACCATAAGATCTCGGATGAGTTCGATTTTGGGTCTTATCGGACCAGAACATCTGGAGTTATTTGCCCTTGAATTAGAAAAATTGCTGTATTTCACTTTGTTTACACTCTAGCATCTACAAATATCAACCAATCAGCACCAAACTTGGTCAAAGTATATATGACCATAAGATCTCGGATGAGTTCGATCATGGGTCTAATCGGACCAGAATATCTTGAGTTATTTGCCCTTGAATTAGAAAAATTGCTGTATTTCACTTTGTTTACACTCTAGCATCTACAAATATCAACCAAACAGCACCAAACTTGGTCAAAGTATATATGATCATAAGATCTCAGATGAGTTCGATTTTGGGTGTAATCGGATCAGAACATCTGGAGTTATTTGCCCTTGAATTAGAAAAATTGCTGTATTTCACTTTGTTTACACTCTAGCATCTACAAATATCTGCCAATCAACACCAAACTTGACCAAAATATATATGACCATAAGATCTCGGATGAGTTCGATCATGGGTCTAATCAGACCAGAACATTTGGAGTTATATGCCCTTAAATTGCTATACTGCACTTTGTTTACTCTCTAGCATCTACAATTTTTAACCAATCAGCTGTAAACTTGGCCAAAATATATATAACCATAAGATCTTGGATGAGTTTAATTATGGGTGTAATCGGATGCAAACAACTGGAGTTATTTGCCCTTGAATTGAAAAGTTCTTTGTAATAGTTCTTAATCCAGAGCATAACTTTGTCATCTCCAGTCTGATTGACTTGAAACTTGACATTTGTGTTTGTTGCAATAATGCAGAGTGCAATGTGAAAGATCCATAACTCTACCTTATACTGTCTGTAAGTTGTTTCCCTTTGATTGTCATTTTTACAGCATTTTCTGCTCGTCTGGACTACAACTTTGTCATCTATAGCCTGAACATCTTCAAATTTGATGTGCATGATCGTTGTATATTTATGGAGTGCAGTGCACAAGAACCATAACTCTTCCTAGTTTGAATTTTGAGTTATTTCCCGTTTGAACTTCATTTTCATAGCATTTCTTGCTTGTCTGGAGCAAAACTTTGTCATCTTAAGTAGGAATGACTTGAAATTGGGAATGATTATTTTGTACAATATTTGGAAGTGCAGTGCACAAGAATTGTAACTCTAATTTGTGCTGTCGAGTTATTTCCCTTTTAATGTCATTTTTACAGTATTTAGTGCCTGTCTGGAATATAACTTTGTCATCTCAGGTCAGAACGACTTCAAACTTGGTGTGCATGTTTGTTGCAGTATTACAGAGTACAATGATCTTCATTCTTACAGTATTTCTTACTTGTCTGGAATGGAACTTCAAAGTCTCAAGTCAAATTGCGACAAATCGCAACTCTTGTTTCATTATCATTTAGCCTTGAACCTTGATATTTGGTATTTATCTTTATTGTAGACTTTTGCTGCTTGGTACTCAGGTGAGCGATATAGGACCATCATGGTCCTCTTGTTTCCTTTCCTCACAGTGTTTTCAAAAGGCTTTATCAATAGAGCTGTTTACACTCGTGGCTGTGTGTTTAAAGGATGACCTTTTATGAAGGAATCAAATATTTTAACTCTTTACCAAATGACAAAATTTTAGACTGGTCCAAATTGAAAGCATTTGCAGACGACAAATTAATATGATTAAATAGTTTAAATTTGTTATAGGAACAGAAGAAACATTGTGAGAAAAGGAGAAAATGCTGGTAACCAGCATTTTCACCTTTTCCCACAATACTTTCAAAAGGCTTCTTTCACAGGGGTGTTAAAAGTCGGGATTGTGTGGTAAGTTAATGGACCTGAAGAAAAGAAATTTTAAATCATTGTGGAGAACGTTGTGAGGAAAATATTACTGGTGAACAGCATTTTATCTTTTTGTCACAGTGTTTCTAACCTTCACTTTTACCAACATCTTTTTTGCAGTTTGTAAATGGTTTATGTATTGAAGAATTTAAAATTTTGCTGTCTTGTTTAGAAATGAGGCGGGTTTAACTGTATCTTACCAGGATTTTGTTCAGTCTTGTTGGTTTAAATGAAATGTTAACTATGGCTAACCAAGAGGAATACGGTCTGATACATGCAAAGGGAGGAATGGAATGTTTCGAGCAATTTCTCTTATTGCCATGTCTTTAATAGACAACAGCTGAAAGACAGTTAACCCATTACCACACAGTCCCTACTTTTGACAACCCTGAGAAAGAAGCTATTTTAAAACATTGTTGGAAAAGGAGAAAATTCTGGTAGCCAGCAATTTCTCCTTTTCCCACAATTTTTTCTACCATTTTCAAATCAAATTTCAAATTTTAATTCACATTTATTTTGTCATCTGCAAACACTTTTGATTTGGACTTGTCCAAAATTTTATTGTTTGGTAAAGAGTCAAAGGTTTCTGCAGGTCTGAATTTATTGATAGGATAGAAAACATTGTGGGGAAAAAGAGCAGTTTCTTCTTTACCGACAATCTTTTTAAAACGCCTACTTCCATAAAAACTTTAAAACTCAGGATTATAAGGTAAAGGCTAGTGCATTGTTTTCGAAGTTAATATTTTTTTTTTATTTACCAGCTAGAAGGAGTCAACTGGAGATTAAATCTTCAGATGGCCCAATCTAATAAAATAAAGATGAAACTACCAAATGCCATGTTTGAGTTCAAAGTGAAGAGTGATAGTCATCCAGATACAGATAAAATTCGGGTTGAGTTCACTCATGATGAACTTTATGAATTTTACAATAAGGTATGAAATGCAATACTCTCAACATAAAATTATGTTGAAATTGTTCAATTTTCTGTTTAACCTTCTACCCACATTGATTGATTGATTGTATTGTGTTCGACATTGTTTCAGTTATATAGGGGCATCCAGTGCACATATTCATGCTTTCCTGCAGTTTCTTGTTCCAGTACTCCACACAGTATTCTTTCAAAGCCAGTGGCTACTTTTCCCAAATAACCATTGTTGAAGCATTGGCAGTGGAGGGAGAGGAATGAATCTGATCGCAATGACTATCTTCAGTCCTGAAAAACAAATTGGCAGAGCCTGGGATTGAACCCTTGACCTCCTGTTCTCAAATCCTGTATGCTACTGACTGAGCTATCAGGGCTTGCCTTCTACCAAACAATCCCATGTTTTAATGACACTGGGTGAAAAGGCCCTTGAAAACATTGGTGTAGAAGGACAGAATGCTTGTAACCGGGGTTTTCTTCTCTTGGGGACTTCCCATATAGTGTGTTCTACTCTTAAAAAAAATGGAAATGCCATAATTTAGACCGCATTTTATTATACCCCTGAAAACTACCTCCGCAAAACTAATGTTTTCTGAGGTTTACTGGAATCAGCCTGTCTGTGTCTTTGGGTCCATCCATGTGTCCGTCTGTGTATAAAATATTTGTAATTGCCTGTTTTGGCAAAGTGCTTGGGGGCACGCTCAGTGGCAGTTCTAGTTTGGACTGGCTTGAAGTAATGTGTCTAGTAAAGAATGAAGATGCACTTATGACTTGGAGAAAACTGGGATAGTTTTATATCAAAAGATAGTAAATCATTGCAAAATTGATAAAGATCTTAAGATAGCAATTCATGCAGTAGAGAAATCTAGAAAGCCCCTGTCTGTACATGTATCTGAGACCGCCTTGACAACTGAAGTTCTTAGCATAACTTAATTGTTTATGTAGGTCTAGATTAAGGTGTGTTTTGTGCATCAATATTAAACTGCATGGACTATTCACTGTGATCTTGGATCTTTACGCAGATTTTGTAAATATGTTCTCTAGACCATTGTAATGGCACTGTTCTGTTTGTTTTTTCTGATTAATTAAAGTACATTTCATATATTGATACCTAATTTGTTCTGGGTTAACTTCAGTATGCTTTACCCGTTACCAAACAATCCCTGGTTTTTACAACCCTGAGATAAAAGCCTTTTGCAAACATTGTGGGAAAAGGAGAAAATGCTGTTTAACAGCATTTTCTCCTTTTCCCACAATGTTTTCTAGCCTGCTGAAAACAAATTTCAAATTTCGAGTTACGTTTATTCTGTCGACTGCAAGTTCTTTCAATTTGGACCAATCTAAAGTTTTTTTGTTTGGTAAAGAGTTAAGAACATCGAAGTGCCCTTTGAAAGAGATGTTAATGCCTCTTAGAGTATCACGCAGAACCTAGGAATTATGTTTAACATTTTATCTCCTTCTTTTTCAGTTAGAGACAATTCAAAAGCAGATAGACAGCTTGAGCTGAGAAGATTCCATATAATTACTTTTAAAGTATTAGAGAAAATTTGAACAAATACTACTTCACAGAAAAACCTTGGTGCAGAGCATTTCAAAACTTGTTCTATTTCGATAATAAAAGGTTAACGCTTTGCCCAGTTTTAACAATCGACAATAATTATTGCTTTTTTCTCACCACATGCCAGGGCATGGAATGAGTGCTTTTGATGAAAGTTCGATCAAATGGGCAGTCACATTAGAGACCTGTGGAATCTTACACTTTTGAATTTCCCATACCTGCCTATTCGTAGAATTGAAATACAACCCAAGTTATCTTTTTGCTCAGTTCAAATCAAGCTCAGTCAAATGTGCATTTCAAACTTGAATCAACTGTCTGCTGTTAACCGTTTCCCAAACAATCCCTGGTTTTTAAGACCTTGATATAGAAGCCTTTCAAAAACAATGTAGGAAAGGGAGAAAATGCTGGTAACCAGCATTTTGTCCTTTTCCACAATGTTTTCTCTCCTTCTGGAAACAAATGTCAAATCTTGAGTTACATTTATTTTGTTGTCTGCAAGTACTTTCAGTTCAGACTGGTCTGAAATTTTGTCATTCGGTAAACGAGTTAAATTTTAGATATTTTGTCTTCAAGTTTTAGAGAAAAATGTTTCTCGATGTGTTGTCCTTTTTGTAAATTTGGCAATCCAAGGGTGTAGTCTGTACCTAGAAAGAAACGCTTCTTTTCCAACAATCTTTTCCACACACTTGAACTATGGTATTTTCCTCTCTTGACCATGTTTTTTAAAAATACTTTTTAATGGGCCATAAAGTAAGCAGTTACTGTTGTATGTCAAAAAGTTTTACTTGAGTGCCACATTGAACTCAAGTTTTTTTGTATGGAAATGAAACATGATTTTTATTGTTATGTAGATTATTTAAAAATGTGCAATAAATTTATTTTTGTGTGTTTGCTCTTAGTAATCTCTCACTTCCTTAGCTAGAAGTAGCCCCATTAACCCATTTGCTGAACAAAGCTTTTGACAAGCTATTTCTCCTTTTCTCATAATCTTTTCTACTTTGACAAAAATCTTAAGACTCATTTGCACTGGTGTCAAATTTGTTCTCTGTGAATATTGTGAATTTCGAAGAGGCTAAAATTTAGCTTGTGGGAAAGGGTTAACTCTTTACCAATGACCAAATTTTAGACATGTCCATATTGAAAGCATTTGAAAACAATAAAGGTGACTTGGAAATTGAAAATGAATTTTGAAATGGTAGAAAGCATTGTGGGAGAAGAAGAAAATGCTGGTTACCAGCATTTTCTTCTTTCCCTCCTTTTCCCACAATGTTTTCAAAAGGCTTTATTCCCAGGGTCTTTTAAAGTGGGGAGTGTGTGGTATAGGGTTAAGTGAACAAATAAGGAGCATGTTGTGGTATTCTTGTGTACCCAAGTGTCTTACAAGTTTGAGTTCCCACTGCCTTTTCCATTCAGCTGGCACTTGTTTTGATAGTAAGGTGTTTTCGCACTAATGCTGGGTTGCGGGTGTTACAGGAGATAACTCTTTCCTCACTGCATAGCTTTACCATATAAAATCAACATCTGACAGCTAAATCAGAGAGAATTCTCTTTTGCTCAGTGGTTATGGTATTGGTCTTTAAATCCTCAAAGAATGATACATATTTGTCCCTACAAGGGTTCGAATCCCACCAGTTTATATTTTAGCTATGCATTTGTTTCTTTTTATGGAATTTGTTCGTATGACGGGTTTGATCTCTGTTCTGCTTAGCTGAATTAGCTCTTCACCAAATGACAAAATAAATTATAGGTTTTTCAAAATTGAAAGCATTTACAGATGACAAATTTAATATGGCTCAAATCATGTCTTTGATAGATTAGAGAACACTGCAAGAAAAGGAGAAAATGCTGAACATTTTCTCTTTTTTCCACCATGTTTTCGTAAGTCATCCTCCTACGGGTCATAAAACCTGGAATTGTTATGCAAAAAGTTAAAAGCTGTTATCTCTATATTGAAATATAAATAACAGGCCTATAAATAATCTGCACAGGGCAGGAATCAAACCAACAATTTCAGCGAGAGCACTCTTGCCGTAATGCTTTCAAGACAACAGGAAGGTTTAATCAAGCTCTAGCTTCACATCATACTCTCTCTACATAACTAATCCTTATCCTACCATGTCATTAAGATAAAACTGTGGAACACTTAATAAAAACCCAAATTTTGTATCTCATTTATGGACAGGATTGATCCAAGATCAGACTGCACATTCTGATCTTGGTCTACACTGTCCATACAAAAGGCACTTGAATTGTGCATAGTACTCTAGGAGTTAACTCTATAAAACCTACCAGAGCTGGTATTTAGCCGAGAACCTCTACCTCCCATGGGAAATGCTTGACCACAGGACTACATCAAGGCACTTACGCAGTACAAGTGCCCTCTTACGCTATGGTATAGCTGATTCCTAGGTCCCTTGGTGAACATTATATTGTCACTACAACATCTACCTCCATTGCAAGGTTGTGGTAAGTATCCCCATATCTCTTTACCAAACAATTCCGTGTTATCAGGAGTCCAAGAGAGAAGACTTCTAAAAACATTGTGGGAAGAGGATAACATGCTGGTAACCAGCATATTCTCCTTTTCCCACATTGCTTTCCACCCTTCCTTGAGCAAATTTCAAATTTGGAGTCCAACTGATTTTGTCTTCTGCAAATACTGTCAATCTGAATTAGGTAAAGAGTCAAACAAACACACTATGGTATAGCAGACGCAATATGGACAAAACATAAAGACTTGTCTGCTTTATACATATTTCCAGTTATGTCATAAAATAATAATTGGAGGAAAAGGATGGCTGGTCAAATGATAAAAAAAATTCTTATGCAGTTTTATTCATCACCTGATCTGCACAAATAGTAAGTCTAATATGATATAATAATGACCTGCACAATTCTAATCTATATCTGCTTGGAGAAATTCATATTCAATTTATGCGGTCTTTCGGTTTATCTGCTAGGATATTTTAATACTATGGTTAGATTTAGCTTATATCTAAAATCTGAAACAGTAAATAATTGAAATTTAGTTTTGCATATCACAAGCAACCAACTAGCTTCCTACTTTGTTGGGCAACTTTGTGAACTATGTTCTGAAACACATTTGCAAACCAAGAAATTGTTCATCATGACATGCAATATCTTCTGTTGCCACAATGCAAATATATGCATGAAACTTGTACTCATGTTGGCTATGCATACATGTATTTATAAGGACTGGAAGAAATTTTTTGTGAAGGGGGGGGCAGTAAAAAAATAAGCTTCTCTCCGACATGGGCAGCAGGGTTTTCCCTCGGCTTTGAAAATTGGGGGTCATTGTGACCCCCTTCCTCATTAGTTGCGGGTCATTTCATTAATTTTGGGGGTCAAAAATATGGATTTCCTCGTCAACTTCAAACACGATTTATAATGCATTTTACCTTTAAACGCCAACTTCCAAGATTGAAAAGTCGGTCGATCATTTCTGATGGAAAGGCCGATGTTATTTTTTGACAGACCAAACATTTTCGTCTGAATCGCTGCTTGACGTGGCTTGATCGGCAGTTGTAGGAAGCAGACGATAGAAGAATGCTACAGTTTTCTTCGTAATGACATTATTTTTCCGCTAACAATACAGACCGGTAATGTGTACTTTTATATACCGGAAGTCGTGTAAAATATGCTATGAAATACAGAGAACCCAACCACGGCTTTGACTGGGCCCACATGTACGACACGTGTCCAATAAACATTTCGGCAATAATGCGTAAACCAGTCTTATTCTATAAATAAATTACCGGAAAACCACTTTTATCTAAAATAAACCCTGTAGTTAAAAAAAGAACGGTGTTCGTCTGACATTGAAGCAAGGACAGACTTGGAATTATGACGCTTCATTCAACTACGTACATTATTTAGATTTTGGAAAGTTGCGTCACCGATGATGCACTGTCATTTATTTTGGGGGTCATTTGAATTAAAATTGCGTCAATGACGCAGGATTTGTGCGTCATGGAAAACCCTGGGCAGGTTTGAGAATCCTGCAGTAAGATTTGGGATACACAATGCTCTTTATATTGAGCTATTCTCCCTAAAAAAGTATTGTACAGGACTTCAGAAAACAGAAGTTGCTGGTTTGAATTCCCAGCTCAGCCAGTTTCTCTTTATCGTCAGTTTGAACATTACTTCTATTATATTGTGGTGGCCAGTACACCTATCCATGCATTCCTGGAGTTTCTTTAACCAGTGATTCTCACAATTTTCGTTCCAAGCCACTGGCTGCTTAGTATTGTACAGGACTTCCAAACAAAAGTTGCTGGTTTGGATTCCCAGCTCAGCCAGTTTGTCTTCGAGGACTGATAACAGTCATTGCCACAGGATTCCTTCCTCTCTCATTGCTGATATGTGGGCAAGCAGCCAATGGCTTGAGAAGGACACTGTGTAAAGTACCAGTTGGTAATAAACACTCTAGTAAAACATTGATAGGTGCACTGGCAGCTGCAATACAGCTGAAAAAATGTTGGAAACTGATGCTCAACACCATACAATTACAACTTCCAGTGCCATAGGCTAAAATGAGAGTTTTTGCAGATGGTATAAATCAGGACAACGATGTTTAAACTTTTTACCACACAATCCCGACTTTTAACGACCCCGAGAGAGAAGTCTTTAGAAAACATTGTAGGAAAAGGAGAAAATGCTGCTAACCAGCATTTTCTCCTTTTCCCACAATGTTTTCTACCCTTCCCAAAACAAATTTCGATTTTCCAGTCACATTTATTTTGTTGTCTACAAAGGCTTTCATTTTGGACCAGTCCAACATTTTGTAGTTTGGTGAAGAGTTAACATGCAGTCTGATCATGGACCTACACAATCTGCTTGTTTAGTAGAGCGTATGAGTCAAGAACTTTTCAAGCTTCAGCTTTATGTTTTCAGATCCACATTATGTGTTTGACATTGGAACAGTACAATTTGAAAACATTATTCTGGTCTAATTTACCTTGATCTTTTACCAATCCCGAATTTTTTCTCCGAGGAGACTTTTGAAAACAATGGAGAAACAGAGAAAATGCTGATAACCAGTATTTTCTTCTAATTTCAACAATATTGACCACCCTTTTAGTGCCACATTCCATTGAGTGACATTCAATTTTCTTTCTGCAGAGCTCCAGATAGAGGGAGTGATTTTTATTTCACAATTGAAGATATTAGTTAATCTCCACTAAACCCTTTGATGAGGGTACTCATTAGAATCGTCTCATCAAGACAATTCTGATGAGTACCCACAACGTAGGATTTTAAAGAGAAATAATGACTGTAGAGTAACATCACTCTCTCTTATCTGGAGCTCTGTTTTCTGTGTATGTTATAAATTTGGAAATATCTCAAGCTTTGGCATGTAGGTAAAGGGATGAATAACTGTATCTCCAATCGTAACTACACAACTTTTATCAATCAGAGTCGTCATCAAACTTTGTGGACCTAGAATTTCTACTATCAATGTGATATATAAAGCCTTTCTCCACACCTCTATCTACAGCTTCTTGAAAAGTTTTCTGATGCTTTTGCTTCATTTTGGATAATTTTTCACTATCTTCTTCAGTTTCATCCATTTCATCTGCTCTTAATAGACTAAGTTTAACTAATCTCTTCTGACAAGCATTAAGGGTAGAAATTTTTTCAGGTCTATGGCCAAGTAGTGTGTAAATAACTTCATCACTTGTAGTGTCGCTAACTTCTGTTTCTTCCCTGCTTTCTTTCATTTCTTTATGTTCCTCCAATTCTGAATTTTCTTTTGTAGCTTTCTCATTTTTCTTCTTTTTCTTCTTTTTGGGTTGTCCATTGACAGAGTTGTTAGTTCTTGAGTCTGTTTCATCTTCTATCTTGTTTTCATCCATGTTTTTGTCAGAGGTCTCTCCCAACTTTAAAATTGCCTCCACAAGTTTCTTGTGTTTCTCCTTTGACTTTTCCTTTTTCATCATTGATTTTTTCTTTTTCATATTGAACAGTCCATTTCCTAACAAAGCTTCATCATTGCAGCCTGTCACTTCTGTTATTTCTTTACTTTTCTCGACTAATAAATCTGGTTGTATTATTTCCTGTCTTTCTTCATCATTTTCTTTCATCATTTTCTTTTGCTGTAGTTTCTTTGACTTAAAAGCCTTTTTCTTTTTATCCTTTTGTGCATCATTGTAAAACTTTCCTGTTTCCAAACTGTTTTCTGTACTGGCAGAGGTTTCATTTGTAACTCCTCCTTTTTTCTTTTTCTGCTTCTTGAGTTTTGGCTGTTCCTTATTTCCATCTGTATCAAGTTTAAAATTCCTCTTCATTTTGTCTTTTGTCTTGATTCTACCAATCTATAAAGATAAGATAAATTATTGAAAATTCTGGATTGACTGATATCATTGAAAACTTTAGGTCAAGTTACGGATCCCCAAAACAGAAACAATATCTATATAAGATTACATTGTGGGACTTTGCCTGTTTTGTCCAACATCTATTTATCTTTGCTAATGCCATTGGAGTCCTACCTTTTGTCTGAAGGTACCTGCTCAGATGCTATTTTTATGAATGGTCTTCCCATTCACCTGCATATCAGCCCTCATTAAACACGTCTGGAATAAATACAATTTTACCCCAATCTTTTCAAAGGGCTCTATGAGGCAAAATTTCAAATAACAGCTAATGAAATGGGCTTGGATCGTTAGATAAATGATTAATCTTTACAAAAATACTGATGTTTGTTAATATCCAATTGATACCTTCATGCAAACCTTTACTTTTCAATGTAAATAACCGTTGACCTACTTCACCAGAAATCAAACCATGGTGATATCAATGTGCATGTCTCTGCAAAAATCGCAGTATCTCCGACACGTTACAGCACGGTTTAGTTGCGAATTTTGTAGTTCACAAAGACACCTTGAGCAGATATGATTATTACGGTTAGAGAACCAAACTGTACAATATTCAAATTCCGCTGAGTGTGCATGCCTGTTTAATGGAAGTCGCAGTGGTAGTACTTTACAAATTACACCGTATGTTTACGATCGGAAAAATGGTTAATTTCTATTGATGTAATTGCTATTTAGCAGCACAGTTTGTGTGATGTTAAAGATTTATCATTTATCTAACAATATATGCCCATTTTATTAGCTGTCACTGGGAATTTTGTCGCATATATAATATAGAGCCGTTTGAAAGGATGCGGGTAAAGTCGTATTTATTCCTGACGTGTTTAATGAGGGCTGATATGAAGATGAATGCGAAGACCAGTCACAGAACGCCGTTTGAAAAGATGCGGGTAAAGTCGTATTTATTCCTGACGTGTTTAATGAGGGCTGATATGAAGATGAATGCGAAGACCAGTCACAGAACAAGCATCGGACACCTTCAGACTGAAAATATTGGAGTCCCAGCATCAAGGTTTCTCGGTAAGGAGTCGAAAAATGAAGTCACTGAGTCAGTGTCTCACTCTCGGGTATTTTTCATGCTAGAATTTGGTTCAAAATCGAAGTGGAAGTTATGATCAATTTAGCTTTCATTCTACAGAAAATTATGTCGAAAGTCGCAGACACACACTAGTCAGTGTACAGAATCAAGTAAATCTGACCATGACTGGCGATTACTTACAGTCCGAAACCAAAAGTAACAACTGCTTCTTTAGTGACAGATTTGCACGTGGTGTCCGGCTACGTCTGAATTCCGACCGCCTCGGGTAAAATGAAGTGAAAACTAGGACATACACCTTATGCGTTGTATCAATGCGCCCTGAAGTAGGCATACATGGATCTAGATATCTTTCTCAAGGGGGGACCCACCGAAAACGCACTCGTCTTATTATAAGATACTTTGATTTCCTGATTTCAGTGGATGTAAGCCGTTTACAAGAAAAGTCAACGTTTCCCGTTCTAACCATGAGGAGGTCTCCACATTTAGAACCTTTTTTTAAATGACTGTATTTTACATACACGTAAATGCTGTGCAATATCAAAACAGTACCATTTCACGAATCCGATAACCACATTTTTGCCAAAATTCCGGGGGGGGGGGGGGGGCGGGGTCCGGACCCCGATCCCCCCTCTGGATTCTGCCCATGGTAGGGCATGTGTTTTAAAGGGAGTCCATCCGCAATGGGTTCTATAATATATTGTTGTTGCACACCGGGAGATACAGCCTAGGTTCTACAGGGCTTGTGTTAATAATATATGGTTGTTGCAGGCAAGGACATTCAGCTTAGCTTCTATGCGGCTTATGATTTAAAAGGAGTAGATTCGCCCCGGTTTCTATATCTTTGTTGCAGACCGGGACATACAGATTAGGTTCTATCGGGCTTGCGTTTTTAAAAGAAGTAGAACTGCCCTGGGTTCTATAATATATGGTTGTTGCAGACTGGGACATACAGCTTAGGTTCTATCGAGCTTGCGTTTTTAAAAGGAGTAGATCCGCCCTGGGTTCTATAATATATGGTTGTTGCAGACTGGGACATACAGCTTAAGTTCTATAGGGCTTGCGTTTTTAAAAGAAGTTAATCCGCCCTGGGTTCTATAATATATATATATTTGTTGCAGACCGGGACATACAGCTTAGGTTATATACGGGGCTTTGGTTGTTTAAAAGGAGTAGATCCGCCCCGGTTTCTATAATATATGGCTGTTGCAGAGCGGGACATACAGCTTAGGTTCTATGTGGCTGGTGTTTTTTAAAAGGGGTAGATCCGCCCTGGGTTTATATAATATGTGGTTGTTGCAGACCGGGACATACACTTTAAGTTATATGGGGCTTTGGTTGTTTAAAAGGAGTAGATCCACCCCGGGTCCGATAATATATGGCTGTTGCAGAGCGGAACATACAGCTTATGTTCTATGGGCTTGTGTTTTTTAAAAGGAGTAGATCCGACCTGGGTTTATATAATATGTGGATGTTGCAAACCGGGACATACACCTTAAAAGTTGTATGCGGCTTTTGTTGTTTAAAAGGAGTAGATCCGGCCCGGGTTCTATAATATCTATAATATATGGTTGTTGCAGAGCGGGACATACAGCTTAGGTCGTATGTCGCTTGGGTTTTTAAAAGGAGTAGATCCGCCCCAGGTTCTTTTATATATCATTCTTGCAGAGCGGGGTATACAGCTTAGGTTCTATGTGGCTTGTGTTTTTAAAAGGAGTAGATCCGCCCTGGGTTCTATAATATATTGTTGTTGCGGACCGGGACATACAGTTTAGGTTATATAGGGCTTGTGTTTTTAAAATGACTAGATCTGCCCTGGATTTGTAATATATGGTTCTATAGGGCTTGTGTTTTTTATAGGACTAGATCAACCCGGGGTTTATAATATATGGTTGTTGCAGACAAAGACATACAGCTTAGGTTCTATGCGCCTTGTAATTTAAAAAGAGGAGATCCGCCCTGGGTTCTTGAATAAATCATTCTTGGAGATCGGGACATACAGCTTAGGTTCTATGTGGGTTGTGTTTTAAAAAGGAGTAGATCCGCCCTGAGTTCTATAATGTATTGTTGTTGCAGACCGGGACATACAACTTAGGTTCTATAGGGCTTGTGTTTCTAAAAGGACTAGATCTGCCCCGGGTTTATAATATATGTTTGTTGCAGAAAAGGACATACATGGCAGGTTCTATGCGCCCTGTAATTTAAAAGGAGTGGATCCACCCCGGGTTCTTTGGTATATCATTCTTGAAGAGCGGGACATACAGCTTAGGTTCTATGTGGGTTGTGTTTTAAAAAGGAGTATATCCGCCCTGGGTTCTATAATGTATTGTTGTTGCGGACCGGGACATACAGCTTAGGTTCTATAGGGCTTGTGTTTTCTAAAAGGACTAGATCTGCCCGGGGTTTATAATATATTGTTGTTGCAGACAAGGACATACAGCTTAGGTTCTATAGGGCTTGTGTTTTTAAAAGGAGAAGATCCGCCCGCGGTTTATAATATATTGTTGTTGCAGACAAGGACATACAGCTGAGGTTCTATTAGGCTTGATTTTCTAAAAGGACTAGATGCACCCGGGTTTATAATATATGGTTGTTGCAGACCGGGACATACAACTTAGGTTCTATAGGGCTTGTGTTTCTAAAAAGACTAGATCCGCCCGGGTTTTATAATATATGGTTGTTGTAGACAAGGACATACAGCTTAGGTTCTATGCGCCTTTTTATTTAAAAGGAGTAGATCCGCCCCAGGTTTTTTAATAAATCAATCTTAGAGAGCGGGAAATACAGCTTACGTTCTATGTGGGTTGTGCTTTAAAAAGGAGTAGATCCGCCCTGGGTTCTTTAATAAATCATTCTTGGATAGCGGGAAATACAGCTTAGGTTCTATGTGGGTTGTGTTTTAAAAAGGAGTAGATCCGCCCGGGGTTTATAATATATGGTTGTTACAGACCGGGACATACAGCTTAGGTTCTATAGGGCTTGTGCTTTTAAAAGGAGTAGATCTGCCCTGGGTTTATAATATATGGTTGTTGTAGACAAGCTGTATACAGCTTAGGTTCTATGTGGGTTGTGTTTTAAAAAGGAGTAGATCCGCCCTGGGTTCTATAATGTATTGCTGTTGCAGACAGGCACATACAGCTTAGGTTCTATAGGGCTTGTGTTTTAAAAAGGAGTAGATCCGCCCTGGGTTTATGATATAGGATTGTTGCAGACAAGCACATACAGCTTACGTCCTATGTGGGTTGTGTTTTAAAAGGAGTAGATCCGCCCTGGGTTTATAATATATGGTTGTTATAGACAAGGACATACAGTTTAGGTTCTATAGGGCTTGTGTTTCTAAAAAGACTAGATAAGCCCTGGGTTTATGATATAAAGTTGCAGCAGTCAATGACATACAGCTTAGGTTCTAGGCGCCTTGTAATTTAAAAGGAGTAGATCCGCCCCGGGTTCTTTAATAAATCATTCTTGGAGATCGGGACACATAGCTTAGGTTCTATGTTGGTTGTGTTTTAAAAAGGAGTAGATCCGCCCTGGGTTCTAAAATGTATTGCTGTTGCAGACAGGCACATACAGCTTAGGTTCTTTAAGGCTTGTGTTTCTAAAAAGACTAGATCCACCCGGGGTTTGTAATATAGGGTTGTTGCAGACAAGGACATACAGTCAAACTTCGGTAGCTCGAACACCCAGGGGACCAGCCGATTTGTTCGAGTTATCGGAAGTTCGACCGAGCCGAAGATCATTCATAGATCGCCAGATTCGATCAAGAAATATATTATATCCGCTGTAGGTTATGTCCGACATTACCTACGCCCAATAGCATTTTAAATGACCGCACGGAAAAAATTGATATTTTTACCATTTACAAACAAAATAGTTGTTCAGGAAAATAACTTTTATTTACTTAACTTAGCACGTGTCATCTGATTTTTAATGACAATTAAATACACAAGATACAAAACCAATGAAACCTCTTCTTTATTTCGATTTACATGTACATTTATTCTATTTATAGAACAGAAGTTTAATATACGGTCTCAGTTTGCAAGAAAAATACACAGTTTGATGCAAAAGGCGTGAAAAATTGATTAAAGGCAGAGGAAACTTCCAATCAAGAAAAAAAAAAGTACAATCATTATTAATCAGCGTTAATTAAAGCTAGTTATTTTTCACGGAACGGGTTAATATTACGCACCGTTTCAATCAGTGGACATAAGGTGTCATAAACAGATATACAACCTGCATGTGTGAAATTCACCTACACTTGTCAACTAATTTATCGGCCAACCTTTTGTTCGACCTTTCCCAGGTAAAACGTATAGTGATTTTACCTTTGGGACCATGAAATGTGTTCGAGAGTTCGAGTTTCACGGTGTGCGAGTTTTCCGAAGTCGAACTCGCTGAATTAAGAGCATTTTCTGTCGGGACCGAGATTCTTGTTCGAATTTTCGGTAGTGTTCGAAGGTTCCCGTGTTCGAGCTACTGAGGTTTGACTGTATATACAGTTTAGGTTCTATGCGCCTTGAAAGTTAAAAGGAGTAGAACCGACCCGGGTTCTTTAACCCTTTACTCCATAGACACTCATTTTGACGTATCCATAACAGACAGCTTTTGAAAACATTGTAGGAAAAGGAGAAATTGCTTGTAACGAGCAATTTCTCCTTTTTCCACAATGTTTTCTATTCAATCAGATATTTTTATCCTCATTTGTCCATATTTTTGACATCATTTCTTTATTTGCTGCTGAAATGGAAGAGTCTCAAAGTGGCATATCAGGTAAAGAGTCAAAATCACATTCTTGGAGAGCAGGACATACAGCTTAGGTTCTATGTGGGTTGTGTTTTAAAAAGGGGTAGATCCGCCCTGGGTTCTATAATGTATTGTTGTTGCGGACTGTGACATACAGCTTAGGTTCTATAGGGCTTGTGCTTCTAAAAGGACAAGATCCGCCCGGGGTTTATAATATATGGTTGTTGTAGACAAGGACATACAGGTGAGGTTCTATTAGGCTTGTTTTTCTAAAAGGACTAGATCCGCCAGGGGTTTATAATATATGGTTGTTGTAGACAAGGACATTCAGCTTAGGTTCTATGGGACTTGTAAGTTAAAAGGAGTAGATCCGCCCCGGGTTCTTTAATAAATCATTCTTGGAGAGCAGGACATATACCTTAGGTTCTATAGGGCTTGTGTTTCTAATAGGACTAGATCCGCCAGGGGTTTATAATATATGGTTGCTGCAGACAAGGACATACAGCTTAGGTTCTATAGGGCTTGTGTTTTTAAAAGGACTAGATCCGCCCGGGGTTTATAATATATGGTTGTTGCAGACAAGGATATACAGTTTAGGTTCTATGCGCCTTGTAATTTAAAAGGAGTAGATCCAACACGGGTTCTTTAATAAATCATTCTTGGAGAGCGGGACATACAGCTTAGGCTCTATGTGAGTTGTGTTTTAAAAAGGAGTAGATCCGCCCTGGGTTCTATAATGTATTGTTGTTGCAGACCGGGACATACAACTTAGGTTCTATAGGGCTTGTGTTTCTAAAAGGACTAGATCTGCCCTGGGTTTATAATATATTTTTGTTGCAGACAAGGATATACATCTGAGGTTCTATGCGACTTGTAAGTTAAAAAGGAGTAGATCCGCCACGGGTTCTTTAATAAATCAATCATGGAGAGCAGGACATACAGCTTAGATTCTATGCGCCTTGTAATTTAAAAAGAGGAGATCCGCCCTGGGTTCTTTAATAAATCAATCTTTGAGAGCGGGATATACAGCTTAGATTCTATGCGCCTTGTAATTTAAAAAGAGGAGATCCGCACCGGGTTCTTTAATAAATCAATCTTTGAGAGCGGGACATACAGCTTAGGTTCCATGTGGGTTGTGTTTTAAAAAGGAGTAGATCCGCCCTGGGTTCTATAATGTATTGTTGTGGCAGACCGGGACATACAGCTTAGGTTCTATAGGGCTTGTGTTTTAAAATGGAATAGATCTGCCCGGCTTTATAATATATGGTTGTTGTAGACAAGCTGTATACAGCTTAGGTTCTATAGGGCTTGTGTTTTAAAAAGGAGTAGATCCGCCCTGGGTTCTATAATGTATTGCTGTTGCAGACAGGCACATACAGCTTAGGTTCTATAGGGCTTGTGTTTTAAAAAGGAGTAGATCCGCCCTGGGTTTATAATATATTGTTGTTGCAGACAGGCACATACAGCTTAGGTTCTATAGGGCTTGTGTTTTAAAAAGGAGTAGATCCGCCCTGGGTTTATAATATATTGTTGTTGCAGACAAGGACATACAGCTTAGGTTCTATAGGGCTTGTGTTTTAAAAAGGAGTAGATCCGCCCTGGGTTCTATAATGTATTGCTGTTGCAGACAGGCACATACAGCTTAGGTTCTATAGGCTTTGTGTTTCTAAAAAGACTAGATCCGCCCTGGGTTCATAATATATGGTTGTTGCAGACAAGGACATACAGCTTAGGTCCTATGTGGGTTGTGTTTTAAAAAGGAGTAAATCCGCCCCGGGTTCTTTAATAAATCATTCTTGGAGAGCGGGACATACAGCTTAGGCTCTATGTGGGTTGTGTTTTAAAAAGGAGTAGATCCGCCCTGGGTTCTATAATATATGGTTGTTGCAGACCGGGATATACAGTTTAGGTTATATAGGGCTTGTGCTTCTGAAAGGACTAGATCTGTCCGGGTTTATAATATATGGTTGTTGCAGACAAGGACATACAGCTTAGGTTCTTTTAGGCTTGTGTTTCTAAAAGGACTAGATCCGCCCGGGGTTTATAATATATGGTTGTTGCATACAAGGACATACAGTTTAGGTTTTATGCGCCTTGTAATTTACAAGGACTAGATCCGCCCTGGGTTCTATAATATATGGTTGGTGCAGACTGGGACGTACACCTTTGGTTCTATGTGGCTTGTGTTTTTAAAGGGAGTAGATCTGCAATGGGTTCTATTATTTCTTATTCATCTTCTTCCTTTTTTTCCTTCTTCTTATCATCATTTCTATTCCCCTTTTTCTTCCTTTGATCAATATCCTTATCCTTCCTCTAATTCTGGACATTAAACAGATAAATGTGGGAAATAACATTTATTCTATTACGAGGGATTACCAGAACTATTTCTTTGGCGCAATAAAGAAAACCTAAGTACATATTACCCCACACGTATGGCCTTGTTCTTTACCCAAGGCGGTCGGAATTCAGACATTGCGGTGGTGGCGTCCTCATAAAGATCGATAAAGGGCAATAACTCACAGACGTTGGAGATTTCGTCCAACCACGAGTTCGTAAAATTATGCAGCAGCTGACAGTAATTCTAAAAAAAAAAGGCTTTAAACCGTGATGTTGTGATTTCTGTTTGGATTTACGCCGACACTCGTATGGTTCTTCCCACATTTACCAGTTATGTCAATTGAAATGATTATAATGTATATACTGAACATAATTTAGCGTGCACATTTTATGAGTTTGATGCTAAATGGAAGAGCTGTCATTTTCTTTGGCGATTTACCAGAGAGCAAATTGAATATTGACTTATATCTAATCAAATAATTAATATCACTTTGCTGAAGGTAGCACTCTTATTTAGCTGTTTTATCATTGTAATTGAAAAAGGGCGGATTATTCCTACAATTTTTACATTATACATAGATCTAGTTCATACAGTTTGTTAATTGCCATAAATATTTTAATCGTCTTTTCGACGGACCAGAGCAAAATCTGTTGAAAGTCCGGCAGATTTTTATTTTAAAAACTTGACTAAATGACTGCCCGTAATGTCTACGGTTGTGAGGTACAGCGTCGGCCCCGTGACCATAGGGTCCCATGTTCAATTCCAGAGAGCGGGAGGGAGTCAAGTTTCGAATCGTTCATTGGCTGGCACATTCGGTGCAAGTACTAGTGTATTCCCAGAGAGAAAATCGATAGAGATTAGTATGTAAGTTGTAAGAAATTGTGCCCAATCAATGTAAAATAAATATGTATGAAACTTTTAAACCATGTCGCAGATGATTTAAAGAGAGAGAGAGAGAGAGAGAGAGAGAGAGAGAGTTGGGAAAAGGTGACAAGAGGGCCAAGATGGCCCTGGATCGCTCACCTGAATTTTTTAGAGGACCATAGCCATTTTTTCCCCAAAATCTAATCAGCCATTTCAGAGAAGAAAAATTTTTAAGAATTTCTTTATGTCTGTATATAGTGTTAATAGCCCACAGACATCAGAGCCATGTTTCTTGATGGATCAAAATTTCTCGAGCATTTTTGAAAAGGGTCAGCTAAGAAACATTTCTGTGAAATTATATCAAAATCTGACCAGCCCTTTGAGAGAAAGATAATTTTAAAGAATTTCTTCATGGCCATATATTGTTAGTAGCCCCCATTCACCAGAGCCATATTTATTGACGGATCAAAATTTCGCGAACAGTTTTTGAAAAGTGTCATCCAAGGTACATTCCTGTGAAATTATTTCAAAATCTCACCAGTAGTTTCTGAGAAGAAGAGTTTTTAAGATTTTCTTCATTTCCTTACAGTTCAAGTAGCCTCCATTCACCAGAGCCATTGTTCTTGACAGATCAAAATTTTGCGAACACTTTTCGAAAAGGGTCATCCAAGGAACATCTCTGTAAAATTATTTAAAAAATCTGACCAGCGGTTTTAGAGAGGAAGAATTTTTAAGAATTCCTTCATTTCTATATAGTGTAAGTAGCCTCCATTCACCAGAGCCACGTTTCTAGACGGATCAAAATTTCACGAAGAATTTTTGATAAGGGTCATCCAAGGAACATTTCTGTGAAATTATTTCAAAATCTGACGGCGGTTTCTGAGAAGAAGAGTTTTTAAGAATTTCTTCATTTCCGTATAGTGCAAGTAGCCCCCATTCATCAGAGCCATGATTCTCGACGGATCAAAATTTTGTGCTCAGGTGAGCTAAAATGCTGGTAACTAGCATTTTCTAACTTTCCCACAACGTTTTGTATCCTGTGAAAGACCTTTGTTTATTATAATTATCTACTTTTGTTTTTCACGCCTGCAGGTTCTTTCAGTTCTTAAAATGCCAGTTACAAACAAATCTCTATCTCATTTTTCCATGTTCTGCACCATTCGAACCATATTGACATTGTCGTCTGCAAATGCTTTCAATTTAGACAAAGCTAAAACTTTTGTTGCCTGGTAAAGGGTAAAAAAGTCATGCTTGCATTCGGGTCAACTATTTGCATACTGTAGAGGACATCAGAAGCTTCTGTGCACAGTGTGGATCGAGATCAGATTTGCACAGAATGTGCTGTCTGATCATCGATCTGTAGACAATGTCCGCTGCTATATTCTAGATTATGACCAAATTCTCTTGAGCTTGCATAGGCAATGTATTTTCAGCATGTGAGAAAATGCAATTTAGTTATTCAGTAGTGGGAGACTTAATTAAGATGTAGGTTACTGTTGCACGAGTTCTTGCTGTTCTCAAATTTACCCTTTACCTAGGGGAAGAAGCCGTTTGAAAACATTGTGGGACAAGGAGAAAATGCTGGTAACCAGCATTTTCTCCTTATCCCACGATGTTTTCTACCCTTTCCAAAACAAACTTCAGGTTTTGAGTCAGATTAATTTTGTCGTCTGCATGTGCTTACAATTTGCACATGTCTATCATTTTGTTGTGTGGTAAAGAGTTAATGTGGATATATTTAATGAAGTTTGTGTACTGTTAAATACCACCTATCTGCACTTTCTAGAGTTTGTTTTTACCAACTCACTTTAGACCATGTCCTTCCTAAGCCACTTGCTACTTTTCCACATAGCTATTGTATGTGTGGTGTCTGTGGTCGTGAGGTAGAGCGTCGGCCTCATAACCTAATGGTCCCGAGTTTGATACCCAGGAGCGGGTGTCAAATTTGGAAGTTTTCATAGGCCCATACATTCGGGGCGAGTACTAGTGTAGTTCCCAGGATGCAGAATCGAGAGAGATTGGTATAAGTTGGCCTGCAACACGCGAAAAGGGACATTCAGACATCTGCGTAGTGTTGTCTCGGATCAGCCTGCGCAGGCTAATCAGAGGCAACACTTTCTGTTTTCATGCAATTTTCTGTTTTGGGCATGTCTACTGTAAAATCTACTGTAGTCGTAAAGTGCCGTCTCGGATTAGCCTGCGCGGACTGCACAGGCTGATCCCAGACTACACTTTACGCAGATGTCCGAATGACTCTTTTCGCATGTTGCACACCAGTTGTAAGAACCTGTTTCTCAATCGGTGTAAAAGTAAGAGCTTGTTTCTCAATCGATGTAACATAGATATGTTTAAACTAAACTATTGTTGAAACAATGACCAGCTATGAGAGAGGAATGAATCCTGTCGCAATGATTATCACCAATCATTGGAAAGAAGTCCACTTAATCCTTTACTACACAATGATGACTTTTAACACCCCTGAGAATGAAGTCTTTCAAAAACATTGTGAGAAAAAGGAGAAAATACTGGTAACCAGCATTTTCTCCTTTTCCCACAATGTTATTTATTCTATAAAAAGTTGCACTCTTTGAGTCACACTGAAATTGTTGTCTGCAAATGCTTTCATTTTAGACAAGGTTGAAATTTTGTCATCTGGTAAAGGGTTAACTAGGGATTCAAACAGCAATCTAATGGATTCAAGTCCTGTCATATCTGACTGCTACCAGGCTTGGGCCATGTGCATAGAATGGAGACTTTTTCTCGGTTATGTATTGGAAAACTGTTTTCTGAAAAAAAAAAAAAAATGGCAAATAAAGAAACAGCTTGCAAAGATGAGGCAATTGTCAGTTTACTTTTAACAAGCTGTAGTTACTAGGTTTTCGAAGTAAAATGACGTAGTTGTGGTGTTGTAAACTGACGCAGTAGTGGTGTTGTGTTTATCAACTGATTAATTGATTCTTGATGCAATACTTTATGTAAGATATTGCCATTTAATGATTGTATGATGTTATTCACTGCTTTCAACATTGTTTCAGTTATATCAAAGCAGCCAGTGAATTTATGCACGCTTTCCTGAAGACCTTTTAACCCTTTACTCCATAGATACTCATTTCTACTTTTGGAAAACATTGTGGCAAAAGGTGAAATTGCTCGTGACGAGCAATTTCACCTTTTGTCACAATGTTTTCTATGCTATCAAAAGGTGTCATATACCCATAAAAAACGGCTCCATCCTTTCTGTTATTTAGGGTCAATTAGAGATACCATTGAAATGCCTTATGGGGTAAAGGGTTAACCAGTGCACTACTTCACACAGTTTTCTTTCCAAGCCACTGGTTGCTTTCCTACATAACCATCGTCCAAACAATGGTCAGCTGTTAGAAATGAATGGATCTTGTCACAATCTTAAATCCTTGGAAAGAAATTGTCTGAGCCAGGGATCAAACCAGTGACATCCTGCTCTCAAGTCAAGATATTGGTAAATTAGAATTGGCACTCAATGTATCATTAGGCACATTATCTCCGATATATAAACGATAAACATTGTTATCTCTGATAAATAAACAATAAGCCTTGTTATCTCTGATATATGAAAAATAAACATTGTTATCGCTGATAAATAAACAAGTCTTGTTATCTCTGATGTATAAAAAATAAACATTGTTATCTCTGATAAAAAACAATAAGACTTGTTATCTCTGATATATGAAAAATAAACATTGTTATCTCTGATACATAAACAAAGGTCTAACCAAGTATAGAAAATCTTTTAATATAATAATTAGTCTTACAAATGCAATACTTTCAACTTTAACCGAACTACTCCGTCACAAGTTTTAACATCCTGGAGGAAAATGCCTCTTCATACCACTGACGAAAAAGAAAAATTTCCTGGTTACCAGCATTTTCTGCCTTTTCAACAATGTTTTCCAGTCTAACAAAGACAAATTAAAACATTTAGACAGTCTATCTCAACTGAAGTACATCTGGCAGTGTACACACCAAGATCAGACTGCATAAAAAACGTCTGATCATGAATTTAAACTACTTATTTCTCCTGAAGAAAATCCTACTTTAGTTTTTTTGGCATGAAAGAGCTTAACAAAACAAAATTTTAGACAGGTCCAACTTGACAGCTTTGCAGACAACAAATTATTGCTCAAATGGCGACATTTGTCTGTGACAGGTTGGGAAACATTTTGAGAAAAAATGCTCCTTATCAGTAGTTTCTCTGTTCTCCATAATGTTTTCAAAAGTCTTTCTTAAGGTCATTTACATTATACATTGAAGTTATGTAGTAAAGGGTTAAATGTTAGGAAAATCAAAAAGCCCTTATCAACCCATTACCACACCACAAAATTTTACAACTATCCAACTTGAAAGCATTTGCAGACGACAATTTCAAAGTGGCTTAAATGGTGGAATCGTGCTTTGATAGAAAAGAAGTCATTGTGAGAAAAGGAGAAAATGCTGGTTACCAGCTATTTCTCCTTTTCCCACAATGTTTTAAAATGGCTTCTTCCTCCAAAAGAAGGGATTGTGTGGTAATGGAATAAAGTAGACAAAATAATCATTTTTGACAAAATATCTTGTTTCCAAAACCCTTTTATAACTAGAATAACTATTACTAAAGGTGATAAAATACCCCCGCCCCTATATTTCATGTCACAGGGGCAATAACTCATTAATTCTTCATAGAATTTTCACGAAAGTTGCGTCTTGCACATCTACAACTCCTAATGAACACTTCTGCCAAGTTTAAAGTGAATCAGACAGAAAATGTAGGAGGAGTTGTTTGGACAAGCATTTTCAAGTCAAATCAGAGGCAATAACTCAGTAATTCTTGATGGAATTTTCACAGAATTTTGCATCTTGCACATCTACAACTCCAAATGGACACTTCTGCCAAGTATACAGCAAATCGGACTGAAATTGTAGGAGTTGTCCGGATAAGCATTTTAAATGTGAATCAGGGGCAATAACTCATTAATTCTTCATAGAATTTTCATGAAAGTTACATCTTGTTCTACAGCTCCTAATGAACACTTTTGCCAAGTTTAAAGTGAATCAGATAGAAAATGTAGCAGGAGTTGTTTCGACAAGCATTTTTAAGTCAAATCAGGGACAGTAACGCAGTAATTCTTCATAGAATTTTCACGAAAACTGCGTCTTGCACATCTACAACTCCTAATGAACACTTCTGCCAAGTTTAAAGTGAATCAGACAGAAACTGTAGGAGGAGCTGTCCGGACAAGCATTTTGAATTCAAATCAGGGGCAATGACTCAATTATTCTTGATGGAATTTTTACAAAATGTGTGTCTTGCCCATCTACAGCTCCTAATGAACATTTCTGCCAAGTATCAAGCGAATTGGATTAAAACTGTAGGAGGAGTTGTCTGGACAAGATTTTGCGGACAGACCGACCTACCTGTCGCCCGACTGACCACCCGACAGGCTGATTCCAGTATACCCCAACAAACTTCGTGGGGGTATAATAACTCTTTCCCAAACAACCACATATCAGACCTGCTACAATTGGAAGCATTTACAGACAACATATGAAACATCTTGCAAATGACAGAATTTGTCTTTGAAAGGATAAAAAAAAACATTATGGAAAAAGGAGAAAATGCCAGTAAGCATCCAAAATTGTTTCAAACACTTTCTTCCTTGACACAGCCTAAACTCAAGATTGTGTGGTAAATATTAAAAGTCCAAACTTTCTCCCAGCTTCTCTTCACTCAGTTCATCGTCAAACTCATCTACAGCCAATGCTTTTGTACTACTTTTTTCAAAATTGTTTTTATTGCCAATATTTTCTTTATCATCTTTATTATCCTGACTTTGTAAAGTCTCACTGAAGTTTTTCTTTTCTATCCTTACTTCTTGCTCTCCGTTATTATTACGAGAAACAGGTTTTAAAACGATGTTTTCAGAGTTTTGTTTTGGAATAATTTCCGACAGATCATTAGAATTGGACATGCTGTCATTAACTTGAAAAGTGCTGTCATTAACTTGAATAGAACCATCATTAACATCAGAAGATCTTGATACTGTATCAGAATCTAGTTTGTTGTCTTTTGTTTGATTAATGCTTTCTTTTGTGTGATCTTCCTGCAAACTGTGTTCATCAGTGGCTTGTTTCTGTGAAATATCTCCATCTTCATGTTCAAAGACTAGAATCTGAGAACACCGCCCTTGAGGGTCATCTTGTTTCTGCTGTAACTGAATGTTTTGACTAGGTCCCTGTTCAATAACTTCAGACAGCTGGTTCTCAGTATCCTGTAATTGACTTTGTGAGGATACTTCTTCATTGACATGAATAAGTGACATATCTTCATTTTCATTTTTAGCACTAGCACTCTGAGAAAACCATCTTTGAGCATCGTCTTGTTTCTGCACTATCTGAATGTTCTGACTGGGTCCCTGTTCAATAACTTCAGATAGTTGGTTCCCTGATTCTGCCACCCGAGTTTGTGAGGGAACTTCAGACGTTTCTTTCAAAGTTTGTTGAATTGGTGTTGCTATGAAAATTTCACTGGAACTGGGATCAGGTCTTTTAAGAGCTGCAAGATAAGAATCGTGATATGAAAAGTATAACATTGAAATGATATCCCCTGCCCATAGAGACCTTTTTTTTTTTGTTAAAAACACATATGAAATATTGAGTTTTGCTGATACAGGTGATATTTTTGTTATTGGTCCATCATGGAATTATACATTAAGTCCCCCTATTTCATTAAAATGAAATAAATATTGAATGCCTTAGCTCATAAGAAACAGCATGAAGTTTTATCCATCAGCTAAAGAGATATTGGTCAATAGTGGAAATATACATGAAGCCCCCTTTTTCCATGACACTGCGTTAGACAAAAAAACAGAACAAGAGGGCCATGATGGCCCTGTATGGCTCCACTGGCTAATAAGTAAAAACACTACAAGCCAAACATTACAATATTTGGCCAATTGGTTTCAACTTGAGTACATACAAAATTTTTTCTATGAAATCCTATGAAAAAAGTTGTGACCTCTGGCAAAGCCAATTTTGACCGAAAAGCTATAATAACTTGAACCCTGGTGGAAGTCCACAGGACAAAGCCCCATACCAAATAATATAAGGTCTAAAATGTGTGGTTATAAACAAGAAGATTTTCAAAGTGTTCTCAATAAAAGGCCCTGTAAAACATGAAACCCATGAGACAGGGCTAATTTTAGTAGCCCTACTTTTATCATGGTTAGTAACAAGATGACTTTCACCACAGAAGCCCATGTAAAACTTGTGACCCCTGGTGTGGGGACAAACTTGATCCCAAGGCTATAATTTGGGCCCTCCTGGCAGAGGCCCACTAGACAAAGCTACATGCAAAATTTGGTAGCCCAAGGCCTTATGGCTAGGTACAAGTAGATTTTTAAAAATTTCCAAATATGAGCCCATGTAAAGCTTGTGACCCCCCTCCCCCCCCAGGACGGAGCCAAATTTAATCCCAGGGCTATAGTTTGGGCACCTTTGGTAGACAACCACTTGATAAAGCTAGATGCAAAATTGAGTAGACCTAGGCCTTATGGCTTGGTACGAGAAGATTTTTAAAGTTTTCCCTATATAAGCCCACATAAAACTTGTGACTCCTAGGGCAGTGCCAAATTTGACCCCTGTGCTATCATTTGGGCACTCTTGGTAGACAATCACTCGATAAAGATACATGCCAAATTTGGTAGCACTAGGCCCTATGGCTAGGTACCAGAAGGATTTTAAAGTTTTCCCTATATAAGCCCATATAAAACTTGTGACCCCCGGGGCGGAGCCAATATTGAACCCAGGGCTATTATTAGAAGGAACTTGGTAGATGTCCACTAGATAAAGCTACATACCAAATTTGGTAGCCCTAGGCCTTATCTTTTCAGAGAAGAAGATTTTTAAAAAATTTCAATGTTTTTTCAGTTTTTTTGCCATGGCAACCAAAGTTTTAAAAGGAATAAAATTATTTCATGGAATTCTAAAGAGGACCATGTCAGGATCATTTCAAGTCAACACACGCACAGACAGACGGACAGATGCACGACGTACACCAGGCCATGACATAAGCCCGCTGGCCTTTGGCCAGTGGAGCTAAAAAAAACCATGTTTTAAGTTTCATCCATTTATGTCTAGGGTTTTAAATATATTTGGGTCTGTATTCACCAACCATTCCTAATAACATTCTCAGTCATATTCTTCAAAATTTCATCAACATGAAAGTAATAGGACTTCTGATTGGCTAAACCAAATGGTTTAACCAATCAGAAGTCCTGTTACTTTCACGCTCTGGAAATCTTGAAGAATATCTGTAAGACCAAGAATGTTCTCATGAATAGTTGGTGAATACAGACCCTGTATGAACAGACATACTGACAATGCAAAAAAGTATGTCCTCCTGCCTACAGCGAGGGATGTTAATACTAGATCTCTCATGAAAAATATCTTGCCCATTACCACACAAAAAGCTGATTTTTACTCTAAAACAACTGGTAACCAGCATTTTTTCCTTTTTCCACAATGTTTTCTACCCTATCATAGAGAAAATGTCATATGCAAATGCTTTCTATTTGAACAATGCTAAAATTTTGTCATCTGGTAAAGGGTCAAGACATGTATGATGGGAAAGAAACTTGGTGGGGAAAGGAGAAATTGCTGTTTACAAGTATAATACTGTATTTTCTTTCAATTTGAACAATGCTAGAATTTTGTCATCTGGTAAAGGGTCAATACATATATGATGGGAAAGAAACTTAGTGGGGAAAGGAGAAATTGCTGATTATCAGTATAATACTGTATTTTCTCCCTTTCCAAACGTGACTAGTGACCTAGTTTTTTATTTGACCTTACCCATTTTTGAATTTGTCCGCAATATCATCAAGACAAACATTGGGACTAGCTTTAATGAGTATCCAATGAAAATGATGCCTCTAAAGCATACACAAGGTAAAAGGTGACAACAGATGACCGACATGGCACAATGATAAAAGCTCACCTTGAGAATTTAAGGTGACATTAAAAAAAAAATGTGCAGTTATCAATTAACCATTTACCAAACAGTCCAATGTTTCATTCATAAACTTAACTAGAGCTGTCACTGAATGTGACTTGATACCCCACGCCAGTGCTTTGACAGAAAAAGGCAATTACTAGTATTTTGCACACAAATGGATACACAGAGGGATGGACGGATGGATACATGGACAGACAGGCTGATCCCAGTATACCCCCAAAAACATTCTTTTTGCGGAGGTATAATGAAACACTCTGAAGACTTCTGCTGGTAACCAGCATTTTCTCCCAATGTTTTACTACCCTTTCAAAAACAAATTATACATTTTAAACAATGTTTGACCTGTCATTAGCAAATGCTTGTTAATCCATTACCACACAATGACTACTTCTAACACCCCGGAGGAATAAGGCTTTTGAAAACACTGTGGAAAAAAGGGGAAAATGCTGGTAGCCATCATTTCCTCCTTTTCCCACAAAGCTTTCTATCCTATCAACACAAAATTGCGCCATTTGAGTCGCTTTGAAATTGTCCTCTGCAAATGCTTTCAATTTGTATAGTTACTAGGTCTAAAATTTTGCTGTGTGCTAAAAGGTGAACTACGAGATATCTGTAAAATTGTTTCCCGGTTAACCCATTACCACACAATCCCTACTTTTGAAGCCCCTGAGAAAGAAGCCTTTTGAAAACACTGAAGGAAAAGGAGAAAATGCTGGTAACCAGCATTTTCTCCTTTACCCACAGTGTTTTCTACCCTTTCCAGAACAAATTTCAATTTTTCATTCACCTTTATTTTGTCATCTGCCAATGCTTTCAAATTGAACCAGTCTAAAATTTTGTCGTTTGGTAATGAGTTAAGATTTTTCAAAGTTTCATGTTAACCCAATGTGTTACCTAACATTCATCTCTTTACCAAACCACAGATTCTGGGATGGCCTAAATTAAAAACATTTGCAGACGGCAAATTAAATGTTGTGTAAATGATTAATTTTTTTTGATAGGGTAGAAAAATTTGTTGGAAAAGGAGAAAATGCTAGATACTTTATACTGTTTAACACACACACACACACACACACAATGATGGATGGATGGACAGACGGACAAGTAGCCTTGGCATAAGCCTGGTGGACTTTGACCAATGGAGCTAAAAATTGTACCTGGAGACATAAGGCGTGATTTCTTCATTTTTCTTTCTAGAGCTAGTTGTTTATTTCTCTCCATTCTCTCCAGCTGCTCTGGTGTAAAAGCCTGGAAAAAAAAAAGTTTTTTTTCTTTTCAACACTATTAACATAGCCTGTCTCAATTCTCCTTTTCCAACAACATTTTCAAAAGGCTTCTTTCCCAAGGACGTGAAAACAGGGATTGTTTGGTAAAGAATTAATACTAGTAGCTAGTCTCAGTCTGAAGAAGAAATCTGATAGTAATAACAGATACCACAAAATATGAAAGTTTCTTGCATGATGACCATGACGATGCAGACATCAGGATTATGATGATATATAACTGTTTTATTTCAAAACAGCTGAGCTAAAAATCATGTCTTGTCCAAGTTAACCCATTACCCCACAATCCCTACTTTTGACGACCCTGAGAAAGAAGCCTTGATAAAACATTGTGGTAAAAGATGGAAATGCTGCTAACCAGCATTTTCTCCTTTTCTCACAATGTTTTCTACCCTTCACAAAACAAATTTCAAATTTTTAGTAACTTTTATTCTGTCGTCTGCAAATGCTTTGGCCTTGGACAAACCTACAATTTTGTCGTTTGGTCATGAGTTAAAAGCCTTTTCTGCAACTAAATTACTAACTGTAACATTTATAAATATATAATTCAATACATGCAATAAGTCTCAAATCCTTAACACAAACTGTTTTCCTTTTTCACAGACAGTACAGATTGTGAACAAATTAACAGAATCAGCAGCCTGATCTTCTATTTACACTCTCTGCATCCTTATAATTCTTTGAAAAACTGTCTTGTAATTGCAGTTTGTGTAAGTTTTCAAAAAATATGTTAATTTTATCTATAGATCTGGGATCTAAGGTTCCAAACCATGACTAGCATCCATTGTGATACATGTACATGTAGTACCAATTTTTCTTTCTTTTTCAGAATTTTGAAATGTTTGTTGCCTTTTGGTGATATCTACAGGAATCCTATGAGACCTTAAAACTGATGTTTGAAAATGTTTTGATACTAAATTCGTATATTCCATCTTGTTTTGCGATACATTTATTGTTACAGAAAAGAGCAAACAAACCTACCCCATTTGCAACAAGTTTCTGAGCTGCAGGTGTTTGAGTTTGAGAAGCATCATGTTTATCTTCAGCTGAAGTTTTTCCTGTAGTAATATCTTGTTGTTCATCTATCTCCATAGTCGAATCATCTTTCCTTGCCATCTTTTGTTGTTTCTCAGCCTCCATTGCTCTCAATTCTGCCTCTTCCTCTATCAATTCATCCCACATGGCCTCTGCATTTCTCTCCTCCTGCAAGAAATGACATCCTATCACAGCCAATCAAATATAGCCTGCTGTACGTGAAAAGGGGCATTCGGACATTTATGTATACAGTGACGTCATAGACTAGCATGCGCCCTCCCCGCAAGCTAATGCGAGACGACAATTCCCGTTTTAGCGCAAGTCAACTGTGGCACAAAATCTAATGTAGTCGTAAAGTGCCGTCTCAGATTAGCCTGCACGGAATGAACAGGCTGATCCGAGACGCCATTTTACAGAAATGTCCATATGTCCCTTTTCGCATGTTGCAAGCCATATAGTTTTGGAATTTATAATTGAGCATTTCTCTGGTAAAAGGGGGCTTTATGAAATTTCTGTGATGTATTAAACCGCACAAGTAACCACATAATTATGGATCCTAAACATCCATTTTGTTGACTGAATCATGAGGTCCCCTAACATGCAGAAAATTGACCTATATCAAAAAGTTTCAAAACAGACCAGCCTTCCCAGTCTGTGGATAGTTTTTAGCTTCACTGGCCAAAGGCCAGCAGGCTTATGTAATGGCCCGGTTTCCGTCGTGCATCAGTCCCTTTGTCTGTGTGTGCGTTAACTTTTATTTCAAACATCTTCTTCTTTGAAACTACTCATCCAATATTGATGAAACTTCACAGAAATGATCCTGCCATGGTCCTCTTCAGAATTCCTTGAAAGAATTTGATTCCTTCATCCTGATGTATTATGAAAAGTAAGTCATCACATAACAATGGATCCATAAAAATCTGTCTTGTAGAGTGGTTCTTCAACAAAAACTTTACCAAACGACACAATTTTAGACTGTAACAAAATACAAACCCTTGAGCGTATGAAAATACACACCCTTTCAACATCCTCTCCATTTCTTTCAACATCATCTTCAGGCTCTGATCCGACAAATTCATCTGGAAGAACAGGCATGTCCAATCTGATCTTTCGTACACAGGTTTTTACAGGTCCCTTACTTCCAAGTTTCTCTACTCGCTGGATGACCTCATCAAAGGGCATTTTGGGGAATAGTCGATGGGCCCAGTGTTCCATATGTCTCATCAACAACCCGAGATCTTCTGCCTATATAAATACAAATAGGTATACATCCTGTAGCATTATACTGCCAAGAAAGTTCCTGTGATCTGATTGTGGATAATACCAGTATGCTCTGAGTATATACCTCTGCCAACTTACAATTTCCATGGAATTGACCAGCCCCCATAGCGCAGTCGGTAGAGCGTAGGACACGTGATCATGAGGGTGTGGGTGCGATCCCAAGGCTGGTCATCTAAAATTACTAATAGTCTTTCGGATGAGATGTTAAACAAACATCCTGTGTAACGGTACTTTACACCAAGCACGTTAAAGAACCAGGCGAAACTTTATAGGAGTTTCGTCCTGTATCTGCACTATCTCTCATAACAATATTAACTATATATAGTCTTTAGGGGAAGTCGCCCATATGGGATACCAATGGCAATGATAAATAAATGCAAATTTGATCAATCAGCTTCCATAGAACATGACAGTTTCCAAGTTGGGAGCCCAATAGATACTTAAATGCTTCAAGGCAAATCAGCACCAAATAAGAGTCACCCAAATGACAAATATACTTGTTTCCCTTGATGGTCTTCATTAAAGCAAAAAAGTGTATTATTTCTGAAATGAAATTTTGAAAAAATGGTTACCATGAGTATATTATTATCTATTGTTATTTTAAATCAACTTATACAAGGTTAACACCAGCCATCCCTTCATTATTATTACAAACAAACCATGAAGTGTCAAAGGTCAAGCTTCAGTGAACATTGTTGGGGCACTCAGACGCGAAATTCAATTTTATACGCGTCCTTAATTTCTGAGACTATAAAACAGGGAAATCTCACTGAAGACACATTGAAATGGTAAACCTTTGCAGTATGATAAATGCGTTTTGTGTTAAGGTGGCAGGGAACTTAGTTTGTTCAGAACTGTGGCGAATCACGTCTCAAACTTGCCTCTGGTTCAGGGCGACACACTTCGCCAAAGCCATGGGATACAATCTTAGGTTTCACCCTTTACCACACAATGATGACTTTTAACACCCCTGAAAGAGAAAGCTTTTGGAAACATTGTGGGAAAAGGAGAAAATGCTGGTTAACCAGCATTTTCTCCTTTTCTCACAATGTTTTCTATACTGCTGGAAACAAATTTCAATTTTTGAATTACATTTATTTTGTAGTCTACACATGCTTTCAATTTGGACAAGTTTAAAATTTTGTTGTTTGGTAAATGGTGAAACAAATCTGAGAAAAAAGGCTTTTAAACACATTGGTAATCAACGTTTGCTCCTTTTCCAACAATCTTTTCTTCTATCTCATAAAATCTCATTAATATCAGCCAGTTTCAAATTGTCAATGACAAATGCTTCCATCTGGAAACGTCCAAAATAATTAAATTTTGTTATATGGTCACGATTTAAGAGCCAGTTTTCAGTATTGTAACCCCATTGGTAAATAATGTTGTTTCTGCTGCTATACCAGACAGCCTACAGTAGAAGGTTGGAATCCTGGTGGAGCCAACATTCTGCACCAGTACTTCTATCATGTACTCACTTCATGGTTTTTTCCCTTGAACTTGATTCTCTCTCCAATTTTAGGAAGAACTGGGATACCTCTGTCACCTGTGAGCCTTGAAAATAGAATTACTGATTAAACAAGGGATTCTTTGGTAAAGGGTTAATAGTGATCTGCTCTTCTTTAACTACTAATTTATCAAACTGACAAAATGAATGTGAATGAAACATTGAAACTTTGTGTTGCAGGGTTTTCCATGACGCACAAATCCTGCGTCATTGACACAATTTTAATTCAAATGACCCCCAAAATAAATGACAGTGTGTCATCGGTGACGCAACTTTCCAAAATTAAATAATGTACGAAGTTGAATGAAGTGTTATAATTCCAAGCTTGTTCCTCCTTCAATGTCAGACGAACACCGCTCTTTTTTTAACTACTGGGTTTATTTTAGATAAAAGTGGTTTTACGGTAATTTATTTATAGAATAAGATTGGTTTACGCATTATTGCCGAAAAGTATGTCGGACACGTGTCGTAAATATGGGCCCAGTCAAAGTCGTGTTTGGGTTCTCTGTATTTCATTGCATATTTTACACGACTTCCGGTATATAAAAGAACACATTACCAGTCTGTGCTGTTAACTGAAAAATAATGTCATGACGAAGAAAACTGTAGCATTATTCTATCGCCTGCTTCCTACAACTGCAGATCAAGCCACGTCAAGCAGCGATTCAGACGAAAATGTTTGGTCTGTCAAAAAGTGACATCGGCCTTTCCATCAGAAATGATCGACCGACTTTTCAATCTTGGAAGTTGGCGTTTAAAGGTAAAATGCATTGTAAATCGTGTTTGAAGTTGATGATGAGGAAATCCATATTTTTGACCCCCAAAATTACTGAAATGACCCGCAACTAATGAGGAAGGGGGTCACAATGACCCCCAATTTTCAAAGCCGAGGGAAAACCCTGGTGTTGGAAGGACAGAAAACACTGAGCTACAAAAGCTTTGCAAAGCAGCGCGTATACACCAAAGGGGCTTTGTTAGTAAAATCTACAGACATGCAGATATCCAAATTTTGAAACTCACATGCACAACCACACATCATAGAGATTCATTGTGGCAAGTTTGAACTTATTCCAGTGATAACGATAGGTGGAGTTGCATCCACAAGAAATTACTAACAGACTGATGGTCGGACAGACGAACAGGGCCATAACGTAACCTTTCCAGCATATAAAAAATTAGGAAGTGCTGATTACCAGCATTTTCTCTGATTTATTCACAATGTTTTCATTTAAGCCATCTTCCTAAGGGTCATAAAAGGATGGACTGGCGAAGCATTAATTTGACATATCTGCAGAAACCCAGAGCTAGAAAATCTCACCTGGTAGCATCAAGCTTAGGCTGTGGATTCCTAACTACTTTTTTAGCAGCACCTTTGGATAAAGCCTTCAAACGTTTGTCAACCTCTGCATTGTCTGGAATAAAAGAAAATCTTTATTTCATCTCTTCAACTTTAATCCTGTAATAAGGTGAAAGGTATTTCAAAAACCACAAACATATGGAATATATTGTAGGTTCAGAGGGAATCACTTGATAAACCACTAACTTGTTGTTTACTGTTCAACAGCATTATAACGATGTGGATGTAGAGTTGTAGAAGGTACTGTAATTTACCAATGTATTAAGACAACCTACAAGTTTTGACTCGCAAAATTTTTTCAGAAATAATTTATCATTATTCAATACAGGTACATAAATATTCAAACCATCTGTAACATTAGACTTCCGAAATTATGAACAGTTGTTTTGAAAATTTTTTTTTTCATAATAACCTCAAACAGAACAAGAGGGCCAAGATGGCCCTGGATCGCTCACCTGAATTTCTGAGAGAACAATAGCCATTTCTTTCAAAATTTAATCAGCCCTTTCAGAGAAGAAGAATTTTTAAGAATTTCTTCATGTCTGTATAGTGTAAATAGCCCACAGTCATCAGAGCCATGTTTCTTGATGGATCAAAATTTCTAGAGCAATTTTTGAAAAGGGTTAGCTAAGAAACATTTCTGAGAAATTATTTCAAAATCTGATCACCCGTTTCAGAGAAAAAGAATTTCTTCATGGCCATATAGTGCAAGTAGCCCCCATTCACCAGAGCCATGTTTCCAGACAAATCAGCATTTTACGAACAGTTTTTGAAAAGGGTTACCAAAGGAACATTTCTGTGAGATTATTTCAAAAACTGATCAGCCGTTTCAGAGAAGAACAATTTTAAAGAATTTCTTCATTTCCCTAAAAAAAAAAAAAAGTAATAAATGTAATTCCTGAAGAAGGCATTACGCCGAAACGTTGGATAAAATATGAAATGTTGTTAAAAATGTGTTGTTTTTTGTTTAATACTTACTTCATTTCCCTATAATGCAATTAGCCCCCATTCACCAGAGCTGTGTTTCTTGACGGATCAAAATTTCATGAACAGTTTTTGGAAAGGGTCATTCAAGGAACATCCCTGTGAAATTATTTCAAATTCTGAAAAGCCATTTCAGAGAAGAAGAATTTTAAAGAATTTCTTAATTTCCGTATAGTGCAAGTAGCCCCCATTCACCAGAGCCACATTTTTTGACGGATCAAAGTTTTACGAACACTTTTTGAAAAGGGTCACCCAAGGAACAATCCTGTGAAATTATTTCAAAATCTGACCAGCAGTTTCAGAGAAGAAGAATTTTTAAGAATTCCTTTATTTCCCTACAGTGCAACTAGCCCCCATTCACAAGAGCCACATTTTTTGACGGATCAAAATTTTACAAAAAGTTTTTGGAAAGGGTCATTCAAGGAACATCCCTGTGAAATTATTTCAAATTCTGATCTGCCGTTTCAGAGAAGAAGAATTTTTAAGAATTTCTTAATTTCCGTATAGTGCAAGTAGCCCCCATTCACCAGAGCCACATTTTTTGACGGATCAAAATTTTACGAACAAGTTTTGAAAAGGGTCACCCAAGGAACAATCCTGTGAAATTATTTTAAAATCTGACCAGCGGTTTCAGAGAAGAAGAATTTCTAAGAATTCCTTCATTTCTACATGTTTATGGTGCAAGAAGCCCCCATTCACCAGAGCCACATTTTTTGACGGATCAAAATTTTACGAACACTTTTTGTAAAGGGTCATCCAAGGAACATATCTGTGAAATTATTTCAAAATCTGACCAGCGGTTTCAGAGGAGAAGATTTTTAAAGAATTCCCTTGAAAATTCCATTTGGTTGCCATGGCAACCAGAGTTTTTGATGGAATCAAATTCTGTGAACACATTTGAAAGAGGACCTCCCAAGGAACATTCGCCTGCCCAGGTGGCTCAGTGGTGAGCGTGTCGGACTCATGACCTGGTGGTTGTGAGTTCGATACCCGGTTGAGGCAAACTTTCTTTCCGGCGTATTTTCGCCTCTCACCTCTGCTGAAGCATGTGAGAAAAGTAGTCGGTGGCTTTGGAAAGAAAGTAGTGTGAGTACCGGTGTGAGAAAGCCAGGAAACACATGTGCGTCACTGACCGCCATATGACCTTAGCTGTTAAAGTGGCGTTAAACCCCAACACAACCAACCAACCTAAGGAACATTCCAGCCAAGTTTGGTCCAAATCCGCCCAGCGGTTTAGGAGTTGATGTTTAAAGAATTGTTGACGACTCACGATGCACTGACGCACGACGGACACCGGGTGATCCTAAAAGCTCCCCTTGAGCATGTTGTGCTCAGGTGAGCTAAAAACATACACTAAATCTATTTTTGGTTTAAAGACGTTCTCTGTTTAAAATTATCATAATATTGATGAAAGGGATGTGACTGGTGAAACATGAGAAGGAAGGAAACTGCCTTCTCACATACATGTACAGCAGTAAATACAATACCTATCATTACCTATGAGCAGATACTGTACTTATGAGCTTGGACAGTTTTGAATTTTTAGTTTTAGGTTCAAGAGGGGTTGGGGGAGGGGAATCCTCAGAAAAGAAGGAATATCACGCCCCTATAGAATGAGTGGGGCATCAAAAGAGAACAAGCACTTCTTAACCATTTACCACACTACTTTTGACAACCCTAAGAAAGAACGTCTTTAGAAAATATCTTGGGGAAAAGGCAGAAAATGCTGGTAACCAGCATTTTCTCCTTTTCCCACAGTGTTTTCTACTCTATCAATGAAGAGTTGCACTATTTATGAAACTGAAATTGTCGTCTGCAAATGCTTTGAATCAATTTGGACATGGCTAAAATTTTGTCGTCTGGTAAAGGATTAAAACTCACTTGTGCTGCAGCACAACTATCATTTCTAGAAACTTTTGAAGCCTGCTGTACATCTGCTCTGAACAAATAGGCTACTGTACCTGTATCCTCGGTGTCCTCAAATTGTGTGGATTCAGGTAGATCAGGTAGGGCACCAACAGCTCCTATATCCTCGTTATCGTCTATCTCTTCTCCAAATACATCATTCATCTCCAAATCTACAGATTCCATTTTCACCTAAAAAACATCATGGTCAAAGACTGTTCAACTCTTTATCAAACAACAAAATATTTGGCTTGTCAAAATCGAAAGCATTTGCAGATGACATAATATAAGTGATTGAAAATTTTGAAAACTGAAATTTGTTTTGAGAAGGGTAGAAAACATTGAGGAAACAGGAGAAAATGCTGGTTATCAGCATTTTCTCCTTTTCCCACATTTTCTAAAATTTAATGCTTGTTACGATCAAGGTTGATAAAAACTTAATTTAAATCAAAGCGTTGAAAACGCTGATGTGGCATTTGTCAAGGAAGCCACCGCAGGGTTTTCCTTGACACACGATTTTGTGAGTTTTGACGCACTTTTAAGGAAAATGACCCGCATTTTTTTCAGCAATGCATCATGGTGGACGCACAAATACAACAGGAGGTAATAATGATCGTATATACTTCTGACACTGTTACATCGTGAACAGATGAAAAATCTGTAGTACGAAGGGAAAATGGGACGAAACACTGGACTGTGTATCTATTTTACTAAAATACCGTTGGTGTTTAAACGGGTCTAAACTAAACCAGTCAATCTCAAATGAAACAATACCACTCTGTTAAGAGCACCCAGAACAACATTTCAAGGTCTCAAGGGTTTACTGTCAACTAGCTAGATATACACTTTGTTATTCGTTGTAAACAGCGGCATGAACACAACCCACCCACGTCAAAACACAAGAATCAGTCATTTATCTAATTGGTAAAAATAGTTTATTTTTGGTCGAAACGGACAATCTTTATCAAGAAAAAATACAGAGACTTCCTACTCTGGCTGACAACAAGCTTTCTTCGCCAACAAAATGGTTGATTCCTGTGATAAAAACAAAATAACTTTTAACCATAGTGAGAGGCTACACATAAAAGAAAAAAAAAAAACACATACTTTTACAAATAGTAGCTTTTGTTTAAGCGATTTAGCAAATTACAGTTTGTTGCGGCCCCCACAAATTCCAAATGACCCCATTAATTTTGACTAGGGGGTCACAATGACCCCCTATTTTTGTGGCCGACGGAAAACCCTGCCACTGTGTGGAATTAATAATTTAAAAACAAGAGGGCCATCATGGCCGTGGGTTGTGCACCTGACTCAATGGGTGAAATTAACTCCTTGTGCGTAATTCAATCTCTGTCCGGTCATTTGAGCATAAACAAGAGATGTTTTTAAAACATGTTTGTCCCCCTAATAGCATCCAATTCTTAATAGAACGTGATTATAAACTGTTAACTTCGAAGTGTAAAAACGAACAAAAGGTAACTACTCAAAAATTATTAATGATAAACTAACAATTCTTGCGCACTGCACTTCCCATTAATGTGAACTATCAACTTCTAAAGTTTCATGATTTTACCTCACATACTTTTTGAGTTATGCTCAAGGAAAAAATTCAGTAAAAAAATCTACAAAGGGCAATAACTGCAAAAATATAATGGGCAGAGTTATGGTTCTTGTTCAATGCACTTCTCCTGAATAAGATCTATCCACATAGAAAGTTTCAAGATGATACCTGAAAAACCTTTTGAGTTATGCTCCAGACAAAAATTAAGTATGAAAATCAACAAAGGGATATAACTCCAAAAATATGATGGGCAGAGTTATGGTTCTTGTATACTGCACTTCTTCTTAATAAGATTAATCCACCTATGAGGTTTCAAGGTGATACATGAAATACTTTTTAAGTTATTCTCCGGACAAAAATTAAGTATGAAAATGATCAAAGGGCAATAACTCCAAAAATATGATGGGCAGAGTTATGGTACTTATGCAGTGCACTTCTCCTTAATGAGATCTACCAACCTATGAGGTTTCAAGATGATACATGAAATACTTTTAGAGTTATGCTCCGGACAAAAATTAAGCATGAAAATGAATAAAGGGCAATAGCTCCATAAATATGATGGGCAGAGTTATGATTCATGTGCACTGCACTTCTCCTTAATAAGATCCATCCACCTATGTAGTTTCAAGATGATACTTGAAATACTTTTTGAGTTATGCTCCGTACAAAAATGTGGTCTACCAACCTGCTGACAAGTGCAAAGCAATATACCCCCACTTCTTCGAAGGGGGCATAAATATGGCCTCTAAAGTGTCCACAAGGAATTTCCTAAAGTTGATCTCAACATTTCATCAAGTGAAACATTCTGAACAATTTCCTAATTTCCTAAAGTTGACCTTATTTAGTGATTATTCTAGGCGAGGCAAAAGGGCAGGGAGGCAGGAAAAAGTGTCGGGTGCTAGCGCCAGCAATCGAGACGTTGCATTCCTTGCGTTTATATTATATATGGGAGATTTTTTTTTCATGTTTTATCATTTATTTTGGTTATATCGTCGAGTGCCCTAACTGCGCCACTGCCCTAACTGCGCCACCTTTCTTATTTTCATCAAAATCTCGCGATGTTTCAGAGTGTGCGAGACTTACAGTGCGAAAAGTTTTTACATCATAGTAAATACATTCCAATGGTTTTCACCCCAAATTGAGGTGTAAGCAGATATTTATTTTGATTTTTATGTCCTCTCACTGTTTTCCTATGTATTTTCGTAATGCATTTTTTTTTTTTCGTCAAAAATCACCTCTAAAGTCACGAAATACAACTGTAAAGACGTCTTAGACATTTCATCTGCAAATGTTTACATGTTATGAATGAAAATCATGTGACAAAACAAATTTTGCTAAGGCCAAGCAAATCTTTATAGATAAGTTTTGGTTCCACGGTCATTAACTGATATTTGCTTCCTCCATTTTAATTAAAGCCCAACTCATGAACGATCAGATGAACAAATAAACAATATTCTCATGTTGCACCTAAGAAAGCTTAACACGAAATTTTAGAGACGAACATGACAATTACCACGGCCACTATATATTTAATGTACCTTGTGCCACTCTCAGGTACATGTTACCAAGAAAAGTGCATCCTCAAACAATAACCACTGGTAAATCACCTTCATTGACGCTACTAGAACTAGTGGAACACATGAAAGCAATGACAAACCCCTGAAGTTATTTATTTAGAAACAACTCAATGTTGAAATTACATTTGTTAAAAAAAATAATAATATTAATTATTTGGCCTAATTTTTCCAAGACTTGTGAGAATTTGTCATGTTACGCCAGGTGGCGGAGTTAAGCACACACAAAATGGCGGTTGTTTGTTTGACATGTAGTTAAGTTTGATCAAGTTTTGTAAGTTTAAAATTATTGTACACATGAATTTTGGTAGAGATTGGTGGAAAAAGAACACATTTGACTTTTGCGTTTATTTTTCTTTTCGTATATTTTCTATTGATATTTTTGTTCCAAGATAAATCTTAGGGTGGCACAGTTTGGGCACTCGAGGATAGAATGTCAAATTTCTGTGTTCAGTTATTGGACATGAAATAGCAATAACTGTCACTGTAAACCGTTTAACATATCGTATATATGGTATCATAGACCCACTATTCTTGTAGAAATTTCTTGTTCTGCCAAAACAACACATATTCTAATTGGCATAATAATTGACTATTCGTCGAGGTCGATATGACTCGGGGCCGAACCGACCCGGATTCAACAATCTTCATAAAAAATACTCGGAACACAAAATCATAGCCCGAGTTTGCCTAAGGTAAAGTTTGAGAGACAAAGTAAATTTTCGTATACCTTGATACAGTTAATAGAGTTCAGGATTTGTAGTCTTCGTAATGATCTCACCCAGCCAATGTAGCCAAAACAAATTTCGCGGGAAAATACCGTGCAGTTGCGATTTATTGGGAATATAATTTGGTTGAACTAAAATTCTATAGAGTGTGGGTACGCTGTCTTGATATAGACTCGGTATAGACTCTAAAGAGATTGGGTACGCTATGACAAAATGGAAACGCTGGCATATGTAGAAATATGTATCATATACAAGATCTGCAAATCAAAATTAAAATTCAAATATAGTCCTAGATAGCTGCAAATTAAGAAGAAAATGGCAATATCCATGTTATTAAAATTGAACTACTTTATGCCAAGTCTTATATTCTTGCGATAAAGCCCGGGACCTTTCGGAAGTAGATTAATGTATCAATTTCATTGACAGCCGACTTCTGATGAAAAGGGCTGTTATTACACTTGAAATTACGTTTTTCAGCCCGTCTGGCATTTTTTTGCGATAAAAGAGCATATAAAGATTGCTTTGTCTGTTTGTATGTGGTTAGGACAGAGAACGTAGTAATGATGTACTCCAACATGTTAAGGTATCTAGAAAGCGGTATGAACTCCAAAGCGTTTAGGTACATAAACAATATAAGCACGCTTAAAGTTAAAAAATGCATGTTTCCCTTCTGACAGCGACAACATGAATCGGCTAAAGCTTAATTGATAATGTCCATGGTTGAGAGTTAGAGTGTCTGCCACATAACCAAAGGGACTCGAGTTCAAGACACAGGAGCGGGGTTTTTTAAGTTTGGGATCTTTCATTGATCAACATATCCGGCTCGAGTACTGGTATAGTTCCCAAGAAGCAGAATCAAGAGAGATTTGGATAATTTGTCAAAACTTGTTTTTCAATCGCTGTTAAATATATATGTTTAGTTGTTTTTGACCGAAATATGTTTAACAGGCGCTCTAACCAATTACCACGCAATACCTACTTCTGACGACCCTGATAAAGAAGCCTTTAGGAAACATTGTGGGAAAAGGAGAAAATGCTGGTAACTAGCAATTTCTCTCTTTCCCACAATGTTTTCTACCCTTCATAAAGCAAATTTCAAATTTTCAGTCACTTTTATTTTGTTGTCTGCAAATGTTTTCGATTTGGGCACAACTAAAATTTTGTCGTTTTGTATTGAGTGAAAATCTGATCTCACGTTCATTTACTTAGCCATCCGTCACATAGTCGTGCAATTAATCAATTTTTAAGCACCATTTAAAGCATGGCCATCTAAATAGATTAGGTACATAGATAACAGGAATGAGGACTCAAAAGAGATAAGGTACCTAAATTTGATAAGGACTCCGTCTTAGATAGATGAGGGACAACACAGATGACTATAAGGAGAGTGGGCACATAGACAAACGTGGTAAATAAACTTAGGATATAAGTTACATGGCAACCATGATGAAGACTTTAAAGAGTCACATAACAACAATGATAAATACTCAGAAGAGATTAGGTACACGGACAACAGAAATGAGAACTCTAAAGAGATTAGGTACATACACAACAGTGACTAATACTCTAAAGAGATCAAGTGCCTACACAACTGTGATGAAGACTGTAAAGAGATTGGGTACATATACAGCAGAAATGATGACTCTAAAGAGATTCGGTGCGTACACAACATTGGTAAAGACTCTAACGAGGTTAATAACAACAATGATGACGACTCACAAAAAATTAGGTGCACCCAAATGGAAATGAATACTCTAAAGGGATTAGGTACATAGGACTACAAGACAGAAATGAAGACTCTAAAGAGTTAAGGTACAAACACAACAGATATGAAGACTCTAAAGAGTTTAGGTACATACACAACAGATATGAAGACCCTAAAGAGTTAAGGTACATACAAAACAGAAATGAAGACTATAAAGAGTTTATGTACATACACATCAGAAATGATGACTCTAAAGAGATTCGTTGCGTACACAACATTGGTAAAGACTCTTTACGATTTACGTTCATGACAACAATGATGACGACTCACAAAAAATTAGGTGCACCAAAATGGAAATGAAGACTTTAAAGGGATTAGGTACATACAAGACAGAAACGAAGACTCTAAAGAGATAAATTACATACACAACAGAAATGAACACTCTAAAGAGTTAAGGTACAAACACAACAGATATGAAGAATCTAAAGAGTTTAAGTACATACACATCAGAAATGATGACCTAAAAGAAAATCGGTGCATACACAACAGTGATAAAGACTCTAATGTGATTAGGTTCATAACAACAATGATGAAAACTCTAAAGGGATTAGGTACATAAAGACAGACATGAAGACTCTAAAGCGATTAGGTACATACAAAACAGAAATAAAGACTCTAAAGAGTTAAGGTACATACACAACCGAAATAAAGACCCCAAAGGGATTAGGTACATAGACAACAGGAATGAGAACTCTAAGGAGATTATGTACAGAGACACCAGAAATTAGAACTCCAAAGATGTTAGGTACATACACAACAGTGACTAATACTCTAAAGAGATTCGGTGCGTACACAACTGTGATGAATACTCTAGAGAGATTAAGTACATACAAAACAGACATGAAAACTCTAAGGAGATTAGGTACATACAAAAACGGAAATGAAGACTCTAAAGAGATAAGGTACATACAAAACCGGAAATGAAGACTCTAAAGAGTTAAGGTACATACACAACAGATATGAAGACTCTAAAGAGTTAAGGTACATACACAACAGAAATGAAGACTCTAAAGAGATAAGGTACAGGGACAACAGAAATAATGACCCTAAAGAGTTAAGGTACATACAAAACAGAAATGAAGAATCTAAAGAGTTTATGTACATACACATCAGAAATGATGACTTAAAAGAAATTCGGAGCGTTCACAATGATGAAAACTCTAAAGGGATTGGGTACATCAAAACAGAAATAAAGACTCTAAAGAGGTTAGGTACGTACAAAACAGAAATAAAGACCTAAAGAGATTAGGTACATAGATAAACGTGATGGATACTCTTAGGATATAAGGATGGAAACTGTGATGAAGACTCTAAAGAGATTAGGTACATAACAACAATGATAAATACTCAAAAGAGATTGGGTACAGGAACAGCAGAAATGAGAACTTTAAAGAGATTAGGTACAAGGACAACAGAAATGAGAACTCTAAAGAAATTAGGTACATACACAACAGTGACTAATACTCTAAAGAGATTAGGTGCCTACACAATTGTGATGAAGGCCATAAAGAGATTAAGTAAATACAAAACAGAAATTAAGACTCTAAAGAGATTCGGTCCATACACAACATTGATAAAGACTCTTACCAGATTAGGTTCATAACAACAATGATGACGACTCACAGAAAATTAGGTGCACCAAAAGGGGAATAAAAACTCTAAAGAGATAAGGTACATACAAAACAGAAGTGAAGGCTCTAAAGAGTTAGGTACAAACACAACAGATATGAAGACTCTAAAAAGTTTCATATCTGTTGTGTATGTACCTTATCTCTTTAGAATCACCATTTCTGTTGTCCCTGTACCTTATCTCTTTAGAGTCTTCATTTCTGTTGTGTATGTACCTAAACTCTTTCGAGTCTTCATATCTGTTGTGTATGTACCTTAACTCTTTAGAGTCTTCATTTCTGTTTTGTATGTACCTTATCTCTTTAGAGTCTTCATTTTCCTTTTGGTGTACCTAATTTTTTGTGAGTCATCGTCATTATTGTTATGAACCTAATCTTGTTAAAGTCTTTATCAATGTTGTGTATGAACCCCCGAACCCCCCCCCCCAACCCCCAGATCCGCCAGTGGCACCAAATCTTTTTAGAGTCACCATTTCTGTTGTGTATGTACCTAATCTGTTTAGTGTCTTCATCACATTTGTGTAGGCACCTAATCTCTTTAGAGTATTAGTCACTGCTGTGTACGCACCTAATCTCTTTAGAGTTCTCATTTCTGGTGTCCCTGTACTTAATCTCTTTTGAATATTTATCATTGTTGTTATGTACCTAATCTTTTTAAAGTTCATCACGGTTGCAATGTATATCCTAAAAGTATTCATCATGTTTATCTATGAACCTAATCTCTTTAGGTCTTTTTTTCTGTTTTGTATGTACCTAAACTCTTTAGAGTCTTTATTTCTGTTTTGTATGTACCTAATCTCTTTAGAGTCTTCATTTCTGTTTTGGTGTACCTAATTCCTTTAGAGTTGTCATCATAAATGTTATGAACCTCATCTCACTAGAGTCTTCATCATTATTGTGTACGCACCGAATTTCTTTTAAGTCATCATTTCTGATGTGTATGTACTGTATGTACATAAACTGTTTAGAGTCTTCATTTCAGTTTTGTATGTATCTTAACTCTTTAGGGTCTTCATATCTGTTGCGTATGTACCTTATCTCTTTAGAGTCATCATTTCTGTTGTCCCTGTACCTTATCTCCTTAGAGTCTTCATTTCTGTTGTGTATGTACCTAAACTCTTTAGAGTTTTCATATCTGTTGTGTATGTACTTAACTCTCTAGAGTCTTCATTTCTGTTTTGTATATACCTTATCTCTTTAGAGTCTTCATTTCCCTTTTTGTGTACCTAATTTTTTGTTAGTCATCGTCATTGTTGTTATGAACCTAATCTTGTTAAAGTCTTTATCAATGTTGTGTATGAACCCCGACCCCGCCCCCAGATCCGCCAGTGGCACCGAATCTCTTTAGAGTTATCATTTCTGTTGTGTATGTACCTAATCTCCTTAGAGTCTTCATCACAACAGAAATGAAGACTCTAAAGAGATAAGGTACATGCACATAAGAAAGTATGACTCTAAAGAGTTCGTTGCATACCCAACAGTGATAAGACTCTAAAGAGATTAGGTACATACACATTGGAAATGATGACTCTTAAGTTATTCCATGCGCACACAGCAATGTTAAAAGGCTCTAAAGAGTTTAGGTTTATAACAACAATGATTACAACTCTAAAGAGTTTAGGTAAATACAAAACAGAAATTACTCTAAAGAGATTAGGTACATAGATAACCATGATGCCGACTCTGAAGAGATTAGGCACATAGGCGACAGTGTTTTCTAATCTTTCTGATTCAAATTTGAATCAATTTTTACACCTTTAGTTTTGCGAAATTTTAAACTTGTATAAGGGTTGCCATTATTAATGTTTTTGTAATGTTTTCATGTCGTATGAATATGTCCCAATGTAACTCTTTACCAAACATGTCTGAGTTTTTTTTAGTTCTGATAACCAAGAGAAAGAAGCGGGAAAATAGCAAAATCATTGCGGGAAAAGAAGACAGTGCTGGTAACCAACAGTTTCTCCTTTTCCATAACGTTTACTACACTTCAAAGACAATCCTGTCATTTGATATACATCTATCATAATTTGTCATCTGCAAATGCTTTCAGTATAGATAAATATAAAATATGACCATCACAGTGACGTAGGAAGCAATTCAAGAGTTCAAGGGGGGGGGGGGGGAAAGGGAGGGGGGCTGCTAACTTCTATTTTATGGAAATTTTGCGTCGATTGAAACTATCCGCGACAAAGGGTAATTTGAATTACCATGATTGTCAAAATCATTCCGGAGGGGGCTTAGCCCCCCATCCCCCTGTTCCTACGGGCCTGCATCAGGTAACGAGTTAATTCTCTTCAAAACGAGAAAATTTAAGACATGTCGACATCGAAAGCATAAATTTGCAAATGACATTTGAAATGTTATTCAATTTTTTTTAAAATTTGTCTTTCAAAAGGTAGAAAACATTGCGGGAAAAGAAAAAAAAAAAAAAAAAAAAAATGCTGGTTACCAGCATTTTATTCTTTTCCCACACTGTTTTTAAAAACTTTCTTTTTCGGGATCGTTAAGAGTCGGTATGGTTTGTATAGAATTAGAAAACTTGTTGGCAATGACTTTATACTACATGTCCTTTTTCTGCCCATATAGATTCTAGTCATCAGTACGAACACATTTACACTGTGTTGTAAGCTGTACGGTATGAAATGTGTAGTCACTTCCAAGATGGCGGACTGTTTACATGAAGAAAGGTAGGTGTCACATTTTATCATCAATAACTTTTTTTCTTGAAACCTTCGAGTCATGATACTTATAAAATATTGTAGGGGAATGATGTGGTAAGCCTCGGTGTTAAATATAGCAAAGAGCCAGTGCCATTATTCGATACGTTATATCGGCGTAAACATTGCCATTCAGTAAAATTTAAATTTGAAGTGAGGAACTTGCATCGTTTTTAGTTATAGAATGGAAAATCAGCCAATGCTGTGGATGAAGGCTGTTGTTTATGTAGGTATTCATCACGCGCTTTCCAATGATTACGGTAATTTTTGTGAAATATGTCGAGAAATACTCGAAAACATGTGTTTTGTATATCGCTAATGCAGCGGTGTAGTCCACATCAACAATTTCACACACAGCGGTATAGACACGATATTTTTTGAACGGTTTAGACACAATTTAAAGCACAATGAATGTACGGTTTAGACACAAGTGGCTTGGTCTTGAAATGACTGTATTCTTTTCTGAATATAACGTAACTTGGCGTTAATTTAGAATCCTGAAAATTGGCACCAATAGTTCGAGACAGTCTCCTTTATCACCGACACCCACCAAAGAAACCGTCTGGAACCGACAAGGGATCATCGTGGAACGAAAAGAGATAGTTGGGAACAAAAGAGTGCATCGAGAGATTATTTACGATATTATTTATGTAATAATCAGTATTATATCACGAAAAAATAAATTATGAAATTACTAATGAATATTTGTGCAATTATAAATCAATGCCAGCATGCTGGCAGCCATAATTTCAATCATTTACTTAGTATGATAATAACCATCCCGGCTTTGCCAATCATTTTTATTTCGGAGTTGTTTGAAATACTTTCACTGATTGGTATCTTGGTATCTGTTTGTTTAATATATAGTTAAAGATGCCCGTCTACAGCCGGTGAGCAGAAACGCTGTTAAATTTCAATAAAAAAATAGCATGGTACAGAAAATCGGTCTTTTGTGTACACAAGGATAAATTACTGGTCAAAATATATGGTGTAACTGAAAAAAAAAAAAAAAAAAATGCGGAGGTTTGTGTTTCTCTGGTTTCTTCGGTATCTGAACATTGGTCTGAAGAAAACTGGCTGACGATCGAAGCTGTAAACAATGGCGGTGCGTCACGGAAATTTATCGTTGCTTTCCGCCTAGAGTCGGATACGGTGTAACTTGTATATAGGCCGCGACCTCCGTCTGAAAATCAAGGCTTCAACAGAGAAACCTACATTTTCTTTTGTTTTCCTCAGTATACGCAGGGCGAAGGTCAAATACAGTCACGAGACAGAATGCATGATCATTATACGAATCTACCCGAGTAAATAACGGATATCAAAAATCTTCTATTCAAAAAACGGGAACGACGAGTCTGTTTAGATGGAAGGTCGCAACTCAGCGAAATGCATTTTCTATCAATTGTAATCGACCATCAGGCGCAATATTTGGTATGAAGATATAAGAATGACTGTATTATGATAAAATCAAAATGAGTTAAAATTGGCTTAACTCATTACCAATCGACAATATTTTAGGCTGGTCCAAATTGAAAGTATTTGTAGAGGACAAAATGAATGGGACTCAAAATTTGAAATTTGTTTTGTGAAGGATAGAAAACAATGTGGGAAAAGGAGAAAATGCTGGTTACCAGCATTTTCTCCTTTTTCCACAATGTTTTCTAAAGGCTTCTTTCTCAGGGTCGTAAAAAGTAGGGATTGTGTGGTAATGGGTTAAAGGTGGGTATTTAGAATTTTTACATCTCACCAAATTAAAATATATATATATATATCACTGAAATTCATATGAAAAAATAATACCAATCATCAATAATTACGATTCATAAAATACACATTCTTTTTTTGATGGTGTTCCCTTAACCCATTACCACACAATCCCTACTTTTGATGACCCTGAGAAAGAGGCCTGTAGAAATCATTGTGAGAAAAGGAAAAAAAAAATTCTAGTAACCTGCATTTTCTCCTTTTCCCACAATGTTTTCTACCATTCACAAAACAAATTTCAAATTTTTTGTGACTTTTATTCTGTCGTCTGCTATTGCTTACGATTTGGATAAACTTAAAATTTGTCGTTTGGAAAAGAGTTAAAAGGCTACATAGCCTCTTAAGGTATTTTTAGATTTCGCGCCAAAAATCAATAAAGCATTTTGGGAATGTCAAGTGACTTGCACGTGACTCATAACGCTTAAATTCCATTACATAACAAACATGTAATAATTATTTCCATAATGTCTTCTTCGGACGCTATGTTTGAAACTTCGACTGTGTATTCCTGTATGTAAATGAGCGAATTGATCATCTAAGAAAAGAACGTGTCTCCCGTTTGTGTCAACCTGGGCTGTAGTAAATCGCTAATTTCTCGTGTTGTCGGACGGTTTTCGACTACTGGGGTTTTATGAATGAAAATTAAAAGGCTTTGGGTGTATAAGGATGGTCCTTTTTGCATTTTTGTAAAATTTTCGTCCCAAAATCTGAAGGGCCATCTTTAAAATGAGTATAAAGGCCTCTTTAAAATTTTTCTTTCTATGCCACTGTTCGATTAAAATATGACCGGTAGGTTAACAGAGGATGGACTGGAGTAAAAATTACGTAATCGTTGTTTTTACCCTAAAAGGAAAAATCTGATGAAGGAATTCCGTGTGATCGATATTCACAATTTTCATTTACCACTGTACTGTTTGATTCCATAATATAAGGGTCATGGATTTATATTTGATAAAATTGAATGTTACCCATTAAGATAAGTTATCTCGTAGAATTTTTTTAAAATTTATTCTTATCGTTTTTCGAATGTTTCTTTCGGCCTCGGACTACATCTGGTTGGTGAATAGGCAGGCCCGTTCGCGAAGTACCAAAGAAATTTTAATTTTCCATATTTTGATAGAAAGACAGTCGATGATTAGTGAAACACTTTCAAAACATGAATAATTCCCGTGGCATCTTATTTGATATAAGTATGTCTTTTAGAATATACAGGAAAGCAATAATACTGTATATCCAAAAGCCATTTTGGTGCTATTTTTGTTCCATGAAGTGTCGAACAACACTTTCGAAATCTCCTCCAAATGGGCATTGGCAGAACGCGAATTCATGTCGTGCAACTGAAATATAAGATAGACAAAGTTTTTTTTTAAAGCAGGAAAGTCTTTCCAGTTCATGTCTAGACCACAGATGCTGTCAAAATTTTATGTCTAAACCGTACAGAATATAAAGCTTATGTCTGTGTCTAAACCGTTCAGAAAACAACGTGTCTACACCACTGTGTGTGAAATTGTTGATGTGGACTACACCGCTGCATTAGCGATAAACAAAACACGTGTTTTCGGGTCTTTCTAGACATATTTCACAAAAATTACCGTTATCATTGAAATGCACGTGCTGAATACCTACAGAAACAACAACCGTCGTCCACTGCATTGGCTGATTTTCCATTCTATTACTAAAAACGATGCAAGTTCCTCACTTCAAATTCAAATTTTACCGAATGGCAATGTTTACACCGATATAACGTAACGAATAATGGCACTGGCTCTTTGCTATATAACACCGAGGCTTACCACATCATTCCTCCACAATATATTATAAGTATCATGACTCGAAAGTTTCAAGAAAAAAAGTTATTGGTGATAAAATGTGACACCTACCTTTCTCCATTTAAACAGTCCGCCATCTTGGAAGTGACTACACATTTCATACCGTACAGCTTACAACACAGTGATTTAATTAAAAGCATAAATGTAGATCTATAATGAATTTGAAATCCAAAGACTTAAGAAACTTAGAAAATGACACTTGCTACATTTCGGATTTTTACTATTTTTGTAGACTCTTTAGCAGACAATTTCGAGTTTTCGCATTTAGCAAACCGAGGAAAAAGTCTGTTTGAAAACATTGTGGAAAAAAGAGAAAATGCAAGTAAACAGCATTGTCTCGTTTTCTCACTATGTTTTCTAGCCTATCATACAAATTCTGTCATTTTAACCTGAATTAAATTGTTGTCTGCGAATCCTTTTGATTTGGACAAGGCGTTCTGGTGTGAGTTGAACTGAAATTCCAAAGTGTTTGAATCAGTTTCCAGCTACAAACATACGGGATATTCCGGCAAAATTTAAGCCGGAACTACTTTAACTCAATCTCGTTCTACTGCTGTGTACCTAATCGCAATGGATTATTAGATTCACGATATAGTTCGCTCAACGTCAAAACGTTCAAAAGTCAAATCGTCCCACAGTCAAAACGTCCCACAGTTAAAACGTCCCACTTTTATTTAAAACATCCCCCCCCCCCCCAATTTGGTTAAAACGTCCCACTATTCCAAAATAATGGTCAAAACGTCCCACTTCGAAATATTTAGTTCATATCAAGTAACGATAAATGTTAAAGTGGTTGATAAATTTATCCATTTTTTGTACATGAATTATAACAATAAAATTGTTTCTTTACAGATATTTTAATTACAAGTGTGATAAATCGGGTATAGGTGAAAAAGAAAACTGGTTAATTGTACTGACCCTTAACCTCATGATCCCTAAATTTCATAAATATGAAAGATAATGCTTTGGAAAACAGTGGTAACTAGCTTTTAATTCTATTTTCCCGCATTAATTCTACCATATCAAACACAAGAAAAATTGTCAATTGAGCAAATGTTATGTATGTAGGCATACTTGTAAAGTGCTTTCATTTCGGTCCAGTCCAAAATTTGGTCGTTTTGTAAAGAGTTAGATGTAATTATCAAATGCTATACCACGAGAGAGAGAGAGAGAGAGAGGGAGAGGGAGAGAGAAAAAAAAAGAAGAAAATATGAAAGATGAAAAGTATGCAAGGACGATCCAAGTTATTAGTTGCAGTAAATATCGTATACGATTTTCTTGCAGTTGGCAATAGTTAAACTTACTGCAGTATGCAGTATTGATCGAAGGGTAAATTAAATTTTTCAGAAGCCACTATTTCGATCAGCCATATTACTATTTTAAAAGTGTGACAAATTTCGTTTTATTACCCATAACCCTTTACACAGCCTCCATGGGTTACAGTTCGACCATTTCCCCGGACATCTTTTTTAACAAACATGTCGCCTATTTTTTTTTTGACAAAGTAATGGCAGAACATAAAATGGAAACATGATGATCGGCCGACACTGAAGAATTGGACTCGACCATTGTGTCACGGAGAATTAGGAAATATCGGTAACACACGATCCCTTGTTCCTGATATACTTTCTGAGACTGCAGTCACCATAAGGGCAACTCCGTAATAAACTTGTCGTTTGCAGCTGCTTTTCATTGAATGTCCGATTTAATCATTTAGTATATAAATGGCCAACTAATGTTCCTATAAATGGGCAATTCATCGAAAACAGTGACTGCTCATTTCCTTCTTTGCTCCCAACAGAAAAACCTACTTTGTAGAGAAACAAAATTAGAAAAGATTAATGTTCCGTAAGTCGATTTTTCATGTTTTCGCAGATATGTTAGTGGCATCTATGAGAGACGGTTGTCTACGTAAATGGGTGATAATAGATAATAATAAATACCTTGCAGCTATTTTGATGGATCTATCCAAAGCCTTTGATTGCTTACCTCATGATTTGCTTTTATTGAAACTTGAACATTACGGTCTCACAACATCAGCTACAAATCTTATCAAAAGCTATCTTTCAAATCGTAAACAATGTGTGAAAGTAGGTAAAACTTGTAGTGATTTTCAAGAAATAATTAAGGGCGTCCCACAGGGAAGTATCTTAGGACCAGTACTTTTCAACATTTTCATTAATGATATTTTCCACTTTGTACAAAAATCAAAACTCTATAATTACGCAGATGATAATACTCTATCTTATGCAAGTTGCTCTATACCAGATCTAGTTAAAACACTTGAAGAAGACAGCCTCTCTCTGATAAAATGGTTCTCTATAAATCAAATGAAAGCAAATCCAGAAAAATTCCAGGCTATCACCTTAGGTCATAAAACTCATAAAAAGAACCTTAATTTCAAGTTCAATGGTATCACAATTCAGAGTGAAGATGAAGTCAAATTACTTGGTGTAAACTTGGATTTTCTTTTGAGTTTTAACTCCCACATAAGTAGTATATGTAGAAGAGCTTCAACACAACTAAATGTACTCAAACGACTTTGCAAATATCTCAATAAACTAGGAAGACTGACCATCTATTATTCTTTCATTATGTCAAACTTTAATTAGTGTCCCCTAACTTGGCCCTTTACAAATGAGACGAATACGAAGAAAATTGAAAAAATTCAGGAACGTGCATTAAGATTTATTTATGAAGATCACACTAGTAGTTATGAACAACTTCTTAAGAAATCTGGCTTACCATCACTCAAAGTTAGACGACTAAGATCTATTGCTACTGAAACTTTTAAAATCTTACATCAACTCAGTCCTGAGTATCTGCATGGCTTATCTGCATGGCTTAATTACATACAAAGACTCTAACTATAATTTTAGAAACAAAAATACAGTAGAGATCCCACAACCCAGGACAGAAAGGTATGTTAGAAGATCTTTTAGATACACAGCGGCAGTTCTATGGAACTCTCTCCCTAGCCATTTTAGAGAAACCTCATCTTTTAATCAGTTTCGTAATCTTATTAATTCATGGGAGGGAGAGATATGTCATTGCTCTGCTTGACATAAATAAATAGAGCTTTAAAACTGGAGCTGCTACTGTGGACCTAATAAATTAACCCGTCTGCTTGTGCTTTCATGTGCCTTTGTGTTTTTGTTCTTTTGGTGTTACTTTGGTTTGTACTTTTGTTCTGCTGCTTTTTCTGCATAATTTGCTTTGTGATCAGATTTGAATGCATGTATAATTTTTATTATATGCATGTTTATTATTTTCTTATTGTAGGAAGAAAAATTTCACTAGGGGAGACGGCTAACGCTGCAGTGGTGATCATTGTAGCTGGGGCTTTCTTCCATAGCGAAACAGATGATAACCTCAGTGCTTTTTATGTCTGTTTTTCTGTAATCTTTTAATTTTGTTGCTGCCCTGCACCTTTTAACATGTGACTTTTAGTACTGCGATTACCTTCTTACAAAATGATTCTAACTTTTAACTGTCAGGGGAGGCCACAATAGCTGGAATGTTGATCATTCTCAGAAGGAGTTTCCTCCCCTGCAGAAATATGTGTGCTTTTTATTTGGTACATGTTTGTTTGTGTTGTATATGTCATAATATATTGTCAAGTCGGTGTTAAAAGCTCAACAGAGCTTATGTTAATTTGTTATTGTCCCCGACTTTGTAAATAAAAATTTACTTGACTTGACTTGGGTATGTCATCATGGTATAAAGAGATTGGAGAGAAAAAAATATATTAGAAATTTAGTTCTCTTTGTTTGACTTATGCAACAGGAAGCAGTTGCTACTGAAAGAGTCCTCAGTCTTTTTATAGCCACCTGGTGTTTTCACATGTGTGTAACTGGCACGTATGAAACAGTAGTCAATGTAACTGGGTTTCTTGTTGTGGTTTGAAGAGATTAGAAAAATTACACTTCAATTCCCTTTCATTGATTCATGCAATAGGAATCAATTGCTACTGAAAGAGTATTCAGTCTTTTTTAAGCCACTTGTCACATTCATTTTTGGGGTTTTCACACTGTACATTGATCATTTTGGCTTATTCATTGTGCAGAATTCAATGTGATCTGAGTCAGAAAATCTAATTAAGGGATAAAGGGGCATCAAGGGTTTGGTTCAAGAGAAGTAACTCTTGCAAGGGGGCTTGAAAATACCAAAACAGGGTCTTCTCCCACTCTTTTCTTTTAAAGTTTGGCCCTTTTTTCAGTGAAATCTGGCATGTGTGGATAGTGCATGCCTGGCAGTTTGCCAAGGACTGCACAGCAATCTTCAAAGAAGACTTCAAATCCACTTTTATGCCGTTTTTTGCTTCACTGTTTTCTATCGATATTCAAGGGCGCCATTTTGAGGTAATTTTGAAGCTCTCTGATCGGTTGATTGGGCCCAATTTTGAATTTCTCGAAGCCTCTGATTGGCTGACTGGATCCCATGCTGATTTCCTTAAAGCTTCTGTTTTTGGATAATTTCACAGAGGGATATAATTTGATTGGCTGATTGAGAAAAGGAGACAATGTAGGTTACCAGAATTTTCTCCTTTTCCCACAATGTTTTCTACCCTATCAAAAAAAAAAAAAAAAAAAGAAAATTGATTATTATTTATTCTTACATCTTATTGTATCTTTATGGCCTGTTTTTAAATTCTTCAAACTAGAATTAGATTTTTTTTAACCAGAAAAAGTTTGCGCAACTGCAACAAGTTGCTTCTAAATTTTATATTTGTGTGCAGCAGTTAAACATAACATTGACTTTTGACTCGCAAGGTCACCAAAATTGACCCTGGTAAGAAAACAAGGAAACATTCGGTTTACCGTTCTTTGATTTGTGCAACAGGTATAAGTTGGCTTTGAAAGTGTCCAAGTTGTTTTTTATGATCTTATGCACAGCGCGAAACCATCACGTATGGGTGAGATAGTCATAGTAACCAAATGAATGGCCCTAGTGAGAGAAAACGAAAAAGAAAAATCCTTATGATTGATTTGAGCGACAGGTGTCGTCTGCTACGAAATGTTCCATAAGTCTATTTTTCATGTTTTCGCGGATACGTAACTGGCACCTATGAGGTGGCAGTCAACGTAAATGGTTTGTTGTCATGGTAAAAAGACAATGGAGATAAAAATATATCGGAAATTTAGTTCCCTACACTTGACTTAAAGGGCAAATCCTAAGATTTTTTGACCATACTGTTTTTTTGCTCCAATCAGCTGCAAATGATGTTGGTAAACACGTGTCCATCAGTTTTCATAAATACCACCCTGTAACATGCCATAAATCACGCTCGAATTGTCACGCTGATATACGGCCCCAAAAATGGTGCATGGCTTACTTCCCCTGATTCGCTTATCTTCCCTACCTGTGTGACGTCATAGGAGCGTAAGCCTGTGTTTACAGTCAGTAGATATCTGAGTATTAACATAGAATTCAGCCGAAAAAATGGTAAATTGTGCAGCCTATGGCTTCAACGTCGAATCAGGAACACATAGAATGAGTATGTTCAAATTTCCGAAGGAATTAAAAAGGAGAAAACTATGGATTCAGCGTTTAAATCGGGGCCGGACAGTAACGGAGGATTTTGTGCCATCAGTTCATTCCAAATTGTGTTTGAAACGCTTCGAGGACAGTCAGTTCTTAATAAGTCCAAAACTCGTAAAAGAAGTTGGTTATAGGAATATTAGGCTGCGGTTAAAACCTGATGCTGTGTCGACATTGTTCGAAACTCCGAGTCGAAATAAGATAGGCCATAAGACAGACAATGGCAATCTCCAAAAAGAAAAACAAACATAAGGTCAGTAATTCCTTTAATTGTTTTTCGTAATAGTTTATCCATTTCTAGATCTACATTCTGGACAAAGTAGAAATTGGTGCCGTTTTCTCCCTTTTTTTCCCCAAATGTTTTCAACATTTAACCCGTTACCAAGAGACGAAATTTTAGAATGGTCCAAATTAAAAGCACTTGCAGGGAACAAAGTAAACCTAACTGAAAAATTGAAATATGTTTCCACCAGGATAGAAAACATTGTAGGATAAGAAGAAAATGTTGGTTACCAGCATTCTCTCCTTTTCCCACAATGTTTTAAAAAGTCTTCCATCTCAGGGTTGTAACAACTAGGGATTGTTTGGTAAAGGTTTAATTTGCACATGACAAAAAATGGTAATCAAAAAATTGAAATGAAATTTGATTTGGAAAGGATGGAAAACATTATGGGAAAAGGAGAAAATCTTAGCATTTTCTCTTTTCCTCACAATGTTTTCAAAGGCAACAACATAACATATTCATCCAAATTCATAACATAGATTTTGCAAGTACCAAAGTCTGGATTGTTCAAATGATGTTAACTTTCAAGTGTTTCAGCTTTTTCTTCCTTTTCCACAATGTTTTCAAAAGGCTTCTATCTCAGGGTTGTAAAAAACAAAGGGTCAAGTGACCATTCACCAAACACAAAATTTTAGACTGGTTCAAATTGAAAGCATTTGCAGACAACAAAAGAATTGTGACCCAAAAACATTTGCAGCTGATTGGAGCAGAAAACAGTATGGTCAAAATATATTAGGATTTGCCCTTAAACAGTAAACATCTTTTTCTTCCCACACTTTTTTTCAAACACTCTTTTTTTGGGTATTGGAAACTAGAAGTAGGGTTTGCATGGTAAAGGGTGAAGTCAGTATCTGGCTACCCCTAGTCATGGTCATAAATGTTAATCCATCACCGGCCAGTTGAAACAATACAGGAAATGGTTACATAACATTTGCATATCTCACCCCTTTACTCTGTAATGCTTGTTTGTGACAGTAAACCCATGTTACAGCTTTTATCCCATACACTTCTTCTCTTCGACATTTCACTCTTAAAAGTGATTTGACAACTTACAATCATTTTGAACAAATTTTGAATTGTATCTTTACACTTATGATTTGTGGGTATTTCCCTGTTCCTGTCCATACTATGTCTTCTAGACAGGCTACTGAGAGAAATCTTTTGTTTTTACGACTCTTGTAAAGATAGAAAAAACTTTCAAAAACATTGTAGGTAAAAGAGAAATATTGCTGACCAGCATTTTCTCCTTTTTCTACAATGTTTTTTACCCATCAAAAACAAGTCCAAACATGCAAGTTAAAATTGATTTGTTGACTCTAATTGCTTTCAATTCGGTTGAGTCAATAAATTTGATGTTTGGTAACAATTTAACCCTTTCCCAGACGGCAAATTTTGGACCAGACCAAATTCAAAGCATTTTGCCGATGACAAATTAACAGTTGCTTAAAAGATGATTTTTCTATATGACAGGGTAGAAAGCATTGTGGGAAAAGGAGAAATTGCTGGTTACCAGCATTTTCTCCTTTTCCCACAATGTTTCCAAAAGGCTTCTATTCCTTTCCCGTAAAAACCAGGGATTGTTTGGGAAAGGGTTAAACATGTATTTTACATCTCTTGAGAAACAAGTCCATACAACTCGTCCTAATCTCTTCGGATACTGCTCCCTGTGAACTTAACCAGAAGTTGTGCCCAATGTGTGGGATTTATATTTAACACTTTACCAATCAATCCGTAATTTTTACGACCCCGCATATTCTCCTGTTAACACAGTGTTTTACTCTGCTGGAAAAAAAAATTCAATTTTTGAAATATATTACTTTATTTTGTCGTCTGCAAGCAATTTCAGTTTGGACCTGTTTAATATTTTGTCGTATGGTAAAGAGTTAAAAGTAGAAAATATTGTGGGTAAAGGATCAATTGATACAAATGTGGTTACCCAGAATATAAAGTGATTTTGATGATCGTCTTAATGATCTCGGAACATATTATTTTCTCAAATTTCACGCTCGTTAACAGCATTTCAAACTATTCTTATTCTCATGAAAATCGCGATTTATTGTGTAACCCTTCACCCATGAAAGAACAAATTTTGTATCTGTCAATGTTTACAGAATTCTTTACAGGTACAAATATAGGATCCATCAACAAATAGTTAGAACTAACATCTCACGATTATCAATCGTAAAAGTCAAGAAATCGGTTATTTGACATGAAACTAAAGTGTAGGAGAAATGTCTTTAAAAGTGTCGGGCAACTGTGTAGTCGTGGAACTGTCATGAAACCGTCTTTTTTTTATTATTATTATTAATTCCACCCGTAAATCTACTGAAAATACTTCAAGTGAAACAAAGCTTATGCCGTACACTTAATTGTATCATGTATCGAATAATATTTCTGTAAACGACCTTCGCCCCGTAGCCTAATACATGTAGGCGTGATACTCTTCACGCTGTTCAAGAGTCCGGCATAACATCGTTATTTTCGCCATAGGTGGGCGAAATTTTACTTTTATCCCCATCATCAGAAACTATTAAGTTTCATTAAAAACTTGGTGGTACATGTACGGCCTTACCGGCCTAGAAACGTGTATTCCTTCGTCTTAAATATCGCTCATTTCACTATCTAAAACAAGGTCCATATTGAAACAAACGCTCCTATGACGTCACAGATCAAGGTGCGCTACAATAAGTAAGGGAGGTAAGCGATGCAAGAAAAACTAATAAGCAAAAATATAAATTGGAAAAAAGTACTTTTACTAATTTTTTTTTCAAATTACAATATTACCAGGTTGCCATTTGATAGATGTAGATTTCAAAATTAATCATATCAGAAACTTGTTGATTTGCCCTTTAAGGAACATACTGTGGTCTGTAATGAAATGTTCCATAAGTCGATTTTTCATGTTTTGCAGATACGTAAGTGGCACCTATGAGAGACGGTTGACTAAGTAAATGGGTATGTTGTCACGGTATAGAGAGATTGGAGAGAAAAAATATAATAGAAATTTAGTTCTCTTTGTTTGTCTTATGCAACAGGAAGCAGCTGCTACTGAAAGAGTCTTCTGTCTTTTTCTTTAGCCACTTGTCACATTATTTCCTGGTGTTTTTGCATGTGTGTAACTGGCATGTATGAAACAGTAGTCAATGTAACTTGCTTTCTTGTTGTGGTTTGAAGAGATAAGAAAAGTTACACTTCAATTCCATTTTCACTCTGTACATTCATCATTTTGGCTTATTCAATGTGCAGAATTCAATGTGGTCTGAGTCAGGAAATCTAATTAAGGGATAAAGGGGCATCAAGGGTTTATATCCAGGGAAGTAACTGTTGCAAGGGGGCTTGAAAAGACCAAAACAAGGTCTTCTGCCAGCCTATTCTCTTAAATTTTGGCCCTTTTTCAGTGAAATCTGGCATGTGTGGATGGTACATGCCTGGCAGTTTGCCAAGGACTGCACAGCAGCCTTCAAAGAAGACTTTAAATCCACTATTATGTTGTTTTTTTGTTCACTGTTTTTATCGATATATTAGGGCGCCATTTTGAAGTAATTTTGAAGCTCTCTGGCTGATTTGGTCCATTTTTGAATTTCTCGAAGCCTCTGATTGGCTGACTGGGCCCAATTTTGAATTTCTCGAGGTCTCTGATTGGCTTACTAGGCCCCATGCTGATTTCCTTAAAGCTTCCATGATTGGATAATTTCACAGATGGAATAGGATTTGATTGGCTGATTGGGAAGGGGGTATCTCTTTATCCTTATTAATCTTTTACCACACAATGACGCCTTTTTACACACCCGAAAGTGAAAGCTTTTGAAAATAATAGAGAAAAGGAGACAATGCATGTTACCAGCATTTTCTCGTTTTCCCACAATGTTTTCTACCCTATCAAAGAAAAAATTGAGTATTACTTATTCTTACATCTTATCTTATCTTTATGGCCTATTTTTAAATTCTTCAAACTAGAACAAGATTGTTTTTGACCGGAAAGTTTCCGCAACAGCAACCAGTTGCTTCTGAATTTCATGTTTTTGCGCAGCAGTTAAACATAACATTGACTTTTGACTTGCAAGGTCACCAAAATTGACCCTGGTAAGAAAACAGGGAAACATTCAGTTTTCCTTTCTTTGATTTGTTGAACAGGTATCATTTGCCTTCGAAAGTGTCCAAGTTGATTTTATGATTTTATGCGCAGCACAAAACCATCAGGTATGGGTGAGATAGTCATCGTAACCAAATTAATGGCCCTAGTGAGAGAAAGCGAAAAAGAAAAATCCCTACAATTGACTTGAGCGCACAGGTGTCATCTGCTACGAAAAATGATTCATAAGTCCATTTTTCATGTAACCGTGGATACGTAACTGGCACCTTTGAGATGGTAGTCAATGTAAATGGTTTGTTGTCACGGTATAAAGACAATGGAGAAAAGAAATATATCTTCTGTCTTTTTTAGCCAAATGTCACATCATTTCCTGGTGTTTCTGCATGTGCATAACTTGCACGTATGAACCGTTACTCAATGTAACTGGGTTTCTGGTTGCGGTTTGAACAGATTAGAAAAAATACACTTCAATGCCCTTTTTTTTGATTCATGCAATAGGAATCGATTGCTACTGAAAGAGTATTCAGTCTTTTTTTAGCCACTTGCCACATTCATTTCTAGGGTTTTCACACTGTACATTGATCATTTTGGCTTATTCATTGTGCAGAATTCAATGTGGTCTGAGTCAGGAAATCTAATTAAGTGATAAAGGGGCATCAGGGGTTTATTTCAAGGGAAGTTACTCTTGCAAGGGGCTCGAAAAGACCGAAACAAGGTCTTCTGCCAGCCTGTTCTTTTAAATTTTGGCCCTTTTTCAGTGAAATCTGGCATGTATGGATGGTGCATGCCTGATAGTTGAGCCAAGGACTGCACAGCAGCCTTCAAAGAAGACTTTAAATCCACTTTTATGCCGTTTTTTGTTCACTTTGTTCAATCGATATATTAGGGCGCCATTTTGAAGTAATTTTGAAGCTCTCTAATTGGCTGATTTGGTCCATTTTTGAATTTCTCGAAGCTCTGATTGGCAGACTGGGCCCCATGCTAATTTTCTTAAAGCTTCTGTGATTGGATAATTTCGCAGGGGGAATAGGATTTGATTGGCTGATTGGGAAGAGGGGTATCTGTTTATCCTTATTTACCTTTTACCACACAATGACGCCTTTTTACACACCCGAAAGAGAAAGCTTTTGAAAGTAATATGAAAAAAGGAGAAAATGCAGGTTACCAGCATTTTATCCTTTTCCCACAATGTTTTCTAACCTATCAAAGAAAAAATTGATTATCACCTTTTCTTACATCTTATTGTATCTTTATGGCCTATTTCTAAATTCTTCAAACTAGAACAAGATTTTTTTTAACCGGAAAAAGTTTCCGCAACAACAACCGGTTGCTTCTGAATTTTATATTTTTGCACAGCAGTTAAACATAACATTGACTTTTGACTCGCAAGGTCACCAAAATTGGTTCAATGTTTTCATGACCCTGGTAAGAAAACGTATAAAAATTCGGTTTACCTTTCTTGGATTTGTGCAACAGGTATCGGTTGCCTCTGAAAGTGTCTAAGTTGGTTTTACGATTTTATGCGCAGCACAGAACAGTCACGTATGGGTGAGATAGTCATTGTAACTAAGTCAATGGCCCTAGTGAGAGAAAATGAAAAAGAAAAATCCCTAAATTTGACCTAAAAAAACAGGTGTCATCTGCCATGAAATGTTCTGTAAGTCGATTTTTTCATGTTTTCGCAGATAAGTAACTGGAACCTATGGGACGGTAGTCCACGTAAATGGATTTGTTGTCACGGTATAAATAGATTGGAAAAAAAAAATTCATGTTAGAAATTTAGTTCTCCATATTTGACTTAAGAAATAGGCGTCGTCTGCTATGAAATGTTCCGTAAGTGGATTTTTCATGTTTTCGCGGATGCATAACCAGCACCTATGAGAAGGTAGTCAACGTAAATGGGTTTGTTGTCACAGTATAAAGAGAATTTAGTACCCTTGGTTTGACTTATGCAGTAGGAAGCAGTTGCTACTGAAAGAGTCTTCAGTCTTTTTTTAGCCCTTTGTCACATTATTTTCTGGGGTTTTCGCATGTGTGTAACTGGCACATATGAGACAGTAGTCAACGTATCTGGGTTTCTTGTTGCGGTTTGAAGAGATTAGAAAAATTACACTTCAGTTCCCTATGTTTGATTTATGCAATAGGAAGCAACTGCTACAGAAAGAGATTTCAGTCTGTTTTTTTAGCCACTTGTCACATTAATTTCTGCTTTTTTCAAACACTGTACATTGATCATTTTGGGTTTCTCTTTCAAGTTTTAATGTGCAGCATTTAATGAGGTCTGAGTTATAAAAGCAAATTCAATTGAGGGGTCAAAGGGGGCATCAAGGGTTTAAGGGAAGGGAAGTAACTCTTGCAAGGTGCTTGAAAAGACCAAAACAAGGTCTTTTGCCATCCTGTTTTCTTAAATGTTTGCCCATTTTCAGTGAAATCTGGCATGTGTGGCTAGTGCATGCCTGGCAGTTTGCCAAGCACTGCACAACAGCCTTTAAAGAAGACTTTAAATCCACTTTTATGCCGTTTTTTGTTCACTGTATTCTATCGATATATTAGGGCGCCATTTTGAAGTGATTTTGGAGCTCTCTGATTGGATGGTGGGTCCAATTCTTTTACCACACAATGACGCCTTTCAACACCCCGGAAATAGAATGCTTTTGAAAACGGTTTGAGAAAAGGAGAAAATGCAGTTTATTAGCATTTTCTCCTTTTCCCACAATGTTTTCTACCCTATCAAAGTAGAATTTGATTATTAGTTATTCTTACATCTTATTGTACCTTTATGGCCTATTTCTAAATTCTTCAAACAAGAATGGGATTTCTTTTTTAAGGGAAAAGTTTCTGCAACAGAAACTGGATGCTTCTGAATTTCATATTTTTGCGCAGCGGTTAAAAATAAAGTTGACTTTTGACTCGTGCAAGTTTCAATGTGCAGCATTTAATGAGGTCTGAGTTATAAAAGCAAATTCAATTAAGGGGTCAAAGGGGGCATCAAGGGTTTAAGGGAAGGGAAGTAACTCTTGCAAGGTGCTTGAAAAGACCCAAATAAGGTCTTCTGCCACCCCGTTTTCTTAAATGTTTGCCAATTTTCAGTGAAATCTGGCATGTGTGGATAGTGCATGCCTGGCAGTTTGCCAAGGGTTACACAACAGCCTTTAAAGAAGACTCTAAATCCACTTTTATGCCGTTTTTAGTGCACTGTATTCTATCGATTTACTTGGGCGCCATTTTGAAGTGATTTTGGAGCTCTCTGATTGGCTGGTGGGCCCAATTTTGTATTCCAAAGCTTCTCTGATTGGCTGATGGTTCCCATTATGATTTCCTTAAACCTTCTCTGATTGGACAATATTTCTGTTTATCCTTATCAACTTATTACCACACAATGACGCCTTTCAACACCCCGGAAATAGAATGCTTTTGAAAATAATTTGAGAAAAGGAGAAAATGCAGGTTACCAGCATTTTCTCCTTTTCCGACAATGTTTTCTACCCTATTAAAGAAGAATATGATTATTAGTTATTCTTACATCTTACTGTACCTTTATGGCCTATCTATTTCTAAATTCTTCAAACAAGAATACGACTTCTTTTTAAGGGAAAAATTTCTGCAACAGCAACCTTTTGCTTTTGAATTTCTTATTTTTGCACAGCGGTTAAACATAAATTGACTTTTGACTCGTGCAGTCACCAAAATTGCAATAGGAAGCAACTGCTACAGAAAGAGATTTCAGTCTGTTTTTTAGCCACTTGTCACATTAATTTCTGCTTTTTTCAAACACTGTACATTGATCATTTTGGGTTTCTCTTTAAAGTTTCAATGTGAAGCATTTAATGAGGTCTGAGTTATAAAAGCAAATTCAATTGAGGGGTCAAAGGGGGCATCAAGGGTGACTCGTACGGTCGCCAAAATTGGTTCAATGTTTTCGTGACCCTGGTAAGAAAACGGGGAAAATAAATTTGGTTTACTTTTCTTAAATTTGTGCAACAGGCATTGGTTGCCTCGAAAGTGTCTAAGTTGGTTTTACGATTTTATGCGCAGCATGTAACAGTCACGTATGGTTGAGATAGTCATCATAACCAAATCAATGGCCCTAGTGAGAGAAAATGAAAAAGAAAAATCCCTAAATTTGACCTGAAAAAACAGGTGTCGTCTGCCATGAAATATTCCGTAAGTTGATTTTTTTAATTAAGGGGTTAAAGGGGGCATCAAGGGTTTAAGGGAAGGGACGTTACTCTTGCAAGGTGCTTGAAAAGACCAAAACAAGTTCTTTTGCCATCCTGTTTTCTTAAATGTTTTCCCCATTTTCAGTGAAATCTGGCATGTGTGGATAGTGCATGCCTGGCAGTTTGCCAAGGACTGCACAACAACCTTTAAAGAAGACTCTAAATCCACTTTTATGCCGTTTTTTGTTCACTGTATTCTATCGATATATTAGGGCGCCATTTTGAAGTGATTTTGGAGCTCTCTGATTGGCTGGTGGGCCCAATCTTAAATTCCAAAAGCTTCTCTGATTGGCTGATGGTTCCCTTTATGATTTCCTTAAACCTTCTCTGATTGGACAATATTTCTGTTTATCCTTATTAACCTTTTACCACACAATGACGCCTTTCAACACCCCGGAAATAGAATGCTTTTGAAAATAATTTGAGAAAAGGAGAAAATGCAGGTTACCAGCATTTTCTCCTTTTCCCACAATGTTTTCTACCGTATCAAAGAAGAATTTGATTATTAGTTATTCTTACATCTTACTGTACCTTTATGGCCTAGCTATTTCTAAATTCTTCAAACAAGAATACGATTTCTTTTTAAGGGAAAAGTTTCTGCAACAGCAACATTTTGCTTTTGAATTTAATATTTTTGCCAGCGGTTAAAAATAAAGTTGACTTTTGACTTGTGCAGTCGCCAAAATTGGTTCAATGTTTTCGTGACCCTGGTAAGAAAACGGGAAAAAAATTCGGTTTACCTTTCTTCGATTTGTGCAACAGACATCGGTTGCCTCCGAAAGTGTCTAAGTTGGTTTTATGATTTTACGCGCAGCACGTAACAGTCACGTATGGGTGAGATAGTCATCGTAACAAAATCAATGGCCCTAGTGAGAGAAAATGAAAAGAAAAATGCCTAAATTAGACCTGAGAAAACAGGTGTCGTCTGCCATGAAATGTTCCTTAAGTCGATTTTTACATGTTTTTCGCGGATACGTAACTGGCACCTATGAGGCGGTAGTCCACTTAAAAGGGTTTGTTGTCACAGTATAAAGAGATTGGAGGGAAAAAAAAATACATATTAGAAATTTAGTTCTCTATATCAGACTTAAGAAATAGGCGTAGTCTGCTATGAAATGTTCCGTAAGTGGATTTTTCATGCTTTCACTGATACGTAACCAGCACCTACGAGAAGGCAGTCGCCTTAAATGGGTTTGTTGTCACGGTATAAAGAGAATTTAGTTCCCTTGGTTTGACTTATGCAGTAAGAAGCAGTTGCTACCGAAAGAGTCTTCAGTCTTTTTTGGCCCTTTGTCACATTATTTTCTGGGGTTTTCGCATGTGCGTAACTGGCACGTATGAGACGGTAGCCAACGTAACTGGGTTTCTTGTTGCGGTTTGAAGAGATTAGAAAAATTATACTTCAGTTCCCTATGTTTGATTTATGCAATAGGAAGCAACTGCTACAGAAAGAGATTTCAGTCTGTTTTTTAGCCACTTGTCACATTGATTTCTGCTTTTTCCGAACACTGTACATTGATCATTCTGGGTTTCTCTTTGAAGTTTCAATGTGCAGCATTTAATGAGGTCTGGGTTATAAAAGGAAATTCAATTAAGGGGTCAAAGGGGGCATCAAGGAAGGAAAGGGAAGTAACTCTTGCAAGGTGCTTGAAAAGACCAGAACAAGGTCTTCTGCCACCCCGTTTTCTTAAATGTTTGCCCATTTTCAGTGAAATCTGGCATGTGTGGATAGTGCATGCCCGGCAGTTTGCCAAGGACTGCACAACAGCCTTTAAAAAAGACACTAAATCAACCTTTATGCCGTTTTTTTGTCCATTGTATTCTATCGATATATTAGAGATGTACAAGCCGACATCGAATACGGATATATGACAAGGAATACGGAGTTTAGACAAGGGGTTCGTCTCAAAATCTACGAGACTATCGATACAGGTAATTCGCTATTTAAGAGATGCTCGCTGTCGATCGTCTGCTTTTGCCAGGTACTTTTAAATAGACTACGCTAAAATTTCACTTCTCAGAGAATCAAAACGATGTATGTAATATTTCTATGAGGAATTGTAACATATATAACACACTGAGTTACGTTTGGCCGTAACTCTTCTTTGGATCGTACTGTGGATTTTAGTTCACTACTCTTTGGTCTATTGCAATACAAGTAAACTACCCAAACTCCCCAAACACGAATTAAAAATACGAATCAGTTACTTTGTTAAAACCGCTCATGGTTTCTAAAGCCAATTGTTCCTCCATTCTAGATCTAATCACTTCAGTATGATGGTACCACAACATTCTGTCCTGATCCAGTGTTCCCACTGAAAACTTTATTTGGGGTTTTTTGTACCCCCTACAATTGAAAAATGGGGGTATAAGAAAAAAAATGGGGGTACAAATTCAGCAAAATCTTGTATGCCCACAACTCTAAATATTTTACTTAATGCCTCATTCTCGTTCAGATGCAGAACAATCATGCAGATCTACCCTGTCGATGTACATTTTTAAATGTAACTGACAGTTAAAGAATTGCTTGGCAAATGTTTAACTAGACTGCAGTAGTTTTTATGCTCATATTTTAACATCCCATTAGCCTTTTTTATTTTGTACACTTACCCCTAGAGTTGTAAATCGGGGGTGGGGTGTTGGCTAGATTCCGTATCTGAGGGTATGACAATAATGGTTCTTAACTAAAGGTAATGTATCCATATTGATGATTTGCAGCAAAACAAGTATGTTATATCAAGATATATGTGGAAATATATAGCTTAAATCCATTAAAATCTGAAAAGAAAGTATGAAGTGACTCTGGTCAGACCATGTAAAAAGGAGCATTTTGTTGTGCCATGGGTTTCCGCGTTTTAAGGACCGATCTATTTTTCATGTCCATTTAATTGTGGATAGGTGTTTCTTAATGATTTGGCTAATGGTTGTCAAGTCACTTCAAAGCCCTTCATTTTTCATAAGATAAGCGGATAATGGCTTTTAATTTTGGTTACATTTTTGTGAGGTCTCGCGTGTAACCAAACTTTGTTACATGAATTTCAATTCTGTAAGGAGATTGACACAATAATTTGCGTGAGTTTGAACACTGATATGAATTCTGTTTTCTCTGTGTTGAGTATTTCTACAACTCGTATGCCTTGCTTGCTTACGGGAACCTGAATTCCGAAACCCGAAAGTACATTTCTGAGCTATTCCCAATGTAGGTTTATGTGTACAGACGAAAGATGTTGACGTCAACAACAAAACGCTTTTTCATAGACTGTGTTAAACAGGGGAGAGCTGAATTAAGGAATTTTGGAAACAAACGATCCCAGTCTGCAAATGATAGGTCGCGATAATAAACGACCGAGTACGCCGACCATGTAAATGTTCTAAAAATAGAAAGCTGGAAATCCAAAAATTTTCGGATGTTACAATGTCATTTACTTTGTCCGAAAATTGCTCTTACGTGAGCCGTTCTATGCAAGCACGTTTTTTTTTATGTTCGATCTTCTGTATTTCTTTGCGTGATTTCACGTACAGGTTTGTAATTTTGTACGTGTTTTATTTCATTTATACGTGTTTCACGCACGATTTTGCGTGATCGGGAACACGGCTCTGAGCCGACACTTTTTACAGTTCCCTGAAAGTCTCTTTTAGCGCGATGGGTCACAAATATTTCCCTGACTTTATGCAAGTTCATACCTTTGGCTAAAGCAGGGATTGTATGCGTGTATATTCCCTAGTAACTGGCGTTAATCCATGTCTGGTGAAAGGTATCGTCCGTTAAGGACATTGATTGACAACAGAGTCCCGGATTTGAATTACTTGCTCATCAAATTTTTATCCGAGAATTGATGATATTCATTGCAACAGAATTCTTCTCACTTCAGATCATTGTTACGACGATTTTCATATGGGAAAGCAGCCAATTGCTTGGAGAGAACATCGTACGAAGCATTGGTAAAAGAAACTCCAGGAAAGCATGGATGGCCGCCGCGACATAACCTAAATAATGTTGACAGTTGACATACAGACAAGTTAATTCATGTACGTAAAAACAAACCTGGTCTGACAGACTGGACATTTGACGAATGGCGTCTGGGTATCCATTTCTGCAGCCCACTCCGGCCACAAATGATTTCGACTGTCAAAGGATGGAGTACAAAAATACTGATAAAAAGGGGTGTCTGGTTTCATAACATGCGGCTGCATAATTATATAGCTGCTTATACGCAAGTAAGCGTCTTAGTCCATGTAACTTTGATACCAGAAAAAAATCTGCGTTGAAAAAATAATTACTGGATGATTTTTTATTCCTTAATAGCCGATCTTCAAGACTAAAGTAAGAGCCTCAGTGTGTCCTCAAAACGTAGTGTGCACCAGAATGTGCCACTAAATCATTTTAAGAGCATGACAACCGGACCCCCTAAATCGACATGAATGGAAGGGCCAGGTACGCCCTTTGCGCAGGCTAATCAGAGACAGCACTTCACGCCTACATTAGATTTTATGCTACAGTAGACTTGCGTGAAACAGAAAATTGCATTAAAACGGAAAGCATCGTATCGGATTAGCCTTTGGCGGACTGTGCAGACTGATCCGAAACGACACTTCACGTAAATGTCCGAATGCCTCTTTTTGCGTGTTGCAGGCCATATGCAAAGCTGATAAAAAGTCACACCGTTTCATTGGGCGTTTTTCGTGTTAGTATGAATTCTAGGTTCATATTATTTCACCTTTGAGCCATGCCCTGGCAAAAGGGATTTAAATCGTACTTAAAAAATCTCATTAAGTACAAGAAGTTGTTAGCACGTCGCTATTCCTCAATTTCCTATATGTCAAAGAACCAATAATAACCCAATACTCTCTTGATTGTTAGACTAAATGAGTTTTACGGATCTACGTTCATTTTATGGCTTCTCAGTATGGTATCCTGTATCACGGAGGTGTATCAGGACCCCTTTTGTCAGAACATGGCTCATTTATTTTACGCAGAAATGATTAGATGGATCACCTAAATTCATAATTGGAGAGGAAGCTTAAAATTCATCACACGGTGAGTTATTTAGTAATAACTCGCCCTTCAGTCGTGCCGAAAACTAGGTCAGTTATAACATGGCTGGGTGGGGGAACATTATCTCCCGCTAGATGGCATTCTATAAATACTTATCTGATTTGGGCATCCTGGGTACAGAACCGAACCACTTGCCTACGCGACAACCGTAACTTTGAATTTCAAAGTAAAATAAACATTTATTCAATAAAACGATACCTCGTGCAATTCAACCAGCTATGATCAGCAGTTTAGAGAAAACTGGAGCTAAAGCAGGTCTCATTTTTCCTCAAACGTATTGATAAAAGCTATTTACATTGCTACTTTCATATATGATAGAGCGTAATATTACAGTCTGCCCGCTTTCGGGGCTAGTGATGCGAAGTACAAGACAGGTGGAATCTTCGAAGAATATGACATGCGCAGACAACGGGGAGAGAGAAAAAAAAGAGTCATGCTCTGTGACCAGGGGCTGTAATGCATCCGGAAAAGAAAGTGTTGACCCATTTTAGCCTGTGCTTTTTGCGCAGGCTGACTTGGATTAAAACAATTTGCCATTGGTCAATTTTCTGCTTTCGCCATGAAGGACAATTTTTAACTCGCAGTTCGGTTGGTGGTTGGCCAAATTTGATTTTACATGGGTTACAACCTGTACATTATTGTTATTGAAGATCTGTCCAAACAAAGCAGTGCATATAGTACCTGACAACTTTCTTCGTTAGTTTTTATGACCCCGAGATAGAAGCCTTTTGAAAACTTTGTGGGAAAAGATTAACCAGCATTTTCTCCTTTTCCCACAAAGTTTTCTATCCTACTTTAAACGAATTTTAATTTCTTAGTTAATTCATTTTATCGTCTGCAAGTGCAAAGAGTTAAAATCGGTCAGTGCATATCCACGATCAGATTGTTTTGCACTGTCTGATTTTGGAGTTGCACTGAGTGAAATATGAATGTTACCCAGACGTTGCCTTTAATCTGTCAAGTCACACGCGCATTCTATTATCCAATGCATAAGATTCTGTACGGTAAAACCTGTTCTAGTGGCCATCTCAATTAATCACCAGCAATCCGCATTACACAAACGTTTATTTCGGATCCAGAAAAGTCAAGTTTAATTTTACGTGATATACGCTCTTTGATGAGGGAGCTTAATGCATTTGCGAAAAGTATCGATTCAAGTCAGCCTGCACAGTCTGACCTAAACCAAAACTTTTCCTTAATGCTCCTAACAAGTATTTTCTCCTTGTCTCCCTATGTTTTCTACCCTTCTGGAAGCAAACTTAAATGTTCGAGTTATGTTTAATTCGTCGCCTGCGAGTGCGTTCAATCTGGACCAGTCTAAAATTTTGTCGTTTGTAGAAAATATTGTGGGAAAAGGAGAAAATGCTGGTTTCTAGCAATTTATCCCTTTCCCACAATGTTTCCTGACAGGTACCTGCACTGAACAGTCAAATGGTTGTCAATTAATTAACTCTTAAAGATAATCTATACTCATAAGTATTAACTCTTTACCAAACAACCTTAGACTAGTCCAAATTGAAAGCATTTGCAGACAACAAAATTCATGAGACTCAAATATTGAAATTTGTTCTGCGAACGGTGGAAAACATTGTGGCAAAAGGAGAAAATGCTTATTACCAGCATTTTCTCCTTTTCCAACAATGTTTTCAAAGAGCTTCTTTCAGAAATTTGTGAAAAGTAGGGATTGTTTTGTAAAGAGTTAACGATACATCTATACCTGCTTTCATTAAAAATTCAGTTTTCAGTCAGTTTATCACCCATTTCATCTTAACTGTTTACTCCATAGATACTAATTTCTACACATTGCTTGTAGGAGCCTTTCAAAAACTGTGGCAAAAGGTGAAATTGCTTGTCACGAGCAATTTCACCTTTTGCCACAATGTTTTCTATACTATCAAAAGGTGTCATATACACATAAGAAACTGCTTCATCCTTGCTGTTGTTTCATATCATAGAAATGCCATATGGGGTAAATGGTTAATTGTATGACACTTTGGTTATTATCCATCAATTCTCTTCCAAACCCTATATTGTGGGTACTCATAACAATTGTCTCCATGAGATGATTCTGATGAGTACCAACAACATTGGATTTAGTGGGGAATAATCAATATTTTAGATCTTGAAATCAAAATCAATCCCTCTATCTACAGCTCTGGTCATATCTGGTTTTAAATGAAGACATACCTCGAGTTTCTCTAGTGTTTATTAGTAATTTATCTATTCACACAGCTGACCTAATTCTAAGCTATTTCAAACATTTTCAACTTTCACAGGGTTTTCCTTTCTGGCTGTCAAGCCATGGTAGCTCAGTCGGTAGTGAGCAGGACTTGAGAATACGGGGTACTGGGTTCAATCCCTGGCTATGATCCCGGGCTCGGCCATTTTCTTTCAAGGATTGATGATAGTCACTGTGACAGGATTCATTCCTCTCCCACTGCTAACCATTGTTTCAACAATGATCATGTGGGAAAGCAGCTAGTGGCTTGGACAGAAAATTGTGCGAAGTACTGGTTACAAAAAAAAAAAATCCAGGAACACATGAATAAGTGCACTGGCTGCTGCGATATAACTGAAATAATGTTGAAAACGGTGTTAAACACCATACAATCAATAAATCAATCAGTCCTCTCTAGCTGTAAGAATGTATCCCTAACCACACAACATAATTTCAGACCTGTCTAAGTTGAAAGAGCGTGATGCATACAACAATTTAGGTGTGGCTAAAAAAAATTGTCTTTAACAAGATGGGAAACATTGTGGGAATAGAAAATGCTGGTAACTAGCATATTTTCCTTTTGCCACAATGTTTTCAAAAGGATTCTTCCTTCATCATCATAATTCCGGACTGTGTGGCAAAAGGTTAAGACATATGCAGCTTTCTTTTGCCAGAAACACTTTTATTAACCCTTTACTCCATAGATACTCATTTCTACGCATTGCTTGTTGGAGTCTTTGGAAAACATTGTGGCAAAAGGTGAAATTGCTTGTGACGAGCAATTTCACCTTTTGTCACAATGTTTTCTATGCCATCAAAAGGTGTCATAAAAAATTATACACATTAGAAACGGCTTCATCCTCGCTCTTATTTAGGGTCAATTAGAGATACCATAGAAATGCCTTATGGGGTAAAGGATTAAACACAGATTCAGGGAAGTCTATTCTTCCACATCTTCGTTTTTTTTTATTTCTGTATATATTGTTCCACACTTTTTTTCCATTGTTTCCCAAGGGCACTTTTGAGACATGTCCCCTTCTTCTTGCTTTATTTAATGGCCGCTAGGCAGTCTTTCATTCAAGGTGTGTGGTTTGACTGAATGTGCTCCAGAAAATCTTCTTTTATTTCCTCCCTTCATCTTCTGTAGAGTGGACTCTTTTACCTGCAGTTTAAATATGTTTTCTTCTATTACAGCAAAAATTTTAACAGCTCAATCATATACTATACAAACACTCCTTGGTAGTACATGTAGTTAACAAGGCTTCTTTTTATAGACAAACCTATGGTGGCATATTTCTGCCACAAGATAGGAGGTAGCTGTTGAGATAATTTAACCGTTACCACATGGCAAACTTTTAGACCTATTCAAATTGAAACCATTTGTAAACGACAGGGTCGTTAAAACTCGATAAAAGGTTGAGAGAAGTATCATGATAACACAAAAATTTTCATGATAAGAATATTGCAATAATTCTGTTATCATGCTCATTTTTGCATTCGTGCCTACAGCTGACGCTTATGGTACCTATAATTAAACACCTTTTTCGGAACACCCTCATTTACAACCTTATTAATTCTCCCCCCCTCCCCCACCCGATAGTTCTTCAGTTGTTCGTCGGAGGCATTTCAATTTGTCTTTGTGATTTTAAAGAGCTACCAATTAACTTTTTATTAACTCTTTACCAAACAACAGAATGTTAGACTGGTCTTAATTGAAAGCACTAATGCAGACGACAAAAATTGAAATTTGTTACCAGCAGGGTAGAAAACATTGTAGGGAAAGGAGAAAATGCTGGTTTCTTTTATTCCCCACAATGTTTTCAAAAGGCTTCTACAACTGGTTTGTAAAAACCTGGTACTGCTTGTAAAGGGTTAAGTTATAATTGTTAACAACTCGATGTTTTACCAACTGCAATTGCATGAAGTCAAAAACTCCAGAGTTCGTCGAATTGATGAATTTTCTATTTAGAGATGTTGTGAAAAGGGTAGACCTATCACAATAACTTTACCATGATGTCAGCTTCGAGCAGATACCTTCAAAATCAGCAGGCCTGCCCTCTGTACTGGCCGACAATACACATATAAATTAACCCTTATCCTGCTAAATATGCTCCATGATGCCAAATCTGCCTTTTTCCAAATTTCGAGTTACCTCCCTTCTTTGAACTAATATCAGCTAAAATTCACAATCTTAGGATCAACTTGAATACTATTTTCAGACTGGAAATTGATGGAATTACTAGACTAAATGCAATTTTCTGTCAAAATACAAACTTCATAAACTGCCACTTACCTTAAGGTAGCAGTACACAGTTGTCTGCTAAACTCGTCTTGGTCCGCCGTACGCCGAATTTTAACTTTCTCAAACAAAGGTCTATATAGTCAGTCTGAAATTATAAGGAGCACTTAAATGCAACAACACAATCCTAATTCTTTAGATTTTATCAATAAATCATGTTCAACTTGTGAAATAGTGATATCAATGATCAATATAAGCAAGTGACATGGTCGGAAAAAAAACTGAAAAAAAAAAGCCATTTTAGCCTATATTCCAAAATTCACAAAACGCACACTCAGGAAGCTAGCCTGAAAATGCCAAGCTGAATTGAAACTCAAAACATCACATAATCTGAGGATAAAATCCAAAATAGCACAGTACAATGCCGTTTTATCTCAATCTTTCATGCCCTGACCCTACCCTTGTTTTCTCCGCTAAAAACAGCTGCTAGCTCCATGATCCCTCACTTTTGCATTTGGGGTCAAAACTATAGAACGAAGAAGGAAAGGTCATGACCCCTTGTTTCACATACGAACCAAATGCTTCTTTTCCTAAATCTAACACAATTCATGGGTGAAATAACTACTCTTCTTATCCAAATTGCATTGAAAATCTACCTCACTCACTTATTTCTAATTTTGACCGTGGCCAATTTGAAGCAAACTGTTTACATATGCCTTAAGTTACCAGTACACCGTTGACGGCTAAACTCGTCTCGGTCCGCCATACGCCGAATTTTAACTTTCTCAAACAAAGGTCTATATAGTCAGTCTGAAATTATAAGGAGCACTTAAATGCAACAGCACAATCTTAATTCTTTTGATTTTATTAATAAATCAAGTTCAACTTGTGAAACAGTGATATCAATGATCAATATAAGCAAGAGAAATGGTCGGAAAAAAGCTGAAAAAAAATTGCCATTTTATCCTTTATTCCAAAATTCACAAAATGCAAACCCAGGAGGCTAGCCTGAAAATGCCAAGCTGAATTGAAACTCAAAACAACACATAATCTGAGGATAAAATCCAAAATAGCACATTACAATGCTGTTTTTTCTCAATCTTTCATGCCCTGACCCTACCCTTGTTTTCTTCGCTAAAAACAGCTGCTAGCTCCATGATCCCTCACTTTCGCATTTGGGGTCAAAACTATAGAACAAAGAAGGAAAGGTCATGACCCCCTGTTTCACATACGAACCAAATGCTTCTTTTCCTTAATTCAACACAATTCATGAATGTAATAACTACTCTTCTTATCCGAATTGCATTATAAACCTACCTTACTCATTTATTTCTAATTTTGACCGTGGCCAATTCGAAGCAAACTGTTTATGTGTGCCATAATTGTATTTGTAAGCAGTTTGTAAAACGATATTTCATTGGCTTTCAGAAATATGATGCAAAGGGGAATAATAATAAGCATCCAATAGAAGGCGCATCGCAGGAATCTCGAAATCGGGCTCAATCAGCCAAGGTAAGATCCACACCTTTACCTTGGCTCGCAAAGATTTAGAAAATGCTGGTAACCAGAATTTTCTCCTTTTCTCACACACAAAGCTTTCTACTTGACAAGAGAGAAATTTCAGATTTTTAGTTACAGTTAGTCAACAGATTCTTTTCCATTTGGAACAGTCTGAGATTTTGTAATTTGGAAAGAAGTTATGCACTAAAGTACAATTTTACCAAAAAATAATTTTGAAATAGAAATATCTAGGTGTTTACAATTGGCTTGAAATTTCTATTTAATTCTCTAAACAATAAAGTTTTGGACTGGAACAAATTCAAAGCATGACTGCAGACAACAAATCCCATCTTAGTAATGTGCTTATATCTGACTCTGACAGGGTAGAAAATACTGTTGGAAATGGAGAAAATGCTGGTTTCTCAGGGTCGTTAAAAGTTGGGGTTGTGTGGTAAAGAGTTAACTTATTTGGCAGGATAAGTTAATATCTTCAGCAGTGTTAAAACAGTTTTGAAAACATGCATAATTTGGATAAGATTAATCAATTTTGTGGTGTTTAATACCATTTTCAACATAAATTAATTGATGTCATGGCAGCCATTGTACCTATTCATACTTTCCATGAGTTTCTTTTTATCATTACATTGCAGAAATTTCTTCCCAAGTCACTGCCTATTTCAAAACATAACCATTGTCAAAACAATGATCAGGAACAGCTTTCAGAAAGGAACAAATCCTGTCTTACAAACATTAAAGCTCCAGTCACATATTCACTGAAGGCCACCACAGAAGAACTACAGTCTAATCGCTCACAAATGACTATGGAAATGTCAAATTCCGCAGTCCTCTATGGTTCCAATATGGATACACAATGATGCGAGTACGGAGTTTGATGGGTCTAATGCCAAGAGAGATACCGATTGTTACGGTGGGACACAGTTTAATATGGAGCGACACAAATCAGGATGATTGTAGATGGATACACTAAAATTTGCTACGGTACAAGTATTTATTAGTATGAATAAGAACAATCCGATATGGAGAAGTGAGAATTGGCACAGATCAATACGGGCATACCACGATTTAGCATTCCGTCTACAACCTCTAGCTTGCTCACTTTCAAAATGTTTGCCATCAGAGCATTATACTGGCCATGGAGGGTTCTTCCTAAAAGCCAATCTCTAGTCCACATATCCTGTCTTTTATTACCTGATTATTATAATGAATAACCTATCACCAGTTGACAAAATTTGGCCTCCACGAAACTGAAAGCATCTTCAGACAACAACTGTAAATTTGGTACAAATGAGCTGCAGTTCTACAAGGTAGAAAACATTGTGGGAAATAGAGAAATGGTTCGTTTTGAGCATTTTTTCTATTTCATTCAATGTTTTCTAAGGTTATCTGTTGAAGACCCATAAAATGATTGATTGGGAAAGGGTTCAAGGTGAAATATTGATCAATAACTTTTCTCTTCTGATCATAAAATCTGCTGTTTATTTCACAGTTACACTGATTATGTTGAATGTTTATGCTTTGAAAGTAAAATGCTTGTTTATTATCGTTAGTATCACCCATATTCTCTAAGCATCTTTACTCCCAATTCCTATCTTTAATGTGTGGCACCAGGCAGGCAACCACTCACAATACATTTAACTAGCTTGCGGTTCACCAACAAGCCATATCAAAACAAGCTCCTTGTGGAGCTTGAACCTTTGACCTCCCGTTCCGTTAGCAGTTGCCTGAACCACCAGAAACGGTGACAGTTTTATGTACTCATGTTATCTTTTTACTTCTTGCATCTTTAGCTTCGTTGTTTGGATAGAGTGTCGCATTATAAGCCTGATGTTTATTCCTTTTCGTATAATGTTTTGTGAAATACATGTATGCTACCTTAAATGTGCAGGTATTACTGACAGTAAGATGGAAATATAATTATAACAATCGTAACATGAATGTCATCAAACTGCTGAAACAGTGCCTTGACATTTTGTGCCATATCAATATCCAATTGCAGCCAATTTATTGCAAACATCAATTATTGACTGTTCAGTATTGTGAAGTCAACAACAAAGCACAAATGCGTTGTTATTCTACAAAGACAGAGCATTTATTCCCTTGTAGAAGCACATGATTCTGAATTTATCCTATGAAACAGTAGTCGTCCCTACAATTCCATACTGTGACGTGTTGCAACATAGTAAACCGTAAAAGAGCATGCGAATCCCTGCCTCTGCATAGACCTAGTAAAATGTATTAAGATCGTGACAAATCCGTATCATAACCGCAACTAATAATGTAGTGTAACCCTGCAAATACGTAGTTATCTCTATCAAACCAAGAAAAATTATGGGCCTACAGATAAGTATGGACTGATGCGGTTTTAATACAAACCAGAACACATCAGTATGGTCAAATACGGACTAGTAAGGATACGCTACCATTGCTTGATCCGTAGCAAATCTTAGTGCATGTTAAAAAATTCTCAAAGACTGCTACGGATATACAAGGACTACTACAAATGACTACAGTTACAATGCGTAGAGCTACTGATTGGTATGAGTTGTCACGGACGATGCCGGAACAAATACGTAGCTCTTCCGTGGAGGTCTTCCGTGAATATGTGACCGGGGTATAAAGTTTGCAACAAATGCATTGCTGAAACACAAACCCCCTCTGGCGGGATTCAAACCCACAATGAGCAAATATCCTCGTTTTTCGAGGTTTAAAAGACCAATACCATAACCACTGAGCAAAAGAGATATCTCCAGTGGTCAGGTATTGTATTTATATGGGGACAAAGCTATGCATGAAGGAGTGATCTCCTGTAACACACACGCCTCTTAAAGTCATCACTTCTTGATGATTCAAAGTCTGATTAGTCAGGAAGTCTGTTTTGGACAACAAATGGGATTAATGGCTGAAAGGCCAGTCCTAGATGAACCCCCATCTTATGAACATGAAATTTCACAACAAATGTAGAGCCGAAACACAAACAGCCTCTTGTGGGATTTGAACCCATTGGGCAAATATCCTTGTTTTTTGAGGTTTAACCCTTTACCACACAATGACAACTTCTAATGACCCTGAGGAAGAAGCCTTTTAAAAACATTGTGGGAAAAGGAGAAAATGCTGGTGGCCATGTGTTCCCGGGCGCAGCACATAATATTGTATCTATACTCACCCTTCTCTTCTACATACATTTATGTTTCTCTCATAACTGATTACAGACTTAATTCGCATAATATTTGAACTTTCCTCGTATTTATGGATTTTCTTTTTATCTATTTTTCTAATTAACTAGAAGGCCCTGAAGGGCTTGAATATGCTCTGCTGGCAGTCAACTTGAAATAGCTACTTTTCCCATACTGTTAGTTGAATTTTTCTCAAAATCCATAGGGTTGAAGCTATTGATGAGATAAACAAACTGTGCAAGTTTGACAACTAGGGGTGCTTGAACGCCTGTATCGCTCCACAGCCCTGTTTTTTCTGTAACAGTGAAGAGAAGTTTTTAACAATTACAATTCATTCCTTCATTTTAGGTCACTAAAGAAAAAAAGCTATGAAAAACATTGTGAGAAAAGAAGAAAATAATAGTAACCTACATTTTCTTAGTTTTACACAATAATATAGATCTACCCTTTTTTGATAAAAGTTGTCTGCAACATCTTTCAATTATGACCAGTTATAAAAATTTTGTCTTCTGGTTATAGTTAAAGAGGGTCTTGTTACAAACCATTTTGGGCGGGGAGACATCAAAAAATATGTATTGTGGGAATATTTTTATTGAAGTTGCAGGATCAGTTTGATAGGATAACAAAATGCCTTATCACAACAGTAAAGCCCTGTCCCTCTTTGTACTAGGTCACCAGTAGGTCAACAAACCTTTACCAGAACTAATAAAAGTGCAGAGGTTCTCTTTTTTTACATGAAAAGGATTATAGATTATGTAAGTCAACCATCTTTAATTCTTTACCAAACGACAAAATTTGGGATGTGACCAAACTGAAAGCATTTGCAGACGACAAATTAAACATTAATGAAATGATGATTTCTCTCTTTGATGAAAACACTGAGAGAAAAGGAGAAAATGCTGATTACCAGCATTTTCTCCTTTTCCAAGAGTGTTTTCCAAAGACTTCTTCTTTAGGGACGTTAAAAGTCAGGATTGTATGGTAAAGACTTACCACTATAGGAATTAACGTGCAATACAACAATGAAATCCAAAGAATAGTTTGAGAGAAGAAATTTTTCAAAGATATTACTTTATACCATAAAAGGAAAATGAGTCTCCTATAAAAGCCATGTTTTTTGACGGATCCTTTTTTTTTAAGGAATTCTGTAGACCTCTACCTAAGAAATATTCCTGCAAAATAATAATGCTATCCAATTAGCGGTTTGGGAGGAGAAGATTTTTGAAGTTTTTCTTTTACTTTGGTTGCCATGGCAACCAGAATTATTCATGGAACACAATTAGTTGGAGGAATTTGAAAGAGAACCACCTAAGGAATGTTCCTGTGAAATTTGGTAAAAATCCAGTCAATAGTTTCTGAGAAGTTTTTTAAAGAAAAAGTTTATGGACACACGCACAGACGGACAGATGAACAGGTGATGAACAATGACCGATCACAATAGCTCACCCAGGGCACTTCCTGCTCAGGTGAACTAAAAATGTAACTGAAATGGTTATTTCTGTAAATGATACAGTCAAAACATTGTGGGAAAAGAAGAAAATGCTGGTAACCAGCATTATCTCCTTTTTGCACAATGCAGAGGTTACATGCTAGCTGATCATAGCTGAATGAATCCCACTGTGTGCTTTTTATTGAATTAATGTTTATTTCATTTTGAAATTCAAATTAATACCCCAGTCACAAATAACTGACTGCCACCAGATGGAAAGTTTTTCCAAGAGATTTTGACACAATCATCTCGGGACCGCACAACAACCGCGCGGTGGCAGTTCAATTTGAACAGTGGCAGTTCAATTTTGAGATGCTGTCTGGCACCATCCAGTGACCGTCAGATCGCCATGCAGCATTGATTTTGTTAATTCTCTCTGGACTGCGACCGTACAGCCAAGATATACTTTGGTGACATGATCAGTATATTATAAAAGTGCATATTGATATCTTACCTCATTATAATTAATCAGTTCTGTTTAATCTTCTCCTTCATCAATAGAGATTGCAAGCTGCTCGCCAAAGGCAGAGAAATGCAATAGTAGCTGCTGCTGTTTACGATCAGGAGCATGCTGGGTGAGGCCGCAGAGTGAGGACTGTGTAGGTCAAATGGGCTACAGAGGCGGGTCATCATCAGACACTTTGACATGCCTCTGTAGCTAGCCAGAGAGCTGCACAAAGTCAGAAAGATGTCCGTCCGGTCGCTGCCTGATGCCATTCTGAAATAAAAAAGGCATGCAGGCATTTTTAAAGAAACTGCCGTCCAATGCCCGTATGATTTGTATCTGCTTGGGCAAAATGTCTCAAAACTGTACGGCACCCGGAGGCTCTCTCAATCTTTGAACCGCTAATTTGGAAGGAATTGTCCGGCACCCCTTTCATTTGTGACCTAGGTTGTTCTTATGAAAAACTAGTCCGCTTCTGCACCCAAAATACCCAAATTAGATGTGTATTTATAGAATGCCATCTAGCGGGAGATAATGTTGTGCATATATATATATAAAGTGGAGAAAAATAGTAAAAATAGTAAAGAACATCAACAAATTTCCTTTAAGATAACTGGATCGAGAGGATACATGAGCGCAAATGTTTGATTGAATATAAATGAGAAATATAATGTGCTTCAACAGTTGAAATAATTTTACCTGAGCCCTTTCGGCATACTGCCTTCATCAGGGGTTTTGAATTTACTGATAAGCCAAAATGGCATTAGCATGTGAGCACATTTATCTAAAAACAGCTCTGTTTAAAAATAGGATAGACAACTGATTTTAGAGGAGATAATTCCTCCTCCTTATGGCAATCACATAAACACTGTACAGCTGTCTTGCAAATTCGTGCTTGCCAGTAGTAAAAAACTTTGCAAATTCTTACAGTAGTCTTGTGGGCGCCTTGAGAATTTGTTCGGCAGCCCTTACAATAAGCGAATGACAGCCGTGCGAACACGCCACTTTGTTTGTTTGTGTGTTCAACCGGGAAACACCATACGGTTCTTGAGTCAACTGTGCAAACAATGTACAGAGATCGCTTTGCACTTGCAGAATGTGCGACGGGCACAAATAGGTAGCCATTGTGTTTGTGGCAGAAATTGTACAACGAAAAATTCACATGGCTAATGTGAAACAGGCTTAACCAGCATTTTCTCCTTTTCCTACAAAGTTTGATGCCCTATCAAAGAAAAGAAAAATTGCATCACGTGAGCCAGCCTGAAAATGCCATTTGCAAATGCTTTTAACTTAGATAGGTCTATTATTTTCCCATCTGGTAAAGGGTTTAGGATTGTTAAAAGTCAGGAATGTTTGCTTAAAGCTTGAGACAAGTTCCATAGTTAATGCAGTAGCTTTTTTATTTAGTTTGTTCTGTGTAGTTGCTTTCAAACATCAAGTTTTGTTTGATTATAGGGTTAATTCACGTTTTTGAGGTCGTTAACATTCGCAGAGGCCCGAAAAACGCTTTAACGCCCGAGTGCGAAGCACAAGGGTTTTTAATTATTTTGAGGGCCTCTGCGAATGTTAATGACCGAAAAAACCATGAATTAACGCTATTATTGCATAAAGTAAAGGTATTCTAACAATAATTTGCACAGATAGCGAAAATATTTCCATAGAAATGCAAATAAGCGATTTTCAAATGTACTGTACGCAAATGGGTCAAAACCGGAAGTCGGTGAAGAAGTTTTTGTTACGATTAGGAAAGGGCCATTAGTCCTGTATGCCAGTTTTGATTCTCTTGCTGTAAATACACTTTTATTGATTTTTAATACACACTGGACTTATGTGGGATAAACTTGCACACATTTGGACGATTACAACTAGGATGAATGCGTGGATATAAATTTCTGTAACTGAAGGCGACAGAGGGTTCGATATACATCAAGCGAGCGGACCAATCACGTTAAAAAGTGGTTGGGATGTAGCTGCTTTAGAGTACATTTCACGGGTGACTTTTTGTTCAGATCTCGATTAAACTGAGATTCTGTGCAAAGGTTTGTTAGTGGTGTACTAATATCATCAAAGACATGCCATGAAAAGGATCGAATATGGTACGAATTCCTACAGTTTGATGGTCGGAGTCTAGGGAAAATCTGACAAGGACAAACGTTGTTTACAAGGTAGGCCCAAATCGAGGATATTGATAGTACAAACCCGGGCATTAACGGCGCGAGAATTTACTGATTAATACACGTTTTCTCCTGTTAACCGCCCAATTTTTACCCGTTAATACATGCTTATAATGGCCCGAAAAGGCACGTTTTATGCAATAATAAATATTAACCCTTGCACAACTTACTTAGCATGACTAAATGCTCTTTTGCAGACAGTGAAGATCAACATAGGAAGGCATCGAGGATACTGTCTGATCTTGGATCTACACGATCTGATAGTTTTTACCAGCATTGGTAAAAAAAGTAGGTTACCAGCATTTTCTCCTTTTCCCACAATTTTTTCAAAGGCTTCCTTTCTCAGGGTTGTCGAAGGTCGGGATTGTGTAGCAAAGAGTTTAACAAAAACACCTGTAAACTCATCTTTTTACCAAACGACAAAATTTTAAACTGGTCCAAAATGAAACCATTTGCAGATGTCAAAATAAAAGTGACTGAAAATTTAAAATTTGTATCGAAGAGGAGAGAAAACATTGTAGGAAAAGGAGAAAATGCTGGTTACCAGCAGTTACCAGCATTTTCTCCTTTTCCCGCAATGTTTTTAGAAAGCTTCTTCCTTGGAGTCATCAAAAGTCGGGATTGTGTGGTAAAGGGTTAAACTGTGTTTATATGATCTTAAACAATGCTTGTGGTGAGCAAATTTCAATAAAGCAATTTTGATAAGTACTTTTTATCTTCTTTACTTACTGGTCTTTTGCAAACACAGAAAATAGGTACAATTCCACATGACAGCTTGTCTTCATCTCTGTCAGTACCTGGAAAAATGCACTAACTTGGCATTGTGCCTGATCTGGGTCTGGGACCTCAGGTGTTTGCTGCAATTACAACATATTTTATATGATAACAAAAGTGGTTTAGATGCAGAGAATTGACCTTGCAGCTTAGTGGCTTACTAAGTTATTTTAAACCAGATCAGCCTGGGCTTTCTGCACAGGCTGACCTGGGTTGATTCTTTTCCCTATCAGTCAATTTTCTGTCTGTCAAAGGCTCAGTCTACCTCATGATTAATGTACCTCATGTAAATCAGTGGGTATGTGATGGCTTGCTTGGTTCTATGGATCACCGTGATTCAGTAAGCTCCATTTTGTCAGATCATGGCTCTTATAAAAATGTAAAGATAGTGGACAGTGCAGTTTCAATATTAGACTACAAGTTTCTATGCAATCTGATCTTGACCTAAACTAAGTACAAGAGCAACTTGCACTGATCCTACCTCTCCAAATTTATAGTCACACACTTTGTCTTCACACAACATAATTATTATGTTTTCTTAAAAATGACCAATGCCCTGTGAAAAGGGGCCTTAATACATCTGTGAAAAGTAAAGACTGAGCCGGGCCAAAACTTTTTGCTATCTTTCAATTTTGTGCATGCCCAAGGACCCGTTTTTCTCTAGATTCAATCATTCATTAGACAAAGTGAATTTTTTTGATCCCTAATTATGTGATGACCTGCTAGTTATTATGGAACACAGATATAAAATTTGCATTATTCCTTTACCAAACAATCCCCAATTTTTGCGACCCAGAGACAGAAGTCTTTTGAAAACATATGTGGGAAAAGGAAAAAATGGTGGTAACCAGCATTTTCTCTTTTACACACATATTTTCTACCTAGTTTGTGACAAATTTCAATTCTTGAGTTATGTTTCTTTTGTTGTCTGCAAATACTTTCAGCTTGGACCATCCTAAAATTTTGTCAATTGGTAAAGGGTTTGCCTCTACTTGCAAGAGCATCATTGCAGCATGCTTCATTTACATGAAATAATGGACATTATGGATCCATTTGTATATGGTCTAATCTTGATCTACAATATTATATAGGTTGATCTTACTTCTCCAAGTTGGTGTATAGTCATATGCTCATATCTAGGTTTATAGTTGAAAATATACAGGTTGTGTTGCATTTTACAAGCTCTGGGCTCTTAAGGATTCTTCCACTCCAGTACCAAACCAATAGTCTGCCATCATCTGTAAAACAGTGTGTAAGGTGGAAAAATAAATAGGATAATAAAGAAAATTATGAAATCTTGCTTGTTCTATAAACAAGTTATAAACCATCTCTTCAAAACTGCTGCTTTACCCCTAACATAACAGCCTGTAATTTAATGATCCTGAGAGAGAAAGCTTATAAATGGAAATATTGTAGGAAAAAGAAAAAAATCTGGTAACCAGCAATAACTCCTTTTCCTACAATGCTCTCTGCCCTTTCAGAGACAAATCCCATTATTGCAGCCACATTCAGTGTTTTATCTACCATTGCTTTCAAAGGACAAAGCAAAAACACTTTGTCATCTAGAATGGAATTAAATACAAGTCTTTATTTTCAGAAATTTTATTTCTAGGTTTTAACTCTTTACCATACAATCCAGACTTTTAACAACCCTGAGAAAGAAAGCCTTTGAAAACATTGTGAGAAAATGCTGGTAACCAGCAATTCTTCCTTTTCCCACAATGTTTTCTACCTGTTCCAGATCAAATTTCTTTTTTTTTTGATTCACATTTATTTTGTGGTCTGCATGTGCTTTTAATTTTCGTTTGGTAGACTTAACTGTTTTTTTTGCATCTGCAGCTCAGCATAAAAAAAACCCCCAAAAATATTTTCAAAATTTCTGCACAATTTTTTGTAGTCTTGAAGGAAATGGCCAGATCCAGATCAAATTTCTTTTTTTGATTCACATTTATTTTGTGGTCTACATGTGCTTTTAATTTTCGTTTGGTAGAGTTAAGTGGTTTTCTTGCATCTGCAGCTCAGCATAAAAATCCCAAAATACTTTCAAAAATTTCTGCACAATCTTTTGTAGTCTTGAAGGAAATGGCCGCTACACCCGCCCTCCCCCTTCCAAAATAATCTGTTGAGCTGCATTGGATCTGTCATCTGCAATTGATTTCAGTTTGGATGAGTCTAAAATTTTGTTGTGATGTTTGTGAGGTAGAGCATCAACCTCATAAGCCAAAGGTCTCAAGTTTGGTATGTGGGAGCAGGTGTCAACTTTGTGATTTTTCATTGGTCCACATATTCTGCATGAGTACTGGTGCAGTTCTCAGGAGGTAGAATCCAGAAAGAATAGTATAAGTTGTAAGAACTTGTTTATAAATCTATGTAAAACAAGAGGGCCATGATGGCCCTGAAATCGCTCACCTGAGTTTATTGACCAAACATGCACCATCTAGTTTCCCAGTGACCTAGTTTTTTATCAGACATTACCCATCATCAAACACTTTTGAGATATCAATAAGACAAACATTCTGGCCAAGTTTCATGAGTATTGGACTGGAAATGTGGCCTCTACAGTGTACAAAAGGTTTTTCTAAGATTTCATCAAGTGACCTAGTTTTGGACCCGACAATTACCCATTATCAAACTCTTTTGAGACATCACCAAAACAAACATTCTGACCAAGTCTGAAGAATATCAGGCAGAAAATGTAGCCTCTAGAGTGTACACAAGGTTTTTCTAATATTTGACCCATTGACCTAGTTTTTGACTCCACATTACCCCTTTTTCAATCTCATTCAAGGTATCACCAGGACAAATATTATGAACAAGTTTTAGGAGTATCAGACTGAAAATGTGTCCTCCAGAGCATACAAAAGGTGTTTATAACATTTGACCTATTGACCCAGTTTTTGACCCAACATGACCCATTTTCAAACTCATCCAAGATATTATAAAGGCAAACATTCTGACTAATTTTCAAGAGTGTTGGACTGAAAATGTGGCATCCAAAGCATATACAAGGTTTTTCTAAGATTTGACCTGGTGACCTAGTTTTTAACCCCCAATGACCCATTTTCAAACCTGTCTGAGATATCATCAAGACAAACATTCTGACCAATTTACAAGAGTTTCGGACTGAAAATGTGGCCTTTAGAGCCTACAAAAGGTTTTTCTAACATTTGACCTAGTGACCTAGTTTTTGACCCCACATGACCCATTTTCAATCCTGTCCGAGATATCATCCAGGCAAACATCCTGACCAACTTTCATGAGTATCCATCTGGAAATGTGGCCTCTAGAGCGTGCACAAGGTTTTTCTAACATTTGACCTAGTGACCTAGTTTTTGACCCCACATGACCCATTTTCGAACTCGTCCGAGATATCATCCAGACAAACATCCTGACCAACTTTCATGAGTATCCGACTGAAAATGTGGCCTCTAGAGCGTACAAAAGGTTTTTCTAAGATTTGACCTGGTGACCTAGTTTTTGTCCCCACGTGACCCATTTTCGAACTCGTCCGAGATATCATCCAGACAAACATCCTGACCAACTTTCATGAGTATCCGACTGAAAATGTGGCCTCTAGAGCGTACAAAAGGTTTTTCTAAGATTTGACCTGGTGACCTAGTTTTTGTCCCCACGTGACCCATTTTCGAACTCGTCCGAGATATCATCCAGACAAACATCCTGACCAACTTTCATGAGTATCCGACTGAAAATGTGGCCTCTAGAGCGTACACAAGGTTTTCCTAAGATTTGACCTGGTGACCTAGTTTTTGTCCCCACGTGACCCATTTTCGTCCTCGTCCGAGATATAATCCAGACAAACATCCTGACCAACTTTCATGAGTATCCGACTGAAAATGTGGCCTCTAGAGCGTACACAAGGTTTTTCTAAGATTTGACCTGGTGACCTAGTTTTTGACCCCACATGACCCATTTTCGAACTCGTCCGAGATATCATCGAGACAAACATCCTGACCAACTTTCATGAGTATCCGACTCAAAATGTGGCCTCTAGAGCGTACACAAGGTTTTTCTAAGATTTGATCTAGTGACCTAGTTTTTGACCCCACATGACCCATTTTCGAACTCGTCCGAGATTTCATCGAGACAAACATCCTGACCAATTTTCATGAGTATCCGACTAAAACTGTGGCCTCTAGAGCGTACATAAGGTAAAAAGTTGACGACGGACGACGCACGACGGACGCCGGACACAGCACGATCACAATAGCTCACCATGAGCACTTCGTGCTCAGGTGAGCTAATAATGTGCTCAACCATTTACCAAACAATCCTTGGTTTTAAAGAACCCGAGATAGAAGCCTTTTGAAAACATTGTGGGAAAAGGAGAAAATGCTGGTAATCAGCATTTTCTCCTTTTCCAACAATGTTTTTCTATCCTGCTGGAAACAAATTTCAATTTTTGAGTTACCTTTATTTTGTCATCTGCAAGTGCTTTGAATTTGGACCAGTCTAAAATTTTGTCATTTGGTAATGAGTTACTAAACCTAAACTAAAATTATGTTGTGTGGGAAAAGGTTAAAACTGATAATCTCTGAGATTCATAAACTTAACCCTTTCCCAAACAATCCCTGGTTTTTCTACCCTGCTGGAAATAAATTTCAATTTTTTCAGTTACATTTATTTTGTCGCCAGCAAGTATGTGCTTTCAATTTGGACCTGCCTAAAATTTGGTTGTTTTGGAAAGGATAAACCTGTTTTATTGTGAAACAAGTCCAATGCAGCTCAACAGATTATTTCTAACCAGGTCAGCTGGTTACCAGCATTTTTTCTTTGCCCACAATGTTTTCAAAAGGCTTCTTTCCAAAGATCATTAAAAGTCATCATTGCATGGTTAAGGGTAAAATGTTAAATGTTCTATTGGAGTGAAGAGTCATGCATGTGTGTTATCTATTTGGAGGGTTGTGCTTGTTGCATTGGCACATGGATTCTGTGAATCATGGGATAGCAAGTCATGTTTAGATATAAACCGAAGGGACAGCAAGCATCTTTGGACATGTATTTTTGCAAGGGATATACCTGAATAGCGTGTGGGAGTGCTGGAAAGAGTTCTGGGGTAAGCTTTACTTGGAGATTTTCAGTTTAAGAGCATATTTTTTGAGGGTAGACTTTGAAACCATTGATTGTTGAAAGGTTGCTCTGTAATTTAGTAGTTTGACAGTGCTGAAGAAGGAGCAGTGCTGTTTTTCTTGCTGTGCAATCATGGGTAGCAGAAGCATGTCGTTGAAATTTGTAAATACTGTATCGAGTTCTAATTGTGTTTTGGTACTATGGCTTTGTATATGGTATTAATTAGTTAATCAAAAGAAGCACTATGACAAAAGGTGAAAGAAAATACATTGTGATTTGAAAGGGAGTGTGTAACAACAGTTTCAGAAAAAAATGTGTGGAGATGTACCGAGTTAATACTGAGTGTTTCTTTTCACCTACTGTGATTAAAAAAAAATATTGTGGAGGCTAGCACTACTGGCGGTAAAATCAGTGCTGTTGTATTTCATGTTTATATTTAAGCCATGCTCACATTTGCAGTCATAAATGTAGTTGTCCTTGGTTAATTTCAAAATAGTCTGCCATAGTGCTACTACGGTCAATGGCGTTAAAGTATGTTCGAAGTAGGTTCAAACTTGGTGATATAGAAAGTTTAAGTAGGTTGAACTACGTGTATGTACAGTTGGGATTGTTTGGGAAAGGGTTAACTACATTCAACTACGTGCAAATTGGCAAGGGTAATTTAAGTATTACTAGGGCAGAAAACATTGTGGAAAAAGAAGAAAAAGCCAGTATTTTCTCTTTTTCCCACAATGTATTCAAAAACTGTGTTCAGGGTTGTTGAAAGTCAGGATTGTATAGAAAAGGATTGAATGGTGAAGATGTAATTAGTGGTACATTCATCATAGCTGTGTTTTTTACATTTTATCAAATAAAAAGAACTACTTCGTTCTTAAGTTGTTGGTTGTATTGGGGTTTATCGCCAGTTTAACAGCTATAAAGATCACAAAATGGCAGTTGGTGACACACATGATGACTGTTTCCTGGCTCTCTGACACTGGCATTTACACAACTTTCTTTCCAAAGCCACTGACTACTTTTCTCACATGCTTCAGCAGAGGTGAGAGGCGAAAATACGCCGTAAAGAAAGTTTCCCTCAACCGGGTATCAAACTCGCAACCACCAGGTCATGCGTCCGACATGCACACAAATGAGCCACCTGGACGGGCACTTTGTTACTTAATTATTTACCAAATTAACAAAATTTGGAATCTAACAAACTAAAAGTATATGCAGATGACAGATGTAATGGAGCTCTACTGAAAATTTCTCTATGATAAAGTAGAAAACATTGCCAGGAAAGGAAAATGCTGGCAACCAGCATTTTCTCCTCTTCACAAAACTCTAATTTCAAATTTTCTGTCACTTTTATTTTGTCATCTGCAATTTCTTTTGACTTGGACAAGCCTAAAATATTGTCATTTGGTAGTGAGTTAAGTAAGGTCAATTAATAGTTAACTACATGTACATTCAAAGTACAGTCACAACAACATAGTTAACCATAATAAATTTTTTAACATGTTCAAAAATTTTGCATTTAGTACAGGCAAAGCGTAAGTTCAAACTTTGATTGCTATGTTGAACTATTCTTAAGAACAAAGTCTGTAACAAAGAAACAAATAAATGCATAACTCAAATACAAACTGCATCTGGCGGGATTCTAACCCTTGAAGGGACAAATATCCTCATTTTTCGAGGATTAATAGACCAATACCATAACCACTGAGCCAGAGAGATATATCTCTGATGCAGCTGTCAGGTATTGTATTTAAATCTCGACAAAGCTATCCATGAAGGAGTGGTCTCCCATAACACTATGGCTAACTATGTCTAACTATATTCAACTACTTTTGATACATTTAACTACGGCCATCTATGGTCAACTACATAATGTGTGACCATAGCTTTACACACATTCCTTTTGTGATAGGATTTAGGGGAACATCAATACAGGCAAACCGTAACTGCTATAGTACTATTTAGTAATAGTCTTATTACAAATTCTGTACATATAGGCAACGTTGGCAAAAAGTTGGTCAATATCTGTATTGAGCGGACCGATGGTTATAAATGGAGTGGTCATGCTAGTCACAAGTTGTTCATTGAAGTGGTTGATTGGCTTGTTAAAACACTGGTGCTACTACATGCCCCTGTCCAGTACATGAAGGTATGGCATACATTATAACCAGTATCGTAGTGTTTATAAATGACATCCCACTTTTTGTTTAATCATATTCCAGAAGACACTATAGCTGGCAACTGAAGAGGCTGACTAGATTGATGGTCTTATTTGACCTTATTTGGCCTGCAAGATGTGAGAAAGGGCATTCGAATATTAGAGTCAAGAGTCATCTCTAATTTAGCCTGTGCAGTCTACGCAGGCTAATCCGAGACAATGCTTTCTATTCTTACACAATTCTCTGTTTTGTGGAAGTCTGCTGTAACACAAAATTGAATATAGTCATAAAGTGTTGTCAAGGCTGGTCAGTAATGACACTTTACATTTATGACCAAAAGCCAATTTCTGTCTGTTGCAGGTCATATATAGGTATGTTCTATCCAGCCAAGCAATGTTTATTTGTAAGCATTTGTTATATTCTTAGACTGTTGTTTAAGAAATAGAGGATAATCAGCTGATTACTTTTGATATGAAAAAAATATCTCATGAGGATGCGTTGTTAGGCGTTGAAAAAACGAGTGCGCAGCACAAGTTTTTTTAACGCCTTATGACGCATCCGAGTGAGATATTTTTCATATCAAAAATAACCAGTTGATTATTCTATTTATTATATACCTTATTAACATTATTATTTTTAATTTTTCGTTTGAAAGTCGAAATCAACACTTTGGATAGAGAGAAGAAATCAGGGACATAGTGTGGATGAATTCATAATTGAAAAGAAAAAAAAAAAAAACCGAGACTACTAGTTGAATATATAGAACTTACAATTAACACTATCTGTTAGTGCAGTGCTTAATGAAAACAAAAAGCAGTTGCTAAATTACGGCAGGAAGTGAAAGTTGATATCGTTACTAGTGATGATATCAAAATTTATTACACTGGGAAATTCCAGGATTTCACTGCTAGGTATATAATAAATAATTTTCTTTCTATCATGGTTTATCATTCAATAAACGGCAGTTGTAAATTATGAGACACAATAAGAACACAGGAATTTTACATTCTATAATGAAATAAGTAAAAAATATAAGTACCCCCTGTATTTATATAAAAACAAGGAATGCTACGCCTTGATTACCAGCAATACCTTATAAATTTCCTACCCCACCCAAATTCACCAACAAAACAAAGAGTGATCCCAATATCCTTTACCGTAGAAACAGATAACACCAAAATGTACATGTGACACTCGACGACTCTTAAGTAGTCACCTTTGCACCGGAAATATCCGTCAGTTTTTACAGCTTTTTTGATAGCTTGAAGCCATTGAGGCCATTCACTGAAGTAACAAATACGCCCGCAGTAAATGTTCTGGCCAAGTCCACTATGCGCCTTTGCCTTGTTTTACATGACCTTGGCTCTTGACTCACAACATAATGAAACAACGCCTAGATAAATATTGAAATGATAAGTAAAACTTTACGTAATCCTTTTCTAAATCAAGGGCTGTTTATTTAACAAGGGGTTGTTTGTTAAAATGTTGATATTTTCATTTCTCTGCATCACAAAAAATGGACCAGTCGAATAAAGCTGATGTCAACAGAGTCATGTCCCCTGCTGGGCTTTTCCCTATTCATATAAGTCGCATATCTCTTCTTTTCTTTAAAAAGAAAATTGACAACTATTTGAACTACGCACCTCTAGAAAAATATGTAGCATCATGCGCTGTATATAAATATATTCTAGCACGAAAATGAAAACAAAAGAAATATTTTCTGCAGAACGTGACGTCAGTGAATGGCCCCCTCGATGGCATTTTTTTTTGCCAAGAAAGCTGTAAAAAATGACGGATATCTGTGGTTAAAAGGTGTCTACTGAGGTATTGCCGAATGTCACAGGAACATTTTTCTGTTTGTCTATCGCTAGGGTAAAAGAAATTATGATCAATGTTTTGTGGGTGATTTTTGATGGGAAGTGCCATCTTCTGTTGTCGCCAGCAGTCAAGGCATTGCATTCCTCGTGTTTCTATCTAATATATAGATTTATTTTCATATTTTATCATTTATCTTGGTTACAAGATGTCAAAGTCCTGTGATCAGAGTCACTTCAGACTGCCTTTTCAGCTACTTTTTAAATTATTTTAAGCAGTAATTTACATATTTTTCATTATATACCAGGCACTTGTGTTGAAAATGATCAATATGGATTGATTTACCTATACTAGTTCTGATTTTTTAACCATTATTGTCGTCATACCCTCTAATTCACTCAATACCAAACAACACGATTTTAGGTTTGTCCAAATCTAAAGCATTTGTAGACAGAAAATAAAAGTGACCCAAAATTTGAAATTTGTTTTGTAAAAGGTAGAAAACATTGTGAGAAAAGGAGAAAATGCTGGTTACCAGCATTTACTCTTTCCCACAATGTTTTCTAAAGGTTTCTTTCTCAGGGGCGTCAAAAGTAGGGATTGTGTGGTAATGGGTTAAAAGATAGTGGGAAAACTGAATTAGATGTTTAGCAAACAACAAAACTTTAGAATCAACACGATTGAAAGAAATTGCAGACTAGGTGACAATTCAAACATCTCCAATATTTGTTTTAATTTTGCCTTTTGAAAAGGTAGAAAATATCATGGGGAAAAGGACCAAATCATGGCAAATGCTGGTTACCATAATTTTCACCTTTTCTTAGTATTTACAAAAGCCTTCCTTCTCAGGGTCGCTCAAACTGGGGATTGTATGGTCAAAGCTTACCCCTGGTTAAAATACACATAGGACTATTTATGAACTTAGGCACTTTAAATCATTCACCAGCCTAGATCTACCAGCGCAAGAATTTGTAGCCGACTTTGATGTTTCATACTTGGCTCCCATGATTTGTATGTAATGGGACCATCAGAAATAGATCTAAAAAAAAAAAAAGATCAATACCAGTGTCATAAACCTATAGATCTAGCAATGTTCTGGCCATACATGACTCAATGCCATGAAACACTGGGGAAAGAACCCGTAGTTTGACCAACAAAAAATATGGCTACTAAATTTTTTTAAATGGCGCCAACTTGGAATATCTTGTAATAATTAGATCTACAATCACAGCCGTGATTACCTTCAGTCTGAAGGTGTCTGCTCCGATGCTATTTTTGTTAAGTACTGTTCTTCGCATACCCCTTCAGGCCAACCTTCATTTGAAGTATCTGGAAAAAAATATGATTTTACCCGCATCTTTTCGAATAGCTTTATGTGACAAAATTTCCAATGACAGCTAATAAAATGGGCATGTAATCGTTAGATAAATTATTAATCTTTACAAAAAAACTGGTCAGGTAAGACACAATATAGGGAACAGTAGTGTTGCACTTGGGGGTGAAAAATGAAGGTCCCTAAATTGACAAAAGAAGTAGTTTTTCATTTAGTACTATGCTTTAAGTTCAAGAAACCAAAATATCTTGTAGATTGCTGCGCACGAAATACATTTTTTGTTAGCAGACAAATTGACCTTCTAGAGCTTGTTACGGACACTACACAGGGATATAACATCAATAAAATACTTGAATTTATGTTTTTCTTTTTCTTTTATGTCATACAATTCAAATTTCCTCATATTTTTAACTGGTATAAAACAAAAAATACAACCCAAAATGATAATTACATCTCATAATCCTTACAAGAAATCTTGCAAAAAATATTGCTGAAAAATTGCCATGTTTCAACTCTGCTCAAAAATTAAGTTCTCATCTTTAGACACTATTATTACACAAAACTTGAAGTTTAACTTATAATCAACATACAGAAATAAAAAAAAGTTTTATTAGACTCTGTCTATATCAATTCAAATTTTGAAAACGAAAAAGCTGTAAATTTGGTTACGGACTCTACATGAATATGACAAAGGCAAATCTGTCTATTATCTTGAAATTTGTATTGAACTGTGCTTATTTCAATACTTTATTATGTAATTTATGATTTAATTAAAAAAAAATCCCTGTATATCAGTAATTTTTGCGAATACAAATATGGACAATGCAGAAAAAAGAAATGAACTCTTTGACAACTGTTTTCGTATGAATGATATCATATTATGTTCTCATATACCTATTTCTGTAGGAATAAACATGAAAACTATTAGCAAAGGTTCTTTTTTTGGGCACATGATAGTTCTGATATAGATATAAATCTGTTCGTGGTCTAGTTACGGACACTACGCTTTTTCCTTTAATGGAAATAAACATATTTATAGTCTTTCATCAACTTTTTGGAAATGTCTGTTATTTCTTTGGGCTCAAAAACGAAGTGTAAAATGTTCAATTTCACCTCCCGCCTCTGCATCAAGTGGGAAAGTTGTCAGCGAATGGAAAGAAGGTTGTGTAAGTACTGGTGTGAGTAAGCCAGGAAAACATGGGATGCACTGACTGCCGTGATATAACATAGATGTTGAAAGAGGCATTAAACTCCAATCAACCAGCAAATGAACACCAGACAAAGTAAGTAAAATAGAATATTCGACTGCGAAACTGTTGTAACTCAAAACCAATCTAAAACCCCAAGTTTAGGGGCACAACTGACTCCTTTATAGGGGTTATAAGATGTTTTCTTCAGTAAACAATGTAAATTTAGGTGCCATTGCTCATCATGAGCAATGGCACCTAAATTTACATTGTTTACTAAGGAGTCAAATTTGCCTCTAAACTTGGGTGTTTAAGATGGGTTTTTAGTTACAATAGTTTTGCACTTAGCCCTCGATTTGTAGGCATCTAAATTATGTTTGTGTTAAACAGTATATTGTAATTGATTTTGGCCTTAACTCATTACCACACGAGAAAATTTTAGACTGGTCCAAATTGAAAGCATTTGCAGACGAAAAAATAAAGGTGACTGAAAAATAGAAATTTGTTCTGAAAAGGGTAGAAAACACTGTGGGAAAAGGAGAAAATGCTGGTTACCAGCATTTTCTCCTTTTCCCACAGTGTTTTCAAAAGGCTTCTTTCTCAGGGGCGTCAAAATCAGGGATTGAGTGGTAATGGGTTAAAGTAAGTTTCAATGTCTGGCTTGTAAGTGTTATCAAAATCAATTAAAGAGGCAATAATACTCATTTTAAGCCAGTTTTAACTCATTTTGTTTGTTTTTTTTATCAAAATATAGTCATTCTTATATATCTATGCCAAATATTGCGCCTGACGGTTGCAAGGTTGCTTAGGTTACGCCTGATAGAAAATGCATTTCGCGGACTTGTGGCCTTCAATGTAAACAGACTGGTCGTTTCCGGATTTTGAATCGAAGATTTTCGATATCCGTTATACACTTGGGTAGATTGGTATGATGATCATGCATTCTGTAATGTGACTATATTTGACCTTGGCCTTGATGCGGTAAATAAAGGAAAATAGATGTTTCTCTGTTGCAGCCTCTATTTTTAGATGGAGATCGAGGCCTATATGTAAGTTACACCGTATCCGACTCTGGGCGGAAACCAACGATAAATTTCCGTGAGTCACCGCCATTGTTTACAGCTTCGATCGTCGGCCAGTTTTCTTCCGGCCAATTTTCGGTTTTCACACAAACCCCCGTGTTTCTTTTTTCATTTACACGATATATGTCAGCAATTTATCCTTGTATACATAAAGGACAGATTTCTGTGCCATTCTATTTTTCTTTTCAAAATTAACAGCGCTTCTGCTCACCAGCTGTAGATAGGCATCTTTAACACAAGCTATGTTATTATTATTTCTGTGTAACTTAATGTCAAAATATTTGATATATACTATGTATTAAATCATGTAGTGTATGTAACTTTCACACCATTCTTTATTATCATCTGTGTAAAGAACATGTTCTGGTATTTTATTTGGAATTGTATCCTGTCTGAATAATGGATATTTAAGCTTTGGAAATATGTCTGCCTTTAAGTTACTGACGCTTATAAAATACTGCAATTATATCTCAATGAATGATATTAAGGGAGAAAACTACCATTTCAACAAAATGTATCTTGAAAATATAAATTGTGCCAATAAAGCTTTTTCAATTATTAATGTTACCTACAGAATGTAAAAGACAGCTAAATTTTGTTTTTTTGTGCAGCAAAAGTATAATTTTAGTTTTATAATAATTTGGTTACGGACACTACACAATTATTGGTAAAGAAAGATGGGAAATAAACTTAACTTTTATTAACTTATTAGCTGGAAAACTTTGGTGTTTTCTAATGTTGGAACCATATTAAGCTGATAAAACAATCTGATTTATAATGAATCATTTGAATAGATTTTCTGTGACTAAACTATTTACAGTGATGCCACAGTGGAAAAAATGGTGTTTATAGATATGATGCAATCAAGGAGATTTACTGTATTACATCACCAATCATGATCCTCAAAATAAACAAGGGATGCTATATTTGATGAAAACAAGTAATTTCGTTGAAATGACATCCCCCCCGCCCCCCCCCCCCCAAAAAAAAAGACCTTTTTTGATACAAAAGTATAAAGAAGTCCCCTTTTTCCATGATAGAGTGATAAATTGCAAAACCCTGACAACATGTGCTAGGTTGCATAATCTGTGAAAATCTCGTCCAAATCTGTTGAGGTATGTCCAGTAATTAAAGAGATACAGGTAAAAAATTAAATTATAACATGAAGCCCCCTTATTCCATGATCCCAAAGCCTTGACAATATGCCGTAGGTCACATGATCATGAGAAAATTCCATCCAAATCTGCCAAGAAATGTGGGAGGCATTGTGTTAAGTCACATGATAATGTAAAAATTCCATTCAAATCTGCCAAATGTGGGAGGAGTTGCCTTCCCAAGAAATAGAATGAAATAAAACATGAAGCCCCCTTTTTTCATGACACAGCCACAAAGTGCAAAACGTTGAGAATATGTGATAGGTCAGATGATAAGAAACATTCTGTGAAAATTCTATTCATTTCTGTCAAGAAATATGGGACGAGTTGCATTCACAAGATATAAAATGATATAAAACATGAAGCCCCCTTTTTTCATGACGCAGCTACAAATAGTAAAACCTTGAGAATATGCGATAGGTCAAATGATGAGAAGCAATCTGTGAAAATTCATTTCAATTCTGTCAAGAAATATAGGATGAGTTGCATTCACAAGAAATAAAATGAAATAAAACATGAAGCCCCCTTTTTTCATGACGCAGCTACAAATTGCAAAATGTTAACAATATGCAATAGGTCACATGACAAAAAATATTCTATCAAAATTGCATTCAATTCCTTCAAGAAATGTGGAAAGAGTTGCCTTCACAAGAAATGGAATGAAATATAACATGAAACCCCCTTTTTCCACGACACCTTACTACAAAAACAAGGGCAAATAACTGTGGTATTGCACGTTCAACGTAGGTGAAACTTCTTTTCCTGCATTTCCTAATGGAGGTTGACAGATGTGACAAGTTCAATGTAAAAACTTTGTATAGTTTTGAAGAGAAGACTCCAAACATCAAAAGTATACCTAAGTGTTACTTAAGTGAAACTTAAAATCGCTCTCAGTCGGCCATTTTGCAACGAATCAAAAAAAAACAAAAAAAGTGTCTCGGGAGAATGGGTCATTGTACATGTGTATAAAGTTTCACGAAATTCTGTCCAATGGTATTGGAGATATTTGCCGGGACGGACACACGGACGGACGGACGGAAGGAAGGACGGACAACGCTAAAACTATATCCCTCCGCCTACGGCGGAGGATAATAATACATTAGAACATAATTTGTGATTTTAAGTGGGGCAAAAAAAATGAGGAAAACTGGGGGTTTTTTAAGGTTACGGACACTACACATTTTTTGTAGAGTCCGTAACCATTAAAGTTGGTTAACCGCTTTGTCTTAGGGGAAAGATGTTGTCGAATGTATTTTCTGAAATCTGTGTAGGTCATGAGTGAATAATGAATTGCTGTGAAGTATCTTTAGAGACTTATATCCACTGAATTTTACATGGTTACGGACTCTACTATTTTTCTGAAAAGGCATTTTGTACATTTGAAAAAATCATGAAAATTTTTTTTTGTTAATAACACTTCCAAATGCTTTTCCATGTTGATCAGCCTTATCATAGTTGTAATTCTATAACAAAAGTACTTAAAAAAGTTGTATTAAGAAGGTTTTTTCAACCTATAACAAACAAGAGATTTTCAAGATTAAATTTGCATAACATGCTACTACATTTACAGTTTTCGTCATATTTTTCATGTTCTTTAACCAATTTTAACAAATCAAACATCAAATTAATCCTTGATAATTTTAATAACTGTTGAATATACCTAATGAGCACTTACCAGAATATTTAACAAGTAGTACAAATTGAAAAAAGAGTGAAATTCTAAGTGCAACAACATAACGCAAAAAAAGCACCATTTTTGGGGTACGTTTCATGTTATATCTCAGAGGCCTTTTGATCTTAGGTGCTCAAATTTTGGCTGAGACTTGAACATACACTAACAAATGATTACACATAGGTTTCACTGATGTAGGACTGGTGTAAATATAAAATAACTTGACATAACAACCAATTTTTTCAAATGATCCCTATATTGTGTCTTACCCGTGGTGTTAGTTAATATCCAACTCTTACCTATGTGCAAATCTGTACTTTTCAACGTAAATAACCGTTGACCTACTTCACCAGAAATCAAAACATGGTGATCTTATCAATGAGCATGTCTCGGCAGAAATTGCAGTATCTCTGACACACTACAGGACGGTTTAGTTGCGAATTTTGCTGTAAACATACGCACCTTGATCAAATTTGGCTGTATAGGGTTAGGGAACCAGACTGTACAAAATTCAAATTCCATTGAGTGCGCATGCCTGACCAATGGAAGTTGCTGTGTTAGTTGTTTACAAATTGCCCTGGATTTATTTACATTGGGAAAAAAGGTGAATTCCCATTTATTTAATTGGTATTTTGCAGCATATTTTGTGTGCTTTTAAAGATTAATCATTTATCTAACGTTTAATGCCCATTTTATTAGCTGCTGGAAACTTTGTTGATTAGAGCCGTTCGAAAAGATGTGGGTAAAATCATATTAATTCCAGAAGTGTTTAAAGAGGGCTGATATGAAGGCTAGTCTCAATAATGAGACGCCCCGGTGATCTTTTTTCATATTTGGACATTTGCTATACACCGTACCGTCTCAAGTCCATTGGAAATTTTCCGGTAGCAAATATAGGACGCTATACCGACTTTCGGTTTCGTCGCTTTTATCTGTATTGCAGTGAAATGCAATTAAATTTTAATACTAATCATGACAAAAAACAAATTGTTAAACCATTCATTACATAAAAAGCTTGTAGAAGTCGTTTACAACATCTTTATCTCAGAAAAATCAGGGACGAAATTTATCGTGCATGGCGGCCATTTCGAATGTTTTCGGGAACGTAAACAGCTCGAGTCACTGATGAAATGCACTGTATTTTCTCATGATCATCGTTTGAATTGAAAATATTGAAAGAATATTGAATACACAAGCCACGATTTACGGATGTTTCGGTAACAGACGAGTTCGGTAACATAGACTTACAGAGTAAATCGATTGGATGTTTTGGTAACAAAGCAATTATAGTGTGTACGTACCTTGTTGTTCTTTATATCCCTTGCCTGCCTTTGTTTTGTCAAAAAAATCATTATGTGTCACCTTTTTTGTAATTCCCACTATGTTTAATAAATAATATGTTTGTTACGTTGTTTATCCCATGTTTTACGTGTAAAAAGTATGAAATGAATGTTTCACAAATAATATGTTTGTTACGTCCTCTATTCCTTGTTTTATGTATGAAATATCTGAAATGAATAAAACTTTCGGTTTATAACGATACTTGATGTTTTCAGCATTTCACAATGCAGAAAGATCATATTAAGTCCCTTTTCTTACATCACATAAGCAAATGATTTTACTGTCCTATTGTATAGGTGTGTGTCTTTAACTCTTTACCCCATAAGGCATTTCTATGGTATCTCTAGTTGAACCTAAATAACAGCAAGGTTGAATCCGTTTCTTATATGTATATGACACCTTTTGATAGTGTAGAAAAACATTGTGGCAAAAGGTGAAATTGCTCGTCACGAGCAATTTCACCTTTTGCCACAATGTTTTCCAAAGGCTCCTACAAGCAATGCGTAGAAATGAGTATCTGTGGAGTAAAGGGTTAACAGCCTGTTTTCACACCTCCCGTTACCCATAAGATAAAGCATCTCTCACATATCTACATAAAAACAATAGTATAAGTGACCGATCACAATTAAGCCTCAAATTTTAACACTTTTTGTTCACAGTTATTCATGGATGTTACAAGACATTTTCTTTTTATACCCAAACCCAAATAAAGCATTCACTTCGTTAGACCATAATCACTGTCGAGCGACATAAAATCAGAGTTTCTGAAACAAAAATGTCTGATCAATATCCATGCATCACGTGCAACATTAATATGACAGGCCGATCTCATGCTATATAGCTTGTGACGGGTGCGGAAGATGGAATCACCGAAAATGTGGCACAGGTAAAAATCATTTATGTGTTAAAGGTGGGTATTTAGAATTTTTACATCTCGCCAAATTAAAAAATATATATATCACTGAAATTCATATGAAAAAAATAGTACAAATCATCAATAATTAAGATTCATAAAATAACAGAAAAAAAAATTTTGATGGTATTCCCTTAAAAGGCTACGTTTGCTAGCCTCTTAAGCTGTTTTTAGATTTCGCGCCAAAAATTAATAAAGCATTGTGGGAATGTTAAGTCACTGGCACATGACTCATAACGCTTAAATTTCCTATCATAACAAACATGTAATAATTATTTTCTATAATGTCTTCTTCGGACGCTATGGTTGAAGCTTCTTCTGTGTATTCCTGTAAGTAACTTAGCGAATTGATCATCTAAAAATAGAAAGTGTCTCCCGTTGGTGTCAACCTGGGCCATAGTAAATCTCTAATTTCTCGTGTTGTCAGACGGATTTCGACTACTGCGGTTTTATGAATCAAAATTAAAAGGCTTTGGGAGTATAAGGATGATTCTTTTGCACTTTTGTAAAATCTGAAGGGCCACCTTTAAAACTTAAAAAGTCTGACTTTTCTTTCCCAAACGACAAATTTTGGACTCTTTCAAACTGAATATGTTTGCATACAAAAAATTTAAATTTGATGAAAATGGAAGAAAACTGTACTAAGAGGTAGAAAACACTGTGGGAAAAGGAGAAATTGCTCGAAACGAGCAATTTCTCCTTTTCCCACAGTGTTTTCAAAAGACTTGTACTGCAGGCACGTAAAAACCAGGGCTTTTATGGGAACGGGTTAAAAGAAGTTTAGAAGTTATAAATTAACTTACAGATCAATTTTGTTCTTGTCCGATTCCTAAAAAGAAGCCTTTTGAAAATATTGTGGTAAAACAGCTGATAGCCAGGAGTGTTTTCTCTTCAATATCAAAGACCGAAATTAAGTTTGAATCCATTATCTTTATCTTTCTTCCTTAAACGGTTGTCTTGAAAAGAGTTAAAAACACACGCCATTTCCTGATATTTTCAAACGGCTTCTTTCTTACACTCCTCAAAGTGAGTGAGTCTGGATTGTGTCGTAAAGAGTTACGAGATAATATAAGGTTATAAATTTATAAAGGTTAAATAAATCCTTAACCTGTAAGAAAACAAAATAACTGAAACATTGAAATTTGATATAGGAAGGGTAGAAAACATTGTGGTAAAAGGAGAAAATGCTCCGGACCAGCATTTTCTCCTTTTCTCACGATATTTTCAAAAGGCTTCTTCTCAGACTCCTTAAAAGTCTGGATTAGTAAAGGGTTAAGAGCTGATATAAGGTTGTATAAGTTTATATACGGTTATATAAATCCTTAACTCTCTACCATACAAGAAAATTTTAGACTGGTCCAAATTGAAAGCATTTGCAGACGACAAAATAAGGGTGACTAAAAAATAGAAATTTGTTTGGGAAGGGTAGAAAACACTGTGGGAAAAGGAGGAAATGCTGGTCAGGAACATTCTCTCCTTTTACCACAGTGTTACCAGCATTTTCTCAGTTTCACATAGCAAAAGGCTCATTCTCAGGGGATCGTGTGGTAATGGGTTAACCTGTAAAAGAGGACAAAAATTGCCGAAAAGAGTGCACATAAACGCACATTCAGTTCAATACACGGCAGTTTGAAGAAATCTTTGTTGCGGTCTTGGTGTCTACCTCATTATTTGCCACATTCAGTAATTTATTATGACCAAGGGATAAAAGGGTGGAAGGGTGAACAAAAGATGCCATATAATGGGTGTAAAGAACGTCACGGTACATAAACACTATATATTTGCTTTGTTACCGAAACATCCAATCCAATTTTACCAGCCGATATAGCTCAGTAGGTAGAGCGTAGGACTTGTGAACACAATGTCCTACAGGTTGTGGGTTGGAATCCCCGGCTGGCCAACTAAAAATTACTAATAGTCTTTCGGATGAGACGTTAAACCGAGGTCCCGTGTGACGGTGCTACACACCGAGCACGTTAAAGAACCAGGCGGAATTCTCAGTAGTTTCGTCCTGTATCCTTGCACTATCCCCCGTAACAACTAACCGTCTTCTGGGGGCGTCGCTCAGATGGGCAACCGGTAGCGACGATAAATAAACGAAAATAATCAAATCAAACATCCAATCGATTTATTCTATAAGTCTATGTTACCGAACTCGTCTGTTACCGAAACATCTGTTTAAATCCTAGTTTTGTGCTGTGTTTGGGAAATTATAAAAATTCAAACTTGCGCACAAAATCTGTACGGAACTTTCAACTGATTTTGTCCGGATTGTCTCTATACCGAGAGTAGTCCTATTTATAAGACCCTACGTACGTTATTTCACATTTTGACATTCATCGTGTACGTAGGGTCTTATCGGGCCCTTCATAGGTTCCTTTAGCAAACTCCGACATCAAATCTTGTCGCTGTTTGAGCAACAAATTTGGATACTTAAAATGCAAAATGCCCAATGAAACTGGTATCGGTAACAAGATAAATCAATGTTGAACCGATATTAAAGACTTGGTTGTAAAACACTTACGTTTTATGAGTTAAATCCGCTTCTTTTTCACACTACCCTACTTTTGAAGTAAAACCGGTATGTAAATGTGTAGTTATCGCGGGTTAACGGCAACTTAACAAATTTTTTAAACGAAATTCCTTTACCTCCATTAAAGTGTTACAGAAAGGGGCAACCCTCATTCACAAATATAATTTTGCCTAGAAAGAAGTACTGAATCGTTTAATGGTCCATTACAGACGGCTATCGAGTTTTAAGACTATTCTTAAATAAAAGAAATGTCGAGAGAATGTCCTAGTAACTCGTCCCAAATATAGTTCGTTCCCACGTTTTCTGAATCGATTTCGCCGGATTCCCGTCCAACCCGAGTTTCTGATACTTTTTGGATGTTGTGTGTTAAATAGAGTGATAAATTTCTTGAATCATTTGTTGAGTGTTACATATCGGATTTTATGATGTTTTATGTGCATGGCCTTATTTTACGTAGATAAAGACATGGACGTTTATATAAATTAACGTACGACAGTAAGGCTCCAACTATTTAGGTAAACTTTAACGTTGGAAAGTATTGAAAAGCTTCATCTAATTAAAGAGAAATTGGATCTATCGTCGATCGATGGGTTTTCGCGGGGTACATGTTTTTGAACCCTAAATGCATCCCAGTTTTCTTAGGCACAATGAAGTGAGAGACGTCACCTTTTTTTACGAACCCCTTATTTAAATGCAAACAATAGTTTCACTGCTGTTAATTTAGGAACTGCAACCAAAACAGGACCGTGTGCATATTTTTTTTAAAAGAAAGATCAGTTTTAGTGGTATTTTATGACGTTTTTCCAGACCACTCGCTCTTAATTATTACTGAGAGTGAATATTTCCAACCAGTCCTACTAAAATACGACATGGAGAACTTATAGGTCATGGATACACCATGGGATTTTTTGCACGCCACAGCTGTTCCATAGTAATGAAGCTCTTTGAATACGACACTGAATATTTTCAGGTGATTTATGATAAAGTAGTTTTAAGAAAATTCCTAGTCCTTCTTCACAGCTGCTAATAAATTGATAGAAGGAACCGAAACCAGTATTTCCGCTCAGGGCACACTTACCCCTGAGCTGTAAATCTTTGGTTAAGTTCATATTAGAGGGATGGACAATAATGATTCTAAACTGCATATTTATGATTTGCAGCAAAACAAGTCTTTTAGATCAAGATAATTATGAAAATTTTCTGTTTAAAGTAATTAAAAAGCTGAAAAGACGGTCTGAAGTCTCTGACCGGGTCGAGTCTAAAGGAACATTCTGTTGTGTCATGGGTTTCTGCGTTTTTTGCACCAATCAATTTTTCATGTCTGTAAATTTATGGATAAGTATTTCCACATGATTTGAGAAAGACTTAGATAATGTCAATAAGGGTGTCAAGTTACTGTAAAACTGTCATTTGACACGAGACAACGGAAAAAATGACACTTTATTATTTTTTGCGTGAGGTTCGCGTGTAGCCAAAATTTATTACATGAATTTCAATTCCACAACTTGATTTTCGTACAGATTTGCTGGAGCAGAAATAATGCAAAAAGTGTATTTTTCTTATTTTCTGGTATTCTAGTGCTGCTGTCAAGAGAAGACCAATAGACGTTAAATTTTACACACGTCCGTCCCGTTCATCGCACTTCAAATACAGCTAATAGACTTAGAACAGTTCATTTATATTATGCAAACAGTTACTTCTGGTGAAAGGAAGCATTTTACTTGAATTCTGGTATACGGTATGTTTTTTATGAACTGTCCAATGGATATATAAAGTCACGCAATGAGGCCGGGGTTTCCCATGTCTAAATTCAGCTTCTGGCACAAGACCGAAGGCTGAATATGATGTTTTCGTTGAATATATACATGATTCAAGTAGGGACTATGATTATACAGGCATTTCAAATTAATTTATGTTAGGGTTTTAGACATAATTTTGGTAAACAGAACTTCAGAAAATAGTTGCCAAGTCTAAGGTTACAATCCGTGCAAAAGGGGGGGGGCGCTAATCGGATTTCGTTCAAAAATCGTTCGGAAATTCGCTTTTTTATTTGACCCGAAATATGCTTGTAAAGGGTATAGCTAAACAGCGAAATGAACTTCCTTTCGCTTCCTTTCGCGAAAGGAACATAATGCCCACGAAAGGAAGATTGTTTTCTATGAAAAAGGCGTTTTTCTTGCGAAAGGAAGGTGTTTTCGGAAATTTAACGTCAATTTTTTCGTACGGTTGAAATAAAATTGTTGGGATTGAGCGTTTGAGGCCGAAAAATCGTGTTTTAGTAATCGCTGTAAATGGTGTTACTATAAATAGCATTTCCTTTCTAAAATTGAGTTTCTTTCACGAAAGGAAGATTTTTGCCCGCAAGTAATGTTTATTCCGCGACATGATTTTATAAATAATGAAATATCTCTTTTGAGGTAGGTACCCCTTACAGATTAAATTTCAGCCTTTTTTTAAATGATAGTGTGTAGTGAATTTGTTATTTATGATGTTGCAAAGTTTCTTTTAGAGGAAAATTCCATTCATGAAAACAGGGACCATATGTAGTTTAGTTTAGTTTAGTTTAAACATATTTTATTCATGTACTGAATGGGGTCGGGACAAGTTCTTACAACTTAGATTCGGCCCTTCCCCTACAATCAAATTAACAATAGTTGAAAGATAATGGAAACAAAGCACATAAAGAAATAGTGTAAATAACTAAATAAAGAAGGAAAAAAAAAAAAAAAGAAAAGAAAATGTACACAAAAAACAAAGACAGAAATAGGAGAAATTGATAAAGAGAGAGGGAAAATGAACAAATAGGAAAAAAAAGTAAAATGGAAATAGAACTAATAAGTAAAGAAAAAGGAAGAATTAGAAACTAGATGTGACCATATGTAATAGACTATGTACATTTTACTACATTTTACAATCCCTGATGAAAGGAAAATTCACTCCGAGCTACGCAAGAATTCTATTCCTATCGAAAATAGGATTTCTTTCCCAAGTTTAGTAATTTTCGCAACATAAATGAAATTTAAAAGTTTAATTTAACTTTTTACATCCCCCCTCAAAAAAGAAAGAAGTGTTTTAGTGGTGCTTTCTTTGTGTAAAAAAACAAGGTTTCTTTTCTAAAATGCATGTTTTCTCGATATGATTTAAATTAACATGTTGAACAGTTTCAAACCAAAAACTCCAGTCTTAGTAGATCTAGTAGGGTGAGCGCTCTTCCAAGAAAGGAAGGTATTTTTGTTTTGCTGGCCCTTACTTTGCTATAATTTAAGGTGGGTATAATTGGCAAGAGAACGGTTCCTTGTGACACTTGCTATATTATCTTGATATAGATTAAATTTTTGTTCATCGTGTATTTACAAGTATTGCAGCAGAGAAAGAAACTTCCTTTCGCGAAAGGAGGAATACGTTGACCCACGGAAGGAAGTATGCTATTATGGGTAAAATTGATAACAGGACTGTTCCTTCATAACAGTTAACATATTAGATCTATCTTGATGTGGAAAAATACTTATTTAAGAAGTTTTAGCCATTCATGAATTTGTACCGCAGCACTTTATAGATCTAGATCTGAACAACATTGAAAGTTCTACTGATCCATTGAACATGAAAGGAAATTCTTTTCGCTTTTTACAGAGGAATTGTTAGGAACAAATACATTTTTAACGAAATCAATGGCTGCTTTTCATACTGCTCATGTTACATTGTATATGAATGACTTTGTCACATTATGATCTTCTTGACGCTCTTGAAGCTCGAGGCTAGATTTTTCGGGGTCGGATATTTCGTCCTTTATACTGTTCGTACCTTCAGACGTTTCATATTGTTTTACAAGTGCCACAGACACTATATACCGTGGAAAACATAATATAAAACGAGGGGGAATTCCATGTGTATTGCATTTTCAAACAGCTTGTTTTACTAACCCCTTTGCCAAATTCATAACCCTGCCAGTGTCATTAAAAGCTTTTGCAGATTGCAAATTGCAAATAAGAATGATTCCAATTCTGGGATTTGCTCTTGAAAAATAAGAAACATTTGTAGCAAAGTAAGAAACCTCTTGTTAACAGTATTGCTCCCAAATCTTTCTTCTATTGGATTATCTGGAAAATGATGAAAGGTTATGAGGAACATTTTTCATATTTTCTTTTCATTCTACAGATAATATAGAAAGAACGTTTAAACAAAATGCCGCTGCCCCCACCTCCTGTCAGTTTTCTCTTTATATGTGGCAGGCCCCGCTTGGCCCATTGGTAATGCACATGTGTGTGAATTATAACCTTGATGCCACAGGTTCGAGCCACTATGGGACCCCTGAATTGTTCATGGGAGTGCCCCTTTGGCAAGACACTGAAAAATAGAGCCCATTGCCAAGAACTTGTGAAACCCAGACTTACTTTCGCGCAAGAACGGTTATTTATAGTAACACTTTCACCGGGATAGTGTAAACACGATTTTTCTAGTCTAAAACTCTCAAATTCAAAATCTAACTTTTACAAGTACCTAGAATATATAATGAATAAATCAACGGCGGTTTCCTTTCGTGAGGAAAACGCTTCTTTCATAGTAAACATCTTCCTTTCGTGGACGTAATCTTCCTTTCACGCAAGGAAGCAAAATGATTATGGTACGAAATGATTGCATATATACCATCATGATTCTTTTGATAGAAAAAGGAAAAGAAAAAAAACCCTCTGGAAATAGCATTTTATCCCTTTCCAACAACATTTCACTCCAAAATATGCTCTTCAGATAAGGACAAGAAAGAACAGGGCAATTATACGAGTTTAACAACCACTGATCAGAGTGTTTTACATTTGTGATTTCAATCTCATATTTTAAACTTAAATCACGTCTAAATTATTAGACAATCATTTTATATTTTATTTTTCGTCTTTCGTAAAGCTTGCTAGTCTAATGATTTCATCTTAAAGTCTTAGACTCTTCCAAGAAGAAGTGTTTTATATCTTGGTTCTATAGACGGCTTTGTATTTCGCAAAAGGAATTTCCTTACACTAAAGAATCTCATTACTAGCAAAAGTTTTATATAAAACATAAATTTGACAAGTCAAGTTCATCCATGTCGAAAAGATATTCTCAAATTCAGAAAAAATCCTTTCATGCAAAAAGACTACGTTCGAGGAAAAAATCTTCCTTTCGTGTACATACATACTTTCACGCAAGAACGGTTATTAATAGTAACACTTTCACCGCGATAGTAAAACTCGATGTTTCGAGTGTAAAAATCTTTAATTCATAATCTAACTTTACAAATACCTAGAATGTATAAGCAATAAATCAACGGCAGTTTCCTTTCGTGAGGAAAACGCTTCTTTCATAGTTAATAATCTTCCTTTCGTGGACGTAATCTTCCTTTCGCGAAAGGAAGCGAAAGGAAGTTCCTTTCGCTGTTTAGCTATACCGCTTGTAAACATGGCGGCTTTTGTGTTGAAAAAGTTACACGATTGAACTCAAGATGAATATATCATGAATGTGGCCCTTTTTCAGAGTCAGAAAAGTAAATTTGTATCCAGTTAAGTTATCTATCATGTTTACTTGAGTGCTTTTTCACCGTTATCCCGGATTTTAGGAAATCAAATTTGCTACATAGAACTAAGTAGGGCCCGTTTAGACGTAACATGCAAAAGAAAAGTAAAATGTGAAATGTCCGAAAAAGAAATGTTGAACGGCAAACAAGCATGTGTACGTCTAAATATTTGGACTATACCGAGAGGCGACCAGTCGAAAAGTAACATCGCCTTTGGGGACAGTTATCTGTACTAATATGAAGGCCTGCGGAGACCAGAAACAATATAGCATCGGAGCAGACCTTCAGAGTGAAGGTAGGCCGTGATATGACATCAGCTGTTAAAAAGGCGTTTAACCCTAGACAGTCAACCAATCAAACTGTAATTTCTTAAATTAGACGAACCTGTTTCGTGGAAACTTCTCTGAATCTGTCTCCACTTTCTGTTCATTTGGAGCCATCAAATCCGGAAGAGTGATAGAGAGACAGCTTTTTAAAACCAGTATTTGATTCGAATTGGACAGGGTGAAAATTAGAAATGATAGAGAAAGATAAGTTTTTAATCCAATTCTGATTAGAAGAGAACTTGCTACACACATAAATTGTGCAAGATGGTGATCTCTACCTTTCCTTCTACCTTCAGCAAGTTTGAACCAAAATACGAAACGAATGTAAAGGCTTTGGCAGAGGGCGTCACACCACTATAAATTAAAATCGACTCCCTTTGAAGCTTCCTAGATCACTTAATCGCAAGCCCTAGGCTAATCTGTCTTGTTGCTTTCTAAAGAAAATCCAAAGTCAAAGTTTAAGGAAACAGGGTGTAAAAAGACCTTGTTTTAGTCTTTTCAAGCTCGCTGCAAGAGTTACTTCCCTGAAATTATCCAATCACAGAAGCTTTTAGGAAATCAGAATGGGTGCCAACAGCCAATCAGAGAGGCTGTGAGAAATTCAAAAATGGGCCCGGTCTGCCAGTCAGAGAGGCTTTGAGAAATCAAAATGGGCCCAGTCAGCCAAACAAAATGGCGCCCTAATATAAATCGATAGAAAACAGTGAACAAAAAACGGCATAAAAGTGGATTTAAAGTCTTTTTTAAAGGCTGCTGTGCAGTCCTTGGCAAACTGCCAGGCATGCACCATCCACACATGCCAGATTTCACTGAAAAAGGGCCAAAATTAAAGAAAACAAGGTGGCAGAAGACCTTGTTTTGGTCTTTTCAAGCCCCTTGCAAGAGTTACTTCCCTTAAAGTAAACCCTTGATTCCCCTCTTTACCCTTTAATTGGATTTCCTGATTTGGGCCACATCAAATTCATATAAGCCAAAATGATCAATGTACAGTGTGAAAAAAACACACAGAAATTAATTGTGAGAAGTTGCTAAAAAAGAGACTGAAAACTCTTTCTGTAGCAATTGTTTCCTATTGCCTAAATCAAACAAAGGGAACTGAAATGCTATTTTTTCTAATCGCTTTAAACCACGACAAGAAACCCAGTTACGTTGATTACCATCTCATACGTGCCAGTTATGCACATGCAAAAAGCACAGAAAACAATGTGACAAGTGGCTAAAAAAAGACTGAAAACTCTTTCAGTAGCAAGGAACTGAAGCATAATTTTTCTGATATCTTCAAACCGCAACAAGAAACCCAGTTACGTTGACTACTGTTTCATACGTGCCAGTTACGCACATGCGAGAACACCAGAAAATGATGTGATAAGTGGCTAAAAAAAGACATGAAGACTCTTTTCAGTAGCAACTGCTTCCTGTTGCATAAGTCAAAGAAAGAGAACTGAATTCTTTATTATTTTTTTTCTCCAATCTCTTATATCGTACGTGACAACAAACCCATTTACGTTGACTACTTTCTCGTAGGTGCCAGTTACGTATCCGCAAAAACATGAAAAATCGACTTACGGGACATTTCATAGCAAACGACACCTGTTTCTTAAGTCAAATATAGGGAACAAATTTTCTATTATTTTTTTCCTCCAATCTCTTTATACCATGACAACAAATCCATTTACGCTGACTACTGTCTCGTAGGTGCCAGTTACGTATCCGCGAAAACATGAAAAAATCGACTTACGGGACATTTCATAGCAGACGACACCTGTTTCTCAAGTCAAATATGGGGATTTTTCTTTTTTCATTTTTTCTCACTAGGGCCAATGATTCGGTTGCGATGACCATCTCACCCATATGAGACGGTTACGTGCTGCGCATGAAATCGTAAAATCAACTTAGACACTTTTGGAGGCAATTGATACCTGTTGCACAAATCCAAGAAAGGTAAATGAAACATTTCCCTGTTTTCATACCAGGGTCAGTTTTGGTGACCGTGCGAGTCAAAAGTCAATGTTATGTTTAACCGCTGCACCAAAAAATAAAATTCAGAAGCAAGCGGTTGCTGTTGCAGAAACTTTTTCCGATGAAAAAAAGATCTCGTTTTCGTTTGAAGAATTAAAAAAATAGGCCATAAAGATACAATAAGATGTAAGAATAACTAATAATCAAAATTTTCTTTGATAGGGTAGAAAACATTGTGGGAAAAGGAGAAAATGCTGGTAACCTGCATTGTCTCCTTTTCTCAGATTATTTTCCAAAGTCTTCTCTTTTAGGGGTGTTAAAAGGCGTCATTGTATGGTAAGGGGTCAATAAGGATAAATATATACCTCCCCTCCCAATCATCCAATCAAATCTCATCCCTCTGTGAAATTATCCAATCACAGAAGCTTTTAGGAAATCAGAATGGGTGCCAACAGCCAATCAGAGAGGCTGTGAGAAATTCAAAAATGGGCCCGGTCTGCCAGTCAGAGAGGCTTTGAGAAATCAAAATGGGCCCAGTCAGCCAAACAAAATGGCGCCCTAATATAAATCGATAGAAAACAGTGAACAAAAAACGGCATAAAAGTGGATTTAAAGTCTTTTTTAAAGGCTGCTGTGCAGTTCTTGGCAAACTGCCAGGCATGCACCATCCACACATGCCAGATTTCACTGAAAAAGGGCCAAAATTAAAGAAAACAAGGTGGCAGAAGACCTTGTTTTGGTCTTTTCAAGCCCCTTGCAAGAGTTACTTCCCTTAAAGTAAACCCTTGATTCCCCTCTTTACCCTTTAATTGGATTTCCTGATTTGGGCCACATCAAATTCATATAAGCCAAAATGATCAATGTACAGTGTGAAAAAAACACACAGAAATTAATTGTGAGAAGTTGCTAAAAAAGAGACTGAAAACTCTTTCTGTAGCAATTGTTTCCTATTGCATAAATCAAACAAAGGGAACTGAAATGCTATTTTTTCTAATCGCTTTAAACCACGACAAGAAACCCAGTTACGTTGATTACCATCTCATACGTGCCAGTTACGCACATGCAAAAAGCACAGAAAACAATGTGACAAGTGGCTAAAAAAAGACTGAAAACTCTTTCAGTAGCAAGGAACTGAAGCATAATTTTTCTGATATCTTCAAACCGCAACAAGAAACCCAGTTACGTTGACTACTGTTTCATACGTGCCAGTTACGCACATGCGAGAACACCAGAAAATGATGTGATAAGTGGCTAAAAAAAGACATGAAGACTCTTTTCAGTAGCAACTGCTTCCTGTTGCATAAGTCAAAGAAAGAGAACTGAATTCTTTATTATTTTTTTTCTCCAATCTCTTTATATCGTACGTGACAACAAACCCATTTACGTTGACTACTTTCTCGTAGGTGCCAGTTACGTATCCGCAAAAACATGAAAAATCGACTTACGGGACATTTCATAGCAGACGACACCTGTTTCTTAAGTCAAATATAGGGAACAAATTTTCTATTTTTTTTTCCTCCAATCTCTTTATACCATGACAACAAATCCATTTACGCTGACTACTGTCTCGTAGGTGCCAGTTACGTATCCGCGAAAACATGAAAAAATCGACTTACGGGACATTTCATAGCAGACGACACCTGTTTCTCAAGTCAAATATGGGGATTTTTCTTTTTTCATTTTTTCTCACTAGGGCCAATGATTCGGTTGCGATGACCATCTCACCCATATGAGACGGTTACGTGCTGCGCATGAAATCGTAAAATCAACTTAGACACTTTTGGAGGCAATTGATACCTGTTGCACAAATCCAAGAAAGGTAAATGAAACATTTCCCTGTTTTCATACCAGGGTCAGTTTTGGTGACCGTGCGAGTCAAAAGTCAATGTTATGTTTAACCGCTGCACCAAAAAATAAAATTCAGAAGCAAGCGGTTGCTGTTGCAGAAACTTTTTCCGATGAAAAAAAGATCTCGTTTTCGTTTGAAGAATTAAAAAAATAGGCCATAAAGATACAATAAGATGTAAGAATAACTAATAATCAAAATTTTCTTTGATAGGGTAGAAAACATTGTGGGAAAAGGAGAAAATGCTGGTAACCTGCATTGTCTCCTTTTCTCAGATTATTTTCCAAAGTCTTCTCTTTTAGGGGTGTTAAAAGGCGTCATTGTATGGTAAGGGGTCAATAAGGATAAATATATACCCCCCCCTCCCAATCATCCAATCAAATCTCATCCCTCTGTGAAATTATCCAATCACAGAAGCTTTTAGGAAATCAGAATGGGTGCCAACAGCCAATCAGAGAGGCTGTGAGAAATTCAAAAATGGGCCCGGTCTGCCAGTCAGAGAGGCTTTGAGAAATCAAAATGGGCCCAGTCAGCCAAACAAAATGGCGCCCTAATATAAATCGATAGAAAACAGTGAACAAAAAACGGCATAAAAGTGGATTTAAAGTCTTTTTTAAAGGCTGCTGTGCAGTCCTTGGCAAACTGCCAGGCATGCACCATCCACACATGCCAGATTTCACTGAAAAAGGGCCAAAATTAAAGAAAACAAGGTGGCAGAAGACCTTGTTTTGGTCTTTTCAAGCCCCTTGCAAGAGTTACTTCCCTTAAAGTAAACCCTTGATTCCCCTCTTTACCCTTTAATTGGATTTCCTGATTTGGGCCACATCAAATTCATATAAGCCAAAATGATCAATGTACAGTGTGAAAAAAACACACAGAAATTAATTGTGAGAAGTTGCTAAAAAAGAGACTGAAAACTCTTTCTGTAGCAATTGTTTCCTATTGCCTAAATCAAACAAAGGGAACTGAAATGCTATTTTTTCTAATCGCTTTAAACCACGACAAGAAACCCAGTTACGTTGATTACCATCTCATACGTGCCAGTTACGCACATGCAAAAAGCACAGAAAACAATGTGACAAGTGGCTAAAAAAAGACTGAAAACTCTTTCAGTAGCAAGGAACTGAAGCATAATTTTTCTGATATCTTCAAACCGCAACAAGAAAGCCAGTTACGTTGACTACTGTTTCATACGTGCCAGTTACGCACATGCGAGAACACCAGAAAATGATGTGATAAGTGGCTAAAAAAAGACATGAAGACTCTTTTCAGTAGCAACTGCTTCCTGTTGCATAAGTCAAAGAAAGAGAACTGAATTCTTTATTATTTTTTTTCTCCAATCTCTTATATCGTACGTGACAACAAACCCATTTACGTTGACTACTTTCTCGTAGGTGCCAGTTACGTATCCGCAAAAACATGAAAAATCGACTTACGGGACATTTCATAGCAAACGACACCTGTTTCTTAAGTCAAATATAGGGAACAAATTTTCTATTTTTTTTTTCCTCCAATCTCTTTATACCATGACAACAAATCCATTTACGCTGACTACTGTCTCGTAGGTGCCAGTTACGTATCCGCGAAAACATGAAAAAATCGACTTACGGGACATTTCATAGCAGACGACACCTGTTTCTCAAGTCAAATATGGGGATTTTTCTTTTTTCATTTTTTCTCACTAGGGCCAATGATTCGGTTGCGATGACCATCTCACCCATATGAGACGGTTACGTGCTGCGCATGAAATCGTAAAATCAACTTAGACACTTTTGGAGGCAATTGATACCTGTTGCACAAATCCAAGAAAGGTAAATGAAACATTTCCCTGTTTTCATACCAGGGTCAGTTTTGGTGACCGTGCGAGTCAAAAGTCAATGTTATGTTTAACCGCTGCACCAAAAAATAAAATTCAGAAGCAAGCGGTTGCTGTTGCAGAAACTTTTTCCGATGAAAAAAAGATCTCGTTTTCGTTTGAAGAATTAAAAAAATAGGCCATAAAGATACAATAAGATGTAAGAATAACTAATAATCAAAATTTTCTTTGATAGGGTAGAAAACATTGTGGGAAAAGGAGAAAATGCTGGTAACCTGCATTGTCTCCTTTTCTCAGATTATTTTCCAAAGTCTTCTCTTTTAGGGGTGTTAAAAGGCGTCATTGTATGGTAAGGGGTCAATAAGGATAAATATATACCCCCCCTCCCAATCATCCAATCAAATCTCATCCCTCTGTGAAATTATCCAATCACAGAAGCTTTTAGGAAATCAGAATGGGTGCCAACAGCCAATCAGAGAGGCTGTGAGAAATTCAAAAATGGGCCCGGTCTGCCAGTCAGAGAGGCTTTGAGAAATCAAAATGGGCCCAGTCAGCCAAACAAAATGGCGCCCTAATATAAATCGATAGAAAACAGTGAACAAAAAACGGCATAAAAGTGGATTTAAAGTCTTTTTTAAAGGCTGCTGTGCAGTTCTTGGCAAACTGCCAGGCATGCACCATCCACACATGCCAGATTTCACTGAAAAAGGGCCAAAATTAAAGAAAACAAGGTGGCAGAAGACCTTGTTTTGGTCTTTTCAAGCCCCTTGCAAGAGTTACTTCCCTTAAAGTAAACCCTTGATTCCCCTCTTTACCCTTTAATTGGATTTCCTGATTTGGGCCACATCAAATTCATATAAGCCAAAATGATCAATGTACAGTGTGAAAAAAACACACAGAAATTAATTGTGAGAAGTTGCTAAAAAAGAGACTGAAAACTCTTTCTGTAGCAATTGTTTCCTATTGCATAAATCAAACAAAGGGAACTGAAATGCTATTTTTTCTAATCGCTTTAAACCACGACAAGAAACCCAGTTACGTTGATTACCATCTCATACGTGCCAGTTACGCACATGCAAAAAGCACAGAAAACAATGTGACAAGTGGCTAAAAAAAGACTGAAAACTCTTTCAGTAGCAAGGAACTGAAGCATAATTTTTCTGATATCTTCAAACCGCAACAAGAAAGCCAGTTACGTTGACTACTGTTTCATACGTGCCAGTTACGCACATGCGAGAACACCAGAAAATGATGTGATAAGTGGCTAAAAAAAGACATGAAGACTCTTTTCAGTAGCAACTGCTTCCTGTTGCATAAGTCAAAGAAAGAGAACTGAATTCTTTATTATTTTTTTTCTCCAATCTCTTTATATCGTACGTGACAACAAACCCATTTACGTTGACTACTTTCTCGTAGGTGCCAGTTACGTATCCGCAAAAACATGAAAAATCGACTTACGGGACATTTCATAGCAGACGACACCTGTTTCTTAAGTCAAATATAGGGAACAAATTTTCTATTTTTTTTTCCTCCAATCTCTTTATACCATGACAACAAATCCATTTACGCTGACTACTGTCTCGTAGGTGCCAGTTACGTATCCGCGAAAACATGAAAAAATCGACTTACGGGACATTTCATAGCAGACGACACCTGTTTCTCAAGTCAAATATGGGGATTTTTCTTTTTTCATTTTTTCTCACTAGGGCCAATGATTCGGTTGCGATGACCATCTCACCCATATGAGACGGTTACGTGCTGCGCATGAAATCGTAAAATCAACTTAGACACTTTTGGAGGCAATTGATACCTGTTGCACAAATCCAAGAAAGGTAAATGAAACATTTCCCTGTTTTCATACCAGGGTCAGTTTTGGTGACCGTGCGAGTCAAAAGTCAATGTTATGTTTAACCGCTGCACCAAAAAATAAAATTCAGAAGCAAGCGGTTGCTGTTGCAGAAACTTTTTCCGATGAAAAAAAGATCTCGTTTTCGTTTGAAGAATTAAAAAAATAGGCCATAAAGATACAATAAGATGTAAGAATAACTAATAATCAAAATTTTCTTTGATAGGGTAGAAAACATTGTGGGAAAAGGAGAAAATGCTGGTAACCTGCATTGTCTCCTTTTCTCAGATTATTTTCCAAAGTCTTCTCTTTTAGGGGTGTTAAAAGGCGTCATTGTATGGTAAGGGGTCAATAAGGATAAATATATACCCCCCCCCTCCCAATCATCCAATCAAATCTCATCCCTCTGTGAAATTATCCAATCACAGAAGCTTTTAGGAAATCAGAATGGGTGCCAACAGCCAATCAGAGAGGCTGTGAGAAATTCAAAAATGGGCCCGGTCTGCCAGTCAGAGAGGCTTTGAGAAATCAAAATGGGCCCAGTCAGCCAAACAAAATGGCGCCCTAATATAAATCGATAGAAAACAGTGAACAAAAAACGGCATAAAAGTGGATTTAAAGTCTTTTTTAAAGGCTGCTGTGCAGTCCTTGGCAAACTGCCAGGCATGCACCATCCACACATGCCAGATTTCACTGAAAAAGGGCCAAAATTAAAGAAAACAAGGTGGCAGAAGACCTTGTTTTGGTCTTTTCAAGCCCCTTGCAAGAGTTACTTCCCTTAAAGTAAACCCTTGATTCCCCTCTTTACCCTTTAATTGGATTTCCTGATTTGGGCCACATCAAATTCATATAAGCCAAAATGATCAATGTACAGTGTGAAAAAAACACACAGAAATTAATTGTGAGAAGTTGCTAAAAAAGAGACTGAAAACTCTTTCTGTAGCAATTGTTTCCTATTGCCTAAATCAAACAAAGGGAACTGAAATGCTATTTTTTCTAATCGCTTTAAACCACGACAAGAAACCCAGTTACGTTGATTACCATCTCATACGTGCCAGTTACGCACATGCAAAAAGCACAGAAAACAATGTGACAAGTGGCTAAAAAAAGACTGAAAACTCTTTCAGTAGCAAGGAACTGAAGCATAATTTTTCTGATATCTTCAAACCGCAACAAGAAACCCAGTTACGTTGACTACTGTTTCATACGTGCCAGTTACGCACATGCGAGAACACCAGAAAATGATGTGATAAGTGGCTAAAAAAAGACATGAAGACTCTTTTCAGTAGCAACTGCTTCCTGTTGCATAAGTCAAAGAAAGAGAACTGAATTCTTTATTATTTTTTTTCTCCAATCTCTTATATCGTACGTGACAACAAACCCATTTACGTTGACTACTTTCTCGTAGGTGCCAGTTACGTATCCGCAAAAACATGAAAAATCGACTTACGGGACATTTCATAGCAGACGACACCTGTTTCTTAAGTCAAATATAGGGAACAAATTTTCTATTTTTTTTTTCCTCCAATCTCTTTATACCATGACAACAAATCCATTTACGCTGACTACTGTCTCGTAGGTGCCAGTTACGTATCCGCGAAAACATGAAAAAATCGACTTACGGGACATTTCATAGCAGACGACACCTGTTTCTCAAGTCAAATATGGGGATTTTTCTTTTTTCATTTTTTCTCACTAGGGCCAATGATTCGGTTGCGATGACCATCTCACCCATATGAGACGGTTACGTGCTGCGCATGAAATCGTAAAATCAACTTAGACACTTTTGGAGGCAATTGATACCTGTTGCACAAATCCAAGAAAGGTAAATGAAACATTTCCCTGTTTTCATACCAGGGTCAGTTTTGGTGACCGTGCGAGTCAAAAGTCAATGTTATGTTTAACCGCTGCACCAAAAAATAAAATTCAGAAGCAAGCGGTTGCTGTTGCAGAAACTTTTTCCGATGAAAAAAAGATCTCGTTTTCGTTTGAAGAATTAAAAAAATAGGCCATAAAGATACAATAAGATGTAAGAATAACTAATAATCAAAATTTTCTTTGATAGGGTAGAAAACATTGTGGGAAAAGGAGAAAATGCTGGTAACCTGCATTGTCTCCTTTTCTCAGATTATTTTCCAAAGTCTTCTCTTTTAGGGGTGTTAAAAGGCGTCATTGTATGGTAAGGGGTCAATAAGGATAAATATATACCCCCCCTCCCAATCATCCAATCAAATCTCATCCCTCTGTGAAATTATCCAATCACAGAAGCTTTTAGGAAATCAGAATGGGTGCCAACAGCCAATCAGAGAGGCTGTGAGAAATTCAAAAATGGGCCCGGTCTGCCAGTCAGAGAGGCTTTGAGAAATCAAAATGGGCCCAGTCAGCCAAACAAAATGGCGCCCTAATATAAATCGATAGAAAACAGTGAACAAAAAACGGCATAAAAGTGGATTTAAAGTCTTTTTTAAAGGCTGCTGTGCAGTTCTTGGCAAACTGCCAGGCATGCACCATCCACACATGCCAGATTTCACTGAAAAAGGGCCAAAATTAAAGAAAACAAGGTGGCAGAAGACCTTGTTTTGGTCTTTTCAAGCCCCTTGCAAGAGTTACTTCCCTTAAAGTAAACCCTTGATTCCCCTCTTTACCCTTTAATTGGATTTCCTGATTTGGGCCACATCAAATTCATATAAGCCAAAATGATCAATGTACAGTGTGAAAAAAACACACAGAAATTAATTGTGAGAAGTTGCTAAAAAAGAGACTGAAAACTCTTTCTGTAGCAATTGTTTCCTATTGCCTAAATCAAACAAAGGGAACTGAAATGCTATTTTTTCTAATCGCTTTAAACCACGACAAGAAACCCAGTTACGTTGATTACCATCTCATACGTGCCAGTTACGCACATGCAAAAAGCACAGAAAACAATGTGACAAGTGGCTAAAAAAAGACTGAAAACTCTTTCAGTAGCAAGGAACTGAAGCATAATTTTTCTGATATCTTCAAACCGCAACAAGAAACCCAGTTACGTTGACTACTGTTTCATACGTGCCAGTTACGCACATGCGAGAACACCAGAAAATGATGTGATAAGTGGCTAAAAAAAGACATGAAGACTCTTTTCAGTAGCAACTGCTTCCTGTTGCATAAGTCAAAGAAAGAGAACTGAATTCTTTATTATTTTTTTTCTCCAATCTCTTTATATCGTACGTGACAACAAACCCATTTACGTTGACTACTTTCTCGTAGGTGCCAGTTACGTATCCGCAAAAACATGAAAAATCGACTTACGGGACATTTCATAGCAGACGACACCTGTTTCTTAAGTCAAATATAGGGAACAAATTTTCTATTTTTTTTTCCTCCAATCTCTTTATACCATGACAACAAATCCATTTACGCTGACTACTGTCTCGTAGGTGCCAGTTACGTATCCGCGAAAACATGAAAAAATCGACTTACGGGACATTTCATAGCAGACGACACCTGTTTCTCAAGTCAAATATGGGGATTTTTCTTTTTTCATTTTTTCTCACTAGGGCCAATGATTCGGTTGCGATGACCATCTCACCCATATGAGACGGTTACGTGCTGCGCATGAAATCGTAAAATCAACTTAGACACTTTTGGAGGCAATTGATACCTGTTGCACAAATCCAAGAAAGGTAAATGAAACATTTCCCTGTTTTCATACCAGGGTCAGTTTTGGTGACCGTGCGAGTCAAAAGTCAATGTTATGTTTAACCGCTGCACCAAAAAATAAAATTCAGAAGCAAGCGGTTGCTGTTGCAGAAACTTTTTCCGATGAAAAAAAGATCTCGTTTTCGTTTGAAGAATTAAAAAAATAGGCCATAAAGATACAATAAGATGTAAGAATAACTAATAATCAAAATTTTCTTTGATAGGGTAGAAAACATTGTGGGAAAAGGAGAAAATGCTGGTAACCTGCATTGTCTCCTTTTCTCAGATTATTTTCCAAAGTCTTCTCTTTTAGGGGTGTTAAAAGGCGTCATTGTATGGTAAGGGGTCAATAAGGATAAATATATACCCCCCCTCCCAATCATCCAATCAAATCTCATCCCTCTGTGAAATTATCCAATCACAGAAGCTTTTAGGAAATCAGAATGGGTGCCAACAGCCAATCAGAGAGGCTGTGAGAAATTCAAAAATGGGCCCGGTCTGCCAGTCAGAGAGGCTTTGAGAAATCAAAATGGGCCCAGTCAGCCAAACAAAATGGCGCCCTAATATAAATCGATAGAAAACAGTGAACAAAAAACGGCATAAAAGTGGATTTAAAGTCTTTTTTAAAGGCTGCTGTGCAGTTCTTGGCAAACTGCCAGGCATGCACCATCCACACATGCCAGATTTCACTGAAAAAGGGCCAAAATTAAAGAAAACAAGGTGGCAGAAGACCTTGTTTTGGTCTTTTCAAGCCCCTTGCAAGAGTTACTTCCCTTAAAGTAAACCCTTGATTCCCCTCTTTACCCTTTAATTGGATTTCCTGATTTGGGCCACATCAAATTCATATAAGCCAAAATGATCAATGTACAGTGTGAAAAAAACACACAGAAATTAATTGTGAGAAGTTGCTAAAAAAGAGACTGAAAACTCTTTCTGTAGCAATTGTTTCCTATTGCATAAATCAAACAAAGGGAACTGAAATGCTATTTTTTCTAATCGCTTTAAACCACGACAAGAAACCCAGTTACGTTGATTACCATCTCATACGTGCCAGTTACGCACATGCAAAAAGCACAGAAAACAATGTGACAAGTGGCTAAAAAAAGACTGAAAACTCTTTCAGTAGCAAGGAACTGAAGCATAATTTTTCTGATATCTTCAAACCGCAACAAGAAACCCAGTTACGTTGACTACTGTTTCATACGTGCCAGTTACGCACATGCGAGAACACCAGAAAATGATGTGATAAGTGGCTAAAAAAAGACATGAAGACTCTTTTCAGTAGCAACTGCTTCCTGTTGCATAAGTCAAAGAAAGAGAACTGAATTCTTTATTATTTTTTTTCTCCAATCTCTTTATATCGTACGTGACAACAAACCCATTTACGTTGACTACTTTCTCGTAGGTGCCAGTTACGTATCCGCAAAAACATGAAAAATCGACTTACGGGACATTTCATAGCAGACGACACCTGTTTCTTAAGTCAAATATAGGGAACAAATTTTCTATTTTTTTTTCCTCCAATCTCTTTATACCATGACAACAAATCCATTTACGCTGACTACTGTCTCGTAGGTGCCAGTTACGTATCCGCGAAAACATGAAAAAATCGACTTACGGGACATTTCATAGCAGACGACACCTGTTTCTCAAGTCAAATATGGGGATTTTTCTTTTTTCATTTTTTCTCACTAGGGCCAATGATTCGGTTGCGATGACCATCTCACCCATATGAGACGGTTACGTGCTGCGCATGAAATCGTAAAATCAACTTAGACACTTTTGGAGGCAATTGATACCTGTTGCACAAATCCAAGAAAGGTAAATGAAACATTTCCCTGTTTTCATACCAGGGTCAGTTTTGGTGACCGTGCGAGTCAAAAGTCAATGTTATGTTTAACCGCTGCACCAAAAAATAAAATTCAGAAGCAAGCGGTTGCTGTTGCAGAAACTTTTTCCGATGAAAAAAAGATCTCGTTTTCGTTTGAAGAATTAAAAAAATAGGCCATAAAGATACAATAAGATGTAAGAATAACTAATAATCAAAATTTTCTTTGATAGGGTAGAAAACATTGTGGGAAAAGGAGAAAATGCTGGTAACCTGCATTGTCTCCTTTTCTCAGATTATTTTCCAAAGTCTTCTCTTTTAGGGGTGTTAAAAGGCGTCATTGTATGGTAAGGGGTCAATAAGGATAAATATATACCCCCCCTCCCAATCATCCAATCAAATCTCATCCCTCTGTGAAATTATCCAATCACAGAAGCTTTTAGGAAATCAGAATGGGTGCCAACAGCCAATCAGAGAGGCTGTGAGAAATTCAAAAATGGGCCCGGTCTGCCAGTCAGAGAGGCTTTGAGAAATCAAAATGGGCCCAGTCAGCCAAACAAAATGGCGCCCTAATATAAATCGATAGAAAACAGTGAACAAAAAACGGCATAAAAGTGGATTTAAAGTCTTTTTTAAAGGCTGCTGTGCAGTCCTTGGCAAACTGCCAGGCATGCACCATCCACACATGCCAGATTTCACTGAAAAAGGGCCAAAATTAAAGAAAACAAGGTGGCAGAAGACCTTGTTTTGGTCTTTTCAAGCCCCTTGCAAGAGTTACTTCCCTTAAAGTAAACCCTTGATTCCCCTCTTTACCCTTTAATTGGATTTCCTGATTTGGGCCACATCAAATTCATATAAGCCAAAATGATCAATGTACAGTGTGAAAAAAACACACAGAAATTAATTGTGAGAAGTTGCTAAAAAAGAGACTGAAAACTCTTTCTGTAGCAATTGTTTCCTATTGCCTAAATCAAACAAAGGGAACTGAAATGCTATTTTTTCTAATCGCTTTAAACCACGACAAGAAACCCAGTTACGTTGATTACCATCTCATACGTGCCAGTTACGCACATGCAAAAAGCACAGAAAACAATGTGACAAGTGGCTAAAAAAAGACTGAAAACTCTTTCAGTAGCAAGGAACTGAAGCATAATTTTTCTGATATCTTCAAACCGCAACAAGAAACCCAGTTACGTTGACTACTGTTTCATACGTGCCAGTTACGCACATGCGAGAACACCAGAAAATGATGTGATAAGTGGCTAAAAAAAGACATGAAGACTCTTTTCAGTAGCAACTGCTTCCTGTTGCATAAGTCAAAGAAAGAGAACTGAATTCTTTATTATTTTTTTTCTCCAATCTCTTATATCGTACGTGACAACAAACCCATTTACGTTGACTACTTTCTCGTAGGTGCCAGTTACGTATCCGCAAAAACATGAAAAATCGACTTACGGGACATTTCATAGCAAACGACACCTGTTTCTTAAGTCAAATATAGGGAACAAATTTTCTATTTTTTTTTTCCTCCAATCTCTTTATACCATGACAACAAATCCATTTACGCTGACTACTGTCTCGTAGGTGCCAGTTACGTATCCGCGAAAACATGAAAAAATCGACTTACGGGACATTTCATAGCAGACGACACCTGTTTCTCAAGTCAAATATGGGGATTTTTCTTTTTTCATTTTTTCTCACTAGGGCCAATGATTCGGTTGCGATGACCATCTCACCCATATGAGACGGTTACGTGCTGCGCATGAAATCGTAAAATCAACTTAGACACTTTTGGAGGCAATTGATACCTGTTGCACAAATCCAAGAAAGGTAAATGAAACATTTCCCTGTTTTCATACCAGGGTCAGTTTTGGTGACCGTGCGAGTCAAAAGTCAATGTTATGTTTAACCGCTGCACCAAAAAATAAAATTCAGAAGCAAGCGGTTGCTGTTGCAGAAACTTTTTCCGATGAAAAAAAGATCTCGTTTTCGTTTGAAGAATTAAAAAAATAGGCCATAAAGATACAATAAGATGTAAGAATAACTAATAATCAAAATTTTCTTTGATAGGGTAGAAAACATTGTGGGAAAAGGAGAAAATGCTGGTAACCTGCATTGTCTCCTTTTCTCAGATTATTTTCCAAAGTCTTCTCTTTTAGGGGTGTTAAAAGGCGTCATTGTATGGTAAGGGGTCAATAAGGATAAATATATACCCCCCCTCCCAATCATCCAATCAAATCTCATCCCTCTGTGAAATTATCCAATCACAGAAGCTTTTAGGAAATCAGAATGGGTGCCAACAGCCAATCAGAGAGGCTGTGAGAAATTCAAAAATGGGCCCGGTCTGCCAGTCAGAGAGGCTTTGAGAAATCAAAATGGGCCCAGTCAGCCAAACAAAATGGCGCCCTAATATAAATCGATAGAAAACAGTGAACAAAAAACGGCATAAAAGTGGATTTAAAGTCTTTTTTAAAGGCTGCTGTGCAGTCCTTGGCAAACTGCCAGGCATGCACCATCCACACATGCCAGATTTCACTGAAAAAGGGCCAAAATTAAAGAAAACAAGGTGGCAGAAGACCTTGTTTTGGTCTTTTCAAGCCCCTTGCAAGAGTTACTTCCCTTAAAGTAAACCCTTGATTCCCCTCTTTACCCTTTAATTGGATTTCCTGATTTGGGCCACATCAAATTCATATAAGCCAAAATGATCAATGTACAGTGTGAAAAAAACACACAGAAATTAATTGTGAGAAGTTGCTAAAAAAGAGACTGAAAACTCTTTCTGTAGCAATTGTTTCCTATTGCCTAAATCAAACAAAGGGAACTGAAATGCTATTTTTTCTAATCGCTTTAAACCACGACAAGAAACCCAGTTACGTTGATTACCATCTCATACGTGCCAGTTACGCACATGCAAAAAGCACAGAAAACAATGTGACAAGTGGCTAAAAAAAGACTGAAAACTCTTTCAGTAGCAAGGAACTGAAGCATAATTTTTCTGATATCTTCAAACCGCAACAAGAAACCCAGTTACGTTGACTACTGTTTCATACGTGCCAGTTACGCACATGCGAGAACACCAGAAAATGATGTGATAAGTGGCTAAAAAAAGACATGAAGACTCTTTTCAGTAGCAACTGCTTCCTGTTGCATAAGTCAAAGAAAGAGAACTGAATTCTTTATTATTTTTTTTCTCCAATCTCTTATATCGTACGTGACAACAAACCCATTTACGTTGACTACTTTCTCGTAGGTGCCAGTTACGTATCCGCAAAAACATGAAAAATCGACTTACGGGACATTTCATAGCAAACGACACCTGTTTCTTAAGTCAAATATAGGGAACAAATTTTCTATTTTTTTTTTCCTCCAATCTCTTTATACCATGACAACAAATCCATTTACGCTGACTACTGTCTCGTAGGTGCCAGTTACGTATCCGCGAAAACATGAAAAAATCGACTTACGGGACATTTCATAGCAGACGACACCTGTTTCTCAAGTCAAATATGGGGATTTTTCTTTTTTCATTTTTTCTCACTAGGGCCAATGATTCGGTTGCGATGACCATCTCACCCATATGAGACGGTTACGTGCTGCGCATGAAATCGTAAAATCAACTTAGACACTTTTGGAGGCAATTGATACCTGTTGCACAAATCCAAGAAAGGTAAATGAAACATTTCCCTGTTTTCATACCAGGGTCAGTTTTGGTGACCGTGCGAGTCAAAAGTCAATGTTATGTTTAACCGCTGCACCAAAAAATAAAATTCAGAAGCAAGCGGTTGCTGTTGCAGAAACTTTTTCCGATGAAAAAAAGATCTCGTTTTCGTTTGAAGAATTAAAAAAATAGGCCATAAAGATACAATAAGATGTAAGAATAACTAATAATCAAAATTTTCTTTGATAGGGTAGAAAACATTGTGGGAAAAGGAGAAAATGCTGGTAACCTGCATTGTCTCCTTTTCTCAGATTATTTTCCAAAGTCTTCTCTTTTAGGGGTGTTAAAAGGCGTCATTGTATGGTAAGGGGTCAATAAGGATAAATATATACCCCCCCCTCCCAATCATCCAATCAAATCTCATCCCTCTGTGAAATTATCCAATCACAGAAGCTTTTAGGAAATCAGAATGGGTGCCAACAGCCAATCAGAGAGGCTGTGAGAAATTCAAAAATGGGCCCGGTCTGCCAGTCAGAGAGGCTTTGAGAAATCAAAATGGGCCCAGTCAGCCAAACAAAATGGCGCCCTAATATAAATCGATAGAAAACAGTGAACAAAAAACGGCATAAAAGTGGATTTAAAGTCTTTTTTAAAGGCTGCTGTGCAGTCCTTGGCAAACTGCCAGGCATGCACCATCCACACATGCCAGATTTCACTGAAAAAGGGCCAAAATTAAAGAAAACAAGGTGGCAGAAGACCTTGTTTTGGTCTTTTCAAGCCCCTTGCAAGAGTTACTTCCCTTAAAGTAAACCCTTGATTCCCCTCTTTACCCTTTAATTGGATTTCCTGATTTGGGCCACATCAAATTCATATAAGCCAAAATGATCAATGTACAGTGTGAAAAAAACACACAGAAATTAATTGTGAGAAGTTGCTAAAAAAGAGACTGAAAACTCTTTCTGTAGCAATTGTTTCCTATTGCCTAAATCAAACAAAGGGAACTGAAATGCTATTTTTTCTAATCGCTTTAAACCACGACAAGAAACCCAGTTACGTTGATTACCATCTCATACGTGCCAGTTACGCACATGCAAAAAGCACAGAAAACAATGTGACAAGTGGCTAAAAAAAGACTGAAAACTCTTTCAGTAGCAAGGAACTGAAGCATAATTTTTCTGATATCTTCAAACCGCAACAAGAAACCCAGTTACGTTGACTACTGTTTCATACGTGCCAGTTACGCACATGCGAGAACACCAGAAAATGATGTGATAAGTGGCTAAAAAAAGACATGAAGACTCTTTTCAGTAGCAACTGCTTCCTGTTGCATAAGTCAAAGAAAGAGAACTGAATTCTTTATTATTTTTTTTCTCCAATCTCTTTATATCGTACGTGACAACAAACCCATTTACGTTGACTACTTTCTCGTAGGTGCCAGTTACGTATCCGCAAAAACATGAAAAATCGACTTACGGGACATTTCATAGCAGACGACACCTGTTTCTTAAGTCAAATATAGGGAACAAATTTTCTATTTTTTTTTCCTCCAATCTCTTTATACCATGACAACAAATCCATTTACGCTGACTACTGTCTCGTAGGTGCCAGTTACGTATCCGCGAAAACATGAAAAAATCGACTTACGGGACATTTCATAGCAGACGACACCTGTTTCTCAAGTAAAATATGGGGATTTTTCTTTTTTCATTTTTTCTCACTAGGGCCAATGATTCGGTTGCGATGACCATCTCACCCATATGAGACGGTTACGTGCTGCGCATGAAATCGTAAAATCAACTTAGACACTTTTGGAGGCAATTGATACCTGTTGCACAAATCCAAGAAAGGTAAATGAAACATTTCCCTGTTTTCATACCAGGGTCAGTTTTGGTGACCGTGCGAGTCAAAAGTCAATGTTATGTTTAACCGCTGCACCAAAAAATAAAATTCAGAAGCAAGCGGTTGCTGTTGCAGAAACTTTTTCCGATGAAAAAAAGATCTCGTTTTCGTTTGAAGAATTAAAAAAATAGGCCATAAAGATACAATAAGATGTAAGAATAACTAATAATCAAAATTTTCTTTGATAGGGTAGAAAACATTGTGGGAAAAGGAGAAAATGCTGGTAACCTGCATTGTCTCCTTTTCTCAGATTATTTTCCAAAGTCTTCTCTTTTAGGGGTGTTAAAAGGCGTCATTGTATGGTAAGGGGTCAATAAGGATAAATATATACCCCCCCCTCCCAATCATCCAATCAAATCTCATCCCTCTGTGAAATTATCCAATCACAGAAGCTTTTAGGAAATCAGAATGGGTGCCAACAGCCAATCAGAGAGGCTGTGAGAAATTCAAAAATGGGCCCGGTCTGCCAGTCAGAGAGGCTTTGAGAAATCAAAATGGGCCCAGTCAGCCAAACAAAATGGTGCCCTAATATAAATCGATAGAAAACAGTGAACAAAAAACGGCATAAAAGTGGATTTAAAGTCTTTTTTAAAGGCTGCTGTGCAGTCCTTGGCAAACTGCCAGGCATGCACCATCCACACATGCCAGATTTCACTGAAAAAGGGCCAAAATTAAAGAAAACAAGGTGGCAGAAGACCTTGTTTTGGTCTTTTCAAGCCCCTTGCAAGAGTTACTTCCCTTAAAGTAAACCCTTGATTCCCCTCTTTACCCTTTAATTGGATTTCCTGATTTGGGCCACATCAAATTCATATAAGCCAAAATGATCAATGTACAGTGTGAAAAAAACACACAGAAATTAATTGTGAGAAGTTGCTAAAAAAGAGACTGAAAACTCTTTCTGTAGCAATTGTTTCCTATTGCCTAAATCAAACAAAGGGAACTGAAATGCTATTTTTTCTAATCGCTTTAAACCACGACAAGAAACCCAGTTACGTTGATTACCATCTCATACGTGCCAGTTACGCACATGCAAAAAGCACAGAAAACAATGTGACAAGTGGCTAAAAAAAGACTGAAAACTCTTTCAGTAGCAAGGAACTGAAGCATAATTTTTCTGATATCTTCAAACCGCAACAAGAAACCCAGTTACGTTGACTACTGTTTCATACGTGCCAGTTACGCACATGCGAGAACACCAGAAAATGATGTGATAAGTGGCTAAAAAAAGACATGAAGACTCTTTTCAGTAGCAACTGCTTCCTGTTGCATAAGTCAAAGAAAGAGAACTGAATTCTTTATTATTTTTTTTCTCCAATCTCTTATATCGTACGTGACAACAAACCCATTTACGTTGACTACTTTCTCGTAGGTGCCAGTTACGTATCCGCAAAAACATGAAAAATCGACTTACGGGACATTTCATAGCAAACGACACCTGTTTCTTAAGTCAAATATAGGGAACAAATTTTCTATTTTTTTTTTCCTCCAATCTCTTTATACCATGACAACAAATCCATTTACGCTGACTACTGTCTCGTAGGTGCCAGTTACGTATCCGCGAAAACATGAAAAAATCGACTTACGGGACATTTCATAGCAGACGACACCTGTTTCTCAAGTCAAATATGGGGATTTTTCTTTTTTCATTTTTTCTCACTAGGGCCAATGATTCGGTTGCGATGACCATCTCACCCATATGAGACGGTTACGTGCTGCGCATGAAATCGTAAAATCAACTTAGACACTTTTGGAGGCAATTGATACCTGTTGCACAAATCCAAGAAAGGTAAATGAAACATTTCCCTGTTTTCATACCAGGGTCAGTTTTGGTGACCGTGCGAGTCAAAAGTCAATGTTATGTTTAACCGCTGCACCAAAAAATAAAATTCAGAAGCAAGCGGTTGCTGTTGCAGAAACTTTTTCCGATGAAAAAAAGATCTCGTTTTCGTTTGAAGAATTAAAAAAATAGGCCATAAAGATACAATAAGATGTAAGAATAACTAATAATCAAAATTTTCTTTGATAGGGTAGAAAACATTGTGGGAAAAGGAGAAAATGCTGGTAACCTGCATTGTCTCCTTTTCTCAGATTATTTTCCAAAGTCTTCTCTTTTAGGGGTGTTAAAAGGCGTCATTGTATGGTAAGGGGTCAATAAGGATAAATATATACCCCCCCCTCCCAATCATCCAATCAAATCTCATCCCTCTGTGAAATTATCCAATCACAGAAGCTTTTAGGAAATCAGAATGGGTGCCAACAGCCAATCAGAGAGGCTGTGAGAAATTCAAAAATGGGCCCGGTCTGCCAGTCAGAGAGGCTTTGAGAAATCAAAATGGGCCCAGTCAGCCAAACAAAATGGCGCCCTAATATAAATCGATAGAAAACAGTGAACAAAAAACGGCATAAAAGTGGATTTAAAGTCTTTTTTAAAGGCTGCTGTGCAGTTCTTGGCAAACTGCCAGGCATGCACCATCCACACATGCCAGATTTCACTGAAAAAGGGCCAAAATTAAAGAAAACAAGGTGGCAGAAGACCTTGTTTTGGTCTTTTCAAGCCCCTTGCAAGAGTTACTTCCCTTAAAGTAAACCCTTGATTCCCCTCTTTACCCTTTAATTGGATTTCCTGATTTGGGCCACATCAAATTCATATAAGCCAAAATGATCAATGTACAGTGTGAAAAAAACACACAGAAATTAATTGTGAGAAGTTGCTAAAAAAGAGACTGAAAACTCTTTCTGTAGCAATTGTTTCCTATTGCATAAATCAAACAAAGGGAACTGAAATGCTATTTTTTCTAATCGCTTTAAACCACGACAAGAAACCCAGTTACGTTGATTACCATCTCATACGTGCCAGTTACGCACATGCAAAAAGCACAGAAAACAATGTGACAAGTGGCTAAAAAAAGACTGAAAACTCTTTCAGTAGCAAGGAACTGAAGCATAATTTTTCTGATATCTTCAAACCGCAACAAGAAACCCAGTTACGTTGACTACTGTTTCATACGTGCCAGTTACGCACATGCGAGAACACCAGAAAATGATGTGATAAGTGGCTAAAAAAAGACATGAAGACTCTTTTCAGTAGCAACTGCTTCCTGTTGCATAAGTCAAAGAAAGAGAACTGAATTCTTTATTATTTTTTTTCTCCAATCTCTTTATATCGTACGTGACAACAAACCCATTTACGTTGACTACTTTCTCGTAGGTGCCAGTTACGTATCCGCAAAAACATGAAAAATCGACTTACGGGACATTTCATAGCAGACGACACCTGTTTCTTAAGTCAAATATAGGGAACAAATTTTCTATTTTTTTTTCCTCCAATCTCTTTATACCATGACAACAAATCCATTTACGCTGACTACTGTCTCGTAGGTGCCAGTTACGTATCCGCGAAAACATGAAAAAATCGACTTACGGGACATTTCATAGCAGACGACACCTGTTTCTCAAGTCAAATATGGGGATTTTTCTTTTTTCATTTTTTCTCACTAGGGCCAATGATTCGGTTGCGATGACCATCTCACCCATATGAGACGGTTACGTGCTGCGCATGAAATCGTAAAATCAACTTAGACACTTTTGGAGGCAATTGATACCTGTTGCACAAATCCAAGAAAGGTAAATGAAACATTTCCCTGTTTTCATACCAGGGTCAGTTTTGGTGACCGTGCGAGTCAAAAGTCAATGTTATGTTTAACCGCTGCACCAAAAAATAAAATTCAGAAGCAAGCGGTTGCTGTTGCAGAAACTTTTTCCGATGAAAAAAAGATCTCGTTTTCGTTTGAAGAATTAAAAAAATAGGCCATAAAGATACAATAAGATGTAAGAATAACTAATAATCAAAATTTTCTTTGATAGGGTAGAAAACATTGTGGGAAAAGGAGAAAATGCTGGTAACCTGCATTGTCTCCTTTTCTCAGATTATTTTCCAAAGTCTTGTCTTTTAGGGGTGTTAAAAGGCGTCATTGTATGGTAAGGGGTCAATAAGGATAAATATATACCCCCCCTCCCAATCATCCAATCAAATCTCATCCCTCTGTGAAATTATCCAATCACAGAAGCTTTTAGGAAATCAGAATGGGTGCCAACAGCCAATCAGAGAGGCTGTGAGAAATTCAAAAATGGGCCCGGTCTGCCAGTCAGAGAGGCTTTGAGAAATCAAAATGGGCCCAGTCAGCCAAACAAAATGGCGCCCTAATATAAATCGATAGAAAACAGTGAACAAAAAACGGCATAAAAGTGGATTTAAAGTCTTTTTTAAAGGCTGCTGTGCAGTTCTTGGCAAACTGCCAGGCATGCACCATCCACACATGCCAGATTTCACTGAAAAAGGGCCAAAATTAAAGAAAACAAGGTGGCAGAAGACCTTGTTTTGGTCTTTTCAAGCCCCTTGCAAGAGTTACTTCCCTTAAAGTAAACCCTTGATTCCCCTCTTTACCCTTTAATTGGATTTCCTGATTTGGGCCACATCAAATTCATATAAGCCAAAATGATCAATGTACAGTGTGAAAAAAACACACAGAAATTAATTGTGAGAAGTTGCTAAAAAAGAGACTGAAAACTCTTTCTGTAGCAATTGTTTCCTATTGCATAAATCAAACAAAGGGAACTGAAATGCTATTTTTTCTAATCGCTTTAAACCACGACAAGAAACCCAGTTACGTTGATTACCATCTCATACGTGCCAGTTACGCACATGCAAAAAGCACAGAAAACAATGTGACAAGTGGCTAAAAAAAGACTGAAAACTCTTTCAGTAGCAAGGAACTGAAGCATAATTTTTCTGATATCTTCAAACCGCAACAAGAAACCCAGTTACGTTGACTACTGTTTCATACGTGCCAGTTACGCACATGCGAGAACACCAGAAAATGATGTGATAAGTGGCTAAAAAAAGACATGAAGACTCTTTTCAGTAGCAACTGCTTCCTGTTGCATAAGTCAAAGAAAGAGAACTGAATTCTTTATTATTTTTTTTCTCCAATCTCTTTATATCGTACGTGACAACAAACCCATTTACGTTGACTACTTTCTCGTAGGTGCCAGTTACGTATCCGCAAAAACATGAAAAATCGACTTACGGGACATTTCATAGCAGACGACACCTGTTTCTTAAGTCAAATATAGGGAACAAATTTTCTAATTTTTTTTCCTCCAATCTCTTTATACCATGACAACAAATCCATTTACGCTGACTACTGTCTCGTAGGTGCCAGTTACGTATCCGCGAAAACATGAAAAAATCGACTTACGGGACATTTCATAGCAGACGACACCTGTTTCTCAAGTCAAATATGGGGATTTTTCTTTTTTCATTTTTTCTCACTAGGGCCAATGATTCGGTTGCGATGACCATCTCACCCATATGAGACGGTTACGTGCTGCGCATGAAATCGTAAAATCAACTTAGACACTTTTGGAGGCAATTGATACCTGTTGCACAAATCCAAGAAAGGTAAATGAAACATTTCCCTGTTTTCATACCAGGGTCAGTTTTGGTGACCGTGCGAGTCAAAAGTCAATGTTATGTTTAACCGCTGCACCAAAAAATAAAATTCAGAAGCAAGCGGTTGCTGTTGCAGAAACTTTTTCCGATGAAAAAAAGATCTCGTTTTCGTTTGAAGAATTAAAAAAATAGGCCATAAAGATACAATAAGATGTAAGAATAACTAATAATCAAAATTTTCTTTGATAGGGTAGAAAACATTGTGGGAAAAGGAGAAAATGCTGGTAACCTGCATTGTCTCCTTTTCTCAGATTATTTTCCAAAGTCTTCTCTTTTAGGGGTGTTAAAAGGCGTCATTGTATGGTAAGGGGTCAATAAGGATAAATATATACCCCCCCCTCCCAATCATCCAATCAAATCTCATCCCTCTGTGAAATTATCCAATCACAGAAGCTTTTAGGAAATCAGAATGGGTGCCAACAGCCAATCAGAGAGGCTGTGAGAAATTCAAAAATGGGCCCGGTCTGCCAGTCAGAGAGGCTTTGAGAAATCAAAATGGGCCCAGTCAGCCAAACAAAATGGCGCCCTAATATAAATCGATAGAAAACAGTGAACAAAAAACGGCATAAAAGTGGATTTAAAGTCTTTTTTAAAGGCTGCTGTGCAGTCCTTGGCAAACTGCCAGGCATGCACCATCCACACATGCCAGATTTCACTGAAAAAGGGCCAAAATTAAAGAAAACAAGGTGGCAGAAGACCTTGTTTTGGTCTTTTCAAGCCCCTTGCAAGAGTTACTTCCCTTAAAGTAAACCCTTGATTCCCCTCTTTACCCTTTAATTGGATTTCCTGATTTGGGCCACATCAAATTCATATAAGCCAAAATGATCAATGTACAGTGTGAAAAAAACACACAGAAATTAATTGTGAGAAGTTGCTAAAAAAGAGACTGAAAACTCTTTCTGTAGCAATTGTTTCCTATTGCCTAAATCAAACAAAGGGAACTGAAATGCTATTTTTTCTAATCGCTTTAAACCACGACAAGAAACCCAGTTACGTTGATTACCATCTCATACGTGCCAGTTACGCACATGCAAAAAGCACAGAAAACAATGTGACAAGTGGCTAAAAAAAGACTGAAAACTCTTTCAGTAGCAAGGAACTGAAGCATAATTTTTCTGATATCTTCAAACCGCAACAAGAAAGCCAGTTACGTTGACTACTGTTTCATACGTGCCAGTTACGCACATGCGAGAACACCAGAAAATGATGTGATAAGTGGCTAAAAAAAGACATGAAGACTCTTTTCAGTAGCAACTGCTTCCTGTTGCATAAGTCAAAGAAAGAGAACTGAATTCTTTATTATTTTTTTTCTCCAATCTCTTATATCGTACGTGACAACAAACCCATTTACGTTGACTACTTTCTCGTAGGTGCCAGTTACGTATCCGCAAAAACATGAAAAATCGACTTACGGGACATTTCATAGCAAACGACACCTGTTTCTTAAGTCAAATATAGGGAACAAATTTTCTATTTTTTTTTTCCTCCAATCTCTTTATACCATGACAACAAATCCATTTACGCTGACTACTGTCTCGTAGGTGCCAGTTACGTATCCGCGAAAACATGAAAAAATCGACTTACGGGACATTTCATAGCAGACGACACCTGTTTCTCAAGTCAAATATGGGGATTTTTCTTTTTTCATTTTTTCTCACTAGGGCCAATGATTCGGTTGCGATGACCATCTCACCCATATGAGACGGTTACGTGCTGCGCATGAAATCGTAAAATCAACTTAGACACTTTTGGAGGCAATTGATACCTGTTGCACAAATCCAAGAAAGGTAAATGAAACATTTCCCTGTTTTCATACCAGGGTCAGTTTTGGTGACCGTGCGAGTCAAAAGTCAATGTTATGTTTAACCGCTGCACCAAAAAATAAAATTCAGAAGCAAGCGGTTGCTGTTGCAGAAACTTTTTCCGATGAAAAAAAGATCTCGTTTTCGTTTGAAGAATTAAAAAAATAGGCCATAAAGATACAATAAGATGTAAGAATAACTAATAATCAAAATTTTCTTTGATAGGGTAGAAAACATTGTGGGAAAAGGAGAAAATGCTGGTAACCTGCATTGTCTCCTTTTCTCAGATTATTTTCCAAAGTCTTCTCTTTTAGGGGTGTTAAAAGGCGTCATTGTATGGTAAGGGGTCAATAAGGATAAATATATACCCCCCCTCCCAATCATCCAATCAAATCTCATCCCTCTGTGAAATTATCCAATCACAGAAGCTTTTAGGAAATCAGAATGGGTGCCAACAGCCAATCAGAGAGGCTGTGAGAAATTCAAAAATGGGCCCGGTCTGCCAGTCAGAGAGGCTTTGAGAAATCAAAATGGGCCCAGTCAGCCAAACAAAATGGCGCCCTAATATAAATCGATAGAAAACAGTGAACAAAAAACGGCATAAAAGTGGATTTAAAGTCTTTTTTAAAGGCTGCTGTGCAGTCCTTGGCAAACTGCCAGGCATGCACCATCCACACATGCCAGATTTCACTGAAAAAGGGCCAAAATTAAAGAAAACAAGGTGGCAGAAGACCTTGTTTTGGTCTTTTCAAGCCCCTTGCAAGAGTTACTTCCCTTAAAGTAAACCCTTGATTCCCCTCTTTACCCTTTAATTGGATTTCCTGATTTGGGCCACATCAAATTCATATAAGCCAAAATGATCAATGTACAGTGTGAAAAAAACACACAGAAATTAATTGTGAGAAGTTGCTAAAAAAGAGACTGAAAACTCTTTCTGTAGCAATTGTTTCCTATTGCCTAAATCAAACAAAGGGAACTGAAATGCTATTTTTTCTAATCGCTTTAAACCACGACAAGAAACCCAGTTACGTTGATTACCATCTCATACGTGCCAGTTACGCACATGCAAAAAGCACAGAAAACAATGTGACAAGTGGCTAAAAAAAGACTGAAAACTCTTTCAGTAGCAAGGAACTGAAGCATAATTTTTCTGATATCTTCAAACCGCAACAAGAAACCCAGTTACGTTGACTACTGTTTCATACGTGCCAGTTACGCACATGCGAGAACACCAGAAAATGATGTGATAAGTGGCTAAAAAAAGACATGAAGACTCTTTTCAGTAGCAACTGCTTCCTGTTGCATAAGTCAAAGAAAGAGAACTGAATTCTTTATTATTTTTTTTCTCCAATCTCTTATATCGTACGTGACAACAAACCCATTTACGTTGACTACTTTCTCGTAGGTGCCAGTTACGTATCCGCAAAAACATGAAAAATCGACTTACGGGACATTTCATAGCAAACGACACCTGTTTCTTAAGTCAAATATAGGGAACAAATTTTCTATTTTTTTTTTCCTCCAATCTCTTTATACCATGACAACAAATCCATTTACGCTGACTACTGTCTCGTAGGTGCCAGTTACGTATCCGCGAAAACATGAAAAAATCGACTTACGGGACATTTCATAGCAGACGACACCTGTTTCTCAAGTCAAATATGGGGATTTTTCTTTTTTCATTTTTTCTCACTAGGGCCAATGATTCGGTTGCGATGACCATCTCACCCATATGAGACGGTTACGTGCTGCGCATGAAATCGTAAAATCAACTTAGACACTTTTGGAGGCAATTGATACCTGTTGCACAAATCCAAGAAAGGTAAATGAAACATTTCCCTGTTTTCATACCAGGGTCAGTTTTGGTGACCGTGCGAGTCAAAAGTCAATGTTATGTTTAACCGCTGCACCAAAAAATAAAATTCAGAAGCAAGCGGTTGCTGTTGCAGAAACTTTTTCCGATGAAAAAAAGATCTCGTTTTCGTTTGAAGAATTAAAAAAATAGGCCATAAAGATACAATAAGATGTAAGAACTAATAATCAAAATTTTCTTTGATAGGGTAGAAAACATTGTGGGAAAAGGAGAAAATGCTGGTAACCTGCATTGTCTCCTTTTCTCAGATTATTTTCCAAAGTCTTCTCTTTTAGGGGTGTTAAAAGGCGTCATTGTATGGTAAGGGGTCAATAAGGATAAATATATACCCCCCTCCCAATCATCCAATCAAATCTCATCCCTCTGTGAAATTATCCAATCACAGAAGCTTTTAGGAAATCAGAATGGGTGCCAACAGCCAATCAGAGAGGCTGTGAGAAATTCAAAAATGGGCCCGGTCTGCCAGTCAGAGAGGCTTTGAGAAATCAAAATGGGCCCAGTCAGCCAAACAAAATGGCGCCCTAATATAAATCGATAGAAAACAGTGAACAAAAAACGGCATAAAAGTGGATTTAAAGTCTTTTTTAAAGGCTGCTGTGCAGTCCTTGGCAAACTGCCAGGCATGCACCATCCACACATGCCAGATTTCACTGAAAAAGGGCCAAAATTAAAGAAAACAAGGTGGCAGAAGACCTTGTTTTGGTCTTTTCAAGCCCCTTGCAAGAGTTACTCCCCTTAAAGTAAACCCTTGATTCCCCCCTTTACCCTTTAATTGGATTTCCTGATTTGGGCCACATCAAATTCATATAAGCCAAAATGATCAATGTACAGTGTGAAAAAAACACACAGAAATTAATTGTGAGAAGTTGCTAAAAAAGAGACTGAAAACTCTTTCTGTAGCAATTGTTTCCTATTGCATAAATCAAACAAAGGGAACTGAAATGCTATTTTTTCTAATCGCTTTAAACCACGACAAGAAACCCAGTTACGTTGATTACCATCTCATACGTGCCAGTTACGCACATGCAAAAAGCACAGAAAACAATGTGACAAGTGGCTAAAAAAAGACTGAAAACTCTTTCAGTAGCAAGGAACTGAAGCATAATTTTTCTGATATCTTCAAACCGCAACAAGAAACCCAGTTACGTTGACTACTGTTTCATACGTGCCAGTTACGCACATGCGAGAACACCAGAAAATGATGTGATAAGTGGCTAAAAAAAGACATGAAGACTCTTTTCAGTAGCAACTGCTTCCTGTTGCATAAGTCAAAGAAAGAGAACTGAATTCTTTATTATTTTTTTTCTCCAATCTCTTTATATCGTACGTGACAACAAACCCATTTACGTTGACTACTTTCTCGTAGGTGCCAGTTACGTATCCGCAAAAACATGAAAAATCGACTTACGGGACATTTCATAGCAGACGACACCTGTTTCTTAAGTCAAATATAGGGAACAAATTTTCTATTTTTTTTTCCTCCAATCTCTTTATACCATGACAACAAATCCATTTACGCTGACTACTGTCTCGTAGGTGCCAGTTACGTATCCGCGAAAACATGAAAAAATCGACTTACGGGACATTTCATAGCAGACGACACCTGTTTCTCAAGTCAAATATGGGGATTTTTCTTTTTTCATTTTTTCTCACTAGGGCCAATGATTCGGTTGCGATGACCATCTCACCCATATGAGACGGTTACGTGCTGCGCATGAAATCGTAAAATCAACTTAGACACTTTTGGAGGCAATTGATACCTGTTGCACAAATCCAAGAAAGGTAAATGAAACATTTCCCTGTTTTCATACCAGGGTCAGTTTTGGTGACCGTGCGAGTCAAAAGTCAATGTTATGTTTAACCGCTGCACCAAAAAATAAAATTCAGAAGCAAGCGGTTGCTGTTGCAGAAACTTTTTCCGATGAAAAAAAGATCTCGTTTTCGTTTGAAGAATTAAAAAAATAGGCCATAAAGATACAATAAGATGTAAGAATAACTAATAATCAAAATTTTCTTTGATAGGGTAGAAAACATTGTGGGAAAAGGAGAAAATGCTGGTAACCTGCATTGTCTCCTTTTCTCAGATTATTTTCCAAAGTCTTCTCTTTTAGGGGTGTTAAAAGGCGTCATTGTATGGTAAGGGGTCAATAAGGATAAATATATACCCCCCCCTCCCAATCATCCAATCAAATCTCATCCCTCTGTGAAATTATCCAATCACAGAAGCTTTTAGGAAATCAGAATGGGTGCCAACAGCCAATCAGAGAGGCTGTGAGAAATTCAAAAATGGGCCCGGTCTGCCATTCAGAGAGGCTTTGAGAAATCAAAATGGGCCCAGTCAGCCAAACAAAATGGTGCCCTAATATAAATCGATAGAAAACAGTGAACAAAAAACGGCATAAAAGTGGATTTAAAGTCTTTTTTAAAGGCTGCTGTGCAGTCCTTGGCAAACTGCCAGGCATGCACCATCCACACATGCCAGATTTCACTGAAAAAGGGCCAAAATTAAAGAAAACAAGGTGGCAGAAGACCTTGTTTTGGTCTTTTCAAGCCCCTTGCAAGAGTTACTTCCCTTAAAGTAAACCCTTGATTCCCCTCTTTACCCTTTAATTGGATTTCCTGATTTGGGCCACATCAAATTCATATAAGCCAAAATGATCAATGTACAGTGTGAAAAAAACACACAGAAATTAATTGTGAGAAGTTGCTAAAAAAGAGACTGAAAACTCTTTCTGTAGCAATTGTTTCCTATTGCCTAAATCAAACAAAGGGAACTGAAATGCTATTTTTTCTAATCGCTTTAAACCACGACAAGAAACCCAGTTACGTTGATTACCATCTCATACGTGCCAGTTACGCACATGCAAAAAGCACAGAAAACAATGTGACAAGTGGCTAAAAAAAGACTGAAAACTCTTTCAGTAGCAAGGAACTGAAGCATAATTTTTCTGATATCTTCAAACCGCAACAAGAAAGCCAGTTACGTTGACTACTGTTTCATACGTGCCAGTTACGCACATGCGAGAACACCAGAAAATGATGTGATAAGTGGCTAAAAAAAGACATGAAGACTCTTTTCAGTAGCAACTGCTTCCTGTTGCATAAGTCAAAGAAAGAGAACTGAATTCTTTATTATTTTTTTTCTCCAATCTCTTATATCGTACGTGACAACAAACCCATTTACGTTGACTACTTTCTCGTAGGTGCCAGTTACGTATCCGCAAAAACATGAAAAATCGACTTACGGGACATTTCATAGCAAACGACACCTGTTTCTTAAGTCAAATATAGGGAACAAATTTTCTATTTTTTTTTTCCTCCAATCTCTTTATACCATGACAACAAATCCATTTACGCTGACTACTGTCTCGTAGGTGCCAGTTACGTATCCGCGAAAACATGAAAAAATCGACTTACGGGACATTTCATAGCAGACGACACCTGTTTCTCAAGTCAAATATGGGGATTTTTCTTTTTTCATTTTTTCTCACTAGGGCCAATGATTCGGTTGCGATGACCATCTCACCCATATGAGACGGTTACGTGCTGCGCATGAAATCGTAAAATCAACTTAGACACTTTTGGAGGCAATTGATACCTGTTGCACAAATCCAAGAAAGGTAAATGAAACATTTCCCTGTTTTCATACCAGGGTCAGTTTTGGTGACCGTGCGAGTCAAAAGTCAATGTTATGTTTAACCGCTGCACCAAAAAATAAAATTCAGAAGCAAGCGGTTGCTGTTGCAGAAACTTTTTCCGATGAAAAAAAGATCTCGTTTTCGTTTGAAGAATTAAAAAAATAGGCCATAAAGATACAATAAGATGTAAGAATAACTAATAATCAAAATTTTCTTTGATAGGGTAGAAAACATTGTGGGAAAAGGAGAAAATGCTGGTAACCTGCATTGTCTCCTTTTCTCAGATTATTTTCCAAAGTCTTCTCTTTTAGGGGTGTTAAAAGGCGTCATTGTATGGTAAGGGGTCAATAAGGATAAATATATACCCCCCCTCCCAATCATCCAATCAAATCTCATCCCTCTGTGAAATTATCCAATCACAGAAGCTTTTAGGAAATCAGAATGGGTGCCAACAGCCAATCAGAGAGGCTGTGAGAAATTCAAAAATGGGCCCGGTCTGCCAGTCAGAGAGGCTTTGAGAAATCAAAATGGGCCCAGTCAGCCAAACAAAATGGCGCCCTAATATAAATCGATAGAAAACAGTGAACAAAAAACGGCATAAAAGTGGATTTAAAGTCTTTTTTAAAGGCTGCTGTGCAGTTCTTGGCAAACTGCCAGGCATGCACCATCCACACATGCCAGATTTCACTGAAAAAGGGCCAAAATTAAAGAAAACAAGGTGGCAGAAGACCTTGTTTTGGTCTTTTCAAGCCCCTTGCAAGAGTTACTTCCCTTAAAGTAAACCCTTGATTCCCCTCTTTACCCTTTAATTGGATTTCCTGATTTGGGCCACATCAAATTCATATAAGCCAAAATGATCAATGTACAGTGTGAAAAAAACACACAGAAATTAATTGTGAGAAGTTGCTAAAAAAGAGACTGAAAACTCTTTCTGTAGCAATTGTTTCCTATTGCATAAATCAAACAAAGGGAACTGAAATGCTATTTTTTCTAATCGCTTTAAACCACGACAAGAAACCCAGTTACGTTGATTACCATCTCATACGTGCCAGTTACGCACATGCAAAAAGCACAGAAAACAATGTGACAAGTGGCTAAAAAAAGACTGAAAACTCTTTCAGTAGCAAGGAACTGAAGCATAATTTTTCTGATATCTTCAAACCGCAACAAGAAACCCAGTTACGTTGACTACTGTTTCATACGTGCCAGTTACGCACATGCGAGAACACCAGAAAATGATGTGATAAGTGGCTAAAAAAAGACATGAAGACTCTTTTCAGTAGCAACTGCTTCCTGTTGCATAAGTCAAAGAAAGAGAACTGAATTCTTTATTATTTTTTTTCTCCAATCTCTTTATATCGTACGTGACAACAAACCCATTTACGTTGACTACTTTCTCGTAGGTGCCAGTTACGTATCCGCAAAAACATGAAAAATCGACTTACGGGACATTTCATAGCAGACGACACCTGTTTCTTAAGTCAAATATAGGGAACAAATTTTCTATTTTTTTTTCCTCCAATCTCTTTATACCATGACAACAAATCCATTTACGCTGACTACTGTCTCGTAGGTGCCAGTTACGTATCCGCGAAAACATGAAAAAATCGACTTACGGGACATTTCATAGCAGACGACACCTGTTTCTCAAGTCAAATATGGGGATTTTTCTTTTTTCATTTTTTCTCACTAGGGCCAATGATTCGGTTGCGATGACCATCTCACCCATATGAGACGGTTACGTGCTGCGCATGAAATCGTAAAATCAACTTAGACACTTTTGGAGGCAATTGATACCTGTTGCACAAATCCAAGAAAGGTAAATGAAACATTTCCCTGTTTTCATACCAGGGTCAGTTTTGGTGACCGTGCGAGTCAAAAGTCAATGTTATGTTTAACCGCTGCACCAAAAAATAAAATTCAGAAGCAAGCGGATGCTGTTGCAGAAACTTTTTCCGATGAAAAAAAGATCTCGTTTTCGTTTGAAGAATTAAAAAAATAGGCCATAAAGATACAATAAGATGTAAGAATAACTAATAATCAAAATTTTCTTTGATAGGGTAGAAAACATTGTGGGAAAAGGAGAAAATGCTGGTAACCTGCATTGTCTCCTTTTCTCAGATTATTTTCCAAAGTCTTCTCTTTTAGGGGTGTTAAAAGGCGTCATTGTATGGTAAGGGGTCAATAAGGATAAATATATACCCCCCCCTCCCAATCATCCAATCAAATCTCATCCCTCTGTGAAATTATCCAATCACAGAAGCTTTTAGGAAATCAGAATGGGTGCCAACAGCCAATCAGAGAGGCTGTGAGAAATTCAAAAATGGGCCCGGTCTGCCAGTCAGAGAGGCTTTGAGAAATCAAAATGGGCCCAGTCAGCCAAACAAAATGGCGCCCTAATATAAATCGATAGAAAACAGTGAACAAAAAACGGCATAAAAGTGGATTTAAAGTCTTTTTTAAAGGCTGCTGTGCAGTCCTTGGCAAACTGCCAGGCATGCACCATCCACACATGCCAGATTTCACTGAAAAAGGGCCAAAATTAAAGAAAACAAGGTGGCAGAAGACCTTGTTTTGGTCTTTTCAAGCCCCTTGCAAGAGTTACTTCCCTTAAAGTAAACCCTTGATTCCCCTCTTTACCCTTTAATTGGATTTCCTGATTTGGGCCACATCAAATTCATATAAGCCAAAATGATCAATGTACAGTGTGAAAAAAACACACAGAAATTAATTGTGAGAAGTTGCTAAAAAAGAGACTGAAAACTCTTTCTGTAGCAATTGTTTCCTATTGCCTAAATCAAACAAAGGGAACTGAAATGCTATTTTTTCTAATCGCTTTAAACCACGACAAGAAACCCAGTTACGTTGATTACCATCTCATACGTGCCAGTTACGCACATGCAAAAAGCACAGAAAACAATGTGACAAGTGGCTAAAAAAAGACTGAAAACTCTTTCAGTAGCAAGGAACTGAAGCATAATTTTTCTGATATCTTCAAACCGCAACAAGAAACCCAGTTACGTTGACTACTGTTTCATACGTGCCAGTTACGCACATGCGAGAACACCAGAAAATGATGTGATAAGTGGCTAAAAAAAGACATGAAGACTCTTTTCAGTAGCAACTGCTTCCTGTTGCATAAGTCAAAGAAAGAGAACTGAATTCTTTATTATTTTTTTTCTCCAATCTCTTATATCGTACGTGACAACAAACCCATTTACGTTGACTACTTTCTCGTAGGTGCCAGTTACGTATCCGCAAAAACATGAAAAATCGACTTACGGGACATTTCATAGCAAACGACACCTGTTTCTTAAGTCAAATATAGGGAACAAATTTTCTATTTTTTTTTTCCTCCAATCTCTTTATACCATGACAACAAATCCATTTACGCTGACTTCTGTCTCGTAGGTGCCAGTTACGTATCCGCGAAAACATGAAAAAATCGACTTACGGGACATTTCATAGCAGACGACACCTGTTTCTCAAGTCAAATATGGGGATTTTTCTTTTTTCATTTTTTCTCACTAGGGCCAATGATTCGGTTGCGATGACCATCTCACCCATATGAGACGGTTACGTGCTGCGCATGAAATCGTAAAATCAACTTAGACACTTTTGGAGGCAATTGATACCTGTTGCACAAATCCAAGAAAGGTAAATGAAACATTTCCCTGTTTTCATACCAGGGTCAGTTTTGGTGACCGTGCGAGTCAAAAGTCAATGTTATGTTTAACCGCTGCACCAAAAAATAAAATTCAGAAGCAAGCGGTTGCTGTTGCAGAAACTTTTTCCGATGAAAAAAAGATCTCGTTTTCGTTTGAAGAATTAAAAAAATAGGCCATAAAGATACAATAAGATGTAAGAATAACTAATAATCAAAATTTTCTTTGATAGGGTAGAAAACATTGTGGGAAAAGGAGAAAATGCTGGTAACCTGCATTGTCTCCTTTTCTCAGATTATTTTCCAAAGTCTTCTCTTTTAGGGGTGTTAAAAGGCGTCATTGTATGGTAAGGGGTCAATAAGGATAAATATATACCCCCCTCCCAATCATCCAATCAAATCTCATCCCTCTGTGAAATTATCCAATCACAGAAGCTTTTAGGAAATCAGAATGGGTGCCAACAGCCAATCAGAGAGGCTGTGAGAAATTCAAAAATGGGCCCGGTCTGCCAGTCAGAGAGGCTTTGAGAAATCAAAATGGGCCCAGTCAGCCAAACAAAATGGCGCCCTAATATAAATCGATAGAAAACAGTGAACAAAAAACGGCATAAAAGTGGATTTAAAGTCTTTTTTAAAGGCTGCTGTGCAGTCCTTGGCAAACTGCCAGGCATGCACCATCCACACATGCCAGATTTCACTGAAAAAGGGCCAAAATTAAAGAAAACAAGGTGGCAGAAGACCTTGTTTTGGTCTTTTCAAGCCCCTTGCAAGAGTTACTCCCCTTAAAGTAAACCCTTGATTCCCCCCTTTACCCTTTAATTGGATTTCCTGATTTGGGCCACATCAAATTCATATAAGCCAAAATGATCAATGTACAGTGTGAAAAAAACACACAGAAATTAATTGTGAGAAGTTGCTAAAAAAGAGACTGAAAACTCTTTCTGTAGCAATTGTTTCCTATTGCATAAATCAAACAAAGGGAACTGAAATGCTATTTTTTCTAATCGCTTTAAACCACGACAAGAAACCCAGTTACGTTGATTACCATCTCATACGTGCCAGTTACGCACATGCAAAAAGCACAGAAAACAATGTGACAAGTGGCTAAAAAAAGACTGAAAACTCTTTCAGTAGCAAGGAACTGAAGCATAATTTTTCTGATATCTTCAAACCGCAACAAGAAACCCAGTTACGTTGACTACTGTTTCATACGTGCCAGTTACGCACATGCGAGAACACCAGAAAATGATGTGATAAGTGGCTAAAAAAAGACATGAAGACTCTTTTCAGTAGCAACTGCTTCCTGTTGCATAAGTCAAAGAAAGAGAACTGAATTCTTTATTATTTTTTTTCTCCAATCTCTTTATATCGTACGTGACAACAAACCCATTTACGTTGACTACTTTCTCGTAGGTGCCAGTTACGTATCCGCAAAAACATGAAAAATCGACTTACGGGACATTTCATAGCAGACGACACCTGTTTCTTAAGTCAAATATAGGGAACAAATTTTCTATTTTTTTTTCCTCCAATCTCTTTATACCATGACAACAAATCCATTTACGCTGACTACTGTCTCGTAGGTGCCAGTTACGTATCCGCGAAAACATGAAAAAATCGACTTACGGGACATTTCATAGCAGACGACACCTGTTTCTCAAGTAAAATATGGGGATTTTTCTTTTTTCATTTTTTCTCACTAGGGCCAATGATTCGGTTGCGATGACCATCTCACCCATATGAGACGGTTACGTGCTGCGCATGAAATCGTAAAATCAACTTAGACACTTTTGGAGGCAATTGATACCTGTTGCACAAATCCAAGAAAGGTAAATGAAACATTTCCCTGTTTTCATACCAGGGTCAGTTTTGGTGACCGTGCGAGTCAAAAGTCAATGTTATGTTTAACCGCTGCACCAAAAAATAAAATTCAGAAGCAAGCGGTTGCTGTTGCAGAAACTTTTTCCGATGAAAAAAAGATCTCGTTTTCGTTTGAAGAATTAAAAAAATAGGCCATAAAGATACAATAAGATGTAAGAATAACTAATAATCAAAATTTTCTTTGATAGGGTAGAAAACATTGTGGGAAAAGGAGAAAATGCTGGTAACCTGCATTGTCTCCTTTTCTCAGATTATTTTCCAAAGTCTTCTCTTTTAGGGGTGTTAAAAGGCGTCATTGTATGGTAAGGGGTCAATAAGGATAAATATATACCCCCCCCTCCCAATCATCCAATCAAATCTCATCCCTCTGTGAAATTATCCAATCACAGAAGCTTTTAGGAAATCAGAATGGGTGCCAACAGCCAATCAGAGAGGCTGTGAGAAATTCAAAAATGGGCCCGGTCTGCCATTCAGAGAGGCTTTGAGAAATCAAAATGGGCCCAGTCAGCCAAACAAAATGGTGCCCTAATATAAATCGATAGAAAACAGTGAACAAAAAACGGCATAAAAGTGGATTTAAAGTCTTTTTTAAAGGCTGCTGTGCAGTCCTTGGCAAACTGCCAGGCATGCACCATCCACACATGCCAGATTTCACTGAAAAAGGGCCAAAATTAAAGAAAACAAGGTGGCAGAAGACCTTGTTTTGGTCTTTTCAAGCCCCTTGCAAGAGTTACTTCCCTTAAAGTAAACCCTTGATTCCCCTCTTTACCCTTTAATTGGATTTCCTGATTTGGGCCACATCAAATTCATATAAGCCAAAATGATCAATGTACAGTGTGAAAAAAACACACAGAAATTAATTGTGAGAAGTTGCTAAAAAAGAGACTGAAAACTCTTTCTGTAGCAATTGTTTCCTATTGCCTAAATCAAACAAAGGGAACTGAAATGCTATTTTTTCTAATCGCTTTAAACCACGACAAGAAACCCAGTTACGTTGATTACCATCTCATACGTGCCAGTTACGCACATGCAAAAAGCACAGAAAACAATGTGACAAGTGGCTAAAAAAAGACTGAAAACTCTTTCAGTAGCAAGGAACTGAAGCATAATTTTTCTGATATCTTCAAACCGCAACAAGAAACCCAGTTACGTTGACTACTGTTTCATACGTGCCAGTTACGCACATGCGAGAACACCAGAAAATGATGTGATAAGTGGCTAAAAAAAGACATGAAGACTCTTTTCAGTAGCAACTGCTTCCTGTTGCATAAGTCAAAGAAAGAGAACTGAATTCTTTATTATTTTTTTTCTCCAATCTCTTATATCGTACGTGACAACAAACCCATTTACGTTGACTACTTTCTCGTAGGTGCCAGTTACGTATCCGCAAAAACATGAAAAATCGACTTACGGGACATTTCATAGCAAACGACACCTGTTTCTTAAGTCAAATATAGGGAACAAATTTTCTATTTTTTTTTTCCTCCAATCTCTTTATACCATGACAACAAATCCATTTACGCTGACTACTGTCTCGTAGGTGCCAGTTACGTATCCGCGAAAACATGAAAAAATCGACTTACGGGACATTTCATAGCAGACGACACCTGTTTCTCAAGTCAAATATGGGGATTTTTCTTTTTTCATTTTTTCTCACTAGGGCCAATGATTCGGTTGCGATGACCATCTCACCCATATGAGACGGTTACGTGCTGCGCATGAAATCGTAAAATCAACTTAGACACTTTTGGAGGCAATTGATACCTGTTGCACAAATCCAAGAAAGGTAAATGAAACATTTCCCTGTTTTCATACCAGGGTCAGTTTTGGTGACCGTGCGAGTCAAAAGTCAATGTTATGTTTAACCGCTGCACCAAAAAATAAAATTCAGAAGCAAGCGGTTGCTGTTGCAGAAACTTTTTCCGATGAAAAAAAGATCTCGTTTTCGTTTGAAGAATTAAAAAAATAGGCCATAAAGATACAATAAGATGTAAGAATAACTAATAATCAAAATTTTCTTTGATAGGGTAGAAAACATTGTGGGAAAAGGAGAAAATGCTGGTAACCTGCATTGTCTCCTTTTCTCAGATTATTTTCCAAAGTCTTCTCTTTTAGGGGTGTTAAAAGGCGTCATTGTATGGTAAGGGGTCAATAAGGATAAATATATACCCCCCCTCCCAATCATCCAATCAAATCTCATCCCTCTGTGAAATTATCCAATCACAGAAGCTTTTAGGAAATCAGAATGGGTGCCAACAGCCAATCAGAGAGGCTGTGAGAAATTCAAAAATGGGCCCGGTCTGCCAGTCAGAGAGGCTTTGAGAAATCAAAATGGGCCCAGTCAGCCAAACAAAATGGCGCCCTAATATAAATCGATAGAAAACAGTGAACAAAAAACGGCATAAAAGTGGATTTAAAGTCTTTTTTAAAGGCTGCTGTGCAGTTCTTGGCAAACTGCCAGGCATGCACCATCCACACATGCCAGATTTCACTGAAAAAGGGCCAAAATTAAAGAAAACAAGGTGGCAGAAGACCTTGTTTTGGTCTTTTCAAGCCCCTTGCAAGAGTTACTTCCCTTAAAGTAAACCCTTGATTCCCCTCTTTACCCTTTAATTGGATTTCCTGATTTGGGCCACATCAAATTCATATAAGCCAAAATGATCAATGTACAGTGTGAAAAAAACACACAGAAATTAATTGTGAGAAGTTGCTAAAAAAGAGACTGAAAACTCTTTCTGTAGCAATTGTTTCCTATTGCATAAATCAAACAAAGGGAACTGAAATGCTATTTTTTCTAATCGCTTTAAACCACGACAAGAAACCCAGTTACGTTGATTACCATCTCATACGTGCCAGTTACGCACATGCAAAAAGCACAGAAAACAATGTGACAAGTGGCTAAAAAAAGACTGAAAACTCTTTCAGTAGCAAGGAACTGAAGCATAATTTTTCTGATATCTTCAAACCGCAACAAGAAACCCAGTTACGTTGACTACTGTTTCATACGTGCCAGTTACGCACATGCGAGAACACCAGAAAATGATGTGATAAGTGGCTAAAAAAAGACATGAAGACTCTTTTCAGTAGCAACTGCTTCCTGTTGCATAAGTCAAAGAAAGAGAACTGAATTCTTTATTATTTTTTTTCTCCAATCTCTTTATATCGTACGTGACAACAAACCCATTTACGTTGACTACTTTCTCGTAGGTGCCAGTTACGTATCCGCAAAAACATGAAAAATCGACTTACGGGACATTTCATAGCAGACGACACCTGTTTCTTAAGTCAAATATAGGGAACAAATTTTCTATTTTTTTTTCCTCCAATCTCTTTATACCATGACAACAAATCCATTTACGCTGACTACTGTCTCGTAGGTGCCAGTTACGTATCCGCGAAAACATGAAAAAATCGACTTACGGGACATTTCATAGCAGACGACACCTGTTTCTCAAGTCAAATATGGGGATTTTTCTTTTTTCATTTTTTCTCACTAGGGCCAATGATTCGGTTGCGATGACCATCTCACCCATATGAGACGGTTACGTGCTGCGCATGAAATCGTAAAATCAACTTAGACACTTTTGGAGGCAATTGATACCTGTTGCACAAATCCAAGAAAGGTAAATGAAACATTTCCCTGTTTTCATACCAGGGTCAGTTTTGGTGACCGTGCGAGTCAAAAGTCAATGTTATGTTTAACCGCTGCACCAAAAAATAAAATTCAGAAGCAAGCGGTTGCTGTTGCAGAAACTTTTTCCGATGAAAAAAAATCTCGTTTTCGTTTGAAGAATTAAAAAAATAGGCCATAAAGATACAATAAGATGTAAGAATAACTAATAATCAAAATTTTCTTTGATAGGGTAGAAAACATTGTGGGAAAAGGAGAAAATGCTGGTAACCTGCATTGTCTCCTTTTCTCAGATTATTTTCCAAAGTCTTCTCTTTTAGGGGTGTTAAAAGGCGTCATTGTATGGTAAGGGGTCAATAAGGATAAATATATACCCCCCCCTCCCAATCATCCAATCAAATCTCATCCCTCTGTGAAATTATCCAATCACAGAAGCTTTTAGGAAATCAGAATGGGTGCCAACAGCCAATCAGAGAGGCTGTGAGAAATTCAAAAATGGGCCCGGTCTGCCAGTCAGAGAGGCTTTGAGAAATCAAAATGGGCCCAGTCAGCCAAACAAAATGGCGCCCTAATATAAATCGATAGAAAACAGTGAACAAAAAACGGCATAAAAGTGGATTTAAAGTCTTTTTTAAAGGCTGCTGTGCAGTCCTTGGCAAACTGCCAGGCATGCACCATCCACACATGCCAGATTTCACTGAAAAAGGGCCAAAATTAAAGAAAACAAGGTGGCAGAAGACCTTGTTTTGGTCTTTTCAAGCCCCTTGCAAGAGTTACTTCCCTTAAAGTAAACCCTTGATTCCCCTCTTTACCCTTTAATTGGATTTCCTGATTTGGGCCACATCAAATTCATATAAGCCAAAATGATCAATGTACAGTGTGAAAAAAACACACAGAAATTAATTGTGAGAAGTTGCTAAAAAAGAGACTGAAAACTCTTTCTGTAGCAATTGTTTCCTATTGCCTAAATCAAACAAAGGGAACTGAAATGCTATTTTTTCTAATCGCTTTAAACCACGACAAGAAACCCAGTTACGTTGATTACCATCTCATACGTGCCAGTTACGCACATGCAAAAAGCACAGAAAACAATGTGACAAGTGGCTAAAAAAAGACTGAAAACTCTTTCAGTAGCAAGGAACTGAAGCATAATTTTTCTGATATCTTCAAACCGCAACAAGAAACCCAGTTACGTTGACTACTGTTTCATACGTGCCAGTTATGCACATGCGAGAACACCAGAAAATGATGTGATAAGTGGCTAAAAAAAGACATGAAGACTCTTTTCAGTAGCAACTGCTTCCTGTTGCATAAGTCAAAGAAAGAGAACTGAATTCTTTATTATTTTTTTTCTCCAATCTCTTATATCGTACGTGACAACAAACCCATTTACGTTGACTACTTTCTCGTAGGTGCCAGTTACGTATCCGCAAAAACATGAAAAATCGACTTACGGGACATTTCATAGCAAACGACACCTGTTTCTTAAGTCAAATATAGGGAACAAATTTTCTATTTTTTTTTTCCTCCAATCTCTTTATACCATGACAACAAATCCATTTACGCTGACTACTGTCTCGTAGGTGCCAGTTACGTATCCGCGAAAACATGAAAAAATCGACTTACGGGACATTTCATAGCAGACGACACCTGTTTCTCAAGTCAAATATGGGGATTTTTCTTTTTTCATTTTTTCTCACTAGGGCCAATGATTCGGTTGCGATGACCATCTCACCCATATGAGACGGTTACGTGCTGCGCATGAAATCGTAAAATCAACTTAGACACTTTTGGAGGCAATTGATACCTGTTGCACAAATCCAAGAAAGGTAAATGAAACATTTCCCTGTTTTCATACCAGGGTCAGTTTTGGTGACCGTGCGAGTCAAAAGTCAATGTTATGTTTAACCGCTGCACCAAAAAATAAAATTCAGAAGCAAGCGGTTGCTGTTGCAGAAACTTTTTCCGATGAAAAAAAGATCTCGTTTTCGTTTGAAGAATTAAAAAAATAGGCCATAAAGATACAATAAGATGTAAGAATAACTAATAATCAAAATTTTCTTTGATAGGGTAGAAAACATTGTGGGAAAAGGAGAAAATGCTGGTAACCTGCATTGTCTCCTTTTCTCAGATTATTTTCCAAAGTCTTCTCTTTTAGGGGTGTTAAAAGGCGTCATTGTATGGTAAGGGGTCAATAAGGATAAATATATACCCCCCTCCCAATCATCCAATCAAATCTCATCCCTCTGTGAAATTATCCAATCACAGAAGCTTTTAGGAAATCAGAATGGGTGCCAACAGCCAATCAGAGAGGCTGTGAGAAATTCAAAAATGGGCCCGGTCTGCCAGTCAGAGAGGCTTTGAGAAATCAAAATGGGCCCAGTCAGCCAAACAAAATGGCGCCCTAATATAAATCGATAGAAAACAGTGAACAAAAAACGGCATAAAAGTGGATTTAAAGTCTTTTTTAAAGGCTGCTGTGCAGTTCTTGGCAAACTGCCAGGCATGCACCATCCACACATGCCAGATTTCACTGAAAAAGGGCCAAAATTAAAGAAAACAAGGTGGCAGAAGACCTTGTTTTGGTCTTTTCAAGCCCCTTGCAAGAGTTACTTCCCTTAAAGTAAACCCTTGATTCCCCTCTTTACCCTTTAATTGGATTTCCTGATTTGGGCCACATCAAATTCATATAAGCCAAAATGATCAATGTACAGTGTGAAAAAAACACACAGAAATTAATTGTGAGAAGTTGCTAAAAAAGAGACTGAAAACTCTTTCTGTAGCAATTGTTTCCTATTGCATAAATCAAACAAAGGGAACTGAAATGCTATTTTTTCTAATCGCTTTAAACCACGACAAGAAGCCCAGTTACGTTGATTACCATCTCATACGTGCCAGTTACGCACATGCAAAAAGCACAGAAAACAATGTGACAAGTGGCTAAAAAAAGACTGAAAACTCTTTCAGTAGCAAGGAACTGAAGCATAATTTTTCTGATATCTTCAAACCGCAACAAGAAACCCAGTTACGTTGACTACTGTTTCATACGTGCCAGTTACGCACATGCGAGAACACCAGAAAATGATGTGATAAGTGGCTAAAAAAAGACATGAAGACTCTTTTCAGTAGCAACTGCTTCCTGTTGCATAAGTCAAAGAAAGAGAACTGAATTCTTTATTATTTTTTTTCTCCAATCTCTTTATATCGTACGTGACAACAAACCCATTTACGTTGACTACTTTCTCGTAGGTGCCAGTTACGTATCCGCAAAAACATGAAAAATCGACTTACGGGACATTTCATAGCAGACGACACCTGTTTCTTAAGTCAAATATAGGGAACAAATTTTCTATTTTTTTTTCCTCCAATCTCTTTATACCATGACAACAAATCCATTTACGCTGACTACTGTCTCGTAGGTGCCAGTTACGTATCCGCGAAAACATGAAAAAATCGACTTACGGGACATTTCATAGCAGACGACACCTGTTTCTCAAGTCAAATATGGGGATTTTTCTTTTTTCATTTTTTCTCACTAGGGCCAATGATTCGGTTGCGATGACCATCTCACCCATATGAGACGGTTACGTGCTGCGCATGAAATCGTAAAATCAACTTAGACACTTTTGGAGGCAATTGATACCTGTTGCACAAATCCAAGAAAGGTAAATGAAACATTTCCCTGTTTTCATACCAGGGTCAGTTTTGGTGACCGTGCGAGTCAAAAGTCAATGTTATGTTTAACCGCTGCACCAAAAAATAAAATTCAGAAGCAAGCGGTTGCTGTTGCAGAAACTTTTTCCGATGAAAAAAAGATCTCGTTTTCGTTTGAAGAATTAAAAAAATAGGCCATAAAGATACAATAAGATGTAAGAATAACTAATAATCAAAATTTTCTTTGATAGGGTAGAAAACATTGTGGGAAAAGGAGAAAATGCTGGTAACCTGCATTGTCTCCTTTTCTCAGATTATTTTCCAAAGTCTTCTCTTTTAGGGGTGTTAAAAGGCGTCATTGTATGGTAAGGGGTCAATAAGGATAAATATATACCCCCCCCTCCCAATCATCCAATCAAATCTCATCCCTCTGTGAAATTATCCAATCACAGAAGCTTTTAGGAAATCAGAAAGGGTGCCAACAGCCAATCAGAGAGGCTGTGAGAAATTCAAAAATGGGCCCGGTCTGCCAGTCAGAGAGGCTTTGAGAAATCAAAATGGGCCCAGTCAGCCAAACAAAATGGCGCCCTAATATAAATCGATAGAAAACAGTGAACAAAAAACGGCATAAAAGTGGATTTAAAGTCTTTTTTAAAGGCTGCTGTGCAGTCCTTGGCAAACTGCCAGGCATGCACCATCCACACATGCCAGATTTCACTGAAAAAGGGCCAAAATTAAAGAAAACAAGGTGGCAGAAGACCTTGTTTTGGTCTTTTCAAGCCCCTTGCAAGAGTTACTTCCCTTAAAGTAAACCCTTGATTCCCCTCTTTACCCTTTAATTGGATTTCCTGATTTGGGCCACATCAAATTCATATAAGCCAAAATGATCAATGTACAGTGTGAAAAAAACACACAGAAATTAATTGTGAGAAGTTGCTAAAAAAGAGACTGAAAACTCTTTCTGTAGCAATTGTTTCCTATTGCCTAAATCAAACAAAGGGAACTGAAATGCTATTTTTTCTAATCGCTTTAAACCACGACAAGAAACCCAGTTACGTTGATTACCATCTCATACGTGCCAGTTACGCACATGCAAAAAGCACAGAAAACAATGTGACAAGTGGCTAAAAAAAGACTGAAAACTCTTTCAGTAGCAAGGAACTGAAGCATAATTTTTCTGATATCTTCAAACCGCAACAAGAAACCCAGTTACGTTGACTACTGTTTCATACGTGCCAGTTACGCACATGCGAGAACACCAGAAAATGATGTGATAAGTGGCTAAAAAAAGACATGAAGACTCTTTTCAGTAGCAACTGCTTCCTGTTGCATAAGTCAAAGAAAGAGAACTGAATTCTTTATTATTTTTTTTCTCCAATCTCTTATATCGTACGTGACAACAAACCCATTTACGTTGACTACTTTCTCGTAGGTGCCAGTTACGTATCCGCAAAAACATGAAAAATCGACTTACGGGACATTTCATAGCAAACGACACCTGTTTCTTAAGTCAAATATAGGGAACAAATTTTCTATTTTTTTTTTCCTCCAATCTCTTTATACCATGACAACAAATCCATTTACGCTGACTACTGTCTCGTAGGTGCCAGTTACGTATCCGCGAAAACATGAAAAAATCGACTTACGGGACATTTCATAGCAGACGACACCTGTTTCTCAAGTCAAATATGGGGATTTTTCTTTTTTCATTTTTTCTCACTAGGGCCAATGATTCGGTTGCGATGACCATCTCACCCATATGAGACGGTTACGTGCTGCGCATGAAATCGTAAAATCAACTTAGACACTTTTGGAGGCAATTGATACCTGTTGCACAAATCCAAGAAAGGTAAATGAAACATTTCCCTGTTTTCATACCAGGGTCAGTTTTGGTGACCGTGCGAGTCAAAAGTCAATGTTATGTTTAACCGCTGCACCAAAAAATAAAATTCAGAAGCAAGCGGTTGCTGTTGCAGAAACTTTTTCCGATGAAAAAAAGATCTCGTTTTCGTTTGAAGAATTAAAAAAATAGGCCATAAAGATACAATAAGATGTAAGAATAACTAATAATCAAAATTTTCTTTGATAGGGTAGAAAACATTGTGGGAAAAGGAGAAAATGCTGGTAACCTGCATTGTCTCCTTTTCTCAGATTATTTTCCAAAGTCTTCTCTTTTAGGGGTGTTAAAAGGCGTCATTGTATGGTAAGGGGTCAATAAGGATAAATATATACCCCCCCTCCCAATCATCCAATCAAATCTCATCCCTCTGTGAAATTATCCAATCACAGAAGCTTTTAGGAAATCAGAATGGGTGCCAACAGCCAATCAGAGAGGCTGTGAGAAATTCAAAAATGGGCCCGGTCTGCCAGTCAGAGAGGCTTTGAGAAATCAAAATGGGCCCAGTCAGCCAAACAAAATGGCGCCCTAATATAAATCGATAGAAAACAGTGAACAAAAAACGGCATAAAAGTGGATTTAAAGTCTTTTTTAAAGGCTGCTGTGCAGTTCTTGGCAAACTGCCAGGCATGCACCATCCACACATGCCAGATTTCACTGAAAAAGGGCCAAAATTAAAGAAAACAAGGTGGCAGAAGACCTTGTTTTGGTCTTTTCAAGCCCCTTGCAAGAGTTACTTCCCTTAAAGTAAACCCTTGATTCCCCTCTTTACCCTTTAATTGGATTTCCTGATTTGGGCCACGTCAAATTCATATAAGCCAAAATGATCAATGTACAGTGTGAAAAAAACACACAGAAATTAATTGTGAGAAGTTGCTAAAAAAGAGACTGAAAACTCTTTCTGTAGCAATTGTTTCCTATTGCATAAATCAAACAAAGGGAACTGAAATGCTATTTTTTCTAATCGCTTTAAACCATGACAAGAAACCCAGTTACGTTGATTACCATCTCATACGTGCCAGTTACGCACATGCAAAAAGCACAGAAAACAATGTGACAAGTGGCTAAAAAAAGACTGAAAACTCTTTCAGTAGCAAGGAACTGAAGCATAATTTTTCTGATATCTTCAAACCGCAACAAGAAACCCAGTTACGTTGACTACTGTTTCATACGTGCCAGTTACGCACATGCGAGAACACCAGAAAATGATGTGATAAGTGGCTAAAAAAAGACATGAAGACTCTTTTCAGTAGCAACTGCTTCCTGTTGCATAAGTCAAAGAAAGAGAACTGAATTCTTTATTATTTTTTTTCTCCAATCTCTTTATATCGTACGTGACAACAAACCCATTTACGTTGACTACTTTCTCGTAGGTGCCAGTTACGTATCCGCAAAAACATGAAAAATCGACTTACGGGACATTTCATAGCAGACGACACCTGTTTCTTAAGTCAAATATAGGGAACAAATTTTCTATTTTTTTTTCCTCCAATCTCTTTATACCATGACAACAAATCCATTTACGCTGACTACTGTCTCGTAGGTGCCAGTTACGTATCCGCGAAAACATGAAAAAATCGACTTACGGGACATTTCATAGCAGACGACACCTGTTTCTCAAGTCAAATATGGGGATTTTTCTTTTTTCATTTTTTCTCACTAGGGCCAATGATTCGGTTGCGATGACCATCTCACCCATATGAGACGGTTACGTGCTGCGCATGAAATCGTAAAATCAACTTAGACACTTTTGGAGGCAATTGATACCTGTTGCACAAATCCAAGAAAGGTAAATGAAACATTTCCCTGTTTTCATACCAGGGTCAGTTTTGGTGACCGTGCGAGTCAAAAGTCAATGTTATGTTTAACCGCTGCACCAAAAAATAAAATTCAGAAGCAAGCGGTTGCTGTTGCAGAAACTTTTTCCGATGAAAAAAAGATCTCGTTTTCGTTTGAAGAATTAAAAAAATAGGCCATAAAGATACAATAAGATGTAAAAATAACTAATAATCAAAATTTTCTTTGATAGGGTAGAAAACATTGTGGGAAAAGGAGAAAATGCTGGTAACCTGCATTGTCTCCTTTTCTCAGATTATTTTCCAAAGTCTTCTCTTTTAGGGGTGTTAAAAGGCGTCATTGTATGGTAAGGGGTCAATAAGGATAAATATATACCCCCCCCTCCCAATCATCCAATCAAATCTCATCCCTCTGTGAAATTATCCAATCACAGAAGCTTTTAGGAAATCAGAATGGGTGCCAACAGCCAATCAGAGAGGCTGTGAGAAATTCAAAAATGGGCCCGGTCTGCCAGTCAGAGAGGCTTTGAGAAATCAAAATGGGCCCAGTCAGCCAAACAAAATGGCGCCCTAATATAAATCGATAGAAAACAGTGAACAAAAAACGGCATAAAAGTGGATTTAAAGTCTTTTTTAAAGGCTGCTGTGCAGTCCTTGGCAAACTGCCAGGCATGCACCATCCACACATGCCAGATTTCACTGAAAAAGGGCCAAAATTAAAGAAAACAAGGTGGCAGAAGACCTTGTTTTGGTCTTTTCAAGCCCCTTGCAAGAGTTACTTCCCTTAAAGTAAACCCTTGATTCCCCTCTTTACCCTTTAATTGGATTTCCTGATTTGGGCCACATCAAATTCATATAAGCCAAAATGATCAATGTACAGTGTGAAAAAAACACACAGAAATTAATTGTGAGAAGTTGCTAAAAAAGAGACTGAAAACTCTTTCTGTAGCAATTGTTTCCTATTGCCTAAATCAAACAAAGGGAACTGAAATGCTATTTTTTCTAATCGCTTTAAACCACGACAAGAAACCCAGTTACGTTGATTACCATCTCATACGTGCCAGTTACGCACATGCAAAAAGCACAGAAAACAATGTGACAAGTGGCTAAAAAAAGACTGAAAACTCTTTCAGTAGCAAGGAACTGAAGCATAATTTTTCTGATATCTTCAAACCGCAACAAGAAACCCAGTTACGTTGACTACTGTTTCATACGTGCCAGTTACGCACATGCGAGAACACCAGAAAATGATGTGATAAGTGGCTAAAAAAAGACATGAAGACTCTTTTCAGTAGCAACTGCTTCCTGTTGCATAAGTCAAAGAAAGAGAACTGAATTCTTTATTATTTTTTTTCTCCAATCTCTTATATCGTACGTGACAACAAACCCATTTACGTTGACTACTTTCTCGTAGGTGCCAGTTACGTATCCGCAAAAACATGAAAAATCGACTTACGGGACATTTCATAGCAAACGACACCTGTTTCTTAAGTCAAATATAGGGAACAAATTTTCTATTTTTTTTTTCCTCCAATCTCTTTATACCATGACAACAAATCCATTTACGCTGACTACTGTCTCGTAGGTGCCAGTTACGTATCCGCGAAAACATGAAAAAATCGACTTACGGGACATTTCATAGCAGACGACACCTGTTTCTCAAGTCAAATATGGGGATTTTTCTTTTTTCATTTTTTCTCACTAGGGCCAATGATTCGGTTGCGATGACCATCTCACCCATATGAGACGGTTACGTGCTGCGCATGAAATCGTAAAATCAACTTAGACACTTTTGGAGGCAATTGATACCTGTTGCACAAATCCAAGAAAGGTAAATGAAACATTTCCCTGTTTTCATACCAGGGTCAGTTTTGGTGACCGTGCGAGTCAAAAGTCAATGTTATGTTTAACCGCTGCACCAAAAAATAAAATTCAGAAGCAAGCGGTTGCTGTTGCAGAAACTTTTTCCGATGAAAAAAAGATCTCGTTTTCGTTTGAAGAATTAAAAAAATAGGCCATAAAGATACAATAAGATGTAAGAATAACTAATAATCAAAATTTTCTTTGATAGGGTAGAAAACATTGTGGGAAAAGGAGAAAATGCTGGTAACCTGCATTGTCTCCTTTTCTCAGATTATTTTCCAAAGTCTTCTCTTTTAGGGGTGTTAAAAGGCGTCATTGTATGGTAAGGGGTCAATAAGGATAAATATATACCCCCCCTCCCAATCATCCAATCAAATCTCATCCCTCTGTGAAATTATCCAATCACAGAAGCTTTTAGGAAATCAGAATGGGTGCCAACAGCCAATCAGAGAGGCTGTGAGAAATTCAAAAATGGGCCCGGTCTGCCAGTCAGAGAGGCTTTGAGAAATCAAAATGGGCCCAGTCAGCCAAACAAAATGGCGCCCTAATATAAATCGATAGAAAACAGTGAACAAAAAACGGCATAAAAGTGGATTTAAAGTCTTTTTTAAAGGCTGCTGTGCAGTCCTTGGCAAACTGCCAGGCATGCACCATCCACACATGCCAGATTTCACTGAAAAAGGGCCAAAATTAAAGAAAACAAGGTGGCAGAAGACCTTGTTTTGGTCTTTTCAAGCCCCTTGCAAGAGTTACTTCCCTTAAAGTAAACCCTTGATTCCCCTCTTTACCCTTTAATTGGATTTCCTGATTTGGGCCACATCAAATTCATATAAGCCAAAATGATCAATGTACAGTGTGAAAAAAACACACAGAAATTAATTGTGAGAAGTTGCTAAAAAAGAGACTGAAAACTCTTTCTGTAGCAATTGTTTCCTATTGCATAAATCAAACAAAGGGAACTGAAATGCTATTTTTTCTAATCGCTTTAAACCACGACAAGAAACCCAGTTACGTTGATTACCATCTCATACGTGCCAGTTACGCACATGCAAAAAGCACAGAAAACAATGTGACAAGTGGCTAAAAAAAGACTGAAAACTCTTTCAGTAGCAAGGAACTGAAGCATAATTTTTCTGATATCTTCAAACCGCAACAAGAAACCCAGTTACGTTGACTACTGTTTCATACGTGCCAGTTACGCACATGCGAGAACACCAGAAAATGATGTGATAAGTGGCTAAAAAAAGACATGAAGACTCTTTTCAGTAGCAACTGCTTCCTGTTGCATAAGTCAAAGAAAGAGAACTGAATTCTTTATTATTTTTTTTCTCCAATCTCTTATATCGTACGTGACAACAAACCCATTTACGTTGACTACTTTCTCGTAGGTGCCAGTTACGTATCCGCAAAAACATGAAAAATCGACTTACGGGACATTTCATAGCAAACGACACCTGTTTCTTAAGTCAAATATAGGGAACAAATTTTCTATTTTTTTTTTCCTCCAATCTCTTTATACCATGACAACAAATCCATTTACGCTGACTACTGTCTCGTAGGTGCCAGTTACGTATCCGCGAAAACATGAAAAAATCGACTTACGGGACATTTCATAGCAGACGACACCTGTTTCTCAAGTCAAATATGGGGATTTTTCTTTTTTCATTTTTTCTCACTAGGGCCAATGATTCGGTTGCGATGACCATCTCACCCATATGAGACGGTTACGTGCTGCGCATGAAATCGTAAAATCAACTTAGACACTTTTGGAGGCAATTGATACCTGTTGCACAAATCCAAGAAAGGTAAATGAAACATTTCCCTGTTTTCATACCAGGGTCAGTTTTGGTGACTGTGCGAGTCAAAAGTCAATGTTATGTTTAACCGCTGCACCAAAAAATAAAATTCAGAAGCAAGCGGTTGCTGTTGCAGAAACTTTTTCCGATGAAAAAAAGATCTCGTTTTCGTTTGAAGAATTAAAAAAATAGGCCATAAAGATACAATAAGATGTAAGAATAACTAATAATCAAAATTTTCTTTGATAGGGTAGAAAACATTGTGGGAAAAGGAGAAAATGCTGGTAACCTGCATTGTCTCCTTTTCTCAGATTATTTTCCAAAGTCTTCTCTTTTAGGGGTGTTAAAAGGCGTCATTGTATGGTAAGGGGTCAATAAGGATAAATATATACCCCCCCTCCCAATCATCCAATCAAATCTCATCCCTCTGTGAAATTATCCAATCACAGAAGCTTTTAGGAAATCAGAATGGGTGCCAACAGCCAATCAGAGAGGCTGTGAGAAATTCAAAAATGGGCCCGGTCTGCCAGTCAGAGAGGCTTTGAGAAATCAAAATGGGCCCAGTCAGCCAAACAAAATGGCGCCCTAATATAAATCGATAGAAAACAGTGAACAAAAAACGGCATAAAAGTGGATTTAAAGTCTTTTTTAAAGGCTGCTGTGCAGTCCTTGGCAAACTGCCAGGCATGCACCATCCACACATGCCAGATTTCACTGAAAAAGGGCCAAAATTAAAGAAAACAAGGTGGCAGAAGACCTTGTTTTGGTCTTTTCAAGCCCCTTGCAAGAGTTACTTCCCTTAAAGTAAACCCTTGATTCCCCTCTTTACCCTTTAATTGGATTTCCTGATTTGGGCCACATCAAATTCATATAAGCCAAAATGATCAATGTACAGTGTGAAAAAAACACACAGAAATTAATTGTGAGAAGTTGCTAAAAAAGAGACTGAAAACTCTTTCTGTAGCAATTGTTTCCTATTGCCTAAATCAAACAAAGGGAACTGAAATGCTATTTTTTCTAATCGCTTTAAACCACGACAAGAAACCCAGTTACGTTGATTACCATCTCATACGTGCCAGTTACGCACATGCAAAAAGCACAGAAAACAATGTGACAAGTGGCTAAAAAAAGACTGAAAACTCTTTCAGTAGCAAGGAACTGAAGCATAATTTTTCTGATATCTTCAAACCGCAACAAGAAACCCAGTTACGTTGACTACTGTTTCATACGTGCCAGTTACGCACATGCGAGAACACCAGAAAATGATGTGATAAGTGGCTAAAAAAAGACATGAAGACTCTTTTCAGTAGCAACTGCTTCCTGTTGCATAAGTCAAAGAAAGAGAACTGAATTCTTTATTATTTTTTTTCTCCAATCTCTTATATCGTACGTGACAACAAACCCATTTACGTTGACTACTTTCTCGTAGGTGCCAGTTACGTATCCGCAAAAACATGAAAAATCGACTTACGGGACATTTCATAGCAAACGACACCTGTTTCTTAAGTCAAATATAGGGAACAAATTTTCTATTTTTTTTTTCCTCCAATCTCTTTATACCATGACAACAAATCCATTTACGCTGACTACTGTCTCGTAGGTGCCAGTTACGTATCCGCGAAAACATGAAAAAATCGACTTACGGGACATTTCATAGCAGACGACACCTGTTTCTCAAGTCAAATATGGGGATTTTTCTTTTTTCATTTTTTCTCACTAGGGCCAATGATTCGGTTGCGATGACCATCTCACCCATATGAGACGGTTACGTGCTGCGCATGAAATCGTAAAATCAACTTAGACACTTTTGGAGGCAATTGATACCTGTTGCACAAATCCAAGAAAGGTAAATGAAACATTTCCCTGTTTTCATACCAGGGTCAGTTTTGGTGACTGTGCGAGTCAAAAGTCAATGTTATGTTTAACCGCTGCACCAAAAAATAAAATTCAGAAGCAAGCGGTTGCTGTTGCAGAAACTTTTTCCGATGAAAAAAAGATCTCGTTTTCGTTTGAAGAATTAAAAAAATAGGCCATAAAGATACAATAAGATGTAAGAATAACTAATAATCAAAATTTTCTTTGATAGGGTAGAAAACATTGTGGGAAAAGGAGAAAATGCTGGTAACCTGCATTGTCTCCTTTTCTCAGATTATTTTCCAAAGTCTTCTCTTTTAGGGGTGTTAAAAGGCGTCATTGTATGGTAAGGGGTCAATAAGGATAAATATATACCCCCCCTCCCAATCATCCAATCAAATCTCATCCCTCTGTGAAATTATCCAATCACAGAAGCTTTTAGGAAATCAGAATGGGTGCCAACAGCCAATCAGAGAGGCTGTGAGAAATTCAAAAATGGGCCCGGTCTGCCAGTCAGAGAGGCTTTGAGAAATCAAAATGGGCCCAGTCAGCCAAACAAAATGGCGCCCTAATATAAATCGATAGAAAACAGTGAACAAAAAACGGCATAAAAGTGGATTTAAAGTCTTTTTTAAAGGCTGCTGTGCAGTCCTTGGCAAACTGCCAGGCATGCACCATCCACACATGCCAGATTTCACTGAAAAAGGGCCAAAATTAAAGAAAACAAGGTGGCAGAAGACCTTGTTTTGGTCTTTTCAAGCCCCTTGCAAGAGTTACTTCCCTTAAAGTAAACCCTTGATTCCCCTCTTTACCCTTTAATTGGATTTCCTGATTTGGGCCACATCAAATTCATATAAGCCAAAATGATCAATGTACAGTGTGAAAAAAACACACAGAAATTAATTGTGAGAAGTTGCTAAAAAAGAGACTGAAAACTCTTTCTGTAGCAATTGTTTCCTATTGCCTAAATCAAACAAAGGGAACTGAAATGCTATTTTTTCTAATCGCTTTAAACCACGACAAGAAACCCAGTTACGTTGATTACCATCTCATACGTGCCAGTTACGCACATGCAAAAAGCACAGAAAACAATGTGACAAGTGGCTAAAAAAAGACTGAAAACTCTTTCAGTAGCAAGGAACTGAAGCATAATTTTTCTGATATCTTCAAACCGCAACAAGAAACCCAGTTACGTTGACTACTGTTTCATACGTGCCAGTTACGCACATGCGAGAACACCAGAAAATGATGTGATAAGTGGCTAAAAAAAGACATGAAGACTCTTTTCAGTAGCAACTGCTTCCTGTTGCATAAGTCAAAGAAAGAGAACTGAATTCTTTATTATTTTTTTTCTCCAATCTCTTATATCGTACGTGACAACAAACCCATTTACGTTGACTACTTTCTCGTAGGTGCCAGTTACGTATCCGCAAAAACATGAAAAATCGACTTACGGGACATTTCATAGCAAACGACACCTGTTTCTTAAGTCAAATATAGGGAACAAATTTTCTATTTTTTTTTTCCTCCAATCTCTTTATACCATGACAACAAATCCATTTACGCTGACTACTGTCTCGTAGGTGCCAGTTACGTATCCGCGAAAACATGAAAAAATCGACTTACGGGACATTTCATAGCAGACGACACCTGTTTCTCAAGTCAAATATGGGGATTTTTCTTTTTTCATTTTTTCTCACTAGGGCCAATGATTCGGTTGCGATGACCATCTCACCCATATGAGACGGTTACGTGCTGCGCATGAAATCGTAAAATCAACTTAGACACTTTTGGAGGCAATTGATACCTGTTGCACAAATCCAAGAAAGGTAAATGAAACATTTCCCTGTTTTCATACCAGGGTCAGTTTTGGTGACCGTGCGAGTCAAAAGTCAATGTTATGTTTAACCGCTGCACCAAAAAATAAAATTCAGAAGCAAGCGGTTGCTGTTGCAGAAACTTTTTCCGATGAAAAAAAGATCTCGTTTTCGTTTGAAGAATTAAAAAAATAGGCCATAAAGATACAATAAGATGTAAGAATAACTAATAATCAAAATTTTCTTTGATAGGGTAGAAAACATTGTGGGAAAAGGAGAAAATGCTGGTAACCTGCATTGTCTCCTTTTCTCAGATTATTTTCCAAAGTCTTCTCTTTTAGGGGTGTTAAAAGGCGTCATTGTATGGTAAGGGGTCAATAAGGATAAATATATACCCCCCCTCCCAATCATCCAATCAAATCTCATCCCTCTGTGAAATTATCCAATCACAGAAGCTTTTAGGAAATCAGAATGGGTGCCAACAGCCAATCAGAGAGGCTGTGAGAAATTCAAAAATGGGCCCGGTCTGCCAGTCAGAGAGGCTTTGAGAAATCAAAATGGGCCCAGTCAGCCAAACAAAATGGCGCCCTAATATAAATCGATAGAAAACAGTGAACAAAAAACGGCATAAAAGTGGATTTAAAGTCTTTTTTAAAGGCTGCTGTGCAGTCCTTGGCAAACTGCCAGGCATACACCATCCACACATGCCAGATTTCACTGAAAAAGGGCCAAAATTAAAGAAAACAAGGTGGCAGAAGACCTTGTTTTGGTCTTTTCAAGCCCCTTGCAAGAGTTACTTCCCTTAAAGTAAACCCTTGATTCCCCTCTTTACCCTTTAATTGGATTTCCTGATTTGGGCCACATCAAATTCATATAAGCCAAAATGATCAATGTACAGTGTGAAAAAAACACACAGAAATTAATTGTGAGAAGTTGCTAAAAAAGAGACTGAAAACTCTTTCTGTAGCAATTGTTTCCTATTGCCTAAATCAAACAAAGGGAACTGAAATGCTATTTTTTCTAATCGCTTTAAACCACGACAAGAAACCCAGTTACGTTGATTACCATCTCATACGTGCCAGTTACGCACATGCAAAAAGCACAGAAAACAATGTGACAAGTGGCTAAAAAAAGACTGAAAACTCTTTCAGTAGCAAGGAACTGAAGCATAATTTTTCTGATATCTTCAAACCGCAACAAGAAACCCAGTTACGTTGACTACTGTTTCATACGTGCCAGTTACGCACATGCGAGAACACCAGAAAATGATGTGATAAGTGGCTAAAAAAAGACATGAAGACTCTTTTCAGTAGCAACTGCTTCCTGTTGCATAAGTCAAAGAAAGAGAACTGAATTCTTTATTATTTTTTTTCTCCAATCTCTTATATCGTACGTGACAACAAACCCATTTACGTTGACTACTTTCTCGTAGGTGCCAGTTACGTATCCGCAAAAACATGAAAAATCGACTTACGGGACATTTCATAGCAAACGACACCTGTTTCTTAAGTCAAATATAGGGAACAAATTTTCTATTTTTTTTTTCCTCCAATCTCTTTATACCATGACAACAAATCCATTTACGCTGACTACTGTCTCGTAGGTGCCAGTTACGTATCCGCGAAAACATGAAAAAATCGACTTACGGGACATTTCATAGCAGACGACACCTGTTTCTCAAGTCAAATATGGGGATTTTTCTTTTTTCATTTTTTCTCACTAGGGCCAATGATTCGGTTGCGATGACCATCTCACCCATATGAGACGGTTACGTGCTGCGCATGAAATCGTAAAATCAACTTAGACACTTTTGGAGGCAATTGATACCTGTTGCACAAATCCAAGAAAGGTAAATGAAACATTTCCCTGTTTTCATACCAGGGTCAGTTTTGGTGACCGTGCGAGTCAAAAGTCAATGTTATGTTTAACCGCTGCACCAAAAAATAAAATTCAGAAGCAAGCGGTTGCTGTTGCAGAAACTTTTTCCGATGAAAAAAAGATCTCGTTTTCGTTTGAAGAATTAAAAAAATAGGCCATAAAGATACAATAAGATGTAAGAATAACTAATAATCAAAATTTTCTTTGATAGGGTAGAAAACATTGTGGGAAAAGGAGAAAATGCTGGTAACCTGCATTGTCTCCTTTTCTCAGATTATTTTCCAAAGTCTTCTCTTTTAGGGGTGTTAAAAGGCGTCATTGTATGGTAAGGGGTCAATAAGGATAAATATATACCCCCCCTCCCAATCATCCAATCAAATCTCATCCCTCTGTGAAATTATCCAATCACAGAAGCTTTTAGGAAATCAGAATGGGTGCCAACAGCCAATCAGAGAGGCTGTGAGAAATTCAAAAATGGGCCCGGTCTGCCAGTCAGAGAGGCTTTGAGAAATCAAAATGGGCCCAGTCAGCCAAACAAAATGGCGCCCTAATATAAATCGATAGAAAACAGTGAACAAAAAACGGCATAAAAGTGGATTTAAAGTCTTTTTTAAAGGCTGCTGTGCAGTCCTTGGCAAACTGCCAGGCATGCACCATCCACACATGCCAGATTTCACTGAAAAAGGGCCAAAATTAAAGAAAACAAGGTGGCAGAAGACCTTGTTTTGGTCTTTTCAAGCCCCTTGCAAGAGTTACTTCCCTTAAAGTAAACCCTTGATTCCCCTCTTTACCCTTTAATTGGATTTCCTGATTTGGGCCACATCAAATTCATATAAGCCAAAATGATCAATGTACAGTGTGAAAAAAACACACAGAAATTAATTGTGAGAAGTTGCTAAAAAAGAGACTGAAAACTCTTTCTGTAGCAATTGTTTCCTATTGCCTAAATCAAACAAAGGGAACTGAAATGCTATTTTTTCTAATCGCTTTAAACCACGACAAGAAACCCAGTTACGTTGATTACCATCTCATACGTGCCAGTTACGCACATGCAAAAAGCACAGAAAACTGTGACAAGTGGCTAAAAAAAGACTGAAAACTCTTTCAGTAGCAAGGAACTGAAGCATAATTTTTCTGATATCTTCAAACCGCAACAAGAAACCCAGTTACGTTGACTACTGTTTCATACGTGCCAGTTACGCACATGCGAGAACACCAGAAAATGATGTGATAAGTGGCTAAAAAAAGACATGAAGACTCTTTTCAGTAGCAACTGCTTCCTGTTGCATAAGTCAAAGAAAGAGAACTGAATTCTTTATTATTTTTTTTCTCCAATCTCTTATATCGTACGTGACAACAAACCCATTTACGTTGACTACTTTCTCGTAGGTGCCAGTTACGTATCCGCAAAAACATGAAAAATCGACTTACGGGACATTTCATAGCAAACGACACCTGTTTCTTAAGTCAAATATAGGGAACAAATTTTCTATTTTTTTTTTCCTCCAATCTCTTTATACCATGACAACAAATCCATTTACGCTGACTACTGTCTCGTAGGTGCCAGTTACGTATCCGCGAAAACATGAAAAAATCGACTTACGGGACATTTCATAGCAGACGACACCTGTTTCTCAAGTCAAATATGGGGATTTTTCTTTTTTCATTTTTTCTCACTAGGGCCAATGATTCGGTTGCGATGACCATCTCACCCATATGAGACGGTTACGTGCTGCGCATGAAATCGTAAAATCAACTTAGACACTTTTGGAGGCAATTGATACCTGTTGCACAAATCCAAGAAAGGTAAATGAAACATTTCCCTGTTTTCATACCAGGGTCAGTTTTGGTGACCGTGCGAGTCAAAAGTCAATGTTATGTTTAACCGCTGCACCAAAAAATAAAATTCAGAAGCAAGCAGTTGCTGTTGCAGAAACTTTTTCCGATGAAAAAAAGATCTCGTTTTCGTTTGAAGAATTAAAAAAATAGGCCATAAAGATACAATAAGATGTAAGAATAACTAATAATCAAAATTTTCTTTGATAGGGTAGAAAACATTGTGGGAAAAGGAGAAAATGCTGGTAACCTGCATTGTCTCCTTTTCTCAGATTATTTTCCAAAGTCTTCTCTTTTAGGGGTGTTAAAAGGCGTCATTGTATGGTAAGGGGTCAATAAGGATAAATATATACCCCCCCTCCCAATCATCCAATCAAATCTCATCCCTCTGTGAAATTATCCAATCACAGAAGCTTTTAGGAAATCAGAATGGGTGCCAACAGCCAATCAGAGAGGCTGTGAGAAATTCAAAAATGGGCCCGGTCTGCCAGTCAGAGAGGCTTTGAGAAATCAAAATGGGCCCAGTCAGCCAAACAAAATGGCGCCCTAATATAAATCGATAGAAAACAGTGAACAAAAAACGGCATAAAAGTGGATTTAAAGTCTTTTTTAAAGGCTGCTGTGCAGTCCTTGGCAAACTGCCAGGCATACACCATCCACACATGCCAGATTTCACTGAAAAAGGGCCAAAATTCAAGAAAACAAGGTGGCAGAAGACCTTGTTTTGGTCTTTTCAAGCCCCTTGCAAGAGTTACTCCCCTTAAAGTAAACCCTTGATTCCCCCCTTTACCCTTTAATTAGATTTCCTGATTTGGGCCACATCAAATTCATATAAGCCAAAATGATCAATGTACAGTGTGAAAAAAACACACAGAAATTAATTGTGAGAAGTTGCTAAAAAAGAGACTGAAAACTCTTTCTGTAGCAATTGTTTCCTATTGCATAAATCAAACAAAGGGAACTGAAATGCTATTTTTTCTAATCGCTTTAAACCACGACAAGAAACCCAGTTACGTTGATTACCATCTCATACGTGCCAGTTACGCACATGCAAAAAGCACAGAAAACAATGTGACAAGTGGCTAAAAAAAGACTGAAAACTCTTTCAGTAGCAAGGAACTGAAGCATAATTTTTCTGATATCTTCAAACCGCAACAAGAAACCCAGTTACGTTGACTACTGTTTCATACGTGCCAGTTACGCACATGCGAGAACACCAGAAAATGATGTGATAAGTGGCTAAAAAAAGACATGAAGACTCTTTTCAGTAGCAACTGCTTCCTGTTGCATAAGTCAAAGAAAGAGAACTGAATTCTTTATTATTTTTTTTCTCCAATCTCTTTATATCGTACGTGACAACAAACCCATTTACGTTGACTACTTTCTCGTAGGTGCCAGTTACGTATCCGCAAAAACATGAAAAATCGACTTACGGGACATTTCATAGCAGACGACACCTGTTTCTTAAGTCAAATATAGGGAACAAATTTTCTATTTTTTTTTCCTCCAATCTCTTTATACCATGACAACAAATCCATTTACGCTGACTACTGTCTCGTAGGTGCCAGTTACGTATCCGCGAAAACATGAAAAAATCGACTTACGGGACATTTCATAGCAGACGACACCTGTTTCTCAAGTCAAATATGGGGATTTTTCTTTTTTCATTTTTTCTCACTAGGGCCAATGATTCGGTTGCGATGACCATCTCACCCATATGAGACGGTTACGTGCTGCGCATGAAATCGTAAAATCAACTTAGACACTTTTGGAGGCAATTGATACCTGTTGCACAAATCCAAGAAAGGTAAATGAAACATTTCCCTGTTTTCATACCAGGGTCAGTTTTGGTGACCGTGCGAGTCAAAAGTCAATGTTATGTTTAACCGCTGCACCAAAAAATAAAATTCAGAAGCAAGCGGTTGCTGTTGCAGAAACTTTTTCCGATGAAAAAAAGATCTCGTTTTCGTTTGAAGAATTAAAAAAATAGGCCATAAAGATACAATAAGATGTAAGAATAACTAATAATCAAAATTTTCTTTGATAGGGTAGAAAACATTGTGGGAAAAGGAGAAAATGCTGGTAACCTGCATTGTCTCCTTTTCTCAGATTATTTTCCAAAGTCTTCTCTTTTAGGGGTGTTAAAAGGCGTCATTGTATGGTAAGGGGTCAATAAGGATAAATATATACCCCCCCCTCCCAATCATCCAATCAAATCTCATCCCTCTGTGAAATTATCCAATCACAGAAGCTTTTAGGAAATCAGAATGGGTGCCAACAGCCAATCAGAGAGGCTGTGAGAAATTCAAAAATGGGCCCGGTCTGCCAGTCAGAGAGGCTTTGAGAAATCAAAATGGGCCCAGTCAGCCAAACAAAATGGTGCCCTAATATAAATCGATAGAAAACAGTGAACAAAAAACGGCATAAAAGTGGATTTAAAGTCTTTTTTAAAGGCTGCTGTGCAGTCCTTGGCAAACTGCCAGGCATGCACCATCCACACATGCCAGATTTCACTGAAAAAGGGCCAAAATTAAAGAAAACAAGGTGGCAGAAGACCTTGTTTTGGTCTTTTCAAGCCCCTTGCAAGAGTTACTTCCCTTAAAGTAAACCCTTGATTCCCCTCTTTACCCTTTAATTGGATTTCCTGATTTGGGCCACATCAAATTCATATAAGCCAAAATGATCAATGTACAGTGTGAAAAAAACACACAGAAATTAATTGTGAGAAGTTGCTAAAAAAGAGACTGAAAACTCTTTCTGTAGCAATTGTTTCCTATTGCCTAAATCAAACAAAGGGAACTGAAATGCTATTTTTTCTAATCGCTTTAAACCACGACAAGAAACCCAGTTACGTTGATTACCATCTCATACGTGCCAGTTACGCACATGCAAAAAGCACAGAAAACAATGTGACAAGTGGCTAAAAAAAGACTGAAAACTCTTTCAGTAGCAAGGAACTGAAGCATAATTTTTCTGATATCTTCAAACCGCAACAAGAAACCCAGTTACGTTGACTACTGTTTCATACGTGCCAGTTACGCACATGCGAGAACACCAGAAAATGATGTGATAAGTGGCTAAAAAAAGACATGAAGACTCTTTTCAGTAGCAACTGCTTCCTGTTGCATAAGTCAAAGAAAGAGAACTGAATTCTTTATTATTTTTTTTCTCCAATCTCTTATATCGTACGTGACAACAAACCCATTTACGTTGACTACTTTCTCGTAGGTGCCAGTTACGTATCCGCAAAAACATGAAAAATCGACTTACGGGACATTTCATAGCAAACGACACCTGTTTCTTAAGTCAAATATAGGGAACAAATTTTCTATTTTTTTTTTCCTCCAATCTCTTTATACCATGACAACAAATCCATTTACGCTGACTACTGTCTCGTAGGTGCCAGTTACGTATCCGCGAAAACATGAAAAAATCGACTTACGGGACATTTCATAGCAGACGACACCTGTTTCTCAAGTCAAATATGGGGATTTTTCTTTTTTCATTTTTTCTCACTAGGGCCAATGATTCGGTTGCGATGACCATCTCACCCATATGAGACGGTTACGTGCTGCGCATGAAATCGTAAAATCAACTTAGACACTTTTGGAGGCAATTGATACCTGTTGCACAAATCCAAGAAAGGTAAATGAAACATTTCCCTGTTTTCATACCAGGGTCAGTTTTGGTGACCGTGCGAGTCAAAAGTCAATGTTATGTTTAACCGCTGCACCAAAAAATAAAATTCAGAAGCAAGCGGTTGCTGTTGCAGAAACTTTTTCCGATGAAAAAAAGATCTCGTTTTCGTTTGAAGAATTAAAAAAATAGGCCATAAAGATACAATAAGATGTAAGAATAACTAATAATCAAAATTTTCTTTGATAGGGTAGAAAACATTGTGGGAAAAGGAGAAAATGCTGGTAACCTGCATTGTCTCCTTTTCTCAGATTATTTTCCAAAGTCTTCTCTTTTAGGGGTGTTAAAAGGCGTCATTGTATGGTAAGGGGTCAATAAGGATAAATATATACCCCCCCTCCCAATCATCCAATCAAATCTCATCCCTCTGTGAAATTATCCAATCACAGAAGCTTTTAGGAAATCAGAATGGGTGCCAACAGCCAATCAGAGAGGCTGTGAGAAATTCAAAAATGGGCCCGGTCTGCCAGTCAGAGAGGCTTTGAGAAATCAAAATGGGCCCAGTCAGCCAAACAAAATGGCGCCCTAATATAAATCGATAGAAAACAGTGAACAAAAAACGGCATAAAAGTGGATTTAAAGTCTTTTTTAAAGGCTGCTGTGCAGTCCTTGGCAAACTGCCAGGCATGCACCATCCACACATGCCAGATTTCACTGAAAAAGGGCCAAAATTAAAGAAAACAAGGTGGCAGAAGACCTTGTTTTGGTCTTTTCAAGCCCCTTGCAAGAGTTACTCCCCTTAAAGTAAACCCTTGATTCCCCCCTTTACCCTTTAATTGGATTTCCTGATTTGGGCCACATCAAATTCATATAAGCCAAAATGATCAATGTACAGTGTGAAAAAAACACACAGAAATTAATTGTGAGAAGTTGCTAAAAAAGAGACTGAAAACTCTTTCTGTAGCAATTGTTTCCTATTGCATAAATCAAACAAAGGGAACTGAAATGCTATTTTTTCTAATCGCTTTAAACCACGACAAGAAACCCAGTTACGTTGATTACCATCTCATACGTGCCAGTTACGCACATGCAAAAAGCACAGAAAACAATGTGACAAGTGGCTAAAAAAAGACTGAAAACTCTTTCAGTAGCAAGGAACTGAAGCATAATTTTTCTGATATCTTCAAACCGCAACAAGAAACCCAGTTACGTTGACTACTGTTTCATACGTGCCAGTTACGCACATGCGAGAACACCAGAAAATGATGTGATAAGTGGCTAAAAAAAGACATGAAGACTCTTTTCAGTAGCAACTGCTTCCTGTTGCATAAGTCAAAGAAAGAGAACTGAATTCTTTATTATTTTTTTTCTCCAATCTCTTTATATCGTACGTGACAACAAACCCATTTACGTTGACTACTTTCTCGTAGGTGCCAGTTACGTATCCGCAAAAACATGAAAAATCGACTTACGGGACATTTCATAGCAGACGACACCTGTTTCTTAAGTCAAATATAGGGAACAAATTTTCTATTTTTTTTTCCTCCAATCTCTTTATACCATGACAACAAATCCATTTACGCTGACTACTGTCTCGTAGGTGCCAGTTACGTATCCGCGAAAACATGAAAAAATCGACTTACGGGACATTTCATAGCAGACGACACCTGTTTCTCAAGTCAAATATGGGGATTTTTCTTTTTTCATTTTTTCTCACTAGGGCCAATGATTCGGTTGCGATGACCATCTCACCCATATGAGACGGTTACGTGCTGCGCATGAAATCGTAAAATCAACTTAGACACTTTTGGAGGCAATTGATACCTGTTGCACAAATCCAAGAAAGGTAAATGAAACATTTCCCTGTTTTCATACCAGGGTCAGTTTTGGTGACCGTGCGAGTCAAAAGTCAATGTTATGTTTAACCGCTGCACCAAAAAATAAAATTCAGAAGCAAGCGGTTGCTGTTGCAGAAACTTTTTCCGATGAAAAAAAGATCTCGTTTTCGTTTGAAGAATTAAAAAAATAGGCCATAAAGATACAATAAGATGTAAGAATAACTAATAATCAAAATTTTCTTTGATAGGGTAGAAAACATTGTGGGAAAAGGAGAAAATGCTGGTAACCTGCATTGTCTCCTTTTCTCAGATTATTTTCCAAAGTCTTCTCTTTTAGGGGTGTTAAAAGGCGTCATTGTATGGTAAGGGGTCAATAAGGATAAATATATACCCCCCCCTCCCAATCATCCAATCAAATCTCATCCCTCTGTGAAATTATCCAATCACAGAAGCTTTTAGGAAATCAGAATGGGTGCCAACAGCCAATCAGAGAGGCTGTGAGAAATTCAAAAATGGGCCCGGTCTGCCAGTCAGAGAGGCTTTGAGAAATCAAAATGGGCCCAGTCAGCCAAACAAAATGGTGCCCTAATATAAATCGATAGAAAACAGTGAACAAAAAACGGCATAAAAGTGGATTTAAAGTCTTTTTTAAAGGCTGCTGTGCAGTCCTTGGCAAACTGCCAGGCATGCACCATCCACACATGCCAGATTTCACTGAAAAAGGGCCAAAATTAAAGAAAACAAGGTGGCAGAAGACCTTGTTTTGGTCTTTTCAAGCCCCTTGCAAGAGTTACTTCCCTTAAAGTAAACCCTTGATTCCCCTCTTTACCCTTTAATTGGATTTCCTGATTTGGGCCACATCAAATTCATATAAGCCAAAATGATCAATGTACAGTGTGAAAAAAACACACAGAAATTAATTGTGAGAAGTTGCTAAAAAAGAGACTGAAAACTCTTTCTGTAGCAATTGTTTCCTATTGCCTAAATCAAACAAAGGGAACTGAAATGCTATTTTTTCTAATCGCTTTAAACCACGACAAGAAACCCAGTTACGTTGATTACCATCTCATACGTGCCAGTTACGCACATGCAAAAAGCACAGAAAACAATGTGACAAGTGGCTAAAAAAAGACTGAAAACTCTTTCAGTAGCAAGGAACTGAAGCATAATTTTTCTGATATCTTCAAACCGCAACAAGAAACCCAGTTACGTTGACTACTGTTTCATACGTGCCAGTTACGCACATGCGAGAACACCAGAAAATGATGTGATAAGTGGCTAAAAAAAGACATGAAGACTCTTTTCAGTAGCAACTGCTTCCTGTTGCATAAGTCAAAGAAAGAGAACTGAATTCTTTATTATTTTTTTTCTCCAATCTCTTATATCGTACGTGACAACAAACCCATTTACGTTGACTACTTTCTCGTAGGTGCCAGTTACGTATCCGCAAAAACATGAAAAATCGACTTACGGGACATTTCATAGCAAACGACACCTGTTTCTTAAGTCAAATATAGGGAACAAATTTTCTATTTTTTTTTTCCTCCAATCTCTTTATACCATGACAACAAATCCATTTACGCTGACTACTGTCTCGTAGGTGCCAGTTACGTATCCGCGAAAACATGAAAAAATCGACTTACGGGACATTTCATAGCAGACGACACCTGTTTCTCAAGTCAAATATGGGGATTTTTCTTTTTTCATTTTTTCTCACTAGGGCCAATGATTCGGTTGCGATGACCATCTCACCCATATGAGACGGTTACGTGCTGCGCATGAAATCGTAAAATCAACTTAGACACTTTTGGAGGCAATTGATACCTGTTGCACAAATCCAAGAAAGGTAAATGAAACATTTCCCTGTTTTCATACCAGGGTCAGTTTTGGTGACCGTGCGAGTCAAAAGTCAATGTTATGTTTAACCGCTGCACCAAAAAATAAAATTCAGAAGCAAGCGGTTGCTGTTGCAGAAACTTTTTCCGATGAAAAAAAGATCTCGTTTTCGTTTGAAGAATTAAAAAAATAGGCCATAAAGATACAATAAGATGTAAGAATAACTAATAATCAAAATTTTCTTTGATAGGGTAGAAAACATTGTGGGAAAAGGAGAAAATGCTGGTAACCTGCATTGTCTCCTTTTCTCAGATTATTTTCCAAAGTCTTCTCTTTTAGGGGTGTTAAAAGGCGTCATTGTATGGTAAGGGGTCAATAAGGATAAATATATACCCCCCCTCCCAATCATCCAATCAAATCTCATCCCTCTGTGAAATTATCCAATCACAGAAGCTTTTAGGAAATCAGAATGGGTGCCAACAGCCAATCAGAGAGGCTGTGAGAAATTCAAAAATGGGCCCGGTCTGCCAGTCAGAGAGGCTTTGAGAAATCAAAATGGGCCCAGTCAGCCAAACAAAATGGCGCCCTAATATAAATCGATAGAAAACAGTGAACAAAAAACGGCATAAAAGTGGATTTAAAGTCTTTTTTAAAGGCTGCTGTGCAGTCCTTGGCAAACTGCCAGGCATGCACCATCCACACATGCCAGATTTCACTGAAAAAGGGCCAAAATTAAAGAAAACAAGGTGGCAGAAGACCTTGTTTTGGTCTTTTCAAGCCCCTTGCAAGAGTTACTTCCCTTAAAGTAAACCCTTGATTCCCCTCTTTACCCTTTAATTGGATTTCCTGATTTTGGCCACATCAAATTCATATAAGCCAAAATGATCAATGTACAGTGTGAAAAAAACACACAGAAATTAATTGTGAGAAGTTGCTAAAAAAGAGACTGAAAACTCTTTCTGTAGCAATTGTTTCCTATTGCATAAATCAAACAAAGGGAACTGAAATGCTATTTTTTCTAATCGCTTTAAACCACGACAAGAAACCCAGTTACGTTGATTACCATCTCATACGTGCCAGTTACGCACATGCAAAAAGCACAGAAAACAATGTGACAAGTGGCTAAAAAAAGACTGAAAACTCTTTCAGTAGCAAGGAACTGAAGCATAATTTTTCTGATATCTTCAAACCGCAACAAGAAACCCAGTTACGTTGACTACTGTTTCATACGTGCCAGTTACGCACATGCGAGAACACCAGAAAATGATGTGATAAGTGGCTAAAAAAAGACATGAAGACTCTTTTCAGTAGCAACTGCTTCCTGTTGCATAAGTCAAAGAAAGAGAACTGAATTCTTTATTATTTTTTTTCTCCAATCTCTTTATATCGTACGTGACAACAAACCCATTTACGTTGACTACTTTCTCGTAGGTGCCAGTTACGTATCCGCAAAAACATGAAAAATCGACTTACGGGACATTTCATAGCAGACGACACCTGTTTCTTAAGTCAAATATAGAGAACAAATTTTCTATTTTTTTTTCCTCCAATCTCTTTATACCATGACAACAAATCCATTTACGCTGACTACTGTCTCGTAGGTGCCAGTTACGTATCCGCGAAAACATGAAAAAATCGACTTACGGGACATTTCATAGCAGACGACACCTGTTTCTCAAGTCAAATATGGGGATTTTTCTTTTTTCATTTTTTCTCACTAGGGCCAATGATTCGGTTGCGATGACCATCTCACCCATATGAGACGGTTACGTGCTGCGCATGAAATCGTAAAATCAACTTAGACACTTTTGGAGGCAATTGATACCTGTTGCACAAATCCAAGAAAGGTAAATGAAACATTTCCCTGTTTTCATACCAGGGTCAGTTTTGGTGACCGTGCGAGTCAAAAGTCAATGTTATGTTTAACCGCTGCACCAAAAAATAAAATTCAGAAGCAAGCGGTTGCTGTTGCAGAAACTTTTTCCGATGAAAAAAAGATCTCGTTTTCGTTTGAAGAATTAAAAAAATAGGCCATAAAGATACAATAAGATGTAAGAATAACTAATAATCAAAATTTTCTTTGATAGGGTAGAAAACATTGTGGGAAAAGGAGAAAATGCTGGTAACCTGCATTGTCTCCTTTTCTCAGATTATTTTCCAAAGTCTTCTCTTTTAGGGGTGTTAAAAGGCGTCATTGTATGGTAAGGGGTCAATAAGGATAAATATATACCCCCCCCTCCCAATCATCCAATCAAATCTCATCCCTCTGTGAAATTATCCAATCACAGAAGCTTTTAGGAAATCAGAATGGGTGCCAACAGCCAATCAGAGAGGCTGTGAGAAATTCAAAAATGGGCCCGGTCTGCCAGTCAGAGAGGCTTTGAGAAATCAAAATGGGCCCAGTCAGCCAAACAAAATGGTGCCCTAATATAAATCGATAGAAAACAGTGAACAAAAAACGGCATAAAAGTGGATTTAAAGTCTTTTTTAAAGGCTGCTGTGCAGTCCTTGGCAAACTGCCAGGCATGCACCATCCACACATGCCAGATTTCACTGAAAAAGGGCCAAAATTAAAGAAAACAAGGTGGCAGAAGACCTTGTTTTGGTCTTTTCAAGCCCCTTGCAAGAGTTACTTCCCTTAAAGTAAACCCTTGATTCCCCTCTTTACCCTTTAATTGGATTTCCTGATTTGGGCCACATCAAATTCATATAAGCCAAAATGATCAATGTACAGTGTGAAAAAAACACACAGAAATTAATTGTGAGAAGTTGCTAAAAAAGAGACTGAAAACTCTTTCTGTAGCAATTGTTTCCTATTGCCTAAATCAAACAAAGGGAACTGAAATGCTATTTTTTCTAATCGCTTTAAACCACGACAAGAAACCCAGTTACGTTGATTACCATCTCATACGTGCCAGTTACGCACATGCAAAAAGCACAGAAAACAATGTGACAAGTGGCTAAAAAAAGACTGAAAACTCTTTCAGTAGCAAGGAACTGAAGCATAATTTTTCTGATATCTTCAAACCGCAACAAGAAACCCAGTTACGTTGACTACTGTTTCATACGTGCCAGTTACGCACATGCGAGAACACCAGAAAATGATGTGATAAGTGGCTAAAAAAAGACATGAAGACTCTTTTCAGTAGCAACTGCTTCCTGTTGCATAAGTCAAAGAAAGAGAACTGAATTCTTTATTATTTTTTTTCTCCAATCTCTTATATCGTACGTGACAACAAACCCATTTACGTTGACTACTTTCTCGTAGGTGCCAGTTACGTATCCGCAAAAACATGAAAAATCGACTTACGGGACATTTCATAGCAAACGACACCTGTTTCTTAAGTCAAATATAGGGAACAAATTTTCTATTTTTTTTTTCCTCCAATCTCTTTATACCATGACAACAAATCCATTTACGCTGACTACTGTCTCGTAGGTGCCAGTTACGTATCCGCGAAAACATGAAAAAATCGACTTACGGGACATTTCATAGCAGACGACACCTGTTTCTCAAGTCAAATATGGGGATTTTTCTTTTTTCATTTTTTCTCACTAGGGCCAATGATTCGGTTGCGATGACCATCTCACCCATATGAGACGGTTACGTGCTGCGCATGAAATCGTAAAATCAACTTAGACACTTTTGGAGGCAATTGATACCTGTTGCACAAATCCAAGAAAGGTAAATGAAACATTTCCCTGTTTTCATACCAGGGTCAGTTTTGGTGACCGTGCGAGTCAAAAGTCAATGTTATGTTTAACCGCTGCACCAAAAAATAAAATTCAGAAGCAAGCGGTTGCTGTTGCAGAAACTTTTTCCGATGAAAAAAAGATCTCGTTTTCGTTTGAAGAATTAAAAAAATAGGCCATAAAGATACAATAAGATGTAAGAATAACTAATAATCAAAATTTTCTTTGATAGGGTAGAAAACATTGTGGGAAAAGGAGAAAATGCTGGTAACCTGCATTGTCTCCTTTTCTCAGATTATTTTCCAAAGTCTTCTCTTTTAGGGGTGTTAAAAGGCGTCATTGTATGGTAAGGGGTCAATAAGGATAAATATATACCCCCCCTCCCAATCATCCAATCAAATCTCATCCCTCTGTGAAATTATCCAATCACAGAAGCTTTTAGGAAATCAGAATGGGTGCCAACAGCCAATCAGAGAGGCTGTGAGAAATTCAAAAATGGGCCCGGTCTGCCAGTCAGAGAGGCTTTGAGAAATCAAAATGGGCCCAGTCAGCCAAACAAAATGGCGCCCTAATATAAATCGATAGAAAACAGTGAACAAAAAACGGCATAAAAGTGGATTTAAAGTCTTTTTTAAAGGCTGCTGTGCAGTCCTTGGCAAACTGCCAGGCATGCACCATCCACACATGCCAGATTTCACTGAAAAAGGGCCAAAATTAAAGAAAACAAGGTGGCAGAAGACCTTGTTTTGGTCTTTTCAAGCCCCTTGCAAGAGTTACTCCCCTTAAAGTAAACCCTTGATTCCCCCCTTTACCCTTTAATTGGATTTCCTGATTTGGGCCACATCAAATTCATATAAGCCAAAATGATCAATGTACAGTGTGAAAAAAACACACAGAAATTAATTGTGAGAAGTTGCTAAAAAAGAGACTGAAAACTCTTTCTGTAGCAATTGTTTCCTATTGCATAAATCAAACAAAGGGAACTGAAATGCTATTTTTTCTAATCGCTTTAAACCACGACAAGAAACCCAGTTACGTTGATTACCATCTCATACGTGCCAGTTACGCACATGCAAAAAGCACAGAAAACAATGTGACAAGTGGCTAAAAAAAGACTGAAAACTCTTTCAGTAGCAAGGAACTGAAGCATAATTTTTCTGATATCTTCAAACCGCAACAAGAAACCCAGTTACGTTGACTACTGTTTCATACGTGCCAGTTACGCACATGCGAGAACACCAGAAAATGATGTGATAAGTGGCTAAAAAAAGACATGAAGACTCTTTTCAGTAGCAACTGCTTCCTGTTGCATAAGTCAAAGAAAGAGAACTGAATTCTTTATTATTTTTTTTCTCCAATCTCTTTATATCGTACGTGACAACAAACCCATTTACGTTGACTACTTTCTCGTAGGTGCCAGTTACGTATCCGCGTATCCGCAAAAACATGAAAAATCGACTTACGGGACATTTCATAGCAGACGACACCTGTTTCTTAAGTCAAATATAGGGAACAAATTTTCTTTTTTTTTTTCCTCCAATCTCTTTATACCATGACAACAAATCCATTTACGCTGACTACTGTCTCGTAGGTGCCAGTTACGTATCCGCGAAAACATGAAAAAATCGACTTACGGGACATTTCATAGCAGACGACACCTGTTTCTCAAGTCAAATATGGGGATTTTTCTTTTTTCATTTTTTCTCACTAGGGCCAATGATTCGGTTGCGATGACCATCTCACCCATATGAGACGGTTACGTGCTGCGCATGAAATCGTAAAATCAACTTAGACACTTTTGGAGGCAATTGATACCTGTTGCACAAATCCAAGAAAGGTAAATGAAACATTTCCCTGTTTTCATACCAGGGTCAGTTTTGGTGACCGTGCGAGTCAAAAGTCAATGTTATGTTTAACCGCTGCACCAAAAAATAAAATTCAGAAGCAAGCGGTTGCTGTTGCAGAAACTTTTTCCGATGAAAAAAAATCTCGTTTTCGTTTGAAGAATTAAAAAAATAGGCCATAAAGATACAATAAGATGTAAGAATAACTAATAATCAAAATTTTCTTTGATAGGGTAGAAAACATTGTGGGAAAAGGAGAAAATGCTGGTAACCTGCATTGTCTCCTTTTCTCAGATTATTTTCCAAAGTCTTCTCTTTTAGGGGTGTTAAAAGGCGTCATTGTATGGTAAGGGGTCAATAAGGATAAATATATACCCCCCCTCCCAATCATCCAATCAAATCTCATCCCTCTGTGAAATTATCCAATCACAGAAGCTTTTAGGAAATCAGAATGGGTGCCAACAGCCAATCAGAGAGGCTGTGAGAAATTCAAAAATGGGCCCGGTCTGCCAGTCAGAGAGGCTTTGAGAAATCAAAATGGGCCCAGTCAGCCAAACAAAATGGTGCCCTAATATAAATCGATAGAAAACAGTGAACAAAAAACGGCATAAAAGTGGATTTAAAGTCTTTTTTAAAGGCTGCTGTGCAGTCCTTGGCAAACTGCCAGGCATGCACCATCCACACATGCCAGATTTCACTGAAAAAGGGCCAAAATTAAAGAAAACAAGGTGGCAGAAGACCTTGTTTTGGTCTTTTCAAGCCCCTTGCAAGAGTTACTTCCCTTAAAGTAAACCCTTGATTCCCCTCTTTACCCTTTAATTGGATTTCCTGATTTTGGCCACATCAAATTCATATAAGCCAAAATGATCAATGTACAGTGTGAAAAAAACACACAGAAATTAATTGTGAGAAGTTGCTAAAAAAGAGACTGAAAACTCTTTCTGTAGCAATTGTTTCCTATTGCATAAATCAAACAAAGGGAACTGAAATGCTATTTTTTCTAATCGCTTTAAACCACGACAAGAAACCCAGTTACGTTGATTACCATCTCATACGTGCCAGTTACGCACATGCAAAAAGCACAGAAAACAATGTGACAAGTGGCTAAAAAAAGACTGAAAACTCTTTCAGTAGCAAGGAACTGAAGCATAATTTTTCTGATATCTTCAAACCGCAACAAGAAACCCAGTTACGTTGACTACTGTTTCATACGTGCCAGTTACGCACATGCGAGAACACCAGAAAATGATGTGATAAGTGGCTAAAAAAAGACATGAAGACTCTTTTCAGTAGCAACTGCTTCCTGTTGCATAAGTCAAAGAAAGAGAACTGAATTCTTTATTATTTTTTTTCTCCAATCTCTTTATATCGTACGTGACAACAAACCCATTTACGTTGACTACTTTCTCGTAGGTGCCAGTTACGTATCCGCAAAAACATGAAAAATCGACTTACGGGACATTTCATAGCAGACGACACCTGTTTCTTAAGTCAAATATAGAGAACAAATTTTCTATTTTTTTTTCCTCCAATCTCTTTATACCATGACAACAAATCCATTTACGCTGACTACTGTCTCGTAGGTGCCAGTTACGTATCCGCGAAAACATGAAAAAATCGACTTACGGGACATTTCATAGCAGACGACACCTGTTTCTCAAGTCAAATATGGGGATTTTTCTTTTTTCATTTTTTCTCACTAGGGCCAATGATTCGGTTGCGATGACCATCTCACCCATATGAGACGGTTACGTGCTGCGCATGAAATCGTAAAATCAACTTAGACACTTTTGGAGGCAATTGATACCTGTTGCACAAATCCAAGAAAGGTAAATGAAACATTTCCCTGTTTTCATACCAGGGTCAGTTTTGGTGACCGTGCGAGTCAAAAGTCAATGTTATGTTTAACCGCTGCACCAAAAAATAAAATTCAGAAGCAAGCGGTTGCTGTTGCAGAAACTTTTTCCGATGAAAAAAAGATCTCGTTTTCATTTGAAGAATTAAAAAAATAGGCCATAAAGATACAATAAGATGTAAGAATAACTAATAATCAAAATTTTCTTTGATAGGGTAGAAAACATTGTGGGAAAAGGAGAAAATGCTGGTAACCTGCATTGTCTCCTTTTCTCAGATTATTTTCCAAAGTCTTCTCTTTTAGGGGTGTTAAAAGGCGTCATTGTATGGTAAGGGGTCAATAAGGATAAATATATACCCCCCCCTCCCAATCATCCAATCAAATCTCATCCCTCTGTGAAATTATCCAATCACAGAAGCTTTTAGGAAATCAGAATGGGTGCCAACAGCCAATCAGAGAGGCTGTGAGAAATTCAAAAATGGGCCCGGTCTGCCAGTCAGAGAGGCTTTGAGAAATCAAAATGGGCCCAGTCAGCCAAACAAAATGGTGCCCTAATATAAATCGATAGAAAACAGTGAACAAAAAACGGCATAAAAGTGGATTTAAAGTCTTTTTTAAAGGCTGCTGTGCAGTCCTTGGCAAACTGCCAGGCATGCACCATCCACACATGCCAGATTTCACTGAAAAAGGGCCAAAATTAAAGAAAACAAGGTGGCAGAAGACCTTGTTTTGGTCTTTTCAAGCCCCTTGCAAGAGTTACTTCCCTTAAAGTAAACCCTTGATTCCCCTCTTTACCCTTTAATTGGATTTCCTGATTTGGGCCACATCAAATTCATATAAGCCAAAATGATCAATGTACAGTGTGAAAAAAACACACAGAAATTAATTGTGAGAAGTTGCTAAAAAAGAGACTGAAAACTCTTTCTGTAGCAATTGTTTCCTATTGCCTAAATCAAACAAAGGGAACTGAAATGCTATTTTTTCTAATCGCTTTAAACCACGACAAGAAACCCAGTTACGTTGATTACCATCTCATACGTGCCAGTTACGCACATGCAAAAAGCACAGAAAACAATGTGACAAGTGGCTAAAAAAAGACTGAAAACTCTTTCAGTAGCAAGGAACTGAAGCATAATTTTTCTGATATCTTCAAACCGCAACAAGAAACCCAGTTACGTTGACTACTGTTTCATACGTGCCAGTTACGCACATGCGAGAACACCAGAAAATGATGTGATAAGTGGCTAAAAAAAGACATGAAGACTCTTTTCAGTAGCAACTGCTTCCTGTTGCATAAGTCAAAGAAAGAGAACTGAATTCTTTATTATTTTTTTTCTCCAATCTCTTATATCGTACGTGACAACAAACCCATTTACGTTGACTACTTTCTCGTAGGTGCCAGTTACGTATCCGCAAAAACATGAAAAATCGACTTACGGGACATTTCATAGCAAACGACACCTGTTTCTTAAGTCAAATATAGGGAACAAATTTTCTATTTTTTTTTTCCTCCAATCTCTTTATACCATGACAACAAATCCATTTACGCTGACTACTGTCTCGTAGGTGCCAGTTACGTATCCGCGAAAACATGAAAAAATCGACTTACGGGACATTTCATAGCAGACGACACCTGTTTCTCAAGTCAAATATGGGGATTTTTCTTTTTTCATTTTTTCTCACTAGGGCCAATGATTCGGTTGCGATGACCATCTCACCCATATGAGACGGTTACGTGCTGCGCATGAAATCGTAAAATCAACTTAGACACTTTTGGAGGCAATTGATACCTGTTGCACAAATCCAAGAAAGGTAAATGAAACATTTCCCTGTTTTCATACCAGGGTCAGTTTTGGTGACCGTGCGAGTCAAAAGTCAATGTTATGTTTAACCGCTGCACCAAAAAATAAAATTCAGAAGCAAGCGGTTGCTGTTGCAGAAACTTTTTCCGATGAAAAAAAGATCTCGTTTTCGTTTGAAGAATTAAAAAAATAGGCCATAAAGATACAATAAGATGTAAGAATAACTAATAATCAAAATTTTCTTTGATAGGGTAGAAAACATTGTGGGAAAAGGAGAAAATGCTGGTAACCTGCATTGTCTCCTTTTCTCAGATTATTTTCCAAAGTCTTCTCTTTTAGGGGTGTTAAAAGGCGTCATTGTATGGTAAGGGGTCAATAAGGATAAATATATACCCCCCCTCCCAATCATCCAATCAAATCTCATCCCTCTGTGAAATTATCCAATCACAGAAGCTTTTAGGAAATCAGAATGGGTGCCAACAGCCAATCAGAGAGGCTGTGAGAAATTCAAAAATGGGCCCGGTCTGCCAGTCAGAGAGGCTTTGAGAAATCAAAATGGGCCCAGTCAGCCAAACAAAATGGCGCCCTAATATAAATCGATAGAAAACAGTGAACAAAAAACGGCATAAAAGTGGATTTAAAGTCTTTTTTAAAGGCTGCTGTGCAGTCCTTGGCAAACTGCCAGGCATGCACCATCCACACATGCCAGATTTCACTGAAAAAGGGCCAAAATTAAAGAAAACAAGGTGGCAGAAGACCTTGTTTTGGTCTTTTCAAGCCCCTTGCAAGAGTTACTCCCCTTAAAGTAAACCCTTGATTCCCCCCTTTACCCTTTAATTGGATTTCCTGATTTGGGCCACATCAAATTCATATAAGCCAAAATGATCAATGTACAGTGTGAAAAAAACACACAGAAATTAATTGTGAGAAGTTGCTAAAAAAGAGACTGAAAACTCTTTCTGTAGCAATTGTTTCCTATTGCATAAATCAAACAAAGGGAACTGAAATGCTATTTTTTCTAATCGCTTTAAACCACGACAAGAAACCCAGTTACGTTGATTACCATCTCATACGTGCCAGTTACGCACATGCAAAAAGCACAGAAAACAATGTGACAAGTGGCTAAAAAAAGACTGAAAACTCTTTCAGTAGCAAGGAACTGAAGCATAATTTTTCTGATATCTTCAAACCGCAACAAGAAACCCAGTTACGTTGACTACTGTTTCATACGTGCCAGTTACGCACATGCGAGAACACCAGAAAATGATGTGATAAGTGGCTAAAAAAAGACATGAAGACTCTTTTCAGTAGCAACTGCTTCCTGTTGCATAAGTCAAAGAAAGAGAACTGAATTCTTTATTATTTTTTTTCTCCAATCTCTTTATATCGTACGTGACAACAAACCCATTTACGTTGACTACTTTCTCGTAGGTGCCAGTTACGTATCCGCAAAAACATGAAAAATCGACTTACGGGACATTTCATAGCAGACGACACCTGTTTCTTAAGTCAAATATAGGGAACAAATTTTCTATTTTTTTTTCCTCCAATCTCTTTATACCATGACAACAAATCCATTTACGCTGACTACTGTCTCGTAGGTGCCAGTTACGTATCCGCGAAAACATGAAAAAATCGACTTACGGGACATTTCATAGCAGACGACACCTGTTTCTCAAGTCAAATATGGGGATTTTTCTTTTTTCATTTTTTCTCACTAGGGCCAATGATTCGGTTGCGATGACCATCTCACCCATATGAGACGGTTACGTGCTGCGCATGAAATCGTAAAATCAACTTAGACACTTTTGGAGGCAATTGATACCTGTTGCACAAATCCAAGAAAGGTAAATGAAACATTTCCCTGTTTTCATACCAGGGTCAGTTTTGGTGACCGTGCGAGTCAAAAGTCAATGTTATGTTTAACCGCTGCACCAAAAAATAAAATTCAGAAGCAAGCGGTTGCTGTTGCAGAAACTTTTTCCGATGAAAAAAAGATCTCGTTTTCGTTTGAAGAATTAAAAAAATAGGCCATAAAGATACAATAAGATGTAAGAATAACTAATAATCAAAATTTTCTTTGATAGGGTAGAAAACATTGTGGGAAAAGGAGAAAATGCTGGTAACCTGCATTGTCTCCTTTTCTCAGATTATTTTCCAAAGTCTTCTCTTTTAGGGGTGTTAAAAGGCGTCATTGTATGGTAAGGGGTCAATAAGGATAAATATATACCCCCCCTCCCAATCATCCAATCAAATCTCATCCCTCTGTGAAATTATCCAATCACAGAAGCTTTTAGGAAATCAGAATGGGTGCCAACAGCCAATCAGAGAGGCTGTGAGAAATTCAAAAATGGGCCCGGTCTGCCAGTCAGAGAGGCTTTGAGAAATCAAAATGGGCCCAGTCAGCCAAACAAAATGGCGCCCTAATATAAATCGATAGAAAACAGTGAACAAAAAACGGCATAAAAGTGGATTTAAAGTCTTTTTTAAAGGCTGCTGTGCAGTCCTTGGCAAACTGCCAGGCATGCACCATCCACACATGCCAGATTTCACTGAAAAAGGGCCAAAATTAAAGAAAACAAGGTGGCAGAAGACCTTGTTTTGGTCTTTTCAAGCCCCTTGCAAGAGTTACTTCCCTTAAAGTAAACCCTTGATTCCCCTCTTTACCCTTTAATTGGATTTCCTGATTTGGGCCACATCAAATTCATATAAGCCAAAATGATCAATGTACAGTGTGAAAAAAACACACAGAAATTAATTGTGAGAAGTTGCTAAAAAAGAGACTGAAAACTCTTTCTGTAGCAATTGTTTCCTATTGCATAAATCAAACAAAGGGAACTGAAATGCTATTTTTTCTAATCGCTTTAAACCACGACAAGAAACCCAGTTACGTTGATTACCATCTCATACGTGCCAGTTACGCACATGCAAAAAGCACAGAAAACAATGTGACAAGTGGCTAAAAAAAGACTGAAAACTCTTTCAGTAGCAAGGAACTGAAGCATAATTTTTCTGATATCTTCAAACCGCAACAAGAAACCCAGTTACGTTGACTACTGTTTCATACGTGCCAGTTACGCACATGCGAGAACACCAGAAAATGATGTGATAAGTGGCTAAAAAAAGACATGAAGACTCTTTTCAGTAGCAACTGCTTCCTGTTGCATAAGTCAAAGAAAGAGAACTGAATTCTTTATTATTTTTTTTCTCCAATCTCTTTATATCGTACGTGACAACAAACCCATTTACGTTGACTACTTTCTCGTAGGTGCCAGTTACGTATCCGCAAAAACATGAAAAATCGACTTACGGGACATTTCATAGCAGACGACACCTGTTTCTTAAGTCAAATATAGAGAACAAATTTTCTATTTTTTTTTCCTCCAATCTCTTTATACCATGACAACAAATCCATTTACGCTGACTACTGTCTCGTAGGTGCCAGTTACGTATCCGCGAAAACATGAAAAAATCGACTTACGGGACATTTCATAGCAGACGACACCTGTTTCTCAAGTCAAATATGGGGATTTTTCTTTTTTCATTTTTTCTCACTAGGGCCAATGATTCGGTTGCGATGACCATCTCACCCATATGAGACGGTTACGTGCTGCGCATGAAATCGTAAAATCAACTTAGACACTTTTGGAGGCAATTGATACCTGTTGCACAAATCCAAGAAAGGTAAATGAAACATTTCCCTGTTTTCATACCAGGGTCAGTTTTGGTGACCGTGCGAGTCAAAAGTCAATGTTATGTTTAACCGCTGCACCAAAAAATAAAATTCAGAAGCAAGCGGTTGCTGTTGCAGAAACTTTTTCCGATGAAAAAAAGATCTCGTTTTCGTTTGAAGAATTAAAAAAATAGGCCATAAAGATACAATAAGATGTAAGAATAACTAATAATCAAAATTTTCTTTGATAGGGTAGAAAACATTGTGGGAAAAGGAGAAAATGCTGGTAACCTGCATTGTCTCCTTTTCTCAGATTATTTTCCAAAGTCTTCTCTTTTAGGGGTGTTAAAAGGCGTCATTGTATGGTAAGGGGTCAATAAGGATAAATATATACCCCCCCTCCCAATCATCCAATCAAATCTCATCCCTCTGTGAAATTATCCAATCACAGAAGCTTTTAGGAAATCAGAATGGGTGCCAACAGCCAATCAGAGAGGCTGTGAGAAATTCAAAAATGGGCCCGGTCTGCCAGTCAGAGAGGCTTTGAGAAATCAAAATGGGCCCAGTCAGCCAAACAAAATGGTGCCCTAATATAAATCGATAGAAAACAGTGAACAAAAAACGGCATAAAAGTGGATTTAAAGTCTTTTTTAAAGGCTGCTGTGCAGTCCTTGGCAAACTGCCAGGCATGCACCATCCACACATGCCAGATTTCACTGAAAAAGGGCCAAAATTAAAGAAAACAAGGTGGCAGAAGACCTTGTTTTGGTCTTTTCAAGCCCCTTGCAAGAGTTACTTCCCTTAAAGTAAACCCTTGATTCCCCTCTTTACCCTTTAATTGGATTTCCTGATTTGGGCCACATCAAATTCATATAAGCCAAAATGATCAATGTACAGTGTGAAAAAAACACACAGAAATTAATTGTGAGAAGTTGCTAAAAAAGAGACTGAAAACTCTTTCTGTAGCAATTGTTTCCTATTGCCTAAATCAAACAAAGGGAACTGAAATGCTATTTTTTCTAATCGCTTTAAACCACGACAAGAAACCCAGTTACGTTGATTACCATCTCATACGTGCCAGTTACGCACATGCAAAAAGCACAGAAAACAATGTGACAAGTGGCTAAAAAAAGACTGAAAACTCTTTCAGTAGCAAGGAACTGAAGCATAATTTTTCTGATATCTTCAAACCGCAACAAGAAACCCAGTTACGTTGACTACTGTTTCATACGTGCCAGTTACGCACATGCGAGAACACCAGAAAATGATGTGATAAGTGGCTAAAAAAAGACATGAAGACTCTTTTCAGTAGCAACTGCTTCCTGTTGCATAAGTCAAAGAAAGAGAACTGAATTCTTTATTATTTTTTTTCTCCAATCTCTTATATCGTACATGACAACAAACCCATTTACGTTGACTACTTTCTCGTAGGTGCCAGTTACGTATCCGCAAAAACATGAAAAATCGACTTACGGGACATTTCATAGCAAACGACACCTGTTTCTTAAGTCAAATATAGGGAACAAATTTTCTATTTTTTTTTTCCTCCAATCTCTTTATACCATGACAACAAATCCATTTACGCTGACTACTGTCTCGTAGGTGCCAGTTACGTATCCGCGAAAACATGAAAAAATCGACTTACGGGACATTTCATAGCAGACGACACCTGTTTCTCAAGTCAAATATGGGGATTTTTCTTTTTTCATTTTTTCTCACTAGGGCCAATGATTCGGTTGCGATGACCATCTCACCCATATGAGACGGTTACGTGCTGCGCATGAAATCGTAAAATCAACTTAGACACTTTTGGAGGCAATTGATACCTGTTGCACAAATCCAAGAAAGGTAAATGAAACATTTCCCTGTTTTCATACCAGGGTCAGTTTTGGTGACCGTGCGAGTCAAAAGTCAATGTTATGTTTAACCGCTGCACCAAAAAATAAAATTCAGAAGCAAGCGGTTGCTGTTGCAGAAACTTTTTCCGATGAAAAAAAGATCTCGTTTTCGTTTGAAGAATTAAAAAAATAGGCCATAAAGATACAATAAGATGTAAGAATAACTAATAATCAAAATTTTCTTTGATAGGGTAGAAAACATTGTGGGAAAAGGAGAAAATGCTGGTAACCTGCATTGTCTCCTTTTCTCAGATTATTTTCCAAAGTCTTCTCTTTTAGGGGTGTTAAAAGGCGTCATTGTATGGTAAGGGGTCAATAAGGATAAATATATACCCCCCCTCCCAATCATCCAATCAAATCTCATCCCTCTGTGAAATTATCCAATCACAGAAGCTTTTAGGAAATCAGAATGGGTGCCAACAGCCAATCAGAGAGGCTGTGAGAAATTCAAAAATGGGCCCGGTCTGCCAGTCAGAGAGGCTTTGAGAAATCAAAATGGGCCCAGTCAGCCAAACAAAATGGCGCCCTAATATAAATCGATAGAAAACAGTGAACAAAAAACGGCATAAAAGTGGATTTAAAGTCTTTTTTAAAGGCTGCTGTGCAGTCCTTGGCAAACTGCCAGGCATGCACCATCCACACATGCCAGATTTCACTGAAAAAGGGCCAAAATTAAAGAAAACAAGGTGGCAGAAGACCTTGTTTTGGTCTTTTCAAGCCCCTTGCAAGAGTTACTTCCCTTAAAGTAAACCCTTGATTCCCCCCTTTACCCTTTAATTGGATTTCCTGATTTGGGCCACATCAAATTCATATAAGCCAAAATGATCAATGTACAGTGTGAAAAAAACACACAGAAATTAATTGTGAGAAGTTGCTAAAAAAGAGACTGAAAACTCTTTCTGTAGCAATTGTTTCCTATTGCATAAATCAAACAAAGGGAACTGAAATGCTATTTTTTCTAATCGCTTTAAACCACGACAAGAAACCCAGTTACGTTGATTACCATCTCATACGTGCCAGTTACGCACATGCAAAAAGCACAGAAAACAATGTGACAAGTGGCTAAAAAAAGACTGAAAACTCTTTCAGTAGCAAGGAACTGAAGCATAATTTTTCTGATATCTTCAAACCGCAACAAGAAACCCAGTTACGTTGACTACTGTTTCATACGTGCCAGTTACGCACATGCGAGAACACCAGAAAATGATGTGATAAGTGGCTAAAAAAAGACATGAAGACTCTTTTCAGTAGCAACTGCTTCCTGTTGCATAAGTCAAAGAAAGAGAACTGAATTCTTTATTATTTTTTTTCTCCAATCTCTTTATATCGTACGTGACAACAAACCCATTTACGTTGACTACTTTCTCGTAGGTGCCAGTTACGTATCCGCAAAAACATGAAAAATCGACTTACGGGACATTTCATAGCAGACGACACCTGTTTCTTAAGTCAAATATAGGGAACAAATTTTCTATTTTTTTTTCCTCCAATCTCTTTATACCATGACAACAAATCCATTTACGCTGACTACTGTCTCGTAGGTGCCAGTTACGTATCCGCGAAAACATGAAAAAATCGACTTACGGGACATTTCATAGCAGACGACACCTGTTTCTCAAGTCAAATATGGGGATTTTTCTTTTTTCATTTTTTCTCACTAGGGCCAATGATTCGGTTGCGATGACCATCTCACCCATATGAGACGGTTACGTGCTGCGCATGAAATCGTAAAATCAACTTAGACACTTTTGGAGGCAATTGATACCTGTTGCACAAATCCAAGAAAGGTAAATGAAACATTTCCCTGTTTTCATACCAGGGTCAGTTTTGGTGACCGTGCGAGTCAAAAGTCAATGTTATGTTTAACCGCTGCACCAAAAAATAAAATTCAGAAGCAAGCGGTTGCTGTTGCAGAAACTTTTTCCGATGAAAAAAAGATCTCGTTTTCGTTTGAAGAATTAAAAAAATAGGCCATAAAGATACAATAAGATGTAAGAATAACTAATAATCAAAATTTTCTTTGATAGGGTAGAAAACATTGTGGGAAAAGGAGAAAATGCTGGTAACCTGCATTGTCTCCTTTTCTCAGATTATTTTCCAAAGTCTTCTCTTTTAGGGGTGTTAAAAGGCGTCATTGTATGGTAAGGGGTCAATAAGGATAAATATATACCCCCCCTCCCAATCATCCAATCAAATCTCATCCCTCTGTGAAATTATCCAATCACAGAAGCTTTTAGGAAATCAGAATGGGTGCCAACAGCCAATCAGAGAGGCTGTGAGAAATTCAAAAATGGGCCCGGTCTGCCAGTCAGAGAGGCTTTGAGAAATCAAAATGGGCCCAGTCAGCCAAACAAAATGGCGCCCTAATATAAATCGATAGAAAACAGTGAACAAAAAACGGCATAAAAGTGGATTTAAAGTCTTTTTTAAAGGCTGCTGTGCAGTCCTTGGCAAACTGCCAGGCATGCACCATCCACACATGCCAGATTTCACTGAAAAAGGGCCAAAATTAAAGAAAACAAGGTGGCAGAAGACCTTGTTTTGGTCTTTTCAAGCCCCTTGCAAGAGTTACTTCCCTTAAAGTAAACCCTTGATTCCCCTCTTTACCCTTTAATTGGATTTCCTGATTTTGGCCACATCAAATTCATATAAGCCAAAATGATCAATGTACAGTGTGAAAAAAACACACAGAAATTAATTGTGAGAAGTTGCTAAAAAAGAGACTGAAAACTCTTTCTGTAGCAATTGTTTCCTATTGCATAAATCAAACAAAGGGAACTGAAATGCTATTTTTTCTAATCGCTTTAAACCACGACAAGAAACCCAGTTACGTTGATTACCATCTCATACGTGCCAGTTACGCACATGCAAAAAGCACAGAAAACAATGTGACAAGTGGCTAAAAAAAGACTGAAAACTCTTTCAGTAGCAAGGAACTGAAGCATAATTTTTCTGATATCTTCAAACCGCAACAAGAAACCCAGTTACGTTGACTACTGTTTCATACGTGCCAGTTACGCACATGCGAGAACACCAGAAAATGATGTGATAAGTGGCTAAAAAAAGACATGAAGACTCTTTTCAGTAGCAACTGCTTCCTGTTGCATAAGTCAAAGAAAGAGAACTGAATTCTTTATTATTTTTTTTCTCCAATCTCTTTATATCGTACGTGACAACAAACCCATTTACGTTGACTACTTTCTCGTAGGTGCCAGTTACGTATCCGCAAAAACATGAAAAATCGACTTACGGGACATTTCATAGCAGACGACACCTGTTTCTTAAGTCAAATATAGAGAACAAATTTTCTATTTTTTTTTCCTCCAATCTCTTTATACCATGACAACAAATCCATTTACGCTGACTACTGTCTCGTAGGTGCCAGTTACGTATCCGCGAAAACATGAAAAAATCGACTTACGGGACATTTCATAGCAGACGACACCTGTTTCTCAAGTCAAATATGGGGATTTTTCTTTTTTCATTTTTTCTCACTAGGGCCAATGATTCGGTTGCGATGACCATCTCACCCATATGAGACGGTTACGTGCTGCGCATGAAATCGTAAAATCAACTTAGACACTTTTGGAGGCAATTGATACCTGTTGCACAAATCCAAGAAAGGTAAATGAAACATTTCCCTGTTTTCATACCAGGGTCAGTTTTGGTGACCGTGCGAGTCAAAAGTCAATGTTATGTTTAACCGCTGCACCAAAAAATAAAATTCAGAAGCAAGCGGTTGCTGTTGCAGAAACTTTTTCCGATGAAAAAAAGATCTCGTTTTCGTTTGAAGAATTAAAAAAATAGGCCATAAAGATACAATAAGATGTAAGAATAACTAATAATCAAAATTTTCTTTGATAGGGTAGAAAACATTGTGGGAAAAGGAGAAAATGCTGGTAACCTGCATTGTCTCCTTTTCTCAGATTATTTTCCAAAGTCTTCTCTTTTAGGGGTGTTAAAAGGCGTCATTGTATGGTAAGGGGTCAATAAGGATAAATATATACCCCCCCCTCCCAATCATCCAATCAAATCTCATCCCTCTGTGAAATTATCCAATCACAGAAGCTTTTAGGAAATCAGAATGGGTGCCAACAGCCAATCAGAGAGGCTGTGAGAAATTCAAAAATGGGCCCGGTCTGCCAGTCAGAGAGGCTTTGAGAAATCAAAATGGGCCCAGTCAGCCAAACAAAATGGTGCCCTAATATAAATCGATAGAAAACAGTGAACAAAAAACGGCATAAAAGTGGATTTAAAGTCTTTTTTAAAGGCTGCTGTGCAGTCCTTGGCAAACTGCCAGGCATGCACCATCCACACATGCCAGATTTCACTGAAAAAGGGCCAAAATTAAAGAAAACAAGGTGGCAGAAGACCTTGTTTTGGTCTTTTCAAGCCCCTTGCAAGAGTTACTTCCCTTAAAGTAAACCCTTGATTCCCCTCTTTACCCTTTAATTGGATTTCCTGATTTGGGCCACATCAAATTCATATAAGCCAAAATGATCAATGTACAGTGTGAAAAAAACACACAGAAATTAATTGTGAGAAGTTGCTAAAAAAGAGACTGAAAACTCTTTCTGTAGCAATTGTTTCCTATTGCCTAAATCAAACAAAGGGAACTGAAATGCTATTTTTTCTAATCGCTTTAAACCACGACAAGAAACCCAGTTACGTTGATTACCATCTCATACGTGCCAGTTACGCACATGCAAAAAGCACAGAAAACAATGTGACAAGTGGCTAAAAAAAGACTGAAAACTCTTTCAGTAGCAAGGAACTGAAGCATAATTTTTCTGATATCTTCAAACCGCAACAAGAAACCCAGTTACGTTGACTACTGTTTCATACGTGCCAGTTACGCACATGCGAGAACACCAGAAAATGATGTGATAAGTGGCTAAAAAAAGACATGAAGACTCTTTTCAGTAGCAACTGCTTCCTGTTGCATAAGTCAAAGAAAGAGAACTGAATTCTTTATTATTTTTTTTCTCCAATCTCTTATATCGTATGTGACAACAAACCCATTTACGTTGACTACTTTCTCGTAGGTGCCAGTTACGTATCCGCAAAAACATGAAAAATCGACTTACGGGACATTTCATAGCAAACGACACCTGTTTCTTAAGTCAAATATAGGGAACAAATTTTCTATTTTTTTTTTCCTCCAATCTCTTTATACCATGACAACAAATCCATTTACGCTGACTACTGTCTCGTAGGTGCCAGTTACGTATCCGCGAAAACATGAAAAAATCGACTTACGGGACATTTCATAGCAGACGACACCTGTTTCTCAAGTCAAATATGGGGATTTTTCTTTTTTCATTTTTTCTCACTAGGGCCAATGATTCGGTTGCGATGACCATCTCACCCATATGAGACGGTTACGTGCTGCGCATGAAATCGTAAAATCAACTTAGACACTTTTGGAGGCAATTGATACCTGTTGCACAAATCCAAGAAAGGTAAATGAAACATTTCCCTGTTTTCATACCAGGGTCAGTTTTGGTGACCGTGCGAGTCAAAAGTCAATGTTATGTTTAACCGCTGCACCAAAAAATAAAATTCAGAAGCAAGCGGTTGCTGTTGCAGAAACTTTTTCCGATGAAAAAAAGATCTCGTTTTCGTTTGAAGAATTAAAAAAATAGGCCATAAAGATACAATAAGATGTAAGAATAACTAATAATCAAAATTTTCTTTGATAGGGTAGAAAACATTGTGGGAAAAGGAGAAAATGCTGGTAACCTGCATTGTCTCCTTTTCTCAGATTATTTTCCAAAGTCTTCTCTTTTAGGGGTGTTAAAAGGCGTCATTGTATGGTAAGGGGTCAATAAGGATAAATATATACCCCCCCTCCCAATCATCCAATCAAATCTCATCCCTCTGTGAAATTATCCAATCACAGAAGCTTTTAGGAAATCAGAATGGGTGCCAACAGCCAATCAGAGAGGCTGTGAGAAATTCAAAAATGGGCCCGGTCTGCCAGTCAGAGAGGCTTTGAGAAATCAAAATGGGCCCAGTCAGCCAAACAAAATGGCGCCCTAATATAAATCGATAGAAAACAGTGAACAAAAAACGGCATAAAAGTGGATTTAAAGTCTTTTTTAAAGGCTGCTGTGCAGTCCTTGGCAAACTGCCAGGCATGCACCATCCACACATGCCAGATTTCACTGAAAAAGGGCCAAAATTAAAGAAAACAAGGTGGCAGAAGACCTTGTTTTGGTCTTTTCAAGCCCCTTGCAAGAGTTACTCCCCTTAAAGTAAACCCTTGATTCCCCCCTTTACCCTTTAATTGGATTTCCTGATTTGGGCCACATCAAATTCATATAAGCCAAAATGATCAATGTACAGTGTGAAAAAAACACACAGAAATTAATTGTGAGAAGTTGCTAAAAAAGAGACTGAAAACTCTTTCTGTAGCAATTGTTTCCTATTGCATAAATCAAACAAAGGGAACTGAAATGCTATTTTTTCTAATCGCTTTAAACCACGACAAGAAACCCAGTTACGTTGATTACCATCTCATACGTGCCAATTACGCACATGCAAAAAGCACAGAAAACAATGTGACAAGTGGCTAAAAAAAGACTGAAAACTCTTTCAGTAGCAAGGAACTGAAGCATAATTTTTCTGATATCTTCAAACCGCAACAAGAAACCCAGTTACGTTGACTACTGTTTCATACGTGCCAGTTACGCACATGCGAGAACACCAGAAAATGATGTGATAAGTGGCTAAAAAAAGACATGAAGACTCTTTTCAGTAGCAACTGCTTCCTGTTGCATAAGTCAAAGAAAGAGAACTGAATTCTTTATTATTTTTTTTCTCCAATCTCTTTATATCGTACGTGACAACAAACCCATTTACGTTGACTACTTTCTCGTAGGTGCCAGTTACGTATCCGCAAAAACATGAAAAATCGACTTACGGGACATTTCATAGCAGACGACACCTGTTTCTTAAGTCAAATATAGGGAACAAATTTTCTATTTTTTTTTCCTCCAATCTCTTTATACCATGACAACAAATCCATTTACGCTGACTACTGTCTCGTAGGTGCCAGTTACGTATCCGCGAAAACATGAAAAAATCGACTTACGGGACATTTCATAGCAGACGACACCTGTTTCTCAAGTCAAATATGGGGATTTTTCTTTTTTCATTTTTTCTCACTAGGGCCAATGATTCGGTTGCGATGACCATCTCACCCATATGAGACGGTTACGTGCTGCGCATGAAATCGTAAAATCAACTTAGACACTTTTGGAGGCAATTGATACCTGTTGCACAAATCCAAGAAAGGTAAATGAAACATTTCCCTGTTTTCATACCAGGGTCAGTTTTGGTGACCGTGCGAGTCAAAAGTCAATGTTATGTTTAACCGCTGCACCAAAAAATAAAATTCAGAAGCAAGCGGTTGCTGTTGCAGAAACTTTTTCCGATGAAAAAAAGATCTCGTTTTCGTTTGAAGAATTAAAAAAATAGGCCATAAAGATACAATAAGATGTAAGAATAACTAATAATCAAAATTTTCTTTGATAGGGTAGAAAACATTGTGGGAAAAGGAGAAAATGCTGGTAACCTGCATTGTCTCCTTTTCTCAGATTATTTTCCAAAGTCTTCTCTTTTAGGGGTGTTAAAAGGCGTCATTGTATGGTAAGGGGTCAATAAGGATAAATATATACCCCCCCTCCCAATCATCCAATCAAATCTCATCCCTCTGTGAAATTATCCAATCACAGAAGCTTTTAGGAAATCAGAATGGGTGCCAACAGCCAATCAGAGAGGCTGTGAGAAATTCAAAAATGGGCCCGGTCTGCCAGTCAGAGAGGCTTTGAGAAATCAAAATGGGCCCAGTCAGCCAAACAAAATGGCGCCCTAATATAAATCGATAGAAAACAGTGAACAAAAAACGGCATAAAAGTGGATTTAAAGTCTTTTTTAAAGGCTGCTGTGCAGTCCTTGGCAAACTGCCAGGCATGCACCATCCACACATGCCAGATTTCACTGAAAAAGGGCCAAAATTAAAGAAAACAAGGTGGCAGAAGACCTTGTTTTGGTCTTTTCAAGCCCCTTGCAAGAGTTACTTCCCTTAAAGTAAACCCTTGATTCCCCTCTTTACCCTTTAATTGGATTTCCTGATTTTGGCCACATCAAATTCATATAAGCCAAAATGATCAATGTACAGTGTGAAAAAAACACACAGAAATTAATTGTGAGAAGTTGCTAAAAAAGAGACTGAAAACTCTTTCTGTAGCAATTGTTTCCTATTGCATAAATCAAACAAAGGGAACTGAAATGCTATTTTTTCTAATCGCTTTAAACCACGACAAGAAACCCAGTTACGTTGATTACCATCTCATACGTGCCAGTTACGCACATGCAAAAAGCACAGAAAACAATGTGACAAGTGGCTAAAAAAAGACTGAAAACTCTTTCAGTAGCAAGGAACTGAAGCATAATTTTTCTGATATCTTCAAACCGCAACAAGAAACCCAGTTACGTTGACTACTGTTTCATACGTGCCAGTTACGCACATGCGAGAACACCAGAAAATGATGTGATAAGTGGCTAAAAAAAGACATGAAGACTCTTTTCAGTAGCAACTGCTTCCTGTTGCATAAGTCAAAGAAAGAGAACTGAATTCTTTATTATTTTTTTTCTCCAATCTCTTTATATCGTACGTGACAACAAACCCATTTACGTTGACTACTTTCTCGTAGGTGCCAGTTACGTATCCGCAAAAACATGAAAAATCGACTTACGGGACATTTCATAGCAGACGACACCTGTTTCTTAAGTCAAATATAGAGAACAAATTTTCTATTTTTTTTTCCTCCAATCTCTTTATACCATGACAACAAATCCATTTACGCTGACTACTGTCTCGTAGGTGCCAGTTACGTATCCGCGAAAACATGAAAAAATCGACTTACGGGACATTTCATAGCAGACGACACCTGTTTCTCAAGTCAAATATGGGGATTTTTCTTTTTTCATTTTTTCTCACTAGGGCCAATGATTCGGTTGCGATGACCATCTCACCCATATGAGACGGTTACGTGCTGCGCATGAAATCGTAAAATCAACTTAGACACTTTTGGAGGCAATTGATACCTGTTGCACAAATCCAAGAAAGGTAAATGAAACATTTCCCTGTTTTCATACCAGGGTCAGTTTTGGTGACCGTGCGAGTCAAAAGTCAATGTTATGTTTAACCGCTGCACCAAAAAATAAAATTCAGAAGCAAGCGGTTGCTGTTGCAGAAACTTTTTCCGATGAAAAAAAGATCTCGTTTTCGTTTGAAGAATTAAAAAAATAGGCCATAAAGATACAATAAGATGTAAGAATAACTAATAATCAAAATTTTCTTTGATAGGGTAGAAAACATTGTGGGAAAAGGAGAAAATGCTGGTAACCTGCATTGTCTCCTTTTCTCAGATTATTTTCCAAAGTCTTCTCTTTTAGGGGTGTTAAAAGGCGTCATTGTATGGTAAGGGGTCAATAAGGATAAATATATACCCCCCCTCCCAATCATCCAATCAAATCTCATCCCTCTGTGAAATTATCCAATCACAGAAGCTTTTAGGAAATCAGAATGGGTGCCAACAGCCAATCAGAGAGGCTGTGAGAAATTCAAAAATGGGCCCGGTCTGCCAGTCAGAGAGGCTTTGAGAAATCAAAATGGGCCCAGTCAGCCAAACAAAATGGTGCCCTAATATAAATCGATAGAAAACAGTGAACAAAAAACGGCATAAAAGTGGATTTAAAGTCTTTTTTAAAGGCTGCTGTGCAGTCCTTGGCAAACTGCCAGGCATGCACCATCCACACATGCCAGATTTCACTGAAAAAGGGCCAAAATTAAAGAAAACAAGGTGGCAGAAGACCTTGTTTTGGTCTTTTCAAGCCCCTTGCAAGAGTTACTTCCCTTAAAGTAAACCCTTGATTCCCCTCTTTACCCTTTAATTGGATTTCCTGATTTGGGCCACATCAAATTCATATAAGCCAAAATGATCAATGTACAGTGTGAAAAAAACACACAGAAATTAATTGTGAGAAGTTGCTAAAAAAGAGACTGAAAACTCTTTCTGTAGCAATTGTTTCCTATTGCCTAAATCAAACAAAGGGAACTGAAATGCTATTTTTTCTAATCGCTTTAAACCACGACAAGAAACCCAGTTACGTTGATTACCATCTCATACGTGCCAGTTACGCACATGCAAAAAGCACAGAAAACAATGTGACAAGTGGCTAAAAAAAGACTGAAAACTCTTTCAGTAGCAAGGAACTGAAGCATAATTTTTCTGATATCTTCAAACCGCAACAAGAAACCCAGTTACGTTGACTACTGTTTCATACGTGCCAGTTACGCACATGCGAGAACACCAGAAAATGATGTGATAAGTGGCTAAAAAAAGACATGAAGACTCTTTTCAGTAGCAACTGCTTCCTGTTGCATAAGTCAAAGAAAGAGAACTGAATTCTTTATTATTTTTTTTCTCCAATCTCTTATATCGTACGTGACAACAAACCCATTTACGTTGACTACTTTCTCGTAGGTGCCAGTTACGTATCCGCAAAAACATGAAAAATCGACTTACGGGACATTTCATAGCAAACGACACCTGTTTCTTAAGTCAAATATAGGGAACAAATTTTCTATTTTTTTTTTCCTCCAATCTCTTTATACCATGACAACAAATCCATTTACGCTGACTACTGTCTCGTAGGTGCCAGTTACGTATCCGCGAAAACATGAAAAAATCGACTTACGGGACATTTCATAGCAGACGACACCTGTTTCTCAAGTCAAATATGGGGATTTTTCTTTTTTCATTTTTTCTCACTAGGGCCAATGATTCGGTTGCGATGACCATCTCACCCATATGAGACGGTTACGTGCTGCGCATGAAATCGTAAAATCAACTTAGACACTTTTGGAGGCAATTGATACCTGTTGCACAAATCCAAGAAAGGTAAATGAAACATTTCCCTGTTTTCATACCAGGGTCAGTTTTGGTGACCGTGCGAGTCAAAAGTCAATGTTATGTTTAACCGCTGCACCAAAAAATAAAATTCAGAAGCAAGCGGTTGCTGTTGCAGAAACTTTTTCCGATGAAAAAAAGATCTCGTTTTCGTTTGAAGAATTAAAAAAATAGGCCATAAAGATACAATAAGATGTAAGAATAACTAATAATCAAAATTTTCTTTGATAGGGTAGAAAACATTGTGGGAAAAGGAGAAAATGCTGGTAACCTGCATTGTCTCCTTTTCTCAGATTATTTTCCAAAGTCTTCTCTTTTAGGGGTGTTAAAAGGCGTCATTGTATGGTAAGGGGTCAATAAGGATAAATATATACCCCCCCTCCCAATCATCCAATCAAATCTCATCCCTCTGTGAAATTATCCAATCACAGAAGCTTTTAGGAAATCAGAATGGGTGCCAACAGCCAATCAGAGAGGCTGTGAGAAATTCAAAAATGGGCCCGGTCTGCCAGTCAGAGAGGCTTTGAGAAATCAAAATGGGCCCAGTCAGCCAAACAAAATGGCGCCCTAATATAAATCGATAGAAAACAGTGAACAAAAAACGGCATAAAAGTGGATTTAAAGTCTTTTTTAAAGGCTGCTGTGCAGTCCTTGGCAAACTGCCAGGCACGCACCATCCACACATGCCAGATTTCACTGAAAAAGGGCCAAAATTAAAGAAAACAAGGTGGCAGAAGACCTTGTTTTGGTCTTTTCAAGCCCCTTGCAAGAGTTACTCCCCTTAAAGTAAACCCTTGATTCCCCCCTTTACCCTTTAATTGGATTTCCTGATTTGGGCCACATCAAATTCATATAAGCCAAAATGATCAATGTACAGTGTGAAAAAAACACACAGAAATTAATTGTGAGAAGTTGCTAAAAAAGAGACTGAAAACTCTTTCTGTAGCAATTGTTTCCTATTGCATAAATCAAACAAAGGGAACTGAAATGCTATTTTTTCTAATCGCTTTAAACCACGACAAGAAACCCAGTTACGTTGATTACCATCTCATACGTGCCAATTACGCACATGCAAAAAGCACAGAAAACAATGTGACAAGTGGCTAAAAAAAGACTGAAAACTCTTTCAGTAGCAAGGAACTGAAGCATAATTTTTCTGATATCTTCAAACCGCAACAAGAAACCCAGTTACGTTGACTACTGTTTCATACGTGCCAGTTACGCACATGCGAGAACACCAGAAAATGATGTGATAAGTGGCTAAAAAAAGACATGAAGACTCTTTTCAGTAGCAACTGCTTCCTGTTGCATAAGTCAAAGAAAGAGAACTGAATTCTTTATTATTTTTTTTCTCCAATCTCTTTATATCGTACGTGACAACAAACCCATTTACGTTGACTACTTTCTCGTAGGTGCCAGTTACGTATCCGCAAAAACATGAAAAATCGACTTACGGGACATTTCATAGCAGACGACACCTGTTTCTTAAGTCAAATATAGGGAACAAATTTTCTATTTTTTTTTCCTCCAATCTCTTTATACCATGACAACAAATCCATTTACGCTGACTACTGTCTCGTAGGTGCCAGTTACGTATCCGCGAAAACATGAAAAAATCGACTTACGGGACATTTCATAGCAGACGACACCTGTTTCTCAAGTCAAATATGGGGATTTTTCTTTTTTCATTTTTTCTCACTAGGGCCAATGATTCGGTTGCGATGACCATCTCACCCATATGAGACGGTTACGTGCTGCGCATGAAATCGTAAAATCAACTTAGACACTTTTGGAGGCAATTGATACCTGTTGCACAAATCCAAGAAAGGTAAATGAAACATTTCCCTGTTTTCATACCAGGGTCAGTTTTGGTGACCGTGCGAGTCAAAAGTCAATGTTATGTTTAACCGCTGCACCAAAAAATAAAATTCAGAAGCAAGCGGTTGCTGTTGCAGAAACTTTTTCCGATGAAAAAAAGATCTCGTTTTCGTTTGAAGAATTAAAAAAATAGGCCATAAAGATACAATAAGATGTAAGAATAACTAATAATCAAAATTTTCTTTGATAGGGTAGAAAACATTGTGGGAAAAGGAGAAAATGCTGGTAACCTGCATTGTCTCCTTTTCTCAGATTATTTTCCAAAGTCTTCTCTATTAGGGGTGTTAAAAGGCGTCATTGTATGGTAAGGGGTCAATAAGGATAAATATATACCCCCCCTCCCAATCATCCAATCAAATCTCATCCCTCTGTGAAATTATCCAATCACAGAAGCTTTTAGGAAATCAGAATGGGTGCCAACAGCCAATCAGAGAGGCTGTGAGAAATTCAAAAATGGGCCCGGTCTGCCAGTCAGAGAGGCTTTGAGAAATCAAAATGGGCCCAGTCAGCCAAACAAAATGGCGCCCTAATATAAATCGATAGAAAACAGTGAACAAAAAACGGCATAAAAGTGGATTTAAAGTCTTTTTTAAAGGCTGCTGTGCAGTCCTTGGCAAACTGCCAGGCATGCACCATCCACACATGCCAGATTTCACTGAAAAAGGGCCAAAATTAAAGAAAACAAGGTGGCAGAAGACCTTGTTTTGGTCTTTTCAAGCCCCTTGCAAGAGTTACTTCCCTTAAAGTAAACCCTTGATTCCCCTCTTTACCCTTTAATTGGATTTCCTGATTTTGGCCACATCAAATTCATATAAGCCAAAATGATCAATGTACAGTGTGAAAAAAACACACAGAAATTAATTGTGAGAAGTTGCTAAAAAAGAGACTGAAAACTCTTTCTGTAGCAATTGTTTCCTATTGCATAAATCAAACAAAGGGAACTGAAATGCTATTTTTTCTAATCGCTTTAAACCACGACAAGAAACCCAGTTACGTTGATTACCATCTCATACGTGCCAGTTACGCACATGCAAAAAGCACAGAAAACAATGTGACAAGTGGCTAAAAAAAGACTGAAAACTCTTTCGGTAGCAAGGAACTGAAGCATAATTTTTCTGATATCTTCAAACCGCAACAAGAAACCCAGTTACGTTGACTACTGTTTCATACGTGCCAGTTACGCACATGCGAGAACACCAGAAAATGATGTGATAAGTGGCTAAAAAAAGACATGAAGACTCTTTTCAGTAGCAACTGCTTCCTGTTGCATAAGTCAAAGAAAGAGAACTGAATTCTTTATTATTTTTTTTCTCCAATCTCTTTATATCGTACGTGACAACAAACCCATTTACGTTGACTACTTTCTCGTAGGTGCCAGTTACGTATCCGCAAAAACATGAAAAATCGACTTACGGGACATTTCATAGCAGACGACACCTGTTTCTTAAGTCAAATATAGAGAACAAATTTTCTATTTTTTTTTCCTCCAATCTCTTTATACCATGACAACAAATCCATTTACGCTGACTACTGTCTCGTAGGTGCCAGTTACGTATCCGCGAAAACATGAAAAAATCGACTTACGGGACATTTCATAGCAGACGACACCTGTTTCTCAAGTCAAATATGGGGATTTTTCTTTTTTCATTTTTTCTCACTAGGGCCAATGATTCGGTTGCGATGACCATCTCACCCATATGAGACGGTTACGTGCTGCGCATGAAATCGTAAAATCAACTTAGACACTTTTGGAGGCAATTGATACCTGTTGCACAAATCCAAGAAAGGTAAATGAAACATTTCCCTGTTTTCATACCAGGGTCAGTTTTGGTGACCGTGCGAGTCAAAAGTCAATGTTATGTTTAACCGCTGCACCAAAAAATAAAATTCAGAAGCAAGCGGTTGCTGTTGCAGAAACTTTTTCCGATGAAAAAAAGATCTCGTTTTCGTTTGAAGAATTAAAAAAATAGGCCATAAAGATACAATAAGATGTAAGAATAACTAATAATCAAAATTTTCTTTGATAGGGTAGAAAACATTGTGGGAAAAGGAGAAAATGCTGGTAACCTGCATTGTCTCCTTTTCTCAGATTATTTTCCAAAGTCTTCTCTTTTAGGGGTGTTAAAAGGCGTCATTGTATGGTAAGGGGTCAATAAGGATAAATATATACCCCCCCCTCCCAATCATCCAATCAAATCTCATCCCTCTGTGAAATTATCCAATCACAGAAGCTTTTAGGAAATCAGAATGGGTGCCAACAGCCAATCAGAGAGGCTGTGAGAAATTCAAAAATGGGCCCGGTCTGCCAGTCAGAGAGGCTTTGAGAAATCAAAATGGGCCCAGTCAGCCAAACAAAATGGTGCCCTAATATAAATCGATAGAAAACAGTGAACAAAAAACGGCATAAAAGTGGATTTAAAGTCTTTTTTAAAGGCTGCTGTGCAGTCCTTGGCAAACTGCCAGGCATGCACCATCCACACATGCCAGATTTCACTGAAAAAGGGCCAAAATTAAAGAAAACAAGGTGGCAGAAGACCTTGTTTTGGTCTTTTCAAGCCCCTTGCAAGAGTTACTTCCCTTAAAGTAAACCCTTGATTCCCCTCTTTACCCTTTAATTGGATTTCCTGATTTGGGCCACATCAAATTCATATAAGCCAAAATGATCAATGTACAGTGTGAAAAAAACACACAGAAATTAATTGTGAGAAGTTGCTAAAAAAGAGACTGAAAACTCTTTCTGTAGCAATTGTTTCCTATTGCCTAAATCAAACAAAGGGAACTGAAATGCTATTTTTTCTAATCGCTTTAAACCACGACAAGAAACCCAGTTACGTTGATTACCATCTCATACGTGCCAGTTACGCACATGCAAAAAGCACAGAAAACAATGTGACAAGTGGCTAAAAAAAGACTGAAAACTCTTTCAGTAGCAAGGAACTGAAGCATAATTTTTCTGATATCTTCAAACCGCAACAAGAAACCCAGTTACGTTGACTACTGTTTCATACGTGCCAGTTACGCACATGCGAGAACACCAGAAAATGATGTGATAAGTGGCTAAAAAAAGACATGAAGACTCTTTTCAGTAGCAACTGCTTCCTGTTGCATAAGTCAAAGAAAGAGAACTGAATTCTTTATTATTTTTTTTCTCCAATCTCTTATATCGTACGTGACAACAAACCCATTTACGTTGACTACTTTCTCGTAGGTGCCAGTTACGTATCCGCAAAAACATGAAAAATCGACTTACGGGACATTTCATAGCAAACGACACCTGTTTCTTAAGTCAAATATAGGGAACAAATTTTCTATTTTTTTTTTCCTCCAATCTCTTTATACCATGACAACAAATCCATTTACGCTGACTACTGTCTCGTAGGTGCCAGTTACGTATCCGCGAAAACATGAAAAAATCGACTTACGGGACATTTCATAGCAGACGACACCTGTTTCTCAAGTCAAATATGGGGATTTTTCTTTTTTCATTTTTTCTCACTAGGGCCAATGATTCGGTTGCGATGACCATCTCACCCATATGAGACGGTTACGTGCTGCGCATGAAATCGTAAAATCAACTTAGACACTTTTGGAGGCAATTGATACCTGTTGCACAAATCCAAGAAAGGTAAATGAAACATTTCCCTGTTTTCATACCAGGGTCAGTTTTGGTGACCGTGCGAGTCAAAAGTCAATGTTATGTTTAACCGCTGCACCAAAAAATAAAATTCAGAAGCAAGCGGTTGCTGTTGCAGAAACTTTTTCCGATGAAAAAAAGATCTCGTTTTCGTTTGAAGAATTAAAAAAATAGGCCATAAAGATACAATAAGATGTAAGAATAACTAATAATCAAAATTTTCTTTGATAGGGTAGAAAACATTGTGGGAAAAGGAGAAAATGCTGGTAACCTGCATTGTCTCCTTTTCTCAGATTATTTTCCAAAGTCTTCTCTTTTAGGGGTGTTAAAAGGCGTCATTGTATGGTAAGGGGTCAATAAGGATAAATATATACCCCCCCTCCCAATCATCCAATCAAATCTCATCCCTCTGTGAAATTATCCAATCACAGAAGCTTTTAGGAAATCAGAATGGGTGCCAACAGCCAATCAGAGAGGCTGTGAGAAATTCAAAAATGGGCCCGGTCTGCCAGTCAGAGAGGCTTTGAGAAATCAAAATGGGCCCAGTCAGCCAAACAAAATGGCGCCCTAATATAAATCGATAGAAAACAGTGAACAAAAAACGGCATAAAAGTGGATTTAAAGTCTTTTTTAAAGGCTGCTGTGCAGTCCTTGGCAAACTGCCAGGCATGCACCATCCACACATGCCAGATTTCACTGAAAAAGGGCCAAAATTAAAGAAAACAAGGTGGCAGAAGACCTTGTTTTGGTCTTTTCAAGCCCCTTGCAAGAGTTACTCCCCTTAAAGTAAACCCTTGATTCCCCCCTTTACCCTTTAATTGGATTTCCTGATTTGGGCCACATCAAATTCATATAAGCCAAAATGATCAATGTACAGTGTGAAAAAAACACACAGAAATTAATTGTGAGAAGTTGCTAAAAAAGAGACTGAAAACTCTTTCTGTAGCAATTGTTTCCTATTGCATAAATCAAACAAAGGGAACTGAAATGCTATTTTTTCTAATCGCTTTAAACCACGACAAGAAACCCAGTTACGTTGATTACCATCTCATACGTGCCAATTACGCACATGCAAAAAGCACAGAAAACAATGTGACAAGTGGCTAAAAAAAGACTGAAAACTCTTTCAGTAGCAAGGAACTGAAGCATAATTTTTCTGATATCTTCAAACCGCAACAAGAAACCCAGTTACGTTGACTACTGTTTCATACGTGCCAGTTACGCACATGCGAGAACACCAGAAAATGATGTGATAAGTGGCTAAAAAAAGACATGAAGACTCTTTTCAGTAGCAACTGCTTCCTGTTGCATAAGTCAAAGAAAGAGAACTGAATTCTTTATTATTTTTTTTCTCCAATCTCTTTATATCGTACGTGACAACAAACCCATTTACGTTGACTACTTTCTCGTAGGTGCCAGTTACGTATCCGCAAAAACATGAAAAATCGACTTACGGGACATTTCATAGCAGACGACACCTGTTTCTTAAGTCAAATATAGGGAACAAATTTTCTATTTTTTTTTCCTCCAATCTCTTTATACCATGACAACAAATCCATTTACGCTGACTACTGTCTCGTAGGTGCCAGTTACGTATCCGCGAAAACATGAAAAAATCGACTTACGGGACATTTCATAGCAGACGACACCTGTTTCTCAAGTCAAATATGGGGATTTTTCTTTTTTCATTTTTTCTCACTAGGGCCAATGATTCGGTTGCGATGACCATCTCACCCATATGAGACGGTTACGTGCTGCGCATGAAATCGTAAAATCAACTTAGACACTTTTGGAGGCAATTGATACCTGTTGCACAAATCCAAGAAAGGTAAATGAAACATTTCCCTGTTTTCATACCAGGGTCAGTTTTGGTGACCGTGCGAGTCAAAAGTCAATGTTATGTTTAACCGCTGCACCAAAAAATAAAATTCAGAAGCAAGCGGTTGCTGTTGCAGAAACTTTTTCCGATGAAAAAAAGATCTCGTTTTCGTTTGAAGAATTAAAAAAATAGGCCATAAAGATACAATAAGATGTAAGAATAACTAATAATCAAAATTTTCTTTGATAGGGTAGAAAACATTGTGGGAAAAGGAGAAAATGCTGGTAACCTGCATTGTCTCCTTTTCTCAGATTATTTTCCAAAGTCTTCTCTTTTAGGGGTGTTAAAAGGCGTCATTGTATGGTAAGGGGTCAATAAGGATAAATATATACCCCCCCTCCCAATCATCCAATCAAATCTCATCCCTCTGTGAAATTATCCAATCACAGAAGCTTTTAGGAAATCAGAATGGGTGCCAACAGCCAATCAGAGAGGCTGTGAGAAATTCAAAAATGGGCCCGGTCTGCCAGTCAGAGAGGCTTTGAGAAATCAAAATGGGCCCAGTCAGCCAAACAAAATGGCGCCCTAATATAAATCGATAGAAAACAGTGAACAAAAAACGGCATAAAAGTGGATTTAAAGTCTTTTTTAAAGGCTGCTGTGCAGTCCTTGGCAAACTGCCAGGCATGCACCATCCACACATGCCAGATTTCACTGAAAAAGGGCCAAAATTAAAGAAAACAAGGTGGCAGAAGACCTTGTTTTGGTCTTTTCAAGCCCCTTGCAAGAGTTACTTCCCTTAAAGTAAACCCTTGATTCCCCTCTTTACCCTTTAATTGGATTTCCTGATTTTGGCCACATCAAATTCATATAAGCCAAAATGATCAATGTACAGTGTGAAAAAAACACACAGAAATTAATTGTGAGAAGTTGCTAAAAAAGAGACTGAAAACTCTTTCTGTAGCAATTGTTTCCTATTGCATAAATCAAACAAAGGGAACTGAAATGCTATTTTTTCTAATCGCTTTAAACCACGACAAGAAACCCAGTTACGTTGATTACCATCTCATACGTGCCAGTTACGCACATGCAAAAAGCACAGAAAACAATGTGACAAGTGGCTAAAAAAAGACTGAAAACTCTTTCAGTAGCAAGGAACTGAAGCATAATTTTTCTGATATCTTCAAACCGCAACAAGAAACCCAGTTACGTTGACTACTGTTTCATACGTGCCAGTTACGCACATGCGAGAACACCAGAAAATGATGTGATAAGTGGCTAAAAAAAGACATGAAGACTCTTTTCAGTAGCAACTGCTTCCTGTTGCATAAGTCAAAGAAAGAGAACTGAATTCTTTATTATTTTTTTTCTCCAATCTCTTTATATCGTACGTGACAACAAACCCATTTACGTTGACTACTTTCTCGTAGGTGCCAGTTACGTATCCGCAAAAACATGAAAAATCGACTTACGGGACATTTCATAGCAGACGACACCTGTTTCTTAAGTCAAATATAGAGAACAAATTTTCTATTTTTTTTTCCTCCAATCTCTTTATACCATGACAACAAATCCATTTACGCTGACTACTGTCTCGTAGGTGCCAGTTACGTATCCGCGAAAACATGAAAAAATCGACTTACGGGACATTTCATAGCAGACGACACCTGTTTCTCAAGTCAAATATGGGGATTTTTCTTTTTTCATTTTTTCTCACTAGGGCCAATGATTCGGTTGCGATGACCATCTCACCCATATGAGACGGTTACGTGCTGCGCATGAAATCGTAAAATCAACTTAGACACTTTTGGAGGCAATTGATACCTGTTGCACAAATCCAAGAAAGGTAAATGAAACATTTCCCTGTTTTCATACCAGGGTCAGTTTTGGTGACCGTGCGAGTCAAAAGTCAATGTTATGTTTAACCGCTGCACCAAAAAATAAAATTCAGAAGCAAGCGGTTGCTGTTGCAGAAACTTTTTCCGATGAAAAAAAGATCTCGTTTTCGTTTGAAGAATTAAAAAAATAGGCCATAAAGATACAATAAGATGTAAGAATAACTAATAATCAAAATTTTCTTTGATAGGGTAGAAAACATTGTGGGAAAAGGAGAAAATGCTGGTAACCTGCATTGTCTCCTTTTCTCAGATTATTTTCCAAAGTCTTCTCTTTTAGGGGTGTTAAAAGGCGTCATTGTATGGTAAGGGGTCAATAAGGATAAATATATACCCCCCCCTCCCAATCATCCAATCAAATCTCATCCCTCTGTGAAATTATCCAATCACAGAAGCTTTTAGGAAATCAGAATGGGTGCCAACAGCCAATCAGAGAGGCTGTGAGAAATTCAAAAATGGGCCCGGTCTGCCAGTCAGAGAGGCTTTGAGAAATCAAAATGGGCCCAGTCAGCCAAACAAAATGGTGCCCTAATATAAATCGATAGAAAACAGTGAACAAAAAACGGCATAAAAGTGGATTTAAAGTCTTTTTTAAAGGCTGCTGTGCAGTCCTTGGCAAACTGCCAGGCATGCACCATCCACACATGCCAGATTTCACTGAAAAAGGGCCAAAATTAAAGAAAACAAGGTGGCAGAAGACCTTGTTTTGGTCTTTTCAAGCCCCTTGCAAGAGTTACTTCCCTTAAAGTAAACCCTTGATTCCCCTCTTTACCCTTTAATTGGATTTCCTGATTTGGGCCACATCAAATTCATATAAGCCAAAATGATCAATGTACAGTGTGAAAAAAACACACAGAAATTAATTGTGAGAAGTTGCTAAAAAAGAGACTGAAAACTCTTTCTGTAGCAATTGTTTCCTATTGCCTAAATCAAACAAAGGGAACTGAAATGCTATTTTTTCTAATCGCTTTAAACCACGACAAGAAACCCAGTTACGTTGATTACCATCTCATACGTGCCAGTTACGCACATGCAAAAAGCACAGAAAACAATGTGACAAGTGGCTAAAAAAAGACTGAAAACTCTTTCAGTAGCAAGGAACTGAAGCATAATTTTTCTGATATCTTCAAACCGCAACAAGAAACCCAGTTACGTTGACTACTGTTTCATACGTGCCAGTTACGCACATGCGAGAACACCAGAAAATGATGTGATAAGTGGCTAAAAAAAGACATGAAGACTCTTTTCAGTAGCAACTGCTTCCTGTTGCATAAGTCAAAGAAAGAGAACTGAATTCTTTATTATTTTTTTTCTCCAATCTCTTATATCGTACGTGACAACAAACCCATTTACGTTGACTACTTTCTCGTAGGTGCCAGTTACGTATCCGCAAAAACATGAAAAATCGACTTACGGGACATTTCATAGCAAACGACACCTGTTTCTTAAGTCAAATATAGGGAACAAATTTTCTATTTTTTTTTTCCTCCAATCTCTTTATACCATGACAACAAATCCATTTACGCTGACTACTGTCTCGTAGGTGCCAGTTACGTATCCGCGAAAACATGAAAAAATCGACTTACGGGACATTTCATAGCAGACGACACCTGTTTCTCAAGTCAAATATGGGGATTTTTCTTTTTTCATTTTTTCTCACTAGGGCCAATGATTCGGTTGCGATGACCATCTCACCCATATGAGACGGTTACGTGCTGCGCATGAAATCGTAAAATCAACTTAGACACTTTTGGAGGCAATTGATACCTGTTGCACAAATCCAAGAAAGGTAAATGAAACATTTCCCTGTTTTCATACCAGGGTCAGTTTTGGTGACCGTGCGAGTCAAAAGTCAATGTTATGTTTAACCGCTGCACCAAAAAATAAAATTCAGAAGCAAGCGGTTGCTGTTGCAGAAACTTTTTCCGATGAAAAAAAGATCTCGTTTTCGTTTGAAGAATTAAAAAAATAGGCCATAAAGATACAATAAGATGTAAGAATAACTAATAATCAAAATTTTCTTTGATAGGGTAGAAAACATTGTGGGAAAAGGAGAAAATGCTGGTAACCTGCATTGTCTCCTTTTCTCAGATTATTTTCCAAAGTCTTCTCTTTTAGGGGTGTTAAAAGGCGTCATTGTATGGTAAGGGGTCAATAAGGATAAATATATACCCCCCCTCCCAATCATCCAATCAAATCTCATCCCTCTGTGAAATTATCCAATCACAGAAGCTTTTAGGAAATCAGAATGGGTGCCAACAGCCAATCAGAGAGGCTGTGAGAAATTCAAAAATGGGCCCGGTCTGCCAGTCAGAGAGGCTTTGAGAAATCAAAATGGGCCCAGTCAGCCAAACAAAATGGCGCCCTAATATAAATCGATAGAAAACAGTGAACAAAAAACGGCATAAAAGTGGATTTAAAGTCTTTTTTAAAGGCTGCTGTGCAGTCCTTGGCAAACTGCCAGGCATGCACCATCCACACATGCCAGATTTCACTGAAAAAGGGCCAAAATTAAAGAAAACAAGGTGGCAGAAGACCTTGTTTTGGTCTTTTCAAGCCCCTTGCAAGAGTTACTCCCCTTAAAGTAAACCCTTGATTCCCCCCTTTACCCTTTAATTGGATTTCCTGATTTGGGCCACATCAAATTCATATAAGCCAAAATGATCAATGTACAGTGTGAAAAAAACACACAGAAATTAATTGTGAGAAGTTGCTAAAAAAGAGACTGAAAACTCTTTCTGTAGCAATTGTTTCCTATTGCATAAATCAAACAAAGGGAACTGAAATGCTATTTTTTCTAATCGCTTTAAACCACGACAAGAAACCCAGTTACGTTGATTACCATCTCATACGTGCCAGTTACGCACATGCAAAAAGCACAGAAAACAATGTGACAAGTGGCTAAAAAAAGACTGAAAACTCTTTCAGTAGCAAGGAACTGAAGCATAATTTTTCTGATATCTTCAAACCGCAACAAGAAACCCAGTTACGTTGACTACTGTTTCATACGTGCCAGTTACGCACATGCGAGAACACCAGAAAATGATGTGATAAGTGGCTAAAAAAAGACATGAAGACTCTTTTCAGTAGCAACTGCTTCCTGTTGCATAAGTCAAAGAAAGAGAACTGAATTCTTTATTATTTTTTTTCTCCAATCTCTTTATATCGTACGTGACAACAAACCCATTTACGTTGACTACTTTCTCGTAGGTGCCAGTTACGTATCCGCAAAAACATGAAAAATCGACTTACGGGACATTTCATAGCAGACGACACCTGTTTCTTAAGTCAAATATAGGGAACAAATTTTCTATTTTTTTTTCCTCCAATCTCTTTATACCATGACAACAAATCCATTTACGCTGACTACTGTCTCGTAGGTGCCAGTTACGTATCCGCGAAAACATGAAAAAATCGACTTACGGGACATTTCATAGCAGACGACACCTGTTTCTCAAGTCAAATATGGGGATTTTTCTTTTTTCATTTTTTCTCACTAGGGCCAATGATTCGGTTGCGATGACCATCTCACCCATATGAGACGGTTACGTGCTGCGCATGAAATCGTAAAATCAACTTAGACACTTTTGGAGGCAATTGATACCTGTTGCACAAATCCAAGAAAGGTAAATGAAACATTTCCCTGTTTTCATACCAGGGTCAGTTTTGGTGACCGTGCGAGTCAAAAGTCAATGTTATGTTTAACCGCTGCACCAAAAAATAAAATTCAGAAGCAAGCGGTTGCTGTTGCAGAAACTTTTTCCGATGAAAAAAAGATCTCGTTTTCGTTTGAAGAATTAAAAAAATAGGCCATAAAGATACAATAAGATGTAAGAATAACTAATAATCAAAATTTTCTTTGATAGGGTAGAAAACATTGTGGGAAAAGGAGAAAATGCTGGTAACCTGCATTGTCTCCTTTTCTCAGATTATTTTCCAAAGTCTTCTCTTTTAGGGGTGTTAAAAGGCGTCATTGTATGGTAAGGGGTCAATAAGGATAAATATATACCCCCCCTCCCAATCATCCAATCAAATCTCATCCCTCTGTGAAATTATCCAATCACAGAAGCTTTTAGGAAATCAGAATGGGTGCCAACAGCCAATCAGAGAGGCTGTGAGAAATTCAAAAATGGGCCCGGTCTGCCAGTCAGAGAGGCTTTGAGAAATCAAAATGGGCCCAGTCAGCCAAACAAAATGGCGCCCTAATATAAATCGATAGAAAACAGTGAACAAAAAACGGCATAAAAGTGGATTTAAAGTCTTTTTTAAAGGCTGCTGTGCAGTCCTTGGCAAACTGCCAGGCATGCACCATCCACACATGCCAGATTTCACTGAAAAAGGGCCAAAATTAAAGAAAACAAGGTGGCAGAAGACCTTGTTTTGGTCTTTTCAAGCCCCTTGCAAGAGTTACTTCCCTTAAAGTAAACCCTTGATTCCCCTCTTTACCCTTTAATTGGATTTCCTGATTTGGGCCACATCAAATTCATATAAGCCAAAATGATCAATGTACAGTGTGAAAAAAACACACAGAAATTAATTGTGAGAAGTTGCTAAAAAAGAGACTGAAAACTCTTTCTGTAGCAATTGTTTCCTATTGCATAAATCAAACAAAGGGAACTGAAATGCTATTTTTTCTAATCGCTTTAAACCACGACAAGAAACCCAGTTACGTTGATTACCATCTCATACGTGCCAGTTACGCACATGCAAAAAGCACAGAAAACAATGTGACAAGTGGCTAAAAAAAGACTGAAAACTCTTTCAGTAGCAAGGAACTGAAGCATAATTTTTCTGATATCTTCAAACCGCAACAAGAAACCCAGTTACGTTGACTACTGTTTCATACGTGCCAGTTACGCACATGCGAGAACACCAGAAAATGATGTGATAAGTGGCTAAAAAAAGACATGAAGACTCTTTTCAGTAGCAACTGCTTCCTGTTGCATAAGTCAAAGAAAGAGAACTGAATTCTTTATTATTTTTTTTCTCCAATCTCTTTATATCGTACGTGACAACAAACCCATTTACGCTGACTACTTTCTCGTAGGTGCCAGTTACGTATCCGCAAAAACATGAAAAATCGACTTACGGGACATTTCATAGCAGACGACACCTGTTTCTTAAGTCAAATATAGAGAACAAATTTTCTATTTTTTTTTCCTCCAATCTCTTTATACCATGACAACAAATCCATTTACGCTGACTACTGTCTCGTAGGTGCCAGTTACGTATCCGCGAAAACATGAAAAAATCGACTTACGGGACATTTCATAGCAGACGACACCTGTTTCTCAAGTCAAATATGGGGATTTTTCTTTTTTCATTTTTTCTCACTAGGGCCAATGATTCGGTTGCGATGACCATCTCACCCATATGAGACGGTTACGTGCTGCGCATGAAATCGTAAAATCAACTTAGACACTTTTGGAGGCAATTGATACCTGTTGCACAAATCCAAGAAAGGTAAATGAAACATTTCCCTGTTTTCATACCAGGGTCAGTTTTGGTGACCGTGCGAGTCAAAAGTCAATGTTATGTTTAACCGCTGCACCAAAAAATAAAATTCAGAAGCAAGCGGTTGCTGTTGCAGAAACTTTTTCCGATGAAAAAAAGATCTCGTTTTCGTTTGAAGAATTAAAAAAATAGGCCATAAAGATACAATAAGATGTAAGAATAACTAATAATCAAAATTTTCTTTGATAGGGTAGAAAACATTGTGGGAAAAGGAGAAAATGCTGGTAACCTGCATTGTCTCCTTTTCTCAGATTATTTTCCAAAGTCTTCTCTTTTAGGGGTGTTAAAAGGCGTCATTGTATGGTAAGGGGTCAATAAGGATAAATATATACCCCCCCCCTCCCAATCATCCAATCAAATCTCATCCCTCTGTGAAATTATCCAATCACAGAAGCTTTTAGGAAATCAGAATGGGTGCCAACAGCCAATCAGAGAGGCTGTGAGAAATTCAAAAATGGGCCCGGTCTGCCAGTCAGAGAGGCTTTGAGAAATCAAAATGGGCCCAGTCAGCCAAACAAAATGGTGCCCTAATATAAATCGATAGAAAACAGTGAACAAAAAACGGCATAAAAGTGGATTTAAAGTCTTTTTTAAAGGCTGCTGTGCAGTCCTTGGCAAACTGCCAGGCATGCACCATCCACACATGCCAGATTTCACTGAAAAAGGGCCAAAATTAAAGAAAACAAGGTGGCAGAAGACCTTGTTTTGGTCTTTTCAAGCCCCTTGCAAGAGTTACTTCCCTTAAAGTAAACCCTTGATTCCCCTCTTTACCCTTTAATTGGATTTCCTGATTTGGGCCACATCAAATTCATATAAGCCAAAATGATCAATGTACAGTGTGAAAAAAACACACAGAAATTAATTGTGAGAAGTTGCTAAAAAAGAGACTGAAAACTCTTTCTGTAGCAATTGTTTCCTATTGCCTAAATCAAACAAAGGGAACTGAAATGCTATTTTTTCTAATCGCTTTAAACCACGACAAGAAACCCAGTTACGTTGATTACCATCTCATACGTGCCAGTTACGCACATGCAAAAAGCACAGAAAACAATGTGACAAGTGGCTAAAAAAAGACTGAAAACTCTTTCAGTAGCAAGGAACTGAAGCATAATTTTTCTGATATCTTCAAACCGCAACAAGAAACCCAGTTACGTTGACTACTGTTTCATACGTGCCAGTTACGCACATGCGAGAACACCAGAAAATGATGTGATAAGTGGCTAAAAAAAGACATGAAGACTCTTTTCAGTAGCAACTGCTTCCTGTTGCATAAGTCAAAGAAAGAGAACTGAATTCTTTATTATTTTTTTTCTCCAATCTCTTATATCGTACGTGACAACAAACCCATTTACGTTGACTACTTTCTCGTAGGTGCCAGTTACGTATCCGCAAAAACATGAAAAATCGACTTACGGGACATTTCATAGCAAACGACACCTGTTTCTTAAGTCAAATATAGGGAACAAATTTTCTATTTTTTTTTTCCTCCAATCTCTTTATACCATGACAACAAATCCATTTACGCTGACTACTGTCTCGTAGGTGCCAGTTACGTATCCGCGAAAACATGAAAAAATCGACTTACGGGACATTTCATAGCAGACGACACCTGTTTCTCAAGTCAAATATGGGGATTTTTCTTTTTTCATTTTTTCTCACTAGGGCCAATGATTCGGTTGCGATGACCATCTCACCCATATGAGACGGTTACGTGCTGCGCATGAAATCGTAAAATCAACTTAGACACTTTTGGAGGCAATTGATACCTGTTGCACAAATCCAAGAAAGGTAAATGAAACATTTCCCTGTTTTCATACCAGGGTCAGTTTTGGTGACCGTGCGAGTCAAAAGTCAATGTTATGTTTAACCGCTGCACCAAAAAATAAAATTCAGAAGCAAGCGGTTGCTGTTGCAGAAACTTTTTCCGATGAAAAAAAGATCTCGTTTTCGTTTGAAGAATTAAAAAAATAGGCCATAAAGATACAATAAGATGTAAGAATAACTAATAATCAAAATTTTCTTTGATAGGGTAGAAAACATTGTGGGAAAAGGAGAAAATGCTGGTAACCTGCATTGTCTCCTTTTCTCAGATTATTTTCCAAAGTCTTCTCTTTTAGGGGTGTTAAAAGGCGTCATTGTATGGTAAGGGGTCAATAAGGATAAATATATACCCCCCCTCCCAATCATCCAATCAAATCTCATCCCTCTGTGAAATTATCCAATCACAGAAGCTTTTAGGAAATCAGAATGGGTGCCAACAGCCAATCAGAGAGGCTGTGAGAAATTCAAAAATGGGCCCGGTCTGCCAGTCAGAGAGGCTTTGAGAAATCAAAATGGGCCCAGTCAGCCAAACAAAATGGCGCCCTAATATAAATCGATAGAAAACAGTGAACAAAAAACGGCATAAAAGTGGATTTAAAGTCTTTTTTAAAGGCTGCTGTGCAGTCCTTGGCAAACTGCCAGGCATGCACCATCCACACATGCCAGATTTCACTGAAAAAGGGCCAAAATTAAAGAAAACAAGGTGGCAGAAGACCTTGTTTTGGTCTTTTCAAGCCCCTTGCAAGAGTTACTCCCCTTAAAGTAAACCCTTGATTCCCCCCTTTACCCTTTAATTGGATTTCCTGATTTGGGCCACATCAAATTCATATAAGCCAAAATGATCAATGTACAGTGTGAAAAAAACACACAGAAATTAATTGTGAGAAGTTGCTAAAAAAGAGACTGAAAACTCTTTCTGTAGCAATTGTTTCCTATTGCATAAATCAAACAAAGGGAACTGAAATGCTATTTTTTCTAATCGCTTTAAACCACGACAAGAAACCCAGTTACGTTGATTACCATCTCATACGTGCCAGTTACGCACATGCAAAAAGCACAGAAAACAATGTGACAAGTGGCTAAAAAAAGACTGAAAACTCTTTCAGTAGCAAGGAACTGAAGCATAATTTTTCTGATATCTTCAAACCGCAACAAGAAACCCAGTTACGTTGACTACTGTTTCATACGTGCCAGTTACGCACATGCGAGAACACCAGAAAATGATGTGATAAGTGGCTAAAAAAAGACATGAAGACTCTTTTCAGTAGCAACTGCTTCCTGTTGCATAAGTCAAAGAAAGAGAACTGAATTCTTTATTATTTTTTTTCTCCAATCTCTTTATATCGTACGTGACAACAAACCCATTTACGTTGACTACTTTCTCGTAGGTGCCAGTTACGTATCCGCAAAAACATGAAAAATCGACTTACGGGACATTTCATAGCAGACGACACCTGTTTCTTAAGTCAAATATAGGGAACAAATTTTCTATTTTTTTTTCCTCCAATCTCTTTATACCATGACAACAAATCCATTTACGCTGACTACTGTCTCGTAGGTGCCAGTTACGTATCCGCGAAAACATGAAAAAATCGACTTACGGGACATTTCATAGCAGACGACACCTGTTTCTCAAGTCAAATATGGGGATTTTTCTTTTTTCATTTTTTCTCACTAGGGCCAATGATTCGGTTGCGATGACCATCTCACCCATATGAGACGGTTACGTGCTGCGCATGAAATCGTAAAATCAACTTAGACACTTTTGGAGGCAATTGATACCTGTTGCACAAATCCAAGAAAGGTAAATGAAACATTTCCCTGTTTTCATACCAGGGTCAGTTTTGGTGACCGTGCGAGTCAAAAGTCAATGTTATGTTTAACCGCTGCACCAAAAAATAAAATTCAGAAGCAAGCGGTTGCTGTTGCAGAAACTTTTTCCGATGAAAAAAAGATCTCGTTTTCGTTTGAAGAATTAAAAAAATAGGCCATAAAGATACAATAAGATGTAAGAATAACTAATAATCAAAATTTTCTTTGATAGGGTAGAAAACATTGTGGGAAAAGGAGAAAATGCTGGTAACCTGCATTGTCTCCTTTTCTCAGATTATTTTCCAAAGTCTTCTCTTTTAGGGGTGTTAAAAGGCGTCATTGTATGGTAAGGGGTCAATAAGGATAAATATATACCCCCCCTCCCAATCATCCAATCAAATCTCATCCCTCTGTGAAATTATCCAATCACAGAAGCTTTTAGGAAATCAGAATGGGTGCCAACAGCCAATCAGAGAGGCTGTGAGAAATTCAAAAATGGGCCCGGTCTGCCAGTCAGAGAGGCTTTGAGAAATCAAAATGGGCCCAGTCAGCCAAACAAAATGGCGCCCTAATATAAATCGATAGAAAACAGTGAACAAAAAACGGCATAAAAGTGGATTTAAAGTCTTTTTTAAAGGCTGCTGTGCAGTCCTTGGCAAACTGCCAGGCATGCACCATCCACACATGCCAGATTTCACTGAAAAAGGGCCAAAATTAAAGAAAACAAGGTGGCAGAAGACCTTGTTTTGGTCTTTTCAAGCCCCTTGCAAGAGTTACTTCCCTTAAAGTAAACCCTTGATTCCCCCCTTTACCCTTTAATTGGATTTCCTGATTTGGGCCACATCAAATTCATATAAGCCAAAATGATCAATGTACAGTGTGAAAAAAACACACAGAAATTAATTGTGAGAAGTTGCTAAAAAAGAGACTGAAAACTCTTTCTGTAGCAATTGTTTCCTATTGCATAAATCAAACAAAGGGAACTGAAATGCTATTTTTTCTAATCGCTTTAAACCACGACAAGAAACCCAGTTACGTTGATTACCATCTCATACGTGCCAGTTACGCACATGCAAAAAGCACAGAAAACAATGTGACAAGTGGCTAAAAAAAGACTGAAAACTCTTTCAGTAGCAAGGAACTGAAGCATAATTTTTCTGATATCTTCAAACCGCAACAAGAAACCCAGTTACGTTGACTACTGTTTCATACGTGCCAGTTACGCACATGCGAGAACACCAGAAAATGATGTGATAAGTGGCTAAAAAAAGACATGAAGACTCTTTTCAGTAGCAACTGCTTCCTGTTGCATAAGTCAAAGAAAGAGAACTGAATTCTTTATTATTTCTTTTCTCCAATCTCTTTATATCGTATGTGACAACAAACCCATTTACGTTGACTACTTTCTCGTAGGTGCCAGTTACGTATCCGCAAAAACATGCAAAATCGACTTACGGGACATTTCATAGCAGACGACACCTGTTTCTTAAGTCAAATATAGGGAACAAATTTTCTATTTTTTTTTCCTCCAATCTCTTTATACCATGACAACAAATCCATTTACGCTGACTACTGTCTCGTAGGTGCCAGTTACGTATCCGCGAAAACATGAAAAAATCGACTTACGGGACATTTCATAGCAGACGACACCTGTTTCTCAAGTCAAATATGGGGATTTTTCTTTTTTCATTTTTTCTCACTAGGGCCAATGATTCGGTTGCGATGACCATCTCACCCATATGAGACGGTTACGTGCTGCGCATGAAATCGTAAAATCAACTTAGACACTTTTGGAGGCAATTGATACCTGTTGCACAAATCCAAGAAAGGTAAATGAAACATTTCCCTGTTTTCATACCAGGGTCAGTTTTGGTGACCGTGCGAGTCAAAAGTCAATGTTATGTTTAACCGCTGCACCAAAAAATAAAATTCAGAAGCAAGCGGTTGCTGTTGCAGAAACTTTTTCCGATGAAAAAAAGATCTCGTTTTCGTTTGAAGAATTAAAAAAATAGGCCATAAAGATACAATAAGATGTAAGAATAACTAATAATCAAAATTTTCTTTGATAGGGTAGAAAACATTGTGGGAAAAGGAGAAAATGCTGGTAACCTGCATTGTCTCCTTTTCTCAGATTATTTTCCAAAGTCTTCTCTTTTAGGGGTGTTAAAAGGCGTCATTGTATGGTAAGGGGTCAATAAGGATAAATATATACCCCCCCTCCCAATCATCCAATCAAATCTCATCCCTCTGTGAAATTATCCAATCACAGAAGCTTTTAGGAAATCAGAATGGGTGCCAACAGCCAATCAGAGAGGCTGTGAGAAATTCAAAAATGGGCCCGGTCTGCCAGTCAGAGAGGCTTTGAGAAATCAAAATGGGCCCAGTCAGCCAAACAAAATGGCGCCCTAATATAAATCGATAGAAAACAGTGAACAAAAAACGGCATAAAAGTGGATTTAAAGTCTTTTTTAAAGGCTGCTGTGCAGTCCTTGGCAAACTGCCAGGCATGCACCATCCACACATGCCAGATTTCACTGAAAAAGGGCCAAAATTAAAGAAAACAAGGTGGCAGAAGACCTTGTTTTGGTCTTTTCAAGCCCCTTGCAAGAGTTACTTCCCTTAAAGTAAACCCTTGATTCCCCCCTTTACCCTTTAATTGGATTTCCTGATTTGGGCCACATCAAATTCATATAAGCCAAAATGATCAATGTACAGTGTGAAAAAAACACACAGAAATTAATTGTGAGAAGTTGCTAAAAAAGAGACTGAAAACTCTTTCTGTAGCAATTGTTTCCTATTGCATAAATCAAACAAAGGGAACTGAAATGCTATTTTTTCTAATCGCTTTAAACCACGACAAGAAACCCAGTTACGTTGATTACCATCTCATACGTGCCAGTTACGCACATGCAAAAAGCACAGAAAACAATGTGACAAGTGGCTAAAAAAAGACTGAAAACTCTTTCAGTAGCAAGGAACTGAAGCATAATTTTTCTGATATCTTCAAACCGCAACAAGAAACCCAGTTACGTTGACTACTGTTTCATACGTGCCAGTTACGCACATGCGAGAACACTAGAAAATGATGTGATAAGTGGCTAAAAAAAGACATGAAGACTCTTTTCAGTAGCAACTGCTTCCTGTTGCATAAGTCAAAGAAAGAGAACTGAATTCTTTATTATTTTTTTTCTCCAATCTCTTTATATCGTACGTGACAACAAACCCATTTACGTTGACTACTTTCTCGTAGGTGCCAGTTACGTATCCGCAAAAACATGAAAAATCGACTTACGGGACATTTCATAGCAGACAACACCTGTTTCTTAAGTCAAATATAGGGAACAAATTTTCTATTTTTTTTTCCTCCAATCTCTTTATACCATGACAACAAATCCATTTACGCTGACTACTGTCTCGTAGGTGCCAGTTACGTATCCGCGAAAACATGAAAAAATCGACTTACGGGACATTTCATAGCAGACGACACCTGTTTCTCAAGTCAAATATGGGGATTTTTCTTTTTTCATTTTTTCTCACTAGGGCCAATGATTCGGTTGCGATGACCATCTCACCCATATGAGATGGTTACGTGCTGCGCATGAAATCGTAAAATCAACTTAGACACTTTTGGAGGCAATTGATACCTGTTGCACAAATCCAAGAAAGGTAAATGAAACATTTCCCTGTTTTCATACCAGGGTCAGTTTTGGTGACCGTGCGAGTCAAAAGTCAATGTTATGTTTAACCACTGCACCAAAAAATAAAATTCAGAAGCAAGCGGTTGCTGTTGCAGAAACTTTTTCCGATGAAAAAAAGATCTCGTTTTCGTTTGAAGAATTAAAAAAATAGGCCATAAAGATACAATAAGATGTAAGAATAACTAATAATCAAAATTTTCTTTGATAGGGTAGAAAACATTGTGGGAAAAGGAGAAAATGCTGGTAACCTGCATTGTCTCCTTTTCTCAGATTATTTTCCAAAGTCTTCTCTTTTAGGGGTGTTAAAAGGCGTCATTGTATGGTAAGGGGTCAATAAGGATAAATATATACCCCCCCTCCCAATCATCCAATCAAATCTCATCCCTCTGTGAAATTATCCAATCACAGAAGCTTTTAGGAAATCAGAATGGGTGCCAACAGCCAATCAGAGAGGCTGTGAGAAATTCAAAAATGGGCCCGGTCTGCCAGTCAGAGAGGCTTTGAGAAATCAAAATGGGCCCAGTCAGCCAAACAAAATGGCGCCCTAATATAAATCGATAGAAAACAGTGAACAAAAAACGGCATAAAAGTGGATTTAAAGTCTTTTTTAAAGGCTGCTGTGCAGTCCTTGGCAAACTGCCAGGCATGCACCATCCACACATGCCAGATTTCACTGAAAAAGGGCCAAAATTAAAGAAAACAAGGTGGCAGAAGACCTTGTTTTGGTCTTTTCAAGCCCCTTGCAAGAGTTACTCCCCTTAAAGTAAACCCTTGATTCCCCCCTTTACCCTTTAATTGGATTTCCTGATTTGGGCCACATCAAATTCATATAAGCCAAAATGATCAATGTACAGTGTGAAAAAAACACACAGAAATTAATTGTGAGAAGTTGCTAAAAAAGAGACTGAAAACTCTTTCTGTAGCAATTGTTTCCTATTGCATAAATCAAACAAAGGGAACTGAAATGCTATTTTTTCTAATCGCTTTAAACCACGACAAGAAACCCAGTTACGTTGATTACCATCTCATACGTGCCAGTTACGCACATGCAAAAAGCACAGAAAACAATGTGACAAGTGGCTAAAAAAAGACTGAAAACTCTTTCAGTAGCAAGGAACTGAAGCATAATTTTTCTGATATCTTCAAACCACAACAAGAAACCCAGTTACGTTGACTACTGTTTCATACGTGCCAGTTACGCACATGCGAGAACACCAGAAAATGATGTGATAAGTGGCTAAAAAAAGACATGAAGACTCTTTTCAGTAGCAACTGCTTCCTGTTGCATAAGTCAAAGAAAGAGAACTGAATTCTTTATTATTTTTTTTCTCCAATCTCTTTATATCGTACGTGACAACAAACCCATTTACGTTGACTACTTTCTCGTAGGTGCCAGTTACGTATCCGCAAAAACATGAAAAATCGACTTACGGGACATTTCATAGCAGACGACACCTGTTTCTTAAGTCAAATATAGGAAACAAATTTTCTATTTTTTTTTCCTCCAATCTCTTTATACCATGACAACAAATCCATTTACGCTGACTACTGTCTCGTAGGTGCCAGTTACGTATCCGCGAAAACATGAAAAAATCGACTTACGGGACATTTCATAGCAGACGACACCTGTTTCTCAAGTCAAATATGGGGATTTTTCTTTTTTCATTTTTTCTCACTAGGGCCAATGATTCGGTTGCGATGACCATCACCATATGAGACGGTTACGTGCTGCGCATGAAATCGTAAAATCAACTTAGACACTTTTGGAGGCAATTGATACCTGTTGCACAAATCCAAGAAAGGTAAATGAAACATTTCCCTGTTTTCATACCAGGGTCAGTTTTGGTGACCGTGCGAGTCAAAAGTCAATGTTATGTTTAACCGCTGCACCAAAAAATAAAATTCAGAAGCAAGCGGTTGCTGTTGCAGAAACTTTTTCCGATGAAAAAAAGATCTCGTTTTCGTTTGAAGAATTAAAAAAATAGGCCATAAAGATACAATAAGATGTAAGAATAACTAATAATCAAAATTTTCTTTGATAGGGTAGAAAACATTGTGGGAAAAGGAGAAAATGCTGGTAACCTGCATTGTCTCCTTTTCTCAGATTATTTTCCAAAGTCTTCTCTTTTAGGGGTGTTAAAAGGCGTCATTGTATGGTAAGGGGTCAATAAGGATAAATATATACCCCCCCTCCCAATCATCCAATCAAATCTCATCCCTCTGTGAAATTATCCAATCACAGAAGCTTTTAGGAAATCAGAATGGGTGCCAACAGCCAATCAGAGAGGCTGTGAGAAATTCAAAAATGGGCCCGGTCTGCCAGTCAGAGAGGCTTTGAGAAATCAAAATGGGCCCAGTCAGCCAAACAAAATGGTGCCCTAATATAAATCGATAGAAAACAGTGAACAAAAAACGGCATAAAAGTGGATTTAAAGTCTTTTTTAAAGGCTGCTGTGCAGTCCTTGGCAAACTGCCAGGCATGCACCATCCACACATGCCAGATTTCACTGAAAAAGGGCCAAAATTAAAGAAAACAAGGTGGCAGAAGACCTTGTTTTGGTCTTTTCAAGCCCCTTGCAAGAGTTACTTCCCTTAAAGTAAACCCTTGATTCCCCTCTTTACCCTTTAATTGGATTTCCTGATTTGGGCCACATCAAATTCATATAAGCCAAAATGATCAATGTACAGTGTGAAAAAAACACACAGAAATTAATTGTGAGAAGTTGCTAAAAAAGAGACTGAAAACTCTTTCTGTAGCAATTGTTTCCTATTGCCTAAATCAAACAAAGGGAACTGAAATGCTATTTTTTCTAATCGCTTTAAACCACGACAAGAAACCCAGTTACGTTGATTACCATCTCATACGTGCCAGTTACGCACATGCAAAAAGCACAGAAAACAATGTGACAAGTGGCTAAAAAAAGACTGAAAACTCTTTCAGTAGCAAGGAACTGAAGCATAATTTTTCTGATATCTTCAAACCGCAACAAGAAACCCAGTTACGTTGACTACTGTTTCATACGTGCCAGTTACGCACATGCGAGAACACCAGAAAATGATGTGATAAGTGGCTAAAAAAAGACATGAAGACTCTTTTCAGTAGCAACTGCTTCCTGTTGCATAAGTCAAAGAAAGAGAACTGAATTCTTTATTATTTTTTTTCTCCAATCTCTTATATCGTACGTGACAACAAACCCATTTACGTTGACTACTTTCTCGTAGGTGCCAGTTACGTATCCGCAAAAACATGAAAAATCGACTTACGGGACATTTCATAGCAAACGACACCTGTTTCTTAAGTCAAATACAGGGAACAAATTTTCTATTTTTTTTTTCCTCCAATCTCTTTATACCATGACAACAAATCCATTTACGCTGACTACTGTCTCGTAGGTGCCAGTTACGTATCCGCGAAAACATGAAAAAATCGACTTACGGGACATTTCATAGCAGACGACACCTGTTTCTCAAGTCAAATATGGGGATTTTTCTTTTTTCATTTTTTCTCACTAGGGCCAATGATTCGGTTGCGATGACCATCTCACCCATATGAGACGGTTACGTGCTGCGCATGAAATCGTAAAATCAACTTAGACACTTTTGGAGGCAATTGATACCTGTTGCACAAATCCAAGAAAGGTAAATGAAACATTTCCCTGTTTTCATACCAGGGTCAGTTTTGGTGACCGTGCGAGTCAAAAGTCAATGTTATGTTTAACCGCTGCACCAAAAAATAAAATTCAGAAGCAAGCGGTTGCTGTTGCAGAAACTTTTTCCGATGAAAAAAAGATCTCGTTTTCGTTTGAAGAATTAAAAAAATAGGCCATAAAGATACAATAAGATGTAAGAATAACTAATAATCAAAATTTTCTTTGATAGGGTAGAAAACATTGTGGGAAAAGGAGAAAATGCTGGTAACCTGCATTGTCTCCTTTTCTCAGATTATTTTCCAAAGTCTTCTCTTTTAGGGGTGTTAAAAGGCGTCATTGTATGGTAAGGGGTCAATAAGGATAAATATATACCCCCCCTCCCAATCATCCAATCAAATCTCATCCCTCTGTGAAATTATCCAATCACAGAAGCTTTTAGGAAATCAGAATGGGTGCCAACAGCCAATCAGAGAGGCTGTGAGAAATTCAAAAATGGGCCCGGTCTGCCAGTCAGAGAGGCTTTGAGAAATCAAAATGGGCCCAGTCAGCCAAACAAAATGGCGCCCTAATATAAATCGATAGAAAACAGTGAACAAAAAACGGCATAAAAGTGGATTAAAAGTCTTTTTTAAAGGCTGCTGTGCAGTCCCTGGCAAACTGCCAGGCATGCACCATCCACACATGCCAGATTTCACTGAAAAAGGGCCAAAATTAAAGAAAACAAGGTGGCAGAAGACCTTGTTTTGGTCTTTTCAAGCCCCTTGCAAGAGTTACTCCCCTTAAAGTAAACCCTTGATTCCCCCCTTTACCCTTTAATTGGATTTCCTGATTTGGGCCACATCAAATTCATATAAGCCAAAATGATCAATGTACAGTGTGAAAAAAACACACAGAAATTAATTGTGAGAAGTTGCTAAAAAAGAGACTGAAAACTCTTTCTGTAGCAATTGTTTCCTATTGCATAAATCAAACAAAGGGAACTGAAATGCTATTTTTTCTAATCGCTTTAAACCACGACAAGAAACCCAGTTACGTTGATTACCATCTCATACGTGCCAGTTACGCACATGCAAAAAGCACAGAAAACAATGTGACAAGTGGCTAAAAAAAGACTGAAAACTCTTTCAGTAGCAAGGAACTGAAGCATAATTTTTCTGATATCTTCAAACCGCAACAAGAAACCCAGTTACGTTGACTACTGTTTCATACGTGCCAGTTACGCACATGCGAGAACACCAGAAAATGATGTGATAAGTGGCTAAAAAAAGACATGAAGACTCTTTTCAGTAGCAACTGCTTCCTGTTGCATAAGTCAAAGAAAGAGAACTGAATTCTTTATTATTTTTTTTCTCCAATCTCTTTATATCGTACGTGACAACAAACCCATTTACGTTGACTACTTTCTCGTAGGTGCCAGTTACGTATCCGCAAAAACATGAAAAATCGACTTACGGGACATTTCATAGCAGACGACACCTGTTTCTTAAGTCAAATATAGGGAACAAATTTTCTATTTTTTTTTTCCTCCAATCTCTTTATACCATGACAACAAATCCATTTACGCTGACTACTGTCTCGTAGGTGCCAGTTACGTATCCGCGAAAACATGAAAAAATCGACTTACGGGACATTTCATAGCAGACGACACCTGTTTCTCAAGTCAAATATGGGGATTTTTCTTTTTTCATTTTTTCTCACTAGGGCCAATGATTCGGTTGCGATGACCATCTCACCCATATGAGACGGTTACGTGCTGCGCATGAAATCGTAAAATCAACTTAGACACTTTTGGAGGTAATTGATACCTGTTGCACAAATCCAAGAAAGGTAAATGAAACATTTCCCTGTTTTCATACCAGGGTCAGTTTTGGTGACCGTGCGAGTCAAAAGTCAATGTTATGTTTAACCGCTGCACCAAAAAATAAAATTCAGAAGCAAGCGGTTGCTGTTGCAGAAACTTTTTCCGATGAAAAAAAGATCTCGTTTTCGTTTGAAGAATTAAAAAAATAGGCCATAAAGATACAATAAGATGTAAGAATAACTAATAATCAAAATTTTCTTTGATAGGGTAGAAAACATTGTGGGAAAAGGAGAAAATGCTGGTAACCTGCATTGTCTCCTTTTCTCAGATTATTTTCCAAAGTCTTCTCTTTTAGGGGTGTTAAAAGGCGTCATTGTATGGTAAGGGGTCAATAAGGATAAATATATACCCCCCCTCCCAATCATCCAATCAAATCTCATCCCTCTGTGAAATTATCCAATCACAGAAGCTTTTAGGAAATCAGAATGGGTGCCAACAGCCAATCAGAGAGGCTGTGAGAAATTCAAAAATGGGCCCGGTCTGCCAGTCAGAGAGGCTTTGAGAAATCAAAATGGGCCCAGTCAGCCAAACAAAATGGCGCCCTAATATAAATCGATAGAAAACAGTGAACAAAAAACGGCATAAAAGTGGATTTAAAGTCTTTTTTAAAGGCTGCTGTGCAGTCCTTGGCAAACTGCCAGGCATGCACCATCCACACATGCCAGATTTCACTGAAAAAGGGCCAAAATTAAAGAAAACAAGGTGGCAGAAGACCTTGTTTTGGTCTTTTCAAGCCCCTTGCAAGAGTTACTTCCCTTAAAGTAAACCCTTGATTCCCCCCTTTACCCTTTAATTGGATTTCCTGATTTGGGCCACATCAAATTCATATAAGCCAAAATGATCAATGTACAGTGTGAAAAAAACACACAGAAATTAATTGTGAGAAGTTGCTAAAAAAGAGACTGAAAACTCTTTCTGTAGCAATTGTTTCCTATTGCATAAATCAAACAAAGGGAACTGAAATGCTATTTTTTCTAATCGCTTTAAACCACGACAAGAAACCCAGTTACGTTGATTACCATCTCATACGTGCCAGTTACGCACATGCAAAAAGCACAGAAAACAATGTGACAAGTGGCTAAAAAAAGACTGAAAACTCTTTCAGTAGCAAGGAACTGAAGCATAATTTTTCTGATATCTTCAAACCGCAACAAGAAACCCAGTTACGTTGACTACTGTTTCATACGTGCCAGTTACGCACATGCGAGAACACTAGAAAATGATGTGATAAGTGGCTAAAAAAAGACATGAAGACTCTTTTCAGTAGCAACTGCTTCCTGTTGCATAAGTCAAAGAAAGAGAACTGAATTCTTTATTATTTTTTTTCTCCAATCTCTTTATATCGTACGTGACAACAAACCCATTTACGTTGACTACTTTCTCGTAGGTGCCAGTTACGTATCCGCAAAAACATGAAAAATCGACTTACGGGACATTTCATAGCAGACAACACCTGTTTCTTAAGTCAAATATAGGGAACAAATTTTCTATTTTTTTTTCCTCCAATCTCTTTATACCATGACAACAAATCCATTTACGCTGACTACTGTCTCGTAGGTGCCAGTTACGTATCCGCGAAAACATGAAAAAATCGACTTACGGGACATTTCATAGCAGACGACACCTGTTTCTCAAGTCAAATATGGGGATTTTTCTTTTTTCATTTTTTCTCACTAGGGCCAATGATTCGGTTGCGATGACCATCTCACCCATATGAGATGGTTACGTGCTGCGCATGAAATCGTAAAATCAACTTAGACACTTTTGGAGGCAATTGATACCTGTTGCACAAATCCAAGAAAGGTAAATGAAACATTTCCCTGTTTTCATACCAGGGTCAGTTTTGGTGACCGTGCGAGTCAAAAGTCAATGTTATGTTTAACCACTGCACCAAAAAATAAAATTCAGAAGCAAGCGGTTGCTGTTGCAGAAACTTTTTCCGATGAAAAAAAGATCTCGTTTTCGTTTGAAGAATTAAAAAAATAGGCCATAAAGATACAATAAGATGTAAGAATAACTAATAATCAAAATTTTCTTTGATAGGGTAGAAAACATTGTGGGAAAAGGAGAAAATGCTGGTAACCTGCATTGTCTCCTTTTCTCAGATTATTTTCCAAAGTCTTCTCTTTTAGGGGTGTTAAAAGGCGTCATTGTATGGTAAGGGGTCAATAAGGATAAATATATACCCCCCCTCCCAATCATCCAATCAAATCTCATCCCTCTGTGAAATTATCCAATCACAGAAGCTTTTAGGAAATCAGAATGGGTGCCAACAGCCAATCAGAGAGGCTGTGAGAAATTCAAAAATGGGCCCGGTCTGCCAGTCAGAGAGGCTTTGAGAAATCAAAATGGGCCCAGTCAGCCAAACAAAATGGCGCCCTAATATAAATCGATAGAAAACAGTGAACAAAAAACGGCATAAAAGTGGATTTAAAGTCTTTTTTAAAGGCTGCTGTGCAGTCCTTGGCAAACTGCCAGGCATGCACCATCCACACATGCCAGATTTCACTGAAAAAGGGCCAAAATTAAAGAAAACAAGGTGGCAGAAGACCTTGTTTTGGTCTTTTCAAGCCCCTTGCAAGAGTTACTCCCCTTAAAGTAAACCCTTGATTCCCCCCTTTACCCTTTAATTGGATTTCCTGATTTGGGCCACATCAAATTCATATAAGCCAAAATGATCAATGTACAGTGTGAAAAAAACACACAGAAATTAATTGTGAGAAGTTGCTAAAAAAGAGACTGAAAACTCTTTCTGTAGCAATTGTTTCCTATTGCATAAATCAAACAAAGGGAACTGAAATGCTATTTTTTCTAATCGCTTTAAACCACGACAAGAAACCCAGTTACGTTGATTACCATCTCATACGTGCCAGTTACGCACATGCAAAAAGCACAGAAAACAATGTGACAAGTGGCTAAAAAAAGACTGAAAACTCTTTCAGTAGCAAGGAACTGAAGCATAATTTTTCTGATATCTTCAAACCACAACAAGAAACCCAGTTACGTTGACTACTGTTTCATACGTGCCAGTTACGCACATGCGAGAACACCAGAAAATGATGTGATAAGTGGCTAAAAAAAGACATGAAGACTCTTTTCAGTAGCAACTGCTTCCTGTTGCATAAGTCAAAGAAAGAGAACTGAATTCTTTATTATTTTTTTTCTCCAATCTCTTTATATCGTACGTGACAACAAACCCATTTACGTTGACTACTTTCTCGTAGGTGCCAGTTACGTATCCGCAAAAACATGAAAAATCGACTTACGGGACATTTCATAGCAGACGACACCTGTTTCTTAAGTCAAATATAGGAAACAAATTTTCTATTTTTTTTTCCTCCAATCTCTTTATACCATGACAACAAATCCATTTACGCTGACTACTGTCTCGTAGGTGCCAGTTACGTATCCGCGAAAACATGAAAAAATCGACTTACGGGACATTTCATAGCAGACGACACCTGTTTCTCAAGTCAAATATGGGGATTTTTCTTTTTTCATTTTTTCTCACTAGGGCCAATGATTCGGTTGCGATGACCATCACCATATGAGACGGTTACGTGCTGCGCATGAAATCGTAAAATCAACTTAGACACTTTTGGAGGCAATTGATACCTGTTGCACAAATCCAAGAAAGGTAAATGAAACATTTCCCTGTTTTCATACCAGGGTCAGTTTTGGTGACCGTGCGAGTCAAAAGTCAATGTTATGTTTAACCGCTGCACCAAAAAATAAAATTCAGAAGCAAGCGGTTGCTGTTGCAGAAACTTTTTCCGATGAAAAAAAGATCTCGTTTTCGTTTGAAGAATTAAAAAAATAGGCCATAAAGATACAATAAGATGTAAGAATAACTAATAATCAAAATTTTCTTTGATAGGGTAGAAAACATTGTGGGAAAAGGAGAAAATGCTGGTAACCTGCATTGTCTCCTTTTCTCAGATTATTTTCCAAAGTCTTCTCTTTTAGGGGTGTTAAAAGGCGTCATTGTATGGTAAGGGGTCAATAAGGATAAATATATACCCCCCCTCCCAATCATCCAATCAAATCTCATCCCTCTGTGAAATTATCCAATCACAGAAGCTTTTAGGAAATCAGAATGGGTGCCAACAGCCAATCAGAGAGGCTGTGAGAAATTCAAAAATGGGCCCGGTCTGCCAGTCAGAGAGGCTTTGAGAAATCAAAATGGGCCCAGTCAGCCAAACAAAATGGTGCCCTAATATAAATCGATAGAAAACAGTGAACAAAAAACGGCATAAAAGTGGATTTAAAGTCTTTTTTAAAGGCTGCTGTGCAGTCCTTGGCAAACTGCCAGGCATGCACCATCCACACATGCCAGATTTCACTGAAAAAGGGCCAAAATTAAAGAAAACAAGGTGGCAGAAGACCTTGTTTTGGTCTTTTCAAGCCCCTTGCAAGAGTTACTTCCCTTAAAGTAAACCCTTGATTCCCCTCTTTACCCTTTAATTGGATTTCCTGATTTGGGCCACATCAAATTCATATAAGCCAAAATGATCAATGTACAGTGTGAAAAAAACACACAGAAATTAATTGTGAGAAGTTGCTAAAAAAGAGACTGAAAACTCTTTCTGTAGCAATTGTTTCCTATTGCCTAAATCAAACAAAGGGAACTGAAATGCTATTTTTTCTAATCGCTTTAAACCACGACAAGAAACCCAGTTACGTTGATTACCATCTCATACGTGCCAGTTACGCACATGCAAAAAGCACAGAAAACAATGTGACAAGTGGCTAAAAAAAGACTGAAAACTCTTTCAGTAGCAAGGAACTGAAGCATAATTTTTCTGATATCTTCAAACCGCAACAAGAAACCCAGTTACGTTGACTACTGTTTCATACGTGCCAGTTACGCACATGCGAGAACACCAGAAAATGATGTGATAAGTGGCTAAAAAAAGACATGAAGACTCTTTTCAGTAGCAACTGCTTCCTGTTGCATAAGTCAAAGAAAGAGAACTGAATTCTTTATTATTTTTTTTCTCCAATCTCTTATATCGTACGTGACAACAAACCCATTTACGTTGACTACTTTCTCGTAGGTGCCAGTTACGTATCCGCAAAAACATGAAAAATCGACTTACGGGACATTTCATAGCAAACGACACCTGTTTCTTAAGTCAAATACAGGGAACAAATTTTCTATTTTTTTTTTCCTCCAATCTCTTTATACCATGACAACAAATCCATTTACGCTGACTACTGTCTCGTAGGTGCCAGTTACGTATCCGCGAAAACATGAAAAAATCGACTTACGGGACATTTCATAGCAGACGACACCTGTTTCTCAAGTCAAATATGGGGATTTTTCTTTTTTCATTTTTTCTCACTAGGGCCAATGATTCGGTTGCGATGACCATCTCACCCATATGAGACGGTTACGTGCTGCGCATGAAATCGTAAAATCAACTTAGACACTTTTGGAGGCAATTGATACCTGTTGCACAAATCCAAGAAAGGTAAATGAAACATTTCCCTGTTTTCATACCAGGGTCAGTTTTGGTGACCGTGCGAGTCAAAAGTCAATGTTATGTTTAACCGCTGCACCAAAAAATAAAATTCAGAAGCAAGCGGTTGCTGTTGCAGAAACTTTTTCCGATGAAAAAAAGATCTCGTTTTCGTTTGAAGAATTAAAAAAATAGGCCATAAAGATACAATAAGATGTAAGAATAACTAATAATCAAAATTTTCTTTGATAGGGTAGAAAACATTGTGGGAAAAGGAGAAAATGCTGGTAACCTGCATTGTCTCCTTTTCTCAGATTATTTTCCAAAGTCTTCTCTTTTAGGGGTGTTAAAAGGCGTCATTGTATGGTAAGGGGTCAATAAGGATAAATATATACCCCCCCTCCCAATCATCCAATCAAATCTCATCCCTCTGTGAAATTATCCAATCACAGAAGCTTTTAGGAAATCAGAATGGGTGCCAACAGCCAATCAGAGAGGCTGTGAGAAATTCAAAAATGGGCCCGGTCTGCCAGTCAGAGAGGCTTTGAGAAATCAAAATGGGCCCAGTCAGCCAAACAAAATGGCGCCCTAATATAAATCGATAGAAAACAGTGAACAAAAAACGGCATAAAAGTGGATTAAAAGTCTTTTTTAAAGGCTGCTGTGCAGTCCCTGGCAAACTGCCAGGCATGCACCATCCACACATGCCAGATTTCACTGAAAAAGGGCCAAAATTAAAGAAAACAAGGTGGCAGAAGACCTTGTTTTGGTCTTTTCAAGCCCCTTGCAAGAGTTACTCCCCTTAAAGTAAACCCTTGATTCCCCCCTTTACCCTTTAATTGGATTTCCTGATTTGGGCCACATCAAATTCATATAAGCCAAAATGATCAATGTACAGTGTGAAAAAAACACACAGAAATTAATTGTGAGAAGTTGCTAAAAAAGAGACTGAAAACTCTTTCTGTAGCAATTGTTTCCTATTGCATAAATCAAACAAAGGGAACTGAAATGCTATTTTTTCTAATCGCTTTAAACCACGACAAGAAACCCAGTTACGTTGATTACCATCTCATACGTGCCAGTTACGCACATGCAAAAAGCACAGAAAACAATGTGACAAGTGGCTAAAAAAAGACTGAAAACTCTTTCAGTAGCAAGGAACTGAAGCATAATTTTTCTGATATCTTCAAACCGCAACAAGAAACCCAGTTACGTTGACTACTGTTTCATACGTGCCAGTTACGCACATGCGAGAACACCAGAAAATGATGTGATAAGTGGCTAAAAAAAGACATGAAGACTCTTTTCAGTAGCAACTGCTTCCTGTTGCATAAGTCAAAGAAAGAGAACTGAATTCTTTATTATTTTTTTTCTCCAATCTCTTTATATCGTACGTGACAACAAACCCATTTACGTTGACTACTTTCTCGTAGGTGCCAGTTACGTATCCGCAAAAACATGAAAAATCGACTTACGGGACATTTCATAGCAGACGACACCTGTTTCTTAAGTCAAATATAGGGAACAAATTTTCTATTTTTTTTTTCCTCCAATCTCTTTATACCATGACAACAAATCCATTTACGCTGACTACTGTCTCGTAGGTGCCAGTTACGTATCCGCGAAAACATGAAAAAATCGACTTACGGGACATTTCATAGCAGACGACACCTGTTTCTCAAGTCAAATATGGGGATTTTTCTTTTTTCATTTTTTCTCACTAGGGCCAATGATTCGGTTGCGATGACCATCTCACCCATATGAGACGGTTACGTGCTGCGCATGAAATCGTAAAATCAACTTAGACACTTTTGGAGGTAATTGATACCTGTTGCACAAATCCAAGAAAGGTAAATGAAACATTTCCCTGTTTTCATACCAGGGTCAGTTTTGGTGACCGTGCGAGTCAAAAGTCAATGTTATGTTTAACCGCTGCACCAAAAAATAAAATTCAGAAGCAAGCGGTTGCTGTTGCAGAAACTTTTTCCGATGAAAAAAAGATCTCGTTTTCGTTTGAAGAATTAAAAAAATAGGCCATAAAGATACAATAAGATGTAAGAATAACTAATAATCAAAATTTTCTTTGATAGGGTAGAAAACATTGTGGGAAAAGGAGAAAATGCTGGTAACCTGCATTGTCTCCTTTTCTCAGATTATTTTCCAAAGTCTTCTCTTTTAGGGGTGTTAAAAGGCGTCATTGTATGGTAAGGGGTCAATAAGGATAAATATATACCCCCCCTCCCAATCATCCAATCAAATCTCATCCCTCTGTGAAATTATCCAATCACAGAAGCTTTTAGGAAATCAGAATGGGTGCCAACAGCCAATCAGAGAGGCTGTGAGAATTTCAAAAATGGGCCCGGTCTGCCAGTCAGAGAGGCTTTGAGAAATCAAAATGGGCCCAGTCAGCCAAACAAAATGGCGCCCTAATATAAATCGATAGAAAACAGTGAACAAAAAACGGCATAAAAGTGGATTTAAAGTCTTTTTTAAAGGCTGCTGTGCAGTCCTTTGCAAACTGCCAGGCATGCACCATCCACACATGCCAGATTTCACTGAAAAAGGGCCAAAATTAAAGAAAACAAGGTGGCAGAAGACCTTGTTTTGGTCTTTTCAAGCCCCTTGCAAGAGTTACTCCCCTTAAAGTAAACCCTTGATTCCCCCCTTTACCCTTTAATTGGATTTCCTGATTTGGGCCACATCAAATTCATATAAGCCAAAATGATCAATGTACAGTGTGAAAAAAACACACAGAAATTAATTGTGAGAAGTTGCTAAAAAAGAGACTGAAAACTCTTTCTGTAGCAATTGTTTCCTATTGCATAAATCAAACAAAGGGAACTGAAATGCTATTTTTTCTAATCGCTTTAAACCACGACAAGAAACCCAGTTACGTTGATTACCATCTCATACGTGCCAGTTACGCACATGCAAAAAGCACAGAAAACAATGTGACAAGTGGCTAAAAAAAGACTGAAAACTCTTTCAGTAGCAAGGAACTGAAGCATAATTTTTCTGATATCTTCAAACCGCAACAAGAAACCCAGTTACGTTGACTACTGTTTCATACGTGCCAGTTACGCACATGCGAGAACACTAGAAAATGATGTGATAAGTGGCTAAAAAAAGACATGAAGACTCTTTTCAGTAGCAACTGCTTCCTGTTGCATAAGTCAAAGAAAGAGAACTGAATTCTTTATTATTTTTTTTCTCCAATCTCTTTATATCGTACGTGACAACAAACCCATTTACGTTGACTACTTTCTCGTAGGTGCCAGTTACGTATCCGCAAAAACATGAAAAATCGACTTACGGGACATTTCATAGCAGACGACACCTGTTTCTTAAGTCAAATATAGGAAACAAATTTTCTATTTTTTTTTCCTCCAATCTCTTTATACCATGACAACAAATCCATTTACGCTGACTACTGTCTCGTAGGTGCCAGTTACGTATCCGCGAAAACATGAAAAAATCGACTTACGGGACATTTCATAGCAGACGACACCTGTTTCTCAAGTCAAATATGGGGATTTTTCTTTTTTCATTTTTTCTCACTAGGGCCAATGATTCGGTTGCGATGACCATCACCATATGAGACGGTTACGTGCTGCGCATGAAATCGTAAAATCAACTTAGACACTTTTGGAGGCAATTGATACCTGTTGCACAAATCCAAGAAAGGTAAATGAAACATTTCCCTGTTTTCATACCAGGGTCAGTTTTGGTGACCGTGCGAGTCAAAAGTCAATGTTATGTTTAACCGCTGCACCAAAAAATAAAATTCAGAAGCAAGCGGTTGCTGTTGCAGAAACTTTTTCCGATGAAAAAAAGATCTCGTTTTTCGTTTGAAGAATTAAAAAAATAGGCCATAAAGATACAATAAGATGTAAGAATAACTAATAATCAAAATTTTCTTTGATAGGGTAGAAAACATTGTGGGAAAAGGAGAAAATGCTGGTAACCTGCATTGTCTCCTTTTCTCAGATTATTTTCCAAAGTCTTCTCTTTTAGGGGTGTTAAAAGGCGTCATTGTATGGTAAGGGGTCAATAAGGATAAATATATACCCCCCCCTCCCAATCATCCAATCAAATCTCATCCCTCTGTGAAATTATCCAATCACAGAAGCTTTTAGGAAATCAGAATGGGTGCCAACAGCCAATCAGAGAGGCTGTGAGAAATTCAAAAATGGGCCCGGTCTGCCAGTCAGAGAGGCTTTGAGAAATCAAAATGGGCCCAGTCAGCCAAACAAAATGGTGCCCTAATATAAATCGATAGAAAACAGTGAACAAAAAACGGCATAAAAGTGGATTTAAAGTCTTTTTTTAAAGGCTGCTGTGCAGTCCTTGGCAAACTGCCAGGCATGCACCATCCACACATGCCAGATTTCACTGAAAAAGGGCCAAAATTAACGAAAACAAGGTGGCAGAAGACCTTGTTTTGGTCTTTTCAAGCCCCTTGCAAGAGTTACTTCCCTTAAAGTAAACCCTTGATTCCCCTCTTTACCCTTTAATTGGATTTCCTGATTTGGGCCACATCAAATTCATATAAGCCAAAATGATCAATGTACAGTGTGAAAAAAACACACAGAAATTAATTGTGAGAAGTTGCTAAAAAAGAGACTGAAAACTCTTTCTGTAGCAATTGTTTCCTATTGCCTAAATCAAACAAAGGGAACTGAAATGCTATTTTTTCTAATCGCTTTAAACCACGACAAGAAACCCAGTTACGTTGATTACCATCTCATACGTGCCAGTTACGCACATGCAAAAAGCACAGAAAACAATGTGACAAGTGGCTAAAAAAAGACTGAAAACTTTTTCAGTAGCAAGGAACTGAAGCATAATTTTTCTGATATCTTCAAACCGCAACAAGAAACCCAGTTACGTTGACTACTGTTTCATACGTGCCAGTTACGCACATGCGAGAACACCAGAAAATGATGTGATAAGTGGTTAAAAAAAGACATGAAGACTCTTTTCAGTAGCAACTGCTTCCTGTTGCATAAGTCAAAGAAAGAGAACTGAATTCTTTATTATTTTTTTTCTCCAATCTCTTATATTGTACGTGACAACAAACCCATTTACGTTGACTACTTTCTCGTAGGTGCCAGTTACGTATCCGCAAAAACATGAAAAATCGACTTACGGGACATTTCATAGCAGACGACACCTGTTTCTTAAGTCAAATATAGAGAACAAATTTTCTATTTTTTTTTCCTCCAATCTCTTTATACCATGACAACAAATCCATTTACGCTGACTACTGTCTCGTAGGTGCCAGTTACGTATCCGCGAAAACATGAAAAAATCGACTTACGGGACATTTCATAGCAGACGACACCTGTTTCTCAAGTCAAATATGGGGATTTTTCTTTTTTCATTTTTTCTCACTAGGGCCAATGATTCGGTTGCGATGACCATCTCACCCATATGAGACGGTTACGTGCTGCGCATGAAATCGTAAAATCAACTTAGACACTTTTGGAGGCAATTGATACCTGTTGCACAAATCCAAGAAAGGTAAATGAAACATTTCCCTGTTTTCATACCAGGGTCAGTTTTGGTGACCGTGCGAGTCAAAAGTCAATGTTATGTTTAACCGCTGCACCAAAAAATAAAATTCAGAAGCAAGCGGTTGCTGTTGCAGAAACTTTTTCCGATGAAAAAAAGATCTCGTTTTCGTTTGAAGAATTAAAAAAATAGGCCATAAAGATACAATAAGATGTAAGAATAACTAATAATCAAAATTTTCTTTGATAGGGTAGAAAACATTGTGGGAAAAGGAGAAAATGCTGGTAACCTGCATTGTCTCCTTTTCTCAGATTATTTTCCAAAGTCTTCTCTTTTAGGGGTGTTAAAAGGCGTCATTGTATGGTAAGGGGTCAATAAGGATAAATATATACCCCCCCCTCCCAATCATCCAATCAAATCTCATCCCTCTGTGAAATTATCCAATCACAGAAGCTTTTAGGAAATCAGAATGGGTGCCAACAGCCAATCAGAGAGGCTGTGAGAAATTCAAAAATGGGCCCGGTCTGCCAGTCAGAGAGGCTTTGAGAAATCAAAATGGGCCCAGTCAGCCAAACAAAATGGTGCCCTAATATAAATCGATAGAAAACAGTGAACAAAAAACGGCATAAAAGTGGATTTAAAGTCTTTTTTAAAGGCTGCTGTGCAGTCCTTGGCAAACTGCCAGGCATGCACCATCCACACATGCCAGATTTCACTGAAAAAGGGCCAAAATTAAAGAAAACAAGGTGGCAGAAGACCTTGTTTTGGTCTTTTCAAGCCCCTTGCAAGAGTTACTTCCCTTAAAGTAAACCCTTGATTCCCCTCTTTACCCTTTAATTGGATTTCCTGATTTGGGCCACATCAAATTCATATAAGCCAAAATGATCAATGTACAGTGTGAAAAAAACACACAGAAATTAATTGTGAGAAGTTGCTAAAAAAGAGACTGAAAACTCTTTCTGTAGCAATTGTTTCCTATTGCCTAAATCAAACAAAGGGAACTGAAATGCTATTTTTTCTAATCGCTTTAAACCACGACAAGAAACCCAGTTACGTTGATTACCATCTCATACGTGCCAGTTACGCACATGCAAAAAGCACAGAAAACAATGTGACAAGTGGCTAAAAAAAGACTGAAAACTCTTTCAGTAGCAAGGAACTGAAGCATAATTTTTCTGATATCTTCAAACCGCAACAAGAAACCCAGTTACGTTGACTACTGTTTCATACGTGCCAGTTACGCACATGCGAGAACACCAGAAAATGATGTGATAAGTGGCTAAAAAAAGACATGAAGACTCTTTTCAGTAGCAACTGCTTCCTGTTGCATAAGTCAAAGAAAGAGAACTGAATTCTTTATTATTTTTTTTCTCCAATCTCTTATATCGTACGTGACAACAAACCCATTTACGTTGACTACTTTCTCGTAGGTGCCAGTTACGTATCCGCAAAAACATGAAAAATCGACTTACGGGACATTTCATAGCAAACGACACCTGTTTCTTAAGTCAAATATAGGGAACAAATTTTCTATTTTTTTTTTCCTCCAATCTCTTTATACCATGACAACAAATCCATTTACGCTGACTACTGTCTCGTAGGTGCCAGTTACGTATCCGCGAAAACATGAAAAAATCGACTTACGGGACATTTCATAGCAGACGACACCTGTTTCTCAAGTCAAATATGGGGATTTTTCTTTTTTCATTTTTTCTCACTAGGGCCAATGATTCGGTTGCGATGACCATCTCACCCATATGAGACGGTTACGTGCTGCGCATGAAATCGTAAAATCAACTTAGACACTTTTGGAGGCAATTGATACCTGTTGCACAAATCCAAGAAAGGTAAATGAAACATTTCCCTGTTTTCATACCAGGGTCAGTTTTGGTGACCGTGCGAGTCAAAAGTCAATGTTATGTTTAACCGCTGCACCAAAAAATAAAATTCAGAAGCAAGCGGTTGCTGTTGCAGAAACTTTTTCCGATGAAAAAAAGATCTCGTTTTCGTTTGAAGAATTAAAAAAATAGGCCATAAAGATACAATAAGATGTAAGAATAACTAATAATCAAAATTTTCTTTGATAGGGTAGAAAACATTGTGGGAAAAGGAGAAAATGCTGGTAACCTGCATTGTCTCCTTTTCTCAGATTATTTTCCAAAGTCTTCTCTTTTAGGGGTGTTAAAAGGCGTCATTGTATGGTAAGGGGTCAATAAGGATAAATATATACCCCCCCTCCCAATCATCCAATCAAATCTCATCCCTCTGTGAAATTATCCAATCACAGAAGCTTTTAGGAAATCAGAATGGGTGCCAACAGCCAATCAGAGAGGCTGTGAGAAATTCAAAAATGGGCCCGGTCTGCCAGTCAGAGAGGCTTTGAGAAATCAAAATGGGCCCAGTCAGCCAAACAAAATGGCGCCCTAATATAAATCGATAGAAAACAGTGAACAAAAAACGGCATAAAAGTGGATTTAAAGTCTTTTTTAAAGGCTGCTGTGCAGTCCTTGGCAAACTGCCAGGCATGCACCATCCACACATGCCAGATTTCACTGAAAAAGGGCCAAAATTAAAGAAAACAAGGTGGCAGAAGACCTTGTTTTGGTCTTTTCAAGCCCCTTGCAAGAGTTACTCCCCTTAAAGTAAACCCTTGATTCCCCCCTTTACCCTTTAATTGGATTTCCTGATTTGGGCCACATCAAATTCATATAAGCCAAAATGATCAATGTACAGTGTGAAAAAAACACACAGAAATTAATTGTGAGAAGTTGCTAAAAAAGAGACTGAAAACTCTTTCTGTAGCAATTGTTTCCTATTGCATAAATCAAACAAAGGGAACTGAAATGCTATTTTTTCTAATCGCTTTAAACCACGACAAGAAACCCAGTTACGTTGATTACCATCTCATACGTGCCAGTTACGCACATGCAAAAAGCACAGAAAACAATGTGACAAGTGGCTAAAAAAAGACTGAAAACTCTTTCAGTAGCAAGGAACTGAAGCATAATTTTTCTGATATCTTCAAACCGCAACAAGAAACCCAGTTACGTTGACTACTGTTTCATACGTGCCAGTTACGCACATGCGAGAACACCAGAAAATGATGTGATAAGTGGCTAAAAAAAGACATGAAGACTCTTTTCAGTAGCAACTGCTTCCTGTTGCATAAGTCAAAGAAAGAGAACTGAATTCTTTATTATTTTTTTTCTCCAATCTCTTTATATCGTACGTGACAACAAACCCATTTACGTTGACTACTTTCTCGTAGGTGCCAGTTACGTATCCGCAAAAACATGAAAAATCGACTTACGGGACATTTCATAGCAGACGACACCTGTTTCTTAAGTCAAATATAGGGAACAAATTTTCTATTTTTTTTTCCTCCAATCTCTTTATACCATGACAACAAATCCATTTACGCTGACTACTGTCTCGTAGGTGCCAGTTACGTATCCGCGAAAACATGAAAAAATCGACTTACGGGACATTTCATAGCAGACGACACCTGTTTCTCAAGTCAAATATGGGGATTTTTCTTTTTTCATTTTTTCTCACTAGGGCCAATGATTCGGTTGCGATGACCATCTCACCCATATGAGACGGTTACGTGCTGCGCATGAAATCGTAAAATCAACTTAGACACTTTTGGAGGCAATTGATACCTGTTGCACAAATCCAAGAAAGGTAAATGAAACATTTCCCTGTTTTCATACCAGGGTCAGTTTTGGTGACCGTGCGAGTCAAAAGTCAATGTTATGTTTAACCGCTGCACCAAAAAATAAAATTCAGAAGCAAGCGGTTGCTGTTGCAGAAACTTTTTCCGATGAAAAAAAGATCTCGTTTTCGTTTGAAGAATTAAAAAAATAGGCCATAAAGATACAATAAGATGTAAGAATAACTAATAATCAAAATTTTCTTTGATAGGGTAGAAAACATTGTGGGAAAAGGAGAAAATGCTGGTAACCTGCATTGTCTCCTTTTCTCAGATTATTTTCCAAAGTCTTCTCTTTTAGGGGTGTTAAAAGGCGTCATTGTATGGTAAGGGGTCAATAAGGATAAATATATACCCCCCCTCCCAATCATCCAATCAAATCTCATCCCTCTGTGAAATTATCCAATCACAGAAGCTTTTAGGAAATCAGAATGGGTGCCAACAGCCAATCAGAGAGGCTGTGAGAAATTCAAAAATGGGCCCGGTCTGCCAGTCAGAGAGGCTTTGAGAAATCAAAATGGGCCCAGTCAGCCAAACAAAATGGCGCCCTAATATAAATCGATAGAAAACAGTGAACAAAAAACGGCATAAAAGTGGATTTAAAGTCTTTTTTAAAGGCTGCTGTGCAGTCCTTGGCAAACTGCCAGGCATGCACCATCCACACATGCCAGATTTCACTGAAAAAGGGCCAAAATTAAAGAAAACAAGGTGGCAGAAGACCTTGTTTTGGTCTTTTCAAGCCCCTTGCAAGAGTTACTTCCCTTAAAGTAAACCCTTGATTCCCCTCTTTACCCTTTAATTGGATTTCCTGATTTGGGCCACATCAAATTCATATAAGCCAAAATGATCAATGTACAGTGTGAAAAAAACACACAGAAATTAATTGTGAGAAGTTGCTAAAAAAGAGACTGAAAACTCTTTCTGTAGCAATTGTTTCCTATTGCCTAAATCAAACAAAGGGAACTGAAATGCTATTTTTTCTAATCGCTTTAAACCACGACAAGAAACCCAGTTACGTTGATTACCATCTCATACGTGCCAGTTACGCACATGCAAAAAGCACAGAAAACAATGTGACAAGTGGCTAAAAAAAGACTGAAAACTCTTTCAGTAGCAAGGAACTGAAGCATAATTTTTCTGATATCTTCAAACCGCAACAAGAAACCCAGTTACGTTGACTACTGTTTCATACGTGCCAGTTACGCACATGCGAGAACACCAGAAAATGATGTGATAAGTGGCTAAAAAAAGACATGAAGACTCTTTTCAGTAGCAACTGCTTCCTGTTGCATAAGTCAAAGAAAGAGAACTGAATTCTTTATTATTTTTTTTCTCCAATCTCTTATATCGTACGTGACAACAAACCCATTTACGTTGACTACTTTCTCGTAGGTGCCAGTTACGTATCCGCAAAAACATGAAAAATCGACTTACGGGACATTTCATAGCAAACGACACCTGTTTCTTAAGTCAAATACAGGGAACAAATTTTCTATTTTTTTTTTCCTCCAATCTCTTTATACCATGACAACAAATCCATTTACGCTGACTACTGTCTCGTAGGTGCCAGTTACGTATCCGCGAAAACATGAAAAAATCGACTTACGGGACATTTCATAGCAGACGACACCTGTTTCTCAAGTCAAATATGGGGATTTTTCTTTTTTCATTTTTTCTCACTAGGGCCAATGATTCGGTTGCGATGACCATCTCACCCATATGAGACGGTTACGTGCTGCGCATGAAATCGTAAAATCAACTTAGACACTTTTGGAGGCAATTGATACCTGTTGCACAAATCCAAGAAAGGTAAATGAAACATTTCCCTGTTTTCATACCAGGGTCAGTTTTGGTGACCGTGCGAGTCAAAAGTCAATGTTATGTTTAACCGCTGCACCAAAAAATAAAATTCAGAAGCAAGCGGTTGCTGTTGCAGAAACTTTTTCCGATGAAAAAAAGATCTCGTTTTCGTTTGAAGAATTAAAAAAATAGGCCATAAAGATACAATAAGATGTAAGAATAACTAATAATCAAAATTTTCTTTGATAGGGTAGAAAACATTGTGGGAAAAGGAGAAAATGCTGGTAACCTGCATTGTCTCCTTTTCTCAGATTATTTTCCAAAGTCTTCTCTTTTAGGGGTGTTAAAAGGCGTCATTGTATGGTAAGGGGTCAATAAGGATAAATATATACCCCCCCTCCCAATCATCCAATCAAATCTCATCCCTCTGTGAAATTATCCAATCACAGAAGCTTTTAGGAAATCAGAATGGGTGCCAACAGCCAATCAGAGAGGCTGTGAGAAATTCAAAAATGGGCCCGGTCTGCCAGTCAGAGAGGCTTTGAGAAATCAAAATGGGCCCAGTCAGCCAAACAAAATGGCGCCCTAATATAAATCGATAGAAAACAGTGAACAAAAAACGGCATAAAAGTGGATTAAAAGTCTTTTTTAAAGGCTGCTGTGCAGTCCCTGGCAAACTGCCAGGCATGCACCATCCACACATGCCAGATTTCACTGAAAAAGGGCCAAAATTAAAGAAAACAAGGTGGCAGAAGACCTTGTTTTGGTCTTTTCAAGCCCCTTGCAAGAGTTACTCCCCTTAAAGTAAACCCTTGATTCCCCCCTTTACCCTTTAATTGGATTTCCTGATTTGGGCCACATCAAATTCATATAAGCCAAAATGATCAATGTACAGTGTGAAAAAAACACACAGAAATTAATTGTGAGAAGTTGCTAAAAAAGAGACTGAAAACTCTTTCTGTAGCAATTGTTTCCTATTGCATAAATCAAACAAAGGGAACTGAAATGCTATTTTTTCTAATCGCTTTAAACCACGACAAGAAACCCAGTTACGTTGATTACCATCTCATACGTGCCAGTTACGCACATGCAAAAAGCACAGAAAACAATGTGACAAGTGGCTAAAAAAAGACTGAAAACTCTTTCAGTAGCAAGGAACTGAAGCATAATTTTTCTGATATCTTCAAACCGCAACAAGAAACCCAGTTACGTTGACTACTGTTTCATACGTGCCAGTTACGCACATGCGAGAACACCAGAAAATGATGTGATAAGTGGCTAAAAAAAGACATGAAGACTCTTTTCAGTAGCAACTGCTTCCTGTTGCATAAGTCAAAGAAAGAGAACTGAATTCTTTATTATTTTTTTTCTCCAATCTCTTTATATCGTACGTGACAACAAACCCATTTACGTTGACTACTTTCTCGTAGGTGCCAGTTACGTATCCGCAAAAACATGAAAAATCGACTTACGGGACATTTCATAGCAGACGACACCTGTTTCTTAAGTCAAATATAGGGAACAAATTTTCTATTTTTTTTTCCTCCAATCTCTTTATACCATGACAACAAATCCATTTACGCTGACTACTGTCTCGTAGGTGCCAGTTACGTATCCGCGAAAACATGAAAAAATCGACTTACGGGACATTTCATAGCAGACGACACCTGTTTCTCAAGTCAAATATGGGGATTTTTCTTTTTTCATTTTTTCTCACTAGGGCCAATGATTCGGTTGCGATGACCATCTCACCCATATGAGACGGTTACGTGCTGCGCATGAAATCGTAAAATCAACTTAGACACTTTTGGAGGTAATTGATACCTGTTGCACAAATCCAAGAAAGGTAAATGAAACATTTCCCTGTTTTCATACCAGGGTCAGTTTTGGTGACCGTGCGAGTCAAAAGTCAATGTTATGTTTAACCGCTGCACCAAAAAATAAAATTCAGAAGCAAGCGGTTGCTGTTGCAGAAACTTTTTCCGATGAAAAAAAGATCTCGTTTTCGTTTGAAGAATTAAAAAAATAGGCCATAAAGATACAATAAGATGTAAGAATAACTAATAATCAAAATTTTCTTTGATAGGGTAGAAAACATTGTGGGAAAAGGAGAAAATGCTGGTAACCTGCATTGTCTCCTTTTCTCAGATTATTTTCCAAAGTCTTCTCTTTTAGGGGTGTTAAAAGGCGTCATTGTATGGTAAGGGGTCAATAAGGATAAATATATACCCCCCCTCCCAATCATCCAATCAAATCTCATCCCTCTGTGAAATTATCCAATCACAGAAGCTTTTAGGAAATCAGAATGGGTGCCAACAGCCAATCAGAGAGGCTGTGAGAATTTCAAAAATGGGCCCGGTCTGCCAGTCAGAGAGGCTTTGAGAAATCAAAATGGGCCCAGTCAGCCAAACAAAATGGCGCCCTAATATAAATCGATAGAAAACAGTGAACAAAAAACGGCATAAAAGTGGATTTAAAGTCTTTTTTAAAGGCTGCTGTGCAGTCCTTTGCAAACTGCCAGGCATGCACCATCCACACATGCCAGATTTCACTGAAAAAGGGCCAAAATTAAAGAAAACAAGGTGGCAGAAGACCTTGTTTTGGTCTTTTCAAGCCCCTTGCAAGAGTTACTCCCCTTAAAGTAAACCCTTGATTCCCCCCTTTACCCTTTAATTGGATTTCCTGATTTGGGCCACATCAAATTCATATAAGCCAAAATGATCAATGTACAGTGTGAAAAAAACACACAGAAATTAATTGTGAGAAGTTGCTAAAAAAGAGACTGAAAACTCTTTCTGTAGCAATTGTTTCCTATTGCATAAATCAAACAAAGGGAACTGAAATGCTATTTTTTCTAATCGCTTTAAACCACGACAAGAAACCCAGTTACGTTGATTACCATCTCATACGTGCCAGTTACGCACATGCAAAAAGCACAGAAAACAATGTGACAAGTGGCTAAAAAAAGACTGAAAACTCTTTCAGTAGCAAGGAACTGAAGCATAATTTTTCTGATATCTTCAAACCGCAACAAGAAACCCAGTTACGTTGACTACTGTTTCATACGTGCCAGTTACGCACATGCGAGAACACCAGAAAATGATGTGATAAGTGGCTAAAAAAAGACATGAAGACTCTTTTCAGTAGCAACTGCTTCCTGTTGCATAAGTCAAAGAAAGAGAACTGAATTCTTTATTATTTTTTTTCTCCAATCTCTTTATATCGTACGTGACAACAAACCCATTTACGTTGACTACTTTCTCGTAGGTGCCAGTTACGTATCCGCAAAAACATGAAAAATCGACTTACGGGACATTTCATAGCAGACGACACCTGTTTCTTAAGTCAAATATAGGAAACAAATTTTCTATTTTTTTTTCCTCCAATCTCTTTATACCATGACAACAAATCCATTTACGCTGACTACTGTCTCGTAGGTGCCAGTTACGTATCCGCGAAAACATGAAAAAATCGACTTACGGGACATTTCATAGCAGACGACACCTGTTTCTCAAGTCAAATATGGGGATTTTTCTTTTTTCATTTTTTCTCACTAGGGCCAATGATTCGGTTGCGATGACCATCACCATATGAGACGGTTACGTGCTGCGCATGAAATCGTAAAATCAACTTAGACACTTTTGGAGGCAATTGATACCTGTTGCACAAATCCAAGAAAGGTAAATGAAACATTTCCCTGTTTTCATACCAGGGTCAGTTTTGGTGACCGTGCGAGTCAAAAGTCAATGTTATGTTTAACCGCTGCACCAAAAAATAAAATTCAGAAGCAAGCGGTTGCTGTTGCAGAAACTTTTTCCGATGAAAAAAAGATCTCGTTTTTCGTTTGAAGAATTAAAAAAATAGGCCATAAAGATACAATAAGATGTAAGAATAACTAATAATCAAAATTTTCTTTGATAGGGTAGAAAACATTGTGGGAAAAGGAGAAAATGCTGGTAACCTGCATTGTCTCCTTTTCTCAGATTATTTTCCAAAGTCTTCTCTTTTAGGGGTGTTAAAAGGCGTCATTGTATGGTAAGGGGTCAATAAGGATAAATATATACCCCCCCCTCCCAATCATCCAATCAAATCTCATCCCTCTGTGAAATTATCCAATCACAGAAGCTTTTAGGAAATCAGAATGGGTGCCAACAGCCAATCAGAGAGGCTGTGAGAAATTCAAAAATGGGCCCGGTCTGCCAGTCAGAGAGGCTTTGAGAAATCAAAATGGGCCCAGTCAGCCAAACAAAATGGTGCCCTAATATAAATCGATAGAAAACAGTGAACAAAAAACGGCATAAAAGTGGATTTAAAGTCTTTTTTTAAAGGCTGCTGTGCAGTCCTTGGCAAACTGCCAGGCATGCACCATCCACACATGCCAGATTTCACTGAAAAAGGGCCAAAATTAACGAAAACAAGGTGGCAGAAGACCTTGTTTTGGTCTTTTCAAGCCCCTTGCAAGAGTTACTTCCCTTAAAGTAAACCCTTGATTCCCCTCTTTACCCTTTAATTGGATTTCCTGATTTGGGCCACATCAAATTCATATAAGCCAAAATGATCAATGTACAGTGTGAAAAAAACACACAGAAATTAATTGTGAGAAGTTGCTAAAAAAGAGACTGAAAACTCTTTCTGTAGCAATTGTTTCCTATTGCCTAAATCAAACAAAGGGAACTGAAATGCTATTTTTTCTAATCGCTTTAAACCACGACAAGAAACCCAGTTACGTTGATTACCATCTCATACGTGCCAGTTACGCACATGCAAAAAGCACAGAAAACAATGTGACAAGTGGCTAAAAAAAGACTGAAAACTTTTTCAGTAGCAAGGAACTGAAGCATAATTTTTCTGATATCTTCAAACCGCAACAAGAAACCCAGTTACGTTGACTACTGTTTCATACGTGCCAGTTACGCACATGCGAGAACACCAGAAAATGATGTGATAAGTGGTTAAAAAAAGACATGAAGACTCTTTTCAGTAGCAACTGCTTCCTGTTGCATAAGTCAAAGAAAGAGAACTGAATTCTTTATTATTTTTTTTCTCCAATCTCTTATATTGTACGTGACAACAAACCCATTTACGTTGACTACTTTCTCGTAGGTGCCAGTTACGTATCCGCAAAAACATGAAAAATCGACTTACGGGACATTTCATAGCAGACGACACCTGTTTCTTAAGTCAAATATAGAGAACAAATTTTCTATTTTTTTTTCCTCCAATCTCTTTATACCATGACAACAAATCCATTTACGCTGACTACTGTCTCGTAGGTGCCAGTTACGTATCCGCGAAAACATGAAAAAATCGACTTACGGGACATTTCATAGCAGACGACACCTGTTTCTCAAGTCAAATATGGGGATTTTTCTTTTTTCATTTTTTCTCACTAGGGCCAATGATTCGGTTGCGATGACCATCTCACCCATATGAGACGGTTACGTGCTGCGCATGAAATCGTAAAATCAACTTAGACACTTTTGGAGGCAATTGATACCTGTTGCACAAATCCAAGAAAGGTAAATGAAACATTTCCCTGTTTTCATACCAGGGTCAGTTTTGGTGACCGTGCGAGTCAAAAGTCAATGTTATGTTTAACCGCTGCACCAAAAAATAAAATTCAGAAGCAAGCGGTTGCTGTTGCAGAAACTTTTTCCGATGAAAAAAAGATCTCGTTTTCGTTTGAAGAATTAAAAAAATAGGCCATAAAGATACAATAAGATGTAAGAATAACTAATAATCAAAATTTTCTTTGATAGGGTAGAAAACATTGTGGGAAAAGGAGAAAATGCTGGTAACCTGCATTGTCTCCTTTTCTCAGATTATTTTCCAAAGTCTTCTCTTTTAGGGGTGTTAAAAGGCGTCATTGTATGGTAAGGGGTCAATAAGGATAAATATATACCCCCCCCTCCCAATCATCCAATCAAATCTCATCCCTCTGTGAAATTATCCAATCACAGAAGCTTTTAGGAAATCAGAATGGGTGCCAACAGCCAATCAGAGAGGCTGTGAGAAATTCAAAAATGGGCCCGGTCTGCCAGTCAGAGAGGCTTTGAGAAATCAAAATGGGCCCAGTCAGCCAAACAAAATGGTGCCCTAATATAAATCGATAGAAAACAGTGAACAAAAAACGGCATAAAAGTGGATTTAAAGTCTTTTTTAAAGGCTGCTGTGCAGTCCTTGGCAAACTGCCAGGCATGCACCATCCACACATGCCAGATTTCACTGAAAAAGGGCCAAAATTAAAGAAAACAAGGTGGCAGAAGACCTTGTTTTGGTCTTTTCAAGCCCCTTGCAAGAGTTACTTCCCTTAAAGTAAACCCTTGATTCCCCTCTTTACCCTTTAATTGGATTTCCTGATTTGGGCCACATCAAATTCATATAAGCCAAAATGATCAATGTACAGTGTGAAAAAAACACACAGAAATTAATTGTGAGAAGTTGCTAAAAAAGAGACTGAAAACTCTTTCTGTAGCAATTGTTTCCTATTGCCTAAATCAAACAAAGGGAACTGAAATGCTATTTTTTCTAATCGCTTTAAACCACGACAAGAAACCCAGTTACGTTGATTACCATCTCATACGTGCCAGTTACGCACATGCAAAAAGCACAGAAAACAATGTGACAAGTGGCTAAAAAAAGACTGAAAACTCTTTCAGTAGCAAGGAACTGAAGCATAATTTTTCTGATATCTTCAAACCGCAACAAGAAACCCAGTTACGTTGACTACTGTTTCATACGTGCCAGTTACGCACATGCGAGAACACCAGAAAATGATGTGATAAGTGGCTAAAAAAAGACATGAAGACTCTTTTCAGTAGCAACTGCTTCCTGTTGCATAAGTCAAAGAAAGAGAACTGAATTCTTTATTATTTTTTTTCTCCAATCTCTTATATCGTACGTGACAACAAACCCATTTACGTTGACTACTTTCTCGTAGGTGCCAGTTACGTATCCGCAAAAACATGAAAAATCGACTTACGGGACATTTCATAGCAAACGACACCTGTTTCTTAAGTCAAATATAGGGAACAAATTTTCTATTTTTTTTTTCCTCCAATCTCTTTATACCATGACAACAAATCCATTTACGCTGACTACTGTCTCGTAGGTGCCAGTTACGTATCCGCGAAAACATGAAAAAATCGACTTACGGGACATTTCATAGCAGACGACACCTGTTTCTCAAGTCAAATATGGGGATTTTTCTTTTTTCATTTTTTCTCACTAGGGCCAATGATTCGGTTGCGATGACCATCTCACCCATATGAGACGGTTACGTGCTGCGCATGAAATCGTAAAATCAACTTAGACACTTTTGGAGGCAATTGATACCTGTTGCACAAATCCAAGAAAGGTAAATGAAACATTTCCCTGTTTTCATACCAGGGTCAGTTTTGGTGACCGTGCGAGTCAAAAGTCAATGTTATGTTTAACCGCTGCACCAAAAAATAAAATTCAGAAGCAAGCGGTTGCTGTTGCAGAAACTTTTTCCGATGAAAAAAAGATCTCGTTTTCGTTTGAAGAATTAAAAAAATAGGCCATAAAGATACAATAAGATGTAAGAATAACTAATAATCAAAATTTTCTTTGATAGGGTAGAAAACATTGTGGGAAAAGGAGAAAATGCTGGTAACCTGCATTGTCTCCTTTTCTCAGATTATTTTCCAAAGTCTTCTCTTTTAGGGGTGTTAAAAGGCGTCATTGTATGGTAAGGGGTCAATAAGGATAAATATATACCCCCCCTCCCAATCATCCAATCAAATCTCATCCCTCTGTGAAATTATCCAATCACAGAAGCTTTTAGGAAATCAGAATGGGTGCCAACAGCCAATCAGAGAGGCTGTGAGAAATTCAAAAATGGGCCCGGTCTGCCAGTCAGAGAGGCTTTGAGAAATCAAAATGGGCCCAGTCAGCCAAACAAAATGGCGCCCTAATATAAATCGATAGAAAACAGTGAACAAAAAACGGCATAAAAGTGGATTTAAAGTCTTTTTTAAAGGCTGCTGTGCAGTCCTTGGCAAACTGCCAGGCATGCACCATCCACACATGCCAGATTTCACTGAAAAAGGGCCAAAATTAAAGAAAACAAGGTGGCAGAAGACCTTGTTTTGGTCTTTTCAAGCCCCTTGCAAGAGTTACTCCCCTTAAAGTAAACCCTTGATTCCCCCCTTTACCCTTTAATTGGATTTCCTGATTTGGGCCACATCAAATTCATATAAGCCAAAATGATCAATGTACAGTGTGAAAAAAACACACAGAAATTAATTGTGAGAAGTTGCTAAAAAAGAGACTGAAAACTCTTTCTGTAGCAATTGTTTCCTATTGCATAAATCAAACAAAGGGAACTGAAATGCTATTTTTTCTAATCGCTTTAAACCACGACAAGAAACCCAGTTACGTTGATTACCATCTCATACGTGCCAGTTACGCACATGCAAAAAGCACAGAAAACAATGTGACAAGTGGCTAAAAAAAGACTGAAAACTCTTTCAGTAGCAAGGAACTGAAGCATAATTTTTCTGATATCTTCAAACCGCAACAAGAAACCCAGTTACGTTGACTACTGTTTCATACGTGCCAGTTACGCACATGCGAGAACACCAGAAAATGATGTGATAAGTGGCTAAAAAAAGACATGAAGACTCTTTTCAGTAGCAACTGCTTCCTGTTGCATAAGTCAAAGAAAGAGAACTGAATTCTTTATTATTTTTTTTCTCCAATCTCTTTATATCGTACGTGACAACAAACCCATTTACGTTGACTACTTTCTCGTAGGTGCCAGTTACGTATCCGCAAAAACATGAAAAATCGACTTACGGGACATTTCATAGCAGACGACACCTGTTTCTTAAGTCAAATATAGGGAACAAATTTTCTATTTTTTTTTCCTCCAATCTCTTTATACCATGACAACAAATCCATTTACGCTGACTACTGTCTCGTAGGTGCCAGTTACGTATCCGCGAAAACATGAAAAAATCGACTTACGGGACATTTCATAGCAGACGACACCTGTTTCTCAAGTCAAATATGGGGATTTTTCTTTTTTCATTTTTTCTCACTAGGGCCAATGATTCGGTTGCGATGACCATCTCACCCATATGAGACGGTTACGTGCTGCGCATGAAATCGTAAAATCAACTTAGACACTTTTGGAGGCAATTGATACCTGTTGCACAAATCCAAGAAAGGTAAATGAAACATTTCCCTGTTTTCATACCAGGGTCAGTTTTGGTGACCGTGCAAGTCAAAAGTCAATGTTATGTTTAACCGCTGCACCAAAAAATAAAATTCAGAAGCAAGCGGTTGCTGTTGCAGAAACTTTTTCCGATGAAAAAAAGATCTCGTTTTCGTTTGAAGAATTAAAAAAATAGGCCATAAAGATACAATAAGATGTAAGAATAACTAATAATCAAAATTTTCTTTGATAGGGTAGAAAACATTGTGGGAAAAGGAGAAAATGCTGGTAACCTGCATTGTCTCCTTTTCTCAGATTATTTTCCAAAGTCTTCTCTTTTAGGGGTGTTAAAAGGCGTCATTGTATGGTAAGGGGTCAATAAGGATAAATATATACCCCCCCTCCCAATCATCCAATCAAATCTCATCCCTCTGTGAAATTATCCAATCACAGAAGCTTTTAGGAAATCAGAATGGGTGCCAACAGCCAATCAGAGAGGCTGTGAGAAATTCAAAAATGGGCCCGGTCTGCCAGTCAGAGAGGCTTTGAGAAATCAAAATGGGCCCAGTCAGCCAAACAAAATGGCGCCCTAATATAAATCGATAGAAAACAGTGAACAAAAAACGGCATAAAAGTGGATTTAAAGTCTTTTTTAAAGGCTGCTGTGCAGTCCTTGGCAAACTGCCAGGCATGCACCATCCACACATGCCAGATTTCACTGAAAAAGGGCCAAAATTAAAGAAAACAAGGTGGCAGAAGACCTTGTTTTGGTCTTTTCAAGCCCCTTGCAAGAGTTACTTCCCTTAAAGTAAACCCTTGATTCCCCCCTTTACCCTTTAATTGGATTTCCTGATTTGGGCCACATCAAATTCATATAAGCCAAAATGATCAATGTACAGTGTGAAAAAAACACACAGAAATTAATTGTGAGAAGTTGCTAAAAAAGAGACTGAAAACTCTTTCTGTAGCAATTGTTTCCTATTGCATAAATCAAACAAAGGGAACTGAAATGCTATTTTTTCTAATCGCTTTAAACCACGACAAGAAACCCAGTTACGTTGATTACCATCTCATACGTGCCAGTTACGCACATGCAAAAAGCACAGAAAACAATGTGACAAGTGGCTAAAAAAAGACTGAAAACTCTTTCAGTAGCAAGGAACTGAAGCATAATTTTTCTGATATCTTCAAACCGCAACAAGAAACCCAGTTACGTTGACTACTGTTTCATACGTGCCAGTTACGCACATGCGAGAACACCAGAAAATGATGTGATAAGTGGCTAAAAAAAGACATGAAGACTCTTTTCAGTAGCAACTGCTTCCTGTTGCATAAGTCAAAGAAAGAGAACTGAATTCTTTATTATTTCTTTTCTCCAATCTCTTTATATCGTATGTGACAACAAACCCATTTACGTTGACTACTTTCTCGTAGGTGCCAGTTACGTATCCGCAAAAACATGAAAAATCGACTTACGGGACATTTCATAGCAGACGACACCTGTTTCTTAAGTCAAATATAGGGAACAAATTTTCTATTTTTTTTTCCTCCAATCTCTTTATACCATGACAACAAATCCATTTACGCTGACTACTGTCTCGTAGGTGCCAGTTACGTATCCGCGAAAACATGAAAAAATCGACTTACGGGACATTTCATAGCAGACGACACCTGTTTCTCAAGTCAAATATGGGGATTTTTCTTTTTTCATTTTTTCTCACTAGGGCCAATGATTCGGTTGCGATGACCATCTCACCCATATGAGACGGTTACGTGCTGCGCATGAAATCGTAAAATCAACTTAGACACTTTTGGAGGCAATTGATACCTGTTGCACAAATCCAAGAAAGGTAAATGAAACATTTCCCTGTTTTCATACCAGGGTCAGTTTTGGTGACCGTGCGAGTCAAAAGTCAATGTTATGTTTAACCGCTGCACCAAAAAATAAAATTCAGAAGCAAGCGGTTGCTGTTGCAGAAACTTTTTCCGATGAAAAAAAGATCTCGTTTTCGTTTGAAGAATTAAAAAAATAGGCCATAAAGATACAATAAGATGTAAGAATAAGTAATAATCAAAATTTTCTTTGATAGGGTAGAAAACATTGTGGGAAAAGGAGAAAATGCTGGTAACCTGCATTGTCTCCTTTTCTCAGATTATTTTCCAAAGTCTTCTCTTTTAGGGGTGTTAAAAGGCGTCATTGTATGGTAAGGGGTCAATAAGGATAAATATATACCCCCCCTCCCAATCATCCAATCAAATCTCATCCCTCTGTGAAATTATCCAATCACAGAAGCTTTTAGGAAATCAGAATGGGTGCCAACAGCCAATCAGAGAGGCTGTGAGAAATTCAAAAATGGGCCCGGTCTGCCAGTCAGAGAGGCTTTGAGAAATCAAAATGGGCCCAGTCAGCCAAACAAAATGGCGCCCTAATATAAATCGATAGAAAACAGTGAACAAAAAACGGCATAAAAGTGGATTTAAAGTCTTTTTTAAAGGCTGCTGTGCAGTCCTTGGCAAACTGCCAGGCATGCACCATCCACACATGCCAGATTTCACTGAAAAAGGGCCAAAATTAAAGAAAACAAGGTGGCAGAAGACCTTGTTTTGGTCTTTTCAAGCCCCTTGCAAGAGTTACTTCCCTTAAAGTAAACCCTTGATTCCCCCCTTTACCCTTTAATTGGATTTCCTGATTTGGGCCACATCAAATTCATATAAGCCAAAATGATCAATGTACAGTGTGAAAAAAACACACAGAAATTAATTGTGAGAAGTTGCTAAAAAAGAGACTGAAAACTCTTTCTGTAGCAATTGTTTCCTATTGCATAAATCAAACAAAGGGAACTGAAATGCTATTTTTTCTAATCGCTTTAAACCACGACAAGAAACCCAGTTACGTTGATTACCATCTCATACGTGCCAGTTACGCACATGCAAAAAGCACAGAAAACAATGTGACAAGTGGCTAAAAAAAGACTGAAAACTCTTTCAGTAGCAAGGAACTGAAGCATAATTTTTCTGATATCTTCAAACCGCAACAAGAAACCCAGTTACGTTGACTACTGTTTCATACGTGCCAGTTACGCACATGCGAGAACACTAGAAAATGATGTGATAAGTGGCTAAAAAAAGACATGAAGACTCTTTTCAGTAGCAACTGCTTCCTGTTGCATAAGTCAAAGAAAGAGAACTGAATTCTTTATTATTTTTTTTCTCCAATCTCTTTATATCGTACGTGACAACAAACCCATTTACGTTGACTACTTTCTCGTAGGTGCCAGTTACGTATCCGCAAAAACATGAAAAATCGACTTACGGGACATTTCATAGCAGACAACACCTGTTTCTTAAGTCAAATATAGGGAACAAATTTTCTATTTTTTTTTCCTCCAATCTCTTTATACCATGACAACAAATCCATTTACGCTGACTACTGTCTCGTAGGTGCCAGTTACGTATCCGCGAAAACATGAAAAAATCGACTTACGGGACATTTCATAGCAGACGACACCTGTTTCTCAAGTCAAATATGGGGATTTTTCTTTTTTCATTTTTTCTCACTAGGGCCAATGATTCGGTTGCGATGACCATCTCACCCATATGAGACGGTTACGTGCTGCGCATGAAATCGTAAAATCAACTTAGACACTTTTGGAGGCAATTGATACCTGTTGCACAAATCCAAGAAAGGTAAATGAAACATTTCCCTGTTTTCATACCAGGGTCAGTTTTGGTGACCGTGCGAGTCAAAAGTCAATGTTATGTTTAACCGCTGCACCAAAAAATAAAATTCAGAAGCAAGCGGTTGCTGTTGCAGAAACTTTTTCCGATGAAAAAAAGATCTCGTTTTCGTTTGAAGAATTAAAAAAATAGGCCATAAAGATACAATAAGATGTAAGAATAACTAATAATCAAAATTTTCTTTGATAGGGTAGAAAACATTGTGGGAAAAGGAGAAAATGCTGGTAACCTGCATTGTCTCCTTTTCTCAGATTATTTTCCAAAGTCTTCTCTTTTAGGGGTGTTAAAAGGCGTCATTGTATGGTAAGGGGTCAATAAGGATAAATATATACCCCCCCTCCCAATCATCCAATCAAATCTCATCCCTCTGTGAAATTATCCAATCACAGAAGCTTTTAGGAAATCAGAATGGGTGCCAACAGCCAATCAGAGAGGCTGTGAGAAATTCAAAAATGGGCCCGGTCTGCCAGTCAGAGAGGCTTTGAGAAATCAAAATGGGCCCAGTCAGCCAAACAAAATGGTGCCCTAATATAAATCGATAGAAAACAGTGAACAAAAAACGGCATAAAAGTGGATTTAAAGTCTTTTTTAAAGGCTGCTGTGCAGTCCTTGGCAAACTGCCAGGCATGCACCATCCACACATGCCAGATTTCACTGAAAAAGGGCCAAAATTAAAGAAAACAAGGTGGCAGAAGACCTTGTTTTGGTCTTTTCAAGCCCCTTGCAAGAGTTACTTCCCTTAAAGTAAACCCTTGATTCCCCTCTTTACCCTTTAATTGGATTTCCTGATTTGGGCCACATCAAATTCATATAAGCCAAAATGATCAATGTACAGTGTGAAAAAAACACACAGAAATTAATTGTGAGAAGTTGCTAAAAAAGAGACTGAAAACTCTTTCTGTAGCAATTGTTTCCTATTGCCTAAATCAAACAAAGGGAACTGAAATGCTATTTTTTCTAATCGCTTTAAACCACGACAAGAAACCCAGTTACGTTGATTACCATCTCATACGTGCCAGTTACGCACATGCAAAAAGCACAGAAAACAATGTGACAAGTGGCTAAAAAAAGACTGAAAACTTTTTCAGTAGCAAGGAACTGAAGCATAATTTTTCTGATATCTTCAAACCGCAACAAGAAACCCAGTTACGTTGACTACTGTTTCATACGTGCCAGTTACGCACATGCGAGAACACCAGAAAATGATGTGATAAGTGGCTAAAAAAAGACATGAAGACTCTTTTCAGTAGCAACTGCTTCCTGTTGCATAAGTCAAAGAAAGAGAACTGAATTCTTTATTATTTTTTTTCTCCAATCTCTTATATCGTACGTGACAACAAACCCATTTACGTTGACTACTTTCTCGTAGGTGCCAGTTACGTATCCGCAAAAACATGAAAAATCGACTTACGGGACATTTCATAGCAAACGACACCTGTTTCTTAAGTCAAATATAGGGAACAAATTTTCTATTTTTTTTTCCTCCAATCTCTTTATACCATGACAACAAATCCATTTACGCTGACTACTGTCTCGTAGGTGCCAGTTACGTATCCGCGAAAACATGAAAAAATCGACTTACGGGACATTTCATAGCAGACGACACCTGTTTCTCAAGTCAAATATGGGGATTTTTCTTTTTTCATTTTTTCTCACTAGGGCCAATGATTCGGTTGCGATGACCATCTCACCCATATGAGACGGTTACGTGCTGCGCATGAAATCGTAAAATCAACTTAGACACTTTTGGAGGCAATTGATACCTGTTGCACAAATCCAAGAAAGGTAAATGAAACATTTCCCTGTTTTCATACCAGGGTCAGTTTTGGTGACCGTGCGAGTCAAAAGTCAATGTTATGTTTAACCGCTGCACCAAAAAATAAAATTCAGAAGCAAGCGGTTGCTGTTGCAGAAACTTTTTCCGATGAAAAAAAGATCTCGTTTTCGTTTGAAGAATTAAAAAAATAGGCCATAAAGATACAATAAGATGTAAGAATAACTAATAATCAAAATTTTCTTTGATAGGGTAGAAAACATTGTGGGAAAAGGAGAAAATGCTGGTAACCTGCATTGTCTCCTTTTCTCAGATTATTTTCCAAAGTCTTCTCTTTTAGGGGTGTTAAAAGGCGTCATTGTATGGTAAGGGGTCAATAAGGATAAATATATACCCCCCCTCCCAATCATCCAATCAAACTCATCCCTCTGTGAAATTATCCAATCACAGAAGCTTTTAGGAAATCAGAATGGGTGCCAACAGCCAATCAGAGAGGCTGTGAGAAATTCAAAAATGGGCCCGGTCTGCCAGTCAGAGAGGCTTTGAGAAATCAAAATGGGCCCAGTCAGCCAAACAAAATGGCGCCCTAATATAAATCGATAGAAAACAGTGAACAAAAAACGGCATAAAAGTGGATTTAAAGTCTTTTTTAAAGGCTGCTGTGCAGTCCTTGGCAAACTGCCAGGCATGCACCATCCACACATGCCAGATTTCACTGAAAAAGGGCCAAAATTAAAGAAAACAAGGTGGCAGAAGACCTTGTTTTGGTCTTTTCAAGCCCCTTGCAAGAGTTACTCCCCTTAAAGTAAACCCTTGATTCCCCCCTTTACCCTTTAATTGGATTTCCTGATTTGGGCCACATCAAATTCATATAAGCCAAAATGATCAATGTACAGTGTGAAAAAAACACACAGAAATTAATTGTGAGAAGTTGCTAAAAAAGAGACTGAAAACTCTTTCTGTAGCAATTGTTTCCTATTGCATAAATCAAACAAAGGGAACTGAAATGCTATTTTTTCTAATCGCTTTAAACCACGACAAGAAACCCAGTTACGTTGATTACCATCTCATACGTGCCAGTTACGCACATGCAAAAAGCACAGAAAACAATGTGACAAGTGGCTAAAAAAAGACTGAAAACTCTTTCAGTAGCAAGGAACTGAAGCATAATTTTTCTGATATCTTCAAACCGCAACAAGAAACCCAGTTACGTTGACTACTGTTTCATACGTGCCAGTTACGCACATGCGAGAACACCAGAAAATGATGTGATAAGTGGCTAAAAAAAGACATGAAGACTCTTTTCAGTAGCAACTGCTTCCTGTTGCATAAGTCAAAGAAAGAGAACTGAATTCTTTATTATTTTTTTTCTCCAATCTCTTTATATCGTACGTGACAACAAACCCATTTACGTTGACTACTTTCTCGTAGGTGCCAGTTACGTATCCGCAAAAACATGAAAAATCGACTTACGGGACATTTCATAGCAGACGACACCTGTTTCTTAAGTCAAATATAGGGAACAAATTTTCTATTTTTTTTTCCTCCAATCTCTTTATACCATGACAACAAATCCATTTACGCTGACTACTGTCTCGTAGGTGCCAGTTACGTATCCGCGAAAACATGAAAAAATCGACTTACGGGACATTTCATAGCAGACGACACCTGTTTCTCAAGTCAAATATGGGGATTTTTCTTTTTTCATTTTTTCTCACTAGGGCCAATGATTCGGTTGCGATGACCATCTCACCCATATGAGACGGTTACGTGCTGCGCATGAAATCGTAAAATCAACTTAGACACTTTTGGAGGCAATTGATACCTGTTGCACAAATCCAAGAAAGGTAAATGAAACATTTCCCTGTTTTCATACCAGGGTCAGTTTTGGTGACCGTGCGAGTCAAAAGTCAATGTTATGTTTAACCGCTGCACCAAAAAATAAAATTCAGAAGCAAGCGGTTGCTGTTGCAGAAACTTTTTCCGATGAAAAAAAGATCTCGTTTTCGTTTGAAGAATTAAAAAAATAGGCCATAAAGATACAATAAGATGTAAGAATAACTAATAATCAAAATTTTCTTTGATAGGGTAGAAAACATTGTGGGAAAAGGAGAAAATGCTGGTAACCTGCATTGTCTCCTTTTCTCAGATTATTTTCCAAAGTCTTCTCTTTTAGGGGTGTTAAAAGGCGTCATTGTATGGTAAGGGGTCAATAAGGATAAATATATACCCCCCCTCCCAATCATCCAATCAAATCTCATCCCTCTGTGAAATTATCCAATCACAGAAGCTTTTAGGAAATCAGAATGGGTGCCAACAGCCAATCAGAGAGGCTGTGAGAAATTCAAAAATGGGCCCGGTCTGCCAGTCAGAGAGGCTTTGAGAAATCAAAATGGGCCCAGTCAGCCAAACAAAATGGCGCCCTAATATAAATCGATAGAAAACAGTGAACAAAAAACGGCATAAAAGTGGATTTAAAGTCTTTTTTAAAGGCTGCTGTGCAGTCCTTGGCAAACTGCCAGGCATGCACCATCCACACATGCCAGATTTCACTGAAAAAGGGCCAAAATTAAAGAAAACAAGGTGGCAGAAGACCTTGTTTTGGTCTTTTCAAGCCCCTTGCAAGAGTTACTCCCCTTAAAGTAAACCCTTGATTCCCCCCTTTACCCTTTAATTGGATTTCCTGATTTGGGCCACATCAAATTCATATAAGCCAAAATGATCAATGTACAGTGTGAAAAAAACACACAGAAATTAATTGTGAGAAGTTGCTAAAAAAGAGACTGAAAACTCTTTCTGTAGCAATTGTTTCCTATTGCATAAATCAAACAAAGGGAACTGAAATGCTATTTTTTCTAATCGCTTTAAACCACGACAAGAAACCCAGTTACGTTGATTACCATCTCATACGTGCCAGTTACGCACATGCAAAAAGCACAGAAAACAATGTGACAAGTGGCTAAAAAAAGACTGAAAACTCTTTCAGTAGCAAGGAACTGAAGCATAATTTTTCTGATATCTTCAAACCGCAACAAGAAACCCAGTTACGTTGACTACTGTTTCATACGTGCCAGTTACGCACATGCGAGAACACCAGAAAATGATGTGATAAGTGGCTAAAAAAAGACATGAAGACTCTTTTCAGTAGCAACTGCTTCCTGTTGCATAAGTCAAAGAAAGAGAACTGAATTCTTTATTATTTCTTTTCTCCAATCTCTTTATATCGTATGTGACAACAAACCCATTTACGTTGACTACTTTCTCGTAGGTGCCAGTTACGTATCCGCAAAAACATGAAAAATCGACTTACGGGACATTTCATAGCAGACGACACCTGTTTCTTAAGTCAAATATAGGGAACAAATTTTCTATTTTTTTTTCCTCCAATCTCTTTATACCATGACAACAAATCCATTTACGCTGACTACTGTCTCGTAGGTGCCAGTTACGTATCCGCGAAAACATGAAAAAATCGACTTACGGGACATTTCATAGCAGACGACACCTGTTTCTCAAGTCAAATATGGGGATTTTTCTTTTTTCATTTTTTCTCACTAGGGCCAATGATTCGGTTGCGATGACCATCTCACCCATATGAGACGGTTACGTGCTGCGCATGAAATCGTAAAATCAACTTAGACACTTTTGGAGGCAATTGATACCTGTTGCACAAATCCAAGAAAGGTAAATGAAACATTTCCCTGTTTTCATACCAGGGTCAGTTTTGGTGACCGTGCGAGTCAAAAGTCAATGTTATGTTTAACCGCTGCACCAAAAAATAAAATTCAGAAGCAAGCGGTTGCTGTTGCAGAAACTTTTTCCGATGAAAAAAAGATCTCGTTTTCGTTTGAAGAATTAAAAAAATAGGCCATAAAGATACAATAAGATGTAAGAATAAGTAATAATCAAAATTTTCTTTGATAGGGTAGAAAACATTGTGGGAAAAGGAGAAAATGCTGGTAACCTGCATTGTCTCCTTTTCTCAGATTATTTTCCAAAGTCTTCTCTTTTAGGGGTGTTAAAAGGCGTCATTGTATGGTAAGGGGTCAATAAGGATAAATATATACCCCCCCTCCCAATCATCCAATCAAATCTCATCCCTCTGTGAAATTATCCAATCACAGAAGCTTTTAGGAAATCAGAATGGGTGCCAACAGCCAATCAGAGAGGCTGTGAGAAATTCAAAAATGGGCCCGGTCTGCCAGTCAGAGAGGCTTTGAGAAATCAAAATGGGCCCAGTCAGCCAAACAAAATGGCGCCCTAATATAAATCGATAGAAAACAGTGAACAAAAAACGGCATAAAAGTGGATTTAAAGTCTTTTTTAAAGGCTGCTGTGCAGTCCTTGGCAAACTGCCAGGCATGCACCATCCACACATGCCAGATTTCACTGAAAAAGGGCCAAAATTAAAGAAAACAAGGTGGCAGAAGACCTTGTTTTGGTCTTTTCAAGCCCCTTGCAAGAGTTACTTCCCTTAAAGTAAACCCTTGATTCCCCCCTTTACCCTTTAATTGGATTTCCTGATTTGGGCCACATCAAATTCATATAAGCCAAAATGATCAATGTACAGTGTGAAAAAAACACACAGAAATTAATTGTGAGAAGTTGCTAAAAAAGAGACTGAAAACTCTTTCTGTAGCAATTGTTTCCTATTGCATAAATCAAACAAAGGGAACTGAAATGCTATTTTTTCTAATCGCTTTAAACCACGACAAGAAACCCAGTTACGTTGATTACCATCTCATACGTGCCAGTTACGCACATGCAAAAAGCACAGAAAACAATGTGACAAGTGGCTAAAAAAAGACTGAAAACTCTTTCAGTAGCAAGGAACTGAAGCATAATTTTTCTGATATCTTCAAACCGCAACAAGAAACCCAGTTACGTTGACTACTGTTTCATACGTGCCAGTTACGCACATGCGAGAACACTAGAAAATGATGTGATAAGTGGCTAAAAAAAGACATGAAGACTCTTTTCAGTAGCAACTGCTTCCTGTTGCATAAGTCAAAGAAAGAGAACTGAATTCTTTATTATTTTTTTTCTCCAATCTCTTTATATCGTACGTGACAACAAACCCATTTACGTTGACTACTTTCTCGTAGGTGCCAGTTACGTATCCGCAAAAACATGAAAAATCGACTTACGGGACATTTCATAGCAGACAACACCTGTTTCTTAAGTCAAATATAGGGAACAAATTTTCTATTTTTTTTTCCTCCAATCTCTTTATACCATGACAACAAATCCATTTACGCTGACTACTGTCTCGTAGGTGCCAGTTACGTATCCGCGAAAACATGAAAAAATCGACTTACGGGACATTTCATAGCAGACGACACCTGTTTCTCAAGTCAAATATGGGGATTTTTCTTTTTTCATTTTTTCTCACTAGGGCCAATGATTCGGTTGCGATGACCATCTCACCCATATGAGACGGTTACGTGCTGCGCATGAAATCGTAAAATCAACTTAGACACTTTTGGAGGCAATTGATACCTGTTGCACAAATCCAAGAAAGGTAAATGAAACATTTCCCTGTTTTCATACCAGGGTCAGTTTTGGTGACCGTGCGAGTCAAAAGTCAATGTTATGTTTAACCGCTGCACCAAAAAATAAAATTCAGAAGCAAGCGGTTGCTGTTGCAGAAACTTTTTCCGATGAAAAAAAGATCTCGTTTTCGTTTGAAGAATTAAAAAAATAGGCCATAAAGATACAATAAGATGTAAGAATAACTAATAATCAAAATTTTCTTTGATAGGGTAGAAAACATTGTGGGAAAAGGAGAAAATGCTGGTAACCTGCATTGTCTCCTTTTCTCAGATTATTTTCCAAAGTCTTCTCTTTTAGGGGTGTTAAAAGGCGTCATTGTATGGTAAGGGGTCAATAAGGATAAATATATACCCCCCCTCCCAATCATCCAATCAAATCTCATCCCTCTGTGAAATTATCCAATCACAGAAGCTTTTAGGAAATCAGAATGGGTGCCAACAGCCAATCAGAGAGGCTGTGAGAAATTCAAAAATGGGCCCGGTCTGCCAGTCAGAGAGGCTTTGAGAAATCAAAATGGGCCCAGTCAGCCAAACAAAATGGCGCCCTAATATAAATCGATAGAAAACAGTGAACAAAAAACGGCATAAAAGTGGATTTAAAGTCTTTTTTAAAGGCTGCTGTGCAGTCCTTTGCAAACTGCCAGGCATGCACCATCCACACATGCCAGATTTCACTGAAAAAGGGCCAAAATTAAAGAAAACAAGGTGGCAGAAGACCTTGTTTTGGTCTTTTCAAGCCCCTTGCAAGAGTTACTCCCCTTAAAGTAAACCCTTGATTCCCCCCTTTACACTTTAATTGGATTTCCTGATTTGGGCCACATCAAATTCATATAAGCCAAAATGATCAATGTACAGTGTGAAAAAAACACACAGAAATTAATTGTGAGAAGTTGCTAAAAAAGAGACTGAAAACTCTTTCTGTAGCAATTGTTTCCTATTGCATAAATCAAACAAAGGGAACTGAAATGCTATTTTTTCTAATCGCTTTAAACCACGACAAGAAACCCAGTTACGTTGATTACCATCTCATACGTGCCAGTTACGCACATGCAAAAAGCACAGAAAACAATGTGACAAGTGGCTAAAAAAAGACTGAAAACTCTTTCAGTAGCAAGGAACTGAAGCATAATTTTTCTGATATCTTCAAACCGCAACAAGAAACCCAGTTACGTTGACTACTGTTTCATACGTGCCAGTTACGCACATGCGAGAACACTAGAAAATGATGTGATAAGTGGCTAAAAAAAGACATGAAGACTCTTTTCAGTAGCAACTGCTTCCTGTTGCATAAGTCAAAGAAAGAGAACTGAATTCTTTATTATTTTTTTTCTCCAATCTCTTTATATCGTACGTGACAACAAACCCATTTACGTTGACTACTTTCTCGTAGGTGCCAGTTACGTATCCGCAAAAACATGAAAAATCGACTTACGGGACATTTCATAGCAGACAACACCTGTTTCTTAAGTCAAATATAGGGAACAAATTTTCTATTTTTTTTTCCTCCAATCTCTTTATACCATGACAACAAATCCATTTACGCTGACTACTGTCTCGTAGGTGCCAGTTACGTATCCGCGAAAACATGAAAAAATCGACTTACGGGACATTTCATAGCAGACGACACCTGTTTCTCAAGTCAAATATGGGGATTTTTCTTTTTTCATTTTTTCTCACTAGGGCCAATGATTCGGTTGCGATGACCATCTCACCCATATGAGACGGTTACGTGCTGCGCATGAAATCGTAAAATCAACTTAGACACTTTTGGAGGCAATTGATACCTGTTGCACAAATCCAAGAAAGGTAAATGAAACATTTCCCTGTTTTCATACCAGGGTCAGTTTTGGTGACCGTGCGAGTCAAAAGTCAATGTTATGTTTAACCGCTGCACCAAAAAATAAAATTCAGAAGCAAGCGGTTGCTGTTGCAGAAACTTTTTCCGATGAAAAAAAGATCTCGTTTTCGTTTGAAGAATTAAAAAAATAGGCCATAAAGATACAATAAGATGTAAGAATAACTAATAATCAAAATTTTCTTTGATAGGGTAGAAAACATTGTGGGAAAAGGAGAAAATGCTGGTAACCTGCATTGTCTCCTTTTCTCAGATTATTTTCCAAAGTCTTCTCTTTTAGGGGTGTTAAAAGGCGTCATTGTATGGTAAGGGGTCAATAAGGATAAATATATACCCCCCCTCCCAATCATCCAATCAAATCTCATCCCTCTGTGAAATTATCCAATCACAGAAGCTTTTAGGAAATCAGAATGGGTGCCAACAGCCAATCAGAGAGGCTGTGAGAAATTCAAAAATGGGCCCGGTCTGCCAGTCAGAGAGGCTTTGAGAAATCAAAATGGGCCCAGTCAGCCAAACAAAATGGCGCCCTAATATAAATCGATAGAAAACAGTGAACAAAAAACGGCATAAAAGTGGATTTAAAGTCTTTTTTAAAGGCTGCTGTGCAGTCCTTGGCAAACTGCCAGGCATGCACCATCCACACATGCCAGATTTCACTGAAAAAGGGCCAAAATTAAAGAAAACAAGGTGGCAGAAGACCTTGTTTTGGTCTTTTCAAGCCCCTTGCAAGAGTTACTCCCCTTAAAGTAAACCCTTGATTCCCCCCTTTACACTTTAATTGGATTTCCTGATTTGGGCCACATCAAATTCATATAAGCCAAAATGATCAATGTACAGTGTGAAAAAAACACACAGAAATTAATTGTGAGAAGTTGCTAAAAAAGAGACTGAAAACTCTTTCTGTAGCAATTGTTTCCTATTGCATAAATCAAACAAAGGGAACTGAAATGCTATTTTTTCTAATCGCTTTAAACCACGACAAGAAACCCAGTTACGTTGATTACCATCTCATACGTGCCAGTTACGCACATGCAAAAAGCACAGAAAACAATGTGACAAGTGGCTAAAAAAAGACTGAAAACTCTTTCAGTAGCAAGGAACTGAAGCATAATTTTTCTGATATCTTCAAACCGCAACAAGAAACCCAGTTACGTTGACTACTGTTTCATACGTGCCAGTTACGCACATGCGAGAACACCAGAAAATGATGTGATAAGTGGCTAAAAAAAGACATGAAGACTCTTTTCAGTAGCAACTGCTTCCTGTTGCATAAGTCAAAGAAAGAGAACTGAATTCTTTATTATTTTTTTTCTCCAATCTCTTTATATCGTACGTGACAACAAACCCATTTACGTTGACTACTTTCTCGTAGGTGCCAGTTACGTATCCGCAAAAACATGAAAAATCGACTTACGGGACATTTCATAGCAGACGACACCTGTTTCTTAAGTCAAATATAGGGAACAAATTTTCTATTTTTTTTTCCTCCAATCTCTTTATACCATGACAACAAATCCATTTACGCTGACTACTGTCTCGTAGGTGCCAGTTACGTATCCGCGAAAACATGAAAAAATCGACTTACGGGACATTTCATAGCAGACGACACCTGTTTCTCAAGTCAAATATGGGGATTTTTCTTTTTTCATTTTTTCTCACTAGGGCCAATGATTCGGTTGCGATGACCATCTCACCCATATGAGACGGTTACGTGCTGCGCATGAAATCGTAAAATCAACTTAGACACTTTTGGAGGCAATTGATACCTGTTGCACAAATCCAAGAAAGGTAAATGAAACATTTCCCTGTTTTCATACCAGGGTCAGTTTTGGTGACCGTGCGAGTCAAAAGTCAATGTTATGTTTAACCGCTGCACCAAAAAATAAAATTCAGAAGCAAGCGGTTGCTGTTGCAGAAACTTTTTCCGATGAAAAAAAGATCTCGTTTTCGTTTGAAGAATTAAAAAAATAGGCCATAAAGATACAATAAGATGTAAGAATAACTAATAATCAAAATTTTCTTTGATAGGGTAGAAAACATTGTGGGAAAAGGAGAAAATGCTGGTAACCTGCATTGTCTCCTTTTCTCAGATTATTTTCCAAAGTCTTCTCTTTTAGGGGTGTTAAAAGGCGTCATTGTATGGTAAGGGGTCAATAAGGATAAATATATACCCCCCCTCCCAATCATCCAATCAAATCTCATCCCTCTGTGAAATTATCCAATCACAGAAGCTTTTAGGAAATCAGAATGGGTGCCAACAGCCAATCAGAGAGGCTGTGAGAATTTCAAAAATGGGCCCGGTCTGCCAGTCAGAGAGGCTTTGAGAAATCAAAATGGGCCCAGTCAGCCAAACAAAATGGCGCCCTAATATAAATCGATAGAAAACAGTGAACAAAAAACGGCATAAAAGTGGATTTAAAGTCTTTTTTAAAGGCTGCTGTGCAGTCCTTTGCAAACTGCCAGGCATGCACCATCCACACATGCCAGATTTCACTGAAAAAGGGCCAAAATTAAAGAAAACAAGGTGGCAGAAGACCTTGTTTTGGTCTTTTCAAGCCCCTTGCAAGAGTTACTCCCCTTAAAGTAAACCCTTGATTCCCCCCTTTACCCTTTAATTGGATTTCCTGATTTGGGCCACATCAAATTCATATAAGCCAAATGATCAATGTACAGTGTGAAAAAAACACACAGAAATTAATTGTGAGAAGTTGCTAAAAAAGAGACTGAAAACTCTTTCTGTAGCAATTGTTTCCTATTGCATAAATCAAACAAAGGGAACTGAAATGCTATTTTTTCTAATCGCTTTAAACCACGACAAGAAACCCAGTTACGTTGATTACCATCTCATACGTGCCAGTTACGCACATGCAAAAAGCACAGAAAACAATGTGACAAGTGGCTAAAAAAAGACTGAAAACTCTTTCAGTAGCAAGGAACTGAAGCATAATTTTTCTGATATCTTCAAACCGCAACAAGAAACCCAGTTACGTTGACTACTGTTTCATACGTGCCAGTTACGCACATGCGAGAACACCAGAAAATGATGTGATAAGTGGCTAAAAAAAGACATGAAGACTCTTTTCAGTAGCAACTGCTTCCTGTTGCATAAGTCAAAGAAAGAGAACTGAATTCTTTATTATTTTTTTTCTCCAATCTCTTTATATCGTACGTGACAACAAACCCATTTACGTTGACTACTTTCTCGTAGGTGCCAGTTACGTATCCGCAAAAACATGAAAAATCGACTTACGGGACATTTCATAGCAGACGACACCTGTTTCTTAAGTCAAATATAGGAAACAAATTTTCTATTTTTTTTTCCTCCAATCTCTTTATACCATGACAACAAATCCATTTACGCTGACTACTGTCTCGTAGGTGCCAGTTACGTATCCGCGAAAACATGAAAAAATCGACTTACGGGACATTTCATAGCAGACGACACCTGTTTCTCAAGTCAAATATGGGGATTTTTCTTTTTTCATTTTTTCTCACTAGGGCCAATGATTCGGTTGCGATGACCATCACCATATGAGACGGTTACGTGCTGCGCATGAAATCGTAAAATCAACTTAGACACTTTTGGAGGCAATTGATACCTGTTGCACAAATCCAAGAAAGGTAAATGAAACATTTCCCTGTTTTCATACCAGGGTCAGTTTTGGTGACCGTGCGAGTCAAAAGTCAATGTTATGTTTAACCGCTGCACCAAAAAATAAAATTCAGAAGCAAGCGGTTGCTGTTGCAGAAACTTTTTCCGATGAAAAAAAGATCTCGTTTTTCGTTTGAAGAATTAAAAAAATAGGCCATAAAGATACAATAAGATGTAAGAATAACTAATAATCAAAATTTTCTTTGATAGGGTAGAAAACATTGTGGGAAAAGGAGAAAATGCTGGTAACCTGCATTGTCTCCTTTTCTCAGATTATTTTCCAAAGTCTTCTCTTTTAGGGGTGTTAAAAGGCGTCATTGTATGGTAAGGGGTCAATAAGGATAAATATATACCCCCCCCTCCCAATCATCCAATCAAATCTCATCCCTCTGTGAAATTATCCAATCACAGAAGCTTTTAGGAAATCAGAATGGGTGCCAACAGCCAATCAGAGAGGCTGTGAGAAATTCAAAAATGGGCCCGGTCTGCCAGTCAGAGAGGCTTTGAGAAATCAAAATGGGCCCAGTCAGCCAAACAAAATGGTGCCCTAATATAAATCGATAGAAAACAGTGAACAAAAAACGGCATAAAAGTGGATTTAAAGTCTTTTTTAAAGGCTGCTGTGCAGTCCTTGGCAAACTGCCAGGCATGCACCATCCACACATGCCAGATTTCACTGAAAAAGGGCCAAAATTAAAGAAAACAAGGTGGCAGAAGACCTTGTTTTGGTCTTTTCAAGCCCCTTGCAAGAGTTACTTCCCTTAAAGTAAACCCTTGATTCCCCTCTTTACCCTTTAATTGGATTTCCTGATTTGGGCCACATCAAATTCATATAAGCCAAAATGATCAATGTACAGTGTGAAAAAAACACACAGAAATTAATTGTGAGAAGTTGCTAAAAAAGAGACTGAAAACTCTTTCTGTAGCAATTGTTTCCTATTGCCTAAATCAAACAAAGGGAACTGAAATGCTATTTTTTCTAATCGCTTTAAACCACGACAAGAAACCCAGTTACGTTGATTACCATCTCATACGTGCCAGTTACGCACATGCAAAAAGCACAGAAAACAATGTGACAAGTGGCTAAAAAAAGACTGAAAACTCTTTCAGTAGCAAGGAACTGAAGCATAATTTTTCTGATATCTTCAAACCGCAACAAGAAACCCAGTTACGTTGACTACTGTTTCATACGTGCCAGTTACGCACATGCGAGAACACCAGAAAATGATGTGATAAGTGGCTAAAAAAAGACATGAAGACTCTTTTCAGTAGCAACTGCTTCCTGTTGCATAAGTCAAAGAAAGAGAACTGAATTCTTTATTATTTTTTTTCTCCAATCTCTTATATCGTACGTGACAACAAACCCATTTACGTTGACTACTTTCTCGTAGGTGCCAGTTACGTATCCGCAAAAACATGAAAAATCGACTTACGGGACATTTCATAGCAAACGACACCTGTTTCTTAAGTCAAATATAGGGAACAAATTTTCTATTTTTTTTTTCCTCCAATCTCTTTATACCATGACAACAAATCCATTTACGCTGACTACTGTCTCGTAGGTGCCAGTTACGTATCCGCGAAAACATGAAAAAATCGACTTACGGGACATTTCATAGCAGACGACACCTGTTTCTCAAGTCAAATATGGGGATTTTTCTTTTTTCATTTTTTCTCACTAGGGCCAATGATTCGGTTGCGATGACCATCTCACCCATATGAGACGGTTACGTGCTGCGCATGAAATCGTAAAATCAACTTAGACACTTTTGGAGGCAATTGATACCTGTTGCACAAATCCAAGAAAGGTAAATGAAACATTTCCCTGTTTTCATACCAGGGTCAGTTTTGGTGACCGTGCGAGTCAAAAGTCAATGTTATGTTTAACCGCTGCACCAAAAAATAAAATTCAGAAGCAAGCGGTTGCTGTTGCAGAAACTTTTTCCGATGAAAAAAAGATCTCGTTTTCGTTTGAAGAATTAAAAAAATAGGCCATAAAGATACAATAAGATGTAAGAATAACTAATAATCAAAATTTTCTTTGATAGGGTAGAAAACATTGTGGGAAAAGGAGAAAATGCTGGTAACCTGCATTGTCTCCTTTTCTCAGATTATTTTCCAAAGTCTTCTCTTTTAGGGGTGTTAAAAGGCGTCATTGTATGGTAAGGGGTCAATAAGGATAAATATATACCCCCCCTCCCAATCATCCAATCAAATCTCATCCCTCTGTGAAATTATCCAATCACAGAAGCTTTTAGGAAATCAGAATGGGTGCCAACAGCCAATCAGAGAGGCTGTGAGAAATTCAAAAATGGGCCCGGTCTGCCAGTCAGAGAGGCTTTGAGAAATCAAAATGGGCCCAGTCAGCCAAACAAAATGGCGCCCTAATATAAATCGATAGAAAACAGTGAACAAAAAACGGCATAAAAGTGGATTTAAAGTCTTTTTTAAAGGCTGCTGTGCAGTCCTTGGCAAACTGCCAGGCATGCACCATCCACACATGCCAGATTTCACTGAAAAAGGGCCAAAATTAAAGAAAACAAGGTGGCAGAAGACCTTGTTTTGGTCTTTTCAAGCCCCTTGCAAGAGTTACTCCCCTTAAAGTAAACCCTTGATTCCCCCCTTTACCCTTTAATTGGATTTCCTGATTTGGGCCACATCAAATTCATATAAGCCAAAATGATCAATGTACAGTGTGAAAAAAACACACAGAAATTAATTGTGAGAAGTTGCTAAAAAAGAGACTGAAAACTCTTTCTGTAGCAATTGTTTCCTATTGCATAAATCAAACAAAGGGAACTGAAATGCTATTTTTTCTAATCGCTTTAAACCACGACAAGAAACCCAGTTACGTTGATTACCATCTCATACGTGCCAGTTACGCACATGCAAAAAGCACAGAAAACAATGTGACAAGTGGCTAAAAAAAGACTGAAAACTCTTTCAGTAGCAAGGAACTGAAGCATAATTTTTCTGATATCTTCAAACCGCAACAAGAAACCCAGTTACGTTGACTACTGTTTCATACGTGCCAGTTACGCACATGCGAGAACACCAGAAAATGATGTGATAAGTGGCTAAAAAAAGACATGAAGACTCTTTTCAGTAGCAACTGCTTCCTGTTGCATAAGTCAAAGAAAGAGAACTGAATTCTTTATTATTTTTTTTCTCCAATCTCTTTATATCGTACGTGACAACAAACCCATTTACGTTGACTACTTTCTCGTAGGTGCCAGTTACGTATCCGCAAAAACATGAAAAATCGACTTACGGGACATTTCATAGCAGACGACACCTGTTTCTTAAGTCAAATATAGGGAACAAATTTTCTATTTTTTTTTCCTCCAATCTCTTTATACCATGACAACAAATCCATTTACGCTGACTACTGTCTCGTAGGTGCCAGTTACGTATCCGCGAAAACATGAAAAAATCGACTTACGGGACATTTCATAGCAGACGACACCTGTTTCTCAAGTCAAATATGGGGATTTTTCTTTTTTCATTTTTTCTCACTAGGGCCAATGATTCGGTTGCGATGACCATCTCACCCATATGAGACGGTTACGTGCTGCGCATGAAATCGTAAAATCAACTTAGACACTTTTGGAGGCAATTGATACCTGTTGCACAAATCCAAGAAAGGTAAATGAAACATTTCCCTGTTTTCATACCAGGGTCAGTTTTGGTGACCGTGCGAGTCAAAAGTCAATGTTATGTTTAACCGCTGCACCAAAAAATAAAATTCAGAAGCAAGCGGTTGCTGTTGCAGAAACTTTTTCCGATGAAAAAAAGATCTCGTTTTCGTTTGAAGAATTAAAAAAATAGGCCATAAAGATACAATAAGATGTAAGAATAACTAATAATCAAAATTTTCTTTGATAGGGTAGAAAACATTGTGGGAAAAGGAGAAAATGCTGGTAACCTGCATTGTCTCCTTTTCTCAGATTATTTTCCAAAGTCTTCTCTTTTAGGGGTGTTAAAAGGCGTCATTGTATGGTAAGGGGTCAATAAGGATAAATATATACCCCCCCTCCCAATCATCCAATCAAATCTCATCCCTCTGTGAAATTATCCAATCACAGAAGCTTTTAGGAAATCAGAATGGGTGCCAACAGCCAATCAGAGAGGCTGTGAGAAATTCAAAAATGGGCCCGGTCTGCCAGTCAGAGAGGCTTTGAGAAATCAAAATGGGCCCAGTCAGCCAAACAAAATGGCGCCCTAATATAAATCGATAGAAAACAGTGAACAAAAAACGGCATAAAAGTGGATTTAAAGTCTTTTTTAAAGGCTGCTGTGCAGTCCTTGGCAAACTGCCAGGCATGCACCATCCACACATGCCAGATTTCACTGAAAAAGGGCCAAAATTAAAGAAAACAAGGTGGCAGAAGACCTTGTTTTGGTCTTTTCAAGCCCCTTGCAAGAGTTACTTCCCTTAAAGTAAACCCTTGATTCCCCCCTTTACCCTTTAATTGGATTTCCTGATTTGGGCCACATCAAATTCATATAAGCCAAAATGATCAATGTACAGTGTGAAAAAAACACACAGAAATTAATTGTGAGAAGTTGCTAAAAAAGAGACTGAAAACTCTTTCTGTAGCAATTGTTTCCTATTGCATAAATCAAACAAAGGGAACTGAAATGCTATTTTTTCTAATCGCTTTAAACCACGACAAGAAACCCAGTTACGTTGATTACCATCTCATACGTGCCAGTTACGCACATGCAAAAAGCACAGAAAACAATGTGACAAGTGGCTAAAAAAAGACTGAAAACTCTTTCAGTAGCAAGGAACTGAAGCATAATTTTTCTGATATCTTCAAACCGCAACAAGAAACCCAGTTACGTTGACTACTGTTTCATACGTGCCAGTTACGCACATGCGAGAACACCAGAAAATGATGTGATAAGTGGCTAAAAAAAGACATGAAGACTCTTTTCAGTAGCAACTGCTTCCTGTTGCATAAGTCAAAGAAAGAGAACTGAATTCTTTATTATTTCTTTTCTCCAATCTCTTTATATCGTATGTGACAACAAACCCATTTACGTTGACTACTTTCTCGTAGGTGCCAGTTACGTATCCGCAAAAACATGAAAAATCGACTTACGGGACATTTCATAGCAGACGACACCTGTTTCTTAAGTCAAATATAGGGAACAAATTTTCTATTTTTTTTTCCTCCAATCTCTTTATACCATGACAACAAATCCATTTACGCTGACTACTGTCTCGTAGGTGCCAGTTACGTATCCGCGAAAACATGAAAAAATCGACTTACGGGACATTTCATAGCAGACGACACCTGTTTCTCAAGTCAAATATGGGGATTTTTCTTTTTTCATTTTTTCTCACTAGGGCCAATGATTCGGTTGCGATGACCATCTCACCCATATGAGACGGTTACGTGCTGCGCATGAAATCGTAAAATCAACTTAGACACTTTTGGAGGCAATTGATACCTGTTGCACAAATCCAAGAAAGGTAAATGAAACATTTCCCTGTTTTCATACCAGGGTCAGTTTTGGTGACCGTGCGAGTCAAAAGTCAATGTTATGTTTAACCGCTGCACCAAAAAATAAAATTCAGAAGCAAGCGGTTGCTGTTGCAGAAACTTTTTCCGATGAAAAAAAGATCTCGTTTTCGTTTGAAGAATTAAAAAAATAGGCCATAAAGATACAATAAGATGTAAGAATAAGTAATAATCAAAATTTTCTTTGATAGGGTAGAAAACATTGTGGGAAAAGGAGAAAATGCTGGTAACCTGCATTGTCTCCTTTTCTCAGATTATTTTCCAAAGTCTTCTCTTTTAGGGGTGTTAAAAGGCGTCATTGTATGGTAAGGGGTCAATAAGGATAAATATATACCCCCCCTCCCAATCATCCAATCAAATCTCATCCCTCTGTGAAATTATCCAATCACAGAAGCTTTTAGGAAATCAGAATGGGTGCCAACAGCCAATCAGAGAGGCTGTGAGAAATTCAAAAATGGGCCCGGTCTGCCAGTCAGAGAGGCTTTGAGAAATCAAAATGGGCCCAGTCAGCCAAACAAAATGGCGCCCTAATATAAATCGATAGAAAACAGTGAACAAAAAACGGCATAAAAGTGGATTTAAAGTCTTTTTTAAAGGCTGCTGTGCAGTCCTTGGCAAACTGCCAGGCATGCACCATCCACACATGCCAGATTTCACTGAAAAAGGGCCAAAATTAAAGAAAACAAGGTGGCAGAAGACCTTGTTTTGGTCTTTTCAAGCCCCTTGCAAGAGTTACTTCCCTTAAAGTAAACCCTTGATTCCCCCCTTTACCCTTTAATTGGATTTCCTGATTTGGGCCACATCAAATTCATATAAGCCAAAATGATCAATGTACAGTGTGAAAAAAACACACAGAAATTAATTGTGAGAAGTTGCTAAAAAAGAGACTGAAAACTCTTTCTGTAGCAATTGTTTCCTATTGCATAAATCAAACAAAGGGAACTGAAATGCTATTTTTTCTAATCGCTTTAAACCACGACAAGAAACCCAGTTACGTTGATTACCATCTCATACGTGCCAGTTACGCACATGCAAAAAGCACAGAAAACAATGTGACAAGTGGCTAAAAAAAGACTGAAAACTCTTTCAGTAGCAAGGAACTGAAGCATAATTTTTCTGATATCTTCAAACCGCAACAAGAAACCCAGTTACGTTGACTACTGTTTCATACGTGCCAGTTACGCACATGCGAGAACACTAGAAAATGATGTGATAAGTGGCTAAAAAAAGACATGAAGACTCTTTTCAGTAGCAACTGCTTCCTGTTGCATAAGTCAAAGAAAGAGAACTGAATTCTTTATTATTTTTTTTCTCCAATCTCTTTATATCGTACGTGACAACAAACCCATTTACGTTGACTACTTTCTCGTAGGTGCCAGTTACGTATCCGCAAAAACATGAAAAATCGACTTACGGGACATTTCATAGCAGACAACACCTGTTTCTTAAGTCAAATATAGGGAACAAATTTTCTATTTTTTTTTCCTCCAATCTCTTTATACCATGACAACAAATCCATTTACGCTGACTACTGTCTCGTAGGTGCCAGTTACGTATCCGCGAAAACATGAAAAAATCGACTTACGGGACATTTCATAGCAGACGACACCTGTTTCTCAAGTCAAATATGGGGATTTTTCTTTTTTCATTTTTTCTCACTAGGGCCAATGATTCGGTTGCGATGACCATCTCACCCATATGAGACGGTTACGTGCTGCGCATGAAATCGTAAAATCAACTTAGACACTTTTGGAGGCAATTGATACCTGTTGCACAAATCCAAGAAAGGTAAATGAAACATTTCCCTGTTTTCATACCAGGGTCAGTTTTGGTGACCGTGCGAGTCAAAAGTCAATGTTATGTTTAACCGCTGCACCAAAAAATAAAATTCAGAAGCAAGCGGTTGCTGTTGCAGAAACTTTTTCCGATGAAAAAAAGATCTCGTTTTCGTTTGAAGAATTAAAAAAATAGGCCATAAAGATACAATAAGATGTAAGAATAACTAATAATCAAAATTTTCTTTGATAGGGTAGAAAACATTGTGGGAAAAGGAGAAAATGCTGGTAACCTGCATTGTCTCCTTTTCTCAGATTATTTTCCAAAGTCTTCTCTTTTAGGGGTGTTAAAAGGCGTCATTGTATGGTAAGGGGTCAATAAGGATAAATATATACCCCCCCTCCCAATCATCCAATCAAATCTCATCCCTCTGTGAAATTATCCAATCACAGAAGCTTTTAGGAAATCAGAATGGGTGCCAACAGCCAATCAGAGAGGCTGTGAGAAATTCAAAAATGGGCCCGGTCTGCCAGTCAGAGAGGCTTTGAGAAATCAAAATGGGCCCAGTCAGCCAAACAAAATGGTGCCCTAATATAAATCGATAGAAAACAGTGAACAAAAAACGGCATAAAAGTGGATTTAAAGTCTTTTTTAAAGGCTGCTGTGCAGTCCTTGGCAAACTGCCAGGCATGCACCATCCACACATGCCAGATTTCACTGAAAAAGGGCCAAAATTAAAGAAAACAAGGTGGCAGAAGACCTTGTTTTGGTCTTTTCAAGCCCCTTGCAAGAGTTACTTCCCTTAAAGTAAACCCTTGATTCCCCTCTTTACCCTTTAATTGGATTTCCTGATTTGGGCCACATCAAATTCATATAAGCCAAAATGATCAATGTACAGTGTGAAAAAAACACACAGAAATTAATTGTGAGAAGTTGCTAAAAAAGAGACTGAAAACTCTTTCTGTAGCAATTGTTTCCTATTGCCTAAATCAAACAAAGGGAACTGAAATGCTATTTTTTCTAATCGCTTTAAACCACGACAAGAAACCCAGTTACGTTGATTACCATCTCATACGTGCCAGTTACGCACATGCAAAAAGCACAGAAAACAATGTGACAAGTGGCTAAAAAAAGACTGAAAACTTTTTCAGTAGCAAGGAACTGAAGCATAATTTTTCTGATATCTTCAAACCGCAACAAGAAACCCAGTTACGTTGACTACTGTTTCATACGTGCCAGTTACGCACATGCGAGAACACCAGAAAATGATGTGATAAGTGGCTAAAAAAAGACATGAAGACTCTTTTCAGTAGCAACTGCTTCCTGTTGCATAAGTCAAAGAAAGAGAACTGAATTCTTTATTATTTTTTTTCTCCAATCTCTTATATCGTACGTGACAACAAACCCATTTACGTTGACTACTTTCTCGTAGGTGCCAGTTACGTATCCGCAAAAACATGAAAAATCGACTTACGGGACATTTCATAGCAAACGACACCTGTTTCTTAAGTCAAATATAGGGAACAAATTTTCTATTTTTTTTTTCCTCCAATCTCTTTATACCATGACAACAAATCCATTTACGCTGACTACTGTCTCGTAGGTGCCAGTTACGTATCCGCGAAAACATGAAAAAATCGACTTACGGGACATTTCATAGCAGACGACACCTGTTTCTCAAGTCAAATATGGGGATTTTTCTTTTTTCATTTTTTCTCACTAGGGCCAATGATTCGGTTGCGATGACCATCTCACCCATATGAGACGGTTACGTGCTGCGCATGAAATCGTAAAATCAACTTAGACACTTTTGGAGGCAATTGATACCTGTTGCACAAATCCAAGAAAGGTAAATGAAACATTTCCCTGTTTTCATACCAGGGTCAGTTTTGGTGACCGTGCGAGTCAAAAGTCAATGTTATGTTTAACCGCTGCACCAAAAAATAAAATTCAGAAGCAAGCGGTTGCTGTTGCAGAAACTTTTTCCGATGAAAAAAAGATCTCGTTTTCGTTTGAAGAATTAAAAAAATAGGCCATAAAGATACAATAAGATGTAAGAATAACTAATAATCAAAATTTTCTTTGATAGGGTAGAAAACATTGTGGGAAAAGGAGAAAATGCTGGTAACCTGCATTGTCTCCTTTTCTCAGATTATTTTCCAAAGTCTTCTCTTTTAGGGGTGTTAAAAGGCGTCATTGTATGGTAAGGGGTCAATAAGGATAAATATATACCCCCCCTCCCAATCATCCAATCAAACTCATCCCTCTGTGAAATTATCCAATCACAGAAGCTTTTAGGAAATCAGAATGGGTGCCAACAGCCAATCAGAGAGGCTGTGAGAAATTCAAAAATGGGCCCGGTCTGCCAGTCAGAGAGGCTTTGAGAAATCAAAATGGGCCCAGTCAGCCAAACAAAATGGCGCCCTAATATAAATCGATAGAAAACAGTGAACAAAAAACGGCATAAAAGTGGATTTAAAGTCTTTTTTAAAGGCTGCTGTGCAGTCCTTGGCAAACTGCCAGGCATGCACCATCCACACATGCCAGATTTCACTGAAAAAGGGCCAAAATTAAAGAAAACAAGGTGGCAGAAGACCTTGTTTTGGTCTTTTCAAGCCCCTTGCAAGAGTTACTCCCCTTAAAGTAAACCCTTGATTCCCCCCTTTACCCTTTAATTGGATTTCCTGATTTGGGCCACATCAAATTCATATAAGCCAAAATGATCAATGTACAGTGTGAAAAAAACACACAGAAATTAATTGTGAGAAGTTGCTAAAAAAGAGACTGAAAACTCTTTCTGTAGCAATTGTTTCCTATTGCATAAATCAAACAAAGGGAACTGAAATGCTATTTTTTCTAATCGCTTTAAACCACGACAAGAAACCCAGTTACGTTGATTACCATCTCATACGTGCCAGTTACGCACATGCAAAAAGCACAGAAAACAATGTGACAAGTGGCTAAAAAAAGACTGAAAACTCTTTCAGTAGCAAGGAACTGAAGCATAATTTTTCTGATATCTTCAAACCGCAACAAGAAACCCAGTTACGTTGACTACTGTTTCATACGTGCCAGTTACGCACATGCGAGAACACCAGAAAATGATGTGATAAGTGGCTAAAAAAAGACATGAAGACTCTTTTCAGTAGCAACTGCTTCCTGTTGCATAAGTCAAAGAAAGAGAACTGAATTCTTTATTATTTTTTTTCTCCAATCTCTTTATATCGTACGTGACAACAAACCCATTTACGTTGACTACTTTCTCGTAGGTGCCAGTTACGTATCCGCAAAAACATGAAAAATCGACTTACGGGACATTTCATAGCAGACGACACCTGTTTCTTAAGTCAAATATAGGGAACAAATTTTCTATTTTTTTTTCCTCCAATCTCTTTATACCATGACAACAAATCCATTTACGCTGACTACTGTCTCGTAGGTGCCAGTTACGTATCCGCGAAAACATGAAAAAATCGACTTACGGGACATTTCATAGCAGACGACACCTGTTTCTCAAGTCAAATATGGGGATTTTTCTTTTTTCATTTTTTCTCACTAGGGCCAATGATTCGGTTGCGATGACCATCTCACCCATATGAGACGGTTACGTGCTGCGCATGAAATCGTAAAATCAACTTAGACACTTTTGGAGGCAATTGATACCTGTTGCACAAATCCAAGAAAGGTAAATGAAACATTTCCCTGTTTTCATACCAGGGTCAGTTTTGGTGACCGTGCGAGTCAAAAGTCAATGTTATGTTTAACCGCTGCACCAAAAAATAAAATTCAGAAGCAAGCGGTTGCTGTTGCAGAAACTTTTTCCGATGAAAAAAAGATCTCGTTTTCGTTTGAAGAATTAAAAAAATAGGCCATAAAGATACAATAAGATGTAAGAATAACTAATAATCAAAATTTTCTTTGATAGGGTAGAAAACATTGTGGGAAAAGGAGAAAATGCTGGTAACCTGCATTGTCTCCTTTTCTCAGATTATTTTCCAAAGTCTTCTCTTTTAGGGGTGTTAAAAGGCGTCATTGTATGGTAAGGGGTCAATAAGGATAAATATATACCCCCCCTCCCAATCATCCAATCAAATCTCATCCCTCTGTGAAATTATCCAATCACAGAAGCTTTTAGGAAATCAGAATGGGTGCCAACAGCCAATCAGAGAGGCTGTGAGAAATTCAAAAATGGGCCCGGTCTGCCAGTCAGAGAGGCTTTGAGAAATCAAAATGGGCCCAGTCAGCCAAACAAAATGGCGCCCTAATATAAATCGATAGAAAACAGTGAACAAAAAACGGCATAAAAGTGGATTTAAAGTCTTTTTTAAAGGCTGCTGTGCAGTCCTTGGCAAACTGCCAGGCATGCACCATCCACACATGCCAGATTTCACTGAAAAAGGGCCAAAATTAAAGAAAACAAGGTGGCAGAAGACCTTGTTTTGGTCTTTTCAAGCCCCTTGCAAGAGTTACTCCCCTTAAAGTAAACCCTTGATTCCCCCCTTTACCCTTTAATTGGATTTCCTGATTTGGGCCACATCAAATTCATATAAGCCAAAATGATCAATGTACAGTGTGAAAAAAACACACAGAAATTAATTGTGAGAAGTTGCTAAAAAAGAGACTGAAAACTCTTTCTGTAGCAATTGTTTCCTATTGCATAAATCAAACAAAGGGAACTGAAATGCTATTTTTTCTAATCGCTTTAAACCACGACAAGAAACCCAGTTACGTTGATTACCATCTCATACGTGCCAGTTACGCACATGCAAAAAGCACAGAAAACAATGTGACAAGTGGCTAAAAAAAGACTGAAAACTCTTTCAGTAGCAAGGAACTGAAGCATAATTTTTCTGATATCTTCAAACCGCAACAAGAAACCCAGTTACGTTGACTACTGTTTCATACGTGCCAGTTACGCACATGCGAGAACACCAGAAAATGATGTGATAAGTGGCTAAAAAAAGACATGAAGACTCTTTTCAGTAGCAACTGCTTCCTGTTGCATAAGTCAAAGAAAGAGAACTGAATTCTTTATTATTTCTTTTCTCCAATCTCTTTATATCGTATGTGACAACAAACCCATTTACGTTGACTACTTTCTCGTAGGTGCCAGTTACGTATCCGCAAAAACATGAAAAATCGACTTACGGGACATTTCATAGCAGACGACACCTGTTTCTTAAGTCAAATATAGGGAACAAATTTTCTATTTTTTTTTCCTCCAATCTCTTTATACCATGACAACAAATCCATTTACGCTGACTACTGTCTCGTAGGTGCCAGTTACGTATCCGCGAAAACATGAAAAAATCGACTTACGGGACATTTCATAGCAGACGACACCTGTTTCTCAAGTCAAATATGGGGATTTTTCTTTTTTCATTTTTTCTCACTAGGGCCAATGATTCGGTTGCGATGACCATCTCACCCATATGAGACGGTTACGTGCTGCGCATGAAATCGTAAAATCAACTTAGACACTTTTGGAGGCAATTGATACCTGTTGCACAAATCCAAGAAAGGTAAATGAAACATTTCCCTGTTTTCATACCAGGGTCAGTTTTGGTGACCGTGCGAGTCAAAAGTCAATGTTATGTTTAACCGCTGCACCAAAAAATAAAATTCAGAAGCAAGCGGTTGCTGTTGCAGAAACTTTTTCCGATGAAAAAAAGATCTCGTTTTCGTTTGAAGAATTAAAAAAATAGGCCATAAAGATACAATAAGATGTAAGAATAAGTAATAATCAAAATTTTCTTTGATAGGGTAGAAAACATTGTGGGAAAAGGAGAAAATGCTGGTAACCTGCATTGTCTCCTTTTCTCAGATTATTTTCCAAAGTCTTCTCTTTTAGGGGTGTTAAAAGGCGTCATTGTATGGTAAGGGGTCAATAAGGATAAATATATACCCCCCCTCCCAATCATCCAATCAAATCTCATCCCTCTGTGAAATTATCCAATCACAGAAGCTTTTAGGAAATCAGAATGGGTGCCAACAGCCAATCAGAGAGGCTGTGAGAAATTCAAAAATGGGCCCGGTCTGCCAGTCAGAGAGGCTTTGAGAAATCAAAATGGGCCCAGTCAGCCAAACAAAATGGCGCCCTAATATAAATCGATAGAAAACAGTGAACAAAAAACGGCATAAAAGTGGATTTAAAGTCTTTTTTAAAGGCTGCTGTGCAGTCCTTGGCAAACTGCCAGGCATGCACCATCCACACATGCCAGATTTCACTGAAAAAGGGCCAAAATTAAAGAAAACAAGGTGGCAGAAGACCTTGTTTTGGTCTTTTCAAGCCCCTTGCAAGAGTTACTTCCCTTAAAGTAAACCCTTGATTCCCCCCTTTACCCTTTAATTGGATTTCCTGATTTGGGCCACATCAAATTCATATAAGCCAAAATGATCAATGTACAGTGTGAAAAAAACACACAGAAATTAATTGTGAGAAGTTGCTAAAAAAGAGACTGAAAACTCTTTCTGTAGCAATTGTTTCCTATTGCATAAATCAAACAAAGGGAACTGAAATGCTATTTTTTCTAATCGCTTTAAACCACGACAAGAAACCCAGTTACGTTGATTACCATCTCATACGTGCCAGTTACGCACATGCAAAAAGCACAGAAAACAATGTGACAAGTGGCTAAAAAAAGACTGAAAACTCTTTCAGTAGCAAGGAACTGAAGCATAATTTTTCTGATATCTTCAAACCGCAACAAGAAACCCAGTTACGTTGACTACTGTTTCATACGTGCCAGTTACGCACATGCGAGAACACTAGAAAATGATGTGATAAGTGGCTAAAAAAAGACATGAAGACTCTTTTCAGTAGCAACTGCTTCCTGTTGCATAAGTCAAAGAAAGAGAACTGAATTCTTTATTATTTTTTTTCTCCAATCTCTTTATATCGTACGTGACAACAAACCCATTTACGTTGACTACTTTCTCGTAGGTGCCAGTTACGTATCCGCAAAAACATGAAAAATCGACTTACGGGACATTTCATAGCAGACAACACCTGTTTCTTAAGTCAAATATAGGGAACAAATTTTCTATTTTTTTTTCCTCCAATCTCTTTATACCATGACAACAAATCCATTTACGCTGACTACTGTCTCGTAGGTGCCAGTTACGTATCCGCGAAAACATGAAAAAATCGACTTACGGGACATTTCATAGCAGACGACACCTGTTTCTCAAGTCAAATATGGGGATTTTTCTTTTTTCATTTTTTCTCACTAGGGCCAATGATTCGGTTGCGATGACCATCTCACCCATATGAGACGGTTACGTGCTGCGCATGAAATCGTAAAATCAACTTAGACACTTTTGGAGGCAATTGATACCTGTTGCACAAATCCAAGAAAGGTAAATGAAACATTTCCCTGTTTTCATACCAGGGTCAGTTTTGGTGACCGTGCGAGTCAAAAGTCAATGTTATGTTTAACCGCTGCACCAAAAAATAAAATTCAGAAGCAAGCGGTTGCTGTTGCAGAAACTTTTTCCGATGAAAAAAAGATCTCGTTTTCGTTTGAAGAATTAAAAAAATAGGCCATAAAGATACAATAAGATGTAAGAATAACTAATAATCAAAATTTTCTTTGATAGGGTAGAAAACATTGTGGGAAAAGGAGAAAATGCTGGTAACCTGCATTGTCTCCTTTTCTCAGATTATTTTCCAAAGTCTTCTCTTTTAGGGGTGTTAAAAGGCGTCATTGTATGGTAAGGGGTCAATAAGGATAAATATATACCCCCCCTCCCAATCATCCAATCAAATCTCATCCCTCTGTGAAATTATCCAATCACAGAAGCTTTTAGGAAATCAGAATGGGTGCCAACAGCCAATCAGAGAGGCTGTGAGAAATTCAAAAATGGGCCCGGTCTGCCAGTCAGAGAGGCTTTGAGAAATCAAAATGGGCCCAGTCAGCCAAACAAAATGGCGCCCTAATATAAATCGATAGAAAACAGTGAACAAAAAACGGCATAAAAGTGGATTTAAAGTCTTTTTTAAAGGCTGCTGTGCAGTCCTTTGCAAACTGCCAGGCATGCACCATCCACACATGCCAGATTTCACTGAAAAAGGGCCAAAATTAAAGAAAACAAGGTGGCAGAAGACCTTGTTTTGGTCTTTTCAAGCCCCTTGCAAGAGTTACTCCCCTTAAAGTAAACCCTTGATTCCCCCCTTTACACTTTAATTGGATTTCCTGATTTGGGCCACATCAAATTCATATAAGCCAAAATGATCAATGTACAGTGTGAAAAAAACACACAGAAATTAATTGTGAGAAGTTGCTAAAAAAGAGACTGAAAACTCTTTCTGTAGCAATTGTTTCCTATTGCATAAATCAAACAAAGGGAACTGAAATGCTATTTTTTCTAATCGCTTTAAACCACGACAAGAAACCCAGTTACGTTGATTACCATCTCATACGTGCCAGTTACGCACATGCAAAAAGCACAGAAAACAATGTGACAAGTGGCTAAAAAAAGACTGAAAACTCTTTCAGTAGCAAGGAACTGAAGCATAATTTTTCTGATATCTTCAAACCGCAACAAGAAACCCAGTTACGTTGACTACTGTTTCATACGTGCCAGTTACGCACATGCGAGAACACTAGAAAATGATGTGATAAGTGGCTAAAAAAAGACATGAAGACTCTTTTCAGTAGCAACTGCTTCCTGTTGCATAAGTCAAAGAAAGAGAACTGAATTCTTTATTATTTTTTTTCTCCAATCTCTTTATATCGTACGTGACAACAAACCCATTTACGTTGACTACTTTCTCGTAGGTGCCAGTTACGTATCCGCAAAAACATGAAAAATCGACTTACGGGACATTTCATAGCAGACAACACCTGTTTCTTAAGTCAAATATAGGGAACAAATTTTCTATTTTTTTTTCCTCCAATCTCTTTATACCATGACAACAAATCCATTTACGCTGACTACTGTCTCGTAGGTGCCAGTTACGTATCCGCGAAAACATGAAAAAATCGACTTACGGGACATTTCATAGCAGACGACACCTGTTTCTCAAGTCAAATATGGGGATTTTTCTTTTTTCATTTTTTCTCACTAGGGCCAATGATTCGGTTGCGATGACCATCTCACCCATATGAGACGGTTACGTGCTGCGCATGAAATCGTAAAATCAACTTAGACACTTTTGGAGGCAATTGATACCTGTTGCACAAATCCAAGAAAGGTAAATGAAACATTTCCCTGTTTTCATACCAGGGTCAGTTTTGGTGACCGTGCGAGTCAAAAGTCAATGTTATGTTTAACCGCTGCACCAAAAAATAAAATTCAGAAGCAAGCGGTTGCTGTTGCAGAAACTTTTTCCGATGAAAAAAAGATCTCGTTTTCGTTTGAAGAATTAAAAAAATAGGCCATAAAGATACAATAAGATGTAAGAATAACTAATAATCAAAATTTTCTTTGATAGGGTAGAAAACATTGTGGGAAAAGGAGAAAATGCTGGTAACCTGCATTGTCTCCTTTTCTCAGATTATTTTCCAAAGTCTTCTCTTTTAGGGGTGTTAAAAGGCGTCATTGTATGGTAAGGGGTCAATAAGGATAAATATATACCCCCCCTCCCAATCATCCAATCAAATCTCATCCCTCTGTGAAATTATCCAATCACAGAAGCTTTTAGGAAATCAGAATGGGTGCCAACAGCCAATCAGAGAGGCTGTGAGAAATTCAAAAATGGGCCCGGTCTGCCAGTCAGAGAGGCTTTGAGAAATCAAAATGGGCCCAGTCAGCCAAACAAAATGGCGCCCTAATATAAATCGATAGAAAACAGTGAACAAAAAACGGCATAAAAGTGGATTTAAAGTCTTTTTTAAAGGCTGCTGTGCAGTCCTTGGCAAACTGCCAGGCATGCACCATCCACACATGCCAGATTTCACTGAAAAAGGGCCAAAATTAAAGAAAACAAGGTGGCAGAAGACCTTGTTTTGGTCTTTTCAAGCCCCTTGCAAGAGTTACTCCCCTTAAAGTAAACCCTTGATTCCCCCCTTTACACTTTAATTGGATTTCCTGATTTGGGCCACATCAAATTCATATAAGCCAAAATGATCAATGTACAGTGTGAAAAAAACACACAGAAATTAATTGTGAGAAGTTGCTAAAAAAGAGACTGAAAACTCTTTCTGTAGCAATTGTTTCCTATTGCATAAATCAAACAAAGGGAACTGAAATGCTATTTTTTCTAATCGCTTTAAACCACGACAAGAAACCCAGTTACGTTGATTACCATCTCATACGTGCCAGTTACGCACATGCAAAAAGCACAGAAAACAATGTGACAAGTGGCTAAAAAAAGACTGAAAACTCTTTCAGTAGCAAGGAACTGAAGCATAATTTTTCTGATATCTTCAAACCGCAACAAGAAACCCAGTTACGTTGACTACTGTTTCATACGTGCCAGTTACGCACATGCGAGAACACCAGAAAATGATGTGATAAGTGGCTAAAAAAAGACATGAAGACTCTTTTCAGTAGCAACTGCTTCCTGTTGCATAAGTCAAAGAAAGAGAACTGAATTCTTTATTATTTTTTTTCTCCAATCTCTTTATATCGTACGTGACAACAAACCCATTTACGTTGACTACTTTCTCGTAGGTGCCAGTTACGTATCCGCAAAAACATGAAAAATCGACTTACGGGACATTTCATAGCAGACGACACCTGTTTCTAAAGTCAAATATAGGGAACAAATTTTCTATTTTTTTTTCCTCCAATCTCTTTATACCATGACAACAAATCCATTTACGCTGACTACTGTCTCGTAGGTGCCAGTTACGTATCCGCGAAAACATGAAAAAATCGACTTACGGGACATTTCATAGCAGACGACACCTGTTTCTCAAGTCAAATATGGGGATTTTTCTTTTTTCATTTTTTCTCACTAGGGCCAATGATTCGGTTGCGATGACCATCTCACCCATATGAGACGGTTACGTGCTGCGCATGAAATCGTAAAATCAACTTAGACACTTTTGGAGGCAATTGATACCTGTTGCACAAATCCAAGAAAGGTAAATGAAACATTTCCCTGTTTTCATACCAGGGTCAGTTTTGGTGACCGTGCGAGTCAAAAGTCAATGTTATGTTTAACCGCTGCACCAAAAAATAAAATTCAGAAGCAAGCGGTTGCTGTTGCAGAAACTTTTTCCGATGAAAAAAAGATCTCGTTTTCGTTTGAAGAATTAAAAAAATAGGCCATAAAGATACAATAAGATGTAAGAATAACTAATAATCAAAATTTTCTTTGATAGGGTAGAAAACATTGTGGGAAAAGGAGAAAATGCTGGTAACCTGCATTGTCTCCTTTTCTCAGATTATTTTCCAAAGTCTTCTCTTTTAGGGGTGTTAAAAGGCGTCATTGTATGGTAAGGGGTCAATAAGGATAAATATATACCCCCCCTCCCAATCATCCAATCAAATCTCATCCCTCTGTGAAATTATCCAATCACAGAAGCTTTTAGGAAATCAGAATGGGTGCCAACAGCCAATCAGAGAGGCTGTGAGAATTTCAAAAATGGGCCCGGTCTGCCAGTCAGAGAGGCTTTGAGAAATCAAAATGGGCCCAGTCAGCCAAACAAAATGGCGCCCTAATATAAATCGATAGAAAACAGTGAACAAAAAACGGCATAAAAGTGGATTTAAAGTCTTTTTTAAAGGCTGCTGTGCAGTCCTTTGCAAACTGCCAGGCATGCACCATCCACACATGCCAGATTTCACTGAAAAAGGGCCAAAATTAAAGAAAACAAGGTGGCAGAAGACCTTGTTTTGGTCTTTTCAAGCCCCTTGCAAGAGTTACTCCCCTTAAAGTAAACCCTTGATTCCCCCCTTTACCCTTTAATTGGATTTCCTGATTTGGGCCACATCAAATTCATATAAGCCAAATGATCAATGTACAGTGTGAAAAAAACACACAGAAATTAATTGTGAGAAGTTGCTAAAAAAGAGACTGAAAACTCTTTCTGTAGCAATTGTTTCCTATTGCATAAATCAAACAAAGGGAACTGAAATGCTATTTTTTCTAATCGCTTTAAACCACGACAAGAAACCCAGTTACGTTGATTACCATCTCATACGTGCCAGTTACGCACATGCAAAAAGCACAGAAAACAATGTGACAAGTGGCTAAAAAAAGACTGAAAACTCTTTCAGTAGCAAGGAACTGAAGCATAATTTTTCTGATATCTTCAAACCGCAACAAGAAACCCAGTTACGTTGACTACTGTTTCATACGTGCCAGTTACGCACATGCGAGAACACCAGAAAATGATGTGATAAGTGGCTAAAAAAAGACATGAAGACTCTTTTCAGTAGCAACTGCTTCCTGTTGCATAAGTCAAAGAAAGAGAACTGAATTCTTTATTATTTTTTTTCTCCAATCTCTTTATATCGTACGTGACAACAAACCCATTTACGTTGACTACTTTCTCGTAGGTGCCAGTTACGTATCCGCAAAAACATGAAAAATCGACTTACGGGACATTTCATAGCAGACGACACCTGTTTCTTAAGTCAAATATAGGAAACAAATTTTCTATTTTTTTTTCCTCCAATCTCTTTATACCATGACAACAAATCCATTTACGCTGACTACTGTCTCGTAGGTGCCAGTTACGTATCCGCGAAAACATGAAAAAATCGACTTACGGGACATTTCATAGCAGACGACACCTGTTTCTCAAGTCAAATATGGGGATTTTTCTTTTTTCATTTTTTCTCACTAGGGCCAATGATTCGGTTGCGATGACCATCACCATATGAGACGGTTACGTGCTGCGCATGAAATCGTAAAATCAACTTAGACACTTTTGGAGGCAATTGATACCTGTTGCACAAATCCAAGAAAGGTAAATGAAACATTTCCCTGTTTTCATACCAGGGTCAGTTTTGGTGACCGTGCGAGTCAAAAGTCAATGTTATGTTTAACCGCTGCACCAAAAAATAAAATTCAGAAGCAAGCGGTTGCTGTTGCAGAAACTTTTTCCGATGAAAAAAAGATCTCGTTTTTCGTTTGAAGAATTAAAAAAATAGGCCATAAAGATACAATAAGATGTAAGAATAACTAATAATCAAAATTTTCTTTGATAGGGTAGAAAACATTGTGGGAAAAGGAGAAAATGCTGGTAACCTGCATTGTCTCCTTTTCTCAGATTATTTTCCAAAGTCTTCTCTTTTAGGGGTGTTAAAAGGCGTCATTGTATGGTAAGGGGTCAATAAGGATAAATATATACCCCCCCCTCCCAATCATCCAATCAAATCTCATCCCTCTGTGAAATTATCCAATCACAGAAGCTTTTAGGAAATCAGAATGGGTGCCAACAGCCAATCAGAGAGGCTGTGAGAAATTCAAAAATGGGCCCGGTCTGCCAGTCAGAGAGGCTTTGAGAAATCAAAATGGGCCCAGTCAGCCAAACAAAATGGTGCCCTAATATAAATCGATAGAAAACAGTGAACAAAAAACGGCATAAAAGTGGATTTAAAGTCTTTTTTTAAAGGCTGCTGTGCAGTCCTTGGCAAACTGCCAGGCATGCACCATCCACACATGCCAGATTTCACTGAAAAAGGGCCAAAATTAACGAAAACAAGGTGGCAGAAGACCTTGTTTTGGTCTTTTCAAGCCCCTTGCAAGAGTTACTTCCCTTAAAGTAAACCCTTGATTCCCCTCTTTACCCTTTAATTGGATTTCCTGATTTGGGCCACATCAAATTCATATAAGCCAAAATGATCAATGTACAGTGTGAAAAAAACACACAGAAATTAATTGTGAGAAGTTGCTAAAAAAGAGACTGAAAACTCTTTCTGTAGCAATTGTTTCCTATTGCCTAAATCAAACAAAGGGAACTGAAATGCTATTTTTTCTAATCGCTTTAAACCACGACAAGAAACCCAGTTACGTTGATTACCATCTCATACGTGCCAGTTACGCACATGCAAAAAGCACAGAAAACAATGTGACAAGTGGCTAAAAAAAGACTGAAAACTTTTTCAGTAGCAAGGAACTGAAGCATAATTTTTCTGATATCTTCAAACCGCAACAAGAAACCCAGTTACGTTGACTACTGTTTCATACGTGCCAGTTACGCACATGCGAGAACACCAGAAAATGATGTGATAAGTGGTTAAAAAAAGACATGAAGACTCTTTTCAGTAGCAACTGCTTCCTGTTGCATAAGTCAAAGAAAGAGAACTGAATTCTTTATTATTTTTTTTCTCCAATCTCTTATATTGTACGTGACAACAAACCCATTTACGTTGACTACTTTCTCGTAGGTGCCAGTTACGTATCCGCAAAAACATGAAAAATCGACTTACGGGACATTTCATAGCAGACGACACCTGTTTCTTAAGTCAAATATAGAGAACAAATTTTCTATTTTTTTTTCCTCCAATCTCTTTATACCATGACAACAAATCCATTTACGCTGACTACTGTCTCGTAGGTGCCAGTTACGTATCCGCGAAAACATGAAAAAATCGACTTACGGGACATTTCATAGCAGACGACACCTGTTTCTCAAGTCAAATATGGGGATTTTTCTTTTTTCATTTTTTCTCACTAGGGCCAATGATTCGGTTGCGATGACCATCTCACCCATATGAGACGGTTACGTGCTGCGCATGAAATCGTAAAATCAACTTAGACACTTTTGGAGGCAATTGATACCTGTTGCACAAATCCAAGAAAGGTAAATGAAACATTTCCCTGTTTTCATACCAGGGTCAGTTTTGGTGACCGTGCGAGTCAAAAGTCAATGTTATGTTTAACCGCTGCACCAAAAAATAAAATTCAGAAGCAAGCGGTTGCTGTTGCAGAAACTTTTTCCGATGAAAAAAAGATCTCGTTTTCGTTTGAAGAATTAAAAAAATAGGCCATAAAGATACAATAAGATGTAAGAATAACTAATAATCAAAATTTTCTTTGATAGGGTAGAAAACATTGTGGGAAAAGGAGAAAATGCTGGTAACCTGCATTGTCTCCTTTTCTCAGATTATTTTCCAAAGTCTTCTCTTTTAGGGGTGTTAAAAGGCGTCATTGTATGGTAAGGGGTCAATAAGGATAAATATATACCCCCCCCTCCCAATCATCCAATCAAATCTCATCCCTCTGTGAAATTATCCAATCACAGAAGCTTTTAGGAAATCAGAATGGGTGCCAACAGCCAATCAGAGAGGCTGTGAGAAATTCAAAAATGGGCCCGGTCTGCCAGTCAGAGAGGCTTTGAGAAATCAAAATGGGCCCAGTCAGCCAAACAAAATGGTGCCCTAATATAAATCGATAGAAAACAGTGAACAAAAAACGGCATAAAAGTGGATTTAAAGTCTTTTTTAAAGGCTGCTGTGCAGTCCTTGGCAAACTGCCAGGCATGCACCATCCACACATGCCAGATTTCACTGAAAAAGGGCCAAAATTAAAGAAAACAAGGTGGCAGAAGACCTTGTTTTGGTCTTTTCAAGCCCCTTGCAAGAGTTACTTCCCTTAAAGTAAACCCTTGATTCCCCTCTTTACCCTTTAATTGGATTTCCTGATTTGGGCCACATCAAATTCATATAAGCCAAAATGATCAATGTACAGTGTGAAAAAAACACACAGAAATTAATTGTGAGAAGTTGCTAAAAAAGAGACTGAAAACTCTTTCTGTAGCAATTGTTTCCTATTGCCTAAATCAAACAAAGGGAACTGAAATGCTATTTTTTCTAATCGCTTTAAACCACGACAAGAAACCCAGTTACGTTGATTACCATCTCATACGTGCCAGTTACGCACATGCAAAAAGCACAGAAAACAATGTGACAAGTGGCTAAAAAAAGACTGAAAACTCTTTCAGTAGCAAGGAACTGAAGCATAATTTTTCTGATATCTTCAAACCGCAACAAGAAACCCAGTTACGTTGACTACTGTTTCATACGTGCCAGTTACGCACATGCGAGAACACCAGAAAATGATGTGATAAGTGGCTAAAAAAAGACATGAAGACTCTTTTCAGTAGCAACTGCTTCCTGTTGCATAAGTCAAAGAAAGAGAACTGAATTCTTTATTATTTTTTTTCTCCAATCTCTTATATCGTACGTGACAACAAACCCATTTACGTTGACTACTTTCTCGTAGGTGCCAGTTACGTATCCGCAAAAACATGAAAAATCGACTTACGGGACATTTCATAGCAAACGACACCTGTTTCTTAAGTCAAATATAGGGAACAAATTTTCTATTTTTTTTTTCCTCCAATCTCTTTATACCATGACAACAAATCCATTTACGCTGACTACTGTCTCGTAGGTGCCAGTTACGTATCCGCGAAAACATGAAAAAATCGACTTACGGGACATTTCATAGCAGACGACACCTGTTTCTCAAGTCAAATATGGGGATTTTTCTTTTTTCATTTTTTCTCACTAGGGCCAATGATTCGGTTGCGATGACCATCTCACCCATATGAGACGGTTACGTGCTGCGCATGAAATCGTAAAATCAACTTAGACACTTTTGGAGGCAATTGATACCTGTTGCACAAATCCAAGAAAGGTAAATGAAACATTTCCCTGTTTTCATACCAGGGTCAGTTTTGGTGACCGTGCGAGTCAAAAGTCAATGTTATGTTTAACCGCTGCACCAAAAAATAAAATTCAGAAGCAAGCGGTTGCTGTTGCAGAAACTTTTTCCGATGAAAAAAAGATCTCGTTTTCGTTTGAAGAATTAAAAAAATAGGCCATAAAGATACAATAAGATGTAAGAATAACTAATAATCAAAATTTTCTTTGATAGGGTAGAAAACATTGTGGGAAAAGGAGAAAATGCTGGTAACCTGCATTGTCTCCTTTTCTCAGATTATTTTCCAAAGTCTTCTCTTTTAGGGGTGTTAAAAGGCGTCATTGTATGGTAAGGGGTCAATAAGGATAAATATATACCCCCCCTCCCAATCATCCAATCAAATCTCATCCCTCTGTGAAATTATCCAATCACAGAAGCTTTTAGGAAATCAGAATGGGTGCCAACAGCCAATCAGAGAGGCTGTGAGAAATTCAAAAATGGGCCCGGTCTGCCAGTCAGAGAGGCTTTGAGAAATCAAAATGGGCCCAGTCAGCCAAACAAAATGGCGCCCTAATATAAATCGATAGAAAACAGTGAACAAAAAACGGCATAAAAGTGGATTTAAAGTCTTTTTTAAAGGCTGCTGTGCAGTCCTTGGCAAACTGCCAGGCATGCACCATCCACACATGCCAGATTTCACTGAAAAAGGGCCAAAATTAAAGAAAACAAGGTGGCAGAAGACCTTGTTTTGGTCTTTTCAAGCCCCTTGCAAGAGTTACTCCCCTTAAAGTAAACCCTTGATTCCCCCCTTTACCCTTTAATTGGATTTCCTGATTTGGGCCACATCAAATTCATATAAGCCAAAATGATCAATGTACAGTGTGAAAAAAACACACAGAAATTAATTGTGAGAAGTTGCTAAAAAAGAGACTGAAAACTCTTTCTGTAGCAATTGTTTCCTATTGCATAAATCAAACAAAGGGAACTGAAATGCTATTTTTTCTAATCGCTTTAAACCACGACAAGAAACCCAGTTACGTTGATTACCATCTCATACGTGCCAGTTACGCACATGCAAAAAGCACAGAAAACAATGTGACAAGTGGCTAAAAAAAGACTGAAAACTCTTTCAGTAGCAAGGAACTGAAGCATAATTTTTCTGATATCTTCAAACCGCAACAAGAAACCCAGTTACGTTGACTACTGTTTCATACGTGCCAGTTACGCACATGCGAGAACACCAGAAAATGATGTGATAAGTGGCTAAAAAAAGACATGAAGACTCTTTTCAGTAGCAACTGCTTCCTGTTGCATAAGTCAAAGAAAGAGAACTGAATTCTTTATTATTTTTTTTCTCCAATCTCTTTATATCGTACGTGACAACAAACCCATTTACGTTGACTACTTTCTCGTAGGTGCCAGTTACGTATCCGCAAAAACATGAAAAATCGACTTACGGGACATTTCATAGCAGACGACACCTGTTTCTTAAGTCAAATATAGGGAACAAATTTTCTATTTTTTTTTCCTCCAATCTCTTTATACCATGACAACAAATCCATTTACGCTGACTACTGTCTCGTAGGTGCCAGTTACGTATCCGCGAAAACATGAAAAAATCGACTTACGGGACATTTCATAGCAGACGACACCTGTTTCTCAAGTCAAATATGGGGATTTTTCTTTTTTCATTTTTTCTCACTAGGGCCAATGATTCGGTTGCGATGACCATCTCACCCATATGAGACGGTTACGTGCTGCGCATGAAATCGTAAAATCAACTTAGACACTTTTGGAGGCAATTGATACCTGTTGCACAAATCCAAGAAAGGTAAATGAAACATTTCCCTGTTTTCATACCAGGGTCAGTTTTGGTGACCGTGCGAGTCAAAAGTCAATGTTATGTTTAACCGCTGCACCAAAAAATAAAATTCAGAAGCAAGCGGTTGCTGTTGCAGAAACTTTTTCCGATGAAAAAAAGATCTCGTTTTCGTTTGAAGAATTAAAAAAATAGGCCATAAAGATACAATAAGATGTAAGAATAACTAATAATCAAAATTTTCTTTGATAGGGTAGAAAACATTGTGGGAAAAGGAGAAAATGCTGGTAACCTGCATTGTCTCCTTTTCTCAGATTATTTTCCAAAGTCTTCTCTTTTAGGGGTGTTAAAAGGCGTCATTGTATGGTAAGGGGTCAATAAGGATAAATATATACCCCCCCTCCCAATCATCCAATCAAATCTCATCCCTCTGTGAAATTATCCAATCACAGAAGCTTTTAGGAAATCAGAATGGGTGCCAACAGCCAATCAGAGAGGCTGTGAGAAATTCAAAAATGGGCCCGGTCTGCCAGTCAGAGAGGCTTTGAGAAATCAAAATGGGCCCAGTCAGCCAAACAAAATGGCGCCCTAATATAAATCGATAGAAAACAGTGAACAAAAAACGGCATAAAAGTGGATTTAAAGTCTTTTTTAAAGGCTGCTGTGCAGTCCTTGGCAAACTGCCAGGCATGCACCATCCACACATGCCAGATTTCACTGAAAAAGGGCCAAAATTAAAGAAAACAAGGTGGCAGAAGACCTTGTTTTGGTCTTTTCAAGCCCCTTGCAAGAGTTACTTCCCTTAAAGTAAACCCTTGATTCCCCCCTTTACCCTTTAATTGGATTTCCTGATTTGGGCCACATCAAATTCATATAAGCCAAAATGATCAATGTACAGTGTGAAAAAAACACACAGAAATTAATTGTGAGAAGTTGCTAAAAAAGAGACTGAAAACTCTTTCTGTAGCAATTGTTTCCTATTGCATAAATCAAACAAAGGGAACTGAAATGCTATTTTTTCTAATCGCTTTAAACCACGACAAGAAACCCAGTTACGTTGATTACCATCTCATACGTGCCAGTTACGCACATGCAAAAAGCACAGAAAACAATGTGACAAGTGGCTAAAAAAAGACTGAAAACTCTTTCAGTAGCAAGGAACTGAAGCATAATTTTTCTGATATCTTCAAACCGCAACAAGAAACCCAGTTACGTTGACTACTGTTTCATACGTGCCAGTTACGCACATGCGAGAACACCAGAAAATGATGTGATAAGTGGCTAAAAAAAGACATGAAGACTCTTTTCAGTAGCAACTGCTTCCTGTTGCATAAGTCAAAGAAAGAGAACTGAATTCTTTATTATTTCTTTTCTCCAATCTCTTTATATCGTATGTGACAACAAACCCATTTACGTTGACTACTTTCTCGTAGGTGCCAGTTACGTATCCGCAAAAACATGAAAAATCGACTTACGGGACATTTCATAGCAGACGACACCTGTTTCTTAAGTCAAATATAGGGAACAAATTTTCTATTTTTTTTTCCTCCAATCTCTTTATACCATGACAACACATCCATTTACGCTGACTACTGTCTCGTAGGTGCCAGTTACGTATCCGCGAAAACATGAAAAAATCGACTTACGGGACATTTCATAGCAGACGACACCTGTTTCTCAAGTCAAATATGGGGATTTTTCTTTTTTCATTTTTTCTCACTAGGGCCAATGATTCGGTTGCGATGACCATCTCACCCATATGAGACGGTTACGTGCTGCGCATGAAATCGTAAAATCAACTTAGACACTTTTGGAGGCAATTGATACCTGTTGCACAAATCCAAGAAAGGTAAATGAAACATTTCCCTGTTTTCATACCAGGGTCAGTTTTGGTGACCGTGCGAGTCAAAAGTCAATGTTATGTTTAACCGCTGCACCAAAAAATAAAATTCAGAAGCAAGCGGTTGCTGTTGCAGAAACTTTTTCCGATGAAAAAAAGATCTCGTTTTCGTTTGAAGAATTAAAAAAATAGGCCATAAAGATACAATAAGATGTAAGAATAAGTAATAATCAAAATTTTCTTTGATAGGGTAGAAAACATTGTGGGAAAAGGAGAAAATGCTGGTAACCTGCATTGTCTCCTTTTCTCAGATTATTTTCCAAAGTCTTCTCTTTTAGGGGTGTTAAAAGGCGTCATTGTATGGTAAGGGGTCAATAAGGATAAATATATACCCCCCCTCCCAATCATCCAATCAAATCTCATCCCTCTGTGAAATTATCCAATCACAGAAGCTTTTAGGAAATCAGAATGGGTGCCAACAGCCAATCAGAGAGGCTGTGAGAAATTCAAAAATGGGCCCGGTCTGCCAGTCAGAGAGGCTTTGAGAAATCAAAATGGGCCCAGTCAGCCAAACAAAATGGCGCCCTAATATAAATCGATAGAAAACAGTGAACAAAAAACGGCATAAAAGTGGATTTAAAGTCTTTTTTAAAGGCTGCTGTGCAGTCCTTGGCAAACTGCCAGGCATGCACCATCCACACATGCCAGATTTCACTGAAAAAGGGCCAAAATTAAAGAAAACAAGGTGGCAGAAGACCTTGTTTTGGTCTTTTCAAGCCCCTTGCAAGAGTTACTTCCCTTAAAGTAAACCCTTGATTCCCCCCTTTACCCTTTAATTGGATTTCCTGATTTGGGCCACATCAAATTCATATAAGCCAAAATGATCAATGTACAGTGTGAAAAAAACACACAGAAATTAATTGTGAGAAGTTGCTAAAAAAGAGACTGAAAACTCTTTCTGTAGCAATTGTTTCCTATTGCATAAATCAAACAAAGGGAACTGAAATGCTATTTTTTCTAATCGCTTTAAACCACGACAAGAAACCCAGTTACGTTGATTACCATCTCATACGTGCCAGTTACGCACATGCAAAAAGCACAGAAAACAATGTGACAAGTGGCTAAAAAAAGACTGAAAACTCTTTCAGTAGCAAGGAACTGAAGCATAATTTTTCTGATATCTTCAAACCGCAACAAGAAACCCAGTTACGTTGACTACTGTTTCATACGTGCCAGTTACGCACATGCGAGAACACTAGAAAATGATGTGATAAGTGGCTAAAAAAAGACATGAAGACTCTTTTCAGTAGCAACTGCTTCCTGTTGCATAAGTCAAAGAAAGAGAACTGAATTCTTTATTATTTTTTTTCTCCAATCTCTTTATATCGTACGTGACAACAAACCCATTTACGTTGACTACTTTCTCGTAGGTGCCAGTTACGTATCCGCAAAAACATGAAAAATCGACTTACGGGACATTTCATAGCAGACAACACCTGTTTCTTAAGTCAAATATAGGGAACAAATTTTCTATTTTTTTTTCCTCCAATCTCTTTATACCATGACAACAAATCCATTTACGCTGACTACTGTCTCGTAGGTGCCAGTTACGTATCCGCGAAAACATGAAAAAATCGACTTACGGGACATTTCATAGCAGACGACACCTGTTTCTCAAGTCAAATATGGGGATTTTTCTTTTTTCATTTTTTCTCACTAGGGCCAATGATTCGGTTGCGATGACCATCTCACCCATATGAGACGGTTACGTGCTGCGCATGAAATCGTAAAATCAACTTAGACACTTTTGGAGGCAATTGATACCTGTTGCACAAATCCAAGAAAGGTAAATGAAACATTTCCCTGTTTTCATACCAGGGTCAGTTTTGGTGACCGTGCGAGTCAAAAGTCAATGTTATGTTTAACCGCTGCACCAAAAAATAAAATTCAGAAGCAAGCGGTTGCTGTTGCAGAAACTTTTTCCGATGAAAAAAAGATCTCGTTTTCGTTTGAAGAATTAAAAAAATAGGCCATAAAGATACAATAAGATGTAAGAATAACTAATAATCAAAATTTTCTTTGATAGGGTAGAAAACATTGTGGGAAAAGGAGAAAATGCTGGTAACCTGCATTGTCTCCTTTTCTCAGATTATTTTCCAAAGTCTTCTCTTTTAGGGGTGTTAAAAGGCGTCATTGTATGGTAAGGGGTCAATAAGGATAAATATATACCCCCCCTCCCAATCATCCAATCAAATCTCATCCCTCTGTGAAATTATCCAATCACAGAAGCTTTTAGGAAATCAGAATGGGTGCCAACAGCCAATCAGAGAGGCTGTGAGAAATTCAAAAATGGGCCCGGTCTGCCAGTCAGAGAGGCTTTGAGAAATCAAAATGGGCCCAGTCAGCCAAACAAAATGGTGCCCTAATATAAATCGATAGAAAACAGTGAACAAAAAACGGCATAAAAGTGGATTTAAAGTCTTTTTTAAAGGCTGCTGTGCAGTCCTTGGCAAACTGCCAGGCATGCACCATCCACACATGCCAGATTTCACTGAAAAAGGGCCAAAATTAAAGAAAACAAGGTGGCAGAAGACCTTGTTTTGGTCTTTTCAAGCCCCTTGCAAGAGTTACTTCCCTTAAAGTAAACCCTTGATTCCCCTCTTTACCCTTTAATTGGATTTCCTGATTTGGGCCACATCAAATTCATATAAGCCAAAATGATCAATGTACAGTGTGAAAAAAACACACAGAAATTAATTGTGAGAAGTTGCTAAAAAAGAGACTGAAAACTCTTTCTGTAGCAATTGTTTCCTATTGCCTAAATCAAACAAAGGGAACTGAAATGCTATTTTTTCTAATCGCTTTAAACCACGACAAGAAACCCAGTTACGTTGATTACCATCTCATACGTGCCAGTTACGCACATGCAAAAAGCACAGAAAACAATGTGACAAGTGGCTAAAAAAAGACTGAAAACTTTTTCAGTAGCAAGGAACTGAAGCATAATTTTTCTGATATCTTCAAACCGCAACAAGAAACCCAGTTACGTTGACTACTGTTTCATACGTGCCAGTTACGCACATGCGAGAACACCAGAAAATGATGTGATAAGTGGCTAAAAAAAGACATGAAGACTCTTTTCAGTAGCAACTGCTTCCTGTTGCATAAGTCAAAGAAAGAGAACTGAATTCTTTATTATTTTTTTTCTCCAATCTCTTATATCGTACGTGACAACAAACCCATTTACGTTGACTACTTTCTCGTAGGTGCCAGTTACGTATCCGCAAAAACATGAAAAATCGACTTACGGGACATTTCATAGCAAACGACACCTGTTTCTTAAGTCAAATATAGGGAACAAATTTTCTATTTTTTTTTTCCTCCAATCTCTTTATACCATGACAACAAATCCATTTACGCTGACTACTGTCTCGTAGGTGCCAGTTACGTATCCGCGAAAACATGAAAAAATCGACTTACGGGACATTTCATAGCAGACGACACCTGTTTCTCAAGTCAAATATGGGGATTTTTCTTTTTTCATTTTTTCTCACTAGGGCCAATGATTCGGTTGCGATGACCATCTCACCCATATGAGACGGTTACGTGCTGCGCATGAAATCGTAAAATCAACTTAGACACTTTTGGAGGCAATTGATACCTGTTGCACAAATCCAAGAAAGGTAAATGAAACATTTCCCTGTTTTCATACCAGGGTCAGTTTTGGTGACCGTGCGAGTCAAAAGTCAATGTTATGTTTAACCGCTGCACCAAAAAATAAAATTCAGAAGCAAGCGGTTGCTGTTGCAGAAACTTTTTCCGATGAAAAAAAGATCTCGTTTTCGTTTGAAGAATTAAAAAAATAGGCCATAAAGATACAATAAGATGTAAGAATAACTAATAATCAAAATTTTCTTTGATAGGGTAGAAAACATTGTGGGAAAAGGAGAAAATGCTGGTAACCTGCATTGTCTCCTTTTCTCAGATTATTTTCCAAAGTCTTCTCTTTTAGGGGTGTTAAAAGGCGTCATTGTATGGTAAGGGGTCAATAAGGATAAATATATACCCCCCCTCCCAATCATCCAATCAAATCTCATCCCTCTGTGAAATTATCCAATCACAGAAGCTTTTAGGAAATCAGAATGGGTGCCAACAGCCAATCAGAGAGGCTGTGAGAATTTCAAAAATGGGCCCGGTCTGCCAGTCAGAGAGGCTTTGAGAAATCAAAATGGGCCCAGTCAGCCAAACAAAATGGCGCCCTAATATAAATCGATAGAAAACAGTGAACAAAAAACGGCATAAAAGTGGATTTAAAGTCTTTTTTAAAGGCTGCTGTGCAGTCCTTTGCAAACTGCCAGGCATGCACCATCCACACATGCCAGATTTCACTGAAAAAGGGCCAAAATTAAAGAAAACAAGGTGGCAGAAGACCTTGTTTTGGTCTTTTCAAGCCCCTTGCAAGAGTTACTCCCCTTAAAGTAAACCCTTGATTCCCCCCTTTACCCTTTAATTGGATTTCCTGATTTGGGCCACATCAAATTCATATAAGCCAAATGATCAATGTACAGTGTGAAAAAAACACACAGAAATTAATTGTGAGAAGTTGCTAAAAAAGAGACTGAAAACTCTTTCTGTAGCAATTGTTTCCTATTGCATAAATCAAACAAAGGGAACTGAAATGCTATTTTTTCTAATCGCTTTAAACCACGACAAGAAACCCAGTTACGTTGATTACCATCTCATACGTGCCAGTTACGCACATGCAAAAAGCACAGAAAACAATGTGACAAGTGGCTAAAAAAAGACTGAAAACTCTTTCAGTAGCAAGGAACTGAAGCATAATTTTTCTGATATCTTCAAACCGCAACAAGAAACCCAGTTACGTTGACTACTGTTTCATACGTGCCAGTTACGCACATGCGAGAACACCAGAAAATGATGTGATAAGTGGCTAAAAAAAGACATGAAGACTCTTTTCAGTAGCAACTGCTTCCTGTTGCATAAGTCAAAGAAAGAGAACTGAATTCTTTATTATTTTTTTTCTCCAATCTCTTTATATCGTACGTGACAACAAACCCATTTACGTTGACTACTTTCTCGTAGGTGCCAGTTACGTATCCGCAAAAACATGAAAAATTGACTTACGGGACATTTCATAGCAGACGACACCTGTTTCTTAAGTCAAATATAGGAAACAAATTTTCTATTTTTTTTTCCTCCAATCTCTTTATACCATGACAACAAATCCATTTACGCTGACTACTGTCTCGTAGGTGCCAGTTACGTATCCGCGAAAACATGAAAAAATCGACTTACGGGACATTTCATAGCAGACGACACCTGTTTCTCAAGTCAAATATGGGGATTTTTCTTTTTTCATTTTTTCTCACTAGGGCCAATGATTCGGTTGCGATGACCATCACCATATGAGACGGTTACGTGCTGCGCATGAAATCGTAAAATCAACTTAGACACTTTTGGAGGCAATTGATACCTGTTGCACAAATCCAAGAAAGGTAAATGAAACATTTCCCTGTTTTCATACCAGGGTCAGTTTTGGTGACCGTGCGAGTCAAAAGTCAATGTTATGTTTAACCGCTGCACCAAAAAATAAAATTCAGAAGCAAGCGGTTGCTGTTGCAGAAACTTTTTCCGATGAAAAAAAGATCTCGTTTTTCGTTTGAAGAATTAAAAAAATAGGCCATAAAGATACAATAAGATGTAAGAATAACTAATAATCAAAATTTTCTTTGATAGGGTAGAAAACATTGTGGGAAAAGGAGAAAATGCTGGTAACCTGCATTGTCTCCTTTTCTCAGATTATTTTCCAAAGTCTTCTCTTTTAGGGGTGTTAAAAGGCGTCATTGTATGGTAAGGGGTCAATAAGGATAAATATATACCCCCCCCTCCCAATCATCCAATCAAATCTCATCCCTCTGTGAAATTATCCAATCACAGAAGCTTTTAGGAAATCAGAATGGGTGCCAACAGCCAATCAGAGAGGCTGTGAGAAATTCAAAAATGGGCCCGGTCTGCCAGTCAGAGAGGCTTTGAGAAATCAAAATGGGCCCAGTCAGCCAAACAAAATGGTGCCCTAATATAAATCGATAGAAAACAGTGAACAAAAAACGGCATAAAAGTGGATTTAAAGTCTTTTTTTAAAGGCTGCTGTGCAGTCCTTGGCAAACTGCCAGGCATGCACCATCCACACATGCCAGATTTCACTGAAAAAGGGCCAAAATTAACGAAAACAAGGTGGCAGAAGACCTTGTTTTGGTCTTTTCAAGCCCCTTGCAAGAGTTACTTCCCTTAAAGTAAACCCTTGATTCCCCTCTTTACCCTTTAATTGGATTTCCTGATTTGGGCCACATCAAATTCATATAAGCCAAAATGATCAATGTACAGTGTGAAAAAAACACACAGAAATTAATTGTGAGAAGTTGCTAAAAAAGAGACTGAAAACTCTTTCTGTAGCAATTGTTTCCTATTGCCTAAATCAAACAAAGGGAACTGAAATGCTATTTTTTCTAATCGCTTTAAACCACGACAAGAAACCCAGTTACGTTGATTACCATCTCATACGTGCCAGTTACGCACATGCAAAAAGCACAGAAAACAATGTGACAAGTGGCTAAAAAAAGACTGAAAACTTTTTCAGTAGCAAGGAACTGAAGCATAATTTTTCTGATATCTTCAAACCGCAACAAGAAACCCAGTTACGTTGACTACTGTTTCATACGTGCCAGTTACGCACATGCGAGAACACCAGAAAATGATGTGATAAGTGGTTAAAAAAAGACATGAAGACTCTTTTCAGTAGCAACTGCTTCCTGTTGCATAAGTCAAAGAAAGAGAACTGAATTCTTTATTATTTTTTTTCTCCAATCTCTTATATTGTACGTGACAACAAACCCATTTACGTTGACTACTTTCTCGTAGGTGCCAGTTACGTATCCGCAAAAACATGAAAAATCGACTTACGGGACATTTCATAGCAGACGACACCTGTTTCTTAAGTCAAATATAGAGAACAAATTTTCTATTTTTTTTTCCTCCAATCTCTTTATACCATGACAACAAATCCATTTACGCTGACTACTGTCTCGTAGGTGCCAGTTACGTATCCGCGAAAACATGAAAAAATCGACTTACGGGACATTTCATAGCAGACGACACCTGTTTCTCAAGTCAAATATGGGGATTTTTCTTTTTTCATTTTTTCTCACTAGGGCCAATGATTCGGTTGCGATGACCATCTCACCCATATGAGACGGTTACGTGCTGCGCATGAAATCGTAAAATCAACTTAGACACTTTTGGAGGCAATTGATACCTGTTGCACAAATCCAAGAAAGGTAAATGAAACATTTCCCTGTTTTCATACCAGGGTCAGTTTTGGTGACCGTGCGAGTCAAAAGTCAATGTTATGTTTAACCGCTGCACCAAAAAATAAAATTCAGAAGCAAGCGGTTGCTGTTGCAGAAACTTTTTCCGATGAAAAAAAGATCTCGTTTTCGTTTGAAGAATTAAAAAAATAGGCCATAAAGATACAATAAGATGTAAGAATAACTAATAATCAAAATTTTCTTTGATAGGGTAGAAAACATTGTGGGAAAAGGAGAAAATGCTGGTAACCTGCATTGTCTCCTTTTCTCAGATTATTTTCCAAAGTCTTCTCTTTTAGGGGTGTTAAAAGGCGTCATTGTATGGTAAGGGGTCAATAAGGATAAATATATACCCCCCCCTCCCAATCATCCAATCAAATCTCATCCCTCTGTGAAATTATCCAATCACAGAAGCTTTTAGGAAATCAGAATGGGTGCCAACAGCCAATCAGAGAGGCTGTGAGAAATTCAAAAATGGGCCCGGTCTGCCAGTCAGAGAGGCTTTGAGAAATCAAAATGGGCCCAGTCAGCCAAACAAAATGGTGCCCTAATATAAATCGATAGAAAACAGTGAACAAAAAACGGCATAAAAGTGGATTTAAAGTCTTTTTTAAAGGCTGCTGTGCAGTCCTTGGCAAACTGCCAGGCATGCACCATCCACACATGCCAGATTTCACTGAAAAAGGGCCAAAATTAAAGAAAACAAGGTGGCAGAAGACCTTGTTTTGGTCTTTTCAAGCCCCTTGCAAGAGTTACTTCCCTTAAAGTAAACCCTTGATTCCCCTCTTTACCCTTTAATTGGATTTCCTGATTTGGGCCACATCAAATTCATATAAGCCAAAATGATCAATGTACAGTGTGAAAAAAACACACAGAAATTAATTGTGAGAAGTTGCTAAAAAAGAGACTGAAAACTCTTTCTGTAGCAATTGTTTCCTATTGCCTAAATCAAACAAAGGGAACTGAAATGCTATTTTTTCTAATCGCTTTAAACCACGACAAGAAACCCAGTTACGTTGATTACCATCTCATACGTGCCAGTTACGCACATGCAAAAAGCACAGAAAACAATGTGACAAGTGGCTAAAAAAAGACTGAAAACTCTTTCAGTAGCAAGGAACTGAAGCATAATTTTTCTGATATCTTCAAACCGCAACAAGAAACCCAGTTACGTTGACTACTGTTTCATACGTGCCAGTTACGCACATGCGAGAACACCAGAAAATGATGTGATAAGTGGCTAAAAAAAGACATGAAGACTCTTTTCAGTAGCAACTGCTTCCTGTTGCATAAGTCAAAGAAAGAGAACTGAATTCTTTATTATTTTTTTTCTCCAATCTCTTATATCGTACGTGACAACAAACCCATTTACGTTGACTACTTTCTCGTAGGTGCCAGTTACGTATCCGCAAAAACATGAAAAATCGACTTACGGGACATTTCATAGCAAACGACACCTGTTTCTTAAGTCAAATATAGGGAACAAATTTTCTATTTTTTTTTTCCTCCAATCTCTTTATACCATGACAACAAATCCATTTACGCTGACTACTGTCTCGTAGGTGCCAGTTACGTATCCGCGAAAACATGAAAAAATCGACTTACGGGACATTTCATAGCAGACGACACCTGTTTCTCAAGTCAAATATGGGGATTTTTCTTTTTTCATTTTTTCTCACTAGGGCCAATGATTCGGTTGCGATGACCATCTCACCCATATGAGACGGTTACGTGCTGCGCATGAAATCGTAAAATCAACTTAGACACTTTTGGAGGCAATTGATACCTGTTGCACAAATCCAAGAAAGGTAAATGAAACATTTCCCTGTTTTCATACCAGGGTCAGTTTTGGTGACCGTGCGAGTCAAAAGTCAATGTTATGTTTAACCGCTGCACCAAAAAATAAAATTCAGAAGCAAGCGGTTGCTGTTGCAGAAACTTTTTCCGATGAAAAAAAGATCTCGTTTTCGTTTGAAGAATTAAAAAAATAGGCCATAAAGATACAATAAGATGTAAGAATAACTAATAATCAAAATTTTCTTTGATAGGGTAGAAAACATTGTGGGAAAAGGAGAAAATGCTGGTAACCTGCATTGTCTCCTTTTCTCAGATTATTTTCCAAAGTCTTCTCTTTTAGGGGTGTTAAAAGGCGTCATTGTATGGTAAGGGGTCAATAAGGATAAATATATACCCCCCCTCCCAATCATCCAATCAAATCTCATCCCTCTGTGAAATTATCCAATCACAGAAGCTTTTAGGAAATCAGAATGGGTGCCAACAGCCAATCAGAGAGGCTGTGAGAAATTCAAAAATGGGCCCGGTCTGCCAGTCAGAGAGGCTTTGAGAAATCAAAATGGGCCCAGTCAGCCAAACAAAATGGCGCCCTAATATAAATCGATAGAAAACAGTGAACAAAAAACGGCATAAAAGTGGATTTAAAGTCTTTTTTAAAGGCTGCTGTGCAGTCCTTGGCAAACTGCCAGGCATGCACCATCCACACATGCCAGATTTCACTGAAAAAGGGCCAAAATTAAAGAAAACAAGGTGGCAGAAGACCTTGTTTTGGTCTTTTCAAGCCCCTTGCAAGAGTTACTCCCCTTAAAGTAAACCCTTGATTCCCCCCTTTACCCTTTAATTGGATTTCCTGATTTGGGCCACATCAAATTCATATAAGCCAAAATGATCAATGTACAGTGTGAAAAAAACACACAGAAATTAATTGTGAGAAGTTGCTAAAAAAGAGACTGAAAACTCTTTCTGTAGCAATTGTTTCCTATTGCATAAATCAAACAAAGGGAACTGAAATGCTATTTTTTCTAATCGCTTTAAACCACGACAAGAAACCCAGTTACGTTGATTACCATCTCATACGTGCCAGTTACGCACATGCAAAAAGCACAGAAAACAATGTGACAAGTGGCTAAAAAAAGACTGAAAACTCTTTCAGTAGCAAGGAACTGAAGCATAATTTTTCTGATATCTTCAAACCGCAACAAGAAACCCAGTTACGTTGACTACTGTTTCATACGTGCCAGTTACGCACATGCGAGAACACCAGAAAATGATGTGATAAGTGGCTAAAAAAAGACATGAAGACTCTTTTCAGTAGCAACTGCTTCCTGTTGCATAAGTCAAAGAAAGAGAACTGAATTCTTTATTATTTTTTTTCTCCAATCTCTTTATATCGTACGTGACAACAAACCCATTTACGTTGACTACTTTCTCGTAGGTGCCAGTTACGTATCCGCAAAAACATGAAAAATCGACTTACGGGACATTTCATAGCAGACGACACCTGTTTCTTAAGTCAAATATAGGGAACAAATTTTCTATTTTTTTTTCCTCCAATCTCTTTATACCATGACAACAAATCCATTTACGCTGACTACTGTCTCGTAGGTGCCAGTTACGTATCCGCGAAAACATGAAAAAATCGACTTACGGGACATTTCATAGCAGACGACACCTGTTTCTCAAGTCAAATATGGGGATTTTTCTTTTTTCATTTTTTCTCACTAGGGCCAATGATTCGGTTGCGATGACCATCTCACCCATATGAGACGGTTACGTGCTGCGCATGAAATCGTAAAATCAACTTAGACACTTTTGGAGGCAATTGATACCTGTTGCACAAATCCAAGAAAGGTAAATGAAACATTTCCCTGTTTTCATACCAGGGTCAGTTTTGGTGACCGTGCGAGTCAAAAGTCAATGTTATGTTTAACCGCTGCACCAAAAAATAAAATTCAGAAGCAAGCGGTTGCTGTTGCAGAAACTTTTTCCGATGAAAAAAAGATCTCGTTTTCGTTTGAAGAATTAAAAAAATAGGCCATAAAGATACAATAAGATGTAAGAATAACTAATAATCAAAATTTTCTTTGATAGGGTAGAAAACATTGTGGGAAAAGGAGAAAATGCTGGTAACCTGCATTGTCTCCTTTTCTCAGATTATTTTCCAAAGTCTTCTCTTTTAGGGGTGTTAAAAGGCGTCATTGTATGGTAAGGGGTCAATAAGGATAAATATATACCCCCCCTCCCAATCATCCAATCAAATCTCATCCCTCTGTGAAATTATCCAATCACAGAAGCTTTTAGGAAATCAGAATGGGTGCCAACAGCCAATCAGAGAGGCTGTGAGAAATTCAAAAATGGGCCCGGTCTGCCAGTCAGAGAGGCTTTGAGAAATCAAAATGGGCCCAGTCAGCCAAACAAAATGGCGCCCTAATATAAATCGATAGAAAACAGTGAACAAAAAACGGCATAAAAGTGGATTTAAAGTCTTTTTTAAAGGCTGCTGTGCAGTCCTTGGCAAACTGCCAGGCATGCACCATCCACACATGCCAGATTTCACTGAAAAAGGGCCAAAATTAAAGAAAACAAGGTGGCAGAAGACCTTGTTTTGGTCTTTTCAAGCCCCTTGCAAGAGTTACTTCCCTTAAAGTAAACCCTTGATTCCCCCCTTTACCCTTTAATTGGATTTCCTGATTTGGGCCACATCAAATTCATATAAGCCAAAATGATCAATGTACAGTGTGAAAAAAACACACAGAAATTAATTGTGAGAAGTTGCTAAAAAAGAGACTGAAAACTCTTTCTGTAGCAATTGTTTCCTATTGCATAAATCAAACAAAGGGAACTGAAATGCTATTTTTTCTAATCGCTTTAAACCACGACAAGAAACCCAGTTACGTTGATTACCATCTCATACGTGCCAGTTACGCACATGCAAAAAGCACAGAAAACAATGTGACAAGTGGCTAAAAAAAGACTGAAAACTCTTTCAGTAGCAAGGAACTGAAGCATAATTTTTCTGATATCTTCAAACCGCAACAAGAAACCCAGTTACGTTGACTACTGTTTCATACGTGCCAGTTACGCACATGCGAGAACACCAGAAAATGATGTGATAAGTGGCTAAAAAAAGACATGAAGACTCTTTTCAGTAGCAACTGCTTCCTGTTGCATAAGTCAAAGAAAGAGAACTGAATTCTTTATTATTTCTTTTCTCCAATCTCTTTATATCGTATGTGACAACAAACCCATTTACGTTGACTACTTTCTCGTAGGTGCCAGTTACGTATCCGCAAAAACATGAAAAATCGACTTACGGGACATTTCATAGCAGACGACACCTGTTTCTTAAGTCAAATATAGGGAACAAATTTTCTATTTTTTTTTCCTCCAATCTCTTTATACCATGACAACAAATCCATTTACGCTGACTACTGTCTCGTAGGTGCCAGTTACGTATCCGCGAAAACATGAAAAAATCGACTTACGGGACATTTCATAGCAGACGACACCTGTTTCTCAAGTCAAATATGGGGATTTTTCTTTTTTCATTTTTTCTCACTAGGGCCAATGATTCGGTTGCGATGACCATCTCACCCATATGAGACGGTTACGTGCTGCGCATGAAATCGTAAAATCAACTTAGACACTTTTGGAGGCAATTGATACCTGTTGCACAAATCCAAGAAAGGTAAATGAAACATTTCCCTGTTTTCATACCAGGGTCAGTTTTGGTGACCGTGCGAGTCAAAAGTCAATGTTATGTTTAACCGCTGCACCAAAAAATAAAATTCAGAAGCAAGCGGTTGCTGTTGCAGAAACTTTTTCCGATGAAAAAAAGATCTCGTTTTCGTTTGAAGAATTAAAAAAATAGGCCATAAAGATACAATAAGATGTAAGAATAAGTAATAATCAAAATTTTCTTTGATAGGGTAGAAAACATTGTGGGAAAAGGAGAAAATGCTGGTAACCTGCATTGTCTCCTTTTCTCAGATTATTTTCCAAAGTCTTCTCTTTTAGGGGTGTTAAAAGGCGTCATTGTATGGTAAGGGGTCAATAAGGATAAATATATACCCCCCCTCCCAATCATCCAATCAAATCTCATCCCTCTGTGAAATTATCCAATCACAGAAGCTTTTAGGAAATCAGAATGGGTGCCAACAGCCAATCAGAGAGGCTGTGAGAAATTCAAAAATGGGCCCGGTCTGCCAGTCAGAGAGGCTTTGAGAAATCAAAATGGGCCCAGTCAGCCAAACAAAATGGCGCCCTAATATAAATCGATAGAAAACAGTGAACAAAAAACGGCATAAAAGTGGATTTAAAGTCTTTTTTAAAGGCTGCTGTGCAGTCCTTGGCAAACTGCCAGGCATGCACCATCCACACATGCCAGATTTCACTGAAAAAGGGCCAAAATTAAAGAAAACAAGGTGGCAGAAGACCTTGTTTTGGTCTTTTCAAGCCCCTTGCAAGAGTTACTTCCCTTAAAGTAAACCCTTGATTCCCCCCTTTACCCTTTAATTGGATTTCCTGATTTGGGCCACATCAAATTCATATAAGCCAAAATGATCAATGTACAGTGTGAAAAAAACACACAGAAATTAATTGTGAGAAGTTGCTAAAAAAGAGACTGAAAACTCTTTCTGTAGCAATTGTTTCCTATTGCATAAATCAAACAAAGGGAACTGAAATGCTATTTTTTCTAATCGCTTTAAACCACGACAAGAAACCCAGTTACGTTGATTACCATCTCATACGTGCCAGTTACGCACATGCAAAAAGCACAGAAAACAATGTGACAAGTGGCTAAAAAAAGACTGAAAACTCTTTCAGTAGCAAGGAACTGAAGCATAATTTTTCTGATATCTTCAAACCGCAACAAGAAACCCAGTTACGTTGACTACTGTTTCATACGTGCCAGTTACGCACATGCGAGAACACTAGAAAATGATGTGATAAGTGGCTAAAAAAAGACATGAAGACTCTTTTCAGTAGCAACTGCTTCCTGTTGCATAAGTCAAAGAAAGAGAACTGAATTCTTTATTATTTTTTTTCTCCAATCTCTTTATATCGTACGTGACAACAAACCCATTTACGTTGACTACTTTCTCGTAGGTGCCAGTTACGTATCCGCAAAAACATGAAAAATCGACTTACGGGACATTTCATAGCAGACAACACCTGTTTCTTAAGTCAAATATAGGGAACAAATTTTCTATTTTTTTTTCCTCCAATCTCTTTATACCATGACAACAAATCCATTTACGCTGACTACTGTCTCGTAGGTGCCAGTTACGTATCCGCGAAAACATGAAAAAATCGACTTACGGGACATTTCATAGCAGACGACACCTGTTTCTCAAGTCAAATATGGGGATTTTTCTTTTTTCATTTTTTCTCACTAGGGCCAATGATTCGGTTGCGATGACCATCTCACCCATATGAGACGGTTACGTGCTGCGCATGAAATCGTAAAATCAACTTAGACACTTTTGGAGGCAATTGATACCTGTTGCACAAATCCAAGAAAGGTAAATGAAACATTTCCCTGTTTTCATACCAGGGTCAGTTTTGGTGACCGTGCGAGTCAAAAGTCAATGTTATGTTTAACCGCTGCACCAAAAAATAAAATTCAGAAGCAAGCGGTTGCTGTTGCAGAAACTTTTTCCGATGAAAAAAAGATCTCGTTTTCGTTTGAAGAATTAAAAAAATAGGCCATAAAGATACAATAAGATGTAAGAATAACTAATAATCAAAATTTTCTTTGATAGGGTAGAAAACATTGTGGGAAAAGGAGAAAATGCTGGTAACCTGCATTGTCTCCTTTTCTCAGATTATTTTCCAAAGTCTTCTCTTTTAGGGGTGTTAAAAGGCGTCATTGTATGGTAAGGGGTCAATAAGGATAAATATATACCCCCCCTCCCAATCATCCAATCAAATCTCATCCCTCTGTGAAATTATCCAATCACAGAAGCTTTTAGGAAATCAGAATGGGTGCCAACAGCCAATCAGAGAGGCTGTGAGAAATTCAAAAATGGGCCCGGTCTGCCAGTCAGAGAGGCTTTGAGAAATCAAAATGGGCCCAGTCAGCCAAACAAAATGGTGCCCTAATATAAATCGATAGAAAACAGTGAACAAAAAACGGCATAAAAGTGGATTTAAAGTCTTTTTTAAAGGCTGCTGTGCAGTCCTTGGCAAACTGCCAGGCATGCACCATCCACACATGCCAGATTTCACTGAAAAAGGGCCAAAATTAAAGAAAACAAGGTGGCAGAAGACCTTGTTTTGGTCTTTTCAAGCCCCTTGCAAGAGTTACTTCCCTTAAAGTAAACCCTTGATTCCCCTCTTTACCCTTTAATTGGATTTCCTGATTTGGGCCACATCAAATTCATATAAGCCAAAATGATCAATGTACAGTGTGAAAAAAACACACAGAAATTAATTGTGAGAAGTTGCTAAAAAAGAGACTGAAAACTCTTTCTGTAGCAATTGTTTCCTATTGCCTAAATCAAACAAAGGGAACTGAAATGCTATTTTTTCTAATCGCTTTAAACCACGACAAGAAACCCAGTTACGTTGATTACCATCTCATACGTGCCAGTTACGCACATGCAAAAAGCACAGAAAACAATGTGACAAGTGGCTAAAAAAAGACTGAAAACTTTTTCAGTAGCAAGGAACTGAAGCATAATTTTTCTGATATCTTCAAACCGCAACAAGAAACCCAGTTACGTTGACTACTGTTTCATACGTGCCAGTTACGCACATGCGAGAACACCAGAAAATGATGTGATAAGTGGCTAAAAAAAGACATGAAGACTCTTTTCAGTAGCAACTGCTTCCTGTTGCATAAGTCAAAGAAAGAGAACTGAATTCTTTATTATTTTTTTTCTCCAATCTCTTATATCGTACGTGACAACAAACCCATTTACGTTGACTACTTTCTCGTAGGTGCCAGTTACGTATCCGCAAAAACATGAAAAATCGACTTACGGGACATTTCATAGCAAACGACACCTGTTTCTTAAGTCAAATATAGGGAACAAATTTTCTATTTTTTTTTTCCTCCAATCTCTTTATACCATGACAACAAATCCATTTACGCTGACTACTGTCTCGTAGGTGCCAGTTACGTATCCGCGAAAACATGAAAAAATCGACTTACGGGACATTTCATAGCAGACGACACCTGTTTCTCAAGTCAAATATGGGGATTTTTCTTTTTTCATTTTTTCTCACTAGGGCCAATGATTCGGTTGCGATGACCATCTCACCCATATGAGACGGTTACGTGCTGCGCATGAAATCGTAAAATCAACTTAGACACTTTTGGAGGCAATTGATACCTGTTGCACAAATCCAAGAAAGGTAAATGAAACATTTCCCTGTTTTCATACCAGGGTCAGTTTTGGTGACCGTGCGAGTCAAAAGTCAATGTTATGTTTAACCGCTGCACCAAAAAATAAAATTCAGAAGCAAGCGGTTGCTGTTGCAGAAACTTTTTCCGATGAAAAAAAGATCTCGTTTTCGTTTGAAGAATTAAAAAAATAGGCCATAAAGATACAATAAGATGTAAGAATAACTAATAATCAAAATTTTCTTTGATAGGGTAGAAAACATTGTGGGAAAAGGAGAAAATGCTGGTAACCTGCATTGTCTCCTTTTCTCAGATTATTTTCCAAAGTCTTCTCTTTTAGGGGTGTTAAAAGGCGTCATTGTATGGTAAGGGGTCAATAAGGATAAATATATACCCCCCCTCCCAATCATCCAATCAAATCTCATCCCTCTGTGAAATTATCCAATCACAGAAGCTTTTAGGAAATCAGAATGGGTGCCAACAGCCAATCAGAGAGGCTGTGAGAATTTCAAAAATGGGCCCGGTCTGCCAGTCAGAGAGGCTTTGAGAAATCAAAATGGGCCCAGTCAGCCAAACAAAATGGCGCCCTAATATAAATCGATAGAAAACAGTGAACAAAAAACGGCATAAAAGTGGATTTAAAGTCTTTTTTAAAGGCTGCTGTGCAGTCCTTTGCAAACTGCCAGGCATGCACCATCCACACATGCCAGATTTCACTGAAAAAGGGCCAAAATTAAAGAAAACAAGGTGGCAGAAGACCTTGTTTTGGTCTTTTCAAGCCCCTTGCAAGAGTTACTCCCCTTAAAGTAAACCCTTGATTCCCCCCTTTACCCTTTAATTGGATTTCCTGATTTGGGCCACATCAAATTCATATAAGCCAAATGATCAATGTACAGTGTGAAAAAAACACACAGAAATTAATTGTGAGAAGTTGCTAAAAAAGAGACTGAAAACTCTTTCTGTAGCAATTGTTTCCTATTGCATAAATCAAACAAAGGGAACTGAAATGCTATTTTTTCTAATCGCTTTAAACCACGACAAGAAACCCAGTTACGTTGATTACCATCTCATACGTGCCAGTTACGCACATGCAAAAAGCACAGAAAACAATGTGACAAGTGGCTAAAAAAAGACTGAAAACTCTTTCAGTAGCAAGGAACTGAAGCATAATTTTTCTGATATCTTCAAACCGCAACAAGAAACCCAGTTACGTTGACTACTGTTTCATACGTGCCAGTTACGCACATGCGAGAACACCAGAAAATGATGTGATAAGTGGCTAAAAAAAGACATGAAGACTCTTTTCAGTAGCAACTGCTTCCTGTTGCATAAGTCAAAGAAAGAGAACTGAATTCTTTATTATTTTTTTTCTCCAATCTCTTTATATCGTACGTGACAACAAACCCATTTACGTTGACTACTTTCTCGTAGGTGCCAGTTACGTATCCGCAAAAACATGAAAAATTGACTTACGGGACATTTCATAGCAGACGACACCTGTTTCTTAAGTCAAATATAGGAAACAAATTTTCTATTTTTTTTTCCTCCAATCTCTTTATACCATGACAACAAATCCATTTACGCTGACTACTGTCTCGTAGGTGCCAGTTACGTATCCGCGAAAACATGAAAAAATCGACTTACGGGACATTTCATAGCAGACGACACCTGTTTCTCAAGTCAAATATGGGGATTTTTCTTTTTTCATTTTTTCTCACTAGGGCCAATGATTCGGTTGCGATGACCATCACCATATGAGACGGTTACGTGCTGCGCATGAAATCGTAAAATCAACTTAGACACTTTTGGAGGCAATTGATACCTGTTGCACAAATCCAAGAAAGGTAAATGAAACATTTCCCTGTTTTCATACCAGGGTCAGTTTTGGTGACCGTGCGAGTCAAAAGTCAATGTTATGTTTAACCGCTGCACCAAAAAATAAAATTCAGAAGCAAGCGGTTGCTGTTGCAGAAACTTTTTCCGATGAAAAAATGATCTCGTTTTTCGTTTGAAGAATTAAAAAAATAGGCCATAAAGATACAATAAGATGTAAGAATAACTAATAATCAAAATTTTCTTTGATAGGGTAGAAAACATTGTGGGAAAAGGAGAAAATGCTGGTAACCTGCATTGTCTCCTTTTCTCAGATTATTTTCCAAAGTCTTCTCTTTTAGGGGTGTTAAAAGGCGTCATTGTATGGTAAGGGGTCAATAAGGATAAATATATACCCCCCCCCTCCCAATCATCCAATCAAATCTCATCCCTCTGTGAAATTATCCAATCACAGAAGCTTTTAGGAAATCAGAATGGGTGCCAACAGCCAATCAGAGAGGCTGTGAGAAATTCAAAAATGGGCCCGGTCTGCCAGTCAGAGAGGCTTTGAGAAATCAAAATGGGCCCAGTCAGCCAAACAAAATGGTGCCCTAATATAAATCGATAGAAAACAGTGAACAAAAAACGGCATAAAAGTGGATTTAAAGTCTTTTTTTAAAGGCTGCTGTGCAGTCCTTGGCAAACTGCCAGGCATGCACCATCCACACATGCCAGATTTCACTGAAAAAGGGCCAAAATTAACGAAAACAAGGTGGCAGAAGACCTTGTTTTGGTCTTTTCAAGCCCCTTGCAAGAGTTACTTCCCTTAAAGTAAACCCTTGATTCCCCTCTTTACCCTTTAATTGGATTTCCTGATTTGGGCCACATCAAATTCATATAAGCCAAAATGATCAATGTACAGTGTGAAAAAAACACACAGAAATTAATTGTGAGAAGTTGCTAAAAAAGAGACTGAAAACTCTTTCTGTAGCAATTGTTTCCTATTGCCTAAATCAAACAAAGGGAACTGAAATGCTATTTTTTCTAATCGCTTTAAACCACGACAAGAAACCCAGTTACGTTGATTACCATCTCATACGTGCCAGTTACGCACATGCAAAAAGCACAGAAAACAATGTGACAAGTGGCTAAAAAAAGACTGAAAACTTTTTCAGTAGCAAGGAACTGAAGCATAATTTTTCTGATATCTTCAAACCGCAACAAGAAACCCAGTTACGTTGACTACTGTTTCATACGTGCCAGTTACGCACATGCGAGAACACCAGAAAATGATGTGATAAGTGGTTAAAAAAAGACATGAAGACTCTTTTCAGTAGCAACTGCTTCCTGTTGCATAAGTCAAAGAAAGAGAACTGAATTCTTTATTATTTTTTTTCTCCAATCTCTTATATTGTACGTGACAACAAACCCATTTACGTTGACTACTTTCTCGTAGGTGCCAGTTACGTATCCGCAAAAACATGAAAAATCGACTTACGGGACATTTCATAGCAGACGACACCTGTTTCTTAAGTCAAATATAGAGAACAAATTTTCTATTTTTTTTTCCTCCAATCTCTTTATACCATGACAACAAATCCATTTACGCTGACTACTGTCTCGTAGGTGCCAGTTACGTATCCGCGAAAACATGAAAAAATCGACTTACGGGACATTTCATAGCAGACGACACCTGTTTCTCAAGTCAAATATGGGGATTTTTCTTTTTTCATTTTTTCTCACTAGGGCCAATGATTCGGTTGCGATGACCATCTCACCCATATGAGACGGTTACGTGCTGCGCATGAAATCGTAAAATCAACTTAGACACTTTTGGAGGCAATTGATACCTGTTGCACAAATCCAAGAAAGGTAAATGAAACATTTCCCTGTTTTCATACCAGGGTCAGTTTTGGTGACCGTGCGAGTCAAAAGTCAATGTTATGTTTAACCGCTGCACCAAAAAATAAAATTCAGAAGCAAGCGGTTGCTGTTGCAGAAACTTTTTCCGATGAAAAAAAGATCTCGTTTTCGTTTGAAGAATTAAAAAAATAGGCCATAAAGATACAATAAGATGTAAGAATAACTAATAATCAAAATTTTCTTTGATAGGGTAGAAAACATTGTGGGAAAAGGAGAAAATGCTGGTAACCTGCATTGTCTCCTTTTCTCAGATTATTTTCCAAAGTCTTCTCTTTTAGGGGTGTTAAAAGGCGTCATTGTATGGTAAGGGGTCAATAAGGATAAATATATACCCCCCCCTCCCAATCATCCAATCAAATCTCATCCCTCTGTGAAATTATCCAATCACAGAAGCTTTTAGGAAATCAGAATGGGTGCCAACAGCCAATCAGAGAGGCTGTGAGAAATTCAAAAATGGGCCCGGTCTGCCAGTCAGAGAGGCTTTGAGAAATCAAAATGGGCCCAGTCAGCCAAACAAAATGGTGCCCTAATATAAATCGATAGAAAACAGTGAACAAAAAACGGCATAAAAGTGGATTTAAAGTCTTTTTTAAAGGCTGCTGTGCAGTCCTTGGCAAACTGCCAGGCATGCACCATCCACACATGCCAGATTTCACTGAAAAAGGGCCAAAATTAAAGAAAACAAGGTGGCAGAAGACCTTGTTTTGGTCTTTTCAAGCCCCTTGCAAGAGTTACTTCCCTTAAAGTAAACCCTTGATTCCCCTCTTTACCCTTTAATTGGATTTCCTGATTTGGGCCACATCAAATTCATATAAGCCAAAATGATCAATGTACAGTGTGAAAAAAACACACAGAAATTAATTGTGAGAAGTTGCTAAAAAAGAGACTGAAAACTCTTTCTGTAGCAATTGTTTCCTATTGCCTAAATCAAACAAAGGGAACTGAAATGCTATTTTTTCTAATCGCTTTAAACCACGACAAGAAACCCAGTTACGTTGATTACCATCTCATACGTGCCAGTTACGCACATGCAAAAAGCACAGAAAACAATGTGACAAGTGGCTAAAAAAAGACTGAAAACTCTTTCAGTAGCAAGGAACTGAAGCATAATTTTTCTGATATCTTCAAACCGCAACAAGAAACCCAGTTACGTTGACTACTGTTTCATACGTGCCAGTTACGCACATGCGAGAACACTAGAAAATGATGTGATAAGTGGCTAAAAAAAGACATGAAGACTCTTTTCAGTAGCAACTGCTTCCTGTTGCATAAGTCAAAGAAAGAGAACTGAATTCTTTATTATTTTTTTTCTCCAATCTCTTATATCGTACGTGACAACAAACCCATTTACGTTGACTACTTTCTCGTAGGTGCCAGTTACGTATCCGCAAAAACATGAAAAATCGACTTACGGGACATTTCATAGCAAACGACACCTGTTTCTTAAGTCAAATATAGGGAACAAATTTTCTATTTTTTTTTTCCTCCAATCTCTTTATACCATGACAACAAATCCATTTACGCTGACTACTGTCTCGTAGGTGCCAGTTACGTATCCGCGAAAACATGAAAAAATCGACTTACGGGACATTTCATAGCAGACGACACCTGTTTCTCAAGTCAAATATGGGGATTTTTCTTTTTTCATTTTTTCTCACTAGGGCCAATGATTCGGTTGCGATGACCATCTCACCCATATGAGACGGTTACGTGCTGCGCATGAAATCGTAAAATCAACTTAGACACTTTTGGAGGCAATTGATACCTGTTGCACAAATCCAAGAAAGGTAAATGAAACATTTCCCTGTTTTCATACCAGGGTCAGTTTTGGTGACCGTGCGAGTCAAAAGTCAATGTTATGTTTAACCGCTGCACCAAAAAATAAAATTCAGAAGCAAGCGGTTGCTGTTGCAGAAACTTTTTCCGATGAAAAAAAGATCTCGTTTTCGTTTGAAGAATTAAAAAAATAGGCCATAAAGATACAATAAGATGTAAGAATAACTAATAATCAAAATTTTCTTTGATAGGGTAGAAAACATTGTGGGAAAAGGAGAAAATGCTGGTAACCTGCATTGTCTCCTTTTCTCAGATTATTTTCCAAAGTCTTCTCTTTTAGGGGTGTTAAAAGGCGTCATTGTATGGTAAGGGGTCAATAAGGATAAATATATACCCCCCCTCCCAATCATCCAATCAAATCTCATCCCTCTGTGAAATTATCCAATCACAGAAGCTTTTAGGAAATCAGAATGGGTGCCAACAGCCAATCAGAGAGGCTGTGAGAAATTCAAAAATGGGCCCGGTCTGCCAGTCAGAGAGGCTTTGAGAAATCAAAATGGGCCCAGTCAGCCAAACAAAATGGCGCCCTAATATAAATCGATAGAAAACAGTGAACAAAAAACGGCATAAAAGTGGATTTAAAGTCTTTTTTAAAGGCTGCTGTGCAGTCCTTGGCAAACTGCCAGGCATGCACCATCCACACATGCCAGATTTCACTGAAAAAGGGCCAAAATTAAAGAAAACAAGGTGGCAGAAGACCTTGTTTTGGTCTTTTCAAGCCCCTTGCAAGAGTTACTCCCCTTAAAGTAAACCCTTGATTCCCCCCTTTACCCTTTAATTGGATTTCCTGATTTGGGCCACATCAAATTCATATAAGCCAAAATGATCAATGTACAGTGTGAAAAAAACACACAGAAATTAATTGTGAGAAGTTGCTAAAAAAGAGACTGAAAACTCTTTCTGTAGCAATTGTTTCCTATTGCATAAATCAAACAAAGGGAACTGAAATGCTATTTTTTCTAATCGCTTTAAACCACGACAAGAAACCCAGTTACGTTGATTACCATCTCATACGTGCCAGTTACGCACATGCAAAAAGCACAGAAAACAATGTGACAAGTGGCTAAAAAAAGACTGAAAACTCTTTCAGTAGCAAGGAACTGAAGCATAATTTTTCTGATATCTTCAAACCGCAACAAGAAACCCAGTTACGTTGACTACTGTTTCATACGTGCCAGTTACGCACATGCGAGAACACCAGAAAATGATGTGATAAGTGGCTAAAAAAAGACATGAAGACTCTTTTCAGTAGCAACTGCTTCCTGTTGCATAAGTCAAAGAAAGAGAACTGAATTCTTTATTATTTTTTTTCTCCAATCTCTTTATATCGTACGTGACAACAAACCCATTTACGTTGACTACTTTCTCGTAGGTGCCAGTTACGTATCCGCAAAAACATGAAAAATCGACTTACGGGACATTTCATAGCAGACGACACCTGTTTCTTAAGTCAAATATAGGGAACAAATTTTCTATTTTTTTTTCCTCCAATCTCTTTATACCATGACAACAAATCCATTTACGCTGACTACTGTCTCGTAGGTGCCAGTTACGTATCCGCGAAAACATGAAAAAATCGACTTACGGGACATTTCATAGCAGACGACACCTGTTTCTCAAGTCAAATATGGGGATTTTTCTTTTTTCATTTTTTCTCACTAGGGCCAATGATTCGGTTGCGATGACCATCTCACCCATATGAGACGGTTACGTGCTGCGCATGAAATCGTAAAATCAACTTAGACACTTTTGGAGGCAATTGATACCTGTTGCACAAATCCAAGAAAGGTAAATGAAACATTTCCCTGTTTTCATACCAGGGTCAGTTTTGGTGACCGTGCGAGTCAAAAGTCAATGTTATGTTTAACCGCTGCACCAAAAAATAAAATTCAGAAGCAAGCGGTTGCTGTTGCAGAAACTTTTTCCGATGAAAAAAAGATCTCGTTTTCGTTTGAAGAATTAAAAAAATAGGCCATAAAGATACAATAAGATGTAAGAATAACTAATAATCAAAATTTTCTTTGATAGGGTAGAAAACATTGTGGGAAAAGGAGAAAATGCTGGTAACCTGCATTGTCTCCTTTTCTCAGATTATTTTCCAAAGTCTTCTCTTTTAGGGGTGTTAAAAGGCGTCATTGTATGGTAAGGGGTCAATAAGGATAAATATATACCCCCCCTCCCAATCATCCAATCAAATCTCATCCCTCTGTGAAATTATCCAATCACAGAAGCTTTTAGGAAATCAGAATGGGTGCCAACAGCCAATCAGAGAGGCTGTGAGAAATTCAAAAATGGGCCCGGTCTGCCAGTCAGAGAGGCTTTGAGAAATCAAAATGGGCCCAGTCAGCCAAACAAAATGGCGCCCTAATATAAATCGATAGAAAACAGTGAACAAAAAACGGCATAAAAGTGGATTTAAAGTCTTTTTTAAAGGCTGCTGTGCAGTCCTTGGCAAACTGCCAGGCATGCACCATCCACACATGCCAGATTTCACTGAAAAAGGGCCAAAATTAAAGAAAACAAGGTGGCAGAAGACCTTGTTTTGGTCTTTTCAAGACCCTTGCAAGAGTTACTTCCCTTAAAGTAAACCCTTGATTCCCCCCTTTACCCTTTAATTGGATTTCCTGATTTGGGCCACATCAAATTCATATAAGCCAAAATGATCAATGTACAGTGTGAAAAAAACACACAGAAATTAATTGTGAGAAGTTGCTAAAAAAGAGACTGAAAACTCTTTCTGTAGCAATTGTTTCCTATTGCATAAATCAAACAAAGGGAACTGAAATGCTATTTTTTCTAATCGCTTTAAACCACGACAAGAAACCCAGTTACGTTGATTACCATCTCATACGTGCCAGTTACGCACATGCAAAAAGCACAGAAAACAATGTGACAAGTGGCTAAAAAAAGACTGAAAACTCTTTCAGTAGCAAGGAACTGAAGCATAATTTTTCTGATATCTTCAAACCGCAACAAGAAACCCAGTTACGTTGACTACTGTTTCATACGTGCCAGTTACGCACATGCGAGAACACCAGAAAATGATGTGATAAGTGGCTAAAAAAAGACATGAAGACTCTTTTCAGTAGCAACTGCTTCCTGTTGCATAAGTCAAAGAAAGAGAACTGAATTCTTTATTATTTCTTTTCTCCAATCTCTTTATATCGTATGTGACAACAAACCCATTTACGTTGACTACTTTCTCGTAGGTGCCAGTTACGTATCCGCAAAAACATGAAAAATCGACTTACGGGACATTTCATAGCAGACGACACCTGTTTCTTAAGTCAAATATAGGGAACAAATTTTCTATTTTTTTTTCCTCCAATCTCTTTATACCATGACAACAAATCCATTTACGCTGACTACTGTCTCGTAGGTGCCAGTTACGTATCCGCGAAAACATGAAAAAATCGACTTACGGGACATTTCATAGCAGACGACACCTGTTTCTCAAGTCAAATATGGGGATTTTTCTTTTTTCATTTTTTCTCACTAGGGCCAATGATTCGGTTGCGATGACCATCTCACCCATATGAGACGGTTACGTGCTGCGCATGAAATCGTAAAATCAACTTAGACACTTTTGGAGGCAATTGATACCTGTTGCACAAATCCAAGAAAGGTAAATGAAACATTTCCCTGTTTTCATACCAGGGTCAGTTTTGGTGACCGTGCGAGTCAAAAGTCAATGTTATGTTTAACCGCTGCACCAAAAAATAAAATTCAGAAGCAAGCGGTTGCTGTTGCAGAAACTTTTTCCGATGAAAAAAAGATCTCGTTTTCGTTTGAAGAATTAAAAAAATAGGCCATAAAGATACAATAAGATGTAAGAATAACTAATAATCAAAATTTTCTTTGATAGGGTAGAAAACATTGTGGGAAAAGGAGAAAATGCTGGTAACCTGCATTGTCTCCTTTTCTCAGATTATTTTCCAAAGTCTTCTCTTTTAGGGGTGTTAAAAGGCGTCATTGTATGGTAAGGGGTCAATAAGGATAAATATATACCCCCCCTCCCAATCATCCAATCAAATCTCATCCCTCTGTGAAATTATCCAATCACAGAAGCTTTTAGGAAATCAGAATGGGTGCCAACAGCCAATCAGAGAGGCTGTGAGAAATTCAAAAATGGGCCCGGTCTGCCAGTCAGAGAGGCTTTGAGAAATCAAAATGGGCCCAGTCAGCCAAACAAAATGGCGCCCTAATATAAATCGATAGAAAACAGTGAACAAAAAACGGCATAAAAGTGGATTTAAAGTCTTTTTTAAAGGCTGCTGTGCAGTCCTTGGCAAACTGCCAGGCATGCACCATCCACACATGCCAGATTTCACTGAAAAAGGGCCAAAATTAAAGAAAACAAGGTGGCAGAAGACCTTGTTTTGGTCTTTTCAAGCCCCTTGCAAGAGTTACTTCCCTTAAAGTAAACCCTTGATTCCCCCCTTTACCCTTTAATTGGATTTCCTGATTTGGGCCACATCAAATTCATATAAGCCAAAATGATCAATGTACAGTGTGAAAAAAACACACAGAAATTAATTGTGAGAAGTTGCTAAAAAAGAGACTGAAAACTCTTTCTGTAGCAATTGTTTCCTATTGCATAAATCAAACAAAGGGAACTGAAATGCTATTTTTTCTAATCGCTTTAAACCACGACAAGAAACCCAGTTACGTTGATTACCATCTCATACGTGCCAGTTACGCACATGCAAAAAGCACAGAAAACAATGTGACAAGTGGCTAAAAAAAGACTGAAAACTCTTTCAGTAGCAAGGAACTGAAGCATAATTTTTCTGATATCTTCAAACCGCAACAAGAAACCCAGTTACGTTGACTACTGTTTCATACGTGCCAGTTACGCACATGCGAGAACACTAGAAAATGATGTGATAAGTGGCTAAAAAAAGACATGAAGACTCTTTTCAGTAGCAACTGCTTCCTGTTGCATAAGTCAAAGAAAGAGAACTGAATTCTTTATTATTTTTTTTCTCCAATCTCTTTATATCGTACGTGACAACAAACCCATTTACGTTGACTACTTTCTCGTAGGTGCCAGTTACGTATCCGCAAAAACATGAAAAATCGACTTACGGGACATTTCATAGCAGACAACACCTGTTTCTTAAGTCAAATATAGGGAACAAATTTTCTATTTTTTTTTCCTCCAATCTCTTTATACCATGACAACAAATCCATTTACGCTGACTACTGTCTCGTAGGTGCCAGTTACGTATCCGCGAAAACATGAAAAAATCGACTTACGGGACATTTCATAGCAGACGACACCTGTTTCTCAAGTCAAATATGGGGATTTTTCTTTTTTCATTTTTTCTCACTAGGGCCAATGATTCGGTTGCGATGACCATCTCACCCATATGAGACGGTTACGTGCTGCGCATGAAATCGTAAAATCAACTTAGACACTTTTGGAGGCAATTGATACCTGTTGCACAAATCCAAGAAAGGTAAATGAAACATTTCCCTGTTTTCATACCAGGGTCAGTTTTGGTGACCGTGCGAGTCAAAAGTCAATGTTATGTTTAACCGCTGCACCAAAAAATAAAATTCAGAAGCAAGCGGTTGCTGTTGCAGAAACTTTTTCCGATGAAAAAAAGATCTCGTTTTCGTTTGAAGAATTAAAAAAATAGGCCATAAAGATACAATAAGATGTAAGAATAACTAATAATCAAAATTTTCTTTGATAGGGTAGAAAACATTGTGGGAAAAGGAGAAAATGCTGGTAACCTGCATTGTCTCCTTTTCTCAGATTATTTTCCAAAGTCTTCTCTTTTAGGGGTGTTAAAAGGCGTCATTGTATGGTAAGGGGTCAATAAGGATAAATATATACCCCCCCTCCCAATCATCCAATCAAATCTCATCCCTCTGTGAAATTATCCAATCACAGAAGCTTTTAGGAAATCAGAATGGGTGCCAACAGCCAATCAGAGAGGCTGTGAGAAATTCAAAAATGGGCCCGGTCTGCCAGTCAGAGAGGCTTTGAGAAATCAAAATGGGCCCAGTCAGCCAAACAAAATGGTGCCCTAATATAAATCGATAGAAAACAGTGAACAAAAAACGGCATAAAAGTGGATTTAAAGTCTTTTTTAAAGGCTGCTGTGCAGTCCTTGGCAAACTGCCAGGCATGCACCATCCACACATGCCAGATTTCACTGAAAAAGGGCCAAAATTAAAGAAAACAAGGTGGCAGAAGACCTTGTTTTGGTCTTTTCAAGCCCCTTGCAAGAGTTACTTCCCTTAAAGTAAACCCTTGATTCCCCTCTTTACCCTTTAATTGGATTTCCTGATTTGGGCCACATCAAATTCATATAAGCCAAAATGATCAATGTACAGTGTGAAAAAAACACACAGAAATTAATTGTGAGAAGTTGCTAAAAAAGAGACTGAAAACTCTTTCTGTAGCAATTGTTTCCTATTGCCTAAATCAAACAAAGGGAACTGAAATGCTATTTTTTCTAATCGCTTTAAACCACGACAAGAAACCCAGTTACGTTGATTACCATCTCATACGTGCCAGTTACGCACATGCAAAAAGCACAGAAAACAATGTGACAAGTGGCTAAAAAAAGACTGAAAACTTTTTCAGTAGCAAGGAACTGAAGCATAATTTTTCTGATATCTTCAAACCGCAACAAGAAACCCAGTTACGTTGACTACTGTTTCATACGTGCCAGTTACGCACATGCGAGAACACCAGAAAATGATGTGATAAGTGGCTAAAAAAAGACATGAAGACTCTTTTCAGTAGCAACTGCTTCCTGTTGCATAAGTCAAAGAAAGAGAACTGAATTCTTTATTATTTTTTTTCTCCAATCTCTTATATCGTACGTGACAACAAACCCATTTACGTTGACTACTTTCTCGTAGGTGCCAGTTACGTATCCGCAAAAACATGAAAAATCGACTTACGGGACATTTCATAGCAAACGACACCTGTTTCTTAAGTCAAATATAGGGAACAAATTTTCTATTTTTTTTTTCCTCCAATCTCTTTATACCATGACAACAAATCCATTTACGCTGACTACTGTCTCGTAGGTGCCAGTTACGTATCCGCGAAAACATGAAAAAATCGACTTACGGGACATTTCATAGCAGACGACACCTGTTTCTCAAGTCAAATATGGGGATTTTTCTTTTTTCATTTTTTCTCACTAGGGCCAATGATTCGGTTGCGATGACCATCTCACCCATATGAGACGGTTACGTGCTGCGCATGAAATCGTAAAATCAACTTAGACACTTTTGGAGGCAATTGATACCTGTTGCACAAATCCAAGAAAGGTAAATGAAACATTTCCCTGTTTTCATACCAGGGTCAGTTTTGGTGACCGTGCGAGTCAAAAGTCAATGTTATGTTTAACCGCTGCACCAAAAAATAAAATTCAGAAGCAAGCGGTTGCTGTTGCAGAAACTTTTTCCGATGAAAAAAAGATCTCGTTTTCGTTTGAAGAATTAAAAAAATAGGCCATAAAGATACAATAAGATGTAAGAATAACTAATAATCAAAATTTTCTTTGATAGGGTAGAAAACATTGTGGGAAAAGGAGAAAATGCTGGTAACCTGCATTGTCTCCTTTTCTCAGATTATTTTCCAAAGTCTTCTCTTTTAGGGGTGTTAAAAGGCGTCATTGTATGGTAAGGGGTCAATAAGGATAAATATATACCCCCCCTCCCAATCATCCAATCAAACTCATCCCTCTGTGAAATTATCCAATCACAGAAGCTTTTAGGAAATCAGAATGGGTGCCAACAGCCAATCAGAGAGGCTGTGAGAAATTCAAAAATGGGCCCGGTCTGCCAGTCAGAGAGGCTTTGAGAAATCAAAATGGGCCCAGTCAGCCAAACAAAATGGCGCCCTAATATAAATCGATAGAAAACAGTGAACAAAAAACGGCATAAAAGTGGATTTAAAGTCTTTTTTAAAGGCTGCTGTGCAGTCCTTGGCAAACTGCCAGGCATGCACCATCCACACATGCCAGATTTCACTGAAAAAGGGCCAAAATTAAAGAAAACAAGGTGGCAGAAGACCTTGTTTTGGTCTTTTCAAGCCCCTTGCAAGAGTTACTCCCCTTAAAGTAAACCCTTGATTCCCCCCTTTACCCTTTAATTGGATTTCCTGATTTGGGCCACATCAAATTCATATAAGCCAAAATGATCAATGTACAGTGTGAAAAAAACACACAGAAATTAATTGTGAGAAGTTGCTAAAAAAGAGACTGAAAACTCTTTCTGTAGCAATTGTTTCCTATTGCATAAATCAAACAAAGGGAACTGAAATGCTATTTTTTCTAATCGCTTTAAACCACGACAAGAAACCCAGTTACGTTGATTACCATCTCATACGTGCCAGTTACGCACATGCAAAAAGCACAGAAAACAATGTGACAAGTGGCTAAAAAAAGACTGAAAACTCTTTCAGTAGCAAGGAACTGAAGCATAATTTTTCTGATATCTTCAAACCGCAACAAGAAACCCAGTTACGTTGACTACTGTTTCATACGTGCCAGTTACGCACATGCGAGAACACCAGAAAATGATGTGATAAGTGGCTAAAAAAAGACATGAAGACTCTTTTCAGTAGCAACTGCTTCCTGTTGCATAAGTCAAAGAAAGAGAACTGAATTCTTTATTATTTTTTTTCTCCAATCTCTTTATATCGTACGTGACAACAAACCCATTTACGTTGACTACTTTCTCGTAGGTGCCAGTTACGTATCCGCAAAAACATGAAAAATCGACTTACGGGACATTTCATAGCAGACGACACCTGTTTCTTAAGTCAAATATAGGGAACAAATTTTCTATTTTTTTTTCCTCCAATCTCTTTATACCATGACAACAAATCCATTTACGCTGACTACTGTCTCGTAGGTGCCAGTTACGTATCCGCGAAAACATGAAAAAATCGACTTACGGGACATTTCATAGCAGACGACACCTGTTTCTCAAGTCAAATATGGGGATTTTTCTTTTTTCATTTTTTCTCACTAGGGCCAATGATTCGGTTGCGATGACCATCTCACCCATATGAGACGGTTACGTGCTGCGCATGAAATCGTAAAATCAACTTAGACACTTTTGGAGGCAATTGATACCTGTTGCACAAATCCAAGAAAGGTAAATGAAACATTTCCCTGTTTTCATACCAGGGTCAGTTTTGGTGACCGTGCGAGTCAAAAGTCAATGTTATGTTTAACCGCTGCACCAAAAAATAAAATTCAGAAGCAAGCGGTTGCTGTTGCAGAAACTTTTTCCGATGAAAAAAAGATCTCGTTTTCGTTTGAAGAATTAAAAAAATAGGCCATAAAGATACAATAAGATGTAAGAATAACTAATAATCAAAATTTTCTTTGATAGGGTAGAAAACATTGTGGGAAAAGGAGAAAATGCTGGTAACCTGCATTGTCTCCTTTTCTCAGATTATTTTCCAAAGTCTTCTCTTTTAGGGGTGTTAAAAGGCGTCATTGTATGGTAAGGGGTCAATAAGGATAAATATATACCCCCCCTCCCAATCATCCAATCAAATCTCATCCCTCTGTGAAATTATCCAATCACAGAAGCTTTTAGGAAATCAGAATGGGTGCCAACAGCCAATCAGAGAGGCTGTGAGAAATTCAAAAATGGGCCCGGTCTGCCAGTCAGAGAGGCTTTGAGAAATCAAAATGGGCCCAGTCAGCCAAACAAAATGGCGCCCTAATATAAATCGATAGAAAACAGTGAACAAAAAACGGCATAAAAGTGGATTTAAAGTCTTTTTTAAAGGCTGCTGTGCAGTCCTTGGCAAACTGCCAGGCATGCACCATCCACACATGCCAGATTTCACTGAAAAAGGGCCAAAATTAAAGAAAACAAGGTGGCAGAAGACCTTGTTTTGGTCTTTTCAAGCCCCTTGCAAGAGTTACTCCCCTTAAAGTAAACCCTTGATTCCCCCCTTTACCCTTTAATTGGATTTCCTGATTTGGGCCACATCAAATTCATATAAGCCAAAATGATCAATGTACAGTGTGAAAAAAACACACAGAAATTAATTGTGAGAAGTTGCTAAAAAAGAGACTGAAAACTCTTTCTGTAGCAATTGTTTCCTATTGCATAAATCAAACAAAGGGAACTGAAATGCTATTTTTTCTAATCGCTTTAAACCACGACAAGAAACCCAGTTACGTTGATTACCATCTCATACGTGCCAGTTACGCACATGCAAAAAGCACAGAAAACAATGTGACAAGTGGCTAAAAAAAGACTGAAAACTCTTTCAGTAGCAAGGAACTGAAGCATAATTTTTCTGATATCTTCAAACCGCAACAAGAAACCCAGTTACGTTGACTACTGTTTCATACGTGCCAGTTACGCACATGCGAGAACACCAGAAAATGATGTGATAAGTGGCTAAAAAAAGACATGAAGACTCTTTTCAGTAGCAACTGCTTCCTGTTGCATAAGTCAAAGAAAGAGAACTGAATTCTTTATTATTTCTTTTCTCCAATCTCTTTATATCGTATGTGACAACAAACCCATTTACGTTGACTACTTTCTCGTAGGTGCCAGTTACGTATCCGCAAAAACATGAAAAATCGACTTACGGGACATTTCATAGCAGACGACACCTGTTTCTTAAGTCAAATATAGGGAACAAATTTTCTATTTTTTTTTCCTCCAATCTCTTTATACCATGACAACAAATCCATTTACGCTGACTACTGTCTCGTAGGTGCCAGTTACGTATCCGCGAAAACATGAAAAAATCGACTTACGGGACATTTCATAGCAGACGACACCTGTTTCTCAAGTCAAATATGGGGATTTTTCTTTTTTCATTTTTTCTCACTAGGGCCAATGATTCGGTTGCGATGACCATCTCACCCATATGAGACGGTTACGTGCTGCGCATGAAATCGTAAAATCAACTTAGACACTTTTGGAGGCAATTGATACCTGTTGCACAAATCCAAGAAAGGTAAATGAAACATTTCCCTGTTTTCATACCAGGGTCAGTTTTGGTGACCGTGCGAGTCAAAAGTCAATGTTATGTTTAACCGCTGCACCAAAAAATAAAATTCAGAAGCAAGCGGTTGCTGTTGCAGAAACTTTTTCCGATGAAAAAAAGATCTCGTTTTCGTTTGAAGAATTAAAAAAATAGGCCATAAAGATACAATAAGATGTAAGAATAAGTAATAATCAAAATTTTCTTTGATAGGGTAGAAAACATTGTGGGAAAAGGAGAAAATGCTGGTAACCTGCATTGTCTCCTTTTCTCAGATTATTTTCCAAAGTCTTCTCTTTTAGGGGTGTTAAAAGGCGTCATTGTATGGTAAGGGGTCAATAAGGATAAATATATACCCCCCCTCCCAATCATCCAATCAAATCTCATCCCTCTGTGAAATTATCCAATCACAGAAGCTTTTAGGAAATCAGAATGGGTGCCAACAGCCAATCAGAGAGGCTGTGAGAAATTCAAAAATGGGCCCGGTCTGCCAGTCAGAGAGGCTTTGAGAAATCAAAATGGGCCCAGTCAGCCAAACAAAATGGCGCCCTAATATAAATCGATAGAAAACAGTGAACAAAAAACGGCATAAAAGTGGATTTAAAGTCTTTTTTAAAGGCTGCTGTGCAGTCCTTGGCAAACTGCCAGGCATGCACCATCCACACATGCCAGATTTCACTGAAAAAGGGCCAAAATTAAAGAAAACAAGGTGGCAGAAGACCTTGTTTTGGTCTTTTCAAGCCCCTTGCAAGAGTTACTTCCCTTAAAGTAAACCCTTGATTCCCCCCTTTACCCTTTAATTGGATTTCCTGATTTGGGCCACATCAAATTCATATAAGCCAAAATGATCAATGTACAGTGTGAAAAAAACACACAGAAATTAATTGTGAGAAGTTGCTAAAAAAGAGACTGAAAACTCTTTCTGTAGCAATTGTTTCCTATTGCATAAATCAAACAAAGGGAACTGAAATGCTATTTTTTCTAATCGCTTTAAACCACGACAAGAAACCCAGTTACGTTGATTACCATCTCATACGTGCCAGTTACGCACATGCAAAAAGCACAGAAAACAATGTGACAAGTGGCTAAAAAAAGACTGAAAACTCTTTCAGTAGCAAGGAACTGAAGCATAATTTTTCTGATATCTTCAAACCGCAACAAGAAACCCAGTTACGTTGACTACTGTTTCATACGTGCCAGTTACGCACATGCGAGAACACTAGAAAATGATGTGATAAGTGGCTAAAAAAAGACATGAAGACTCTTTTCAGTAGCAACTGCTTCCTGTTGCATAAGTCAAAGAAAGAGAACTGAATTCTTTATTATTTTTTTTCTCCAATCTCTTTATATCGTACGTGACAACAAACCCATTTACGTTGACTACTTTCTCGTAGGTGCCAGTTACGTATCCGCAAAAACATGAAAAATCGACTTACGGGACATTTCATAGCAGACAACACCTGTTTCTTAAGTCAAATATAGGGAACAAATTTTCTATTTTTTTTTCCTCCAATCTCTTTATACCATGACAACAAATCCATTTACGCTGACTACTGTCTCGTAGGTGCCAGTTACGTATCCGCGAAAACATGAAAAAATCGACTTACCGGACATTTCATAGCAGACGACACCTGTTTCTCAAGTCAAATATGGGGATTTTTCTTTTTTCATTTTTTCTCACTAGGGCCAATGATTCGGTTGCGATGACCATCTCACCCATATGAGACGGTTACGTGCTGCGCATGAAATCGTAAAATCAACTTAGACACTTTTGGAGGCAATTGATACCTGTTGCACAAATCCAAGAAAGGTAAATGAAACATTTCCCTGTTTTCATACCAGGGTCAGTTTTGGTGACCGTGCGAGTCAAAAGTCAATGTTATGTTTAACCGCTGCACCAAAAAATAAAATTCAGAAGCAAGCGGTTGCTGTTGCAGAAACTTTTTCCGATGAAAAAAAGATCTCGTTTTCGTTTGAAGAATTAAAAAAATAGGCCATAAAGATACAATAAGATGTAAGAATAACTAATAATCAAAATTTTCTTTGATAGGGTAGAAAACATTGTGGGAAAAGGAGAAAATGCTGGTAACCTGCATTGTCTCCTTTTCTCAGATTATTTTCCAAAGTCTTCTCTTTTAGGGGTGTTAAAAGGCGTCATTGTATGGTAAGGGGTCAATAAGGATAAATATATACCCCCCCTCCCAATCATCCAATCAAATCTCATCCCTCTGTGAAATTATCCAATCACAGAAGCTTTTAGGAAATCAGAATGGGTGCCAACAGCCAATCAGAGAGGCTGTGAGAAATTCAAAAATGGGCCCGGTCTGCCAGTCAGAGAGGCTTTGAGAAATCAAAATGGGCCCAGTCAGCCAAACAAAATGGCGCCCTAATATAAATCGATAGAAAACAGTGAACAAAAAACGGCATAAAAGTGGATTTAAAGTCTTTTTTAAAGGCTGCTGTGCAGTCCTTGGCAAACTGCCAGGCATGCACCATCCACACATGCCAGATTTCACTGAAAAAGGGCCAAAATTAAAGAAAACAAGGTGGCAGAAGACCTTGTTTTGGTCTTTTCAAGCCCCTTGCAAGAGTTACTCCCCTTAAAGTAAACCCTTGATTCCCCCCTTTACACTTTAATTGGATTTCCTGATTTGGGCCACATCAAATTCATATAAGCCAAAATGATCAATGTACAGTGTGAAAAAAACACACAGAAATTAATTGTGAGAAGTTGCTAAAAAAGAGACTGAAAACTCTTTCTGTAGCAATTGTTTCCTATTGCATAAATCAAACAAAGGGAACTGAAATGCTATTTTTTCTAATCGCTTTAAACCACGACAAGAAACCCAGTTACGTTGATTACCATCTCATACGTGCCAGTTACGCACATGCAAAAAGCACAGAAAACAATGTGACAAGTGGCTAAAAAAAGACTGAAAACTCTTTCAGTAGCAAGGAACTGAAGCATAATTTTTCTGATATCTTCAAACCGCAACAAGAAACCCAGTTACGTTGACTACTGTTTCATACGTGCCAGTTACGCACATGCGAGAACACTAGAAAATGATGTGATAAGTGGCTAAAAAAAGACATGAAGACTCTTTTCAGTAGCAACTGCTTCCTGTTGCATAAGTCAAAGAAAGAGAACTGAATTCTTTATTATTTTTTTTCTCCAATCTCTTTATATCGTACGTGACAACAAACCCATTTACGTTGACTACTTTCTCGTAGGTGCCAGTTACGTATCCGCAAAAACATGAAAAATCGACTTACGGGACATTTCATAGCAGACAACACCTGTTTCTTAAGTCAAATATAGGGAACAAATTTTCTATTTTTTTTTCCTCCAATCTCTTTATACCATGACAACAAATCCATTTACGCTGACTACTGTCTCGTAGGTGCCAGTTACGTATCCGCGAAAACATGAAAAAATCGACTTACGGGACATTTCATAGCAGACGACACCTGTTTCTCAAGTCAAATATGGGGATTTTTCTTTTTTCATTTTTTCTCACTAGGGCCAATGATTCGGTTGCGATGACCATCTCACCCATATGAGACGGTTACGTGCTGCGCATGAAATCGTAAAATCAACTTAGACACTTTTGGAGGCAATTGATACCTGTTGCACAAATCCAAGAAAGGTAAATGAAACATTTCCCTGTTTTCATACCAGGGTCAGTTTTGGTGACCGTGCGAGTCAAAAGTCAATGTTATGTTTAACCGCTGCACCAAAAAATAAAATTCAGAAGCAAGCGGTTGCTGTTGCAGAAACTTTTTCCGATGAAAAAAAGATCTCGTTTTCGTTTGAAGAATTAAAAAAATAGGCCATAAAGATACAATAAGATGTAAGAATAACTAATAATCAAAATTTTCTTTGATAGGGTAGAAAACATTGTGGGAAAAGGAGAAAATGCTGGTAACCTGCATTGTCTCCTTTTCTCAGATTATTTTCCAAAGTCTTCTCTTTTAGGGGTGTTAAAAGGCGTCATTGTATGGTAAGGGGTCAATAAGGATAAATATATACCCCCCCTCCCAATCATCCAATCAAATCTCATCCCTCTGTGAAATTATCCAATCACAGAAGCTTTTAGGAAATCAGAATGGGTGCCAACAGCCAATCAGAGAGGCTGTGAGAAATTCAAAAATGGGCCCGGTCTGCCAGTCAGAGAGGCTTTGAGAAATCAAAATGGGCCCAGTCAGCCAAACAAAATGGCGCCCTAATATAAATCGATAGAAAACAGTGAACAAAAAACGGCATAAAAGTGGATTTAAAGTCTTTTTTAAAGGCTGCTGTGCAGTCCTTGGCAAACTGCCAGGCATGCACCATCCACACATGCCAGATTTCACTGAAAAAGGGCCAAAATTAAAGAAAACAAGGTGGCAGAAGACCTTGTTTTGGTCTTTTCAAGCCCCTTGCAAGAGTTACTCCCCTTAAAGTAAACCCTTGATTCCCCCCTTTACACTTTAATTGGATTTCCTGATTTGGGCCACATCAAATTCATATAAGCCAAAATGATCAATGTACAGTGTGAAAAAAACACACAGAAATTAATTGTGAGAAGTTGCTAAAAAAGAGACTGAAAACTCTTTCTGTAGCAATTGTTTCCTATTGCATAAATCAAACAAAGGGAACTGAAATGCTATTTTTTCTAATCGCTTTAAACCACGACAAGAAACCCAGTTACGTTGATTACCATCTCATACGTGCCAGTTACGCACATGCAAAAAGCACAGAAAACAATGTGACAAGTGGCTAAAAAAAGACTGAAAACTCTTTCAGTAGCAAGGAACTGAAGCATAATTTTTCTGATATCTTCAAACCGCAACAAGGAACCCAGTTACGTTGACTACTGTTTCATACGTGCCAGTTACGCACATGCGAGAACACCAGAAAATGATGTGATAAGTGGCTAAAAAAAGACATGAAGACTCTTTTCAGTAGCAACTGCTTCCTGTTGCATAAGTCAAAGAAAGAGAACTGAATTCTTTATTATTTTTTTTCTCCAATCTCTTTATATCGTACGTGACAACAAACCCATTTACGTTGACTACTTTCTCGTAGGTGCCAGTTACGTATCCGCAAAAACATGAAAAATCGACTTACGGGACATTTCATAGCAGACGACACCTGTTTCTTAAGTCAAATATAGGGAACAAATTTTCTATTTTTTTTTCCTCCAATCTCTTTATACCATGACAACAAATCCATTTACGCTGACTACTGTCTCGTAGGTGCCAGTTACGTATCCGCGAAAACATGAAAAAATCGACTTACGGGACATTTCATAGCAGACGACACCTGTTTCTCAAGTCAAATATGGGGATTTTTCTTTTTTCATTTTTTCTCACTAGGGCCAATGATTCGGTTGCGATGACCATCTCACCCATATGAGACGGTTACGTGCTGCGCATGAAATCGTAAAATCAACTTAGACACTTTTGGAGGCAATTGATACCTGTTGCACAAATCCAAGAAAGGTAAATGAAACATTTCCCTGTTTTCATACCAGGGTCAGTTTTGGTGACCGTGCGAGTCAAAAGTCAATGTTATGTTTAACCGCTGCACCAAAAAATAAAATTCAGAAGCAAGCGGTTGCTGTTGCAGAAACTTTTTCCGATGAAAAAAAGATCTCGTTTTCGTTTGAAGAATTAAAAAAATAGGCCATAAAGATACAATAAGATGTAAGAATAACTAATAATCAAAATTTTCTTTGATAGGGTAGAAAACATTGTGGGAAAAGGAGAAAATGCTGGTAACCTGCATTGTCTCCTTTTCTCAGATTATTTTCCAAAGTCTTCTCTTTTAGGGGTGTTAAAAGGCGTCATTGTATGGTAAGGGGTCAATAAGGATAAATATATACCCCCCCTCCCAATCATCCAATCAAATCTCATCCCTCTGTGAAATTATCCAATCACAGAAGCTTTTAGGAAATCAGAATGGGTGCCAACAGCCAATCAGAGAGGCTGTGAGAATTTCAAAAATGGGCCCGGTCTGCCAGTCAGAGAGGCTTTGAGAAATCAAAATGGGCCCAGTCAGCCAAACAAAATGGCGCCCAAATATAAATCGATAGAAAACAGTGAACAAAAAACGGCATAAAAGTGGATTTAAAGTCTTTTTTAAAGGCTGCTGTGCAGTCCTTTGCAAACTGCCAGGCATGCACCATCCACACATGCCAGATTTCACTGAAAAAGGGCCAAAATTAAAGAAAACAAGGTGGCAGAAGACCTTGTTTTGGTCTTTTCAAGCCCCTTGCAAGAGTTACTCCCCTTAAAGTAAACCCTTGATTCCCCCCTTTACCCTTTAATTGGATTTCCTGATTTGGGCCACATCAAATTCATATAAGCCAAAATGATCAATGTACAGTGTGAAAAAAACACACAGAAATTAATTGTGAGAAGTTGCTAAAAAAGAGACTGAAAACTCTTTCTGTAGCAATTGTTTCCTATTGCATAAATCAAACAAAGGGAACTGAAATGCTATTTTTTCTAATCGCTTTAAACCACGACAAGAAACCCAGTTACGTTGATTACCATCTCATACGTGCCAGTTACGCACATGCAAAAAGCACAGAAAACAATGTGACAAGTGGCTAAAAAAAGACTGAAAACTCTTTCAGTAGCAAGGAACTGAAGCATAATTTTTCTGATATCTTCAAACCGCAACAAGAAACCCAGTTACGTTGACTACTGTTTCATACGTGCCAGTTACGCACATGCGAGAACACCAGAAAATGATGTGATAAGTGGCTAAAAAAAGACATGAAGACTCTTTTCAGTAGCAACTGCTTCCTGTTGCATAAGTCAAAGAAAGAGAACTGAATTCTTTATTATTTTTTTCTCCAATCTCTTTATATCGTACGTGACAACAAACCCATTTACGTTGACTACTTTCTCGTAGGTGCCAGTTACGTATCCGCAAAAACATGAAAAATCGACTTACGGGACATTTCATAGCAGACGACACCTGTTTCTTAAGTCAAATATAGGAAACAAATTTTCTATTTTTTTTTCCTCCAATCTCTTTATACCATGACAACAAATCCATTTACGCTGACTACTGTCTCGTAGGTGCCAGTTACGTATCCGCGAAAACATGAAAAAATCGACTTACGGGACATTTCATAGCAGACGACACCTGTTTCTCAAGTCAAATATGGGGATTTTTCTTTTTTCATTTTTTCTCACTAGGGCCAATGATTCGGTTGCGATGACCATCTCACCCATATGAGACGGTTACGTGCTGCGCATGAAATCGTAAAATCAACTTAGACACTTTTGGAGGCAATTGATACCTGTTGCACAAATCCAAGAAAGGTAAATGAAACATTTCCCTGTTTTCATACCAGGGTCAGTTTTGGTGACCGTGCGAGTCAAAAGTCAATGTTATGTTTAACCGCTGCACCAAAAAATAAAATTCAGAAGCAAGCGGTTGCTGTTGCAGAAACTTTTTCCGATGAAAAAAAGATCTCGTTTTTCGTTTGAAGAATTAAAAAAATAGGCCATAAAGATACAATAAGATGTAAGAATAAGTAATAATCAAAATTTTCTTTGATAGGGTAGAAAACATTGTGGGAAAAGGAGAAAATGCTGGTAACCTGCATTGTCTCCTTTTCTCAGATTATTTTCCAAAGTCTTCTCTTTTAGGGGTGTTAAAAGGCGTCATTGTATGGTAAGGGGTCAATAAGGATAAATATATACCCCCCCTCCCAATCATCCAATCAAATCTCATCCCTCTGTGAAATTATCCAATCACAGAAGCTTTTAGGAAATCAGAATGGGTGCCAACAGCCAATCAGAGAGGCTGTGAGAAATTCAAAAATGGGCCCGGTCTGCCAGTCAGAGAGGCTTTGAGAAATCAAAATGGGCCCAGTCAGCCAAACAAAATGGTGCCCTAATATAAATCGATAGAAAACAGTGAACAAAAAACGGCATAAAAGTGGATTTAAAGTCTTTTTTTAAAGGCTGCTGTGCAGTCCTTGGCAAACTGCCAGGCATGCACCATCCACACATGCCAGATTTCACTGAAAAAGGGCCAAAATTAAAGAAAACAAGGTGGCAGAAGACCTTGTTTTGGTCTTTTCAAGCCCCTTGCAAGAGTTACTTCCCTTAAAGTAAACCCTTGATTCCCCTCTTTACCCTTTAATTGGATTTCCTGATTTGGGCCACATCAAATTCATATAAGCCAAAATGATCAATGTACAGTGTGAAAAAAACACACAGAAATTAATTGTGAGAAGTTGCTAAAAAAGAGACTGAAAACTCTTTCTGTAGCAATTGTTTCCTATTGCCTAAATCAAACAAAGGGAACTGAAATGCTATTTTTTCTAATCGCTTTAAACCACGACAAGAAACCCAGTTACGTTGATTACCATCTCATACGTGCCAGTTACGCACATGCAAAAAGCACAGAAAACAATGTGACAAGTGGCTAAAAAAAGACTGAAAACTCTTTCAGTAGCAAGGAACTGAAGCATAATTTTTCTGATATCTTCAAACTGCAACAAGAAACCCAGTTACGTTGACTACTGTTTCATACGTGCCAGTTACGCACATGCGAGAACACCAGAAAATGATGTGATAAGTGGTTAAAAAAAGACATGAAGACTCTTTTCAGTAGCAACTGCTTCCTGTTGCATAAGTCAAAGAAAGAGAACTGAATTCTTTATTATTTTTTTTCTCCAATCTCTTATATCGTACGTGACAACAAACCCATTTACGTTGACTACTTTCTCGTAGGTGCCAGTTACGTATCCGCAAAAACATGAAAAATCGACTTACGGGACATTTCATAGCAAACGACACCTGTTTCTTAAGTCAAATATAGGGAACAAATTTTCTATTTTTTTTTTCCTCCAATCTCTTTATACCATGACAACAAATCCATTTATGCTGACTACTGTTTCGTAGGTGCCAGTTACGTATCCGCGAAAACATGAAAAAATCGACTTACGGGACATTTCATAGCAGACGACACCTGTTTCTCAAGTCAAATATGGGGATTTTTCTTTTTTCATTTTTTCTCACTAGGGCCAATGATTCGGTTGCGATGACCATCTCACCCATATGAGACGGTTACGTGCTGCGCATGAAATCGTAAAATCAACTTAGACACTTTTGGAGGTAATTGATACCTGTTGCACAAATCCAAGAAAGGTAAATGAAACATTTCCCTGTTTTCATACCAGGGTCAGTTTTGGTGACCGTGCGAGTCAAAAGTCAATGTTATGTTTAACCGCTGCACCAAAAAATAAAATTCAGAAGCAAGCGGTTGCTGTTGCAGAAACTTTTTCCGATGAAAAAAAGATCTCGTTTTCGTTTGAAGAATTAAAAAAATAGGCCATAAAGATACAATAAGATGTAAGAATAACTAATAATCAAAATTTTCTTTGATAGGGTAGAAAACATTGTGGGAAAAGGAGAAAATGCTGGTAACCTGCATTGTCTCCTTTTCTCAGATTATTTTCCAAAGTCTTCTCTTTTAGGGGTGTTAAAAGGCGTCATTGTATGGTAAGGGGTCAATAAGGATAAATATATACCCCCCCTCCCAATCATCCAATCAAATCTCATCCCTCTGTGAAATTATCCAATCACAGAAGCTTTTAGGAAATCAGAATGGGTGCCAACAGCCAATCAGAGAGGCTGTGAGAAATTCAAAAATGGGCCCGGTCTGCCAGTCAGAGAGGCTTTGAGAAATCAAAATGGGCCCAGTCAGCCAAACAAAATGGCGCCCTAATATAAATCGATAGAAAACAGTGAACAAAAAACGGCATAAAAGTGGATTTAAAGTCTTTTTTAAAGGCTGCTGTGCAGTCCTTGGCAAACTGCCAGGCATGCACCATCCACACATGCCAGATTTCACTGAAAAAGGGCCAAAATTAAAGAAAACAAGGTGGCAGAAGACCTTGTTTTGGTCTTTTCAAGCCCCTTGCAAGAGTTACTTCCCTTAAAGTAAACCCATGATTCCCCCCTTTACCCTTTAATTGGATTTCCTGATTTGGGCCACATCAAATTCATATAAGCCAAAATGATCAATGTACAGTGTGAAAAAAACACACAGAAATTAATTGTGAGAAGTTGCTAAAAAAGAGACTGAAAACTCTTTCTGTAGCAATTGTTTCCTATTGCCTAAATCAAACAAAGGGAACTGAAATGCTATTTTTTCTAATCGCTTTAAACCACGACAAGAAACCCAGTTACGTTGATTACCATCTCATACGTGCCAGTTACGCACATGCAAAAAGCACAGAAAACAATGTGACAAGTGGCTAAAAAAAGACTGAAAACTCTTTCAGTAGCAAGGAACTGAAGCATAATTTTTCTGATATCTTCAAACCGCAACAAGAAACCCAGTTACGTTGACTACTGTTTCATACGTGCCAGTTACGCACATGCGAGAACACCAGAAAATGATGTGATAAGTGGCTAAAAAAAGACATGAAGACTCTTTTCAGTAGCAACTGCTTCCTGTTGCATAAGTCAAAGAAAGAGAACTGAATTCTTTATTATTTTTTTTCTCCAATCTCTTTATATCGTACGTGACAACAAACCCATTTACGTTGACTACTTTCTCGTAGGTGCCAGTTACGTATCCGCAAAAACATGAAAAATCGACTTACGGGACATTTCATAGCAGACGACACCTGTTTCTTAAGTCAAATATAGGGAACAAATTTTCTATTTTTTTTTCCTCCAATCTCTTTATACCATGACAACAAATCCATTTACGCTGACTACTGTCTCGTAGGTGCCAGTTACGTATCCGCGAAAACATGAAAAAATCGACTTACGGGACATTTCATAGCAGACGACACCTGTTTCTCAAGTCAAATATGGGGATTTTTCTTTTTTCATTTTTTCTCACTAGGGCCAATGATTCGGTTGCGATGACCATCTCACCCATATGAGACGGTTACGTGCTGCGCATGAAATCGTAAAATCAACTTAGACACTTTTGGAGGCAATTGATACCTGTTGCACAAATCCAAGAAAGGTAAATGAAACATTTCCCTGTTTTCATACCAGGGTCAGTTTTGGTGACCGTGCGAGTCAAAAGTCAATGTTATGTTTAACCGCTGCACCAAAAAATAAAATTCAGAAGCAAGCGGTTGCTGTTGCAGAAACTTTTTCCGATGAAAAAAAGATCTCGTTTTCGTTTGAAGAATTAAAAAAATAGGCCATAAAGATACAATAAGATGTAAGAATAACTAATAATCAAAATTTTCTTTGATAGGGTAGAAAACATTGTGGGAAAAGGAGAAAATGCTGGTAACCTGCATTGTCTCCTTTTCTCAGATTATTTTCCAAAGTCTTCTCTTTTAGGGGTGTTAAAAGGCGTCATTGTATGGTAAGGGGTCAATAAGGATAAATATATACCCCCCCTCCCAATCATCCAATCAAATCTCATCCCTCTGTGAAATTATCCAATCACAGAAGCTTTTAGGAAATCAGAATGGGTGCCAACAGCCAATCAGAGAGGCTGTGAGAAATTCAAAAATGGGCCCGGTCTGCAAGTCAGAGAGGCTTTGAGAAATCAAAATGGGCCCAGTCAGCCAAACAAAATGGCGCCCTAATATAAATCGATAGAAAACAGTGAACAAAAAACGGCATAAAAGTGGATTTAAAGTCTTTTTTAAAGGCTGCTGTGCAGTCCTTGGCAAACTGCCAGGCATGCACCATCCACACATGCCAGATTTCACTGAAAAAGGGCCAAAATTAAAGAAAACAAGGTGGCAGAAGACCTTGTTTTGGTCTTTTCAAGCCCCTTGCAAGAGTTACTTCCCTTAAAGTAAACCCTTGATTCCCCTCTTTACCCTTTAATTGGATTTCCTGATTTTGGCCACATCAAATTCATATAAGCCAAAATGATCAATGTACAGTGTGAAAAAAACACACAGAAATTAATTGTGAGAAGTTGCTAAAAAAGAGACTGAAAACTCTTTCTGTAGCAATTGTTTCCTATTGCATAAATCAAACAAAGGGAACTGAAATGCTATTTTTTCTAATCGCTTTAAACCATGACAAGAAACCCAGTTATGTTGATTACCATCTCATACGTGCCAGTTACGCACATGCAAAAAGCACAGAAAACAATGTGACAAGTGGCTAAAAAAAGACTGAAAACTCTTTCAGTAGCAAGGAACTGAAGCATAATTTTTCTGATATCTTCAAACCGCAACAAGAAACCCAGTTACGTTGACTACTGTTTCATACGTGCCAGTTACGCACATGCGAGAACACCAGAAAATGATGTGATAAGTGGCTAAAAAAAGACATGAAGACTCTTTTCAGTAGCAACTGCTTCCTGTTGCATAAGTCAAAGAAAGAGAACTGAATTCTTTATTATTTTTTTTCTCCAATCTCTTTATATCGTACGTGACAACAAACCCATTTACGTTGACTACTTTCTCGTAGGTGCCAGTTACGTATCCGCAAAAACATGAAAAATCGACTTACGGGACATTTCATAGCAGACGACACCTGTTTCTTAAGTCAAATATAGGGAACAAATTTTCTATTTTTTTTTCCTCCAATCTCTTTATACCATGACAACAAATCCATTTACGCTGACTACTGTCTCGTAGGTGCCAGTTACGTATCCGCGAAAACATGAAAAAATCGACTTACGGGACATTTCATAGCAGACGACACCTGTTTCTCAAGTCAAATATGGGGATTTTTCTTTTTTCATTTTTTCTCACTAGGGCCAATGATTCGGTTGCGATGACCATCTCACCCATATGAGACGGTTACGTGCTGCGCATGAAATCGTAAAATCAACTTAGACACTTTTGGAGGCAATTGATACCTGTTGCACAAATCCAAGAAAGGTAAATGAAACATTTCCCTGTTTTCATACCAGGGTCAGTTTTGGTGACCGTGCGAGTCAAAAGTCAATGTTATGTTTAACCGCTGCACCAAAAAATAAAATTCAGAAGCAAGCGGTTGCTGTTGCAGAAACTTTTTCAGATGAAAAAAAGATCTTGTTTTCGTTTGAAGAATTAAAAAAATAGGCCATAAAGATACAATAAGATGTAAGAATAACTAATAATCAAAATTTTCTTTGATAGGGTAGAAAACATTGTGGGAATAGGAGAAAATGCTGGTAACCTGCATTGTCTCCTTTTCTCAGATTATTTTCCAAAGTCTTCTCTTTTAGGGGTGTTAAAAGGCGTCATTGTATGGTAAGGGGTCAATAAGGATAAATATATACCCCCCCTCCCAATCATCCAATCAAATCTCATCCCTCTGTGAAATTATCCAATCACAGAAGCTTTTAGGAAATCAGAATGGGTGCCAACAGCCAATCAGAGAGGCTGTGAGAAATTCAAAAATGGGCCCGGTCTGCCAGTCAGAGAGGCTTTGAGAAATCAAAATGGGCCCAGTCAGCCAAACAAAATGGCGCCCTAATATAAATCGATAGAAAACAGTGAACAAAAAACGGCATAAAAGTGGATTTAAAGTCTTTTTTAAAGGCTGCTGTGCAGTCCTTGGCAAACTGCCAGGCATGCACCATCCACACATGCCAGATTTCACTGAAAAAGGGCCAAAATTAACGAAAACAAGGTGGCAGAAGACCTTGTTTTGGTCTTTTCAAGCCCCTTGCAAGAGTTACTTCCCTTAAAGTAAACCCTTGATTCCCCCCTTTACCCTTTAATTGGATTTCCTGATTTGGGCCACATCAAATTCATATAAGCCAAAATGATCAATGTACAGTGTGAAAAAAACACACAGAAATTAATTGTGAGAAGTTGCTAAAAAAAGAGACTGAAAACTCTTTCTGTAGCAATTGTTTCCTATTGCATAAATCAAACAAAGGGAACTGAAATGCTATTTTTTCTAATCGCTTTAAACCACGACAAGAAACCCAGTTACGTTGATTACCATCTCATACGTGCCAGTTACGCACATGCAAAAAGCACAGAAAACAATGTGACAAGTGGCTAAAAAAAGACTGAAAACTCTTTCAGTAGCAAGGAACTGAAGCATAATTTTTCTGATATCTTCAAACCGCAACAAGAAACCCAGTTACGTTGACTACTGTTTCATACGTGCCAGTTACGCACATGCGAGAACACCAGAAAATGATGTGATAAGTGGCTAAAAAAAGACATGAAGACTCTTTTCAGTAGCAACTGCTTCCTGTTGCATAAGTCAAAAAAAGAGAACTGAATTCTTTATTATTTTTTTTCTCCAATCTCTTTATATCGTACGTGACAACAAACCCATTTACGTTGACTACTTTCTCGTAGGTGCCAGTTACGTATCCGCAAAAACATGAAAAATCGACTTACGGGACATTTCATAGCAGACGACACCTGTTTCTTAAGTCAAATATAGGGAACAAATTTTCTATTTTTTTTTCCTCCAATCTCTTTATACCATGACAACAAATCCATTTACGCTGACTACTGTCTCGTAGGTGCCAGTTACGTATCCGCGAAAACATGAAAAAATCGACTTACGGGACATTTCATAGCAGACGACACCTGTTTCTCAAGTCAAATATGGGGATTTTTCTTTTTTCATTTTTTCTCACTAGGGCCAATGATTCGGTTGCGATGACCATCTCACCCATATGAGACGGTTACGTGCTGCGCATGAAATCGTAAAATCAACTTAGACACTTTTGGAGGCAATTGATACCTGTTGCACAAATCCAAGAAAGGTAAATGAAACATTTCCCTGTTTTCATACCAGGGTCAGTTTTGGTGACCGTGCGAGTCAAAAGTCAATGTTATGTTTAACCGCTGCACCAAAAAATAAAATTCAGAAGCAAGCGGTTGCTGTTGCAGAAACTTTTTCAGATGAAAAAAAGATCTTGTTTTCGTTTGAAGAATTAAAAAAATAGGCCATAAAGATACAATAAGATGTAAGAATAACTAATAATCAAAATTTTCTTTGATAGGGTAGAAAACATTGTGGGAATAGGAGAAAATGCTGGTAACCTGCATTGTCTCCTTTTCTCAGATTATTTTCCAAAGTCTTCTCTTTTAGGGGTGTTAAAAGGCGTCATTGTATGGTAAGGGGTCAATAAGGATAAATATATACCCCCCCTCTCAATCATCCAATCAAATCTCATCCCTCTGTGAAATTATCCAATCACAGAAGCTTTTAGGAAATCAGAATGGGTGCCAACAGCCAATCAGAGAGGCTGTGAGAAATTCAAAAATGGGCCCGGTCTGCCAGTCAGAGAGGCTTTGAGAAATCAAAATGGGCCCAGTCAGCCAAACAAAATGGCGCCCTAATATAAATCGATAGAAAACAGTGAACAAAAAACGGCATAAAAGTGGATTTAAAGTCTTTTTTAAAGGCTGCTGTGCAGTCCTTGGCAAACTGCCAGGCATGCACCATCCACACATGCCAGATTTCACTGAAAAAGGGCCAAAATTAACGAAAACAAGGTGGCAGAAGACCTTGTTTTGGTCTTTTCAAGCCCCTTGCAAGAGTTACTTCCCTTAAAGTAAACCCTTGATTCCCCCCTTTACCCTTTAATTGGATTTCCTGATTTGGGCCACATCAAATTCATATAAGCCAAAATGATCAATGTACAGTGTGAAAAAAACACACAGAAATTAATTGTGAGAAGTTGCTAAAAAAAGAGACTGAAAACTCTTTCTGTAGCAATTGTTTCCTATTGCATAAATCAAACAAAGGGAACTGAAATGCTATTTTTTCTAATCGCTTTAAACCACGACAAGAAACCCAGTTACGTTGATTACCATCTCATACGTGCCAGTTACGCACATGCAAAAAGCACAGAAAACAATGTGACAAGTGGCTAAAAAAAGACTGAAAACTCTTTCAGTAGCAAGGAACTGAAGCATAATTTTTCTGATATCTTCAAACCGCAACAAGAAACCCAGTTACGTTGACTACTGTTTCATACGTGCCAGTTACGCACATGCGAGAACACCAGAAAATGATGTGATAAGTGGCTAAAAAAAGACATGAAGACTCTTTTCAGTAGCAACTGCTTCCTGTTGCATAAGTCAAAAAAAGAGAACTGAATTCTTTATTATTTTTTTTCTCCAATCTCTTTATATCGTACGTGACAACAAACCCATTTACGTTGACTACTTTCTCGTAGGTGCCAGTTACGTATCCGCAAAAACATGAAAAATCGACTTACGGGACATTTCATAGCAGACGACACCTGTTTCTTAAGTCAAATATAGGGAACAAATTTTCTATTTTTTTTTCCTCCAATCTCTTTATACCATGACAACAAATCCATTTACGCTGACTACTGTCTCGTAGGTGCCAGTTACGTATCCGCGAAAACATGAAAAAATCGACTTACGGGACATTTCATAGCAGACGACACCTGTTTCTCAAGTCAAATATGGGGATTTTTCTTTTTTCATTTTTTCTCACTAGGGCCAATGATTCGGTTGCGATGACCATCTCACCCATATGAGACGGTTACGTGCTGCGCATGAAATCGTAAAATCAACTTAGACACTTTTGGAGGCAATTGATACCTGTTGCACAAATCCAAGAAAGGTAAATGAAACATTTCCCTGTTTTCATACCAGGGTCAGTTTTGGTGACCGTGCGAGTCAAAAGTCAATGTTATGTTTAACCGCTGCACCAAAAAATAAAATTCAGAAGCAAGCGGTTGCTGTTGCAGAAACTTTTTCAGATGAAAAAAAGATCTTGTTTTCGTTTGAAGAATTAAAAAAATAGGCCATAAAGATACAATAAGATGTAAGAATAACTAATAATCAAAATTTTCTTTGATAGGGTAGAAAACATTGTGGGAATAGGAGAAAATGCTGGTAACCTGCATTGTCTCCTTTTCTCAGATTATTTTCCAAAGTCTTCTCTTTTAGGGGTGTTAAAAGGCGTCATTGTATGGTAAGGGGTCAATAAGGATAAATATATACCCCCCCTCTCAATCATCCAATCAAATCTCATCCCTCTGTGAAATTATCCAATCACAGAAGCTTTTAGGAAATCAGAATGGGTGCCAACAGCCAATCAGAGAGGCTGTGAGAAATTCAAAAATGGGCCCGGTCTGCCAGTCAGAGAGGCTTTGAGAAATCAAAATGGGCCCAGTCAGCCAAACAAAATGGCGCCCTAATATAAATCGATAGAAAACAGTGAACAAAAAACGGCATAAAAGTGGATTTAAAGTCTTTTTTAAAGGCTGCTGTGCAGTCCTTGGCAAACTGCCAGGCATGCACCATCCACACATGCCAGATTTCACTGAAAAAGGGCCAAAATTAACGAAAACAAGGTGGCAGAAGACCTTGTTTTGGTCTTTTCAAGCCCCTTGCAAGAGTTACTTCCCTTAAAGTAAACCCTTGATTCCCCCCTTTACCCTTTAATTGGATTTCCTGATTTGGGCCACATCAAATTCATATAAGCCAAAATGATCAATGTACAGTGTGAAAAAAACACACAGAAATTAATTGTGAGAAGTTGCTAAAAAAAGAGACTGAAAACTCTTTCTGTAGCAATTGTTTCCTATTGCATAAATCAAACAAAGGGAACTGAAATGCTATTTTTTCTAATCGCTTTAAACCACGACAAGAAACCCAGTTACGTTGATTACCATCTCATACGTGCCAGTTACGCACATGCAAAAAGCACAGAAAACAATGTGACAAGTGGCTAAAAAAAGACTGAAAACTCTTTCAGTAGCAAGGAACTGAAGCATAATTTTTCTGATATCTTCAAACCGCAACAAGAAACCCAGTTACGTTGACTACTGTTTCATACGTGCCAGTTACGCACATGCGAGAACACCAGAAAATGATGTGATAAGTGGCTAAAAAAAGACATGAAGACTCTTTTCAGTAGCAACTGCTTCCTGTTGCATAAGTCAAAGAAAGAGAACTGAATTCTTTATTATTTTTTTTCTCCAATCTCTTTATATCGTACGTGACAACAAACCCATTTACATTGAGTACTTTCTCTTAGGTGCCAGTTACTTATCCGCAAAAACATGAAAAATCGACTTACGGGACATTTCATAGCAGACGACACCTGTTTCTTAAGTCAAATATAGGGAACAAATTTTCTATTTTTTTTTCCTCCAATCTCTTTATACCATGACAACAAATCCATTTACGCTGACTACTGTCTCGTAGGTGCCAGTTACGTATCCGCGAAAACATGAAAAAATCGACTTACGGGACATTTCATAGCAGACGACACCTGTTTCTCAAGTCAAATATGGGGATTTTTCTTTTTTCATTTTTTCTCACTAGGGCCAATGATTCGGTTGCGATGACCATCTCACCCATATGAGACGGTTACGTGCTGCGCATGAAATTGTAAAATCAACTTAGACACTTTTGGAGGCAATTGATACCCGTTGCACAAATCCAAGAAAGGTAAATGAAACATTTCCCTGTTTTCATACCAGGGTCAGTTTTGGTGACCGTGCGAGTCAAAAGTCAATGTTATGTTTAACCGCTGCACCAAAAAATAAAATTCAGAAGCAAGCGGTTGCTGTTGCAGAAACTTTTTCAGATGAAAAAAAATCTTGTTTTCGTTTGAAGAATTTAAAAAAAATAGGCCATAAAGATACAATAAGATGTAAGAATAACTAATAATCAAAATTTTCTTTGATAGGGTAGAAAACATTGTGGGAAAAGGAGAAAATGCTGGTAACCTGCATTGTCTCCTTTTCTCAGATTATTTTCCAAAGTCTTCTCTTTTAGGGGTGTTAAAAGGCGTCATTGTATGGTAAGGGGTCAATAAGGATAAATATATACCCCCCTCCCAATCATCCAATCAAATCTCATCCCTCTGTGAGATTATCCAATCACAGAAGCTTTTAGGAAATCAGAATGGGTGCCAACAGCCAATCAGAGTGGCTGTGAGAAATTCAAAAATGGGCCCGGTCTGCCAGTCAGAGAGGCTTTGATAAATCAAAATGGGCCCAGTCAGCCAAACAAAATGGCGCCCTAATATAAATCGATAGAAAACAGTGAACAAAAAACGGCATAAAAGTGGATTTAAAGTCTTTTTTAAAGGCTGCTGTGCAGTCCTTGGCAAACTGCCAGGCATGCACCATCCACACATGCCAGATTTCACTGAAAAAGGGCCAAAATTAACGAAAACAAGGTGGCAGAAGACCTTGTTTTGGTCTTTTCAAGCCCCTTGCAAGAGTTACTTCCCTTAAAGTAAACCCTTGATTCCCCCCTTTACCCTTTAATTGGATTTCCTGATTTGGGCCACATCAAATTCATATAAGCCAAAATGATCAATGTACAGTGTGAAAAAAACACACAGAAATTAATTGTGAGAAGTTGCTAAAAAAAGAGACTGAAAACTCTTTCTGTAGCAATTGTTTCCTATTGCATAAATCAAACAAAGGGAACTGAAATGCTATTTTTTCTAATCGCTTTAAACCACGACAAGAAACCCAGTTACGTTGATTACCATCTCATACGTGCCAGTTACGCACATGCAAAAAGCACAGAAAACAATGTGACAAGTGGCTAAAAAAAGACTGAAAACTCTTTCAGTAGCAAGGAACTGAAGCATAATTTTTCTGATATCTTCAAACCGCAACAAGAAACCCAGTTACGTTGACTACTGTTTCATACGTGCCAGTTACGCACATGCGAGAACACCAGAAAATGATGTGATAAGTGGCTAAAAAAAGACATGAAGACTCTTTTCAGTAGCAACTGCTTCCTGTTGCATAAGTCAAAAAAAGAGAACTGAATTCTTTATTATTTTTTTTCTCCAATCTCTTTATATCGTACGTGACAACAAACCCATTTACGTTGACTACTTTCTCGTAGGTGCCAGTTACGTATCCGCAAAAACATGAAAAATCGACTTACGGGACATTTCATAGCAGACGACACCTGTTTCTTAAGTCAAATATAGGGAACAAATTTTCTATTTTTTTTTCCTCCAATCTCTTTATACCATGACAACAAATCCATTTACGCTGACTACTGTCTCGTAGGTGCCAATTACGTATCCGCGAAAACATGAAAAAATCGACTTACGGGACATTTCATAGCTGACGACACCTGTTTCTCAAGTCAAATATGGGGATTTTTCTTTTTTCATTTTTTCTCACTAGGGCCAATGATTCGGTTGCGATGACCATCTCACCCATATGAGACGGTTACGTGCTGCGCATGAAATTGTAAAATCAACTTAGACACTTTTGGAGGCAATTGATACCTGTTGCACAAATCCAAGAAAGGTAAATGAAACATTTCCCTGTTTTCATACCAGGGTCAGTTTTGGTGACCGTGCGAGTCAAAAGTCAATGTTATGTTTAACCGCTGCACCAAAAAATAAAATTCAGAAGCAAGCGGTTGCTGTTGCAGAAACTTTTTCAGATGAAAAAAAATCTTGTTTTCGTTTGAAGAATTTAAAAAAATAGGCCATAAAGATACAATAAGATGTAAGAATAACTAATAATCAAAATTTTCTTTGATAGGGTAGAAAACATTGTGGGAAAAGGAGAAAATGCTGGTAACCTGCATTGTCTCCTTTTCTCAGATTATTTTCCAAAGTCTTCTCTTTTAGGGGTGTTAAAAGGCGTCATTGTATGGTAAGGGGTCAATAAGGATAAATATATACCCCCCTCCCAATCATCCAATCAAATCTCATCCCTCTGTGAGATTATCCAATCACAGAAGCTTTTAGGAAATCAGAATGGGTGCCAACAGCCAATCAGAGAGGCTGTGAGAAATTCAAAAATGAGCCCGGTCTGCCAGTCAGAGAGGCTTTGAGAAATCAAAATGGGCCCAGTCAGCCAAACAAAATGGCGCCCTAATATAAATCGATAGAAAACAGTGAACAAAAAACGGCATAAAAGTGGATTTAAAGTCTTTTTTAAAGGCTGCTGTGCAGTCCTTGGCAAACTGCCAGGCATGCACCATCCACACATGCCAGATTTCACTGAAAAAGGGCCAAAATTAACGAAAACAAGGTGGCAGAAGACCTTGTTTTGGTCTTTTCAAGCCCCTTGCAAGAGTTACTTCCCTTAAAGTAAACCCTTGATTCCCCCCTTTACCCTTTAATTGGATTTCCTGATTTGGGCCACATCAAATTCATATAAGCCAAAATGATCAATGTACAGTGTGAAAAAAACACACAGAAATTAATTGTGAGAAGTTGCTAAAAAAAGAGACTGAAAACTCTTTCTGTAGCAATTGTTTCCTATTGCATAAATCAAACAAAGGGAACTGAAATGCTATTTTTTCTAATCGCTTTAAACCACGACAAGAAACCCAGTTACGTTGATTACCATCTCATACGTGCCAGTTACGCACATGCAAAAAGCACAGAAAACAATGTGACAAGTGGCTAAAAAAAGACTGAAAACTCTTTCAGCAGCAAGGAACTGAAGCATAATTTTTCTGATATCTTCAAACCACAACAAGAAACCCAGTTACGTTGACTACTGTTTCATACGTGCCAGTTACGCACATGCGAGAACACCAGAAAATGATGTGATAAGTGGCTAAAAAAAGACATGAAGACTCTTTTCAGTAGCAACTGCTTCCTGTTGCATAAGTCAAAGAAAGAGAACTGAATTCTTTATTATTTTTTTTCTCCAATCTCTTTATATCGTACGTGACAACAAACCCATTTACATTGAGTACTTTCTCTTAGGTGCCAGTTACTTATCCGCAAAAACATGAAAAATCGACTTACGGGACATTTCATAGCAGACGACACCTGTTTCTTAAGTCAAATATAGGGAACAAATTTTCTATTTTTTTTTCCTCCAATCTCTTTATACCATGACAACAAATCCATTTACGCTGACTACTGTCTCGTAGGTGCCAGTTACGTATCCGCGAAAACATGAAAAAATCGACTTACGGGACATTTCATAGCAGACGACACCTGTTTCTCAAGTCAAATATGGGGATTTTTCTTTTTTCATTTTTTCTCACTAGGGCCAATGATTCGGTTGCGATGACCATCTCACCCATATGAGACGGTTACGTGCTGCGCATGAAATTGTAAAATCAACTTAGACACTTTTGGAGGCAATTGATACCCGTTGCACAAATCCAAGAAAGGTAAATGAAACATTTCCCTGTTTTCATACCAGGGTCAGTTTTGGTGACCGTGCGAGTCAAAAGTCAATGTTATGTTTAACCGCTGCACCAAAAAATAAAATTCAGAAGCAAGCGGTTGCTGTTGCAGAAACTTTTTCAGATGAAAAAAAATCTTGTTTTCGTTTGAAGAATTTAAAAAAATAGGCCATAAAGATACAATAAGATGTAAGAATAACTAATAATCAAAATTTTCTTTGATAGGGTAGAAAACATTGTGGGAAAAGGAGAAAATGCTGGTAACCTGCATTGTCTCCTTTTCTCAGATTATTTTCCAAAGTCTTCTCTTTTAGGGGTGTTAAAAGGCGTCATTGTATGGTAAGGGGTCAATAAGGATAAATATATACCCCCCTCCCAATCATCCAATCAAATCTCATCCCTCTGTGAGATTATCCAATCACAGAAGCTTTTAGGAAATCAGAATGGGTGCCAACAGCCAATCAGAGTGGCTGTGAGAAATTCAAAAATGGGCCCGGTCTGCCAGTCAGAGAGGCTTTGAGAAATCAAAATGGGCCCAGTCAGCCAAACAAAATGGCGCCCTAATATAAATCGATAGAAAACAGTGAACAAAAAACGGCATAAAAGTGGATTTAAAGTCTTTTTTAAAGGCTGCTGTGCAGTCCTTGGCAAACTGCCAGGCATGCACCATCCACACATGCCAGATTTCACTGAAAAAGGGCCAAAATTAACGAAAACAAGGTGGCAGAAGACCTTGTTTTGGTCTTTTCAAGCCCCTTGCAAGAGTTACTTCCCTTAAAGTAAACCCTTGATTCCCCCCTTTACCCTTTAATTGGATTTCCTGATTTGGGCCACATCAAATTCATATAAGCCAAAATGATCAATGTACAGTGTGAAAAAAACACACAGAAATTAATTGTGAGAAGTTGCTAAAAAAAGAGACTGAAAACTCTTTCTGTAGCAATTGTTTCCTATTGCATAAATCAAACAAAGGGAACTGAAATGCTATTTTTTCTAATCGCTTTAAACCACGACAAGAAACCCAGTTACGTTGATTACCATCTCATACGTGCCAGTTACGCACATGCAAAAAGCACAGAAAACAATGTGACAAGTGGCTAAAAAAAGACTGAAAACTCTTTCAGTAGCAAGGAACTGAAGCATAATTTTTCTGATATCTTCAAACCGCAACAAGAAACCCAGTTACGTTGACTACTGTTTCATACGTGCCAGTTACGCACATGCGAGAACACCAGAAAATGATGTGATAAGTGGCTAAAAAAAGACATGAAGACTCTTTTCAGTAGCAACTGCTTCCTGTTGCATAAGTCAAAAAAAGAGAACTGAATTCTTTATTATTTTTTTTCTCCAATCTCTTTATATCGTACGTGACAACAAACCCATTTACGTTGACTACTTTCTCGTAGGTGCCAGTTACGTATCCGCAAAAACATGAAAAATCGACTTACGGGACATTTCATAGCAGACGACACCTGTTTCTTAAGTCAAATATAGGGAACAAATTTTCTATTTTTTTTTCCTCCAATCTCTTTATACCATGACAACAAATCCATTTACGCTGACTACTGTCTCGTAGGTGCCAGTTACGTATCCGCGAAAACATGAAAAAATCGACTTACGGGACATTTCATAGCTGACGACACCTGTTTCTCAAGTCAAATATGGGGATTTTTCTTTTTTCATTTTTTCTCACTAGGGCCAATGATTCGGTTGCGATGACCATCTCACCCATATGAGACGGTTACGTGCTGCGCATAAAATTGTAAAATCAACTTAGACACTTTTGGAGGCAATTGATACCTGTTGCACAAATCCAAGAAAGGTAAATGAAACATTTCCCTGTTTTCATACCAGGGTCAGTTTTGGTGACCGTGCGAGTCAAAAGTCAATGTTATGTTTAACCGCTGCACCAAAAAATGAAATTCAGAAGCAAGCGGTTGCTGTTGCAGAAACTTTTTCAGATGAAAAAAAATCTTGTTTTCGTTTGAAGAATTAAAAAAATAGGCCATAAAGATACAATAAGATGTAAGAATAACTAATAATCAAAATTTTCTTTGATAGGGTAGAAAACATTGTGGGAAAAGGAGAAAATGCTGGTAACCTGCATTGTCTCCTTTTCTCAGATTATTTTCCAAAGTCTTCTCTTTTAGGGGTGTTAAAAGGCGTCATTGTATGGTAAGGGGTCAATAAGGATAAATATATACCCCCCTCCCAATCATCCAATCAAATCTCATCCCTCTGTGAGATTATCCAATCACAGAAGCTTTTAGGAAATCAGAATGGGTGCCAACAGCCAATCAGAGAGGCTGTGAGAAATTCAAAAATGAGCCCGGTCTGCCAGTCAGAGAGGCTTTGAGAAATCAAAATGGGCCCAGTCAGCCAAACAAAATGGCGCCCTAATATAAATCGATAGAAAACAGTGAACAAAAAACGGCATAAAAGTGGATTTAAAGTCTTTTTTAAAGGCTGCTGTGCAGTCCTTGGCAAACTGCCAGGCATGCACCATCCACACATGCCAGATTTCACTGAAAAAGGGCCAAAATTAAAGAAAACAAGGTGGCAGAAGACCTTGTTTTGGTCTTTTCAAGCCCCTTGCAAGAGTTACTTCCCTTAAAGTAAACCCTTGATTCCCCCCTTTACCCTTTAATTGGATTTCCTGATTTGGGCCACATCAAATTCATATAAGCCAAAATGATCAATGTACAGTGTGAAAAAAACACACAGAAATTAATTGTGAGAAGTTGCTAAAAAAAGAGACTGAAAACTCTTTCTGTAGCAATTGTTTCCTATTGCATAAATCAAACAAAGGGAACTGAAATGCTATTTTTTCTAATCGCTTTAAACCACGACAAGAAACCCAGTTACGTTGATTACCATCTCATACGTGCCAGTTACGCACATGCAAAAAGCACAGAAAACAATGTGACAAGTGGCTAAAAAAAGACTGAAAACTCTTTCAGTAGCAAGGAACTGAAGCATAATTTTTCTGATATCTTCAAACCGCAACAAGAAACCCAGTTACGTTGACTACTGTTTCATACGTGCCAGTTACGCACATGCGAGAACACCAGAAAATGATGTGATAAGTGGCTAAAAAAAGACATGAAGACTCTTTTCAGTAGCAACTGCTTCCTGTTGCATAAGTCAAAGAAAGAGAACTGAATTCTTTATTATTTTTTTTCTCCAATCTCTTTATATCGTACGTGACAACAAACCCATTTACATTGAGTACTTTCTCTTAGGTGCCAGTTACTTATCCGCAAAAACATGAAAAATCGACTTACGGGACATTTCATAGCAGACGACACCTGTTTCTTAAGTCAAATATAGGGAACAAATTTTCTATTTTTTTTTCCTCCAATCTCTTTATACCATGACAACAAATCCATTTACGCTGACTACTGTCTCGTAGGTGCCAGTTACGTATCCGCGAAAACATGAAAAAATCGACTTACGGGACATTTCATAGCAGACGACACCTGTTTCTCAAGTCAAATATGGGGATTTTTCTTTTTTCATTTTTTCTCACTAGGGCCAATGATTCGGTTGCGATGACCATCTCACCCATATGAGACGGTTACGTGCTGCGCATGAAATTGTAAAATCAACTTAGACACTTTTGGAGGCAATTGATACCCGTTGCACAAATCCAAGAAAGGTAAATGAAACATTTCCCTGTTTTCATACCAGGGTCAGTTTTGGTGACCGTGCGAGTCAAAAGTCAATGTTATGTTTAACCGCTGCACCAAAAAATAAAATTCAGAAGCAAGCGGTTGCTGTTGCAGAAACTTTTTCAGATGAAAAAAAATCTTGTTTTCGTTTGAAGAATTTAAAAAAATAGGCCATAAAGATACAATAAGATGTAAGAATAACTAATAATCAAAATTTTCTTTGATAGGGTAGAAAACATTGTGGGAAAAGGAGAAAATGCTGGTAACCTGCATTGTCTCCTTTTCTCAGATTATTTTCCAAAGTCTTCTCTTTTAGGGGTGTTAAAAGGCGTCATTGTATGGTAAGGGGTCAATAAGGATAAATATATACCCCCCTCCCAATCATCCAATCAAATCTCATCCCTCTGTGAGATTATCCAATCACAGAAGCTTTTAGGAAATCAGAATGGGTGCCAACAGCCAATCAGAGAGGCTGTGAGAAATTCAAAAATGGGCCCGGTCTGCCAGTCAGAGAGGCTTTGAGAAATCAAAATGGGCCCAGTCAGCCAAACAAAATGGCGCCCTAATATAAATCGATAGAAAACAGTGAACAAAAAACGGCATAAAAGTGGATTTAAAGTCTTTTTTAAAGGCTGCTGTGCAGTCCTTGGCAAACTGCCAGGCATGCACCATCCACACATGCCAGATTTCACTGAAAAAGGGCCAAAAGTAACGAAAACAAGGTGGCAGAAGACCTTGTTTTGGTCTTTTCAAGCCCCTTGCAAGAGTTACTTCCCTTAAAGTAAACCCCTGATTCCCCCCTTTACCCTTTAATTGGATTTCCTGATTTGGGCCACATCAAATTCATATAAGCCAAAATGATCAATGTACAGTGTGAAAAAAACACACAGAAATTAATTGTGAGAAGTTGCTAAAAAAAGAGACTGAAAACTCTTTCTGTAGCAATTGTTTCCTATTGCATAAATCAAACAAAGGGAACTGAAATGCTATTTTTTCTAATCGCTTTAAACCACGACAAGAAACCCAGTTACGTTGATTACCATCTCATACGTGCCAGTTACGCACATGCAAAAAGCACAGAAAACAATGTGACAAGTGGCTAAAAAAAGACTGAAAACTCTTTCAGTAGCAAGGAACTGAAGCATAATTTTTCTGATATCTTCAAACCGCAACAAGAAACCCAGTTACGTTGACTACTGTTTCATACGTGCCAGTTACGCACATGCGAGAACACCAGAAAATGATGTGATAAGTGGCTAAAAAAAGACATGAAGACTCTTTTCAGTAGCAACTGCTTCCTGTTGCATAAGTCAAAGAAAGAGAACTGAATTCTTTATTATTTTTTTTCTCCAATCTCTTTATATCGTACGTGACAACAAACCCATTTACATTGAGTACTTTCTCGTAGGTGCCAGTTACGTATCCGCAAAAACATGAAAAATCGACTTACGGGACATTTCATAGCAGACGACACCTGTTTCTTAAGTCAAATATAGGGAACAAATTTTCTATTTTTTTTTCCTCCAATCTCTTTATACCATGACAACAAATCCATTTACGCTGACTACTGTCTCGTAGGTGCCAGTTACGTATCCGCGAAAACATGAAAAAATCGACTTACGGGACATTTCATAGCAGACGACACCTGTTTCTCAAGTCAAATATGGGGATTTTTCTTTTTTCATTTTTTCTCACTAGGGCCAATGATTCGGTTGCGATGACCATCTCACCCATATGAGACGGTTACGTGCTGCGCATGAAATCGTAAAATCAACTTAGACACTTTTGGAGGCAATTGATACCTGTTGCACAAATCCAAGAAAGGTAAATGAAACATTTCCCTGTTTTCATACCAGGGTCAGTTTTGGTGACCGTGCGAGTCAAAAGTCAATGTTATGTTTAACCGCTGCACCAAAAAATAAAATTCAGAAGCAAGCGGTTGCTGTTGCAGAAACTTTTTCAGATGAAAAAAAGATCTTGTTTTCGTTTGAAGAATTAAAAAAATAGGCCATAAAGATACAATAAGATGTAAGAATAACTAATAATCAAAATTTTCTTTGATAGGGTAGAAAACATTGTGGGAATAGGAGAAAATGCTGGTAACCTGCATTGTCTCCTTTTCTCAGATTATTTTCCAAAGTCTTCTCTTTTAGGGGTGTTAAAAGGCGTCATTGTATGGTAAGGGGTCAATAAGGATAAATATATACCCCCCCTCCCAATCATCCAATCAAATCTCATCCCTCTGTGAAATTATCCAATCACAGAAGCTTTTAGGAAATCAGAATGGGTGCCAACAGCCAATCAGAGAGGCTGTGAGAAATTCAAAAATGGGCCCGGTCTGCCAGTCAGAGAGGCTTTGAGAAATCAAAATGGGCCCAGTCAGCCAAACAAAATGGCGCCCTAATATAAATCGATAGAAAACAGTGAACAAAAAACGGCATAAAAGTGGATTTAAAGTCTTTTTTAAAGGCTGCTGTGCAGTCCTTGGCAAACTGCCAGGCATGCACCATCCACACATGCCAGATTTCACTGAAAAAGGGCCAAAATTCAAGAAAACAAGGTGGCAGAAGACCTTGTTTTGGTCTTTTCAAGCCCCTTGCAAGAGTTACTTCCCTTAAAGTAAACCCTTGATTCCCCCCTTTACCCTTTAATTGGATTTCCTGATTTGGGCCACATCAAATTCATATAAGCCAAAATGATCAATGTACAGTGTGAAAAAAACACACAGAAATTAATTGTGAGAAGTTGCTAAAAAAAGAGACTGAAAACTCTTTCTGTAGCAATTGTTTCCTATTGCATAAATCAAACAAAGGGAACTGAAATGCTATTTTTTCTAATCGCTTTAAACCACGACAAGAAACCCAGTTACGTTGATTACCATCTCATACGTGCCAGTTACGCACATGCAAAAAGCACAGAAAACAATGTGACAAGTGGCTAAAAAAAGACTGAAAACTCTTTCAGTAGCAAGGAACTGAAGCATAATTTTTCTGATATCTTCAAACCGCAACAAGAAACCCAGTTACGTTGACTACTGTTTCATACGTGCCAGTTACGCACATGCGAGAACACCAGAAAATGATGTGATAAGTGGCTAAAAAAAGACATGAAGACTCTTTTCAGTAGCAACTGCTTCCTGTTGCATAAGTCAAAAAAAGAGAACTGAATTCTTTATTATTTTTTTTCTCCAATCTCTTTATATCGTACGTGACAACAAACCCATTTACGTTGACTACTTTCTCGTAGGTGCCAGTTACGTATCCGCAAAAACATGAAAAATCGACTTACGGGACATTTCATAGCAGACGACACCTGTTTCTTAAGTCAAATATAGGGAACAAATTTTCTATTTTTTTTTCCTCCAATCTCTTTATACCATGACAACAAATCCATTTACGCTGACTACTGTCTCGTAGGTGCCAGTTACGTATCCGCGAAAACATGAAAAAATCGACTTACGGGACATTTCATAGCAGACGACACCTGTTTCTCAAGTCAAATATGGGGATTTTTCTTTTTTCATTTTTTCTCACTAGGGCCAATGATTCGGTTGCGATGACCATCTCACCCATATGAGACGGTTACGTGCTGCGCATGAAATTGTAAAATCAACTTAGACACTTTTGGAGGCAATTGATACCTGTTGCACAAATCCAAGAAAGGTAAATGAAACATTTCCCTGTTTTCATACCAGGGTCAGTTTTGGTGACCGTGCGAGTCAAAAGTCAATGTTATGTTTAACCGCTGCACCAAAAAATAAAATTCAGAAGCAAGCGGTTGCTGTTGCAGAAACTTTTTCAGATGAAAAAAAATCTTGTTTTCGTTTGAAGAATTTAAAAAAATAGGCCATAAAGATACAATAAGATGTAAGAATAACTAATAATCAAAATTTTCTTTGATAGGGTAGAAAACATTGTGGGAAAAGGAGAAAATGCTGGTAACCTGCATTGTCTCCTTTTCTCAGATTATTTTCCAAAGTCTTCTCTTTTAGGGGTGTTAAAAGGCGTCATTGTATGGTAAGGGGTCAATAAGGATAAATATATACCCCCCCTCCCAATCATCCAATCAAATCTCATCCCTCTGTGAAATTATCCAATCACAGAAGCTTTTAGGAAATCAGAATGGGTGCCAACAGCCAATCAGAGAGGCTGTGAGAAATTCAAAAATGGGCCCGGTCTGCCAGTCAGAGAGGCTTTGAGAAATCAAAATGGGCCCAGTCAGCCAAACAAAATGGCGCCCTAATATAAATCGATAGAAAACAGTGAACAAAAAACGGCATAAAAGTGGATTTAAAGTCTTTTTTAAAGGCTGCTGTGCAGTCCTTGGCAAACTGCCAGGCATGCACCATCCACACATGCCAGATTTCACTGAAAAAGGGCCAAAATTAAAGAAAACAAGGTGGCAGAAGACCTTGTTTTGGTCTTTTCAAGCCCCTTGCAAGAGTTACTTCCCTTAAAGTAAACCCTTGATTCCCCCCTTTACCCTTTAATTGGATTTCCTGATTTGGGCCACATCAAATTCATATAAGCCAAAATGATCAATGTACAGTGTGAAAAAAACACACAGAAATTAATTGTGAGAAGTTGCTAAAAAAAGAGACTGAAAACTCTTTCTGTAGCAATTGTTTCCTATTGCATAAATCAAACAAAGGGAACTGAAATGCTATTTTTTCTAATCGCTTTAAACCACGACAAGAAACCCAGTTACGTTGATTACCATCTCATACGTGCCAGTTACGCACATGCAAAAAGCACAGAAAACAATGTGACAAGTGGCTAAAAAAAGACTGAAAACTCTTTCAGTAGCAAGGAACTGAAGCATAATTTTTCTGATATCTTCAAACCGCAACAAGAAACCCAGTTACGTTGACTACTGTTTCATACGTGCCAGTTACGCACATGCGAGAACACCAGAAAATGATGTGATAAGTGGCTAAAAAAAGACATGAAGACTCTTTTCAGTAGCAACTGCTTCCTGTTGCATAAGTCAAAAAAAGAGAACTGAATTCTTTATTATTTTTTTTCTCCAATCTCTTTATATCGTACGTGACAACAAACCCATTTACGTTGACTACTTTCTCGTAGGTGCCAGTTACGTATCCGCAAAAACATGAAAAATCGACTTACGGGACATTTCATAGCAGACGACACCTGTTTCTTAAGTCAAATATAGGGAACAAATTTTCTATTTTTTTTTCCTCCAATCTCTTTATACCATGACAACAAATCCATTTACGCTGACTACTGTCTCGTAGGTGCCAGTTACGTATCCGCGAAAACATGAAAAAATCGACTTACGGGACATTTCATAGCAGACGACACCTGTTTCTCAAGTCAAATATGGGGATTTTTCTTTTTTCATTTTTTCTCACTAGGGCCAATGATTCGGTTGCGATGACCATCTCACCCATATGAGACGGTTACGTGCTGCGCATGAAATTGTAAAATCAACTTAGACACTTTTGGAGGCAATTGATACCTGTTGCACAAATCCAAGAAAGGTAAATGAAACATTTCCCTGATTTCATACCAGGGTCAGTTTTGGTGACCGTGCGAGTCAAAAGTCAATGTTATGTTTAACCGCTGCACCAAAAAATAAAATTCAGAAGCAAGCGGTTGCTGTTGCAGAAACTTTTTCAGATGAAAAAAAATCTTGTTTTCGTTTGAAGAATTTAAAAAAATAGGCCATAAAGATACAATAAGATGTAAGAATAACTAATAATCAAAATTTTCTTTGATAGGGTAGAAAACATTGTGGGAAAAGGAGAAAATGCTGGTAACCTGCATTGTCTCCTTTTCTCAGATTATTTTCCAAAGTCTTCTCTTTTAGGGGTGTTAAAAGGCGTCATTGTATGGTAAGGGGTCAATAAGGATAAATATATACCCCCCTCCCAATCATCCAATCAAATCTCATCCCTCTGTGAGATTATCCAATCACAGAAGCTTTTAGGAAATCAGAATGGGTGCCAACAGCCAATCAGAGAGGCTGTGAGAAATTCAAAAATGGGCCCGGTCTGCCAGTCAGAGAGGCTTTGAGAAATCAAAATGGGCCCAGTCAGCCAAACAAAATGGCGCCCTAATATAAATCGATAGAAAACAGTGAACAAAAAACGGCATAAAAGTGGATTTAAAGTCTTTTTTAAAGGCTGCTGTGCAGTCCTTGGCAAACTGCCAGGCATGCACCATCCACACATGCCAGATTTCACTGAAAAAGGGCCAAAAGTAACGAAAACAAGGTGGCAGAAGACCTTGTTTTGGTCTTTTCAAGCCCCTTGCAAGAGTTACTTCCCTTAAAGTAAACCCTTGATTCCCCCTTTACCCTTTAATTGGATTTCCTGATTTGGGCCACATCAAATTCATATAAGCCAAAATGATCAATGTACAGTGTGAAAAAAACACACAGAAATTAATTGTGAGAAGTTGCTAAAAAAAGAGACTGAAAACTCTTTCTGTAGCAATTGTTTCCTATTGCATAAATCAAACAAAGGGAACTGAAATGCTATTTTTTCTAATCGCTTTAAACCACGACAAGAAACCCAGTTACGTTGATTACCATCTCATACGTGCCAGTTACGCACATGCAAAAAGCACAGAAAACAATGTGACAAGTGGCTAAAAAAAGACTGAAAACTCTTTCAGTAGCAAGGAACTGAAGCATAATTTTTCTGATATCTTCAAACCGCAACAAGAAACCCAGTTACGTTGACTACTGTTTCATACGTGCCAGTTACGCACATGCGAGAACACCAGAAAATGATGTGATAAGTGGCTAAAAAAAGACATGAAGACTCTTTTCAGTAGCAACTGCTTCCTGTTGCATAAGTCAAAAAAAGAGAACTGAATTCTTTATTATTTTTTTTCTCCAATCTCTGTATATCGTACGTGACAACAAACCCATTTACGTTGACTACTTTCTCGTAGGTGCCAGTTACGTATCCGCAAAAACATGAAAAATCGACTTACGGGACATTTCATAGCAGACGACACCTGTTTCTTAAGTCAAATATAGGGAACAAATTTTCTATTTTTTTTTCCTCCAATCTCTTTATACCATGACAACAAATCCATTTACGCTGACTACTGTCTCGTAGGTGCCAGTTACGTATCCGCGAAAACATGAAAAAATCGACTTACGGGACATTTCATAGCAGACGACACCTGTTTCTCAAGTCAAATATGGGGATTTTTCTTTTTTCATTTTTTCTCACTAGGGCCAATGATTCGGTTGCGATGACCATCTCACCCATATGAGACGGTTACGTGCTGCGCATGAAATTGTAAAATCAACTTAGACACTTTTGGAGGCAATTGATACCTGTTGCACAAATCCAAGAAAGGTAAATGAAACATTTCCCTGATTTCATACCAGGGTCAGTTTTGGTGACCGTGCGAGTCAAAAGTCAATGTTATGTTTAACCGCTGCACCAAAAAATAAAATTCAGAAGCAAGCGGTTGCTGTTGCAGAAACTTTTTCAGATGAAAAAAAATCTTGTTTTCGTTTGAAGAATTTAAAAAAATAGGCCATAAAGATACAATAAGATGTAAGAATAACTAATAATCAAAATTTTCTTTGATAGGGTAGAAAACATTGTGGGAAAAGGAGAAAATGCTGGTAACCTGCATTGTCTCCTTTTCTCAGATTATTTTCCAAAGTCTTCTCTTTTAGGGGTGTTAAAAGGCGTCATTGTATGGTAAGGGGTCAATAAGGATAAATATATACCCCCCTCCCAATCATCCAATCAAATCTCATCCCTCTGTGAGATTATCCAATCACAGAAGCTTTTAGGAAATCAGAATGGGTGCCAACAGCCAATCAGAGAGGCTGTGAGAAATTCAAAAATGGGCCCGGTCTGCCAGTCAGAGAGGCTTTGAGAAATCAAAATGGGCCCAGTCAGCCAAACAAAATGGCGCCCTAATATAAATCGATAGAAAACAGTGAACAAAAAACGGCATAAAAGTGGATTTAAAGTCTTTTTTAAAGGCTGCTGTGCAGTCCTTGGCAAACTGCCAGGCATGCACCATCCACACATGCCAGATTTCACTGAAAAAGGGCCAAAATTCAAGAAAACAAGGTGGCAGAAGACCTTGTTTTGGTCTTTTCAAGCCCCTTGCAAGAGTTACTTCCCTTAAAGTAAACCCTTGATTCCCCCCTTTACCCTTTAATTGGATTTCCTGATTTGGGCCACATCAAATTCATATAAGCCAAAATGATCAATGTACAGTGTGAAAAAAACACACAGAAATTAATTGTGAGAAGTTGCTAAAAAAAGAGACTGAAAACTCTTTCTGTAGCAATTGTTTCCTATTGCATAAATCAAACAAAGGGAACTGAAATGCTATTTTTTCTAATCGCTTTAAACCACGACAAGAAACCCAGTTACGTTGATTACCATCTCATACGTGCCAGTTACGCACATGCAAAAAGCACAGAAAACAATGTGACAAGTGGCTAAAAAAAGACTGAAAACTCTTTCAGTAGCAAGGAACTGAAGCATAATTTTTCTGATATCTTCAAACCGCAACAAGAAACCCAGTTACGTTGACTACTGTTTCATACGTGCCAGTTACGCACATGCGAGAACACCAGAAAATGATGTGATAAGTGGCTAAAAAAAGACATGAAGACTCTTTTCAGTAGCAACTGCTTCCTGTTGCATAAGTCAAAAAAAGAGAACTGAATTCTTTATTATTTTTTTTCTCCAATCTCTTTATATCGTACGTGACAACAAACCCATTTACATTGAGTACTTTCTCGTAGGTGCCAGTTACGTATCCGCAAAAACATGAAAAATCGACTTACGGGACATTTCATAGCAGACGACACCTGTTTCTTAAGTCAAATATAGGGAACAAATTTTCTATTTTTTTTTCCTCCAATCTCTTTATACCATGACAACAAATCCATTTACGCTGACTACTGTCTCGTAGGTGCCAGTTACGTATCCGCGAAAACATGAAAAAATCGACTTACGGGACATTTCATAGCAGACGACACCTGTTTCTCAAGTCAAATATGGGGATTTTTCTTTTTTCATTTTTTCTCACTAGGGCCAATGATTCGGTTGCGATGACCATCTCACCCATATGAGAAGGTTACGTGCTGCGCATGAAATCGTAAAATCAACTTAGACACTTTTGGAGGCAATTGATACCTGTTGCACAAATCCAAGAAAGGTAAATGAAACATTTCCCTGTTTTCATACCAGGGTCAGTTTTGGTGACCGTGCGAGTCAAAAGTCAATGTTATGTTTAACGGCTGCACCAAAAAATAAAATTCAGAAGCAAGCGGTTGCTGTTGCAGAAACTTTTTCAGATGAAAAAAAATCTTGTTTTCGTTTGAAGAATTTAAAAAAATAGGCCATAAAGATACAATAAGATGTAAGAATAACTAATAATCAAAATTTTCTTTGATAGGGTAGAAAACATTGTGGGAAAAGGAGAAAATGCTGGTAACCTGCATTGTCTCCTTTTCTCAGATTATTTTCCAAAGTCTTCTCTTTTAGGGGTGTTAAAAGGCGTCATTGTATGGTAAGGGGTCAATAAGGATAAATATATACCCCCCTCCCAATCATCCAATCAAATCTCATCCCTCTGTGAGATTATCCAATCACAGAAGCTTTTAGGAAATCAGAATGGGTGCCAACAGCCAATCAGAGAGGCTGTGAGAAATTCAAAAATGGGCCCGGTCTGCCAGTCAGAGAGGCTTTGAGAAATCAAAATGGGCCCAGTCAGCCAAACAAAATGGCGCCCTAATATAAATCGATAGAAAACAGTGAACAAAAAACGGCATAAAAGTGGATTTAAAGTCTTTTTTAAAGGCTGCTGTGCAGTCCTTGGCAAACTGCCAGGCATGCACCATCCACACATGCCAGATTTCACTGAAAAAGGGCCAAAATTAAAGAAAACAAGGTGGCAGAAGACCTTGTTTTGGTCTTTTCAAGCCCCTTGCAAGAGTTACTTCCCTTAAAGTAAACCCTTGATTCCCCCCTTTACCCTTTAATTGGATTTCCTGATTTGGGCCACATCAAATTCATATAAGCCAAAATGATCAATGTACAGTGTGAAAAAAACACACAGAAATTAATTGTGAGAAGTTGCTAAAAAAAGAGACTGAAAACTCTTTCTGTAGCAATTGTTTCCTATTGCATAAATCAAACAAAGGGAACTGAAATGCTATTTTTTCTAATCGCTTTAAACCACGACAAGAAACCCAGTTACATTGATTACCATCTCATACGTGCCAGTTACGCACATGCAAAAAGCACAGAAAACAATGTGACAAGTGGCTAAAAAAAGACTGAAAACTCTTTCAGTAGCAAGGAACTGAAGCATAATTTTTCTGATATCTTCAAACCGCAACAAGAAACCCAGTTACGTTGACTACTGTTTCATACGTGCCAGTTACGCACATGCGAGAACACCAGAAAATGATGTGATAAGTGGCTAAAAAAAGACATGAAGACTCTTTTCAGTAGCAACTGCTTCCTGTTGCATAAGTCAAAAAAAGAGAACTGAATTCTTTATTATTTTTTTTCTCCAATCTCTTTATATCGTACGTGACAACAAACCCATTTACGTTGACTACTTTCTCGTAGGTGCCTGTTACGTATCCGCAAAAACATGAAAAATCGACTTACGGGACATTTCATAGCAGACGACACCTGTTTCTTAAGTCAAATATAGGGAACAAATTTTCTATTTTTTTTTCCTCCAATCTCTTTATACCATGACAACAAATCCATTTACGCTGACTACTGTCTCGTAGGTGCCAGTTACGTATCCGCGAAAACATGAAAAAATCGACTTACGGGACATTTCATAGCAGACGACACCTGTTTCTCAAGTCAAATATGGGGATTTTTCTTTTTTCATTTTTTCTCACTAGGGCCAATGATTCGGTTGCGATGACCATCTCACCCATATGAGAAGGTTACGTGCTGCGCATGAAATCGTAAAATCAACTTAGACACTTTTGGAGGCAATTGATACCTGTTGCACAAATCCAAGAAAGGTAAATGAAACATTTCCCTGTTTTCATACCAGGGTCAGTTTTGGTGACCGTGCGAGTCAAAAGTCAATGTTATGTTTAACCGCTGCACCAAAAAATAAAATTCAGAAGCAAGCGGTTGCTGTTGCAGAAACTTTTTCAGATGAAAAAAAGATCTTGTTTTCGTTTGAAGAATTAAAAAAATAGGCCATAAAGATACAATAAGATGTAAGAATAACTAATAATCAAAATTTTTTTTGATAGGGTAGAAAACATTGTGGGAAAAGGAGAAAATGCTGGTAACCTGCATTGTCTCCTTTTCTCAGATTATTTTCCAAAGTCTTCTCTTTTAGGGGTGTTAAAAGGCGTCATTGTATGGTAAGGGGTCAATAAGGATAAATATATACCCCCCCTCCCAATCATCCAATCAAATCTCATCCCTCTGTGAGATTATCCAATCACAGAAGCTTTTAGGAAATCAGAATGGGTGCCAACAGCCAATCAGAGAGGCTGTGAGAAATTCAAAAATGGGCCCGGTCTGCCAGTCAGAGAGGCTTTGAGAAATCAAAATGGGCCCAGTCAGCCAAACAAAATGGCGCCCTAATATAAATCGATAGAAAACAGTGAACAAAAAACGGCATAAAAGTGGATTTAAAGTCTTTTTTAAAGGCTGCTGTGCAGTCCTTGGCAAACTGCCAGGCATGCACCATCCACACATGCCAGATTTCACTGAAAAAGGGCCAAAATTAAAGAAAACAAGGTGGCAGAAGACCTTGTTTTGGTCTTTTCAAGCCCCTTGCAAGAGTTACTTCCCTTAAAGTAAACCCTTGATTCCCCCCTTTACCCTTTAATTGGATTTCCTGATTTGGGCCACATCAAATTCATATAAGCCAAAATGATCAATGTACAGTGTGAAAAAAACACACAGAAATTAATTGTGAGAAGTTGCTAAAAAAAGAGACTGAAAACTCTTTCTGTAGCAATTGTTTCCTATTGCATAAATCAAACAAAGGGAACTGAAATGCTATTTTTTCTAATCGCTTTAAACCACGACAAGAAACCCAGTTACGTTGATTACCATCTCATACGTGCCAGTTACGCACATGCAAAAAGCACAGAAAACAATGTGACAAGTGGCTAAAAAAAGACTGAAAACTCTTTCAGTAGCAAGGAACTGAAGCATAATTTTTCTGATATCTTCAAACCGCAACAAGAAACCCAGTTACGTTGACTACTGTTTCATACGTGCCAGTTACGCACATGCGAGAACACCAGAAAATGATGTGATAAGTGGCTAAAAAAAGACATGAAGACTCTTTTCAGTAGAAACTGCTTCCTGTTGCATAAGTCAAAAAAAGAGAACTGAATTCTTTATTATTTTTTTTCTCCAATCTCTTTATATCGTACGTGACAACAAACCCATTTACGTTGACTACTTTCTCGTAGGTGCCAGTTACGTATCCGCAAAAACATGAAAAATCGACTTACGGGACATTTCATAGCAGACGACACCTGTTTCTTAAGTCAAATATAGGGAACAAATTTTCTATTTTTTTTTCCTCCAATCTCTTTATACCATGACAACAAATCCATTTACGCTGACTACTGTCTCGTAGGTGCCAGTTACGTATCCGCGAAAACATGAAAAAATCGACTTACGGGACATTTCATAGCAGACGACACCTGTTTCTCAAGTCAAATATGGGGATTTTTCTTTTTTTAATTTTTTCTCACTAGGGCCAATGATTCGGTTGCGATGACCATCTCACCCATATGAGACGGTTACGTGCTGCGCATGAAATCGTAAAATCAACTTAGACACTTTTGGAGGCAATTGATACCTGTTGCACAAATCCAAGAAAGGTAAATGAAACATTTCCCTGTTTTCATACCAGGGTCAGTTTTGGTGACCGTGTGAGTCAAAAGTCAATGTTATGTTTAACCGCTGCACCAAAAAATAAAATTCAGAAGCAAGCGGTTGCTGTTGCAGAAACTTTTTCAGATGAAAAAAAATCTTGTTTTCGTTTGAAGAATTAAAAAAATAGGCCATAAAGATACAATAAGATGTAAGAATAACTAATAATCAAAATTTTCTTTGATAGGGTAGAAAACATTGTGGGAAAAGGAGAAAATGCTGGTAACCTGCATTGTCTCCTTTTTTCAGATTATTTTCCAAAGTCTTCTCTTTTAGGGGTGTTAAAAGGCGTCATTGTATGGTAAGGGGTCAATAAGGATAAATATATACCCCCCCTCCCAATCATCCAATCAAATCTCATCCCTCTGTGAAATTATCCAATCACAGAAGCTTTTAGGAAATCAGAATGGGTGCCAACAGCCAATCAGAGAGGCTGTGAGAAATTCAAAAATGGGCCCGGTCTGCCAGTCAGAGAGGCTTTGAGAAATCAAAATGGGCCCAGTCAGCCAAACAAAATGGCGCCCTAATATAAATCGATAGAAAACAGTGAACAAAAAACGGCATAAAAGTGGATTTAAAGTCTTTTTTAAAGGCTGCTGTGCAGTCCTTGGCAAACTGCCAGGCATGCACCATCCACACATGCCAGATTTCACTGAAAAAGGGCCAAAATTAAAGAAAACAAGGTGGCAGAAGACCTTGTTTTGGTCTTTTCAAGCCCCTTGCAAGAGTTACTTCCCTTAAAGTAAACCCTTGATTCCCCCCTTTACCCTTTAATTGGATTTCCTGATTTGGGCCACATCAAATTCATATAAGCCAAAATGATCAATGTACAGTGTGAAAAAAACACAAACAGAAATTAATTGTGAGAAGTTGCTAAAAAAAGAGACTGAAAACTCTTTCTGTAGCAATTGTTTCCTATTGCATAAATCAAACAAAGGGAACTGAAATGCTATTTTTTCTAATCGCTTTAAACCACGACAAGAAACCCAGTTACGTTGATTACCATCTCATACGTGCCAGTTACGCACATGCAAAAAGCACAGAAAACAATGTGACAAGTGGCTAAAAAAAGACTGAAAACTCTTTCAGTAGCAAGGAACTGAAGCATAATTTTTCTGATATCTTCAAACCGCAACAAGAAACCCAGTTACGTTGACTACTGTTTCATACGTGCCAGTTACGCACATGCGAGAACACCAGAAAATGATGTGATAAGTGGCTAAAAAAAGACATGAAGACTCTTTTCAGTAGCAACTGCTTCCTGTTGCATAAGTCAAAAAAAGAGAACTGAATTCTTTATTATTTTTTTTCTCCAATCTCTTTATATCGTACGTGACAACAAACCCATTTACGTTGACTACTTTCTCGTAGGTGCCAGTTACGTATCCGCAAAAACATGAAAAATCGACTTACGGGACATTTCATAGCAGACGACACCTGTTTCTTAAGTCAAATATAGGGAACAAATTTTCTATTTTTTTTTTTCCTCCAATCTCTTTATACCATGACAACAAATCCATTTACGCTGACTACTGTCTCGTAGGTGCCAGTTACGTATCCGCGAAAAACATGAAAAAATCGACTTACGGGACATTTCATAGCAGACGACACCTGTTTCTCAAGTCAAATATGGGGATTTTTCTTTTTTCATTTTTTCTCACTAGGGCCAATGATTCGGTTGCGATGACCATCTCACCCATATGAGACGGTTACGTGCTGCGCATGAAATCGTAAAATCAACTTAGACAATTTTGGAGGCAATTGATACCTGTTGCACAAATCCAAGAAAGGTAAATGAAACATTTCCCTGTTTTCATACCAGGGTCAGTTTTGGTGACCGTGCGAGTCAAAAGTCAATGTTATGTTTAACCGCTGCACCAAAAAATAAAATTCAGAAGCAAGCGGTTGCTGTTGCAGAAACTTTTTCAGATGAAAAAAAATCTTGTTTTCGTTTGAAGAATTAAAAAAATAAAATAGGCCATAAAGATACAATAAGATGTAAGAATAACTAATAATCAAAATTTTCTTTGATAGGGTAGAAAACATTGTGGGAAAAGGAGAAAATGCTGGTAACCTGCATTGTCTCCTTTTCTCAGATTATTTTCCAAAGTCTTCTCTTTTAGGGGTGTTAAAAGGCGTCATTGTATGGTAAGGGGTCAATAAGGATAAATATATACCCCCCCTCCCAATCATCCAATCAAATCTCATCCCTCTGTGAGATTATCCAATCACAGAAGCTTTTAGGAAATCAGAATGGGTGCCAACAGCCAATCAGAGAGGCTGTGAGAAATTCAAAAATGGGCCCGGTCTGCCAGTCAGAGAGGCTTTGAGAAATCAAAATGGGCCCAGTCAGCCAAACAAAATGGCGCCCTAATATAAATCGATAGAAAACAGTGAACAAAAAACGGCATAAAAGTGGATTTAAAGTCTTTTTTAAAGGCTGCTGTGCAGTCCTTGGCAAACTGCCAGGCATGCACCATCCACACATGCCAGATTTCACTGAAAAAGGGCCAAAATTAAAAAAAAACAAGGTGGCAGAAGACCTTGTTTTGGTCTTTTCAAGCCCCTTGCAAGAGTTACTTCCCTTAAAGTAAACCCTTGATTCCCCCCTTTACCCTTTAATTGGATTTCCTGATTTGGGCCACATCAAATTCATATAAGCCAAAATGATCAATGTACAGTGTGAAAAAAACACACAGAAATTAATTGTGAGAAGTTGCTAAAAAAAGAGACTGAAAACTCTTTCTGTAGCAATTGTTTCCTATTGCATAAATCAAACAAAGGGAACTGAAATGTTATTTTTTCTAATCGCTTTAAACCACGACAAGAAACCCAGTTACGTTGATTACCATCTCATACGTGCCAGTTACGCACATGCAAAAAGCACAGAAAACAATGTGACAAGTGGCTAAAAAAAGACTGAAAACTCTTTCAGTAGCAAGGAACTGAAGCATAATTTTTCTGATATCTTCAAACCGCAACAAGAAACCCAGTTACGTTGACTACTGTTTCATACGTGCCAGTTACGCACATGCGAGAACACCAGAAAATGATGTGATAAGTGGCTAAAAAAAGACATGAAGACTCTTTTCAGTAGCAACTGCTTCCTGTTGCATAAGTCAAAAAAAGAGAACTGAATTCTTTATTATTTTTTTTTCTCCAATCTCTTTATATCGTACGTGACAACAAACCCATTTACGTTGACTACTTTCTCGTAGGTGCCAGTTACGTATCCGCAAAAACATGAAAAATCGACTTACGGGACATTTCATAGCAGACGACACCTGTTTCTTAAGTCAAATATAGGGAACAAATTTTCTATTTTTTTTTCCTCCAATCTCTTTATACCATGACAACAAATCCATTTACGCTGACTACTGTCTCGTAGGTGCCAGTTACGTATCGACTTACGGGACATTTCATAGCAGACGACACCTGTTTCTCAAGTCAAATATGGGGATTTTTCTTTTTTCATTTTTTCTCACTAGGGCCAATGATTCGGTTGCGATGACCATCTCACCCATATGAGACGGTTACGTCCTGCGCATGAAATTGTAAAATCAACTTAGACACTTTTGGAGGCAATTGATACCTGTTGCACAAATCCAAGAAAGGTAAATGAAACATTTCCCTGTTTTCATACCAGGGTCAGTTTTGGTGACCGTGCGAGTCAAAAGTCAATGTTATGTTTAACCGCTGCACCAAAAAATAAAATTCAGAAGCAAGCGGTTGCTGTTGCAGAAACTTTTTCAGATGAAAAAAAATCTTGTTTTCGTTTGAAGAATTAAAAAAATAGGCCATAAAGATACAATAAGATGTAAGAATAACTAATAATCAAAATTTTCTTTGATAGGGTAGAAAACATTGTGGGAAAAGGAGAAAATGCTGGTAACCTGCATTGTCTCCTTTTCTCAGATTATTTTCCAAAGTCTTCTCTTTTAGGGGTGTTAAAAGGCGTCATTGTATGGTAAGGGGTCAATAAGGATAAATATATACCCCCCCTCCCAATCATCCAATCAAATCTCATCCCTCTGTGAAATTATCCAATCACAGAAGCTTTTAGGAAATCAGAATGGGTGCCAACAGCCAATCAGAGAGGCTGTGAGAAATTCAAAAATGGGCCCGGTCTGCCAGTCAGAGAGGCTTTGAGAAATCAAAATGGGCCCAGTCAGCCAAACAAAATGGCGCCCTAATATAAATCGATAGAAAACAGTGAACAAAAAACGGCATAAAAGTGGATTTAAAGTCTTTTTTAAAGGCTGCTGTGCAGTCCTTGGCAAACTGCCAGGCATGCACCATCCACACATGCCAGATTTCACTGAAAAAGGGCCAAAATTAAAGAAAACAAGGTGGCAGAAGACCTTGTTTTGGTCTTTTCAAGCCCCTTGCAAGAGTTACTTCCCTTAAAGTAAACCCTTGATTCCCCCCTTTACCCTTTAATTGGATTTCCTGATTTGGGCCACATCAAATTCATATAAGCCAAAATGATCAATGTACAGTGTGAAAAAAACACACAGAAATTAATTGTGAGAAGTTGCTAAAAAAAGAGACTGAAAACTCTTTCTGTAGCAATTGTTTCCTATTGCATAAATCAAACAAAGGGAACTGAAATGCTATTTTTTCTAATCGCTTTAAACCACGACAAGAAACCCAGTTACGTTGATTACCATCTCATACGTGCCAGTTACGCACATGCAAAAAGCACAGAAAACAATGTGACAAGTGGCTAAAAAAAGACTGAAAACTCTTTCAGTAGCAAGGAACTGAAGCATAATTTTTCTGATATCTTCAAACCGCAACAAGAAACCCAGTTACGTTGACTACTGTTTCATACGTGCCAGTTACGCACATGCGAGAACACCAGAAAATGATGTGATAAGTGGCTAAAAAAAGACATGAAGACTCTTTTCAGTAGCAACTGCTTCCTGTTGCATAAGTCAAAAAAAGAGAACTGAATTCTTTATTATTTTTTTTCTCCAATCTCTTTATATCGTACGTGACAACAAACCCATTTACGTTGACTACTTTCTCGTAGGTGCCAGTTACGTATCCGCAAAAACATGAAAAATCGACTTACGGGACATTTCATAGCAGACGACACCTGTTTCTTAAGTCAAATATAGGGAACAAATTTTCTATTTTTTTTTCCTCCAATCTCTTTATACCATGACAACAAATCCATTTACGCTGACTACTGTCTCGTAGGTGCCAGTTACGTATCCGCGAAAACATGAAAAAATCGACTTACGGGACATTTCATAGCAGACGACACCTGTTTCTCAAGTCAAATATGGGGATTTTTCTTTTTTCATTTTTTCTCACTAGGGCCAATGATTCGGTTGCGATGACCATCTCACCCATATGAGACGGTTACGTGCTGCGCATGAAATCGTAAAATCAACTTAGACACTTTTGGAGGCAATTGATACCTGTTGCACAAATCCAAGAAAGGTAAATGAAACATTTCCCTGTTTTCATACCAGGGTCAGTTTTGGTGACCGTGCGAGTCAAAAGTCAATGTTATGTTTAACCGCTGCACCAAAAAATAAAATTCAGAAGCAAGCGGTTGCTGTTGCAGAAACTTTTTCAGATGAAAAAAAATCTTGTTTTCGTTTGAAGAATTAAAAAAATAGGCCATAAAGATACAATAAGATGTAAGAATAACTAATAATCAAAATTTTCTTTGATAGGGTAGAAAACATTGTGGGAAAAGGAGAAAATGCTGGTAACCTGCATTGTCTCCTTTTCTCAGATTATTTTCCAAAGTCTTCTCTTTTAGGGGTGTTAAAAGGCGTCATTGTATGGTAAGGGGTCAATAAGGATAAATATATACCCCCCTCCCAGTCATCCAATCAAATCTCATCCCTCTGTGAGATTATCCAATCACAGAAGCTTTTAGGAAATCAGAATGGGTGCCAACAGCCAATCAGAGAGGCTGTGAGAAATTCAAAAATGGGCCCGGTCTGCCAGTCAGAGAGGCTTTGAGAAATCAAAATGGGCCCAGTCAGCCAAACAAAATGGCGCCCTAATATAAATCGATAGAAAACAGTGAACAAAAAACGGCATAAAAGTGGATTTAAAGTCTTTTTTAAAGGCTGCTGTGCAGTCCTTGGCAAACTGCCAGGCATGCACCATCCACACATGCCAGATTTCACTGAAAAAGGGCCAAAATTAAAGAAAACAAGGTGGCAGAAGACCTTGTTTTGGTCTTTTCAAGCCCCTTGCAAGAGTTACTTCCCTTAAAGTAAACCCTTGATTCCCCCCTTTACCCTTTAATTGGATTTCCTGATTTGGGCCACATCAAATTCATATAAGCCAAAATGATCAATGTACAGTGTGAAAAAAACACACAGAAATTAATTGTGAGAAGTTGCTAAAAAAAGAGACTGAAAACTCTTTCTGTAGCAATTGTTTCCTATTGCATAAATCAAACAAAGGGAACTGAAATGCTATTTTTTCTAATCGCTTTAAACCACGACAAGAAACCCAGTTACGTTGATTACCATCTCATACATGCCAGTTACGCACATGCAAAAAGCACAGAAAACAATGTGACAAGTGGCTAAAAAAAGACTGAAAACTCTTTCAGTAGCAAGGAACTGAAGCATAATTTTTCTGATATCTTCAAACCGCAACAAGAAACCCAGTTACGTTGACTACTGTTTCATACGTGCCAGTTACGCACATGCGAGAACACCAGAAAATGATGTGATAAGTGGCTAAAAAAAGACATGAAGACTCTTTTCAGTAGCAACTGCTTCCTGTTGCATAAGTCAAAGAAAGAGAACTGAATTCTTTATTATTTTTTTTCTCCAATCTCTTTATATCGTACGTGACAACAAACCCATTTACATTGAGTACTTTCTCGTAGGTGCCAGTTACGTATCCGCAAAAACATGAAAAATCGACTTACGGGACATTTCATAGCAGACGACACCTGTTTCTTAAGTCAAATATAGGGAACAAATTTTCTATTTTTTTTTCCTCCAATCTCTTTATACCATGACAACAAATCCATTTACGCTGACTACTGTCTCGTAGGTGCCAGTTACGTATCCGCGAAAACATGAAAAAATCGACTTACGGGACATTTCATAGCAGACGACACCTGTTTCTCAAGTCAAATATGGGGATTTTTCTTTTTTCATTTTTTCTCACTAGCGCCAATGATTCGGTTGCGATGACCATCTCACCCATATGAGACGGTTACGTGCTGCGCATGAAATCGTAAAATCAACTTAGACACTTTTGGAGGCAATTGATACCTGTTGCACAAATCCAAGAAAGGTAAATGAAACATTTCCCTGTTTTCATACCAGGGTCAGTTTTGGTGACCGTGTGAGTCAAAAGTCAATGTTATGTTTAACCGCTGCACCAAAAAATAAAATTCAGAAGCAAGCGGTTGCTGTTGCAGAAACTTTTTCAGATGAAAAAAAATCTTGTTTTCGTTTGAAGAATTAAAAAAATAGGCCATAAAGATACAATAAGATGTAAGAATAACTAATAATCAAAATTTTCTTTGATAGGGTAGAAAACATTGTGGGAAAAGGAGAAAATGCTGGTAACCTGCATTGTCTCCTTTTCTCAGATTATTTTCCAAAGTCTTCTCTTTTAGGGGTGTTAAAAGGCGTCATTGTATGGTAAGGGGTCAATAAGGATAAATATATACCCCCCCTCCCAATCATCCAATCAAATCTCATCCCTCTGTGAGATTATCCAATCACAGAAGCTTTTAGGAAATCAGAATGGGTGCCAACAGCCAATCAGAGAGGCTGTGAGAAATTCAAAAATGGGCCCGGTCTGCCAGTCAGAGAGGCTTTGAGAAATCAAAATGGGCCCAGTCAGCCAAACAAAATGGCGCCCTAATATAAATCGATAGAAAACAGTGAACAAAAAACGGCATAAAAGTGGATTTAAAGTCTTTTTTAAAGGCTGCTGTGCAGTCCTTGGCAAACTGCCAGGCATGCACCATCCACACATGCCAGATTTCACTGAAAAAGGGCCAAAATTAAAGAAAACAAGGTGGCAGAAGACCTTGTTTTGGTCTTTTCAAGCCCCTTGCAAGAGTTACTTCCCTTAAAGTAAACCCTTGATTCCCCCCTTTACCCTTTAATTGGATTTCCTGATTTGGGCCACATCAAATTCATATAAGCCAAAATGATCAATGTACAGTGTGAAAAAAACACACAGAAATTAATTGTGAGAAGTTGCTAAAAAAAGAGACTGAAAACTCTTTCTGTAGCAATTGTTTCCTATTGCATAAATCAAACAAAGGGAACTGAAATGCTATTTTTTCTAATCGCTTTAAACCACGACAAGAAACCCAGTTACGTTGATTACCATCTCATACGTGCCAGTTACGCACATGCAAAAAGCACAGAAAACAATGTGACAAGTGGCTAAAAAAAGACTGAAAACTCTTTCAGTAGCAAGGAACTGAAGCATAATTTTTCTGATATCTTCAAACCGCAACAAGAAACCCAGTTACGTTGACTACTGTTTCATACGTGCCAGTTACGCACATGCGAGAACACCAGAAAATGATGTGATAAGTGGCTAAAAAAAGACATGAAGACTCTTTTCAGTAGCAACTGCTTCCTGTTGCATAAGTCAAAGAAAGAGAACTGAATTCTAGAACTGAATTCTTTATTATTTTTTTTCTCCAATCTCTTTATATCGTACGTGACAACAAACCCATTTACGTTGACTACTTTCTCGTAGGTGCCAGTTACGTATCCGCAAAAACATGAAAATTCGACTTACGGGACATTTCATAGCAGACGACACCTGTTTCTTAAGTCAAAAATAGGGAACAAATTTTCTATTTTTTTTTCCTCCAATCTCTTTATACCATGACAACAAATCCATTTACGCTGACTACTGTCTCGTAGGTGCCAGTTACGTATCCGCGAAAACATGAAAAAATCGACTTAAGGGACATTTCATAGTAGACAACACCTGTTTCTCAAGTCAAATATGGGGATTTTTCTTTTTTCATTTTTTCTCACTAGGGCCAATGATTCGGTTGCGATGACCATCTCACCCATATGAGACGGTTACGTGCTGCGCATGAAATCGTAAAATCAACTTAGACACTTTTGGAGGCAATTGATACCTGTTGCACAAATCCAAGAAAGGTAAATGAAACATTTCCCTGTTTTCATACCAGGGTCAGTTTTGGTGACCGTGTGAGTCAAAAGTCAATGTTATGTTTAACCGCTGCACCAAAAAATAAAATTCAGAAGCAAGCGGTTGCTGTTGCAGAAACTTTTTCAGATGAAAAAAAATCTTGTTTTCGTTTGAAGAATTAAAAAAATAGGCCATAAAGATACAATAAGATGTAAGAATAACTAATAATCAAAATTTTCTTTGATAGGGTAGAAAACATTGTGGGAAAAGGAGAAAATGCTGGTAACCTGCATTGTCTCCTTTTCTCAGATTATTTTCCAAAGTCTTCTCTTTTAGGGGTGTTAAAAGGCGTCATTGTATGGTAAGGGGTCAATAAGGATAAATATATACCCCCCCTCCCAATCATCCAATCAAATCTCATCCCTCTGTGAAATTATCCAATCACAGAAGCTTTTAGGAAATCAGAATGGGTGCCAACAGCCAATCAGAGAGGCTGTGAGAAATTCAAAAATGGGCCCGGTCTGCCAGTCAGAGAGGCTTTGAGAAATCAAAATGGGCCCAGTCAGCCAAACAAAATGGCGCCCTAATATAAATCGATAGAAAACAGTGAACAAAAAACGGCATAAAAGTGGATTTAAAGTCTTTTTTAAAGGCTGCTGTGCAGTCCTTGGCAAACTGCCAGGCATGCACCATCCACACATGCCAGATTTCACTGAAAAAGGGCCAAAATTAAAGAAAACAAGGTGGCAGAAGACCTTGTTTGGTCTTTTCAAGCCCCTTGCAAGAGTTACTTCCCTTAAAGTAAACCCTTGATTCCCCCCTTTACCCTTTAATTGGATTTCCTGATTTGGGCCACATCAAATTCATATAAGCCAAAATGATCAATGTACAGTGTGAAAAAAACACACAGAAATTAATTGTGAGAAGTTGCTAAAAAAAGAGACTGAAAACTCTTTCTGTAGCAATTGTTTCCTATTGCATAAATCAAACAAAGGGAACTGAAATGCTATTTTTTCTAATCGCTTTAAACCACGACAAGAAACCCAGTTACGTTGATTACCATCTCATACGTGCCAGTTACGCACATGCAAAAAGCACAGAAAACAATGTGACAAGTGGCTAAAAGAAGACTGAAAACTCTTTCAGTAGCAAGGAACTGAAGCATAATTTTTCTGATATCTTCAAACCGCAACAAGAAACCCAGTTACGTTGACTACTGTTTCATACGTGCCAGTTACGCACATGCGAGAACACCAGAAAATGATGTGATAAGTGGCTAAAAAAAGACATGAAGACTCTTTTCAGTAGCAACTGCTTCCTGTTGCATAAGTCAAAGAAAGAGAACTGAATTCTTTATTATTTTTTTTCTCCAATCTCTTTATATCGTACGTGACAACAAACCCATTTACATTGAGTACTTTCTCGTAGGTGCCAGTTACGTATCCGCAAAAACATGAAAAATCGACTTACGGGACATTTCATAGCAGACGACACCTGTTTCTTAAGTCAAATATAGGGAACAAATTTTCTATTTTTTTTTCCTCCAATCTCTTTATACCATGACAACAAATCCATTTACGCTGACTACTGTCTCGTAGGTGCCAGTTACGTATCCGCGAAAACATGAAAAAATCGACTTACGGGACATTTCATAGCAGACGACACCTGTTTCTCAAGTCAAATATGGGGATTTTTCTTTTTTCATTTTTTCTCACTAGGGCCAATGATTCGGTTGCGATGACCATCTCACCCATATGAGACGGTTACGTGCTGCGCATGAAATCGTAAAATCAACTTAGACACTTTTGGAGGCAATTGATACCTGTTGCACAAATCCAAGAAAGGTAAATGAAACATTTCCCTGTTTTCATACCAGGGTCAGTTTTGGTGACCGTGTGAGTCAAAAGTCAATGTTATGTTTAACCGCTGCACCAAAAAATAAAATTCAGAAGCAAGCGGTTGCTGTTGCAGAAACTTTTTCAGATGAAAAAAAATCTTGTTTTCGTTTGAAGAATTAAAAAAATAGGCCATAAAGATACAATAAGATGTAAGAATAACTAATAATCAAAATTTTCTTTGATAGGGTAGAAAACATTGTGGGAAAAGGAGAAAATGCTGGTAACCTGCATTGTCTCCTTTTCTCAGATTATTTTCCAAAGTCTTCTCTTTTAGGGGTGTTAAAAGGCGTCATTGTATGGTAAGGGGTCAATAAGGATAAATATATACCCCCCCCCTCCCAATCATCCAATCAAATCTCATCCCTCTGTGAAATTATCCAATCACAGAAGCTTTTAGGAAATCAGAATGGGTGCCAACAGCCAATCAGAGAGGCTGTGAGAAATTCAAAAATGGGCCCGGTCTGCCAGTCAGAGAGGCTTTGAGAAATCAAAATGGGCCCAGTCAGCCAAACAAAATGGCGCCCTAATATAAATCGATAGAAAACAGTGAACAAAAAACGGCATAAAAGTGGATTTAAAGTCTTTTTTAAAGGCTGCTGTGCAGTCCTTGGCAAACTGCCAGGCATGCACCATCCACACATGCCAGATTTTACTGAAAAAGGGCCAAAATTAAAGAAAACAAGGTGGCAGAAGACCTTGTTTGGTCTTTTCAAGCCCCTTCCAAGAGTTACTTCCCTTAAAGTAAACCCTTGATTCCCCCCTTTACCCTTTAATTGGATTTCCTGATTTGGGCCACATCAAATTCATATAAGCCAAAATGATCAATGTACAGTGTGAAAAAAACACACAGAAATTAATTGTGAGAAGTTGCTAAAAAAAGAGACTGAAAACTCTTTCTGTAGCAATTGTTTCCTATTGCATAAATCAAACAAAGGGAACTGAAATGCTATTTTTTCTAATCGCTTTAAACCACGACAAGAAACCCATTTACGTTGATTACCATCTCATACGTGCCAGTTACGCACATGCAAAAAGCACAGAAAACAATGTGACAAGTGGCTAAAAAAAGACTGAAAACTCTTTCAGTAGCAAGGAACTGAAGCATAATTTTTCTGATATCTTCAAACCGCAACAAGAAACCCAGTTACGTTGACTACTGTTTCATACGTGCCAGTTACGCACATGCGAGAACACCAGAAAATGATGTGATAAGTGGCTAAAAAAAGACATGAAGACTCTTTTCAGTAGCAACTGCTTCCTGTTGCATAAGTCAAAAAAAGAGAACTGAATTCTTTATTATTTTTTTTCTCCAATCTCTTTATATCGTACGTGACAACAAACCCATTTACGTTGACTACTTTCTCGTAGGTGCCAGTTACGTATCCGCAAAAACATGAAAAATCGACTTACGGGACATTTCATAGCAGACGACACCTGTTTCTTAAGTCAAATATAGGGAACAAATTTTCTATTTTTTTTTCCTCCAATCTCTTTATACCATGACAACAAATCCATTTACGCTGACTACTGTCTCGTAGGTGCCAGTTACGTATCCGCGAAAACATGAAAAAATCGACTTACGGGACATTTCATAGCAGACGACACCTGTTTCTCAAGTCAAATATGGGGATTTTTCTTTTTTCATTTTTTCTCACTAGGGCCAATGATTCGGTTGCGATTACCATCTCACCCATATGAGACGGTTACGTGCTGCGCATGAAATCGTAAAATCAACTTAGACACTTTTGGAGGCAATTGATACCTGTTGCACAAATCCAAGAAAGGTAAATGAAACATTTCCCTGTTTTCATACCAGGGTCAGTTTTGGTGACCGTGCGAGTCAAAAGTCAATGTTATGTTTAACCGCTGCACCAAAAAATAAAATTCAGAAGCAAGCGGTTGCTGTTGCAGAAACTTTTTCAGATGAAAAAAATCTTGTTTTCGTTTGAAGAATTAAAAAAATAGGCCATAAAGATACAATAAGATGTAAGAATAACTAATAATCAAAATTTTCTTTGATAGGGTAGAAAACATTGTGGGAAAAGGAGAAAATGCTGGTAACCTGCATTGTCTCCTTTTCTCAGATTATTTTCCAAAGTCTTCTCTTTTAGGGGTGTTAAAAGGCGTCATTGTATGGTAAGGGGTCAATAAGGATAAATATATACCCCCCCTCCCAATCATCCAATCAAATCTCATCCCTCTGTGAGATTATCCAATCACAGAAGCTTTTAGGAAATCAGAATGGGTGCCAACAGCCAATCAGAGAGGCTGTGAGAAATTCAAAAATGGGCCCGGTCTGCCAGTCAGAGAGGCTTTGAGAAATCAAAATGGGCCCAGTCAGCCAAACAAAATGGCGCCCTAATATAAATCGATAGAAAACAGTGAACAAAAAACGGCATAAAAGTGGATTTAAAGTCTTTTTTAAAGGCTGCTGTGCAGTCCTTGGCAAACTGCCAGGCATGCACCATCCACACATGCCAGATTTCACTGAAAAAGGGCCAAAATTAAAGAAAACAAGGTGGCAGAAGACCTTGTTTTGGTCTTTTCAAGCCCCTTGCAAGAGTTACTTCCCTTAAAGTAAACCCTTGATTCCCCCCTTTACCCTTTAATTGGATTTCCTGATTTGGGCCACATCAAATTCATATAAGCCAAAATGATCAATGTACAGTGTGAAAAAAACACACAGAAATTAATTGTGAGAAGTTGCTAAAAAAAGAGACTGAAAACTCTTTCTGTAGCAATTGTTTCCTATTGCATAAATCAAACAAAGGGAACTGAAATGCTATTTTTTCTAATCGCTTTAAACCACGACAAGAAACCCAGTTACGTTGATTACCATCTCATACGTGCCAGTTACGCACATGCAAAAAGCACAGAAAACAATGTGACAAGTGGCTAAAAAAAGACTGAAAACTCTTTCAGTAGCAAGGAACTGAAGCATAATTTTTCTGATATCTTCAAACCGCAACAAGAAAGCCAGTTACGTTGACTACTGTTTCATACGTGCCAGTTACGCACATGCGAGAACACCAGAAAATGATGTGATAAGTGGCTAAAAAAAGACATGAAGACTCTTTTCAGTAGCAACTGCTTCCTGTTGCATAAGTCAAAGAAAGAGAACTGAATTCTAGAACTGAATTCTTTATTATTTTTTTTCTGCAATCTCTTTATATCGTACGTGACAACAAACCCATTTACGTTGACTACTTTCTCGTAGGTGCCAGTTACGTATCCGCAAAAACATGAAAAATCGACTTATGGGACATTTCATAGCAGACGACACCTGTTTCTTAAGTCAAATATAGGGAACAAATTTTCTATTTTTTTTTCCTCCAATCTCTTTATACCATGACAACAAATCCATTTACGCTGACTACTGTCTCGTAGGTGCCAGTTACGTATCCGCGAAAACATGAAAAAATCGACTTAAGGGACATTTCATAGTAGACGACACCTGTTTCTCAAGTCAAATATGGGGATTTTTCTTTTTTCATTTTTTCTCACTAGGGCCAATGATTCGGTTGCGATGACCATCTCACCCATATGAGACGGTTACGTGCTGCGCATGAAATCGTAAAATCAACTTAGACACTTTTGGAGGCAATTGATACCTGTTGCACAAATCCAAGAAAGGTAAATGAAACATTCCCTGTTTTCATACCAGGGTCAGTTTTGGTGACCGTGCGAGTCAAAAGTCAATGTTATGTTTAACCGCTGCACCAAAAAATAAAATTCAGAAGCAAGCGGTTGCTGTTGCAGAAACTTTTTCAGATGAAAAAAAATCTTGTTTTCATTTGAAGAATTAAAAAAATAGGCCATAAAGATACAATAAGATGTAAGAATAACTAATAATCAAAATTTTCTTTGATAGGGTAGAAAACATTGTGGGAAAAGGAGAAAATGCTGGTAACCTGCATTGTCTCCTTTTCTCAGATTATTTTCCGAAGTCTTCTCTTTTAGGGGTGTTAAAAGGCGTCATTGTATGGTAAGGGGTCAATAAGGATAAATATATACCCCCCTCCCAATCATCCAATCAAATCTCATCCCTCTGTGAGATTATCCAATCACAGAAGCTTTTAGGAAATCAGAATGGGTGCCAACAGCCAATCAGAGAGGCTGTGAGAAATTCAAAAATGGGCCCGGTCTGCCAGTCAGAGAGGCTTTGAGAAATCAAAATGGGCCCAGTCAGCCAAACAAAATGGCGCCCTAATATAAATCGATAGAAAACAGTGAACAAAAAACGGCATAAAAGTGGATTTAAAGTCTTTTTTAAAGGCTGCTGTGCAGTCCTTGGCAAACTGCCAGGCATGCACCATCCACACATGCCAGATTTCACTGAAAAAGGGCCAAAATTAAAGAAAACAAGGTGGCAGAAGACCTTGTTTTGGTCTTTTCAAGCCCCTTGCAAGAGTTACTTCCCTTAAAGTAAACCCTTGATTCCCCCCTTTACCCTTTAATTGGATTTCCTGATTTGGGCCACATCAAATTCATATAAGCCAAAATGATCAATGTACAGTGTGAAAAAAACACACAGAAATTAATTGTGAGAAGTTGCTAAAAAAAGAGACTGAAAACTCTTTCTGTAGCAATTGTTTCCTATTGCATAAATCAAACAAAGGGAACTGAAATGCTATTTTTTCTAATCGCTTTAAACCACGACAAGAAACCCAGTTACGTTGATTACCATCTCATACGTGCCAGTTACGCACATGCAAAAAGCACAGAAAACAATGTGACAAGTGGCTAAAAAAAGACTGAAAACTCTTTCAGTAGCAAGGAACTGAAGCATAATTTTTCTGATATCTTCAAACCGCAACAAGAAACCCAGTTACGTTGACTACTGTTTCATACGTGCCAGTTACGCACATGCGAGAACACCAGAAAATGATGTGATAAGTGGCTAAAAAAAGACATGAAGACTCTTTTCAGTAGCATCTGCTTCCTGTTGCATAAGTCAAAGAAAGAGAACTGAATTCTTTATTATTTTTTTTCTCCAATCTCTTTATATCGTACGTGACAACAAACCCATTTACATTGAGTACTTTCTCGTAGGTGCCAGTTACGTATCCGCAAAAACATGAAAAATCGACTTACGGGACATTTCATAGCAGACGACACCTGTTTCTTAAGTCAAATATAGGGAACAAATTTTCTATTTTTTTTTCCTCCAATCTCTTTATACCATGACAACAAATCCATTTACGCTGACTACTGTCTCGTAGGTGCCAGTTACGTATCCGCGAAAACATGAAAAAATCGACTTACGGGACATTTCATAGCAGACGACACCTGTTTCTCAAGTCAAATATGGGGATTTTTCTTTTTTCGATTTTTCTCACTAGGGCCATTGATTCGGTTGCGATGACCATCTCACCAATATGAGACGGTTACATGCTGCGCATGAAATCGTAAAATCAACTTAGACACTTTTGGAGGCAATTGATACCTGTTGCACAAATCCAAGAAAGGTCAATGAAACATTTCCCTGTTTTCCTACCAGGGTCAGTTTTGGTGACCGTGCGAGTTAAAAGTCAATGTTATGTTTAACCGCTGCACCAAAAAATAAAATTCAGAAGCAAGCGGTTGCTGTTGCAGAAACTTTTTCCGATGAAAAAAAGATCTTGTTTTTGTTTGAAGAATTAAAAAAATAGGCCATAAAGATACAATAAGATGTAAGAATAACTAATAATCAAAATTTTCTTTGATAGGGTAGAAAACATTGTGGGAAAAGGAGAAAATGCTGGTAACCTGCATTGTCTCCTTTTCTCAGATTATTTTCCAAAGCCTTCTCTTTTAGGGGTGTTGAAAGGCGTCATTGTATGGTAAGAGGTCAATAAGGATAAGTATATACCCCCCTCCCACTAATCCAATCAAATCTCATCCCTCGTTGAAATTATCCAATCACAGAAGCTTTTAGGAAATCAGAATGGGTGCCAACAGCCAATCAGAGAGGCTGTGAGAAATTAAAAAATGGGCCCGGTCTGCCAGTCAGAGAGGCTTTGAGAAATCAAAATGGGCCCAGTCAGCCAAACAAAATGGCGCCCTAATATAAATCGATAGAAAACAGTGAACAAAAAACGGCATAAAAGTGGATTTAAAGTCTTTTTTAAAGGCTGCTGTGCAGTCCTTGGCAAACTGCCAGGCATGCACCATCCACACATGCCAGATTTCACTGAAAAAGGGCCAAAATTCAAGAAAACAAGGTGGCAGAAGACCTTGTTTTGGTCTTTTCAAACCCCTTGCAAGAGTTACTTCCCTTTAAGTAAACCCTTGATCCCCCCCCTTTACCCTTTAATTGGATTTCCTGATTTGGGCCACATCAAATTCATATAAGCCAAAATGATCAATGTACAGTGTGAAAAAAACACACAGAAATTAATTGTGAGAAGTTGCTAAAAAAAGAGACTGAAAACTCTTTCTGTAGCAATTGTTTCCTATTGCATAAATCAAACAAAGGGAACTGAAATGCTATTTTTTCTAATTGCTTTAAACCACGACAAGAAACCAAGTTACGTTGATTACCATCTCATACCTGCCAGTTATGCACATGCAAAAAGCACAGAAAACAATGTGACAAGTGGCTAAAAAAGGTCTGAAAACTCTTTCAGTAGCAAGGAAATGAAGCATAATTTTTCTGATATCTTCAAACCGCAACAAAAGAAACCCAGTTACGTTGAATATCGTTTCATACGTGCCATTTACGCACATGCGAGAACACCAGAAAATGATGTGATAAGTGGCTAAAAAAAGACATGAAGACTCTTTTCAGTAGCAACTGCTTCCTGTTGCATAAGTCAAAGAAAGAGAACTGAATTCTTTATTATTTTTTTACTCCAATCTCTTTATATCGTACGTGACAACAAACCCATTCACGTTGACTACCGTCCCGTAGGTGCCAGTTACGTATCCGCGAAAACATGAAAAATCAACTTACGGGACATTTCATAGCAGACGACACCTGTTTCTCAAGTCAAATATAGGGAACAAATTTTCTATTTTTTTTTCCTCCAATCTCTTTATACCATGACAACAAATCCATTTACGCTGACTACTGTCTCGTAGGTGCCAGTTATGTATCGGCGAAAACATGAAAAAATCGACTTACGGGACATTTCATAGCTGACGACACTTGTTTCTCAAGTCAAATATGGGGATTTTTCTTTTTCATTTTTTCTCACTAGGGCCATTGATTCGGTTGCGATGACCATCTCACCCATATGAGAAGGTTACGTGCTGCGCATGAAATCGTAAAATCAACTTAGACACTTTTGGAGGCAATTGATACCTGTTGCACAAATCCAAGAAAGGTCAATGAAACATTTCCCTGTTTTCATACCAGGGTCAGTTTTGGTGACCGTGCGAGTCAAAAGTCAATGTTATGTTTAACCGCTGCACCAAAAAATAAAATTCAGAAGCAACCGGTTGCTGTTGCAGAAACATTTTTTGATGAAAATAAGATCTTGTTTTCATTTGAAGAATTAAAAAAATAGGCAATAAAGATACAATAAGATGTAAGAATAACTAATAATCAAAATTTTCTTTGATAGGGTAGAAAACATTGTGGGAAAAGGAGAAAATACTGGTAACCTGCATTGTCTCCTTTTCTCCGATTATTTTCCAAAGCCTTCTCTTTTAGGGGTGTTAAAAGTCGTCATTGTATGGTAAGGGGTCAATAAGGATAAATATATACCCCCCCTCCCAATCATCCAATCAAATCTCATCCCTCTGTGAAATTATCCAATTACAGAAGCTTTAGGAAATCAGAATGGGTGCCAACAGCCAATCAGAGAGGCTGTGAGAAATTCAAAAATGGGCCCGGTCTGCCAGTCAGAGAGGCTTTGAGAAATCAAAATGGGCCCAGTCAGCCAAACAAAATGGCGCCCTAATATAAATCGATAGAAAACAGTGAACAAAAAACGGCATAAAAGTGGATTTAAAGTCTTTTTTAAAGGCTGCTGTGCAGTCCTTGGCAAACTGCCAGGCATGCACCATCCACACATGCCAGATTTCACTGAAAAAGGGCCAAAATTCAAGAAAACAAGGTGGCAGAAGACCTTGTTTTGGTCTTTTCAAGCCCCTTGCAAGAGTTACTTCCCTTAAAGTAAACCCTTGATCCCCCCTTTACCCTTTAATTGGATTTCCTGATTTGGGCCACATCAAATTCATATAAGCCAAAATGATCAATGTACAGTGTAAAAAAAACACACAGAAATTAATTGTGAGAAGTTGCTAAAAAAAGGGACTGAAAACTCTTTCTGTAGCAATTGTTTCCTATTGCATAAATCAAACAAAGGGAACTGAAATGCTATTTTTTCTAATTGCTTTAAACCACGCCAAGAAACCCAGTTACGTTGATTACCATCTCATACGTGCCAGTTACGCACATGCAAAAAGCACAGAAAACAATGTGACAAGTGGCTAAAAAAGACTGAAAACTTTTTCAGTAGCAAGGAACTGAAGCATAATTTTTCTGATATCTTCAAACCGCAACAAAAGAAACCCAGTTACGTTGACTATCGTTTCATATGTGCCAGTTACGCAGATGCGAGAACAACAGAAAATGATGTGATAAGTGGCTAAAAAAAGACATGAAGACTCTTTTCAGTAGCATCTGCTTCCTGTTGCATAAGTCAAAGAAAGAGAACTGAATTCTTTATTATTTTTTTTCTCCAATCTCTATATCGTACGTGACAACAAACCCATTTACGTTGACTACCGTCCCATAGGTGCCAGTTACGTATCCGCAAAAACATGAAAAATCAACTTACGGGACATTTCATAGCAGACAACACCTGTTTCTCAAGTCAAATATAGGGAACAAATTTTCTATTTTTTTTTCCTCCAATCTCTTTATACCATGACAACAAATCCATTTACGCTGACTACTGTCTCGTAGGTGCCAGTTATGTATCGGCGAAAACATGAAAAAATCGACTTACGGGACATTTCATAGCTGACGACACTTGTTTCTCAAGTCAAATATGGGGATTTTTCTTTTTTCATTTTTTCTCACTAGGGCCATTGATTCGGTTGCGATGACCATCTCACCCATATGAGATGGTTACGTGCTGCGCATGAAATCGTAAAATCAACTTAGACACTTTTGGAGGCAATTGATACCTGTTGCACAAATCGAAGAAAGGTAAATGAAACATTTCCCTGTTTTCATACCAGGGTCAGTTTTGGTGACCGTGCGAGTCAAAAGTCAATGTTATGTTTAACCGCTGCACCAAAAAATAAAATTCAGAAGCAAGCGGTTGTTGTTGCAGAAACTTTTTCCGATGAAAAAAAATCTTGTTTTCATTTGAAGAATTAAAAAATTAGGCCATAAAGATACAATAAGATGTAAGAATAACTAATAATCAAAATTTTCTTTGATAGGGTAGAAAACATTGTGGGAAAAGGAGAAAATGCTGGTAACCTGCATTGTCTCCTTTTCTTAGATTATTTTCCAAAGTCTTCTCTTTTAGGGGTGTTAAAAGGCGTCATTGTATGGTAAGGGGTCAATAAGGATAAATATATACCCCCCATCCCAATGATCCAATCAAATCTCATCCCTCTGTGAAATTATCCAATCACAGAAGCTTTTAGGAAATCAGAATGGGTGCCAACAGCCAATCAGAGAGGCTGTGAGAAATTCAAAAATGGGCCCGGTCTGCCAGTCAGAGAGGCTTTGAGAAATCAAAATGGGTCCAGTCAGCCAAACAAAATGGCGCCCTAATATAAATGGATAGAAAACAGTGAACAAAAAACGGCATAAAAGTGGATTTAAAGTCTTTTTTAAAGGCTGCTGTGCAGTCCTTGGCAAACTGCCAGGCATGCACCATCCACACATGCCAGATTTCACTGAAAAAGGGCCAAAATTCAAGAAAACAAGGTGGCAGAAGACCTTGTTTTGGTCTTTTCAAACCCCTTGCAAGAGTTACTTCCCTTAAAGTAAACCCTTGATTCCCCCTTTACCCTTTAATTGGATTTCCTGATTTGGGCCACATCAAATTCATATAAGCCAAAATGATCAATGTACAGTGTGAAAAAAACACACAGAAATTAATTGTGAGAAGTTGCTAAAAAAAGAGACTGAAAACTCTTTCTGTAGCAATTGTTTCCTATTGTATAAATCAAATTAAGGGAACTGAAATGCTATTTTCTCTAATCGCTTTAAACCACGACAAGAAACCCAGTTACGTTGATTACCATCTCATACGTGCCAGTTACGCACATGCAAAAAGCACAAAAAACAATGTGACAAGTGGCTAATAAAAGACTGAAAACTCTTTCAGTAGCAAGGAACTGAAGCATAATTTTTCTGATATCTTCAAACCGCAACAAGAAACCCAGTTACGTTGACTACTGTTTCATACGTGCCAGTTACGCACATGCGAGAACACCAGAAAATGATGTGATAAGTGGCTAAAAAAAGACATGAAGACTCTTTTCAGTAGCAACTGCTTCCTGTTGCATAAGTCAAAGAAAGAGAACTGAATTCTTTATTATTTTTTTTCTCCAATCTCTTTATATCGTACGTGACAACAAACCCATTTACGTTGACTACTGTCTGGTAGGTGCCAGTTACGTATCCGCGAAAACATGAAAAATCAACTAACGGGACATTTCATAGCAGACGACACCTGTTTTTTAAGTCAAATATACGTAACTAATTTTCTACTTTTTTTTCCTCCAATCTCTTTATACCATGACAACAAATCCATTTACGCTGACTACTGTCTCGTAGGTGCCAGTTAACGTATCCGCGAAAACATGAAAAAATCGACTTACGGGACATTTCATAGCAGACGACACCTGTTTCTCAAGTCAAATATGGGGATTTTTCTTTTTTCATTTTTTCTCACTAGGGCCATTGATTCGGTTGCGATGACCATCTCACCAATATGAGACGGTTACTTGCTGCGCATGAAATCGTAAAATCAACTTAGACACTTTTGGAGGCAATTGATACCTGTTGCACAAATCCAAGAAAGGTCAATGAAACATTTCCCTGTTTTCATACCAGGGTCAGTTTTGGTGACCGTGCGAGTCAAAAGTCAATGTTATGTTTAACCGCTGCACCAAAAAATAAAATTCAGAAGCAACCGGTTGCTGTTGCAGAAACTTTTTCCGATGAAAAAAAGATCTTGTTTTCGTTTGAAGAATTAAAAAAATAGGCCATAAAGATACAATAAGATGTAAGAATAACTACTAATCAAAATTTTCTTTGATAGGGTAGAAAACATTGTGGGAAAAGGAGAAAATGCTGGTAACCTGCATTGTCTCCTTTTCTCAGATTATTTTCCAAAGTCTTCTCTTTTAGGGGTGTTAAAAGGCGTCATTGTATGGTAAGGGGTCAATAAGGATAAATATATACCCCCCTCCCACTAATCGAATCAAATCTCATCCCTCTGTGAAATTATCCAATCACAGAAGCTTTTAGGAAATCAGAATGGGTGCCAACAGCCAATCAGAGAGGCTGTGAGAAATTCAAAAATGGGCCCGGTCTGCCAGTCAGAGAGGCTTTGAGAAATCAAAATGGGCCCAGTCAGCCAAACAAAATGGCGCCCTAATATAAATCGATAGAAAACAGTGAACAAAAAACGGCATAAAAGTGGATTTAAAGTCTTTTTTAAAGGCTGCTGTGCAGTCCTTGGCAAACTGCCAGGCATGCACCATCCACACATGCCAGATTTCACTGAAAAAGGGCCAAAATTCAAGAAAACAAGGTGGCAGAAGACCTTGTTTTGGTCTTTTCAAACCCCTTGCAAGAGTTACTTCCCTTTAAGTAAACCCTTGATGCCCCCTTTACCCTTTAATTGGATTTCCTGATTTGGGCCACATCAAATTCATATAAGCCAAAATGATCAATGTACAGTGTGAAAAAAACACACAGAAATTAATTGTGAGAAGTTGCTAAAAAAAGAGACTGAAAACTCTTTCTGTAGCAATTGTTTCCTATTGCATAAATCAAACAAAGGGAACTGAAATGCTATTTTTTCTAATTGCTTTAAACCACGACAAGAAACCAAGTTACGTTGATTACCATCTCATACCTGCCAGTTATGCACATGCAAAAAGCACAGAAAACAATGTGACAAGTGGCTAAAAGAGGACTGAAAACTCTTTCAGTAGCAAGGAACTGAAGCATAATTTTTCTGATATCTTCAAACAGCAACAAAAGAAACCCAGTTACGTTGACTATCGTTTCATACGTGCCATTTACGCACATGCGAGAACACCAGAAAATGATGTGATAAGTGGCTAAAAAAGACATGAAGACTCTTTTCAGTAGCAACTGCTGAAAAAGGGAAAAAGGGCCAAAATTAAAGAAAACAAGGTGGCAGAAGACCTTGTTTTGGTCCTTTCAAGCCCCTTGCAAGAGTTACTTCCCTTAAAGTAAACCCTTGATGCCCTCTTTACCCTTCAATTGGATTTCCTGATTCGGGCCACATCAAATTCATATAAGCCAAAATGATCAATGTACAGTGTAAAAAAAAAACTGTAAAAAAACACACACACACAAATTAATGTGACAAGTTGCTAAAAAAGGGACTGAAAACTCTTTATTTAGCAATTGTTTCCTATTGCATAAATCAAACAAAGGGAACTGAAATGTTATTTTTTCTAATCGCTTCAAACCATGACAAGAAACCCAGTTACGTTGATTACCACCTCATACGTGCCAATTATGCACATGCGAAAAGCACAGAAAACAATGTGACAAGTGGCTAAAAAAAAGACTGAAAACTCTTTCAGTAGGAAGGAATTGCAGCATAATTTTTCTAATATCTTCAAAGCGCAACAAGAAACCCAGTTACGTTGACTACTGTTTCATACGTGCCAGTTACACACATGCAAGAACACCAGAAAATGATGTGACAAGTGGCTAAAAAAAGACATGAAGACTCTTTTCAGTAGCAACTGCTTCCTGTTGCATAAGTCAAACAAAGAGAACTGAAGAATTTTTTATTTTTTTTTACTCCAATCTCTCTATATCGTACATGACAACAAACCCATTTACGTTGACTAACGTCTCGTAGGTGCCAGTTACGTATCCGCGAAATCATGAAAAATCGACTTACGGGACATTTCATAACAGACGACACCTGTTTCCCAAGTCAAATATAGGGAACTAAATTTCTATTTTTTTTTCCTCCAATCTCTTTATACCGTGAAAACAAACCCATTTACACTGACTACCGTTTGTAGGTGCCATTTACGTATCCGCGAAAACATGAAAAAATCGACTTACGGGACATTTCATAGCAGACAACACCTGTTTCTCAAGTCAAATATAGGGATTTTTCTTTTTTCGTTTTTTCTCACTAGGGCCATTGATTCGGTTGCGATGACCATCTCACCCATATGAGACGGTTACGTGCTGCGCATGAAATTGTAAAGACACTTTTGGAGGCAACTGAAACCTGTTGCACAAATCAAAGAAAGGTAAATCAAACATTTCCCTGTTTTCATACCAGGGTCAGTTTTTGTGACCGTGCGAGTCAAAAGTCAATGTCATGTTTAACTGCTGCACAAAAAAATAAAATTCAGAAGCAACCGGTTGCTGTTGCAGAAACTTTTTCTGATGAAAAAAAAAAATATTGTTTTTCGTTTGAAGAATTAAAAAAATAGGCCATAAAGATACAATAAGATGTAAGAATAACTACTAATCAAAATTTTCTTTGATAGGGTAGAAAACATTGTGGGAAAAGGAGAAAATGCTGGTAACCTGCATTGTCTCCTTTTCTCAGATTATTTTCCAAAGCCTTCTCTTTTAGGGATGTTAAAAGGCGTCATTGTATGGTAAGAGGTCTATAAGGATAAACATATACCCCTTCTCCCAATCATCCAATCAAATCTCATCCCTCTGTAAAATTATCCAATCATAGAAGCTTTTAGGAAATCAGAATGGGTGTCAACAGCCAATCAGAGAGGCTGAGAGAAATTCAAAATTGGGCCCGGCCTGCCAGTCAGAGAGGCTTTGAGAAATGAAAATGGGCCCAGTCAGCCAAACAAAATGGCGCCCTAATATATCAATAGAAAAACAGTGAACAAAAAACGGCATAAAAGTGGATTTAAAGTCTTTTTTAAAGGCTGCTGTGCAGTCCTTGGCAAACTGCCAGGCTTGCACCATCCACACATGCCAGATTTCACTGAAAAAGGGCCAAAATTCAAGAAAACAAGGTGGCAGAAGACCTTGTTTTGGTCCTTTCAAGCCCCTTGCAAGAGTTACTTCCCTTAAAGTAAGCCCTTGATGCCCCCTTTACCCTCCAATTGGATTTCCTGATTCGGGCCACATCAAATTCATATAAGCCAAAATGATCAATGTACAGTGTAAAAAAAAACTGTAAAAAAACACACACACACAAATTAATGTGACAAGTTGCTAAAAAAGGGCCTGAAAACTCTTTATTTAGCAATTGTTTCCTATTGCATAAATCAAACAAAGGGAACTGAAATGTTATTTTTTCTAATCGCTTCAAACCATGACAAGAAACCCAGTTACGTTGATTACCACCTCATACGTGCCAATTATGCACATGCGAAAAGCACAGAAAACAATGTGACAAGTGGCTAAAAAAAAGACTGAAAACTCTTTCAGTAGGAAGGGATTGCAGCATAATTTTTCTAATATCTTCAAAGCGCAACAAGAAACCCAGTTACGTTGACTACTGTTTCATACGTGCCAGTTACACACATGCAAGAACACCAGAAAATGATGTGACAAGTGGCTAAAAAAAGACATGAAGACCCTTTTCAGTAGCAACTGCTTCCTGTTGCATAAGTCAAACAAAGAGAACTAAATTTTTTTTTTTCTCCAATCTCTCTATATCGTACATGACAACAAACCCATTTATGTTGACTACCGTCTCGTAGGTGCCAGTTACGTATCCGCGAAAACATGAAAAATCGTCTTACGGGACATTTCATAGTAGACGACACCTGTTTCCCAAGTCAAATATAGGGAACTAAATTTCTATTTTTTTTTCTCCAATCTCTTTATACCGTGACAACAAACCCATTTACGCTGACTACCGTTTGTAGGTGCCAGTTATGTATCCGCGAAAAAATGAAAAAATTGACTTACGGGACATTTCATAGCAGACAACGTTTATTTCTCAAGTCAAATATAGGGATTTTTCCTTTTTCGTTTTTTCTCACTAGGGCCATTGATTCGGTTGCGATGACATCTAACCCATATGAGACGGTTACGTGCTGCGCATGAAATTGTAAAGACTCTTTTGGAGGCAACTGAAACCTGTTGCACAAATCAAACAAAGGTAAATCAAACATTTCCCTGTTTTCTTACCAGGGTCAGTTTTGGTGACTGTGCGAGTCAAAAGTCAATGTCATGTTTAACCGCTGCACAACAAAGTAAAATTCAGAAGCAACCGGTTGCTGTTGCAGAAACTTTTACTGATGAAAAAAAAATATATTGTTTTCGTTTGAAGAATTAAAAAAATAGGCCATAAAGATACAATAAAATGTAAGAATAACTAATAATCAAAATTTTCTTTGATAGGGTAGAAAACATTGTGAGAAAAGGAGAAAATGCTGGTAACCTGCATTGTCTCCTTTTCTCAGATTATTTTCCAAAGCCTTCTCTTTTAGGGGTGTTAAAAGGCGTCATTGTATGGTAAGAGGTCAGTAAGGATAAACATATATCCCCCCTCCCAATCATCTAATCAAATCTCATCCCTCTGTGAAATTATCCAATCACAGAAGCTTTTAGGAAATCAGAATGGGTGCCAACAGCCAATCAGAGAGGCTGTGAGAAATTCAAAATTAGGCCCGGCCTGCCAGTCACAGAGGCTTTGTGAAATCAAAATGGGCCCAGTCAGCTAAACAAAATGGCGCCCTAATATATCAATAGAAAAACAGTGAACAAAAAACGGCATAAAAGTGGATTTAAAGTCTTTTTTAAAGGCTGCTGTGCAGTCCTTGGCAAACTGCCAGGCTTGCACCATCCACACATGCCAGATTTCACTGAAAAAGGGCCAAAATTCAAGAAAACAAGGTGGCAGAAGACCTTGTTTTGGTCCTTTCAAGCCCCTTGCAAGAGTTACTTCCCTTAAAGTAAACCCTTGATGCCCCCTTTACCCTTCAATTGGATTTCCTGATTCGGGCCACATCAAATTCATATAAGCCAAAATGATCAATGTACAGTGTAAAAAAAAAACTGTAAAAAAACACACACACACAAATTGATGTGACAAGTTGCTAAAAAATGGACTGAAAACTCTTTATATAGCAATTGTTTCCTATTGCATAAATCAAACAAAGGGAACTGAAATGTTATTTTTTCTAATCGCTTCAAATCATGACAAGAAACCCAGTTACGTTGATTACCACCTCATACGTGCCAATTATGCACATGCGAAAAGCACAGAAAACAATGTGACAAGTGGCTAAAAAAAAGACTGAAAACTCTTTCAGTAGGAAGGAATTTTAGCATAGTTTTTCTAATATCTTCAAAGCACAACAAGAAACCAAGTTACGTTGACGACTGTTTCATACGTGCCAGTTACGCACATGCAAGAACACCAGAAAATGATGTGACAAGTGGCTAAAAAAAGACATGAAGACTCTTTTCAGTAGCAACTGCTTCCTGTTGCATAAGTCAAACAAAGAGAACTGAATTTTTTATTTTTTTTTTCTCCAATCTCTCTATATCGTACGTGACAACAAACCCATTTACGTTGACTACCGTCTTGTAGGTGCCAGTTACGTATCCGCGAAAACATGAAAAATCGACTTACGGGACATTTCATAGCAGACGACACCTGTTTCCCAAGTCAAATATAGGGAACTAAATTTCTATTTTTTTTCCTCCAATCTCTTTATACCGTGACAACAAACCCATTTACACTGACTACCGTTTGTAGGTGCCATTTACGTATCCGCGAAAACATGAAAAAATCGACTTACGGGACATTTCATAGCAGACAACACCTGTTTCTCAAGTCAAATATAGGGATTTTTCTTTTTTCGTTTTTTCTCACTAGGGCCATTGATTCGGTTGCGATGACCATCTCACCCATATGAGACGGTTACGTGCTGCGCATGAAATTGTAAAGACACTTTTGGAGGCAACTGAAACCTGTTGCACAAATCAAAGAAAGGTAAATCAAACATTTCCCTGTTTTCATACCAGGGTCAGTTTTGGTGACCGTGCGAGTCAAAAGTCAATGTCATGTTTAACTGCTGCACAAAAAAATAAAATTCAGAAGCAACCGGTTGCTGTTGCAGAAACTTTTTCTGATGAAAAAAAAAAAATATTGTTTTTCGTTTGAAGAATTAAAAAAATAGGCCATAAAGATACAATAAGATGTAAGAATAACTAATAATCAAAATTTTCTTTGATAGGGTAGAAAACATTGTGAGAAAAGGAGAAAATGCTGGTAACCTGCATTGTCTCCTTTTCTCCGATTATTTTCGAAAGCCTTCTCTTTTAGGGGTGTTAACCCCCCAGCCGGGTAGGGGGGATAGAAAAAATCCCGGTTGTAGTCCTGCAGAGTGGTAAAACCCCACCAAAAAGGACCTGCCCGTTTGCCGTGGGCTGCGACCCGTGTCGCCTGATGACGGGATCCTGGTGTTTGAGTGACATCAGGGTGGCTAGGCCCTGTACTTGCAACACACCACTTTGGCCCTAAGTTGGGCTAAACGGGAGGTCAGGAAGGCCCGACCTCATCAATCGGCTGGTCATGCCTTGCCCTAGGACATCTGATATACTCTTTCTTTTACATCCGTTTCTCAATTAAATTTACCATCTTCTCCACATAATTATATCACATTTTTTTCATATATTATATTTCTTGTTCAGTCCTAGAAGGCGGTGGCTCATGGGTCAATCGGGTGAAAGTTTTTTGGTATTTGACTGACATTTGTAACCTCTCAATGATGGTCTAAGCTTGGTAGGACTTTCTGCGGGAATGCATCTGTCCAGTCTAGCCCTTTCATACCGAGTATGCCACTGATGTATCCCTGTCATGGTCTGCGAATGGGTTTTCCCCAGACCATGTCCCCTTGTTGGGCTCCGTGGCGGGTGGGGAGCATGAGTGGTGAAACTTTTCACACAAACATGGCGTCTCAAAAAAGGCCAAGCTCAATGAAAGCAAGCGCCCTCTTTCAGACAGTGATTCTGAAACAGAACCTTCAATTTCTACCTCTTTTCACTATCCACGTTTTATTGTTATTCAATCCCAGGATCCTTCAAAACCAGTCACAAAGCTCTCTCCTTTTATAATTGAAAAACAAATATCTAGCATCCTTGGAACTCCTAAATCTGTTAAAAAACTGAAAGATCACACTCTCCTTGTTGAATGTCTCACCAATCAACAAGCACTGAATCTTTTGAAAAACACCAAATTCTTTGATATATCTGTTAAAATTTTTCCACATCCTACACTCAATTCTTGTAAGGGAGTAATAAGATGTAAAGAACTTACATACTGCAGCTCCTTGCAAGAAATTAAAGACAACCTAAAACAACAAGGTGTATCCGATGTTCAGCGGATTTCTGTACGCAGAGATGGAGAGCAGAGACTTACAAACACATACATTTTAACATTTTCTTCACCTGTTCTTCCAAACTCTATCAAGATAGGCTTTCAAGTAGTCAAAGTAGATGTGTATGTGCCAAACCCCTTGCGATGTTTTAAATGCCAGCGGTACGGCCACCACATCAGTAAATGTCCTAACCAAGAAACATGTTCTAAATGTGCTCATCAAGGACCTGACCATGACAGCACTACTTGTTCAAATCCTCCTCTTTGTATTAATTGTAAGTCTCAACACTCTACTTTTTCAAGAGAGTGCCCTGTATGGAAGGAAGAAAAAGAAATTCTTTCCATTAAATACAACAATAATGTTAGCTTTCCAGAGGCAAGGAAAATATTTGAACAACGCAAGAAAACCTCTTTTGGTCCTAGTTATGCAGGTGTTGTTGGCTCGTCAACTGAAAAGGACGACTGCAGCACTTGTAAAATTCTTGCGAAAGTTCTACTTCAAAAATTTCCTGATGTAGCTTCTGAACTGAAAGAACTTCTTCCTCCATCCACCTTGTCCAAACTAATCCCTGACTCTCCATCTGTATCTAAAACAAACACAACCTCTTCGGCATCCTCAAAACCCACAAACTCTCAAAATAGTTCGTCTCAAAAAACTTCAAAGTCGTCTACACCTTCACAAAATTCTTCACGGAAAACTCCAAAGCCATCTACCTCTTCACAACCACCTCCTAAGAAACCACAACCTCCATCTTCACAGTCTACGACAAAACCTAACGTCTCATCCAAGGATAACAATCCCAATCATACACCCCGACCTCCTAAAAGGTCTTCTTCCAAGTCTAAACCACAATCTAAAGATAACCAAGGATCTTGTGAAATCACAGTCAAAGTAAATGATCCTGTCCCTACCTCCAACAGATTTTCGGAGCTAGAGGACATGGATGCAGATACTGAAAATCTGGAAGGTGAGGTTTCAGATTCAGAAGCCTCTATCTGGTCCACTTCCAAAGATCTTTGGAACAAGGATTTTGACGCTTGGCAATCATCCAAAGCCGAGACATCTGTAATTAAATCTTAACCAGTCTATTTTAAAATGCATTGGTTTACGGCCTCATTTTTTACTTTAGTCTTTATACTTTCCACATGCACTATGGATACCATAATCCAGTGGAACTGTCGAGGTCTGAAGTCAAACTTTGACGAACTCTCCCTTTTAATCAATGACCACAAACCAGTTGCTGTTTGTCTGCAAGAAACCTTCCTTAAACGGGAGGATGATATCTCTATCAAATATCATTCTGTTTACAACAAGATTTTTACCGAAGGTGAAAAAACCAGAGGAGGTGTTTCTATTATTGTAAACAACAACATTCCTCACAAAGTTATCTCTTTAAATACAAACCTGCAAGCTGTTGCTCTCAGGTTATCTATACACAGTGCTGTTACACTGTGTTCTTTATATCTCCCGCCAAGCATACCTATCAATGAGACCAATCTGAATGATCTCATTTCACAATTGCCATCCCCCTATATTCTTGCTGGGGACTTTAATGGTCACAATGTTATGTGGGGTTGCAATGACACCAACCAGAGAGGTCTCCAGTTGGAGAACTTCATTTCCAACAACTCTCTGTCTTTCATGAATGATAACAAATCCAAAACCTACTTGCATCCAGCAACTGGATCTTACTCTTCCATTGATTTAACATTATGCAGCCCAGTCTTACTTCTCAATTTTACTTGGAAAGTGACTGAGGATTTGTGTGGAAGTGATCACTTCCCCATTATCTTTTCATCTACACAACCGTCCAGCAGTGTACGACCGCAGAAATGGAAGCTTTCCAAAGCCAATTGGAATAAATTTGAAACCCTATGTGAACAGACCATAACACATGATAAATTTGGAAATTGCGATGATCCTGCAAAACTTTTCACTTCCCTATTAATTGATGCAGCTGAACAGTCCGTCCCTCAGACCTCGACAAACCCAAAACGACCTGACAAGCCTTGGTACAATGATGATTGTAAACAGGCTGTCAGAGACAGAAAACAGGCCCTTAGAAAATTTAATCTCAGGCCTACCAAAGACAATCTTAACTTATTCCGTATTTCCAGGGCAAAAGCCCGTCGTACCATTAAAGAAAGTAAGCGCAAGGCCTGGAGACAATATGTCTCTAAGTTGAATAGTAGAACTACTACTAAAAAAACCTGGGATATGATCAGAAAGATCAATGGCAAAGGCCAGACCCCTGTTAGTCACCTTGAGGTTAACAATACTTCGTTGGAATCTCCCCAGGATATAGCTGATGCTCTTGCTAACACCTTTTGCAAAAAGTCTTCCTCTGCAAACTATTCAGAAAAGTTTCAGAGGAATAAAGCTAGAGAAGAAAAGAAAAAGCTTAATTTCAAGTCTTCGAATTCAGAGCATTATAATAAACTCTTCACTTTTAAAGAATTAAAATCTGCTCTGAATAAAGCTCATGATTCTTCTCCTGGCCCAGATAAAGTTCATTACCAGTTTTTAAAACACTTACCTTTTACTTCTCTCTGTTTTACTTGATATTTTTAATGATATCTGGCAGTCAGGTGATTTTCCTGCATACTGGCGGGAGGCACTTGTCATTCCTATCCCAAAACCTGGCAAAGATGCTAGTGACCCGGCTAACTATCGGCCAATAGCTCTTACTAGTTGTCTCTGCAAGACCCTAGAACGTATGGTCAACGACAGGCTTGTCTGGTTTTTAGAGAAGAACAACCTCATCGTTGATGTACAGAGTGGATTTCGTCGCCAGCGCGACACCATAGATCATCTTGTCCGCTTTGAAACCTTTGTCAGAGAAGCCTTTATTAATAGACAGCATGTAGTATCTGTCTTTTTCGACCTTGAAAGCGCTTACGATACAACTTGGAAATACGGAATTCTGAAAGACTTGCATGACTTTGGTCTTCGAGGCCGTCTTCCTCTTTTTATTTCAGCCTTCTTGGATGAACGTCTTTTCCGCGTCCGAGTTGGTAATACTGTCTCGGGAGCCCGTGAACAGGAGATGGGTGTACCCCAAGGATGTATTCTCTCTGTTACACTTTTCAGTGTGAAAATAAACAGTATAGTCAAAGCTATCTGTCCTGGTGTAGACTGTTCCCTCTATGTTGATGACTTCGTCATATGCTTCAGATCTCGAAATATGAACATTATTGAGAGACAACTTCAGCAATGTCTCAACAAATTGCAAACATGGTCTGATGAAAATGGCTTCAAATTTTCGAAGTCCAAAACTAAGTGCATGCTCCTCTGTAATCTACAAGGTGTTCATCCAGATCCTGAACTTTATCTGGACAAAACTAAAATTGAAGTCGTTTCTGAGTTTAAATTTCTTGGAGTCATCTTTGACAGAAAGCTTTCTTTCCTTCCTCACATCACTGCACTTAAAAAGAAGTGCAAGAAGGCTCTTAATCTTCTTAAGGTTGTGGCTCATTCTGAATGGGGAGCAGACCGTAAAGTCCTCTTGCGGCTTTATCGGTCTTTAGTTCGCTCCAAGTTGGACTATGGATCTGTTGTATACGGATCGGCCCGTAAATCCTATCTGAAAATTCTCGATTCTATACATCACGAAGGTCTACGTCTTGTACTTGGAGCTTTCAGAACTTCTCCCGTCAATAGTCTTTATGTTGAGGCTAATGAACCTTCTCCTTCTTACAGGAGAGAAAAACTCTCACTTCAATATATTTTAAAACTTAAGTCGAATCGTTTTAATCCAACTCATAACGTTGTCTTTAAACCTGAATATAAATCTCTTTTTGAAAGGAAACCAAATGTTATTCCTCCATTTGGTATCCGCATAGAGCCCATTGTAGATAACCTTGGCATAGACACCGAGTCTATTGCCGACTATAAAATCTCTGAAATCCCTCTATGGACACTAAACAGTGCAGAATTCAGATTTGACCTTGCATCTGACAAAAAGTCTGTCACGGATAGAACTGTATTTCATGCTAGATACAACGAGATAAAGGAACATTATTTTTCCTTCAAACCCAACTATACAGATGGATCTAAAGAAGGCAATTCTGTAGCAGCTGCCGCTGTTTATGGACAAAGAAGCTTAAAATGCCGCCTTCCAAACAACTCCTCTATCTTCTCTGCTGAAATTAAAGCAGTAGATCTGGCCCTTAATCTAGTTGAAAGTTCTAATTCCAACCGTTTTATTATCTTTTCAGACTCTTTGTCAACATTACAGGCCCTTTCAAATCAACGACTTGAGAATCCTTTAATCTGCAGTTTACTTGAAAGGATCTCACAAATTTCTTCTAAGAATAGATTGGTGTTCTGCTGGCTTCCAAGTCATGTAGGCATCAAAGGCAATGAAAATGCCGATAGGTCTGCCAAATCTGCACTTAACCTTCCCATTTCAGATTTTAAAGTTCCACACACTGATTTTAATGCCTCCGTTTTATCACATATCCAATCTTCTTGGCAATCCCAGTGGGATGCTGATATTTTCAATAAACTGCATTCAGTTAAACCATCCCTTCGTGAATGGTATCCCGTTTACAGATCCGTTCGTCGAGAAGGAGACAGGACCTCTTTAATGGGAGTATTTGATCCCATTGGAGGCTCCAATCTTTACCAGTTTTAACCTCATTTCCAAGGAAAAACAATATTATCAGTCTTGCCTTTTAATCTAAAACTGTTGAGTAGGCAGGGAATGCCCAGCCACTCAATATCATATTTTATGCGCATTATAAATGACACATATTTCTTTTTCATTTAAAAAACTTCTACATCTTATCTCATTGGAGACAGGACCTCTTTAATGGGAGTATTTGATCCCATTGGAGGCTCCAGTCTTTACCACTTTTAATTTCATTTCCAAGGAAAAACAATATTATCAGTCTTACCTTTTAACCTAAAGCTTTGGAGTAGGCAGGGAATGCCCAGCCACTCAATATCATATTTTATGCATATTATAAATGACAATTTTTTTTTTCATTTAAAAAACTTCTTTTTATCAAACCAGCATTGAGTTTAAACCTTATTTGTCGCATTCTTAGATCTTATCATTTAAAACTTTTGAGTATATGGGGATTGCCCTGTAACTCGATGATGCCCTTTATGCATTAAGTTTTCTTAATTCAATTCTTTTATTGTCATTTAAACTTCATTCAGTTTAAACAACACTTCGTTTATTATCTTTTAAAATAGATATGCGCGCTAAATGACCAAAGCTGTCGATGCGCCATAAAACAACATTCATTCATTTTAGGGGTGTTAAAAGGCGTCATTGTATGGTAAGAGGTCAATAAGGATAAACATATACCCCCCCTCCCAATCATCCAATCAAATCTCATCCCTCTGTGAAATTATCCAATCACAGAAGCTTTTAGGAAATCAGAATGGGTGCCAACAGCCAATCAGAGAGGCTGTGAGAAATTCAAAATTGGGCCCGGCCTGCCAGTCAGAGAGGCTTTGAGAAATGAAAATGGGCCCAGTCAGCCAAACAAAATGGCGCCCTAATATATCAATAGAAAAACAGTGAACAAAAAACGGCATAAAAGTGGATTTAAAGTCTTTTTTTAAAGGCTGCTGTGCAGTCCTTGGCAAACTGCCAGGCTTGCACCATCCACACATGCCAGATTTCATTGAAAAAGGGCCAAAATTCAAGAAAACAAGGTGGCAGAAGACCTTGTTTTGGTCCTTTCAAGCCCCTTGCAAGAGTTACTTCCCTTAAAGTAAACCCTTGATGCCCCCTTTACCCTTCAATTGGATTTCCTGATTCGGGCCACATCAAATTCATATAAGCCAAAATGATCAATGTACAGTGTAAAAAAAAACTGTAAAAACACACACACACACAAATTAATGTAACAAGTTGCTAAAAAAGGGACTGAAAACTCTTTATTTAGCAATTGTTTCCTATTGCATAAATCAAACAAAGGGAACTGAAATGTTATTTTTTCTAATCGCTTCAAACCATGACAAGAAACCCAGTTACGTTGATTACCACCTCATACGTGGCAATTATGCACATGCGAAAAGCACAGAAAACAATGTGACAAGTGGCTAAAAAAAAGACTGAAAACTCTTTCAGTAGGAAGGAATTACAGTATAATTTTTCTAATATCTTCAAAGCGCAACAAAAAACCCAGTTACGTTGACTACTGTTTCATACGTGCCAGTTACGCACATGCAAGAACACCAGAAAATGATATGACAAGTGGCTAAAAAAAGACATGAAGACTCTTTTCAGTAGCAACTGCTTCCTGTTGCATAAGTCAAACAAAGAGAACTGAATTTTTTATTTTTTCTTTCTCCAATCTCTCTATATCGTACGTGACAACAAACCCATTTACGTTGACTACTGTCTCGTAGGTGCCAGTTACGTATCCGCGAAAACATGAAAAATCGACTTACAGGACATTTCATAGCAGACGACACCTTCTTCACAAGTCAAATATAGGGAACTAAATTTCTATTTTTTTTTCCTCCAATCTCTTTATACCTTGACAACAAACCCATTTACGCTGACTACCGTTTGTAGGTGCCAGTTACATATCCGCGAAAAAAATGAAAAAATCGACTTACGGGACATTTCATAGCAGACAACACCTGTTTTTCAAGTCAAATATAGGGATTTTTCCTTTTTCGTTTTTTCTCACTAGGGTCATTGATTTGGTTGCGATGACCATCTCACCCATATGAGACGGTTACGTGCTGCGCATGAAATTGTAAAGACACTTTGGGAGCCAACTGAAACCTGTTGCACAAATCAAAGAAAGGTAAATCAAACATTTCCCTGTTTTCATACCAGGGTCAGTTTTGGTGACCGTGCGAGTCAAAAGTCAATGTCATGTTTCACCGCTGCAACAAAAAAATAAAATTCAGAAGCAACCGGTTGCTGTTGCAGAAACTTTTTCTGATGAAAAAAAAAATTTTTTTTCGTTGGAAGAATTAAAAAAATAGGCCATAAAGATACAATAAGATGTAAGAATAACTAATAATCAAAATTTTCTTTGATAGGGTAGAAAACATTGTGAGAAAAGGAGAAAATGCTGGTAACCTGCATTGTCTCCTTTTCTCAGATTATTTTCCAAAGCCTTCTCTTTTAGGGGTGTTAAAACGCGTCAATGTATGGTAAGAGGTAAATAAGGATAAACATATACCCCCCTCCCAATCATCCAATCAAATCTCATACCTCTGTGAAATTATCCAATCACAGAAGCTTTTAGGAAATCAGAATGGGTGCCAACAGCCAATTAGAGAGGCTGTGAGAAATTCAAAATTGGGCCCGGCCTGCCAGTCAGAGAGGCCTTGAGAAATCAAAATGGGCCCAGTCAGCCAAACAAAATGGCGCCCTAATATATCAATAGAAAACAGTGAACAAAAAACGGCATAAAAGTGGATTTAAAGTCTTTTTTAAAGGCTGCTGTGCAGTCCTTGGCAAACTGCCAGGCTTGCACCATCCACACATGCCAGATTTCACTGAAAAAGGGCCAAAATTCAAGAAAACAAGGTGGCAGAAGACCTTGTTTTGGTCCTTTCAAGCCCCTTGCAAGAGTTACTTCCCTTAAAGTAAACCCTTTATGCCCCCTTTACCCTTCAATTGGATTTCCTGATTCGGGCCACATCAAATTCATATAAGCCAAAATGATCAATGTACAGTGTAAAAAGAACTGTAAAAACACACACACACACAAATTAATGTGACAAGTTGCTAAAAAAGGGACTGAAAACTCTTTATCTAGCATTTCTTTCCTATTGCATAAATCAAACAAAGGGAACTGAAATGCTATTTTTTCTAATCGCTTAAAACCATGACAAGAAACCCAGTTACGTTGATTACCACCTCATACGTGCCAATTATGCACATGCGAAAAGCACAGAAAACAATGTGACAAGTGGCTAAAAAAAAGACTGAAAACTCTTTCAGTAGGAAGGAATTGCAGCATAATTTTTCTAATATCTTCAAAGCGCAACAAGAAACCCAGTTACGTTGACTATTGTTTCATACGTGCCAGTTACGCACATGCAAGAACACCAGAAAATGATGTGACAAGTGGCTAAAAAAAGACATGAAGACTCTTTTCAGTAGCAACTGCTTCCTGTTGCATAAGTCAAACAAAGAGAACTGAATTTTTTAATTTTTTTTTCTTCAATCTTTCTATATCGTATCTGACAACAAACCCATTTACGTTGACTACTGTCTCGTATGTGCCAGTTACGTATCCGCGAAAACATGAAAAATCGACTTACAGGACATTTCATAGCAGACGACACCTGCTTCGCAAGTCAAATATAGGGAACTAAATTTCTATTTTTTTTCCTCCAATCTCTTTATACCGTGACAACAAACCCATTTACGCTGACTACCGTTTGTAGGTGCCAGTTACGTATCCGCGAAAACATGAAAAAATCGATCTACGGGACATTTCATAGCAAACAACACGTGATTCTCAAGTCAAATAGAGGGATTTTTCTTTTTTCGTTTTTTCTCCTTAGGGCCATTGATTCTGTTGCGATAACCATCTCACCCATATGAGACAGTTCCGTGCTGCGCATGAAATTGTAAAGACACTTTGGGAGCCAACTGAAACCTGTTGCACAAATCAAAGAAAGGTAAATCAAACATTTCCCTGTTTTCATACCAGGGTCAGTTTTGGTGACCGTGCGAGTCAAAAGTCAATGTCATGTTTAACCGCTGCACAAAAAAATAAAATTCAGAAGCAACCGGTTGCTGTTGCAGAACCTTTTTCTGATGAAAAAAAAAAATATTGTTTTCGTTTGAAGAATTAAAAAAATAGGCCATAAAGATGCAATAAGATGTAAGAGTAACTAATAATCAAAATTTTCTTTGATAGGGTAGAAAACATTGTGAGAAAAGGAGAAAATGCTGGTAACCTGCATTGTCTCCTTTTCTCAGATTATTTTCCAAAGCCTTCTCTTTTAGGGATGTTAAAAGGCGTCATTGTATGGTAAGAGGTCAATAAGGATAAACATATACACCTCCTCCCAATCATCCAATCAAATCTCATACCTCTGTGAAATTATCCAATCACAGAAGCTTTTAGGAAATCAGAATGGGTGCCAACAGCCAATCAGAGAGGCTGTGAGAAATTCAAAATTGGGCCCGGCCTGCCAGTCAGAGAGGCTTTGAGAAATGAAAATGGGCCCTGTCAGCCAAACAAAATGGCGCCCTAATATATCAATAGAAAAACAGTGAACAAAAAACGGCATAAAAGTGGATTTAAAGTCTTTTTTTAAAGGCTGCTGTGCAGTCCTTGGCAAACTGCCAGGCTTGCACCATCCACACATGCCAGATTTCATTGAAAAAGGGCCAAAATTCAAGAAAACAAGGTGGCAGAAGACCTTGTTTTGGTCCTTTCAAGCCCCTTGCAAGAGTTACTTCCCTTAAAGTAAACCCTTGATGCCCCCTTTACCCTTCAATTGGATTTCCTGATTCGGGCCACATCAAATTCATATAAGCCAAAATGATCAATGTACAGTGTAAAAAAAAAAATGTAAAAAAACACACACACACAAATTAATGTGACAAGTTGCTAAAAAAGGGACTGAAAACTCTTTATTTAGCAATTGTTTCCTATTGCATAAATCAAACAAAGGGAACTGAAATGTTATTTTTTCTAATCGCTTCAAACCATGACAAGAAACCCAGTTACGTTGATTACCACCTCATACGTGGCAATTATGCACATGCGAAAAGCACAGAAAACAATGTGACAAGTGGCTAAAAAAAAGACTGAAAACTCTTTCAGTAGGAAGGAATTGCAGCATAATTTTTCTAATATCTTCAAAGCGCAACAAAAAACCCAGTTACGTTGACTACTGTTTCATACGTGCCAGTTACGCACATGCAAGAACACCAGAAAATGATGTGACAAGTGGCTAAAAAAAGACATGAAGACTCTTTTCAGTAGCAACTGCTTCCTGTTGCATATGTCAAACAAAGAGAACTGAATTTTTTATTTTTTCTTTCTCCAATTTCTCTATATCGTATGTGACAACAAACCCATTTACGTTGACTACCGTCTCGTAGGTGCCACTTACGTATCCGCGAAAACATGAAAAATTGACTTACGGGACATTTCATAGCAGATGACACCTGTTTCCCAAGTCAAATATAGGGAACTAAATTTCTATTTTTTATTCCTCCAATCTTTTTATACCGTGACAACAAACCCATTTACGCTGACTACCGTTTGTAGGTGCCAGTTACGTATCCGCGAAAACATGAAAACATCGACTTACGGGACATTTCATAGCAGACAACACCTGTTTCTCAAGTCAAATATAGGGATTTTTCTTTTTTCGTTTTTTCTCACTAGGGCCATTGATTTGGTTACGATGACCATCTCACCCATATGAGACAGTTACGTGCTGTGCATGAAATTGTAAAGACACTTTCGGAGGCAACTGAAACCTGTTGCACAAATCAAAGAAAGGTAAATCAAACATTTCCCTGTTTTCATACCAGGGTCAGTTTTGGTGACCGTGCGAGTCAAAAGTCAATGTCATGTTTAACCACTGCACAAAAAAATAAAATTCAGAAGCAACCGGTTGCTTTTGCAGAAACTTTTTCTGATGAAAAAAAAATATTGTTTTCGTTTGAAGAATTAAAAAAATAGGCCATAAAGATACAATAAGATGTAAGAATAACTAATAATCAAAATTTTCTTTGATAGGGTAGAAAACATTGTGAGAAAAGGAGAAAATGCTGGTAACCTGCATTGTCTCCTTTTCTCAGATTATTTTCCAAAGCCTTCTCTTTTAGGGGTGTTAAAACGCGTCAATGTATGGTAAGAGGTAAATAAGGATAAACATATACCCCCCTCCCAATCATCCAATCAAATCTCATCCCTCTGTGAAATTATCCAATCACAGAAGCTTTTAGGAAATCAGAATGGGTGCCAACAGCCAATCAGAGAGGCTGTGAGAAATTCAAAATTGGGCCCGGCCTGCCAGTCAGAGAGGCCTTGAGAAATCAAAATGGGCCCAGTAAGCCAAATAAAATGGCGCCCTAATATATCAATAGAAAACAGTGAACAAAAAACGGCATAAAAGTGGATTTAAAGTCTTTTTTAAAGACAACTGTGCAGTCCTTGGCAAACTGCCAGGCTTGCACCATCCACACATGCCAGATTTCACTGAAAAAGGGCCAAAATTCAAGAAAACAAGGTGGCAGAAGACCTTGTTTTGGTCCTTTCAAGCCCCTTGCAAGAGTTACTTCCCTTAAAGTAAACCCTTGATGCCCCCTTTACCCTTCAATTGGATTTCCTGATTCGGGCCACATCAAATTCATATAAGCCAAAATGATCAATGTACAGTGTAAAAAGAATTGTAAAAAAACACACACACACAAATTAATGTGACAAGTTGCTAAAAAAGGGACCGAAAACTCTTTATCTAGCAATTGTTTCCTATTGCATAAATCAAACAAAGGGAACTGAAATGCTATTTTTTCTAATCGCTTCAAACCATGACAAGAAACCCAGTTACGTTGATTACCACCTCATACGTGCCAATGATGCACATGCGAAAAGCACAGAAAACAATGTGACAAGTGGCTAAAAAAAAGACTGAAAACTCTTTCAGTAGGAAGGAATTGCAGCATAATTTTTCTAATATCTTCAAAGCGCAACAAAAAACCCAGTTACGTTGACTACTGTTTCATACGTGCCAGTTACGCACATGCAAGAACACCAGAAAATGATGTGACAAGTGGCTAAAAAAAGACATGAAGACTCTTTTCAGTAGCAACTGCTTCCTGTTGCATATGTCAAACAAAGAGAACTGAATTTTTTATTTTTTTTTCTCCAATCTCTCTATATCGTATGTGACAACAAACCCATTTACGTTGACTACCGTCTCGTAGGTGCCAGTTACGTATCCCCGAAAACATGAAAAATCAACTTACAGGACATTTCATAGCAGACGACACCTGTTTCCCAAGTCAAATATAGGGAACTAAATTTCTATTTTTTTTCCCTCCAATCTCTTTATACCGCGACAACAAACCCATTTACACTGACTACCATTTGTAGGTGCCAGTTACGTATCCGCGAAAACATGAAAAAATCGACTTACGGGACATTTCATAGCAGACAACACCTGTTTCTCAAGTCAAATATAGGGATTTTTCTTTTTTCGTTTTTTCTCACTAGGGCCATTGATTCGGTTGCGATGACCATCTCACCCATATGAGAAGGTTACGTGCTGCGCATGAAATTGTAAAGACACATTCGGAGGCAACTGAAACCTGTTGCACAAATCAAAGAAAGGTAAATCAAACATTTCCCTGTTTTCATACCAGGGTCAGTTTTGGTGACCGTGTGAGTCAAAAGTCAATGTCATGTTTAACCGCTGCACAAAAAAATAAAATTCAGAAGCAACCGGTTGCTGTTGCAGAAACTTTTTCTGATGAAAAAAAAGAATTGTTTTCTTTTGAAGAATTAAAAAAATAGGCCATAAAGATACAATAAGATGTAAGAATAACTAATAATCAAATTTTTCTTTGATAGGGTAGAAAACATTATGAGAAAAGGAGAAAATGCTGGTAACCTGCATTGTCTCCTTTTCTCCGATTATTTTCCAAAGCCTTCTCTTTTAGGGATGTTAAAAGGCGTCATTGTATGGTAAGAGGTCAATAAGGATAAACATATAGCCCCCCTCCCAATCATCCAATCAAATCTCATCCCTCTGTGAAATTATCCAATCACAGAAGCTTTTAGGAAATCAGAATGGGTGCCAACAGCCAATCAGAGAGGCTGTGAGAAATAAAAAATTGTGGCCGGCCTGCCAGTCAGAGAGGCTTTGAGAACTCAAAATGGGCCCAGTCAGCCAAACAAAATGGCGCCCTAATATATCAATAGAAAAACAGTGAACAAAAAACGGCATAAAAGTGGATTTAAAGTCTTTTTTAAAGGCTGCTGTGCAGTCCTTGGCAAACTGCCAGGCTTGCACCATCCACACATGCCAGATTTCACTGAAAAAGGGCCAAAATTCAAGAAAACAAGGTGGCAGAAGACCTTGTTTTGGTCCTTTCAAGCCCCTTGCAAGAGTTACTTCCCTTAAAGTAAACCCTTGATGCCCCCTTTACCCTTCAATTGGATTTCCTGATTCGGGCCTCATCAAATTCATATAAGCCAAAATGATCAATGTACAGGGTAAAAAAAAACTGTAAAAAAACACACACACACAAATTAATGTGACAAGTTGCTAAAAAAGGGACTGAAAACTCTTTATTTAGCAATTGTTTCCTATTGCATAAATCAAACAAAGGGAACTGAAATGTTATTTTTTCTAATCGCTTCAAACCATGACAAGAAACCCAGTTACGTTGATTACCACCTCATACGTGCCAATTATGCACATGCGAAAAGCACAGAAAACAATGTGACAAGTGGCTAAAAAAAAGACTGAAAACTCTTTCAGTAGGAAGGAATTGCAGCATAATTTTTCTAATATCTTCAAAGCGCAACAAGAAACCCAGTTACGTTGACTACTGTTTCATACGTGCCAGTTACGCACATGCAAGAACACCAGAAAATGATGTGACAAGTGGCTAAAAAAAGACATGAAGACTCTTTACAGAAGCAACTGCTTCCTGTTGCATAAGTCAAACAAAGAGAACTGAATTTTTTATTTATTTTTTCTCCAATCTCTCTATATCGTATGTGACAACAAACCCATTTACGTTCACTACCGTCTCGTAGGTGCCAGTTACGTATCCGCGAAAACATGAAAAATCGACTTACGGGACATTTCATAGCAGACGACACCTGTTTCCCAAGTCAAATATAGGGAACTAAATTTCTATTTTTTTTCCTCCAATCTCTTTATACCGTGACAACAAACCCATTTACGCTGACTACCGTTTTTAGGTGCCAGTTACGTATCCACAAAAACATGAAAAAATCGACTTACGGGACATTTCATAGCAGAACGACACCTGTTTCCCAAGTCAAATATAGGGAACTAAATTTCTATTTTTTTTTCCTCCAATCTCTTTATACCGCGACAACAAACCCATTTACGCTGACTACTATTTGTAGGTGCCAGTTACGTATCCGCGAAAACATGAAAAAATCGACTTACGGGACATTTCATAGCAGACAACACCTGTTTTTTGAGTCAAATAAAGGGATTTTTCTTTTTTCGATTTTTCTCACTAGGGCCATTGATTCGGTTGCGATGACCATCTCACCCATATGAGACAGTTACGTGCTGCACATGAAATTGTAAAGACACTTTCGGAGGCAACTGAAACCTGTTGCACAAATCAAAGAAAGGTAAATCAAACATTTTCCTGTTTTCATACCTGGGTCAGTTTTGGTGACCGTGCGAGTCAAAAGTCAATGTCATGTTTAACCGCTGCACAAAAAAATAAAATTCAGAAGCAACCGGTTGCTGTTGCAGAAACTTTTTCTGATGAAAAAACAAATTGTTTTCGTTTGAAGAATTAAAAAAATAGGCCATAAAGATACAATAAGATGTAAGAATAACTAATAATCAAAATTTTCTTTGATAGGGTAGAAAACATTGTGAGAAAAGGAGAAAATGCTGGTAACCTGCATTGTCTCCTTTTCTCAGATTATTTTCCAAAGCCTTCTCTTTTAGGGGTGTTAAAAGGCGTCATTGTATGGTAAGAGGTCAATAAGGATAAACATATACCCCCCCTCCCAATCATCCAATCAAATCTCATCCCTCTGTGAAATTATCCAATCACAGAAGCTTTTAGGAAATCAGAATGGGTTCCAACAGCCAATCAGAGAGGCTGTGAGAAATTCAAAATTGTGCCCGGCCTGCCAGTCAGAGAGTCTTTGAGAAATGAAAATCGGCCCAGTCAGCCAAACAAAGTGGCGCCCTAATATATCAATAGAAAAACAGTGAACAAAAAACGGCATAAAAGTGGATTTAAAGTCTTTTTTAAAGGCTGCTGTACAGTCCTTGGCAAACTGCCAGGCTTGCACCATCCACACATGCCAGATTTCACTGAAAAAGGGCCAAAATTGAAGAAAACAAGGTGGCAGAAGACCTTGTTTTGGTCCTTTCAAGCCCCTTGCAAGAGTTACTTCCCTTAAAGTAAACCCTTGATGCCCCCTTTACCCTTCAATTGGATTTCCTGATTCGGGCCACATCAAATTCAAATAAGCCAAAATGATCAATGTACAGTGTAAAAAAAACTGTAAAAAAAATACACACACACAAATTAATGTGACAAGTTGCTAAAAAAGGGACTGAAAACTCTTTATTTAGCATGTGTTTCCTATTGCATAAATCAAACAAAGGGAACTGAAATGTTATTTTTTCTAATCGCTTGAAACCATGACAAGAAAACCAGTTACGTTGATTACTACCTCATACGTGCCAATTATGCACATGCGAAAAGCACAGAAAACAATGTGACAAGTGTCTAAAAAAAAGACTGAAAACTCTTTCAGTAGGAAGGAATTGCAGCATAATTTTTCTAATATCTTCAATGCGCAACAAGAAACCCAGTTACGTTGACTACTGTTTCATACGTGCCAGTTACGCACATGCAAGAACACCAGAAAATGATGTGACAAGTGCCTAAAAAAAGACATGAAGACTCTTTTCAGTAGCAACTGCTTCCTGTTGCATAAGTCAAACAAAGAGAACTGAATTTTTTATTTTATTTTCTCCAATCTCTCTATATCGTACGTGACAACAAACCCATTTACGGTGAGTACCATCTCGTAGGTCCCAGTTACGTATCCGCGAAAACATGAAAAATCGACTTACGGGACATTTCATAGCAGACGACACCTGTTTCCCAAGTCAAATATAGGGAACTAAATTTCTATTTTTTTTTCCTCCAATCTCTTTATACCGTGACAACAAACCCATTTATGCTGATTACCGGTTGTAGGTGCCAGTTACGTATCCGCGAAAACATGAAAAAATCGACTTACGGGACATTTCATAGCAGACAACACCTGATTCTCAAGTCAAATATAGGGATTTTTCTTTTTTCGTTTTTTCTCACTAGGGCCATTGATTCGGTTGCGATGACCATCTCACCCATATGAGACGGTTACGTGCTGCGCATGAAATTGTAAAGACACTTTCGGAGGCAACTGAAACCTGTTGCACAAATCAAAGAAAGGTAAATCAAACATTTCCCTGTGTTCATACCAGGGTCAGTTTTGGTGACCGTGCGAGTCAAAAGTCAATGTCATGTTTAACCCCTGCACAAAAAAATTCAGAAGCAACCGGTTGCTGTTGCAGAAACTTTTTCTGATGAAAAAAAAGAATATTGTTTTTGTTTGAAGAATTAAAAAAATAGGCCATAAAGATACAATAAGATGTAAGAATAACTTATAATCAAAATTTTCTTTGATAGGGTAGAAAACATTGTGGGAATAGGAGAAAATGCTGGTAACCTGCATTGTCTCCTTTTCTCAGATTATTTTCCAAAGTCTTCTCTTTTAGGGGTGTTAAAAGGCGTCATTGTATGGTAAGGGGTCAATAAGGATAAATATATACCCCCCCTCCCAATCATCCAATCAAATCTCATCCCTCTGTGAAATTATCCAATCACAGAAGCTTTTAGGAAATCAGAATGGGTGCCAACAGCCAATCAGAGAGGCTGTGAGAAATAAAAAATTGGGCCCGGCCTGCCAGTCAGAGAGGCTTTGAGAAATCAAAATGGGCCCAGTCAGCCAAACAAAATGGCGCCCTAATATATCAATAGAAAAACAGTGAACAAAAAACGGCATAAAAGTGGATTTAAAGACATTTTTAAAGGCTGCTGTGCAGTCCTTGGCAAACTGCCAGGCTTGCACCAGCCACACATGCCAGATTTCACTGAAAAAGGGCCAAAATTCAAGAAAACAAGGTGGCAGAAGACCTTGTTTTGGTCCTTTCAAGCCCCTTGCAAGAGTTACTTCCCTTAAAGTAAACCCTTGATGCCCCCTTTACCCTTCAATTGGATTTCCTGATTCGGGCCACATCAAATTCACATAAGCCAAAATGATCAATGTACAGTGTAAAAAAAAACTGTAAAAAAAACACACACACACAAATTAATGTGACAAGTTGCTAAAAAAGGGACTGAAAACTCTTTATTTAGCATGTGTTTCCTATTGCATAAATCAAACAAAGGGAACTGAAATGTTATTTTTTCTAATCGCTTGAAACCATGACAAGAAAACCAGTTACGTTGATTACTACCTCATACGTGCCAATTATGCACATGCGAAAAGCACAGAAAACAATGTGACAAGTGGCTAAAAAAAAGACTGAAAACTCTTTCAGTAGGAAGGAATTGCAGCATAATTTTTCTAATATCTTCAAAGCGCAACAAGAAACCCAGTTACGTTGACTACTGTTTCATAGGTGCCAGTTACGCACATGCAAGAACACCAGAAAATGATGTGACAAGTGCCTAAAAAAAGACATGAAGACTCTTTTCAGTAGCAACTGCTTCCTGTTGCATAAGTCAAACAAAGAGAACTGAATTTTTGATTTTTTTTTCTCCAATCTCTCTATATCGTATGTGACAACAAACCCATTTACGTTGACTACCGTCTCGTAGGTGCCAGTTTTGTATCCGCGAAAACATGAAAAATCGAGTTACGGGACATTTCATAGCAGACGACACCTGTTTCCCAAGTCAAATATAGGGAACTAAATTTCTATTTTTTTTCCTCCAATCTCTTTATACCGTGACAACAAACCCATTTACGCTGACTACCATTTGTAGGTGCCAGTTACGTATCCGCGAAAACATGAAAAAATCGACTTACGGGACAGTTCATAGCAGACAACAACTGTTTCTCAAGTCAAATATAGGGATTTTTCTTTTTTGGTTTTTTCTTACTAGGGCCATTGATTCACTTGCGATGACCATCTCACCCATATGAGACGGTTACGTGCTGCGCATGAAATTGTAAAGACACTTTCGGAGGCAACTGAAACCTGTTGCACAAATCAAAGAAAGGTAAATCAAACATTTCCCTGTTTTCATACCTGGGTCAGTTTTGGTGACCGTGCGAGTCAAAAGTCAATGTCATGTTTAACCGCTGCACAAAAAAATAAAATTCAGAAGCAACCGGTTGCTGTTGCAGAAACTTTTTCTGATAAAAAAAAAAATATTGTTTTCGTTTGAAGAATTAAAAAAAATAGGCCATAAAGATACAATAAGATGTAAGAATAACTAATAATCAAAATTTTCTTTGATAGGGTAGAAAACATTGTGAGAAAAGGAGAAAATGCTGGTAACCTGCATTGTCTCCTTTTCTCAGATTATTTTCCAAAGCCTTCTCTTTTAGGGGTGTTAAAAGGCGTCATTTTATGGTAAGAGGTCAATAAGGATAAACATATATCCCCCCTCCCAATCATCCAATCAAATCTCATCCCTCTGTGAAATTATCCAATCACAGAAGCTTTTAGGAAATCAGAATGGGTGCCAACAGCCAATCAGAGAGGCTGTGAGAAATAAAAAATTGGGCCCGGCCTGCCAGTCAGAGAGGCTTTGAGAAATGAAAATGGGCCCAGTCAGCCAAACAAAGTGGCGCCCTAATATATCAATAGAAAAACAGTGAACAAAAAACGGCATAAAAGTGGATTTAAAGTCTTTTTTAAAGGCTGCTGTGCAGTCCTTGGCAAACTGCCAGGCATGCACCATCCACACATGCCAGATTTCACTGAAAAAGGGCCAAAATTCAAGAAAACAAGGTGGCAGAAGACCTTGTTTTGGTCCTTTAAAGCCCCTTGCAAGAGTTACTTCCCTTAAAGTAAACCCTTGATGCCCCCTTTACCCTTCAATTGGATTTCCTGATTCGGGCCACATCAAATTCATATCGAGGGGTTAGTGCAAGAACATGGTATCTACTAAAATTGCCTTTTTTTTTTTACAAAATATGATGCAGCTTTCCATTTCTCACATTTCCTCCTTATCCCCGTATCAATATGTAGCTTCTTTTCCAAGATATACCACAGAAACCCAACCAGCTATCTTTGAAGTTGAGTATAAAGCAACTGGACATTTCAGCAAGAATGAGCTATCTAAAGATAACTGCTATATTTTTCAGGTCATACAGGTTGAAATCATGCCAAAACATTCTATCAAAAGATAGCATGTTATGGCAGGAACAAAATACCAACATCTTTGGGATCTTTATAATGCAAGAAGCAGCTAACGTGAAATAGCTGTTTCTTGCACAATCTAAATCAGAAATTTGAAGGGAAAAAAAAGTGTGCTAAAATAGGCTATGTAAAGATAGCCTCTTTCAATTTGATACAATGGAATACTTGCTTTCTACAAGATGAGGTTATGTCAACATAGCTGCATTTTGCAGACGCCCCCACGGTATCTTAATGTGTGATTACAGTATCAATAATGGGCTATTGAAACAAAGCCTGGTTTTGCACGGACAAAATCAGCATGACATTAGCCTAATTATGTGTTTATAACGAGCTATGAAATTTCCCTGCAAGAGGAATGGTTAAGTTTTCTTCCACTAATTTGTATTTCATTTCAATGGAATAAGTCTGTTTTATCAAGACATCTACCTCACTGAACAACAATAAGTTGTGTACATTTTCTCTTTCCCCTAAAAAGTAATACTACCATTAACTCTTTACCACACAATCCCTGCTTTTCAAGACCCTGCTTGAGCTTTTGAAAACAATGTGGGAAAAGGAGAAAATAGCTTTAACTGGCAATTTCCCCTCTCCCCACACTATTTTCAGGGACAAATTTCAGATTTTAGACCTTTATGCTTTCGTTTGCAAATGTTTTCCATTTTGACCTGTAAAAAGTGGTGATGTTTGGTAAAGTGTAAACGAGTTTCACAAAGTAATTTCATTATGATATGAATCCTAGGGCACAATTTTAGATTTTAAGCTGATAGTATAGATCAAGATCAGACCACATGAAGCATGCAGTCTGATCTTGGTTCTCTATTGCCTGCTATGTTGAGATATTCTACCTAAAGCTTTACTACGAAGTTTCGATTTATAGCAACCCTGATAGAAATGGCCTTTAGGAAAATAGAAAGAAAATGGGAAAATGGCTACTTACCAGCATTTTCTTATTTTCCCACAATGTTTCCCACTCTAAGAGGAACAAAATTAATTTTCTCAATAGAATTGCCCATGATTTGCATCTGCATAAATTAAGCTTTTAATTTAAATCAGCCTAAAATTTTGTCGTCAGGTAAAATTGAACCAGCCTTGAAATGAAATACTTCAGGGTTTTTTTTTTTTCAATAATTCTAAATTGTACTTTCTTGTATTTTTCATTTACTGGAAAAGTTGTTTTCGTCCATTTGATGCTTTATGGATAAATTACATAGGCTATACATGAAGACATTTTTGTTTAGAACTTTTTATCATAACAAATATATAAAGCATCTGAATGCTTGAAGGAAATTTAAATATAATTTTCTAATGTAGATCTAGTTGAAATATTCTGGAGAAAGAAATTGCATTTTACAGAGAATTATTTTTTTCCCGTTATACAATTGTATTGAGAGTAAAGTGGAACTGGCGCATCAAAAGGGTCTTGGTTATGTAGTTTTGTGATGAAACTTGGATTCGTATTTTTGCTAACAGTGTTCTTCTATTATACATATGTTTTTCCTGATACAATATCTTAACCCATTATCACTCAATCCCTACTTTTGACGCCCCTTAGAAAGAAACCTTTTGAAAACACTTTTGGAAAAGGAGAAAATGCTGGTAACCAGCATTTTCTCCTTTTCCAACGGTGTTTTCTACCCTTCCCAGAAAAAAATTCTATTTTTCAGTCGCCTTTATTTTGTCGTCTGCAAATGCTTTTAATTTGGACCAGTCCAAAATTTTCTCGTGTGGTAATGGGTTAAGCTGCTCAAATTCAAAAGTTCTCAAGGTAAGACCTGAGTAATGGAAAACAGGTTTTTCTACTAAAATATCCTTTAAACTCAGCTATAATTAAAAATGAGTATATAATTTATAATATAATATATAACACTTTAACCTTTTCATTTTTTCCTTCTTTGAATAATCATTTATAAATTTAAAACCACTATATTCTCAATTCAAAAAGAGATAATAATTACCTCCCTTTTCAGAAAACAAACAAAAGTATCAAAAAATAATTTCAAGATAGACATAAACGGAATTTCTGATCGGTTAGAAATGTGCAAAAATATTATTTCTGCATAAATCCTTATCAATCCTTAGTTATCAACCAATTAGAATTTTCACCGGAAGTGTATTACACAGGTCTTACCTAAAGAAAGAAAATGACATATCTGGTGGACAGCAAAAGTGGAAAAAGGAGAAATTGCTCCTAATGAGAATTTTCTTTTTTTCCACAATGTTTTCATATGAGGTCCATTGCATACCTGCCAATAGTTGCCTTTATCAGATAAAGGTTTAAAGTGTTTGAAGCTTTCCTTCTTTCTTCTCATTTTCAGTACCAATAAACTGTTATTCAACTACATTTAAGACAAATTGTAATCATAATATTCCGTACATGTAATTCAGATTGTGTGGTATTGACAAATAGAAGCTCTTAAAATGCACCTTCTGTTATTCTTTTTAAATCTGTAGATGGAAAGTGATTTCCAAAGCAAATGGTTGGAGGAAGAAGTTAGGGTTTTAATTTTAAAGGATAACTTGAATGAAAAATCTGAAAACGATGACAGTAGAAGGGACAAGAGTAAAAATTCTACTTATATTGAACAGTGTAACCCATCAATGAGACAACACTAGAAGTCAATAAAAATGGTATTTCTGGACAAATCACAAATACCTGTGTTTCACATACATGTAATGACAAAAAGAAGGGTCGTATTATCTTCAGATTTCTCTTCCTCAAAAAGATGTTTTTAAATCAAATGAAATGGGTGCAATACTTGAAGTCAGAGCTTGATGCATGCTATTTTAAGTATGCAATGTATGCCGAGTTCCAAAAAGTTAAAATAGCCGTATCAAAGAAACAACACACCCCTGATGACAATGTGTCATTCAAATACCAGAAAAATCAGCCAATTCTATCAGCAAAGAAAAAAGACCTTCTGAATCTTTGCAAAAGTGGCGATATTCCTCCTGAGTATCACAAGTTTTTTTTAAAAAAGCCTGCCTTCAAGTTAACAACACCAAAGACTGTTTGCCAGAGCAAGATGCGCTGGAAGATTCTGGTGATGAGTCAGAAGAATAAATAAAGTAAAAATGTTTTAAAATTAGAACAGAACCAACAGTAATATAGAACAATACAAGTTAAGTGTAATACAATTATCCAAATCACAATGACAGTTATTGTAACACATTAGCAGATGACAAAGTGGACTCTCTCTTATTCAAACCAGTTTGAAGATAATAGTTTTAAACATGATAAAAATGAAAGAGAGTTTACTGGGATAATAGAATACTTGTTGAGAAAAGGAGAAACTGTCCATTGCAAGCAGTTTCTCCTTTTTCCAAAATGTTTTTACACACATGATTTTTGTGCAAGAAAGAGCTATGAAAGGATTAGCCTTTAATGGTGAGTAGTTTTTATAAACTTACAACAAAAATTGCTTCTGCCATAACCAGCCATCTTTCGATGGATTGTTCTGGCATTCAGAATTATTCCAGCTTTAACCACATTTGTTGCTGCCAAAAAGTGCTATCAAAAGATAGCATGTTTTGGCACAAATTTTTCATTAGGTTCCTGCTGGCTATCTAGTTATAGCCCATTCTTGCACAAATTAATATCAACCAAACATCAAAATTATGAGTGTTGAAACCAGCTATTTCATGATAGACTGTTTTGGCATAACAGACTTTGTGCTCAATTTGGCAATTTTTAATGGCTATATAAGTTTTATCAATTTCAAGCCGTACTAATGTTTATTTGACTGTGGAGTATATTTAGCATTATCAAGTAAACTAACATAAATAAACTGTCCAAGTTTGGATCATGTGTATGTTTTATTTTAGAATTGAGGCAGAAAAACGCTTCTCCTGAAAAATCTCAAAATGTGAAGATAGCACGTTCTTGCACTAACCCCTCGATATAAGCCAAAATGATCAATGTACAGTGTAAAAAAAAACTGTAAAAAAACACACACACACAAATTAATGTGACAAGTTGCTAAAAAAGGGACTGAAAACTCTTTATTTAGCAATTGTTTCCTATTGCATAAATCAAACAAAGGGAACTGAAATGTTATTTTTTTCTAATCGCTTCAAACCATGACAAGAAACCCAGTTACGTTGATTACCACCTCATAAGTGCCAATTATGCACATGCGAAAAGCACAGAAAACAATGTGACAAGTGGCTAAAAAAAAGACTGAAAACTCTTTCAGTAGGAAGGAATTGCAGCATAATTTTTCTAATATCTTCAAAGCGCAACAAGAAACCCAGTTACGTTGACTACTGTTTCATAGGTGCCAGTTACGCACATGCAAGAACACCAGAAAATGATGTGACAAGTGCCTAAAAAAAGACATGAAGACTCTTTTCAGAAGCAACTGCTTCCTGTTGCATCAGTCAAACAAAGAGAACTGAATTTTTTATTTTTTTTTTCTCCAATCTCTCTATATCGTATATGACAACAAACCCATTTACATTGACTACCGTCTCGTAGGTGCCAGTTACGTATCCGCGAAAACATGAAAAATCGACTTACGGGACATTTCATAGCAGACAACACCTGTTTCCCAAGTCAAATATAGGGAACTAAATTTCTATTTTTTTTTTCCTCCAATCTCTTTATACCATGACAACAAACCCATTTACGCTGACTACCGTTTGTAGGTGCAAGTTACGTATCTGCGAAAACATGAAAAAATCGACTTACGGGACATTTCATAGCAGACATACCTGTTTCGCAAGTCAAATATAGGGAACTAAATTTCTATTTTTTTTCCTCCAATCTCTTTATACCGTGACAACAAACCCATTTACGCTGACTACCGTTTGTAGGTGCCAGTTACGTATCCACAAAAACATGAAAAAATCGACTTAAGGGACATTCCATAGCAGACAACACCTGTTTCTCAAGTCAAATATAGGGATTTTTCTTTTTTCGTTTTTTCTCACTAGGGCCATTGATTCGGTTGCGATGACCATCTCACCCATATGAGACGGTTACGTGCTGCGCATGAAATTGTAAAGACACTTTTGGAGGCAACTGAAACCTGTTGCACAAATCAAAGAAAGGTAAATCAAAAATTTCCCTGTGTTCATACCAGGGTCAGTTTTGGTGACCGTGCGAGTCAAAAGTCAATGTCATGTTTAACCGCTGCACAAAAAAATTCAGAAGCAACCGGTTGCTGTTGCAGAAACTTTTTCTGATGAAAAAAAAGAATATTGTTTTTGTTTGAAGAATTAAAAAAATAGGCCATAAAGATACAATAAGATGTAAGATTCACTAATAATCAAAATTTTCTTTGATAGGGTAGAAAACATTGTGAGAAAAGGAGAAAATGCTGGTAACCTGCATTGTCTCCTTTTCTCAGATTATTTTCCAAAGCCTTCTCTTTTAGGGGTGTTAAAAGGCGTCATTTTATGGTAAGAGGTCAATAAGGATAAACATATACCCCCCCTCCCAATCATCCAATCAAATCTCATCCCTCTGTGAAATTATCCAATCACAGAAGCTTTTAGGAAATCAGAATGGGTGCCAACAGCCAATCAGAGAGGCTGTGAGAAATAAAAAATTGGGCCCGGCCTGCCAGTCAGAGAGGCTTTGAGAAATGAAAATGGGCCCAGTTAGCCAAACAAAATGGCGCCCTAATATATCAATAGAAAAACAGTGAACAAAAAACGGCATAAAAGTGGATTTAAAGACTTTTTTAAAGGCTGCTGTGCAGTCCTTGGCAAACTGCCAGGCTTGCACCATCCACACATGCCAGATTTCACTGAAAAAGGGCCAAAATTCAAGAAAACAAGGTGGCAGAAGACCTTGTTTTCGTCCTTTCAAGCCCCTTGCAAGAGTTACTTCCCTTAAAGTAAACCCGTGATGCCCCCTTTACCCTTCAATTGGATTTCCTGATTCGGGCCACATCAAATTCATATAAGCCAAAATGATCAATGTACAGTGTAAAAAAAAACTGTAAAAAAAACACACACAAACAAATTAATGTGACAACTTGCTAAAAAAGGGACTGAAAACTCTTTATATAGCAATTGTTTCCTTTTGCATAAATCAAACAAAGGGAACTGAAATGTTATTTTTTCTAATCGCTTCAAACCATGACAAGAAACCCAGTTACGTTGATTACCACCTCATACGTGCCAATTATGCACATGCGAAAAGCACAGAAAACAATGTGACAAGTGGCTGAAAAAAAGACTGAAAACTCTTTCAGTAGGAAGGAATTGCAGCATAATTTTTCTAATATCTTCAAAGCGCAACAAGAAACCCAGTTACGTTGACTACTGTTTCATACGTGCCAATTACGCACATGCAAGAACACCAGAAAATGATGTGACAAGTGGCTAAAAAAAAGACATGAAGACTCTTTTCAGTAGCAACTGCTTCCTGTTTCATAAGTCAAACAAAGAGAACTGAATTTTTTATTTTTTTTTTCTCCAATCTCTCTATATTGTACATGACAACAAACCCATTTACGTTGACTACCGTCTCGTAGGTGCCAGTTACGTATCAGCAAAAACATGAAAAATCGACTTACGGGACATTTCATAGCAGACGACACCTGTTTCCCAAGTCAAATATAGGGAACTAAATATCTATTTTTTTTTTCCTCCAATCTCTTTATACCGTGACAACAAACCCATTTACGCTGACTACCATTTGTTGGTGCCAGTTACGTATCCGCGAAAACATGAAAAAATCGACTTACGGGACATTTCATAGCAGACAACACCTGTTTCTCAAGTCAAATATAGGGATTTTTCTTTTTTTGTTTTTTCTCACTAGGGCCATTGATTCGGTTGCGATGACCATCTCACCCATATGAGACGGTTACGTGCTGCGCATGAAATTGTAAAGACACTTTCGGAGGCAACTGAAACCTGTTGCACAAATCAAAGAAAGGTAAATCAAACATTTCCCTGTTTTCATACCAGGGTCAGTTTTGGTGTCCGTGCGAGTCAAAAGTCAATGTCATGTTTAACCGCTGCATAAAAAAATAAAATTCAGAAGCAACCGGTTGCTGTTGCAGAAACTTTTTCTGATAAAAAAAAAAAAAAATATTGTTTTCTTTTGAAGAATTAAGAAAATAGGCCATAAAGATACAATAAGATGTAAGAATAACTAATAATCAAAATTTTCTTTGATAGGGTAGAAAACATTGTGAGAAAAGGAGAAAATGCTGGTAACCTGCATTGTCTCCTTTTCTCAGATTATTTTCCAAAGCCTTCTCTTTTAGGGGTGTTAAAAGGCGTCATTGTATGGTAAGAGGTCAATAAGGATAAACATATACCCCCCTCCCAATCATTCAATCAAATCTCATCCCTCTGTGAAATTATCCAATCACAGAAGCTTTTAGGAAATCAGAATGGGTGCCAACAGCCAATCAGAGAGGCTGTGAGAAATTCAAAATTGGGCCCGGCCTGCCAGTCAGAGAGGCTTTGAGAAATCAAAATGGGCCCAGTCAGCCAAACAAAGTGGCGCCATTATAATATAAATAGAAAAACAGTGAACAAAAAACGGCATAAAAGTGGATTTAAAGTCTTTTTTAAAGGCTGCTGTGCAGTCCTTGGCAAACTGCCAGGCTTGCACCATCCACACATGCCAGATTTCACTGAAAAAGGGCCAAAAATCAAGAAAACAAGGTGGCAGAAGACCTTGTTTTGGTCTTTTCATGCCCCTTGCAAGAGTTACTTCCCTTAAAGTAAACCCTTGATGCCCCCTTTACCCTTCAATTTGATTTCCTGATTCGGGCCACATCAAATTCATATAAGCCAAAATGATCAATGTACAGTGTAAAAAAAAAAACTGTAAAAAAACACACACACACAAATTAATGTGACAAGTTGCTAAAAAAGGGACTGAAAACTCTTTATTTAGCAATTGTTTCCTATTGCATAAATCAAACAAAGGGTACTGAAATGTTATTTTTTCTAATCGCTTCAAACCATGACAAGAAACCCAGTTACGTTGATTACCACCTCATATGTGCCAATTATGCACATGCGAAAAGCACAGAAAACAATGTGACAAGTGGCTAAAAAAAAAGACTGAAAACTCTTTCAGTAGGAAGGAATTGCAGCATAATTTTTCTAATATCTACAAAGCGCAACAAGAAACCCAGTTACGTTGACTACTGTTTCATAGGTGCCAGTTACGCACATGCAAGAACACCAGAAAATGATGTGACAAGTGCCTAAAAAAAGACATGAAGACTCTTTTCAGTAGCAACTGCTTCCTGTTGCATAAGTCAAACAAAGAGAACTGAATTTTTGATTTTTTTTTCTCCAATCTCTCTATATCGTATGTGACAACAAACCCATTTACGTTGACTACCGTCTCGTAGGTGCCAGTTTTGTATCCGCGAAAACATGAAAAATCGAGTTACGGGACATTTCATAGCAGACGACACCTGTTTCCCAAGTCAAATATAGGGAACTAAATTTCTATTTTTTTTCCTCCAATCTCTTTATACCGTGACAACAAACCCATTTACGCTGACTACCATTTGTAGGTGCCAGTTACGTATCCGCGAAAACATGAAAAAATCGACTTACGGGACAGTTCATAGCAGACAACAACTGTTTCTCAAGTCAAATATAGGGATTTTTCTTTTTTGGTTTTTTCTTACTAGGGCCATTGATTCACTTGCGATGACCATCTCACCCATATGAGACGGTTACGTGCTGCGCATGAAATTGTAAAGACACTTTCGGAGGCAACTGAAACCTGTTGCACAAATCAAAGAAAGGTAAATCAAACATTTCCCTGTTTTCATACCTGGGTCAGTTTTGGTGACCGTGCGAGTCAAAAGTCAATGTCATGTTTAACCGCTGCACAAAAAAATAAAATTCAGAAGCAACCGGTTGCTGTTGCAGAAACTTTTTCTGATAAAAAAAAAAATATTGTTTTCGTTTGAAGAATTAAAAAAAATAGGCCATAAAGATACAATAAGATGTAAGAATAACTAATAATCAAAATTTTCTTTGATAGGGTAGAAAACATTGTGAGAAAAGGAGAAAATGCTGGTAACCTGCATTGTCTCCTTTTCTCAGATTATTTTCCAAAGCCTTCTCTTTTAGGGGTGTTAAAAGGCGTCATTTTATGGTAAGAGGTCAATAAGGATAAACATATATCCCCCCTCCCGATCATCCAATCAAATCTCATCCCTCTGTGAAATTATCCAATCACAGAAGCTTTTAGGAAATCAGAATGGGTGCCAACAGCCAATCAGAGAGGCTGTGAGAAATAAAAAATTGGGCCCGGCCTGCCAGTCAGAGAGGCTTTGAGAAATCAAAATGGGCCCAGTCAGCCAAACAAAGTGGCGCCCTAATATATCAATAGAAAAACAGTGAACAAAAAACGGCATAAAAGTGGATTTAAAGTCTTTTTTAAAGGCTGCTGTGCAGTCCTTGGCAAACTGCCAGGCATGCACCATCCACACATGCCAGATTTCACTGAAAAAGGGCCAAAATTCAAGAAAACAAGGTGGCAGAAGACCTTGTTTTGGTCCTTTAAAGCCCCTTGCAAGAGTTACTTCCCTTAAAGTAAACCCTTGATGCCCCCTTTACCCTTCAATTGGATTTCCTGATTCGGGCCACATCAAATTCATATCGAGGGGTTAGTGCAAGAACATGGTATCTACTAAAATTGCGTTTTTTTTTTTACAAAATATGATGCAGCTTTCCATTTCTCACATTTCCTCCTTATCCCCGTATCAATATGTAGCTTCTTTTCCAAGATATACCACAGAAACCCAACCAGCTATCTTTGAAGTTGAGTATAAAGCAACTGGACATTTCAGCAAGAATGAGCTATCTAAAGATAACTGCTATATTTTTCAGGTCATACAGGTTGAAATCATGCCAAAACATTCTATCAAAAGATAGCATGTTATGGCAGGAACAAAATACCAACATCTTTGGGATCTTTATAATGCAAGAAGCAGCTAACGTGAAATAGCTGTTTCTTGCACAATCTAAATCAGAAATTTGAAGGGAAAAAAAAGTGTGCTAAAATAGGCTATGTAAAGATAGCCTCTTTCAATTTGATACAATGGAATACTTGCTTTCTACAAGATGAGGTTATGTCAATATAGCTGCATTTTGCAGACGCCCCCACGGTATCTTAATGTGTGATTACAGTATCAATAATGGGCTATTGAAACAAAGCCTGGTTTTGCACGGACAAAATCAGCATGACATTAGCCTAATTATGTGTTTATAACGAGCTATGAAATTTCCCTGCAAGAGGAATGGTTAAGTTTTTTTCCACTAATTTGTATTTCATTTCAATGGAATAAGTCTGTTTTATCAAGACATCTACCTCACTGAACAACAATAAGTTGTGTACATTTTCTCTTTCCCCTAAAAAGTAATACTACCATTAACTCTTTACCACACAATCCCTGCTTTTCAAGACCCTGCTTGAGCTTTTGAAAACAATGTGGGAAAAGGAGAAAATAGCTTTAACTGGCAATTTCCCCTCTCCCCACACTATTTTCAGGGACAAATTTCAGATTTTAGACCTTTATGCTTTCGTTTGCAAATGTTTTCCATTTTGACCTGTAAAAAGTGGTGATGTTTGGTAAAGTGTAAACGAGTTTCACAAAGTAATTTCATTATGATATGAATCCTAGGGCACAATTTTAGATTTTAAGCTGATAGTATAGATCAAGATCAGACCACATGAAGCATGCAGTCTGATCTTGGTTCTCTATTGCCTGCTATGTTGAGATATTCTACCTAAAGCTTTACTACGAAGTTTCGATTTATAGCAACCCTGATAGAAATGGCCTTTAGGAAAATAGAAAGAAAATGGGAAAATGGCTACTTACCAGCATTTTCTTATTTTCCCACAATGTTTCCCACTCTAAGAGGAACAAAATTAATTTTCTCAATAGAATTGCCCATGATTTGCATCTGCATAAATTAAGCTTTTAATTTAAATCAGCCTAAAATTTTGTCGTCAGGTAAAATTGAACCAGCCTTGAAATGAAATACTTCAGGGTTTTTTTTTTTCAATAATTCTAAATTGTACTTTCTTGTATTTTTCATTTACTGGAAAAGTTGTTTTCGTCCATTTGATGCTTTATGGATAAATTACATAGGCTATACATGAAGACATTTTTGTTTAGAACTTTTTATCATAACAAATATATAAAGCATCTGAATGCTTGAAGGAAATTTAAATATAATTTTCTAATGTAGATCTAGTTGAAATATTCTGGAGAAAGAAATTGCATTTTACAGAGAATTATTTTTTCCCCGTTATACAATTGTATTGAGAGTAAAGTGGAACTGGCGCATCAAAAGGGTCTTGGTTATGTAGTTTTGTGATGAAACTTGGATTCGTATTTTTGCTAACAGTGTTCTTCTATTATACATATGTTTTTCCTGATACAATATCTTAACCCATTATCACTCAATCCCTACTTTTGACGCCCCTTAGAAAGAAACCTTTTGAAAACACTTTTGGAAAAGGAGAAAATGCTGGTAACCAGCATTTTCTCCTTTTCCAACGGTGTTTTCTACCCTTCCCAGAAAAAAATTCTATTTTTCAGTCGCCTTTATTTTGTCGTCTGCAAATGCTTTTAATTTGGACCAGTCCAAAATTTTCTCGTGTGGTAATGGGTTAAGCTGCTCAAATTCAAAAGTTCTCAAGGTAAGACCTGTGTAATGGAAAACAGGTTTTTCTACTAAAATATCCTTTAAACTCAGCTATAATTAAAAATGAGTATATAATTTATAATATAATATATAACACTTTAACCTTTTCATTTTTTCCTTCTTTGAATAATCATTTATAAATTTAAAACCACTATATTCTCAATTCAAAAAGAGATAATAATTACCTCCCTTTTCAGAAAACAAACAAAAGTATCAAAAAATAATTTCAAGATAGACATAAACGGAATTTCTGATCGGTTAGAAATGTGCAAAAATATTATTTCTGCATAAATCCTTATCAATCCTTAGTTATCAACCAATTAGAATTTTCACCGGAAGTGTATTACACAGGTCTTACCTAAAGAAAGAAAATGACATATCTGGTGGACAGCAAAAGTGGAAAAAGGAGAAATTGCTCCTAATGAGAATTTTCTTTTTTTCCACAATGTTTTCATATGAGGTCCATTGCATACCTGCCAATAGTTGCCTTTATCAGGAAAAGGTTTAAAGTGTTTGAAGCTTTCCTTCTTTCTTCTCATTTTCAGTACCAATAAACTGTTATTCAACTACATTTAAGACAAATTGTAATCATAATATTCCGTACATGTAATTCAGATTGTGTGGTATTGACAAATAGAAGCTCTTAAAATGCACCTTCTGTTATTCTTTTTAAATCTGTAGATGGAAAGTGATTTCCAAAGCAAATGGTTGGAGGAAGAAGTTAGGGTTTTAATTTTAAAGGATAACTTGAATGAAAAATCTGAAAACGATGACAGTAGAAGGGACAAGAGTAAAAATTCTACTTATATTGAACAGTGTAACCCATCAATGAGACAACACTAGAAGTCAATAAAAATGGTATTTCTGGACAAATCACAAATACCTGTGTTTCACATACATGTAATGACAAAAAGAAGGGTCGTATTATCTTCAGATTTCTCTTCCTCAAAAAGATGTTTTTAAATCAAATGAAATGGGTGCAATACTTGAAGTCAGAGCTTGATGCATGCTATTTTAAGTATGCAATGTATGCCGAGTTCCAAAAAGTTAAAATAGCCGTATCAAAGAAACAACACACCCCTGATGACAATGTGTCATTCAAATACCAGAAAAATCAGCCAATTCTATCAGCAAAGAAAAAAGACCTGAATCTTTGCAAAAGTGGCGTTATTCCTCCTGAGTATCACAAGTTTTTTTTAAAAAAGCCTGCCTTCAAGTTAACAACACCAAAGACTGTTTGCCAGAGCAAGATGCGCTGGAAGATTCTGGTGATGAGTCAGAAGAATAAATAAAGTAAAAATGTTTTAAAATTAGAACAGAACCAACAGTAATATAGAACAATACAAGTTAAGTGTAATACAATTATCCAAATCACAATGACAGTTATTGTAACACATTAGCAGATGACAAAGTGGACTCTCTCTTATTCAAACCAGTTTGAAGATAATAGTTTTAAACATGATAAAAATGAAAGAGAGTTTACTGGGATAATAGAATACTTGTTGAGAAAAGGAGAAACTGTCCATTGCAAGCAGTTTCTCCTTTTTCCAAAATGTTTTTACACACATGATTTTTGTGCAAGAAAGAGCTATGAAAGGATTAGCCTTTAATGGTGAGTAGTTTTTATAAACTTACAACAAAAATTGCTTCTGCCATAACCAGCCATCTTTCGATGGATTGTTCTGGCATTCAGAATTATTCCAGCTTTAACCACATTTGTTGCTGCCAAAAAGTGCTATCAAAAGATAGCATGTTTTGGCACAAATTTTTCATTAGGTTCCTGCTGGCTATCTAGTTATAGCCCATTCTTGCACAAATTAATATCAACCAAACATCAAAATTATGAGTGTTGAAACCAGCTATTTCATGATAGACTGTTTTGGCATAACAGACTTTGTGCTCAATTTGGCAATTTTTAATGGCTATATAAGTTTTATCAATTTCAAGCCGTACTAATGTTTATTTGACTGTGGAGTATATTTAGCATTATCAAGTAAACTAACATAAATAAACTGTCCAAGTTTGGATCATGTGTATGTTTTATTTTAGAATTGAGGCAGAAAAACGCTTCTCCTGAAAAATCTCAAAATGTGAAGATAGCACGTTCTTGCACTAACCCCTCGATATAAGCCAAAATGATCAATGTACAGTGTAAAAAAAAACTGTAAAAAAACACACACACACAAATTAATGTGACAAGTTGCTAAAAAAGGGACTGAAAACTCTTTATTTAGCAATTGTTTCCTATTGCATAAATCAAACAAAGGGAACTGAAATGTTATTTTTTTCTAATCGCTTCAAACCATGACAAGAAACCCAGTTACGTTGATTACCACCTCATAAGTGCCAATTATGCACATGCGAAAAGCACAGAAAACAATGTGACAAGTGGCTAAAAAAAAGACTGAAAACTCTTTCAGTAGGAAGGAATTGCAGCATAATTTTTCTAATATCTTCAAAGCGCAACAAGAAACCCAGTTACGTTGACTACTGTTTCATAGGTGCCAGTAACGCACATGCAAGAACACCAGAAAATGATGTGACAAGTGCCTAAAAAAAGACATGAAGACTCTTTTCAGAAGCAACTGCTTCCTGTTGCATCAGTCAAACAAAGAGAACTGAATTTTTTATTTTTTTTTTCTCCAATCTCTCTATATCGTATACGACAACAAACCCATTTACGTTGACTACCGTCTCGTAGGTGCCAGTTACGTATCCGCGAAAACATGAAAAATCGACTTACGGGACATTTCATAGCAGACGACACCTGTTTCCCAAGTCAAATATAGGGAACTAAATTTCTATTTTTTTTTTCCTCCAATCTCTTTATACCATGACAACAAACCCATTTACGCTGACTACCGTTTGTAGGTGCAAGTTACGTATCTGCGAAAACATGAAAAAATCGACTTACGGGACATTTCATAGCAGACATACCTGTTTCGCAAGTCATATATAGGGAACTAAATTTCTATTTTTTTTCCTCCAATCTCTTTATACCGTGACAACAAACCCATTTACGCTGACTACCGTTTGTAGGTGCCAGTTACGTATCCACAAAAACATGAAAAAATCGACTTACGGGACATTCCATAGCAGACAACACCTGTTTCTCAAATCAAATATAGGGATTTTTCTTTTTTCGTTTTTTCTCACTAGGGCCATTGATTCGGTTGCGATGACCATCTCACCCATATGAGACGGTTATGTGCTGCGCATGAAATTGTAAAGACACTTTCGGAGGCAACTGAAACCTATTGCACAAATCAAAGAAAGGTAAATCAAACATTTCCCTGTGTTCATACCAGGGTCAGTTTTGGTGACCGTGCGAGTCAAAAGTCAATGTCATGTTTAACCGCTGCACAAAAAAATTCAGAAGCAACCGGTTGCTGTTGCAGAAACTTTTTCTGATGAAAAAAAAGAATATTGTTTTTGTTTGAAGAATTAAAAAAATAGGCCATAAAGATACAATAAGATGTAAGATTCACTAATAATCAAAATTTTCTTTTGATAGGGTAGAAAACATTGTGAGAAAAGGAGAAAATGCTGGTAACCTGCATTGTCTCCTTTTCTCAGATTATTTTCCAAAGCCTTCTCTTTTAGGGGTGTTAAAAGGCGTCATTGTATGGTAAGAGGTCAATAAGGATAAACATATACCCCCCCTCCCAATCATCCAATCAAATCTCATCCCTCTGTGAAATTATCCAATCACAGAAGCTTTTAGGAAATCAGAATGGGTGCCAACAGCCAATCAGAGAGGCTGTGAGAAATAAAAAATTGGGCCCGGCCTGCCAGTCAGAGAGGCTTTGAGAAATGAAAATGGGCCCAGTTAGCCAAACAAAATGGCGCCCTAATATATCAATAGAAAAAAAGTGAACAAAAAACGGCATAAAAGTGGATTTAAAGACTTTTTTAAAGGCTTCTGTGCAGTCCTTGGCAAACTGCCAGGCTTGCACCATCCACACATGCCAGATTTCACTGAAAAAGGGCCAAAATTCAAGAAAACAAGGTGGCAGAAGACCTTGTTTTCGTCCTTTCAAGCCCCTTGCAAGAGTTACTTCCCTTAAAGTAAACCCGTGATGCCCCCTTTACCCTTCAATTGGATTTCCTGATTCGGGCCACATCAAATTCATATAAGCCAAAATGATCAATGTACAGTGTAAAAAAAAACTGTAAAAAAAACACACACACACAAATTAATGTGACAAGTTGCTAAAAAAGGGACTGAAAACTCTTTATTTAGCAATTGTTTCCTTTTGCATAAATCAAACAAAGGGAACTGAAATGTTATTTTTTCTAATCGCTTCAAACCATGACAAGAAACCCAGTTACGTTGATTACCACCTCATACGTGCCAATTATGCACATGCAAAAAGCACAGAAAACAATGTGACAAGTGGCTAAAAAAAAGACTGAAAACTCTTTCAGTGGGAAGGAATTGCAGCATAATTTTTCTAATATCTTCAAAGCGCAACAAGAAACCCAGTTACGTTGACTACTGTTTCATACGTGCCAGTTACGCACATGCAAGAACACCAGAAAATGATGTGACAAGTGGCTAAAAAAAAGACATGAAGACTCTTTTCAGTAGCAACTGCTTCCTGTTGCATAAGTCAAACAAAGAGAACTGAATTTTTGATTTTTTTTTCTCCAATCTCTCTATATCGTACGTGACAACAAATCCATTTACGTTGACTACCGCCTCGTAGGTGCCAGTTATATATCAGCGAAAACATGAAAAATCGACTTACGGGACATTTCATAGCAGACGACACCTGTTTCCCAAGTCAAATATAGGGAACTAAATTTCTTTTTTTTTTCCTCCAATCTCTTTATACCGTGACAACAAACCCATTTACGCTGACTACCATTTGTAGGTGCCAGTTACGTATCCGCAAAAACATGAAAAAATCGACTTACGGGACATTTCATAGCAGACAACACCTGTTTTTTGAGTCAAATAAAGGGATTTTTCTTTTTTCGTTTTTTCTCACTAGGACCATTGATTTGGTTGCGATGACCATCTCACCCATATGAGACGGTTACGTGCTGCACATGAAATTGTAAAGACACTTTCGGAGGCAACTGAAACCTGTTGCACAAATCAAAGAAAGGTAAATCAAACATTTCCCTGTTTTCATACCTGGGTCAGTTTTGGTGACCGTGCGAGTCAAAAGTCAATGTCATGTTTAACCGCTGCACAAAAAAATAAAATTCAGAAGCAACCGGTTGCTGTTGCAGAAACTTTTTCTGATGAAAAAAAAAATTGTTTTCGTTTGAAGAATTAAAAAAATTGGCCATAAAGATACAATAAGATGTAAGAATAACTTATAATCAAAATTTTCTTTGATAGGGTAGAAAACATTGTGAGAAAAGGAGAAAATGCTGGTAACCTGCATTGTCTCCTTTTCTCAGATTATTTTCCAAAGCCTTCTCTTTTAGGGGTGTTAAAAGGCGTCATTGTATGGTAAGAGGTCAATAAGGATAAACATATACACCCCCTCCCAATCATCCAATCAAATCTCATCCCTCTGTGAAATTATCCAATCACAGAAGCTTTTAGGAAATCAGAATGGGTGCCAACAGCCAATCAGAGAGGCTGTGAGAAATAAAAAATTGGGCCCGGCCTGCCAGTCAGAGAGGCTTTGAGAAATCAAAATTGGCCCAGTCAGCCAAACAAAGTGGCGCCCTAATATATCAATAGAAAAACAGTGAACAAAAAACGGCATAAAAGTGGATTTAAAGTCTTTTTTAAAGGCTGCTGTACAGTCCTTGGCAAACTGCCAGGCTTGCACCATCCACACATGCCAGATTTCACTGAAAAAGGGCCAAAATTCAAGAAAACAAGGTGGCAGAAGACCTTGTTTTGGTCCTTTCAAGCCCCTTGCAAGAGTTACTTCCCTTAAAGTAAACCCTTGATGCCCCCTTTACCCTTCAATTTGATTTCCTGATTCGGGCCACATCAAATTCATATAAGCCAAAATGATCAATGTACAGTGTAAAAAAAACTGTAAAAAAAACACACACACACAAATTAATGTGACAAGTTGCTAAAAAAGGGTCTGAAAACTCTTTATTTAGCAATTGTTTCCTATTGCATAAATCAAACAAAGGGAACTAAAATGTTATTTTTTCTAATCGCTTCAAACCATGACAAGAAACCCAGTTACGTTGATTACCACCTCATACGTGCCAATTATGCACATGCGAAAAGCACAGAAAACAATGTGACAAGTGGCTAAAACAAAGACTGAAAACTCTTTCAGTAGGAAGGAATTGCAGCATAATTTTTCTAATATCTTCAAAGCGCAACAAGAAACCCAGTTACATTGACTACTGTTTCATACGTGCCAGTTACGCACATGCAAGAACACCAGGAAATGATGTGACAAGTGGCTAAAAAAAAGACATGAAGACTCTTTTCAGTAGCAACTGCTTCCTGTTGCATAAGTCAAACAAAGAGAACTGAATTTTTTATTTTATTTTCTCCAATCTCTCTATATCGTACGTGACAACAAACCCATTTATGTTGACTACCGTCTCGTAGGTGCCAGTTACGTATCCGCGAAAACATGAAAAATCGACTTACGGGACATTTCATAGCAGACGACACCTGTTTCCCTAGTCAAATATAGGGAACTAAATTTCTATTTTTTTTTCCTCCAATCTCTTTATACCGTGACAACAAACCCATTTATGCTGACTACCATTTGTAGGTGCCAGTTACGTATCCGCGAAAACATGAAAAAATCGACTTACCGAACATTTCATAGCAGACAACACCTGTTTCTCCAGTCAAATATAGGGATTTTTCTTTTTTGGTTTTATCTCACTAGGGCCATTGATTCGGTTGTGATGACCATCTCACCCATATGAGACGGTTATGTGCTGCGCATGAAGTTGTAAAGACACTTTCGGAGGCAACTGAAACCTGTTGCACAAATCAAAGAAAGGTAAATCAAACATTTCCCTATGTTCATACCAGGGTCAGTTTTGGTGACCATGCGAGTCAAAAGTCAATGTCATGTTTAACCGCTGCACAAAAAAATAAAATTCAGAAGCAACCGGTTGCTGTTGCAGAAATTTTTTCTGATGAAAAAAAAAATTATTGTTTTCGTTTGAAGAATTAAAAAAATAGGCCATAAAGATACAGTAAGATGTTACATTGTAGGAAAAGGAGAAAATGCTGGTAACCTGCATTGTCTCCTTTTCTCAGATTATTTTCCAAAGCCTTCTCTTTTTGGGGGTGTTAAAAGGCGTCATTGTATGGTAAGAGGTCAATAAGGATAAACATATACCCCCCCTCCCAATCATCCAATCAAATCTCATCCCTCTGTGAAATTATCCAATCACAGAAGCTTTTAGGAAATCAGAATGGGTGCCAACAGCCAATCAGAGAGGCTGTGAGAAATTCAAAATTGGGCCCGGCCTGCCAGTCAGAGAGGCTTTGAGAAATGAAAATGGGCCCAGTCAGCCAAACAAAATGGCGCCCTAATATGTCAATAGAAAAACAGTGAACAAAAAACGGCATAAAAGTGGATTTAAAGTCATTTTTAAAGGCTGCTGTGCAGTCCTTGGCAAACTGCCAGGCTTGCACCATCCACACATGCCAGATTTCACTGAAAAAGGGCCAAAATTCAAGAAAACAAGGTGGCAGAAGACCTTGTTTTGGTCCTTTCAAGCCCCTTGCAAGAGTTACTTCCCTTAAAGTAAACCCGTGATGCCCCCTTTACCCTTCAATTGGATTTCCTGATTCGGGCCACATCAAATTCATATAAGCCAAAATGATCAATGTACAGTGTAAAAAAAACTGTAAAAAAAACACACACACACAAATTAATGTGACAAGTTGCTAAAAAAGGGTCTGAAAACTCTTTATTTAGCAATTGTTTCCTATTGCATAAATCAAACAAAGGGAACTAAAATGTTATTTTTTCTAATCGCTTCAAACCATGACAAGAAACCCAGTTACGTTGATTACCACCTCATACCTGCCAATTATGCACATGCGAAAAGCACAGAAAACAATGTGACAAGTGGCTAAAAAAAAGACTGAAAACTCTTTCAGTAGGAAGGAATTGCAGCATAATTTTTCTAATATCTTCAAAGCGCAACAAGAAACCCAGTTACGTTGACTACTGTTTCATACGTGCCAGTTACGCACATGCAAGAACACCAGAAAATGATGTGACAAGTGGCTAAAAAAAAGACATGAAGACTCTTTTCAGTAGCAACTGCTTCCTGTTTCATAAGTCAAACAAAGAGAACTGAATTTTTGATTTTTTTTTTCTCCAATCTCTCTATATTGTACATGACAACAAACCCATTTACGTTGACTACCGTCTCGTAGGTGCCAGTTACGTATCAGCAAAAACATGAAAAATCGACTTACGGGACATTTCATAGCAGACGACACCTGTTTCCCAAGTCAAATATAGGGAACTAAATATCTATTTTTTTTTTCCTCCAATCTCTTTATACCGTGACAACAAACCCATTTACGCTGACTACCATTTGTTGGTGCCAGTTACGTATCCGCGAAAACATGAAAAAATCGACTTACGGGACATTTCATAGCAGACAACACCTGTTTCTCAAGTCAAATATAGGGATTTTTCTTTTTTCGTTTTTTCTCACTAGGGCCATTGATTCGGTTGCGATGACCATCTCACCCATATGAGACGGTTACGTGCTGCGCATGAAATTGTAAAGACACTTTCGGAGGCAACTGAAACCTGTTGCACAAATCAAAGAAAGGTAAATCAAACATTTCCCTGTTTTCATACCAGGGTCAGTTTTGGTGTCCGTGCGAGTCAAAAGTCAATGTCATGTTTAACCGCTGCATAAAAAAATAAAATTCAGAAGCAACCGGTTGCTGTTGCAGAAACTTTTTCTGATAAAAAAAAATTTATATATTGTTTTCTTTTGAAGAATTAAGAAAATAGGCCATAAAGATACAATAAGATGTAAGAATAACTAATAATCAAAATTTTCTTTGATAGGGTAGAAAACATTGTGAGAAAAGGAGAAAATGCTGGTAACCTGCATTGTCTCCTTTTCTCAGATTATTTTCCAAAGCCTTCTCTTTTAGGGGTGTTAAAAGGCGTCATTGTATGGTAAGAGGTCAATAAGGATAATCATATACCCCCCTCCCAATCATTCAATCAAATCTCATCCCTCTGTGAAATTATCCAATCACAGAAGCTTTTAGGAAATCAGAATGGGTGCCAACAGCCAATCAGAGAGGCTATGAGAAATTCAAAATTGGGCCCGGCCTGCCAGTCAGAGAGGCTTTGAGAAATCAAAATGGGCCCAGTCAGCCAAACAAAGTGGCGCCCTTATATATAAATAGAAAAACAGTGAACAAAAAACGGCATAAAAGTGGATTTAAAGTCTTTTTTAAAGGCTGTTTTGCAGTCCTTGGCAAACTGCCAGGCTTGGACCATCCACACATGCCAGATTTCACTGAAAAAGGGCCAAAATTCAAGAAAACAAGGTGGCAGAAGACCTTGTTTTGGTCCTTTCAAGCCCCTTGCAAGAGTTACTTCCCTTAAAGTAAACCCTTGATGCCCCCTTTACCCTTCAATTGGATTTCCTGATTCGGGCCACATCAAATTCATATAAGCCAAAATGATCAATGTACAGTGTAAAAAAAAAACTGTAAAAAAACACACACACACAAATTAATGTGACAAGTTGCTAAAAAAGGGACTGAAAACTCTTTATTTAGCAATTGTTTCCTATTGCATAAATCAAACAAAGGGTACTGAAATGTTATTTTTTCTAATCGCTTCAAACCATGACAAGAAACCCAGTTACGTTGATTACCACCTCATATGTGCCAATTATGCACATGCGAAAAGCACAGAAAACAATGTGACAAGTGGCTAAAAAAAAAAGACTGAAAACTCTTTCAGTAGGAAGGAATTGCAGCATAATTTTTCTAATATCTTCAAAGCGCAACAAGAAACCCAGTTACGTTGACTACTGTTTCATACGTGCCAGTTACGCACATGCAAGAACACCAGAAAATGATGTGACAAGTGCCTAAGAAAAGACATGAAGACTCTTTTCAGTAGCAACTGCTTCCTGTTGCATAAGTCAAACAAAGAGAACTGAATTTTTGATTTTTTTTTCTCCAATCTCTCTATATCGTATGTGACAACAAACCCATTTACGTTGACTACCGTCTCGTAGGTGCCAGTTTTGGATCCGCGAAAACATGAAAAATCGAGTTACGGGACATTTCATAGCAGACGACACCTGTTTCCCAAGTCAAATATAGGGAACTAAATTTCTATTTTTTTTCCTCCAATCTCTTTATACCGTGACAACAAACCCATTTACGCTGACTACCATTTGTAGGTGCCAGTTACGTATCCGCGAAAACATGAAAAAATCGACTTACGGGACAGTTCATAGCAGACAACAACTGTTTCTCAAGTCAAATATAGGGATTTTTCTTTTTTGGTTTTTTCTTACTAGGGCCATTGATTCACTTGCGATGACCATCTCACCCATATGAGACGGTTACGTGCTGCGCATGAAATTGTAAAGACACTTTCGGAGGCAACTGAAACCTGTTGCACAAATCAAAGAAAGGTAAATCAAACATTTCCCTGTTTTCATACCTGGGTCAGTTTTGGTGACCGTGCGAGTCAAAAGTCAATGTCATGTTTAACCGCTGCACAAAAAAATAAAATTCAGAAGCAACCGGTTGCTGTTGCAGAAACTTTTTCTGATAAAAAAAATATATTGTTTTCGTTTGAAGAATTAAAAAAAATAGGCCATAAAGATACAATAAGATGTATGAATAACTAATAATCAAAATTTTCTTTGATAGGGTAGAAAACATTGTGAGAAAAGGAGAAAATGCTGGTAACCTGCATTGTCTCCTTTTCTCAGATTATTTTCCAAAGCCTTCTCTTTTAGGGGTGTTAAAAGGCGTCATTGTATGGTAAGAGGTCAATAAGGATAAACATATATCCCCCCTCCCAATCATCCAATCAAATCTCATCCCTCTGTGAAATTATCCAATCACAGAAGCTTTTAGGAAATCAGAATGGGTGCCAACAGCCAATCAGAGAGGCTGTGAGAAATAAAAAATTGGGCCCGGCCTGCCAGTCAGAGAGGCTTTGAGAAATCAAAATTGGCCCAGTCAGCCAAACAAAGTGGCGCCCTAATATATCAATAGAAAAACAGTGAACAAAAAACGGCATAAAAGTGGATTTAAAGTCTTTTTTAAAGGCTGCTGTGCAGTCCTTGGCAAACTGCCAGGCATGCACCATCCACACATGCCAGATTTCACTGAAAAAGGGCCAAAATTCAAGAAAACAAGGTGGCAGAAGACCTTGTTTTGGTCCTTTAAAGCCCCTTGCAAGAGTTACTTCCCTTAAAGTAAACCCTTGATGCCCCCTTTACCCTTCAATTGGATTTCCTGATTCGGGCCACATCAAATTCATATCGAGGGGTTAGTGCAAGAACATGGTATCTACTAAAATTGCGTTTTTTTTTTTTTACAAAATATGATGCAGCTTTCCATTTCTCACATTTCCTACTTATCCCCGTATCAATATGTAGCTTCTTTTCCAAGATATACCACAGAAACCCAACCAGCTATCTTTGAAGTTGAGTATAAAGCAACTGGACATTTCAGCAAGAATGAGCTATCTAAAGATAACTGCTATATTTTTCAGGTCATACAGGTTGAAATCATGCCAAAACATTCTATCAAAAGATAGCATGTTATGGCAGGAACAAAATACCAACATCTTTGGGATCTTTATAATGCAAGAAGCAGCTAACGTGAAATAGCTGTTTCTTGCACAATCTAAATCAGAAATTTGAAGGGAAAAAAAGTGTGCTAAAATAGGCTATGTAAAGATAGCCTCTTTCAATTTGATACAATGGAATACTTGCTTTCTACAAGATGAGGTTATGTCAACATAGCTGCATTTTGCAGACGCCCCCACGGTATCTTAATGTGTGATTACAGTATCAATAATGGGCTATTGAAACAAAGCCTGGTTTTGCACGGACAAAATCAGCATGACATTAGCCTAATTATGTGTTTATAACGAGCTATGAAATTTCCCTGCAAGAGGAATGGTTAAGTTTTCTTCCACTAATTTGTATTTCATTTCAATGGAATAAGTCTGTTTTATCAAGACATCTACCTCACTGAACAACAATAAGTTGTGTACATTTTCTCTTTCCCCTAAAAAGTAATACTACCATTAACTCTTTACCACACAATCCCTGCTTTTCAAGACCCTGCTTGAGCTTTTGAAAACAATGTTGGAAAAGGAGAAAATAACTTTAACTGGCAATTTCCCCTCTCCCCACACTATTTTCAGGGACAAATTTCAGATTTTAGACCTTTATGCTTTCGTTTGCAAATGTTTTCCATTTTGACCTGTAAAAAGTGGTGATGTTTGGTAAAGTGTAAACGAGTTTCACAAAGTAATTTCATTATGATATGAATCCTAGGGCACAATTTTAGATTTTAAGCTGATAGTATAGATCAAGATCAGACCACATGAAGCATGCAGTCTGATCTTGGTTCTCTATTGCCTGCTATGTTGAGATATTCTACCTAAAGCTTTACTACGAAGTTTCGATTTATAGCAACCCTGATAGAAATGGCCTTTAGGAAAATAGAAAGAAAATGGGAAAATGGCTACTTACCAGCATTTTCTTATTTTCCCACAATGTTTCCCACTCTAAGAGGAACAAAATTAATTTTCTCAATAGAATTGCCCATGATTTGCATCTGCATAAATTAAGCTTTTAATTTAAATCAGCCTAAAATTTTGTCGTCAGGTAAAATTGAACCAGCCTTGAAATGAAATACTTCAGGGTTTTTTTTTTCAATAATTCTAAATTGTACTTTCTTGTATTTTTCATTTACTGGAAAAGTTGTTTTCGTCCATTTGATGCTTTATGGATAAATTACATAGGCTATACATGAAGACATTTTTGTTTAGAACTTTTTATCATAACAAATATATAAAGCATCTGAATGCTTGAAGGAAATTTAAATATAATTTTCTAATGTAGATCTAGTTGAAATATTCTGGAGAAAGAAATTGCATTTTACAGAGAATTATTTTTTTCCCGTTATACAATTGTATTGAGAGTAAAGTGGAACTGGCGCATCAAAAGGGTCTTGGTTATGTAGTTTTGTGATGAAACTTGGATTCGTATTTTTGCTAACAGTGTTCTTCTATTATACATATGTTTTTCCTGATACAATATCTTAACCCATTATCACTCAATCCCTACTTTTGACGCCCCTTAGAAAGAAACCTTTTGAAAACACTTTTGGAAAAGGAGAAAATGCTGGTAACCAGCATTTTCTCCTTTTCCAACGGTGTTTTCTACCCTTCCCAGAAAAAAATTCTATTTTTCAGTCGCCTTTATTTTGTCGTCTGCAAATGCTTTTAATTTGGACCAGTCCAAAATTTTCTCGTGTGGTAATGGGTTAAGCTGCTCAAATTCAAAAGTTCTCAAGGTAAGACCTGTGTAATGGAAAACAGGTTTTTCTACTAAAATATCCTTTAAACTCAGCTATAATTAAAAATGAGTATATAATTTATAATATAATATATAACACTTTAACCTTTTCATTTTTTCCTTCTTTGAATAATCATTTATAAATTTAAAACCACTATATTCTCAATTCAAAGAGAGATAATAATTACCTCCCTTTTCAGAAAACAAACAAAAGTATCAAAAAATAATTTCAAGATAGACATAAACGGAATTTCTGATCGGTTAGAAATGTGCAAAAATATTATTTCTGCATAAATCCTTATCAATCCTTAGTTATCAACCAATTAGAATTTTCACCGGAAGTGTATTACACAGGTCTTACCTAAAGAAAGAAAATGACATATCTGGTGGACAGCAAAAGTGGAAAAAGGAGAAATTGCTCCTAATGAGAATTTTCTTTTTTTCCACAATGTTTTCATATGAGGTCCATTGCATACCTGCCAATAGTTGCCTTTATCAGGAAAAGGTTTAAAGTGTTTGAAGCTTTCCTTCTTTCTTCTCATTTTCAGTACCAATAAACTGTTATTCAACTACATTTAAGACAAATTGTAATCATAATATTCCGTACATGTAATTCAGATTGTGTGGTATTGACAAATAGAAGCTCTTAAAATGCACCTTCTGTTATTCTTTTTAAATCTGTAGATGGAAAGTGATTTCCAAAGCAAATGGTTGGAGGAAGAAGTTAGGGTTTTAATTTTAAAGGATAACTTGAATGAAAAATCTGAAAACGATGACAGTAGAAGGGACAAGAGTAAAAATTCTACTTATATTGAACAGTGTAACCCATCAATGAGACAACACTAGAAGTCAATAAAAATGGTATTTCTGGACAAATCACAAATACCTGTGTTTCACATACATGTAATGACAAAAAGAAGGGTCGTATTATCTTCAGATTTCTCTTCCTCAAAAAGATGTTTTTAAATCAAATGAAATGGGTGCAATACTTGAAGTCAGAGCTTGATGCATGCTATTTTAAGTATGCAATGTATGCCGAGTTCCAAAAAGTTAAAATAGCCGTATCAAAGAAACAACACACCCCTGATGACAATGTGTCATTCAAATACCAGAAAAATCAGCCAATTCTATCAGCAAAGAAAAAAGACCTGAATCTTTGCAAAAGTGGCGTTATTCCTCCTGAGTATCACAAGTTTTTTTTAAAAAAGCCTGCCTTCAAGTTAACAACACCAAAGACTGTTTGCCAGAGCAAGATGCGCTGGAAGATTCTGGTGATGAGTCAGAAGAATAAATAAAGTAAAAATGTTTTAAAATTAGAACAGAACCAACAGTAATATAGAACAATACAAGTTAAGTGTAATACAATTATCCAAATCACAATGACAGTTATTGTAACACATTAGCAGATGACAAAGTGGACTCTCTCTTATTCAAACCAGTTTGAAGATAATAGTTTTAAACATGATAAAAATGAAAGAGAGTTTACTGGGATAATAGAATACTTGTTGAGAAAAGGAGAAACTGTCCATTGCAAGCAGTTTCTCCTTTTTCCAAAATGTTTTTACACACATGATTTTTGTGCAAGAAAGAGCTATGAAAGGATTAGCCTTTAATGGTGAGTAGTTTTTATAAACTTACAACAAAAATTGCTTCTGCCATAACCAGCCATCTTTCGATGGATTGTTCTGGCATTCAGAATTATTCCAGCTTTAACCACATTTGTTGCTGCCAAAAAGTGCTATCAAAAGATAGCATGTTTTGGGACAAATTTTTCATTAGGTTCCTGCTGGCTATCTAGTTATAGCCCATTCTTGCACAAATTAATATCAACCAAACATCAAAATTATGAGTGTTGAAACCAGCTATTTCATGATAGACTGTTTTGGCATAACAGACTTTGTGCTCAATTTGGCAATTTTTAATGGCTATATAAGTTTTATCAATTTCAAGCCGTACTAATGTTTATTTGACTGTGGAGTATATTTAGCATTATCAAGTAAACTAACATAAATAAACTGTCCAAGTTTGGATCATGTGTATGTTTTATTTTAGAATTGAGGCAGAAAAACGCTTCTCCTGAAAAATCTCAAAATGTGAAGATAGCACGTTCTTGCACTAACCCCTCGATATAAGCCAAAATGATCAATGTACAGTGTAAAAAAAAACTGTAAAAAAACACACACACACAAATTAATGTGACAAGTTGCTAAAAAAGGGACTGAAAACTCTTTATTTAGCAATTGTTTCCTATTGCATAAATCAAACAAAGGGAACTGAAATGTTATTTTTTTCTAATCGCTTCAAACCATGACAAGAAACCCAGTTACGTTGATTACCACCTCATAAGTGCCAATTATGTACATGCGAAAAGCACAGAAAACAATGTGACAAGTGGCTAAAAAAAAGACTGAAAACTCTTTCAGTAGGAAGGAATTGCAGCATAATTTTTCTAATATCTTCAAAGCGCAACAAGAAACCCAGTTACGTTGACTACTGTTTCATAGGTGCCAGTTACGCACATGCAAGAACACCAGAAAATGATGTGACAAGTGCCTAAAAAAAGACATGAAGACTCTTTTCAGAAGCAACTGCTTCCTGTTGCATCAGTCAAACAAAGAGAACTGAATTTTTTATTTTTTTTTTTCTCCAATCTCTCTATATCGTATATGACAACAAACCCATTTACGTTGACTACCGTCTCGTAGGTGCCAGTTACGTATCCGCGAAAACATGAAAAATCGACTTACGGGACATTTCATAGCAGACGACACCTGTTTCCCAAGTCAAATATAGGGAACTAAATTTCTATTTTTTTTTTCCTCCAATCTCTTTATACCATGACAACAAACCCATTTACGCTGACTACCGTTTGTAGGTGCAAGTTACGTATCTGCGAAAACATGAAAAAATCGACTTACGGGACATTTCATAGCAGACGACACCTGTTTCCCAAGTCAAATATAGGGAACTAAATTTCTATTTTTTTTCCTCCAATCTCTTTATACCGTGACAACAAACCCATTTACGCTGACTACCGTTTGTAGGTGCCAGTTACGTATCCACAAAAACATGAAAAAATCGACTTACGGGACATTCCATAGCAGACAACACCTGTTTCTCAAGTCAAATATAGGGATTTTTCTTTTTTCGTTTTTTCTCACTAGGGCCATTGATTCGGTTGCGATGACCATCTCACCCATATGAGACGGTTATGTGCTGCGCATGAAATTGTAAAGACACTTTCGGAGGCAACTGAAACCTGTTGCACAAATCAAAGAAAGGTAAATCAAACATTTCCCTGTTTTCATACCAGGGTCAGTTTTAGTGACCGTGCGAGTCAAAAGTCAATGTCATGTTTAACCGCTGCACAAAAAAATTCAGAAGCAACCGGTTGCTGTTGCAGAAACTTTTTCTGATGAAAAAAAAGAATATTGTTTTTGTTTGAAGAATTAAAAAAATAGGCCATAAAGATACAATAAGATGTAAGATTCACTAATAATCAAAATTTTCTTTGATAGGGTAGAAAACATTGTGAGAAAAGGAGAAAATGCTGGTAACCTGCATTGTCTCCTTTTCTCAGATTATTTTCCAAAGCCTTCTCTTTTAGGGGTGTTAAAAGGCGTCATTGTATGGTAAGAGGTCAATAAGGATAAACATATACCCCTCCTCCCAATCATCCAATCAAATCTCATCCCTCTGTGAAATTATCCAATCACAGAAGCTTTTAGGAAATCAGAATGGGTGCCAACAGCCAATCAGAGAGGCTGTGAGAAATAAAAAATTGGGCCCGGCCTGCCAGTCAGAGAGGCTTTGAGAAATGAAAATGGGCCCAGTTAGCCAAACAAAATGGCGCCCTAATATATCAATAGAAAAACAGTGAACAAAAAACGGCATAAAAGTGGATTTAAAGACTTTTTTAAAGGCTGCTGTGCAGTCCTTGGCAAACTGCCAGGCATGCACCATCCACACATGCCAGATTTCACTGAAAAAGGGCCAAAATTCAAGAAAACAAGGTGGCAGAAGACCTTGTTTTGGTCCTTTCAAGCCCCTTGCAAGAGTTACTTCCCTTAAAGTAAACCCGTGATGCCCCCTTTACCCTTCAATTGGATTTCCTGATTCGGGCCACATCAAATTCATATAAGCCAAAATGATCAATGTACAGTGTAAAAAAAAACTGTAAAAAAAACACACACACACAAATTAATGTGACAACTTGCTAAAAAAGGGACTGAAAACTCTTTATTTAGCAATTGTTTCCTTTTGCATAAATCAAACAAAGGGAACTGAAATGTTATTTTTTCTAATCGCTTCAAACCATGACAAGAAACCCAGTTACATTGATTACTACCTCATACGTGCCAATTATGCACATGCAAAAAGCACAGAAAACAATGTGACAAGTGGCTAAAAAAAAGACTGAAAACTCTTTCAATGGGAAGGAATTGCAGCATAATTTTTCTAATATCTTCAAAGCGCAACAAGAAACCCAGTTACGTTGACTACTGTTTCATACGTGCCAGTTACGCACATGCAAGAACACCAGAAAATGATGTGACAAGTGGCTAAAAAAAAGACATGAAGACTCTTTTCAGTAGCAACTGCTTCCTGTTGCATAAGTCAAACAAAGAGAACTGAATTTTTGATTTTTTTTTCTCCAATCTCTCTATATCGTACGTGACAACAAACCCATTTACGTTGACTACCGTCTCGTAGGTGCCAGTTACATATCAGCGAAAACATGAAAAATCGACTTACGGGACATTTCATAGCAGACGACACCTGTTTCCCAAGTCAAATATAGGGAACTAAATTTCTTTTTTTTTTTCCTCCAATCTCTTTATACCGTGACAACAAACCCATTTACGCTGACTACCATTTGTAGGTGCCAGTTACGTATCCGCGAAAACATGAAAAAATCGACTTACGGGACATTTCATAGCAGACAACACCTGTTTTTTGAGTCAAATAAAGGGATTTTTCTTTTTTCGTTTTTTCTCACTAGGACCATTGATTCGGTTGCGATGACCATCTCACCCATATGAGACGGTTACGTGCTGCACATGAAATTGTAAAGACACTTTCGGAGGCAACTGAAACCTGTTGCACAAATCAAAGAAAGGTAAATCAAACATTTCCCTGTTTTCATACCTGGGTCAGTTTTGGTGACCGTGCGAGTCAAAAGTCAATGTCATGTTTAACCGCTGCACAAAAAAATAAAATTCAGAAGCTACCGGTTGCTGTTGCAGAAATTTTTTCTGATGAAAAAAAAAATTGTTTTCATTTGAAGAATTAAAAAAATTGGCCATAAAGATACAATAAGATGTAAGAATAACTTATAATCAAAATTTTCTTTGATAGGGTAGAAAATATTGTGAGAAAAGGAGAAAATGCTGGTAACCTGCATTGTCTCCTTTTCTCAGATTATTTTCCAAAGCCTTCTCTTTTAGGGGTGTTAAAAGGCGTCATTGTATGGTAAGAGGTCAATAAGGATAAACATATACACCCCCTCCCAATCATCCAATCAAATCTCATCTCTCTGTGAAATTATCCAATCACAGAAGCTTTTAGGAAATCAGAATGGGTGCCAACAGCCAATCAGAGAGGCTGTGAGAAATAAAAAATTGGGCCCGGCCTGCCAGTCAGAGAGGCTTTGAGAAATCAAAATTGGCCCAGTCAGCCAAACAAAGTGGCGCCCTAATATATCAATAGAAAAACAGTGAACAAAAAACGGCATAAAAGTGGATTTAAAGTCTTTTTTAAAGGCTGCTGTACAGTCCTTGGCAAACTGCCAGGCTTGCACCATCCACACATGCCAGATTTCACTGAAAAAGGGCCAAAATTCAAGAAAACAAGGTGGCAGAAGACCTTGTTTTGGTCCTTTCAAGCCCCTTGCAAGAGTTACTTCCCTTAAAGAAAACCCTTGATGCCCCCTTTACCCTTCAATTGGATTTCCTGATTCGGGCCACATCAAATTCAAATAAGCCAAAATGATCAATGTACAGTGTAAAAAAAACTGTAAAAAAAATACACACACACAAATTAATGTGACAAGTTGCTAAAAAAGGGACTGAAAACTCTTTATTTAGCAATTGTTTCCTATTGCATAAATCAAACAAAGGGAACTGAAATGTTATTTTTTCTAATCGCTTCAAACCATGACAAGAAAACCAGTTACGTTGATTACCACCTCATACGTGCCAATTATGCACATGCGAAAAGCACAGAAAACAATGTGACAAGTGGCTAAAAAAAAAGACTGAAAACTATTTCAGTAGGAAGGAATTGCAGCATAATTTTTCTAATATCTTCAAAGCGCAACAAGAAACCCAGTTACGTTGACTACTGTTTCATACGTGCCAGTTACGCACATGCAAGAACACCAGAAAATGATGTGACAAGTGGCTAAAAAAAGACATGAAGACTCTTTTCAGTAGCAACTGCTTCCTGTTGCATAAGTCAAACAAAGAGAACTGAATTTTTTATTTTATTTTCTCCAATCTCTCTATATCGTACGTGACAACAAACCCATTTACGGTGAGTACCGTCTCGTAGGTGCCAGTTACGTATCCGCGAAAACATGAAAAATCGACTTATGGGACATTTCATAGCAGACGACACCTGTTTCCCAAGTCAAATATAGGGAACTAAATTTCTATTTTTTTTCCTCCAATCTCTTTATACCGTGACAACAAACCCATTTATGCTGATTACCGGTTGTAGGTGCCAGTTACGTATCCGCCAAAACATGAAAAAATCGACTTACGGGACATTTCATAGCAGACAACACCTGTTTCTCAAGTCAAATATAGGGATTTTTCTTTTTTCGTTTTTTCTCACTAGGGCCATTGATTCACTTGCGATGACCATCTCACCCATATGAGACGGTTACGTGCTGCGCATGAAATTGTAAAGACACTTTCGGAGGCAACTGAAACCTGTTGCACAAATCAAAGAAAGGTAAATCAAACATTTCCCTGTGTTCATACCAGGGTCAGTTTTGGTGACCGTGCAAGTCAAAAGTCAATGTCATGTTTAACCGCTGCATAAAAAAATAAAATTCAGAAGTGACCGGTTGCTGTTGCAGAAACTTTTTCTGATAAAAAAAAAAAATATATTGTTTTCGTTTGAAGAATTAAAAAAATAGGCCATAAAGATACTATAAGATGTAAGAATAACTAATAATCAAAATTTTCTTTGATAGGGTAGAAAACATTGTGAGAAAAGGAGAAAATGCTGGTAACCTGCATTGTCTCCTTTTCTCAGATTATTTTCCAAAGCCTTCTCTTTTAGGGGTGTTAAAAGGCGTCATTGTATGGTAAGAGGTCAATAAGGATAAACATATACCCCTCCTCCCAATCATCCAATCAAATCTCATCCCTCTGTGAAATTATCCAATCACAGAAGCTTTTAGGAAATCAGAATGGGTGCCAACAGCCAATCAGAGAGGCTGTGAGAAATTCAAAATTGGGCCCGGGCTGCCAGTCAGAGAGGCTTTGAGAAATCAAAATGGGCCCAATCAGCGAAAGAAAGTGGCGCCCAAATATATCAATAGAAAAACAGTGAACAAAAAACGGCATAAAAGTGGATTTAAAGTCTTTTTTAAAGGCTGCTGTGCAGTCCTTGGCAAACTGCCAGGCTTGCACCATCCACAAATGCCAGATTTCACTGAAAAAGGGCCAAAATTCAAGAAAACAAGGTGGCAGAAGACCTTGTTTTGGTCCTTTCAAGCCCCTTGCAAGAGTTACTTCCCTTAAAGAAAACCCTTGATGCCCCCTTTACCCTTCAATTGGATTTCCTGATTCGGGCCACATCAAATTCATATAAGCCAAAATGATCAATGTACAGTGTAAAAAAAACTGTAAAAAAAACACACACACACAAATTAATGTGACAAGTTGCTAAAAAAGGGACTGAAAACTCTTTATTTAGCAAATGTTTCCTATTGCATAAATCAAACAAAGGGAACTAAAATGTTATTTTTTCTAATCGCTTCAAACCATGACAAGAAACCCAGTTACGTTGATTACCACCTCATACGTGCCAATTATGCACATGCGAAAAGCACAGAAAACAATGTGACAAGTGGCTAAAAAAAAGACTGAAAACTCTTTCAGTAGGAAGGAATTGCAGCATAATTTTTCTAATATCTTCAAAGCGCAACAAGAAACCCAGTTACGTTGACTACTGTTTCATACGTACCAGTTACGCACATGCAAGAACACCATGAAATGATGTGACAAGTGGCTAAAAAAAGACATGAAGACTCTTTTCAGTAGCAACTGCTTCCTGTTGCATAAGTCAAACAAAGAGAATTGAATTTTTCATTTTTTTTTCTCCAATCTCTCTATATCGTACGTGACAACAAACCCATTTACGTTGACTACCGTCTCGTAGGTGCCAGTTACGTATCCACGAAAACATGAAAAATCGACTTACGGGACATTTCATAGCAGACGACACCTGTTTCCCAAGTCAAATATAGGGAACTAAATTTCTATTTTTTTCTTCCTCCAATCTCTTTATACCGTGACAACAATCCCTTTTACACTGACTACCATTTGTAGGTGCCAGTTACGTATCCACGAAAACATGAAAAAATTGACTTACGGGACATTTCATAGCAGACAACACCTGTTTCTCAAGTCAAATATAGGGATTTTTCTTTTTTCGTTTTTTCTCACTAGGGCCATTGATTCGGTTGCGATGACCATCTCACCCATATGAGACGGTTATGTGCTGCGCATGAAATTGTAAAGACACTTTCGGAGGCAACTGAAACCTGTTGCACAAATCAAAGAAAGGTAAATCAAACATTTCCCTGTTTTCATACCAGGGTCAGTTTTGGTGACCGTGCGAGTCAAAAGTCAATGTCATGTTTAACCGCTGCACAAAAAAATAAAATTCAGAAGCAACCGGTTGCTGTTGCAGAAATTTTTTCTGATGAAAAAAATAATTATTGTTTTCGTTTGAAGAATTAAAAAAATAGGTCATAAAGATACAGTAAGATGTTACATTGTGGGAAAAGGAGAAAATGCTGGTAACCTGCATTGTCTCCTTTTCTCAGATTATTTTCCAAAGCCTTCTCTTTTAGGGGTGTTAAAAGGCGTCATTGTATGGTAAGAGGTCAATAAGGATAAACATATACCCCCGTCCCAATCATCCAATCAAATCTCATCCCTCTGTGAAATTATCCAATCACAGAAGCTTTTAGGAAATCAGAATGGGTGCCAACAGCCAATCAGAGAGGCTGTGAGAAATTCAAAATTGGGCCCGGCCTCCCAGTCAGAGAGGCTTTGAGAAATGAAAATGGGCCCAGTCAGCCAAACAAAATGGCGCCCTAATATATCAATAGAAAAACAGTGAACAAAAAACGGCATAAAAGTGGATTTAAAGTCTTTTTTAAAGGCTGCTGTGCAGACCTTGACAAACTCCAGGCTTGCACCATCCACAAATGCCAGATTTCACTTAAAAAGGGCCAAAATTCAAGAAAACAAGGTGGCAGAAGACCTTGTTTTGGTCCTTTCAAGCCCCTTGCAAGAGTTACTTCCCTTAAAGTAAACCCTTGATGCCCCCTTTACCCTTCAATTGGATTTCCTGATTCGGGCCACATCAAATTCATATAAGCCAAAATGATCAATGTACAGTGTAAAAAAAAACTGTAAAAAAACACACACACACAAATTAATGTGACAAGTTGCTAAAAAAGGGACTGAAAACTCTTTATTTAGCAATTGTTTCCTATTGCATAAATCAAACAAAGGAAACTAAAATGTTATTATTTCTAATCGCTTCAAACCATGACAAGAAACCCAGTTACGTTGATTACTACCTCATACGTGCCAATTATGCCCATGCGAAAAGCACAGAAAACAATGTGACAAGTGGCTAAAAAAAAGACTGAAAACTCTTTCAGTAGGAAGGAATTGCACCATAATTTTTCTAATATCTTCAAAGCGCAACAAGAAACCCAGTTACGTTGACTACTGTTTCATACGTGCCAGTTACGCACATCCAAGAACACCAGAAAATGATGTGACAAGTGGCTAAAAAAAGACATGAAGACTCTTTTCAGTAGCAACCGCTTCCTGTTGCATAAGTCAAACAAAGAGAACTGAATTTTTTATTTTTTTTTTCTCCAATCTCTCTATATTGTATGTGACAACAAACCCATTTACGTTGACTACCGTCTCGAAGGTGCCAGTTACGTATCCGCGAAAACATGAAAAATCGACTTACGGGACATCTCATAACAGATGACACCTGTTTCCCAAGTCAAATATAGGGAACTAAATTTCTATTTTTTTTCCTCCAATCTCTTTATACCGTGACAACAAACCCATTTACGCTGACTACCATTTGTAGGTGCCAGTTACGTATTCGTGAAAACATGAAAAAATCGACTTACCGGACATTTCATAGCAGACAACACCTGTTTCTCAAGTCAAATATAGGGATTTTTCTTTTTTCGTTTTTTCTTACTAGGGCCATTGATTCGGTTGCGATGACCTTTTCACCCATATGAGACGGTTACGTGCTGCGCATGAAATTGTAAAGACACTTTCGGAGGCAACTGAAACCTGTTGCACAAATCAAAGAAAGGTAAATCAAACATTTCCCTGTGTTCATACCAGGGTCAGTTTTGGTGACCGTGCGAGTCAAAAGTCAATGTCATGTTTAACCGCTGCACAAAAAAATAAAATTCAGAAGCAACCGGTTGCTGTTGCAAAAATTTTTTCTCATGAAAAAAAAAATTATTGTTTTCGTTTGAAGAATTAAAAAAATAGGCCATAAAGATACAGTAAGATGTTACATTGTGGGAAAAGGAGAAAATGCTGGTAACCTGCATTGTCTCCTTTTCTCAGATTATTTTCCAAAGCCTTCTCTTTTAGGGGTGTTAAAAGGCGTCATTGTATGGTAAGAGGTCAATAAGGATAAACATATATCCCCCCTCCCAATCATCCAATCAAATCTCATCCCTCTGTGAAATTATCCAATCACAGAAGCTTTTAGGAAATCAGAATGGGTGCCAACAGCCAATCAGAGAGGCTGTGAGAAATTCAAAATTGGGCCCGGCCTGCCAGTCAGAGAGGCTTTGAGAAATGAAAATGGGCCCAGTCAGCCAAACAAAATGGCGCCCTAATATATCAATAGAAAAACAGTGAACAAAAAACGGCATAAAAGTGGATTTAAAGTCTTTTTTAAAGGCTGCTGTGCAGTCCTTGGCAAACTGCCAGGCTTGCACCATCCACACATGCCAGATTTCACTGAAAAAGGGCCAAAATTCAAGAAAACAAGGTGGCAGAAGACCTTGTTTTGGTCCTTTCAAGCCCCTTGCAAGAGTTACTTCCCTTAAAGTAAACCCTTGATGCCCCCTTTACCCTTCAATTGGATTTCCTGATTCGGGCCACATCAAATTCAAATAAGCCAAAATGATCAATGTACAGTGTAAAAAAAACTGTAAAAAAAAACACACACATACAAATTAATGTGACAAGTTGCTAAAAAAGGGACTGAAAACTCTTTATTTAGCAATTGTTTCCTATTGCATAAATCAAACAAAGGGAACTGAAATGTTATTTTTTCTAATCGCTTCAAACCATGAAAAGAAACCCAGTTACGTTGATTACCACCTCATACGTGCCAATTATGCACATGCGAAAAGCACAGAAAACAATGTGACAAGTGGCTAAAAAAAAGACTGAAAACTCTTTCAGTAGGAAGGAATTGCAGCATAATTTTTCTAATATCTTCAAAGTGCAACAAGAAACCCAGTTACGTTGACTACTGTTTCATACATGCCAGTTACACACATGCAGAACACAAGAAAATGATGTGACAAGTGGCTAAAAAAAGCCATGAAGACTCTTTTCAGTAGCAACTGCTTCCTGTTGCATAAGTCAAACAAAGAGAACTGAATTTTTTTTTTTTTTTTCTCCAATCTCTCTATATGGTACGTGACAACAAACCCATTTACGTTGACTACCGTCTCGTAGGTGCCAGTTACGTATCCGCGAAAACATGAAAAATCGAGTTACGGGACATTTCATAGCAGACAACACCTGTTTCCCTAGTCAAATTTAGGGAACTAAATTTCTATTTTTTTTCCTCCAATCTCTTTATACCGTGACAACAAACCCATTTACGCTGACTACCATTTGTAGGTGCCAGTTACGTATCCGCGAAAACATGAAAAAATCGACTTACGGGACATTTCATAGCAGACAACACCTGTTTCTCAAGTCAAATATAGGGATTTTTCTTTTTTTGTTTTTTCTCACTAGGGCCATTGATTCGGTTGCGATGACCATCTCACCCATATGAGACGGTTACGTGCTGCGCATGAAATTGTAAAGACACTTTCGGAGGCAACTGAAACCTGTTGCACAAATCAAAGAAAGGTAAATCAAACATTTCCCTGTTTTCATACCAGGGTCAGTTTTGGTGACCGTGCAAGTCAAAAGTCAATGTCATGTTTAACCACTGCACAAAAAAATAAAATTCAGAAGCAACCGGTTGCTTTTGCAGAAACTTGTTCTGATTAAAAAAAAAATATTGTTTTCGTTTGAAGACTTAATAAAATAGGCCATAAAGATACAATAAGATGTAAGAATAACTAATAATCAAAATTTTCTTTGATAGGGTAGAAAACATTGTGGCTAAAGGAGAAAATGCTGGTAACCTGCATTGTCTCCTTTTTTCAGATTATTTTCCAAAGCCTTCTCTTTTAGGGGTGTTAAAAGGCGTCATTGTATGGTAAGAGGTCAATAAGGATAAACATATACCCCCCCTCCCAATCATCCAATCAAATCTCATCCCTCTGTGAAATTATCCAATCAGAGAAGCTTTTAGGAAATCAGAATGGGTGCCAACAGCCAATCAGAGAGGCTGTGAGAAATTCAAAATTGGTCCCGGCCTGCCAGTCAGAGAGGCTTTGAGAAATGAAAATGGGCCCAGTCAGCCAAACAAAATGGCGCCCTAATATATCAATAGAAAAACAGTGAACCAAAAACGGCATAAAAGTGGATTTAAAGTCTTTTTTAAAGGCTGCTGTGTAGTCCTTGGCAAAATGCCAGGCTTGGACCATCCACACATGCCAGATTTCACTGAAAAAGGGCCAAAATTCAAGAAAACAAGGTGGCAGAAGACCTTGTTTTGGTCCTTTCAAGCCCCTTGCAAGAGTTACTTCCTTTAAAGTAAACCCTTGATGCTTCCTTTACTTTTGAATTGGATTTCCTGATTCGGGCCACATCAAATTCATATAAGCCAAAATGATCAATGTACAGTGTAAAAAAAAATTGTAAAAAAAGACACACACACAAATTAGTGTGACAAGTTGCTGAAAAAGGGACTGAAAACTCTTTATTTAGCAATTGTTTCCTATTGCATAAATCAAACAAAGGGAACTGAAATGTTATTTTTTCTAATCGCTTCAAACCATGACAAGAAACCCAGTTACGTTGATTACCACCTCATACATGCCAATTATGCACATGCGAAAAGCACAGAAAACAATGTGACAAGTGGCTAAAAAAAAGACTGAAAACTCTTTCAGTAGGAAGGAATTGCAGCATAATTTTTCTAATATCTTCAAAGTGCAACAAGAAACCCAGTTACGTTGACTACTGTTTCATACGTGCCAGTTATGCACATGCAAGAAGACCAGAAAATGATGTGACAAGTGGCTAAAAAAAGACATGAAGACTCTTTTCAGTAGCAACTGCTTCCTGTTGCATAAGTCAAACAAAGAGAACTGAATTTTTTATTTTTTTTTTCTCCAATCTCTCTATATCGTACGTGACAACAAACCCATGTACGTTGACTACCGTCTTGTAGGTGCCAGTTACGTATCCGCGAAAACATGAAAAATCGACTTATGGGACATTTCATAGCAGACGACACCTGTTTCCCAAGTCAAATATAGGGAACTAAATTTCTATTTTTTATTCCTCCAATCTCTTTATACCGTGACAACAAACCCATTTACGCTGACTTCCGTTTGTAGGTGCCAGTTACGTATCCACGAAAACATGAAAAAGTCGACTTACGGGACATTTCATAGCAGACAACACCTGTTTCTCAAGTCAAATATAGGGATTTTTCTTTTTTCGTTTTTTCTCACTAGGGCCATTGATTCGGTTGCAATGACCATCTCACCCATATGAGACGGTTACGTGCTGCGCATGAAATTGTAAAGACACTTTCGGAGGCAACTGAAACCTGTTGCACAAATCAAAGAAAGGTAAATCAAACATTTCCCTGTTTTCATACCAGGGTCAGTTTTCGTGACCGTGCGAGTCAAAAGTCAATGTCATGTTTAACCGCTGCACAAAAAAATAAAATTCAGAAGCAACGGGTTGCTGTTGCAGAAACTTTTTCTGATGAATAAAGAAATACTGTTTTCGTTTGAAGAATTAAAAAAATAGGCCATAAAGATACAATAAGATGTAAGAATAACTAATAATCAAAATTTTCTTTGATAGGATAGAAAACATTGTGAGAAAAGGAGAAAATGCTGGTAACCTGCATTTTCTCCTTTTCTCAGATTATTTTCCAAAGCCTTCTCCTTTAGGGGTGTTAAAAGGCGTCATTGTATGGTAAGAGGTCAATAAGGATAAAGATATACCCCCCCTCCCAATCATCCAATCAACTCTCATCCCTCTGTGAAATTATCCAATCACAGAAGCTTTAAGGAAAACAGAATGGGTGCCAACAGCCAATCAGAGAGGCTGTGTGAAATTCAAAATTGGGCCTGGCCTGCCAGTCAGAGAGGCTTTGAGAAATCGAAATGGGCCCAGTCATCCAAACAAAATGGCGCCCTAATATATCAATAGAAAAACAGTGAACAAAAAACGGCATAAAAGTGGATTTAAAGTCTTTTTTAAAGGCTGCTGTGCAGTACTTGGCAAACTTCCAGGCTTGCACCATCCACACATGCCAGATTTCACTGAAAAAGGGCCAAAATTCAAGAAAACAAGGTGGCAGAAGACCTTGTTTTGGTCCTTTCAAGCCCCTTGCAAGAGTTACTTCCCTTAAAGTAAACCCTTGATGCCCCCTTTGCCCTTCAATTGGATTTCCTGATTCGGGCCACTTCAAATTCATATAAGCCAAAATGATCAATGTACAGTGTAAAAAAACTGTAAAAACACACACACACACAAATTAATGTGACAAGTTGCTAAAAAAGGGACTGAAAACTCTTTATTTAGCAAATGTTTCCTATTGCATAAATCAAACAAAGGGAACTGAAATGTTATTTTTTCTAATCGCTTCAAACCATGACAAGAAACCCAGTTACATTGATTACCACCTCATACGTGCCAATTATGCACATGCGAAAAGCACAGAAAACAATGTGACAAGTGGCTAACAAAAAGACTGAAAACTCTTTCAGTAGGAAGGAATTGCAGCATAATTTTTCTAATATCTTCAAAGCGCAACGTAACAACCCAGTTACGTTGACTACTGTTTCATACGTGCCAGTTATGCACATGCAAGAACACCAGAAAATGATGTGACAAGTGGCTAAAATAAGACATGAAGACTCTTTTCAGTAGCAACTGCTTCCTGTTGCATAAGTCAAACAAAGAGAACCGAATTTTTTATTTTTTTTTTCTCCAATCTCTCTATATCGTACGTGACAACAAACCCATTTACGTTGACTACCGTCTCGTAGGTGCCAGTTACGTATCCGCGAAAACATGAAAAATCGACTTACGGGACATTTCATAGCAGACGACACCTGTTTCCCAAGTCAAATATCGGGAACTAAATTTCTATTTTTTTTCCTCCAATCTCTTTATACCGTGACAACAAACCCATTTACGCTGACTTCCGTTTGTAGGTGCCAGTTACGTATCCGCGAAAACATGAAAAAATCGACTTACGGGACATTTCATAGCAGACAACACCTGTTTCTCAAGTCAAATATAGGGATTTTTCTTTTTTCGTTTTTTCTCATTAGGGCCATTGATTCGGTTCCGATGACCATCTCACCCATATGAGACGGTTACGTGCTGCGCATGAAATTGTAAAGACACTTTCAGAGGCAACTGAAACCTGTTGCACAAATCAAAGAAAGGTAAATCAAACATTTCCCTGTTTTCATACCAGGGTCAGTTTTCGTGACCGTGCGAGTCAAAAGTCAATGTCATGTTTAACCGCTGCACAAAAAAATAAAATTCAGAACCAACCGCTTGCTGTTGCAGAAACTTTTTCTGATGAAAAAAAAATATTGTTTTCGTTTGAAGAATTAAAAAAAAAGGCCATAAAGATACAATAAGATGTAAGAATAACTAATAATCAAAATTTTCTTTGATAGGATAGAAAACATTGTGAGAAAAGGAGAAAATATTGGTAACCTGCATTGTCTCCTTTTCTCAGATTATTTTCCAAAGCCTTCTCTTTTAGGGGTGTTAAAAGGCGTCATTGTATGGTAGGAGGTTAATAAGGATAAACATATACCCACCCCTCCCAATCATCCAATCAAATCTCATCCCTCTGTAAAATTATCCAATCACAGAAGCTTTAAGGAAATCAGAATGGGTGCCAACAGCCAATCAGAGAGGCTGTGAGAAATTCAAAATTGAGCCCGGCCTTCCAGTCAGAGAGGCTTTGAGAAATCAAAATGGGCCCAATCACGCAAACAAAATGGCGCCCTAATATATCAATAGAAAAACAGTGAACAAAAAACGGCATAAAAGTGGATTTAAAAACTTTTTTAAAGGCTGCTGTGCAGTCCTTGGCAAACTTCCAGGCTTGCACAACCCACACATGCCAGATTTCACTGAAAAAGGGCCAAAATTCAAGAAAACAAGGTGGCAGAAGACCTTGTTTTGGTCCTTTCAAGCCCCTTGCAAGAGTTACTTCCCCTAAAGTAAACCCTTGATGCCCCCTTTACCCTTCAATTGGATTTCCTGATTCGGGCCACATCAAATTCATATAAGCCAAAATGATCAATGTACAGTGTAAAAAAAAAAAACACTCTAAAAAAACACACACATACAAATTAATGTGACAAGTTGCTAAAAAAGGGACTGAAAACTCTTTATTTAGCAATTGTTTCCTATTGCATAAATCAAACAAAGGGAACTGAAATGTTATTTTTTCTAATCGCTTCAAACTATGACAAGAAACCCAGTTACGTTGATTACCACGTCATACGTGCCAATTATGCACATGCAAAAAGCACAGGAAACAATGTGACAAGTGGCTAAAAAAAAGACTGAAAACTCTATCAATAGGACGGAATTGCAGCATAATTTTTCTAATATCTTCAAAGCGCAACAAGAAACCCAGTTACGTTGACTACTATTTCATACTTGCCAGTTACGCACATGCAAGAACACCAGAAAATGATGTGACAAGTGGCTTAAAAAAGACATGAAGACTCTCTTCAGTAGCAACTGCTTCCTGTTGCATAAGTCAAACAAAGAGAACGGAATTTTTTAAGTTACGTATCCGCGAAAACATGAAAAATCGACTTACGGGACATTTTATAGCAGACGACACCTGTTTCCCAAGTCAAATATAGGGCACTAAATTTCTATTTTTTTTCCTCCAATCTCTTTATACCGTGACAACAAACCCATTTACGCTGACTACCGTTTGTAGGTGCCAGTTACGTATCCGCGAAAACATGAAAAAATCGACTTACGGGACATTTCATAGCAGACAACACCTGTTTCTCAAGTCAAATATAGGGATTTTTCTTTTTTCATTTTTTCTCACTAGGGCCATTGATTCGGTTGCGATGACCATCTCACCCATATGAGACGGTTACGTGCTGCGCATGAAATTGTAAAGACACTTTCGGAGGCAACTGAAACCTGTTGCACAAATCAAAGAAAGGTAAATCAAACATTTCCCTGTTTTCATACCAGGGTCAGTTTTCGTGACCGTGCGAGTCAAAAGTCAATGTCATGTTTAACCGCTGCACAAAAAATTAAAAAATTCAGAAACAACCGCTTGCTGTTGCAGAAACTTTTTGTGGTGAAAAAAAAAATATTGTTTTCGTTTGAAGAATTAAAAAAATAGGCCATAAAAAAATACAATAAGATGTAAGAATAACTAATAACCAAAATTTTCTTTGATAGAGTAGAAAACATTGTGAGAAAAGGAGAAAATATTGGTAACCTGCATTGTCTCCTTTTCTCAGATTATTTTCCAAAGCCTTCTCTTTTAGGGGTGTTAAAAGGCGTTATTGTATGGTAAGAGGTCAATAAGGATAAATATATACCCCCCCATCCCAATCATCCAATCAAATCTCATCCCTCTGTGAAATTATCCAATCACAGAAGCTTTAAGGAAATCAGAATGGGTGCCAACAGCCAATCAGAGAGGCTGTGAGAAATTCAAAATTGGTCCCGGCCTGCCAGTCAGAGAGGCTTTGAGAAATCAAAATGGGCCCAGTCAGCCAAACAAAATGGCGCTTTAATATATCAATAGAAAAACAGTGAACAAAAAACGGCAAAAAAAGTGGATTTAAAGTCGATTTTAAAGGCTGCTGTGCAGTCCTTGGCAAACTGCCAGGCTTGCACCATCCACACATGCCAGATTTCACTGAAAAAGGGCCAAAATTCAAGAAAACAAGATGTCAGAAGACCTTGTTTTGGTCCTTTCAAGCCCCTTGCAAGAGTTACTTCCCTTAAAGTAAACCCTTGATGCCCCCTTTGCCCTTCAATTGGATTTCCTGATTCGGGCCACATCAAATTCATATAAGCCAAAATGATCAATATACAGTGTAAAAAAAAACTGTAAAAAAACACACACACACAAATTAATGTGACAAGTTGCTAAAAAAGGGACTGAAAACTCTTTATTTAGAAATTGTTTCCTATTGCATAAATCAAACAAAGGGAACTGAAATGTTATTTTTTCTAATAGCTTCAAACCATGACAAAAAACCCAGTTACATTGATTACCACCTCATACGTGCCAATTATGCACATGCGAAAAGCACAGAAAACAATGTGACAAGTGGCTAAAAAAAAGGCTGAAAATTTTTTCAGTAGGAAGGAATTGCAGCATAATTTTTCTAATATCTTCAAAGCGCAACAAGAAACCCAGTTACGTTGACTACTGTTTCATACGTGCCAGTTACGCACATGCAAGAACACCAGAAAATGATGTGACAAGTGGCTAAAAAAAGACATGACGACTCTTTTCAGTAGCAACTGCTTCCTGTTGCATAAGTCAAACAAAGAGAATCGAATTTTTTATTTTTTTTTTCTCCAATTTCTCTATATCGTACGTGATGACAAACCCATTTACATTAACTACCGTCTCGTAGGTGCCAGTTACGTATCCGCGAAAACATTAAAAATCGACTTACGGGACATTTCATAGCGGACGACACCTGTTTCCCAAGTCAAATATAGGGAACTAAATTTCTATTTTTTTTCCTCCAATCTCTTTATACATTGACAACAAACCCATTTACGCTGACTACCGTTTGTAGGTGCCAGTAACGTATCAGCGAAAACATGAAAAAATCGATTAGGGACATTTCATAGCAGATGACACCTGTTTCCCAAGTCAAATATAGGGAACTAAATTTCTATTTTTTTTTTCTCCAATCTCTTTATACCGTGACAACAAACCCATTTACGCTGACTTCCGTTTGTAGGTGCCAGCTACGTATCCGCGAAAACATGAAAAAATCGACTTACGGGACATTTCATAGCAGACAACACCTGTTTCTCAAGTCAAATATAGGGATTTTTCTTTTTTCGTTTTTTCTCACTAGGGCCATTGATTCGGTTGCGATGACCATCTCACCTATATGAGACGGTTATGTGCTGCGCATGAAATTGTAAAGACACTTTCGGAGGCAACTGAAACCTGTTGCACAAATCAAAGAAAGGTAAATCAAACATTTCCCTGTTTTCATACCAGGGTCAGTTTTCGTGACCGTGCGATTCAAAAGTCAATGTCATGTTTAACCGCTGCACAAAAAATTAAAATTCAGAAGCAACCGCTTGCTGTTGCAGAAACTTTTTCTGATGAAAAAAAAATATTGTTTTCGTTTGAAGAATTAAAAAGAATAGGCCATAAAGATACAATAAGATGTAAGAATAACTAATAATCAAAATTTTCTTTGATAGGGTAGAAAACATTGTGAGAAAAGGAGAAAATATTGGTAACCTGCATTGTCTCCTTTTCTCAGATTATTTTCCAAAGCCTTCTCTTTTAGGGGTGTTAAAAGGCGTCATTGTATGGTAGGAGGTTAATAAGGATAAACATATACCGACCCATCGCAATCATCCAATCAAATCTCATCCCTCTGTAAAATTATCCAATTACAGAAGCTTTAAGGAAATCAGAATGGGTGCCAACAGCCAATCAGAGAGGCTGTGAGAAATTCAAAATTGGGCCCGGCCTGCCAGTCAGAGAGGCTTTGAGAAATCAAAATGGGCCCAGTCAGCCAAACAAAATGGCGCCCTAATATATCAATAGAAAAACAGTGAACAAAAAACGGCATAAAAGTGGATTTAAAGTCTTTTTTAAAGGCTGCTGTACAGTCCTTGGCAAACTGCCAGGCTTGCACCATCCACAAATGCCAGATTTCAATGAAAAAAAGCCAAAATTCAAGAAAACAAGGTGGCAGAAGACCTTGTTTTGGTCCTTTCAAGCCCCTTGCAAGAGTTACTTCCCTTAAAGTAAACCCTTGATGCCCCCTTTGCCCTTCAATTGGATTTCCTGATTCGGGCCACTTCAAATTCATATAAGCCAAAATGATCAATGTACAGTGTAAAAAAAACTGTAAAAAAACACACACACACAAATTAATGTGACAAGTTGCTAAAAAAGGGACTGAAAACTCTTTATTTAGCAAATGTTTCCTATTGCATAAATCAAACAAAGGGAACTGAAATGTTATTTTTTCTAATCGCTTCAAACCATGACAAGAAACCCAGTTACGTTGATTACCACCTCATACGTGCCAATTATGCACATGCGAAAAGCACAGAAAACAATGTGACAAGTGGCTAAAAAAAAGACTGAAAACTCTTTCAGTAGGAAGGAATTGCAGCATAATTTTTCTAATATCTTCAAAGCGCAACAAGAAACCCAGTTACGTTGACTACTGTTTCATACGTGCCAGTTACGCACATGCAAGAACACCAGAAAATGATGTGACAAGTGCCTAAAAAAAGACATAAAGACTCTTTTCAGTAGCAACTGCTTCCTGTTGCATAAGTCAAACAAAGAGAACCGAATTTTTTAATTTTTTTTTCTCCAATCTCTCTATATCGTACGTGACAACAAACCCATTTACGTTGACTACCGTCTCGTAGGTGCTAGTTACGTATCCGCGAAAACATGAAAAATCTATTTACGGGACATTTCATAGCAGACGACACCTGTTTCCCAAGTCAAATATAGGGAACTAAATTTCTATTTTTTTTTTCCTCCAATCTCTTTATACCGTGACAACAAACCCATTTACGCTGACTACCGTTTGTAGGTGCCAGTTACGTATCCGCGAAAACATGAAAAAATCGACTTACGGGACATTTCATAGCAGACAACACCTGTTTCTCAAGTCAAATATAGGGATTTTTCTTTTTTCGTTTTTTCTCACTAGGGCCATTGATTCGGTTGCGATGACCATCTCACCCATATGAGACGGTTACGTGCTGCGCATGAAATTGTAAAGACACTTTCGGAGGCAACTGAAACCTGTTGCACAAATCAAAGAAAGGTAAATCAAACATTTCCCTGTTTTCATACCAGGGTCAGTTTTCGTGACCGTGCGAGTCAAAAGTCAATGTCATGTTTAACCGCTGCACAAAAAAATAAAATTCAGAAGTAACCGGTTGCTGTTGCAGAAACTTTTTCTGATGAAAAAAAAAATATTGTTTTCGTTTGAAGAATTTAAAAAATAAGCCATAAAGATACAATAAGATGTAAGAATAACTAATAATCAAAATTTTCTTTGATAGGGTAGAAAATATTGTGAGAAAAGGAGAAAATGCTGGTAACCTGCATTGTCTCCTTTTCTCAGATTATTTTCCAAAGCCTTCTCTTTTAGGGTTGTTAAAAGGCGTCATTGTATGGTAAGAGGTCAATAAGGATAAACATATACCCCCCTCCCAATCATCCAATCAAATCTCATCCCTCTGTGAAATTATCCAATCACAGAAGCTTTAAGGAAATCAGAATGGGTGCCAACAGCCAATCAGAGAGGCTGTGAGAAATTCAAAATTGGGCCCGGCCTGCCAGTCAGAGAGGCTTTGAGAAATCAAAATGGGCCCAGTCAGCCAAACAAAATGGCGCCCTAATATATCAATAGAAAAACAGTGAACAAAAAACGGCATAAAAGTGGATTTAAAGTCTTTTTTAAAGGCTGCTGTACAGTCCTTGGCAAACTGCCAGGCTTGCACCATCCACAAATGCCAGATTTCAATGAAAAAAAGCCAAAATTCAAGAAAACAAGGTGGCAGAAGACCTTGTTTTGGTCCTTTCAAGCCCCTTGCAAGAGTTACTTCCCTTAAAGTAAACCCTTGATGCCCCCTTTGCCCTTCAATTGGATTTCCTGATTCGGGCCACTTCAAATTCATATAAGCCAAAATGATCAATGTACAGTGTAAAAAAAACTGTAAAAAAACACACACACACAAATTAATGTGACAAGTTGCTAAAAAAGGGACTGAAAACTCTTTATTTAGCAAATGTTTCCTATTGCATAAATCAAACAAAGGGAACTGAAATGTTATTTTTTCTAATCGCTTCAAACCATGACAAGAAACCCAGTTACGTTGATTACCACCTCATAAGTGCCAATTATGCACATGCGAAAAGCACAGAAAACAATGTGACAAGTGGCTAACAAAAAGACTGAAAACTCTTTCAGTAGGAAGGAATTGCAGCATAATTTTTCTAATATCTTCAAAGCGCAACAAGAAACCCAGTTACGTTGACTACTGTTTCATACGTGCCAGTTACGCACATGCAAGAACACCAGAAAATGATATGACAAGTGGCTAAAGAAAGATATGAAGACTCTTTTCAGTAGCAACTGCTTCCTGTTGCATAAGTCAAACAAAGAGAACTGAATTTTTTAAGTTACGTATCCGCGAAAACATGAAAAATCGACTGACGGGACATTTCATAACAGACGACACCTGTTTCCCAAGTCAAATATAGGGAACTAAATTTCTATTTCTTTTTCCTCCAATCTCTTTATACCGTGACAACAAACCCATTTACGCTGACTACCGTTTGTAGGTGCCTGTTACGTATCCGCGAAAACATGAAGAAATCGACTTACGGGACATTTCATAACAGACAACACCTGTTTCTCAAGTCAAATATAGGGATTGTTCTTTTTTCGTTTTTTCTCACTAGGGCCATTGATTCGGTTGCGATGACCATCTCACCCATATGAGACAGTTACGTGCTGCGCATGAAATTGTAAAGACTCTTTCGGAGGCAACTGAAACCTGTTGCACAAATCAAAGAAAGGTAAATCAAACATTTCCCTGTTTTCATACCAGGGTCAGTTTTGGTGACCGTGCGAGTCAAAAGTCAATGTCATGTTTAACCGCTGCACAAAAAAATAAAATTCAGAAGCAACCGGTTGCTGTTGCAGAAACATTTTCTGATAAAAAGAAATATTGTTTTCGTTTGAAGAATTAAAAAAATAGGCCATAAAGATACAGTAAGATGTAAGAATAACTAATAATCAAAATTTTCTTTGATAGGGTAGAAAACATTGTGAGAAAAGGAGAAAATGCTGGTAAACTGCATTGTCTCCTTTTCTCAGATTATTTTCCAAAGCCTTCTCTTTTAGGGGTGTTAAAAGGCGTCATTGTATGGTAAGAGGTCAATAAGGATAAACATATACCCCCCTCCCAATTATCCAATCAAATCTCATCCCTCTGTGAAATTATCCAATCACAGAAGCTTTTAGGTAATCAGAATGGGTGCCAACAGCCAATCAGAGAGGCTGTGAGAAATTCAAAATTGGGCCCGGCCTGCCAGTCAGAGAGGCTTTGAGAAATCGAAATGGGCCCAGTCAGCTAAACAAAATGGCGCCCTAATATATCAATAGAAAAATAGTGAACAAAAAACGGCATAAAAGTGGATTTAAAGTCTTTTTTAAAGGCTGCTGTGCAGTCCTTGGCAAACTGCCAGGCTTGCACCATCCACACATGCCAGATTTCACTGAAAAAGGGCCAAAATTCAAGAAAACAAGGTGGCAGAAGACCTTGTTTTGGTCCTTTCAAGCCCCTTGCAAGAGTTACTTCCCTTAAAGTATACCCTTGATGCCCCCTTTGCCCTTCAATTGGATTTCCTGATTCGGGCCACATCAAATTCATATAATCCAAAATGATCAATGTACAGTGTAAAAAAAACTGTAAAAAAACACACACACACACAAATTAATGTGACAAGTTGCTAAAAAAGGGACTGAAAACTCTTTATTTAGCAAATGTTTCCTATTGCATAAATCAAACAAAGGGAACTGAAATGTTATTTTTTCTTATCGCTTCAAACCATGACAAGAAACCCAGTTACGTTGATTACCACCTCATACGTGCCAATTATGCACATGCGAAAAGCACAGAAAACAATGTGACAAGTGGCTAACAAAAAGACTGAAAACTCTTTCAGTAGGAAGGAATTGCAGCATAATTTTTCTAATATCTTCAAAGCGCAACAAGAAACCCAGTTACGTTGACTACTGTTTCATACGTGCCAGTTACGCACATGCAAGAACACCAGAAAATGATGTGACAAGTGGCTAAAAAAAGACATGAAGACTCTTTTCAGTAGCAACTGCTTCCTGTTGCATAAGTCAAACAAAGAGAACCGAATTCTTTATTTTTCTTTTTCTCCAATCTCTCTATATCGTACGTGACAACAAACCCATTTACGTTGACTACCGTCTCGTAGGTGCCAGTTACGTATCCGCGAAAACATGAAAAAACGACTTACGGAACATTTCATAGCAGACGACATCTGTTTCCAAAGTCAAATATAGGGAACTAAATTTCTATTTTTTTTTCCTCCAATCTCTTTATGCTGTGACAACAAACCCATTTACGCTGACTACCGTTTGTAGGTGCCAGTTACATATCCGCGAAAACATGAAAAAATCGACTTACGGGACATTTCATAGCAGACTACACCTGTTTCTCAAGTCAAATATAGGGATTTTTCTTTTTTCGTTTTTTCTCACTAGGGCCATTGATTCGGTTGCGATTACCATTTCACCCATATGAGACGGTTACGTGCTGCGCATGAAATTGTAAAGACACTTTCAGAGGCAACTGAAACCTGTTGCACAAATCAAAGAAAGGTAAATCAAACATTTCCCTGTTTTCATACCAGGGTCAGTTTTCGTGACCGTGCAAGTCAAAAGTCAATGTCATGTTTAACCGCTGCACAAAAAAATAAAATTCAGAAGCAACCGGTTGCTGTTGCAGAAACTTTTTCTGATGAAAAAAAAAAATATTGTTTTCGTTTGAAGAATTAAAAAAATAGGCCATAAAGATACAATAAGATGTAAGAATAACTAATAATCAAAATTTTCTTTGATAGGGTAGAAAACGTGAGAAAAGGAGAAAATGCTGGTAACCTGCATTGTCTCCTTTTCTCAGATTATTTTCCAAAGCCTTCTCTTTTAGGGGTGTTAAAAGGCGTCATTGTATGGTAAGAGGTCAATAAGGATAAACATATACCCCCCTCCCAATCATCCAATCAAATCTCATCCCTCTGTGAAATTATCCAATCACAGAAGCTTTTAGGAAATCAGAATGGGTGCCAACAGCCTTCAGAGAGGCTGTGAGAAATTCAAAATTGGGCCCGGCCTGCCAGTCAGAGAGGCTTTGAGAAATCAAAATGGGCCCGGTCAGCCAAACAAAATGGCCCCCTAATATATCAATAGCAAAACAGTGAACAAAAAACGGCATAAAGGTGGATTTAAAGTCGTTTTTAAAGGCTGCTGTGCAGTCCTTGGCAAACTGCCAGGCTTGCACCATCCACACATGCCAGATTTCACTGAAAAAGGGCCAAAATTCAAGAAAACAAGGTGGCAGAAGACCTTGTTTTGGTCCTTTCAAGCCCCTTGCAAGAGTTACTTCCCTTAAAGTAAACCCTTGATGCCCCCTTTACCCTTCAATTGGATTCCCTGATTCGGGCCACATCAAATTCATATAAGCCAAAATGATCAATGTACAGTGTAAAAAAAACTGTAAAAAAACACACACACACAAATTAATGTGACAAGTTGCTAAAAAAGGGACTGAAAACTCTTTATTTAGCAATTGTTTCCTATTGCATAAATCAAACAAAGGGAACTGAAATGTTATTTTTTCTAATCGCTTCAAACCATGACAAGAAACCCAGTTACGTTGATTACCACCTCATACGTGCCAATTATGCACATGCGAAAAGCACAGAAAACAATGTGACAAGTGGCTAACAAAAAGACTGAAAACTCTTTCAGTAGGAAGGAATTGCATCGTAATTTTTCTAATATCTTCAAAGCGCAACAAGAAACCCAGTTACGTTGACTACTGTTTCATACGTGCCAGTTACGCACATGCAAGAACACCAGAAAATGATGTGACAAATGGCTAAAAAAAGACATGAAGACTCTTTTCAGTAGCAACTGCTTCCTGTTGCATAAGTCAAAGAAAGAGAACCAAATTTTTTATTGATTTTTTCTCTAATCTCTCTATATCGTACGTGACAACAAATCCATTTACGATGACTAACATCTCGTAGGTGCCAGTTACGTATCCGCAAAAACATGAAAAATCGACTTACGGGACATTTCATAGCAGACGACACCTGTTTCCCAAGTCAAATATAGGGAACTAAATTTCTATTTTTTTTCCTCCAATCTCTTTATACCGTGACAACAAACCCATTTACACTGACTACAGTTTGTAGGTGCCAGTTACGTATCTGCGAAATTATGAAAAAATCGACTTACGGGACATTTCATAGCAGACAACACCTGTTTCTCAAGTCAAATATAGGGATTTTTCTTTTTTCGTTTTTTCTCACTAGGGCCATTGATTCGGTTGCGATGACCATCTCACCCATATGAGACGATTACGTGCTGCGCATGAAATTGTAAAGACACTTTCGGAGGCAACTGAAACCTGTTGCACAAATCAAAGAAAGGTAAATCAAACATTTCCCTGTTTTCATACCAGGGTCAGTTTTGGTGACCGTGCGAGTCAAAAGTCAATGTCATGTTTAACCGCTGCACAAAAAAATAAAATTCAGAAGAAACCGGTTGCTGTTGCAGAAACTTTTTCTGATAAAAAAAAAATTATTGTTTTCGTTTGAAGAATTAAAAAAATAAGCCATAAAGATACAATAAGATGTAAGAATAACTAATAATCAAAATTTTCTTTGATAGGGTAGAAAACATTGTGAGAAAAGGAGAAAATGCTGGTGAACTGCATTGTCTCCTTTTCTCAGATTTTTTTCCAAAGCCTTCTCTTTTAGGGGTGTTAAAAGGCGTCATTGAATGGTAAGGGGTCAATAACGATCAACATATACCCCCTCTCCCAATCATCCGATCAAATCTCATCCCTCTGTGAAATTATCCAATCACAGAAGCTTTTAGGAAATCAGAATGGGTGCCAACAGCCAATCAGAGAGGCTGTGAGAAATTCAAAATTGGGCCCGGCCTGCCAGTCAGAGAGGCTTTGAGAAATCAAAATGGGCCCAGTCAGCCAAACAAAATGGCGCCCTAATATATCAATAGAAAAACAGTGAACAAAAAACGGCATAAAAGTGGATTTAAAGTCTTTTTTAAAGGCTGCTGTGCAGTCCTTGGCAAACTGCCAGGCTTGCACCATCCACACATGCCAGATTTCACTGAAAAAGGGCCAAAATTCAAGAAATTCAAGACCTTGTTTTGGTCCTTTCAAGCCCCTTGCAAGAGTTACTTCCCTTCAAGTAAACCCTTGATGCCCCCTTTACCCTTCAATTGCATTTCCTGATTCGGGCCACATCAAATTCATATAAGCCAAAATGATCAATGTACATTGACAACAAACCCATGTACATGTACATCAGTGTAAAAAAAACTAAAAAAACACACACACACAAATTAATGTGACAAGTTGCTAAAAAAGGGACTGAAAACTCTTTATTTAGCAATTGTTTCCTATTGCATAAATCAAACAAAGGGAACTGAAATGTTATTTTTTCTAATCGCTTCAAACCATGACAAGAAACCCAGTTACGTTGATTACCACCTCATACGTGCCAATTATGCACATGCGAAAAGCACAGAAAGCAATGTGACAAGTGGCTAAAAAAAAGACTGAAAACTCTTTCAGTAGGAAGGAATTGCAGCATAATTTTTCTAATATCTTCAAAGCGCAACAAGAAACCCAGTTACGTTGACTACTGTTTCATACGTGCCAGTTACACACATGCAAGAACACCAGAAAATGATGTGACAAGTGGCTAAAAAAAGACATGAAGACTCTTTTCAGTAGCAACTGCTTCCTGTTGCATAAGTCAAACAAAGAGAACCGAATTTCTTATTTTTTTTTTCTCCAATCTCTTTATATCGTACGTGACAACAAACCCATTTACATTAATGACCGTCTCGTAGGTGCCAGTTACGTATCCGCGAAAACATGAAAAATCGACTTACGGGACATTTCATAGCAGACGACACCTGTTTCCCAAGTCAAATATAGGGAACTAAATTTCTATTTTTTTTTCCTCCAATCTCTTTATACTGTGACAACAAACCCATTTACGCTGACTACCGTTTGTAGGTGCCAGTTACGTATCCACGAGGACATGAAAAAATCGACTTATGGGACATAGCAGACAACACCTGTTTCTCAAGTCAAATATAGGGATTTTTCTTTTTTCGTTTTTTCTCACTAGGGCCATTGATTCGGTTGCGATGACATCTCACCCATATGAGACGGTTACGTGCTGCGCATGAAATTGTAAAGACACTTTTGGAGGCAACTGAAACCTGTTGCACAAATCAAACAAAGGTAAATCAAACATTTCCCTGTTTTCATACCAGGGTCAGTTTTGGTGACTGTGCGAGTCAAAAGTCAATGTCATGTTTAACCGCTGCACCAAAAAATAAAATTCAGAAGCAACCGGTTGCTGTTGCAGAAACTTTTACTGATGAAAAAAAAATATATTGTTTTCGTTTGAAGAATTAAAAAAATAGGCCATAAAGATACAATAAAATGTAAGAATAACTAATAATCAAAATTTTCTTTGATAGGGTAGAAAACATTGTTAGAAAAGGAGAAAATGCTGGTAACCTGCATTGTCTCCTTTTCTCAGATTATTTTCCAAAGCCTTCTCTTTTAGGGGTGTTAAAAGGCGTCATTGTATGGTAAGAGGTCAATAAGTATAAACATATACCCCCCATCCCAATCATCCAATCAAATCTCATCCCTCTGTGAAATTATCCAATCACAGAAGCTTTTAGGAAATCAGAATGGGTGCCAACAGCCAATCAGAGAGGCTGTGAGAAATTCAAAATTGGGCCCGGCCTGCCAGTCAGAGAGGCTTTGAGAAATCAAAATGGGCCCAGTCAGCCAAACAAAATGGCGCCCTAATATATCAATAGAAAAACAGTGAACAAAAAACGGCATAAAAGTGGATTTAAAGTCTTTTTTAAAGGCTGCTGTGCAGTCCTTGGCAAACTGCCAGGCTTGCACCATCCACACATGCCAGATTTCACTGAAAAAGGGCCAAAATTCAAGAAAACAAGGTGGCAGAAGACCTTGTTTTGGTCCTTTCAAGCCCCTTGCAAGAGTTACTTCCCTTAAAGTAAGCCCTTGATGCCCCCTTTACCCTTCAATAGGATTTCCTGATTCGGGCCACATCAAATTCATATAAGCCAAAATTATCAATGTACAGTGTAAAAAAAACTGTAAAAAAACACACACACACAAATTAATGTGACAAGTTGCTAAAAAAGGGACTGAAAACTCTTTATTTAGCAATTGTTTCCTATTGCATAAATCAAACAAAGGGCACTGAAATGTTATTTTTTCTAATCGCTTCAAACCATGACAAGAAACCCAGTTACGTTGATTACCACCTCATACGTGCCAATTATGCACATGCGAAAAGCACAGAAAACAATGTGACAAGTGGCTAAAAAAAAGACTGAAAATTCTTTCAGTAGGAAGGAACTGAAGCATAATTTTTCTGATATCTTCAAACCGCAACAAGAAACCCAGTTACGTTGACTATCATTTCATACGTGCCAGTTACGCACATGCAAGAACACCAGAAAATGATGTGATAAGTGGCTAAAAAAAGACATGAAGACTCTTTTCAGTAGCAACTGCTTCCTGTTGCATAAGTCAAACAAAGAGAACTGAATTTTTTATTTTTTTTTTCTCCAATCTCTCTATATTGTACGTGACAACAAACCCATTTATGCTGACTACTGTCTCGTAGGTGCCAGTTACGTATCCACGAAAACATGAAAAATTGACTTACGGGACATTTCATAGCAGACGACACCTGTTTCCCAAGTCAAATATAGGGAACTAAATTTCTATTTTTTTTTCCTCCAATCTCTTAATACCGTGACAACAAACCCATTTACGCTGACTACCGTTTGTAGGTGCCAGTTACGTATCCGCGAAAACATGAAAAAATCGACTTACGGGACATTTCATAGCAGACAACACCTGTTTCTCAAGCCAAATATAGGGATTTTTCTTTTTTCGTTTTTTCTCACTAGGGCCATTGATTCGGTTGCGATGACCATCTCACCCATATGAGACGGTTACGTGCTGCGCATGAAATTGTAAAGACACTTTTGGAGGCAACTGAAACCTGTTGCACAAATCAAACAAAGGTAAATCAAACATTTCCCTGTTTTCATACCAGGGTCAGTTTTGGTGACCGTGCGAGTCAAAAGTCAATGTCATGTTTAACCGCTGCACAAAAAAATAAAATTCAGAAGCAACCGGTTGCTGTTGCAGAAAATTTTTCTGATGAAAAAAAAGAATATTGTTTTCGTTTAAAGAATTTAAAAAAATAGGCCATAAAGATACAATAAGATGTAAGAATAACTAATTATCAAAATTTTCTTTGATAGGGTAGAAAACATTGTGAGAAAAGGAGAAAATGCTGGTAACCTGCATTGTCTCCTTTTCTCAGATTATTTTCCAAAGCCTTCTCTTTTAGGGGTGTTAAAAGGCGTCATTGTATGGTAAGAGGTCAATAAGGATAAACATATACCCCCCCTCCCAATCATCCAATCAAATCTCATCCCTCTGTGAAATTATCCAATCACAGAAGCTTTTAGGAAATCAGAATGGGTGCCAACAGCCAATCAGAGAGGCTGTGAGAAATTCAAAATTGGGCCCGGTCTGCCAGTTAGAGAGGCTTTGAGAAATCAAAATGGGCCCAGTCAGCCAAACAAAATGGCGCCCTAATATAAATCGATAGAAATCAGAGCAAAAAAAACGGCATAAAAGTGGATTTAAAGTCTTTTTTAAAGGCTGCTGTGCAGTCCTTGGCAAACTGCCAGGCATGCACCATCCACACATGCCAGATTTCACTGAAAAAGGGTCAAAATTCAAGAAAACAAGGTGGCAGAAGACCTTGTTTTGGTCTTTTCAAGCCCCTTGCAAGAGTTACTTCCCTTAAAGTAAACCCTTGATCCCCCCTTTACCCTTTTATTGGATTTCCTGATTTGGGCCACATCAAATTCATATAAGCCAAAATGATCAATGTACAGTGTGAAAAAAACACACAGAAATTAATTGTGAGAAGTTTCTAAATAAAGAGACTGAAAACTCTTTCTGTAGCAATTGTTTCCTATTGCATAAATCAAACAAAGGGAACTGAAATGCTATTTTTTCTAATCGCTTTAAACCATGACAAGAACCCAGTTACGTTGATTACCATCTCATACGTGCCAGTTACGCACATGCAAAAAGCACAGAAAACAATGTGACAAGTGGCTAAAAAAAGACTGAAAACTCTTTCAGTAGCAAGGAACTGAAACATAATTTTTCTGATATCTTCAAACCGCAACAAGAAACCCAGTTACGTTGACTATCATTTCATACGTGCCAGTTACGCACATGCGAGAACACCAGAAAATGATGTGATAAGTGGCTAAAAAAAGACATGAAGACTCTTTTCAGTAGCATCTGCTTCCTGTTGCATAAGGCAAACAAAGAGATCTGAATTCTTTATTATTTTTTTTCTCCAATCTCCTTATATCGTACGTGACAACAAACCCATTTACATTGACTACTGTCTCCTAGGTGCCAGTTACGTATCCGTGAAAACATGAAAATCAACTTACGGGACATTTCATAGCAGACGACACCTGTTTCTTAAGTCAAATATAGGGAACAAATTTTCTATTTTTTTTCCCTCCAATCTCTTTATACCATGACAACAAATCCATTTACGCTGACTACTGTCTCGTAGGTGCCAGTTACGTATCCACGGTTACATGAAAAATGGACTTATGAATCATTTTTCGTAGCAGCCGACACCTGTTTCTCAAGTCAAATATGGGGATTTTTCTTTTTTCATTTTTTCTCACTAGGGCCAATGATTCGGTTGCGATGACCATCTCACCCATATGAGACGGTTACGTGCTGCGCATGAAATCGTAAAATCAACTTAGACACTTTTGGAGGCAATTGATACCTGTTGCACAAAACCAAGAAAGGTAAATCAAACATTTCCCTGTTTTCATACCAGGGTCAGTTTTGGTGACCGTGCGAGTCAAAAGTCAATGTTATGTTTAACCGCTGCACCAAAAAATAAAATTCAGAAGCAACCGGTTGCTATTGCAGAAACATTTTCCAATGAAAAAAAGATCTTGTTTTCGTTTGAAGAATTAAAAAAAAAGGCCATAAAGATACAATAAGATGTAAAAATAACTAAGAATCAAAATTTTCTTTGATAGGGTAGAAAACATTGTGGGGAAAGGAGAAAATGCTGCTAACCTGCATTGTCTCCTTTTCTCAGATTATTTTCCAAAGCCTTCTCTTTTAGGGGTGTTTAAAGGCGTCATTGTATGGTAAGGGGTCAATAAGAATAAATATATACCCCCCCTCCCAATTATCCAATCAAATCTCATCCCTCTGTGAAATTATCCAATCACAGAAGCTTTTAGGAAATCAGAATGGGTGCCAACAGCCAATCAGAGAGGCTGTGAGAAATTCAAAAATGGGCCCGGTCTGCCAGTCAGAGAGGCTTTCAGAAATGAAAATGGGCCCAGTCAGCCAAACAAAATGGCGCCCTAATATAAATCGATAGAAAACAGTGAACAGAAAACGGCATAAAAGTGGATTTAAAGTCTTTTTTAAAGGCTGCTGTGCAGTCCTTGGCAAACTGCCAGGCATGCACCATCCACACATGCCAGATTTCACTGAAAAAGGGCCAAAATTCAAGAAAACAAGGTGGCAGAAGACCTTGTTTTGGTCTTTTCAAGCCCCTTGCAAGAGTTACTTCCCTTAAAGTAAACCCTTGATCCACCGCTTTTACCCTTTAATTGGATTTCCTGATTTGGGCCACATCAAATTCATATAAGCCAAAATGATCAATGTACAGTGTGAAAAAAACACACAGAAATTAATTGTGAGAAGTTGCTAAAAAAAGAGACTAAAAACTCTTTCTGTAGCAATTTTTTCCTATTGCATAAATCAAACAAAGGGAACTGAAATGCTGTTTTTTCTAATCACTTTAAACCGCGACAAGAAACCCAGTTACGTTGATTACCATCTCATACGTGCCAGTTACTCACATGCAAAAAGCACAGAAAACAATGTGACAAGTGGCTAAAAAAAGACTGAAAACTCTTTCAGTAGCAAGGAACTGAAGCATAATTTTTCTGATATCTTCAAACCGCAACAAGAAACCCAGTTACGTTGACTATCATTTCATACGTGCCAGTTACGCACGTGCGAGAACACCAGAAAATGATGTGATAAGTGACTAAAAAAAGACATGAAGACTCTTTTCAGTAGCAACTGCTTCCTGTTGCATAAGTCAAACAAAGAGAACTGAATTCTTTATTTTTTTTTTTTTCTCCAATCTCTTTATATTGTACGTGACAAAAAACCCATTTACGTTGACTACTGTCTCGTAGGTGCCAGTTACGTATCCGCGAAAACATGAAAAATCAACTTACGGGACATTTCATAGCAGACGACACCTGTTTCTCAAGTCAAATATAGGGAACAATTTTTCTATTTTGTTTCCCTGCAATCTCTTTATACCATGACAACAAATCCATTTACGCTGACTACTGTCTCGTAGGTGCCAGTTACGTATCCACGGTTACATGAAAAATGGACTTATGAATCATTTTTCATAGCAGACGACACCTGTTTATCAAGACAAATATGGGGATTTTTCTTTTTTCATTTTTTCTCACTAGGGCCATTGATTCGGTTGCGATGACCATCTCACCCATATGAGACGGTTACGTGCTGCGCATAAAATTGTAAAATCAACTTAGACACTTTTGGAGGCAATTGATACCTGTTGCACAAATCCAAGAAAGGTAAATCAAACATTTCCTTGTGTTCATACCAGGGTCTTTTTTGATGACCGTGCGAGTCAAAAGTCAATGTTATGTTTAACGGCTGCAACAAAAAATAAAATTCAGAAGCAACCGGTTGCTGTTGCAGAAACTTTTTCCGATGAAAAAAAGATCTTGTTTTCGTTTGAAGAATTAAAAACATAGGCCATAAACATACAATAAGATGTAAGAAAAACTAATAATCAAAATTTTCTTTGATAGGATGGAAAACATTGTGGGAAAAGGAGAAAATGCTGCGAACCTGCATTGTCTCCTTTTCTCAGATTATTTTCCAAAGCCTTCTCTTTTAGGGGTATTAAAAGGCGTCATTGTATGGTAAGGGGTCAATAAGGATAAATATATACCCCCTCTTCCAATCATCCAATCAAATCTCATCCCTCTGTGAAATTATCCAATCACAGAAGCTTTTAGGAAATCAGAATGGATGCCAACAGCCAATCAGAGAGGCTGTGAGAAATTCAAAAATGGGCCCGGCCTGCCAGTCAGAGAGGCTTTGAGAAATCAAAATGGGCCCAGTCAGCCAAACAAAATGGCGCCCTAATATAAATCGATAGAAAACAGTGAACAAAAAACGGCATAAAAGTGGATTTAAAGTCTTTTTTAAAGGCTGCTGTGCAGTCCTTGGCAAACTGCCAGGCATGCACCATCCACACATGCCAGATTTCACTGAAAAAGGGCCAAAATTCAAGAAAACAAGGTGGCAGAAGACCTTGTTTTGGTCTTTTCAAGCCCCTTGCAAGAGTTACTTCCCTTAAAGTAAACCCTTGATCCCCCCCTTTACCCTTTAATTGGATTTCCTGATTTGGGCCACATCAAATTCATATAAGCCAAAATGATCAATGTACAATGTGAAAAAAACACACAGAAATTAATTGAGAAGTTGCTAAAAAAAGAGACTGAAAACTCTTTCTGTAGCAATTGTTTCCTATTGCATAAATCAAACAAAGGGAACTGAAATGCTATTTTTTCTAATCGCTTTAAACCACGTCAAGAAACACAGTTACGTTGATTACCATCTCATACGTGCCAGTTACGCACATGCAAAAAGCACAGCAAACAATGTGACAAGTGGCTAAAAAAAGACTGAAAACTCTTTCAGTATCAAGGAACTGAAGCATAATTTTTCTGATATCTTCAAACCGCAACAAGAAACCCAGTTATGTTGACTATCATTTCATACGTGCCAGTTACGCACATGCGAGAACACCAGAAAATGATGTGATAAGTGGCTAAAAAAAGACTCTTTTCAGTAGCAACTGCTTCATGTTGCATAAGTCAAACAAAGAGAACTGAATTCTTTATTATTTTTTTTCTCCAATCTCTTTATATCGTACGTGATAACAAACCCATTTACGTTGACTAGTGTCTCGTAGATGCCAGTTACGTATCTGCGAAATCATGAAAAAATCAACTTACGGGACATTTCATAGCAGACGACACCTGTTTCTCAAGTCAAATATTGGGATTTTTCTTTTTTCATTTTTCTCACTTGGGCCATTGATTCGGTTGCAATGACCATCTCACCCATATGAGAAGGTTACATGCTGTGCATGAAATCGTGAAATCAACTGAGACACTTTTGGAGGCAATTGATACCTGTTGCACAAATCCAAGAAAGGTAAATCAAACATTTCCCTGTTTTCATACCAGGGTCCATTTTGGTGACCGTGCGAGTCAAAAGTCAATGTTATGTTTAACCGCTGCACCAAAAAATGAAATTCAGAAGCAACCGGTTGCTGTTGCAGAAACATTTTCCAATGAAAAAAAGATCTTGTTTTCGTTTGAAGAATTAAAAGAATAGGCCATAGAGATACAATAAGATGTAAGAATAACTAATAATCAAAATTTTCTTTGATAGGGTAGAAAACATTGTGGGAAAAGGAGAAAATGCTGGTAACCTGCATTGTCTCCTTTTCTCAGATTATTTTCCAAAGCCTTCTCTGTTAGGGGTGTTTAAAGGCGTCATTGTATGGTAAGGGGTCAATTAGGATAAATATATAACCCCCCTCTCAATCATCCAATCAAATCTCAACCCTCTGTGAAATTATCCAATCACAGAAGCTTTTAGGAAATCAGAATGGGTGCCAACAGCCAATCAGAGAGGCTGTGAGAAATTCAAAAATGGGCCCGATCTGCCAGTCAGAGAGGCTTTGAGAAATCAAAATGGGCCCAGTCAGCCAAACAAAATGGCGCCCTAACATGAATCGATAGAAAACAGTGAACAAAAAACGGCATAAAAGTGAATTTAAAGTCTTTTTTAAAGGCTGCTGTGCAGTCCTTGGCAAACTGCCAGGCATGCACCATCCACACATGCCAGGTTTCACTGAAAAAGGGCAAAAATTCAAGAAAACAAGGTGGAAGAAGACCTTGTTTTGGTCTTTTCAAGCCCATTGCAAGAGTTACTTCCCTTAAAGTAAACCCTTGATCCCCCCTTTACCCTTTAATTGGATTTCCTGATTTGGGCCACATCAAATTCATATAAGCCAAAATGATCAATGTACAGTATGAAAGAAACACACAGAAATTAATTGTGAGAAAATGCTAAAAAAGAGACTGAAAACTCTTTCTGTAGCAATTGTTTCCTATTGCATAAATCAAACAAAGGGAACTGAAATTCTATTTTTTCTAATCGGTTTAAACCACGTCAAGAAACCCAGTTACATTGATTACCATCTCATACGTGCCAGTTACGCACATGCAAAAAGCACAGAAAACATTGTGACAAGTGGCTAAAAAAAGACTGAAAACTCTTTCAGTAGCAAGGAACTGAAGCATAATTTTTCTGATATCTTCAAACCGTAACAAGAAACCCAGTTACGTTGACTATTGTTTCATACGTGCCAGTTACGCACATGCGAGAACACCAGAAAATGATGTGATAAGTGGCTAAAAAAAGATATGAAGACTCTTTTCAGTAGCAACTGCTTCCTGTTGCATAAGTCAAACAAAGAGAACTGAATTCTTTATTATTTTTTTTCTCCAATCTCTTTATATCGTACGTGACAACAAACCCATTTACGTTGACTAGTGTCTCGTAGGTGCTAGTTACGTATCCGCGAAAACATGAAAAATCAACTTACGGGACATTTCATAGCAGACGACACCTGTTTCTCAAGTCAAATATAGGGAACAAATTTTTTAATTTTTTTTTCCTCCAATCTCTTTATACCATGACAACAAATCCATTTACGCTGACTACTGTCTCGTAGGTGCCAGTTACGTATCCACAAAAACATGAAAAAATCGACTTACAGGACATTTCATAGCAGACGACACCTGTTTCTCAAGTCAAATATGGGGATTTTTCTTTTTTCATTTTTTCTCACTAGGGCAATTGATTCGGTTGCGATGACCATCTCACCCATATGAGACAGTTACATGCTGCGCATGAAATCGTAAAATCAACTTAGACACTTTTGGAGGCAATAGACGATTTGCCAATTAGATTTGATATAAGCGATATTTCTATTTTATCGTAAGCGGCGCACCAGAAATATCACGTGACACCGGACAAACAAAGCATTATTTCAATAATAAATGCCGTATGTCCAGTTCTCAATTCCTTTAAATTTGGACAAATTCATAACTAAAAAGAAAATGGCATGGCAAGAAATCTACAGGAAATCAATTCTAACACAATTCAATCATATTTCGTGATATTGCTTTAGAAAAAAAATAATTATAAACAGACAAAATATGCATTTAATGAGATCGTATTGAAATAAAGAGCATGTAGAGACTAAGAACGAACTTACCCTCTGAAACCTGTTTAAAATTCATAATCCTGTCCATTAATGATCACTAAAGGGGTAAAGTGATATGAAACAAAAGATAAGAAGAGTCAATTTACAGTGACACGTGTGTGTTAATCTGTAAGAAGCAAGTACATTACAGCTGTTCACCCACCCTGCAGTGCGATACCGAGATCAAAGGAACACCGAGTTAACCCTTCACCCATTCTTTTAGTAAGATTTCATTAGAGTTTTTTAACCCTTTACCAAATAATCCCTGGTTTTTACGACCCTGAGTTAGAAGTATTTCGAAAACATTGTTGGAAAAGGAGAAAATGCTGGTTACCAGCATTTTCTCCTTTTCCCACAGTTTTCTACCCTGCTGGAAACAAATTTCAATTTTGAAAATTCTTTCAATTTGGACCAGTCTAAAATTTTGTTGTTCGGTAAAGGTTTAAATACTCAATATGAAGCTTGAATAAATATTTTGTGAAGAAGTTATGGATGGTCTGAAATTTGATCTGAAGCCATGTTTCTTTGGTTTCATATCTATAACATGAATTTATTCTTCAATAGGTACATACCTGAAAGTGCAACAAGGATGTTTGACAATAGTGCTTTAATGTCAGTAAATGGACTGTCCCTGGACAGCTATGTAACCTTTCTGCCAAAGTATTTCGAGCTACCGGGAAAAAAAGGGGGCAGACGTGCTAATTTATCTCACTGTCTGTTACTTGTCTCACTTCCTCAACCGTAACACCCCAACCCACTAACAAAAAAGTAATCGATATGTAGTTCAGAAACATCTGTGAAAAATAAATTTTTAAAGTGCGAGAGAAAATATTTAAGGAAAAAAGGGCAGGCTTGCAACAAGCATTTTCTCCTGTTTCAACAATAGTTTTTTTTTTACTTTTTCGAAGACAATAACAACCATTTGACCCACGTTTATTCTATCGTCTCCATATGCTAAGTATCTGGAAGAGTCCAAAGTGTTGTCGTCGGGTGAAAACATTCACGGTAACCTTTTAAAACCCATATCCCAAGCTTTTAATGGCCCTTAGAAATATAGGTTTTAAGAATGTTGTTGGAAAGGGATAAAGTTCTAGTAACCAACCTTTTCTCCATTTCCTTTGCTATCCTTCCTACAGAAAATTTCATTTTTAATACACATTCAAATAGTTATCTGCAAAGACTTACAATTTGGGCAAGTCTCAAATTTCTGTTTCGTAAAGAGTCAATGAAAATTTCAGTGTTGTAAAAAATGTGGGTGGGGGGAAGGGTTAACATCAATATAACTGCATTAGAATCTTCCTATTTTTATGTGTGATTATTCAACCAATATTTGCCAAATTCCGTAGCTAAGTTTGTAACGTACAGGCTTGAAGTCCAGGAATCTGTGCTTTGATTAATTTAAACTAGAAATTTGATAATCCCCCCCCCCAAAAAAAAAATCGTTCCACTATCTGTTAAAAGACAGAGACAGTCTACAATCAAGAAACTGGGACATTATACATTTTGAATTTACAACGAAAGTCCTGACTTTGACATAATTAACATTTTTAAAAATCTTTATAGTTGCATTTTTCTCATATTACTGTTTGAACTACAGTATAAGTTGACTATCGTAATAACAAAGTTTAATTCAAATTTCAAACCTTCCATTCCCTCTAGGAAAAAAAAGATACTAGAGATTCATTTTCAGGAAGTGAATGCGTGCTATACTTATTTTCATTGCAAAGCTAGTAAACGGTTAGCTAGGTGTTCGTTTGATCTCGGTATTTTACTGTCAAAGTGGGTGATCTATATGAAAAGATGTGATGTTCTTTTTAGGCACGGACTAACACATAAGTGTCACAATTAAGTGCTTATCAAGTTTAGTCTTAGTTTGATCACTTGAAAAGGTTTGGAATTGTTAAAATCTGTTACGGAGGGTCAATCTCGAGGAAAAATCTCTCCGTATCGGATAGTGAAGATCTAGGATCAGACTGCACGTTCTTCGTAATCTGATCTGAATCAATATTGTCTGCAAAAGGTCATCGAATCACGCTTGGCAGCCTAAGGGTTAATGCAGTCTGCATACAAAAAGTTCTATCAACAGACCCGGCAGGAGACAACGCTTATGATAGCGCTTTACTGTCTGAAGTCTACCGAAAAATTGATAAAACAAGTTCTTTTTTGTGTGTGTCTTCGAAAAAGATAATTGATAAAACTACTGGCACGGCCGTTTTAGGTTTTTTTCTTTTTTTATCGCGTTTAAGGTGAATTCCATGACCCTTTCACTATTCGTGTATATACAAGATTGGGAAAGATTGTCCGGTGGAAAGGGAAGTAACTCGTGGTGACACGTCAGTAACGGTAATTGGCAGATGGTCTATTGATACCTGTTGCACAAATCCAAGAAAGGTAAATCAAACGTTTCCCTGTTTTCATACCAGGGTCAGTTTTGGTGACCGTGCGAGTCAAAAGTCAATATTATGTTTAACCGCTGCACCAAAAAATAAAATTCAGAAGCAACCGGTTGCTGTTGCAGAAACATTTTCCGATGAAAAAAGATCTTGTTTTCGTTTGAAGAATTGAAAGAATAGGCCATAAAGATACAATAAGATGTAAGAATAACTAATTATCAAAATTTTCTTTGATAGGGTAGAAAACATTGTGGGAAAAGGAGAAAATGCTGGTAACCTGCATTGTCTCCTTTTCTCAGATTATTTTCCAAAGCCTTCTCTGTTAGGGGTGTTTAAAGGCGTCATTGTATGGTAAAAGGTCAATAAGGATAAATATATACCCACCCTCCCAATCATCCAATCAAATCGCATCCCTCTGTGAAATTATCCAATCACAGAAGCTTTAGGAAATCAGAATGGGTGCCAACAGCCAATCAGAGAGGCTATGAGAAATTCAAAAATGGGCCCGGTCTGCCAGTCAGAGAGGCTTTGAGAAATCAGAATGGGCCCAGTCATCCAAACAAAATGGCGCCCTAATATAAATCGATAGAAAACAGTGAACAAAAAACGACATAAAAGTGGATTTAAAGTCTATTTAAAGGCTGCTGTGCAGTCCTTGGCAAACTGCCAGGCATGCACCATCCACACATGCCAGGTTTCACTTAAGAGGCCAAAATTCAAGAAAACAAGGTGGCAGAAGACCTTGTTTTGGTCTTTTCAAGCCCCTTGCAAGAGTTACTTCCCTTAAAGTAAACCCTTGATCCCCCCCTTTACCCTTTAATTAGATTTCCTGATTTGGGCCACATCATATTCATATAAGCCAAAATGATCAATGTACAGTGTGAACAAAACACACAGAAATTAATTGTGAGAAGTTGCTAAAAAAGAGACTGAAAACTCTTTCTGTAGCAATTGTTTCCTATTGCATAAATCAAACAAAGAGAACTGAAATGCTATTTTTTCTGATCGCTTTAAACCAGGACAAGAAACCTTGTTACATTGATTAGTGTCTCGTAGGTGCCAGTTACGTATCCGCAAAAACATGAAAAATCAACTTACGGGACATTTCATTCCACACGACACCTGTTTCTCAAGTCAAATATAGGGAACAAATTTTCTATTTTTTTTCCTCCAATCTCTTTATACCATGACAACAAATCCATTTAGGCTGACTACTGTCTAGTAGGTGCCAGTTACGTATCTGCAAAAACATAAAAAAATCGACTTACGGGACATTTCATAGCAGACGACACCTGTTTCTCAAGTCAAATATGGGGATTTTTCTTTTTTCATTTTTTCTCACTAGGGCCATTGATTCGGTTGTGATGACCATCTCACCCATATGGGACGGTTACCTGCTGCGCATGAAATCGTAAAATCAACTTAGACACTTTTGGAGCTAATTGATACCTGTTGCACAAATCCAAGAAAGGTAAATCAAACATTTCCCTGTTTTCATACCAGGGTCAGTTTTGGTGATCGTGCGAGTCAAAAGTCAATGTTATGTTTAACCGCTGCACCAAAAAATAAAATTCAGAAGCAACCGGTTGCTGTTGCAGAAACATTTTCCGATGTAAAAAAGATCTTGTTTTCGTTTGAAGAATTAAAAGAATAGGCCATAAAGATACAATAAGATGTAAGAATAACTAATAATCAAAATTTTCTTTGATAGGGTAGAAAACATTGTGGGAAAAGGAGAAAATGCTGCTAACCTGCATTGTCTCCTTTTCTCAGATTATTTTCCAAATCCTTCTCTGTTAGGGGTGTTTAAAGGCGTCATTGTATGGTAAAGGGTCAATTAGGATAAATATATAACCCGCCTCCCAATCATCCAATCAAATCTCATCCCTCTGTGAAATTATCCATTCACAGAAGCTTTAAGGAAATCAGAATGGATGCCAACAGCCAATCAGAGAGGCTGTGAGAAATTCAAAAATGGGCCCGGTCTGCCAGTCAGAGAGGCTTTGAGAAATCAAAATGGGCCCAGTCAGCCAAGCAAAATGGCGCCCTAACATAAATCATTAGAAAACAGTGAACAAAAAACGGCATAAAAGTGGATTTAAAGTCTTTTTTAAAGGCTGCTGTGCAGTCCTTGGCAAACTGCCAGGCATGCACCATCCACACATGCCAGATTTCACTGAAAAAGGGCCAAAGTTCAAGAAAACAAGGTGGCAGAAGACCTTGTTTTGGTCTTTTCAAGCCCCTTGCAAGAGTAACTTCCCTTAAAGTAAACCCTTGATCCCCCCTTTACCCTTTAATTGGATTTCCTGATTTGGGCCACATCAAATTCATATAAGCCAAAATGATCGATATACAGTGTGAAAGAAAGACACAGAAATTAATTGTGAGAAAATGCTAAAAAAGAGACTGAAAACTCTTTCTGTAGCAATTGTTTCCTATTGCATAAATCAAACAAAGGGAACTGAAATGCTTTTTTTTCTAATCGCTTTAAACCACGTCAAGAAACCCAGTTACGTTGATTACCATCTCATACGTGCCAGTTACGCACATGCAAAAAGCACAGAAAACAATGTGACAAGTGGCTAAAAAAAGACTGAAAACTCTTTCAGTAGCAAGGAACTGAAGCATGATTTTTCTTATATCTTCAAACCGTAACAAGAAACCCAGTTACGTTGACTATCGTTTCGTACATACCAGTTACGCACATGCGAGAACACCAGAAAATGATGTGATAAGTGGCTAAAAAAAGACATGAAGACTCTTTTCAGTAGCAACTGCTTCCTGTTGCATAAGTTAAACAAAGAGAACTGAATTCTTTATTATTTTTTTTCTCCAATCTCTTTATATCGTACGTGACAACTAATCCATATATGTTGACTAGTGTCTCGTAGGTGCCAGTTACGTATCCGCGAAAACATGAAAAATCAACTTACGTGACATTTCATAGCAGACGACACCTGTTTCTCAAGTCAAATATAGGGAACAAATTTTCTATTTTTTTTCCTCCAATCTCTTTATACCATGACAACAAATCCATTTACAGTGACTACTGTCTCGTAGGTGCCAGTTACGTATCCGCAAAATCATGAAAAAATCGACTTACAGGACATTTCATAGCAGATGACACCTGTTTCTCAAGTCAAATATGGGGATTTTTCTTTTTTCATTTTTTCTCAGTAGGGCCATTGATTCGGTTGCGATGACCATCTCACCCATAAGAGACAGTTACGTGCTGCGCATGAAATCTTAAAATCAATTTAGTCACTTTTGGAGGCAATTGATACCTGTTGCACAAATCCAAGAAAGGTAAATCAAACATTTCCCTGTTTTCATACCAGGGTCAGTTTTGATGACCGTGAGAGTCAAAAGTCAATGATATGTTTAACCGCTGCACCAAAAAATAAAATTCAGAAGCAACCGGTTGCTGTTGCAGAAACATTTTCCGATGAAAAAAAAATCTTGTTTTCGTTTGAAGAATTAAAAGAATAGGCCATAAAGATACAATAAGATGTAAGAATAACTAATAATCAAAATTTTCTTTGATAGGGTACAAAACATTATGGGAAAAGGAGAAAATGCTGGTAACCTGCATTGTCTCCTTTTCTCAGATTATTTTCCAAAGCCTTCTCTTTTAGGGGTGTTAAAAGGCGTCATTGTATGGTAAGGGGTCAATAAGGATAAATATATACCCCCCTCCCAATCATCCAATCAAATCTCATCCCTCTGTGAAATTATCCAATCACAGAAGCTTTAAGGAAATCAGAATGGGTGCCAACAGCCAATCAGAGAGGCTGTGAGAAATTCAAAATTGGGCCCGGCCTGCCAGTCAGAGAGGCTTTGAGAAATCAAAATGGGCCCAGTCAGCCAAACAAAATGGCGCCCTTATATAAATCGATAGAAAACAGTGAACAAAAAACGGCATAAAAGTGGATTTAAAGTCTTTTTTAAAGGCTGCTGTGCAGTCCTTGGCAAACTGCCAGGCATGCACCATCCACACATGCCAAGTTTCAATGAAAAAGGGCCAAAATTCTAGAAAACAAGGTGGAAGAAGACCTTGTTTTGGTCTTTTCAAGCCCCTTGCAAGAGTTACTTCCCTTAAAGAAAACCCTTGATCCCCCCCTTTACCCTTTAATTGGATTCCCTGATTTGGGCCACATCAAATTCATATAAGCCAAAATGATCAATGTACAGTGTGAAAAAAACACACAGAAATTAATTGTGGGAAAATGCTAAAAAAGAGACTGAAAACTCTTTCTGTAGCAATTGTTTCCTATTGCATAAATCAAACAAAGGGAACTGAAATGCTATTTTTTCTAATTGCTTTAAACCATGACAAGAAACCCAGTTACGTTGATTACCATCTCATACGTGCCAGTTACGCACATGCAAAAAGCACAGAAAACAATGTGACAAGTGGCTAAAAAAAGACTGAAAACTCTTTCAGTAGCAAGGAACTGAAGCATAATTTTTCTGATATCTTCAAACCGTAACAAGAAACCCAGGTACGTTGACTATCGTTTCATATGTGCCAGTTACGCACATGCAAGAACACCAGAAAATGATGTGATAAGTGGCTAAAAAAAGACATGAAGACTCTTTTCAGTAGCAACTGCTTCCTGTTGCATAAGTCAAACAAAGAGAACTGAATTCTTTATTATTTTTTTTCTCCAATCTCTTTATATCGTACGTGACAACTAACCCATTTACATTGACTACTGTCTTGTAGATGCCAGTTACGTATCCGCGAAAACATGAAAAAATCAACTTACGGGACATTTCATAGCAGACGACACCTGTTTCTCAAGTCAAATATAGGGAACAAATTTTCTATTTTTTTTTCCTCCAATTTCTTTATACCATGACAACAAATCCATTTACGCTGACTACTGTCTCGTAGGTGCCAGTTACATATCCGCGAAAACATGAAAAAGTCAATTTACAGGACATTTCATAGCAGACGACACCTGTTTCATAAAATCGTAAAATCAACTTAGACACTTTTGGAGGCAATTGATACCTGTTGCACAAATCCAAGAAAGGTAAATCAAACATTTCCCTGTTTTCATATCAGGGTCAGTTTTGATGACCATGCGAGTCAAAAGTCAATGTTATGTTTAACCGCTGCACCAAAAAATAAAATTCAGAAGCAACCGGTTGCGTTTGCAGAAACATTTTTTCCTCCAATCTCTTTATACCATGACAACAAATCCATTTACGCTGACTACTGTCTCATAGGTGCCAGTTACGTATCTGCGAAAACATGAAAAAATCGACTTACGGGACATTTCATAGCAATCGACACCTGTTTCTCAAGTCAAATATGGGGATTTTTCTTTTTTCATTTTTTTCTCACTAGGGCCATTGATTCGGTTGCGATGACCATCTCACCCATATGAGACGGTTACATGCTGCGCATGAAATCGTAAAATCAACTTAGTCACTTTTGGAGGCAATTGATATCTGTTGCACAAATCCAAGAAAGGTAAATCAAACATTGCCCTGTTTTCATACCAGGGTCAGTTTTGGTGACCGTGCGAGTCAAAAGTCAATGTTATGTTTAATAACTGCACCAAAAAAAAAATTCAGAAGCAACCGGTTGCTGTTGCAGAAACTTTTTCCAATGAAAAAAAAATCTTGTTTTCGTTTGAAGAATTAAAAGAATAGGCCATAAAGATACAATAAGATGTAAGAATAACTAATAATCAAAATTTTCTTTGATAGGGTAGAAAACATTGTGAGGAAAGGAGAAAATGCTGGTAACCTGCATTGTCTCCTTTTCTCAGATTATTTTCCAAAGCCTTCTCTTTTAGGGGTGTTAAAAGGCGTCATTGTATGGTAAGGGGTCAATAAGGATAAATATATACCCCCCTCCCATTCATCCAATCAAATCTCATCCCTCTGTGAAATTATCCAATCACAGAATCTTTTAGGAAATCAGAATGGGTGCCAACAGCCAATCAGAGAGGCTGTGAGAAATTCAAAAATGGGCCCGGTCTACCAGTCAGAGAGCCTTTGAGAAATCAAAATGGGCCCAGTCAGCCAAACAAAATGGCGCCCTAATATAAATGATAGAAAACAGTGAAAAAAAACGGCATTAAAGTGGATTTAAAGTCTTTTTTAAAGGCTGCTGTGCAGTCCTTGGCAAACTGCCAGGCATGCACCATCCACACATGCCAGATTTCACTGACAAAGGGCCAAAATTCAAGAAAACAAGGTGGCAGAAGACCTTGTTTTGGTCTTTTCAAGCCCCTTGCAAGAGTTACTTCCCTTAAAGTAAACCCTTGATCCCCCCCTTTACCCTTTAATTGGATTTCCTGATTTGGGCCACATCAAATTCATATAAGCCAAAATGATCAATGTACAGTGTGAAAAAAACACACAGAAATTAATTGTGAGAAGTTGCTAAAAAAGAGACTGAAAACTCTTTCTGTAGCAATTGTTTCCTATTGCATAAATCAAACAAAGGGAACTGAAATGCTATTTTTTCTAATTGCTTTAAACCATGACAAGAAACCCAGTTACGTTGATTACCATCTCATACGTGCCAGTTACGCACATGCAAAAAGCACAGAAAACAATGTGACAAGTGGCTAAAAAAAGACTGAAAACTCTTTCAGTAGCAAGGAACTGAAGCATAATTTTTCTGATATCTTCAAACCGCAACAAGAAACCCAGTTACGTTGACTACCGTTTCATACGTGCCAGTTACGCACATGCGAGAACACCAGAAAATGATGTGATAAGTGGCTAAAAAAAGACATGAAGACTCTTTTCAGTAGCAACTGCTTCCTGTTGCATAAGTCAAACAAAGAGAACTGAATTCTTTATTATTTTTTTTCTCCAATCTCTTCATATTGTAAGTGACAACTAACCCATTTACGTTGACTACTGTCTTGTAGGTGCCAGTTACGTATCCGCGAAAACATGAAAAATCAACTTACGGGACATTTCATAGCAGACGACACCTGTTTCTCAAGTCAAATATAGGGAACAAATTTTCTTTTTTTTTTTTTTCCTCCAATCTCTTTATACCATGACAACAAATCCATTTACGCTGACTACTGTCTCATAGGTGCCAGTTACGTATCCGCGAAAACATGAAAAAATCGACTTACGGGACATTTCATAGCAGACGACACCTGTTTCTCAAGTCAAATATGGGGATTTTTCTTTTTTCATTTTTTTCTCACTAGGGCCATTGATTCGGTTGCGATGACCGTCTCACCCATATGAGACGGTTACATGCTGCGCATGAAATCGTAAAATCAACTTAGACACTTTTGGAGGCAATTGATACCTGTTGCACAAATCCAAGAAAGGTAAATCAAACATTGCCCTGTTTTCATACCAGGGTCAGTTTTGGTGACCGTGCAAGTCAAAAGTCAATGTTATGTTTAACGGCTGCACCAAAAAAAAAATTCAGAAGCAACCGTTTGCTGTTGCAGAAACTTTTTCCAATGAAAAAAAGATCTTGTTTTCATTTGAAGAATTAAAAAAATAGGCCATAAAGATACAATAAGATGTAAGAATAACTAATAATCAAAATTTTTTTTGAAAGGGTAAAAAACATTGTCGGAAAAGGAGAAAATGCTGGTAACCTGCATTGTCTCCTTTTCTCAGATTATTTTCCAAAGCCCTTTCTTTTAGGGGTGTTAACAGGCGTTATTGTATGGTAAGGGGTCAATAGGGATAAATATATACCCCCCTCCCATTCATCCAATCAAATCTCATCCCTCTGTGAAATTATCCAATCACAGAATCTTTTAGGAAATCAGAATGGGTGCCAACAGCCAATCAGAGAGGCTGTGAGAAATTCAAAAATGGGCCCGGTCTACCAGTCAGAGAGCCTTTGAGAAATCAAAATGGGCCCAGTCAGCCAAACAAAATGGCGCCCTAATATAAATGATAGAAAACAGTGAACAAAAAACGGCATAAAAGTGGATTGAAAGTCTTTTTTAAAGGCTGCTGTGCAGTCCTTGGCAAACTGCCAGGCTTGCACCATCCACACATGCCAGGTTTCACTGAAAAAGGGCCAAAGTTCAAGAAAACAAGGTGGCAGAAGACCTTGTTTTGGTCTTTTCAAGCCCCTTGCAAGAGTTACTTCCCTTAAAGTAAACCCTTGATCCCCCCCTTTACCCTTTAATTGGATTTCCTGATTTGTGCCACATCAAATTCATATAAGCCAAAATGATCGATGTACAGTGTGAAAAAAACACACAGAAATTAATTGTGAGAAGTTGCTAAAAAAAGAGACTAAAAACTCTTTCTGTAGCAATTGTTTCCCATTGCACAAATCAAACAAAGGGAACTGAAATGCTATTTTTTCTAATTGCTTTAAACCATGACAAGAAACCCAGTTACGTTGATTACCATCTCATACGTGCCAGTTATGCACATGCAAAAAGCACAGAAAACAATGTGACAAGTGGCTAAAAAAAGACTGAAAACTCTTTCAGTAGCAAGGAACTGAAGCATAATTTTTCTGATATCTTCAAACCGCAACAAGAAACCCAGTTACGTTGACTACCGTTTCATACGTGCCAGTTACGCACATGCGAGAACACCAGAAAATGATGTGATAAGTGGCTAAAAAAAGACATGAAGACTCTTTTCAGTAGCAACTGCTTCCTGTTGCATAAGTCAAACAAAGAGAACTGAATTCTTTATTATTTTTTTTCTCCAATCTCTTTATATCGTACGTGACAACTAACCCATTTACGTTGACTACTGTCTTGTAGGTGCCAGTTACGTATCCGCGAAAACATGAAAAATCAACTTACGGAACATTTCATAGCAGACGAAACCTGTTTCTCAAGTCAAATATAGGGAACAAATTTTCTTTTTTTTTTTCCTCCAATCTCTTTATACCATGACAACAAATCCATTTACGCTGACTACTGTCTCGTAGGTGCCAGTTACGTATCCGCGAAAACATGAAAAAATTGACTTACGGGACATTTCATAGCAGACGACACCTGTTTCTCAAGTCAAATATGGGGATTTTTCTTTTTTCATTTTTTCTCACTAGGGCCATTGATTCAATTGGGATGACCCTCTCACCCATATGAGACGGTTACGTGCTGTGCATGAAATCGTAAAATCAACTTAAACACTTTTGGAGGCAATTGATAGCTGTTGCACAAATCCAAGAAAGGTATATCAAACATTTCCCTGTTTTCATACCAGGGTCAGTTTTGGTGACTGTGCGAGTCAAAAGTCAATGTTATGTTTAACCGCTGCACCAAAAAATAAAATTCAGAAGCAACCAGTTGCTGTTGCAGGAACTTTTTCTGATGAAAAATGATCTTGTTTTCATTTGAAGAATGAACAAACCAGGCCATAAAGATACAATAAGATGTAAGAATAACTAATAATCAAAATTTTCTTTGATAGGGTAGAAAACATTTTGGGAAAAGGAGAAAATGCTGGTAACCTGCATTGTCTCCTTTTCTCAGATTATTTTCCAAAGCCTTCTCCTTTAGGCGTGTTAAGAGGCGTCATTGTATAGTACGGGGTCAATAAGGATGAATATATAACCCCCTCCCTATCATCCAATCAAATCTCATCCCTCTGTGAAATTATCCAATCACAGAAGCTTTTAGGAAATCAGAATGGGTGCCAACAGCCAATCAGAGAGGCTGTGAGAAATTCAAAAATGGGCCCGGTCTGCCAGTCAGAGAGGCTTTGAGAAATCAAAATGGGCCCAGTCAGCCAAACAAAATGGCGCCCTTATATAAATCGATAGAAAACAGTGAACAAAAAACGGCATAAAAGTGGATTTAAAGTCTTTTTTAAAGGCTGCTGTGCAGTCCTTGGCAAACTGCCAGGCATGCACAATCCACACATGCCAGATTTCACTGACAAAGGGCAAAAATTCAAGAAAACAAGGTGGCAGAAGACCTTGTTTTGGTCTTTTCAAGCCCCTTGCAAGAGTTACTTGCCCTTAAAGTTAACCATTGATCCCCCCCTTTACCCTTTAATTGGATTTCCTGATTTGGGCCACATCAAATTCATATAAGCCAAAATGATCAATGTACAGTGAGAAAAAAACACACAGTAATTAATTGTGAGAAGTTGCTAAAAAAGAGACTGAAAACTCTTTCTGTAGCAATTGTTTCCTATTGCATAAATCAAACAAAGGGAACTGAAATGCTATTTTTTCTAATTGCTTTAAACCACGACAAGAAACCCAGTTACGTTGATTACCATCTCATACGTGCCAGTTACGCACATGCAAAAAGCACAGAAAACAATGTGACAAGTGGCTAAAAAAAGACTGAAAACTCTTTCAGTATCAAGGAACTGAAGCATAATTTTTCTGATATCTTTAAACCGCAACAAGAAACCAAATTACGTTGACTATCGTTTCATTCGTGCCAGTTACGCACATGCGAGAACACCAGAAAATGATGTGATAAGTGGCTAAAAAAAGACATGAAGACTCTTTTCAGTAGCAACTGCTTCCTGTTGCATAAGTCAAAGAAAGAGAACTGAATTCTTTATTATTTTTTTTCTCCAATCTCTTTATATCGTACGTGACAACTAACCTATTTACGTTGACTACTGTCTTGTAGGTGCCAGTTACGTATCCGCGAAAACATGAAAAATCAACTTACGGGACATTTCATAGCAGACGACACCTGTTTCTCAAGTCAAATATAGGGAACAAATTTTCTATTTTTTTTTTCCTCCAATCTCTTTATACCATGACAACAAATTCATTTACGCTGACTACTGTCTCGTAGGTGCCAGTTACGTATCCGCGAAAACATGAAAAAATTGACTTACGGGACATTTCATAGCAGATGACACCTGTTTCTCAAGTCAAATATGGGGATTTTTCTTTTTTCATTTTTTCTCACTAGGGCCATTGATTTGATTGCGATGACCATCTCACCCATATGTTACGTGCTGCGCATGAAATCATAAAATCAACTTAGACACTTTTGGAGGCAATTGATACCTGTTGCACAAATCCAAGAAAGGTAAATCAAACATTTCCCTGTTTTCATACCAGGGTCAGTTTTGGTGACCGTGCGAGTCAAAAGTCAATGTTATGTTTAACCGCTGCACCAAAAAAAAATTCAGAAGCAACCGGTTGCTGTTGCAGAAACTTTTTCCGATGAAAAAAAGATCTTGTTTTCGTTTGAAGAATGAAAAAAATAGGCCATAAAGATACAATAAGATGTAAGAATAACTAATAATCAAAATTTTCTTTGATAGGGTAAAAAACATTGTGGGAAAAGGAGAAAATGCTGGTAACCTGCATTGTCTCCTTTTCTCAGATTATTTTCCAAAGCCTTCTCTTTTAGGGGTGTTAAAAGGCGTCATTGTATGGTAAGGGGTCAATAAGGATTAATATACAACCCCCTCCCAATCATTCAATTAAATCTCATCCCTCTGTGAAATTATCCAATCACAGAAGCTTTAAGGAAATCAGAATGGGTGCCAACAGCCGATCAGAGAGGCTGTGAGAAATTCAAAAATGGGCCCGGTCTGCCAGTCAGAGAGGCTTTGAGAAATCAAAATGGGCCCAGTCAGCCAAACAAAATGGCGCCCTTATATAAATCGATAGAAAACAGTGAACAAAAAACGGCATAAAAGTGGATTTAAAGTCTTTTTTAAAGGCTGCTGTGCAGTCCTTGGCAAACTGCCAGGCATGCACCATCCACACATGCCAGATTTCACTGAAAAAGGGCAAAAATTCAAGAAAACAAGGTGGCAGAAGACCTTGTTTTGGTCTTTTCAAGCCCCTTGCAAGAGTTACTTCCCTTAAAGTAAACCATTGACCCCCCCCTTTACCCTTTAATTGGATTTCCTGATTTGGGCCACATCAAATTCATATAAGCCAAAATGATCAATGTACAGTGTGAAAAAAACACACAGAAATTAATTGTGAGAAGTTGCTAAAAAAGAGACTGAAAACTCTTTCTGTAGCAATTGTTTCCTATTGCATAAATCAAACAAAGGGAACTGAAATGCTATTTTTTCTAATCGCTTTAAACCACGACAAGAAACCCAGTTACGTTGATTACCATCTCATACATGCCAGTTACGCACATGCAAAAAGCACAGAAAACAATGTGACAAGTGGCTAAAAAAAGACTGAAAACTCTTTCAGTAGCAAGGAACTGAAGCATAATTTTTCTAATATCTTCAAACGGCAACAAGAAACCCAGTTACGTTGACTACCGTTTCATACGTGCCAGTTACGCACATGTGAGAACACCAGAAAATGATGTGATAAGTGGCTTAAAAAAGACATGAAGACTCTTTTCAGTAGCAACTGCTTCCTGTTGCATAAGTCAAACAAAGAGAACTGAATTCTTTATTATTTTTTTTCTCCAATCTCTTTATATCGTACGTGACAACAAACCCATTTACGTTGACTACTGTCTCGTAGGTGCCAGTTACGTATCCGCGAAAACATGAAAAATCAACTTATGGGATATTTCATAGCAGACGACGCCTGTTTCTCAAGTCAAATATAGGGAACAAATTTACAATTTTTTTTTCTCCAATCTCTTTATACTGTGACATCAAACCCATTTACGCTGACTACCGTCTCGTAGGTGCCAGTTACGTATCCGCGAAAACATAAACAAATCGACTTACGGGACATTTCATAGCAGACAACACCTGTTTCTCAAGTCAAACATAGGGTTTTTTCTTTTTTCATTTTTTTCTCATTAGGGCCATTGATTCGGTTGCGATGACCCTCTCACCCAGATGAGACGGTTACGTGCTGCGCATGAAATCGTAAAATCAACTTACACACTTTCAGAGGTAATTGATACCTGTTGCACAAATCCAAGAAAGGTAAATCAAACATTTCCCTGTTTTCATACCAGGGTCAGTTTTGTTGACCGTGTGAGTCAAAAGTCAATGTTATGTTTAACCACTGCACAAAACAATAAAATTCAGAAGCAACTGGTTGCTGTTGCAGAAACTTTTTCCGATGAAAAAGAAATCTTGTTTTCGTTTGAAGAATTAAAAAAATAAGCCATAAAGATACAATAAGATGTAAGAATAACTAATAATCAAAATTTTCTTTGATAGGGTAAAAAACATTGTGGGAAAAGGAGAAAATGCTGGTAACCTGCATTGTCTCCTTTTCTCAGATTATTTTCCAAAGCCTCCTCTTTTAGGGGTATTAAAAGGCGTCATTGTATGGTAAGGGGTCAATAAGGATAAATATATACCCCCCTCCCAACCATCCAATCAAATATCATCCCTCCGTGAAATTATCCAATCACAGAAGCTTTTAGGAAATCAGAATGGGTGCCAACAGCCAATCAGAGAGGCTGTGAGAAATTCAAAAATGGGCCCGGTCTGCCAGTCAGAGAGGCCCAGTCAGCCAATCAAAATGGCGCCCTAATATATCGATAGAAAACAGTGAACAAAAAACGGCATAAAAGTGGATTTAAAGTCTTTTTTAAAGGCTGCTGTGCAGTCCTTGGCAAACTGCCAGGCATACACCAAAAGTTCTGCAGGATGTTTAAAACCATGCTGAGAGAGACAGAGAGAGAGAGAGAGAGAGTAGAGAGTTGTTTGTGACTTGAAGACTTGTAGAGAGAGAGAGAGATTCTTCCCAGCGATGGATAACAATGCTGGAGAGAGAAGTTTTTCTTGTTTTGCTGGAAGTTATATAATACTGTTACATTCTAGAGACTCAGACAGGTGAAGGGACAACCAGAGAAACAGACTCATGGAGAGAGAGAGATCTATGTAAGTTCTTGTTTTAAAAGATATAACTTGTCCTCATGTTTCCCTTGCCAAAAAAGTTTGATGATATGACCTTGAGTGTGAGGGGAAAATTTTAGGAAAGGTTCTCTTTTTCATATAATATTAAGGATGACCAAGACCTGTAACAGGAATAAAGCTGGTCGGGACAGAAACATCTATACAGGAAAAAAAAGAACGAAAATAACCCACTGCAAGGTTAACATATTAAAAAAGAAATCTCAAATATCAAAACTCAACATCAAATATTTATTTTTTTTCAAAACTTTTTTTTTTCTTTAATTTACTTTTCCCGGAAGTTGTGAAGCGTTTTGTTATGAAAGTCTTTTCTTTTGCTAAAGGAATGCTGTAGGTAGCAACATCATCTACTTCAGTGACAAAGAACTTCCTTTCGTGGAGAGAATTTACTTTCACGACAGTGTGAAAATGATCATAGTGCTTAACAGAATTCTTTACAATATTATTACGCACATTTTCAGTTACAAGGCTTAAATTTAACGTGTAACTGAATGTATCCGTATCGAGAAAAATTAATTAAGTTTAAATGGAAACTTTCTTTCGTGGATGAACGACTTCTTCACGGTTAAAACTAATCGAAATTTCGTAAAAGAATTTTCCTAACAATACCAGATTGGCAACATCATTCATAACAAATACTAACAACACAGTTTTACCGTACTTTAAAAAAAGAGCCTTTATTTTGGTTAATTAAAAAAATCTCATATTTCTTATCATAAAGAAAAAACTTCCTTTCGTGAGAGGATCTTCCTTTCATTCAAATGATAAAATGAGTCCATTTCGAAATATCTTTAGTTTAAAAAAAAATCTCATATTTCGTAGCTTAAAAGAACAATCTTTCTGTCGTGAGAGAATCTTCCTTTCATTCAAATAGCACCATGCTACAACACAATTTTTCGGTCTAAACCACTTAAAATCAACATTAAAATTCTAATCGTATCGGAAATATGTAGTAAGTTTGGCAGTGAAACCTTCCTTTCGTTTAGAAAACACATCTGACCCAGCAAACAATCATCCTTTCATGGATGGTTCCCCAACCTTCCTTTCGCAAAAGGAAGTTCCTTTTTTTCCCCTTTCACTATAAAGAAACACTTCAACAGCAACACCATTCATGACAAAAAGTACTTCACGCAATTTTGTTTTTAAATTGTAAATAGTATTCATATTGAAAAAGTATTTTCAGATTAAAATATAAAAAAAAAATTGCGTAGACTAAACGCTACATGTATTCACATTATCTCCCGCTAGATGGCATTCTATAAATACTCATCTATCTGATATGGGCATCCTGGGTACAGAACCGAACCACTTTCCTACGCGACAACCGTTACTTTGAATTTAAAACAAAAAAAAAAGGTTTACCCAATAAAACGCTACCTCGTGCAATTCACTCAACTATGATCACCAGTTTATAGAAATCTGTCGCTAAAGCAGGTCTTATTTCTCCTCAAACGTATTGATACGTAAAGGCTATTTTCAACATTGCTACTTTATAGAGCGTAATATTTACAGTCAGCCCGCTTTCGGGGCTAGTAATGATGCGTCATATAAGACAGTCGAATCTTCGAAGAATATGACATGCGCAGACAACGGCTACATTCATAGCAAAAATCTTCCTTTCGTGAAGGGAACTAAGTTTCACACCGGGAATCCTATTTATAGTAACACCATTTACAGCGACACTTAAACACGAATTTTTCATTCTAAAACACTTCAATTCAACATCAAATTTCATTTTTATCGAGAAAATGTACTAAATTCATCAAGAAAAGCTTCATTGTGTAAGAAAAACATTTCTTTCATAGTGTAGTGACGCTGGGTACCAGTGTCACTTGGAAACCAGAGTGGCGGGTAAAATTGAAATAGGGAACCAGTATGTCTCTTTGTTCACTCTCTCACCTGACAAACTACTGTGTAGACGTTCATGAAGTCACAAGATAAAGAAATACCAAGGCCTTTGGAAGCGGTCCGGCCGGTCCGGCCATGGCCGGACCAAATTTTCGGCCGAAAATGAAAAATGGCCAGACCAATTTTAGAAAAACAAAAAAATGCTTAATATAAACTTCAAAAAATGCGCCAGAATGCACCAGAGAGCGTCTTATTTTCAAAATTTTTCCGGGGGAGCAGGTCCAGGACCCCCTCTAGTATGGCTTTAATGCGTAATATAAACTTCAAAAAATGCGCCATATTGCACCAAGAAGCGTCTTATTTTTCAAATTTTTTCCGGGGGAGCATGCCCCCCGGCCCCCCTATCATGGCTTAAATGCGCAATATAAACCTAAAAAAATGCGCCAGAATGCACCAGAGAGCGTCTTATTTTCAAAAATTTTCCGGGGGAGCATGCCACCGGACCCCCGCCTAGCATGGCTTAAATGCGTAATATAAAACTCAAAGGCAGTGGCTAGAGATACGGTACCGTACCTCTAGCCTATATCAAAGAAATGGCTAGAGATACGGTACCGTACCTCTCAAAAAATGTGCCAGAATGCACCAGAGAGCGTCTTATTTTTCAAAATTTTTCCGGGGGAGCATGCCACCGAACCCCCCTAGCATGGCTTAAATGCATAATATAGACCTCAAAAAATGCGCCAGAATGCACCAGAGAGCGTCTTATTTTCAAATTTTTTTCCGGGGGAGCATGCCCCCGACCCCCCCTTCTAGCATGGCTTCGCGACTTTGTCGCTCACCATACTGGCCGGACCGAATGAAATTTCCTTCCGACGGGCCTGAATACAGAAGTTAGCACCTTCGCAACATGACCATCTTTGCAACATGACAATCTTCCTTTCGTGGTCGTCATCTTCCTTTCGCGAAAGGAAGTTCCTTTCGCTGTTTAGCTATACCGGTAGGCCTAACGAATAAATCTCTCATCTTATATATTGGCTAACATGTATTTGTGGTCTGTACTGATATACAAGATTTGTGAAACAGACTAACATCAAAGTCTGGACCATCATGACAAGTTTTGTACGCAGCAAAAATTATCTGAATATGAGGAAACTAGATCTATGGTAACTTATACTCTAATGCGATCCCAGTATACCTTTTGATTCTCAGTATAAAAATCCAAATTTCTAATTTGACTCTTTTTCAAGTCAAGAAAGATTCTCAAGGTCATTTTATAAACTTTGGAAGGATTTTTGTGACAAGCAGTTCCTATCATTGTTGCCCACTCATCATTCTGTGGTATATTGATCTACGTACATGTACTTGGATGTTTCTTAAAGTGTTCTCAGTGGAGGCAGTATAGTTTCCCCTTTATTTTTTGCATTTTCTGCTAGTAGAGCTAGAGGTATTGAATTTGAATTGAAACTATTTAAACAGTACTACAACATGGCTACCATAAAACTGGTTTTAGTTTGTGGGATTGAAACCATGTCAATGTAAAAAAGAACGACTATCCTCTGCTTTTGACAAAATAAATGCGAAATCGCAAAGGCTTTTTCTTGCCCTCCTTTTAGGTATTTAAATTTATTCTAGGTGTAACAAATGTTAAAAGTGCTGAGCATTCATTTATGAAAAGAGACATGACTGACACCCCTGTGGAGTTGTTAGTATTCTTTCAAGGTCAAAACATGACACTCATGTAGATTCATCAGGGTTAGATTTGACCAGGACTTATCCCTTTCTTCATGGGCCTTTGAAAATTCGTATAAATTTTTTCGTTTTCCTGTTTTTGATCAGCTAATGACTTTCCGTATTTGCAGCGTAAATCACGTGTAATTGACAAGCAGAAGATATTCTGAAGTCATTTTTAAAATGTCTCCATACCAGCAACTATTTTCAAGTGAAATGCAATCCAAGAGAAAAAAAGCTTTCGAATGTATTTTTGGTGAAGGTAATATTTCTGGAAAACAGGAATTTCCCCTTCTCACAGTATTTTTCTAACCCTTCAACTCTTTACTGAACAGCAAAATTTTGGATAGGTATCGACTGAAAGCATTTTTCAGATAACATATTAAACATGGCAAAAAAACTAAAATTTGCCCTGTGAAGGGTACAAAAGATGCAGCAAGGAGGAAATGCTTAATATCAGCATATTCTCCTTTTCTTGCATTGTTTTCAAGGGCCATTTCCCTAATGATTGTTAAAACTCAGGATTGTATGGTAAAGAGTTAAAAGACAACCTAAAATTATGTTTATCTTAAATAATAAATAGTCTCCATATCTTACGGATCTACAGTTATCTAAGCTCACAACATGAAAATAACATGTGGAATATTTTGTGAAAGGAGCAAATACTTGAGAAAGATGGAATAGATCTACTTCTTTCACAATGTTTTTAGATCAATAGAATTTGAATCTATTACTCAAATTCACTTAATTGATTGTCTTTCACCTGAAAGCTGATGAAATACATGACAAACACACAAAGAATGCCATACTTTCAGACATTTTTTGTGAACGGTTTAACAATAAACACTTTTTATCATAGATCAGAGTGCATGTTTTGTGCACTCTGATCTTGATCTAATTGGTATCAAAGGCCTTTAACTCTTTACCAAATGACAAAATTTAGACTGGACCAAATTGAAAGGAATGATATCTGTTTTTGAAAACAATGTGTAAAAAGGAGAAAATGCTGGTTACTAGTATTTTCTCCTTTTCCCACATTGTTTTCAAAAGCCTTCTCTTCCAGGATTGTTGAAACTCGGGACTGTGTGGTAATAGGTTAAAACTGTGTATGGCACTTTAAGGATTAAGTAAGTTTCATATTCTTTTTATTAACTACTTTATTAGAAACGATTACACAAGAGAAAATTAATAAAGATCTGATCATAAATTCAAAGACGATGTGTCTAAGTTTCTGCTTTCAGCTTTCATACACCTCAGAAATCATCAATAAAGATGCTTCAGCATTACTATGTCATGATATTGATTTGATGTCATCTGTGACATCATTATGCGGAAGTAACTCATCAAAACCTGCATGCATACTGATTTCAAATGTTTTCCAGGCAAAACAGTTGTAACTCAGGTTGTAACTGAGTTACAACAGTTTTGCATGAAGAAAATTTCTGAATCTGAGATACCACCTTTTGACTTTTTAGATTTTCTCTGTCAATAGTTGGATTTTTTGGAAAATATTTTTAGGGATAATGTATTAATGGATTTAGATCTACATGACATAAATGTAAAAAAGTCATTTTTGACAAAAAAGGGAGTTACAACAGTTTTGCATTAAACCCGCGAAATGCTTTGAATTTGCATGAGTATGGCATATACCTATGTTGTGTTGTAAGGAGTTATTTAACCCTTTACCACACAATGCCGACTTTTAATGACATTTAAGCAAAAGTCTATTGAAAACATTGTGCAAAAAAGAGAAAATGCTCGTAACTAGCATTTTCTTCTTTTCTCACAATGTTTTCCACTAAGGCAATGGAAAGTTTCATCCATTGAGTCACATTGAAATTGTTGTCTGCCAATGTTTTGAATTTGGATACGGTGTGACTAGGTCTTACGGCAAAAACTAACGGATGGAAATTCCATAAAATATTTACAACCATTTGCCGAGCCAAGCCCCTTGGCTAAGTTGGTTGAACAGGTGATTGCTGGTTCGAACCCCCGGCTCGGCCAATATTCATTGTCGCAGGATTCATATCTCTCTCTCACCGCTGTTCATTGTTTCCACAATGGTTATTTTGGAAAGCAACCAGTGGCTTAGAAAGAATATTGTGCCGAGTACTGGTTATAAGAACTCCAGGAAAGTATGGATAGGTGCACTGGCTGACGCGATATTACTGAAAAGTGACAGGTAAGCAATGACCCGAAAGATTATTAATTGTATGGTGTTTAACGCCATTTTCAACAGTATTTCAGTTATATCACGACATCAAGTGCACCTATCCATGCTTTTCTGGGGCTCTTTTAACCAGTACTCTGTATGATATTCACTTCAAACCACGTAACCATTGTCAAGAAATTTTACAGCGATGAGAGAGAAATGAATCCTGTCGCAGTGACTATCACCAATCCTCGGAAAGACTATTCTATTCGATAGATAGATAGATAGAAAGATAGATAGATGTAGATAGATAGATAGATAGATAGATAGATAACCTTTGTTCTCTCACTCCTGTCCCTCTGGCTTTGAAATTCTTGCTGCCATGACTACAGTACAGTGATACATCCCGTTATACTTTATTCTTTCCTTTAATTTTTTTCATGCGAGGCCGGGCTTTTTGTACAGTCGTAGAATCCCTCTTGTAAAACTGTACACTTTCTACGGTTTGAAAGCGCTCTAGATATTGCGCTTTCAAATATTTGAAAGTCTTCAAATTTCTGCCCAACGTGAATACTATGAGCCATTTTGACGGTATGATACCAAATGGGCTTGAAAGTGCTTTCAGAAAATGTTCCATGATTTAGTAATAGATTAATTATGTTGTTTTCCATAATCAATTAAAGAACAACAAAAGTTAAAATAATGTTAGATCTTTTTGTGGTGAGTGCGAGTAATTAGAAATTTAAACAATTCCATCATTCCATCGAGCTCGTTAAAGCTGTACGTGTTTGTTGTTTGGGCATCCGCATACATCTTTACCAATTACACTCACCTATCTAATCAATGCCATTATCTGATCATCTTTTTCGCGCATCAATGCAAACTCAGACAATGCAATGAGTTCTGGCCTTTGTCCCAGATTGATACTAAGCCATACTAATATAATAATGATAATAATCAAAATTGAAGTAAATTTATAATTTCTTACATGTATGTATCTACATAATACCGTACCTCTGGCCTATAATGTAAGAATGACTATACAGTACTGTACCTTTAGATTCCTTGGCTAGAGGTACGAAACCCGTATCTCTAGCCACTGCCAAAAGACTTCCTTCCTCCATGCTCCTAGTCACATATGAACCCATATTCAACCCACAGCCCCATTTTTTCGTGTTTTTCCTGCGTTTTTTTGTGTGTTTTCCTGCGTTTTTCGTCATTAGGTGGTAATATTTGACTGTTTTATCATTTTAGAATGTTTTTCCATATAGAATAAATTCACCCAACACCAACTCTTCCCGTATGTCGATACCCCTTATGTTTTAGCCTTATGCATACTTGATTTAGCCCTAAGATTATGAAAATATCTTTGTTATGAAATTAACATGTCTGTAACTTTTGGTGCCAAACTGAGCACCCTTTTTTAAAATTTGACTGAATTGATGGTTATGGGGCTATGTGTAAATCTGTGAGTTAAAAATGGTGGAATGTATACATGACCATTAAATTTATTTGTTGTACTCACATTAGGAAAATTTGCTAAAATCATGCATTTTAATGGTTAACTTTCATTGAAAATTATGACTTTGATCTATGTTATAAGCATAGAAATGCAGTCTCTAAAATGCACAAGGGTGAATGAAATAGGTTCCCTACTACCAACATGTCCCTTTTGCTGCAATTTTTCCAACATTCGCAAGTGGGAATGCATAGTCATATATTTGGTTGTATCAGGCATTTTTATAGCACTAAAGATAGAAAGACGTAACAAACACAATCTCAACTAAACTGAGGAGATTTTTTTCGAAATAAAAAATCAGTGTAAAATGTAGGGTCATGTGTCATCAAAGAAAAGTGAAACATGCAAATAACATGTTGGTCAAATCAGATTTCACTGCAAGAAAAACAGCACTACTCTTTCTTCAGCGCTGTCAAACTACGAAAATACAGGACAACCTTTCAACAATCAACGGTTTCAAAGTCTAACTTCAAAAATGTTTTCTAAAACTGATAAGTCTTACCCCAGAACTCTTTCCTGCACTGCCACACACTATTTAGGTATATCTTTTGCAAAAATACATGTCCAAAGATGCTTGCTGTCCCCTCAGTTTATAGCTAAACATGACTTGCTATCCCATGATTCACAGAATCCATGTGCTGATGCAACAAGCACAACCCTCCAAATAGATAAAACACACACACAGGACTCTTCACTCCAATAGAACAATAAACTTTAAACATTTAACCCTTAAAGGTGGCCCTTCAGATATTGGGACAAAATTTTTACAAAAATACAAAAACTTCATCTTTATACTTTCAAGGCCTTTTAATTTTCATTCATAAAACTCCAGTAGTCGAAATCCATCCGACAAAAAGAGAAATTAGAGACTTACTATGGCCCAGGTCGACACCAACGGGAACCAAGGTCTATTTTTAGATGAGCAAATTGCTCATTTACATACCGGAAATACACAAGTGACGCTTCAAACATAGCGTCCAAAGAAGAAATTATAGAAAATAATTATATGTTTGTTATGTTATGGAATTTAAGCATCATTAGTCAGGTGCCAGTAATTTTACATTCCCACAATGCTTTTTTTTTATTTTTTTTTCGCGAAATCTAAAAATACCTAAGAGGCTACATATACATAGCCGTTTGAGAAAATACCATCAATTTTTGTTGTAATTTTATGAGTCTTAATTATTGATGATTTGTATTGTTTTTTTTTTTTCATATAAATTTCAAAGATACCTATATTTTGGTGAGATATGAACATTCTAATTACCCACCTTTAACCACACAATGATGACTTTGGACAATCTTTGGAAAGGAGCCTTTTGAAAACATTGTGGGCAAAGGAGAACATGCTAGTAACCAGCATTTTCTCCTTTTCCCACAATGTTTTATACCCATCACTAAACAATTGTCGTTTGAGCCATATTGAATTGTCATCTGCAAATGCTTTGAAATTGGATAAGGTTAAAATTTTTGATATTTGGTAAAGGGTTAAATTTTTAAAACCATAAGTAAGTACAGTCACTCTATCTGCTCTTCACATAACATTATGCATTACTCTTTACTCTTAAACTACATCAACCCATTTCCAAACAATCAGACGTTTTTATGACTTTGATGGAGTAGCATTTTGAAAACATTGTGAAAAAGGGAGAAAATGCTGGTTACAAGCATTTTCTCCTTTTTTCACAATGTTTTCTTGTTTTCTACCATTTCAAAGACAGAAATAATCCATTGAGCTGCATTGGACTTGTTTCACAATAAAAGCAAAATATACAGGTTAATAAATTTATGAAGCTCAGAGATTTTCAGTTTTAAGGAAAAAAAGCTGGTAACCACAAAATACGGACTTTAAACAACCCTAACAGAAGAGTCTTTTGAAAACATTGTGGGAAAGGGAGAAAATGCTGTTTACCAGCATTTTCTCCTTTTCCCACATTTTTTTTCTACCCTTCCCAAAACAAATACTATTTTTACGTTTATTTTGTTGTCTGCATTTTTTTTATTTGGATTGATCTTAAATTTTGTGGTGTGGTAAAGAGTTAAGCAAATTTATTTGATTGAAAAACAAGTTCTTACAAATTATACTAATCTTTCTTGATTCTGCTTCGTGAAAAGTAGAGTCTACACCAGTAATCGCACCGAATGTGTGAGCCAATGAAAAATCCCAAAGTTGACACTTGCTCCCACATACCGAACTCAAAACCTTTGGCTTATGAGGCCGATGCTCTTCCTCACAAACACCACAACAAAATTTTAGACTCTGGAAGGTGGGGGGCTATTTCCTTCAAGACTACAAAAAATTGTGCAGAAATTTTTAAAAATATTTTTCGGATTTTCATGCTCAGCTGCAGATGCAAGAAAAACAGTTAACTCTTTACCAGCATTTTGGAAGAGATGGTTCATAAATTGTTTATTATTATTATCATTATTATTAGGCCAGGGAATCCCTCTCAAGGGATTCCCTTGCCTATAGGGATCGTAAGCTGCCTTTTCCGGACTACTTGCAGACAAAATGTTGAACGGTGTGTCCACTCGATATCGCTGAGTCCGCCAAAACAACTAGTTTCTCTCAAAGCTTTCATCTGCAAAATGCCATGGAATTGTAAGGGTAATACGACCCTTTAATAACTGACGAGTGTGTATTTCTTATCCCGTTTTCGTCATTAACATTGACCTAATAATGGGGTAACCTAAAAAACTTAGCTTTATCCTGCAGTTGTGTATTCCTACGCGCTGTACGGTTAATATCTATAACGTTGTGTTGACATTTGAACATATGTGTCTCCGATGAAGTGCGATTGTAAATAAAGCAAACTACATGTACATATAGAATATTGGTCCGTGTTACGTTTATCACTTTTTCTTATGTATATCGACTAAATCTAGGGTACTTTGACTGTGGTGCTTTCTTCACCGACAAAAATCAACTATTTCCCACTAGTGTGTCCACTTCTCTGCATACCAACCGCTGTTGTGATAACAATTTCCGACTGCTGGAGAAATCGGCCCCTGGAAAAATCGTCCCTAAACTGCTTGGAGACGATTTTTCCGGAGAAAATTGGTTTAATCGTCCCAAAAAGACTTTTTAGAGAAATCGACCCCAATATCAAATTTCTTTCATATCGTTATTCAAGTTATCTATAAAAATTATTTTTGAAACTTCCTTGTCTTTAGTACGTACATTATGTGTATTAGTTACCTTTATCCAAGAATTATTTGGTAGTTTGCCATTGTTTATAACTGCCTATTTCACCCAATAGGATGTATTTCACACCTTTTTACACCTGTCACAAAGAGATTACACCTGTGTGATTCTTAAAATATGTATTTGATTGACTTTGATTTGAAACCAAATAAATGCTTATATTTTTTTTTCTGTAGTGGTTCGGTTGTCATTTACTGTATTTTTTTATATTCATATATGCCCGCCCCCCAGCCGGGTAGGGGGAATAGAAAAAATCCCGGTTGTAGTCCTGCAGAGTGGTAAAACCCCACCGAAAAGGACCTGCCCGTTTGCCGTGGGCTGCAACCCGTGTCGCCTGATGAAGGAATCCTGGTGGTTGAGTGACATCAGGGATTGGCTAGGCCCTGTACTTGCAACACACCACTTTGGCCCCAAGTTGGGCTAAACGGGAGGTCAGGAAGGCCCGTCCTGATCAATCGGCTGGTCATGCCTTGCCCTAGGACATCTGATATACTCTTTCTTTTACATCCTTTTCTCAGTTAAATTTACCATCTTCTCCACATAATTATATCACACTCTTTCAGATGTTATATTTCTTGTTTAACCCTAGAAGGCAGTGGCTCATGGGTCAATCGGGTGAAAGTTTTCGATATTTGACTGACATTTGTAACCTCTCAATGATCGTCTAAGCTTGGTAGGACTTTCTGCGAGAAAGCATCTGTCCAGTCCAGCCCTTTAATACCGAGTATACCATTGATGTATCCCTGTCATGGTCCGCGAATGGGTTTTCCCCGGACCATGTCCCCTCGTTGGGCTCCATAGCGGGTGGGGAGCATCGATGGTGAAAATTAACACACAAACATGGCATCCCAAAAAAAGGCCAAGCTCAGCGAAAGCAAGCGCCCCCTTTCAGATAGTGAATCTGAAACGGAACCTATTTCTAGTTCTTCTTTTAACTCACCTCGTTTTATTGTCATCCAATCCAAAGATCCTTCAAAACCTGTCACAAAACTATCTCCTTTTATTATTGAAAAACAAATATCTTGTATCCTTGGAACCCCAAAATCTGTTAAAAAACTGAAAGATCAGACTCTCTTAGTTGAATGTTTTACTAATCAACAAGCACTAAATCTCTTAAAAAACACAAAATTCTTTGACATGGACGTTAAAATTTTCCCACAATTCCCTCAATTCTTGCAAAGGAGTAATAAGATGCAAAGAGCTTACTTACTGCAACTCCTTACAAGAAATTAAAGATAACTTGAAACAACAAGGTGTATCCAAACTCAACGGATTTCTGTACGCAGAGATGGAGAACAGAGACTTACAAATACATACACTTTAACTTTTTCCTCACCTGTTCTTCCAACGTCTATCAAGATAGGCTTCCAAGTAGTCAAAGTTGATGTGTATGTGCCGAACCCCTTGCGATGTTTTAAATGCCAGAGGTACGGCCATCACATCAGTAAATGTCCGAACCAAGAAACGTGCTCAAAATGTGCTCATCAAGGACCTGACCATGACAGTACTACTTGTACAAATCCTCCTCTCTGCATTAATTGCAAATCTGCACACTCTACTTTTTCAAGAGAGTGTCCAGTATGGAAGGAAGAAAAAGAAATTCTTTCAATTAAATACAACAATAATGTTAGCTTTCCAGAGGCAAGGAAAATATTTGAACAACGCAAGAAAACCTCTTCTGGTCCTAGTTATGCAGGTGTTGTTGGCTCGTCAACTGAAAAGGACGACTGCAGCACTTGTAAAATTCTTGCGAAAGTTCTACTTCAAAAATTTCCTGATGTAGCTTCTGAACTGAAAGAACTTCTTCCTCCATCCACCTTGTCCAAACTAATTCCTGACTCTCCATCTGTATCTAAAACAAACACAACCTCTTCGGCATCTTCAAAACCCACAAACTCTCAAAATAGTTCGTCTCAAAAAACTTCAAAGCCATCTACACCTTCACAAAATTCTTCACGGAAAACTCCAAAGCCATCTACCTCTTCACAACCACCTCCTAAGAAACCACAACCTCCATCTTCACAGTCTACAACAAAACCTAACGTCCCATCCAAGGATAATAATCCCAATCATACACCCCGACCTCCTAAAAGGTCTTCTTCCAAATCTAAACCACAATCTAAAGATAACCAAGGATCTTGTGAGATCACAGTCAAAGTAAATGATCCTGTCCCTACCTCCAACAGATTTTCGGAGCTAGAGGACATGGACGCAGATACTGAAAATCTGGAAGGTGAGGCTTCAGATTCAGAAGCCTCTATCTGGTCCACTTCCAAAGATCTTTGGAACAGGGATTTTGATGCGTGGCAATCATCCAAAGCCGAGACATCTGTAATTAAATCTTAACCAGTCTATTTTAAAATGCATTGGTTTACGGCCTCGTTTTTTACTTTAGTCTTTATACTTTCCTCATACACTATGGATACCATAATCCAATGGAATTGTCGAGGTCTGAAGTCAAACTTTGACGAACTTTCACTTTTAATCAATGAGCACAAACCAGTTGCTGTTTGTCTGCAAGAAACCTTCCTTAAACGGGAGGATGATATCACTATCAAATATCATTCTGTTTACAACAAGATTTTTACCGAAGGTGAAAAAGCCAGAGGAGGTGTTTCTATTATTGTAAACAACAAGATTCCTCACAAAGTTATCTCTTTAAATACAAACCTGCAAGCTGTTGCTGTCAGGTTATCTATACACAATGCTGTTACACTGTGTTCTTTGTATCTGCGGCCAAGCATACCTATCAATGAGACCGATCTGAATGATCTCATTTCACAATTGCCATCCCCCTATATTCTTGCTGGGGACTTTAATGGTCACAATGTTATGTGGGGTTGCAATGACACCAACCAGAGAGGTCTCCAGTTGGAGAACTTCATTTCGAACAACTCTCTGTCTTTCATGAATGATAACAAATCCAAAACCTACTTGCATCCAGCAACTGGATCTTACTCTTCCATTGATTTAACATTATGCAGCCCAGTCTTACTTCCCAATTTTACTTGGAAAGTGACTGAGGATTTGTGTGGAAGTGATCACTTCCCCATTATCTTTTCATCTACACAACCGTCCAGCAGTGTACGACCGCAGAAATGGAAGCTTTCCAAAGCCAATTGGAATAAATTTGAAACCCTATGTGAACAGACCATTACACATGATAAATTTGGAAATTGCGATGATCCTGCAAAACTTTTCACTTCCCTATTAATTGATGCAGCTGAAAAGTCCGTCCCTCAGACCTCGGCAAACCCAAAACGACCTGACAAGCCTTGGTACAATGATGATTGTAAACAGGCTGTCAGAGACAGAAAACAGGCCCTTAGAAAATTTAATCTCAGGCCTACCAAAGACAATCTTAACTTATTCCGTATTTCCAGGGCAAAAGCCCGTCGTACCATTAAAGAAAGTAAGCGCAAGGCCTGGAGACAATATGTCTCTAAGTTGAATAGTAGAACTACTCCCAAAAAAACCTGGGATATGATCAGAAAGATCAATGGCAAAAGCCAGACCCCTGTTAGTCACCTTGAGGTTAACAATACTTCGTTGGAATCTCCCCAGGATATAGCTGATGCTCTTGCTAACACCTTTTGCAAAAAGTCTTCCTCTGCAAACTATTCAGAAAAGTTTCAGAGGAATAAAGCTAGAGAAGAAAAGAAAAAGCTTAATTTCAAGTCTTCGAATTCAGAGCACTATAATAAACTCTTCACTTTTAAAGAATTAAAATCTGCTCTGAATAAAGCTCATGATTCTTCTCCTGGCCCAGATAAAGTTCACTACCAGTTTTTAAAACACTTACCTTTTACTTCCATCTCAGTTTTACTTGATATTTTTAATGATATCTGGCAGTCAGGTGTTTTTCCTGTATCCTGGCGAGAGGCACTTGTCATTCCTATCCCAAAATCTGGCAAAGATGCTAGTGACCCGGCTAACTATCGGCCAATAGCTCTTACTAGTTGTCTCTGCAAGACCCTAGAACGTATGGTCAACGACAGGCTTGTCTGGTTTTTAGAGAAGAACAACCTCATCGTTGATGTACAGAGTGGATTTCGTCGCCAGCGCGGCACCATAGATCATCTTGTCCGCTTTGAAACCTTTGTCAGAGAAGCCTTTATTAATAGACAGCATGTAGTATCTGTCTTTTTCGACCTTGAAAGCGCTTACGATACAACTTGGAAATACGGAATTCTGAAAGACTTGCATGACTTTGGTCTTCGAGGCCGTCTTCCTCTTTTTATTTCAGCCTTCTTGGATGAACGTCTTTTCAGCGTCCGAGTTGGTAATACTGTCTCGGGAGCCCGTGAACAGGAGATGGGTGTACCCCAAGGATGTATTCTCTCTGTTACACTTTTCAGTGTGAAAATAAACAGTATAGTCAAAGCTATCTGTCCTGGTGTAGACTGTTCCCTCTATGTTGATGACTTCGTCATATGCTTCAGATCTCGAAATATGAACATGATTGAGAGACAACTTCAGCAATGTCTCAACAAATTGCAAACATGGTCTGATGAAAATGGCTTCAAATTTTCAAAGTCCAAAACTAAGTGCATGCACCTCTGTAATCTACGAGGTGTTCATCCAGATCCTGAACTTTATCTGGACAAAACTAAAATTGAAGTCGTTTCTGAGTTTAAATTTCTTGGAGTCATCTTTGACAGAAAGCTTTCTTTCCTTCCTCACATCACTGCACTTAAAAAGAAGTGCAAGAAGGCTCTTAATCTTCTTAAGGTTGTGGCTCATTCTGAATGGGGAGCAGACCGTAAAGTCCTCTTGCGGCTTTATCGGTCTTTAGTTCGCTCCAAGTTAGACTATGGATCTGTTGTATACGGATCGGCCCGTAAATCCTATCTGAAAATTCTCGATTCTATACACCACGAAGGTCTGCGTCTTGTACTTGGAGCTTTCAGAACTTCTCCCGTCAATAGTCTCTATGTTGAGGCTAATGAACCTTCCCTTTCTTACAGGAGAGAAAAACTCTCACTTCAATATATTTTAAAACTTAAGTCGAATCGTTTTAATCCAACTCACAACGTTGTCTTTAAACCTGAATATAAACGTCTTTTTGAAAGGAAACCAAATGTTATTCCTCCATTTGGTATCCGCATGGAGCCCATTGTAGATAACCTTGGCATAGACACCGAGTCTATTGCCGACTATAAAATCTCTGAAATCCCTCCATGGACACTAAACAGTGCAGAATTCAGATTTGACCTTGCATCTGACAAAAAGTCTGTCACGGATAGAACTGTATTTCATGCTAGATACAACGAGATAAAGGAGCATTATTTTTCCTTCAAACCCATCTATACAGATGGATCTAAAGAAGGCAATTCTGTAGCAGCTGCCGCTGTTTATGGACAAAGGAGCTTAAAATGCCGCCTTCCAAACAACTCCTCTATCTTCTCTGCTGAAATTAAAGCAGTAGATCTTGCCCTTAATCTAGTTGAAAGTTCTAATTCCAACCGTTTTATTATCTTTTCAGACTCTTTGTCAACATTACAGGCCCTTTCAAATCAACGACTTGAGAATCCTTTAATCTGCAGTTTACTTGAAAGGATCTCACAAATTTCTTCTAAGAATAGACTGGTGTTCTGCTGGCTTCCAAGTCATGTAGGCATCAAAGGCAATGAAAATGCCGATAGGTCTGCCAAATCTGCACTTAACCTTCCCATTTCAGATTTTAAAGTTCCACACACTGATTTTAAATCCTCCGTTTTATCACGTATCCAATCTTCTTGGCAATCCCAGTGGGATGCTGATATTTTCAATAAACTGCATTCAGTTAAACCATCCCTTGGTGAATGGTATCCCGTTTACAGATCCGTTCGTCGAGAAGAAGTGATAATTGCACGACTTCGAATTGGCCATTCACGCATCACACATTCCTGGCTCTTGACAAGAGATGATGCCCCTGAATGTATACCATGCAATGCAACCTTTTCTGTAAAACATATCCTACTAGATTGCATTGACTTTCAGCCAGTTCGTTCAAAATATTTCAACGTTGATAGTTTGAAAAATCTTTTTGATTCTGTCAGTGTTGAATCTATTATCGCTTTCATAAAGGAGATTGGCATTTACAATAAACTGTGATATTTACTCTTGAGTTTCTTACCCATCTTTTTACAAAATTCTTTACTTCATTAATATTAAGTTTGCATCTCCTTAATGGGAGGATTGGCTCTCTTGGAGACATCTTATCTCATTGGAGACAGGACCTCTTTAATGGGAGTATCTTATCCCATTGGAGGCCCCAATCTTTATCAGTTTTAACCTCATTTCCAAGGAAAAACAATATTATCAATCTTACCTTTTAACCTAAAGCTTTGGAGTAGGCAGGGACACCCAGCCACTCAATATCATATTTTATGCACATTATAAATGACACATATTTTTTTCATTTAAAAAACTTCTTTTTATCAAACCAGCATTGAGTTTAAACCTTTTTATCACATTCTTAAATCTTATCATTTAAAACTTTTGAGTATATAGGGATTGCCCTGTAACTCGATAATGCCCTTTATGCATTCTTCTTAATTCAGTTCTTATCATTTAAAACATTTGAGTATATAGGGATTGCCCTGTAACTCGATGATGCCCTTTATGCATTAAATTTTCTTAATTCAATTCTTTTATTGTCATTCAAACTTTATTCAGTTTAAACAACTCCACGTTTATTTATCTTTTAACATAGATATGCGCGCTAAATGACCAAAGTTGTCGATGCGCCATAAAACAACATTCATTCATTAATTCCTGATGTAGCTTCTGAACTGAAAGAACTTCTTCCTCCATCCACCTTGTCCAAACTAATTCCTGACACTCCATCTGTATCTAAAACAAACACAACCTCTTCGGCATCCTCAAAACCCACAAACTCTCAAAATAGTTCGTCTCAAAAAACTTCAAAGCCATCTACACCTTCACAAAATTCTTCACGGAAAACTCCAAAGCCATCTACCTCTTCACAACCACCTCCTAAGAAACCACAACCTCCATCTTCACAGTCTACAACAAAATCTAACGTCTCATCCAAGGATAACAATCCCAATCATACACCCCGACCTCCTAAAAGGTCTTCTTCCAAATCTAAACCACAATCTAAAGATAACCAAGGATCTTGTGAGATCACAGTCAAAGTAAATGATCCTGTCCCTACCTCCAACAGATTTTCGGAGCTAGAGGACATGGATGCAGATACTGAAAATCTGGAAGGTGAGGCTTCAGATTCAGAAGCCTCTATCTGATCCACTTCCAAAGATCTTTGGAACAAGGACTTTGACGCTTGGCAATCATCCAAAGCCGAGACATCTGTAATTAAATCTTAACCAGTCTATTTTAAAATGCATCGGTTTACTGCCTCATTTTTTACTTTAGTCTTTATACTTTCCACATGCACTATGGATACCATAATCCAGTGGAATTGTCGAGGTCTGAAGTCAAACTTTGACGAACTTTCACTTTTAATCAATGATCACAAACCAGTTGCTGTTTGTCTGCAAGAAACCTTCCTTAAACGGGAGGATGATATCACTATCAAATATCATTCTGTTTACAACAAGATTTTTACCGAAGGTGAAAAAGCCAGAGGAGGTGTTTCTATTATTGTAAACAACAAGATTCCTCACAAAGTTATCTCTTTAAATACAAACCTGCAAGCTGTTGCTGTCAGGTTATCTGTACACAGTGCTGTTACACTGTGTTCTTTATATCTCCCGCCAAGCATACCTATAAATGAGACCAATCTGAATGATCTCATTTCACAATTGCCATCCCCCTATATTCTTGCTGGGGACTTTAATGGTCACAATGTTACGTGGGGTTGCAATGACACCAACCAGAGAGGTCTCCAGTTGGAGAACTTCATTTCGAACAACTCTCTGTCTTTCATGAATGATAACAAATCCAAAACCTACTTGCATCCAGCAACTGGATCTTACTCTTCCATTGATTTAACATTATGCAGCCCAGTCTTACTTCCCAATTTTACTTGGAAAGTGACTGAGGATTTGTGTGGAAGTGATCACTTCCCCATTATCTTTTCATCTACACAACCGTCCAGTAGTGTACGACCGCAGAAATGGAAGCTTTCCAAAGCCAATTGGAATAAATTTGAAACCCTATGTGAACAGACCATTACACATGATAAATTTGGAAATTGCGATGATCCTGAAAAACTTTTCACTTCCCTATTAATTGATGCAGCTGAACAGTCCGTCCCTCAGACCTCGACAAACCCAAAACGTCCTGACAAGCCTTGGTACAATGATGATTGTAAACAGGCTGTCAGAGACAGAAAACAGGCCCTTAGAAAATTTAATCTCAGGCCTACCAAAGACAATCTTAACTTATTCCGTATTTCCAGGGCAAAAGCCCGTCGTACCATTAAAGAAAGTAAGCGCAAGGCCTGGAGACAATATGTCTCTAAGTTGAATAGTAGAACTACTACTAAAAAAACCTGGGATATGATTAGAAAGATGAACGGCAAAGGCCAGTCCCCTCTTAGTCACCTTGAAGTTAACAATACTTCATTGGAATCTCCCCAGGATATAGCTGATTCTCTTGCTGATACCTTTTGCAAAAAGTCTTCCTCTACAAACTATTCAGAAAAGTTTCAGAGGAATAAAGCTAGAGAAGAAAAGAAAAAGCTTAATTTTAAGTCTTCTAATTCGGAGCATTATAATAAACTCTTCACCTTTAAAGAATTAAAATCTGCTCTGAATAAAGCTCACGATTCTTCTCCTGACCCAGATAAAGTTCATTACCAGTTTTTAAAACACTTACCTTTTACTTCCCTCTCAGTTTTACTTGATATTTTTAATGATATATGGCAGTCGGGTAATTTACCTGCATCCTGGCGGGAGGCACTTGTCATTCCTATTCCAAAACCTGGCAAAGATGCTAGTGACCCGGCTAACTATCGACCAATAGCTCTTACTAGTTGTCTCTGCAAGACCCTAGAACGTATGATCAACGACAGGCTTGTCTGGTTTTTAGAAAAAAACAACCTCATCGTTGATGTACAGAGTGGATTTCGTCGCCAGCGCGGCACCATAGATCATCTTGTCCGCTTTGAAACCTTTGTTAGAGAAGCCTTTATCAATAGACAGCATGTAGTATCTGTCTTTTTCGACCTTGAAAGCGCTTACGATACAACTTGGAAATACGGAATTCTGAAAGACTTGCATGACTTTTGTCTTCGAGGCCGTCTTCCTCTTTTTATTTCAGCCTTCTTGGATGAACGTCTTTTCCGAGTCCGAGTTGGTAATACTGTCTCGGGAGCCCGTGAACAGGAGATGGGTGTACCCCAAGGATGTATTCTCTCTATTACACTTTTCAGTGTAAAAATAAACAGTATAGTTAAAGCTATCTGTCCTGGTGTAGACTGTTCCCTCTATGTTGATGACTTCGTCATATGCTTCAGATCTCGAAATATGAATATTATTGAGAGACAACTTCAGCAATATCTCAACAAATTGCAAACATGGTCTGATGAAAATGGCTTCAAATTTTCAAAGTCCAAAACTAAGTGCATGCACCTCTGTAATCTACGAGGTGTTCATCCAGATCCTGAACTTTATCTGGACAAAACTAAAATTGAAGTCGTTTCTGAGTTTAAATTTCTTGGAGTCATCTTTGACAGAAAGCTTTCTTTCCTTCCTCACATCACTGCACTTAAAAAGAAGTACAAGAAGGCTCTTACTCTTCTTAACGTTGTGGCTCATTCTGAATGGGGAGCAGACCGTAAAGTCCTCTTGTGGCTTTATCGGTCTTTAGTTGGCTCCAAGTTGGACTATGGATCTGTTGTATATGGATCAGCCCGTAAATCCTATTTGAAAATTCTCGATTCTATACATCACGAAGGTCTACTTCTTGTACTTGGAGCTTTCAGAACTTCTCCCGTCAATAGTCTTTATGTTGAGGCTAATGAACCTTTTCTTTCTTACAGGAGAGAAAAACTCTCACTTCAATATATTTTAAAACTTAAGTCAAATCGTTTTAATCCAACTCATAACGTTGTCTTTAAACCTGAATATAAATGCCTTTTTGAAAGGAAACCAAATGATATTCCTCCATTTGGTATCCGCATGGAGCCTATTATAGATAACCTTGGCATAGACACCGAGTCTATTGCCGACTATAAAATCTCTGAAATCCCTCCATGGACACTAAACAGTGCAGAATTCATATTTGACCTTGCATCTGACAAAAAGTCTGTCACGGATAGAACTGTATTTCATGCTAGATACAACGAGATAAAGGAGCATTATTTTTCCTTCAAACCTATCTATACAGATGGATCTAAAGAAGGCAATTCTGTAGCAGCTACCGCTGTTTATCGACAAAGGAGCTTAAAATGCCGCCTTCCAAATAACTCCTCTATCTTCTCTGCTGAAATTAAAGCAGTAGATCTGGCCCTTAATCTAGTTGAAAGTTCTAATTCCAACCGTTTTATTATCTTTTCAGACTCTTTGTCAACATTACAGGCCCTTTCAAATCAACGACTTGAGAATCCTTTAATCTGCAGTTTGCTTGAAAGGATCTCACAAATTTCTTCTAAGAATAGATTGGTGTTCTGCTGGCTTCCAAGTCATGTAGGCATCAAGGGTAATGAAAATGCCGATAGGTCTGCCAAATCTGCACTTAACCTTCCCATTTCAGATTTTAAAGTTCCACACACTGATTTTAAATCCTCCGTTTTATCACATATCCAATCTTCTTGGCAATCCCAGTGGGATGCTGATATTTTCAATAAACTGCATTCAGTTAAACCATCCCTTGGTGAATGGTATCCCGTTTACAGATCCGTTCGTCGAGAAAAAGTGATAATTGCACGACTTCGAATTGGCCATTCACGCATCACACATTCCTGGCTCTTGACAAGAGATGATGCCCCTGAATGTATACCATGCAATGCAACCTTTTCTGTAAAACATATCCTACTAGATTGCATTGACTTTCAGCCAGTTCGCTCAAAATATTTCAACGTAGATAGTTTGAAAAATCTTTTTGATTCTGTCAGCGTTGAATCTATTATCGCTTTCATAAAGGAGATTGGCATTTACAATAAACTGTGATATTTACTCTTGAGTTTCTTACCCATCTTTTTACAACATTCTTTACTTCATTAATATTCAGTTTGCATCTCCTTAATGGGAGGATTGGCTCTCTTGGAGACATCTTATCTCATTGGAGACAGGACCTCTTTAAGGGGAATGTATTGATCCCATTGGAGGCTCCAATCTTTACCAGTTTTAACCTCATTTCCAAGGAAAAACAATATTATTAGTCTTGCCTTTTAATCAAAAACTGTTGAGTAGGCAGGGAATGCCCAGCCACTCAATATCATATTTTATGCACATTATAAATGACACATATTTCTTTTTCATTTAAAAAACTTCTTTTTATCAAACCAGCATTGAGTTTAAACCTTTTTATCACATTCTTAAATCTTATCATTTAAAACTTTTGAGTATATAGGGATTGACCTGTAACTCGATATCTAAAACTGTTGAGTAGGCAGGGAATGCCCAGCCACTCAATATCATATTTTATGCACATTATAAATGACACATATTTCTTTTTCATTTAAAAAACTTCTTTATATCAAACCAGCATTGAGTTTAAACCTTTTTATCACATTCTTAAATCTTATCATTTAAAACTTTTGAGTATATAGGGATTGCCCTGTAACTCGATAATGCCCTTTATGCATTCTTCTTAATTCAGTTCTTATCATTTAAAACATTTGAGTATATAGGGATTGCCCTGTGATTCGATGATGCCCTTTATGCATTAAATTTTCTTAATTCAATTCTTTTATTGTCATTCAAACTTTATTCAGTTTAAACAACTCCACGTTTATTATCTTTTAACATAGATATGCGCGCTAAATGACCAAAGTTGTCGATGCGCCATAAAACAACATTCATTCATTCATTCATTCAAAACATTTGAGTATATAGGGATTGCCCTGTAACTTGATGAAGCCCTTTATGCATTAAATTTTCTTAATTTAATTCTTTTATTGTCATTCAAACTTTATTCAGTTTAAACAACTCCACGTTTATTATCTTTTAACATAGATATGCGCGCTAAATGACCAAAGTTGTCGATGCGCCATAAAACAACATTCATTCATTCATTCAGTTCTTATCATTTAAAACATTTGAGTATATAGGGATTGCCCTGTAACTCGATGATGCCCTTCATGCATTAAATTTTCTTAATTCAATTCTTTTATTGTCATTCGAACTTTATTCAGTTTAAACAACTCCACGTTCATCATCTTTTAACACAGATATGCGCGCTAAATGACCAAAGTTGTCGATGCGCCATAAAACAACATTCATTCATTCATATATGCCCATTATTTTGATTTATTGTATGAAGATTTTTTTTCATTCTCTCTCTCTCTCTCTTTCTCTCTCTCTCTCTCGTATATTTTCCTGCCCTTTCCTACTTGTACATTTTCAATCACCCAATACGAGATTCATGTCCAGTCGTCGATCGTGAAGTCACTAGTTCGATCTCATAAAGTGTGTTTTATTGAATCACATCTCTGGTTACTGTATATTGAAACCCTTTTCCACAAAAGCATTTCCTCCTTTTCCCACAATATTTACTAGCATTTGAAACACGACTGTTACATTTTTAATAACATTTGATTTGTCTTCTGCAACTGCTTTCAACTTTTTTTCCCAGAAAAAAAAATGTCTTTTGGTTAAGGGAGATTTTTGAAAAAAAAAAAAAAAAACACTTATTTACAGAGATTCAAAGGACTTAGATTTCAGAGACCTGTATGTTTAGTATGTGATGAGAGAGAACTGTGCCCTATCACAATACCTATTATCAATCTTCAGTAGGAAATTGGCCGAGCTTGTGGACTCTTAAAGTGTACTTCGCTACCAACTGAACTATATTCTACTGATAAAACCACCATTTTAGCAACACTTCAGTTGTCTGCAAGATACTTTCAATGTTGATAATTTTGAAAATCTTGGGATTGGAGGCATACTGACTAGTGCAAGCTACAAATATCTTTCAAACAGCCTATTTTCTCTCACTCTCTCTCAAAATTACATTACACCAGCTAGGCTGATTTAAAAAGCGTGTTGTCCACAGAGCATCCTGATTTTGAGACAAAACCACAATGTTTTTCAAGGCTCTTTCGGCTAACACCATGTTGAATTTTGCTTCTGATGAAGCACCTTAATTTATCATCTGTAAAAGTTGCTTATAAATCTCAGTTTTTAATTGTAATTATATGTTGGTCCTACAATCTCTCATGAAGAGATTACTAATTTCGTGTGGGTCATCAATGGAAAATAAATAGAGGTAGTTGATTTGGCACTTAAAATAGTGATAAAACATTTTCAATACATGTATACAATCTACTGTGCGACGTAATTGACAATAAAGAAACTTGTCATTTGATTAGGATAAATTTTGGAGAAAAATATGCAACTGTTAATAAACAACTCATAAATGTGAAAAGTAATGTCATTCAGTACTTCACATGTTTTCAGAAAATTTAGATAACCAAAGTTGGTATTGCACCGATTGAATAGTTCAATTTTGACTTGAGATAGTTTACAAGCACGACAAATTACTAAGTATTCTAAGCCATTATCAAACACCCCATAACTGTGAGCACATGCCTAACCCTGGCTTAATTAGTTTCTGGCTAGTGCTTTCTTGTATCAGTTCAAAATTTCCTATTAAAACCAAGAATTCCAGGGGCTTAGTGGAATCCGTTTGTATCCCTGTCCGTCTACCTGTTTGTATTAATTAAAATAGACCTCTTGTATTGTTTCCTATCCTCGATTTCCTGGCCTTCAGTACTATCAGTACTTTGATTATTCTGGTTAATTTTCCACCTCAAACTGTTTTACAGATGATGACAGACTGTTGGTTTGGTATTGGAATGGAGGAATCCTTAAGAACCCAGAGCAAGTAAAATGCAACACAACCTGTATATTTTCAACTGTAAACCTAGATATATAACTACACACCAACTTGGAGAAGTAAGATCAACCTCTAGAATAATGTAGATCAAGATTAGACCATATACAAATGGATCCATAATGTCCATTATTTCATGTAAATGAAGCATGCTGCAATGATGCTCTGGCAAGTGGAGGCAAACCCTTTACCAATTGACAAAATTTTAGAATGGTCAAAACTGAAAGCATACGCAGACGACAAAAGAAAAATAACTAAAAAATTAAAATTTGTTACCAACTGGTTAGAAAATATTGTGCGCAAAGGAGAAAATGCTGGTTACCAGCATTTTCTCCTTTTCCCACATATGTTTTCAAAAGACTTCTATCTCAGGGCTGTAAAAACCAGGTTTGGTAAAGGATTAATGCAAATATCTGTGTTCCATTATACCAAGTAAGTCATCACATAATTAGGGATCTATAAAATTCACTTAGCCTAGTGAATGATTGAATCTAGAGGAAAAGTGGTCCTTAGGCATACAGAAAATTGAAAGACAGCGAAAAGATTTGGCCCAGCTCAGTCTTTACTTTGTGCAGATACATTTAACTCTTTACCAAACGGAAAGTTTTTAGACAGGTCTAAATTGAAAGCAGTTGCAGATGACAAAATAAAAGTGACTCTAAAATTGAAACTTGATTTGAGAAGGTTAGAAAACATTGTAGGAAAAGGAGAAAATGCTGGTTACCAGCATTTTCTCCTTTTCCTACAATGTTTTCCAAAGCTTTCTTTCTCAGGGTCGTTAAAAGTCGGGATTGTGTGGTAAAGAGTTAAGAAAGAGTGCATGTACACAGACACACCAATCTCCACTGTGAAGCATGCATCTCAAACCTACGGTGAAGTATAAGATTAGACTGCTGAAGTAAATCAAGGGAAAAAAGTTTGCCTGACATGGGACTCGAAACCTCAACCCCCCCTGAACGCTAGTACTGCAGCTCTACGGATGGAGTAAGCCCCGGGCATCTGGTCTGGTCATGAATCCACCAATATCAATTTTACCATTGCTCAGGACATTTTGATAAATTATATCTGTACTACTGGCCTAAATTAGATACAGTTGCATAATTAAATCTATCTTAAGGGATTAGACTTTATCTCTCAGGGACAGTAGCCAAAAAGGTGTGCAATTTTAAACTTCAATCATTATCATATTATTTAGAATTACTGAAAATATTGTGAAGATGATAATCTTTTATTGTGTCTTCCATGCAAGGGTTAGTTGCTGGCAGAAAAATGAATTCCAGAATCAGTCAAAAATAAAGGATGACTTGGCCATTTTAACCCCTTTACCACACAATCCCTACTTTTAAGGACCCTTAGAAAGAGAACTTTGGAAAATATCATGGGAGAAGGAGAAAATGGTGATAACCAGCATTTTCTCCTTTACCAATAATGTTTTCCAACCTTTCAAAGGTGAATTTCAATTTTTGAGTCACATTTATATTGTTGTCTGTGAACTTTTTTCAATTTGGCAAGTCTAAAATTTTGTTGCGTGCTAAACAGTTAACATGTCATTGAAACTCCTGGATGATCTCAGTCTACCGACTCCATTTTCAGCACAATTTGGTTTTTACTGTTAAGATATGGAACCTAAAGTGAGTTGTCCAGACTTTTACAGAAAGAACTGATCAGACAACCCTGGAATATTCCAAGCTTGCACAACTTCAAAAAAACAATTGTAGATCGGGGAGGGGCAGAGAAAAAAGGAATATACAAAAAAAAGTAAAAATGAATCAAAACAAAAATAGATCCAGATGAATAGTATTAGGTCTAGATGAGAAAAAAGATCATTTTAGACATTTAGTGGAAATCGTAATTTGGGCCATTAGTTTGTGTTTGATTCAGAGGAAAGTGACATGTTTTCTTTGTGGACAGTGTATAAAATGAAGGATCTGTTAACTCTTTACCAAAGAAGAGAAATTTAGACTTGTCCAAATTGACAGCATTTGCAGATGACAAAATACATTTAAATGCAGCTCATAAAATGAAATTTGTTCTGGGAAGGTTAGAAAACATTGTCAAAAATGGAGAAAACGCTAGTTACCAGCATTTTCTCCTTTTCCTGCAATATTTTAAAAAGTCTTTATTCAGGATCGTTAAAAGGCAGGTTTGGGTGATGAAGAGTTAACTGTTTACCAAATGACAAAATTTAAGTTTCCTCCAAATTGAAAGCGTTTGCAGACGACAAAATAAAATTGACTAAAAATTTGAAATTTGTTTTCATGACGGGTAGAAAACATTGTTGGAAAAGGAGAAAATGCTAGCTACCAGCATATTCTCCTTTTCCCAAAATTTTTTCAAAAGGCCTCTATCTCAGTCATAAAAACCAGGGATTTGTTGGTAATGGGTTAAAGGATCAGTTAATGTTTTACCAAAATGTTTTTTATTCTTTTAACTCTTTACCAAACAACAAAATTTTAGACTTGTCCAAACTGAAAGCATTTGCAGACAACAAAATAAACATAACTCAAAATTTGAAACTTGTTTTCAGTAGGGTAGGAAACATTGTGGAAAAAGGAGAAAATGCTGGTTACCAGCATTTTCTCCTTTTCTCAACAATGTTTTCAAAAGGCTTCTTTCTCAGTCATAAAAAAAACAGTGATTGCTTCATAAAGAGTTGCGGTAAACTGCAATTGTCACAGTGACATTATATGATTGCAATGGCTGCTTTCAATCCAGAAAAGGAGTCTGGCAAGGCAGGGAAACCAACTCATGAACCACTGGGCTGTTCAGCCCTGTACTCTACAAACAGAGCTATCAGGCTTGACCAGTAGGAAATAACCCTTACCCAAACCATCCCTGGTTTTTACGGGTCAGGAATGGAATCCTTTTGAAAACATTGTGGGAAAAGGAGAAAATGCTGGTAACCAGCATTTTCTCCTTTTCCCACAATGTTTTCTACATCACCATAATAGAAAATTCATCTGTTCAGCAACTGTTAATTTGTCATTTGCAAAATGCTTTCAATTTGGTCTGGTCCAAAATTTGCTGTTTGGGAAAGAGTTAAGTTTCTTGTTATATCTATAAGGTCAAATGCACAACTCCTGTTTTTGTGAAAAACTTAAAGTTGGTATTTTTTAGAGTCAACAGTAGCACAGTCAATATGATACAGGATTCAAGAACAGGGTCTCTGGTTTGATCCCAGGCTCAGCAAATTTCTTTCTGAGGATTGATGACAGTCTTTGTGACAGGATTCATTCTTCTTTCAATGTTCATCAGTATTTAAGTGATGGTAATGTGAAAAGGCGGCAAGTGGCTCGAAAGGAATATTTTGCGGAACACTGGTAAAAGAAATTCCAGGAAGGCAGGGATACATGTAGCTGCACTGGCGCCCGCCCGGGTGGCTCAGTAGTGAGCGTGTCGGACTCATGACCTGGTGGTTGTGAGTTTGATACCCATTTGTGACGAACTTTCTTTCCGACATATTTTCGCCCCTCACCTCTGCTGAAGCATGTGAGAAAAGTAGTCAGTGGCTTTGGAAAGAAAGTAGTGTTAGTACCGGTATGAGAAAGCCAAGAAACACATGTGCGTCACCGACCACAATGATATGACCTTAGCTGTTAACCCTTTACCACACAATCCCTACTTTTGATGCCCCTGAGAAAGAAGCCTTTTGAAAACACTGTGGGAAAAGGAGAAAATGCTGGTAACCAGCATTTTCTCCTTTTCCCACAGTGTTTTCTACTCTTCCTAGAACAAATTTCAATTTTTCAGTCACCTTTATTTTGTCGTCTGCAAATGCTTTCAATTTGGGCCAGTCTAAAATTTTCTCATGTGGTAATGAGTTAACTCTTTACCACACAACAAAATTTTAGACTGGTTCAAATTGAAAGCATTTGCAGATGACAAAATAAAAGTGACTGAAAAATTGAAATTTGTACTGGAAAGGGTTGAAAACGCTGTGGGAAAAGGAGAAAATGCTGGTTACCAGCATTTTCTCCTTTTCCTACAGTGTTTTCAAAAGGCTTCTTTCTCAGGGGCGTCAAAAGTAGGGATTGTGTGGTAATGGGTTAAAGTGGCGTTAAACCCCAACACAACCAACAAGGTGCACTGGCTGTCACAGTATAATGGAAATAAACTTGTAAATAATATTTAACACCATGCAAACAATCAGTGGTGTTTCAGATTAAACTTCATGAAACCAGTGTAGAAAAATGTGAAAAGAACAGTCTCTGACAAGCTGAATTATAATTCAACCCTTTACCACACCATCCACAACAAACCTCCTACAATGATCAGATGATCACTTGATGGTTGAGTATAAAAGTACAATTGATGTCGAAAATGTTTTAGAAATGGCTGCAAGACATTGCTATAACATGACAAAATCTTGAAGTGGAAACAATAAAGCGGTGTATATTGTGACAACGGCTGCTCTTGTTTTTGCTGTTTTGATATTCAGTAAGGTGTCATAGAAAAAGGGGGCTTTATGTATACTGTATTTTAGTTAGGGATAAATATCTTTTTAACTCAAAATCCTACACGAAATTTATGAAACTTCAGGCCTGCTTTCCTTATGATAGTCCACCAGTATCATTATTTTACTTACCTTTTATCATTAAATGTCGTGTAATGGAAAAAGGGAGCTTAACATATATTTTCATTATGGACCAATATCTCTTAAACTCTTTACCACACAATCCTGAGTTTTGATGCCCTTGAAGAAAAGGCCTTTTGAAAACATTGTGGGAAAAGGAGAAAAGGCTTGTAATAAGCATTTTCTCCTTTTATCGCAATATTTTCTACCTTTCTTATAAAAAATTCTATTTTTTTTTTTTAGCAATGTTTATTTTGTCTTCTGCAAATGCATTGAATTTGGACCAGACTGAAATTTTGTTGTTTGGTAAAAAGTTAACTACAGGACAAAATGTTATGGAACTTTATCTTCATGTTGTTTATCAAAAGCTGCGGACAATATTACTTTTTTTTTTCTTCATGAAATGGTACAACAAGAAAAAGGGGGACTAAATGCGTAATTCCATAATTATGGACCATTATGGGATATCTTCTAAAGCCCTTGATGAAAATTGATGAAACTTTATGCATATCTTCTATTGGATAGTCTGTTGATACAACTTTTTTTCTCTCTCTCTGTCTAAGGGGGTTTGATGTATACTTTCTTTATTTGTAATGTTTTCATTTAATGAAATGTCATGTTCTGGAAAAAGGGAACTTAATGTATAATCCTGTTATGGACCTTTTATATATTTTTTTATGTAATGAAATGCTGTGCCATGGAAAAAGGGTGCTTAATGTATACTTTCATCATGGACCAATAACAAAAAGGCTACATGTACATGCAAAATGCAATACCTCTAATATGTTTGTATCAAAAAAAGGTCTTTCTCAGCAGGGATATCATTTTAATGAAATTGCTTGTTCAGACTAGAAATTCATACATTTTTTCATGAAACACAAAGACTGAAGCCTAGTCAGGCTTACAGTTTGAGAAACAAACACAAAGAGAAAAGGAGGGCTGCAGCATGGGATCCTGCTTGTCTTGGACAGGAACCTGCAGATAACTGAGAAAATCTAAATTAAAAATTCACCTTATCAGCTGTTGTAAGCTACAGTCTGTCAATTTAGATGAGTATCATTGACCTGGCACTTTTATTTTGAGAAAGATGAGAATAAACAATTATAACTTTTTGTCAGCTAATAGTCAGCTATTTTTACTGTTTATCATACCGCTGATTTGTACACTTGCCCAAACTGATGAATGTATTTGCAGATGACAGTTCAAATGTGGCTCAAATGATGGAGTTTGTCTGTTACATGGCAAAAAATATCTTTGAAAAAAGGGGAATATGCATTCTATTTTTTCACACAGTAACTTCAAGAGCCTTCTTCCTCAGGATTGCTTAAGCTCAAGATTATGTGGTAAAGGGTTAAGGCTTTATTTATTCCCTTTATTTGTGCTATTACTACATGAAGCCTAAAAAAACCTATATTCAACCTTACCTCTATGAGAACAATGTGTGTCTAGGGGTGAGAAGGGCTTCACAGTTTTGTTAGGTATTCAGATTATAATTTCAAACCTAAGTTAGTCCCTTTTTTGTGGTTCTGGCCTTTGGCAAAGTACTGCAAAGCCTAAGCCTATTGCTGGTGATACCCAGCAGAAGTGGGAATAAGTGAGTTGCTGCAGCAATAATAATAATAATAATCTGTTGTATGATAATTATTTCTTATTGAATGCTGAAAGTGGCTTTATCTTTTCGACAACAACAAATGTTGAGCCCTTACAAATTGAGAGCATCTGCAAACGAAAAATGTGAAACTGTTACAAATGAGCTGAAATTCTGTAAAAAAAAACAATACTGAAAAATGAGAAATGATTTGGAGCAAGGAATTTCTCCTTTTCACTAATTATGTCTTTGACAGTTTTTTTTTTTTTTATAATTCAAAATTTTATTGGTAAATGGTGAAATCATCATCTGAATATTTTTCATGACATTATGTGGGTCTTTGAAATAAAAGAGGACAAACCAGCAAAACTCTATCACAAAATCCAGGTAACACTTTTAATTGTTTATAATCTTGAATCACAGATAAATTCTATGCATACGTTTTTTTTTCATCATGTTTTGTATGAATGACTTTTTTATTTCAACTTTGAAAATTCTTACTCTTTTCCTGATGACAAGGTTATAAACTGGTCCTTATTGAAAGCACTTGGAACACAGTAACTTGTAAATATTTCTCATTGTTGGACTTTTGTTTGAAAGGGTAGACTAGAAAACATTGCTGAATACAAGCATTTCTTCCTTTTTCCCTCCTTGTTTTAAGTTCAGTATGCTAACGTAAGTGTCTCTTTCAGTAACATTCCAACACTTGAGGATTTGGCATTATAGTCATTTCAACAGGATTTATATTCTGTCTCCTGGCTGAAATTCTTTGATAATGTATATGGGAAAAGCAGCCTGTGAAAGGGAGTTTTTGGAAAATGCATGTGAAAGAAATTCAAGGAATGTCTAAATCAGCTGATTTCGATTACATGTATAGAGTGAAAAAATTATGGAACCGATCTTCAACACTGGGAGAACAAATAAATGCAAGTCCAGTTTTTGTTATATAAGATGGTAAGAAGACCTGACATTTTCTAACAGATTTTCGGAGTTGTTCATATTGAATGCATTTTTAAGACAACAAATTTAAATGTAGGTGGATGTATAAAATTTGGCTTTGAAAGGGTTGAGAACATTGTGGGAAAATGAGAAAATCCTGGTAACCACAGCTTTGAAAAAGTAGAAAGCATTGATGGAAATAGGAGAAAATGATGGTTACCAACATTTTCTCCTTCTCCCACAATGTTTTCAATAGGCTTCTTCCTCAGAGTAGTTTGGTAAAGGGTTAAAAATGGCTTTTTTATTGTATTTGTCCTTGAAAGGGTAAAAAAAATGTGGTTAAGGGTGAAAATGCAGGTCAAATTGTGCAAATTAATTATCCTATCATTGTATCAAGTAGAATATAGACTAGTATAGTTTTGCAACCTTTGTTTGCACATGTCCTCAGTATATGATCCTGTCTTACACTATTGGTTACTTTCGGTATACTTTCTTTTATAAAGAAGGTGTAGACATGAATAGGCCTGCATTTGTGGACAGTCTGATCTTGTATCACACTTTTCGCAGGTTTCACTACTTTCAGCATTTAGTTCTTACTTTTGCACATTTGCACAGTCTGATCTAATCCTATGCCAGTGGTTATTCCCTATTTCCATTGTTTATCTTTTATGCTTTAGGTGAAACTGCTAGCGGCTAAGGGCCTGCTCATGTGTACAGTCTGATCTTATTTCGTTCCTTCGTTATTTTCGGTATTTAACGTTTAACCCATTACCACACAATCCCTACTTTTAACAGCCCTGAGAAAGAAGCCTGTACAGGGCATTGTGGAAAAGGAGAAAATGCTGGTAGCCAGCATTTTCTCCTTTTCCCACAATGTTTTCAATGTTTTCTACCCTTCACAAAACAAATTTCAAATTTGCAGTCACTTTTATTTGGTCGTCTGCAAATGCTTTCGATTTGGGTAAGTCTAAAATTTGGTGGTTTGGTAATGGGTTAAGCTTGCAAGCAATTACAGTCTGATCGTTTTGAATAATCGCTATTTTCTATATTTAACTAGTTTTTACCTCTACTGGCTTTCAGCCAGCAGAGCTTATGTCATGGTGTGGTTTCCGTCGTCCATCCGTCAGTCCGTCTGTCCGTCCGTCCGTTAGTCTTTTTCTTGTTTACGCGATAGAGTCTTCATTTTTGGTCAGATTTTCATGAAACTTACACAGTTTGTTTATCACATCAATAGCTGTAACCCTATTGATTTTGAAAAAAATCCGACAAACAGTTTGGGAAAAGTAGCCATTTCAGGTTTAAAATTTCCATTTCTTGTTTATGCGATAAAGTCTGCATTTGTGGTCAGATTTCCATGAAACTTGCAGAGTTTGTTTATCTTATCAATAGCTTCAACCCTATTGATTGAGAAAAAAATCCAAGAAACAGTATGGGAAAAGTAACCATTTCAAGTTTCCGTCGTCCATCCGTCCGTCCGTCCGTCCGTTAGTCTTTTTCTTGTTTACGCGATAAAGTCTTCATTTTTAGTCAGATTTTCGTGATACCTACACAGTTTGTTTATCTCATTAATAGCTTTAACCCTATTGATTTTGAAAAACATCTGACAAACAGTTTGGGAAAATCACGTTTAAAATTTCCTTTTCTTATTTACGAGATAAAGTCTGTATTTGTGGTCAGATTTCCATGAAACTTGCAGAGTTTGTTTATCTTATTAATAGGTCCAAACCCTTTAGATTTTGGAAAAAAACCTAACAAACAGTGTGGGAAAAGTAGCCATTTCAAGTTGAAAACTATCATTTCTTGTTCATGCGATAAAGTCTGCATTTGAGGTCGGATTTTCATGAAATTTGCATAGCTTGCTTATATCATCAATAGCTTAAACCCTATTGATTTTGAAAAACATCCAACAAACAGTATGGGAAAAGCAGTCATTTCAAGTTGAACAATTTCATTGCTTGTTTACATGGTAAAGTATTTATTTGTGATCAGATTTTTGTGAATTTTTCAGCTTGTTTATCCCATCAATAGCTTTTTAACTCTGTGGAGTTTGAAAAAATTCAACAAACAGTAATGGTAAAGTAGCCATTTTGAGTTGAAAATGTCAATTTGTTTGTCTCTTTGCATAATGAATTCCTAATGCATGCTTTATTTAAAAGCAAATTCTCTGCCAGTAGAGCATATTCAGGCCCTTCAGGGCCTTCTAGTTATGTTTTCAAAAGACTTTTCTGCTGTATTACGACTATATTGTAAATATGTAATATACTTCTGCAAATTTGTTTGGTTAATCAAGTAACGTTATAGCTATTACAATGTTTCTGAACATGACGATTTTCTATCACTCCCTTTGTTTATTCTCAATTCTGAACGCAGATGGAGTGATGGTAAGTTATCATTAAAGAATAGTTACGCAATTGTTTGCAGACGATGTTTTTAGATAAATTCCCCAGCAATCCATTTGTCTACCTTGCTTTTTCATTTCGAACAAGAAAGACACTAATGGAATGAAGGGGATTTATGTCTAAAAAGGATAAAGCTAAATTACCTTATAATAATATTGGAATAGGTTCGCCATATTGTACAGGGTGTCCGGAAAGTAAGGTAACACTTTCGTAAATTTATATTTTGGCTTAAAATACAAGATAACGAGATGAAAAATATATATATACATGTAATCAAACGTGTAAGTTTTTCTGTGTGATAATTTAATTCAATTAATTAATTCTGCCACCTGTCAGATTTTACCTGCCACTGCCCGCGACCTGGCGGACATCAACCACAAGATAAATAGATCTAATTTTTAAGAAATTTTTCCTTTAAACAACTTGCCCCTTAAAAGCAAGGGGCAGGACAAAGCGCCAGCACCGAAGCGCAAGAGACCAGAGCCCAGAGCCCAACCAAGCAATACACAAGTCTCTGAGTCGCTCTGGTGCAGTTAGAATCGCCATGATGACAATTTCTTATTGTAAATAGCTTCAAATTTATATTCAGGGGCTCAGGAGCCCACACTGATCAACGTGAGCCGCGGATACCATGTGTTCTCAGAACACCAGATCGAATTTTCCATGGAAGAACCGGAGGTGGTGTAAGTATTTTCATTTTTATGGGCCTGATTAACCTAGATAGAAATGTTGCTTTACAGCAATGTCAAGACGAATGATTGATCTGTTTACACACATACTAGGGAATAATAATACCATCATATAAGCGAGTTGTGGCTTTATGAGCAACTGGGGTCTTATTGTTTTGAAGTTTGTTGCCAATTTTCGGACAAAATCCCCAAACCATTGTTCATTTTACAAGTTTGTATGATAAGATAAATGTATTCCCTAAAGGAACACAAAATTTCACTTAGAAATGTCCATCCAAAGCGAAGATATACGTTTTTGAATGGACCTGGGTAGAGGAAAATATGCTAACAAGACACCATTTTCATTTTCAGAGTATGTACATGGACACCAGATCAGAAAAAGCTTGTGGTAACTGGACACCAACCTTTAAATCATCAATATTTCTGCCTGAAACTCGATGCATGTGCTGTATACGAAGACTATTTTTGTGAACCTTATGTCACTACGGTCCATTACCTGATAAAGAGCATGTTCAACGCAATTTCATTACTTGGAAAATGTAATGAAAAATGGAAAATTCGATCTGGTGTACCGAGAACACATGGTGTCCGTGTAACAGGTGGTGAAAAATATCGCGGCTCGACCGGGATTCGAACCCAGGGCCTCAGGAATACCGTTCCTGCACTCTAACCAACTGAGCTACTGAACCACATGTTGATACGGCCGCACGATATATCACCAAATACCTGTACCCGACTACATTATACCTTTGTATCTATCTATGGGATAGACCAGTATAGTACATTCGCGGCTCACGTTGATCAGTGTGGAGCCTGCACTCGGCAGATTGCTGTCCTGCCACCTACCAACACCGACAGCCGCCTTCCATCTGCTTTTCAATCTCCGCCCTGCCGCCGGCAGGTATTTTGAAATCGCACGGTGGCATGTTGGTAGCATAACGGTAGCAGGCCGGATGCTGGAGAGTGGCAGTTAGTTCCCACCAATTGCCGGCAGAAGATTGAAGCCCCTCGAACCCCGTGACGACTGAGTAAAAATCGCGCTGCCGCGCGTCTGCCCCTTGATAGCCACCGCACGACCACGAAATGCGCCCGGCCGGTGCCCTGACGACAGCCACAATTGAAAAAAATCTGCCGGTGGCAGTCAAAATTTTAACTTTTTCTTAAAACTTCAGCGGCGTCCTAGCGGCGTCTAAAATGCCGCCTGCCGATTGTGCCTGCCACCAGGCTGCAACCGGCCGAATTTTGGTGAAAACTGGCAGTTACCACGCTGGCAGGCGGCTTTTACTGATTTGTGACCGTACTATAGGAAATTACTTTTTTCACCCCAATGGTTTCTTAACTCTTTACCAAAGGACATTATTTCAGGCTTGTCCAAATCTAAAGCATTTGCAGACAACAAAATAAAAGTGACCGAAAATTTGAAATTTGTTTTGTGAAGAGTACAAAACATTATGGGAAAATTAGGAAATGCTGGTTACCAGCAATTTCTCCTTTTCCCACAATGTTTTCTAAAGGTATCTTTCTCAGAGTCATCAAAAGTAGGGATTTCGTGGTAATGGGTTAATCTGTCAACTAAAGAGGTAAAAGCCAGTGTATTTGTACAGTAATTAGTCTAATTACCGGTACTTATGACAAGGTATTCCAATAGAAGTTTCATTATCCAGGCCCTTATAAAAACAGAAGAAAATTTAATTGGATAATGGCTGTTTTCTAACTACAACTTTAAACTACAACTTTTATTATAATGGTATTCGGCTTGAAAATATTGATCATTTTAATTACTTAGGAACGGTTTTTTCTTATACAGGTAACTTTCAACACAACCAGGAACAGCTTATTGGAAAGTCATTAAAAGCCTTAAATGTTTTGTTAATAAATTGTCGGAAGTTTAATTTAAAACCAAAGTTATTATGTGAATTATTTGATTCATTTGTAGGATCTATTCTCAGTTACGGAGCTGAAATTTTTGGGTTTTCTAAATCTAAGGAAATTGAAAGGATACATCTAAAATTTTGTAAAAGTATTATGAATGTTAGAAAAAGTACGTGTAATGCTGCGGTATATGCAGAACTTGGAAGATATCCATTATGTATCATAAGATATGTAAAAATCTTGAAATATTGGTTTAAAGTGATGAACACAGAAAATATAATTCTTAGAAATGTGTACGACTGTGCTTATAAACAATGTATAGAAGGTAGAAAAAATTGGGTTTCTGAGATAAAGAAGATGTTTACGGAAAGCGGGTTTTCCTATGTTTGGGAAAATCCGCTTTCCGTCAGCCAAAAAGAATTTGCTTTGATCTTTAAACAACGATTAATAGATAATTTCATTCAAGGTTGCTTTGCCACAATATCAACATCTCCTTCTTTACATTTGTACAAGTATTTGAAAGAAAACTGTAGTTATGAAACATATTTAGATATTCTGCCATCTAGTCTTAGAACGTTAATTTTTAAGTTAAGAACTTCATCTCATTCACTTCGTATTCAAACTGGTAGGTTTGGTCCAAACAGAATTCTTAGAAACGAACGGATTTGTCTTATATGTAACTCTGGCGACATAGAGGACGAATTCCATTTCATCTTGAAGTGTCCATTTTATCATTCCTTGCGACAAAGATATATAAAAGAGTATTTTTATAAAAATCCAAGTACCTTAAAACTGTTAAAACTTCTTTGTTCGAATAATAAAAGTGAATTATTTAACCTTGCATTGTACGCAAAACAGGCATTTAAAGAAAGAATGTATTATTTTCATATGATAAATAACTCATAAGTTCATTCTCAAATACTTCTGTATACAGTATTGATTTATAGAAATTTGTTTATGTTATAAGAAAATTGTCGGTGTGCATCTTTTTTGAGGTAGATTCTTGACACATTTGCATAATAATATTTGTTTATGTATTATGACTATGTACATGTGTACTTGTCTGAATAAATATCTATCTATCTATTTAAAACTTTCATGTTGTAAATGGTAAACATATTCACTCAAGCAGTGAAAGATCCAGGTTCAAATCCTGGTGGAAGTAAGAGTTGGAAAAGATTCCAGTTATTTCAGAAGAAAAATAAGGATAAAAGATAAAAATTGAGCATATTTTCTTACTAAAATTGGCTTATTTTATGGAATAAGTTTCCTTTTCTTAATTACACAGCTTTTTTTTAGCTTAAAAACAGCACAAAAACACTTTTTTCATGAAAAAAAGGCATTTCTAGGTTTTCTTTTACTTTGCGATATCTTGGAGCTAAAGCCATGTAAATCATAATTTATATATATATGTTTGTACTAATCATGATTTGCTATTTAACTCATTACCACACGACAATATTTTAGGCTTGTCCAAATTGAAAGCATTTGCAGACGACAAAATAAAAGTGACTGAAAATTTGAAATTTGTTTTGTGAAGGGTAGAAATTACCAGCATTTTCTCCTTTTCTCACAATGTTTTCTAAAGGCTTCTTTCTCAGTGGCATCAAAAGTAGGGATTGGGTGGTAATGGGTTAACATGAACTCTATTGGCGTTGATATGCAGTTTTCTGATTGTCATTAAATTAAGTCCCTATACCTGGAACAAAACTGTCTTCAATCAGACTCGGTGAAAAAAATTATATTTAGAATATTCTCCTCTTTTTTACTATCTTGAAGACTGCTATACCATGTAATTTCAATGAGGGGATGGCAGAACCTAAGCTGCGAGAACTTGTGCCAAACCCTTTTGTCTTATTTATTTTGTATGCATAAATGTATTCTATGTAAGAATTTGTAAATATTGACAATAAAATATGTTTAACCCTTTCCCATACGACAAACTTTTGGACTAGACCAAATCGTAAGGATTTGCAGACGACAATTCAACTCTTGCTGAAAAGATGATTTCTGCCTATGATAGGGTAGAAAACATTGTGGGAAAAGGAGAAAATGCTGGTTACTAGCATTTTCTCCTTTTCCCACAATGTTTTCAAAAGGTTACAATTTCAGACCCGTAAAAACCAGGGATTGTTTGGGAAAGGGTTAAACTAAACTATTGGCATTGGCAATGATCAAAGAGTAGTTTATTTCCAATATGCTATCCCAGAAGAAACTGCCATTTTTAAAAAGATGACAAAAGGGTTGGAAAATCCCAGATGCATATTCAAATATCAATAAATACAAGGCAAAATACATGTAGTTCAAGTCAAAACTGCATCACGTTACCTTTATTTTCCCCTTTACCAAACAATCCCTGGTTTTTAGACCCTGCAATATAAGGCTTTTGAAAATATTGTGGGAAAAGGAGAAAATGCTGATAACCAGCATTTTCTCTTTTTCCCGCAATGTTTTCTACCCTGCTAGAAACAAATTTCAATTTCTGAGTTACGTTTATTTTCTCTTCTGCAAATGCTTTCAATTTGGATAAGTCTAAAATTTTGTCATTTGGTACAGAGTTAACCTGCTAAAGAGGACAGCCTCAGAAATGTCAGAGATTGGAAAGCATCAGATGAGCTATGCTCTGTGAAAGTCAGCCAGGTCATATCTGATTTTAAAAACTGTCAATATTTATTATTAAAAACGCAATTGTCTCGGTTGTCATTTCAATGGTACAGTGAATTTCCCCCCCACACCCCCCCCTTTTTTTTTGTCTGTTTTAGCAAGGGAAATAACTTCTGCTGAAAAAAGGGCTAATTTATCGGAAATTATCCCCCTTAGTCATTTCACCCCAGTGCGGTTGCATTCTTGGGACTGTTTAAAGATCAGGCTGCTCAAATTCTGCATTTGATTAAACTGCCCGATAGTTTAGTGTTTTTTTTTTTAATTATGAAACAACTGAACTTTTGTTTATTTTCCAAGTGAATATTTTGTTCCATTCTGGAATAACGGACTAAGTGTTTGACACAGATTACATGTACATGTGCGTGTACATAATTGTATCACTCTGAAAATATGTGTCACTGATTTCTCTTTGACAAAAAATAAAGAGTACTTTCTTTTTCGATTTGATTAATTGATAAAGAAGCTCTTGAAATCACTAGTTTCTTAAGTCAAATGATGCCATGAAAAGTAGCGATAATCTGGGATCTCGGAGTGTTACCGACCTACCGCTGTCCATGACAAGGGAGGCGACTAGTATTAGCTTTAAATAGAATTGCGGAACTACTCCCCTTGATAATTAGCATGTCTATCTTTAGTCTGGATTACCTGCCCCTATCACTATGTTATCGGGTCAGGCAAAGCCCAATAATGGCGGCCTCCAGCTTTCATTTTTCCGTTAGTATGTTTTTACTATTTTATTTGATCACGATTGATCAGTGAGTAAAATGAGAGCAGGTTTGCACAAAATACACATTTCCGAATTTAAAATGCGTTAGTAAGGTATGGATTAATCATAAATTGGGCTTAAACCATTGTTAAAAGTAGCCATATTTCCGGACATTATCGAGACCAATTGACATTTCGGATATACTTATGAAATGTGAAGAAAATATATTTGATCACGATTGATCAGTGATTAACATTGGAGCAATTTTGCACAAAATACACATTTATTAATTTAAAATGCATTAGTAGAGTATGGATTAAGCATTAATTGGGCTTAAACCATTGTTAAAAGTAGCCATATTTTCGGACATTATATAGACCAATTGACATTTCGGATATACATGTACATATGGATTGTGGATGAAATAAATTAAAAGGGTACCGCCTACATACCGATTCTTGTTACCCTTCCTTCAACACCACTATGTTTTAATAAGCTACTATTCGGATGTCAAGCAAAGAACACTGATTTTACTTCATAATGTAGGGATCTATATTGATACGGATGATCTGATCAATGCAGTGTAAATTAATTTGTTTGTCCTCTGAAAAATGCACGCAAGTCAATGGGAATTCAGAACTGGATAGAGTACCTATGGCCAATGTACACTAGAACTATATACTGTATTTGTATTCAAAACGTCTTTCTTTTCCAGCATTAGAATTGTATTCGAATACCTGACCTTTATTTATGTCTTTGCAGAAAGCAGTCTTATCATTCTTATCCAGGAAAGATACAGCTTGCAACTGAGCGGATTCCCTCACAATTTTGACCAGACCACACATACTATGCTATAAGGTACGAAACACCAACTAAACAATCATCACTAGGTCATGTGTTACACCAATGGGAAAAACACCCTTGCAAGTTTCAAAATGGCCTACAGCAGTGGTGTGTTCTTGTTTTTGTAAACATTTGAAAACATATGAGCAAAAGAGAGCTTAATGGATTTCCGCGATGCATTGTACCAGTGAAGCCATCTCATGTAAATTATAAGTCCACAGTCAATAGCCATTTTTGTTATCAATGAATTGAATTACAAGGTAGACTAGTCCTTTGACATACAGAAAACAGACCAATTTGACAAAGTTTAGGCACAGGTCAGCTTGTGTTAAGTGTACAGGAACCTGAGTCAGTATATTTCACAGATGCATTAAGCCCCCATGGCTCACATACTGTCGAACCTGTATTCACAGTCCACCCATAGGGAGTCAGAAAATTAGTCTCTTATTTGCAGGTGATCCTTTAATACAGATTCACTTTAGTAACGAAGGACAAGTTGTATTTAAACTGCAGTCTAGTGAGCAGTGTCTTGCTTAATACAGGTGGTCTTTAACTCTTTACCACACAATCCTGGCTTTTAACGACCCTCAGAAAGAAGCCTTCTTATAAGACTGTGGGAGAAGGAGAAAATGCTGGTAACCAGCATTTTCTCCTTTTCCCACAATGTTTTCTACTCTTCCCAAACCAAATTTTAATTTTTCAGTCACCTTTATTTTGTCGTCTACAAATGCTTTCAATTTGGACCAGTATAACATTTTCTGGTGTGGCAGATGGAGTTAAAGCAGATCTTTACTTTATATTAGGCATTAGTTGGTGTTCCCACTTGCTTGTAATAGGGAGTGAAAATATTCATTTTGTAGCATCTCTCAACTCCCTCAACAAGAAGCATATGGGCACTAGTCAGATCATCTAATACAAGCATCAACTAGGGGGTGGGTAACCTCCATTTGAGAGTTTGGGGTAACACTGATTACCGTAGTTGTAAACCTTTTGTTATTATATTTACCACAACCATAATCCCATCCGTCACACATTTTTTTAAAGATCCCAGTTTTTTCTCTCCAATAGTCATATTCATGTCCTGTCAACAAATTTCAAATCTTAAATGTAAATTAATTAAATGTTTATCAGATCACAATACTTTAGACTGGTCCAAATTGAAATATTTGTACATGACAAATATTACCTAAGCTTTTTCCTAAACACTACCAACTTTTAAAGGTGGCCTTTCAGAATTTGGAACGAAAATTGTACAAAAATGCCAAAAAATCATCCTTATACTCCCAAAGCCTTTTAATTTCCATTCATAAAACCCCAGTGGTCGAACACTGTCCAACAACACGAGAAATGAGAGATTTACTACAGCCCAGGTCGACACCGACAGGAGACACGTTCTATTTTTAGATGATCAATTCGCTCATTTACATACAGGAATACACAGACGAAGTTTCAAACATAGCGTCCGAAGAAGACATTATGGAAAATAATTATTATATGTTTGTTATGTAATGGAATTTAAGCGTTATGAGTCACGTGCCAGTCACTAGGCATTCCCGAAATGCTTTATTGATTTTTGGCGAGAAATCTAAAAATACCCTAAGAGGCTACGTAGCCTTTTAAGGGAATACCATCAATTTTTTTTTTTTTGTAATTGTATGAATCTTAATTATTGATGATTTGTATTACTTTTTCATATGAATTTCAGTGATATATATATTTTTTAATTTGGTGAGATGTAAAAATTCTAAATACCCACCTTTAACAACCTTAGGAAAGAAAGCTTTTGAAAACTATGTGGGAAATAGAGAAATTGGTGGTAATCAGCATTGTTTCCTGTTCCCACTATGTTTGTTGTTATCCTTTTACATGAAAATCTGATGATTATAGCTATATTTGGGTTGTCATCTGCAAGTATGTGTACTTTTACCAGTCTAGAATGTTGTTTGGTAAAGAGTTAAAATTAAAACATGAAAATTGTCTTTCATAGGGTAGAAAACATTGTCAGAAAGAAGAGAATGCCGATTACTAGGATTTTCTTCTTTTCCTGCAATGTTTTCAAATGTCAGGGATTTTTAAAACTCTTGACTCATTAGTAATGGGTTATTAAACTTTGTTTCAATTGGATAATGTGTGAAAAAGGAGAAAATGCTGTAAATCAGCATTTTCTCCTTTTTCTCGCATTATCCAATTCCTTTCTCTAAGACAGTTAAATTTTGTATTTTTTTGGTCAGTGGGTTAACTCAATTATCAAATGGATTATACAAAAAAGTCTGGAAAATATCTGAGCTGGAACTTATCATTGCAGTTATTTACTGTTTGACCAAATTTACTGTTTGACCAATTAAGTTATTAATTTTGTTAAATGCCAAATTTGCGTGAATTTCAAATTGATGAAAGCTTCTTGTATCGGAATTCTGAATCAGTGTAACAGATGAAAATTGGTATTTAGTTGTAAGCTCAAAACCCTTGTATTTTAAAGTTAAAATACCTGGGAAACTAGGAGATCTGAGTTCAAGTCTCAGCGGGGGTCTGAGCTATATTTACTGCTACAGTATCAATTTTCTGATGCATGTTGATTCAGGTAACAATATAACAGGAAGAACTACAGCTGAGACTAAATGTGACTTTAATACCCACACCAGGGGTTTTACAGAAACAGGCAATCGCTAGTATTTTGTACACAGATGGACACACAGACAGTAGTGATTATTCTAGACCAGGCAAAAGGGCAGGGAGGCAGGAAAAAGGGGCAGGGAGGCAGGAAAAAGGGGCAGGGAGGACCATTGCCTTGTTCAATAACTTCTCATATCAGATAAAGGCAAATCAGTGTCCTTCACTCTTTTCGAAACAAGTTCTAACTATAACTTTGGATATGAATTGCATATTAAAGAAAAGAATAAGAAAAGATTCTTATCAACTCATAGACTCAAAGCAACACAATCTGACTATACAGGTTATGATTGCCATGTAATTTATGATCCCATGATGCAGTCACACTTAATTTTAATGCAGTAGACCCTTAACACTTCTGGTGTAGCATGGAATAAAAGTTCTAGATAGTTGATAAATACGGATTTATACAGATAAAATACTTATGCATATTTTTGACCAATTAGAAATGCCTTTGATGTCTCTTAAAAACAATTGTTGATACTTTTGATAGTTTTCAAAAAAGGGAGGTAATTATTAATTTGCTTTGTAATGAGAATAATGGTTTTGGATTTATATATAATAATTCTAGGAAGGAAAAAAAGGAAAAATTGGCTCGGTTACAGTAGTACAATAATACTGAGACAGGCACATAGGCTGATTCAGTATACTTCCAAAAACATTCATTTTGCGGGGGTATAATAAAGAAGTTGCCTATTATGTTAATTGAAATAAATAGGCAATAATATTATGTGTATGAATTTTTTGTTTACATATTGCTTCAAAATCTAATAATACTTCTTACATCGGTTTTGAACACATCATTAAAAAGCAACACTTTACAGAATACTTTTTTCCAGGCCCTGAAAAAAGAATCACCTTGAGTAAAATTGTTGGTGTCATATACATGTCTATTGGGACCAAAATTATTAAAACTGAATAACTTTAATATACAAATGCCATTGCTTTCTGGTCCCCCTCCATGTCATTGATAGAATGTAACAGTTACTGTTGTATCCTAAAGTAACTTTTGGAAATATTTCATTACCAATGTCACTTTAATGGAGTATATCATTTATACCCTAAATATTTTTAAGTCATAACTTAAACATGGAGTATTAGCTGCTCATGGCAGGGGTGTCATTGGATCCCATCCAACTCATTGTTGCCAGATTTATGGCTTAGAATAATCATCCATGTAGATCTAAACATGGTATTTGTACAAGTCCTGTATCTCACGAACACTTTTACTTTCTCCACTCCACTCTGTTTACACTGATTAACATCAAGTGCTAAACTAATAAATATTATTTAGATCAGAAGAGAAAGGATGATTTATCTACGGGTATAAATCATTTCATGTGAAGTAAATCTTTATGTGAAAAAGTGCAACCAGTACAGGATTCGAACCTGAAACACTCCCTTTCATGGCAAATGATCTGAGCCATTCTCTGGCAAATGGGGGCTTTGTGCATCTCCATTATACCAATCAAGCCATCACTTAATTATGGACCCATAATAACCACTTTCTACAACTTTTTAATCTTGAAATAGAATGGTCATTGGACATACACTATACAGATACATAAAATTGACCAATAACAAAAAGTTTGGGCCCTGGTCAGCCTGCTAGGCGTAGATCTAAATCTTGGTACATGTATTTGCTTCATTTCAGGTAAAAGCCTCACTAAGTCACTTATCATTGTATCTCCATTACACTAATCAAGCCATCACATAATAATTATGGATCCATAATAGCCACTTTTTTACCACTTTTTAATCATGAAATAGAATGATTCTTGGACATACACTGAACACAGATACATAAAATTGACCAAGAAAGAAAAGTTTGGGCTCAGGTCAGCCTGCGTGGACATAGATCTAAATCTTGGTATTTGCTTCATTTCGGGTAAAAGCCTCACTTATTAACTCTTTACCACATAATCCCGACTTTTAACGACCCTGAGAAAGAAGCCTTTTGAAAACATTGTGGGAAAAGGAGAAAATGCTGGTAACAAGCATTTTCTTACTTTTCCCACAATGTTTTCTAATCTATCAAGGACAAATTTTGCAATTTGAACCACACTGAAATTGTCATCCGCAAATGCTTTCAATTTAGACCAGCCTATTATTTTGTTGTGTAGTAAAGAGTTAAAGATAAAAAGATTGCAATAAAATTTAACCCTTTACCAAACAATCCCTGGTTTTTACGGCCCCGAGATAGAAGCCTTTTAAAAAAATTGTGGGAAAAGGGGAAAATGCTGGTAACCAGTATTTTCTCCTTTTCCCACAATGTTTTCTACCATGCTGGAAACAAATTTCAATTTTTTGGTTACGTTTGTTTTGTTGTCTGCAAGTGCCGTCAATTTGGTCTGGTCTGAAATTTTGTCATTTGGGAAAGGGTTTTAACTCTTTACCAAATGACAAAATTTTAGACTGGTCCAAATTCAACGCATTTGCAGACGACAAAATAAATGTGACTCAAAACATGAAATTTTTTTTGTAAAGGTTGAAAAACATTGTGGGAAAAGGAGAAAATGCTGGTTACCAGCATTTTCTCCTTTTCCCACAATGTTTTCAAAGGCTTTTTTTCTTCAAGGTCGGTTAAAATCGGGATTGTGTGGTTAAGAGTTAAATAACTCATAGGGCCAATAGCATAACGTATAAAATTACAAGACTATCCGAAATGTAGTATTGAAAGCGACCGTCCGAAATTATAGCTACTTGAGGTATTAGTGAATTGTAGTTTTTCTCGCTCAATAAGATTAATTACTTGAAAAACTCACTTCCATTACGTTATTACAACCAAAGTGTTTCCAATTCAACCTACAGTACAATGTGATCAAGAGAAATAACAATATCCCATTACTTTTGCATTATCATAGGTGGCCGCCATTATTCCGCTTTGCCTGACGTACTCTTAAGTAGGGAGGGGTACCAGACTAGTCTATCTTGAGAGGTTACAAGAATATGGGATCCGGTAAACCGCCCCGTGTCATTCAAGTTGACGACGTAGTGAAAGTCATGAATATGCAAATTTGAGATCAGCATTTTCCGTCAACAGAATAGATCTACGAATCAAAACAACAGCCTGAAATCTGCCAAATACATGAATGAAACAGACATTCTGGGCAATTTTCATAGAATCATAAAAAAAATACGTGAAAATACGTATGATTCGGTGTTGTTAATCTTCATTATTCATCGTTTTATATTGCAAGATATTACTGGAAGCCGCTAAATCTATATATTATTTTGGACCCAATAAATCGATCCTAAGCCTTCTGACAAGCAAACCTCACACAGACAAAGTGACAGTCTTGGAGAAAATGATGTGTTGGGCATTGACTTCGTCTGCACATGTTAAGGCTGTAATCGGTAATCACCATTTGCACATTGAGGGACATAGCACTGGTCAACGTGAACTTGAACCACTTCGACAGATCATTATATAGTGCAAGACAGTAATTTGAAAATTTGTTGATGACATTTTCATTGCAGTACGCCCTAGTGTGACTTCTAGGCTTACTATATATATATATCTATAAATGAATCATACCCCGCCCAATATCGAAATATTATGGGAAAAAATATCAATTGAATGAAAACACTCCTGTTTTATCTATATTTAGAAAAATAGCAAAAAGGTTCGTGCTCCAACAGCTAGATTTTTTCCCCCAAAAGGGATGTCGATTTACCTTTTAACCAGGTTTCCACAATAAAGTTTAGTACATGAATCACGTGAAGTGATTTGTTTACGCATCAACCAGAAGTAATAGGTCACAATATAACGGCGAAACCGTGCCTATGGATTCTAAATAAGCATATCTAAACCCTTTAACTAGATCAACATTTCAGTTCCTAAAGTTAAAGCTTAAAGGAAACAAGCTGTATATACATGTACGTTTCTAAGTTCTTATTAATCCATTCCAGGGATTGATATCGTTTGTAAAAACTTTCATTTAGTTCAGTATAGATAATCTCTTGCAATAAAACGATGAATAATGAAGATTAAAAAACACCGAATTATGCGCATTTTCGCGTATATTTTTTCTGATTCTATGAAAATTGCCCGAAATGTCTGTTTCATTCATGTATTTGGCGAATTTCAGGCTTTTGTTTTGATTCGTATTCTGTTGTCGAAAATCCATTTCTCAAATTTGCATATTCATGACTCTGACTACGTCATCAACATAAATGACGTAGGGCGCTTTACCGGATCCCATCCTCTTGTTACCTACCATACGCAACTGGTGACGTCATCAATACTGAAATGTTGAGGGGAGAAGTTTGTGTATGGTTCACGACAAAACGGAAGTTCAAGACACCACTTCGCTAATATAGAGTTGACCTATGATAGAAAGGTGTTGTTTTTCTGACTTGGCAAGTTTACTTCCTTACAGTTACCTTCACATCTTCAAATATTTTAACCATATGTTGCAATTGCTTAGCCTATGCAGGGATTCTATATACACGACCAGTGCAAATTTGTTCGAACATGTTTTTATTTTGAATATGAACCACCAGTCACACATGTGTATGAAACTAATGACTAAATAATGAAAAGCTTATCAATGACAAAGTGGCGTTTCAAAAAGCCTCTGCGAAACTGAAAAATACCTAAAAAGGCTGCATGGTCCATTAAAAAGATACCATTGAAAACAATTTCTCTTATTTTTGATAATCTTAAAGCTACCAACCCATCATTTGAATGGCAAATTTGGACTCCTTGCTGCAGCCTTTTGTCTTCATTTTTGGGCTTTAAAAGTTTATATAGTCGTAATATTTTTCAGTGTTAAACAAAAGGTTTTAATTGAAGCAATGGAAACTAAAGATATCCCATTATAGTGTTTCTTTTTTTGTTTTTTGTCTTTTCAGATTTTCTCTATTTTAGCATGCTGAGGGTTTGTGCATAAAAGATACACAAATATGCATTCATCAAATATTCCTCCACCACCACCACCATCCTACATAGAAGCAACAGGAACTGGATTTGTAAACCAGTACAACACTCAGTACAGTACTCCACTACAGACCCAGCAACATTTTCATTCAGCTCAGCAACAACCGTTTGGTCAGCCAGTTGTTAATCAGGCATTTGTTGGGCCGATGCAACCAACGGTCACCACCCAGCATAATGTACAGGTTGGTTTCTTTAAACATCAACTCCTCCTAAAACACTGAGCCAATTTGCACAAAACTTGGCTGGAATGCTCCGTTGGAGGTCCTCTTTAAATGATCTTCACAGAATTTGATTCCATTGAAGACCATGGTTGCCATGGCAACCAAATGGAATTTTCTAAGAAATTCTTTAAGGATCTTCTCCTCTGGATCTGCTGGTCAGATTTTGAAATAATTTCACAGACATGTCTCTTTCGTGACCCTTTTCAAAACTTGATTGCAAAATTTTGATCCGTCAAGAAACGTGGTTGTGGTGTAGGGGGTTACTTGCACTATACAGAAATGAAAAAAATCTTAAAAATTCTTCTTCTCTGAAATGGCAAGTCAGATTTTGAAAGAATTTCACAGAGATGTTCCTTAGATAACCCGTTTCAATAATTGTTCTCGAAGTTTCAATCCGTCAAAAAAAAATTCACGTAGATGTTCCTTTAGTTACCCTTTTCAAAATTTGTTCACAAAACTTTGATCCGTCAAGAAACATGGTTCTGGTGAATGGGGACTACTTGCACTATAGTGCCAGAAATGAAGAAATTCTTAAACAAGAAGACCATGATGGCCCGTTATCACTCCACTGTCTAATATGTCAAAATACTACAACAAGCAAAACATTACAATACTTGGCCAATTGGTTTTAGACTAGAAGACATACAAAATGTTCTTCTAGGAAATCCTACGAGAAAGGTATGACCCCAGGGCAAAGCCAGCTTTGGCCATAAAGCTTCAATTGCTTGAATCATGGTGGAAGCCCACAAGATACAGTCCCATACCAAATAAAATAGGTCTAGAATGTGTGTCTATAAACAAGACGATTTTCAAGGTTGCTCAATAAAAAGCCCTGTAAAACAAGTTTACTCAATAAAAGTCCCTGTAAAACATGAGACTATGAGACAGGTTAGCCCTAGGTCCTATGGTTAGTCACAAAAAGATATATTATTTTTTCACTACAAAAGCCCATGTAAAAACTTTTGACCCCTGGGGTGGGGGCTAGACATGACCCCCAAGGTTATAATTTGGGCCTCTTGGTAGAGGCCCACTAGATAAAGCTACAACATGCAAAATTTGGTAGCCCTAGAGCTTATGACTATATACCAATAGACTTTTAAAGTTTCCATACACAAGCCCATGTAAAACTTGTGACCCCAGGGTGGGGCTGAATTTGACCCCAGGACTATAATTTGGGTACCCTTGGAAGAGACCCACTAGATCAAGGTACATGCTAAATTGGGTAGCCCTAGGCCCTAGGGCTAGGTAAAAGAAGAATTTTAAAATTCTCCCTATATAAGACCATGTAAGACTTGTGACCCTCGGGGCGGCGCCAATTTTGACCCCAGGGCTATCATTTGCAGAAACTTGATAGAGAGGTCCAGTAGATAAAGCTGCATGTCAAGTTTGATGGCCCTTGGACTTATGGTTTGGTAGAAGAACAAGTTTAAAGTTCTACCTATATACCGGTAAGCCCATGAAAAACATGTGAGCCGCCGGGGTGGGGCCAATTTGACCCCAAGGTTATGATTTGAAGAAACTTGACAGAAGTCCACTAGATAAAGCTACATGCCAAATTTGGTAGCCATAGGCCTTAAGGTTTCAGACAAGAAGATTTTCAAAGATTTTCATTTTTTTCAGTTTTGTTGCCATGGCAACCAGATTTTTTGAAGGAATCAAATTCTATAAAAAAAAAAATTCTGAAGAGGACCATTGCAGGATCATTTCTGTGATGTTTCATCAAAATTGGATGGTTAGTTTCAGAGAAGAAGATGTTTGAAATAAAAGTTAGTGCACGGAAGGACACACTGACAGACGCAGTGACGGACGGACGCACGACGGACACCGGGCCATGACATAAGCCCGCTGGCTTTCGGTCAGTGAAGCTAAAGACCTTCTTCTCTGAAACCGCTGGTCAGATTTTGAAATAATTTCACAGAGATGTTTGGTGTTCCTCGGACGAACCTTTTCAACAATTTTTTTGCAAAATCTTGATCCCTCAAGAAACATGGCTCTGGTGAATGGGGGCTACTTACACTATACGGAAATGAAGAAATTCTTAAAAATTATTCTTCTCTGAAACTGCTTGTCGGATTTTAAAAGAATTTCCCAGAAATGTTCCATGGATGACCCTTTTCAAAAATTGTTCACGAAATTTTGATAGCCAAGAAACACGGCTCTGGTGAGTGGTGACTGGGGGCTACTTGCACTAGAAGGCCATGAAGAAATTGTTAAAATTCTCCTTTTCTGAAACCGCTGGTCAGATTTTGAAATAATTTCACAGAAATGTTCCTTTCATCTTTCATGGCCCTTTTTAAAAAGTGTTCGCAAAATAAAAAAAAAAAATCTTCTTCTCTGGAACGGCAAGTCAGATTTTTGTATAATTGCACAGAAATGTTTCTTGGGTGACCCTTTTCAAAAGTTGTTCGCAAATTTTTTGAGAAACTTTTAATCTTTAAGAAACATATGGCTCTGATGGGTGTAGGCTATAATTTACACTATACAGAAATGAAGAAATTCTTGAAAACTCTTCTTCTCCAAAACCGTTGGTCAGGTTTTTCACAGAAAGGTTCCTTGTGTGATCCTTTTCAGAAATTGTTCACAAAATTGTGATCTGTTAAGAAACATGGCCCTAATAGTGGGTACTATTTGCACTCCAGAGACATGAAGAGGAATTTGTTAATTTTTCTTCTCTGGATCGGCTTGTCAGATTTTGAAATAACTTCACAGAATTGTTCCTAGAATGATCCCTTTGAAAAACTGTTCAGGAATTTTCTATTTATCGAAAAACAACAGCCAACTGTTGGCACCTGCATATGGTGCTCTTGTTTGACTTATGTTTTCAGTCACTGTCGAGCATGTGCTCTTCTTCAAAAACTTGTTGTCCTTAAGCGACCTTTCCAAAATTTTGTTTGCAGAATTCTGGTCCATCAAAATCATTGCTGTGGTGATGATTGTAGGGGTGATGACAGATTTTGAAATGGCTTTCACAGGGGATCTTTCCTAAATTGACAGTTGGGAAAAATAATAATTTTGTTTTCAAAGTTTCAATACCTCGAAGAAAAATGGCTATGGTCCTCACTAAAATTCAGGTGAGTTATACAGGGCCACCTTGGCCCTTTTGTTTACTATAACTTTCAAACAAGAGGGCCAAGATGGCCCTGGATCGCTCACCTGAATTTTTGAGAGGACCATAGCCTATTTTTTTTTAGGTATTGAAACATTGGAAACACAATTATTATTTTCCCAAGCTATTCTCAAAAGGTCACATGTGAAAGTCATATCAAAATCTGACCATCAGTTTTAGAAAAGAAGAATTTTTAAGAATTCCTTCATTTCTGTATATCGCAAGTAGCCTCCATTCACCAGAGCCATGTTTCTTGATGGATCAAAATTTAGCGAACATGAATTTTCAATAATTTCTTCATGTCTGTATAGTGCAAGTAGCCTCCATTCACCAGAGCCTTGTTTCTTGACAGATAAAGATTTCGCGAACACTCTTTGAAAAGGGTCACCCAAGGAACATTGCTGTGAAATTATTTTAAAATCTGGCCAGCAGTTTCAGAGAAGAAGAATTTTCAAGAATTTCTTCATTTCAACATAGTGCGAGTAGTCCCCATTCACTAGAGCCATGTTTCTTGACGGATCAAAATTTCACGAACAAATTTTGAAAAGGGCCTCCCAAGGAACATCTCTAGGAAATTATTTTAAAATCTGACAAGCCGTTTCAGAGAGGAAGAATTTTCAAGAATTTCTTCATTTCTGTATATATATAGTGCAAGTAGCCCCCATTCACCAGAGTCATGTTACTTGACGTATCAAAATTTCACGAACAAACTTTGAAAAGGGTCACCCAAAGAACATCCCTGAGAAATTATTTCAAAATCTGACCAGCGGTTTCGGAGAAAGAATTTTCAATAATTTCTTCATTTCAGTATAGTGCAAGTAGCCCCCATTCACTAGAGCCATGAATTTTTGACAGATCAAAATTTCAGGAACAGTTTTTGAAAAGGTTCAGCCAAAGAACATCCTTGTGAAATTATTTTAAAATCTGGCCAGCCGTTTCAGAGAAGAAGATTTTTAAAGAATTTCTTTGAAAATTCCATTTGGTTGCCATGGCAACCAGAGTTTTAGATGGAATCTAATTCTGTGAACAGTTTTTTAAGAGGACCTCCCAAGGAATAATCCAGCCAAATTTGGTCCAAATAGGCCAAGCGGTTTGGGAGGAGTTGATGTTTAAAGAATTGTTGACGACGCACGACGGACACCGTGTGATCCTAAAAGGTTCCCTTGAGCGCGTTGTGCTCAGGTAGTACTGCAGCCAGAAATCATTATGTAAGAATCATGTTTAACAATCCACTTTCAAAAACATTACGGCTAAAGAAAAAATGACACCTGTTGTACTAAAATAAATACCTTTTTATATGCATATTATGAAATAGTGTTCTTTATTTTCCTCTGATTTTTATCCCCCACCGAAAGGCGGCGGGGGATACGGTAATAGTCTCCGTCCGTCCTTCCGTCTTTCCGTCATTCCGTCCTTCCGCTTTTTGTCCGGAGCATATCTCCAAAAGTATTTGAGATATCAACTTCACAAGTGGATAGATCTCATTAAGGAGGCGTGCAGTGTACAAGAACCATTACTCTATCCTCAGTATTTTGGAGTTATTGCCCTTTGTACTTTTTTCTGGAATTTTTGTCCGGAGCATATCTCCAAAAGTATTAACGCTAGAAACTTGAACTTCACACACATATAAAACTCATTGAGGAGGCTGCAGTGCCAAAGATTCATTACTCTGTCTTCAGCAATTTTGGAGTTATTGCCCTTTGTACATTTTTACTTTGAATTTTTGTACGGGGCATATCTCCAAAAGTATTTGAGATATCAACTTCAAACTTCAGAAGTGGATAGATCTCATTAAGGAGGCGTGCATTGTGCAAGAACCATTACTCTATTTTCAGTATTTTTGGAGTTATTGCCCTTTGTACATTTTTTTCAGGAATTTTTGTCCGGAGCATATCTCCAAAAGTATGAAAGCTAGGAACTTGAAACTTCACACACATATAGAACTCATTGAGGAGGCGTGCAATACGAAAGATCCATTACTCTGTCCTCAGTATTTTTGGAGTTATTGCCCTTTGCACATTTTTACTTTGAATTTTTGTCCAGATTATATCTCCAAAAGTATAAAAGCTAGGAACGTGAAACATCACACGCATATAGAACTAATTAAGGAGAAGTGCATTGCTAAAGAATTATAACTTTATCTTCAATAATTGTTGAGTTATTGCTCTTTGTAAATTTTCACTTTGGAATTTTGTCCGGAGCATATCTCCAAAAGTACAAAGGCTAGGAACTTCAAACTGTATACACTTATAGAATTCATTTAGGAGAAGTGCACTTCACAAAAACCAAAACTCTGTCTTCAGTAATTTTTGAGTTATTGCCCTTTGTTAATTTCTATTTTGGATTTCTGTCTGGCATATATCTCCAAAAGTATAAAAGCTAGGAACTTGAAACTTCACACACATATAGAACTAATTGAGGAGAAGTGCAGTGCACAAGAACCATAACTCTATCTTCAGTATTTTTGGAGTTATTGCCCTTTGTAAATTTTTACTTTTGATTTTTGTTCGCACATTTTCATTTAGATTCACAGGCTTTTTTTGACTGATTACCCTTTGATGAATTTATCCTGTTCTGGGACAAGTGCTAGTTTTTTGCCCTTGTTTTTGTAATAAAGTGTCATGGAAAAAGGGGGTTTCATGTTATATTTCATTCCATTTCTTGTGAAGGCAGCTCCTTCCACATTTCTTGACGGAATTGAATAGAATTTTGACAGAATATTTCTTGTCATGTGACCTATTGCATATTGTCAACATTTTGCGATTTGTAGCTGAGTCATGAAAAAAAGGGGGCTTCATGTTTTATTTCATTTTATTTCTTGTGAATGCAACTCGTCCCATATTTCTTGACAGATTTGAATGGAATTTTCACATTATCATTTGACCTAATACAACGCCTCCCACATGTCTTGGCAGATTTGGATGGAATTTTCACATGATCATGTAACCTACGGCATATTGTCAAGGTTTTGGGATTTGTAGCTGCATCATGGAATGAGGGGGCTTCATGTTATAATTTCAGTTTTCACCAGAATCTCTTCAATTACTGGACATATCTCAATAGATTTGGATGATGTGTCATCATGCGACCTAGTACATGTTGTCAGGGTTTTGCGATTTATCACTGTATATGGAAAAAGGGGACTTCATGTCAAATTTAATTTTTTATCAGTGTATCTCCAACTTTTGCACATATTTTCATAGAACTTCATATTTTTATTGCTTGATCAAAGCTAGTGACCAATAAGTCAATTGTGCATTCGTCTCTCCATGCATCAGTCTGTTCGTAAACCTTTTAGATCACAAGTATTACCATATATCCATTCAGCTACCCAGGCAGGTGCTACAAATTTCAACACTTTTGTCTCTAGCTACCTGCTTGAAATGGCAGAAGTGTGGCGGCTTATATTGTGAGAAGGATATCTTCTAAAATCCTTGACAAAAATTGATGAAACTTCATGCATGTTTTCCACTGGATAGTCTGTAGATACATTTTTTTTTTCTCCCACATATATGAAATCCTGAAATGGGTACTTAATATATAATCCTGTTATGGACCTCTTTTATATTTTTTTATGTAATGAAATCCTGTGCCATGGAACAAGGGAGCTTAATGTATAATTTCATCATGGACCAGTAACAAAAAGGCCACATGTACATGCAAAACACAATACCTCTTATACGTTTGTATCAAAAAAGGTCTTTTTCGGCGGGGGATATCATTTCAACGAAATTGCTTGTTAAATTAGATACAATAGCTGCTGAGGATTTAAAGGTAGTGGACCTGTAATACTTCTAGTTGAGCATGGTATAAAATTTCTTGACAGTTGATAAAGACATGATTTACACAGATATAATACTTTTTCAAATTCTTAGCCAACCAGAAATTCCTTTGATGTCCATCTTGAAATTATGTGTTGATAATTTTGTTAGTTTCCAGAAAAGGGAGGTAATTATCATGTGACTTTGTAATGAGAATATAGTAGTGTTAGATTTTTTAATGATAATTCTAGGAAGGACAAAAAGGAAAAAGTGGTTCAGTGGAAGTAGTAATAATACTCATATTTAATCTGAGCAAATTTTGAAGGATAATATTATAGTGGTAATAGCTGTTAAGTTTTCTATTACGGGTCTATTATGATAATACAGGTATAAAAATGGCTGATGAGGCTATGAGAAAATTATCTGCATCAGAGGTTTAACTCTTTACCCAAAAATTCAGTACTTTAATGACTTTATGGAAGAGGTCTTTTGAACAGATCGAGCAACAAGGAGAAAATTTTGTTATTATTTCTATTTTTCCTATTATGTTTACTACCCTTTCAAAAACAAATAGTAAAATTCTTTGGTCATACTCATTCTGCATTTGTTGTCTGCAAATGCTTTCTAGATGAAAAATTTTATAATTGTGTTGTTTGCTAAAAAGTTAATGATCATATGCACAGGATTCTAGTTAAGCATTAACCTGGTTAAGCCTGTTGGATCCAAATATGCCATTATTTTTCATGCTTCGTGATGACATTTTTTGTTCAACCTGGTCAAGAATTTACACTTAAACCTAATCCAGATGAACCAGATCCTCTGAACGATTTACCACACAATCCCGACTTTTAACGACCCTAATCAAAAAGGCTTTTTAAAACATAGTGGGAAAAGGAGAAAATGCTGGTAAACAATGTTTTCTACCCTCCCAATATCAAAATCAATTCTTATTAATATCTATTTTGTCGTCTACAAATGCTTTCAATTTGGTCTAGTTCAAAATTTTGATGTTTGGTAAAGGGTTAAGTAACATATGATTATGAACTTTGGTATGAACTTTACAGATGATCTCAGGTTTACCTCGTCCCAGGTACTTGCAACTGCAGCGTCTTGCTATTATGGCAATGGTTTGTTGTCTACCATTGGGTATCTTTGCTTGGCTCGAGTTTAAAAAGGTATGCTTTAAGTTCTACATGGTTGATCTATTCTACAATAAAATCCCAGAATGTTGGATAAAGAATTACATACAATGTAGGTCTAAAATTTGTTGTTTGAGTGATAGTGCATTAACTGTTTATCTGACAAAAACTTTTTAGACTTAATCAGTTCAAAGCATTTGCAGATGAAAGTTTCAGTATGGCTCTAATAATTGAAGTTGTCTTTAATTCTTTACCAAAGACAAACTTGTAGACTTGTCTAAATTGAAAGCATTTGCAGACGACAAAATAAATGTGGCTAAAAAATTGAAATTTGTAATGGGAAGGGTAGAAAACATTGAGGGAAAAGGAGAAACTGCTGGTTACCAGCATTTTCTCCTTTTCCCACAATGTTTTCAAAAGCCTTCTTTCTCAGGGTCTTTAAAAGTTGGGATTGTGTGGTAAAGAATTGAAAGAGTTGAAAATGTTGCTGGCAAAAAGAAGGAATGCTTGTCATTGTTTCCCTCTTTCAATGCAGTGATTTCAAGGTTTTTTTTTTTTTCGTAACTAAACATATCTCCTTCTCCCACAATTTTTTCTACCCTACTAAAGAAAAAGTGCACCATTTGAGGCACTGAAATTGTCGTCTGCAAATACTTTCAATTTGGACAGGGCTATAAAATTAATCTGTTGTCTGGTACCTTTACAAACCACAATTATAGACTGGTCATAATTCAAAGCTTTTGCAGACTACAAAATAAATGTGACAGAAAAATTGAAATTTGATTTGGGAAGGGTAGAAACACGGTGGGAAATGGAGAAATGCTGGTTACCTCCTTTTCCCACATTTTCAAAAGGCTTCTTTCTCAGGGTCGTTAAAAGTCGGGATTGTGTGGTAAAGAGTTAAAAGGTGTTAACTCTCAATCATTTGATATCACTAGCCAAAGAGTATTTATGAAAGAAATTTTGTTTCAAACTTCACCATAGAAATTTGTCAATAGTTTTCAAAACATTTATCAAAATTGTGTTTGCTAGAATTCACATACACAAAAAAAACCCTCTTTATCCAGCAGCTTTGAGTTTTTGTATGTCTTGTGAAGTATGATGTTAGTACATATCCGTTTTGGAGTTGTTGAAGAAGTTGTGTATTCTGGCCTTTTATTTTGTTCCTGATTTCTAAAAACAATTCTCATTAATCTTTTAACCTGTTACAACAATCCCTACTTTAAATGACCTTGAGAAAATGGCCTTTTGAAAACATTGTGGGAAAAGGAGAAAATGCTGGTAACCAGCATTTTCTCCTTTACCCACAATGTTTTGAACTTGTTCATTTAAAAAATCTATATATATTATCCTCTGTGAATTCTATCAATGTGGACCAGTCTGAAATTCTGCTGTGTGATAAAGGGTGAAGCACCTTTCACAACTATTGTTACTTTTGCAGGCACTATAGATCAAGATCAGGATTGTTTGGTAAAGAGTTAATTTAGCAATATCCTTTCTTTTCTTTTTGAAAAAAAAAATAGGCCAAGGCTGCTTTTAACAGAGGAGCACAAGGAGATGGAGAAAGGCATATCACTAGTCTGAAGAGATTTGCTTTCTGTGCATTGTTTTTTGGTTTCTTACTTTTCATTATTATTATCATCAACCCTGCACGAATCATACAGTGGGTGAGTGGTGACAATCAACCAGAGGAACATGATGAGGATAAACATGACTGAGGAATATGATGCACATCAAAACTTTTTAATACAATTAAAACTTTTAATACAATTCTGTGTTATAATGATTACAAAGAAAATCACCCATGAAAACATTTTGGATGAAAGCGAAAATGTTGATTTCCACTTTAACTCATTACCAAACGACAATATTTCAGACTGGTCCAAATTAAAAGTATTTGCAGACGACAAAATAAAAGTGACTGAAAATTGAAAATTTGTTTTGTGAAGGGTAGAAAACATTGTGGGAAAAGGAGAAAATGCTGGTTACCAGCATTTTCTCCTTTTCCCACTATGTTTTCTAAAGGCTTCTTTCTCAGGGGCGTCAAAAGTAGGGATTGTGTGGTAATGGGTAATCCATGTCAACCCTTATCTATCTAAATAAATGACATGAAACTTTCAAACTGATAGTAAAAACACAAATCAAGCAATTTCCAAAGTATTTTTGGAGAAAGGATATCTCTGCATTCTTTGTGGTCTGATCTTGATCTACAATGAGCCTGAGAAAAAGGCTTTTGAAAACATTGGTAACCAGCATTTTCTCCTTGCCCAACAGGGTTTTCTATTCTTCCTAAGTCAAATTTCAATTTATCAGTCAGATTTATTGTATTGTCTGCAAATGCCTCCAATTTGGACCAATCTATGAATTTGTCATTTTGTAAAGAATAACAATACAGTTACAAATCATGTACATGTTTAAATCTTTACCAAACAACTAAATTTTAGAATTGTCCAAATTGAAATCACATGACAAAATAAACATGACTCAGAAATTGAAACTTGACATTATAACTTATAAGAGTAGAAAACATTGTTGGAAAAGGAGAAAATGCTGGTTACCAGCATTTTCTCCTTTTCCCACAATGTTTCAAAAGGCTTATTCGTTAGAGTGTAAAAACTAGGGACTGTTTGGTACAGAGTTGTATTAATGTATCTTTAACCCTTTATTAGAAAAAAAGAAGAAAAGTTAGACTTGTCCTGACTGAAATCATTTCCAGACAACAAATGAAATTTGGCTCAAATGAGGGAGTTTGTCTTTGAAAAGGAGAAAATACCTGTAACCAGTATTTTCTACTTTTTCCATACTGTTTTTGAAATAAGTATTCCTCAATGTCGTTAAAACATGGAATTGTGTTGTAAAGGGTTAAAGTCTAGTATAATGGCTTTAATAAAATAATATACAAGTTTTAAGCTGTTTTTAATTCTTTACCAGACATCAAAAGTTTAGACTCTACCAAGTTGAATGTATATGCCCAGACCACTTATGTGTGGGTCAAATGATGCGACATGTCTTTGAAAGTGCAGAAAACATTGTAGGAAAACAAGAAAACGCTGGTTTGTTGCTTATCTCCTATTTCCAAAATGTTTTCCTAAGTCTTCTTCCTTAGAATCATAAAAACAGGAATGTTTTGTAATGGGTTAACTCTCTACCAAACAACAAAATTTCGACTAGTCCATAATAAAAGCATTTGCAGACCACGAAATAAATTTCACTCAAAAATTGAAATTTGCTTTAGGAAGGGTAGAAAACATTGTGGGAAAAGGAGAAAATGCTGGTTTCCAGTACATGTATTTTCTTCTTTTCCTACAATCTTTCCGAAACCCTACTTTCTCAGGGTCGTTAAAAGTCGGGATTGTGTGGTAAAGAGTTAACCCTTTACCCCATAAGGCTCATCTGTTATCTCTAATTGACCCTAAATAACAGATATGATGAAGACATTTCTTATGTGTATATGACACCTTATGATAGTGTAGAACACATTGTGACAATAGGTGAAATTGCTAGGCACAAGCAATTTCACCTTTTGCCATAATGTTTTCCAAAGGCTCCTACAAGCAATGCGTAGAAATGAGTATCTATAGAGTAATAGGTTAAACTCTTATATATTAGCCAAGCTCTGTGAAAGGAGGGGGCGGGGTTGTCATGTAGTATCTACAAAAAGTTTAGACACAGGTGGTCAGCCTGTGTAATCCACGGTTTTCATTATTGGTCAATTTTCTGTATGCCAAAGGACCAGTCTATCTCATTATTAAGTTGGCAGTTAAAAAGAAAGTGGATATTATGGATCCATATCTGGATCTACATCTAGAGCCATATCTATGTGATGGCTTACTTGTTATCATGGATCAAGGAGATGCATTAAGCCCCTTTTCTCAGAACATGACTCAAAAATCATTTCAACAATACTAAACTAAATGTTTCTAGTAATATTTAGACAATTCAATTTCTTTAACTCTTTACTACACAATCCGACTTTACAACGACCCTGAGAAAGAAGCCTTCACAAAACATTGTGGGAAAAGGAGAAAATGCTGGTAACCAGCATTTTCTCTTTTTCCCACAATGTTTTCTTCCCTTCCTGAAAGAAAATTTAAAATTTCTAGTCACTTTTATCTTGTTGTCTGGAAATGCTTCCAGTTTGGACCAGTCTAAAATTTTGTCATTTGGTAAAGAGTTAACATACAGTTAGTAGTTATAACAACCCTCCCAAAGAAGTTTTTTTTCTTCAAACCATTGTGGATCAAGGAGAAAATGTGGGAAACCAGTATTTTCTCCGTGTCCCATAATGCTTTCTCCTTTATTAACCCATTAACCCATTACCACACAATCCCTACTTTTGACGCCCCTGAGAAAGAAGCCTTTTGAAAACACTATAGGAAAAGGAGAAAATGCTGGTAACCAGCATTTTCTCCTTTTTCCACAGTGTTTTCTACCCTTTCCAGGACAAATTTCTATTTTTTAGTCACCTTTATTTTGTTGTCTGCAAATGCTTTCAATTTGGTCCAATCTCAAATTTTCTCATGTGGTAAAGAGCTAATAAATCTCATCACTTCAAACATTATTAATCTGTTGTGTAAAATACTTTTAATATCTACAAGTCTTAAATGTTGAAATATGGTAAAGAGTTAGGATTATCAGTGAGATCATGAAGATTTTTATTGACAATACAATACAATATAATACAATATTTTTAATGTAAATAAAGGCCACCGGCCAAAACACATCATTACCAACAAGAGCGGGAAATTGTCACAAGATACGTCCGTCTTACCCCATAATCATATAGGGGAGGTAGAGAAAAATAATAGTGCAGAAATTTTTGCCGATGATTGAAGCAAATGGCAGTTTTGATTTCACATCTTTCAAAAAAAAAATTAAAATCTACAAATAAGAGGATGAAATTTCATAGTGACAACACCTTTACTCTTGGAGATACAGTGTGGTCAAAATTTATGTGTAGAAATAACTAGAGATATCATGTCATGAAATTTCCTAGCCATAGCTAGCATAGCATCGGAGAATCCTCCAAACAAAATTTAAGTCTCAAAAACAATACAAGGGAAAAACACAAAAGTTTAGGAAGCAGGAACAATTCCTTACAGTTCTATGTACTCTCCCACAATAACTCAAAAATTAAGCAAGCAAGAGTTCCAATTTATAAGCACTGCACTCCCCCTTGATGGAATGTATCCATGCATGAAAATTCATATCCATAGCTAGTATAGTTTTTAAGATATGCACCCGACAAAATTCTAGTATGAAAAACAACAAAGGGCAATAACTCAAAAATTAAACAAGCAAGAGTTATGATTCCTGTGCACTGCACTCCCCCTTGATGAGATCTATCCACCCATGAAATTTCATAACCCTAGCTAGTATAGTTTTGGTGATATGCTCCGGACAAAATTCAAGTATGAAAAACGACAAAGGGCAATAACTCAAAAATTAAACAAGCAAGCGTTATGATTCCTGTGCACTGCACTCCCCCTTGATGAGATCTATCCACCAATGAAATTTCATAACCCAAGCTAGTATAATTTTGGAGATATGCACCGGACAAAATTCAAGTATGAAAAATGACAAAGGCAATAACTCAAAAATTAAGCAAGCAAGAGTTATGATTCCTGTGCACTGCACTCCCCCTTGATGAGATCTATCCACCCATGAAATTTCATAACCCTAGCTAGTATATTTTTGGAGATATGCACCGGACAAAATTCAAGTATGAAAAACGACAAAGGGCAATAACTCAAAAATTAAGCTAGCAAGAGTTATGATTCCTTTGCAATGCACTGCCCCTTGATAAGATCTATTTACCCATGAAATTTCATAACTCTAGGTAGTATAATTTTGAAGATATGCACCGGACAAAATTCCAGTATGAAAAACAACAAAGGGCAATAACTCAAAAATTAAGCAAGCAAGAGTTACGATTCCTGTGCACTGCACTCCCCCTTGGTGAGATCTATGCACCCATGAAATTTCATAATCCTAGCTAGTATAGTTTTGGAGATATGTTCCAGACAAAGAACTGGACGCCGCCTGCCGGCCCGGACGCCCGACTGCCCGCCATCCTGCACGCCCCCCACGGGTGATCCCATAATACGTCCCGTCTTCGATGGGCGTATAAAAATATAATACATAATTATAACATGGGATATGTCCCCTTACTTATTGTTAGTACATGTACATACAACTATTTCACTCATTTGTTAACATAAAAAACCCAAATTTATCAACCAACAGACAGAAGGCTTGTGAAAACATGGTAGGAGAAGGACAAAATACTCATACAATCAGTTTTCACCCTTTCACCAAACTTAGTCAAATTCTTGAGAAGTTTGTAAGTAAAACATTAACTGTTAACCCTTAACAGTTCAAATACCATGTTTTACAACCCCACAATTGGCAGGATTAACAGAAAAGGAGAAATTAATTGTAACATGGGATTGCTCAATTTCTGACAATGTTCCTACAAAAAAAAGTATTTTCCTTGATTCTATTGTTATCCTTTTATTGTGGGTCTAAAATAGATTGCAAGATAGAGAAACAAGAGGGCCAAGATGGCCCTGGATTGCTCACCTGAATTTTTGAGAGGAATAGCCAATTATTTTTGAGCTAATTTGAGGTATTAAAACTTAAATTTGGAAACAAAATCATTATCCTGCCAAGTAATTTTAAAAAGGTCACCAGTCAATTCAAACTCTGTAACAATCCCTACACCACTCCCACAGCAATGATTTTGATGAATCAGAATTATGCAAAAAAAAATTAGATCACCCATTCCAAGAACAATTTCTTGAAGGAGAGCACATGCTTGAAAGTGACTAAAAATGTAACTCGAACAAGAGCACCACATACAGGTGTCAGCAATTGGCCGTATTTTCAATGCATAAAAATTTCCCTAAGAAATTTTGAAAAGGTTCACCCTAGGAACATTTCTGTGAAATTATTTCAAAATCTGCCCAGCTGTTCCAGAGAAGAAGAATAAAGAAATTTCTCTTCATGTCCTTGTAGTCCAACCACTAGAACCATGATTCTCGGCAGATCACAATTTTGTGAACAGTTTTTAAAATGAGTCACCAAAGGAACATTCCTGTTAAATTATTTCAAAATCTGACTTGCAGTTCCAGAGAAGAAGAATTTTTAAGAATTTTCTTCACATCCATATAGTGTAAATAGCCAACAGCCATCAGAGCCATGTTTCTTGATGGATCAAAATTTCTGGAACACTTTGCAAAAAGGGTCAACCAAGAAACATTTCTGTGGAATTATGTCAAAATCTGACCCGCCATTTCAGAGTAGAATTTTTAAGAATTTCTTCATGTCCATATAGTTCAATGAATGAATGAATGAATAGCGTTTTAAGGCCCGTCGACAACTTGGGTCATATTGGGTGCACTTACTTAGTAAACAATAATGAGAGGTGAAAATAACATACATGTGCAACAACATAAGACAAACATGATAAATGAGAAATGGACAAAACACAAAATGATGCACCTTTTGTAGCCTTTTACGACTTGCATGCTGTCACGTTTGTTCTGCCAGATGAAATGGCAGATGTGACAATCGCGGGACTGCAGTGGTTTATTCTCATACCCCCGATTAAACCACACTGGGTCCCACAGGCCAATTGATTCCCATTCCAAACCCTATTTACGTCGAGAAAAAAAAATAGGATTTTGAACAAGAACTACCCAGCCTGCTGCAATCCTACGAATTACGAGGAAAGCAGTCGTTCGTCTCCAATTTTCGTCGCCTTCTACGACATGCCATAGAGAAAGGCCAAAGTCCTATTCTATACGGTAAAAAACTCCCCGGGACCCCATGGGGACCATATAGTTTAAGTTCCACCCCTCCCACCTCCCATCAGAACCATGTTTCTTGACGAATCAGCATTTTGTGAAAAAAATTTGAAAAGGGTCACCAAAGAAACATTTCTGTGAAATTATTTCAAATTCTGACCAGCAGTTCCAGAGAAGAATTTTCAAGAATTTCATGGCCATATAGTGCAAGTAGCCCCCATACACCACAGCCATGTTTCTTGAGGGACAAAATTTTTGTGAACAGTTTTTGAAAAGGGTCATCCGACGAATATCTCTGTGAATTTAATTCAAAATCAGAGAAGATTCTTTTAAGTAATCCTTAGAAAATTCCATTTTGTGTCCATGGCAACCACAGTTTTTGATGGAATCAAATTCTATGAACAGCTTTTAAAGAAGACCTCCCAAGGAACATTCCAGCCAAGTTTGGTTCAAATTGGCCCAGCAGTTTAGGAGGAGTTGATGTTTAAAGAAGACAGAGATGCAAGATGGAAGATGCATGACTGACACCTTAAAGCTCCCCTTGAGCACACTGTGCTCATATGAGCTAATAAAAGGAATGATGTGCTACAAATTTATGACAAACTTTACAAAATATTACATCACAGCAGCCATTGGATGAATTGACCGTTTCCTATCAATCCTATGTTTTCAGACTCTGGAAGAGGTGTTTGTAAAAATTGTTGGAGAATAAACCAGCTGCCAACGTTTTCTCAATTTTCCCACATTCTCTGCCTTTTCAGGGACAATTTATGTAAAATTAGCAACATTTATTCATGTATATGTAGTCTGCAAAATGCCTCCTATAAAAACGAGCCTAAAATTTTGTTGTCTAGTAAATGGTTGTAAAAGAATGAATTTTCATTCCATGATCTGGTATGATACTAGATTGCTATCATACTAAATCTCTTACTGCACATTTCTTACTTTTAAACGGCCCCAAGAAAGACTGCATTTGACACTGTAGGAAAATGGGAAAATGCTGGCATCCCATATAATCTCCAATTGCCACAATATATCCTACTTGATTGAAGACAAACCCATCATTAGTTTGACCTAACAGTATCTTTGTTGTCTGCACTCTGCAAATGTTTTCAGTTGGAAACAAAGCATAACTTTGCTTGTTAGGTAGACTTTAAGATTTAAGTATAGTATCTGAAAATAACAGGGCTAAATTAGCCCATGCAGACTCACCTGAGTAAAATTGTCGTGGTTTGATAATTTGGAAGACATCCTGGTTGTGATGTTAACACAAAGTAAGTCACAATTATTTTGAGATCTACTTTTTGATCCATTTTGACTCAGTTTCAAGCTTCTTGAATATGTTATCAAGACAAACAAGCTGATTAAATTTTATGTGTCTCAGACTGAAACTATGCCTCTAAAGTGCACACAAGGTTTGTCCAAACATAACCCAATTTCAACCTTGTCTGAATTATTTGAATTTGACAAGCATTTTAAGTTTCATGAGTATCAGATTAAGATAGTGGTCTCAAGGTAATTGTTGACAACCCAGGCACATATTCACCAACCATTCTTGAAAATATTCTTAGTCTTATTCTCCAAGGTTTTCTACATTTGTAAATAACACAACTTCTGATTGGCTAAACCGAATGGTTTAGCCAATCAATTTGGTTTAGCCAGAAGTTGTGATACTTAGGAATAAAGAGAATTTTTTTGTTTTCATGGAGGTATAATTCAATATCACAGACAACAAATATACACTTGAAAATTACTAACTGTCTTTTTCGTTGAAAATCTAACATTGCGTATTTATATAATGTCCATTTCATTCATAATTCATAGCACAGTAAAACTGCTGGTTCATGAGGTAACAATGACGAATACATGACGTCACTATAGTATTGAACATTTGCAGATTCAGTAGCTTTATTACTAGAAGTTCAATATGCTAGAACTAAGCTGAAAATAAGATTGTTAGAACTCAGCAAAGTGACAATGGGTTTTCAGCTCTCTCTTTAAATTTGCTGTTGGATATTTTTATTAATATTTAGAGAATATACATTTAGCAAGCAAGTTGAACTTGGACTTGATAAAGATCAGAAAGAAGACAATTATGAAATCTCGTATACGTGTTTGTTTACATTACTTTGCAAAAGTGGTCCAGGCACTACTGAAATATTTTTTTCATGGAGCTATGAAAAAATTTTTTCAGCCAATCAGAACTCGCCAATGTCCATGAAAACAACTAATATTGAATTATTTACAAATGTAGAAAATTCTGGAGAATAAGACACAGAATGTTCTTATGAATGGTTGGTGAATAGTGGCCCTGATGCCTGACACAGGACCATCATAAAAGTTCACATTGTGCTTCGAAGCAAAGTTTATCTTGCGTGTATTCTCAGTGAGGAATTAACACAAACCAATAATAAAGTGGAAGGTTATCTAATATGCAAAATAGTCAACAGAACACAAAATTTTAGACTTGTCCAAGTTGAAAGCATTTGCTGACAACAATATAAAAAACTTAAACACTGAAACTTGTGGTTGTAAGATTGCATGTTACCAGCATCTTTTCAACAATGTTTACAAAAACCTTTTGTTTTAAGGATTTGAGACCGTATTGTAAAGGGTTATCAAGTATGGTGCATAAGATGTACCTGTAAGCATAAAACAACAGTTAACACTGAAAAAAGTATCAAAACTATAGGCACACGAAAATTCTAACACAATGTACAAGCTGTTCAAACCATTGACCTACAGCCCTCCCAAAGTATTAGCCTCAGACAACCTCAAGACATCCCTGTTAAATACTGATAATCTGAATTATTCAACAGACCATATACCCATGGATGATTTGCAGCCGAGGACTTGGAAGCTATCATAATAGGATTAGGAGTATCAAGATATATGGCCAGCAAGACGCAAAAAGGGGTCCTCGGACATCTGCATAAAGTGTCATCTGGGAACAGCCTGCACAGCCTACGCAGACTAATCTGAAACGGCACTTAACAAAATATGATTTTTTTCTGCAGAAGACCTGAGCAAAACAGAGAATCATATATGAACAGAAATGTCATCTTGAATTACTCGATGCAGAGAGGGCAGCCTGATCCAAGATCATACTTTATCTCTTTAGCAAACGATAAATTTTTGGACTGGACCAAATTCAAAGCATCTGCAGACGACAAATTAAATCTTGTAAATATGATGATTTCTGACCTTAATAGGGTGGAAAATATTGTGGGAAAAGGAGAAAATGCTGGTTACAAGCATTTTCTACTTTACCCACAATGTTTTCTACAGGTTTCTTTCTCATGGTTGTTAAAAGTATGGATTGTGTGGTTAATAGTTAACCCATTACCACACAATCCCTACTTTTGACGCCCCTGAGGAAGAAGCCTTTTGAAAACACTGTGGGAAAAGGAGAAAATGCTGGTAACCAGCATTTTCTCTTTTTCCCACAGTGTTTTCTACCCTTCCCAGAACAAATTTCAATTTTTCAGTCACCTTTATTTTGTTGTCTGCAAATGCTTTCAATTTGGACAAGTCCAAAATATTGTTGTTTGGTAATGAGTTAAACACTGAAATTTGTGGTTGTAAGATTGCATGTTACCAGCATCTTTTCATTTTCCAACAATGTTTACAAAAACCTTGTTTAACTCATTACCAAATGACAATATTTTAGGCTTGTCTAAATTGAAAGCATTTGCAGACGACAAAATAAAGGCAACTGAAAATTTGAAATTTGTTTAGAAAACATTGTGGGAAAAGGAGAAAATGCTGCTTATGAACGGCAGAAAACATTGTGGGAAAAGGAGAAAATGCTGGTTACCAGCATTTTCTCCTTTTCCCACAATGTTTTCTAAAGGCTTCTTTCTGAGGGTCGTCAAAAGTAGGGATTGTGTGGTAAAGGATTAAAGGATTTGAGACCGTATTGTAAAGGGTTATCAAGTATGGTGCATAAGATGTACCTGTAAGCATAAAACAACAGTTAACACTGAAAAAAGTATCAAAACTATAGGCACACAAAACTTCTAACACAATGTACAAGCTGTTCAAACCATTGACCTACAGCCCTCCCAAAGTATTAGCCTCAGACAACCTCCAGACATCCCCGTTAAATACTGATAACCTGAATGATTCAACAGACCATATACCCATGGATGATTTGCAGCCGAGGACTTGGAAGCTATCATAATAGGATTAGGAGTATCAAGATATATGGCCAGCAAGACGCAAAAAGGGGTCCTCGGACATCTGCATAAAGTGTCATCTCGGAACAGCCAGCAGTCTACGCAGACTAATCTGAGACGGCACTTAACAACAAAATATGACTTTTTTCTGCAGAAGACCTGAGCAAAACAGAGAATCATATATGAACAGAAATGTCATCTTGGATTACTCAATACAGAGAGGGCAGCCTGATCCAAGATCATACTTTATCTCTTTATCAAACCACAAATTTTTGGACTGGACCAAATTCAAAGCATCTGCAGACGACAAATTTAATCTTGTAAATATGATGATTTCTGACTTTGATAGGGTAGAAAATATTGTGGGAAAAGGAGAAAATGCTGGTTACCAGCATTTTCTCCTTTACCCACAATGTTTTCTATAGGCTTCTTTCTCATGGTCATTAAAAGTCGGGATTGTGTGGTAAAGAGTTAACCCTTTACCAAGCAATCCCAGGTTTTTACCACCCTGAGAAGCCTTTTGAAAACACTTTGGGAAAAGGAGAGAATGCTGGTAACCAACATTTTCTCCTTTTCCCACAATGTTTTCTATCCTTCCCAGAACACATTTCAAATTTTCAGTGACTTTTATTTTGTCGTCTGCAATTGCTTTCAATTTGGACCAGTCTAAAATTTTCTCGTGTGGTAAAAAGTTAAGCAAATGTCAAAAAGCCCCTTTTCACATGTTGCAGGCCATAGAGGATCTGACATCAGTTGGTGTTTGAGATAATTTGTATTTTTAAACAAGTGGAGGGAAAATGTTATCAAGCAACATTTTATTCCACACCAGACTAGCTTTCTGCATTTGGTAGTGGTCTACAGGATGTCTTTTACTCATTGTCAAACAACAATATTTTATGCTTGATGTTTGAGATGATTTATATTTTTAACCCTTTCCCAAACGACAAAATTTTAGACTGGTCCAAATTGAAAGCACATGCAGACTACAAAATTAATGTTACTCAAAAAGCAAAATTTGTTTCCAGCAGAGAAGAAAACATTGTGGGGAAAGGAGAAAATGCTGGTTACCAGCATTTTCTCTTTTTCCCGCAATGTTTTCAAAAGGCTTCTCTCTCAGGGCCGCAAAAACCAGAGATTGTTTGGTAAAGGTTTAAACAAGTGTAGGGAAAATGGTATCAACCAGCATTTTACTCTACATTGCACTAGGTTTCTACATATGGTATGCAGTCTACAGATGCCTTTAAACCCTTTCCCGAACAGTCCCTGGTTTTTACAACCCTAAGAGAGAAGTCTTTTGAAAACATTGTGGGAAAAGGAGAAAATGCTGGGCTGGTAACCAGCATTTTCTCCTTTTCCGACAATGTTTTCTACCCTCCCAGAACAAATTTCAATTTAAAAAAAAAAAATTAATTTTGTCATCTGCAAATGCTTTCAGTTTGGACCAGTCTAGACTTTTGTCGTTTGGTAAAGAGTTGAAGTGGCCAAGTCTAAAACCTAGTGTGGTGTGAAGTTTACAACCTAACAAATGAACATGACTTTTCCTCTGTAGTTGACAGAATAAGAAAAGATTGTGAGGGAAAAAAATTACCTTGCTTCTGACATACTATTGGTCAACTTCCTTCGATGTTTTCCTTCAATACCATTACAAGACAACATTTTCTTTTCCTACAGATTTTGGGATGAAAATTTTACAAAAAAAATCATCCCTGTACTTGCAAAATCATTCAATTTTCATTCATAAAACCGCAGTAGTCAAAAACCATCTGACAACAAGAAAAATTGGAGATTTACCACAGCCAAGGTCGAAACCGACGGGAAACATGGTCTCTTTTTACACGGGCTAGTCACTGATTAAGGCTACATACCGGAAATACACAAAGGAAGTTTAAAACATAGTGTTCCAAGAAGATAATTATGGGAAATAATAATGCTTGTTATGTTATGGAATATAAGCGTCAGCAGTCACCTGCCAGTCATTTGACATTCCCACAATGCTTTTTTGATTTCTGATGTGAAATCTAAAAATACTGTAAGAGCCTGCATAGCCTTTTAACTCATTACCAGATGACATTATTTCAGACTTGTCCAAATCTAAAGCATTTGCAGATGACAAAAGTGACTGAAATTTCAAAATTTGTTTTGTAAAGGGTAGAAAACATTGTGGGAAAAGGAGAAAATGCTGGTTACCAGCATTTTCTCCTTTTCCCACAATGTTTTCAAAAGGCTTCTTTTCCAGGACCGTCAAAAGCAGAGATTGTGTGGTAATGGGTTAAGGGAACACCATCAATTTTTTTTTTCTTTGTATCCCGGCACAACCAGTTTTCGGCGGTTTAACAGTTTGTCGCAACGCATTCAATATAGACAAAATATTTCAAACATTTTTACATCAAAGTCAACTAAGCAACTTTTTAACTGACGATAAAATTCAGATAGAGTTCACTGACCTCATTTTCTGTATATTTATTTTCTGCAGAAGACCCGGTGATCACGTCCTCCAAGGGAAATCACTGTTACCAGTTTCCGGCGGTTTTACAAATTGTATACTGTACAAAAAAGTTTAAGGCACAAGAAGATGTAGTTTAAATAAATTGTAACAATAAATATTTTTTAACTATCAGGAAATGTCATAAACTTTTTTAACGTTTTATAAGAATATTTACAAGTCTTTTACAGTGTAAGTTCGTTTTTAAGCATCACAATTTGGGCAAAGGAAAGAATCACCTCTCCTCAAAACCCTCACTTTAGAGCAAAACCCAAGGTGAACCCAGCCCAGGCATGTGTCACACTGACCCCATTTAACTATTATTATATCAGGTCTTTTTGATGAATCAGGAGAAAATCTTTTACATATTATGCATTTGCTTGTTTCATCCACATCTGACTCATTTTCAGAACTGGAAAAGTCCTCACTGTATTCAATCCTAGGTTTCTTTGATTTAGTCCCAGATATTGAGGGTTTAGGCGCAAAAGTTTTGCTCTTCTTTGTTTTATTTTGGCACTCATTGATTGTTTTTTCTGTCTGTTTATTCATCTTCTTATGTTTGTTCTCATGATCAATAATTTTTTCAAGTACTTCATCTTCGGTAATACATTTCCCCCCGACTATCTTGCTCAATGTGTTTCTTATTTTGTGTCTCTGAACATTTTCAAGAATTCTTCCCCCTCTCTTTAACAAGAATGATTCAGCACAATCAAGAGAAACTGCTTCCTTATCAAATGATGTAGTTGGTGCAACTTCTGAAACTGTCTCTTTAACAAACGATGTAGCTGGAGCAACTTGGCTATTACTGATAGCTGTCTTATCAAGAGGGAAAATTCCACTTTTGCAAAAGGCTTTTTTGATATTTGCTGGTGTTAATGTATTGTCATAGACTTTACATGCCAAGCTGCAGACATTGTAACGGTTGACTACTCCTAAATCACGTGTGTGTTTATGACATGCTGAGTTGTATGAATTCTGGAATGGACCAAATGCACAGACATCCAATGGTTGAAGAAGGTGAGAGCAATGTGGTGGAAGTACAAATAAATGGATATGTTGGGATTTTGCCCACTGGATAAGAGGAACTGTTATGTGACTCTTATGACCATCATATAACACTAGGATGTCCCCATCATCTCTTGAAGGTAAATATTTTATCAAATGTGTCTTAATGTACCTCTCAAAAACATCAGTATTTGACCAACCAGATTCGGTTACACAACCATCAGCACCTGCACTAGCACCTTCTAATAATTTATTTGAAAATCTTGTCCCAGGGAAAACAAAAAAAGGGGGTATCACATTGCCAACACCATTAGCACATCCAATTAAAGTTGTTGTTTTTCCTCTTCCAGATGTCACTGCTTGTGATTTTGAAAATTTGTGCTCATGCCTTTCTCATCAATGTTGTACACTCTTTGAGGTTTATCACACAAGTTGTATTTTGTTAAAATGTGCTCCAGTTCATTAAAGTAACTATCAATGGTAGTTCTGGTTGCTGATCTAGCCCTAGCAACATCTAATGACCTAGGCTTTTTCACTCTAAGTTCTGGCCATCTACTTAAAAAAGTATAAAGCCACTTTTCAGTAAGTGGATGTTCCTTGTCCCTAAGTCCCAGCTGTATAGCATAGTCTGTTGCAAGATTGATTGTCTCCTGGCGGCTATATCCATACCCAACCTCATCCATGGTTTTTTGGGTGTCCTGCTAGGAGAGCCTCCTGTTCTTGGGAAAGGAGAGGTGATGGTCCAGATTTGACAGTTTCCACATCAACTTTGCCAAAAAGTCGATCCTGCAAAGTGGAACGAGGCACATTAAATATTCTTGCTGCTTTACATGTAGGCATTTTGTCATTTTTTACCGCAAAATAGGCTTAGTAAGCTGATTTAGATCATATTTTCTGTAAGAACCTCTTTCTGGGTCATTGCTCTGCAAAAAAAGAAGAAAATAATGTAAGGATATCAAAGGGATTTTATTTAACCAAAATTCAATTAGTCAGCAATTAACAAAATGGCTGTAAGAACCCTTACTTTTTTGACACTTAATTTTATTTTGAACAGTATACTATGGAATTTTTCTGTGGTGGCGCTGCTTGCATATTAACCCTTCTCCTACCGTAAAACAACTTAACACTGTAAACACTTTGATATTCACTGAAAAATCTGAATTTAATTGATGAGAAATTTTGGAGGTAGTGAAAATAGGTAAAATTGCGTAGGTATACATATTTTGCATCGGTACTTACGGTTCTAATCTCCATTTTCACTTTTATGAACTCCGTTGACGTTTCTACTCTGTTTGTAAACAAACGTGCACGTGTTGACCCGGTAGTGACGTAATTCAACAGCGAAATCAAAATAAATCGAGAGCCGCCGAAAACTGGTAGGTGCCGAAAACATGTCGGTCGGGGATAATTTTATGATTTTTAATTATTGATGATTTGTGTTGTTTTTTTATATAAATTTCAGTGATACATATATAAATTTCAGTGGTACATATATCTTTTTAATTTGGTGAGATGTGAAAAATCTAAATACCCACCTTTAAATGTTTGCAATTTGTTTTAATGTTGTAGTGGTTGTTGCTGTGTTTTTTGTTTTTTTTTAAATAGAAGTTTGCTTAGTAATGAATTAGCTTGTTCACACAAATCATAAAAGAAACCTACACAATAAAATCTCTTAAAGAAAATGAAAACAATGACAAGTACAAAGAGACTGTACACTGTTGTACTGCAAACTGTGTTTATTAGATTTCTCCACAAGAAAATTTTGCAATGGTTTGGGTGGCACCAGAGTCAAAACCAACTATATCAAGCATACCGAAGTCATCAGGATCTGCAATTGTGAAGCCATTTGAGGCCATACCAGCTACAATCAGCTTAGCATTAGGGTTGGACATAACTGCCCGGTAATCCTGTAATGCACGTGATGGATGAACTTTGCCATACCATGTTTCATTATCTGTATAAACAATGAAGACATCATACTTCTTCTTTTGTTCTTGTGCCCAAATCATTGGGAGGGCACAATCAGTTCCTCCGAAAGCGATATCTCTTGTCTTGCTGATGACACTATCAAGTCTGTCATCCTTTTTGATATCAACCTTGGTCAGTTTGTGTGAGAATGCAACAACATCATAATGTTGCTCAGTTCTGGCTGTAACCATCATCATTGCTGCAGCTGCATCTCTGCATGTAATACTAGAGCTCCCAATGCAAGGGACATTCATAGAGCCACTCACATCTATAGCAAGTAAATATTTTTTTCCTGTGGGTTCAACAGCGTCAAAAGACAAGTAGTAAGCTTTGTCCAAAGCATCTACTATATTTCTGTTTGGCCTCCAACGCAGGCTACCTTTGTCACCTCTTCCCTTTGTATAAGTGTTCAAGGCAACAAGGACATTGAATGGATGGACACGGGCTTCCTTCAAGAGCTGTTTGTCTGTAAGTCTTTCTACAATAGCCTTTTCAACCCTGCTACCCTCTTCAACAATCTGAAGATTGGTCATTTTTCCAAGATTTCGAATGACTGCTGTCATCTTAAGATTTGTCAACAGTGCCTCCCAAACTTTTTTCGAGTTAAGTAACTGGGTTGTAATGTGCTCTCTTTCCAGTCCATACTTCTCTACCAGTTCAACCATTTCATCTTCATCTGTACATTTTCTTGCAATTTCTGCTGCCTTCAGATAGTCCATCGTTTCTTTTAAGTTTTCACTGCCAGCAGCAAGTTTTTCTGCTTCCTCAAGACCTTTAATGACAAATCTAACCATAACTTGCAGGGCTTCATCATCTGCTTTGATATGAGTCAGTCTAAAAATATCCTTGTGGGACCATGACTCCCTGCTCTTATACTTAGTCAGATGCTTTGCCAAAGCTTTGGGATTTTTTGCTTTTGCTTTATACCAATCTACAATTGCTCGTTTGTGTGCCCTTCCCCAGCCAGTTCCAGAGCTCATTTCTTCACAGTATTTTATGAACAGGAAAAGGTGTGTTGGTATTCGACAGACCTCATTTAAAACATCATATGCTGCTTTCTTTGTGTCTGGGTCATTGCACCTAGCACAAATAGCGAGTGCAAACATAGTGGGTGGCTGTTTAGCAGCTCTTCCTGACAAACTAATGTCCTTTATCAGCTCAACAACTTTAATTCCCTTCCCTTCTGCAATCAGTCTGAAATTCAAAATAGGGTAAGATAGATTAACACATAACTCTTCACCAAACAACAAAATTTTGGACTCAACCAAATTGAAAGCATAACTATGCAGATGACAAAATAAATGTAGCTCAAATGTTGGTTTTTGTCTTTAAAAGAGTAGAAAACAATTTTGGAAAAGGAGGAAAATGCTGGTTACCAGCATTTTCTCCTTTTTCCTCATTGTTTTCAAAAGCTCTCTTCCTCAAGTTTCTTAACTCTTTACCACACAATCCCGACTTTTAACGACCCTGTACAAAGAAGCCTTTTGAAAACACTTTGGGAAAATGAGAAAATGCTGGTAACCAGCATTTTCTCCTTTTCCCACAGTGTTTTCTACCCTTCCCAAACCAAATTTTAATTTTTCAGTTACTTTTATTTTGTCGTCTGCAAATGCTTTCAAATTGGACTAGTCTAGAATTTTCTCGTGTGGTAAAGAGTTAAACACAGGATTTTGTGATAAAGAATTGACTAAACAGTCCTTAGTTTTAATAACCCCAAAAAGACTTCCAAATGTTGCATGTGAGAAAAGAAGTCAGTGGCTTTGGAAAGAAAGTTGTGTCAATACTGGTGTGAGAAAGCCAGGAAACGCATGGGTGTGTCATTGACCGCCAAGATATGACCTAAGCAGTTAAAATGGCATTAAACTCCAATACTTGTAAACCAAACCATTCGACATGATATTTTCAAAAGCCTTGGTCCTCTGGGTCATAAAAAAACAAAAGATCCTTTGGTAAAGTGTAAAAATAACTAGAGGTATCACTATAGGTAATTATACCCCAATCCCCCCCCCCACCACCAGCTCCTTGTCACAAAAACAGGTTTTTGTCACAGAATGCAGAATGGTTAGGTACAAAAGTAAGAGTTGAAAAAAGTTCAAGGGGAGATAATCCCTCAATAAACTGCAGCAGGGTCATGAAAATTGCACATGCACAACTTCATATATATAGGAACCCTGTGTGTAATTTTCGAGTTTAGTACGTCAAATACTACTGGGATATTGCTCTGGACAAATTTATGTCTATGGACAGACAACCATGATGATTCCAGTATACTCCCCTCCACTTTGTTGTGTGTGTGTGTGTGGGTGTGTGTGTGTGTGTGGGGGGGGGGGGGTATTAAAAATGAAAGTATGTAACAGCTTCACTTCCTTCCACAGTTTGTAAAACTTCAGGTTCCGCACAATGTAGACCAAATCCTGACAGCACATTCAGTCCTCTCTTACTTTGCAACCAAAGTATAAAATTTTAACCCTGGATTAAGTGCATTTCACATCATATATCAACATGTAATCTGAGCCCATGCGTATAAAACTTGGGTCCGTGCTCCACTGAGTTTATGCTCAAACTTAAACTCTTTACAACATGACAAAGTTTTAGACTGGTCCAAACTCAAAGCATTTGCAGACGACAAATTCAATGTGGCTAAAATGACAAAATTTGTTCCTGAAAATTTGGAAAAAACTGTGGGAAAAGTAGAAAATGCTGGTGACCAACATTTTCTCCTTTTACTACAGAGTTTTCAAAAGTCTAGTCTCCTAGGGACCTGGTCCATAAAACTCAAGATTGTGTTGTAAAGGGTTAAAAAAAAATCGGGTTTGTCCAAATCGAAAGAATTTGCAGATGACAAAATTAAAGTGACTGAAAATTTGAAATTTGTTTTCTGAAGGGTGGAAAACATTCGGAAAAGGAGAAAATGCTGCTTACCAGCATTTTCTTCTTCTCCCATAATGTTTTCTAAAGGCTTCTTTTTCAGGGTCGTCAAAGTAGGGATTGTGTGGTAATGGGTTAAAGTCTCATTTATATTTTTAAGAGTTTGACAATTTGAAATGAAGACTAAAGGTAAAAACAAAGTAAAGCTTCAAAGCTCACTTGTTAGTGCATAACGTTTATGGGACTTTGAAATTATATGCTCAGCTGAGTTGAGCACAACAAAAGAGTTATGACCCTTTCTTTCATCTACAGTGTCTGCTTTACTGGATATATTGGCCAAGAGCAAGCAGGAAATTAGAATTGTTCGAGTCCTTTTTCTAGACTGAAAGTCTGTTGGGTTCATGTAGTGCTGTAACTGTCAAGTTATTTTGATACGTACAGCCTTGAAGATCTTGTGATGTCAGATTTTCCTCCTTTTTTGATGAGGGAAAAATAATACTTGCAATTTACACCCCAGTTACAGAGACTGTCGGGCTTACATCCATTTCAAATCAGTGTAATTACTTCAATTTTTTTCGCTTTTTTATCGGTTGTCATAGGTGACCTTATTTCAAGCTGTTTATGTAAACGGCGATAAACAGGGGTTCAATCGGTTTTAAAAATATTCCGTCTTGCACTGGTAGAGGCCCAATCGGGATCTGACCGGTGGTTAAAGATATATACGGCCACATCTTTCCTTCACAATGGAGTCTTCTTGGACTTTCAAGAATTCGTTAGAGACAAACATAACAGTTTTTCCTTGGTCGACGGAATTATGGGAGTTCCCTTTGACCGACATACTAAGACAAATCGAAACTTGTCACAGAATTGTTACAGAATCAATCAGATATGGCGCTGGTGAATTTTTGTGGAAACTGAATTAAAATGCCTGTCGCGCATGTAACAATGTGTCTCATCGATTCCATATTTTGATTCTTAGCTTTTTTCACCGGTGATTAGTATCAGCTCTTTGGTGGCTCTTTGGTGGCTTGTCAATGGCCTATAGGTGATATCGGTGGTAGATAAGTTGTCAATCGGTTATTTTGTAATAGTTTCACCGATCGAAAATTTTAAGCATGTTTAAAAATCTAAATCGGTAACTTTTCATCGACGAAATTCATCTTTTCCCGGTAGCTTTTGATAGGTTGGGAATAGGTGACCAATACGTGACATCGGAGGCAAGTAGGTTTTCGTCGGTTCCCACCCTATATCGGTTAAAAAGACCACCGATTTATCAGCGATAGCTCTGTGTAACCGGGGTGTTAAAGAAGAAAATATCCAACTTTTTCCCTTTCCCTTATCAACCATTAAGGTTGCACCTTTAGCTCACAAGTCAAAGTCAAGGCAAGATCAGTCATATTTCTACGTGTTGAATCCATAGTCAATGTTCATGGACACAGCTCACAGAAAAAGGTTACACTTTCTGGGGCATCAGTCACTTCCGCGTGACACTTCTTGTTCTTACCTGGAAAAATCTCACCATAACAGAAAGTGTCTATGCATAGTTTGACCTAGAAGTCCACTGCAAGGTGCCTTCTGATCTTCAACTATACCCATTAACAACAAAATCCTGAGTTTTAACAACTTTGACAGAAAAAGACTCCAGAGAACATTGTGGGGAAAAGAGAAAAACTTTTTAGCAGCATTTTCTCCCTTTCCCACAATTCCTGTACATAATTTGTCATCTACAAAATGGTTTCAGTCAAGATTACATTTTAAAGTTTGGTAAAGGAATACTAATTGCAAAAGCAGATGAATTGGTGACCTGATAGTTCCGTGGGGTTTAAATTGGGTTTAATTCTGAACCAACTACAAAATTCTAGACAGGTCCAAGTTGAAAGCATTTGCATACAACAAATCAAATCTTGCACAAATTAAGAAATCTGTCTTGGAAACAGTAGAAAACATTATGAGAAATATTAAAGGAAAAGGAAAAAATGCCGATTACCAGCATTTTCTCCATTTCCCAAAATTTTTCTGAATGCCCTTTTCCTTGGATTCTGAAAACTCATAATAGTTTGGTTAACCCTTTACCATATGATAAAAGTTTAGACCCATCCAAATCCCAAGCATATGCAGACCCTAAATTTAACATTGCTAAAACTGTGGAAGATGTCTTTGATAGGGTTAAAACATTGTGGAAAAAGGAGAAAATGCTGGTTACCAGCATTTTCTCCTTTTCCCACAATGTTTTCAAAAGTTCTGTTTCTCAAGGTCGTTGGCATTGTGTGGTAAAGGGTTAAGAGTTCATGGTAATCTCATAGATCTAACAAAGTACCTGTCTATGCTGGTAACATTTTCTCTTTTCAATATTGGATCCCCAGCCCTGTAACCAAATGCATTGTCTGCGCCAAGAAAAAGAAATCTTTGAACTCTCATGAAATCGTCAACATTCCAGACATAGCCACCTGATCTATTCCTAACCTGTTTGGGAGATATAGGCTGGAACTGGGACCTCTGGAAAGAAAAATATTTCTTATCTGCTGAACCCTTTACCAAAAAAAATCCTTGTTTAATTGGCCCTGAGGAAAGGAGCTTTTGAAAACATTGTGGAAAAAGAGAAAATGCTGGAAACCAACATTTTTCTCTCCTTTTCATTCGATTTTGTCATTTCTTTCAAAGACTAATCCCATTATGTGAGCCATGATTAATTTTGAAAAATAAAACAGGAGGGCCATGATGGCCCTGTATCGCTCCACTGGCTTTTTAACCCTTTACCACACAAATTGAAGTGTTCATGACCCTGAAAAAGAGGGCCTTCAAAGACAATGAACACTGTCAGGCAATACAAGCAGGTTAATTCACTGTCACGAAAGGTAAAGTTCTAGGAAAAAAAACCTGAATGATGGACACCTTACTATGAATTTATGTTAGCATAACTATTAGCATCAAAATGAATCACTCTTTCTGAAAACAGAATATTCTCTATCAAAAAATTCGATATCTAGCACCAATACATGGATCCGTGGAAATCGATATTTGACCAATCAGGTTATCGCATTTATTCTACCTGATGTGCAACGTTGTGTTCTGTCATTTCGGCTCACAAATAAACGATTGTTGGGGGATGCGATTCTATTTATCTATTTTGAGTTTTTAACGTTTTAATTTAAGAAAAACCTTAAAATATGTGCTTTGTGAGCATGTACCACTGACGTGAGATTACGCAGGGGCTATAGACAAGTTTGAATTATGATAATGACTGAAAATAATTTGGACTAATGTAAAGAGTTCTGATGAGCCCTGAAAATGGATTAATTCGAATAATGCTTACCCCTCTGAAAGAGAAAAATTGAAAACAAAGGTAAAAATAGACCTATATGAAATACTTATAAAAAAGAAAGTATGTTTACTTTAATATCTAACCTTGTTCAATAACCTATGCACATCCAAAAAGTGGCCCCGTAACTTGTCACCAATGTTTCAGTTTGACATTAATTTTAACCCATGGTGCATGAAGAATATGCTAAATGTGTAGATATAGATCAGATTGAAATTACATGATGTTTAGTCTTAGATTTAAACTACTGCTATTTACAATAAGCACTTCAAATGACGTGTACTTCCTCACTAAGAGTAGATTTCAATTTTAAAAAGGTTCATCTTATGTACTGGTGGTACTTTAGCTTAATGGGCAACATGGTAATTTTTCTCTTGACTTATATTTTTTAACCGTTAATCAGATAAACCCGAGTTTTAACGACCCGTAGAAGGCTGTTAAAAGCATCGCGGAAAAAGGAGAAAATGTTTGTAACATCCATTTTCTCCTTTTTTGACAGTGGTTTTTGCTCTTTCAAAAACAAATTTCAATTTTTGCATCATTTCTTTTTTTGTCTACAAATTTTTGAGGTTGGGTTGTTCTAAAAATTTTGTCATTTGGTGAAGAGTTTGATTGGATTAGCACATCTGCACATTAGCACAAAGGGTGAAGCGTGTTTGATTGCAAAACAATTTGCCGCTCTAATCAACTTGACCACCCATTGTCATCAGTATATCATAAGATAAAACACACTACCGTCAATGATATTAACAATTTTTATAAATGACAACACACTTAACACATTTTATAATCATCAGACAACCCTTTTCCCCTTAACCTGATATTGAAAATTTTCATTAATTTAAACCTCTCTGCTGAATCAGACTGTATGTAAATTTTTCGAAAGTTTTGTAATTCAGTGTTATTTAATTTGGTATGCCAAAATGACTCTACTAGCCAAACGAAAGCAATCAATATCTGTAATTCTATAATTCTGTGGCAGAACGGAGATTTTTTTTTTCCTTTCGCATTGGAGTTCGAAATTTTGTTTAAACATGTACATCTGTTACATTGTCCGTTGACCCGATAATTCTCCCTTTTAATACATATCTGTGTGTCAATTCTTTCAAACATCTTTAAATTACTTACCGAGAATTTATCATGAACAGAAATATATGATTAAAATATTTTTTCCGGAATTTTATAGAGAGAAACATTCATGACCACACGATTTAAGTAGCCTATCTCCTATACTGTATATGTATTGACAGGGTTTGTTTGTGAGTCCTTGGCAACAGTAACTAAGGTAGTCGGTTTATCTTATCGCCACGGATCCATGTATCATTTATCACTCCAGTTTGATAATCAAGGGAGATAAATAGTAACAAACTTTATTCCTTATAAAAAAGTTATTTCCCTTGATTAATGTTTAAATTGATGTGACTATATTTTGAATCCCATCATGGGCATCTTAAACTTGTGATCCCTGGAATGGAGCCAATTTTGACCCCAGGCCTATAATATGAAGAAACTTGTTAAAGGTCCATTAGATAAAGCTACATGCCAAATTCAGTAGCCCTGGGCCTTGCGGTTTCAGAGAAGATTTTTGAAAATGTTATATTTTTTTTCAGTTTTGTTGCAATGGCAACCAGAGTTTTTGAAGAAATCAAATTCTTTTAAGAAATTCTAAAGAGGACCATGGCAGGATCATTTCTGTGAAGTTTCATCAAATTTGGATAGAGAGTTTCAGAGAAGATGTTTGAAATAAAAGTTAACGCATGGACGGACGGACATACACACGGACGGACAACAGACACCGGGCCATGACATAAGCCTGCTGGCCTTCGGCCAGTGGAGCTAAAAATGTCTCTGTTGATTTGCAGTGAAATTGTTCATTTTTGACCAAAAACCTCAAAATTCACATATTCCAAACTGAGAGCATTTTGCATAAATGAAATCAAATGTCTCACATGGCATAACCGTCTTTGAAAGGAAAGTAAATATTGCAGGGAAAAAATTACTATAATGGATAGATCTACCAGCATTTTCTCTTGTTCAGGATACTTTCAGAATCTATCTACCTGAAGGTACTGGCTCCTTAACCCATTACCACTCAATCCCTACTTTTGACGACCCTGAGAAAGAAGCCTTTAGAAAACATTGTGGAAAAAGGAGAAAATGCTGGTAACCAGCATTTTCTCCTTTTCCCACGTTTTCTACCTAAAATATTGCCGTGTGGTAATGAGTTAATGTGCAGAGGCTTGTATGTTCTAGTATCACACATTTTGAGAGGAGAAATATCCTAGATAAAATTCGGTCAAAAATGGAGAAACCTGAATGGACCTGAATTAACACTGAGCAACAATTAAAGGGACTTGCAGGACTTTAATAATAAAATAGGCCTTAGGAGCATTAACTATAGTTTCAATTTATTCATGGGTGTCACATTAATTTATTTTTACATATCTTGCTAGCACTGTTTGCTAGTAAGTTTATATGCCAATTTCTCATTGTTGAACTCTGCATTGTTCTATAATGTATTCCTAGCGTTGTTCGCTAGTTATAGTTTTTATGTCAACTTATTATCATCAAACTATACTTTGTTCTATATGTTTTGATTACTACCCTATGTACATTCAAATGTCAGACATTTCACTACCAAGACGTTTCACACTTGAGACGTTTCACTATTTAGACGTTTCCTACCAAGACTTTTCACTACCTTTTTTCGTTTGTTGAGACTTTTCACTACCCTTTTTCATATACAGGTAGCTTTATTGGGTTGCCACTATTTTTTTCTAATTTAAATAATAAAAAAATCTTATTTATGAAACTTATTTATAGCATCCATTTTTATTTTGATAATTTCATTACTGATTGCTTTATGTGAATTTGATGAGTAGTTATTCAAAATGGGAATGGAACATTATAGATGAATAAGCTGAGGTTGGAGGACCATTTTCTTTTTTATATATTTTCACTGAGTGATAATAAGAAGCCATTATGGAGAAAAGTTGGTGTAAAGTATTTTCTTCTTTTCACAAATTGTTTTCTCAACTTATTACCAAATGACAATATTTTAGATTGGTCCAAATCAAACGAGGTTGCAGATAATAATATGGCTTAACTCTTTACCAAACAATAATATTTTAGGCTTTTCCAAATCGAAAGCATTTGCAGACAACATAATAAAAGTGACTGAAAATTTGAAATTTGTTTTGTGAAGGGTAGAAAACATTGTGGGAAAAGGAGAAAATGCTGGTAACGAGGAATTGATCCTTTTCCGACAATGTTTTCTGAAGGCTTCTTTCTCAGGGGCATCAAAAGAAGGGATAGTGTGGTAATGGGTTAAGCTAAGTTTGAAAAATAAGTACATCTTTGGATAGAAAACATTGTAAAAGAAAGAATCGCTTGTTACAAACAATTTCTTCTTTTACCACAATGCTTTCCTCGATATAATATCTCAGGGTCTTAAAAACCAGGGTTACAGATTAAGCTCGCTTTCTCAGGGTTATAAAATGTTAAAGGGTGGAAGAAGGTATGCATATTTTTTGGATGCCACCATATTATCCGTTTTTGATGTTATTAAAGATGATTGCACAAGATTGATTAGTTGGGGCCCAACATCCTTCAACACTAACACATTGGCTTAAAGGTGGCCCTTCAGATATTGGGACGAAAATTTTACAAAAATACAAAAAAATCATCCTTATACTCCAAAAGCCTTATAATTTTCATTCATTAAATGCCAGTAGTCGAAAACCATCTGAAAACTAGATAAATTAGAGATTTACTGCAGCCCAGGTCGTCACTGAAGGGAAATACGGTCTATTTTTACATGAGCAACTTGTTCATTTACATACCTGAAATATACAGACGATGCTTCAAACATAGCGTCTGAAGTTCAAAACATTATGGAAAATAATTACATGTTTGTTATGTTACGGAATTTGATAGTGATTAGTCACATGCGAGTCACTTAACTTTCCCACAATGCTTTTTTTGATTTTGGCGCGAAATCTAAAAATAGCTTAAGAGGCTACGTAGCCTTTTAAGGGAATACCACAAAAAAATTTTTTTTTTGTAATTTTATGATTCTTAATTACTGATGATTTGTATTGTTTTTTCATATAAATTTCATAGACATATATATTTTTTAATTTGGTGGGATGTGAAAATTCTAAATACCCACTTTTAAGGATTAATTGGTTTACTCTGTACATGACAGACAATATATACCTGGCCATTAACACCTTGTCTTATAATCCTATTTACCTTCAAATCAATTACAAATACTTAATTACAAAAAATCTGTGTGAAATTTTCGGGTTTCCACTATGAACTGTATTTTTTTATCTGTTTTATTTTTTTACTTATCTATTCATATTTTAAATATTTATTTATACTAATGATTTTTTCTTAATTTTTTCATTTATTCCTGTTGATGTATTTATGGTTAGTAATGCAAAAGGGACTGTCTGGGAACTCCATCAAACAAATTTTTTAATAATGATATCAGATATAGTTTACAGCATCTTTAAAAAGGGAAGTGTTGGCCCTGCATTCTCAAGGTGGTTTTTAATGGTTTTCAAATCATACATTTCTAGTTTTGTGAATTGTGCATGCTTGTTTTGCTTCTGACCTGAAAAAATAAAAGAAAGAGTAGGCAAACATGAAATAGGTTGTACATGACAATTCAAAGTGGCTATGCAATTGATAAGGAGGCATGTGATAGGCTAAAAATCAAGATTTTTTTAATAAATGAGTTATTGCATGTCACATGTAATTCTTAGCTCAACACATTGTCTTGCATATTGTATTCCTACAATGTTTTAACCCTATCACAAGCAATAATTTGTTTTTAAGACCTTGAAATATTATATCTTTGATAACATTGTGGGAAAAGCTTGTAATAAGTAATTTCCCAATATATCTGCTCTAAAAGGTACATGTACTTAGTTTTCAATCAAGACTTATTTTGATACATTGTTTATAACTTCTCTCAATTTGGACCTGTCTAAAATTTTGTTGTCTGTTAATGGGTTAACAAAGTATACAGATAACAAAATTTTCAACTGGTATTTTGAAGTCAAAGCAATTCCAAACATTATTTAAGAAATAGTCATTAGGGTGATAATAGAGGGTAGGAAACATTGTGGAAAAATAGAAAGTGTTGGCTTTTCAACAAGTATTAAGTTTGTGAAAAAAAATCATATACATGTAGACGATACATCAAAGGATCTTAATTGTTAATGATTATTGACTGACGTGTCTTAGTTAAAACGATCAGTTGCAGTGATGTAAAATTATCTTTGTCACACTTATTTTCACTAAATATACTAGTAAGTTATAAATAATCAAATAAAGTGTGTGATACTCTTAACTTTCTTCAATCATATATTATGAAAATAACTTTGAAATTAGATTTTAAAAGTGTTTCAATATGACAAATTCTTCCATTTATTCATATTCATAAAATAAAAGAAAAAATACAGCAAAATGCTGAAGGAATCAACAAATATATGCATATATAAAATTAACATATACAAGACGTTTCACGGCCTAAAAGTAGTGAAACGTCTTCAACTCTTGGTAGGAAACGTCTGGGTAGGAAACGTCTAAATAGTGAAACGTCTGCCACCCCATACATTCACTTGTTGAACCGTAGTCAGTGAGCCTCCCAGGATGCACACACTATTGTGAATTAAGCATGTCAACATTGGTCACTGGTTATGATTTAAATGTGTGATTCAAGTGCTCGGGCGGCAGTCATTTCACAGTCAACCTGATGAATACTAAGTCTTGACGTCTGGTTGTGTGTGGATATACATGTATGTTGATTTTTCTGGGGTAGTTAAACCTTCGCTATTCGGCTACAATTATTTTGATTTAATCATTCTTTTGAAATGTATTTGTTCAGTATGGGTTTTTAGCGTATATCGTTGCATTGCCGAGATTTGAGCTGCGGCTGTCTCTGCAATGTTATCGCTGTTTGCCAGGGTCATGCTGTTTTGGCCCTCTGGAATGTACGGGGTTGTCCTACATCGTCGTCAAGCAAGTAATTTATTTTGATGTAGATAAGTTTGAGCTTTGTAACTTGGATTTTGTAATCATGTCGTATAGTTTATAACCCCGTGAGTGGGAACATTGCGGAAGAAGGGATTTGCCGTCTCGGTCTGAGTTTATTATAGACCCGAGTACATTCATGTAAATTTATTATACCTGTCTTGTGTATCTGCATATGTTATATCTTTGTGTAGACTATTTTTGTATCTATTGTGGATGCTTCGTAGCGCTGTTAGAAAAGGAGTAAATGTTGTTATGATTAAATGTGTGAGATTAGAGTTAGGCAGGGTATAGTGTTGATATGGCACACACGCTTGCTAACACAGTTGTTACTTTATTTTGTATCTTCGTTGAAACATTGTGGAAAAAGATAGTATTGCATGGCAAGCTTGTGATTTAGGATAGATATTTACTATTTTTTGTAGACTGTTACCATATCCCTGAATAGTAGCAAGGTATCTATACTGGCTAGAGGGGAACTTCACTGAGGTACTGAACAAGGGTGTTTAGACCGATTTGGGACCCTGCAGACGAGTGTGTTTTGGGTCGGGTGACACTATGCCTGAGTGGGTGCTGACAAACTGTAGTCCTTGGTGGGCCTGTGGCACAAGGCGGGAAGTCCATGTAGTTTTATAATGGTCGAAATATATTGTACCCTTTTGCAGATATACTCGGTATGTGTAGTAATTAATTGGAAAGTGTGAATGCCAAGTCTGAAAGACAATATGTAAGACCCTAGTCCTATTTATAAGACCCTACGTACGTTATTTCACATTTTGACATTCATCGTGTACGTAGGGTCTTATCGGGCCTTTCATAGGTTCCTTTAGCAAACTCCGACATCAAATCTTGTCGCTGTTTGAGCAACAAATTTGGATACTTAAAATGCAAAATGCTCAATGAAACTGGTATCGGTAACAAGATAAATCAATATTGAACCGATATTAAAGACTTGGTTGTGAAACACTTACGTTTTATGAGTTAAATCCGCTTCTATTTCACACTACCCTATTTTTGAAGTAAAACCGGTATGTAAATGGTTGAACTAAAATTCTATAGAGTGTGGGTACGCTGTTTTGATATAGACTCGGTATAGACTCTAAAGAGCGAGGGTACGGTATGACAAAATGGAAACGCTGGCATATGTAGAAATATGTATCATATAGAAGATCTGCAGATCAAAATTAAAATTTAAATATCGTCCTAGATATCTGCAAATTAAGAAGAAAATGCCAATATTCAAGTTATTAAAATTGAACTACTTTATGCCAACTTTAATATCATTGCGCTGAAGCCCGGGACCTTTCGGAAGTAGATTAATTTATCAATTTCATTGACAGGCGTCTTCTTCTGAAAAGGACTGTTAATACACTTGAAATTACGTTTTTCAGCCCGTCTGGCGTTTTTTGCGATAAAAGAGCATATAAAGATTGCTTTGTCTGTTTGTATGTTGTTAGGACAGAGAACGTAGTGATGATGTAGTCTACTCCAACGTGTTAAGGTATCTAGAAAGCAGTATAAACTGTAAAGCGTTTAGGTACATAAACAATATAAGCATGTTTAAAATTTTAAAAAAAATGCATGTTTCCCTTTTGACAGCGACAAAATGAATTGGCTAAAGCTTAATTGATAGTGTCCATGGTTGAGAGATAGAGCGTCTGCCACATAACCAAAGGGACTGGAGTTCAAGACACAGGAGCGGGGTTTTTAAGTTTGGGATCTTTCATTGATCAACATATCCGGGTTAAGTACTGGTGTAGTTCCCAGGAAGCAGAATCAAGAGAGATTTGGATAATTTGTAGAAACTTGTTTTTAAATCGCTGATAAATATATATGTTTAGTTGTTTTATGACCGAAATATGTTTAACATGCGCTTTAACCCATTACCACACACTACCTACTTCTGATGACCCTGATAAAGAAGACTTTACAAAACATTGTGGGAAAAGGAGAAAATGATGGTAACAAGCAATTTTTCTCGTTCCCACATGAAGACTCTAAAGAGTTTAGGTACATACACAACAGAAATGAAGACTCTAAAGAGTAAAGGTACATACACAGCAGATATGACGATCCTAAAGATTAAAGGTACATACAGAACAGAAATGAAGACTATAAAGAGTAAAGGTACATAGGGTCAATCCGGGTAAATACGGACGATTTTTACACAGCTCACTTCGCCAGTCAACTACTGTTACTATGTGAAAACCATGACCCCTATAGCCTATGAGTTAACATTTCAAGACTTTCCCCTTTGATATTTTCGCTATACTGTATAGTTTACTCCGCCCGAAATATTGCGAAAATGCAGTTGAAGTTACTTAGTCGAATCCGGGTAAATACGGACATGAGGGGTGAAGTACGGACACCGACTGGAAAATTACGGACACCTCACTTTAAACGGGTTAAATACGGTATTGCTTGGCACAAGGTATTTTTTCCTTCCCTATTATGTTTTTAAAAGAACAATACTCCCAAAACCTAATAAAACAATGGATTGTTTGTGGCCTGAACGGACAATAATAGCAATAGATCTAGCCCAATCTGCACATTAGGCAGGACAACAGTTACAAAATGCAGCGAAATGAAAAATCATTCGGGTAGCCCATACATCTGTGGCTTAATTTTATTTAATGTGTCTAATTTCTGAAAAGTATTGGATTCTACTTGAGTGGCTTGAGCTATAAATCAACTTCTAGAAATCGTCCTTTTCAAATAGCTGATAAACATGAATTCTGTAGATACTTTTCATAAGTGTCCGTAATTTTACAGTGTGTTCAAACGATTGGTTTAATACGGACAGTTGTCTTTTTCTTCTTTATTTCTGTTAACGTGTATTTTGCCATTATTTTGATGGTTTATTTCTTTTCTTCAATCATTTGTCATAGTTTTTAACAACATCACGGCTTAGTGAAAAAAATCTTTAACTTAAGAAAGCGTTCAAGTACCTGTCAGAGTTGTAGCACAAATCTTTGAATTCAAGCATAGTTGAGAAAGGGCGAATCAAGTTTGACACTAAATGTGCTTGTATCATCACATAAACTTAATCGTCATCAAAAATAGCGCACTGACACAGAAATTAGATGGGAATGCTATATATAGATTGTGGCATGGATATTGGGAGTTGAAATACGCTCTGGTATTTTCCGAAAATACGGTGTATGTCCGTATTTATACCTCTGTCCGTATTTACCCGGATTGACCCTACAGAACAGAAATGAAGACTCTAAAGAGTAAAGGTACATACACAGCAGATATGACGATCCTAAAGAGTAAAGGTACATACAGAACGGAAATGAAGACTCCAAAGAGTTAAGGTACATACACAGCAGATATGACGATCCTAAAGAGTGAAGGTACATACAGAACAGAAATGAAGACTCCAAAGAATAAAGGTACATACACAGGAGTTATGACGATCCTAAAGAGTGAAGGTACATACAGAACAGAAATGAGGACTCCAAAGAGTAAAGGTACATACACAGCAGATATGACGATCCTAAAGAGTGAAGGTACATACAGAACAGAAATGAGGACTCCAAAGAGTAAAGGTACATACAGAACAGAAAAGAAGACTCTAAAGAGTGAAGGTACATACAGAACAGAAATGAGGACTCCAAAGAGTGAAGGTACATACACAGCAGATATGACGATCCTAAAGAGTGAAGGTACATACAGAACAGAAATGAGGACTCCAAAGAGTGAAGGTACATACAGAACAGAAAAGAAGACTCCAAAGAGCGAAGGTACATACAGAACAGAAATGAAGACTCCAAAGAGCGAAGGTACATACAGAACAGAAATGAAGACTCCAAAGAGCGAAGGTACATACAGAACAGAAATGAAGACTCCAAAGAGTAAAGGTACATACACAGCAGTTATGACGATCCTAAAGAGCGAAGGTACATACAGAACAGAAATGAAGACTCCAAAGAGTAAAGGTACATACAGAACAGAAAAGAAGACTCTAAAGAGCGAAGGTACATACAGAACATGAATGAAGACTCCAAAGAGTAAAGGTACATACAGAACAGAAAAGAAGACTCTAAAGAGCGAAGGTACATACAGAACAGAAATGAAGACTCCAAAGAGTAAAGGTACATATAGAACAGAAAGGAAGTGTCTAAAGAGTAAAGGTACATACGCAACGGATATGACGATCCTAAAGAGTAAAGGTACATACAGAACAGAAATGAAGACTCTAAAGAGTAAAGGTACATACACAGCAGATATGACGAACCTAAAGAGTAAAGGTACATACAGAAAAGAAATGAAGACTCTAAAGAGTTAGGGTACATACCCAACGGAAATGATGATCCAAAAGACTAAAGGTACATACAGAACAGAAAAGAAGACTCTAAAGAGAAAAGGTACATACGCAACGGAAATGACGATCCTAAAGAGTAAAGGTACATACAGAACAGAAATGAAGACTCTAAAGAGTAAAGGTACATACACAGCAGATATGACGATCCTAAAGAGTAAAGGTACATACAAAACAGAAAGGAAGACTCTAAAGAGTTAAGGTACATACACAGCAGATATGACGATCCTAAAGAGTGAAGATACATACAAAATAGAAATGAAGACTCTAAAGAGTAAAGGTACATACTCTTTAGAGTCTTCTTTTCTGTTCTGTATGTACCTTTACTCTTTAGGATCGTCATATCCGTTGCGTATGTACCTTAACTCTTTAGAGTCTTCATTTCTGTTCTGTATGTACCTTTACTCTTTAGGATCGTCATATCCGTTGCGTATGTACCTTTACTCTTTAGAGTCTTCATTTCTGTTCTGTATGTACCTTTACTCTTTAGGATCGTCATATCCGTTGCGTATGTACCTTTACTCTTTAGAGTCTTCTTTCCTGTTCTGTATGTACCTTTACTCTTTAGGATCGTCATATCCGTTGCGTATGTACGTTTACTCTTTAGAGTCTTCATTTCTGTTCTGTATGTACCTTTACTCTTTAGGATCGTCATATCAGTTGCGTGTGTACCTTAACTCTTTAGAGTCCTCACAGCTTTTGTGTTTGTACCTTAACTCTTTAGAGTTTTCATTTCTGTTTTGTATGTACCTTAACTCTTTAGGATCGTCATATCTGTTGTGTTTGTACCTTAGCTCTTTAGAGTCTTCATTTCTGTTCTGTATGTACCTTTACTCTTTAGGATCGAGATATCTGTTGCGTATGTACCTTAACTCTTTAGAGTCTTCATTTCTGTTCTGTATGTACCTTTACTCTTTAGGATCGTCATATCCATTGGGTATGTACCTTTACTCTTTAGACACTTCATTTCTGTTCTGTATGTACCTTTACTCTTAAGGATCGTCATATCCGTTGCGTATGTACCTTTACTCTTTAGAGTCTTCAGTTCTGTTTTGTATGTACCTTTACTCTTTAGGATCGTCATATCCGTTGCGTATGTACCTTTACTCTTTAGAGTCCTCTCAGCTTTTGTGTATGTACCTTAACTCTTTAGAGTCTTCATTTCTGTTTTATATGTACCTTTACTCTTTAGGATCGTCATATCTGTTATGTATGTACCTTAACTCATTAGAGGCTTCATTTCTGTTTTTTATGTACCGTTACTCTTTAAGATCTTCATATCTGTTGTGTATGTCCCTTAACTCTTTAGAGTCTTCATTTCTTTTCTATATGTACCTTTACTCTTTAGGATCGTCATATCTGTTGTGTATGTACCTAAACTCTTTAGAGTCTTCACTTCGGTTTTATATTTACCTAATCGCTTTAGAGTCTTCATTTCTGTTTTGATGTACCTATTCCCTTTAGAGTTGTCATCATTGTTGATAGGAACCTAATCTCATTACAGTCTTTATCATTGTTGTGTACGCACCGAATTTCTTTTAAGTCGTCAAGTCTGATGTGTATGTACCTTAACTCTTTAGAGTCTTCATTTCTGTTTTGTATGTACCTTAACTCTTTAGAGTCCTCACAGCTGTTGTGTTTGTACCTTAACTCTTTAGAGTCTTCATTTCTGTTTTGTATGTACCTTAACTCTTTAGTTTGTGAAGAAGACTCTAAAGAGTTTAGGTACATACAAAACAGAAATTATTCTAAAGAGATTAGGTACATAGTTAACCGTAATGCCGATTAGGCACATAGGCAACAGTGTTTTCTAGTCTTTCTGATTCAAATTTGAATGAATTTTTACGCCTTTAATTTTTCGAAATTTTAAATGTGTATAAGGCTTGCCATTATTAATGTTTTTGTAATGTTTTCATGTCGTATTAATATGTCCCAATATAACTCTTTATCAAACAAGTCTGAGTTTTTTAGTTCTGATAACCAAGAGGAAGAAGCGTGAAAATCGCAAAATCATTGCGGGAAAAGAAGACAGTGCTGGTAACCAACAGTTTCTCCTTTTCCATAACGTTTACTACACTTCAAAGACAATCCTGTCATTTGATATACATCTATCATAATTTGTCATCTGCAAATGCTTTCAGTATAGATAAATATAAAATATGACCATCACAGGGACGTAGGAAGCAATTCAAGATGGGGGGGATGCTAACTCGTATTTTATGGAAAATTTTGCGTCGATTGAAACTATCCGCGACAAAGGGTAATTTGAATTACCATGATTGTCAAAATCATTGGGGGGGGGGGGGGGGCTTACCCCCTCCCCCCCCCCCCGTTCCTACGGGCCTGCATCAGGTAACGAGTTAATTCTCTTCAAAACGAGAAAATTTAAGACATGTCGACATCGAAAGCATAAATTTGCAAGTGACATTTGAAATGTTATTCAATTTTTTTTAAAATTTGTCTTTCAAAAGGTAGAAAACATTGCGGGAAAAGAAAAAAAAATGCTGGTTACCAGCATTTTATTCTTTTCCCACACTGTTTTTGAAAACCTTCTTTTTCGGGATCGTTAAGAGTCGACCCACGGTATGGTTTGTATAGAATTAGAAAACTTGTTGGCAATGACTTTATATATTTATACTACATGTCCTTTTTCTGCCCATGTAGATTCCAGTCATTTAATTAAAAGCATACATGTAGATCTATAATGAGTTTGAAATCCAAAGACTTAAAAAGCTTAGAAAATGACACTTGCTACATTTGGGATTTTTACTATTTTTGAAGACTAGTCAATTAACTCTTTAGCAGACAATTTCGAGTTTGTTTTCGCATTTAGCAAACCGATGAAAAAGTCTGTTTGAAAACATCGTGGAAAAAAGAGAAAATACAAGAAACGGCATTGTCTCGTTTTCTCACTATGTTTTCTAGCCTATCATACAAATTCTGTCATTTTAACCTGAATTAAATTGTTGTCTGCGAATCCTTTTGATTTGGACAAGTCGTTCTCGTGTGAGTTGAACTTAAATTCCAAAGCGTTTGAATCAGTTTCAAGCTACAAACATACGGGATATTCCGGCAAGATTTAAGCCGGAACTACTTTAACCCTCGCTCATTCTACCGCTGTGTACCTTCACGCTATAGATTATTAGATCCACGGACATAAATGTGTAGTTATCGTGGGTTAACGGCAAGTAAGCGAAATTCTTTAAACGAAATTCCTTTACCTCCATTAAAGTGTTACAGAAAGGGGCAACCCTCATTCACAAATATAATTTTGCCCAGAAAGAAGTACTGAATGGTTTAATGGTCCATTACAGACGGTTATCGAGTTTTAAGACTATTCATAAATAAAAGAAACGTCGAGAGAATTGTCCTAGTAACTCGTCCCAAATCTAGTTCGTTCCCACGTTTTCTGAATCGATTTCGCCGGATTCCCGTCCAACCCGAGTTTCTGATACTTTTTGGATGTTGTGTGTTAAATAGAGTGATAAATTTCTTTAATTATTGGTTGAGTGTTACATATCGGATTTTATGATGTTTTATGTGCATGGCCTTATTTTACGTAGATAAAGACATGGACATAAATGAACGTACGACAGTAAGGCTCCAACTCTTTAGGTAAACTTTAACGTTGGAAAGTGTTGAAAAGCTTCATTTCATTAAAGAGAAATGAGATCTATCGTCGATCGATGTGTTTTCGGGGGGTGCATGTTTTTGAATCCTAAATGCATCCCAGTTTTCTTAGGCACAATGAAGTGAAAGACGTCACCTTTTTTGACGAACCCCTTATTTAAATGCAGACAATAGTTTCACTGTTGTTTATTTAGGAACTGCAACCAAAACAGGACCGTATGCATATTTTTAAAAGAAAGGTCGGTTTTAGTGGTATTTTATGACGTTTTTCCAGACCACTCGCTCTTATTACTGAGAGTGAATATTTCCAACCAGTCCTACTAAAATACGACACGGAGAACTTATACCGTCATGGATACGCCATGGGAGTTTTTGCACGCCACAGCTGTTCCATAGCAATGAAACCCTCTGAATACGACACTGAATATTTTCAGGTGATTTATGATAAAGTAGTTTCGAAGAAAATTCCTAGTCCTTCTTCACAGCTGCTAATAAATTGATAGAAAGAACCGAAACCGGTATTTCCGCTCAGGGCACACTTTAACCCCTGAGCTGTAAATCTGTGGTTAAGTTCATAATAGAGGGTTGGACAATAATGATTCTAAATTGCATATTTATGATTTGCAGCAAAACAAGTCTGTTAGATCAAGATAATTATGAAAATTTTCTGTTAAAGTAATTAAAAAGCTGAAAAGACGGTCTGAAGTCTCTGACCGGGCCGAGTCTAACGGAACATTCTGTTGTGTCATGGGTTTCTGCGTTTTTTGCACCAATCAATTTTTCATGTCTGTAAATTTATGGATACGTATTTCTGCATAATTTGAGAAAGATAATATCAATAAGGGTGTCAAGTTACTGCATAACTGTCATTTCACACGAGACAACGAAAAAAATGACACTTTACTATTTTTTTTTTGGCGTGAGGTTTCGCGTGTAGCCAAAATTTATTACATGAATTTCAATTCCACTTGATTTTCGTACAAATTTGCTCGAGCAGAAATACTGCAAAAAGTGTATTTTTTTTATTTTCTGGTATTCTAGTGCTGCTGTCAAGAGAAGACCAATAGACGTTAAATTTTACATGTATCCGTCCGTCCCGTTCATCGCGCTTCAAAAACTGAGCTAATTGACTTTGAACAGTTCATTTATATTATGCAAACAGTTACTTCTGGTGATAGGAAGCATTTTACTTGAGTTCTGATATACAGTATGTTTTTCATGAACTGTCCAATGGATATATAAAGCCACGCAATGAGGCCGGGGTTTCCCATGTCTAAATTCAGCTTCTCGCACAAGACCGAAGGCTGAATATGTTGTTATCGTTGAATATATACATGATTCAAGTAGGGACTATGATTATACAGGCATTTCACATTAATTTATGTTAAGGTTTTAGAAATAATTTTGGTAAACAGAACTTCAGAAAATGGTTGCCAAATCTAAGGTTACAATCCGTGCGCGGGGGGCGGGGGGGGGGGGGGGGCTAATCGGATTTCGTTAAAAAATCGTTCGGAAATTCGTTTTTTTATTTAACCCGAAATATGCTTGTAAACATGGCGGCTTTTGTGTTGAAAAAGTTACACGATTGAACTCAAGATGAATATATCATGAATGTGGCCCTTTTTCAGAGTCAGAAAAGTAAATTTGTATCCAGTTAAGTTATCTATCATGTTTACTTGCGTGCTTTTTCACCATTATCCCGGATTTTAGGAAATCAAATTTGCTACATAGAACTAAGTAGGGCCCGTTTAGACGTAACATGCAAAAGAAAAGTAAAATGTGAAATGTCCAAAAAATAAATGTTGAACGGCAAACAAGCATGTGTACGTCTAAATATTTGGACTAGTAAGACCCAAGCGGGTTCACATGCCATTCCGCGTTTTGGCCCAACCTATTTACACAGTGTAGGTTAGAGTCCGATTTTCAGTGCGGACAAGACGGAAATAGCGCGCAAATAAGTCGTGCCTCCAAGACAATATTTCATCAGTCCGGGCACTACCATTGGGCACCCAACAAGTTTTTCGTCAGTTGGCCTCGCAGTATGAATTTTGTTCAATGTGTGTACACGACAGTATGGTAAATATCATTGGCCTTTTGAAAAAGAAACAGTTGAAAACAATTAGACTAGCCTACTATGGAAGAATGAACCAACTGTTTTAAAAAAAAATCTGGAAATTTTTATTTTTCTGTTGACTGTTAGTGATTCAAAATCATTTCATCAATTATCCACGATATTTCTCTATATTTATTTATGGTCTCAAATGTCAATATAATTTTTTATGTTACAAGACAAGATTTACATATAATACAATAATAAGCATAGTCAATTAACCCTTTACCACAAAATGGCGACTTTTGATGCCCCTGAGAAAGAAGCCTTTTGAAAACATTGTGGGAAAAGGAGAAAATGCTGTTAACCAGCATTTTCTCCTTTTCCCACAAAGTTTTCTACCATATCATAGCAATTACTTGCAATTACTTTTAAACTTGGTGTGTTCAAAACTTGTGACACTGAAGGAAATCAATGGAGAAAAGTGTGCCCGAGGCAGAACTCGAAGCCACGACCCCCGGAACACTAGTACCGCAGCTCTACCAACTGAGCTAGCCGGGCATCTGATTGTGAGTCTACCTAACGTCATATATCACAACACTCCTTTAGTCTCACTAATGAGACGCCCCGGTGATCTATTTCATATTTGGATATTTATTACTGTACACAGTACAGAGGCGACCAGTCGAAAATAACATCGCCTTTGGGGACAGTTATCTGTACTAAACACTCCTCCCCCTTCTGATTTTTTGGGAGTAACCAACTCCCCCTTCAGTCCCTATGGACCGCCGGTGCCACATCCCGCGTTCACCAATTTACCTCGTCGCAAGTTTTAAACACACCTACAAATTTATTCAATGTTTATTCGAATCTATTCCGGTTCATTCCGGTTCGTTCCGAACTTCTGAACCGTTCCGCTATTTCCACCCACGATCGGTTTTCTTAGGTGTTGAAATACGTTGATACTAAACAGCACTTACCTGAGCTTTAATCTTAAGTACAAATACATCATCATAATCGTCGTCATCAAAAACCATTCGTGTATGCTTCAGTCCCATACTCACGGAATCCGGACCTCTGAGCGAGGTCAAAGACAAGCAGTATCAAGAGCCCTGTACAGAGAGGTAGGGATACTAAAAATAAGTCTAGCATATATGACTAATTTTAGTAACACTTTGGAAAAAACATAACTAAAAATATCAACCAACTTGGAAATCCCAAAATTTCTTGAAATAGACTATGTGCGTGCTGGAAATTTATACGAAGAAAACAAAATATATTTTTAGACAATCATAGGTAGGGTATCTAAATACACATATTTTTAAAGTCCTCTTTTCACTTTATCAAATCAAAATTTCAAACAAAGCCGATCGCATCCCTACTCTGAATAATGAGACGTCCCGGTGATCTTTTTAGTCGCCGCGTAGAAGCGCGCGACTATATTTTTCGAGTTAGGACATGGATAGTGGGAATTTCGTTTTTATAGGGGTGTTAGGTTAACAAGGAATCTTTCTAACGTTACTTCGCCTTAAACTGGCTTTTTAATTCATTCTTAAACTACGAAATTGCAATACGATACTATTTTTGTTCTATTAATACTTACAACATCAAAAAAAACGCTTAATTATTTCTTTTATTGTCGCTATTCGTGAGAAATGGACTCGTCCAGATAAATGCCTTGTTTCCATTGGTCAAGGCTGTACAGGTTTCCAGTCATTTCGTACCTTGTTAATTTCGTACCTAGGTCATTTCATACGATTTTGGTCATTTCTACCTACTTATACTTTCAGTTTTGGTCATTTCGTACCCAGTGGGTCGTTTCGTACAACCTTCGTACACAGGTTTAATAATCATTTTGATTATTTTGTAGATAGTTTTTCCTACTATTTGTGTGTTTTTTGTTGAATGACCACTGCTAAAATTGTGCATTGCTGAAATTGTGCTAAATTCCACCGAAGAACGGGTATGATGGTTATGATTGTATCTGACCATTATTGGTTACTGATTTCTAAGTTTAGTTTTTACAACAAAGATAGTTTAGAACTCCTTTGTTTATTTCTCAACGAGCTCTGCATAAATTTAATTTGTGGAAAAAATCTGGAGAGAGGCCACTTTTTCGCTGTGTTGTTCATAATGATAAAGCGCGATGCAAAACCATGATTCTTTATGAACACTGTTCACCAAACACTATAGTCTTAGACTTGTTTAAATTGAAAGCATGCCTTGCAAACTTCCGTCCTCTTGAATCGTACTTTCCTAGGACAGCAACATTTTAGTAACTTAGCCCTACTTTCACCACTTTCCCAAACAAACACGGGTTATCACATGTGTGCTATCAATTTCTTTTGTCAAAACATGTTGGATAAGGAGAAATTGCTCGTTATAAGCAATTTCTTCTTTATTAAATACTTTTCCCCCACTACTAGCGAATTTTCCACCATTTTTGCAGATTTTTAAATTGTCATCTGCCAACTCTTTGAATTTGGAAGAGTCTGATATTTGTCGTTTGGAAAACAGCTAAGAGAGCGCTGTGCTAGGGTATTAGATACTGTAACAGAAGACAAGTTTTGATATAGGTTACTATTCACATAATTTCATAATGTGTTAAAAAATCTGCTGATGAAAACTGACATTTACTTACTTGCCCTGGCTTTCTTGAAGCATTAAACATTTTTTTTTTGCGGCGACTTTGATGCTTTGCATCAACTTTTTCTTGTTCATATTTGGATATTTACTGTACACCGTACCGGATGTCAGAAGATTCGGACCCAAGAAGATTCGGCCTAGGGCCTTCCAGCGATTTTCGAGAAGATTCGGCCCAGCAGGTGAAAAAATTGGGCCCCAAGGGTGAGAAGATTCGGCCCAAGTTGTATTTTATTGTTTGTACCAGTGAAATTACCTGATTGAACTAGTTATTCTAAACGTTAGAGTAATCTTAATCGCCCATATTGTTTTTGCAGAACGTAACGATTATTACCGTGTTCTGCTAACGCCATTATTAGTTGATTTTAGTGGTGTACTTCTCATCTCTTTTTTGGAGAAGATTCGGCACAATCGATGAGAAATACAGAGAACTCGAACCAGTTCTCATATTTTGTTTTTGTATTATCATTTATTGGCTGTATGTTTTGTTTGCTTTAACAATCTAGGAGCGTAATTTTCTCTTTGTTCTGGAACAATCTTACTGTGACACTGAAAAAATCAGCTTGAACTTTATTTGCACTTTATTTTGCCTTGGAAAAAGTACTCTTGTTGTGAAATTCCTGTAAATGAGTAATACATGCATTGATTTTATCTATTACTTCTTCAAACGAAACATGTAGACAGGAGAAAGATCATGTGAACTTGTCAGTTTCAAATCATTTTTGGTCGACAATTTAATATGGCTCAAGAGTTAACTATTATTATGGGATGTGAAAAAAATTGCATTTTAAGATAATTTAAGAAAACACGTTGGCCACCAGCAAATTCTCTCCAATCATGATGTTATGCACATTAAGATATCGGACATTAATTTATTTTTTTACAACTTGGAAAATGTAGACTTGTCAAAAAAAAAGTTCATTTGCAATGGAGAAATTGAATCTGGCTCATATGGTTGGGATTCTTTTGAAAAGATATAAAACATTTCGGAAAATGGAGAAAAGTTGGCTGGTAGCAATCTCTCCATAATCTGCATTGCCATACAAACGTTAAGAAGCCAGTTCAAGTTAAGCTTGTTAAAAAGCCGAGAGATAACTTTTTCCCAGAAAAATCAAAACGATGAAAAATACGATGACATAATTATAGAACTTCTCCAAGTCAATCAACAATAAAACTTCACAAAGTGATAGCGCGTGTCTGACTGTAATAGGATTAAGCCCTGCACCCCGTTTTACTCGCCATATCGAAGAGTGTACTTCAACATCATAATACACAGAATTTCAATCTGGTCTCAAGATCGGATCACAATTTACTGCAGTCTGATCTTGCACCACACTCTCTACAATATGTAATTAACTGAAAACAGTAACTATAGGTTAGGAGATTTTCTGACAAACCAAGCAGTAATACATAGACATACCAAAGCCGTCTAGCGTCAAGATGGGATCGCAATTTACTGCAGTCTGATCTAGCGTCACAATCCCAACAAGATGTAATTAACTATAGACAGAAATTAAATTTGGATTTTTCTGAAAAAAAAAAGTAGTAATTTGGCGACCTGTAAAGGTGTTATATAGACCAGATCAGAATGCACCCTTTCTTGTCCGTCCCAGACAATGATAATGTACGTAACATTTGCAGACGATTTTTTTAACATTGTACCATTCTTAAAGACCTCCAAGAACATAGAAAACGATGTAGATAAAGCAGAAAAAAATTACAATCAATTTCTCATTTTTCCAATTTCTTTCAAAACCCTTCTTTCACATTGCCCTTAGGAGTCGGAGTTGTCAGGTTAAAGGCCTTAAGGTACAGTCTAGAAATTGATACATTCGTGATATCCAACGGTATTATGTCCTAACTAGATAAAAACCTTTTTTGCTAATGTTTCATGTACATAAGATCACACATAGCAAAAAAAAAAGTTATATAGCGGTGCATTCAGTTAATCAAATTTTTGGTTCTGTGTTATCGGATCACGATCTGCAGGTCATATGGTAATAATGAATCTGATGCACATTCATTATACAATACTATCAAATTTATCTACCCTGACATTTGAGAACGCTTATGAAAATTACGATATCAACAATTATTAAATCAATACATACCATTCATAATACATCAATACAATTACAAATCGCCAATTTATGACAAGTACTGCAAAAACATCTTCAAACTGTGAAAACTGCATTAACAATCCTTTATCTTATTCATCATCAAACTGTGAAAAAAATTATTGTAATCCATACTTTCAAGTATCTTCACACTATGTAATGTACCGTATATTCATTTAGAAATACAAAAAAAATGTTCTTTTCATCATGTGCATGCAAACATTACATAACAACAAAGTGGGACAAAACCTATATATCAAATTAACCTGCCTATTGGGCATTCTCCTTTAATGAAAAAATAAGTATAATTGCAAGATATGGAAATTGCCCTCACTATATGCTGTTTTCAAAATTAGGGCCGAATCTTCTTCTACCTTGGGCCGAATCTTTTCATTAGGTGGTCCGAATCTTCTTGGGTCCGAATCTTCTCAAGATTTTGCGTTGGGCCGAATCTTCTTGGGTCCGAATCTTCCTGCACCCCACCATACCCAGGCACGTAGGAAACAATTTTGGATCGGGTGGGGGGGACTTTTCAGAATCGGCTTGTCCCGATTTCAAATGTGTTTCGTTATGCAGTGAGAAATAACACACCTATTAATAGAGATGTACAAGAGAGACGAAAGTCGAGGTCGAAAGCGGAGAAAGGCAAGGGTCGTCTCAGCATTACTAACCACGGTGTAGGACCGGAAGTGTACAGTCTTTGAGATTGTATGTCACTTGGGAGTCTGTACAGTGGTGAAATGTCACTTGGTCGTTGAAAATTGCTAACACACGTTAAGTCAAGCTGGTGATTTTTCATTTATTTTGATAGCTATTATAAAACCTTCATATCCAGTTGTTTGTTTGTTAATCATAGACCGTATCAAGAACACTCATGTGCTCTAAAAAGCTTTCCTGGAGATATGGGGATGCCTTGATCATGAAAGCATACTAAAATACAGATGATTTTGCCTAAAAACAACGGGGTATTTTGTTTGATTAATCATCCTTAAAAGCTTTTTTGCTGAACGGAAAATGTATAGACAGTTTCTTTATTCACTTTTGTTTGAAAACATGCAAAGAATTGGTACTAACAAAATCGACTATGTACAATCCTCCTTATCGTTCGTTTAAAATGACATGTCAACATAGGGAATTTGTACTGTCACTTGATAAGCTATTGTACAGTCACTTGAGATCTACAATATTTTATACAAGTGACAGTACAAAATTCTGTTGGTAGACATGCTGGAATGTCGTCATTTTAATCGCTTTTAAGGTCACAACTTGGAACTTGTTGATGAAAAGAGAAAGCAGACACATCGGCAGATCTTTTAATCATAGAAAGAACTCTCTCGCGTGCGCTAAAGTGAAAATTCTGCTATTTTTTGTAGTCGAAAATCATTTCAATTTTCTCACATCAAGATGATCAAGACATTCTTATTGCTATAAGGAGGTTGCATATTGCGCGATCAAGTGCCTGGCATGTTTAATATATATCAAAAGTACATGTGGATGGAAAGAATTCAATCAAATATAAAAATAAATGAAAAAAATATTAACTTCACTTACCGTGGAAACATAGTTTTCTAGAATCAAGTGACATTTCGCCACTGTACAGACTTCCAAGTGACATACAATATCAAACAATGCACACTTCCGGTCCTACACTGTGCTAACGATGTATATAAAACTGATTCAAATTGGACGTGTATAGCAATTATGCTCGACAGCCGAGAAGGAGTCAAAATGACAAAAACCCAATGCTTGTTTATATACCCCTATGATGTATGTTAAACTGTTCCAAATAGCGTTAGCCTTTCAGTGCAATATTTCAGTTTCAGAGGATAAAAGAGGATAAGACAGGTCTATGATTTTCCTACTGCATACCAGTGCACCACAGATAAACTGTTTCAGACATATATTTCTGTGGTTTTCAAATATTGCTGATGGCCTTCCAGTAAACTTTTATTTGTGCAATGGCATGATCAACCGCTACAATTTATCGTCTGTGATAGCGGTTGAACTTCCTGTAAGGGCGTGCATCTCGAACTTGAGTAGCTGCCTCAATTTTATGCCATGTGCCCTCCATATTTCGCCACTCATCTATGATGGCTAGCGAATTTAACCTGCTAAACATATATAAATACTTAAATAGCGGTCTGTGTCTCATTTTCAATAGTTGATAAACTCTCATCGAAAGCATTCTATCTATCGGATATGCTCGTATATATATATAACCACATACTATATAGAAGAACTATTCGACGAAACAATTTGGAGCTTGGGTGATTCTAACATAACGACAAAATGAAGAAATGTTTTTGGATTCCACCCGCTGCTTGAAAATAAACGCATTGTTGACACCATATTCGAAAAACATTTCTCCCAGAATACTGTCATAATCATAATGCAATCTGATGCCAATACCAAGAAATGCGAGTGGCGGTAAATGACACATAATTTCCCGAAGCCTATGTAGGCCTATATTTACGACAATCTACGGCATCGGGTGACGGTTGGCACAAAATTTTGCTTACATTCATTTCACAAGAAAATATAAATATATTCTTTGTTAAAGTATACCTTTTTTTAAAAGTGGTGATTGTGTACGTTCTGTTTTCGAAACGGATCATAGGAACTTAATTAAAACGATAAGCAGTGGCCGTACACAATCACCACTTTCAAAACATATACATGTACTTTCAAAATCAAAATTAGTATTTCCTTAAAAATTCATATTGAATCGATTTCCAAAATCGAATGTAGATCTATATACATAGAGCTATGCATCACCTATAATAACTCGTGCAAGGCGCCTTGAAATAGTCGATAATTTCCATCCAGATTTTATTAACATGCTACACAGACCATTCACAATCATCACGTTCAAAACGTATACTTTCACAATCAAAGTACAGCTTTCAACATCATCTCAGTCATATCACGGCGACAGCTCGCATATATACATGTATTTCTTGGGTTTCACCGGCACTAGGCTAGGGCTCTGAAGTGTCTTGCCTAATGACACTCCCGTTAGAAACTCAATGGATCCAGAGAGGCTAGACCCTTGGGCCTCCATGTCACGAACCCAACACTTTACCACTGAGCCACGCAGGATTCCCAAAATTTTTAAGGCCATCCGCAGTGTTTGGAGAAACCAAAAGTAGATATTTGTCCAAAACACTTTATATGAATGGTAAACTGGTATGCTGTGGGATAGAAATCATCTTCGCGAGCCAAGGTTACGATCACTACGTGGATCTTACCTTGGCTAATTGAGCCCGATTTCGAGATTCCTGCGATGCGACCTCTTTACGTCATATTTCTAAAAGCCAAAGAAATATCGTTTTACAAACCGCTTACGAATACACATGAAGCGATAAGCAGACATCCATTTGGGTTTCCATGTTTACCTTCTATTCGAAAGGTAACGACCGTATTCCACGGCGGGGAATCACGTGACACAACAACAAAAACAATGACCGACATTTGAAGAAATTCCCCCACTTCAGGTAAGAAAATCTTCAATAATTCCGTTAATACGTGACCGATTGGAATTTGGTTTGAAGCAGAGAAGGCGGAAGGACTCCGGGGATTTGCTTGATGTGTTAGATTTTTTAAACAACACCTGATAAAAAAGTTATTGACGAGCAAACAAATTATCCAGGGTAAAAAATTTGTTTGCTCGTCAATAACTTTTTTTTCTCCGCACAATTTTTTTCAAAGCCACTCGCTGCTTTCCCACGTATCTATCGTGGAAACTGGTCAGTGGTGAGAGACTTAACGAACCCTGTTACAATGACTAGATTAATATCATCAGTTCTCGGAAAGAAGAGCAATTCTAAACTGGCCAGACTATAAAAACGCGGTCAGTGGTTGAAAGATCTACCGCCATAGACTGGTTGCTGGAAGAAATCGATTAGGTGCATGTCCTTTGGATATATCGGTTTGTATGAAAGTTATGAAATGTTTGTTTGTTATGAAACTAAGCAGAAAAAACATTCAAATGAGTCACTCAGGGCAGATCTACTGCACCCATCTGGAAAAAAAGTGTGGAAAAGGAGGACAACCTAATAGATCTAGATCTAGGAAGGTTATTTTCCTTCTTCTTTTCATCTTCCAACCAAGTATGGCCTTATTAAACGAATGAATTAAATGCACAGAAAACCTGGACTCGGACATATAACTATAAATGAGACTCAAGACTTTTCTGACTCGTGCGGCCTGGTGGTTGCGAGCTCGAAAGCCGGTTGTAGCAAATTCTCTTTCCAGCGATATTTCGTCTTTCATATCTGATGCATAAATCTATATGTATATGTAAGATGTACATCAGTGACTTGAAATCAAACTTGGATCAGTATTGGTGTGAAAAAGCTAGGAAACAAATGTACATAGGTGCACTGACCGCCGAGATATGATCCGAGTTGATGGTACACAAAGAATTACCTGCAAACTTATCTAGAGCATGGTTAAGGCAACGCCATTAAAGTTAAGTCAAAACACGCGAAGTGGCTACATAAGTTTTTTTTTTTAAGATTTACGTTTATCATAGCCATTTACTAGTTTCAAATTCGCTGGTCTGTCAGTACATGTACTTTCAGTAGTTTGATTTTTATGAACAATGCTCTGTAAAATTGACCTAATGCATCTGCGAAACGCATCGATCAAGGTCAGCCTGTGCAATCCGTGTCTTACGATTTCAAACGTACGTAGGTCTAAATAGTCCAGTCCTGGGTCGTGCCACCGGGTCCCCAACTCCGTCAAGCAGCTCGAATGTGAGACAAAGATGTCTTATGTGAGATAAATTTGACAAGATTCTTCCTATTCTTATAAATGTTCTACTTACAAATGTAACGGGGTAAATCTAATTAGTTCCTTCTCCTAAAATTTTGACACTGAATGTCTTTGAGGTACTTTATAATTTATATACAATGAAAGTCCACACCTTTCATGTTATTTTGAAAATCTGTGATTACTTTGTGCCTATAAAAAGACAATCTTTTTCGCAGTGCTTTTTTGAACAACGCAAATTATACGCCTACCAAATCTCTCTATTACGAAGGTTTATTTCCTTACCAATCAACAACATCTTACACTTATCTTTCAAAGTATCTGCAGAAAACATGATTTTTTCCCTGTGATGGGGTAGTAAACATTGTCTAGTCTGTCCGAGATAGAGAAGGAAAAAAAAACTTTGAAATAACACTATTTGAGCTTTTACTATCGGTTTGGATGTTCCATTTTATTTATTATGCAGATTAAGGCTTAACCCTTTCCCAAACTACAAATTTTGGACTCTTCCAAACCGAAAGAGTTTGAATACGACAATTTCAGATTTTGAGAAAATGTCAGAAAGTTCTCAAATAAGGTAGAAAACACTGTGGGAAAAGGAGAAATTGCTCGTTACGAGCAATTTCTCCTTTTCCCACAGTGTTTTCAAAAGACTTTTACTGCAGACACGTAAAAACCTGGGCTTGTTCGGGAAAAAATTAAGCTGCACTGAATAACATTGAATAACATTTAAAACTCTATCACATAACTCTATATTTTGGCGACCCTACTGAAGAGGGTTTTTGAAAACATAGTGGTAACCAGCATTTTCTCCTTTTCCCACTATGTTTTCTACCGTTTTGACGACAATTCTTATTATTTGAGTCATATTTAATTTATTTTCTGCAGGAGGGAATTCGGACAGGTATAAAATCTGTTGTTATATAAGTTTAGGTAAAGAGTTAAGTACAATTTAAATCATGTTTAAAAATACCGGGTTGGGTTACTATTTGTTTACAAATGAAATGCTACCGTTCAACAGTCGGGTGAGTTTTTAGTACGTAACACTAAGTATTGTTAGCCTTTTAGGCTTACCATACATTCCCGGGTGTTAACCACCCTGAAGAAAAGGCCTTATGAAACATTTCGGAAAAAGGAGAAAATGTTGGTTACCATGCTGTTTTCAAAAGCTCTCTTTATATGGGTCGCTAAAACTCAGGATTGTGTGGTACAAAGTTAAATGTTATTCAATATTATTGACCAGTGATATTATTCAATGTTATTGACCAGTGATATTATTCAATGATATTGAGCCTTATCTTGCACAATAAGTTAGTTGGTCGATTTCATTTTGTGATTAAGCGGGGTACCATGTAATATGATTCAATCACTCATTAATACATAGGGTATGTTAATGAATAAAGGCAATATTGTCTATCACACCGCACAATATATACATTTACAGAGTTATAAATGTCGATGATGGAAAAGAGTGAAAAAAAAACTAGATAAAGAGAAGTAACTCTGACAAAAACAGTTTTAGTCGATTACTGATTACGACCCTTTTATTTTAAGGTTATACGATAGGTGGGTCTGCATAGTTAATTCCAAAACCATAGTTTTTTTTTTTTCCGATAACTGTTTGAAAGAACAGTTTAATAGTATTGATAGGTATTATTTTCGAGAAAAAATATTTTTGAATTGGGTACATGTGATAGTAAAAGAAGAACTGTTGCTTTCAACCATTTTTCTTTTACTAACTCTGTCACCATCATATTTTTTTTTCAGTCATATAGATCTGCTCATTCTAGTTATTTTATTGCTATAAAACTACATGAATAAAAGTATCCACTTATTTCTCTCTTGTTAGAAACGAAATAACGAGAAGAGATAAATATGATTAATAACCGATCAGAATTAAAAAGGTAAAGGTGGCCCCTGAGAGTTTGGGACAAAAAATTTACAAAAATACAAAGATATCCTAAATACTCCCAAAACCTTATAATTTTCATTCATGAAACCCCAGTAATCGAAAACCATCCGAAAACAAGAAAGATTAGAGATTTACCACAGCCCAGGTTGACACCGACGGGAAACACGATCTATTTTTACATGATCAACTCGTTTATTTACATACCGGAAATACACAGACGGAGCTTCAAACGTAGCGTCCACAGAAGACATTATGGAAATAATTACATGTTATATTATGGAATCTAAGTATCATTAGTCACGTGCCAGTCACTTTACATTCCCACAATACTTTTTTTTTTTCAATTTTTGGCGCGAAATCTAAAAATATATTAAGCGGCTACGTAGCCTTTTAGGGAAATACCATCAATTTTTTTTTTCTTTAATTTCATGATTCATAATTATTGATGATTTGTATTGTTTGTTCATATAAATTTCAGTGATATATGTATTTTATTTTTATTTGGAATGATGTGAAAAATCTAATTACCCACCTTTGAAGTTAATCGTGTAACCTTTTCTATGGAGTATAAACATGAGTTGTGAGTTTGAATGAAATAATCAGAAAGTTCCTCCTGTGTATCTTTTTCTTTTCTTTCTGGTTCAGTATTCCTATATAATCTGCAAAGCTCTTGAAAAATGGTGCTTAATCCTTTGACACACAATCCCAACTTTTAACACGCCTGTGAAAGAAGCCTTTTAAAAACATTGTGGGAAAATGAGAAAATGCTGGTAACCAGCATTTTCTCTTTTTCCCACAATGTTTTTTTCCCCTCCTAAAACAAATTTCAATTCTTTAATCACCATTATTTTGTCGTCTGCAAATGCTTTCAGTTTGGACCAGTCTAAAATTTTGTAGTTTGGTAAAGAGTTACTGCATCTCCGTGATGTTTAGTATCAGGGAAGTAATCAAGTGATCACAGATTGACAAAGTCCATTGTTTCTAACAGTTGACTGAATCATGAGAACAATGGCCATTTGTAATATAAGAAATTGACCTACAACGAAAAGCTTCGGCCCAGGTCAGCCTGTGCGGACTGGGTCGATACTTTTCGTAAATGCAGTAAGCTCTTTTTTTTTTCAGAGAACAAGGCTCGTCTATATCATTCTGAACTGTTTATTAGATGACAATATTTTGGGCTTATTTATTATAATGAAAGCATTTAAATACGATTAAATACGAAGTGAAGTTTTCCGTCTTTGATAAGAAAGAAAGCATGTATGAAAAAGTGTAAATGTTGGGTAGTTCAAACAGCGTTTTCAAAGGCCTTCATCTTTAAGGTCATTAAGCTGATACGACATGGTCCAAGATTAAGTAGGCATACAAGAAATAGTGGAGAAATTGTGTTCTACGCAAATTTCGTTCCATAAATTAAACCTGAATTATTTATTTATTTATTTATTTATTCACCTATCTATTTATTTTTATTTATTAATTCATCTATTTATCATTTATCTATTTACCTAACTATTTATATTAGCTTATTACATGTATTTATTCATTCATTCATTTATTTATTTATTTATTTAATCAATTAATCAATTAAATTTTATTTTTTTCTCAATGATAAATGTCATTATGGAAAAGGAGAAATTGTAAGTTACCAGTATTTTCCCTTTCCCCACAATATTTTTACAATCCTTCTTTCTCTGGGTCATTAAACAAGGATTGTTTGCTAAAGGGTATTTTTAATTTGCTTAGCCAAACTTGTCTTCATTTGCAAGTGCAAGGTTAAATGCGCCTAAAATGAAGACATTTGTATTTGTTCATCCACAAACATCTGGCTTATATTATATTCCCGTTATCTTTTCTCCTATTAGAGCGAAAGCATTTAGTATCATCTTTGTTGTTGTTATTGCTGTTGCGGTGTTTAACACAGTTTTCGACATAAATTCATGTTTTCGGTCTACTATCGACAATTTGCAGATCATTCTTTTTCCAGCCACTGGCTGCTTCCCTACATAGGCCTATACATCGTCGGAACAAAGTATGTAACAGGTGACGGAATGGATATGACGATCATCAGTCCTTTTGGCCGGGCTAGAGAATCATACAAGCAATCTGTACATTTTAAACCCAGTAGGTTAACGACTGGGGTTTCAGGCTTAACTCATTACCACATGAGAAAATTTTGGACTGGTCCAAATTGAAAGCATTTGCAGACGACAAAATAAAGGTGACTGAAAAATAGAAATTTGTTCTGAGAAGGGTAGAAAACATTGTGGGAAAAGGAGAAAATGCTGGTTACCAGCATTTTCTCCTTTTCCCACAGTGTTTTCAAAATGCTTCTTTCTCAGGGGCGTCAAAAGTAGGGACTGAGTGGTAATGGGTTAAGCCTTTAGGGGAATTTAGTAACTGGGTACCGGTACTGACTTTTCTAAATAAATTATTGCGACGAAAAGTGGTTTTAGCAGTGGAAGAGTTTGTCATAACAACTGTCAAAAGACTTTCAATTTTCAACCATGAGGTTTACTTAAAAATTCGAAAATTCAAAATAATTAAATATAATGCTATGTACATCAACAATTTTTTACTCTTCTATATAGTTATTGTCCGATAACTAATAGTCGAAATTACCTGGTATTAATTCCTTCTTTTGATTCTATATTCTTACTCTGTACTAGTCTTAACGTATAGTCACTATTTCACACTGATTGTACATGTTTTAGGAGAGTGTTTTACAATTTTTCCATCCAGTACATTGATTTCATATCTAATCGGTTAAAAATGTGAAAGTAAAAAGATCTAGGTTCCCCCCAAAACTTTCGTATCTTAAAGAGGAAGGTTCCGCGATGACGAAAACCTATCACGTTTCCGGTTTCAATTTCCGTAGACCCCCCGATGACTGTGATATATTTCCGCATTTATTCGAAGTTCCTAGATTGTTGCTCAACCAAATTGGACTGAAACTGAAACAAACTGATTTAGCACAAGCCTTTCCGACGTATAATTTACGGAATCCCGTGCGATCGCTCTTTCATAGTACTAATAGAGATGTACAACGAGAGTCGAAAGTCGAGAACGAAAGTCGAAAGCGGAGAAAGTCAAGGGGTCGTCTCAGCATTACCAACTATGTATGTAAAACTGATTCAAACTGGACATGTATAGCGATGCTCGATAGTCGAGAGCGGGTCGAAATGAGAACAAGAGCTTCGCAAAGCGGCGCATATACGCCGAAGGGGCTTGTCAGTGAAATGAGTTGAAATGACGGAAGGGCCATGAATGAAGAGTAGTTAATCTCCATGATATGTGAAAAGTATTAAAGGGCAATAGCTGAAAAAAGAAGGGTGGCACAGTTACAAACTTTGTGAATTGCTGTTCTCAACAAGGAGTTCTATCAGTTTTGAAAGGTTCAAGATCATAGCTTTTTTATTTTAGAAATTATGGCCCAGATGAAAATACAAAGAGAAAAACTAACAAAGGGCAATAACTAAACAAGAAGGATGGCAGAGTTATGGTTCTTGTGCAGTGCACTTCTTCATAACGTGTTCTATTAGTCTTTGAAGTTTCAAGATGATAGGTTTTAAAGTTTGGGAGTTATGGCCTGGACAAAAATTCAAACTGAAAATTAACAAAGGGCAATAAATAAAAAAATAAAGGTCACAGAGTTATGGTTCTTGTGCAGTGCACTTCTCCATAATGTGTTCTATCAGTGTATGAAGTTGCAAGTTATTAGCTTTTATAGTTCGAAAGTTATGGCCTGGACAAAAATTCAAACTGAAAATTAACAAAGGGCAATAACTCAAAAAATAAAAGTGGCTGAGTTATGGTTCGTATGCGATGCACTTCTCCACAATGTGTTCTATCAGTGTATTAAATTCCAAGTTAATAGCTTTTATAGTTTAGAAGTTATGTCCTAGACAAAAATTCAACCTGAAAATTAACAAAGGGCAATAACTCAAAAAATAAAAGTGGCTGAGTTATGGTTCGTATGCGATGCACTTCTCCACAATGTGTTCTATCAGTGTATTAAATTTCAAGTTATTAGCTTTTATAGTTTAGAAGTTATGTCCTAGACAAAAATTCAACCTGAAAATTAACAAAGGGCAATAACTCAAAAACTAAAATGAATGAATGTTGTTTTATGGCGCATCGACAACTTTGGTCATTTAGCGCGCATATCTATGTTAAAAGATAATAAACGTGGAGTTGTTTAAACTGAATAAAGTTTGAATGACAATAAAAGAATTAAATTAAGAAAATTTAATGCATAAAGGGCTTCATCGAGTTACAGGGCAATCCCTATATACTCAAATGTTTTAAATGATAAGAACTGAATTAAGAAGAGTGCATAAAGGGCATTATCGAGTTACAGGGCAATCCGTATATACTCAAAAGTTTTAAATGATAAGATTTAAGAATGTGATAAAAAGGTTTAAACTCAATGCTGGTTTGATAAAAAGAAGTTTTTTAAATGAAAAAGAAATATGTGTCATTTATAATGTGCATAAAATATGATATTGAGTGGCTGGGCATTCCCTGCCTACTCAACAGTTTTAGATTAAAAGGTAAGACTGATAATATTGTTTTTCCTTGGAAATGAGGTTAAAATTGATAAAGATTGGAGCCTCCAATGGGATCAGATACTCCCATTAAAGAGGTCCTGTCTCCAATGGGATAAGATGTCTCCAAGAGAGCCAATCCTCCCATTAAGGAGATGCAAACTGAATATTTATGAAGTAAAGAATGTTGTAAAAGGATGGGCAAGAAACTCAAGAGTAAATATCACAGTTTATTGTAAATGTCAATCTCCTTTATGAAAGCGATAATAGATTCAACGCTGACAGAATCAAAAAGATTTTTCAAACTATCTACATTGAAATATTTTGAACGAACTGGCTGAAAGTCAATGCAATCTAGTAGGATATGTTTTACAGAAAAGGTTGCATTGCATGGTATACATTCAGGGGCATCATCTCTTGTCAAGAGCCAGGAATGTGTGATGCGTGAATGGCCAATTCGAAGTCGTGCAATTATCACTTCTTCTCGACGAACGGATCTGTAAACGGGATACCATTCACCAAGGGATGGTTTAATTGAATGCAATTTATTGAAAATATCAGCATCCCACTGGGATTGCCAAGAAGATTGGATATGTGATAAAACGGTGGATTTAAAATCAGTGTGTGGAACTTTAAAATCTGAAATGGGAAGGTTAAGTGCAGATTTGGCAGACCTATCGGCATTTTCATTGCCTTTGATGCCTACATGACTTGGAAGCCAGCAGAACACCAATCTATTCTTAGAAGAAATTTGTGAGATCCTTTTAAGTAAACTGCAGATTAAAGGATTCTCAAGTCGTTGATTTGAAAGGGCCTGTAATGTTGACAAAGAGTCTGAAAAGATAATAAAACGGTTGGAATTAGAACTTTCAACTAGATTAAGGGCCAGATCTACTGCTTTAATTTCAGCAGAGAAGATAGAGGAGTTGTTTGGAAGGCGGCATTTTAAGTTCCTTTGTCCATAAACAGCGGCAGCTGCTACAGAATTGCCTTCTTTAGATCCATCTGTATAGATGGGTTTGAAGGAAAAATAATGCTCCTTTATCTCGTTGTATCTAGCATGAAATACAGTTCTATCCGTGACAGATTTTTTGTCAGATGCAAGGTCAAATCTGAATTCTGCACTGTTTAGTGTCCATGGAGGGATTTCAGAGATTTTATAGTCGGCAATAGACTCGGTGTCTATGCCAAGGTTATCTACAATGGGCTCCATGCGGATACCAAATGGAGGAATAACATTTGGTTTCCTTTCAAAGAGACGTTTATATTCAGGTTTAAAGACAACGTTATGAGTTGGATTAAAACGATTCGACTTAAGTTTTAAAATATATTGAAGTGAGAGTTTTTCTCTCCTGTAAGAAAGAGAAGGTTCATTAGCCTCAACATACAGACTATTGACGGGAGAAGTTCTGAAAGCTCCAAGTACAAGACGTAGACCTTCGTGATGTATGGAATCGAGAATTTTCAGATAGGATTTACGGGCCGATCCGTATACAACAGATCCATAGTCCAACTTGGAGCGAACTAAAGACCGATAAAGCCGCAAGAGGACTTTACGGTCTGCTCCCAATTCAGAATGAGCCACAACCTTAAGAAGATTAAGAGCCTTCTTGCACTTCTTTTTAAGTGCAGTGATGTGAGGAAGGAAAGAAAGCTTTCTGTCAAAGATGACTCCAAGAAATTTAAACTCGGAAACGACTTCAATTTTAGTTTTGTCCAGATAAAGTTCAGGATCTGGATGAACACCTCGTAGATTACAGAGGTGCATGCACTTAGTTTTGGACTTTGAAAATTTGAAGCCATTTTCATCAGACCATGTTTGCAATTTGTTGAGACATTGCTGAAGTTGTCTCTCAATAATATTCATATTTCGAGATCTGAAGCATATGACGAAGTCATCAACATAGAGGGAACAGTCTACACCAGGACAGATAGCTTTGACTATACTGTTTATTTTCACACTGAAAAGTGTAACAGAGAGAATACATCCTTGGGGTACACCCATCTCCTGTTCACGGGCTCCCGAGACAGTATTACCAACTCGGACACGGCAAAGACGTTCATCCAAGAAGGCTGAAATAAAAAGAGGAAGACGGCCTCGAAGACCAAAGTCATGCAAGTCTTTCATAATTCCGTATTTCCAAGTTGTATCGTAAGCGCTTTCAAGGTCGAAAAAGACAGATACTACATGCTGTCTATTAATAAAGGCTTCTCTGACAAAGGTTTCAAAGCGGACAAGATGATCTATGGTGCCACGCTGGCGACGAAATCCACTCTGTACATCAACGATGAGGTTGTTCTTCTCTAAAAACCAGACAAGCCTGTCGTTGACCATACGTTCTAGGGTCTTGCAGAGACAACTAGTAAGAGCTATTGGCCGATAGTTAGCCGGGTCACTAGCATCTTTGCCAGGTTTTGGGATAGGAATGACAAGTGCCTCCCGCCAAGATGCAGGAAAATCACCTGACTGCCAGATATCATTAAAAATATCAAGTAAAACTGAGAGGGAAGTAAAAGGGAAGCGTTTTAAAAACTGGTAATGAACTTTATCTGGGCCAGGAGAAGAATCATGAGCTTTATTCAGAGCAGATTTTAATTCTTTAAAAGTGAAGAGTTTATTAAAATGCTCTGAATTCGAAGACTTGAAATTAAGCTTTTTCTTTTCTTCTCTAGCTTTATTCCTCTGAAACTTTTCTGAATAGTTTGCAGAGGAAGACTTTTTGCAAAAGGTGTTAGCAAGAGCATCAGCTATATCCTGGGGAGATTCCAACGAAGTATTGTTAACCTCAAGGTGACTAACAGGGGTCTGGCCTTTGCCATTGATCTTTCTGATCATGTCCCAGGTTTTTTTAGTAGTAGTTCTACTATTTAATTTAGAGACATACTGTCTCCAAGCCTTACGCTTACTTTCTCTAATGGTACGACGGGCTTTTTCCCTGGAAATACGAAATAAGTCGAGATTTTCTTTGGTAGGCCTGAGGTTAAATTTTCTAAGGGCCTGTTTTCTGTCTCTGACAGCCTGTTTACAATCATCATTGTACCAAGGCTTGTCAGGTCGTTTTGGGTTTGTCGAGGTCTGAGGGACGGACTGTTTAGCTGCATCAATTAATAGGGAAGTGAAAAGTTTAGCAGGATCATCGCAATTTCTAAATTTATCATGTGTAATGGTCTGTTCACATAGGGTTTCAAATTTATTCCAATTGGCTTTGGAAAGCTTCCATTTCTGCGGTCGTACACTGCTGGACGGTTGTGTAGATGAAAAGATAATGGGGAAGTGATCACTTCCACACAAATCCTCAGTCACTTTCCAAGTAAAATTGGGAAGTAAGACTGGGCTGCATAATGTTAAATCAATGGAAGAGTAAGATCCAGTTGCTGGATGTAAGTAGGTTTTGGATTTGTTATCATTCATGAAAGACAGAGAGTTGTTCGAAATGAAGTTCTCCAACTGGAGACCTCTCTGGTTGGTGTCATTGCAACCCCACATAACATTGTGACCATTAAAGTCCCCAGCAAGAATATAGGGGGATGGCAATTGTGAAATGAGATCATTCAGATTGGTCTCATTGATAGGTATGCTTGGCGGGAGATATAAAGAACACAGTGTAACAGCACTGTGTATAGATAACCTGACAGCAACAGCTTGCAGGTTTGTATTTAAAGAGATAACTTTGTGAGGAATGTTGTTGTTTACAATAATAGAAACACCTCCTCTGGCTTTTTCACGTTCGGTAAAAATCTTGTTGTAAACAGAATGATATTTGATAGTGATATCATCCTCCCGTTTAAGGAAGGTTTCTTGCAGACAAACAGCAACTGGTTTGTGCTCATTGATTAAAAGTGAAAGTTCGTCAAAGTTTGACTTCAGACCTCGACAATTCCACTGGATTATGGTATCCATAGTGCATGAGGAAAGTATAAAGACTATAGTAAAAAACGAGGTCGTAAACCAATGCATTTTAAAATAGACTGGTTAAGATTTAATTACAGATGTCTCGGCTTTGGATGATTGCCACGCGTCAAAATCCTTGTTCCAAAGATCTTTGGAAGTGGACCAGATAGAGGCTTCTGAATCTGAAGCCTCACCTTCCAGATTTTCAGTATCTGCGTCCATGTCCTCTAGCTCCGAAAATCTGTTGGACGTAGGGACAGGATCATTTACTTTGACTGTGATCTCACAAGATCCTTGGTTATCTTTAGATTGTGGTTTAGATTTTGAAGAAGACCTTTTAGGAGGTAGGGGTGTATGATTCGGATTGTCTTTAGATGAGACGTTGGATTTGGTTGTAGACTGTGAAGATGGAGGTTGTGGTTTCTTTGGTGTCTGTTGTGAAGGGGGAGATGGTTTTGAAGCTTTTTGTGAGATGTTTTGCACAGAGGTAGATGTCTTTGAAGGTTTTTTCGAAGAAATACTTTGAGAAGGGGTAGATGGTGTTTTTAGTGTAGTGGATGAAGTGGTGGGTTTGGGAGTAGGCTGTGTCTGTTTTGAAGGCTTTGGAGGTACGGAAGGTTGAATATCAGGAACTAAGCTTTTTAACTCATTGGCCATTTCTGGAAACTTTTCAAGAAGTTTCTTTGCCAAGAGTTCACAAGTAGAGCAATGTTCCTTTCCGGATGTTGCAGAAGACACTTTTGCATAGGATGTTGAACAATTCAACAATGTTTGGTCATTTCTGCGTTTTTCAATGATCTTTCGTGCTTCCACAAAAGGAATATTTTCTTTATATTTTATAGATAGGATTTCTTTTTCATCCTTCCAGACTGAGCACTCTTTCGAAAAGACTGGATGATTGGACTTGCAATTAAAACAGAGAACAGGGTTATTGCAAGTATTAGGCTCATGGTCAGGGCCCTCAAAAGCACATTTTGGACAGACAGGTGTGCTTTTGCAATTACTTTCGTGATGGCCGTACCTCTGGCATTTATAACAGCGCAGAGGGTTAGGCACATACACATCAACCTTCACAGATTGAAATCCTATTTTGATGGAAGCTGGAAGAACTGGTGTACAAAAGGTAAGGACATAGGTATTTGTATCTCTACGCATACCATTCCTGAAAATAGAGATCCGTTTGACCTCAGACACAGCCTGAGATTTCAGGTTACTTTTAATCTCTTCCACCGAGTCACAGTAGGATAGTTCCTTACATCTGATGACTCCTTTACTGGTGTTAAGAGTTTTGTGAGGGTAAACTTTTACATCCAAATTGTGAAATCTTTTATGACCTAGGAGATTTTTGGCTTGCTGTTGAGAATGACATTCAACAAGCAAAGTGTCATTTTTTAGTTTTTTCACAGATTTTGGTGTGCCTAAAATGGAAGAAACTGTCTTCTCTATAACAAATGGAGAAAGTTTTGAGATGGGCTTGGTTGGATCAACCGCATCTACTACAATAAAACGAGCAAATGTTGTTTTTGTATTGAATGATATGTCTGACTCTGAATCAGAGTCAGAAAGAACACGCTTGGCTTTCTTTTGTGTTGCCATGTTTATTTGATAGGGTTCATCACCGATGTTCCCCACCCGCCCCGGAGCCCAACAAGGGGACATGATCTGGGGAAACCCAACTCAGATCATGACAAGGATACATCGGTGATATACTCGAAGTGAAAGGGCTAGACTGGACAAATGTAGGCCCGCAGAATGTCACACCAAGCATTGACTGTCTTTGGGCATTTACAAGTGTCAACCAAACACCATTCTTTCAACCGATTAGCCCATGAGCCACCGCCTTCTAGGGTTTTGATATACAGCTACTGATGGTAGAGAAGAGACATGAATTTTATTTTTATGTGTATGTACTTCTAAAAGAAAACAGAGACACAGAAACACCCTAGGGCTCGGCGTGACCAGCCGATTGATCAGGACGGGCCTTCCCGACCCCTCGTTTAGTTCAGTTCAAGGCCAAAGTGGTGTGTTGCAAAAACAGAGCTATCAAAGGGCCATACTCTGAATCCACTCAACCACCAGGATCCCGTCATCGAACGACACCAGTTGCAGCCCACGGCAAACAGGCAGGCACAGTGGGGGGGGGGGGGGGGTCTTACCCCTGCTATAGTGCGACAGCTGAGCTATTTCTATCCCCCCCGCCCAGCTGGGGGTTCAAAAACTAAAAATGGCAGAGTTATGTTTCATGTGCACTGCACTTCTCCATAATGTGTTCTATCAGTGTATGTAGTTTCAATTTGATACCTTTTATGGTATGAAAGTAATGGCCTGAACAAAAATTCAAAGTGAAAAGTTGGTTATTTCAGAAATCAAGGGCAGATAATTTTGGAATGCAAACAGCGATCAAAATTCTAAGACCCAGGTGCACAACTAGACATGATGGAGATTCTTTGTGGCAAGTTTCAAATAATTCCGATGAAAACTGTAGGAGGAGTTGCGCACACAAGAAATTGCTAACGGACGGACGGAGGGACGGACGGACAGACGGACAGACGGACGGACGGACGGACGGACGGACGGACGACCGGGGGTATAACATAATACGACCCTCCGGGCGTATAAAAACTCAAGGCTCGTTTATATGCTCCTATAATGTATACTAAGGGAAAAAAGAAACGCAACTCTAGATTAAGCACAGAATTTAAATGTAAATTTATTCACAATATAAACTGATTTCATTCTTGAAATAACAACACAAGAGGCTTTCTTTCACTGTAACTTTTCTTGACACGAAACCAAACGCACATTGATAAATATTGCAGCTTTTATGACATAAGGGTGGCGAATGCGCCGTTCAAATGTCTAATACCGAGTATGGCCCCCGTTGGCAGCCATTGCAGCTCTAATCCGTCTGTGCATGGAATTGATCAGACCGTTCACCTGTCTGATAGTGATGTTTTCCCACTCCTCAGTGAGTGCTTGTCTCAGCTCATCGTGTGACGTCGGCGGTGGATTCCGTTTACGTACACGTCTGTCCAAAATATCCCAAAGATGTTCAATCGGCGAAAGATCGGGACTGAACGCCGGCCAAGGCATAACATTCACGTTGTTGTCGGCCAGGTAGGCTTGGCATATCCTAGCAACATGTGGCCGTGCATTGTCGTGCTGGAAAGTGACGTTGTGACGTTGCACGAATGGGACGACGATCGGTTGCAGCACAGTGTCCCTGTAACAAACAGCTGTCAAAGATCCTTCTATGAATATGAGTGGAGTTTTTTGCCCATGTGATATGCCTGCCCACACCATCAACCCACCACCTCCAAAGCGATCACACTCCACCACACAAGCGTCTGAGAAACGTTCACCTCGACGTCAGTAGACACGAGTTCTTCTGTCTGAACGATACAGCAAGAAACGGGACTCGTCAGAGAATAAGACTTCTCTCCATTGCCGAAGAGAAAATACGCCCGGACGGTGGGCAGTAAGCCATTCCATACGGCGACGTCGTCTATCCGGGGTCAGCGGCAACCCAACATACGGCCTCCTGGCATTTAAGCCGAATTCACGCAGACGGTTTCTTACAGTCCTAGCACTCACACGAACTCCTCTCATGTGCGCTGCGGTTTCAGTGGCTGTACGAAACCGCTGACGTAGATGTGTCAGGCGTATATAAGCGTCTTCCTGACGTGTAGTGGCACGAGGACGGCCTGATCTTTGGCCATCGGCAGTAGTACCAGTTTCCCTCAAACGTTTAACCATTCGAGATATGGTACTTTTATGAACCCGTAGTTGCGCTGCAACTTGGCGTTGCGAAGTCCCGTTCATCAGCATCCTGACGGCGTGTTCGCGCTGTTCTTTGCTTAAGCGTGGCATAGCAATAACCGCATAAAAACGCTAAAAAAGTCTGGATTATTTGTACTTGAGCCTGTATGGTAAATCCTACGATGAAATTTGAATAGGTTCTCACATACAAGTTGTTCAGTGCAACGTGCACGTGAAAAATTAAATTTGCTGAATACGGCATAACGCATGGGTTACATTTACTAAAACAAAGTGAGTAAATATCGATAGTGATGACCAATTATAGAAAGAACGACGTTTCATTGCATGGACATAATATATATAATTTTGAAAAAGTTGCGTTTCTTTTTTCTTTGAGTATATGTTAAACTGTTCCAAATAGCGTTAACTTTTCAGAGCAATATTTCAGTTTAAGAGGATAAAAGAGGATAAGACAGGTCTATGATTTTCTTACTTTATACCAACGCACCACAGATAACGGTTTCAGTCATATATTTCCGTGAATGTCTTCAAACATTGCTGGTGGCCTTCCAGTAAACTTTTATTTGCGCAATGGCATGATCAACATTTACACAGTATCGTCTGTGATAGCGGTTGAACTTCCTGTAAGGGCGTGCATCTCGAACTTTAGTTGTTGTGCTGCAGTGAATGGAGTTATCGGGATAAATCATTTCTACTAATAATTGATCTAGAAAAGGCAATATAGGCAAATCTCCAATTTGGCGCATTAAACAGAACTGCTGTGCGTCATTCTAGTGTCCGAGCAATCAATCGTGATTTAAGCATATAAACAATGGCGATGTCAAGAGGAGCAATATCCTTGATGTTTGGTTACACGATGAATATCGTGACTATTGGCATTAATGGCACCTAAAGCTGCCTCAATTTTATGCCATGTGCCCTCCATATTTCGCCACTCATCTATGATGGCCAGCCAACTTAACCTGCTAAACACGTATAAAATACTTGAATAGCGGTCTGTTTCTCATTTACAACAGTTGATAAACTCTCATTGAAAAGTGTTGAAAACATTCTATATATCGGATATGTTCGTAACCACATATAGAAGAACTATTGCGTTTCGACGAAACAATTTTAAACTTGGGTGAATCTACCATATTGACTAAATGAAGAAATGTTTTTGGATTCCACCCGTTGCTTGAAAAAAAAAAAACTCGTATTGTTGACATCATATTCGAAAAACATTTCTCCCAGAATACTGTCATAATCATAATGCAATCTGTTGCGAATACCAAGAAATGCGATTGGCGGTAATTGGCACATAATTTCCGGAAGTCTATTCATATTTACGACAATCTACGAAGTCGGGTGGCAGTTGGCACAAAGTTTTGCTTAAATAAGTTGTTGGCGTCTGCGAACATACATTTCACAAGAAAATATAAATATATTCTTTGTGAAAGTATGCGTTTTGAAAATGGTGATTGTGTCCGTTCTGTTTTCGAAACGAATCATAGGAACTTAATTAATAACGATAAGCAATGGCCGTACACAATCACCACTTTCAAAACGTATACATGTACTTTCAAAATCAAAATTAATATTTCCTTTAAAGTCCGTATTGAATCGGTTTCCAAAACCGAATGTAGATCTGTATACATAGAGCTATGCATCACCTATAACAACTCGTGCAAGGCGCCTTGAAATAGGCGTTAATTTTCTATCCAGATTTTATTAACATGCTACACAGACCATTCACAATCACCACGTTCAAAACGTATACTTTCACAATCAAAGTACAGCTTTCAACATCATTTCAGTCATATCACGGCGACAGCTCGCATATATACATGTATTTCTTGGGTTTCACCGGCACTAGGCTAGGGCTCTGAAGTATCTTGCCTAATGACACTCCCGTTAAAAACCCAATGGATCCAGTGAGGCTAGACCCTTGGGCCTCCAGGTCACAAGCCCAACACTTTACCACTAAGACACGCAGGATTCCCAAAATATATAAGGCCATCCACAGTGTTTGGAGAAACCAAAAGGAGATATTCGTACAAAACAGTTTATATGTATGGTAAACTGGTATGTTGTGGGATAGAAGTAGGTCTTACCCTCTGAAACTGAATAATGCACGAAAAAAGTTAACGCTATTTGAATCAGTATCACAAACTTCATTCCGTGGAGCGCATTTATACGACCCCTGGAGTTTTTCCGCTTTCGGCTTTCGTTCTCGACTTTCGAATCTCTTGTACATCTCTAGTACTAGTTACTGACGAATCAAGTGCCGACGGAGTATATCACACAATTTGTTTCGAGGTCATTCAGATGTCGTGTTCTTTTAGCAACTTTTCCCATTACAGTTGGTCTTCTCATTAAAGGCTTTTGAAAGTGTTAAAGCCGAGAGCACGGAAAAAAAGAAAAGGCACGAAAGAACGCATCTCTGTAACTGAATAAATAAATAAATGAATAAATAAAAACCTTTTCATATTAAAATAGACATGTATTTCAGATCTAGGCGATAGAGACGGTTTACCTCTTTGCTAGATTTCATATGGCTTTGCCCAAACTGAAAGTATTTGCACGCGACGAGTAAAATGTCGCTATTTGGGGGAATAATCCTTCGAAAATGGAGAAAACACTGGTAATCAGCATTCTTTCTTACTCCTATCATGCTTTTCAAATGCTTCTTTCTCAGGATCGTTAAAACGCGGAATTGTGTGGTAAACAATTTAGTTTATCATTTGTGATTACTTTTAATGAATGATAATTCCTGGGACAAAATGTAGTGGCATCAGTAGATGGAGCTAGATATTTACCAGGCAGACATTCGAGAATGACCTTGTCGTTATGGTAAATTACAGTTTCCCATCTTCTCAGATATCGCTTTGATAACTTGGCAATGGTGCAACAAAGAAAATCGTACAATTTTGTTTCACGGTCTAGCTCTCATTACACAGTATGATATAATTTGAGGTCAAATTTATGCTTCACAACGTACTCAGTATTGAGTAAGATTGGTTCGTCTTGAATATTGTGTTTTATTTCATGCTTTCCGGTAGGATATCGAGAAATGGCAGTGAAAATATTTTTCGATCTTACTCTGGTACCACCAGTGAAAATACCGATTTTCACGTTCTTGTTGTCTAGGTAAATTGCGCGTGCCTCACAACCAGATGGGAAATATGGCGTCATATACCTTACATTTCTCGCGCTTTTTACTTAATATTGTAATGCGTTGCTATGAAGGAGGGCTGCGCCATGGGGAATAACGGAAAAGAACTATACTGGATCTTGATAAAACTCCTCCCAGAAAGGGTTAAAAGCATGAAATAAATAGAATATTTGGTTTTTTTTTTTCGGTGAAAGATAAAAATTTATTTCATCTCGTGAACACCATCGGTGATATTTTCACTCGTAGCTGCGCCACGTGTGAAAATATTACCGATGGTGTTCACTCGATGAAATAAATTTCGATCTTTCACCGAAAAAAACAAATATCCTCTATATATTAACACCAAAGAGTGTGGATATATATTTTTTTTTTCAAACAACTCTGGCGACACTCATTGACACAGCTTAGCATTCTGAGAGTGAGTCAGAACGTTATTCATCGTCACATTTCTTTTGTCGTCACCTTTTTTTAACTACAAAATTTTGAAAGATTTCATCAAAAGCAGCTGAGGATGAAAATTTAATCAAGAGGGCCGTGATGGCCGTATGGCCATGTATCGTTCCACTACTTACCGTAACAAAGTAATAGAAGTTGCCAAACAAAGCGGGTGTTAAATGCGTTTAAATATAAATCATGCTATTTAAAACATAGCCCTGTGGAAATTATTTTGAAGAACATGATCTGTGATTCTACGGTCGGCCAAAAAGTTATTCACTGGTAGAAAAATACTTATAAATGTAGATTTGCTTGGTCTTCTGTGGACTTTTTGCCTGATTTTAAAATTCATTCTCCTACATGTGACTAACACTTGGAACGGCCGCACAATAACAGATTAAAGAATTGTTGTATGGGTAAAGTAATGTAATTTAGCTGGGCAGAATTATTTCCCCGTCACAGGGAATATTTTCCTCCTACCTTAATTGACTTGAGATCACTAGTTTTAAAAGTGGCATTCGTTGACAAAATAATCAGAGGAAATATATAATTTATTTCATCAGTTTGTGGTTAATACGTGGAAACATTTGCCTCGAAAGGGAAAGGTCCGCAAAAATAATTCGTGCCTTTAGGCACTCGTTATTTTCGCACACCTTTCCCTTTTTCCCCATATTAATCGCAAACTGATGAAATAAACTTTATGTCATCTTCATTTATATTCCATACTTTTACATGGTATGATTTAAATTGGAATGCATTTATCAGCTGTCGTATTTTTTCCGTGAATGGGCTTTTAACCCTTTCCCAAACAATCCCTGGTTTTTACGACCCTGAGATAGAATACCTTTGAAAACATTGTGGGAAAAGAAGAAAATGCTGGTAACCAGCATTTTCTCCTTTTCCCACAATGTTTTCTACCCTACTAGAAATTTCAATGTTTGAGCTACGTTTCTTTTGTCGTCTGCAAGTGCATTCAGTTTGGACCAGTCTAAAATTTTGTCGTTTGGTAGAGTTAATAAATGTGTAATTCATTCAATTGTCATCGACAGTCATTATCCTGTGAGACGCTTATACGTGTACTTCAAGTCCAATACAATTCCACAGAGAGAATAAGTTTAACCCCCGAAAAGTCAGATCTTTTTCTCTTACCAAGATAATATGAATCCTTTAGTCGACGACAAAACTTTAGTCTTGCCCAAATTAAAAGCATACGCAGAGGACAATTTAATCGTAGCTCAAATAGTGCAACATTTCTTTGTAAGGTATAAAACAGTGTGGGGAATGAGAAAACGCTGGTTACCAGCACTTTCCCCTTCTCCCGCAATGTGTATCAAATGAGAAACTTCTTTCCCAGGGTAGTTAAAAGTCAGCATTGTGCAGTAAAGAGTTAACGATTACAGGAAGGTCCAGTGGAGTATTTCGTATGGAATAACTCTGACAAAGAGATATTTGACAAAATGGCCATTTGAAAGCTGTTAACCCCCCCCCCCCCTCTTCCCCAGGGCGGGGCTAATGTTTTTTACCAAAGCCAGCTCGATGATTAGTTGTGGTAGAGTTCCACAAAAAAACTACATGTACAAAATAATTAGTAAAGATCTGGGAGGAATAGTCTTGAACAACAAGATGTTGTACAGGTGTGACCCTCGCGTAAATTTTGAACCAAGGTCTATTTAAATTTTGAACAAGTTCGGTTGTGAGCTGTTTATCCAAAATTTGATCTTCCTGGAATTTATGGTTAAAAACAAAATTCTTTGTCCTATTTTCACAAGCTAAGCATATCGTCGGTTTACTTCCAAAACCTCGTAACTACAGCTTGTAACAAGCTGTAGTTACGAGGTTTTGGAAGTAAATCGACCATATGCTGAATTTGGATCCATGGTGTGGGCCAAATTTGACCCATGGCAATAATTCTAAGATAAATCTTGGTGCAAGCCTATAATATGATAACACATTTAAAATGTTACAGCTATAGCCCCAAACTTTGGAGTAAGATGATATCTAAAGTTTTCACCATATAAGCCTAAACGCACGAAGAATTTGTGACCCCCAAGGTGAGGCTAATTTTGATCCCAAGACTATAGTTTGAGTAGTGTTGGAAGAGGTTCACTAGATGAAGCTTATTGCAAAATTTTGTAGCCTTGGCCTCGTGATAAGGAAGAAAAAGATCTCTGTTAGTTTTCAGTTCTTAGGCCAATATAAAACTTGTTAAGGCGAGGCAGAGCCATTTTAACTCAAGGGATTATTTTGAGCAAACTCGCTGGTGACCCTTCGGATTAAGGGGTAGGGCCATATTTGACCGAGTACCTTGGCCTGTAAGCACAATTTGACAAATCTTGGTAGGGGTCTTCTTAGACTGATGTCAGTCCGTTAAATAGAGCCTTTTCATTAAAGAAAATCATTAAGTAAAACTGCAAAACCAAAACTCTGTATTCTCAATGTTCTGAATGTCTGATTTGACCTGTATTTCAGAAGAAGGGCAAGTAACAACACATATTTCTGTAACTTTGTTGTAGTTGTGTACCTCGTTTATTAGAATTACATGAATCCAGGCTAGGGTCTTCTAGATAAAAAAAAAACATTAAAAGTACAGAGTTTGGTAGCCCTATGCCTGATGGCTCTTTACAATTCGATCAAGTTTTAAATTTTCACGACATAAACCCATATATAACTTGTGAACACCGGAGCTATGTCACTTTTTGCTCCAAGGACTGTAATTCAAATACTCATGGTACATGTAGCAGTCAGTTGGATGGAGCTACGTGTCAAATGTGGTTGTCAGAGACCTTTTGGTTGTGGACAAGAAGATTTTTCGAGATGTACGAAATTGCAGAGTTTTGTTTTCCTGTCAAACAAACTTTTCCCCGTCTTTATGGTGGCATTTCTGCCGCGAGATAGGAGATATTTAATTTTGCGATTTATGAGAATTATCGTGATAAAACAAAATTTCCTTGAACATTATCTAGACAATAAAAATTTTCACGATATAAATATCGCGATACTTCTGTTATCATTATTTTTTTTTTGCTTTCGTGCCCGCAACTAACATTCACGGTATCTATAATAAAATACGGTTTCGGAACATCTTTTTCTACAATCTTACAAATTCTACTTTTCAGCTGAATGACTTTAAAATTGTTCGTGGGATGCAGTTCGAGTCGTCTTTGTGATTTTACAGACTTTCGGAACTTTTACGAGTCTTGTCAAGGTTTTCCAATTAAGTTGAAATTGTTAATTTGGATTTTCACTTATTGCAATATTGTGAAGTGAAAAAACTACCGAGATCATCGAAATAGCAAAAAGGAAATAAAACTACTACCGTAGTTTTATCTCGAATGTGAGCTTCGTGCACGATTGAGAAATTTTGCGACAAAATATTTACTGATCAATGTGAAATCTTACTGATAATAACAAAGTTTATCATGATATTTTTATCAGGAAATTGTTCACTATTTCGATAAAAATTCCAAGAAACTCCGATTTGTCAAGATAGTTTTGTAAGAATATAATGATGGCTATCTTGTATCTTATGGCAAAAATATGCCACCATAAAAGTTAGCAACTATTTACCCTTTATCTCTTTACAAAACGACAAAATTTTAGACTGGTCCAAATAGAAAGCATTTGCAGACGACAAAATAAAAATGACTGAAAATTTGAAATTTGTTTTATGAAGGGTAGAAAACATTGTGGGAAAAGGAGAAAATGCTGGTTACTAGTATTTTCTCCTTTTCCTAAAATGTTTTCAAAAGGCTTCCATCTCAGGGTCGTAAAAACCAGGGATTGTTTGGTTAAGGGTTAAGTTGTAATAACTTGTGACTCAACCCCATTTCCATGTATATTTGAGGGATTTATTAAAACTAAACTAACTATTTACCCAATTTCAAAATTCGATTTTTTCTCAAAGCGACTAACACTTGCATCGTTTTATTTTTGGCCGCCACTTGTTCGCTTATTATTTGATGATTTTACTGCCAATTAGAAAGCAATACCGAATATTAATACTAAGATCTATTGAAACTGTTTTGTAGGCGAAAGACCGATTCTTAGTTGGCAGAACTTGTGGCCCAACCCCATTCCAAATCTTTTGAAATAAAATATGTTTAAACTGACTAAACCGACCTGCAAACTATGCCAGTATGCAATTTCGTTAAAGAATCTTGGGTATTAACAAGACAGATATTATAAATGTAAATTTCTTACCGAAACAAATATTGGTGATGAAATTTAGCTTCTACTGTACTTCATGAGTAACGCCGATATAGTGTGTACGAACTTGGGAAACCAATTTATATATATAAACTTGTATATATAGTTCCGTCTATAGTTTACTTCTTGATAATCCTTTACCTCAGGATTCCAAGTAAGACTATTAACGAATTTGGAGAAGAAGCTGCCTGAGAATATTATAGATACTGGAGAAAATACCAGAAATCATCATTTTCTCCTTCTTCCACGTTGTTTCTACCCTTTCAGAGACACTTTCAAGTGTTTGGATCATACTTAAATTTTGGACAAGTCTAAGATTCCTTGGTTTGGTCACGAATTACATAATGGGGTGGTATCAAGTGCATTAATTTGATCCCTCGCAGCTGTCATGAGGGGATTGATGCATCTGCAAAAAGTATTGCACCATGTTGACCAGTCGGTGCGGACTCTGCAGGCTGACATGGGTCGAGGCTTTTGGCTATTTGTGAATTTTATGCATGGCAAAGGAACTGCACTACACAAAGATTCACTTGGTTGCCAGACAAAATATTGTTCTTTTTATGGATCTGAAATCGTGTGACGTCTTGCCTAATAAAGACATCACAAACATGCATCAAACACCCGACTGCCGGGGGTGGGGTGTGGGATTTAATAATATAATTTGATACAACATGAACAAAAAGTTATAACTTTTAGAGCAATTGTGTTCTTCTCTCTCTTAGATTATTTTTTTCTCCACATTATTCTCCCTGTCTGAAGCATTTATGCAATTTGCACCTTTGTGATGCATCATATAAATACAAAGCAAGTCATAAGATATAGAGGATAATCAACTGGTTGTTTTTGATATGAAAAATATCTCACGAGGATGCGTTATTAGGCGTTGAAAAAACGAGTGCGCAGCACGAGTTTTCAACCAGTTGATTATTCTATTTATTATATACCTTATTAACATCATTATTTGTAATTTTGCGTTTGAAAGTCGAAAAAAATGTAGTCGAAAAGAAAACGTAGTTCCCAAATTACGGCAGGAATTGAAAGTGAAAGTTGATAACGTCACTAGTGATGATATCAAAATTTATTACACTGGGAATTCCAGGATTTCACTGCTAGGTATACAATAAATAGGCTAATAATTCTTATCTACCTATGGGTCGATAAAATCCATTTTCTCTAACCACCGATGAATGATGACGTAGAATGGTATCTTTCAAATGCAAAAAAATGACCTGCAGCGAAAAGTTTCAATGCAGGTCAGCCCGAGCGGGTTTCCCAATTATATCCCGCTAGATGGCATTCTATAAATACTCATCTATCTAATTTGGGCATCCGGGGTACAGAACCGAACCACTTTCCTACGCGACAACCGTTACTTTGGATTTCAAACTAAAATAAACGTTTACTCACTAAAACGCTACCTCGTGCAATTCACTCAGCTATGATCAGCAGTTTAGAGAAATCTAGAGCTAAAGCAGGTCTCATTTCTCCTCAAACATATTGATAAAAGCTATTTTCTACATTGCTACTTTATAGAGCGTAATATCACAGTCTGTCCGCTTTCGGGGCTAGTGATCGTTGTCTGCGCATGTCATATTCTTCGAAGATTCGACTGTCTTATATGACGCATCACTACTAGCCCCGAAAGCGGGCTGACTGTAATATTACGCTCTATAAACTAGCAATGTTGAAAATAGCTTTTACGTATCAATACGTTTGAGGAGAAATGAGACCTGCTTTAGCAACAGATTTCTCTAAACTGGTGATCATAGTTGAGTGAATTGCACGAGATAGCGTTTTATTGGGTAAAGCCTTTTTTTGTTTGTTTTAAATTCAAAGTAACGGTTGTCGCGTAGGAAAGTGGTTCGGTTCTGTACCCAGAATGCCCATATCAGATTGACAAGTATTTATAGAATGCAATCTAGCGGGAGATAATGGGCTAGTGATGTGTCATAAGACAGGTCGAATCTTCGAAGAATATGACGTGCGCAGACAACGGAGTTTCCCAGACTGACCTGGTTCAATGCTTTTCATAGATGCATCAAACACTCTTTTCATTAGACCATGGCTCATATATACTTGCACGAAATTGATTAAAACAGTTGTAGCAGGATAGTGATAACTAATATGTGTCATGCTCTGTGATTAGGGGGCTTAATGTATCTGCGAAAAGTATCGACCCAGGTCAGCCTGCGCGGAATGCACAGGCTGACCTGGGCCGAAACTTTTCGCTTTTGATCAATTTCCTGTATGTCAAAGGACCAGTCTATCTCATGATTCAGATTGTTGTGAGACTAAATGGATTTTTGTGGATACATAATCATGTGATGCCTTGCTAGGTAAAATGCAAAATGCATCACAGAGATGCATTAACCCCCCCCCCCCCTTTTTTTTTTTGCTAGAGCGTGGCTCAAATTACAAAAGTTACCTTCATTTTTGATATTTTGCTCTCTATACCTTTCAATAACTGTAGTGCATGAAGCTCTTTAAAAAACACGGACGAAATTTCTATAAGCCTGAGTGACAATAAGAATGATTATGCATGTAGCGAGAAAGAGAAAGAGAGAGAGAGGGACTTACTGAGTTGATTGTAGGTTCCTTCAACTTCAAGAAAGTAATAAATAACCCCTGAAAAAAAAGTACAGAGTTGTAATAATAGTATCATTGAATAACGATTAACCTTTGGCCTGCTAATCCGACTCGATGACTTATATCGGACAGTGTAGATCAAGATCGAACCGCATAAGATGTTCAGCGTGATCTTGGATCTACTCTATCCGATAAGTCCATATTTCTTTTTAAAAAAGTTGAAATAACATTCATGATTCGTTTTTTTACTGTCAGATGAAGATTTCATGAGGTTATATTTCGTTTAGTAAGGTAAGTGGTATTTCTAGGATAACTATATTGCGAGTTACGCAGCGTGTCTTGTCTGCAAACCTATTTTTGCACATTTCAAGGACTGCATTGTAACAATTGGGGAATTAATAATTTTTTATATGACAAATTTATGGACTGGGCCAATTGAAAGAATCTGCAGACAAGTGAAATCTTGTTAATATGATTATTTCTGACTCTGATAGGGTAGAAAATATTGTGGGAAAATGAGAAAATGCTGGTTACCAGCATTTTCTCCTTTTTCCACAACGTTTTCTATAGGCTTCTTTCTCAGAGTCGTTAAAAATCGTGATTGTGTGGTAAAGAGATAAGCATCCTATAACCCAGAACTGTAAATCTTGCGCATGTTATACTCATCTCAGTATCTCCAGATAACAAAAACGGTCAAGTTTCGGAATCTTTATATAGCCATACTATTGATGTCGCAAGTGTTTTCACATGTCTAATAAGTCTTAAAGTTAAAATCGTCAGGTTAGATAGAAGCTTTGAAAACTTTATAACCTGGTGAAGAATGGGTTAGTAAATTTTTACTTCTGTTGACCTGCACTGAATTAGTTCTATGGATTTCGCTCCATAGAAAGGAGATATTGATGTAGATATAAAACAACGAAATGCTTACCATAAAGAAATAAAAAGAAAATTTATGTAGTGTTATGAGAGACTCGATTATCATTTAACGATATATAGACACAAAGGAGTCTTTAAAAAATCAAATAAATGATAACTAAAAGTGTTAGTTTTCATGTGTTTTTTGTTTTATACAAAGAACAAGAACAAGAGAATTTCGTGATATTTTCTGTCTATGCATGTTTTGCGGTAGTCATGAAAAGGATCCGGGTTTTACCAACGATTTACTATTTATAAGTCGGTGGTCTAAATATAGTTTAGGAAATTCTACAGTGTTGCTATTTTTATAAATCCTCTATGCATCCACAATAAACCGACTTTAAACGAACGGGAAAAGACATCTACTCAAGCCAAGGGTGATGATCCACTACGCTACTCTAAACACGTTGGATCCACGCAATGATCGTAACCTTGGCTCGCCAAGAGGGGGAGTAGAAGGCTTTTGCAAACATTCTTAAAAAAGGAGAAAACTCCAACATTAGATTTCTCTCATTTTCACGAAAATACATGTTTCCTAGCCTTTCCAAAACAAATTGAAATTTTTAGTCACGTTTATTTTGTCTTCTGCCAATGATTGAAAGTTTAACATGTTATAAGATTTTTTAAAAGGTGTAAAAAAGTGATTTGATTTTATTTCACAAAGAAAAAAGACTGAAGAAGTTTTTGGACAGTTCTTTAAATAGAGACTTGGGTAGAAATATCCTATTTCCACTAAAAATTGACCCCACAAAAAAAGAATTATGTGTAAAGAATGACTATAATTGTACTACTTTAACCGAGCCACTTTTTATCCCTTCTTAGAATTATCATAATAAAACTAAAACCACTACTCTCACTACAAAGGGAGATAATAATTACACCCTTTTCAGGAAAGTAAACAAAAGTATCAACTAAAAATTTAAAGACAGACATTCAACGGTGAAGAGTTAACTAATGTATGCTTATCTTGAGCAGATATGAAAAAGGACTGTCACCACTACAAGAGAATTCATCAGCATTTGTCGTCTGCAAATGCTACCTATTATCTTGGGTCCAGGCGATGATGATTTTGATTACTGTCCATACAAATCTATTGGCCAAAGGTTTATTAGTCGCCACGCAGAAGCGCGCGACTATATTTTTAGTAGTTTTTCGAGTTAGGATATGGATTGTGGGAATTTCATTTTTATAGGGGTGTTAGGTTAACAAGGAATCTTTCTACTTCGCCTTAAACTGGCTTTTTAATTCATTCTTAAACTACGAAATTACAATACGATACTATTTTTGTTCTGTTAAGTCTGTTAACACTTACAACATCAAAAAATCCGCCCAATTATTACTTTTATTTTCGCTATTCGTGAGAAATGGACTCGTCCACATAAATGCCTTGTTTCCATTGGTCAAGGCTGTACAGTTTTCCAGTCATGTCGTACCTTGTTAATTTCGGGGATAGGGTCAAAACGGCCCAATTCCGAAACGGCCCGGTCCAAAACGGCCCACTTTACCAAAACGGTCCACGAATACGAGTACCAAAACGGCCCACTTTTCAGATATGGTCAAAATAATAGTTTGATTTACATATTTATATCATTATAGCTTAGTTTTTATCCTAACTTTTTCTATTATTTTTATATAATCATACATAAATTTTTGCAGTTATGGTAAGCGTATGGGTTTGTGTAACAGAACAATTTTGTTATTTTGGTCAAGATTCTATATTAATAATCGTAGTCACAGTCGTAGTGTAGTTTAGTAAATACTTGAATGGAAGTACGTACAATTCTAAAACACGTTGAACTCTTTTTTTCTATCAATAGGCCTAATGTTACTGGGCATATATTCAGGCGATCTCGGGTTCTCTGTTTCTATCCCCAATTTTATTAAGCTGGCATAATCAGACACCCATCGTGAAAAAGAGAGAGAGGGAGAGGTATCCTTAGGTAAACTGGTCCTTGAACATACAGAAAAAAATGACCTAAAGCGAAAAGTCTCGGTCCACTTCCGTCTGGGCGGAATCAACAAGCTGACCTGGGCAGATTCTTTTCGCAGATGCATTAGGCCTCCTTTTCACAGAGTATCGCTGATCAATATTTAAAGCATAGTATTAGATATTACTACTTACTTTTAGGTGTGCCGCTTAAAAGGCATACGAATGGTTGTTGGTTGATGATCATTATTATTAAATCATATTCACGAGAACGAGTCTCTTGATGACGATATCGAAAATGGTATTTATAATAGTTATGGATCTTCTGCACGATAGTTATGATAGATATCCGCTTAGACTGGTTACCGCCCCTGATACTACTACGTGTATAGGATACACGGTATACAACGGTGGCCAGTTCAAGATACCGTCTGTCATCAAGCTCTTACTGTCACTGGCCAGGGACTCTTTCTCATTCCTCCAGTCACTCATTATTAAGATAATTTTTAATGCGAAACTGATATGTTACACTGTTGTTTAACGTCTTGTATATTAACCCTTTACCACACAATCCCGAGTTTTCATATTAGTGGGGAACAAGCCCTTTGAAAACAATGCGGGAAAAGAAATAAGAAAATGCTGGATACAAGCATTTTCCCCTTTTCTCGTGTTTTGTCAACCCTTTTAGAATGTTTTCATAAATTTAATCAAATTTAACTTTATTGTCTGGAACAGCTTTTAATGTAGAGGGCCGTAAAATGTTTGGTTTTGTAAAGAGTTAAATAGTTGACTTTTGCATCCGGTGCTGTTAACCCTTTACCACACAATGACAACTTTTAACGCCCGTGAGGAAGAAGCCTTTTGAAATCATTGTCCCAGTTTTCTTCCTATCAAAGCAAAATTGCACCATTTGAGCCACTTTGAAATTGCCGTCTCCATTATGCTTTCAAATTGGATAGGTCTAAATTTTTTGCTGTGTGGTAATGGGTTAATTAACTGTATAATCAAAGTTAATCCTCAACCTGTTAAAAAAAGGGTTAAATAAAACATTCTGGCGTATGGTTATATTTTTGTAAAAGAAAAATATCCCATTATCGGTTAGTATAGATCCAAGATCAGACTGTACAGACTGTGTAGCCTGATCTTATTCCACACTGTCTGTCAGCTCCTCTGTCCAGACAGACATCTTTTAAAATCCTTGATGAAAATTGTGAAACATCATTCATGTATTCCTTACGATAGCCCACCGATAAAGGTTCCTCTTTCATTTGATGCCGTGTCATCGGAAAAGGAGGACTTGATGTATATTTCCATTACGGACTGATATCTTTTTAACAAAATTTTATGAAACTTCCTATTAATTTTGTTTATAGGCCGCATACAATCATATTTGTCTTATCTTTTCAAATGCTATGCTATGGAAATGACTAAAAGGCCAGGTGTACACGCAAAACACAATTTACCTCTTATTTCTTTCTATCTGAAGATGTCTTTTCAGGCAGGAGATTTCATCTCAACAAAATAACATGTTTTAAATTGAAAGTTAACAAACTGAAGTTTTTCGTGATATTTATTGTGTTAGAGAAGAAAATAGTCAAGAGCGCTGCGTAAAGTCAATGGATTGAACTGCATTTGAATTGAACCAAATTGGATTTCATAACCAGATTTAACCGATGGACCTGGAACGGACTCAGAAACCAAATATTTGACAATATTTCTTCAGTCTGGTATAAATCAACAAAGATTTACATTTACCATAGCCACACACTAGTTCCAAATTCGCTAGCCTGTCAGTATTTTCAGTACTTTGATAAAGGAATAGGGCTGCAAACATGCGCAAATACTCTTGAAGAATGATGTCGGAAAGAGCACAGGCGCTTGACGTATAAATGCTAAAACAGGCCAAAAATTCTATTTTTCTTATTTATGTTTGAAACGTAGGTTTTGGTTGGTCTTTAGAACCACCTCACCGAGGCGGTTCCAAAGAGCCCTTAAAAGCTATGTTTGGATCAGAAATAAGAAAAAAAAATCAAGGTTTATATTCGGCATAAATGCATCTTCTGACACCATGTCACACAGCATTAAATCGCATAGGTATGTTAAGATAATGATTTCATATTTGGTGATCAGCTTACAGCCTCGTTATGGACTCGCGCAACAGAATTTAAGACCTCTATAATTTCCTTTTAAATTTGGACAGATTACATGAAATTTATGTCAAAATGTTTCTCTTTCCAAGACTATTCTTCAGAAATTTTATTGTTTAACTGGTTATTACCCAGGAAAAATCTGTCTGTTACATTCTCGCTCAATCATCGACAGCCGTATCCATTAAAGGTGGCCCTTCAGATTTTGGGACGAAAATTTTACAAAAAATAATCCTTATAATCCCAAAGCCTTATAATTTTCATTCATAAAACCCCAGTGGTCGAAAATCATCCGCCGACAAGAGAAATTAGAGATTTACTACAGCCCAGGTCGACATCGACGGGATACACATTCTATTTTTACATTAGCAACTCACTAATTTACATACCGGAAATGTACAGATGCAGCTTCAAACATAGCCCCCGAAGAAGACATTATGGAAAATAATAACATATTTGTTATATTATGGAATTTCAGCGTCATTAGTCACATACCAATCATTTAACATTCCCATAATGCTTTTTCTTTATTTTTGGCGGGAAATTTAAAAATAGCCTAAGAGGCTACGTAGCCTTTTAAGGGAATACCACCAAAAAAATTTTTTTTTGTAATTTTGTGATTCTTAATTATTGATGATTTGTATTGCTTTTTCATATAAATTTCAGTGATATATATATTTTTTAATTTGGTGGGATGTGAAAATTCTAAATACCCACCTTTAACGTTGACAACTGTACCCGGCAAACTTTCAGATCATCGACAGCAGTATCAGCGAAAACATACATAAGGTGCCATAGATGCATATAAGCGCATGCACACACACAAATAAAAGGTATCGACTTTATTCGAAAGTAATTATGAAGAACCAGTGTGATTGGTTTATTATCTTAAATTTGATGAGTATTTTTGATAGCAATGGAAGAATTTCAGGAGGGTCAAACATCAACATCATATGATTGCAAGGAGCAGCCTGCAGTCATAAAAAGTTTATGCATCAGAGCCAGAATGATGCGGAAAGACACATAAACAAGAGCTTCGCAGAGCGGCGCATATACGCCCGATGGGGCTTGTCAGTGAAATGAGTTGCATTGACTAATGGACCATGAATGAAGAGTAGTTATTCTCCATGATATGTGAAAAATATTAGAGGGCAATAAAAAAAATAAGGGTAGCAAAGTTACAAATTTTGTGATTTGCTCTTATCCACAAGGTGTTCTATCAGTCTTTGAAGGTCCAAGATAATATCTTTTATATTTTAGAAATTATGGCCCAGACGAAAATTCAAAGTGAAAAGGGTAATACCTCAAAAAGAAGGATGGCAGAGTTATGGTTCTTGTGCAATGCACTTCTTCATAATGTGTTCTATTAGTCTTTGAAGTTACATGATGATGGATTTTGAAGTTTGGAAGTTATGGTCTTTCCAAAAATTCAAACTGAAAATCAACAAATGGCAATGAATCAAAAGTAAAGGTGGCAGAGTTATGATTCATGTGCAATGCACTTCTCCATCATAAGTTCTATCAGTGTATGAAGTTCCAAGATAATAGCTTTTATAGTTTGGAAGTTATGGCCTGGACAAAAATTCAAACTGAAAATTAACAAAGGGCAATAACTCAAAAAATAACGTGGCAGAGTTATGGTTCATGTGTGATGCACTTCTCCACAATGGGTTCTATCAGTGTATGAGGTTCCAAGTTAATAGCTTTCATAGTTTAGAAGTTATGGCCTGGATAAATATTCAATTGAAAATTAACAAAGAGCAGTAACTCAAAAAATAATGGTGGCAGAGTTATGTTTTATGTGCACTGCACTTCTCCATAATGTGTTCTATCAGTGTACATGTATTAAGTTTCAAGTTGATACCTTTTGTAGTATGGAAGTTATTGCCTGGACAACAATTCAAACTGAAAAGTTGGTTATTTCAGAAATCAAGAGCAGATAATTTTAGAACGCAAACAGCGATCCAAATTCTAAGACCCAGGTGCACAACTAGACATCATGGAGATTCATTGTGGCATGTTTTAAATAATTCCGATGGAAACTGTAGGAGGGGTTGCGTAAACCGGGAGTATAAAAAATTCATGAATTATAAGGAGGTTGCACAGAAAGTATCCAGAGGTATTGTGATAGCGTGGCATAGACTTTTTAAAAAAGTGCATTCAGATATAAAGCATAAGAGCAGGAGACCAGGAAGATTGCAGAGAGGTCAAGAGGATGGAGACCCTCGATTTGTCAGACACTGGGCGAAATCACTGATGCTGTAGGAATTGGCTGCGCCATTGTGGATAAAGTAACAACCCAAGATTTTAGAATGAGTAATGATGGACTGACATTTAATGAAATTATAATGTTTGTCTATGATCAAGAATTTCCTACAAGCTAAAATCTTTAAATTGCTCCGTAACTAAGTACCCACCTATTGTTAAGCACTTTCTACAGATGAATTATTACAATTGTTTTTCAACACATGTAAACTAAAGAGGCGAGATGAAGTTTACGAGTAGCAAATTTTAGTATGCTTATAAATTGACCAGTTGGGGAACTTTCTGACTGCCCGTGTATTCATGGTGGATGGAATTGTTCATGAATGTTTGAATTAGAATAACTTGAGGCAAGTGTCATAACGCAACAGCTCTATTCATAGTTGGTGGACCCTGTCATAAAAACTCAAATGGCCGTTACAGACAAAAGTTTGCTGGACTCAAGCCTGAACACTTTGCTGTAAAACTTTTTGTTAATATTTTGTGTACTTACCCTTCATACTGCTAAATAAATTCAATGGACATTTTCCAGCCTATAGTTGTTCCGCGAGTCCACTCCTTCACGCATGGCTTTGTCCCGATTTAAATACAATACTTGACAACTGCTTTAGGGAGATATCTCTTTAGCTCAGTGGTTATGGTATTGGTCTTTTAAACCTCAAAAAATAAGGATAAGTGTCCACATGGTTTCGAATCCCACCAGATGCGGTTTGTATGTCAGCTATGCATTTGTTGCAAACTTCAATGTCCCTAAAATCTTGAAGGTCTCAGCAAATGTAATGATGTAGATTTAACATCTTGCTATACATCAGTGGAGTCTGATCTTGATACTGTGTATGCTGTCTACAAAAGCACTAAATATTCACTCAAATTGGTTTGCTGCTTAATGATGAACAATTATCCAAAAGCACTCGCCGCATCTAATATGGGCTGTAACAAGCAAAAAGGGGCATTCTGACACTTGCGTAAAATGTCGTCTTGCATCAGCCTGTGCAGTCCTTGCAGGTTAATTCGATACGGCACTTTATGACTTCATTAGATTTTGTTCTTCAGTAGACTTGAGCAAAACAGTCTGTGCAGGCTGATCTGAGATGATACTTAATGCATATCTCTGAATGCCTGTTTTCACTTTGTAGAGCTCACATAAGCAAATCTTCTGTAGCTTTACAGTGACTCTCTGCATGTAAACAATCTATTCACACAAAGCACAGTGACTATGTATATGTTGATAATGACCTTACTTGGTATTGCATCTGTGGCCATTTATTTGTCTTACTGTGTCCAAGGTCCCTTGCCACTGTTTCATTTCTCTTGTTGTCTCACCCCAGGATATGACATGATTTATATAAAAAAAAAGATGTAAAAATTTTGCATGAATGTATCGGATAATCTAATGAAAGACTAGTGTCCAACTTCTTACTTAAATCTTTACTCTCTGTGTATATTTTTAGTAAGCCTTTGTAAAAGGAGCTAGCCCAGATCAGACAGCTTCATACAGGAACAACCTTTAGATTATGGTCTCCTTTGCTCACAAAAAAGCGGAAAAGCTAAAGTTTTCTAATTTACTATTAATAATATGGTTATAAAAATAGCACAAAATGATAGACATATACAGGAAGACTTTAATGAAAGCTCAGTGGTATAGTTGGTGCAACATGATATCTCTTTGGAAGCAAGAAAATGTTCCTTTGTTCAGCACTGTAGACTCAAGTGTTTACTGTCCCCCCTTTTTTTGCAGTAGACATAATATCTTATTTAATCCTTAACCAAAAATTCCGACTTTCAATGACCCAGAAGGAGAATGCTTTTAAAAGATTTTAAAGAAATGAGAAAAGGTAGTAACCAGCATCTTTTCCTTTTCTTGCAATGTTACCTACCCTTTTTCAGATATAATATGTAACACATCTCATTTATTGTCCGCAAATGCCTTCAACTTAAAGTCAGTCAAATTTTGTTGATTTACTATACACCATTTTCAGTAGTGTATGGAGAAATTAACCATTACCATTGCCAAAAACTGGTTAGGCTTGGTATACATTTACTGTCAAGTGACCCAAAATTAACATGCAACATACCAACTGCATTACAGATTCCACAAAAGTTAGAGTTGCACAGATTGAGTACTGCTGCCTATCAATGTTAACAGATCTGCAAGTAAAAAATTACATCATTTTACTTCACATGTTAACAACTTCAGTAAGGAATACCCATGAATATATATATTATCATTTCAAAAGCACCTGGCCAACAGTATAACCAACATGTGCAAACAAAGAGTTCTAGAAACTTGAAGAGGAAAAAGTGTGACCTGTACAGGATTCAAAACAGCGATTCCTCATTTATAGGGCAATTGCTCTAACTACAGAGCTTACCAGATCGCTCTGCATCCACGCCACTGATTTTCACTACAGAGAAGACCTTTATAAGACAGCTACAGAAAGTTTCTGATTAGGATCTATGCTCTTGCAAAGGAATAAAAGCTGAAGCCTATCTACTAGGCAAAACTTTAATTATAATGATCTACAATCATGAGCTTTTGGTGGTACAACTGTCATCTTCAAGTGTGATCCTGTGATACAATGCCTGCAGTCAAATATCATGTTTTAGCTAAGCATAAGGCATTAGTTTAATAAGCCTCCAATAAAAGCTGTCGTATCAGAATCAACTCTTTTTTACTTGAAAATGATTTTATATAATTCTTTGAGTTTTCCAAAGACTATGCCTTCAATAAATTCCATGCATTCTGGTTCAAAATAAACCTATACCCCGACAAAAGGTTCGTACTCAAAACCTTTACTTGCAATTTTCTGCACTTGTGAATGTGCCATTCATGCATACCTAATAAGATGCATAAATCTATTTTGAAACATGCATAAGAGAAGATGAGTCCATTTGATCATCTGTTGTTCAAAGACACAGTTAATACATGCCCAAACTTACAAAACGCAAAAATTAATAGAAGTTTTCAATTGCCTCACAACACCAGTTCCATCTTTTCTTCCATTTCAGAATTCTAGTAATCCTTGGTTGCAGCAGGGTTAAGAAGGGCCAAGTTCAAAGGGTCAAACTATGTCAGTCGAGGGAGAAACACCACTGCAACTGTCATACTCAAGCCCGTCATGGCCTCTGAAAGGTAATTCTACTGAATAAACCCTTTAACCCTTTACCAAACGACAAAATTTTAGACTAGTCCAAATTCAAAACATTTACAAACGACAAAATAATCATGACTCCAAAATTGAAACTTGACTTTAATGGCTTCAGTTCATTAAATTTTTGAGTATCCATATATTTTAGAATATAAATGTCTGCTGTGAAATGTTTGAGATATCCGGGGTTTTTCCCCAACTCCCTATTTTTCAGATTCAGATGTTTGCTTTCCTCCCTTTTATCTCATGGGTGGCAAATAATCTTCACATGAAAAGGTATAGAATGTGTTTTACACTGCTTTCAATGTTATTTCAGCTATATTTCATCAGTAACAGCTCATGTACTCATGCATATCCAAGGATAAACCATTGCTAGCTAGGTTTTGCGAATTTGAAAAGTTTGCTAACTTTCCACCTCTGATATTTTACCACAAATATATAAAAAAATATGATAATTGCATGCTTTGAATTAGCAAACATTTCTGTTCCAAAAATGCCCTTTATCCATAATTCAGGAATTTTTCGACACATATATACACGGGTATCCACATATACAGTAGTACTCTCTGCTTTAAAACTCTACCATAGTTTGTTCAAGAAAATCATGAAAGACATATGTATATAAGATACCATATAACGGGTTTTTTTTACTGCTGTAAAAAATGACGAATTCGAGCTAAAAACATGTGATTTAAATTTTTACGATTTTATTTTTTACTAATTCTCAACATGCGTAAAAAATTACAGCATTAAAAATATCAGTGCATTGTCCACTCTTTCATTTAAGATTATAAGTGAATTGTTAGTTTTAAATACAGATTAAAAGAAAAGTGTCACTCTTTGTTTGGCGTGCGAATAGCGGTAATTGTTTTGATGCGCAAATAACTGTTTTAACAGATACCTATATGATCATAATTGATAACAAACTGTGGAGGCACATTGTCATTTGTCATTACTTTTTTCACTCTGTTTAGAAAGCCCTCATTTAGCTCATCGAAATTTTAAAACCTCGGGTTTTGCAGTTGCATAGCCACGTCTTTTCACATGAACCATTTGTGACATTTTTGGAGCGGCCCAATGCCGAGTCAATTCTCATCACCACCATGATCAACATGTCGAGTATCATGAAGGTACCTCGTTTACGTGGTGTCAAAGCATTTTTAACCTGAATATTCAATTCACGTATAGTATGGATTGCAATTCTCTGTTAGTTTTCCGTTTGGGCACGGTAGCCGTGGCTTAAAATATCCAAATAGAGATGACTGATTGAGAGAAGTCATATCACACGTAATCAGTACACAAGTGAAAAAATTGCATGTATTTAGTGTACAGGTATTACATACTGATAAGGCTTTATTTCATATCGATACAATACTACGGTTTTACGCTGTAATTATTTACGCGTCAAATTTTTACGAATCTTTTTAACGCGTAAAAATTAGTAAAAATTGGCAGCACGTAAAAAAAACCTGTTATAAATACGGTATTTGAGCTTCAATGCAAAACAAGCACTTACCAAATGTGAAAATAATAAAAGTGCTTTCTTTCTTTTTCACCAATCAGGACAGTCACTCTTACTCCTGTAAGACAATTAGGTAACTGAAAATATTGACATAAGAAGAATAGTGCAGACTAGCCAAAAGGTAAGAAATTGTATGATCCAATACCACACAATCCCTACTTTTGACGACCTTGAGAAAGAAGCCTTTAGAAAACATTGTGGGAAACGGAGAAAATGCTGGTAACCAGCATTTTCTCCTTTTCCCACAATGTTTTCTACTCTTCAAAAAACAAATTTCAAATTTTCAGTAACTCTAATTTTGTTGTCTGTAAATGCTTTCAATTTGTACAAACCTAAAATTTTGTCGTTTGGTAAAGACTTAAATGAAGAAAAATGCCGATTTCAAGTATTCTAGGGAGGGAAAATGAGAATTGGACTCAACCTAGGTAAAAATGATCTGAAGGACAAGTGGAATAAAAAGATCAAAGCCATATTCACAAATGCTAGAAACTAAGAAATAAAAGAAAATCAAAATTATAACAAGCTTATATCTCAAAGACTTTTTTCTCCAAAATTCTTGTTCAAAACATTCCTATCCTTTAACAAAATTCTTTAACTCATTACCAAACGACAATATTTTTGAATTGTCCAAATCCAAAACATTTGTAGACGACAAAATAAAGGTGACTGAAAAAAAAGAAATTTGTTCTAGGAACGGTAGAAAACACTGTAGGAAAAGGAGAAAATGCTGGTTACCATTTCAAAAGGCTTCTTTCTCAGGGGCGTCATAAGTAGGGATCATGTGGTAATGGATTAATAAAGAAAAATTCCAGCTTCAAGTACTCTACGGAGGGAAAACCAAATTTGGACTCAACCTAGGTACAAAATGGTAACAAGATCTTAAGTGGAATGAAAAGATAAAAACCATATTCTCAAATGCTAGAAACTAAGAAATAAAAGAAAATCCAAATTATAACAACCTTATTATATATCTCAGGGACTTTTTCTCCTAAGTTCTTGTTCAAAATATTCTTATCCTTCAACAAAATTCTTTAACCCATTACCACACAATCCCTAGTTTTGACGCCACTGAAAAAGAAGCCTTTAGAAAACATTATGGAAAAAGGAGAAAATGCTGGTAACCAGCATTTTTTCCTTTTCCCACAATGTTTTCTACCTTTCACAAAAAGAATTCCAGATTTTCAGTCACTTTTATTTAGTCTTCTGCAAATGCTTTTGATTTGGATAAACTTAAAATTTTGTCGTTTAGTAATGAGTTGATTATTTTCTTCAACAAAGGCCAGCTAGTAACAGAGTGAAAAATGAAAAAAATTGTCATGTGACTGATTTTGCAGGAAATGACCCTTGAATCATGGCACAGACAGACTGACTGGCTCTACAGCCAAGTCACATGAAAAGTGACCTGTCACATGAAAAGTGACCTGTCACATGAAAAGTGACCTGTCAGTTAACTACACTTTACCCCTGAAACATGTAGTTTCATAAACGGGCGTGGGGGGGCATTAATCATGGTTGCTGTGAATGAACCTGAGCCTTGAGCCTGGACCTTCAAGTTACCATTCAATATACATTTTCCCCAGGGGGATGCAATTAACTCTTTACCACACAATCCTGACTTTTAACGACCGGGAAAGAGAAGGCTTTTATAACATTATAGGAAAAGGTGAAAATGCTGGTAACCAACATTTTCTCCTTTTCCCACAATGTTTTCTACCCTATCAAAGAAATAAATCATCATTTCAGCTACATCTAATTTATTGTCTGTAAATACTTTCAGTTTGATCCAGTCAAAAATGTTGTTGTTTGGTAAAAGTTAATAGAGGTAATATTGCAACAAATTTTATAAGGAAGTTAACACTGCTGTTGGGGTCCTAGTCAGTGCCCATGGCAAAGCAATCATATGCTCTTCACAACTTGGCCAATTCCATACCAATATCTAACCTTGTCAAAAAGTGTTCCATTTTGGAATGCTAGTTCACATGATCTTAACTCTATACCACACAAGAAAATTTTAGACTGGTCCAAATTGACAGCATTTGCAGACAACAAATTAAGGTGACTGAAAAATTTAAATTTGTTCAGGGAAGGGTAGAAAACACTGTGGGAAAAGGCAAAAATGCTGGTTACCAGCATTTTCTCCTTTCCCATAGTGTTTTCAAAAGGCTTCTTTATCAGGGGCGTCAAAAGTAGGCATTGTGTGGTAAAGGGTTAACTCTATACCAAACAATCCCAGGTTTTCATGACCCTGAAAAAGAAACCTTCTGAAAACCTTGTGAAAAAATGCTAGTAACCAGCATTTATGTTGTCTTTACTTTTTGTTTACATGACACAATATACCTGTACTGCATTTTGATCTGCAAATATGACCTGCCAGTCAAAATTGGCAGAGAGATGAATTACCTGAATGTTCACAAGATGAGTCAATCATCTCCACATACATGTAAATAATATATTCACATTTTCAGTCACAGACAGATCACCAAACATTGATGACATCAAAGCCACATTGGGGTCCATACCATCTTCCTTACATCATCTGAAAGAGATCAGGAATTATTCAAGTCTTTACCATATGACAAAATTTTAGACTAGTCAAATTGAAACCATTTGCAGGCGACAAATAAATTTGACTCCAATTTCAATGATTCTTTTGGGAAGGGTAGAAAACATTATTGGAAAAGAAGAAAATGCTGGTTACCAGCATTTTATCCTTTCCGCACATTGTTTTCAAAAGGCTTCTTTGTCAGGGTCATCAAAAGTCAGGTTTGTTTGGTAAAGCATTAAGATGGAACCACAGCATCATGGGGAAAATGCTTGAAACCATTGACATTCTTATCAAAGAGCATTCTAATAGAAACTGCATGATCAGATGTGATGTGATGGTTATTTTTCGCTACAAGACTAAAAATATCAATGGGCCTGCACTGAAGTTGCAATTTTACTGCAGAACATGCAGATATGAATCCCAGATGATTAAGATCATATATTGTGCAGGTTTTAACGCCCCCCCCCCCCCCCCTCCCCCCAGCAGGATCCCTTGGATTATTAAATCTGAATGGCCCATGTAGTCTTACGTTACAAATCCAAAAACAGTATTTTACATTTGCATGAAATTTGGATCCATTTTTAAGTTTTTCAAAATGTTTTATGCAACATGAATCAATTTTAATTCTTGAATAAAAGTATTCAATTTACACAATCTAAAAATAAAATTAGATTATTTATCTAAGTGTATTCAACTATTTGGCATTTGAAAACTTGCAGAAAAAGCTTCCATAGATTTCCAGTGTAAGGGATTGTTTGACAAAAATCTCAGCATGCCAGTCAAAAAACTTTGAGATTTTGCCAACTTAGATTCTAGATTTAATTAAGAAAATAAATTTCAAATATCACAGCAAAATATTTGATAGAATCCTTATTCAAAGCTTCTCAGCTACTTGTCTATCAAAGGCACAGGTTCAGAAACTACCAAATTTGGCTTTACCTCAGATTTACACAAAAAAGTACTCAACAGAAACATCAATACACGAGGGCCAAGATGGCCCTGAATTTTTGAGAGGGCCATAGCAAATTTTTACAATCTAAACAACCATTTCAGAGAAGGAAAATTTTTAAGAATTTCTTCATGTCTGTATAGTGTAAACAGCCCACAGCCATCAGAGCCATGTTTCTTGATGGATCAAAATATTTCAAGCAAATTTTAAAAAAGGTCAACTAAGGTACATTTCTGTGAAATTACTTCAGAATCTGATCAGCTGTTTCAGAGAAGAATTTTAAAAAATTCCTTCATGGCCATATAGTGCAAGTAGCCCCTATTCACCAGAGCTATGTTTATTGACGAATCAAACTTTTCAGCATCTCTTCTGTATCTCACAAAGTTTTCAAAAGGCCTCTTTCTCTGTTGTTAAAAATCTAAAATGTCTTGTAAATGGTTAACTATCTGTTTCAGTGATCCAAAATGGGGACAACAGAGGCAAGAGAAAATCAGAGGGCAACCAGTGCAAATTCTTTACCACAAAATCCCGACTTTTGACGACCCTTAGAAAGGAAAGCCTTTGAAAACATTGCGGTAAAAAGCATTTTTTTCCTTTTCCCAGAATGTTTTCTACCCTTTCCAAATCAACTTCAATTTTTGATTGACATTTATTTTGTCGTCTGCAAAATTAATGCTTTCAATTTGGACCAGTCTAAAATTTTGTTGTTTGGTAAAGAGTTAACCCTTTACTTCATAGATACCCATTTCTATACATTGCTTGTATGAGCCTTTGGAAAACATTGTGACAAAAGGTGAAATTGCTCATGATGAGCAATTTCACCTTTGTCACAATGTTTTCTATGCTATTAAAAGGTGTAATATACACATAAGAAATGGCTTCATCCTTGCTCTTATTTACTGTCCATTAGAGATATGATAGAAATGCCATATGGATTAAAGGGTTAATAGAAGGTCAGAAGGTTTTTAAAGCATTAAGATAATGCACTGAATGAAACCCAGCACACTGTTGTAATATCCATCACCAAGTAGGCCTAATATAGAATTAAGCCCTTGGGGTACAGAGTAAGTCCAACAGACATTTTCTGTCTGTTAATAAGGTCCAAAATACTGTAACTTCATCTTTTCTTTGGACTTTCTTTATTGCTTCAGCTAAGCAGACAATGTAGATCAAAGATCAGACTGCATGTTTTGTGATAATGGAATTTATAATTCATTTTCATCCAAACTGTTGGGAGAAAACCGACCTAAACTTGCTTTCTCATCTGTTTTTTTTTTGTAAACTGTATGTAATGAAGGATTAGTGGGGTTGATGGAGTTGACTGTTAACCAATAGACAAAACTTTGGAATCAGTCAAATTGGAAGCAATTGCAGATAATCAAATGTAGTTCAACTATATGTAATTAGTTGTCTTTGCAGGATGAACAATGATTACCACGAAACAAAATATACTGTGAAACCATTAATATTCGTTGAGCACTAATTTTCGTTGATTTCGTGGGTAGGTAAGTCCACGAATTCAAGTTCCCGACGAAAGATAGGTCCTTGGCCATCTTCAACTTAGTTTGGATCGGCTTCATTAATAACGAACATGACGACGCTAACGTTAAAATGTACCCACTCCCTATCGAACAGAGAGTTACTTACATCTTAGATTATTTGTTCCTATAAAGATTCTGTTGAGACTCAACAATTACCGAGTAAAAATAGTGATTTCTCCATTGCTTTAACTTCATTTCTTTTTTTGTTATCCCGGCGACGACGGCATAAACACTGTTGAAAAATTACCTACACGCATCGAGTCAAGTAATCCATGTTTATTTTTTACTGTTGCATTTCGGCTGCGAGGATTTTTTTTTTCAAACAGCCAAACCAAATTTCTGCCGACTACACAAAACATGTGACACTACTGCCCAGGTGTTTTTGAAACAGCCATTTCTAAAGGCAATGTGACCATAGATTTCGTAGGGTAAAACAGTCGTAAATTAGTACAACAAACGTTTGTTTTACAAGCCTCTTGCTCGAATGACCTACACGTTACGTCATAGATCTACCCCAAATCAAAATTTTACTGCAAACGCGTGTGTACTTGCGACAGGCATAAATCATGTCGACGGACGGCTTGTTTTATATTTGGGTCGTTCTAATATTGAATTTGGTGATGACAAGATGGCGGATTTCAACGTTTTGTTGGACGGTGTCAGACTAAACGGAACTTGCAGTCTGATCGTCGATCTATCCCATGCAGTTGAACAAGCTTGTATAAGAAGGCAACTTTAGACAGTCGCACAAGATTGAATGGAAGCCGAAACTTAGGTCTACTACAATTTCGACCCTTCAAGCTTGTTCTAAATATAGATCTAGATGCAAATTTGTCGGAGTTCACACTATTTCGGACACACTTTTGGACAACAGGGTAAAGCGTATCATTTCAGTAACGACTCGAGCTCTAAACAAAAGATCTCTTTCCATCTGCCACAATATATCGGCGAATATGCGTCTTGTTTTCCAAAGTGACCCAGACATGTGGGAAGCGTAGCTTCGGAAGGCAGCAGTTTCAAAGCAGACGATTCTGAAAACGTCGTTGTATCTTTTACGGCTTACAATTTGATTGTAAACTGTGACTACAGGATTAAATAATAACGGTGTAAATTGTAAATAATTACACATGTCTTAATTGATAGACTCGAGACCGGCGATTAGATTATCAGATAAGTGTCATAAACTTTACACCCTTTACACTCGATACCTGTATACTTGTCATCGATCGAGTCCCATCTTATGTTATCTTTTTTTTTCTTTCACACACTTTATTAATGGACAGTTAAGATTATTTTATACAAAAAAAAAAATTTCGTTTGGAAATGGAAAATCAACGAATTTACGGTCCAACGAAAATGCCGAATTTGAAAAATCCACGAAGTTTCGTACCATCGAAATTATATGAATCCACAGTATGTAAAGCAAACTTAAAATCAAAGGACTGAAGGTCCTGAAAGTCGCACTGATGATGAGACCTTGATATTTTGGGACTGATAGATGGTCATCACCAGGGCCGTAAGAACAGGGAGGGCCAGGCCCCTTCCCCCCAATAATTTGATCACCAAAAAAATGACTGTGTCAGTGTTTGGCTGAATATTGCTAGAAAATCGTCATATAATATTATAAAGAGGATGAAATGATATTTCAGAGTAGCTTACTGATAGAAAATTTGAAACAAATTAAACTAGTTCTAAACAAATTGCTGCGAACCAAGGAATTTTTCATCTATTTTTGTCATCTGATAGACACCTATTAATTTCTGAGGTCACATTTCATTATGTGTGATTTTCTGCTTTATTTTTTTCTCCAAATCACATAATTCACTACATTGTTGAACAAATTTCCTTCTACTTCGGTCCATAGTATTAGTAGGTGGATTATTTCTCACTGCATAACCAAACACAATATAGATTTCTGTATGAAATTTGGAAGACAAGCTGATTCTGGAAATTTTGGCCCCCTCAATCCAAAATTGCTTCCTACGGGCCTGATCACCCCTTTACAGGACAATTTTGCTTTTATGTAATTGAGGCAACTTTGGAAAACGGAGCTGAAAGAAAGAAAAACTCATTTTTTTACTCAAGGTTTCCTTCCAATTAGACTCAAATTTAATGGTTTAAGTCACATTTGATTAGTTTTCAGCAATTCTTCGATTTTGATCAGTCTGCAATTTAGTTGAGCAAATGCAGTTACTTGTAACAGGCAGCTTCCCACCAAGTTAGTGTAACCGGATGATTGGTCCCGGATTTTATTGTTTCTGTTCCAATTTGAATTTTCACCAGGAACATGCTCACGTGACTTCTTTTGTTTCATTGCCGATAGAAGAAAAAGAAACGATTGTACTCTTGTGGTGTCAAAACTTTGTATTGTCTTGGTTTGTAGCCATGTTTTGTTTTGTAGCGGAACGAGACAAATTTTCAAATATAGTGCAAGTTCTACAATATTTAACTCTGAAATTCATTGTTTGCATGGTCCAAACCCCGGGGTCCCCTCCTCTGGATCTGCCCATGTAATAAAATCATACAGTATTTACAATACAGACCTCGACAGTTGATTGACCAATCAAATAAGCTAATTATAAAGCCATATTAATCCGCAATCCCTTTTTTAAATTCGCATTAAGCCCTGATAGGGGGGATACCATAGCTGAATTATGTTTTATTTATCCATCCAAACAAAGATGGATGTTAAATTTTCACATGATGTACAAAACAACCACAAAACTTTTAAATTTTAAATTTGAGTCAGTTTTTCCTTTTTCTAGCATAGGTATATCAATAATATGAGTTAACCATCCAGTCCCAAGATAAAGAGCAAATTCCAGACATACCAAAGAAAAAGTAGTTCTACAGCCATTGGGTTAAAAGCAGAGTAACTGCACCTCATTTACGAAGTATATACAACGTTTTTGATCCAATTTTTAACATGATTCTCCAACCCACTATAGACACCCCCCAACTTACCCTGAGCTCTTCGAGCTCATCGCAAAAAGTCGAACATTTTGACAAACATGCGACTTAAAAAACATGACTACTCCTAAATACTATCTGCACTGCAGCTTTGTTTTTGACCTACATGATCTAAAATTATGTTTAAAACAAGAGGGCCAAGGGTCATCCAAGGAACATCCCTGTGAAATTATTTCAAAATCTGACCAGTGGTTCCTGAGAAGAAGAGTTTTTACGAATTTCTTCATTTCTGTATAGTGCAAGTAGCGCCATGGTTCTTGACTGATCAAAATTTCGCGAACAATTTTTGAAAAGGGTCATCCAAGGAACATCTCTGTGAAATTATTTCAAATTCTGACAAGCAGTTTCATAGAAGAATTTTTAAGAATTTCTTCATTTCTGTATATAGTGCAAGTAGCCCCCTTTTACCAGAGCCATGATTCTTGACAGATCAAAATTTCGTGAACAATTTTTGAAAGGGTCATCAAAGGAACATCCCTGTGTGTGAAATTATTTCAAATTATGATCAGCGGTTTCAGAGAAGAAGAATTTTTAAGAATTTCTTCATTTCTGTATAGTACAAGTAGCCCCCATTCACCAGAGCCATTTTTCTGAATGGATCAAAATTTCACGTACAATTTTTGAAAAGGGTCACCGAAGGAACATCTCTGTGAAAATCTGACCAGCGGTTCTAGAGGAGAAGATTTTTAAAGAATTACCTAGAAAATTCTATTTTGTTGCCATGGCAACCAGAGTTTTTGATGGAATCAAATTCTGTAAACAATTTACAGAGAGGACCTCCCAAGGAACATTCCAGCCAAGTTTGGTCTAAATTGGCCCAGCGGTTTAGAAGGTGTTGATGTTTAAAGAATTGTTGACGACGCACGACGGACGACGGACACCAGGTGATCCTAAAAGCTCCCCTTGAGCATGTTGTGCTCAGGTGAGCTAAAAAAAGGGATCAAAATGACCTTCATACTGTAGTTACAAAGTCTATTTACCTAACTGAAAGTGCACATTTCATATATTTTAAAATACATGTACTTACTTTGCACTAAGACTTTTGGTTTTCCTGTGACTGTGATGCCCTCGACTTGAGGTGCCAGGGCCCGGGGTCAGGACATGCATGTTTCTGGTACTGTGGAGGGTGAAGATGGGACTTTGTTAACTTCTTCCCGGGATGTCAAAAGAGCATGGGAAATGGTTGCTTCTAATTTTGGAGATAATCTAGAAATAGAAAAGCATTTCTATAATATCCACAACTTAACATTTTACCTTTTTCCTAGATGATCGATTAAAAGTTAGACTCATCCATATTGAAAGCATTTGCATAGGAAAAATAGATGCATATCAAGTAACTCTTTTTGTCGTTTTTGTCTCTATTTCGGTACAAAACTATGTGGGGAAAAGGAGAAAGTGGTGCTTGACAGCATTTTCTCCTTTTCCCAGCATGTTTTCACAAGCTTTTTTCTATGGCTTAATAACTTGGGATAGTGTGCTGTATGGTTAAAGCATCTGCAGACAACAAATTATAGGAATTGTCTTTGAAAAGGTAGTAAACATTATGGCGAGAGGAGGAAATGCAGTATCAGCATTTTCAGCATAAAAAACCTTTTTTTTTCTAAGGTTCATAAATCCATCCATTGATAGTTTTCTACCATAGATTTGCACATTGGTCTTTCTAAATGGAAACAACTGGCTGCTTTCCCACATAAGCACTGTCAAAAGAATATTCAGCAGTGAGAGTTCTCAGAATTGATCCTGTTGAAATGACTATCATTTGTCTTCGGACAGAGTTTGGAAGTTGGGGCTGTGATCATATCCTGTATGCTATAATCTATGCTTCAATGACTAACTGCCCTGGAACGCTCACCTTAGACTATAGCTTATGAGTGAAATTCAATTCTTTGAGCAACTTTGATAAAGCTTCACCGAAGCAACATCCCTGCCAAGTTTCATCAAGATTGGCCCAATGGGTTAGGAGAAGAAGATGTTTAAAGAAATTGTTGACAGGTGACAGACGCCACACATAGGGCAATCAAATATCAAAGCTCTACACCTTCCAGTTTCAAAGAAGAATTTTACATTCTCCTTCTTTGTCCTATGTTCGAACTTGTGGTCCCCAGAGCTGGGTCATTTTTAACCAAAACAGCATCCTTGGAACATACTTGGTAGAGGTCCACTCAAACATGCTACATACCAAGTATCAAAGCTCTACACCTTCCTGTTTAAGAGAAAAAGAAATATAAAGTTTTCCGTCTTTGTTCCTATGTTCCAACTTGTGACCTCCGGGCATGGCCAGTTTTGACGCCAGGGACATCATATGACCAAACTTGGTAGAGGTCCACTAGAACAAGGTTCATATAGGCAAGTGCTGACCAAATTCAAGGACTTTTCAAGGACTTGTCAAGTACATAAAACTCATTTTCAAGAACCTTTTTTTAAAAATATAATACCTACCTTTTTTAAGCCAAAGACAGGTTTTCTGTAATTATCTTAAACACAATGAGATTAGGAATGGTTAGTTCTGCCCCTGACGGCGATGCTGTAGTTGTACTTTCATTTTCTTTTTTACACTCGGACTCGTTTTTATGACTGAACATTTTACAAAATACTAGTAGTCTGAAAACATTCCACTCATGGACTTTCCACTTTTTTAATGCAAGTCGCTTTTGGAATGAGACCAGGTGCACTTTCACCCATGCTAGCAATATTGATTTCTTTTCTACAGCTATGACAAAGGGCTTTACATTTATTGTTCGTTTCCTTGGCCCAAGGGTTTTTTCTGGACCAATCCCGACGGAAAACATATTTCTGTAGTCTAATTTCTAGAAATCCAGAATTAAAAGGTAACTAAATCACTAAACCTTGCAGACAATAACTTTACGAAACGATGAATCCCGCAAAGGGAGATGTTTACAATATTGTATAGATTAGACCCCGGTCTACAAATCATTATTTTTTCCTCAAATATTTATAATTCCTATTAAGTTGCCATGGAAACCAAATTCTCCAATTAATAAAATTGTCTTTTTTTTCCCACATTAATGTCAATTTTATGGACAAAAAAGAATACAGAAGCCTATATGAGCCATTTGAGACCAGACAAAACACAGAGTAATCTATGTCTAAATTGAGGTTTCTAGGGTAATAATGCATGCCAGGTTGAGTAGAATTATACCAATCATTAACATTTACCCGTCGACCATTCATGCAAACACATTGTCCACTAGGCTTGAGATTGAATAGATTTTGCATAATGGATTATAATATTGTAGCCAACAGCGTAAGTTCTGGTCAACAATACATTATGCTAAAACAGGACTCTGATCGGAAAACTTCTGCAGAAGCTGTCTTATCAAGGTATAATTCTGTTTGCGAAATCATGAAAGGGTGCTTACATCAGTAAAGATAGAAATACACCAAGTGGTTATTCTTCTGTATCAAAATCTTATCACTTTCACACTCATCAATGGACTCTAATATCTGCTGTATCATCAACAGTCTTTCCAGGGTCATGAACACCAAACAGCTTCTTTCCTGAAAATCAAGCCCCACCAAGATACCACAACATAGCTGAAATATAGGAACAAACACCAACTACTCTTGCTCCAGCACAGCATAAACAAAACCATGAAACAATATTTCATCATTGATCTAACATACCCAAACTGTGTATTCTCTGAAAGCAACGTGTCTGCTCTGAATCTTAATGTGCAATAAAGTTGGGTCATCTTTATGAAACAGTAAGTCACTGTCAATGTCTGTGTGTCCTTGAATATAAGGGGAGCTAAGTTTCAATGTCTGTGAGTTCTTGAATATAAGGGGAGCTAAGTTTCAGTTGTTATGATCCACATGTTATATGATGCAGTTGGTCCTCACTCGATGTTGGAAAGTCTAATAAATCAGTATTGGTTATTTGCTTCCAAGGAGATGCTTTCCATAACAGATTTTTTTCTTCTATGTAGCACTGGAGTGAATTGACTTCTTGTGATAAACAGAGCATTTTTGTTGCCTCAGCTTCATCCACAGAATGACTAGTGGGTTGATTCAGTGGGAGGGGTATGATAATTGTTGGTGATAGTAAGGACTCACACAATCACCAGTATAAGGCACATGGTTTGATGGAAGTGCCTTGGATGAATATCTGCAGTTTCTTTTTTACCCTGGAATTAGCAGACCCAACTATCCGTTGTACCTGATGAAGAGAAAAAGTACATGAGCCATACTCTAGCAATACAAGAGTCAAATCATCTCCTTGATGCATCACACCATGCTGGTCATCATTTAAATGTAACCCATCACGCAGAATGGGGCAATCTGGGAATTCTGTACATCAATTAGATGAAAACAGGCCAAAGACAGTGCATGTCAATTTAAGCTGACAGTTGAAAAATGATTGTATAACAAGGTAGAATGACCACTTTTCATACAGAAAATATACATTAAAGAAAGTGTCAGCCCTGGTCAGCCTGTGCAATTCACACAGTCTGACCAGAGTTGACACTTTTCACAGTTCCCAGATGGTCTCATTTTGTATGACAGGTCACAAATATGGATTAATTTTTATCTCAAAAATTACTGGATTATGAGGTAGAATGATCCTTGTACATGCAGCTTACTGACCAAAAGCAAAAAGATTCAACTCAGGTTAACGTGTGCCGACTGTGCAGGCTGACCTGGGTCGATACTTTCTGCAGATCTAGGCATAAAGCCCCTTTTTCATCATTGTGCATGGCTAAAATGTATAGACATTCTCTGTGAAATTTAATACAAAATGGATGAATAGTGTAGTGAAAATGAGAAACTGCTGGTATTTAATCCTGCTAAATAAGTGAAACCAATAGTATAAAAATAAATTCTGTTATTTTACTGTTATTTTGTGGTTCAAACAATCTCCCTGTTGTACACTAAAGGTCCTGTTTCTGTGCAGTCTGATCTTGATCTACAGTGTCTACAAGATGGTCCGTAAGTTGCTCTTTGCAGCTTAATTCTTTACCACACAATTCTGACTTTTAACAACTCTAACAACAGCAGCAAATTGTTGCAAGATACGCCTGTCTTACCCCAAGTTGTAAAGTTGGAGCATAATGATCATAAAGGGGAGGTACAGAAAAAAAAATAGTGCAGAATTTTTTGTTGTTTACTGAAGATAATGGCAGTGTATTTGTGTTGAAATTTCATAACCCCAGCTAGTATAGTATGGGAGATATGCATCATACAAAATTCAAGTTTGAAAAAAAAAACACAGGGCAATAACTCAAAAATTAAGCAAGCAAGAATTGAAATTTATATGCACAGCAGTTCCCCTTCATGGAATGTATCGACGCATGAAATTTCATATCTATACCTAGTATCGTTTTGAAGATATGCACTGGGCAATATTCAAGTGTGAAAATAAACAAAGGGCAAAAACTCTAGTTTGACTCCTATAATTTTTAGTATCAAATCAGTTCACTGACAAAAATATATTTTTTATTTTAAAAAGCCCTGTTGTAATCCCTTGCCATCCAGGATCAATCTGCCTGTATTAAACAAGGGCCGTCAGAGACGGGTTATGCTCCCAGAACAAGTGCTTGTCATAAAATATAAGAAATTGATATAAATTCACTTCTTTTATCCTATAAGAACCTGTTCTTGCCCCCCAAAATCTGAAGTGAAAAGGCAATTACTATCTTAGAGATAGCCAACACAAACTTGTAGAGGACAATAAACCCCCTTTAAGCCCCCTTTTCCCATAAGACAATATTGGATCATTGCAATAAATACAACGGGTGTGTGGTTTGTGGCATTTTTGAATAATAATTCAAAATTCGAAATTTCATAAAATTTTGAGCAGTCATGTATCAAATATTACATAAAATAATTTTTTACATGAAGCCCCCTTTTTCCGAGACGCAGCCTGAAATTGAGAAAAAGGAAGAGAGGTACCAGGGCAAGGTTCCAACAAGTTCAGATTTGAAATTTCACAAAGTTTTGAGCACTGATAAAGGAGAACCTAGTGAAAAACAATTCTTTCCATGAAGTCCCCTTTTTCCGTGATGCAGCCTTAATTTGAGAAACCAGGAAAGATATATTTGCGCATTAATAATTCATAGATTGCAAAAACAAAGGGCACGTGTTGAAACTTGTAAAACAAGATATAACCATGAAATGTTGACAAAAACTGAACAAGATATTAGTAAAAATTGCAATTTTGCATTAGGGCCCCTTTTTCATTTTACAAGAAACCCCCTTTTTCCATGACAGAGGGTCAAATTGAAAAACACATAGATAAAGAAACAAGAGCACATGGTGAAACTTTGAAAAAAACAATGTAAACATGAAGTTTAATGAAATTTTGACCAAAACTGAATGAAATATTAGTAAAAATTGGAATTTTTCAAGAAGCCCCCTTTTTCCATGACAGAGCATCAAATTAAAAAATGCCCAGATTAAAAATAGCAAGGGCACATGCTAAAACTTTCCATAAACAGTATAACCATGAAGTTTCATGATATTCTGACAAAAACTGAATGAGATATTGGTAAAAATTGCAATTTTGCATTAAGTCCCTTTTTTCCATGACACAGGGTCAAATTGAAAATCCGGGAAAACTGTATCGGCGCCTTACCTTAAGGAGTTCATATATGAAGTTTATACCAAGGTCTTCCAAGAGCAACAATGAGTCTCTGAGTCCTCTATCTACTACAAAAATATCGTCCTCCTGTACCCATTGTCTAATATGATCAAGATTTGATTTTAAGATGTGATTCAAAATAGAGGCATCAGTGTTTTTTAGAATCAGAAAAGTATGGCCCTAGTATGGAAGCAATATATCCAGATGTTGATGTGATAAGCATTGGTTTGACAAGAGGTCTATCTTTGTGCAAACTATATGATCTTTGTTGGAAAAGGAAGTTGTGTGTCTTTTCTATGTAGATGTATCTTCCATTTAACACTAAAATTGCACTGAGCTTTTCAACATTTCCATAAGGTCTCTGTGCCAAGGGTATAATTTTCAATGAGAGTCTGTCTTGATTTGTGGTGAAATCCAAGGTTGTTTGGCAAGAATATTCTATTAATGCTGCCCAAACAGCATTTATGGCCCTCCTTACACTGAACTTACAGATGTTAAAGAATGTAGCAAGTAACTTGTTTGCCATGCCATTTTTCATAAAAATAAAGCCAATGTTTTCCTCTGGCTTCTGGTTGGTGTAATACACTGATGGATGCACTGAAAGATACTGCTGAAGCTTGCTTCTGGCAATCTAGTCAGCTGGATAAAATAATTGTCACTTCGAGTGCTTACATTATCAAACTTCAGTCTGGTATTGTTTTGTAAAATACAAATCTTAAGAAGTTGATTCAGGATATCCAATAATGTACATGTACTTCTATTCATTCAACAAGTATCAGACAACAAACTGAGAAGTTTCAAACATTCCTCTTTCAGTCTTCTATTTTCAACATTATGTTGGGCAACATCTAGATCCAAGAGGTACCCAAATATTTTTTTTTAACCAAAACTTGCATTCTGCTATTTGATGAAACTACCACAAGCTTTAGGCCAAGCTTTCTTCTAATAAAACAATCGGCATGGGACCTTAGTCTTGTTTATAATGGCACTGGAATGGATGGTGGGCTACTTATTTTCTGTCTCTTTTCTTGCGGAGGTTCATAGTCAGAATCTGAATCCAAATCCTGCTTTCTTTTTGCTGACTGAAGCTTTTCTGTGTCCTTATATTTATGTCTACAATTATTACACAGAACTGAGTCCTTTTCACAATCAACAAAAAATGTTTTCCTAAAAAGTTTCTGAAGGCGTGCATTGCATTTTTCTTGTTCTTTTGGTTTGTAGTTTTCATGCATATTACATAGTTAAATAATTATCCTTTACATCAAGCATCCTGTAAAATATATAATAGAAGATGATTATTATCTGCTAACCCAGTCAAAAAAAAAAAAAGTTGCCAATAAAAAAGTGGTCACAACAGAATTCAATCTTCACACCCTTGATCTATGGGTCTACCACTGGACTTACTGTGCTACAGCTCTATGTTTCATTGTTGGTGTATAATATCTATGTTTATTTATCATTCCCAATTGTTCTTGATGAAAATTTTTCAAAAACATGTAACTAAAATATATTTTGTAATAAATGATGGCTCGCACAATGCTGTAAATGTGAGGAATGTCATTCACCTATTTTCAATGGAAATGATGTCATACCACTATGCATTAATATTTTTCTTTTTCCAATTATTTATAAGCACAATCTCAGTTTCATACTCTAACACATAGCCATCAATTTAACCCTTTGCCCCACAAGGCATTTCTATGGTATCTCTAATTGACCCTAAATAACAACAAGGATGAAGCCGTGTCTTATGTGTATATGACACCTTTTGATAGCATAGAAAACATTGTGACAAAAGGTGAAATTGCTCGTCATAATTTCACCTTTTGCCACAATAATTTCTAAAGGCTCCTTCAAGCAATGCGTAGAAATGTGTATCTATGGGGTAAAGGGTTAAAAAGTATTTTTTCAACTGTCAGAAAGGTAATCTATATTAGATTCATGTCATAAGTCTTTACCAAATGACGAAATTTTGTACCAGTCCAAATTGAAAGCATTTGCAGACGACAAAATAAATGAGAACAAAGAATTGAATTCTGATTTTGGAAGGGTTGAAAACATTGTGGGAAAAGGAGAAAATGCTGGTTATCAGCATTTTCACCTTTTTCCACAATGTTTTCCAATAGGCTTCTTTGTCAAGGTGGTTAAAAGATGGGATTGTGTGGTAAAGGGTTAACTCTTTACCACACAATCCTGACCTTTAACGACCCTGAGAAGGAAAGCTTTTCAAAACATTGTGGGAAAAGGGGAAAAGGCTTGACACCAGTATTTTCTCCTTTTCCCACAATGTTTTTTACCTTCTCAAACTAAAAATTCAATTTTTGGTTTAAGTTTATTTTTTCATCTGCAAAATTAATGCTTTCAATTTGGACTAATCCAAAATTTTGTCGTTTGGTAAAGAGTTAAGGCTTCTTCTAAACAATGGATGAAAGTGACAGCCAGTGTGCAGATGAACAGTTATCTAAGCCATGATAAAGAATATCTGAAATCTAATATTCAAAAGCCAACCATCACAGTCTGAATAAAATCATAATATGTACTATCACCTGTCAGATGTTAGATCCATACCGAAAACCACAAAACCTAGCCTTTTATGAAATTTAGCAGTGGTGCCAGAACTCAACCAAAATTCATTTCACTTTTTTACTTTTTGTCATATTTCAGAGAGCCTAATTCATCTGATATCAAGTTGGTCAAGGGATGGCACCGTACAAAAAAAAAAAGCCTTTTAAACAGTTATTTTTGTGTTTTCAGGTGAAAATGACAAAATCATAGTTAGATATTGTCTTACTTCTGGTTAAAATGAAAACTGGTTAACTCTTTGCCATGTGATAAAACTGTAGACTTGTCCAAATTCAAAGCATTTGCAGATCAAAATTTAGAGTGGGCTCCGATGATAAACCATGTCTTTGATAGGGTAGGAAACATTATGGGAAAAGGAAACAAGAGGGCCATGATGGCCCTGAAATCGCTCACCTGAGTTTATTGACCAAACATGTACCATCTAGTTTCCCAGTGACCTAGTTTTTTATCAGACATTACCCATCATCAAACACTTTTGAGATATCAATAAGACAAACATTCTGGCCAAGTTTCATGAGTATTGGACTGAAAATGTGGCCTCTACAGTGTACAAAAGGTTTTTCTAAGATTTCATCAAGTGACCTAGTTTTGGACCCGACAAACACCCATTATCAAACTCTTTTGAGACATCACCAAAACAAACATTCTGACCAAGTCTGAAGAGTATCAGGCAGAAAATGTAGCCTCTGGAGTGTACACAAGGTTTTTCTAATATTTGACCCATTGACCTAGTTTTTGACTCCACATGACCCATTTTCAAACTCATTCAAGGTATCACCAGGACAAATATTATGAACAAGTTTTAGGAGTATCAGACTGAAAATGTGTCCTCCAGAGCATACAAAAGGTGTTTATAACATTTGACCTATTGACCCAGTTTTTGACCCAACATGACCCATATTCAAATTCATCCAAGATATTATAAAGGCAAACATTCTGACTAATTTTCAAGAGTGTTGGATTGAAAATGTGGCATCCAGAGCATATACAAGGTTTTTCTAAGATTTGACCTGGTGACCTAGTTTTTAACCCCCAATGACCCATTTTCAAACCTGTCTGAGATATCATCAAGACAAACATTCTGACCAACTTACAAGAGTTTCGGACTGAAAATGTGGCCTCTAGAGCCTACAACAGGTTTTTCTAACATTTGACCTAGTGACCTAGTTTTTGACCCCACATGACCCATTTTCGTTCTTGTCCGAGATATCATCCAGGCAAACATCCTGACCAACTTTCATGAGTATCCAACTGAAAATATGGCCTCTAGAGCGTACAAAAGGTTTTTCTAAGAATTGACCTAGTGACCTAGTTTTTGACCCAACGTGACCCATTTTCAAACTCGTCCGAGATATCATCCAGACAAACATTCTGACCAACTTTCATGAGTATCCAACTGAAAATGTGGCCTCTAGAGCGTACAAAAGGTTTTTCTAAGATTTGACCTGGTGACCTAGTTTTTGACCCCACGTGACCCATTTTCAAACTCGTCCGAGATATCATCGAGACAAACATCCTGACCAACTTTCATGAGTATCCAACTAAAAATGTGGCCTCTAGAGCGTACAAAAGGTTTTTCTAAGATTTGACCTGGTGACCTAGTTTTTGACCCCACGTGACCCATTTTCGAACTCGTCCGAGATATCATCGAGACAAACATCCTGACCAACTTTCATGAGTATCCGACTGAAAATGTGGCCTCTAGAGCGTACAAAAGGTTTTTCTAAGATTTGACCTGTTGACCTAGTTTTTGACCCCACGTGACCCACTTTCAAACTCGTCCGAGATATCATCCAGACAAACATCCTGACCATTTTTCATGAGTATCCGACTGAAAATGTGGCCTCTAGAGCGTACAAAAGGTTTTTCTAAGATTTGACCTGGTGACCTAGTTTTTGACCCCACGTGACCCACTTTCAAACTCGTCCGAGATATCATCCAGACAATCATCCTGACCAACTTTCATGAGTATCCAACTGAAAATGTGGCCTCTAGAGCGTACACAAGGTTTTTCTAAGATTTGACCTGGTGACCTAGTTTTTGACCCCACGTGACCCACTTTCGAACTCGTCCGAGATATCATCGAGACAAACATCCTGACCAACTTTCACGTGTATCCGACTGAAAATGCGGCCTCTAGAGCGTACACAAGGTTTTTCTAAGATTTGACCTGATGACCTAGTTTTTGACCCCACGTGACCCACTTTCGAACTCGTCCGAGATATCATCGAGACAAACATCCTGACCAACTTTCACGAGTATCGGACTCAAAATGCGGCCTCTAGAGCGTACACAAGGTTTTTCTAAGATTTGACCTAGTGACCTAGTTTTTGACCCCACATGACCCATTTTCGAACTCGTCCGAGATATCATCGAGACAAACATCCTGACCAACTTTCATGAGTACCCGACTCAAAATGTGGCCTCTAGAGCGTACACAAGGTTTTTCTAAGATTTGACCTAGTGACCTAGTTTTTGACCCCACATGACCCATTTTCGAACTCGTCCGAGATTTCATCGAGACAAACATCCTGACCAACTTTCATGAGTATCCGACCAAAACTGTGGCCTGTAGAGTGTACACAAGGTAAAAAGTTGACGACGGACGACGGACGACGCACGACGGACGACGGACGCCGGACACAGCACGATCACAATAGCTCACCATGAGCACTTCGTGCTCAGGTGAGCTAAAAATGCTGGTTACCAGCATTTTCTCCTTTTTCCACAATCTTTTCAAAAGGGTTCTCTCTCAAGGTTGTTAAAAGTCGGGATTGTGTGATAAAGAATTAATAAATTTGGATATGCATAAATGAAATTACAAAGTCTACTTACATCAGACACATTTTCAAAACAGCCATTTTATGCTGTCTAAAATTCGGTCATAATTATGTGAGGCTACATCCTAAAGTGAGTGAGCATGCACCTTTCAGCAGGTTATGCCTGGAAACATGGTCACTGGACTGTCACTTTTCTTCCTTCTTATCTAAATTTCACTTTCAAGTTGAGTTTTTTTTTTGGGCCTTCTGACTGAACCTAGGTATTACAACAAGGAAAAAATTAGCCAGAAAGAAATCAAGGTCATTTTCAAAGAGAAAAACCCATTCTTTTAACATGACCATTTTTGTGGACCAGACCCTAAAAGAATGGAAATTTTAAGCCAAGTGACTATGACAACAAAATCAAACATCTCTCAGTCAATGCTCAATGGAAAAAAGAGAATACTCTTCAGGACCCCCTTTTTTCTGTCTTTATTACCTATTTTTCATTTATGAACATGTAAGGTACACTGATAACATTGCATAAAAAGTAGCCTTGTCATCAAAAATTACATTTTTAAGGATAAGATTAAAGGGTTCCTCATCTTTTTTTAAAATCTTTCATGTGACCAGCCAAATGCACATTTCTCAGCTTTTCCTTTAAAAGTCAAGCATTATTAATCAAACTGAGAGTAGGAAATGTAAAAGTTGATGGCCTTTACAGAACACTAACTTAACTGTTATGGAATACCAGTACTGCATATTAAATTATGCATGGCTCAATTGTCAGCATATTTTCATCTTTTAACCCATTACCACACAATCTCTACTTTTGACGACCCTGAGAAAGGAGCCTTTAGAAAACATTGTGGGAAAAGGAGAAAATGCTGGTAACCAGCATTTTCTCCTTTTCCTACAATGTTTTCTACCCTTGACAATACAAATTTCAAATTTTCAGTCACTTTTCTACTGTTGATTGCAAATGCTTTTGATTTGGACAAACCTAGAATTTAAACAGCTCAAAACTGTGATATAAGAGCAGGCACTCTTTGAACATTGGAACAGTTGGAATTTTTTCATAGGACCAGCTGGGCTTACAGGTACCTGTCCAATCAGAAAAGTGTACTCAGTGAGAATGTCATTTGGGTGGATAAATTCCAGTGAATAACAGACAGAAACATATTAAAGACTATATTTATCTAGGTTCACTGAATAAAAAAGAAGAAAACAGAGCAATAGAATTGGTCAGATACAGACAGAATGTAGGAATGAAGAAAGAAGATTGGACAAATGAAGAAGAAAAAGCCCTTCATCTTCAGCTTTTTTAACTCTTTCCCAAATAATCCCTGGTTTTCACCGTCCTGGCAAAGAAGGTTTTTGAAAATATTGTAGGAAAAGGAGAAAATGCTGGTAACAAGCATTTTCTCCTTTTCCCATGTTTTCCATCCTGTCAAAGACAAATTTCATCATTTTAGCCATGTTTACTTTTTTGTCTACAAATGTCTTCAATTTTGACAAGTTAAAAATTTTGTTGTTTTGTAAAGAGTTAAGCCTTTACTCCATGGATATTTCTATGCATTGTTCATAGGAGTCTTTGGAAAACATTGTAGCAAAAGGTGAAATTGCTCGTGACGAGCAATTTCACCTTTTGCCACAATGTTTACTACACTATCAAAAGGTGTCATATACACATAAGAAATGGCTTCATCCTTGCTGTTATTTAGGGTCCATCAGAGATAGGAATGCCTTATGGGGTACCCTTTATCACACAATCCCAACTTTTAACAACCCCGAGTAAGAAGGTTGATGAAAACATTGTTGGAAAAGGAGAAAATGCTGATAACTAGCATTTTCTCCTTTTCCCACTATGTTTTCTACCCTGCCAATGGCCAATTTCCTCATTTGAGTCACATTTAAATTTTCATCTGCAAGTGCTTTTATTTTGGACAGGTCCAAAATTTTGTTGTTTTATGAAGAGTTAAGAAAAGGAATTTGGCTCCAAGAAAGAAAGAAATTACCTGAATACTCACAACTTGGGTGAAACATCTCCACATAAAAACATTGTTACATTTTCAGTCACAGACAGATCATGAACCATTCATGATGTCACAGCCACATGGAGGCCGTCCTATCTTCTTTACATCATCTGAAAGAGACCCGGCATTATCTTAGACGGAATCACATTATCAAAATCGGACAAATGTTTAACTCTTTACCACACAATCCCAACTTTTAACGACCCTAAAAAAGAAGCTTTCTGAAAACATTGAGGGAAAAGGAGAAAAAGGGTGGTAACCAGCATTTTCTCCTTTTCCCACAATGTTTTCTTCCCTTCCCAAAACATATTTCAATTTTTAAGCCACTTTTATTTTGTCGTCTGCAAATGCTTTCAATTCGGACCAGTCTAAAATTTAGTCATTTGGTAAAGAGTTAAAATCATGAAACACTCCTTTTAAAGAGCATTCCAATAGAAACTGCAATACTAGAAATATCAATGGCCATCCCATGAAATTGCATTTTTTGGTAGTGCATATAGATATGAATCCTAGATGATGAAGATGTATAATGAAAGACCTTAAACAATGCTAGCATCTATCAGTCGAATCTTACTGTGCACAGAAATAGTTTTAAGAGGTCTCAAGAAGGACAGCTAGACAAACAATGAAATGGGAAATAATATGAAAAAAGGCTTACAAATATCAAAATGGAATTTATGGCCCTCAAGTCCAAAGCAGTCTGGCTCCTTTTGCCACTGTAAGTTCACACTGTCAATGCAAATGCCCCTGTCAATATATTTCCTACCATTATATACAAAACTTTTTTTCAGGCTAACCCATTACCACACAATCCCTACTTTTGACGACCCTGAGAAGAAGCCTGTAGAAAACTTAGTGGGAAAAGGAGAAAAATGCTGGTAACCAGTATTTTCTCCTTTTTCCATTATGTTCTCTACCTTTCATGACAAATTTAAAATTTTGTTATCTGCAAATGCTTTCAAGTGGACCAGTCTAAAATTTTGCCATTTGGTAAAAAAATTAATATGATCTGCATAATGCAAAGCTTGAAATTAAAGAGGCAGCTAGCATACAACTTTGGTCAATATCCAGAGACTTTCCATTGACTAGCAATGCCATTTTGTACATAGGCTGTGCAGGTTCAAAACCCAGCCCAAGCAGGATCTCTTGGATCCTTAAGTCTGTATTGCCCATAATTATCAGGTCTTACACTGCAAACTGAAAAAAAAAAAAGCATTTTCCACTTGCATGTGCATGAGATGTATTTTCAAGTTTTCCCTTGCATTACGTAGTGAATAAATTAATATCAAATTCTAAAATAGAATAATTTGTATTAGAATTAAACAATCTAAAAAGAAAATCAGATGAAATTTGTTGTCTTTGAAGAAATTTAACTGTTTGGCATTTGAAAACAAAGCACTCATAGAATTTTTATTGTGCAAAGGACTTTTTACTGAATTCTTGTCAGTCCAAAAACTTTTAAATTTCCCTAATTCAAATTCTAAATTAAATTTAGAAAATAAATTCACCATTACCTCATCCCATTTCAAAGCCTCTCGGTTACATGAAAGTTTCTGGACCACAATGACCATATATGGAACTTCACACATCTCTAAACAGCCCAAGCTTGACTTTTCAACTGATGCTCTCCAAAGTATATCCATTGTCCATGAAAAAAATAACAACAGCACCAACAAAAAAAAAGGCATGTCAGTTGATTGTGATTTTTGCTAAATCTCAACCAACTTGGGCAGCCTGAATTTTTTTCTTTCAGGAACACCTGTTCATAGTCATGACCTGAATTCTTTTAGTGGTACCCCATTGCCAAAATCTGAAGCAAATATAAGTTATGTACAGCTCTCTGACAGCTCCATGAAACAGTGCAATGTGTATTCAAGTGCTACTGCCAAATTTCATGTGCTACTACTTTTGATACATGTACTATGACCCATTTAGCAATCTCGCAGTGGTGCAACACAGTAGGTAGGTTTTACTATCCATACAGATTTGCATAGACCTAGATAATTTATATTATGGTGGTAAAAAATTCCAGAATTTCATGATAATGTGACAGTTAAAAAAAAAGAAACAATGACCTTACTGATGATTCTTCTTATGTCAATCTTGCCCCACTTTTTCTCTAGAAGTATGGGTCAAATCATTTTGCAAGAAGGATTTTTACACCATATTAGTTATTGACACCATTGTTCTCTAGTGCGCTTATTACAAATTACGCAACAGACAATCTAGTACGGTAATTATAAAAATTGACTGCTGCTGGGTTGTTTGAGTTATGTTTGAGCAGCTATATCCTGAACAATTCCTGTTGACCCAGTATCATTGTTTGATAATGTGACTGATGAAGATTTGTTTAGCAGCAGAACACTGTAGCTATGAGTTTGACCTCTCGGTTTTCACAAAAGCAAATACTAAAAATCCAGGGCAGAAAGCAACAAAATAGCATAAAACAAATAAAAGAAAAATAAAACTCTATTATAGAAATAAATCGAAGGTGAAATTTCAAAAGAGTTGGTAACTCTTTATGGATCATATGTAGGCACTTTCAGGCAAATCCACAAAATATTGGATGCTAGATAATTGGGTTCCAAATCTTTATTTACTCATGAATTTCTTTTACCACATTACATTATTATTATTGTAAATGAAATATTATGCCTACACATTTTTGCATAATAATAAGATTTTAACCCATTACCACACAATCCCTACTTTGACAACCCTGAGAAGAAGCCTTTAGTTTGTAACCACCCTTTTCTCCTTTTCCCACAATGTTTTCTACCCTTCACTAAACAAGTTTAAACTTTTCAGTCACTTTTATGTGTGTCATCTGCAAATGCATTCAATTTGGACCAGTCTAAAATTTTGTTGTTTGGTAAAGAGGGCACTGAGGACTCTCTATCTAGTTTATCTATCTAGTTCTTCTTTCATCATTCATAATGAAATGCAAATAAAGCCATCAAAAGGCACATCTTTTCTGTGTACCTTTTTGCCCTATATATGGTGACAGGACGACTGTTTCCTGTACTGAGGAACTGATCTGCAAGATTCTTTACATCTGGAGAAAATGGCATGTACTGTAGAATCGTTGTTCAAAACCCTTTACATCGGTAGACAGTGGCATATACTGTAGGACTGTTGTTCAAGACCCTTTACACCCACAGACAGTGGTATGTACTGTAGGATTGTTGTTCAAGACACCTTACACTGGCAGACAGAGGCATGTACTGTAGGATTGATGTTCAAGACCCTTTACACCGGTGGACAGACGCATGTACTGTAGGACTGTTGTTAAAGACCCTTTACACCCGCAGACAGTGCCATGTACTGTAGGACTGTTGTTAAAGACACTTTACACCCGCAGACAGTGGCATGTACTGTAGGACTGTTGTTAAAGACCCTTTACACTGGCGAACAGAGGCATGTACTGTAGACTGTTGTTAAAGACACTTTACACCCGCAGACAGTGGTAAGTACTGTAAGACTGTTGTTCAAGATCCTTTACACTGGTGGACAGAGGCATGTACTGTAGACTGTTGTTTAAGACCCTTTACACTGGCGAACAGAGGCATGTACTGTAGACTGTTGTTAAAGACACTTTACACCCGCAGACAGTGGTAAGTACTGTAAGACTGTTGTTCAAGATCCTTTACACTGGTGGACAGAGGCATGTACTGTAGACTGTTGTTTAAGACCCTTTACACTGGCGAACAGAGGCATGTACTGTAGACTGTTGTTAAAGACCTTTTACACCCGCAGACAGTGGTAAGTACTGTAAGACTGTTGTTCAAGACCCTTTACACCCGCAGACAGTGGTATATACTGTAGGACTGTTATTCAAGACTCTTTACACCAGCAGCCCCACACTTGGCCCTCTGAATACTGGAATAGATACATATTGCATATTTGTCATCTGAAAACTAACAGAGGTTGGCTTTCACACTTGGAAGATATTCTGTAGAGATCCAAATATTTTGTACAATAATGTCAGGGACAGAACCCGTCATTACTTTTTGAGTCTATCATCGCTTTTTGAGTCTAGCCCCATTTCTGTATATGATCCACAGTCTGTCAAGAGAGGGCCTGATGCATCTGCAAAAAGTATTGAGCCATGCTGGCCTGTGCAGTCCATATGTACCATCTGTAAGAATAAATGGGTATAACATTTAAACTTATGAAAAGTGATATCAGTACATATCATACATATTACTAAGGTTTATGTCATTGTGTACACCGCTGTGCCCAGTATCCTAAGTTTGGGACATGATCAAATTAATAAAATTTGTGATGATTAATACAATTTTTTTTTAAGTACTAATATTTTCAAAAAATATATGAAATCAGATTACAAATTACTAAGCTGTATTATTTTCATGAACAGTAATAAAAGAGAAAAAATAAATTAGGACATACCTGTTCATGAGCCATTTTAACCAACAGAAATTTTGTCCACTGAGCATTATGACCAGTCTTGTTTTTGTCAGACATCTGTTTTATCTGTTATGGGAGACCACTCCTATATGCATAGCTTTGTCCCAATTTAAATACAATACCTGACCACTACATTGGGGAGATATCTCTTTGGCACAGTGGTTATGGTATTGGTCTTTTAACCTTGAAAAACGAGGATCTTTGTCCTTCATGGTTTCAAATCCCATCAGGTGCCTTTGTACTTGGGCTTTGCATTTGTAAATTTGTGTCTTTGTTACGGAGTTTGTTCTTAAGATATCTCAAAATGGTAATATCTGATAGAATAGACTACTGGCTCAGCAGCTATATAAACATTACAGCTATTTTATATCAATGATAGTAGACAGGTTCCCAATTTCAGAAGGACTTACAATATGGGTAGCCAGAAATTAATGGGTTTTATAACTGTTTAGGACATCACAAGTCTTGTTGGAGTCGATAAGAGTTAAAGACTTACCGCGTAACACAGCACTGTAACCCATGTAGAATCATTTATAAATAGCATCGTCTCACACCCTACCTTTCATTGTTTTTAATTCTAATATTCGAACATATCATTTACCCACCAATAATGAGTATACTTTAAAAGTATGGCATAATAATAGGAACTCGCCATCACTATACAGCTGTATGCATAAACATGGCCTGGTTTCACGAGCCAAAAGACAAAAATATAATAAGCTTCATTCCGTTAACCAATATTATTCTTGATATCCAAAAAAAAAATGCAATTCCTTTAATGCAAAATTGTGATTTTCATGTATTTTTAAAATAAAGAAGTAGTATTATGCCAAAAGTATATATTACTCATAGTTTGCTAAAGATACATTGTTACAGCTAGTGAGAAAAACTGCAGTTCAAGCTGTTTAAAGAGTGTGAATCCCTCGATGGTGATGGTGTATGGAGGTTGAGCGGGCAATTCTGGATATCTGACAGGCTGACATTAGAATCTCCGACTCATGCTCGCTGGAGTTTGCATAAGGAGGTTGAGCGGGCAATTCTGGATATCTGACAGGCTGACATTAGAATCTGCATCTCATGCTCGATGGTGTTTGCGTAAGGAGGTTGAGCGGGCAATCCTGGATATCTGACAGGCTGACATCAGAATCTGCGACTCATGCTTGATGGTGTTTGGGTAGGAGGTTGAGCGGGCAATTCTGGGTATCTGACAGGCTGACATCAGAATCTGCGTCTCATGCTTGATGGTGTTTTCGTAAAGAGGTTGAGCTGGCAATTCTGCATATCTGACAGGCTGACATCAGAATACAGGACTCATGCTTGATGGTGTTGGTGTATGAGGATTGAGCAGGCAATTTAAGGAGGTTGAGCGGGCAATTCTGGACATGTGACAGGCTGACATCAGAATCTGCATCTCATGCTCGATGGTGTTTGCGTAAGGAGGTTGAGCGGGCAATTCTGGATATCTGACAGGCTGACATCAGAATCTGCGACTCGTGCTCGATGGTGTTTGGGTAAGGAGGTTGAGCGGGCAATTCTGAAAACCTGACAGGCTGACATCAGAATCTTGGACTCATACTCGATGGTGTTTGCGTAAGGAGATTGACTTTGCAATTTTACATATCTGACAGGCTGACATCAGAATCTGCGACTCATGCTCGATGGTGTTTGGGTAAGGAGGTTGAGCGGGCAATTCTGGATATCTGACAGGCTGACATCAGAATCTGCGATTCATGCTCGATGGTGTTTTCGTAAAGAGGTTGAGCTGGCAATTCTGAATATCTGACAGGCTGACATCAGAATACAGGACTCATGCTTGATGGTGTTGGTGTATGAAGATTGAGCAGGCAATTTTGAATATCTGATAAGCTGACATTAGAATCTGCGATTCATGCTTGATGGTGTTGGTGTATGGAAGTTGAGCGGGCAATTCTGAATATCTGACAGGCTGACATTAGAATCTGCGACTCTTGCTCGATGGTGTTGGTGTGAGAAGGTTAAGTGGGCAATTCTGAAAACCTGACAGGGTGACATCAGAATCTGCGACTCTTGCCCAATGGTGTGTGCTTAAGGAGGTTGAGCCAGCAATTCTGAATATCTGACAGGCCGACATTAGAATCTGAGACTCATGCTCGAAGGTGTTTGCGTAAGGAGATTCAGCTGGCAATTCTGAATATCTGACAGGCTGACATCAGAATCTGCGACTTTGTTCGATGCTGTTGGTGTATGGAGGTTGAGCTGGTAATTCTGAATATCTGACAGGCTGACATCAGAATCTGCAACTCATGCTCTGGTCTTGGTGTATGACAGGGAGGCAGGCAATTCTGAATATCTGACAGGCTGGCATCAGGATCTGCAACTCTTGCTCGATGGTGATGAGGTGATGGTGTTGAGCTGGCAATTCTGAATATCTGAGTGGCTTGCATTAGAATCCGCGAATCATGCTTGATGGTGTTTGGGTTAGGAGGTTGAGCAATTCTGTATATCTGACAGGCTGACATAAGGATCTGCATCTCATGCTCCATGGTGTTTGCATAAGGAGGTTGAGCGGGCAATTCTGGATATCTGACAGGCTGACATCAGAATCAGCGTCTCATGCTCGATGGTGTTTGGGTAAGGAGGTTGAGCGGACAATTCTGGATATCTGACAGCCTGACATCAGAATCTACGTCTCATGCTCGATGGTGTTTGGGTAAGGAGGTTGAGCGGGCAATTCTGGATATCTGACAGGCTGACATCAGAATCTGCATCTCATGCTAGATGGTGTTTGCGTAAGGAGGTTGAGCAGGCAATTCTGACTCTATTACAGGCTGACATTAGAATCTGCATCTCATTTTTGATGGTATTGGTATGAGGAGGTTGAGCGGGCAATTTTGCATATCTGACAGGCTGACATTAGAATCTCCGACTCATGCTCGATGGTGATGAGGTCAAGGGGGTTGAACTGGCAATTCTGAATATCTGACAGGCTGACATTAGAATCTGCATCTCATGCCCCATGGTATTGGTGTACGAGGGTTGGGCTGGCAATTCTGAATATCTGACAGGCTGACATTAGAATCCGCAACTCATGCTTGATTGTGTTGGTGTGAGGAGGTTCAGTGGCCAATTCTGGATATTGGATAAGCTGACATCAAAATCTGTGAGTCATGCTCGATGGTGTTTGTGTAAGGAGGTTGAGCGGGCAATTCTGGATATCAGACAGGCTGACTTCAAAATCTGTGACTTATGCTCGATGGTGTTTGCTTAAGGAGGTTGAGCTGGCAATTCTGAATATCTGACAGGCTGACATCAGAATCTGCAACTCATGCTCAATGGTGTTGGTGTATGGAGGTTGAGCTGGCAATTCTGAATATCAGACAGGCTGACATTAGAATATGCGACTCATGCACGATGGTGTTGGTGTTAGGAGGTTGAGCTGGCAATTCTGAATATCAGACAGGCTGACAATAGAATCTGTGACTCATGCTCTATGGTGTTTGCTTAAGGAGGTTGAGTGGGCAATTCTGAATATCTGACAGGCTGACATTAGAATCTGTGACTCATGCTCGTTGGTTTTTGCGTAAGGAGTTTGAGCTGGCAATTCTGAATATCTGACAGGCTGACATCAGAATCTGTGACTCATGCTCAATGGTGTTGGTGTTTCAAGGTTGAGCGGGCAATTCTGAATATCAGACAGGCTGACATCAGAATCTGCGACTCATGCTCGATGGTGTTGGTGTATGGAGGTTGAGCGGGCAATTCTGAATATCAGACAGGCTGACTTCAAAATCTGTGATTCATGCTCGATGGTGTTTGCTTAAGGAGGTTGAGCGGGCAATTCTGAATATCTGACAGGCTGACATTAGAATCTGCGACTCATGCTCGATGGTTTTTGCGTAAGGAGGTTGAGCTGGCAATTCTGAATATCTGACCGGCTGACATTAGAATCTGCGACTCATGCTCAATGGTATTGGTGTATCAAGGTTGAGCGGGCAATTCTGAATATCAGACAGGCTGACATCAGAATCTGCGGCTCACATCCATGGTGTTGGTGTGAGGAAGTTGACCTAGCAATTCTGCATATCTGACAGGCCGACATCAGATTCTGTGACTCATGCTTGATGGTGTTTGCGTAAGGAGGTAGAGCGTATTTATGCAGCCTGAGACCATGATGAAACTCTCCTCACAGATGTCACAGTCAGCATTTCAGCTTCATGGGATCTCTCTCAAGGAATTTTCCATACTTCAGCATCTCCGTCAGTGCAGTATCAATCAATTTGTAGCTGGCAGCTGTCCAAAGAAAATGGAATCCTGCACACTGTCTCTTTAGTGAGTGCAAGATGAAGTTAGGAAGTGAGTGAGTGAGTGAAAGAAAAGAGAGTGAAAGAGTGTGAGTGAGTAAGTGAGTGGGAGGGTGAGTGGATGGGTGGAAGAAGGGTTAAGTGAACTGTGTGGTTGGGTTGGTGAGTTAGTGAGTTAGTGAGTGATGGTTAGGTGGGTACGTGAAAGAATGAGTAGACTGATGGCTGTGTAGGTGAATGTGTGGGTATATAAGTGAGTGAGTAAAAATGAGGGTAAGTGAGTGGGTGGTGTAGGTGAATGAGTGGCTAAATGAGTGAGTGAGTAAGGATGATGGGTAGTTAAGTGAGTTAGTGTGTAAGGAACTGGGCTGATATTGGATAGGTAAGTTTGTGGGAGAATAAATTAGAAATTGGGTGAACAGGTGAGTTGGTAAGTGAGTGAGATGAGGGACTAAGTGGGTAAGTTCAGATAGTGACTGATGGAATGAAAACAAATGGGAAGGTTGGTGTTTGGATTGATGGGTAATTTAGGGAGGGAGTATATACATGTGCGAATAAAAGATACATGAGGGACTGAGTAGGTAAATAAGAAATGTTATTTAATGGGGAGGTGAGTGGGTAAAAGGGTGGTTGGGAGAGCAAACAAATGGGTAAAAGTAAAGGGTGTTTGGATTAATGGGTAATTTAGGGAGGGAGTATATGAATGCGCGAATAAAATATATGTGAGGGAGGGAGTAGGTAAATTAGACATCTTATTTAATGGGGAGGTGATTGGGTAAAAGGGTAGTTGGGAGAGCAAACAAATGGGTAAATGTAAAGGATGTAAAAGAGTTTGGCACTGGTTAAGATAAGGAAATGATCAGGGAGAATAAGTATGTAAGTAAATGTGATCAAGTGGCAGATGAGATGAGTGAGTTGTTGAGTAAATTAGTAGGTGGGTTAGTATTTTGGAGATAAATGTTTCTGTGAAGGAGTAAATGGATACAAGGATGAGAGAGAGAGAAAAGAGATGCAGAGATACAGAAAAAGAGTCAGACAAATAGACAAAGAATCAAAGAGGAATAGAAAAAAAGGAAGTAAATGAGTATGTTGTTGAGTGCGTGACAGGTTGAAGTGAAAAAGGAATAGATAAATAAATAAATCAGTGGTCAGTCGAATTAGATAGAGGATGGATGGGTATGCCAATACTTGATTAAATTGTTAAGTGAGTGAAAGAGATTTAACAGCATTTTCTCCTTTTCCCACAATGTTTTCTACTCTTCACAAATCAAATTTCAAATTTCCAGTGACTTTTATGTTGTCGTCTGCAAATGCTTTCGATTTGGACCAGACAAAAATATTGTCATTTGGTAATGAGTTAATGAATGGTGAATGATTGAAAGAGTAATTGAATGGGTTGGTGAGTGGATGCATGGGTAGTTGAGTGTGTGCATGGGCAATTAAGATTGAGTTGGTGAGTAAATGAAGTTATCATTGAATGAGTGTGTTGGTAAATATAGGTTAAGAATTAAGTGAATGGTTATGTAAGGGGATTGTGAAATGAGTAAGCATGTGAGTGGGTAGAGTCAGTGAGTGGGAAGATGGGTGGTTAAATTGGTAAATGAGGGCGAGAGTATGACAGTTGGAGGAATAAGTTATTAAGTAATTGTTTAAAAAGTAAGTGAGTGATATGTGAATGAATAAGTATAAGTATAAGTTTATGAGTAAAACAGTTTGTTGAATGAATTGGTACATGCATGAGCAAATAAAGGAGTTAGACGGTGGGTCATAGATGAATAAGTAAGAAAGCGTGTAAATGGGTTAGTGGATGAATAGGAAAATGAGTAAGAGATGGAGAGTGAAATACAGAGAGATAGAAAGAGAAACAGAGACAAAAAGAAAGAAGGACAGAAAGAAAAATAGAGACAGAGAGATGAAGAGATTGAGTAGTAGAAATTCAGGAAGAGAGGGGAGAAGAGTGTGTAATTGACCCTTAGGCTGCTAAGCATGACTTACTGACTTTTTGTAGACAGTGTAGATCAAGATCAGACTGCAAAGAATGTGCAGTCTGATCTTGGATCTACACTGTCCGATAAGGAAACATTATTCCCCAAAGCACAAATTTGAAGTAGCAACATTTTGGTTTTTACTATCGAATTGAAAAATCCATTTTAGTTATTTAGCAGGATTATGGTTAATTGAGAGAGAGGGGATGAGTGATTATGTGAGAGATAGAGTGATCTGAGTAAGTGAATGAACGAGTAATTTAGTTAGGTTGAGTAATTTAGTTAGTGGGTAGGTGAGTCAGTGAGTGATAAAGTGGATGGGTGGGTAAAAAGTACTTAAGGTTAATGAAATATTAAGTAATAATGGGTGGATAGGGGTACTGGAGAGACAGAGAGACAAACAGACAGACAGGGCCAGGCAAAAACAGGGTAAGAGAAAGAAACAGAGACAGACAGGCAGAGAGAGTGAGACTAATTGAGTGAGTGAGTTAGTGGTGGATGAAAATGACAGACTAAGAGACAGATGAGCAACTGGGCTTAAGTTGGTAGGTGACACAGGAAAAGACATATACTGAAAATCAAAGATACAGAGAGAGAGAGAGGAGACAGACACACACACACAGACAGACATAGATACAGACATAGATACAGACACACAGACAGGCAGGCAGGCAGGCAAGCAGGCAAAAGGGTAGGCAGAGACAGACAAAAACAAGGAGAGTGATAGAGTAATAGAGTGAGTGAGTGAGTGAGTCATGGACTTACAGTAACTTGAAAGTATATGTGAGTTAGTGAATTATTGTATCAGTGAATATCAGGAATAGGAATAGTATCAGGAATAACAAAGTGAGACAGACAGAGAGAAGTGAGATGGACAGACCAACAGAGGGAGATAGAGGGAGAGAGAGGAGCAGTCTGACAGGTAGACAGACAGATGGGGACAGGCAAAAACAGGGGAGAAACACACACACATACAGTGAGTGAGTGAGTGAGTGAGTGAGTGAGTGAGTGAAAGGGGGAGTGAGAGTGACTCATGGGCAGACAGTAAAATGAATGTATACTGAGTGAATAATGGTATAATCAAACAGAGAAATAACTAAGTGAGATGGACAGAGAGAGAGTGAATGGGGGAAAAAGATAGGAAAGGACTTATGGATGGTTAATATGAGAATGTGTTACCAGAGTCAAGTTGGTGAGTAACTTATAAAATGTATATACCAACACAGAGAGATTGAGGTACAGACAGACACACAGACACAAAGACAGAAAAACAAGACAGATAGAGAGACATACACACAGACAGACAGACGAGGACAGGCATAACAAGGGAAGAGATAGAAACAGACAACAGACAGGCACATACACAGACAGAGAGACAAAGAAAGACAGTGATATAGACAGACAGACAGACAGCCAAACAGGGACTGACATAACAAGGGATGAGACAGACAGACAGACTGATAAGTGAGTAAGTGAGTAGGTGGAGAGTAAGTTGTGAATGAGTGTGTGAGAGAGTGAGGCAGAGGCAAAGCAGATGAAGAACGATAGGAGAGGACTTGTTGGAGGGATTGTTGTAGAGGGAATGTTTGATTTGGGTCAAGTTGGTGAGAAAGACACTCAAGAAAAGACACATATCAGTAGAGAAAGAGAGAGAGAGAAAGAGAAAAAGAGAGGGGGAGACAAAGAGACATGGGGAGAAAGAGGAGCAAACAGACAGACAAACAGAAGGCAGACAACAGATAGACATTCAGACAGACAGACATACACACAGACAGAGGGACAAAGAAAGAAAGACAGAGAGACAGAGATACGGAAAGACACCCAGTGACAGACGGTAAGAAGCATAACAAAGGGAGACAGAGACAAACAGAGAGAGAGAGAGACAACAAGAAAGTGAGTGAGTGGAGAGTAAGTAGGGAATGAGTGATTGAGTGTGATATGGAGAGAGTGGAGTAAGTAGGGAATGATTGATTGTTTGAGCGAGTGAGTGAGTGAGTGAGTGAGGCAGAGGCAAAGCAGATGAAGAAAGATAGGAGAAGGCTTGTGGGAGGGACTGTTATAGAGGTAATGTGTGATTGGGGTCAAATTGGTGAGAAAGACGCTCAAGAAAAGACACACTTTGGTAGAGAAAGATAGAGATCGAAAGAGAGAAAGAGAGAGGGGGAAGACAGACAGAGAGACATGAGGAGAATGAGGAACAGACAGACATCCACACACAGGAAGACTTAAGACAGATAGACAGACAGACAGACATACACCCAGACATGGAGACAAAGAAGAAAGACAGACAGAGAGAAATACAGACAGACAAACAAACAGACAGGAATAGGCATAACAAAGGAAAAGACAGAGACAAACAGACACAACAAGTGAGTGAGTGAGTGAGTGAGTGAGAGGAGGGAAGGAAAGAGAAAGAGAGACAGATGGACAGAGGTAGCAGGCAAAATAGGGGAAGAGAGAGTGAAAGAGAGAGATTGAATGAGTAAGTGAGTGAGTGAGTGAGTGATTGGGTGGGTGGGTGAGAGTGAGTGAGTGAGTGAGGGTGGGAGAGAGGGAGGGAGAGACAAAAAGACAGGTTGTGAATAGATTGAATGTATAAGTAAGTGTATAAGTGAATAGAGAAATGAGATGCACAGAGAGGGAGAGAATGACAGAGTGGATGAAGGAACACAGGAGAGGACTTGTGGGAGGGATGATTGAACAGGAAATGAGTGACTTGGTCTAAATGGTAAAAAAGAGACTTAAACAAAGGCACATACTCGCACAAAAAGATACAGAGGGAGAGACAGACAGAATAAGAGACAGACAGACAGACAGACAGACAGAAAGAGAAAAAGACAGACAGAAGAGACATACAAACAGATGTAGAGAGATAGGCTAACTAGTGACTGCATGGTAAAATTGAGAGAGGGACATTCAGGGAGAGACAGAAAAATAGATTTAACAGACAAGACAAGCAAGTAAAAAGGAGAAACAAGGAGACAGACAGCAGAACCCAGTGACATACAGATAGCCACCAGATAGAAAGATAGAGATATAGAAAGAGAGACAGTAACAGACAGACAGAAATACATACAGACAGAGAGGCAAACAGAAATACAGGCAGACAAACAGAAATACAGACATAGGCAGATAAGCAAACAAGTGACTGGATGTACAAGAGACATACAAGGAGAGACAGACAAACAAACAGACAGGCAAGTAAAAAGGAGAAACAAGGAGAAGACAGCATAACCCGGTGACATACAGATAACCTCCAGATAGATAGATAGGGAAAGGGAAACAGAAATACAGACAAAGCAGGATAAGCAAATAAGTGGACAGGTAAAAGTGAGAGAGAGGAACAGACAGAGAGAGACAGGCAAACAAAAAGTAGGTAGACAAGAGCAGGTTAGTTTATGGGTTTTGAAGTCTTTTGGAAGTGTAATCGTGAGTAAAAAAGAGAAACAAGGAGACAGACAGCAGAACATAGTGACATACAGATAGCCACCAGATAGATAGATATAGAGAAAGAGAGCAAGACAGACAGACAGTAACACATACTGAAATACATACAGACAGACCAACAGAAGTACAGACAGACAGGCAAATAGAAATACAGACAGGCAGGCAAACAGAAATACAGACATAGGCAGATCAGCAAACAAGTGACTGTGTAAAATTGAGAGAGAGGGGCAGAGAGGGAGAGACAGACAAACAAACAGATAGGCAGACAAGGGAGTAAAAAAGTGGGTGAGTTCATGGAATGTTAAGTCTTTTGGATGTGAAACAGTGAGTAAAAAGGAGAAACAATGAGACAGACAGCAGAACCCAGTAACATATAGATAGACACCAGATAGACAGATAGAGGTTGAGAGAGACAGACAGACAGAGAGACAAAAATACATACAGACATGCAAACAGAAATACAGACAGACAGGCAAATAGAAACATGGACAGGCAGGTAAACAGAAATACAGACAAAGGTGGATAAGCAAACAAGTCACTGGAAGGATAAAATTGAGAGAGAGTGGCATAAAAGGAGAGACAGACAAACAAACAGACATGTAAGTAAAAAGGAGAAACAAGGGGACACATGGCAGAACCCAGTGGCATTCAGATAGCCACCTGATAGACAGATAGACAAAGAGAGATAGTGAGAGAGATAGACAGACAGCCAGAAAAGGAAGTCAATAAATGAAAGACAGATGGAGAGACAGAATAAGAGAAAGTCAGATGAAGAGACAGACACACAGACACACAGACACAGAGAGAGACATGCAAACAGAAATACAGACATGGGGGATAAGTGAACAAGTGAGTGGAAGGATAAAACGTGACAGAGAATGATAGACAGGGACGGACAGACAGAGACAGAGACAGAAACATGCAAACAGAAATACAGACATGGGGGATAAGTGAACAAGTGAGTGGAAGGATAAAAAGTGAGAGAGAATGACAGACAAGGACGGACAGACAGAGACACAGACAGAAACATGCAAACAGAAATACAGACATAGGGGGATAAGTGAACAAGTGAGTAGATGGGTAAAAGTGTGAGAGCTTGTGAAAGACAGGGAGAGACAGACAGACAAATAGACAACCAGACGAAGGAGTGAAAGAGGGGGTTAGTTCAAGTGTTTATGGTCTTTTGGAAGTTAAATGAGGGAGAAAGAAAGATAGAATAGGAACAATGAGAGGGTGGGTGAATGAGGGAATGCCTGAATGGATAAGCAGGTATAAAAGAGATACAAGGAAACAGACAGAAGAACACAGTCATTGACATATATTACAGATGGCAACAAGAAAAAGTGAAAGAGAGAGAGAGAGAAACAGAGAGACAGATAAAATAAGAAAAAGACAGACAGAGAGACAGACAGAGAGATTGAATAAGAGAAAGAAACCTATTGAAAACATTGTGGGACAAGCAATTTCGTTGAAATGATATCCCCCGCCGAAAAAGACCTTTTTTGATACAAACGTATAAGAGGTATTGTGTTTTGCATGTACATGTGGCCTTTTTGTTATTGGTCCATTATGAAATTATACATTAAGCTCCCTTGTTCCATGGCACAGGATTTCATTACATAATAACTCAAAAATCATAAAAAGCAGAGTTATTATTCTTGTACAATGCAGTCCTCCACAATAAAATCTATTTACGTATGAAAAAACATGTCATTAACTGAAATAATTTTTGAGTTATGTCCTGGACAAAAATTGAGCCTGAAAAATAACGAAGGGCAATAATTCAAAAATCATATTGCCAGAGTTATCGTTCTTGTACACGGCACTCCACACAGTAAGATCCATCTTCCGATTAAGTTACATATTCATATCTGAAATAGTTTTTCAATTATGTTCTGGACAAAAGTTAAGCCTGAAAAATAAGAAGGGGTAATAACTCAAAAATGATGAAAGTTCGAGTTATTATTCTTCTGCACTGCACTTCTCCTTATTGAAATCTAGACACATACAAATCTTCAAGTTGATATGTGAAACAATTTTCAAGTTATGTGCTAGAGAAAAAAAATTAAGCCTGAAATATAACAAAGGGCAATAACTCCAAAAATTTGAAGGACAGAATTGTCATTCATGTACACTGCACTCCTCCTTAATGAGATCTATTCACTTACAAAGTTTGAAGTTGGTATCTGAAATACTGTTTAAGTTATCTTCCGGATAAAAATGGGGGATGGAAGGAGGGACTCACAGAGACTATTACCATATCTGCCCCCCACCAGGGGGATAATAAGTATGAAAAATAAACTAGCACTTCTCCCAGAACAGTATAAATTCATCAAAGGGTAATCAGTCAAAAAAACCCTGTGAATCTAAATGGAAATGTGCGAACAAAAATCCAAAGTAAAAATTTACAAAGGGCAATAACTCCAAAAATACTGAAGATAGAGTTATGGTTCTTGTGCACTGCACTTCTCCTCAATTAGTTCTATATGTGTGTGAAGTTTCAAGTTCCTAGCTTTTATACTTTTGGAGATATACGCCAGACAGAAATCCAATTAAAAATTAACAAAGGGCAATAACTCAAAAATAACTGAAGACAGAGTTTTGGTTTTTGTGAACTGCACTTCTCCTAAATGAATTCTATAAGTGTATACAGTTTAAAGTTCCTAGCTTTTGTACTTTTGGAGATATGTTCCGGACAAAATTCCAAAGTGAAAATTTACAAAGAGCAATAACTCAACAATTACTGAAGATATAGTTATGATTCTTTAACACTGCACTTCTCCTTAATTAGTTCTATATGCATGTGATGTTTTAAGTTCCTAGCTGTTATACTTTTTGAGATATGCTCCGGACAAAAATCCAAAGTTAAAATTTACAAAGGGCAATTACTCCAAAAATACTGAAGACAGAGTTGTGGTTGTTTTGCACTGCACTTCTCCTCAATGAGTACTATATACAGTGGAGCTCCGTTATAACGCTGTCGGTGGGAGCCATGGTCGTCAATAGCGTTATATCTGGGTTAAGTTTATAATGCTGACCCCCCCCCCCCCTCCCCCACCACACACTACCCGCCGACCATTGCCAGACTAGAGAACTATGGCTTACTAATTATAGTTTTAAATGTATTCTGACAAAAAGGAAATAGCAATGTTCCAAATACTAAAACTAAGACATGCCTATTTACGTTTAAACATTTATTTATAGGACATTGAACAATTTAGATTCTTTTGTACATAACGCCTGAATTATTCCCAGTTAGTTTCTATCTGGTCATCAAATAACGTTACAACTGTGTAAAAAAGCTTATTTTACCTTCAGGACCGTTTCTATTAGAATTATTCAGCCGCTGTTTTGCTAAATTACAGCAAGATTCATTCCAAAATTGAATTAAACGGTATCGTGTTGGATTGCAGACGGTGCCGCTGCCACGGGGCAGCTGCCATGTTTTTTTTAATCATGCTCACGATTGCATAACGAACCGTAATCGGCAATGATGATAGAAATCTCTTTAATAATCAAATGAGATAAAACCCCCATACATGATGAAAGTCTACTATCCGTAATGAAATCACATCAGTCGTGTATCCACACAATGTTTGCTGTAAAGTTTGCATTAGTGGTACATGTATGACGTAACACACCAATAATGCAAAGCGAGAAGGTTGTAAGTGCAAGTGTTTGTCATACACACTTAAACTGTTTCACCCGAAGAATTTACACAAACCTCTATTCATAACTATGCGATCACGCAATAAGCCAGTATCTCTGTTGCTTTATATTTTCTGATACAACCCTTCTGCGTATCATAATAATAATTGCGAGAGTATCCCAGTCGTGTCATGTGCATGTTGTGTAGTTGGTAGAAAGAGAGTCATTCAGCTATTTTCTGAAATTTTGTTGTGACCGAGATAATAAAAAAAAATGTGTGATTTGATGCTCAAGTTAAACCGATTAGTTGCTGATAAATGAAGAAAAACAAGGTTTTGTATTCAATAATGCTGTATTTTTGTAATCATGGGGACAACACTAACAGGACTTCAACCATTTCCTCCTATGGTACAACTTTTCATGCTTGAACTGCAGCAGATGCATTCAGAAAACGTTATGAAAAATGGCAAAACTGCTTACATAACATCGAAAAGTCGGGTAACATTTAACCCTTACGCTTCATTCAGGCCTTAAGTTGCTGAACTTGAAGGTTTCTGTAGATCAAGATCAGACTATATGGACTAAATGTTATGTCTGATCTCTGATCGTAATCTTCGCTTTCCGCTGTGAAGAGGTATTTCTTACATTAAAAAAAATACTGAGTGTCTCATTTTTTTGTGTGTGTTTGTAATTTCAAGACTGAGAATTACTGTTGGTCGACTCGACTCTCGAGGGTTTCATGTACATGACGCTATTATTGCACGATGTACAAGTCTGCGTTCACCATGCAGCTGATCATTCTATCTAGAGTATTTTCCAAAAATTTAATGTCAGGTGTTTAGGAAAATATATTTTTCAGCCTGTCCAAATATTTTTTAATATTCAGACTATCTTAAGATTGAACTTGAAATAGAATTATTTTGACAAAAAATATAGCATGTCCGAACATACAGGCTGTCCGAATGCATTTGCGAGTTGTGGACCATTTGATATCGCCGTAACGATCTACATACAGACAGACATATTGGCGTAAAGTTTGTATAATGCAAGATTGTGTGCAAAGACAATTATGGGACGAAGTCCTTTTGTTACCAGCTGTGCGTGTATTTGCCAAAGTAATTGTACAAAGCCATAGGTGATAAATGTAATACATGGATCCGTGGAAATCGATATTTGACCAATCAGGACATCGCATTTATTCTACCCGATGTCCTGCCTTGGTTTCTGCTATTTCAGCTCACAAATAAACGACTGTTAACGTTGGAAGAATGCAACTCTCTTTATTTATGTTGTGTTTTTAACGTTTGAATTTAAAAAAAAAGAACTTAAAAAATGTGCTTTATGAACGTGTACCGATGATGTAAGATCACGCAGAGGCTACAGACAAGTTTGAATTGTGATGATTACTGAAAATTTGTACTTATGCAAAGAGCTGATCAGCGCTGGATAACGGATTAATTTAAAGTATTCTATAATTTTTCCCCTCTGAAAGAGAAAACTGGAAAACAAAGGTAAAAATAGACCTATATGAAGTATTCATAAAAAGAAAATACTTTTACTTGAATATCTAACCTTGTCAATAACCTATGCAAATCCAAAAAGTGTCCACGTAACTTGTCACCAATGTTCCAAATTGACATTAATCTTAACCCATGGTGCATGAAGAATATGCTGAATATGTAATGGGATCGTATATACAATCTCTGATGTCATGATGATTAGTCTTGGATTTAAAGTACCTGCTGATTACAATATGCACTTTGACGTGTAGCTCTTCCTCACAAGGAGTATATTTCAATTTTAAAAAAGTCTAACTTCTGATCTGGTGGAACTTGGAAATTTTTCTCTTGACTTTGCTGTTTAATCGTATCGTTTATCCGTTTATCACATAAGGGGTTTTAACGACCCGTAGAAAGGTTTTAAAAGGATTGCGGAGAAAGGAGAAAATGCTTGTAACATTTATTTTATCCTTTTCTCACAGTGTTTTGTGCTCTTTCAAAAACAAATTTCAATTTTTGAATCGTTTATTTTGTTATCTGCAAATATTTGAGTTTGGATTAATCTAAACATTTTGCCATTTGGTGACAAGTTTAAATAGATTAGCACATCTGCACATTAGCACAAAGGGTGTGTTGGTAAACTGTTCATTTGATAGGAAGTGTGTTTGATTGCAAAGCAAATTACCGCTCAAATCAACTTGACCACCCGTTGTCATCAGTATATCATAAGATAAAACAAACTATCGTCAATAATATTAACAATTTTCTTAATTGACAACACACTTAAAGCATTTTATAATCCATCAGACGACCCTTTTCCCCTTAACCTGATATTAAAATTTTTCATTAACTTAAACCTCTCTGTAGAATCAGACATTCTGTAAACTTTTTGAAAGGTTTGTAATTCATTGTTATTTAATTTGGTATGATGTTGAGATGACTTTACTAGCCTAACGAAAGCAATAAGTATCGTTAATTCTATTATTCTGTGGCAAAACGGAGATTTGTTGATGTTTTTTGTATGTTCCAATTGGAATTCAAATTTTTGTTTCAACATGTAAATCTGTTACATTGTATGTCACCTCCATAATTCACCCTTTTAATACATCTCCGTATGTAAATTAGTTAAGCATCTTTAAATTGCTTACTGAGAATTTATCATCGATAGAAATATATTATTAAAATACTTTTTCCGGAGTTTTATTGAGAGAAACTGTCATTATAGCACGATTTAAGTAGCCTATCTGCTATACTGTATATGTATTGACTATGTTTGTTTGTGAGACCTTGGCAACAGTAACTAAGGTAGTTGGTTTATCTTATCACCACGGATCCATGTATTAACACGGTAAAGGTGTGAAAAATTGTCATGTTATGTGTAAGGTATTGATTTTATATTTGACTGAGAGGTGTGTTTTTTTTTTACATCGAAGATTCTTGTGAGAGCAACGTTGGATTCGGATCAGACTAGAAAATGGTCAATCCCCGAAATTTTGGAAGCCAAAGGACACCCACGTTATAATGGAATCAGCGCTATAGCACACTTCGTTATAACGGGGTTCCGCTGTATGTGTGAAGTTTCAAGTTCCTAGCTTTTATGCTTTTGGCGATATGCTCCGAACAAAAATTCAAAGTAAAAATGTACTAAGGGCAATAAATCCAAAAATACTTAAGATAGAGTTATGGTTCTTAGGTTCTTGTGCACTGCACTTTTCCTCAATGAGTTCTATATGTGTGAGAAGTTTCAAGTTCCTAGCTTTCATACTTTTGGAGATATGCTTCTGACAAAAATTCCAGAAAAAAAATGTACAAAGGGCAATAACTCCAAAAATACTGCAGATAGAGTAATGGTTCTTGTACACTGCATGCCTCCTAAATGAGATCTATCCACTTGTGAAGTTTGAAGATGATATCTCAAATGCTTTTGGAGATATGCTAGACAAAATGTGGGACGGAAGGACGGACGGACAGAATGACAGAAGGACGGACGGAGACTATTACCATATCCCCCGCCGCCTTACGGCGGGGGATAAAAAGCAGAAAATGCTGGAAACCAGCATTTTCTCCTTTTTCCACAATGTTTTCTTCCATTCCTTTACCCATTACCACACAATCCCTACTTTTGACGACCCTGAGAAAGAAGCCTTCAGAAAACATTGTGGAAAAAGGAGAAAATGTTGGTTACCAGCATTTTCTTCTTCTCCCACAGTGTTTTCTACCCATCACAAAACAAATTTCTAATTTTCAGTCACTTTTATTTTGTCCTCTGCAAATGCTTTCGATTTGAACAGACCTAAAATTTTGTTGTTTGGTAAAGAGTTAAACAAATTTCAATCTTTACGTCACATTTATTTTGTCATCTGCAAATGCTTTCAATTTGGACCAATCTAATTTTTTTCATTTGGTATAGAGTTAATAACTTTGATAAAGAAGATTAAAAAAGATAATGAGAGAAGGAGCAAATAAAGGGTAACAGCAATTTCTTCCTTTTTCAGTAACCTTTCCAATTAATACAAGGGCATATTCTGTGTTTAACAACAAATCTTAGACTGTTCAAAATCAAAAGCTTTTGCAGATGACAAAATATGGGTGGTTCAAAAATTGAAATCTAAAAAAGTGACTGTATGGGTAAAATTGAGAGAGAGGGGCAGAGAAGGAGAGACACACAAACAGACAGCCAGACGAGGGAGTAAGAAAGGGGCAAGTTCATGGGTTTTTAACCCATTACCACACAATCCCTACTTTTGACGCCCGAGAAAGTAGCCTTTTGAAAACGCTGTAGGAAAAGGAGAAAATGCTGGTGACCAGCATTTTCTCCTTTTCCCACAGTGTTTTCTACCCTTCCCAGAACAAATTTCAACTTTTCAGTCACCTTTTAAAATTCGTCTGCAAATGCTTTCAATTTGAACAAGTCTAAAATTTTGTCATGTGGTAATGAGTTAAGTCTTTTGGAGGTGTAATAGTGAGTAAAAAAGAGAAACAAGGAGACGGACAGCAGAACCCAGTGACATACAGATAACCACCAGTTAGGGTAGAGAAAGAGAGGGAGAGCCACAGACAGAAATACTACACATAGAGACAGACAAACAGAAATACAAACAGACAGTAAATAGAAATACAGACAGGAAGGCAAACAGAAATACAGACATAGAGAGATAAGCAAAGAAGTCAGTGGAAAGGTAAATGTGAGAGAGAGGGACAGGCAGGGAGAGATAGACAAACAGACAAAAAGACAAGGGAGTGAAAGAGCTGGTTAGTTTTTGGGTTGTTAGATCTTTAGTAAGGTAATTGAGAGAGTGAGAAAGATAAAAGAGGAAGTATGGGAGGGTGGTTTTTGAATGAGTAAATGCATGCGTGCATTAACAGAGTAAGCCCTTCTCAAACAATCCCTGGTTTTTACAACTCTTAGATAGAAGCCTTTTGAAAACATTGTGGGAAAATGAGAAAATGCTGACAACCAGCATTCTCTCCTTTTCCCACGGTATTTTCTACCCTTCCAAAAAAGAATTTAAAATTTTCAGTTACTTTTGTCATCTGCAGATGCTTTCACTTTGTATCATTCTGAAATTTTGTTATTTGGTAAAGAGTAAAAAAGAGACACAAGGCGACAGACAGCAGAACCCAGTGACATACAGACAGCCACCAGATAAAGTGATAAAAAGGTGAGAGAGAGAGAGAGACAGACAGACAGACAGACAGACAGACAGAGAGGGAGGGGAGGAATAGAGGGGTAGGGGGCGCAAGCGTGGAAGGAAGCAAGTTAGTTGGTGAATGAATAAATGAATGAAATTCAGTCTGTGAAAAAGAGCTAGTGAGAAAAGTGGGTTGTTTTTTAACTCACCTGGTCACAAAGTGCTCAGAGTGAGCTACTGTGATAGTGCTGTGTCCGGATTCCATTGTGCAATGTCAACTTTTTACCTTGTGTACGCTCTAGAGGCCACATTTTCAGTCCTATACTCATGAAACTTGGTCTGAATGTTTGCCTCAATATCTTGGACATGTTTGTAAATGGGTCATGTTGGATCAAAAACTAGGTCACTAGATCAAATCTTAGAATAACCTTGTGTACGCTCTAGAGGCCACATTTTCAGTCCGATACTCATGAAACTTGGTCAGATTGTTTGCCTTGATGATAACTCGGACGAGTTTGAAATGAAAATTGGTGATGTTGGGTCAAAAACTAGGTCTCTAGGTCAAATCTTAGAAAAACATTGTGTACACTGTAGAGGCCACATTTTCAGTCCAAAACTCTTGCAAGTTAGTCAGAATGTTTGTCTCGATGATATCATGGATGAGTTTAAAAATGGGTCATGTCAGGTCAAAAACTAGGTCATCAGATCAAATATTAGTAAAAACCTTTTGTACGCTCTAGAGGCCACATTTTCTGCCGGATACTCTTCAAACTTGGACAGAATGTTGGTTTGGTGATGTCTCAAAAGAGTTTGATAATGGATGATGTTAGATAAAAAACTAGGTCACTGGGAAACTAGATTGAAAATGGTTCATGTTTGGTAAATAGATTCAGGTGCGCGATTTCAGGGCCATCATGGCCCTCTTGTTTAAGTTAGTGTGTGAGTGTATTAATGAATGAAAGTGAATGAGGGGTGAGTGAGGTGGAAAGTTGTTGAGTATGTGAGGGGATGGCTAAGTGAAAGGAAGGGTAAATGATTGGCTGGGTGAACGAGGGTTAATGAGTGGTAAGTAAGTGAGTTGATGGGTGGATGAGTTGGTGGGTTGGTGAGTTGATTAGAAGAATGGATGAGTGAGTGGTTATGATGGTGAGTTGGTGAGTTGGCAAGTGAGTGAGTGGTTATGATGGTGAGAGAGTGGGTGAGTTGGCAAGTGAGTGAGGGGATGTGTAGGTGAAAGAGTGGGTAGGTGATTGAATGATGGTGAGTGAGTGGGTGAGATGGCAAGTGAGTGAGGGAATGTGTAAGTGAAAGAGTGGGTAGGTGAGTGAATAAATGGGGTTGAGGATGGTTGAGTTGGTGGCTGAGTGAGTGGGTAGGCAAGAGAGTGAAAGGATGGCTAGCTGAAAGATAGAGTGAGTTGTTGAGTAGACAAAAGAGGTGTTGGAGTGAATACTTGTATCAGGTGGCATATATCCATCTATGTATCTGGTTTCAAAAGTCCTTTTCAATATTTAGGAAGTTGGTGAAAGACTTTTGATTTCTCTTATTCAGTTTTCTCAATGGCAGCTGGATTTTCTAGCTGTGGATACCAAAATGAGCTTGCATATTCCACAATTTAAAACAGTTTAGGAACAATTTCTGCTACATAAGGTCAGTCAATGGTAGACGAAGAAGAGTAAATGACCTAGAAAATTATATTGCTGAACTCCACTTATTACTTGTTGGCAACTTCCTTGGTTCCATCTGATTATAAAAAATGCTTGATCCAAAGTTAATCCAACATTGCAATCAGACTCCCATTTCTTAATCAAATTACAGTTGGAGAGTTTATGAAATGCTGTCCTAGATTTGCAGGCGACAATGTTAAATGCCTGATCCACTGTCTAGGACTGATATCAAGTTTTCATGTGATTCAAAAATAGTAGTTGGAAAGATCTTCTTTTTATAAATCCAAACTAGGTAAATTCAAAGGTTATTCCCAAAATGGATTGCTCTTGACATTATCATTTCAGTGAATCTTGAAAAAGGTCATAGTATTGCTGCTCTTTTTCCCTCCCTCAATGTCTTGCCTGACAAATTTCCATCATATTGAAAACTCACCCTAGCTGTGGTGATAGTTATTTGTGCCCTAAAAGCTCTGCCAATAGCAATATGGGCAGTCCCTTGCTCCACATTCCACAGTACCTGCATTAAATGATAGTTGTCAAAATCTCACCTCATGTCTATGACAGAAATCAAAAAAGTAGATACAATAAAGATCTCCTATAAATTCAATTTCAACCATGGTATAGCTGACTTGCTTCAGATAGATGTCAAATAGCAAATTTCCTTTCCGTCCTTTCTTTTTCTGGTAGTATTTCCAGTGTTTCCTCCATATTTCCTCATATAATCCGAGTTCTAGACACTGTGCGCCATACAATAATGCAGAATCCTACTTACATTTACATCTTTGGCTCCAAAAGGTCAAATGCAGCAAACTTCTTCTTCCTGAGCAGTGAGCAAGAAAATAATGCAACACTGCACTGGGTGAATGTGTGAGTGAACAAGACAGCAAGCAAGTAAGTTTGTGTGCATGCCAGAGAGAAAGCAGAGTGAGTGAGTGAGTGAGTGAGTAGGTGGGTGGGTGGGTGAGTGGAAAGTGGGTCAGTGGCAAGTGAGTGAAGAAATATGTGGGTGGGTGGGTACATGAGTGAATGGGGGGTGGGTTGGTGGTTGAGTGAGTGGGTAAGGAGTGAGTGGGTGGGTGGTGGGTGGGGAATGATGGGTGGGTGGGTGGATGATGAGTGAGGGGGATGGATCGGTAGGTTGGTGAAAGGAAGTGCAATGACGGGTAGGCTAGTGTGAGTGAGTGAATGAGAGAGTGACAGGGTAAATGTATGAGTGGGTGATTGCAATGATGCTCCATTGAGTCAGGTTTATAAGTAAAAGGATATTTTAAGGGGTTGGAAAACAGGTATACAAGTATATTAAGTGGTTAAAGGAGTGGGCGGGGTGTTTCTCATCAGACAGTGTAGATTCAAGATCAGACTGACATTCTGTGCAGTCTGATCTTAATCTACACTGTCTGAAAAAGGTCAGCGAGTCGTGATTAATAGCCAAAGGGTTAAGTTAAGGGTCGAGAAAGCAAGTAAAAGAGGGATTGAGTTAGTCCATTATTTTATGATTAAATGAGTGCATAAGAGTTAATTATTGTATTGATGATTGAGTTAGTCAGTTATTTTATGATTAAGTGAGGGGGTAAGAGGTTATTATTGTATTGTTGATTTAGTTATGCAGTTATTTTTTGATTAAGTGGGAGCTTAAGGGTTAATTATTGTATTGGTGATTGAGTTAGTTATTTTATGATTAAGCTAGTGTGTAAGAGTTAATTATTGTATTTGTGATTGAGTTAGTCAATTATTTTATGATTAACCCATTACCAAACGACAATGTTTTAGACTGGTCCAAATTGAAAGCATTTGCAGACAACAAAATAAAATTGACTGAAAATTCGAAATTTGTTTTGAGAAGGGTAGAAAACATAGTGGGAAAAGGAGAAAATGCTGGTTACCAGCATTTTCTCCTTTTCCCACAATGTTTTCTAAAGGCTTCTTTCTCAGGGGCGTCAAAAGTAGGGATTGTGTGGTAATGGGTTAAGTGAGGGGGTAACAGTTAATTACTGAATTGGTGATTGAGTTAGTTGTTTTATGATTAAGTGAGTGTGTAAGAGTTTATCATTGTATTGGTGATTGAATTAGTCTGTTATTTTTTTTATTAATTGAGTGGGTAGCTAAATATGCACACGTAAATGGTAAATGGTTTGGGTAGGCTTGAAAAAAGTATATGAGTGTAAGAGAGAGAGAGAGAGAGAGAGTATACAGGTATAACTCTTTACCAAAGACAAAATTTTAGACTGGTCCAAATTGAAATCATTTGCAGACAACAAAATAAATGTGACTCAAAAATTAAAGTTTATTTTGGGAAAGGTTTAAAAATCATTGTTTAAAAAGGAGAAAATGCTGGTTATCAACATTTTTTCCTTTTCTGACTATGTTTTCAAAAGCTTTCTTGCTCAAGATCATTAAAAGTCGGGATTGTGTGATAAAGGGATAAGGGTAAAGTGAGTGGTTTAAAATGTTTAAGATGTGAGACAGAGAGGAAGAGCAGAGAGAGAGGGGCTAAGATAAATATAAAGGGACATAAAGAGAGAAAAAAAGAAAAGGTGAGGGTGAGAAAGGGAAGGACAGGAAACAGAGACAGAGTAGCAGTGTGAAGATAGATAGATAGATAGATAGATAGATAAGAAAGACACAGAGAAAAATATACAGGGACATAAAGAGGGAAAGAGAAAAAGAGAGAGTGAGAAAGGGAAGGAGAAGAACAGTGTGATAGATAGATAGATAGATAGATAGAAAAAAAAAGACACAGAGAAGGAAATACAGAGAGAAGGACACAGAGAGATAGTGACAAATTAGATAAAGAGGAATAGAAAGCATGAGATTAAATGAGGGAGGAAAAGTATGATGGGATAAAGGGACAAAAAGAAAAAAAGAAAGAAAGGAATAGGAAGGAAAGAGAAGGGAAGGTAGGAAAAGAAACAGAGAGAAAGAAGGAAAAATAAATAACAGAAAGAAAAAACAACCATAAGAAGAAAAAAAAGTGAACAGAGAGATAGAGATAGAGATAAATATAAAGGGACATAAAGAAAGAGAAAAAAAGAGAAAATGAGAGGGTGGGAAAGGGAAGGACAGGAACCAGAGACAGAGTAACATTTTGAAGATAGATAGATAGATAGATAGATAGATAGAATGATAAACAAGAAAAAGACACAGAGATACAAAGAAAGACAGATTTAGACAAACAAAAAACAAGAGATAGCTAGAGAGAGGATACAGACAGACAGTGACATAAAAATAAAAAGTAATAGAAAAGCAAGATATTGAAGGAGGAAATAAGACAAAAAATAAATGAACTGAGAGAGAGAGAGAGAGAGAGAGAGAGAGAGGGAGGGAGAATGATAAAGAGAGATAGAAAGCAAGAGATTAATTCAGGGAGGAAAGGTACAGTGGGATAAGACTAGGAAAGAAAAAAGAAAAAAAATCAAAGAAAGGAAGATGAAGGAAGGTAGGGAAAGAAACAGAAAGAAAGAGTAAAAGAATAACCAAGAAAAAAGGAGAGAGAGACAGAGACAGAGACAGAGAGAGAGACAGAGATATACAGAGATACAAGAAAAGAGAGACAGAGACAGACAGAGAGATGGACAGTTAGAAAGACTAAGATAAATATAGAGGGACATAAAGACAGAGGAACAGAAAATGAGAGTGTGAAAAAGGAAGGTACAGAGTAACAGTGTGAATAGATAGATAGATAGATAGATAAATAGATAGATAAGAAAGACACAGAGAAAAATATAGAGGGACATAAAGAACGACAGAGAAAGAGAAAATGAGAGAGTGAGAAATGGAAGGAGGGGAAATAAAGTAACAGTGTGAAGAGATAGATAGATAGATAGATAGATAGATAGATAGAAAAAAAGACACAGAGAAAGAAATACAGAGAGAGGAACACAGAGAGATAGTGACAGATTAGATAAAGAGGGACAGAATGCAAGAGATTAAATGAGGGAGGAAGAGTATGGTGGGATAAAGGGACAAAAAAAAGAAAGAAAAAAGAAAGAAAGGAATAGGAAGGGAAAGTAGGAAAAGAAACAGAGAGAAAAAAGGAAAAATAAAAGAATAGCAAAAAGAAAAAAAGGACCAAATGAAGAAAAAAAGTGAACAGACAGAGGGGGAGAGAGAGAGAGATAAATATAAAGGGACATAAAGAGAGAGAGAAAATGAGGGGGTGAGAAAGGGAAGGACAAGAAACAGAGACAGAGTTACATTTTGAAGATAGATAGATAGATAGATAGATAGATAAGAAAAAGACACAGACATAGAGATACAAAGACAGATAGATTTAGACAAACAAAAAATAAGAGATAACTAGAGAGAGGACACAGAAAGACAGTGACATAGAGATAAAGAGAAATAGAAAGTAAGATATTAATTGAGGGAGTAAGAAAGAAAAAAAAATAAGAGAGAGAAAGAGTGAGATAGAGAAAGAGAAAGAGAGAGAGAGAGAGAGAGAGAAAAAATGATAAAGAGAGATAGAAAGCAAGAGATTAATTCAGGGAGGAAAAGTACAGTGGGATAAGAGGAGGAAAAGAAAAAAGAGAAAAAAATCAAAGACAGGAAGATGAGGGAAGGTAGGGAAAGAAACAGAAAGAAAGAAGGAAAGAATAAAAAAAATAACAGAAAGAAAAAAGAATCGAAGAAAGATGAAAAGGAGAGAGAGACAGAGACAGACAGACAGACAAAGACACTGAGAAAGAGAGAAAGAGACAGAGAGAGAGAGAGACTGACAGATAGAGAGACTAAGATAAATATAGAGGGACATAAGGAGAGAGGAACAGAAAATGCTAGCGTGAGAAAAGGGGGTACAGAGTAACAGTGTGAATAGAAAGATAGATAGATACATAGATAGATAGACAGATAAGAAAGACACAGAGAAAAGTAGAGAAGGAAAAATAAAAGAATAACAGAAAGAAAAAGAACCATAAGAAGTAAAAAAGTTAACAGAGAGAGAGAGAGAGAGAGAGAGAGCAAGAGAGAGAGAGAGTGACAGAGGGTAGAGATAGATAGAAGATGAGAAAGGGAAGGACAGGAAACAGAGACAAAGTAACAGAGTGAATAGATAGATAGATAGATAGATAGATAGATAGATAAACACAGGGAAAAATATAGAGAGACATAAAGAGAGAGAAAGAGAAAATGAGAGAGTGAGAAAGGGAAGGAGAGGAGACAGAGTAACAGTGTGAATAGATAGATAGATAGATAAATAGATAGATAGATAGAAAACAGACACAGAGAAAGAGATACAGAGAGAGGGACAGAGCAAGATAGTGACAGATTAGATAAAGAGGGATAGAAAGCAAGACATTAAATAAGGCAGGACAAGTATAGTGGGATAAAGGTACAAAAAGAAAAAAAGAGAGAAAAAAGAAAGAAAGGAATAAAAAAGAAGGAGAAGGGAATGTTAGAAAAGAAACAGAGAGAAAGAAGGAAAAATAAAAGAATAACAGAAAGAAAAAGAACCATAAAAAATAAACGATAACTAGAGAGAGGGACACAGAGAGACAGTGACATAAAGATAAAGAGTAATAGAAAGCAAGATATTAATTCAGGGAGGAAGAAAGAAAAAAATTAAATGGAAAGAGGGAGAGGGAGAGAGAGAGAGAGAGAGAGAGAGAGAGAGACTAAGATAAATATAACGGGACATAAAGAGAGAGAAAGAGAGAAAATGAGAGGGTTAGAAAGGGAAGGACAGAAAACAGAGACAAAGTAACATTTTGAAGATAGATAGAAAAGAAACAGAGAGAAAGAAGGAAAAATAAAAGAATAACAGAAAGAAAAAGAACCATAAAAAATAAACGATAACTAGAGAGAGGGACACAGAAAGACAGTGACATAAAGATAAAGAGTAATAGAAAGCAAGATATTAATTGAGGGAGGAAGAAAGAAAAAAATTAAATGGAAAAAGGGAGAGGGAGAGGGAGAGGGAGAGAGAGAGAGAAAGAGAGAGAGAGAGAGAGACTAAGATAAATATAAAGGGACATAAAGAGAGAGAGAGAAAGTGAGAGGGTTAGAAAGGGAAGGACAGGAAACAGAGACAAAGTAACATTTTGAAGATAGATAGATAGATAGATAGATAGATAGATAGATAGATAGATGCTAGTAGACAGACAAACAAGAAAAAGACACAGACATCAAGATACAAAGACACACAGATTTAGACAAACAAAAAATAAGAGATAACTAGAGAGAGGACACAGAAAGACAGTGACATAAGATAAAGAGAAATAGAAAGCAAGATATTAATTGAGGGAGGAAGAAAAAAAATGGACTGAGAGAGAGAGAGAGAGAGAGAGAGAGAGAGAGAGAGAGAGAGAGAAAATGATAAAGAGAAATAGAAAGCAAGAGATAAATTGAGGGGGGGTGGAATACAGTGGGATAAGAGGAGGAAAAGAAAAAAGAAAAAATCAAAGAAAGGAAGATGAGGGAAGGTATGGGAAAGAAACATAAAGAAAGAAGGAAAGAATAAAAAAATAACAGAAAGAAAAAAGAATCAAAGTAAGAAAAATAGGAGAGAGAGAGGGAGAGAGAGAGAAACAGACAGACAGAGACACAGAGAAAGAGAGACAGAGAGAAACAGAGACTGAGAAAGACAGACAGATAGAGAGACTAAGATAAATAGAGGGACATAAAGAGAGAGGAACAGAAAACGGGGGTGTGAGAGAGGGGGTACAGTGTGAATAGATAGATAGATAGATAGATAGATAGATAGATAGATAGATAGATAGTAAGATAGATAGATAGATAGGCAAGAAAGACACAGAGAAAAATATAGAGGAACATAAAAGGAGAGAAAGAGAAAATGAGAGAGTGAGAAAGGGAAGGAGAGGAGACACAGTAACAGAGTGAATAAATAGATAGATAGATAGATAGATAGATAGATAGATAGATAGAAAAAAGACATGCAGAAAGAGATACAGAGAGAGGGACAGAGCAAGATAGTGACAGATTAGATAGAGAGGGATAGAAAGCAAGAGATTAAATAAGGCAGGAAGGGTATGGTTGGATAAGGGGACAAAAGGAAAAAACGAAAGAAAAAAAGAAAGAAAGGAATAGGAAGGAAGGAGAAGGGAAGGTAGGAAAAGAAACAGAGAGAAAGAATGAAAAATAAAAGAATAACAGAAAGAAAAAAGAACTAAAAGAGAAAAGAAGTGAACAGAGAGAGAGAGAGAGAGAGAGAGCAAGAGAAATAGAGAAATAGAGACAGACTGACAGAGGGTAGAGATAGATGGACAGATACATATATTGACATAAAGGAAGACAGACAGAAGACAACAAACACACACACACAGACATCTGGACAGACAAAAATTGTATGAGATATGAGAGTGATTGAGTATGCGAGCAACTGAGAAAAAAAGAGTATACAGATATGTAAGAGAGAGAAGAGACAGACAGAAATAGAGAGAGAGAGAGTGAGAGAAAGAGCAACAGACAAAGTAAAAGTGGGTAGACAGGTGGACAGGGGGAACAGAGACAAAAAAAACCAGATAGATTGACCCAGACAGACACACAGATACACAGACAGACACACAGACAGACAGAAACAGACAGACAAAGAAAAGAAATAGATTTTTAGAGACAAATGTAACTACATAAAGAAATTAGTGAGGGAATGGGTATTTACATGGGTATGTGACTGACTGATTAAATGGTTGAGTGAGTGGTTGAAAAAGGAAATGGCAAATAACTGGGATTGTAAATGGTTGAATAAGGGATGGGTGTGTGCATAATTGATTGGTAGAATAAGGGGAGGATTACTGAATCAGTAAGTGAGGGAGAGAGTGAGGAAAGGGAGTGAGTGAGTGGATGATTGAGTGTGAATGAGTAAGTGAGTGTGTGCAATTGAATGAGTGGGTGGGTGAGTGAGGGGTGAGTGAGAGAGTGAGTGGATGAATAAGAGTGAGTGAGTGGATAATTGAGTGAATAAGTGAGTGTGTGCAATTGAGTGAGTTGGTGGGTGAGTGAGGGGGTGAGCAGGTGAGATAGTGACTGAGTGGATGATTAAGAGTGAGTGAGTGATTGAGTGAGTGAGAGAGAGAGAGAGAGAGAGAGTTAGTAAGTGAGTGAGAGGATGTTTGTGGTGGCTATCTGTGATTATCTGTTTTTAATGCCATTTCCTCTGATTCACATCTGAACCCTTTATCTGTTTTCCCTATTACAACTTCACACAAAGTGATATGCAGAGGTTTCAGAGGCCAGGTTCTAAGGTCATGGTCTTGGCTTGGGTCAACAGCAATATATTCATATACTGTATATCCTTAATAACACTTGTGCACATTGATGTAACTGTGTGCAGAGCGGTAGTTTCAGATCCAAAATCCAAGGTAAAAAAGGTTGGTTAATGATCAGATTCTCATTGTGTTGGCTCCAAATGTTTTGGGTCCCTGATCTAACTTTTTTTTTCCTGTAATATTTCACACAAGTATTAATCTTGAAGAAGATGTGCAGTGCAGTAGTTTCAAATGCAATGCTCAAAGGTAAAGGTCAAAGCAAGGAGAGTGGTCTGGTGCTCATCAATCTTGTCAGCTGCATATCTCTTAAACCCTTCATCACAATCTGGAAAGTTTAGGTTTCAGACAGCAGGCTTCAAGGTCAGTGTTCACATCAGGAATAAAGGGTCAGATGCTCAAAAATCTTGTCTGCTGAATTCCTCTTAAACCTCTGTGCCACTGAAGTGACCTTGCGCAAAGCAGAGGTTTCAGATGCCAAGCACCAAAGTCAAGGTCACAGCATGGAGGGGTTATGATCAGATGGTTGTTAATCCAGCCAGCTCAACTATTCTTGGATCCTCTGCCTGATTGTCAGATGATCAAAAAAATAATCAGTTCCCAATCTTTTGAACCCTTGGCCTTTTTTTAAACAACACTTACCATGGTAGGACAATGGACTAGGCTCAGATTTCAGACAGCAGGTTCCAAGGTCACCACAGGAGTAAAAGGTAAAGCTTTCAAATATCTTGTCTTCTCTGAAACTTTTCGCACCATGGTGAGACAATAACCAGTGCAGAGGCTTCAGACACCAGCTTCAATGTCATGTCGCAAAAAGGGGTTAAAGGTCAGATAACCATAGAACATGTCAGATCCACAGCTTTTGAACCCTGTATCTGTTTTCAAGAATATTTTCTACATGTGTGCACCACGATGAGACTATGTACAGGACCGTTTAGAACAGCAGGCTTCAAGGTCAAGTATATTTATGATAGATTTTCACCCTGATAAGATGTCCAACACAGAGGTTTCAGACGCCAGACTCTTACGTAAAAGTTACAGCTGGGGGGCAAAATTCACATTCTCTAAGATTGTGTTTGTTCCATATCCCTTTAATTTCTGGTCTGACTTTTAAAATGGTTCACATGTAACTGCACCTTAATGAGACAACACTTCTTGTGGCTTCATGTCTTGCAGTCCTTTTCAAAGATTTACGTTGTTCAAATGTTTACTCCTGAAAGAATTTTCAAAGATACATTGCACAATTTGAAAGCATGGAATGTAACTGCAACAGTAATGATACCATACAGATGCTCTCTACGGAGTTGAGGTCAAAATTGAAGATTTGGCACCCCAGACTGGGTAGTGTAATAGAACTGTAGTATGTGTTATCATCATTATATACCATGGATAATTATAGCGGCAATTGATTTAAGATGGCTATGATCTATATGCTTGATTTTTCACGGCAGTCCACATGTGAAAAGAATGTAAAGACCTCATACATTTTCTAGGCAACAATTATATACTCTTACCTGTATATGAAAAGATTCCTTTTCTCCCATATGACCTCCTTACCTGCATCGGTAACCATACAATCCCACACAAGTCAGGAAGGACAAAACCTGTTCCTTTCAAAAATAATTATTCATTTACCTTTCAATGGTGTGAAACCCCTGCTGTCACATTGGTTGTATAGAAAAGTTTTCTACTTCACACTTACCTTTTATCTTGAATTTTTTTGACAGCATTCTCAAGCAAACTAGTGCCATCCTTATACTTTATGAACTACTCCCTGGTATTCCATATGTCTATACTTCTAATGCCATCATATATGTTTTCATTCACATTTTATTTAAATCTATAACTTTAAAAATGTATACTCACAACAGGGAATGCAATTCATTCTTTGAAAAATCTGCACTGTTTCAATGTTCATGTTTCCGTTTCCATGCTGTTGCAGACTTTAAAACTATAGATCTACTGACTGCTCTCTCTCTCTTTTTCACTCTCTTTTTTTTCTCTCTCTCTAAATATCACTTCAAAATTAAAAAAGAAAAGTATCCATCAAAACATGTTTTCTTTCCTATGAGTTTCTGTCCTTCGCTTAAAGTGAAAATACCACACACACACCCATATGCCTTTCATAATATCTTGATGTGCTTCAAAGCATTTTATTAAATAGAATCCCACTTATAACATTACTTTCCCAACCCTCTCCCTGTCTCACTCATTCTAAGTACAAAATATCGTTGGCCTCCCAAAGCACAGTACTGCAATTAATACTTGTAATACAGAATGCACAGTCTGATCTTGGATCTCCACTGTCCGATAAGGAGAGATTATAAAAAAAAAGCAAAATTTGGGTTTTTACAGTCGGCTTGAAAGTTTCATATCACTTATTTAGCAGGTAATCTGTTTAGCTATAAAACTTCATTATGGCTCTGTCATCAAGAATCAATATATTATGTAACATTTCATAAAATCCTTTTTGTGGCAGTTGTCGCCATAGAGAGAGTTAACGAAAATTCCAAAATTCAAAAAATAAATGTATGTAAAAACCAAACTAATTGCCTATGTATCGGTGATGAACATACCTAACAACCGCCATAACATTTCAGTTAACCCCATAAAAAGTAGTCCACCAAATAAGCTACTGCTTCTAATGAAGGCGGCTTTAACTGATTTTACTCAGATCAAAGAAATGTTGATAGTGATTGATTTTATGCTTAAAAATACATTCTAAGAGACAGTTAAGGTTGGCCAACTGTTATGGAATCCTGAAACATCGGCCAGTGTTGGTATGGTATCCGGTTAAAACGTCCCACAGTCAAAACGTCCCACTTTTGGTTAAAACGTCCCCCATTTCCATTCCAAATTGGTTAAAACGTTCCCCCTAAAACATCCCCCTTAAATGTCCCTGCACATCTTATTAAAGTTATTGGTTTAATATTGTTTGATTATTTCAGAAAACCTTCACATGTGCCCTTTACATTATGATGGTGTCATCAAATGCTATTGGTCATGGAATTTTAACCCATTTCCTGCGGAACTTATAGTTTTAAGAGGCACAACATTAGTTTTCGACAAATCTTATAACATTCAGCTTAACCCTTTCCCAAACAATCCCTGGTTTTTACAGGTCAGGAATAGAAGCCTTTTGAAAACATTGTGGGAAAAGGAGAAAATGCTGGTAACCAGCATTTTCTCCTTTTCCCACCATGTTTTCAACCCTATCATATAGAAAAATCATCTGTTTAGCAACTGTTAATTAATCATCTGCAAAAGGCTTTCAGTTTGGTCTGGTCCAGAATTTGCCATTTGGGAAAGGGTTAATCAATATGACTTAAATCAATATTCCATGTCGTAACTGTGTACTTCAATACCAAAGTACCTTTAAGTGCATATGGATTCTTTTTTTTGTGATTTTAGCTAATTAGAATCAAGATTGTTTCATGTAGGCTAAGAAGAGTTGATATTTTTATATACGTGGGCTGAGGGTTAAGGCCCATATATTGTTTCCCTACATGAATGTTTATTCGACACGCTCAAACGCCTTCTAGACTAGCAAAAACGCCTCCCTGTCTGCAGTGCTCTGAGGTAATTAATTAATTTAAGTGTGTAAAAATTTCCATTTAACCCTTATCCAAACAATCTGAAATTTTACCTATTAAAAATAATTCATTCCTATGATTAAGGGACACGGCATGATTAAACCATCTTTAGCATTATTTCTTTGTGATATAAAATGATACTTTATGCAGAATATAAAATTTTTATAGGTGTTTTGTTGATTAATGTAACCGATGAATTTAAAATAAAAAAAAGAAACAAATTTTTTCCTAAGACTTCCTCACTCTCTTGCATGGTGAGAGTAACGAACGACAACTCTGCTTGGAGATTGAGACTTCCGGTGTAGAAGTTTGTCATGCAATTTCCCGACTGTACAGTACAGGCCGATTCACGCAAAATAGAAAGAAAGGCTGCCCAGTCTTGCCACAAGATCAGTTTTAACTGGCATACGTATGCTTGTGGATTGTTTGCCTGAGGTTTTTGATCATGTTGAAGTTGCCATGACAGATTATAGTTGGAAGGTTGGCCGACACAATCCCTACTTTTGACGCCACTGAGAAAGAAGCTGTTAGAAACCATTTTGGGAAAAGGAGAAAATGCTGGTTACCAGCATTTTCTCCTTTTTGGTATTTCCCACAATGTTTTCTACCCTTCACTAAACAAATTTGAAATTTTCAGTCTCATTTATTTTGTCGTGTGCCAATGCTTTCGATTTGGACAAACCTTACATTTTGTTGTTTGGTAATGAGTGAAGGTACCAATCCATATACATGTGTCTGAATGAGAAGAAACTCAGAGCAGTAAATAATTGTCTCACCTCCCTAATATAAACAATGAATAACAATTTATGCGAATATAACATGAGATATATAGAAAAGTCCTGAATGCAGTGATACAACTTTCAAACTATACATAGTTAGAAAAATAAATAGCACATTCCTCGTGCCCATGGTACAACTTTGAAACAATCTGTATATTATTCCCCTTGTCCCTGGCACAATGAAGAACAATTAAAAAAAGATCTGTTGCACAACTGATGGTAACAAATATCTCTTGTGTCTTAATAATTACAAAGTATCCCATGAGTCACTCCAACAAGTTACAACATATACATCAAATTTTTCTGTTTCAATATTATGACTTAAAAAATAAGAAAAACCTTTTCCTTGTACCTTGATATAACATGAAATAATGAAACATATACCTTCTACTATTGCATCCCCTGGTAATTGTAGGGACAAAATAAAAATAAAATATCTTGTGTATCTCTGTTACAACTTGTATTAACATAATTCTAGGTGTCACTGTAACAGACATTACGAAGTAAAAATGTCTTTTGCAACTAGATGCATTCCGCCACATTATAACACATTTTTATACGCCTTCACCATCAAAAACAAAACTGACACAAAAAAACTAAAGTGTAATGATTAAAAACATATTACAATAAAACATAATCCTTTTTTCAAAAGACATGTTTCTTTAAAAAGATAGAGGAAGAAAGACATTCTTCATACAAACTTACATTGATTGAAAATATGATTATAAATAATGTATTGTTCACAACCTGAACAAGAAATAAGAATCAATTCTCAAGAAGTATCTTTTTTATACCAGATATAATTTGAAAAAAGATATAATATCCATTTTAAAAACCAAAAAAATACAAAAAGTATCCCTTGTAATGGTAAACCCTATATAATAAATATATCAGTTGTTTCATTAAGACATTTGAACAATATCTATACATTAACCCTCGCATACCTACTTTATTTGTTACAGTATACTGGTACATGATTTTACACAAGTAATTCTTATACACATGTAAATTGAAACACACATTTAGTATCCTGATACAAAAAATATCCCTATTACAGTATACCCTGATGTAACCTTACAAAAAAATGTGCCCTGATATAGCTTTAATCAGTAAAGACATACATATTTTCCCATCATACAAACTGACATACTATGAAAATACATAAGGCATCTAATGTTTACAACCCAGAATACAGAACATCCCAGCAAAAACTTTAACAATAAAAGATATGCCTTGTAATAGTAAAACCCTGAAGTATTAAAATATATTAAACATTAAAATACTACATGTATCTATAAATTATTCCATGCATACCTAGTTCTCTTGTAAAGTATTCTAGTTTATGATTTTTCTACATAATTATATTTATTTATATTACATTTGAATAATAGCTGCACATTATCCTATGTAAACCTATTTCACTTGTAACAGTATATTAATTCCATATCTCTACATTCTTTTTATTTACATATAAACTTATCCAACACATGAATCTTTGTATCCTGAAATTGACCAAGTGAAATAAGAACTGTATGAAATATCTCTTATACCACCTGCAGTACATTAAGTAGCCTGTATCCATGTTACATCATACAACTACATAAGCATTACTCTATAAACAAAATTAAATATCATAAAATATGTTTCAATCCCTCTTACAACCTGTGTCACTTTCACATTTTTCCCTATGGCCCTGTTACAAACTGAAATGATATGATATCCTTTATCCCTGTATACAACAATATAAAATAATCCTTTGTACCCTATACAGTTGAAGTAATACAATATACCCCGTAAGCTCCTGTAAACCTATCTTACAATATGTTGTATTTTGCATGTTCTTTTTATACTTTAAGCAATATGAGGAAAATTCAAATGGCCAGATATAGTGTTAAAGACTCAAAGACCTCCTGTATACCCTTAAACAACATAAAATATCCCTTGTGTCCATGTTACAATTAGAACTACAACATAAAGTAATGTCCTTGTTGTCCCTCTCAAAAACTGAACAAAAAAAATAGTCCTTGTGCCATGATACAAACCAAAACAGTTAACAGGTCTCATGTACATTAAGAATATAACATTCCATGCATCCATGTTATCATCTATACAAAAGAATATATACTTACTGCATTTTCAACCTGAAACCATGAAGACTTTAAAACTAATGCCAACTAAAGCAAAATGAAATATTACCAATGTCACTTTTATTTACCTGAAACAAACACATATTATTATCGCAGCCTACAACTATACATATTATTCCCTATATGTTTAACTTGAAATGAATGAAAGAACACCTGATGTCTATTTTCAACATGGAATTATACATATTCTTTGTACCCTTATGCACTTCAATATGAGAAAATCATAATATAATATCACTTGTTTTTACAATTCATTGCATTGCATATGATACTAAAAGAGAGGAAAATGTTGAGTAATAGTTATTTGCAGATATTTAGTGAGAAAAGTCAAAGTGAACAACTACATAAAATCAACAGAGGATGCATTGCACAGAAAACAATAAACTGCAGCCTGCAGTATTTAAAATGTGAAAAATGACATTTATCATGCATGACTAAAAGCTCAAGCAATGGTAAAACAGCAACCAGTATGACTTCTTTCATATTGCATAAGAGGGTATAAAAATTGGAATGTCGCAGTATAGGAAAATTAATTGGTTACAGCCATTTATGCTTATTTCTTTTAAAATACATGTAAATGGACAATAATAATTTTCCATTCAGGAATAAAAACAACAAGTATATCTATTTTTAGATGGCTATAAACAGACTGAGCAATAAAATTTTTAAATTTAAGACTTTATGAATGGTATACACCATGGCGATCTGAGCATCTTCCCGTATTATGCACTCCTGAAAGAAGTTCCAGCTGGGGAGGCAAGGGGGGCTATTCCCTTCAGTTTCTCCTCAAGAATAATTTGAAAAATGTAATTATATGATTAAAAAATCATTGTCACGATTGATTATCATATAGCCAAACATGAAGAAACTGCCTTAGCCTTTATTTTTTATTGTTTTATCATTCATAGACTTGTTGTTTCAAAATTTCCAGACTTTCTTTTTAAATTCCAAAATTCCCTGACAAATCTCAAATTCCCTGACAATTCCCTGACCTTGATTTTTTTTCTCTCCGACTTTTCCCTGACCATAGATACCATTTTTCTCATTCAGTCATGGGAAATGAATAATACCCCTTGAGCAGCCTAAACAAAATCCTTTTGCACCTATAACACCTGATGCCCCGATACAACCTAAAAAAGTCTCCTGCGCTCCTGGACCCTGATACAACCTGAACCTGTAAAATAAGAGCATATGATATTGTTCTGCCTGAAAAAATAGATAAAAACTCCTTTAGCCCATACTTAAGCGCATGCAAACACGCACCTGTGCCCCGATACTTTACCTGGAAAGTTTCTCTGTACTGAAACAATTTATAACTACAAATTTGCTCTGTGGTCTTGTACAACCTGAACAAATAGACAGTAATGATATGGGAACATCCTGAATGCAGTAATATAATTTTCTAACAATAAAGAACATATTTAGCACATTCCTTATGCTCTTGATACAACCAATGACAATACATATAATATTCCCTGTGTCCCTGGTAAAACATGAATTAGTAACAAACATCCCTGGCACCCTGAAACAACAAATCCCCCCCAAAAAAATCCCTTGTGCCTAATGAACACAATTGTGAAATACCCCACAAGTCATGCCTTATGGTATCCCATGAGTTCCATGAACCAGTGAAAATATATCCTTTTTATGGTATAGCCTGCTACAGACTCACAAAAAATCAATTTAAATATACTCATATTCCCTAATACAAACTGACAATACAAACTGACATAATATGAAAATATATAAAACATCTACTGTTAACAAAAATACACAATATCCCTATTAAAAAGCATAACATTGAAAAAAGAATTGTTTTGTTAAAGTAAAACTCTGAAGAAAAAAAAATTGAAATAATATCTATATATTATACCATGCATACATATTTCATTCATCATAGTATTGTAGTTCATAATATTTCTACATATATATATATATATTACATTTAAATCATAGCTGTACATTATCCTAAGCATACCTATTTCACTTGTAAGAGTTTACTATTTCCTAGTATTTCTAAATATATGTTTATTTAGGTATAAACTGAAACAATAAAAAAAGTCTTTTGTATCCCCATACATCCTGGTAAAATATAACCTGTATAAAACATCTCTCAATCAACCAGAAGTATATGAGATAACCTGTGTCCATATTATATCTTGCAACTACATACATAAACTAGACATAATGAAACATCATAAAGCATGTTTGAGTCCCTCTAACAGCCTGTGTAACTTTTATAATTTTCCCTATGGCTCTGTTACAAACTGAAATGATAAAATATCCCTTTTCCCTGTACAGAACTCTACAATGTAAAACTAACCTTTGTGCCCTAAACAACTGAATTAATACAAAGTACAGTGGATTCCACTTAATCGCAACCCTGTTTATCGGGATTTTCGGTTATTTGCAAGATTTGGTCCAGCACCGATCCATCTCCTATTTAGACAACGTAAATTTCAACGCTTAATCGGGATCCTATAAATAGAACATTTCGGTTTTTTGCAACGAAAAATTAGCAAGTTATTCGAAATTCTAGTGTTTATTAGCAATTCCTTGGGATAAGACAGCGAAAAATTCCAATCTGTCCGGAAAAAAAAAGGTTACTCAAAACGATGAAAGTCGAATTTCAGTGCATACGGAGAATCACAGATAAAAACTGATGCAACTGCATACAAACGACGAGTCCGACATGATCCGTTTTCATAATTTAGTCATTAAAGATAAAAATTCTTGGCGTATTTCATGTTATTCTTTTCATTTAAGAAAGTGCAATAACGTTTACAAAACATCTGCAAATGGCCGACATTCTGAATATGGACCTCGTAAACTCAGTGGCTGTTTTGCAGCATTGGTGCATTAGTTTACTTCACTGGTTGCCGATTATCAAGTTCAACTATTGGACGGTTACCAGGCTGTACACCCACCACCAAGAGCACTGATAAATAAAATGGAAAATTGGCGAAAAGATTACACTTGTACTTAAATCTTGTCTTGGTATAACTCGGCAAAAAATTAAAAACTTACATGGACTTTCTATGATCAGACTTCACACTCTGTGCAGTCTGATCTCGGTCTACGCTCCCCGAAAGCAACTGAAGACGAATTCGGCACTTTACCTTTTACAAGAAAGACCGATCGAACTAACCTATCACCGATCAGATAATTACACACTGGGTAGAAAAAAACTTAACTGTTTGTAAGTGTCTCGTTGATAATCCAATTTGTGACAAACAATTTGACTACAGGCGTGAGAGTAAGGTGTACCGAATGTAAACTGTGAAAAACACAGCAAACCGTTTCTTACTTACGTCTGCTTTGAATGGTATGGCCTAAATTAAGGCGTTAAAATAGAATCGTCTGTGCGGCAATCAGTCTATGACGTCACACAAACTTTTACCCACCCATTCAACCGAACAGGTGGCGAGTCGGGGTTTATACAGGTGCACAGTACACATCATGTTGTGTAAGAATGTGCATGTACACAAGGAGTAATTGTTAGATAACCAGAAACTGGAGATATGCGTCGAAACCTGTGTTTACAAAAAGTTTGTGTTGAATTTTATGTCAAACGAAGAATCACCATGGCCAACAGCCTGGATCGTTTCTGGTACTTTGTGCACTTGATAGGTAAATAAAGTAAGCAAACAAATAATTTTTTTTTAAACTTGTTTAGTTTGAAATACATATATTTAAAAAAATATGAACATTAATCAAATGATCGGGATGCAAGATCTGAACGTCTGTCATTAGAACGAAACGATCGTCTGCATCTCTGGTTAGACTTCCGGTCTGAAAAGAGCCATCGGATTATCGGGCCGACCGCTTATTAGGGATATTTTCTCTGACAAATAGGACTTGCAAATAAGCGGAATCTACTGTACCCCATAAAAATTATGTTCTTCTAAACATATCTTACAATATATATATATTGTTTTGGGTGTTCTTTTCATACCTTGAACAAATTTTAAAAAATTGTTGTGAGCAGTTACCTCTTGTAAGACAAAAAAAAAAACCACTCTGGTGCCCTAAACTATCATAATTTATCCCTTGTTTCCATGCTACAAATAGAACTATAGCATAAAATAATCTATACTTTTCCTGTTATCCCTTTCAAAGAACTGAACATTAAAAATAACCTGATACAAACCAAAACAATTAAAAATTATCATGTACATAAAACATTAAACATATCCTTGTTACAATCTACACAAAAGTAGATATACAGGTACTTACTGTATTTTTAACCTGAAACTATGAAAACTTTAAAAGTAAAACAAACTAAAGCAAAATGAAATAACACCTGTGTTACTTTAATAACCTGAAACAAAAACAGTCTCCGTTACAGCCTATGTCAATAAATATTACTCCCTATATGTACATCTTGAAACAAAGAAAGAACAACTCATTTCCTTTTATAACATACAATGATATGTAAATCTTATGCCCTTATGTACTACAAAACAAGAAAAATATATATTGTCACTTTTATCTCCAACTCATAGAACTACTTGTCAGACTTTAAAGAAAGTGAATGAAATTTAATTGATGGTTTTGGTTGCCACATAATGAAAAAACATGTGCCAGCATAATTATGTTGTATAGAAAGTTTGCTCAGCATTTCTATGGTATTAAGCAATTCATATGATACCAAATCATATCAACAAGACATGTTGACTTCTAAATATTTGTGTGCATTTAATGAGAAGGGTCAGAGAAAGACTAAATAAATACAGCAGATTATGGAAAGGTACAAAGAAAACAAGAAACTATGGCCAACAGTATTTAGATGAGAAAAATAACACATTTTCCTTACATAATTTATAGGCACGCACAGATAAAACAACCACCATCATGACATATTGCATTAGTGGTATGTCTTGCAGTGAAAGATTTGTAATAAATATGTTATAATCATTTAAGTTAATTTCAAAACAGAAATAAATGAACAATAATGTCACCTAAAAAAAAATAAAGGTATCCAGCTGTCTACATATGGATAAGCAACAAAAGTCTGAAAATGAAAACCTGCTGATGCTTATCTAAAAAAAATATTTAATATCTTCTATTCCTGAAAAGAAGTTTCAGCTGGGGAGGCAAGGGACGCTACACCCTTCAGTTTCTTCTGAAAAAAATAATTTGAAAAAAAGTAATTATAATTATAGCCAAACATGAAGAAACTGCCTTAGCCTTTATTCTTGATGGTTTTATCATTCATAGACTGGATATTTTGACATTCCATGACTTTCTGCTTAACCCTTTACTCCATAGATACTCATTTCTACGCATTACTTGTAGGAGCCTTTGGAAAACATTGTGGCAAAAGGTGAAATTGCTCGTGACAGGCAATTTCACCTTTTGTCACAATGTTTTCTATGCTATCAAAAGGTATCATATACACATAAGAAATGGCTTCATCCTTGCCGTTATTTAGGGTCAATTAGAGATACCATAGAAACGCCTTATGGGGTAAAGGGTTAAAATAAAAATTTCCTGGCCAATCCAAAAATTTCCCTGATCTTGTAAATTTACTCTGACTCTATCCCTGACCATGGACACCTTATTCTAAGTCAGTCAGTCATGGGAAATAAGTAATACCACTTGAGAAACATTTTTTAAAAAATGAGCCATACTCTGTGAAAAGGGAGCTTAATGTATATGCAAAAAGCATCAACTCGTATCAGCCTGCACAGTTCATGTAGGCTGACATGGGTCGAAACTTTTTGCTTCAGGTCAATGTTTTGCATGCCCAAGCACCATTCTGCCACAGAAATTGATTATTTGTCTGAAGAAATGGATATAATTAATCCAATATTATATCATTGCATGAATTATGCAATGCAGAGCTCCAGACAGAGAGAGTGATCTTGATTTCAAAATTAAGATATTATTTATTCTCCACTAAACCCTATTTTGGGAATCATTTCATTGAGACAATTCTAATGAGTACTCACAACATAGGGTTTGAGAGAGAAATAATGGATTTAGAATGCCATCACTCCCTCTTATCTGGAGCTCTGACAATGCATCATGGAGGTGCATTAAGCCTCTTTTTGTCAGAGCATAGCTCTAATACTTTTGCACCTTTAACTCATTACCAAATGACAATATTTTAGGGTTGTCTAAATCGAAAGCATTTGCAGATGACAAAATGAAAGTGACTGAAAATTTGAAATTTGTTTTGTGAAGGAAACCATTGTGGGAAAAGGAGAAAATGCTGGTTACCAGCATTTTCTCCTTTTCCCACAATTATTTTTTTAAAGGCTTCTTTCTCGGGGGCGTCAAAGGTAAGGATTGAGTGGTAATGTGTTAACCTTTATCCTGCTGTAGGCAACCATGGATGATTTTTGCGGAGAATGTACAGCAAGATCAACCTGCACATACATGCAGTCTGATCTTGCTCTACATCCTCTGCTGTTTTGTTAGTAGTTTGGGTTTCATTAGTCCAGCCCAATGCCCATACATTTAGCAAAATGTGTTTGTTTGATCGTCAACCTTTTTTTTTACGACAGGATAAGGGTTAATATCTGATGCTCTGGAACAATCTGAAGAAGTCCCCTGAATCCAGGTGATACATTACCTGAACTTGTTAAACAAGAGAATATAATCTTGTTCTGCCTAAAACAATAGAAAATATCTCTTGCACCTATAATATAAAACCTTAAAATAAGGGCCTGTACCTTTGAACAGTCTGTTAGAATTCCTTGAGCCTTGATTCTATACCTGAAAAATTCCTTTGTCCTGAAACATTTTGAAACTGTAAATTTTCTCTGTGTTCTTATACAACCTGAGCAAATAGAAAATCTATGCCAATCCTTTATACAAATATACCTTAAAAATGTATATATCTTTTAGAGCAAGAAAAACAACTCCAAAATAAAAACAATTCAAAATGCATCTAGTGGTTATAGGAAAACAAGGCAAGACCTTTGTGCCCTCATAAAACATTAAACAACTATGGTATAATTCTAACTTGATAAATTCAAATTAATATTTTCTCCCCAGTTCATCCTGTACCAAACAAAGTATACCCTCAGACCTGCTTTAACATGAAACAATACAAAAAAAGATGTTCCTATCCTGTATCCACACAAATGCTGAAACAACTTGAATAGGCATAAAGTGAACAAATATTCACCACCTTACCAGCATTTTGTCACTGGAGCAGCAAAATCAGAGAACAGAAGTTGTTTTCAAAACAATGTTCACATATGACCTTGACCTTAGACCCATGTGAGCCCAAAATAGTAGTATGAATGAATAGCGTTTTAAGGCCCGTAGACAACTTAGGTCATATTGGGTGCACTTACTTAGTAAACAATAATGCAAGGTGAAAATAACATACATGTGCAACAACATAAGATAAACATGATAAATGTGGAATGGACCAAACACAAAATGATGCCCCTTTTGTCGCCTTTTATGTCATCCATGCTGTCACATTTGTTCTGCCAGATGAAATGCAGGACTACAGCGGTTTATTCTTATACCCCTGATTAAACCACACAGGGTCCCACAGGCCAATTGATTTCCATTCCAAACCCTATTTACATCAAGAAAAAAATATAGGATTTGGAACAAGAAGTACCAAGCCTGCTGCAATCCTATGAATTACGAGGAAAGCAGCTGTTCGTTTCTAATTTTAGTTGCCTTCTACGATATACCATGAAGCTGAACAAATAATAACACATGTGCCAGGCTACATCAAAAGGGGGCTTGACTCTTTACCACTGACTCCTGACTTTTAATGACCCGAAAGAAGAATCTTTTTTGAAAACATAATGGGAAAAGGAGAAAATGCTGGTAACCTTTTCCCACAATGTTTTCTACTCTTCTAAAGTCAAGTTTCAATTTTTCAGTCACATTTATTTCGTCATCTGCAAATATTTTCAATTTGAACCAGTCTAAAATTTTGTTTGGTAAGAAGTTAATGCATTTCCATGATGCATGATTACCGAGCAAGTCATCACAGAATTATACAGTCATGAAATCTGTACAGTATAACAAGTTACTGAATCATTAGGTCCTTTGACATGCAGAAAACTTACAAAAAGCAAAAAGGTTCAGCCCTGATCAGCCTGCGTGAACTCCATTCTAGTCATACTAGTCTGATTAGACCCATAATAGAACTCATCCAAGATCTTATGGTCATATATATTTTGACAAAGTTTGGTGCTGATTGGTTGAAATTTGTAGATGCTAGAGTATAAACAAGAAAATGTGGATAGAAGAACGGACAGATGACTAATGTTTATTTATGTTCGATGAAGAGTTAACAGAGGTTACAACTCGAAAAAGCAGTTACAATGCCTTGAAAACATGTGCACAAACAATAATGCCCATCCAAAAACTAAGCATTGGGCTCCCATCACTAGTGTTTATCAAACCCATACACCTTCAACTATAATGTTCATACTTTTCTTGTCCCAAGTTTAAACTATTTTGGGAATCATATCATTTTTTTCAAAACTCAAGCGCATTTTGCCTCTACACCAGGGAAACAGACTAAATTCTTCCCTCTAGATGCCACCTGGGCCCCTAACTTAAAAAATCCAGGGGCCCAGCCCAAAATCTAGGGACCCAGCTTACCGAAGCCAAAATGGATTATGGGTAGGGAGAGATAAAATGGGCGAGATGTTTTTCCCAATCTATTGGCGAGGCTGATTTTATTTTCAATTTTTCCCGGCTTCACTGTATCAGCAAGGAGTGCAGGACAATTCCCCCGGACATGTTTGGGGTGAGAATTTCGACAACTTCTTGCCTTGGGCGAGTTGTCACTTGAATTATGGGCGAGATGTTTTCCCAATCTATGGGCGAATCCGATTTTACTTTTAATTTTAAAAGCGAGTTGTGTTTAGTTTGGGGCCAGTTGACCTCTTACTGTCGGACGAGTTGTCTTTGAACAAGTTGCCCGAACTTCTCTGTGATATGTGCATGCAGTAATTGAGAACCAGCCAAATACAAGTAAACATCCGGTAAAAAAGAAATACCATAAATGATACAATATTACATTCAGAAATACGCGAATCCGTCGAATTTGAATAATAAACTAGAAAGAAACTTGACTTTGGTCACTATTCTGTCTGAAAATTTAATGAATTTGAAAAATGTCCTATTTTGGGGGATCGCCACCTGGGCCCCTGACGGGCATTTTTGGCTCACCCAGCCAATTTTCTAGCCACCATAGCTCCCTCTCTCTCTGCAAATCTCAAAGCTTAAATCTGGAATTTATGTGTGCCATACTTCAACCTTGTAAAAATCTAATTATTTCTAAAGTAAAAATATATTTTGCCTCTCTCACTCTGCACTGTAATGGTTAACTCTTTCAAAACAATCCCATGTTTAACGACCTTTAGAAGCTTTGGCTGGTAAGAAGCATTTTCTCCTTTTCTTACATTTTTTTCCTGCACTTTCAAAGGAAAATCCCTTCATTTTAGGGCAGTAGAGTTAAGTCACAGCTCTGCTTTTTCTTGGTACCAATGTCTCTAAGTGTCACAACTCAGCCAATTCTGATCCTACATCTTGATCATGGAAACACCCAAGCTTCTCCGAACAAAGGGATATATCCCGTAGTCTGCTAGTCTGTCTCTCTTCTTTAATTAATTGTTTACCACACGAAGCTGGTTTTTAACAACCCTGAAGGAGAAGGCATTTGGAAACATGGTAGGAAAGGAGAAAATGCTGGTAACCAGCATGTTCACTTTTTCCACAATGTTTTCTACCCTTTCTAACACAAATCCCATGATTCTATTAATTTTGTCATCTGCAAATGCATTGAATTTTGACCAATGTCAGATTTTGTAAGGTTTTGTTGTTTGGTAAAATTTTCAAAAACCACATGTTTATATACAAAAAACATGAAGTCATCATAAGACACTACATTTACCTTTTTGTAGTTTCATTATCCAAGTTTACCAAAAAATTAGGGCCCACCTGGGTGGCTCAGTGGTGAGTGTTTCGGACTCATGACCTGGTGGTTGTGAGTTTGATACCCGGTTGAGGCAAACTTTCTTTCTGGCGTATTTTTGCCTCTCAGCTCTGCTGAAGCATGTGAGAAAAGTAGTTGGTGGCTTTGGAAAGAAAGTAGTGTAAGTACCGGTGTGAGAAAGCCAGGAAACACATGTGCGTCACCGACCGCCATGATATGACCTTAACCATTGAAGTGGCTTTAAATCCCAATACAACCAACCAACCAAAAAATAAAGTAATACTCTTCAAAAATGTCAAATCTAACATACCTTTTTGTTGTCGTCATTGTGACAGATTTCATTCCTCTCTCCCTCTGCAGACCATTGTATTGAAGACAGTTGTGGGAAAGCAGCCAATGGCTTGGAAAAAATATTGTGTGTAGTACTGATAAAAGAGAAACTCAAGGAAAGGTGCACAGTCCACTGTGATATAACTGAAGTAATGCTGAAAATCGCCTTAAACACAATACAGTCAATTATTCTTCCTGTTTGCTGTCTTGAAGTCCTTCTCTATGGCCATGTTTGCTAAAAACTAATAGTTAAAAACAAAATCCTTACATACACTTTTTGACTTTTCTCTAACCCAAGACAATTCTGAAACATTCAAAACATGATGTTTTCTTCCACCTTCCTTTTTCAACAATTCCTCTGCTTAAACCTGAAACCCTAGCTGAAAAGTTCACAGACTTTTCAAAATTGAAAGCATTTGAAGACAACAAAAGTAAAAGTTACACTACATATAAACCATGTACTAAGTATGCCAGACTATGATGAATTGGAGACGATAAACTATGGTATTTGTGCTTTTGGAAGTTGACAAGCCAATGTTGCTGATCTCTTACTCTGCCATGCCACAAGAAAGAAACAAAGTACTACCAAAACTATGCTCAACTACAGTACACGCTACAGTTAAGTAAGGTCAACCGTGAGCAGAGTGGAGCCCTAGGGTTAAATGGGGTATCACTGTGTCTTACCACAAACAGAATATACTACCTTTGAGTCAACGGCGTAAGATGTCACCACGGTTTATTTAAAACAGCTGGACTCCGTGTAGAACAAGGCAAATATCCAAAAACAGTACACGATCACCGAAATAAGTACCGAAAAAAATTACCGAAAATGACACAGCAGTTTCACAATATCTGATTATTTTACACAAGTATTTTTTAAGTCATCTGTGTTTCTTTTTCAATGTTAATGAAATAATATAGTCATGGGGTGGTTAAAGGCTTGGAAATATAGCAGGTGGATGGGGGCGGGAGAAACATGGCATGCCAATGACAGTGAAATCAAACAGAACAGGTGTTTGTCATCTTGTTGATTTCAATTTTCCATGTTTCCTCCATAAGGACACTTTTTGGTGAATTTATGTAGGAAAATCATTTAAACAAACATGCTTAATTCACATTAGAAGCATACATCAGGTCACATTATTTTCTACTCTTTACATCAAACTCTTGTAAGAACATGTATGTTATTTATCTTTCCCTCCGATGGCTTTTAACTCTATACCAAACGACAAAATTTTAGACTGGTCTAAATTGAAAGCACTTGCAGACGAAAAATTAAACATTACTTAGGAATTGAAATTTGTTTCCAGCAGAGTTGAAAACATTGTGGGAAAGGGAGAAAACACTGGTTACCAGCATTTTCTCCTTTTCCCACAATGTTTTCAAAAGGCTTCTATCTCAGGGTTGTAAAAACGAGGGATTGTTTGGGAAGGGTTAAATGAAGTTATAACTGACAGTCAGTTGGAAACAGCGGAGATCCATATTTAACTCTCAGGTTGCTAGGCCTGACTCGTTGATCCTTTGTGGAATTAGCTTAGATCAAGATCATATGGCATGTTCTGTGCAGTCTGATCTTAGATCCACACTGTTAAATGGAAAACAAATAAAATCTACAGATCTACAGGAAAAAAAATGTCAGTTCATGGCTGTTTTTACCAGACTGATATCTGATGTATCGCAATGTATCTACCAGTTCAGATTCAAGATCAGACTGCTTTTTCTATGCAGTCTGATCTTGATGTGCAATTTATAAGCAAAAAAGCATTAAAAAAAAAAGAGATGCTGCCCTAACGATGCTAGCTTAGACTTGCAGGTATGTGTTGTAAACCACAGATAACAAATGCTTTTTTTTTTTTTCGAAAAGATTTTTGCCAAACGGACTGAAACTGTGTTAAGACAGAGTGGACATATTACCAACCTCTTACAATCTGTTTACAAACTTATGGACAGGTTATGACTGGAAGCCTGCTCAAAATTTTTTGCCATCTATTTTATCCTATAATTGGACAGGGTGACAGTGTACTTACTGCAGAGATGGATGTGCTACGAACAGAACTGCCATACTTCAATCTTATCAGAGATGTGGTGCAGTGGGGCATCAATTAACAGTGCTTTTGCATTTTACCAACTGATATTACAGGATGTATCCCAAACACAGACCGTGTTAAGATTTTGTTGACTGGAAAAAGACTATTTAGAACAGGTTTGGTGAGACAGGGGCTTCAGGCATTATTAGGCCAAAAGTACACATTCTACTTCGGCAGTAACCTGTTTTTTGATCATGTCAGGATGGGATAAGACATTCTGAGATCTAGTTTGGTGTGACAGGGGCTTTTTGAGATCAGAAACTGCCAATGATTTGATTACACTATCTTAGATGAAAGAACTGGGAAACATAGATCTGCAGAATCTAACTCGGCAATTCCTGTCTTAGATTTAGGTTTTCACATGTATCGGTCATTTGGGTTGATTTACTGATTGAATGGAAATTTATGCCGTTTTCAACATTATTTCATTCAGCCATATCACATTTGCTAGGAGGTTGTTTTCTAACTGACGTAGCCCTAAAATATTTAATACGAGAAACTTCAATACAAGAGGAATCTGTTTGTGTGTGCTGTTTATTAACTCTTAGGCTGTTAAGCACCACAAAAGGACCTTTTGTGGACAGTATGGATCAAGATCAGACTGCACAGAACGTAGTCTAATCTTTGAACTACACTGTCTGATTATGAGATATCTCTCTCAGCTTGAAAGTTTCATTTCACTTACTAACTCTTTACCATACAATCCCATCTTTTAATGACCCTGAGAAACAAGCCTTTTGAAAACATTGTGGGAAAAGGAGAAAAATTAATGCTGGTAACCAGGATTTTCTCCTATTCTGACGATGTTTTCTACTCTTCCCATAACAACTTTCAAATTTTCAGTCACTTTTATTTTGTCATCTGCAAACTCTAAAGTCTAAAGTTTTTTGTCATTTGGTAAAGAGTTAATCCCTTACCAAACAATCCTTAGTTTTTAGGGCCCTGAAAAAGAAGCCTTTTGAAAACATTGTGGTAATAGGAGAAAATGCTGGTAACCAGCATTTTCTCCAGCATTTTCTCCTTTTCCCACAATGTTTTCTACCCTACTGGAAATAAATTTTAATTTTTGACTCACATTTATTTTGTCGTCTGCAAGTGCTTTCAATTTGGACCGGTCTAAAATTTTGTGGTGTGGGAAAGGGGTAAAAGCAAGATAAGGATTAATGATGACAATAAGATTAGAAAAGCGGCCAGAGGGACCAGAACGATTCTGCATTTTAACTATTAAGCTTAACATACAGTTTCTATTTCTGGGCTACAAGTACTTCCTTTTTCATCCATAAACAGCATGAAGGTCTTGTGTTGGACCATTCACTTTGTTTCTGTGTCAAGACATTCTTGAAGCTGTTTGCATCAGGGGCTTCGAGCAGGTTTGGAGCCTTGAAGTTTGGGTCTTACACTTCTGTTCTCAATTTGATAAATCTGAAAGAACAGGGAAAAAAAGCTTTGTGGCATTTTGAAATTACACATTGCATGATTTTCCTTATTGCCCCCTGTAAACATGCATACATTTGAAGCATTTTAAAAATCTTATCTCACTAGAAAGGTTACTCATTTCCAAAACAACAAAATTTTAGACAGGTCCAAATTGAAAGCACTTGCAGACGACAGAATAAACATAACTTAAAAGTTGAAAGTTGTTTCCGCTGGGTAGAAAATATAGTTGGAAAAGGAGAAAATGGTGGTGACCAGCATTTTCCCCTTTTCCCACAATGTTTTCAAAAGGCTTCCGTCTCAGGGTCGTAAAATCCAGGGATTGTTTGGTAAAGGGTTAAATGAACCTTTCCAGCCATTGGTAAAAACCTGTATATCATTATTTCAAACTTACCTTTTGTTCGGAAAGTGTAGGTCAAAGATCAGCCCGCATCTTCTGTGCAGTCTGAGCTAGATCTATGCTGTCCGCAAAAGGTCAGCGAGTCATGCTTGGCAGCCTAAGGGTTAACGATAGCCATGATAAACTAGTGGCCCATGGGGGCCTGAAATAGCTCTACTGGCAGTGATTTTGCTTTTATGCTAGCATACATTATGAATTCATGATGCAAAAAAGAAAGACAAAAAACACAAACCTGTGTTCTTGCAACTGGGCTTGAACCCACTTAGACAGCATAAGTAGGCATGGTGAATTCAACAAACAGTGAAAATAAATAGAAGTGCAATCTCAAAACTAAATGTTTGGCACTAATCCAAATTTGAGGGGGTGTCAGTTATATGTTGCCTTGCATTAAATAATCATAGCAGAGCAGCTTGCATAGCTCAGTAGGTAGAGCGTAGGACTCGTAATGTGATGTTTCGAGTCATTTTAGGGTGTGGGTTCAGTCCCCACAGCTGGTCATCTGAAATTACTAATAGTCCTTCGGATGAGACGTTAAACAGAGGTCCCATGTGATGGTGCTATACACCAAGCACATTAAAGAACCAGGCTTTATTTAAGATGAGTTTTGTCCTGTATCTGCACTATTCCCTGTAAGAATACTAGCATCTATCAGGGGGCGTGGCCCATATGGGCAACCGGTGGTGACGATAAATAAACACGAATTCAGATAATCAAAGCCAATTTCAAATGTGGACTTTGTTGAGTATATGATATTACATAATCAAATGGCTGCTTCTTCCTAAAAAGTTCCCTAGATTTTCTTCACTTTTAATAGCATTCAACCCTTGATAAACCAAACAATCTTTGCAAGTTTCAAAAGAATTGGATCAACACTGTAAACTTTATTGCCTAAACAAGAAGTGGAAATTTTCAAGTTTGAATGGCTATTTTTCCCATACTGACTGTCAGATTTTTTTTCCAAAATCAAAAGGGTTGATGAGACATAGCAACTGTGAAAGTTTTATGAAAATCCAATCACAAATGCTAACTTCACTGGGTAAATAAGAGATGGACATTTTTCAACTTGAAATGGTTACTTTTGCCATACTGTTTGTTGGACTTAGCTCAAAATCAATAGGATTGAAGTAATTGATGAGATAAACAAACTGTTCAAGTTTCACAAAATTCATATTTATAAATGCAGACTTTATCATGTAAACAATAAATGGAAATTAAAATAGCTACTATTCCCATAATTCTTTTTCAAAAGCAATAGAATTGGAGCACTTAAATACTTGTAGGTTAAACAAACTGATAAAGTTTCATGAAAATCTGGAAAAAAATGCCGACACAATCGTATCAACAAGAAATGAAAGATTTCAACTTGAAATGGCTTCTTTTCCCATATTATTTGTTGGGTTTTTTTTTTCAGCATCAATAGAATTGAAGCTTTTGATAAGATGAACAAACTGTACAGGTTTCACGAAAATCTTACCTCAACTACTGGCTCCATCACATAAACAAGTAATGGAAGTTTTCAACTTGAAATGGCTTCTTTTCCCATACATTTTGTTGGATCTTTTTTCAAAATCAATAGGGTTGAAGGTATTGATAAGATAGAGAAATTCAGCAATTTTCACCAAAATCTGAAAATAAATGGAAACTTTATCATGTAAACAAGAAATGAAAATTTTCAACTTGAATGGCTACTTTTCCCATATTGTTCCTTAATTGTTTTTCAAAATCAAGAAAATTGAAGCTCTTGACAAGATTAACAAACTGTATAAGTTTCATGGAAATCTGACCAGAAATGCAGACTTTATTGCATAAAAAAGAAATTGAAACTTTTAACTTCAAATGGCTACTTTTCCTTTACTGCCTTGTTCGATATTTTTTTTCAAAATCAAAAGGGGTCAAGCTATTGATGAGGTTAACAAGCTTTGCAAGTTTCACAAAAATCTGATTATAAATGCAGACTTTATTGCATAAACAAGAAATGGAAATTTTCAACTTTAAATGGCTACTTTTCCCATACAGTTTTTTGCATTTTGTTCAAAATGGATCACTTTCAAGCTATTGATAAGATAAACAAACTGTGCAAGTTTCACAAAAATCTTATCTTAAAATCAGACTTTATCACATTAGCAAGAAATGGAAATTTTCAACTTTAAATGGCTACTTTTCCCATACAGTTTATTGGATTTGTGTACAAATCTATTGTATTTAAGCTAATGATGAGATAGATAAACTATGCAGGTTCCACAAAAATCTGCTTATAAATGCAGACTTTATCAGGTAAACAAGAAATGGAAATTTTCAGCTTTAAATGGCTACTTTCCCATACAGTTTTTTTGCATTTTGTTCAAAAGGGATAACTTTCAAGCTATTGATAAGATATACAAACTGTGCAAGTTTCACAAAAATCTTATCATAAATGCAGATTTTATCACATAAACAAGACTGGAAAACATGGTAGAGGCCAGTGTAATATGTCACCTTTTAACTCCGTAGCAAACACCAAAAAAAATTGGACTACTCCAAATTGAAAGCATTTTGTGGACGACAAAATAAATGTGAATCAAAATTTGAAATTTGATTTTCAAAGGGTGAAAACATTGTGGGAAAAGGAGAAAATGCTGGTTAACAGCATTTTCTCCTTTACCCACAATGTTTTCAAAAGGCTTCATACCCAGGGTCGTTAAAAGTCATCATTGTGTTTCAAAGGGTTAAATCCAATCACTCAAGCCATAAGTAAAATGTTGTTTCTAAATGGGCCATGCTCTAGTAAAAGAAGGCACAATGCATCACTGAGATGCATTGTACCAAGCAAGATATCACCCAATTATGTATCCATAAAATCCATTTTGTCAAATACAAGACTAAATCATGAGGTAGAATTATCCATTGACATGCAGGAAATTTAGAGATAGTGAAAAGTTTTTGCTTGCATCAGCTTACGTAGGCTGAGATGGGTTGATACTGTTCGCAAATGCATTAAGCCCCCTTTTCAGAGTGTATGGGTCTAATTCTGATGATGTGGACATACATCTAAATTTGTGCAGCAATAGCCTGTTCATGTCGGTGCCTAAAAATTTGTGTAAGTGGCCTAATGCCCACTTAAAAATAAGTAATCAACAATAAATAATGGATCATCAATAAAAAATATTTGAATAATACAGCAGAAAATGGGTTAAAATGAGCAATCATGTACCGTAAATGTTAATTTCACATCAAGCTAAGTTTAAAATTTGACATATATTGCTCCAAGTCTGTCAGGGGCAAACAGTTTAGTGACTGTGACAGGACAAGTAATATCCCAGACCAACAAGTAAATTGTAAGTAGTCTATTCCCTGTAATTAGATCTAAAGCTGCAGCTGCTGTAGCTGCTCTCTCAATGGGGTAAATATCAAATGGGGTACTTCAAATGAAAGAGAGTAATTTTTTGCCAGCCATTGAATTTCTTTCCACTTCGAGCCTCCTTCTTTCGATTGATTTTTACAAAGAATGTAAGTCTAAAAGTCTAAAATTACCTTCGAAAAGTATGTAAAATTATTAAATAATCTTAAATACATACCTGGAATAGCCTTTTTTCAATCCTAACTTAATAAATTTTGCTTAAAACACAGAGATTAAGAGTCAGTTCCAACCTGTAAGCTGCCATTTTTCCGGAACGCTGCAGACGATGAATTCTCTGTGCATTGATTGGATATTCTTGACATGTGATCAGTATTGCACGCTGATTGGATATTCTGTACCAGATCATGAGTTGTGCGGGTGCGCTAATGGATTCCGGGAAAAAGTGACGTCATTACCTTGTCTTTCTTTTAGCTAATTTAAGATAATCCGCAACTGCTTTGTGTTTTTTGCTTTGCGGGAAAGTTTCCAAACAGGAAAATGCACGTAAACAGAATATACTCCAATCATCGTGCTATATTGTATGTTTAATATCTTTGGAGTGTTATGTTCTATTTTTACGTTTTATGGACCGTGAAGTAAAAATCGCCATGATGGCCGCACAGATCTACATCTGGAAGCTTTCTGATCGCTTTTCTGTGCAATATTCATTCATAAAATGGAAAAAGAATTTAGTAAATCATGTGTTATTCTATCGTTTCATATTATTCATACCTGATAATTTTATGTCTATCTAGATTCAGGTGAAATTTGCCCTTAAAAAGCGAGAATTCAGCAATGCTTCTTCCATTGAAAAACTGCGCGGCCGAAAAGAATCAGTGTGGACTGCGCATGTGCAAACTGTAGAATTATGGACCACGTGATATGCATGTCATGTTTCTTTCAAATGGTTTTTTTTTTTTTCAGAATGCTAAGTGTCAATCATGTTTTATCCTATCAAGGTGATGTTTTCAAGGGTAACAACCAACGTCACAGGAAGCGATATCGGACCCGGGCATTTTCATAACTTATGTCCGCCATATTTAAAAGTAAGTACGATATGAAAATAGAATGAGGCTAGCTTGGGTGGATACAAACGGACTACAAAGACTCTCATGTATTTATCAAAGACATTAGATGAATACATTTAATATTCTGATGTTTTAGACAGGAAGCAGATGTCTATATGCACAAACACTTTGACCAAATATCAAAAAGTAATTGGGTTTTAATAGTTGGTCGAAGTGTTTTCCATTATTATATGTAGTTAACAAAAGCTTTGACAAAAAACAAAGTCCCTAGGCATTGTACTCTTTGGAGGTCTAAAGACTTTTTCAGATCATTTAAAGGAACGATTACAAAAAAATAAAACAGTCTTACCAAACACGCACATGGTCTTTATAACAAGGGTCCGATATCACTACCTGTGACGTCACACTGACGTACGTTGTGAGGGGTGGTTTTCAAAACAACAAAGTTTTAAAAGATTCCATACATAACTACTTAAGCAAAAAGATGAATTAATAAACTAATTAATTAATCAATCAGTTATTTTATAACATATGTAGCCTTTTATAGGTCTAACTTTAATACTTTAATGATTGGCCCTACGTCAGGCTACATATATCCGAATTCGACTTGTCAATAATGAATGATAAAAAATAAATTCCTACGCAAAGAAGAGCTGCGCTAGATCTAGATCTACTTTTTCTATTAAATCTATACAAAAAAAGAACCTCGTGTTTTACAAAAATATTTCGCCAGTAAGACCATTCCTGTATAGCTCAATTAAGCACGAAGTGCTCAAGGTATTTTTTTGAGATCGTGTTCTGTCCGTCGCGACAGGGATCTTACATACTCTCTATACATGTATACATGTATGTACATACTGGTTAAGCTTGTTGCCGAAACCACTGATCGGAGGAATATTTTTCCGGGGGGCGGGGGGGGAGGATTGTGGGGGGTCACTCAAGGTAAGTTTATCTTGTAGTCCCAAAATTAAGGTATGGAGTTTTGTCCCTATATTTATCTTTACAAGAGGATGTGTTTGCAATATAGAACGTGGTTGTAATAATAAATGAGCAATGCACTGTAAAAAGGGGGGCTTAATGCATCTGCGACCCATGTTGGGTCTTGGGTTGAAACTTTTCTCTATTGGTCAACCTTCTGTATTTACAAGGCCAGTACTATCTCTTGATTAGAAGGATTCAATGGCTGGCTTTGTATCATGGATCACGAAGATGCAGTTTTTGCCAGTTTTATGTCATCAAAAAGCTTTTGAATATTTTGGGATAGTATTTGTATTTTTATTCAAATACATTGGTATTACATTGTATTAACCAAATACATTCATAAAAGAAGTGTTAGAATTTGTTTGTATATCCCTCTAAACCGCAGTGTTTGAAAGTAGTCAACAAAACAATCTCAGATAGCATTATTCAGATATTCGTTATTTTAAGTACCCACAGATTATAAGCCATGCACTGGCAAAAACTGCATCTTCGTGATCCATGATACCAAGCCAGCCATTGAATCCCTTTAATCAAGAGATAGTACGGGCCTTGTAAATACAGAAAGTTGACTAATAGCGAAAAGTTATATGTTAACCCTTAGGCTGTTAAGTGTGACTCGCTGACCTTTTGCAGATAGCGTAGATCAAGATTAGATTGCACAGAATCTGCAGTCTGATACTACCTCAACCCTGTCCGATAAGGAGTTAGATGTACATGTATTATTCCCTAAAATATTCCGTTTGTTTTTTTTTTTTTTTTTTGGTTGAATGTTTTATTCAGTTTTATTTTGATTATATGATTAAATGAAATGATCCATTTGTATGGTGTAATGGAAAAAAGGCCATAAAAAATATGTGTTAAGGGTTTCATATTTTTTTCCAATTGTAGTTATCATAGATTTGTGCATTGGCTGTCATAATATTTCTGATAATAAGGCTGAAATTCCTTTAACACAATTAAATAAGCAATTTCTAAAAAAGCACCTGTTCCATTATTTGGTGTATCTATCGAGGCCATTTTTTGAAAATTGAGTACAGATAGATCTTTTTCTGAATGAAATGAATTAAAGTTAACCCTTTCACAAACGACAAAATTTCAGACAGATCTAAATTGAAAACATCTAAAGATGACTAAATGGAATGTGTTTGACTGAAAAATTGAAATTTGTGTTTGGAAAGGGTAAAACATTATGGAAAAGTAGAAAATGCCAGTTATCAGCATTACTCCTTTTCCCACAATGCTTTCTAAAGGCTTCTTTCTCAGGGTCATTAAAAGTCAGGATTGTGTGGTAAAGAGTTAAACCCAAAGGCTCAGAATATAAATTTATTCTGTACCAAACAACAAACTTTTAGGACACATGCAAATTGAAGGATTTTGCAGGCAAGAAAAAATGTTACTAAAATTGATGTTGTTTTTGGAAGAGTTGAAAACATTGTAGGAAAAGGAGAAAATGACATTTCCCCTTATCTAGACAGGAAGAATGTTTGGAAGAAGTTAAACAGAGTACAGGTAGATCAAGATCCAATTTGTTGCATTATTATAATAGTGTTCTAATTGCTATTTGGAAGTTTAATTACTGAAAATTGGCTTTAAAGTTTCTGATGGTAATGAAAATCATTAGTGGAGTTAGAAAAAGTTAATACTGAAATTTTCTTAACTAGGTCCTATAATCCCTTTGATTGATTGATTGATTGATTGATTGTATGGAGTTTAACACCATTTTCAACATTATTTCAGTTATATCACATCAGCCAGTGCACTTATCCATGTTTTTCTGGCGTCTCTTTTATATGTACTCCATGCAATTTTCTTTCCAAGTCACTGGCAGCTTTCCCACATAACCATCATCGAACAATGGTCAACGGTGGGAGAGGAATGAAACCTATCGCAATGACTATTGTCAATCCTCAGAAAGAAATTGGCCGAGCCGGGGATCAAACTCAAAACCGTTCTCTAGTTCTCAGCTATCGACTGAGCTACCAGGGCTCAGCTATTATCCCTTTACCAAACAACAAAATTTAAGCTTTGACCAAATTGAAAACATTTGCAGATGACAATTTCAGTGTGGCTCAAACAGTGCAATCATTTTTTGATGGAGTAGCAAACATTTTGGGAAAAGGAGAAAATGCTGGTTACAAGCATTTTCTCCTTTTCCCACTATGTTTTCAAAAGGATTCTTTCTCAGGGTCATCCAAAGTCGTTGTTGTGTGACAAAGGGTTAAGCAAAACTCATTTCATGTGGACAAAGAACTCTTCAAGACGATCCTGCTGATATAAAAATCTCAAATTTCACAAAACTGAGTTAACACACTATTGTAATAGTGCAACAAATGGCTTGTTCTGAACAGTCTGATCTGACTCTATATTCTACACTGTTCCAAACAACCTCTATGTACTCAATGCTTAACATTACCAAACAACAACAAGAACAAATTAAAAGTGGCAAAATGACACAATTTTTCCTAGTTACAGCAGGAAACAATGTGGGAAAAGGACAAAATACCGGTTACCATCATTTTCTCACAATGTTTTCAAAAGGCTTCTTCCTCTGAGAGGTTAAATTCAGGTAAAGAGTTAACCTCTCACTGTTGTGTGTAACATTAACCCTTCAGCATGCAAAATCAAGTTTCAACAGCTCTGACGAAACGCTATAGAAAAATTGCTTTTCGACTTACAATTTTCACATAGCAAATACAGCGGAGCATTTGCGTCCATTTTTTCTTTTACTTTTTAACGGGACAGTTTATAATTGAGTGTATATTGCTTCACACATGCACTTTCTCCTTGCCCTTACCATCAGTGCTTTCAGCGCTTTGATTTTTTTTCTCTTAAAAAAGTTATTTCCCTTGATGTAAAAACCGCCATTAATTAGGCGAGATAAAATGTACAGTACGCTACCAAAAACTGTTTCCATTGGGAGTGATTCAAGGCTTAGGGTAAGTGAATTGATATTTGCCTGTTATATTTTGTAAGGCGAGATACATCGCTGACTAGTAGAAGAAGGGTCCGGTAGAAGAAGACCTTCAAGTATTGTCAACAGAATTCGATAAGTTCACAAACTTGTGCCAAATTGTGGAGCACTCTTAATAACTCATGTCTCTAGTCCTTACAACTAAGATCAATATGGGTATAGCCTATATTTCCGTCTATTTGATCACCTTAGCCATAAATTTTGCGCTGATTGAGTGTTGGAATGATAGGCCTATGTCTGCAAGAAAAGTGACCAACTTAGCTGATTTCAGTTTGTTTTTTAGGGTATTTTGAGTATTTTTATGAATTATTTTTGCAATTTTCATTAAATTTACTGAAAAAATGTCTATTTTGCAGTACTTACCTGTGTTTTCCTCATAATTCAGCATTTTTTAGCGATATTGTTGAGTTACTTTGTAAACTGCACAAATGACTGGATGTTCCAAACTATGTTGCGTGCTAGAAATCGAAATTCGTTGAGGGATTGAATAGATGAGAATGTGCAAAGGAATGATGTTTATGTGATAAAGAAGCACATCTAATGTCACATGTGATTTGCCCTTTCTCATCCATGCTTGATTTAAATTCTTTTCCAAACAAAAGTATTTAAAACTGGTCCAAATTGAGGTGTTTGCAGACGACAAAATTTACTTGACTCAAAAATTGATGTTTGTTTAAGAATAGAAAACAATATGGGAAGAGGAGAAAATGCTGGTTACTTGCATTATCTCCCTTTCCGACATTGTTTTTAAAACGCATCTTTCTCAAGGTTGTTAAAAGTTGGGATTGTGTGGTAAAGGGTTAAAGATAATGTCCTACAACTCTGACAAATACATGAATGCTTCACGAATTACAGAAATTTATACTTAGCTGTATTGCTTAAAAGTTAAAACAAACTAATGGCATAATACAGGTAAGGCGAAATAAAAAAGAGAAAGACAAAAAGAGAAAGACAAGTACCAGTATTAAAGCAGTTGTTTGATCACACAGAAAAAAATATTGACACTTACAAAAAATATATCTTCCATGCTACAGCATTTATGTTTATCAAATATTTGGAATGGAGGATATCTACAGGATAAGTTGATAGCTCAAATCAGACACAATGCAGAGTCAGGCAATTTAGTTAAAGAAGTAAAAAGCAATACAATAATAAAAAAAAATTAAAAATTTACCTTAAAAAAATGATTTTTCATTTCCTTGCATTTTTTTGTAGCTCATCCAGTCTTCGTTCAAGTCTTGTTAATTCTATTGCTAATATCTGTTTATACAAAACCCAGTCCAGTCTGTTTTATTAGGTTACATGGCAGTATTCTTCTTTTAAAAACAATATAGCAAAAGAAGAAACACTTTGTACTGAGCAGTTCCATATTTTATGCATTTAAAGGGAGGTGTCTGTAAGTTTCCAGTCTGTGTTCTTACTTCACAACCATTTGTTTTGGAATCTCTCTTTATGCCGTTAGTTTCTGAATAACCTTGCTTTCATCTATGGCACTAATATCCTCTTTAGTTTCAGTTGTTTCATTTGGTCTGACTGTCCTACAAGAACCAGAGTTCTGAAATCTGAAAGCGTCCAAAGTATAGCATTTCTTAGCCATTCCTAATGTTAGTTTTACAAGGGAAAAGACAAACATCAACAAAGGCTTTTTCATAAACTGTGTTAAAGACAGGACACCTAAATTACGGATACTTCTTGTAAACAAATGAGTCCTAGTCTGCATTATTGATCACAACAATAAAGACAGAATTTACCACCCACATAAATGTTGTAAAATTAGAATGCTAGAAATCCCAAATTTTTCCAGCAATTTACATTTTCCCAAAATTACTTTTATGCGAGTCTTTTTATGCAAGCAACTTCTATTTTCCTATCTCAGTCTATATTTTTTTGTGAGTAATTTCATGTATAGGTTGTTCATTTTGTATGTTTTATATTTCATGAATGTATGCTTTACATATGATTTTGTGTGATAGGGAGCTCAGATTACTATTTTTATTATCATTATTATTATGTTCAGGAAGGTAGTAAAGATGATGTCGATGACTTCCTGTTGGAGTGTGTACCAACAAAGACTGTTTCAGAGCTTGAGAAGCTGAAGTACAACACCATTCTGCTGGAAAAGAAATGGGAGAAATGGAAACTCCCAAAACAGACTCGACGCAGAAATATCCTCTCATGTAAAGAAAAAAGACAGCTAAAAGTTTTTGACATAGAAGAAGGAATTCACAAGTGAGTCATCTGACCATTTTTCAAACTCTTTACTACACAGTCAAGACTTTTAACGACCCTGAGAAAGAAGCCTATAGAAAACATTTGGGGAAAAGCAGATATTTTCTACCCTGTCAGTCAGAAATCATCATATAACCAAGATTTGATTTGTTGTCAGCAGATGCTTTGAATTTGGTCCAGTCCAAAAATTGTCATTTGGTAAAGAGTTAACAGCTTATGATACAGGTTTAACTCTTAGTTGACCAATGAACCATAGATAAATTTTTGTGACAAAAGAGATAGGATAATAAAAGATGTAAACTGGTCTGCAAAGTCACAACTAATGAATAAGCTACTTGTAAAGCCAGGTATTACAAGGTCGAACCTGTATTAAACAAGCACATAGAACATTACTCCTTTCTTGGTGACAAAATTTTGGACCAGTAAAAATCCAAACATTTGCAGACAGCAAATTAAAGGTGGCCTTTCAGTTTTTGGGACAAAACTTTTTCAAAAGTGCAAAAAAATTATATTTATACTCCCAAAGCCTTTTAATTTTCATTCATAAAACCCCAGTAATCGAAATCCGTCCGACAACACGAGAAATTATTGATTTACTACGGCCAAGGTTGACACCAACGGGAGACACGTTCTATTTTTAGATTATCAATTCACTCATTTACCTACAGGAGTACACAGAAGAAGCTTCAAACATAGCGTCCGAAGAAGACATTATGGAAAATAATTATTACATGTTTGTAATGATAGGGAATTTAAGTGTTATGAGTCATGTGCCAGTCACTTGACATTCCCACAATGCTTTATTGATTTTTGGCGCGAAATCTGAAAATAGCTTAGAGGCTACGTAGCCTTTTAAGGGAATACCATCAAAAAAATTTTTTTTTGTAATTTTATAAATCTTAATTATTGATGATTTGTATTATTTTTTCATATGAATTTCAGTGATATATATAATTTTTAATTTGGTGAGATGTAAAAATTCTAAATACCCACCTTTAAATAAGCTTCATATAATAAGTTTTTGCATAGACTGGATAAAAAAAAGTGGGAGAAAGAAAAAAATGATGATTACTATCACTTTCTCCTATTTCCATGATGTTTCAAAAGCACTCTTTTTCAGAGTTTTTCAGAACTCAAGACTGTGTTATAAATGTGAAGGCATGAACCAGTATTTGCTTACCCTAAGTCTGGTACACTTCAACATGTTTGCCTCCTTTGCGAATTGACCATACTTATGCTTGCTTGGTACAGGTTGCTTGTTAAATAGAGGTGGTCATTAAGACATGTTCAGTGTTTTGAGTTCCAGGAGCAGGCAAACAAGTTTGAATGCTTTTGCACTGAAGGGAACCTACCTTAACCCCACACCACGTAATTCTGATATCTGATGGCCCTGGAGAAGAAGGCTTTTCAAAACTTTAGTAAAAGGAGAAAATGTTGGAAACCAGCATTTTCTTCTTTTTAAAGTGTTTTTTTACACTATGAAAGGATAAATAATATCATTTAAGAAATCATTTGAATTGTCTTCTGTGTATATTCCTTCAATATGGATGAGTCTTGAGATGTTGCTGTGTGGCATAGAGTTAATCCTTTACCAAACAGTCCCTGGTTTTTAAGACCCTGAGATTGAAAACATTGTGGGAAAAGCATTTTCTCCATATCCACAATGTTTTCCACCCTGCTAGAAACAAATTCTAAAGTTTAGTTTGTCCTCTTATTTACTTACTGATTCTTTATTTGGTGACTGTGTTGATTCATCTATTCATATGTTCAGTGACTTTGTTCTCTAATTTACTTACCGGTATTTGTTCCTTATTCAATGAATATGTCCATTTATCTATTTAAAGATTCACCGACTTTGTCCTCTTATTTACTTGTTGATTCTTTATTCAAGGACTTTGTCTATTTATAGATTCAGTGACTATGTCTATTTATAGATTCAGAGACAATGTTCTCCTATCTACTTACTGATTCTTTATACAGTGACTATGTCTATTCATCAATTTATAGAGTCAGTGACTTTGTCCTCTTATTTACTTTCTGATTCTTTCTTCAGCAATTATGTCCATTTACATTGTATGTACAGATTTAGTGACACAATGTCCTCTTATCTTTCCATAGATTCAGTGACTGTCCATTTATCTATTTATAGATTCAGTGACTATGTCCCACTTCACCAGCTGTGGCATGACTACATGTGTGATGTGTTAGATATGTCAAGGTAGGAAATCTTCCATATACCATTCTTACTTCTTTAACCCATCACCACAATCCTTACTTTTGACGACCCTGAGAAAGCAGCCTTTAGAAAACATTGTAGGAAAAGGAGAAAATGCTGGTAATCAGCATTTTCTCCTATTTCCACAATGTTTTCTACCTTCCACAAAACAAATTCAAATTTTCAGTCACTTTCATTTTGTCGTCTGCAAATGCTTTCAATTTGGACAAGCCTAAAATTTCGTTGTTTGGTAATGAGTTAATTTACAACAAAGTTTTAGACTTTTGCAAATTCAAAGCAGTTACAGACAACATATCAAAGATATTGCAAATAACTGAGTTTTTTTGTCATAATAAATAAAGTTTTTCTCTGAATAAATAAAGAACATTAATGAAAATAGAGAAAATGCTAGTTACCATAATGTCTCATTCCTCTTCTTCATAAAGACTGATAAAACACTGGTTTAAAATTTGCCAATGACTAACAGAATAATTGTGAATCAAAAATCAATTTGTTTTCAGGAGTATAAAAAAGATGGTTGGATAAGGAGAAAATACTGATTACAAGTATGACCATCTTTTTCCACAGTGTTTTTGAAAGTCTTTGTTTTTAGAGTCATTGAAACTGGGGATTGTTTTGCCAAAGGTTAGATTTATTTCTCTCTCTCTGCTGATATTGTTTCATGGGTGTTTTTTGTAGTAAAGTTGCTAGGGGGGTCTGAAAGAAGCTTAACCCATTACCATACAATCCTTACTTTTTACGACCCTGAGAAAGCAGCCTTTAGAAAATATTGTGGGAAAAGGAGAAAATGCTGGTAACCAGCATTTTCTCCTTTTTCCACAATGTTTTCAACCCTTTACAAAACAAATTCAAATTTTCAGTCATTTTCATTTTGTCATCTGCAAATGCTTTCAATTTGGACAAGCCTAAAATTTTATCGTTTGGTAATGAGTTAATTTACAACAAAGTTTTAGACTTTTGCAAATTCAAAGCAGTTACAGACAACATATCAGACATATTGCAATGATTGAGTTTTTTCTCATAATAAAGCTTTTTCTCTAAATAAATAAAGAACATTGTGGAAAATAGAGAAAATGCTAGTTACCAAGATTAACGCCTTTACCATAATGTTCCATACTTCTTCTTCATGAAGACTGATTAAACACTGTTTTAAATTTGCCAGTGACTGACAGAATAATTGTGAATCAAAAATCAGTTTGTTTTCAGGAGGATAGAAAACTGTTAGATAGGGAGAAAATACTGATAACCAGTTTGTCCATCTTTTTCCACAAAGTTTTTGAAAGTCATTGAAACTTGGGATTGTTTGACTAAAGGTTAGATTTGTTTCTCTTTCTCTGCTGATATTGTTTCATGGATGTTTCTTGTAGTAAAGTTGCTTGGGAGGTCTGAAAGAAGCTTGTGTGTTTGAAAAAATGTGTGAAGCACTGGTTAAAGAAACTTCAGGAAAGTATGGATTTGTGCTCTTACTCCCACCATGTAACCAAAACAATGATTTAACTCTTTTCAAAACAAGCCCTGGTTTTTACATGTCTGCAGTACATGTCTTTAGAAAACACTGTGGGAAAAGGAGAAATTGCTTGTAACAAGCAATTTCTCCTTTTCCCCCAGTGTTTTCTAGCCTTTCGGAAAGCTTTCGACCATTCTCATCAAATTCAAAATTGTCATCTGCAAACACTTTGAGTTTTGGAGTGTCTCAAATTTGACATTAAAATTTTGGGAAAGGGTTAAATAATTTTTAACACCTAATGAAATAACTGAAATACATGTATTATGACTGTTTGAAGTGGCAGTGCTATATACATGTATACTAGAACATCAGATTAGGATTCCCAGAAAATTTCAAGTGAAGATGTTTACAGCAACTGGTCATTGAACAGTTGATTGCACTGTACCTTGATTTTGAGGGATTGAGACAGTTTTGTACATTCACTATGTTGAACATTCATTTTGGTTCTTCATTCAGACTGGCATTACCAGAGAAGTCAAAGTGTAGATCGAATTATGACCGACTGTTGAAGGCAGACTATCATGGATGTATGATTGTGGTAAAGAAATCAACCTGTCCCTCTCTGATTGGTCAGTCTGGAATAGTCCTTATGGAAACCAAGAACACATTCAAAGTAATCACAAAAGAAGACAAAATTAAATGTAAGTAAACAACCATGGTGGATATTGAATACCATGCACTATTGTGTTTAACCCTTTACTACACAATCCAACTTTTGACAACCCTGAAGAAAAAGCCTTCTAAAAACATTGTGGGAAAAGAAGAAAATGTCCCTTCCCAAGAGAAATTTCAAAATTTCAGTCACATTTACTTTGTCGTCTGCAAAGCTTTCAATTTGGACCAATCAAAGATTTTGTTGTTTGGTAAAGAGCTAAGTAGGTATTCATTTTATTGGCTGCTCATATAGTTGCAGTGGAAGCAGGTACATCCAGTTTTTAACCCTTTGTCTGTCAGTTATAATATTTTCCAAGAAGTATTGACTGAATTCCAAAACAGATAGCCATGGAACTCTGTGTGTGAATGTGTCTGCCATTGAATACATGACTGTTTTAGTTGTAATACTGGTCTTTGGTCTTGGCCATAAATATACATGTAATGTGTAGAGCATACCTAATAAACATATGTGCAACTGTTATCAAGATCAAGCGTAGTATTTCTAAGTGTTCTAATCTGATTTGCTGAGATAGTCTGTGTCAGCCAATGACATTTGTGATCTTACAATAACAATATTGTACTAGAATCAGACTGTCTGGGTCTCAGTGGACAAATTTTTACATCCCCTTCACCTCTTACAATTTCTAGTTAGTTTTGCTATTAGATATATAGAGGATAGTTAGTTTTGCTATAAGATATAGAAAAGATATTTTTGGTTTTTTTTGCTGAAAGATCAAAATTTATTTCATGTCATGAACAGCATTGGTAATATTTTCATGAGTGACTGATTGAAAGTTATTTCATCTCGTGAACACCATTGGTAATACTTGTGAAAATATTACCAATGGTGTTCACGAGATGAAATAAATTTCGATTTTTTACAGAAAAAAAAAGAAAAATTGATGTATTGCATGCTTCTAAGTTTTTAACCCTTTCTGGGAGGACTTTTATCGAAATCCAGTACAGTTTTTTTTTTTTTTTTCTTTTATTCCCTGTGGCGTACGCCTCCAGAATAGCAATGCATTACAATATTATGTCGTGCGCGAGAAATCTAAGGTAAATGAAAATGATGTCATATTTTCATGGTTGTGAGTCATGCGGAATTTACCAAGATAAGTAGAATATAAAAATTGGGTTTTTTTACTGGTACCTGTGGAATATCGAACAATATTTTCACTGCTACTACCAGAAAGCATGAAATAAAGTACTGTATATCATAGTCTAAATTTTAGTAAATTCTAAAATAAATACATGTATACAGAAATTTCTTTCCAACCCATTTTGTTTTTTTCAGGTTTACCCAAACCCAACACTGTGTTTGCCTTTGAGCTGGAAGGTCACCTAATTACTCTGTATGGAGATCATTTTTGTGTTCGGACTGCAGAGCGAGTACGCAGGAAGTTCAAGATTAAGGGCACCATTGATATCGGATGAGAAGTTTTCCCCTAAGCCAAACAGTCCTTTAGAAAGTAGGCTTTTGAAAATATAGTTGGAAAAGGAAAAACATACAAGCTAGAACTAATATATACAAGCTAGAACTAGGCCTTTGATCACATAGTTGGAAAAGGGGAAAAAAATGCTGTTAATCAGACCTTTTGAAAGGTCAAAAGTCATCAGTTTAGCTATATTTAACTCTTTACCAAACAACAAATTTAAAGACTGGTCCAAATTGAAAGTAATTGCAGACAACTGTATAAATGTGACTGAAAAATGGAAATTTGATTTAGGAAGGGTAGAAAACATTGTGGGAACAGGAGAAAATGCTGGTTATCAGCATTTTCTCCTATTCCCACTATGTTTTCAAAAGGGTTCTAACTCAGAATTATCAAAAGTCGTCATTGTGTGGTAAAAGATTAATCCTTTATTGAAATGTCAAAAGTTTCAACAAATTTTATAAAAGGAGGCTTTTGAAAACACATGGAAAAAGGAAAAAATGCTTTTAACCAACATTGTTTTCTACCCTTTTCAAAAATAAAGTTGATTTTTGAGTCACTTTATATTTTTGTCTGCAAATGCTTATTATGTTATCTTGTTAAAAATAATGTTGTACCATGCTAACACTTAAGATTCAGTCACAACTTCCACAGAGAGTTAAAATATATCATAAAGTATTGAATAAAAGTGCATTATGAAAATATTGTGTAGTCTTGTTTTAGCTCTACTGGCTGAAAGCCAGCAGAGCTTATGTCATGGCGGGGTTTCTGTCGTCCGCCCGTCCGTCCATCCGTCCATCTGTCCGTTAGTCTTTTTCTTGTTTACGCGATAAAGTCTGCATTTGTTGTCAGATTTTTGCAAAACTTGCACAGATTGTTTATCTTATCAGTAGCTTCAACCCTATTGATTTTGAGAAAAATCCAACAAACAATATGGGAAAAGTAGCCATTTCTACTTGAAAATTTCAAATTCTTGTTTATGTGATAAAGTCTGCATTTCTCATCAGATTTTCATGAAACTTGCACAATTTAAGGTTTTACCAAACAATCCACAGTTTTTACTGAGATAGAAGCCTTTTGAAAACATTATGGTAAAAGGAGAAAATGCTGCATTTTCTCCTTTTCCCACAATGGTTTCTACCCTTCTCAAAACTATTTTAATTTTTGAGTTACTTTTATTTTGCTGTCTGAAAGTGCTTTCAATGTGAACCAGTCTAAACTTTTGTAGTTTGATATAGGGTTAAATACAGATACTGCGACTGAAATGAGAGATGACCTTACCTACAAATAGTTGAATTATGAGAATGTCCTTTGGCAAGGGTCTGAAGAACTCTAGCCAGGCAATTATGCAGTGCTGGAGTCGCATAGATTTGTTGTTGCCATGGTATAGCCAGCAATCTATTGAAACCAGTATAAACCTTCTACCGTACAAAGGCTCTTGAAAACAGTTTGAAAAGAAGAAAATGCAGGTATCTGCCATTTTCTCCTTTTCTCAATATTTTCTAACTATTCCAGGGCAAATACTATCTTCTGAAAAACATGAAATTTTTGGCCATATCTTCAATATGAACAAGACAAAAATTTTGCTGGTTGGCAAAGGGCTGAATGTCAGGTAACCTTTTACTGAACAAACCCTGGTTTTTACGACCCCTAAATAGAACCCTTTTGAAAACATTGTGGGAAAAGGAGAAAATGCTGGTAACGAGCATTTTCACCTTTTATCACAGTGTTTTCTACCCACCTGGAAACAAATTTCAATTTTTGAGTTAGATTTATTTTGTGGTCTGCAAGTGCTTTCCATTGGACCAGTCTAAAATTTTGTTTGATAAAGCATTAAAAGATTGTTAAATGATAAGCTATTATAAGAAGGAGAGATAAGTAAAAACATAAGCACAGTAATAACAAACCAAAAACGAAATCTCTAAAAGGACTTTATTTAAAGAAAAATAGTATATAATAAACATTCAGGAGAGTTCCAGCTCCCAACAAAAAATAAACCTTTTAACATGCAAGTAAATGCTTTATACAATCATCAAATGCTACGGAAAATACTCATGACTCTGGCAAGTGCGTAGGAGATTACCGTATTGATTAAGTTTGATTTTAGACTCATTTTGGGCTCACATACAGGAACTGTATCAAACTAAAAAGTATCCTCAACATTTTTCATCAAAACAAAAAAAAGAAAATCAGTAATAAGTAGAAAGATAAACAAGAAACTTTTTCTTCTATAAGCCTCCATATCCTTTAAATTCAGAGTCATTTTTCTCTAATTAGAGTAAAAGCCATTTTTCCAACATGGGCTTACTATCATCATAATTATTCTTTTTAACCCATTACCAAACGACAATATTTTAGACTGCTCCAAGTTGAAAGCATTTGCAGATGTAAAGAAAAAGTGACTGAAAATTTGAAATTTGTTTCCAGCATGGTAGAAAACATTGTGGGAAAAGGAGAAAATGCTGGTTACCAGCATTTTCTCCTTTTCCCAGATTGTTTTCAAAAGGCTTCTTTCTCAGGGTCGTCAAAAACAGGGATTGTATGGTAATGGGTTAAGTTGTCTGTTGCTGCTAAAACAAAATAAATGTACACAAGACAAAGATTTTTATAAAAAGATCTAAACCTTGCATAATGCACACTTTCAGTTCTGAATAAATAAACTGCATTTTCTCATAGGCTACAAGAACATTTCCTCTGCAAGATCGAAATGTGCCGCCTGATCTTGATCTATGCTGTATGGAATAGGGCTTTTTAATCACATTTAGCAGCAAAATGGTTAATTGTCATCTGCAAATACTGTCAAATTGAAAAAACATAAAATTTTGTGTGGTACAGAGTTGTAATATTAGGGAATACATGTATTAGATCAAGCAATTCAGTATCTACAGAATAATGACATTGCATTTTGCAGCAAAGACCACTTGAGAAGATAAAGAACTTCTTCTCATTTTATCATAATAATTCCACATGTACTTACTTAAATAAAGATTAATCTGAGTTTATTATGCTTATTTGACTTAAAAGATTATCAACTTCAAATTTGTTAAGCTTTTACCAAAAAATGCCGACTTTTCATGACCCTGGTAAAGAGGCCTTTTGAAAACATTATAGGAAAAGGAGAAAATGCTGATAACTAACATTTTCTCCTTTCCCACAATGTTTTCTAATCCACCAAAGAAAAGTTGCACAATTTGATCTATATGGAGACTGAGGTCTGCAAATGCTTTCAATTCTGACAAGGCTAAAATTTTCTCATCTGGTGAAAGGTTCAAGAAGATAATATGTTGACAAAATAAGTGTTAGAAGAAAGACCGCCGAGTGCAATCTCTATATGGGCCAAGGCAAGGTGAATTATAAGGCAAGAAACTATTTGTTAATACTACACCTAAATATTTCAGAGGACTTACATCTTTGAGCTTTTATTGAGATATTACAAAAGGAATGCTTCATTTTCATGATGTACTGTATACGCAAAACTGCCAGATATTGTAGATAGTTCTTTAAAAATGACTTATTTTGCACCATACATTAAAATTACATGTAGAAACTAGACCTTAATGTTACTGTAATAGTACAAACATTTCAACTGTTTGGTATCAATGTTATAGACTTATTACATCATGCCTTTTATATTCTAAAATTTCATTGCTTTTCATCTCATATAATCTCAAAATAACCGCAAAAAATTGATTACATGTATTTTGATGTCAGATCTATCATGCATGAAGGTGTGTCTGTTAATCTATAAAGTGCTGCAACTGATTTAAGTTCTTTTAGTGGATAGCTAAGATCAAGATCAGACTGCACAGAACATACAGTCTGATCTTGGATCTACACTTTCCACTACATTGTTACATATTCTGGCCACAACAACTAGAAATTCAGTTTAAGTGTGACTGTGCATAAAGGTAGCTAATTATAAGTAGTTAGTTATACATATATGATTTTCAGTCATCTTTCCCATTACTAGTGTACACAATTCAAAGAAAACATTCTGTCTGTGCATCTGTAACCAATTTGAATTTCGAAGTGTAAACTGATAAAACAAAAATATAACATATTAATCTTTAAACATAAATATAAAAAGAAAGATAAAACAGTCTTATTTTACAGGACGGAATGTTACTTAAAAATCACAGTCTTAAAAACATATATTAGTATCAAAAGAAAAAAGGGTAAATTAAGTAACAACTGCATTAACCCATTACCACACAGTCCCTACTTTTGACATCCCTGAGAAAGAAGCCTTTTGAAACACCGTAGAAAAAGGAGAAAATGCTGGTAACCAGCATTTTCTCCTTTCCCCACAGTGTTTTCTACCCTTCCCAGAACCATTTTCAATTTTTCAGTCACCTTTATATTGTCGTCTGCAAATGCTTTCATTTTGAACCAGTCTAAAATGTTGTCCTGTGGTAAAGAGTTAATTGTTAATTTCAAAAAAAGTAAAACACAAGAAAAAAAAATGTGTGGGAAAAAATGTAATACACAAAGTTTGGTGAAAATAGTGCATAATGAATAAAACCTGAATAAGAACGGTTAATACTAAAAAATTACAAGTATATTAATCTTTAACAGTTTACCAAACAACAAAATTTTAGACTAGTCCAATTTGAAAGCACTTGCAGACTATAAATAAACGTAATCCAAAAATTGAAATTTGTTTCAAGCGGGGTAGAAAACATTGTGGGAAAAGGAGAAAATGCTGGTTACCAGCATTTTCTCCTTTTCCCACAATGTTTTCAAACGCTTGCCCTTTCAGGGCTGTTAAAAGTCGTCATTATGTGGTGAAGGGTTAAACAGTAACTAACTTTGATTTTCTCATGTAAGGGCTTGCATAATTTGTACATGTCTTTTACAACACATATTTGACATTGCCAAATAAAATCATTTTTAAAAGAAGCTAATGGCCATCATGAACAAATGCTACTTTTCCAATAATAAGTCTTTACAGTACTAATATTTTATTTTTCTTTCTGGACATTTTTTTTTCTTTTTATGAACTTTTATCTATAAGGTTGCCTTTCTTGCAAATTTACCTAGTAATCATTTGCCAGACAAACCCTTGTTTTAATGACCCTGAGGAAAAAAAGGTTAAGGAAACATTGTGGGAGATCATAACTATAAAAGTAGCCAGCAATTTTTCTGTCATCCACAATGTTTCTATTTTTAACGACCCTGAGAAAGAAGCCTCAAGAAAACATTGCAGGAAAAGGAGAAAATGCTGGTAACCAGCATTTTCTCCTTTTCCCACAAAATTTTCTAGTCTTCACAAAACAATTTTCAAATTTTCAATCATTTTTATTTGTTGTCTGCAAAGGCTTTCAATTTGGACAAGCCTAAAATATTGTTGTTTGGTAATGAGTTGATAAAGCGTCAAGACTTGCAATGTAACAAAAACTAGTCCATGTGACAAAAAGATTTATGAGAACAGTCCTTCATTGCAAGCAATCTCAATATATCAAAGAATAACCTTAATCAGACATAAAATTCCATATTAGTACAGAAATACACATATAAATAACATGTATGGTATAGGACTGTGATTATCTCCCTTTATACATCTTCCTCCTCCACTTGCTCTCCTTTCTTCAGTCTTGCAATCACCTGCAAAAATACAGAGATAAAATGAACCATGTTTTGGCAAAAAGGGGTTTAATACACTTCTATGATGCTTTTTACGATGCAAGTCATCACAGGATAGTGGATCCATAAAATCCATTTTGTTTCGCAAAAAGCTGAATCCTAAGGAAGAATGGCCATTAGACATGTTGAAAATTTACAAATTGCACCAAGTTTTGAGCCATGTCAGTCCTAACCCTTTACCGAACAATCCCTACTTTTGACGACCCTGAGAAAGAAGCCTTTGGAAAACATTGCGGGAAAAGGAGAAAATGCTGGTAACCAGCATTTTCTCCTTTTCCCACAATGTTTTCTACCCTTCTCAAAACAAATTTCAAATTTCAAATAATGAATTTCAAATTTTCAGTCACTTTTATTTAATCATCTGCAAATGCTTTCGATTTGGACAAGCGTTAAATATTGTGGTTTGATAATGAGTTAAAGAGCTGCACAGGCTTCCATGGGTAGATACTTTTTGCAGATGCATTAACTCTTTACCAACAATCTCGAGTTTTCATGACTCTGAAGAAGAAAGCTTTAGAGAACAATATGGGAAAAAAATAAAATGCTGGTAACCAGCATTTTCTTCTTTATCCACATTGTTTTTCTACTATTCCCAAATAGAAAACATTTGCTTTCAAATTGGACAGGTCTAAAATTTGTCAAGTGGTAGAGGGTTAAACCCGCTTTTCATAGAGCATGACTGATATATTTTTTTTCTTCCTTCTTTATGTTGTTATGAAATGAAAAGCACTTGGTCAGCGTTAACTTATTTTGTGATGGAAGAAGATAGTTCTTTGCTATTTTTGTTCATCAAGCCATGGCCGGAAACAAGTTCAAAGCAGATAATTTTAAAAGCATCCTCATGAAATATGGATAATCAGTATCAAAGAAAGGGTTCCTGAAGCAATTATCCTTTGCCAACAAGCCGGAGGCTGTGTATTCAAAGCTAGCATGTTCGAAGATATTAAGTCTTGACAGACTATGTAATATCACTTGCAATAAAATCAAATGATAAAATGCTTTCACAGCAAAGAAATGTTAAATACTAGGAAAATATCCCTGCATCTGTCATCTGTAAATGCTTTGAATTAGTGCAGGTCTTAAAGTGTTGTCTTGTGAAGAATTAATAAAGGCGGCTTTTGAAATTACTGTAGGAAAAGGAGAAAAGGCTGTAACCAGCATTCTTTCTTTTCCAACTTCATTTTTCTCTACACTTTCAAATACAAGTCCCATTTTAAATCACATCAAATTTTGTTATCTGTGCATGCTTTAAATTTGTCCAGGTCTAAATCATTGTCTGGTAAAATAGTTACATGTAATATTAATATCATTAATAGTAATAATAATGTTGAATACTGACTGGTCTTAATACACTAAGTATGTTGCTATGTCTGTAATTGAATGGGTAAGAATGATCTTGATTCAGATGTATTCTAAATACTCACATTCTTCAGCCTGGCTATTTCCTTGTTGTCTGCATTCTTGGAAGCATCATTTGTGATCAGCTTTACTCTGGAGGCATATCTAGAAAAAGTAAAGAAGAATGCCTTTTGCTATTGCAAACAAACCATAAAAAATTGTAACTTAAAATTTTTTGGATTAACTCCTAATAAATAGGGACATTTATTATATAATTATTAGGACAGACAATATGAAATGCTTCTTTTGCCAAAATGTTTCCAAAATTTTGTAAGATGTGTATGACAAAACAAGAGTTGTCTGCAGAAGGCTGCTTTAACAAAAAGGGTCCAAATAATTATGATAAGGCTTACTGAAACACTTACGTGAGGGATATCACAGTTTCATCCATGTTATAATCTGCTGGAGAAATATTCACAAACATAAGAGTTTTGGCATTTCCTCCCAGCGAGTCCTGCATCAACATCGTCAGTTTGTTGTTACGGTACGGTATAAACTGCTGTTCACTGCTCAATGCAGAAATGACATCTCCAAGTGCGGACAATGATTTGTTTATCGACATAGCCTCCTGGTAAAGTAAAAAATCAAGAATTATGTGATAGACGTGTTAGAGATAAATAAACATCTATTCATACAGGGAAAAAGTAATTAACAGTAAATCTGAATGATCGAGAAATCACTCACAATTTAAGTATGCTTAATGATATATGTAGATAGAGTTATCATATCAAAAATATCTGAAGAGGCTGAGAGACCTGATTATTGTTAATCCTTTACCACACAATTAGCAACCTTGAAGAAGAAGCAGTATGAAAACATTGTGGGAAAAGGAGAAAATGCTGCTAAACAGCATTTTGTCCTTTTCCCACAATGTTTTCTACCCTAAGGCATAAAGAAATTCATAAGGCATAAAGAAATTATTTTTCTTATACTTAAATTTCTCCTGTAAAGTAAATGAAAGAAATTCTATCAACTTGCAGCATTAATCTGCTCCTACATTCAAACAGAGAATTTACTCTATGTGGTTTTACAGAGATTTTTTATTTGTTTTCAGCACACTAATTCACTCAATCATACTAGTGTTATTCACAAATCAGTAACACGAGAAACCTGAAAAATAAACCAAAATGACAAAAGTAGTTTTAAAGCCCCTATTTACTTCTTCCCTGATTGAAGAAGTTTGTCATCTGATATTTGTATCAACTGCAAAAGAAGAGTACATTTATTTGTCCCTAAATCTATCAATCCATAAGATATGACTTCTCCCTGGATCATCAAACTTCTCCCAATTTTTCCTGGTGAGAGAAGTCACTTCTTCCTAATTTTTTGGGCTAGCTTGATTCCTGACCAAAGATATGGATACTCCAGCCATACTCAACAACAAACACACATTAAATTTTGATCTAGGTGGCAGTGAAGTAACCCAGATTTCTATTTATACAAGAACTGAACACCATAACAAAATAGTGTTTGGTAATATCATTACAGTAAAATGTAACAAGATTTAACTCTTTACCACACGAGGCAATTTTAGACTGGTGCAAATTGAAAGCATTAGCAGACGACAAAATAAAGGCGACTAAAAAATAGAAATTTGTTCTGGGAAGGGTAGAAAACACTGTGGGGAAAGGAGAAAATGCTGGTCACCAGCATTTTCTCCTTTTCCCATAGTGTTTTCAAAAGGCTTCTTTCCTAGGGGCGTCAAAAGTCGGGATTGTGTGGTAATGGGTTAACTCTTTACCCAATGACAAAATTTTAGACTGGTCCAAATTAAAAAAGATTTGCAGATGACAAAATGAGAGTGACTGAAAATTTGAAACTTTTGTTGGGAAAGGAAGAAAACATTGTGGGAAAAGGAGAAAATGCTGGTTACCAGCATTTTCTCCTTTTCCCTCAATGTTTTCAGAATGTTCTTTCTCAGGGTTGTTTAAAGTCGGGATTGTGTGATAATGAGTAAAAGTTCCAAATGATAATCCACAACCCTAAAGATCTTCACTGTAGACCCTTACTGTGGGTCTTTTTGTTGAGAACTTACGATACACTAACCTTCAGCTGCTCAGCTCCTGCTCCAGTTTTGGCAACTCGTTCACTGCCTGCCAAATCCACCAAACTCAGCTACAATGTACATATATGTAAAATTAATTATAAATGTTATAATTTAACCCTTTCCCAAACAACAAATTTTGGACTCTTACAAACCGAAAGAGTTTGCAGATGACAATTTTAGATTTGGGGAAAATTGCAGAAAGTTCTCAAAAAGGGTAGAAAACACTGTGGAAAAAGGAGAAATTGCTCGTTACGAGCAATTTCTCCTTTTCTCACAGTGTTTTCAAAGACTTTTACTGCAGACAGGTAAAAACCAGGGCTTGTTTGGAAAAGGATTAAGTGTTAGATTTTCAACAGGTAAATAAATAATTTGAAAAATATCACATAAGTGAATGATAGCTCTTGTCACATATAATGGTAGAGTGAATGGGAAAAAATAGACTATAAACTCTTTACCAAACCACAAAATTTTAGACTGGTCCAAATTGAAAGCATTTGCACATAACAGAATCAATGAGATTGAAGAATTGTAATTTGTTTTCGGAAGGGAAGAAAACATTCTTTCACAGGGGTATCAAAAGTTGGGATTGTATGGTGAAGGGTTAACTTCACCAGCATACCTTTCCCACAATGTTTCAAATTTCAACACTTATGTCACATTTATTTGCCATCTGCTGCTGCTTTCAATTTGGACATGCCCAAAATTGTGTTGTTTGCTATAGAGTTGAGCCGTGTACAGGAAGCTGCATGTGTGGTTTCTATGATAATCCAAAACAATTATTGCCTGACCAGGTAACTCAATAGTTAGCATATCTGACTTGTGACCTGGATGGTGCCGGTTCGATACCGAGTTGTGACGTATTTTCTTTCCAGTGAATTTTTTTGCCTCTCACCTCTGACGCATGTGAGAAAAGAAGTCAGTGGCCTTGGAAAGAAAGTTGTGTCAGTACTCGTGTGAGAATGCCAGGAAACACTTGGGTGTGTCACTGACTGCCATGACATGACCTAAGCTGTTGAAATGGCTTTACACTCCAACCAAAGCAAACCAAATCAAAACACTTGCTACTTACCTTTCCCCTGGTTACATTTCCAGTGTTCTTGTTGGCTGCTTCCATAATAATGCCAATGATTAGATGAGATCTTGAGCTCTCAGCATTCATTTCTGTGGAAAAAAGATTTTATTCAACCCTGTATCATGCAATATTGTCTTTTTACAACTCGAATGAAGACTTCTACTGAAATTATTATGGGAAAAGGAGAAAATGATGGTAACCAGCATTTTCTCCTTTTCCAATAATAATTTCAAGGTTTGCTCCTTGTATGTGATCACTTGGTAAGGAGTAAAAATGAAAGCAACATCCTCATTTATTTCCATGAGCTATGAGAGTGTTTGTAACTTCTGAACTACATGTATTTAATCAAGACAATTCTTTCAATGGCCTTTCAAGAATTAATAAATGTTGATTTTAAATGAAGAGACACTTTTTCCACAATATTTCCAAAAGTCTGTGGCCTCAAGATACCAGAAACAAAGTATTTATTGTTTGATGATGGGTTAACCCTTTAACAACAACTAATTTTAGACTGGTCTTACTAACAGCATTTGCAGATGACAATTTCAATGTGACTCAAACGGTGTAATTTTTCTTTGATTAGGTAGAAAATATTGCTTGAAAAAGAGAAAATGCTGGATACCAGCATTTACTCCTTTACCCCTTTTGTTTTCAAAAGGCTTCTCTCCCAGAGTCGGTATTATTTGATACAGAATTAACTCTTTACCATACAAGAAAATTTTAGACTGGTCCTAATTGAAAGCATTTGCAGATGACAAAATAAAAGTGAATGAAAATTTAAAATTTGTTTTGTGAAGGGTAGAAAACATTGTGGGAAAAGGAATATTTTCCAAAGGCTTCTTTCTCAGGGGCGTCAAAAGTAGGGATTGTGTGGTAATCGGTTAAAAGGTTGTGAATTAACAAAATTCTACTTGCTTAAGAATTGCTTTGTCATAAACATACATTTGAACTCAAATTGATAAGTACTTTATGAAAAGTGGGTTTATTGCATTTGCAAAAAGTATCTACCCAGGTCAGCCTGCTCAATTCCTGCAGGCTGTCTTGGCTGGGTTGAAAAATTTTACTTTAGGTAAATTTTCTGCAGGATTATACTGCCTCATAATACAGTTGATTGTTCGACCAAATGGGTCTTATTCATCCATGATCATGTGATGATGTGCTAATTATAGTGGAGTGCAACACGCGAAAAGGTGCATTCGGACATTTGCGTAAAGTGTCGTCTCGGATTAGCCTGCGCTGTCCGCGCAGGCTAATCCGAGACGACACTTTACGACTACATTAGATTTTGTGCTACAGTAGACTTGCGTAAAACAGAAAATCACATAAAATCGGAAAGTGTCGTTTCGGATTAGCCTGTGCGGACTGCACAAGCTGATCCGAGACGACACTTTACGCAAATGTCCGAATGACCCTTTTCGTGTGTTGCAAGCCATAGTGCATCATGGAGATGAATTAACAGAGCTCCAGATGGAGGGGACGATTTTGATTTCGAAACTGAAAATATTAATTATTTTCCACTAAACCTTATATTATGGGTACTCATTAGAATTGTCTCATCCAGATGATTCTAATGAGTACCCACTACATAGGATTTCAAAGAGAAATAATGACTTTAGAATAACATTACTCCCTCTTATCTAGAGCTCTGAATTAACCACCTTTTGCCAGAGCATGACTAAAATATCTATGTCATTGCTTTATTTTTGTCCTATTGTTCTCGTACAAAACAAATAGATTTCAAGTATGTTTTACATGGAAATGGACGATGAGGTATTCAAGGGCAATTTCCAAGGAAACTAATCTAACCCTGCTAAATACAAGGGACACTTTTTAAGTTCATAGAGTAGGGCGGTCTTTTTAAAACCGCTTGAAATATCAAAAATTTTTTTTATCCAAGACCTTCGAAAAATGCCCCTTCTGCCTCCACACACATTTTACACCGATCTACCATTTCCAGAACGCCACCCGGTAGTCCTCTTTAGGTATATGTTGCAGTTACTGGTAGACTGGTAGACCGCACTGCCTATACCACAACGGGATTCAAAATGGTGCCCTGCCAGCATTTCCTTTAGTCTTGGGAACAACCAAAAGTCACAGGAGGACAGGTCAGGGCTGTATGGGGGATGATCCAAGACGTCGAGCCCAGATTCTTTCAGATATTCCTGTACCGTAGCAGATTTATGGGCCGGTGTGTTATCATGGAGTAATTTGATGCTGCGGACACCAGTGAGCGGTCTGCATTTCTGATACAAATCAACAAGTTGAGTAAGAACACATTCTCTCTAAAACTTTCCAGTGACAGAACTACCTTTTGGGACTGGAATTTGAAGGACTGGACCTTTCGAATCAAAGAATATCACATACAACATGCAATATGATGTTTTGCAATGGCTCGCAATGACAGGTCTGTCACCCTCAGATGAAACCCAAACCTTATTTTTAGCCTTAAAATCGGGTTAAAAATGATAGATCCAGATTTCATCACCTGTAACTATCTCTTTCAAACAACGTGGGTTACATTTATCATATTTTTCTATAACTTTCAATGCTCGTCAGTGAGCAAATGGGGCACCCAGTGCGCGCAGATCTTACGTAGCCCAAGTTGTTCACATAAGATCTTCAAAACACTTGTTGAATGAATGCCACTTAATTCTTCTATCTCTTGCACAGTATAATGTGCGTCTTACTCAATGTTTTCACAACGTTCTTTTCCGTCAAAATGGAAACCGGCCTACCCACCCGAGGGTCATTTTCAATTGACTCCCGACCATCATTAAAACAACGTACCCACTTGCAAACTGTAGCATATTTTAAAGCACCATTCCCATAAACTTTTTGCAAATCAGCATGAATTTCTGTAGGCGGAAACCCGAACTGTGCTCGAATCTTACAATATATCCTCTGTTCAGAGATTTGTCCATCCATACTGAGTGCTATATTTTCTATAGTGTATAAAACCATGTGTTAGAAATACCCAGCGCAGCGCGCATGTGGACCTCGTGCGCCGCATACCGTGACACCATACAAGAGAGGAATTATTACGCAAGTTCTGTGTAAAAAATCGTGCAACTTCATAATTGCATTAAAAAGTTATAGGCTTACTCTACGAACTTAAAAAGTGTCCCTTGTAAGTGAGTAAAAACCCTAGTAAAAACACATATTTTGCTTTCAAAAAGATTGATATTCCTGGGGGAAGTTACCTACTTATCTGACAGTGTAAATACAAGATTACACTGCTCATTCTGTGCAGTCTGATCTTGATCTACACCACCCACAAAAGGTCAGTGAGTCAAGCCTAGCTGCTTAACCCTTTCCCAAATGACAAAATTTTAGACATGTTGAAATTGAAAGCATTAATTTTGCAGTTGACAAAATAAAAGTGACTGAAAATTTGAAATTTGTCTTTGTGCAGGGTAGAAAACATTGTGGGAAAAGGTGAAAATGCTGTTTACCAGCATTTTCTCCTTTTCCCACAATGTTTTCTGAAAGCATCTTTCACAGGGTCATTAAAAGTCTGGATTGTGTGGTAAAGTGTTAAGGGTTAACTTCCTACTTAATTCTAAAATCCCTACATAGTTACGTTTGAGATATTTATAGTTCAGAATGGGTTCCTGAAATTTGTTACTTAAAATAGCCTATTGACTACATGATCCTATCTAGATACGTTTCACAATGCATGGAATGCATTCCGAACAATTAGTACATAATTTCTTTAAAGTCGTTGTGAATGGGCACATACCAGTACAATGTACTTTCTGAAGAATAATGAAAAATCCAATGTTCTAATTATAGCTCAGCAAAATTTAATTAATTACCAAATGACAATATTTTATGCTTGTCCAAATCGAAAGTATTTGCAGAACAACAAAATAAAAGTGACTGAAAATTAGAAATTTGTTTTGTGAAGGGTAGAAAACATTGTGGGAAAAGGAGAAAATGCTGATAGCAGCATTTTCTCCTTCTCCCACAATGTTTTTGAAAGGCTTCTTTCTCTGGGTCATCAAAAGTAGGGATTGTGTGGTAATGGGTTAATAATAATTCCCTTATAGTCATTGCGAATAGGCACATACAATGTGCTTTCTGAAGAATCATGAAAAACCGAATTTTCTCGTTATAGCACAGCAAAATTTAACTCATTCCTAGAGGATTAAATGTTGGATATGATGATGTTTTCCTGCGTCATTTTCCTTCTTGTCATTATCTAACCTGCAGTATAACCTGGGGATCTATTTTATGACACAAAACCCATAGTCAAACCATCCAAGGTTTTCACTAACTAGAGGAAGACAGCTTATTAAAACATTGTCAGAAAAGGGGATAATGATGGTAACCAGTAAAGTTTTCTACCCTTTCAAACATTATCTCCCACTAGATGGATTCTAAAAATACACATCTATTTAATATGGGCACTCTGGGTACATAAGCGGACTAATTTTTCAAAACGACAACCGTTACTTTGAATTTCAAAATAAACGTTTACTCAATAAAACGTTAGCTGGTGCGAGTCATTCAGTTATGATCACCTAGCAGGTAACCTATGCACCGGCCATTTATTAAAGCAGTCCCTACAGGCTTGGGTTTAGCTTCTGTATAAACACTACTTTTTCCAAGTATCGGGGAATGGGGGATGCGTCGTAGCAGGTTGAATCTTCGAAGAATATGACAACGCCCTTTCAAACACAAATCCCATTGTTTGAGTAATATGTAACTGATGAACTTACAGATTCATGCCTCTGATTTTTTAATAATAAAGCACATAGGTCTCCCAACTCTCTCTTTTAACCCTTTACTCCATAGATACTCATTTCTACACATTGCTTGTAGGAGCCTTTGGAAAACATTGTGACAAAAGGTGAAATTGCTCGTGACGAGCAATTTCACCTTTTGCCACAATGTTTTCTATGCTATCAAAAGGTATCATTTACAAAGAAATGGCTTTATCCTTGTTGTTATCAATTAAGGTCAATTAAAGATGCCATAGAAATGCCTTATGGGGTAAAGGGTTAATACAACATGGAAAATTTCTTACATCTAAGGTCTTGACCAAAATTCAAACAAATTAACCCTTTGCTAAGCAATTCCAGGTTTTAATAACTTGTAGGAAGATGACTTTTGAAAAAATTATGGAAATGGAGCACTTTCTTCCCTTTCCACACTCTTTTTTACCCTCAGAAACACAAATCCCATTGAGTGGTAAGTAACTAGTGGTCTGTAAATGCTTCTAATTCTGACCAGTCTTATAAAATGTTATAAAATTTACAATTATCAATATCTTTTAAAACATTTATGATATGAAGTATACATATTACAACTACGAACATTTCAGACCATAGGGGTTAAGACCTGACTGCAAAAAAAGCTTATCTTCTGCAAGACGGTGCAACTAGAATTTGAGGCAGATTTCGAAATGGAGGGCCGATATCACTCTCTGGCCCTCATCAGCCATGTAATAACCTCATTATTACATTCATGGATCAATTACTTGATTTTTTGGTTTTCTAGTATGTTTAACCCTTTCCCAAATGACAAAATTTAAGACTGGTCCAAGTTGAAAGAACTTGCAGGCGACAAAATAAACGCAGCTCAAGAATTGAAATTTGTGACCAGGGGGCAGAAAACATCATGGGAAAGGGAGACAATGCCAGTCTCCAGCATTGTCTCCTTATCCCACAATGTTTTCAAAAGGCTTCTATCTCAGGGCCATAAAAACCACGGTTGGTAAACGGTTAATTACTTGTAACAAAAAAGTCTTGTCTTCATTCAACACAACTTTTTTCCACTGGTAAAAATCACGTTCATGACGTCATTCATCATCACTATCGTAGAGCTGCATTATGTGCAGAATAGAATGCTTTAAATAAACAGTTGTTCATGTTTGTTCATAGGTAAAACAATGTTACCATTATTGTTTCGCCATCTAAATATTCAATTTAACGTGGATCAAAACTAGGAAACAGGATAAATAGAAAACGTGGATGGTGCTTCGAATTATGAAACATAAAAATCAAGCTTGGTCCTCCCGGCTCAATGGATAAAATCGTAGAACTACATGTACTAGCCTATAGACACTATACATTGCCTGATAAATTTCCCAATCCAAGACAACAACGATCTATTCTCTATTTATCATGTCTTTTTTTTTTTTGTTTAACGATTCAACGTTGACTGTGGTTCTGAGGATTTGTCCGCTAGCGATTGAGGGACCGATTCCGCAATTTTTTTTTTTTTTTTTTTTCTAAAATGGATGTTTTGAGAACGTTAGTTTACGAGCGAGTGTTCTGTTGCTATAGAAATAGAACAAATATCTTATCAACGGGCAGGACATCAGATATCTGCCCTTGCGTGACACTTATATTACACCGTTTTTCAGTGGAAAATGTTACTATTATTAATAATAGAATGGAATAAGTGTATGTATCTTGAAATTTCATTTAGTGCAGCCTGCAGCCTGATCTTGATCTACACTGGCTCCAAGGGAAACTATAGGCATGAAAGGCCCTTTAACTCATTACCAAACGACAAATTTTTAGACTGGTCCAAATCGAGAGCATTTGCAGACAACAAAATAAAAGTGACTGAAAATATGAAATTTGTTCTCCCACAATGTTTTCTAAAGGCTTCTTCATCAGGGTGTTCAAAAGTAGGGATTGTGTGGTAATGGGTTAAGGTTTAATCTATTTTGTCTTCATTAGTACTAAATATCTATCTAAAATCCATGGATCAAAAGGACTGGTGCACACTGGGAATAGAACCAAGGAAATTTAAGTATGGTAACACTTACTTGTTGCAGCTGTATGCCTGTTTGCACTCCCTTCTTCAAACAGAGCAAATAGCTCCTTGGAGTTATGAGCAGGTTTTATCACAGAACCTTGTACATATACCATACCCTTCTTATCTTTCTTGATCTCCAGTTTGTCCTGAAAATTGTTAGATCTATTGGTTAATACTGGGAGTAATAACTTAACCATTCAACTTTTGGGAGGCAGTGGTGTAGGAATAGAACATTGGTATATCACACCAGAGGTTCCATGTTTGAATACCATGATAAGTGGCATCAACCCACCTAAACCATGGTGCAAGTATGTGTTAACTCTTTACCAAACAACAAAAGTTTGGACTATGCCAAATTCAATGCAATTGCAGATGACACACTAATGAGATTCAAAAGTTGATTACTTTTGGAAGGGTAGAAATTGGAATGGGACTAGGAGAAAATGCCGGTTACCTGCATTTTCTCTTTTTCCAGTGTTTGAACCCTTTACTCCATAAATACTCATTTTGACATATCAACAACAGAATGCTGATAGCTTTTGAAAACATTGTGGGAAAAGAAGAAATTGCTCATAAAGAGCAATTTCTCCTTTTCCCACAATGTTTTCCACTCAATCAGATATCTGTATCAACACTTGTCAATATTTTTGACATCGTACTTTTATTTGCTGCCGATATAGAAGAGCTTCAAATTGGCACATCAGGTAAAGGGTTAAAAAGGTATTCTCTTTAAAGTTGTTGAAACTTTTGACTGTGTGGTAAAGGGTCATGGTTCCATGGAGGCAATCAGAGATTAATCAGTTTAAGTTGTAGAAAATGTTTCACAATTATTTGTAAAATAAATATGTTGAACAAATTTTAAACTTAATGCTCACACCCATTATCTAGAAACTATACCAATAGGAATACTTTCAGATTCTGAGTTGTTTGAGGACAATATTTACTAACATCAAAAAGGCCAGTGACAATACTCTAATGACCAATGACATTATTGTGCTGGGATATTTAAACCTGAAGTGTCGAATATATTCAAGACATTTTCAGTATGGAAAGAAGACCAAAATAATTGTGATATCATTACGGCATTAGTCGACAATGTTTCATCAAAGTGGACTGAGGATATCACATATACTTCACATTTTGTATAGAGTGATTAGAATCTACACTGGCCTTTTAAAAATGCAACTATAGTTACAAAAGGCACTTTAACCCTTTCCCAAACAATCCCTGGTTTTTACGGGTCTGGAATAGTAGCCTTTTGAAAACATTGTGGGAAAAGGAAAAAGTGCTGGTAACCAGCATTTTCTCCTTTTCCCACAATGTTTTCTATCCTATCATGGACATAAATAATCTTTTCAGCAACAGTTGAATTGTTGTCTGCAAATGCTTTCAATTTGGTTTACCGTAGTCCAAAATTTTGGAAAGGGTTAAGAGTTAACATGCATCTTAATTCTTATGGTGTCTTTCACTGCAATAGTTGCCTTTGTAGGTAGAATAGATCAAGGTCAGACTGTAGTCTAATCTTTGGTCAACCTCGTCCACTTTGCTGAAACTTTACAGACAAAAAGCAACCATGAAACTGGAATTATCTCTTATTCTCTTATTCTACAAGACTACTTCATTTTCTGTTCTGGAAAATGTCCTCGGGTTTAGTCCACACTTCATATTTAAATCAAACTGTTCCCTTTTTGTGCCACATTCTACCTTTCATATCTAAGGCAAACTTGCAGTAAATTCAAATGAAAACAAAGCATTATAATAACAAACATACCATGCTAAGATGGTAGTCACTTCTGAAGAGTCATATTTTTGATGGAAACAGATCAAAATTTACCGAGCTTGGCCTGTGAGCAAAGTTTGGTATCTAATGGTATCAAATGGTGTAAGTCATATATAATGAGAAACATTGCCTTGGAAAATATCTTTTACATATTATGCACTTTATATATATTCTAACCCTTCACCACACGACAACATTTTAGCGTCAAGGTAGTGAGCCTGTAATGGAAAACGACTGTTTCCACTATAACATTATTCTACAAAATTGGCTATGATTAAATATGAATATTATACTTTAACAGTGCCACTTTTTTCCTTTTTTTTTTCTTCTTATTTAGAATTATCATTTATAAATCTAAAGCTGCAATATTCTCATGGAAGATAATAATTACTCCTCTTTTCTTGAAACTAACAAAAATATCAACAAATAATTTCAAGACAGACATCAAAAGAATTTCTGGTTGGACAAAAATGATAAAAAAAAAGTATTATATCTATATAAATCTGTATTTATCAGCTATCAAGACATTTTATTCCATGTTGCACTAGAAGTACTACGGGGTCTTCTACCTTAACCAAATTGAGATTATTTTGCAGATGACAATGTCAGTGTGGCTCAAATGGTGCAGTTTATCTTCAATAGGATAAAAAAAACCTTGTGGGAAAAGGGACAAAATGCTGGTAACCAGCATTTTCTCCTTTTCCCACAATGTTTTCAAAGTCCTCTTTTCCACGGTTCTTAAAAGTATAGCCAGTTGCCATTGTGTGGAAAAAGATTAACCCTTTACTCCATAGAAACTCATTTCTACGCATTGCTGCAGGTGCCTTTGAAAAACATTGTGGCAAAAGGTGAAATTGCTCTTGAAAAGCAATCTCACCTTTTTTCACAATGTTTTCTAGGCTATCAAAAGGTGTCATATACCCATAAGAAAAGGCTTCATCCTTGCTGTTATTTGGGGTCAATTAGAGATACCAAAGAAATGCCTAATGGGGTAAAGGGTAAAATCTCAAACTTCAAAAGCCAATATTTTTATCTGGCAAAAAACCATCACCCATCAACCATCAACCAACCACAAAAAAAGTCACACAACTGATAAAATTTGCTATCATTACAGAAGATTTCAGCCTGTTCAAATATTTATATTGAATTCAGTCACTTTAAATATTTAGAATGTCATTCAAACATGGGAAAACAAAACACTGGAATAAGGTAATATAGAGTGGATGGGTCAAATTATGGGAACTACGCCCACTAAACCTTCAAAATTTTTTAATATTTTAGAATAACATTTACCTGTTCTTCACCAAAGAGCTGAACATTAAACAAGCAAAGTTACAGATTAATCTTTGCATTTTTACATGTCAAACAAAGCTTTTAGTCAAAATATATATGAAAAATATAATTAAATAGAAGGTTATAAACTCTTACCAACACACACCCGTTAACAATCTGACTACAAAGCTTTAACCAAATATTTTTATTAATTTCGTGACACTGTAATTAAACCCTTTGTCAAAAAAATAAGAAAAAGCATTTCACAACTCTGCAATTAAAGCCCTTTGAAAAAAGTTTTGGAATAAGTAGCAAATGCTGATAACCATCATTTTCCCCTTTTCTCCACAATGTTTCATACTCTGTTAAAGGTAAGGTCAACATTTGACCCACATTCTCAGCTACAACTGCTTCATTAAAAATGTTTCTAAACTTTTGTGACCTGTAAAAGAAGTACCAAACAGGTTGCTGTAATTTAATTAAGTGAAGATAAAGATCAATCTACATGCTGTAAACAGATAAATGACAATGAGGAAGTTGGCTTTCAAAAACATTATGAGAAATCAGAAAAATCCAGTTAACCTGCATTACTTTTCTTTTTTCCCAAAATGTTTCAACCCCTTTAAAACAGAAATTCAATCAATTCAATAACATTTCATTTGTCCCCTGCAAATCCTTTCAGTTTGGACAAGCTTAAATTTTGTTATCTGGTAAAGAATTTAATAGCATTGCATCATGTTTCACAATCACACACAATTATCAAACCTTTGAATGCCCATTAAACCTTTCAAAACATTTCAGCCAAGGAAAATGACCCTAATAAATGCAATTTGGAGGTGGCTTTATTCAAAATGTTTTGGCAAAGTGTACAGTACATATCAAAGATCAGCTTGCACCTGGTGCAGTCTGGTCTTGAAATACACTGGGTGCAAAGGTAACAGAGGTTGTGGTAGCCACTAAGATACAATGAGATCAGGGTCCATGTTTTTACAATATTTCTCAGTATAGTTTCTTACAAGAAATCCATGTTGAAGAAAATATGTTTTGCTTGTAAAAAGATCTTAAATTTGTTTATGTTGGTCCCCTGATCAAAATCTTACTCATTTAACTCCTTATCACATGATCCCCACTTTTAATGACCCTGAGAAAGAACCCTTTTGAAAACAATGTAGGAAAAGGAGAAAATGCTGGTAACCAGCATTTTCTCCTTTTCCTACAAGGTTTTCTACCCTTTCCAAGACAATTTTCAATTTTTGAGCCATACTTATTTTGTCGTCTGCAAATGCTTTCCAATTTGAGCCATACTTATTTTGTCGTCTGCAAATGCTTTCCAATTTGGACAGGTCTATAATTTTGTCTTTTGGTAAAGAGTTAATTCACCTTAAAGTATCCTCCATCTATCTATTGAATATTTTGACAACACTTTTGTGATGAAAATTAATTGATTTATATTATTAATTCTATACAGCCAAAACAATTTATTGTAGTGTACATTTAATTTTATGAATGAAAGGTCAAGGTCATTCAGCCAATTGTCAGTAGCAACCAAACAACCACTACCTCATCAAATGCTCCCGCAACAGTAGATATGGATCTAGACTTTTAAGACAACATGAATAAGAAATATCAATGAGTGAAAATGGTGTCATATAAGCTTCAAAACTGGGATACAGACAGAAATACACATGAGCAAAGTCTTTACAACAACCAAAAAAATGGTAAACATCATAAATGTCATTCCAGTTTTTTTTGGATCAAAATCAATGCAACTTTCATGCTGAGAGAGAGAGAGACACAGAGAGAGAGAGAGAGAGAGAGAGAGAGAGAGAAGAGATTTTGTTGTTTGTAATTCTATTGTGTGAATAAATACATGTACATGTATTACTGATTTAGCATAAAAGGCAAAAGAAAGCAGGTTTTTGCACACACAGTAAATCAAGAAAGACTGAAATGCTATGACTCTTAAGCCTTTGTCTCACAGATTTATACCCAACTCTTGTTCAGTGCAGGCTGTAGGATAATAATCTTTCTGTTTTCAGTATTCTAAAGAGATTAGCCTATATGAGCCTTGCTCTGACAACAGGGGGTGTAACTTACTGTATCTCCATGATGCATCATACTAATGAAGCCATAAGATAATTATGGATTCATAATACAATGTAGCTATTTTTTTCTAACTTATCATATGGTAGACTACTCCTTAGACATACACAAAATTGACCAATAGCAAAATGTTTTGGCCCAGGACAGCCAGTGCTTACTGCACAAGCTTACCTGGGTTGATACTTTTCCACTGATCCATTAACTCATTACCAAACGACAAAATTTTAGGTTTGTCCAAATTGAAAGCATTTGCAGACAACAAAATAGATGTGACTCAAAAATTGAAATCTAATTGGGAAGGGTAGAAAACATTGTGGGAAAAGGAGAAAATGCTGGTTACCAGCATTTTCTACATTTCCCACAATGATTTTAAAGGCATTTTCTCCTTTTCCCACCATTTTTTCTTCCCTTCCTAAAACAAATTTCAATTCTTTAGTCACGTTCATTTTGTCGTCTGCAAATGCTTTCAATTCGGACCAGTCTAAAATGTTGTTGTTTGGTAATGAGTTAAAAAAGGAAAAATGCATTTGAACCATGCTTTGTGAATAGGGGGCTTAATGTATCTGTGAAAAGAGCAGGCTGGTCTGGGTCAAAATATTTTGCTACTGGTCAATTTTCTGTATGCCAATGGACCAGTGTACCTCATGATTGCTTGGTATCATGTATCACAGAGATGCATTAAGCCCCCTTTTGCCACAGCTTGGCTCATTTACACTTTAGCAGATGACAAAACTTTAGATTTGTTCATTTCAAAAGCATTTGCAGATGGTGAATCAAATGTTGCTAGAATGATGCAATTTGCTTTGTATAGGGCAGAAAGCACAATGGGCAAAGATGAAAATGCTGGTTGCCAGTATTTTCTCCTCTTTCCACAAATTTTACAAAAGCATTCCTGTTCACAGTCCTGAAAACATGGAATGTTTGATAAAGGGTTTAAGATAAAACAGAACAAGATGTTGGCCTGAGACAAACAGAAAAGAGTGGCATGATGGACTTTGAACCAAAGTAATATTATGTACCTTGTTTTCTGCTGCACCAAGTCTCTTGTCAGACAGACATGGTTTTAAAGGACCAACATGTTTGAACATACCTTGATATAAACAAGTAGAAAGAAGCTCAGAAAGAGTAAGTTCTGAATTTGTCTAAATCATTTCTCAAAGTGTCTGCCACAAATGAGCCTTGATGTGCCAATATAAAGTAAAGGATCAAATTAAAGACAATGGAAAAAAAACAACTTACATCTGCAGCGCCTGGTTTTGAGAACAAGTCTATCAGCTTGTCATTATACAGCTCGAGCATGTAACACTCTATAGAAATAGTGAATTTACTCCTGAAATATTGAAATCAGGAAAATAGACTATTACACACATGGTCTCTTTTTGCAATATGTCACAAACAAGGGCTGCTGTTCCAACAAAAATAAGTCATCAGCCCGTGTTTGATGATGACAGATCAGGAATAAACGGATGATGACTAAAAGACGTTGAGGTAATCATATTCAAAATATACTGAAGGTCCTTAACCCTTTAACATACAATCCCAACCCTGAAAGTGAAGGCTTCTGGAAATAGTGGGAAAAGGAGAAAATGCTGGTAAACAGCATTTTCTCATCTACCCACAATGTTTTCACAGATAGAAATCATCAATTTTGTAACAGGTAATTTGTTGTCTGAAATTTTACTAAATTTGGTCCAGTCCAAAATTTTGTTGTGTGGTAGAAAATTAAAATAGTAACTCTAACCATATTCCGAAGATTTAAAGAGAAAGAGTTAACCAGGATCATTTAAGTTAAATATGTACGTACTTAGCAAATAGAAAACTGATGGCTAATGCATACATACTTCAGTTCATCTGCTAGCTGGAAAATCCTCTCAAAAGCTCTTGGTGCAATACCTGGGAACTTCTGGTCTTTATCACCAATCATGGTGAAAGTTTTACCAGAACCAGTCTGGCCATAGGCGAAAATACAAACATTGTACCCATCTACTGCTGACTGGATCAAGTTCTGTAATGGAACACAGTGTTTTGTTTACAAGTGCCTCATATAACACATTATCCAGACATTGGTTATAATGCTATCCTCTTACTTCTGGTAATCACCATTTCCTCCAATTTACACAATGTTTCCTAACCTTTAAGAAACAAAAATTGATCATTTGTGGCAAATTTAACATTTGTACAACTTTTGATTTGCAATCAGCAAATACTTTCTATATGGATGAGTCTACGCATATAAATTCTGGTAAAGATTTATCCTTTTCCCAAGCCACACAATTTATAATCCACAATCTTGAACTTGTCCAAGGTGAAAGCATTTGCAGTCAACAAAGTAAGATTTAATGTGACTCAGAAACTGAAATTTGCTTTTGCAGGGAAAAAAAATGTGGGAAAAGGAGAAAATGCTGGTTACCAGCATTTTCTCCTTTTCCCCCAGTGTTTTCAAAATCCTTCTTCCTTAAGTTTCTTTTTCCAAAATGGTTTCAAAAACTTTCTTCTTTAAACTCATTAAAAACTCCAGACTGTCTTATACAGGGCTGCGATAGGTAAATGGCTAAAATGGTGATTTACACCAGTCCTTGTATAAGCCTAAGTGCCCAGTTTCAACTACCCTGGTAAAAACATTCTGAAAATATTGTGGTACACATCATTTTCTTCTTTTCCCACAATGTTTTCCACCCAATCATTTTTGTTACAGTAAAATTGTCATCTGCAAATGTTTCAAATTTTGTCATTTGGTGAAGAGTAGTAAGTAGCATCAAACTTGTTCTTTATAAAGTCATCACTTACATTGGTATCCTCAAAGATTCTTTCTTGTGTGGAATCTTCCATAAACACCTGATCATACTGGAACTCCTTCAAGCCTCGACTTGTGTCCACAGATACACTATACTCATCTGCTGATCTACACACAGACTTGTTTCCCTGGTAACACAATATTATCTTTATAGCATAAAACATTTCTCTTTGTAAAATAACTCTTTTTCTCTGTCAATATTTTTAATCAGACAATGTAAAGACACATATCACATTTTTGTTTCTCTCATAGCATTTTGGGATTATTTTTCTTTTATTTACATTTTACAAGCATTCTGTTTTGTTGTACTTTTATTCTAAATCCTTTAACCCTTTACCAAACAATCCCTGGTTTTTACAACCCTGAGAAAGATGCCTTTTGAAAACACTATGGGAAAAGGAGAAAATGCCGGTAACCAGCATTTTTTCCTTTCCCCACTATGTTTTCTACTTTGATGGAAACAAATTTCAATTTTTGAGTTACGTTCACTTTGTCGTCTGTAAGCAGTTTCAATTTGGACCAGTCTAAAATTTTGTTGTTTGTTAAAGGGTTCATCAGTGTACTATTTATGCAGATAAACATACTCCAATGTATATAATATCACTCAAGTACTAGCAGATACATTTTTCCATCATTTACAATCATTTCTTTTTCTTTTAAATTCTGAATCAATCAATCTGTGTATACACTATGCATACAGCCTGGTTTCCATTAACAACAATAAACAACATGACATATATGTATATATTATAGAGAATATTTTTGAAAACTTAGTAGAAAATGGGCAAATTGCTGGCAACTTGCATTTTCTCCTTTTCCCACAGTGTTTTCTGTCCTAAGTAATGTAGAAATGAATATTGTAGCAACATGTAATTTGTCTTCTGCAAATTGTTACGAGTCAGGCGTAACTAGAAAGAAGAAGCCAGCAACAAACGATAACAATTAACAGAATTTATTAACAAAAATATCAAATAAACAGTGACAATATTAAAATAGTACAAAACAATACCTTAGATGTTAAATTCAGAAGACAAACTATTCCAGTCTTAATTCCAATCTGATCCTGATCCAAACTGAATGTAATCCAAGCACACAAAATAATCCTCACTTTAGTCTAGTCTGATCCAAATCCAAACTGAATGTAATCCAGGCACTAATTATGACACAAACACAAGATAATCCCCACTGTAGTCTGGCAATCATGTATTAACTAGTGAACACTGAGATGTAAAAAGCTTTTCCTTTTATAATAACAGGGAAACTTCCAGAAAATTCATGTTAAAATCAGTTGCATAATTCTTAGTAATCAGATTGTATAAAGGCCTGGAAACTTCCAGCACAATATTCCACAAGAGAGAATCCAGTTCTAAAAATAGCTACAGGGGAAAACCATTCACAAATAGATACACACATGAACAAAGCTAAGAATAACTGGGTATGTACATAACACTTCCCCCCTTGAAAAGAAAAAGAAAGGTTTATGAAATAAATCTTTCTTTTTTGCAATATTATTTATATACATGTATATGACACTTTAACTGAAGTATACATAGGAAATGACAAACTCAAATATTAATTATTTCAGACTAATAAAAATAATCAAGGTAATGAAAGTACAATTTAAAAATTCAGTTTAAACTTGATTTAGGGAAAAACGACTATTGAAATTTCAAACTCTTGAAAGAGCATCTGGTATAATGTTATCTTTCCCTTTTATGTGTCTTATGTCAAGATTAAACTCTTGAAGCAATAAACTCCACCTCAGTAATCTTTGATTCTTATTCTTAAGTTTGTGCAGAAAACTTAAAGGGTTATGATCACTGAATACAACAATTGGTGAAGTTGAAGAGGTTAAATAAACTTCGAACTGCTGGATTGCCAGAATTAAGGCAAGACACTCTTTTTCTATGGTAGAGTAATTTTTCTGATGTTTGTTAAATTTCTTAGAAAAGTAACAAACTGGGTGATCAATACCATTATTATCTTCTTGTAAAAGAACAGCACCAATACCAACATCACTTGCATCAACAGCTAATTTGAAACATTTGTCAAAATCAGGTGCCAAGAGAACTGGTGCGCTCTTTAGTATGGCTTTTAGACGATCAAATGCATCTTGACATTTGTCATTCCATTTGAACTTTGTGCTTCTCATAAGTAAATTTGTTAAAGGTTCAGCAATACCTGAGAAATTTTTACAGAATTTCCTATAGTAGCCAGCCATACCAAGAAATCGCATCAGCTGTCTTTTACATTTAGGCACAGGAAACTCAGAGATAGCATTGACTTTAGCTTCTAAAGGTTTAATTTGACCCTGTCCCACAAGATGTCCTAAAAATGTTACAGTAGCATGACAAAATTCAGTTTTTGCAAGATTCACAGTCAGTTTCGCTTTACTGAGTCTGTCGAAGAACTTCCTGATTCTTTGAAGGTGGTCACTCCAACTGTCTGAGTAGATGATGACGTCGTCAATATATGCATCACAACCATCTAATCCACATATAACGTTGTTTATAAGTCGCTGAAACGTTGCAGGAGAATTTTTCATCCCAAACGGCATAACTTTGTATTGGTACAGACCATTTGGAGTAGCAAAGGCTGATACTTCTTTTGCTCTATCAGTCAGTGGAACTTGCCAGAATCCTTTTAGCAGGTCAAATTTGGTGACATATTTAGAATTTCCAACTTTGTCAATACAGTCATCAATTCTTGGTATTGGAAAAGAGTCTGTTTTTGTCACAGAGTTCACTTTACGATAGTCAGTACACATTCTATAAGTTCCATTTGATTTGGGTACTAATATACATGGTGAACTGTAATTACTCTGGCTAGGTTCAATAAAGTCATTTTCCAGTAAGTATTTTACTTCATCCTGGAGGTATTTCTGTTTCAAAGGATTCATCCTATATGGATGTTGCTTTATTGGTTTAGAATCTTCCACAATGACATCATGATAGATTTTATCTGTTCTTGTGGGGATATCAGGAAATAAATGTTCATATTCATGTATCAACTGTTTCAGCTCTTCCTGCTTTGATGGTTCCAAGTGAGATAGTTTGTTGTTAAGATTTCTCAAAATATCAGAATTCTCAAGTTTAGATGGACCAGGATCAGATTTATCAATAAAGTCCGAATTTACTTCAAGATCAGATACATTTGATTCTTGTGGGACAGTGTTTACAACTGTAATTGGTTTTGAAATAGAGCTATCTCTGTCAAAGTATTCCTTTAACATATTTACATGACAAATTTGTTTATTTTTACGCCTTCCTGGAGTATTAATTATATAGTTTAAATCACTTGTTTTCTTGTCAATAGTGTAGGGTCCAAAATATCTTGCCTGTAGAGGTCTTCCAGGTATTGGCAAAAGAGCAAGGACTTTGTCACCTGGTTTAAATTTTCTATCAATAACATGGTTGTCATATTTTGCTTTCATTTTGCCCTGAGACATTTTAAGATTAGACCTAGCAACCTCACATGCCCTAGACAGTCTATTTCTGAAGTCAGAAACATACTGTAGTAAATTCAAAGGTGTTTCATCATTTGAGAGAAATTTCTCCTTCAAAAGTTTTAAAGGTCCACGAACAGAATGGGCAAAAACTAATTCAAAAGGACTGAAACCAAGAGATTCTTGTACAGATTCTCTGGCTGCAAATAGTAACAAATGGATGCCCTCATCCCAATCTTTTTCAGTGTCGAAGCAATATGATCTTATCATATTTTTTAATGTCTGGTGAAATCTTTCTAAAGCACCTTGACTTTCAGGGTGATAGGCGGATGACCTATATTGCTTGATTTCTAATTCATGTATAACCTGTTGGAATATACCAGACATAAAATTTGACCCTTGATCAGACTGAACTGATTTTGGAAGACCAACAAATGTGAAAAATTTTATAAGAGCTTTGACTATTGACTTTGTTTTGATGTTCCTTAAAGGAATAGCTTCTGGAAAACGTGTAGAAGTACACATAATTGTTAAGAGATACTCATTTCCTGACTTGGTTCGAGGCAAAGGACCAACACAATCTATAAGTATCCTACTGAAAGGTTCATCAAAAGCAGGAATAGGTTGTAATTGAGCTTTGGGAATGGTTTGGTTGGGTTTACCTACCATTTGACATGTATGGCAGGTTTTACAATATTTAGAGACATCTGATTTGAGACCAGGCCAATAAAAATGAGTAATAATTTTGTGATAGGTCTTGTTTACACCTAGATGACCTGACATAGGACTTTCATGGGCTATACTTAGTATTTCATGACGATATGACTTTGGAACCACAATTTGGTGGTAAACAGCCCATTCATCATCAGCTGGGACATCAGATGGTCGCCATTTTCTCATAAGAATCCCATTCTTTATATAGTAACACATTGGGACCTCTGAAATTTCATCTTCAGGTAAAGCCCTAAAAATTAATTTTGAAATCTCAGGATCAGTTTGCTGTTCCTGGATAAGCTGTGACTTTGACAGCGTGTCGTGACCTTGGTCAATAGACCGTGGTAGTGAATGACAAGACATTGACGAGTCTGTCTGAGTATCAGACAAACTGGGATCAAGAGACTTTTTAATCTCATTATTAAAATATTGACCGATAAAAGTATCTGTCAAGTCAATGTCAGAGTTTGAGTTTTTCAAAATGGCCTTTTTAGCCATAGCTCGGGTAACTGCACAAGAAGGATACAAGTCAGGAATTTCCTGCTCGATAGGGTCATCTGTTTGACCTACATTTGGTGTGTCAGTTACAAGTGGATTAACCACAACCTTATCTCCAGCTAAGTCATTGCCTAGCAGTAAATGGACACCTTTAAATGGTAAGGAAGGTTTAATACCAATAACCACAGGCCCAGTAACCAAATCTGATGACAAATTAACATGATGGAGAGGGATATTAACAGTTCCACACTCTACACCCTGAATAAGGACACTAGTACCGGAAGAAGTCTTCTCAGAAAAAGGCAGTATATCTGCTAAAATAAGAGATTGAGAAGCTCCTGTGTCTCTTAAAATTTTAATAGGGGTAGGTAGGCAATTATCACCTGAAAGTGATACAAAACCATTCAACATAAATGGTTCAAAAATCTCCATAGTAGAATCAGACTTGGGTTTTGTGACTATGTCAATTGTATTGGTTTTAATAGAAGACTGTGGCCTTGGTCTAAGAGTGGTGAGCCCTGTTGGCTTGGCTTCATCACTTTCTAACTTCCTTTTTAATTTCAAACATTCAAAAACAAGGTGACCAGGTTTCTTACAATAGTTACAAGTGGGTCGAGATAAGGGATATTGACTTTTGGTTTCACTAGTAGAATTGGGTTTGGGTGTATTGGATTGACTGGGCACGCCAGATGAATTACCAGACGTAAATTTATTTTGGGGATGTGAGGAAGTAGGTTTTGCTTTAGCAATAAAAGAAACTTTATGTGTAAGATAGTAATTATCAGCCAGACGAGCTGCTTCTTCTAAAGTTTCAACTTGTTTTTCGTCTAAGAATGTCTTAACATCAAATTGAATACAACGTTTGAATTCCTCAACTAACACAAGTTGTCTTAGTTTATCATAATTTTGGTCTACTTTCTTAGAACAGCACCATCTATCAAATAACTGTTCTTTGTTCTTAGATAATTCAACATGAGTCTGGTTAGAATCTTTTTTACAATTTCTAAATTTTTGTCTATATGCTTCTGGGACCAGCTCATAACCTTTGAGAATAAGTTCTTTAACAGTCTCATAATGATGACATTGTTCAACACCTAGTTGTGTATAAATTTCACGAGCTTTGCCTATCAAAACACTTTGCAGAAGCAAAGTCCAGTGCTCTTTTGGCCAATTTAAGTTTTCTGCAACTTTTTCAAAGTGTAGGAAGTATTTATCAACTTCTTTTTCTTGAAATGGAGAAACAAGCCTAATATGTTTTGTAACATCAAAATTGTATTCAATCTTTTGCTTCGGCTGATTTGCTCTTTCTTGCATTTCTATTTCCCTCATTCTTAATTGAAATTCTCTCTCCTTCTCTCTCTCTTCCCTTTCCCTTTCTTCTCTTTCCCTTTCTCTTTCTTCTCTCTCCCTTTCTCTTTCCCTTTCTCTTTCTTCTCTCTCCCTTTCTCTTTCTCTTTCCTTCTCTCTCTCTACTCTTTCTTCTCTCTGTCTTTCCCTTTCTCTTTCTTCTCTCTCCCTTTCTCTTTCCATTTCTAACTGTCTGATCTGAAGTTTTAATTCAAGTTCTTTCGAACTTGAACTTGACTGAACATCAACTATCAGGGAAAGCGCATTTTCATTGAAAATCTCCTCATCAACAAAATATTGTACCAAAATGTTCCTAATTTCATGTTTACGCATTGAAGATTTTATTTCAGACAATTTATAGTGCTTAGCAAGATTAAGCAAATCAGTCTTTTTACCCAAATTCAATAACTCCACAGATGGTTCAGCCGTAAATTTATCTAAGTCAAAAGACATGTTTGTTTGTTGCTGGATTCAAGTACAAAATTATTATAATTACTGATTAATAGACGAATGCGTTAGTCTTATTTTCCAATTGATGGATAGTCCAAAATGGAAAACAAATACGTTAGTCTATTTTCCAATCCCGGACGAGCCCCCAATTTCTGTTACGAGTCAGGCGTAACTAGAAAGAAGAAGCCAGCAACAAACGATAACAATTAACAGAATTTATTAACAAAAATATCAAATAAACAGTGACAATATTAAAATAGTACAAAACAATACCTTAGACGTTAAATTCAGAAGACAAACTATTCCAGTCTTAATTCCAATCTGATCCTGATCCAAACTGAATGTAATCCAAGCACACAAAATAATCCTCACTTTAGTCTAGTCTGATCCAAATCCAAACTGAATGTAATCCAGGCACTAATTATGACACAAACACAAGATAATCCCCACTGTAGTCTGGCAATCATGTATTAACTAGTGAACACTGAGATGTAAAAAGCTTTTCCTTTTATAATAACAGGGAAACTTCCAGAAAATTCATGTTAAAATCAGTTGCATAATTCTTAGTAATCAGATTGTATAAAGGCCTGGAAACTTCCAGCACAATATTCCACAAGAGAGAATCCAGTTCTAAAAATAGCTACAGGGGAAAACCATTCACAAATAGATACACACATGAACAAAGCTAAGAATAACTGGGTATGTACATAACAAAATACTTTCAATTTGGACAAGTCTAAAATTTTGTTGTTTGGTATTAACAGAGTTAAATGCAAAAACTTGGCTTCATACAATTGCAAACACTTACTCTGCCCAATTCTGTTTTACTAAGAGGTCTGGATCTGCAATAGACTCTAATCTTCCCTTTCATGTCTTCCACCATGTTATAGTACTTCTTTCGCAATACCTATAAGACAGAAAATCAACATACATGTACCTGCAGGATTTTCCCTAGACCTTCCTACATGGGGTCATTTGACCCCCTTAAACTCAAAGTATTCCTACCCTGAAGTAGAACATCTATTTCCACTGTAACTTTACTCTGGAAATTATAATTTCATTAAAAATCATCATAATCGTAGCATCTTAACCATGTCACTTTTAGAGGTTTTGCCTTCATAGAATTATCATTTTCAATTCAAAAATCACTTTTACGTCACTCTGAAAATTCCATGGTTTTTCTTCACTGTTCAATAAATAGAGAAGATCATGTAAATGTAGTTTTAAGTGACTGTGTAAAGATTCTAGCTTGCCCCTTTACCATCTTCATGGTTTATCGACTCTGAGGTACACAGCTTTTGATGAAAACAATGTGGAAAAAGGAGAAAATGCTGCTAACCAGAATTTTCTCCTTTTCCCACAATGTTTCCTACCCTTTTGATGACAAAACCAATATCTGTCATTTGAGCCAGATTTCAGCTGCCGTCTGCAAATGTTTTCATATTAAACAAGTCCAAAATATTTTCAGGTATAAAGTTTTAATCCTTAGTCTGCTAATCGCGACTCACTGACCTTTTGGGGACAGTGTAGATTAAGATTAGACTGCACAGAACGTGCAGTCTGATCTTAATCCACACTGTCCAATTAGGAGATATTTTTCTCCAAACCATAACTTTGAAATAGCAATATTTAGGTTTTTAATTTTGAATTGAAAATTCTATTTTAGTTATTTAACAGGTTAAGGGTTAATCAGATGGTATAAGTATTATCATATATCAACATGTTGAGATCTATAAATTCATTTTTCTACTTACCCTCTCACTCTCAAAGTTTTTGGTCAAGACAACATTTTCTTCTGTCAGTTTCTTGTTATCTTTCTCCAACTCCTTCACCTTCCCAGCTGCCTCAACCCCTTCTTTTGCAGCAAGACTCAAAGTTTTAAGCTCTGCAGAAACTTTAGTCAGGTTTTTGGTTTTCTCATCAAGTTCCTTGTAAAAGAAGAAAAACGGACACAATTTCAACAAGAGAACCATAATGGTCCTATATCGCTCACCTGAGTACTAAGCAGTAAAGGTCTACAATGAAAATTCTTCTTTTCCAAAAACATCATTGTATCGTATTTGGTAGAGCTCCACTAAAAGATGCTACATAATGAAATATCAAAGCTCTACCATTTCCAGTTTCACAGAGAAAAATATTTTTAAAGTTTTCCTTCTTTGTTCCTATGTTTCGAACTTGTGACCACCGAGGCTGGGCCAGTTTGGACCCCAGGGACATCATGTGAACAAATTTGGTAGAGGTCAACTAGCAGATGTTTCATACCAAATATCAAAGCTCTACTCCTTCTTGTTTCAGATAAGAAGATTTTTAAAGTTTTCCTTTTTTCCTATGTTTCAAACTTGTGACCCCCAGGGCAGGGCCAGTTTTGACCCCAGGGGCATCATATGAAATGTCTTGGTAGAGGTCCACGAGGAGATGCTACATAATAAATATCAAAGCTCTGCCCCTTCTAGTTTCATAGAAGAAAAATCTTAAAGTTTTCCTTCTTTGTTCCCATGTTTCAAACTTGTGACCCCCGGGGCATCATATGAACAGTCTTGGTAGAGGTCAACTAGGAGATACTACATACCAAATATCAAAGCTCTGCACCTTCTAGTTTCAGAGAAGAAGATTTTTAAAGTTTTCCTTCTTTGTTCCTAGTTTCAAACTTTTGACCCCTGGGGCGGGGCCAGTTTTGACCCAAGGGCCATCATACAAACAATCTTGGTAGAGGTCACTAGGAGATGCTACATACCAAATATCAAAGCTCTACGCCTTCTAGTTTCAGAGAAGAAGATTTTTCAAAGATTTTGCTTTTTTTTTCCTTTTGGTTGCCATGGCAACCAGAGTTATGGCTGGAATTCAGTCTCTTGAACAACTTTGATAGAGCTTCACCCAAGGAACATCCCTGCCAAGTTTCATCAAGATTGGCCCAGTGGTTTGGGAGGAGGAGATGTTTAAAGAAATTGTGGACGAAGGACGACGGACATTGGGCGATCAAAAAAGCTCACCATGAGCACTTCGTGCTCAGGTGAGCTAACAATAAATAAAATGGCGAGGTAAGTTTTTTGTAGCTTTCAACAATACAATAACTTATCAAAATAGAAAATATTTTATAGCAATACAAGCACCATTTGGGACTAACAAAAAGTTTGTTTTGTCCAATGATCTAAATTTCTCCTTTGAGAGCCTTATCATGATGACCTTTTGACTAACATGTTACCATGGAATCCAGAGTTTTAACAAAGCTCACAAAGAAGGCTTTGAAAAATTATGCAAAAAGGAGAAAAATGATTGTAACCAGCATTTTCTCCTTTTTCCACAATGTTTTCTAGGCTATCAAAAACTAATTTTGTCATTTGAGCCTCCTCTTATTTCTCTCTGAAAATGCTTTCTATTTTGAAAATGCTGGTAATCGGCATTTTTTCCTTCTCTGACAATGTTTTTATACCCTATCAAAGACAAATTCCACAATATCATCAACATTGAAAATGTTTATCTTCAAATGCTTTGAATTTGGACAAGAATACATCATTATCATGTGGTAGGGAGTGAATGTTTACCTTTTTGAGAGCCTGATTCTCCTCATCAGCTGCTTTCAAACCTACAAGAAGTTTTTCAGATTTGCTTGTCTCTGATTCCAATTTTTTATCCAGTTCTTTCAGAATCTTCTCCTGTTTACTTTTACCCATTCTCTGTGTATATGAGAAAATAAACTGATGTATGATACTTTATTAATTATATAGAAGTTATGCATGGAAACCGGTCCACGCGGCACTAGTCACATTTCTGACTTCATATAGTATACAGGTCGTGACCCAGGCTTAATACGACTTGACCTCTGATCAATACAGTTGACCTCATATCAATATTGATGACCCGCGACTAATTGTGTTCAAGGATTTCTGTATGTCAGTTAAACCTTTACCAAATGACAAAATTTTAGACTGGTCCAAATTGAAAGCACTTGCAGGCAGCAAAGTAAACGTTACCCAAAAATTGATATTTGTTTCCAGCAGGGTAGAAAACATTGTGGGGAAAAAAAGGAGAAAATGCTGGTTACCAGCATTTTCTCCTTTTCCAACATTGTTTTCAGAAGGCTTCTTTTTCAGGGTCGTTAAAAAACAGAGATTGTTTGGTAAAAGGTTAATTACAGCTGACCTCGGACCTGTAACTGGGCCAGTACGAAATCACTTAATTAATAACATTATAATATGCAGGTATGTCTCTTATGCATGATTGCATGCTTGTCCAAAAGAGTAAATTTTCCATCTACCAGAAAGTTTTCTAGTTGCCTCTTCATCTATCCTTATAATGCTTCTTGTCTGCGTCATTGCTGCTAATAAAAGATACCATCTATCTGTAAAAACATACACCATCAAAAACCAAGAAAAAACTTAGAGCTGTCACTGAAAATGACTTAATACCCTCCCCCCCCCCAGCACTTTGACATAAAAAAGTGTAAAGTCTTGCAGATCTTGCAGATCTTTAATATATGATCAGTATATGTGCAAAGTTTCAATACAGTTGAAGGAAAACTGTAGGAGGAGTGTGTGACACAAAATTACTAGTATTTTGTACACAGGACACACGGACGGACACATGGACAGACACACAGACAGACGGACACATGATCGGACACACGGAAGGACACATGAACAGATGCACTGACAGACGGACACACGGACGGACAGGCTGATTCCAGTATATCCCCAAAAACGTTCATTTTGCGGGGTATAAAAAAATACTAGCATATGTGGTATTAGGTAAATGGAGGTCTGTATAACAAAGAACAAAACTCACATCAGCAGCAGCTTCCTTTCCACCACCACCAACAGCTCCCCCTAGTCGGACTTCCTTCTCCAGCTGTTTGATCTGTGCCTCTTTGTCCTTCAGCTCACGTCTTAACATGTGTACTTGTGCATCACCTCCCTTCCCGCCACCTCCAACAGGCTGTAATTGATAGGAATAGAGCTATAACCCTATACCAAGCAATCCAGACTTTGAACCACAATAGTGTTAAAGGTTGATAATCAGCATTTTCTCCTTTTCCCACAATGTTTTCTATCGTATTAATGACAAATCTCATCATTCAATAATTACCGAATTATCATCTGCAAATGCTTTCAATTAGTACAAGTCTAGAATTTTGTTAACTAGTTTTGAGTTAAACAATGTAAATAGTGGTCAAAACAATATAGAAAATTTTTATTTAATGATGATGCAGTGTTTAACGCCATTTTTTTTCAACAATATTTCAGTTATATTGTGGTGGCCATTACACCTATCCATGCTTTTCTGTGGTTTCCTTTTCCATTACTCCATACATTATTCCCTTCAAGCCACTTGCTTTTTTCCGACATAACCATTGTCAAAATAATGGTCAGTGATGAGAGAGAAACGAATCCTGACGCAATGACTATCATCAATACTCTGTAAGGAATTGGCTGAGCCTCAGATCACTCAATAGGCTAATAGGGTTTGGCAATATACACAGGGCTTAACCCTTTACCACACAATCACAAAATTTAACGACCATGACATAGAAGCCTTTTGAAAACATTTTGGGAAAAGGAGAAAATGCTGGTAACCAGCATTTTCTCCTTTTCCCACAAAGTGTTTTACCTTTGTCAAACCAAATTTCAATTTTATTACTCACATTTCTTTTGTCATCTGCAAATGCTTTCAATTTGGACCAGTCAATATTTTTGTTGCTTGGTAAAGAGTTAAGTAGGCAATGTAAACAGTCAAAATTTGTCTTTATTGTTCTCATCTGGTAATACACAAATAATTCGAAAAACAAAACAAATTCTCATGAAAAAAGGTATCAGAATATAGGAAACTAAATAAATGCATAACCTGGAAATTTTGCCATTACCAAAAGCTCATGAAATATGGAAATAATCATGACAAAATCTGTCTGACTGTTGATTAGTTGAATGGACTGAAACTGTTATCTGTGTGAACTTATAAAACAAAATCAATTTCCCATAATATTTGTAGTCAGAACTTTAAAAATATAAATCTATACTTACTACAGGCACTACTCCAACACCCTGTAATAAAACAGAATACAGTATCACTTTTAGTTAACTAATTCTATTTTCAACTTTTTACCATATAATCCCAGGTTTTCATGACCCCGAAGAAGAGTCCTTTTAAAAATATGGTGGAAAAAAGGGAAATGATCGTAACCAGCACTTTCTCCTTTTTCAACAATGTTTTCTACCCTATCAAAGCAAAATTGCACGATTTAAACCACATACACTGAAATTGTTGTCTGCAAATGCTTTCAATTTGGACAAGGTTAACATTTTGTCATGGTAAAAGGTTAATGTGATATCCTCCAGTCCATGTAATTATATGGAATAGTTTGCTGTGATAACTTTTCTAGTATTTGATTTTTATTTGAGCAGCAGGAGAAAATTTGATATCATGCCAGACGAAGAGTCAAGCAAGATATCAAAATTTTCATAAACAGGAAGAAGCAAATAGAAGCACATGGAAAGTTACAACAGTATAATATTCCCTTTATTACATACCTACAACTTTCAAGAACAAAAATTCTTCAATCATTGACATTTTATATAAAAAATAACTCTTTACCACACAATCCCGACTTTTAACGACCCTGAGAAAGAAACCTTTTGAAAACATTGCGGAAAAGGAGAAAATGCTGGTAACCAGCATTTTCTCCTTTTCCCACAATGTTTTCTACCCTTTCCAAATTAATTTTCAATTTTTGATTCACCTTTATTTTGTCGTCTGCAAATGCTTTCAATTTGGACAAGTCCAAAATTTTGTTGTTTGGTAAAGAGATAATCTTCTTTCTACTATATTTTATCATTAAATAAACCACTGTTGTGAGTTATGAGCACAATAAATTTCCAGGAGGGCAATTAAAATTGTACCTCATAACTCACAAAGTGGTTTATTCACGAATAAACCATGACAGAAATAAGATTATTTTGATTCTAAAATGACCAGCTCTTAATGAAAGGAAAATACTTAAAGCAAAAATGCAGTTGCAGATTATGTTCCATTGAATAACTTACTTATATATTTCATTGAAATGAAGTCACTCTATATAAAAAGATGTCACTCTACACAAAACAACATAGATTTTACCAAGCTCCATTGACCTCTGTTCCATTGAACAACTTACTTATATACTTTATTTAAATGAAGTCACTCTATATAAAAAGGTGCCATTGACCTCTGTTCCACTGAACAACTTACTTATATACTTTATTTAACTCATTACCAAACGACAAAATTTTAGGCTTGTCCAAATCAAAAGCATTTGCAGACAACAAAATAAAAGTGACTGGGAATTTGAAATTTGTTTTGTGAAGGGTAGAAAACATTGTGGGAAAAGGAGAAAATGCTGGTTACCAGCATTTTCTCCTTTTCCCACAATGTTTTCTAAAGGCCTCTTTCTCAGGGTCATCAAAAGTAGGGATTGTGTGGTAAAGGGTTAAACGAATTCACATGTCATGTTAGAATTGAAAACAGTAAAAAAAATGAGACATTAGTTATCAATGGTGCGAAAGGTATTACCTCTGTTTTTATAAATGGCAGATGGATATTTTAGTGGAACATTTTGACAGATAAAATCGCAAATCAGAGCATGCTTTAACCCATTACCAAACGACAATATTTTAGACTGGTTCAAAATGAAAGCATTTGCAGAAACAATATAAAAGTGACTGATAATTTGAAATTTGTTTTGTGAAGGGTAGAAACCAGCATTTTCTCCTTTTCCCACAATGTTTTCTAAAGGCTTTTTTCTCAGGGGCATCAAAAGTAGGGATTGTGTGGTAATGGGTTAACCAAGTTACATCATCATAGCACATTTGGAACTATATTTGACAGTGCATAGATACAGATATCTTTTCTGTTTTATGTATATAATTCTATTCCCTTGCAATGCAATTCATTCAAAAATTCATATCTTTGTAGAAATTGTCAATAAAAAAAACTTAAGCATTACAACTGTTAGAATAATAGATTAGCCCTTACCCAAACAATCCCTGGTGTTCACCACCCTGAAAAAGAAGGCTTTTAAAAAACTTTGCGGGAAAAGGAGAAAATGCTGTTAACCAGCATTTTCTCCTTTTTCCACAATGTTTTATAGCTGTTACGAGAGACCACTCCTTCCTGCATGGCATATAATCCCGATTTAAATACAATACCTGGCTACTGCGTCAGAGAGATATCTCTTTGGCTCAGTGGTTAGGGTATTGGCTTTGCGTCCGGGAGTTCGGAGTTCGAATCCCGCTCCGACCCTTATTTCTGCCATGCATTTATTCATTTGTTTCTTTGTTACGGACTTTGTTCGTAAGATGGGGGCTCGTCCGGGATTGGCCATTGAGCCATTAATCCCATTTGTTGTCCAAAATCGGACTTCCTGCCTAATAAGGCTTTGAGTCATCAATAAATGATGACTTTAAGAGGGGGTGTGTTACGAGAGACCACTCCTTCCTGCATGGCATATAATCCCGATTTAAATACAATACCTGGCTACTGCGTCAGAGAGATATCTCTTTGGCTCAGTGGTTAGGGTATTGGCTTTGCGTCCGGGAGTTCGGAGTTCGAATCCCGCTCCGATCCTTATTTCTGCCATGCATTTATTCATTTGTTTCTTTGTTACGGACTTCGTTCGTAAGATAGCCTCCTGCAACAAATTTCAGTTTTTGAGTTGCATTAATTTTGTCATCTGCAAATGCTTACAATTTGGACCCGACTTAAATTTTGTCACTTGGAAATGAGTTAAAAACATAGAAGAAAAAAAAAAAAAAATGTCCTACAATTCTAAAACAATTTTAAATAATTACAACTGTTCCTTACCACTCCCTTGCCAACTTGAGCCTCAAGTTCCTTAACTCTCTTGACAAGAACAGCAATCCTCTGTTTGTCCTCTGATGTAGCTTTTTGTTGTTTTTCTTCCATGTGACGAGATACTCTCTTGGACTCCTTCTCTTTATCCTGTCTCATTGTCTTCAGTTTGGACTATACAACAGATAAAACAAACTTATTTGTCTGCATTAACAAAAATTTTATGTATAGATTTCATATATATACTTTAACCCATTACCAAATAATCCCTAATTTTGACGCCCCTGAGAAAGAAGCCATTTGAAAACATTGTGGGAAAAAGGAGAAAATGCTGGTAACCAGCATTTTCTCCTTTTTCCACCTATGTTTTCTACCCTTCACAAAACAAATTTCAAATTTTCAGTCACAAAGAATGGTCTTAAGAATGGTTGGTGAATACGGAACCTGACTTGCTCAGATTTTATTTCTCAACAAATCAAATCAAAGTTACTGTATGTACAATATGGTTTTAATCTTTTCTACAGCAAATAGCAATTTCTCCTTTTCCCACAATTTTGTCCAACATTCTAAATTCCATCATTTGGGGCCCTAGCTAAATTTAGTCTGCCATCTGCAACTGCTTCCAATTTGGATGAGCCTTAAATGTGGTCAGATGGTAAAAAGAGTTACAAATTTAACTTATAGCTGGCAATGTAAAATGCGTAAAGTTTAATAATGCCATAAAATGCTTACCTCAAGCTCTCTGTTAGAAGATCTCTGTGTCTCCAAGTTCTTACTAGATACTTCTAGTTGGGCTGTAAGATCTGCAATCTGAGCTGTTAGTGCTGCAGTCGATGTTTTACTGCTGGATGTATCTTCCTTCTCTTTTTTCTGTGAAGAAAAATTAAAATTACCTTAGTAGTGAGAGAGATATCAGAAAATGTCACTTTAACCCTTTACCTCATATGGCATTTCTATGGTATCTCTAATTGACCCTAAATAACAGCAAGGATGAAACTTCTTTTTATATGTATATGACACCTTTTGACAGTGTAGAAAACATTGTGGCAAAAGGTGAAATTGCTCGTGACGAGCAATTTCACCTTTTGCCACAATGTTTTCCATAGGCTCCTACAAGCAATGCGTAGAAATGAGTATCTGTGGAGTAAAGGGTTAAAATAGGGCTGTCACAATACCCCTTCAAATTATCACAGCTAAAAATGAGAAAAAAAATCACTTGCTAGTCCAGAGCATAATGTTCTTCCCTCAGAATATTTTTTCCATATTCCCAAACAGGGCATGTTCCATTCTCCTTTTGTCATGACATCTACAAAAACCTTTTCCTCGGAGAGAAAAAATACAGGATTGATTTCTAAAAGGTTTAATCATTCAGTCATTAGCTATTTGATAAAAATGACTTCTGAGAGTGCATTATTAATGTATAGTTTGCTAACAACTGTATCCTAAACCCTAGGAAGAATTCAGGGAAAATGTGAAATTTATCAGCAAGTACACTAAAGAGATTAATTTTAGGACAAAAGTTAAAAATGTTTTTCCATAATTCTTAAAAAGGCTATGTTGTATTTCAGACTTTTTGATTTTCAGATTAATTTTGGGACAAAAGTTAAAAATGTTTTTCCATAATTCTTAAAAAGGCTTTGAAAATTTATTGGGTGACAATGGTGGGTTATGAGGCTTGATGATTCATGGTTATGATCAATTATTTCATAGCAACCACTACAGTACTATAGTATGGAACTTCTTCAGTAAAACAGTCTCCTCTATGATAATGTTTTGCAACCACTACAGTACTATAGTATGGAACTTCTTCAGTAAAACAGTCTCCTCTATGATAATGTTTTGCAACCACTACAGTACTATAGTATGGAACTTCTTCAGTAAAACAGTCTCCTCTATGATAATGTTTTATTACCAATTCATAAAATTGTGCGTAACAATTTTCACACCTGAACGCCTTCATTCAGATTTACAGAATTCAAAATTCCACTGTACTAACCTTCAATGACTTAAGAGAATTTTTCTATAAGTCTTCCAATGACAGTGAAGACAATAGATCTCACCCACTACCTAATTACCTAGGTAAAAAGTCATTCAACCAGAGGGAAATATGACATACTCTACACATTTTCACAATACAACTATGGTGCTTTACACAGTATTGTAATGTGTTCTTAGATTGGGTTACATCAAGCGGAATTACTGAAAAGAACTTTTCTGGGTTTTGATGAAAGTCAGGGGTTGGAAACATGACTTAAATAAAATATTCTTTTAGTGAAAGATTGAAGTTCATTTCATCTTGTGAACATCATAAGTAATATCTTTTCACTCCTGGTAGCACTAGTTATGAAAATATTACTGATGATGTTCACACCATAACATAAATTTTTATCTTTCACCAAAAACATACAAATGTCCTCTATAGTCTCTTTTGATTGTGTGCCATTTACAGTGTACTTGACTTGTACCAGCATAATTTTGGTACATCTATAAAAAGTCCATGCTGGTGGGTAAATCTAACTTGTTGTCACAAAAAACTTATACAACAGTACACATCGCTGAAAGCTTACTAGTTTGTCCTGAAGCTCCTTTATTTCTTTAGCTGCGTCAGGAGGAAGTTTGGATAATCTCTCAGCCTCCAGCTCTTCATTCCTTGTCTTTACGGAGGTCAGTTCCTAATGAATGATGTATTGAAATTTGGTTATGATCTCATTAAGTTCTTTTGTTGTTTAACTCTTTACCTCAACATCTCAAATTTTCACATCGCTAAAATGAGGGAAAAGGAGAAAATGCTAGTATCTAGTATTATCTCTTTTTTCCCTAATATTTCTAATCCTATTATAGACAGAAATCAATACTTTACTACATTTTGTAAAGTAGGGATGGTAATCAGGAAGAGGTAAACCAGCTGGTCAAACATCCTATTAAAAAAATTGGAACTTACAAGACCACACAAATGCCAGTTGCTGCTCTGTATGATCAGAAAACAATGAAAGAATAACTTTTTCCACACCTTGTCATGCATACACATATAATTCAACATCAATCAATTGACACTTAATCAACCCCCAACACCAATTTCTCCTTTTCAAAAAATGTTTTCACAGGCCCTCTTTTGTAAGTTTTATTCCTGTTAGCTGTAGATTTAAGTATTTCAAATACTTTTTTTCCTTTTTTTAAATCAAAGTCCCTTCCATGGAAAAGTAAAATATTTGTAAATTTAAGACTTTTGTTTTTACTGGTATATACTTGGGGTAAAATTACCCAACAAAAACGATTGCTAATTTTTCAAATTCATGAAATCACACAAAATTTCCAGCTTGCAACGATTTCCACTTAAAACAGTACTGTATGAGTGGAAATTTTTGCGAAGTGAAAATTTTTGGAACATTCGCAAACTTTTCTATTCTCATATTTTACCAAAGTGTACCAACAAATAAGGATCCCTTGAGTTTGCAAACATATGGGTAAACAAAAATGTCATAATCCGTAATTCGCAAAATTTCGAATGAATATATCCACCTATACAGCACTTTTGGAAAGTTTATAACAAACCTCATCCTTCATAGTCAGCTGACTCTCTAAAGATGCAGTTGCAGCCTGCACTCTTGCATCCAGGCCTTTTCTCTCTGTCTCTGTTTCTTCCTTCAGAATCTCCATTTGTTTACGTAGAGTCTCAAGTTCATCACGAGTGTTGACATGGGAAACTTTCTCCTGCATCAGCTCCGACTCAAAACCATCACATTTCTTCTGTAGTTCACCCAGCTTTTCTGTGAGGTCCTGTAAAAATGGCTCATCATTTGACTCCTTACCAAACAAAAATAAAAATTGACACTGATTCCATTTCAAAGTATTTGTAGATGACAAATTGTCTGTAGCTTAAATGGTGATTTCTGTCTTTGATAGGGTAAAAACCATTGTGAAAAAGGAGAAAATGCTTTTTCTCTGTTTCCCACAATCTTTTTAAAAGCCACCTTTCTTCAGAGTGATTAAAACTTGGAATTGTGAGGTAATAGGCTAAATAATTTTTTTTTGCAAAGAATACCGGTAAGTTAAAACCTACATATCTATCAGGCATTTATCAACCTATAGCAACAATTTCCTCTGAGGTTGGCCTGGGCAGTTTGAAACTTTTTGAAAATGCATTAAACCCTCTTTAACCCTTTCCCAAACAACAAATTTTAGGCTCTTCCAAACTGAAAGAGTTTGCAGACGACAATTTTAACTTTCCTAACAATGGCAGAAAATTACCAGAACGGCAAGATAACACAGTGGGAAAAGGAGAAATTGCTCGGTATGAGCAATTTCTCCTTTTCCCACAGTGTTTTCAAATGACTTGTACTGCAGACACATAAAAACAAGGGCTTGTTTGGGAAATGGTTAAACAGAGCATGAACTGTATTTTAAAAGTTTTAGTTTTTTATTGAAAGCTTATTGAAAAATACATACTGCACTACTTTCCACCCCAGCAAGTAAAGCTGCATCTGCTTCAACTTGTTTCTTCAGGTCTTCAAGCATCTTTTCAAGTTCCTGGAGTAAAACAAAGGTGTTAGAATCCTTTACATGGTGTGCACATTTATCTGTGTTTCACCTTCAAGATTCAACAATCTATATTAATGCATAGTTGGCAAAAAACTGTATCCTAAACCCTAGGAAGAATTCAGGGAAAAATGTGAAATTTATCAGCAAGTACACTAAAGAGATTAATTTTAGGACAAAAGTTAAAAATTCGATCTTAACTCTTTACCAAATGACAAAATTCTAGACTGGTCAAAATTGGAAGCATTTGCAGTCGAAAATATGAATGTCATTAAAAATTTTAAATTTGGTTTGGGAAGGTTAGAAAACATTGTGGGAAAAGGAGAAAATGCTGGTTACCAGCATTTTCTCATTTTCCCACAATGTTTTCAAAAGGCACTTCATTCTCTGGGTCTTTAGAAGTAGGCATTGTGTTGTAATGGGTTAATGTATGGTTTGCAAAAAAAAGAATCCAAAACCCTTGGAAAAATATTGGGAAAATGTGAAATTTATTGGCAAAATATACTGAAGAGAGATTGGGTTTTCAGATAAAAGTTAAAAATTTGATGTTAAATATGATAATAAATACCGAAGAGTACTACTTTTGCTGTCACGTAACAGTTGCATACATTTTCAAAAGACAAACAGCAATACGACATGGAGGTACATCAGAAAAACTCACAGCGGCTTTTTCCTTGTACTGATTATTGTCTTTGAGAAGAGTCTCATTTTCAGATTCAAGATCAATGACTTTTCCATCTGCAGCCTGTAAAGCCTTTTCAAGATTGTTGATCTCAATCTCATCTAAAAATAATCAGCATTTAATAAAATTACCGTATGTTAGGCTGCCAGGTCGAACCTCTAAATTATCTAAAAATACTCTTAATTCTATACCAAATGACTAAAAAATGGACTTATCTGAATTCATAGGAAACAAAAATGATAAATTGATAGTGGCTTAAATGCCAGATATTGGTTTTAAAAAGAAAGAAAACATAGTAGGAAAGGGAGAAAATGCTGGTTACCACCATTTTCTCCTTTTCACACAATTTTGTCATAAGCCTTCTCCTTCAAAATTGTTAAAAAATCCAGATTATGTGGTCCAGGGTTAAATACAGTCAATAGTTATTCTGAAGCATTGGCAAAAGATCAATTTTATAAAGTATTGGCCCAAATGAATAATCTGTTAAATTCATGTATACTGTCGTAACACTGCTTCATGGCAAATTCGCTTCAGCATATGCATTAAAATCAACTTGATGAAAGGAAATAATTCCAGTATTATTTCACTAGAATTTCATATTGCCTGCTTTGTTTATTATGCTTGATTGCTGTCTATTTTGATAATCTATAACTGACACTGTTAATAGATTTCCTTTACTTAAGATCACTTCAGAGAGAGTCTATATAAATAGGTTTAAAAGGATGGACTTTAAAACAAGAAAATTCACACTGCAGGAACTAAGCCCTCCATTTTCTATTTAGGACCTATACAAACATTCACCAAAATATGAAAAAAAAAAAATCGAACAATTTTACAATTACTTTTGGTGTCAGCAGATTTGTCTTTTTCCATGGCCTTGGATGCGTCCCCAGTTTTAATGAGCTGTAGGGCAGAAAAGTGCAGGTGTTTCTCCTTGTACTCTCTCTTGGCTATCTCCCAGTCCGCATGCAGCTTTTCTGCTTCCTTGTCACTGTGTTATAATGTACATTTACCATTTATCAAACAATCTCATGTTTTTATGACCCTATAGAAGAGGCCTTTTAAAAACATTGTGGAAAAGGAGAAAATGCTGGCAACCAGCATTTTCTCCTTCTTCCACAATGTTTTCTACCCTATCAAAGTAAGATTGCACCAATTGAACCACACTGAAATTGTTGTCTTCTAGTGCTTTCAAGTTGGACAAGACTAACAGTTTTTCATGTGGAAAAGGATTATTAATACTCTGTAAGAAAGTCATCGGATGTAACTGCAAAAATTATCAACCCATGTCAGCCTGCACAGACAGTGCAGGCTGACATGAGATGAAACTCTCTCGTTATGGGTGAATTTTCTACATGTCAAAACCCCATTCTACCTCTCGTTCAGTTTTCAGTCAAAATGGATGCATATTATGCAACAAACCCCCTTTTCCCATTGCATTGCACATACATTGATGCATACAATGCCACCTTGATAAGATGAATCAGAACTATTAGAGTAGTCCAATAACTGAAAGCCCACATAAGACTTCCCTATGAATACATGTGTTTATCAATTCACTAAAGTCTCCATGCATCAAAGGTTAGCATTTTTTGTCACAAAAACAGTGCAGAAGTAGCTCTAATTGCATGTGTTATTGATCTAAGCTGGTGCTAAATGCCTTTTTCTCAACATTTTCCAGCGAATACTTGAAATAAACCAGTATACTTAAATATTTATTTGATTGAATTACCTTAACACTTTACCACACAAAATTTGCTAAATTTGAATGCCCCTGGGAAAGAAGCCTTTTGAAAACATTGTGGGAAAATGAGAAAAAGTAGTACCAGCATTTTCTCCTTTTTTTTCCCAAAATATTTTCAGAAGGCTCCTCTATCAGGGTCTTTAAAAGTCTGGATTCTGTGGTTAAAGAATTGATATGACAAAACACCATCAAATGCACCTAAAGTTAGTATCATTTACAAAACAGCAATACAATTTTAGAAAATATTGCATATCTGAATAATCTAGAATTTAGTATAACTCTACACCAAGCATCCCAACAATTTGCAGGACAAGAAAAAAATAGCAAAATGTATGAGCGATCCTCTGTGAAAAGGGAGGTTGATGGATCTGAAAAAAAAAACTAGACCTGTCACAGAATGTGACTTAATACCCCCACCAGGGCTTTGAATGAAAAAAGTGTGAAGTTCAAGGGGATTTAATTCCTCAACCAGGAAGAAATGACACTTGAAAATTGCATCTTTCAAATCTTCAATATATGGTAAGTATATGTGCAAAGTTTCAATGCAACTGAAGGAAAACTGTAGGAGTTCGCGACACAAAATTACTAGTATTTTGTATACAGATGGATACAAAGACGGACACACACAGACACACAGGCTGATTCCACTACACCCTAGAAACGTTGAATTTCGTTTTGTGGGGGTATAAAAAGTCAACTAATTTACCAATAGCAAGAACTTCAATCAAGGTCAGCCTACATAGACTACACTGGCTTACCCTGATGCAAGAACCATTCCTCCTCATAGTTTAGCCTACTGAACTCTTTATCACACAATTTCAACTTTCAACAACCCTGAGAAAGAAGCCTATAGAAAAGACTGTAGGAAAAGGAAAAAAATGCTGGTAACCAGCATTTTCTCCTTTTCCCACAGTGTTTTCTACCATCCTATCAAAGTCAGATATTGTCATATTAACAAGATTTAATTTGTTGTCTGCAGTTGCTTTGAATTTGATCCTGTACAAAAATTTGTTGTTTGGTAAAGCGACATAATTGATCAATGCCATGTTATAGCTTCCATGGTATACTGCATTAAAAAGAAGAATTAAACCCCCTTTTCCCAGAATAAAACTAATATACAAACTGTAGGATTGTTGCCATTTTGGGAAAAAATTTTCATGTAGTTTATTAGTACAAATTTTAACCCATTACCACATGATCCCAACTTTTGATGCCCCTGAGAAAGAAACCTTTAGAAAACATTGTGGGAAAAGGAGAAAATGCTGGTAACCCGCATTTTCTCCTTTTTCCACGATGTTTTCTACCCTTTATAAAACAAAGTTCAAATTTTCAGTCACTTTTATTTTGTTGTCTGCAACTTCTTTCAATTTGGACAAACTTAAAATTTTGTTGTTTGGTAATGAGTTAAACACAAAATTATGATAAATTTAACTCTTTACTAAATGAAAACATTCTAGACTTGTCCAAATTGAAAGCACTTGCAGACTACAAAATAAACATAACTCAAAAATTGAAATTTCTTTCGAGCAAGGTGGTAAACATTGAGGGAAAAGGAGAAAATGCTGTTTACCAGCATTTTCTCCATTTTCCACAATGTTTCCAGAAGGCTTCCATCTTAGGGTCTTAAAAATCCAGTATTGTTTGGTAAAGGGTTAAACCATTTTAATTTTGTCTTCTTAATGCTGTCTTACAAAGCAGTTTATCAGTGTCCATAGCTGACAAGATAGTATAACATTGTCAAAAATGGATAAATTGCTTAATACAAACCCTTACTCTATGTTCTACAATGATTTCAGTCTTAATAACTTCATTCATTCACAAAAGAAAGGTAAAACACCAAGCTATGGTTCAAGAGTCATACCATGAAAGCTTTGAACACAAATTTATTAGAGCCTCAAAACAGTTAATCAAGAGAAAACCTGCAAATTCACCAAACATTCAAGCCACATGTAATCCATACCCTTTATAGATCTTTAAGGCCACTGATTCCTCTAATGTCATTTTTCTACAGTAAGGAGTAAGTTTTGGATATAAATAATGTTATAAGTTCCGTGATGATCTGTACATTTATCAAAGATCAGGATTCATATTAACCAAACACTCTCAAGAACATTCTTAGTCTTTTTCTACAGATTTTTCCAAATATGAAAGTAACACACTTTCTGATTGGCTAAACCATTTGGTTTAGCTTTATAAGAAGTTACTTTCAAACTTCGAAAGTCTTGCAGAATAAGACAAAGAACATTCTTCAGAATGGTTGGTGAATATGAACCCAATTTTCTATAACACGATGGCAACTTTTTTCCTGCTGCCAATGACCTGTTTTTCCTTTTGTCACAAAGTTTTCACTTATATGAATATAGTACATGTAACTTATATTAACCCTGCCTACTCTACAAGAAGGCTTCTTGAGTTAATGGTAATAAATTAAGTTTGAACTGAATCATGACATATTTCAGGATAGATAAATTTGTAGCACTTTTGTAAACCCTGTGTACTTTTCTTTGAGGCATGGACAGTATTATTCCTGTTACATCTTTATTTTTATTTCCAAAGTTTTCAGTTAGGGAAAAAATCTAAATGCAAAATTTAAATGATAGGGAGAAGATCTAGTGATAAATTTTTCTTTATACAAAGCTTGTGGACAACTTGCTACAAAACTTCTGCTTAAAAAGTGTAATTCTAAGGATTTCAAACTATTGTCATTAGCAAAATAATCAATCATATGTACTTAATTTCAATGGTGTGCATTTTTATCCTTAGACACCAGTTCTAATTAGTCATTAACAAATAATAATAACTACCTGTGACCCTTTTCTGGTGGGTGACCATGCTCTGATTGAAACTTTTCCACCCAACCTTGATATGCAGATTGCTTGCTTTCCAAGGACTGACTGAGTTGGGTAACCTCATTTTCTACATCATCCAGACGCTCTCTCACCTTTTGACCTGCATCAGGCACTTCTCCGTGTATGTCATGGATCTATAATGAAACATGGAATGATTCTATGATAGTTCTCCCTAGCAGGACCTCACCTTCCAAAGGTTAACAAAGAGAACTCAGTCCATAGACTGTTTAACCCATTACCAAACAACAATATTATAGGCTTGTCCAAATCAAAACCATTTGCAGATGACAAAATAAAACTCACTGAAAATTTGAAATTTGTTTTGTGAAGTGTAGAAAACATTGTGGGAAAAGGAGAAAATGCTGGTTACCAGCATTTTCCCCTTTTCCCACAATATTTTCTAAAGGCTTCTTTCTAAAGGGCGTCAAAAGTAGGGATTTTGTGGTAATGGGTTAATCTGTAGCCTGCTTAATAAATTAAATGAAATTTTCAAACCAATAGTAAAAACCCAAAAGATGCTATTATAAATCTATATTTTCGAAAAAAATTATCTCTTCAACATACAGTATAGAACCAAGATCAGACTGCATGTTTTGTGCAGTCTGATCTTGATCTATACTCTCTTGATCTACACTGTCTGCAAAAGGCCAGTGAAACTCCCTAAGCAACCAAAGGATTAATATTTTCAAAAGCCATCTTCATCTGGGTACAAAACACATTGGATTGTTCAAGTGGATTGTTTCAAGTAGGCTGACTGTAGATGTATCGTCAGTGGTATCCATGGCTGTGAGGTAGAGTGTCCGCCTCTTTATCTTTACCCTTTCCCAAATGACAAATTTTAGACTGTCCCAAACTCAAAGTGTTTGCAGATGGCAATTTTGAATTTGATGAGAATGGCAGAAAGTTTTTCGATAGGCTAAAAACACTGTTGGAAAAGGAGAAATTACTCTTTACGAGTAATTTCTCCTTTTCCCACAGAGTTTTCTAAAGGAAAAAGTCTTTCTAAAGATTTGTACTGCAGACATATAAAAACCAGGGCTTGCTTGGAAAAGAGTTAAGGTCTCGAGTTTGATACTCAGGAGCTGGTGTCAACTTTGGGATTTTTCACTTGCCCACACATTCAAGTACTGGTGTAGTACCCAGTAAACAGAAGACAGACAGATTAGTTTAAGTTGTGATAAATTGTCTCTCAATCAACATAAAATAAATATGTGACCCATCATGCAAAAAGGGACCTTCTGCAAATGCTTTCAATTTTGACTAGTCCAAAAATGTGTAATTTGGGAAAAAGTTAAGTGGATTGTTCAGTAAAGTTATGTATCACTCACTAGCATGGCCACCACTTCCAACAGCCTTACAGCTTTTTCTGCATCCTTCAGTTCATCCACTCTCATCTTACTTTTAGCATAAGATTTAAACATCTTCTTCATATCTTTCTGCATCTCCAAGTTTCCTGCCTTCAGCTTTTCTAACTCCTACATGAGGTAAATGTGTATGTGGCATTAGTTAAGAAATAAATGTCTCATTCAGCACAATATCATTGTTTAACCCATTACCACACAATCCCTACTTTTGACGCCCCTGAGAAAGAAGCCTTTTGAAAACACTGTGGGAAAAGGAGAAAATGCTGGTAACCAGCATTTTCTCCCTTTCCTACAGTGTTTTCACCCTTTCCAGAACAAATTTCCATTTTTCTTTCACCTTTATTTTGTCATCTGCAAATGCTTTCAATTCAACCAGTATAAAATTTTCTCGTGTGGTAAAGAGTTAACCTTTACCACACAGTCCAAACTATTAGTAACCTTGATCAAGAAAACATTTGAAAACACTGTGTGGAAAGAAACAGTGCTGGTAATAAGCTTTTTTGCACAGTTTTCTCTGTATCGAAGACTACCTCCACTTTGTGGGCCACTTCTGTCATCTCTAAATGCCTTGGGCAAGTCTAAAATTTTACAGTCAGGTAATGGCTTAGAGGATAGAAAAAGATCAATGGCTGGCATTAAGGTAATTACAAGAACTGATCAATGGCTGGCATTAACCCCTTACTCCATAGATAATTACAAGATATGACACCAGGTTCCTTATTCATCAAGCATTCCTTGTAATCGTCCTTGTCTTTATATATGGGATCTCTAAATTTGAAAGTAACACATCTTCTGATTGGCTAAACAAACCAATTGAACCAATCAGAAAATGTGGTATGTTTAAAAAGAGAAAATTCTGGGAAAAAAGACCAAGAATGTTTTTATGAATAGTTTGTGAATACAGAGCCATTGATGCAGACTATAAACTACAGTATAACCTGTCCAAACCAATAATCTGTTTCACTATCTGTTCCGGTCTGCGCTCGCAGTCCAGGCAAATTTCTTTTTTCATTTCGTTATATTTATTTAATACCCAGCTAATCCAATCCCTGTCTACATCGAATACCCACCCCAATCGCATGGCCCAACCAAAATCTATTGCGTAAACTCCCCTAGATAATCCGATCTGTCATCAATCATCGATGTGTGAAACAGCTTATTGTTTGTCACAAACTGCCTGTAAATCAATCTACCCTTACATGTGATTTGCTTAATTGTGTTCTGTTTTAAGTAATCTGGGTTCCCTGTGAACAGCCCCAGTGGAAGAGACTTTTGAGGGCGAAAAATTTGTAAAAACTTACCTCTGTCAATTTTTCGATCTGTTTGTTTTTCTCCTCCAAAGCCTCAGTGTTCTCTTTGGTATGTGTGATGGTGATTGTCTCAGTGATTGTCTGCGGGCAATAAAAGAAAGCAAAACATAAAACCATAAACATATATATCATTTTCATTTACTTTTGACGACCCTGAGAAAGAATCCTTCAGAAAACATTAAGGGAAAAGGAGAAAAGATAATCAACATTTATCAATATCAAAAAGCTGCAGGAACAAATGTCCTTAACTCTGTACTAAACAACAACATTTTAGACTGAAAAATTGAAATTCATGTTGGGAAGAGTTAAAACATTGTGGGAAAAGGCATTTTCTCACCTCTTACAGGTTTGTTAAAAGTCAGGATTATGTGGTAAAGAGTTAATGTGTTAGTGGGTAAGATATTACAATAGGATCATAAAATAAAAAGGGTGGCTGACTCTCATATTATAAAATATTTTAACTTGAAAAGAAAATGTGGAGAACTGGTTACAAATTACATGGTTCATATTATATTCTTTTAGCCTAAATGCTAGGTACACATCTCACTTTTGATAATCAAGCAATGAAAACAGTTGCAATTGAAAATCAATCACCTTGACTCGTTCCCTCAGTATTGTGCGCTCTTCTCTCAAGCTTTCATTCTCTGTCTCCAAATCTGCCACTTTAGAATCAAGTTGTGTGATAGTCTCATTCATTTCTGTTATTCTTTCAGCAGGATCTATATGACAGAATTATCTAATTAAATATTTGTTATAGACTAATTTCAACTCTTTACCAAACAACAAAATTTTGGACGTGTCCAAATTCAAAGAATCTGCAAGGAGAAAATACTTGTTATGTTGGTAACCAGCATTTTCTTCTTTTCCGACAATGTTTCCTACCCTATCAAAGACACAAAACAGTATTTCAGCTATATTTATATTGTCGTCTGCAAACGCTTTCAAATTTGTTGAGTCCAGATTTTGTCATTTAGAAAACGGTTATTTCATCTGCAACTACTTTCATTATTGGTAAGTCTTAACATTTTGCCATGTGGTGAAGGGTGTAACTCTTTACCAAACGACAAAATTTTGGACTAGTCCAAATTGAAAGCATTTGCAGATGACAAAATAAATGTGAATCAGAAAATGAAACCTGATTTGGAAAGGGTGGAAAACATTGTGGGAAAAGGAGAAAATGCTGGTTACCAGCATTTTCTCCTTTTCCCACAATGTTTTCAAAGGCTTTCTTTTGCAGGGTCATTAAAAGTCGGGATTGTGTGGGAAACAGTTAACCAATCAAAAAAATCAACTTATCAATACCTTCTCCTTCAGAAGCTTGTCTCTGGGAAAGCCTTTCATACTGCTTGATCATCTTTTTCATGTCTCGCCGTAGTTCACGATTTTCTTGCTTCAAAGCTTCTAATTCCTGATAGAGTAAAAATAAACATGGTCTATAAACATGAATTCAGTCTCAATATTAAACTCAAATTTTTCATTGGCTCAGATAAAGTAGTAAATTGTTTCTTAGATCCTAACCTCTCTGTGATGGAGCTCAAGTATAGGACTCTGTTCTGGCAAACAGTGACTTAACTCTTTATCAAACAACAAAATTTTAAATTGAAAGCATCTGCAGACTACAAAATAAAAGTAACTCAGAAGTTGAAAGTTGTTTTCAGCAGGGTTGAATACATAGTGGGAAAAGGAGAAAATGCTGGCTACCAGCATTCTGTCCTTTTCCCACAATTTTTTCAAAAGGCTTACATCTCAGGATCATAAAATCCAGGGATTGTTCCGGAAAGGATCCAAATTGAAAGTATTTGCAGGAGACAAAATAAATGTGACTAAAGAATTGAAATTTGTTCTAGGAAGGGAAGAAAACATTGTGGGAAAAGGAGAAAATGGTTACCAGCATTTTCTCCTTTTCCCACAATGTTTTCTAAACGCCTTTTTCACAGGGATGTCAAAAGCTGGGATTGTGTGGTACAGCGTTAAGGCATCTATGTGATGTTACCACGCAAGTCATCACATGTTTATGGATCCATAAAATCCATTTTGTCTAACATTTAATAGAATCATGAGGTAGACTGGTTCTATGACATACAGAAGAATGATTAATAGCGAATCTTTTGGCCCAGGTCAACCTGCACAGCTTGTGCAGACTGGCCTGAGTTAATACTTTTTGCAGATACATTAAGCCCCCTTTTCACCAATCATGGCTCAAATACATGTAGTTTATACCTTATCAATGCTAAAGAAGATAACCAGTTACGGCCAAATTTGCAACAAATATGCACGGCATAAAATTCCTTAATGTATTTATCCTTTACAGAACAATCTAGAGTTTTTACAACCTTTAACTCTTTCCCAAACGATCCCTGGTTTTTACGACCCTGAGTTAAAAGCTTTTTGAAAACATTGTGGGAAAAGGAGAAAATGCTGGTAACCAGCATTTTCTCCTTTTCCCACAATGTTTTCTACCCTGCTGAAAACAAATTTCAATTTTTGAGTAACATTCATTTTGTCGTCTGCAAGTGCTTTCATTCTGGACCAATCTAGAACTTTGTCATTTGGTAAAGAGTTAACTCCTTACAACACAAGAAAATGTGTCCAAACTGAAAGTATTTGCAGATGACAAAATAAAAGCGACTGAAAAATTAGAATTTGATTTGGAAAGGGTAGAAAACACTGCAGGAGAAGGAGAAAATGCTGGTGTGACCAGCATTTTCTTCTTTTCCCATAGCATTTTCAAAAGGCTTTTTTCTGAGGGCCATTAAAAGCTGGGATTGTGTGGTAATGAGTTAAAGAAAGGGTTTTTGAAAACGACATGGATTAAGGAGGAAATGCTGGAAATAGTATTAATGTTCTCATTCCATTATTATTTCTATCGTTTTTCAAAAAAATCTGATTATCTTTTTAGCTAATACTGAATCTGTCATCTTCAACTGCTTCCAATTTTTTAATTAACTCTAATATTTTGCCACATGGTAATGGGTTAAATGATAAAGTGGTCTGGTATGAGTTTCCATCAAGGAGAAACTAGAGCACTCACTGAGTGTAACTTCATACCCCCGCCAGCACGTGGACAGAAACAGGCAATTACTAGTACTTTGTACACAGATGGACACACAGACACATGGTCGGAAACTTGGACAGACAGGCTGATTCCAGTATAACCCTGAAAACATTCGTTTTGCAGGGGTATATAACATTCAACTTAAAAATAATTCTCATGAATCAGAAAGATTATTGAGATTTCTCCTAAATACAAGTAATTTTACACTACCTCTTCAGAAGCTCCTCCTCCTCCTTCAAGGGGTAGAGGGATTGGGGCAACACCCCCTCCTTCTAACAACCTCTTTTCCAAATCAGAGATGATGTCTTTCTGTAAATAGAAATAAACCAAACACCTTACACACAAAAATGCAGTAACATCATACCCCTTTACCGAACAATCCCTGGTTTTTAAGACCCTAAGATAGAAGGCTTAGAAAGATTAGAAAACATTGTGGGAAGAGGAGAAAATGCTTGTAAACAGCGCATTGGTTTTCCAAAGGCTCTTCCCACATAGTCCATTACACTTGGGACTGTGTGGTAAAGAGTCAAAATCATATTCTCTATAGGGGAATCTGTGGAACACACAACACACTTGTGGTCTAGTAAAGGGGTTACTCTTTTACCCCATAAGGTATTTCTATGGTATCTCTAACTGACCCTAAATAACGGCAAGGATGAAGCTGTTTCTTATGTGTATATCACATCTTTTGATAGCATAGAAAACATGGTGGCAAAAGGTGAAATTGCTCGTCACGAGCAATTTCACATTTTGCCACAATGTTTTCTAAAGGCTCCTACAAGCAACGTGTAGAAATAAGTATCTATGGAGTAAAGGGTTAACTCTTTTACAAACAACATAATTTTAGACTAGTCCAAATTGGAAGTATTGGCAGACGACAAAATAAGTGGGACTCAAAAATTGAAAATTGTTTTGGAAAAGGTAAAAACATTAAAGGAAAAGGAGAAAATGCTGGTAACCAGCATTTTCTCCTTTTCCAACAATGTTTTCAGAAGGCTTCTTTCTCAGGGTCATGAAAACCCAGGATTATTTGTATAATAAAAAGGGTTAGGGAGAATGTTTATGGGTGCAAACAATGTCCAGCTTACTTCTTTTCACAATATAATTGAGTGAAGATAACTCTATGAAGCTAAAACGAACCTGTTTTGCAATCTCTGCTTCTTTCTGCATCAGTTCATTCTGCAGTTTAGATATATCCTGTTGAAGGTTAATGACTTCAGTTTTTGTTGTGGTAAGTTCAATTTGGATAACCTCTAACTCTTTCACAATAACTGGATCTGGAACTTTAACCTGAGGATAGATAAATGGAAAGTGGGCTATTAAAAGGCAAATTGCATGCAAAAAAAAAGAAAAGAAACCACAGTACAATACTAGTTTATGTTACTTTCATAAAATAGTATTGTACTGTGGTTTCTTTTCTCTTTTTTTTTTGCATGCGATTTGCCCTTTAATAGCCCACAATAACAGTTTCCCTCAAGCTCAGCAAGAGTCAAAGGGAACTGCATGAATGAACAAACAAATGCTGCTAGTTATGCAAGGTTATACGAGATTTATCTACGATTCTACAAATGAGTTTTGCTCAAGAAAGGAGCATGTTAAGATTGCTATTTATACCAATTTGGTAAATAGTAAATGGTAGCTGATACATTCAGCTACAAAAGTTTACAAAAAATGTTTTGACAAACATTTCTGTGATATGCAATTTTTCACACACCAGAGCTATCCATATTTCAACAATAGATATTAAATTCTAAGTTTCAGAGGACAATTGAAAATTGTACAGCAAGCATGCTCAATTTTACCTCGGTTGTGACGACTTCTGGATCTTTTGTATCAATGGGTACATGTGAGACCTCTGGTGGATCTGGCACAGTCCCCTGTTCTAACTGCTTGAAGGTGCCCTCTTTCTGTTCTAGACTGGTGACCATAAACTTAACTTCCTGCTGGGTTGCATACATCTCCTTAACACTGTCTGATCTATGAAAATTTTTATAAGATTTACCATTTAAAATCATATTTCATGCAACATTTTTGTTTTAACCCATTACCACACAATCGCTACTTTTGATGACCCTGAGAAAGAAGCCTGTAGAAAACATTGTGGGAAAAGGAGAAAATGCTGGTAACCAGCATTTTCACCTTTTCCCACAACGTTTTCTACCTTTCACAAAACAAATTTCAAATTTTCAGCCACTTTTATGTTGTCGTCTGCAAATGCTTTCGATTTGGACAAGTTTAAAATTCTGTCATTTGGTAATGAGTTAATTTGAGGGATACATTATGGGAAAGGTATTGCATAATACAGACTTATACATAAATAACCTTTCACTTGCTTTACTTATGTTCAGTTTAATCCACAAGCCTGCATACACATACTTCCTAGATTTGTCACAGTACTGTTTTCTTGTTAAAAAATCCTGAAAGTTTTTTTTTTTTTAACCAGTTTTCTTTAGGTTCACAAGAACTAATTGTCCAAATAATACATACATTCTACAAGCAAACTGATATGAATATCTATGAGGATTTTTGTTTTTCGGAGACAAAGAATTATTCCCACATTGAGAAATACTAACTTGTCATCTTCAGTTGGTTTTCTTCCAGTTTTCTTCACAAAGTCTTTCTCCCACTGTTGTATATCCTTATCTAACTTGGCTTTTTCTTCTTGCATCATCTTTTTCTCCTCCTCAGTTTTCTGCAATTCTTCCTATAAGACAAACCTTGTGATTTTACGATTTTCCCTTTTAACTTTTTACCTATATTACAAAATTTTAATCTTTTCCAAATTGAAAGCATTTGAAGAAAACAAAATGTAACTTATAACATGATGGGTAAAAGACATCATACAAAAAATGGGAAACTGCTAGTTACTGGCATTTTTTCATCTTCTCATGATGCTTTCAAAAGCCTTCTCCTTCAGGGTTAGAATTGTGTGCTCTTGTCTAGATTATCTCAGTACAGTGGCCAGCGTAGATCAGAGATCAAACTGCACATTTTTGTGCAGTCTGATCTTGATCTACACTGGCCACAAAAACAGCCATAGTTGAGAAAGGCTCTTTAGGGGTTGAATGAAAATTCTATAGTTTTGTTACCTTGACTGCGGAGGTTGTATCTGCTTTTTTCACAACCAATGCCAAAGCAGCATACTGGTTCTCTAAAGCTTGGTACTGGGCCTGTTGCATGGCTGCCTCTTCTAAACGTAGTTTGATCACATCATGTTTCACTTTCCATTCATTACCAGTCTGGAATATATATCTATCACAATTACCTTCCACTATACCATAGACAATATCAGAAGCTTTTGTGGTCAGTGTAGATCAAAATCAGACTGCACAGAATGTGCAGTCTGATCTTTGACCTACATTGTCCACTGCTATATTCTAGATTAAAACCAAACTGTCACTTGATATTGCAGCGAAACTGTATTTTCAGCCTTTCAGAAAATGCAGTTAATCCATTCAGTATTGAAATAACCATCTTCTGTATTTTACATGTAACTGAAAACTATAGTGACTGTTTAAGCCTTTATCAAACAACAGTTGTTTAGACTTGTCCTAATTGAAAGCGTCTTTACATGAAAAATAAATTTCACTAGAATGATTGGTTTTCATCTCTGAAGTGATAGAAAACTGAGGGAAAGAATAGAATGTTGATTATCAGCATTTTCTCCTGTCTCAAAAAAGTTTCCCAAAGGCTCCTTTCTTAGGGTTGCTGAAACTCTTGAATGTTTAGTAAATAACTAAAACATTTGGTAGAAGCTGAGAAATCTTGCACAAAGTCCTCATATTCCTTATATATCCTAAATGAAATTTTTTTTTAAAAAATGCTAAAAATTTTGCTTTCAATACAGACCTGCATTTACTTCAGCCTGTACAGACTGTTTCAAATAACTTACCAATTACTGTTTCAAATAAATTACCAATTCCTAGTCTAGAAAATCTGCCAACACGTCATGTAAAATTGCTCATCCCTATAGGAATATTACTATTCATTTCCATCTTCAAAAAGATCTTTTTCGAGGCAAAAGGCCAGATTAAAAAACAAAGTAATCAAACAAACAAATAAACAAACAAAAAAAGTTATTTGAAGGACACAAACATAACGTAAAAAGACTCATACAATAACACACATCTGAGAACAACAAAATACAGACAAAAACATAGCTTTTTCAGTTTGATAAGAAAAATTGTTTACCTCATGCAATAATTCAGAGTTGCCCAAATCAACAGCATACAAATTATATGTGTCTGACAAGATTTGGTTTGCTTCTGAAAGGTTTAAAGACATTGTGGGGAAAGGAGAAAATACTGGCAACCAGCATTTTCTCCCTGTTCAACAACATTTTCAGCTGGCTTTTTTCTCGAGGTTGTTAACAGTTGGGATTATGTGGTGAAGCAATAGGAAAAAAATATTGGAACTTAATGCTGTATTAAATATTTTATAGTAGCTAATTTGTGCTGCCTGTGTAGATTCAATGAGTGAAACTACTTCATGTATGCATAGCTTTGAAATATGCCCATGAGATAAACTAGCTAAAAGTTTTACAGCATTTAAATGTAGATACTTAGAATTTCTTTTGAACTTTTGGGTGCCTGAGTCTGTTGGTGGCATTCAGTCTTCCAGTTTGGTATAGTTGTCTATTGGAACTAAAAATGATGATATGTTTTGCCACCATTTGTAGTAAGAGGTTTCAAAGCAGTACTACAAGACTAACAAAGTTGCCTTTGATTTGTTTATGCAATGATACTATAACATAGTTTTTCCTTTCTATCGCAGATAAATGGTCACAATCAGGGAACAGTATGTAAAAAATTAGAGCCATTTTAATTCAAAACACAAAAAAAAAACAATTATTGCATGCATCAAATGTCACTGTTGTGACTTCTTTAAACCTTGTCTAGGTCTTCAGCATTTTCTCCTGAACTCTTAACAAGGGTAGATTCTAAAACCTGGTTTCAAACAAGAAAACAATAACAGAACAAATACAAAAATTTGAGGTAATTATTGATAATGTCAACTCATTATGTGTCCTCTCAATACAAACTTCTGGTTCATGGTAGATTGGTGATTTTTGTTTTGCAATTGGTTGTTTAATACACATAATAGAGTAACAAAAATAAGACAAAAGTACCAAAACAAGACAAAATCCAGTTTCTAACTTATCTACTGTTTACCAGGAATTTCCACCATTCAAATTAAACTGTCACTGATTAGATATTAATGTAATGAGAAAAGTCCATGAGACTGACCAAACATGGGTTGAAAAGTTGTATTTTGACTTTAATATATGACTAAATGTTTTGCATCACTTCAACTATTCACTAAATAACAGAACTTTATGCTGGTCCATATTGTTTTTAAGTTTTTAGCAGACAACAAATTCAATGTGGCCAAAATGATAGAATTTGTCTTTTATAAAATTGAAACCACCATGGAAAAATGAATAACTGCATGTAATACCAGCATTTTCTTTGTCCGCCACTATTTTCAAAAGCTTTTTCACTTATGGTCATTAACACTCAGGATTCAGGGGTATAGTTTAAGCTTTAAAACTTTTTTATTATTAAAGCAACTACAAGAAATAGAGCAGGATTTTTATTTGTATCTATTGAAAATGACAAGGTATATAAAAGTCGACCTTAATAATATAGTTAAACACCAGGGTACAAGAAAATTGAAAAAAGAGTAGGTTCACATGCTTGACTGTGGTTGCTTTTTCAGTGACAATTTAAAGGTAAAAAGTGGGAAAACTGAGTTGTAAATATCTTAATGGTTTTACACCCTTCTAGTGTAAGAGTAAATACCCTGAATAATGACAAAAATTATGACAAAAAATTCAAAGCTTTTGCATAACAAAACAGACAACAATAGGTCTATGACAATATCCCAATGATTTCCTTAAAAAAGGCTTGCTACAAGCATGTGATTGAGGGGAGGGAGGTGGGAGAGGGCGTGTCACAAACAATAGACAAGACAATAACATCATAGGATACGTATGAAAATCATTAATGTTGATATATACCACATCTTTCTTGGCTATATCAGACTGCAGTCTGTTAATTTCTTCCATCCACTTTTTCCTCTCTTCTCCAAACTTCTCCTTTTCTTCAATGAACTGGTTTCTTTCTTCATTCATTTTCTCTCTCTCACTTTCTGCTTCTTTTTGCAACTTCTTGTTGTGGGCAGTCACTGCCACAGCTGTCCCTCCTCCTATAACTGCACCTGTAAATAAAGGACACTTAAAATTATGCTATCTCAACTTTTACTAACCTTGAGAAAGAATACTTGTGAAATAATTATGAAAAGAGGAGAAAATGCTGGTAACCAGCATTTTCTCCTCTTCCCATCATGTTTTCTTTCCTATCAAAGGTAACTTCCACAATTGACCTTTCTGCCAATTTTGATTGACAGGTCCTCCCACGTCTTATCAGCCAATCAAAATGCAGCATTCAGCGTCATGTAAACAAAAAGGTCTGACACAATTTTTTATAAAAATGAGATAATTTGATCGTATCTAATCAATTATCAAAACAGCAATTGTGTTATCGATCAATTAAAATCTGTGAAATGTTGAACCTAGAGCGAAATATAAGCTAGAATAAAACTGAAATAAATGCTCTTTCTCTTTGTATTTGGTACCATTTTCCAGTCAGCCTGATTGCATGAATCCAAGCCTACCTGACCCAGCAGCCGCCATAGCCACACTCTCAGTAACAGCCACCTCTGTTTTAGGGTTGGTGGGGTTCATCACCATTACGGAGCCAGATCCCCCTAACTGCTGCTGTAAACTGACCACTGTTGCCTTTTCTGTCTCAAGCTGGTCCAGCAATACCTGTTTATAATGACATTTAATGTGATCTATGTAAAATTGTGGAATTATATTCTCACCCCTATAAATAAGGAATCAATACTTTCAATAATATCATCAGACCAGCTCAAGTAGCAATCTGTCCTTGACCAGTCAAGCCTGTGTTTTAATTCATTACAAAATGACAAAATTTTAGGTTTGTCCAAATCGAAAGCATTTGTGGATGACAAAATAAAAATGACTGAAAATTTGAAATTTATTTTGTGAAGGGTAGAAAACATTGTGGGAAAAGGAGAAAATGCTGGTTACCAACATTTTCTCCTTTTCTCACAATGTTTTCAAAAGGCTTCTTGGTTGTCAAAAGTAGGGATTGTGTGGTAATGGGTTAACAACCCCTAGTAAGAAGTTTTTTATAAACGCTGTGGTTATCAACATATTCTCCTTTTCCCACAGTGTTTCCAAAAGGCTTACTTCTTAGGGTCATCAAAACTCGGGCTTCTGTGGTAAAGGGTTTAGCTTCATATGAGATGTTGTCTGAAAATGCATTCAATTTTGGTGAGTCCAATCTTTGTTTGTTTGACAATGACTACAGTGAAAACTGATTAACTTTAAACTTTTCTTCAAGTTAACATCACCTGACTAAAGGAGAAACTCACAAACAAGGAACTTATAACCCTATTGCGATGCCTTGTGCATATTTGATTTACAAGTTATTTTCTCTCCTCTCTTTTAATTTCGAAACTGAATCAAGTAAGCTTCTAAAATTCCAGATTCAGCCACGATTTAAACAGAAATACATGTACCTTTTTCTCCTCTTCCCAGGAAACTGGCACTGAAAAAAAAAATGGAAAATGATAATAAAATAAAAGTAATAGGTCTATTGTTTTACTGTGCATTAAAAAGGCAGAAAAGAACATTTTGTTACTTTTATGGACACAAATGATAAGTATCAAAATAGCAAGAAAGTAGAATGATCTTTGATCTGACCCACCCAGAATTCTATATAATAATTTATCAAAAGAAAACAAAAAACACACAAAATTGCTAGGGGCATTGCATGGGCCACTGACTCAAAATCTTTGTTGCATTTACACCTAAACTGGAATTATCACTTTGAAACCAGATTTCCAATTCACTGATGCCACTGGTTCAAAATTGACCCATCACCACACAATCACTACTTTTGATGACCCTGAGAAAAGAACCTTTAGAAAACATTGTGGGAAATGGAGAAAATGCTGGTAACCAGCATTTTCTCCTTTTCCCACAATGTTTTAAACCCGTCACAAAACAAATTTCAAATTTTCAGTCACTTTTATTTTGAAGTCTGTAAATACTTTTGACAACCTAAACTATTGTCGTTTGGTAATGATTTAAGTAATGAATACCTTTCCTACAATAATTTGTGTCAGAGAAATCTAAATCATGATTTTAGCCATCAACATAAGGTACTTTCAAGTCAGAAGTAAGAGACAGATCACAACATGTCAAGGATAAGTCGGCTTTTTCTATGTCTATAATCATTCTTTACCCAAACAGCTATATTACAGGTGTAATGCAGAGAAATGACCCCCATTACAAAATGACCCATGGGTCATTTCTTTACTTAGTGGAATGACCCGTGAGTCATTTCTCTATGTAGAAGAATGACCTATGGGTTATTTCTCAACGTAGAATAATGACCCAGGTCATTTTTCTACATTTTGTGAAATGACGTCTGCGGTCATTTCTCTATGTAAAATAATGACCCAGTCATTTTGTAGGGGAGGGTCATTTCTCTGCATTACACAGGAACTAAGTCATTTTGACAATTCTAACAAGTATCTACAACTCAGGTTTGAAATGAAGAACTGTGAAAAAATGCAGATACCAGGAACTGGGGCAACTACCATCTTGTCCATCTTTTCATTCATCTGCTTTGTATAGTCTTCCTGTAAATCAAGAAAGAAGGTAAAGTTTGCATGTAAAAAGTAGCCCATATTCATTGTACAATAGCCTCTGATAATGAAGAAGTAAAACATTTTACGGTCGCCTTGTATAATAAACCATGATCGTTGACCAACGTTAAAAACAGGTTTTTGCATAATTGGTCATGCCTAATATATTTGAGCTGCACTCTGTGAGAAGGGAGCTTATTGCATTTGTGAAAAGTATCAACCCATGTCAACCTGCGCAGTTCGCACAGGCTGACATGGGTTCAAACTGTCCGCTATTTTCAAATTTTCTGCATATCCTGAGTCAGTCAGTTTTTATACAAACTGGATTATATGGTCTGTAATTATCAAATTGCTTGCTTCATACTATGCCTAATAAAAATGCATTTAGCCCCCTTTTCACAAAGCATGGCTCATTTGTGAACTGCATTCAATGTTAAAAAAGTTTTGTAGATGAACACAAAGTTTGAAAATGAAAATCTTTGACTTTTTTGTACTATGCATTACCCACTGAGCTTCCAAATTTGGTACTGATACACTTAAAATTTATATTTACTACCACCCTCTCCCTCTACTGCTTCCAAACACAGACTCAAATGGCAAGAAAAAAAGATAAATAGAATGATTCCCATAGCTACTACATTAACCCTTTACCAAACAACAAATTTTAGACTGGCCCAAATTGAAAGCACTTGCAGACAACAAAATAAACGGAACTCAAAAATTGAAATTTGTTTTGTGAAGGGTACAAAACATAGTGGGAAATGTTTTCTGAAGGCTTTTTTCTCAGGGTCGTCAAAAGTAGGGATTGTGTGGTAATGGGTAAACTCTGTTTCATACAATCCCCACTTTTATCATCCCTGAACAAGAAGGCCTTTGAAAGCATCATGGGACAAGGAGAAAATACTGGTGACCAGCACTTTTTCCTTTGTCCCACGTTTTCTACCTTATCAAGGACAAAATTTGTCATTTTGGTCACCTTTGATTTCTGTGTCTGCAAATGCCTTCAATTTGGACCAGTCTAAATTTGTGTCGTGTGGCAAAACGTTAACTCTTTACCAAACAGCAAAATCTGAGACTTGTCCAAATTGAAAGCCTTTAATAAACATGAAAAAAAAAAGTAACTAAACAATTGAAATCTGTCTTTGGAGGTAGAATACACTATGGAAAAAATAGCAAATGCTGACTTGTTTGCAATAATTACATATAAAAATACTCATAACTACAGATTGTCACCTACAGATACTTTCAATTCAGATTAGCCAACAGTTTTGTCATTGGGAACAGATAAACTCTCTACCAAACAGCAGAATCTTATGACTGGTCCAAACTGAAAGAATTTGCAAATGACAAAATAAATTTGACTCAAAAGTTGAAACGCGGCTTTGTAAGAGTAGAAAATATCGTGGGAAAAGGATAAAATGCTGATTACCAGCATACCAAACTATAGTATAAATATGATATTTTACCCTTTCTTTCTCTAGCCTCTCTATTTCAGTCTTATTTGTCATCAGTAACATCTTCTTCTCCTTCAATAGCCTGTTGTTCCTCTCAGCAAGACTCTACAAATACAGTACATCATACAAATAATCATACAAGTAAGAATAATCAAACAAATAATCATACAAATACAAACTAGAGCAATCACTTAGACGTGATCATATCCCCCACCAGCTTCTTGTCACAAAATAGGTCTTTGTCACAGAATGTAGAATGGTTTAGTACTAAAGTCAGAGTTGAAAAAAGTTTAAGGGGAGATAATTCCTCAACAAACCACAGTAAGGTCATGAAAATTGCACATGCCCAACTTTGTATGTACAGAAACACTGTATGTCAATTTGAGGTCAGTAACTGAAAAACTGTCAGAGTATTTTGCCAGACAAATTTGGGTCTATGGAAAGAAGAATAGACAGACAGACAGACAGCCATGGCAATTCCAGTGTACCCCCTCCACTTTATGGTTGGAAGGGGGATATAATGAGCATGCATACCATTTTTTCTTTTTCCAGAGATGTTTTCAAAAGCCATCTTTCACAGAATCATTAAAATTCAGGATCATGTGGTAACGGGCTGAAAATTTATGCAATACTAAAAAAATAGGAGAATGTCAAAAGTTATCAAAAAAAAATGTTGCTTACCGCCAGCATTTCATTCCAGTATTTTTCTTTCTTCTCCAGCTCCTCTCTATGGACATCAATGACATGACGAAAAGATTTACGCTTCTTCGCATAATCCTCTTTTAAGCACAAAACAAACATGTTGAATTGCTCCTACAAAAACCACATAGAAAAAGTTTGCATTATTCCCGGCTGAAGGCTATCTTTCTATCTTATAGCAAATCTCTTTGAAACTATTGTAGCAAAAGAAAAATTCTGGTATGGGGCAACTTTTTCCTTTGACGACAATATTGTCACTAGTGATGATGTTTTAACCTTTGGAAAACACTGTGGGAAAAGAAGAAAATGCTGATAACCAGCATTTTCTCCTTTTCCCACAATGTTTTCTACCCTATCAAAGAAAAATTTTTCCTTTTGAGCCATATTGAAATGTGGTCTGCAAATGCTTTCAATTTGGACAAAGCTAAAATTTTGTTGTCTTGTAGAGGGTTAAGAGAACTGATTTGCACCAAGTGATGATAGAGTTTCTTTGCCAAGTAAAAATTACCTCTTTGTAATTATGAAGAAATTGGCAAAGGCAAAAACTGCCAAAATAGACCAACTTTATAAATTTGCTATAATATTTTAACCCATTACCACACAATCCCTACTGTTGACGCCCCTGAGAAAGAAGCCTTTAGAAAACATTGTGGGAAAAAGAAAAAATGCTGGTAACCAGCATTTTCTCCTTTTCCCACAATGTTTCTACCTTTCACAACACAAATTTCAAATTTTTAGTCACTTTTACTTTGTCGTCTGCAAATGCTTTCAATTTGGACAAGTCTATAATAATTATTATTGTTTGGTAATGAGTTAAGAAGCTATATTTAACCCTCTACCAAACAATCCTGAGCCTTAATGACCTTGGCAAAGAGGCATTTTGAAAACATCATGGGAAACCACCGTTCTCGCTATGTTTTTTTCCATATCAAGAGAAAATTAAATGTTTGAGTCATAACAAGCTTGTAGTCTGCAAATGGTTTTCAACTTGGACAAGTCTTGAAATTTGTAGTTTGGTATAGGGTAAATATAAAGATAAAAATATATGGAAGTAGTGAAGTAAATGATATAAAAGTGAAATAAAACAATATACCTGAGTTTCTGACTCAATGGTCCCATAGTGATGTTGTATTTTCTCAACAATAACAACATGGTTCTGTTTCATGGCTGCCATATCTTCCATGATCTTGGCAATACAGTTTCTGGCATACAGATATGGTATATAGGCATGTTTCTCTGGACTGTCTTCCTCCACATCAACTGAAATTATTATGATCAACCCTTTACCAAACATTCCAGACTTACATCCATCTTGAGGAAGAAGACCCTTGAAAAATGGTGGAAGGTAACAGCATTTCCTCCTTTTCCACCATTGTGTTCTTTTTCTTTCAGAGACAACTACTGTCATATGAGTCTCAGTCTCATTCAACTTTTAGTCTGCAAATGTCAGACACTCTTCAATACTGCACGTCTAAAATGTCTGGTAATCACGATTCTTGCGATGAAAATTGCAGTAGACGTAAAATACAGGTAAGATGAATTTCTCCTTTTGCCATACTATTTTCAAAAGTGGTCTTTACCAAGATAAAAACTGTTGTATGCTGTTGGTAAACCAGAGAGTGTTTAGAGCAATTTAAGTTTATTACTTTTACTCATCTGAAATAGCGATACATGTAATTGTTTAACTCATTACCAAACAACAAAATTTTAGGCTTGTCCAAATCGAGGCATTGCAGATGCCAGAATAAAAGTGACTGAAAATTTGAAATCTGTCCTGTAAAGGGTAGAAAATATTGTGGGGAAAGAGAGAAAATGTTGGTTACCAGCATTTTCTCCTTTTCCCACAATGTTTTCTAAAGGCTTCTTTCTCAGGGTCATCAAAAAAGGCATTGCGTGGTAATGGGTTAAAAGGATATAAGAGAACTGAAAATCTTCCACTGAGCTATTGTTTTAAAAACATTGACACAAAATATGCAATTTTTAGTATTATCCTAATGAAGGAACTAATAAGAGCCTGGACTCTAGTGCATTTGGTTTTTTTTTCTTGATTAATACCTCTTAGACTCTTCCAAAATAAAACCATATCGATACTGACAATTAGAAATGCCAAAGCTGCAATTTGGCAAATTATATTTTTTGCATTTTCCAAAATTGCACATATTCCCATGTCTTTCTGTCTAAAACCCAACCTCTTATCCAATTAAATCTCTTAGAAATGACATGTGACAAAATGCCGAATGTTGAATTGGTCAAAAACTGTGTACATGAAAAGGCCGGACTTACAGAATATCAAGCTCCGCCATTTGCGATCTTTCATCGGGAGACTTTTTCATGGTTTTTTAAAGCCCTTCTCTAGGATGTTAAAATCAACAATTGTTTGATGAAAGTATATACATCAACCATATGAAATGAAACGATATTCCCTCTGAATTTTATGTCTAGAGGTAAAGGCAAAAATACCGGACATGGGCTATTGGTGGCGTCACATGCTGTAGTTACAATTTTTGCACGTATTAGAAAAGCTTTCCTGCAATAGATGATTTGGAAATAGCCGAACATACCAATTTTCTGGAGAAATACAACTAGAATGTGCGTATTTCGTACTTTGTATTAAAAAGAGACCAGTTTTATTACGAAAAGTGACACTATAGCGTTTAAAAAATTTTGTATAAAAACATGGAACAGTTTTTTCCTCCTCCTGAACAGTTGAGATTTTGCAGCTTCGGCATTTCTAATCGTTGGTATCGATATGCAGATGACAAATTCAAAGATGCTACAAATGCATGTAGATTTTGGTGTAAAATTGCTTGCTACATATGATTTTTCTGTTCCTGTTTAAAAATCTTCATTCACATGCGGGTAAGCTATTGGGTTTGGCAAAACACAAGTGTACCATGTGTTTCTTCAAAATCAAAATATTCCTCCAGATTTAAAAGTTTAAAAGAAGTATGTATTTTAAAATCCATGGTGAATACATGGTGACTACAGCTTTAGGACTATCCATCTGACTAGTTGAGCCGTTTCTTCTAAGCTAACCAGATGATCAGTCGTGGCATTCAGAATTAGGATCAATTTAGGATGTTTTGGTGAATACCAACTTTGGAGCCCAAGACCCTTCTTTTCATTGTTGTATACATGTTTCACTAAACCATCAGTCTTATACCTTTGATTCCTTGGAGTCCATTTTCCCTGGGTACTGGAGAGGGCTGATGAAGACTAACTACATTAGACTCTCTTCTAGACTTAGACCTTGTGTTAGTGGTAGAAGTTCTAGAATCTATAGGTTACAGGAAGGTTAAAAGTTGTTTTAGTAACTTCAAATCATGCTGCAGTGATTCCAGTGCAAAGCATTAGTAAATTTACTAATTGTTCAACTGATTAAAACAAGTTTGCTGGAGATGACTTTGGAATCATTCTTTCATTATGTTAGTAATCAAGGTAAATGGCTGACATCAATCAGACAAACAATGAAAAAAATACTTGTAACCTGCTGGTTACCAGCACTTTTTCTTTATTCAAAGTCTTCAACAACTTCTTCAGGTTCATCAAACTTTGATATCATTTGATATATTAACATGTTTCAAAATGCTGTGGCTATGAGAAAAACTGCAAATTTTGAGTAACATGTTGTTTGCCACAATCATTTAGAAAATTAAAAGAAAAATTCCTCTCTGAAAAAGATTACATAAAATTAAATAATGAAAAAATCTACAGCTTAGAACAGAGTATTCTGATAGACTCAATATATAAAGAACTTCAATAAATTTTATTTTTTGTAAATGAAATTGTGGCATAATCTATCAGTGATGAAATACATCTACTGCCGTAATGGTCACATTATCTCAACATTAACTATTAACTTTGACTCACTGATAGACATACTCCTATTTTAAAAAAATATCTTCTTTCAATTCTTAAGACTAAGAATTTCTAGCAGATCCATTGAAATGCTGTCATAATAATTCATGCTATCATCAAATCAACTATACAGTAAGTGTATTTCTTGTTTACAAGGTGGTACAATTGTTCATATCAATGGTTATTACTTGGAGTAATACCTTAAATGCATGCATACAAATTCATGCAAATGTCATGACTATGTGTCTGTTATGTTTCTATAAAAAATTCATATGGACATAATAGATCTACATGAAATATGAATATAAACATGAATATGATAATGAAATATTATGATAGTACCATTTTACAAAACAATCCCATGCTTAAAGACACTTAAGGAGAAGGCTATGAAAAGCATTGTAGGGAAAAAAAGAAAATACCAGTAGCCAACATTTTCCTCCTTCTCAAACAATGTTTTTCCTTCCAGAATCTAATTTCTAAGACAAACTAATTTCGTTGTCTGCAAGTGTTTTCAATTTGGAAACATTTGACATTCTGTTGTTTGATAAGATGTAAGTCAAGAAATAGGAAGCAGTCAATAAGTAGATTGTACCATAACATAAAAGATATAAGGTGTGCCTATATCAATTGATGGGTGGCATAACTAAATTCATACAAGTTTCACTGTACCTGGTAATCTCAAACTTCTAATAATCTTACGGATTAGACATGAAACTAAAATTAAGTGTGACTGCTATAATTCTAGCACATTAAAGAACCATGCATAACTAACAGCCATTTGGGGTCTCTCCCATATGGCTGATTGGTGGCAATGACAAATGAATGAAAAATCAATTAGAATTCATGCAACCAGTAAGATTTTTATTTAAAAAAATAAGACATTTGCTCCACTTCGTGACAGATACCAAAAGGTTACAAGTGTATATGTTCTGATAATCTACCGAATAAATAAGGAGAGAGTTTTTGAGGGGTGAGAAACCTTAACTTTCACAGTCTTTTGTGTACATCTTAACCAAATGACAAAATCTGAGACTGGTCCATATTAAATGCATTTGCAGATGACATTTTCAGATTTTTCTGATATAGCGGTTATTTTCAGTGAAAGGGTAGAAAATCTTGCAGGAAAAGAAGAAAATGATAGTAACCAGCACTTTTTCCTCATTCCATAAGGTTTTCAAAAGGCCATTTGCTCAAATGTGAGATTCTTAGGTCTTAAAAAGGTATATAACACTGAGGAAAAAGAAAAAAACTTCTGGTCACAAGCATTTTCTCCTACTCTTACTAGCTTTTCTGAAGCTATTTTTGTCAGGGTTGTCAAAACTTGTGACTTTGTGATGAATGGTTTCTGAATCCAATATAAATCTCAGTTTTAGCCTCAATCATGCAGATTTCCATGCCTAAATGAGTGTATTACTGTATCTCATGCTAAGATCTTTATAAATGAACTAGTACCTTCTGGCGCCACTTTGTTATCTTTAGACCAGGGCAGACTAAACCTTACAGATTTAGGCTTTTCTGTAAGGCTTGTATTGCTGCCAGCTATGACAGTCCAAGAGAAAGATGCAATGAAATATTGAAGATTAAGACTAAAACTTATCATTCTATGGTAAAAGATGAAGCATCAAGTCTGTTTGCTAATTATGAGTTCTTTACCACTGACTATAAATATGACTTCAAAAACACATGGTCTTTGCTAATTTGACTGTATGGTATTTAATGCCATTTTCAACATCCATCCCGGGAACTTCTTTTACCAGTACTCTGCACAATATTCTCTCAAAGCCAGTGGTTACATTTCTATATAAACATGGTCAAAAAATGGTCACTAGTGGCAAAGATGTGCTTTGGACAAGTTCATGTACTTTTGCAAACATTGAAAACTAAGAACAGTCTACACAAATCACGCAGCACAACCTTAGATCACAATGTCATGCATATTTAGCTATCCATAATAAAAAATAAGTATATCAAACTGATCTTTATCTTCCCTGATGAGCAACTACAGAAAAAATAATATCTAATGTCGCTCTCTTCATTTTTACATTGCAATTCTTTAAACAAAGTCAATTTTTATACAAACATGGATTACAACCGAATGGAAAACTACTGCAGTAAACTGGCTTGCTGCTCAAGCATTAACTACTTTAGAACATTGTTCTGAATTACATATACTCGTAATGACAATTCATAGAAAACACTGAGGCTATAAAAATACTCAACAGCTTTAAACCTTGAAATATTTAGATTATGATTATCTTAAGTGCACTCCCAATTTGTAACTGCAGATTCATTGCAGTTATCTTGATCTATAATGCCCTGCCATGGCATAAGGCACATGATTAAAGAGTAACTGTAAATTGGAAGGTATGACTTAAGGTAGTGGACCAGGAAATAGAAAACAACTATTTCTACTATAATATTATCTTACAAAATGTGCTGCAATTAAAAATGAGTATTATGGTACTACTTTAACTGAACCACTTTTTCCTGTTTTTCCTTCTTAGAATTATCATTTATAAATTTAAAACCATTATGTTCTCATTACAAAGGGAGATAACAGTTACCTCCCTTTTCTGGAAAGCAACAAAAGTATCAACAAATAATTTCAAGATAGACACCAAAGACATTTCTGGTTGATTAAAAATGCAAATGTATTATAGCTGTATAAATCTGTTTTTTTCAACTATCGAGAAACTTTATTTCATGCTGCATTAAAAGTGTTATGGGTCTACTAACTTCAAGAAAACTTTGCTCAGTTGAGTATATTAACCCTTTACTCCACAGATACTCATTTCTACACATTACTTGTAGGAGCCTTTGGAAAACATAGTGGCAAAAGGTGAAATTGCTCGTGACGAGCAATTTCACCTTTTGTCACAATGTTTTCTATGCTATCAAGAGGTGTCATAAACACAGAAGAAATGGCCTCATCCTTGCTGTTATTAAGGGTCAATTAGAGATACCTTAGAAAGGCCTTATGGGGTAAAGGGTTAAGAGTTCTGTATGTGAAATGATATTTTTGTGCATTATGAGCTGTGCTCTGGCAAAAGGGGGTTTACTCTATCTCTGTGATCCATTATCAGCAGGCAAATAATTGTATCATTATGGAGCCATAAAACTACTCTTGTCAATCAACCAACTTTATGTTGAGGTGATATGGTCCTTTGTCATTCAAAAGATTGACCTGCAGGATGAAGAATCTTCCCATGGCCAGCCTGCATGGAGTGTGCAGAGTGGCCATGTTTGATACCCATGCAGATTCATTAAGTCTTTACCAAAAGACAAAATTGTAGACCAGTCAAAATTGACAGGATTTGCAGATGACAACCTAAGTATGGCTCAAAAATCAAAATTTATCTTGGGAAGGGTAGAAAACATTGTGGGAAAAGGAGAAAATGCTGGTTACCAGCATTTTCTCCTTTTCCTACAATGTTTTCAAATGGCTTCTTTCTCAGGGTCATTAAAATTTGGGATTATTTGGTAAAGAGCTAAATCCTTTTTTCATACAACATGGCTAATGCACCTGACTGAGGAGGCAAAAGAGCACATTCAAACACTTGTTAGTAAAGTGCAGAATAAAATACTTATTGCAGTATGTCCGAAAAGAGCTACTTTTATAAGTCGTAAAGGTGTTGGAAAGACTTACCTTTATCATTTTCTTCTGTATTTTCAACCCATGCCTCTACAAGAAAAAGAAAAATACTATGGTAATGAATGACAGATAGAGAGAATGAAAATTTTCACACATTATTTATCAAATATCAAAGAATATTAAGGTGTGAAAGCAAAAAAGAAGGAAGGAAAAAAGAAATGCTGGTAGTTTCTCGGGTTCAAACCCTGTCTACCTGGACGATCAATACTAAAAAGACTATGGGACCTGACGTATAGCCCACTGAGCTAGCAAAGAAGTTGAATACAGGCAAAAAATTAATCTACATATATATAGTCTGCTCCTTCATCTTCCAAAAACATTCCATTAGAAGTCAAAAATAGCTCTACCTGAAAATTTGATGTCAAACACAGCAAGGCAAAGCTTAGCGGTTAGGAAGAGCTGAATTATGTCAGAATTGTCATCAATTGTTTTGAAGTATATCAGACAAGCTGGATAAAAACTCATAACTCATACATGCTATTGCTGAGCAACTGAGAGTCTTTCAGTTTCAAAGCATATTTGTTGTCAAACATGCGAGTCAATCTCTATGAAAGAATGTATGACGCATCTGCAAAATGCATCTGACTGCGTCATCCTAAATGGTCCACCTGATATTGGTTGAAACTTTTTTCTAAAATTTTGTGTACATCAAAGGACATTCTACCTTATAATTCAGGCAGTTTTAAGACAAAATGGACTTATATGATGCAATCACTTGCTTATATATGAATAATGAATTACAGATACATGTACAATAAAATCCCTTTTCTTACTATTTCTTATATCTCAAAACAAAGTTTGGATTTTGTGGTAAATGGTTAAGTACCTTTTGAAACACGAGACACATTTGACCTCAGAGACACAGCACTTCCCATTGAAGCCATCCCTTCTCCTTGTACATTTGGCTTAGCTTCTTTTGGAGAAGTTGTCCTTGTCAGTTTTTCATCAACATGGTCTTTCTTCATTTTCTTCATGTCACTGGCACTATGTTGTGGGGACGATGTACTCTGAATGGGCGAGGGTACTGCACTGCTTGGTTCTTCATGTTTAACCTTCATATTTATAAGAAAAATACTTTATGAGTGGACAAATCATTCAACTGCAGACAGACAACATTCAATCAGTTGTCATTCAACTCTTAAGCATATGATAAAATTTTAGCCATGTCAAAATTGAAATCATTTGCAGACAACAAATTCAGTGTGGCTCATATGGTGCAATTTTTCTTTGACAGGGGAGAAAACATTGTGGGAAAAGGAGAAAATGCTGATTACCAGCATTTTCTCCTTTTTCCACAATGTTTTCAAAAGGCGTCTTTCCCAGGGGTGTTTAAAGTTGGGATTGTGTGGAAAAGAGTTCATAAGATTCATATTTTTCTCAAAGCCAGTAAATTTAAACTCTCTTTCCTCTCTAGCTGCGCAAACAAGAATGTTTAAATTTCAAAGTTTGCTAATGAAAGTATTATTTCATCTATGGTATTTGATTAATTGAACACTACCAATTCACAAAACAATCCAGAGTTTTAATGACCCCTAGGAAAAAGCCTTTTGAAAACAGTCAGAATGGGAGAAAATGCTGGTAGTCATTTTTGATTGTTCCAGAATGCTTTCAAATTGGGCAAGTCTTCATTTAACTCATTAACAAACGACAGTATTTTAGACTGGTCAAAACTGAAAGCATTTGCAAATGACAAAATAAATGTGACTCAAAAATTGAAATTTGTCTCCAGAAAGGTAGAAAACATTACCAGCATTTTCTCCTTTTCCCACAATGTTCTCAAAAGGTTTCTATCTCAGGGTCATAAAAACCAGGGATTGTTTGGTAAAGGGTTAACCCTTAACCATAATATCCTTCTAATGGAAGAGGAAGAAGTTTTGAGGAAGAAGCCTTTTGAAAACATTGTGGGAAAAGGGTAACTAGCATTTTCTCCTTTTCCTACAATGTTTTCTGTCCAATTTTCATAATTTGAACTAAATTTGATTTGTCGTCTGCAACTCTGTCAAATTTGAACCAGTCTAAATTGTATTTGTCTGGTAAAGAGGTCAATATATGTAGTTCAGAGATTTAACTCATTACCACTCAATCCCTAATTTTGACGCCCCTGAGAAAGAAGCCTTTTGAAAACATTGTGGGAAAAGGAGAAAATGCTGGTAACCAGCATTTTCTCCTTTTCCCACAGTGTTTTCTACCCTTTCCAGAACAAATTTCTATTTTTCAGTCACCTGTATTTTGTTGTCTGCAAATGCTTTGAATTTGGACCAGTCCAAAATTTTCTCATGTGGTAATGAGTTAACTCTTTACTAAATGACAAAATTTTAGACTGGTACAAATTGAAAGCACTAGCAGTATCTCTTATATCTCAAAACACAGGCTGCCTTTTGAATGTTATAATGTCAAAATCTATCAAAATTTATATTAAGAGCTGAATTGCATTATAGCAAACTATTAGCCCTTTACTACACCATAACAATGTTGACTTATCCAAATTCAAGGTATTTCAAACAATTCAAAGGTGGCTCAGATAATAGATATTGCCTTTGATAGGGTACAAACCAGCATATGAAAAATTAAAGTAACTTAAAAATTGAAATTTATCTCCAGCAGGGTAAAAAAATTGTAAGAAAAGGAGAAAATGCTGGTTACCAGCATTTTCTCCTTTTCCCACAATGTTTTCAGAAGGCCTCTATCTCAGGGTCGTAAAAACCAGGGATTGTTTGGTAAAGGGTTAATAGATAAATCACATAAACATTCGAAGTAGGTAAATGACCAAAGTGTTGCTTTAGTCACAGTAAGGTTGAGACTGCATCTTCTGTGCAGCTTGATATTGATCAAGACAGTCTGCAAATGCAAGTATGATTGTTCAAGCATTTTAAAGATTGATGAAGCTCCATACCTCTCCTGTGTTGTCTTTGATATTTTCCTCTGTGGCTGATCTGACTGAAACTTGGGAGCCCTGAGGATCATCTTGTGGGATTTCAACTGTAACAGACGAAACAATAATTATACACACAATAATGTGTGCCTGTGTCAGCCAGGGTGCTTTCCCATATACAAGACATCTGTAGGATTCTCTTTATGTCACAATGTTTTCTCACTAGCCTCTATATTCAAGGTTTATTCTAATTTATACTGATTGACTGATTTTATCTATACTAAGTCTTTACCACATAGTCCCGACATTCACAACTCTATAGCCTATAAAAACATGTTGGGAAAAGGACAAAATACTGATAACCAGCATTTTCTCCTTTTCCCACAATATTTTCTACCCTATCATAGTCAGAAATCATCATATTACCAAACTTTAATTTGCTTTCTGGAGATGCTTTGAATTTGGCGCATTCCAAAAATTTGTCATTTGGTAAAAAGTTATATCTTCCTTTTTCAAATAGCTGGAAGATTACAGCAGTCAAAATATCATGTGAAGTGTTATCCATTGATCACTTGATAAAGATTTTGAAAATGAAAATTTGCCTTTCTTCTTATAAAATGTTTATATATCTACCCAATACAGCATCCATAAAATTTAACAGGCATTTTAAAAATTTCTATGTAGCCTTTGTTAAGAAAGTCCCAGCAAGATGAAGAATGTAGATAAACGATTAAAATACATGTTTTGTGAAAATGATCTTGATCTACCTTGGCAGCAACTGAAACTTAATCAAACAACAAATTTAAAGCATTTACAGACACAAAAAATATGTAACATGTAAACTTTGTTTTTGATAGGGTAGAAAACATAGACCTAAAAGGAGAAAATGCTGGTTACCAGCAATATCTCCTTTTCCCACAATGTTTCAAAAGGCTTTCTTTATTTGGGTCATTATAAGTTGGATTTATATGTGCTAAAGGGTTAACTCTATACTACACGACAAAATTTTAGATTTTGGTCAAATTGTTACATTTGCAGACTACAAATTTTATGTGACTCAAAAAAATTAGATTTGTTTGTGGAAGAGCTGGAACATTTTGGGGAAGGAGAAAATACTGGTTACCAGCATTTTCTTCTTTTCCTACAATGTTTTCAAAAGGCTTCTTTCTCAGAATCATTTAACTCAGGATTCTTTGGTAAAGGATCAATTCTAACATGACACGCAACTTTGGCTCTATAAACCCAGTGCAAGGAAAACGTGGTAAAATCTGCAACAATCTATGTAGAGCGACGTCATTCAATGAGTGAGTTATTCAATGGAAATTATGGAACATAATCTTCATCCGCGTTTTTACTCTAAGTTTGAACTTGTTTTCATTTCACTAAGAATTGGCCATGTTAGAATCGAAATAATCTTTTTTCTATCATGGTATATCATCCAAAAGACCATGTTGTGAGTTATGCGGGGCAATGAATAACCCACTCGGGCTATCGCCCTCATGGATTATTTATTGCGCCGCATAACTCACAACTGTGGTTTATTGAACAATATACCACATTAGAAAGAAGATTATTTCTTAAATATACTGCAAAGTATCAGACATTCTAGATCAATGGAAGTGCTAAGCTTCATCCATACTGATAACTAAAGCTACAATGTCTTACCACTGATTTTTGTTTTCTCTGTATCCTTTGGTCCGACACTCTTCCTCCTCACAGCAGGTGAAGCCAGTTTGGCTTTTTTCTTCGTAATTTTCTCCTTGGATGCCATGGTTATTTACTACATGTAACAATAGATGAGAAAAATAAGAGAGCCACTGAACAAAGCAATCTAGGGAGATCCACGATTCTATATCACAAAGTCACAGGTCTATTCTTCAGCATGAAATGGCCAAGAAGTGATTAGAGATTAATGTCAGATCTAAGAAATGACTGATCCTTTACCATACAATCCCCTCTTTTCACAACTCTCAAAGATGTCCTTTAGAAAACATTGTGGGAGAAGCAGAAAATGCTGGATGCAAGCATTTTCTCCTTCTCCCACAATGTTTTCTATCCTAACAACATCCTATGTCACTTGAGCCACCCTTGATTTTCTGTATGCTGAAATGCATTAATCGATCAATTTGGACAAGTCTAGAATCAAGTTAAACACCAATTTCAAATCTACTTCTGTATGTAACCCATCCATGACAAGCTCTGATTTTAAATTTGTGATTCTGGGTCAACTGGCCCCTATGTAAGAAAAGGTTCTTCTGACTACGCCAAAGAGTCTGTTTGCTCTATTAACCCTTTACCACACCATGATGCCTTTAACGACGTTGAGAGAGAAGCCTGTTGAAAACATTGTGGGAAAAGAAGAAAGGCAATGGTAATCAGCATTTTCTCCTTTTTCCACAGTTTTCTACCTTACCTGAGAAAAATGATATCCTTTGAGCCACTATGAAATTGTCATCAGTAAATGCTTCCAATTTGGACAGGTCTAAAATTTTTCCATTTGGTAAAGGGTTAACTGGATCCATGTTGCTTATGTTCTTCAAATTTCATGTTGTGTTAAGCTGCTATCCCAAGGTCCTTTACGTACTGAACTAATCAATTCTAGATAAAGTTCAAATTGCTTTCATTACAATCCCTAACCCTTTCCCAAATAATCCCTGGTTTTTATGGGTCAGGAATAGAAGCCTTTTGAAAACATTGTGAGAAAAGGACAAAATGCTGGTAACCAGCATTTATTCCTTTTCCCACGATGTTTTCTAACCTATCGTACAGAAATAAGAAAAATTATCTTTTAAGCAACTGTTAATTTGTCATCTGCAAATAGCTTTGACTTTGGTCTGATCCAAAATTTGTCGTTTGGGAAAGGGTTAATGTCATATGTGATCACTGACTTATTTTTATACATAACCATATTTTCTAAAATAGTGACCGCCTTGCAGCCGAACTAGCCTGTGGACCCATACATTCGTTACTCTAACACCATATTTTTGCGCATGCGAGTTATCACTTGGTAGCTGATTTGATTAAACTTTATAAAAATATGACATTGGACATATATAAAGATCTCAAACGCGAAAAAATCTGGCAAAAACAACTTAACAACAACTTAAACTTTGTTTTTACTTGTGTATGTTTTGAGCTGAATCACTCGAGCGTAGGACTCATACATTCGTTCCCTCTGATTGGTCAGACTACAACATCAAACTGACATCATTTCCCGGGTAAATCTTTATGCTACAGTTAGGTTCATCAAATGTCTTCCACCTAATACAACTGAGAAAGTAGATGGAAACTCGGCATACGTTTATTTATACTGTTTTTCGAAAGTGGTAAGAAAAAAAAAAAGCAAACTCGGTCAGATCAAAGATACTTTATATAAAGATAGGGTTAAGCGAAACGTCAATCAGACATACACTCGCCAGATTGATTTGTTGCGTGGTGGATCAAAACTGGTGAACTTAACCGTATTTTATTTCAGTATCTTTGGCTCGTGTGCAAAAACTAAAATGGTTATGTCAATGTTTTGGTATTGGCAAATGATTCATTTTACCATAAAATACCACGTTTCTCAATAAAAAAAGAGAAATATTTAAATAAGGTACGATTTTAAAACCACACTGTATCTATTTTTTACGCATTTCAGCTTTTTTCTTCAATGTAAATACATATTTCATCATTTGGCAAAAACTGTATCGATACTCAGATGGAAAGATAGTCGGGTGCGCGAAAAAATTCTATAAATATACGACGTAACGAATGTATGGGACGTAACGAATGTATGAGTCTTGGGCATACTGTATAGACTCATCGGACCCATGCTCGCCCAGGCGCATGCTCGCCCAGTTTTGTATTATTTTGTTGTTGACAAATAAAAGAAAAACTTTCCACAAGTTTGTGTTGTTGTTTATTGTTGTTTATGGTGTCATCTTTTTTTACCTCAATTTTGAAGAGTTTTCCGGAAGTATAAAGGTCACTAGCAGACGAAAAAGGAAACGCAAGTGTAAGCGAAAGGAAAATAACGGCAATTGAAAAAGACCGCGTAGATTGAGTAAATCCCTAATACTGGTATAAAAACCGAATCAAAATGAAGAATAAATATTTTTCTTGCTTTTTGTAAATAATTCATCAAAATGTAAGTCGTGTATTAGTAAAAAAAAAATGTCATTTTGTCCAGCTGTCAAAATGTTTTAGACATCCTGTTTTCAGGGCCGGCGTAATGTATGCCGTCTTTTTTCGTTTTATTGGGGTATCTTTCCAAACAACTGCAGAATTTTTGTAATATTTGTGCAAAAAAATATTTCTTAGATTGAATGTTCAATCGGAAGCTTATAAACACTAGTTTTCAGCAGAGTTATCGGTTTTTTCCTCAATTCAAAAACATTAATTTATGCGTTACTATATTTAGACAAGCATACAGTAGGGTCAGACAACAATAATTTTTTCCCCATTATCTTTAGAGTGACAAAGATGCCTCGGCAACAAAAAATTCACTCTGCAGAGATCTTTGAGAAAGCCAGAAAACTTGTAAAAAATGAAGGATATTCATTACACAAGGCAGCAAATGAACTTGAAGTCCCTTACAGTACCCTGAAGGATCATTTAAATGGCCGATACAAAGGATATTCAACACAATTTGGCCAGAGTCCTTTATTAGATCCACAAGATGAGTTAACTGTTGTTAATTATGCGACATTCATGGCATCAAGGGGTGTACCACTTACCAGGCCTGTTTTAAAGCGTATTGCCCTTGGAATCATTTTGTAACGAGGAGGAGATTCGAGAGTCAATGTAGCTACAGGACCTTCTGATAAATGGGTAAGGAGATTTCTGCAGAGACATCAGTCCTTGTCAGTGCGCACAGCACATCCTCTGGAGCAAGACCGGGTTACTTTATCACAAAGAACTGTAAGTGACTATTTTGACCTGCTTGAGGCAACCCTGAATGACTTGGGAATAAGAGATGAACCATCCAGGATATTCAACTGTGATGAGTCAGGGTTTTCTGGAAAACTGAATCCCAGCAAAAAAGTGATTGTCCCCAAAGGTACAATACATGCATATCAGAGTATGGTAAATCTTTCTGGCCATGTCACCCTCTTGAATGCGATATCAGCAGCAGGACAGACTACTCCACCCATGTTGATATTTTCTCAGTGTCTGCCTCGTATGGTTTCTGATGGTATGCCTGAAAACTGGGCATTTGTTACTAATGAGAAAGGTTACATTAACACTGATTTATTTGTTCAATGGTTTGAACATAATTTTGTACCATACATTGGTGAGAAAAGGCCTGTTCTTCTTATACTTGACAATCATTCAACCCATGTATCAAAGACTTTCATTGATGCAGCATGTAGGCACAAAGTGGACTTGTTATATCTGCCTGCACATTCTTCACATCTCTTACAGCCCCAAGATTCTGGATATTTTCATATCATAAAACAAAAAGTTGCTGACATTTCCACTGAACTTGGGTACTTAGGCATCAAAACATTACCCAGACATCTCTTCCCAAAAATTTTAATGCAAGCTTTCAACAAAACTGCAGGAAGTACTGTTGTATCAGCATTTAAATGCACTGGAATATACCCCCTCAACAAAGATGCTGTTAAGGCTCTTCTTCCCGATACAAAACCTAAACAGTCTGAACATGCAACCATTTCATCTCATGCAAATAATGAACAATCTGTTTGTGAACACTGTGGCCACTCAAAAGAAAATACACTAGTTAAGTTGGGAATTATATCTGAGGACCTCAGTTCCATCTTAGTTGAACCTCCTTTGCCTAAACAGCAAAAAACTGGATCCAAAAGGAAATCATATGCATCTGCACGATCCATAGTAACCAGTAAACCTGTAAAGACAAAAAAGATACTCAAAGATGGAATAAACTTAGATAGATATACTCTTAAAAATGACAAACAACAAATAACTGAAACAGAGGTCCTACGGACCGAGCTTGACAATAGAGATGTCTGCATTGTATGTATGGTTGGTGACAGACCTGAATATACGTGGGTAGGGTGTGACAGATGTGACAAATGGTACCATTACGAGTGTTTGCCATCTAATGTGCAAACAGACATTGATTTAAGTCTGGTGACCAGCACAGAATGGATGTGTCGTTATTGTGAGGAGGAGGAGTAATTTTGGAGACTGAAAACCATAACCACTATAGTTCCTGTTGTTCCTGTTAACTGTTACTTTCGTGTTTGGAATTTGATAACAAGTTTTGGGATTTTAATTTAAATGTTAAAGTGTATATAAACAATTCTTACTATTGATTGTGCTACTTGTCAACACCCTACCCATAACTACAAGAGCGCCAATATATACATACCAGTAAGTATTTTCAAAGTATAAATTCTATACTGAATAAGTAAGATTTTTAAAAAAAAATATTTACCTGCTTAATACTGATAGATTAGATGAAAAGTATGATATAAATTTCCAAACAGTATCCATTCTGTACTCGAAAACCAACGGTGGGCGAGCATGGGTCCGCTCGCTTCTTATTTCAGCATGTAAAATTGGTTGTCTCTGACCTATCAGAAAAAGTTCCTACGTTGTTGTTTTTCGGTCGATTTAGGTCGTATTGTATACCAACAATGCCCAGCTAATCGTCAAATACCATAGCCTTCTGAAACAATTCTTTTTATCAAAAATGATTTAAAATTATTACTGTTACTGGGCGAGCACGGGTCCGGTGAGTCTAGTTCAAAGGTGATCATCTCGTATTCAGTTCATTTGAATCCATCTAAAACTGGTTTTCACGGCAAATCTGAATTGGTCTGATTATAAAACATAATCGGTAACTGTACAGGGAAAATGTTACAAGAACTATAAAGGTTAGCGTGATCGTAAATAAATTTCATACCTGTGTCATTTTCTGGATATGTATAAAGTGGCAGCCATTTGTAAACAATGACCTGTTGCCTATGACGTCATTAAAAAATTTTCAGAGTTGTTCCAAATGGCCACTCGTAGCAACTCGGTAGATTCCGTCCCACAATGTAACTCGATCACCCGAGAACTGCCGAATGATACAGTGTGTCCCGACATCATTCGGCAAACATCGACTGATCCGTGATCCGCACAGGAATTTGACATTCTATAGCCAAAATAAATGATAAAATACGAAAAAAAAGGAATCTCTTCTATATAATGTAAACGTGTTTATTTTATTATATTGGGGAGATTTTTCTTTTATGTTTTATCATTATTTTGGTTATAGAATGTCAAATTCCTGTGGTTAATTTAATGATCATTCAGGAAGCGAGCTGTGAAGGCTCGACGACCAGACTTAAACTGGCGGTCTATTATTCATGTTTTCCGGTAAACCGACCTTCATCGTTAAATTGAAAAAGTAGCCAAAGTTATGGATATGCCAACTCAAGAAAAGAATTTTATGTCATCCGAATATTAGTTCAAATAATCTACAGCTTCAAAGTTCGCCCATTGCAACACCTAACGAGCATTCCCCCCCCCCCCCCCCCCATTTTCCACGGTGTTTTCTTCCCGTACAGATAAAAATACAACCTTTTCAGCCACTGTAAATTTTAAAAAAAAAATGTCGTCTGCAAATTCTTTGAATTTCAGCAGACCGAAATTACCTCATCTGGGAAAGAGTTAATGGATGCAGACAACGGTGGATGCTACTGGATCCTCTTGTTTTACTAACATAATTTAATACATCTGTTCATACATCTCATGACCAGAGAGGGTAACCAATAGAAAGGGGTCATATACATGTACGTAAAGAAGACTGGCACCAATTTAAACACGCTTACCATCTATTTAACATAATTAACCACTTGTTCATACATATCGACCTATGCAAATGGGTCACATGTGCTGTTTTGTACCCAACAGACCACACCCTAAATCTGCTGAATCTGACTGAATTAAGACTGTTTACTGGAACCCCAGTCTTACCATATGGCAACTTCAAATCATTTGTCTTTACATCTTAACCAATGGAAAAGGGCTGCATATCCTTTGCTATTTTGGACCTAATAGTCTATGTCTGGAGTTTGCTGACAAACTAGTTCAAGTAAGATCTTGAATAGACTGGATTGCTCATCTTGATTTACTGGATCCATCGCCTTACAATCTTATTTCCATGTTTAACCAAATGTAACAAGAGCCAAGTAGAGTAGCAGATATACACCCAGATGGGATTGATGGTAAAATGGGATGAAATTGAGAAAGGTCCAGCTTTTAAAAGTTAAGTGCACAAGTACATATCAGATACAGCTGTTGTTAGTCCGTCTCTGATGTGTTCTAAACAAAAATCACTTGTGGACCCGGGATTTTCCCGGAACATACATAGGCATATTTACCATTCTTTCCTGATTAATAATTCCGAACAGAAACTACTGTATGCTAATATCTGCTGATTTATATTATATACTACTAAATAGTCCAGATTTTTGAGGTTGATCTTTTCTCAGATGTTTTCATTTGGCTTTGTTCCTTTGCTAATGTTGTACAAAACTTTGTACCTTTGTGAAAAACAAGCAATTTCGTTGAAATGATATCCCCCGCCGAAAAAGACCTTTTTTGATACAAACATATAGGAGGTATTCTGTTTTGCATGTACATGTGGCCTTTTTGTTATTGGTCCATGAAGAAATTATACATTAAGCTCCCTTGTTCCATGGCACAGGATTTCATTAGATAAAACAAGAACCGTCAGAGACGGGTTATACTCCCCGAACAAGTGCTTGTCATAAAATATATGAAATTGATAAAAATTCACTTCGTTTATCCTAAAAGAACCTGTTCATGCCCCCCAAAATTTGAAGTGAAAAGGCAATTACTATCTTAGAGATAGCCAACACAAACTTGTAGAGGACAATAAGCCCCCTTTAAGCCCCCTTTTCCCACAAGACAATATTGGATCATTGAAATAAAAACAACTGGTGTGTGATTTGTGGCATTTTTAAATAATAATTCAAAATTCGAAATTTGATAAAATTTTGAGCAGTCATGTAGTAAATATTACATAAAACAATTTTTTACATGAAGCCCCCTTTTCCCGAGACGCAGCCTGAAATTGAAAAACAGGAAGAGAGGTACCTGGGCAACGTTCCAACAAGTTCAGATTTGAAATTTAACAAAGTTTTGAGCACCGATAAAGGAGATATTAGTGAAAAACAATTTTTTCCATGAAGTCGCCTTTTTCCGTGATGCAGCCTCAATTTGAGAAAGCAGGAAAGACATATTTGCGCATTAATAATTAATAGATTGAAAAAAACAAAGGGCACATGTTGAAAGTTGTAGAAAAAGATGGAACCATGAAATTTCATGAAATTTTGACAAAAACTGAACAAGTTATAGGTAAAAATTGCAATTTTGCATTAGGGCCCCTTTTTCATTGTCATTATACAAGAAACCCCCTTTTTCCATGACAGAGGGTCAAATTGAAAAACACATAGATAAAGAAACAAGAGCACATGGTGAAACTTTGAAAAAACAATATAACCATGAAGTTTAATGAAATTTTGACCAAAACTGAATGAAATATTAATAAAAATTGGAATTTTGCAAGAAACCCCCTTTTTCCATGACAGAACGTCAACTTAAAAAACGCCCAGATTAAAAATAGCAAGGGCACATGCTAAAACTTTCCATAAACAATATAACCATGAAGTTTCATGATATTCTGACAAAAACTGAATGAGATATTGGTAAAAATTGCAATTTTGCATTAAGCCCCTTTTTTCCATGACACGGGGTCAAATTGAAAATCCGGGAAAGATACGTCGGCGCCTTACCCCAAGGAGTTCATATATGAAGTTTTATCCAATTTGGTCCAGGGGTTGTGGAGAAATCGAGTTTTGAAGAGAAGACTCCAAACATCAAAAGTGTACTTAAGTGTAACTTAAGTGAAACTTAAAATCGCTCTCAGTCGGCCATTTTGCATCGAATCAAAAAAACAAAAAAGTGCCTCGGGAGATTGGGTCATTGTATATGTATATAAAGTTTCACGAAATTCCGTCCACTGGTATTGGAGATATTTGCCGGGACGGACGGACGGACGGACAACGCTAAAACTATATCCCTCCGCCTACGGCGGGGGATAATAATAAAGTATATGTTGTTGTTGTTGTTGTTATAATGATTCAGAAGCACTGAAGTGTAAATAAACTCAGCAGAATTTATTTGTTCCACTGTTGAATCCAGTACCAAACAAATCCAAATTTTAAGAACCCTTAACTCTTTACCATGCAATCTTGACTCTGAATGACCGTTAAAATCGAGCCTACATAAAACACTGTGGGAAAAGGAGAAAATGCTGGTACCCAGCATTTTCTCTTTTTCCCACAATCTTTTCTACCCTAGAGACCTTAAGTTTTTTGTCTGAAAATGCTTACAAGTTCGAAGAGTCCAACATCTTGTCATTTGGTAAAGAGAAAAAGACTTGGAAACATTGTGGAAAAAGAAGGTAATGCTAGTAACCAGCATTTTCTCCTTTTCCCCCAATGTTTTCTACCTTTTTGAATACAAACATTTCAGTTTTTGTGTCACATATATTTGTTGTATACAAATGCTTTCAATTATGACAAGTCTAGAATTTTGTCAAATTGAACTATATATTCATGCCTTACTGCTGATGGTCTACTGTACTAATTCATAGAATAATGAACACAATACAATCTGTGGAATCTTTTTATTCTGTCAATAGGTACATTTAACACTTTACTTGCAACAATAGGGTTGAAACTTACTTTCTAAAGTACCAGACAATTTCTTCTGTCATCTCTGTCAAATACGACAAAGGAGTCAATTTCGAAGGATATTGAAGATAGTAAAGCCTTTCAGTTAATGCTACCAAACAACAAAAGTTTAAGCAAGTCCAGATTCAAAGCAGCTGCGAACAACATGTCAAATACCTCTCTTGGGTAGAAATAACTGTAGTAAAAGGAGAAAATGCCGGTTATCAACATTTTTTCTTTTTTTTCTCAATGTTTTCAAATACCCTCTCCTACAGGGTCATTATAACTCATGATTCTTAAGTAAAGGTTTTAAGTTCTTCGCTGGATCACCAAAAAGCACATATTCGCATCAGTTCAAAAGGATGCCTGGCTGACAGGGCCATCAACTCTTCCTTTCCATGTCTGGTTCTACCTGCAAACAAAATTGATTGACCCTTTACCAAACAATCCTTGGTTTTTACAACCTAGAGGAAGAAGCCTTCTGAAAACATCGTGGGAACAGGAGAAAATGCTGGTAACCAGCATTTTCTCCTTTTCCCACAATGTTTTCTACTCTTCTAGAGTCAAGTTTCAACTTTGGGGTCACATTTATTTTGTTGTCTGAAAATGTTTTGAATATGGATGGGTCTAAAATTTTGATGTTTGATAAAGAGTTAAAATTCTGAGCGATGGGTTTAACTCTTTATCAAATGACAAAGATTTAACATAGGACAAAAATGAAACCATTTTGCTGACAACATAAATTATAAAATACCGTATGGTTCAAATAATTTGACATGTGTCTGAAAGAAAATGCTGGTTACTAGCATTTTCTTCTTTTCCCACAATGTTGTCAAAAGTTTTATTCACCAGGGCTGTTAAATCTTGGGACTGAGTTGCAATGAGTTACATCAGGGCCATTTTGTATGTATTGGACTTTAAGAGCATCTTAGCAGATTAAGTAGTGTCACAGCAGTTAATGTATCTATGCAGGTGTTTCCAAACTTTCTCACACCAGTTTTGACACAACTTTTCTTTCCAAGCAACTGACTATATTTTCTTACATGCATCTGTCTTCAGATATAAGAGGCGAAAAATCGCAAGAAAGAAAATTCGCCTCAGCCGGCTTTTGAACCTGCAACCAGCAGATTAAATCAAAGGTAAATCATTGAATGAATGAATGAATGAAAGAATGTTGTTTTATGGCGCATCAACAGCTTCGGTCATTTAGCGCACATATCTGTGTTAAAAGATAGTAAAAGTAGAGTTGTTTAAACTGAATAAAGTTTGAAAACATTAACGACAATAAAAGAATTGAATTATGAAGTATGCATAAAGGGCATTATCGAGTTACAGAGCAATTCCTATATACTCAAAAGTTTAAAATGATAAGAACTGAAATAAGAAGTATGTATAAAGGGCATTATCGAGTTAGAGGGCAATCCCTACATACTCAAAAGTTTAAAATGATAAGATTTAAGAATGTGATAAAAATGTTTGAAGTCAATGTTGGATTGATAAAAAGGAGTTTTTTAGATGAAAGAGAAATATGTTCATTTATAATGTGCATAAAATATGATATTGAGTGGCTGGGCATTCCCTGCCTAGGTAAATCATTAACATATCTCTAGCACAGAAGTTAAGCAATGATTGCAGGTTTTGGCAGTGCAATACTTGCAAGACATGTCCACTTGCCATCATGGAATTAAAATTACCTTGTTTCCTATGTTAACTGAAAACTCTTTAAAACAGTCGGCATAATAAAGGGTTAAATAAAAGTAATACTGACCATGTGACAATGTTATCCACTGATTATCTATGTAGTAATCCAAGCAGTTTATGGCTTCTTCTTTTGAATAATTTCCAACCTCAACTGGGATAAATGGATCCATAAATTTAAAGCCCTGAAACAAAAAGACAGTGACAATGAGAAAAAGTGCTGTTCCATTTTTAACCCTTTACCAAACAATCACTGGTTTTTAAGACCCTGAGATGGAATCCTTTTGAAAATATTGAGGGAAAAGGAGACAATGTTGGTAACCAGCATTGTCTCCTTTTCCCACAATGTTTTCTACCCTGCTGGAAACAAATTTCAATTTTTGATTGAGTTACATTTATTTTGTCGTCTGCATGTGCTTTCAATCTGATCCAGTCTAAAATTTTGTCGTTTGGGAAAGAGTTAAACAAATTGTAAATTCTTTTTCTAGGCTTTTTTCAAATGAGCATTGTATATCTGTCATATCATGGCATCAGCTGACTTTATCAATTGTACGGTCAGGTGGCACGAGACTTTGAAATTTAACTGCTGTGGTGAATCATGTCGCCCCGAGCTGAAAAAGTGTGCAGCTTGTGACACAAAATAATATTGTTATGAGTATTAACACTTAACAAATCAATCCTGTGTTTTAAAGACTCTGAGGAAGAAGAATCCCAGAAAACATCATGGAAAAAGGAGAGAGGCTGGTAAAAGCATTTTCTACTTTTCTAACAATGTTATGAACCTTGCCTCTAAGCCACATTTGATATTTCATTAACAAAAAACTTTCCATTGGAATCAGTCGACAATTTTCTCATTTCGATGATAATTTTTGCAAAAAGGTCAAAAGGGGAAATAGCTTGTAAACCCTTAGGAGCAGATGACTATACATGTAAATGCTTTTCTGCACATCTACAAGTTGGGGTATGTACAATGTAGTATGAATTTGCAGCAATAACAGCAAAACTTTGCATTAATTCATTCCATCTACCTATGTGAATATCCAAAGATGGATAGAAAGTATATCATTTGTTTCATGTAGATAAGAAAAAAAAACTTCATGTACCTCTTTCTGTAAGAGATTTTTTGGGGAAGGATCCACTTTGTTTGGGTTTACACCAACCACATCTACAGCAGCAATCTCAGGGCATACTGTGCTTATAATGATTCCATTGGTCTGTAAATGTTAAATAAAAGGCCGATACAAGAACTGATGATTGAATCAGAGAAAATTGGATACATCTGCAAACCAAACTAGACAACCCTTAAAATTGAGAATGTTCTTTCAGTCTGGATGTTTGTCCTTTAAGTTATCATTAAGCTTATAATTCTATTCCAGGAAATATATGAGCAAAATTTTTGTCTTCATATCACTGTCTTACTTTTTTTTTATTTTTTCAAAGTTAAAATAATTATATATCTGCATTATTATGTGTACTAATGAGAAGCCTCTCATCAAAAACGAGTGCAAGAGTAACTACAGTGATGTAAGTTAACCCATTACCACACAATCCCTACTTTTGACGACCCTGAGAAAGAAGTGTTTAGAAAACATTGTGGGAAAAGGAGAAAATGCTGGTAACCAGCATTTTCTCCTTTTCCCATAATGTTTTCTACCCTTCACAAAACAAATTTCAAATTTTCAGTCAGTTTGATTTTGTCATCTGCAAATGCTTTCGATTTGGACAAACCAAAAATTTTGTCGTTTGGTATTGAGTTAAACAACAAGGTAGAAGCCAGATACTGTATTACCCTTTTTAAATTGACTGCGAAAAAAAAAAGTATGTGGAAAAATGCAGTTACTTTAAGTAACTGTTCTTTTTCTCCCATTCAAGATATGTCCTGTTAAGTAAGATTGTACTGGATTAAAATGCATTAAAAATAGAAATAAATTCAACTTTACCCATGTTGGTTCAAACATTTTCATGAAATCAGACAGCATAGAAAACTGTTGAGCTGGTATCTAAAAAGTATAAATTCCATTATAAAACACTTTTCCCATTTTCACAATGCCAGCAATGAACAATTATTGCTTTTTAAAAACACTGCTGGAAAGGGAGAAAAAGCTGAATAAACTTTCTTCTAATAACCAGTATTACCTTCTTTCCCATAAATGTGACAAAGAATTCCAACTACAAATGCAATCCCTCATTTGTATACTTCCCATAAGAAGTATGTATTTATTGCACACAAATGTTCCTTTCCACATCTCTTCCACTCCTCTCAAAAAAATCATTTTACTTCTTTTATATCACCTGCATCAGAATTTATTGTTATCTTATTTCTATCTATAGATGAAATGTGATTGAAGTAGTGTTGCTCCGATATGGCATAATATAGAGCTAATTGAAAACAACTGAATTTTAAAATGCAGCACAGTTATGAACTATGTATGAGTAGATTTTATCGAATTACAGTGACAAAAGAACAAAGCCTTATTTTTCAGTTAGGCAGAATCCATCCATTGCTATAAATTGGATGGGCATAATCCTTAAATTAAACAAGAGGGCCATGATGGCCCTGTATCGCTCCACTGGCTTTTTAACCCTTTACCACACAAATTGAAGTATTCATGACCATGAAAAAGAGGGCCTTCAAAAACAATGAAGGCTGTCAGGCAGTACAAGCAGGTTAATTCATTAGCATGAAAGGTAAAATCCTTGGAAAAATAAGCTGAATGATAGAAACCTTACTCTGAATTTATTATTCACCTCATGTGAGCATAACTATTAGCATAAAAAAAATGAATAACACTTGAAAACAGAATATTTTCTATCAAAAAACTTAAATGTCTAGCAGCAATCATGTATCAATGCAGTTTGATAATCAAGGGAGGTAAATAGTACCAAACTTTATCTTTCATAAAAAAGAGTTATTTCCCTTGATTAATGTATAAATTTAAGTGAGGCCCATGTTAAACTTGTGATCCCTGGATGGAGCCAATTTTGACCCCAGACCTACAATATGAAACTAGAATGTGTGGTTATAAACACGAAGATTTTTTAATCTTGCCATATAAAAAGCCCTGTACAACAAGTTTGCTCAATGAAAGGCCCTGCAAAATATGTGACCCATGAGACAGGTTTATAAAGCCAATGTAAAACTTGTGACCCCCTGGGATGGGGTCAAACTTGACCCCCCAAAGTAAAAGTTTTGGCCCTCTTGGTAGAAGCCCATTAGATAAAGCTACATGCAAATTTTGGTAGCCCTAGGCCTTATGGCTATGTACAAGTAGATTATTAAAGTTTCCCTATATAAGCCAATGCAAAACTTGTGATCTCCTGTGATGGAGGCTAAATTTGACCCCAGGGCTATACTTTTGGACACCCTTGGTAGAGACCCCCTAGAGAAAGCTAGATGCAAAATTTGATAGCCCTAGTCCTTACAGCTAGGTGCGACAAGATTTTGAAAGTTTTCCCTATATAAGCCCATGTAAAATATGTTACCCCCCGGGGCTGGGCCAAATTTGACCCCTCGGCTATAAGTTGGAAACCCTTGGTAGAGGTCCACTAGATAAAGCTACATGCCAAATTTGGTAGCCCTAGGCCCTATGGCTAGGTGGAAGAAGAATTTTGAAGTTCTCCCTATATAAGCCCATGTAAAACTTGTTACCCCCGGGGCGGGGCCAATTTTGACCCCAGGGCTATAATTTAGACACTCTTGGTAGAGGTCCACTAAATGAAACAACATCCCAAATTTGGAAGCCCTAGGCCCTATGCCTAGGTAGAAGCGGAGTTTTAAAGTTCTCCCTAGATAAGCCCATGTAAAACTTGTGACCCCCGGGGCGCGGTCAATTTTGACCCCAGGGCTATAATTTGAACAAACTTGGTAGAGGTCTACTAGATAAAGCTACATGCCAAATTTGGTAGCCCAAGGCCTTACGGTTTCAGACAAGAAGATTTTCAAAGATTTTCAAAATTTTTCAGTTTTGTTGCCATGGCAACCAGAGTTTTTGAAGGAATTAAATTCTTTCAAGAAATTCTGAAGAGGACCATGGCAGGATCATTTCTGTGACGTTTCATCAAAATTGGACGGGTAGTTTCAGAGAAGAAGATGTTTAAAGAAAAAGTTAACGCACGGATGGACGGACGGACGGACCCACGCACGACGGACAACGGGCCATGACATAAGCCCGCTGGCCTTCAGCCAGTGGAGCTAAAAATAAGAAAAATCCATAGTATTATAATTTCAACAGTCTTTGGGCATAATATCTCAGCAAAGAGATCTACTGGTGTGTAAATCAAGGATTAAAACAGATGGTCTGATTTTGATCTACACAGGCTCAAAAACCAGTATAAGTTGTGACTAAATTCTACTTGTTGATTAAATGCACATAAATTAATTAACCCTTTCCCAAACAACAAATTTTGGACTCTTCCAAACTGAAAGAGTTTGCAGACAAAAACTTTAGATAATGAGGAAATGGCAGACAGAAAGTTCTCAATAAAGGTAGAAAACACTGTAGGAAAAGGAGAAATTGCTCGTTACGAGCAATTTCTCCTTTTCCCACAGTGTTTTCAAAAGACTTTTACTGCAGACGTGTAAAAACCAGGGCCTGTTTGGAAAAGGATTAAAAAGACAGAAAACAATGTCCGAATAGGTAAAAATGCTGGTAACCTGTAATCCCTCCTTATCCCAACAATGTCTTCAAAAGTCTTTATTCATTAAGATGACCAGTTTGTGACAATTTTACCATAAATTGATTAAGTATTTAAGGTATACGGGGCCTAACTCTCATTTTTCAAAATCATCATAAACTAAGTCTCACTGCAATTGTAACTGGTAAAGACACTTTATGTTGAAATTTAAAAAAAAAATACCATGTGTAAGTTGAATTATGAGGAATTTTATCTCATAACCCGTGAACATCAAAACTGATAAAAATAATAGACTACTACCTCTATAAAACTTAACATATTTATCAGGTTTTTCAAAATTTATGAACAAAAATGGTATCAAACAAGCAAATAAATATCACTTCATCAAATTTTAATCAAAAATGGATTTTTTTTGTCCAAAGGTAGAAAGTATTCTGACAAAAGTCACATATAGGTCCTTCAACTAGACAATTTTCAAGTACGTTTGACCAGTTCACACTAAATTTCAAAAAATCCTAAAAAATTCAAATAAAACTTGAATTCATTAGAATTTCTCCAAAAATTCAAGACACCATTAATGAATACTGGAAAGAGTTTTTAAGGAACTTTACCACACGGTTTCAGAGAAAATCTGACCTAGATATGGTACGGTGCATTTGGTCTTTCTCTCAGAAAATTAACATAAAACTGAGCATTTGCCTGTAATTTCTAATGTATATAAGGTACAAAGTTCATATCTGGTATGATGGTACATCTTATTATTATGCTTCAGCTGATAACAAAGTTGATGTCATTAGACTAAGTCAAGGTCAAATATCAAGGTCAAATTTTAGAAAAAAATGATCAAAACTATGAATATTTCCCCTTAATTTTTGAAGGATTACAACTGCAAACCTCATATTTGGTATGAAGGTGAATCTCATCAAAATGTTTCAGCTGATAACAAAGTTTAAAAAGTTATCATCATCTGGTAAGGTCAAGGTCAAATATCAAGGAATCAACAAAAATCTAAATATTTGCCAGGAATTTCTTAAAAATATCCGGTTTCAAAGTCAATATTTGAAAGGAATATGTACCTCACATATTTTCTTTTGGTAACCTGTTTTAAGGTCTTCTGACAAGGTCAAGGTCAAATATCAAGGTCGCATTTTCACAAAAATATCAAATTGTAACATTTGCCAGAAATCTGTGGAAAAAAACAAGTATTCAAGTTACAAGCTTACAATTTTGTAAGAAGGCATAGCTCACCATTACTCTTCTGGTGACAAGGTCAATGCCAACAATGTCAAATTTGAAAGGTGGATAAAAATTCTAAGTAAAAAAGCAAAAATGCAATTACATATTCTTGGCTTTATACTTTTTTTTTTCAATTATTTTTCTTTTTGATAGTGAAAATATGTTCTCCTTTTCCCAGAATGTTTTCTACCCTTCACAAAACAAATTTTAAATTTCAGTCACTTTTATTTTGTCATTTGCAAATGCTTTCAATTTGGACCAGTCTAAAATATTGTTGTTCGGTAATGGGTTAACCGTTTACCAAAGCAGTTCAATTTACCCATTACCACACAATCCCTAATTTTGACACCCCTGAGAAAGAAGCCTTTAGAAAACATCTTGGGAAAATGAGAATGCTGGTAACCAGCATTTTCTCCTTTTCCCAGAATGTTTTCTACCCTTCACAAAACAAATTTTAAATTTCAGTCACTTTTATTTTGTCATTTGCAAATGCTTTCAATTTGGACCAGTCTAAAATATTGTTGTTCGGTAATGGGTTAACCGTTTACCAAATGACAATTTTTAAGACTGGTCCAAATTGAGAGCATTTGCAGACGACAAAATAAGTATAACTTAGAAACTGAAATTCCTTTTGGGATGGGTAGAAAATATTATGGGAAAAGGATAAAATGCAGGTTACCAGTCTTTTTATTCTTTACTCACAATGTTTTCAAAAGGTTTCTTTTTCAGGGTCATTAAAAGTCCGGATTATGTGTTAAAGAGTTGTAATCTAAATGTTTCATTGCTTTGTTTCTGAAGAGCACCACCACAAAAAATAATTTGAAGGATTTCATTTTCCATTAACACTTCTGAAATAGTCAGCAAGTTTTGGAATAACACTTTCTAGAGTTCTCTTTGTGTTTGTAACACGTGGCTGGCTTTCAGTGTTTTTCACAGTAAATATATTCAGAAGTCCATCTTTCCCTTCCCTGGAATAAATCTTCTTTAGATGTTCAAGATTTAACCCTGAGTTTGCCACCATTTACATGTTCCACGGATTCGATGTTTCTTTATCGCCTTCATAACTTTTTTTTCCATATTTGGCTTTGCCCATTAAAAATGTGTGAGCTGTAAAATAGATAAAATATCATGAGTTTATTTTTTCATTTATTTCTTTTTCAAAGAGATTAACCCATTACCACATAATGCCACATTTTGACACACTAAAGAAAGATATATAGCTGTGGAAAACATTGTGAGAAAAAGGAGGAATTGCTTGTAACAAGCAATTTCTCCTTTTCTCACAATGTTTTCTACGCTATATGGCACATATTTTTCATTTTAGATGCACTTTAATGTTGTCTGCAATTTGCCTCAATTTGGACCAGTCTAAAATTTTGTCGTCTGGAAATGGGTTAATTCATATTGATACTAAGTAAATTTTTCATCGAAAAATTCTATCCTGTTAGACAAGTCTAAAAAATTTCATGAAATGCTGCATGCTTAACCCTTTACCAATCAATCCCTGTTTTTTATAACCCTAAGATAGAAGCCTTTTGAAATCATTGTGGGATAAGGAGAAAATGCTGGTAACCAGCATTTTCTCCTTTTTCCACAATGTTTTCTACCCTTCTGGAAATAAATTTAAATTTTTGAGTTATGTTTATTTTGTTGTCTGCTTTGAAATCATTGTGGGATAAGGAGAAAATGCTGGTAACCAGCATTTTCTCCTTTTTCCACAATGTTTTCTACCCTTCTGGAAACAAATTTAAATTTTTGAGTTATGTTTATTTTGTTGTCTGCTTTGAAATCATTGTGGGATAAGGAGAAAGTGCTGGTAACCAGCACTTTCTCCTTTTTCCACAATGTTTTCTACCCTTCTGGAAACAAATTTAAATTTTTGAGTTATGTTTATTTTGTTGCCTGCTAGTGCTTTCAATTTGAACCAGTCTAAAATTTTGTCATTTGGTAAAGGGTTAGATGAAATTTCATAATTTTTAATTTGGTAGTAGGGTGCTACAAACATCACAGCAGATCCACCGTAAATGCCACACACTCCAGCTCACATTTTCATAAACATGCTCTTTCATTTAAACTTACAAAATATTGTATGATAAAAAGTCTAGAGATTGTAAAAATGAAACAAGAAATATCATGAAAAGATTACGAAGAAACATATGGGAAAACATACATGTTAGACTATCAAATCCCCTTTTCTGCCAGGCAGTATCTACAGCTCATGACATTCCATAGCGCTCTTTACGGGGAAACTTGGTCAACAGCTTCTCCTAGCCCTTGAAACCTTTTGGCAAGCAACAATCAAACCAGCACTTTCTTTTCTGAAATACAGATAGCACAAAACATGATTGAAAAATCGGACAAGAGACAAATTTAGCCCTTTACCAAACAAAGCTGTGGTTTTACGTGTCTGCAGTACAAGTCTTTTAAAAAGCCTATGGGAAAAGGAGAAATTGCTTGTAATAAGCAAATTTCTCTTTTTCCGATAAAAGACTCCAGTTTGTATATAAGTTGTGTTTCCATTAAAACTCCTGAAATAGAATAATTTTTTATTCTTTACAAGCACATTGCTTTGTTTTTCATGCGGTTATGATCTGAGTGTCACAATGACTGTGATGCAATGCACAAAACAAGCAGCATTCTACTTAGAATTATGTTTTGAAATGATACATTTGAGTATGAATCATGGCAAATGTCCTCACACCGAAATTTAAATATTGGTTAATAAATACTGTCTCATTTACCAAAGTAACAAATACACAGTAATATGTGTAGATTCAAACCTACCTCTTACTTTTTTCAATTACTGGTACAGAGTTTAACTCCGTGTCTTCTTTACATTTCCATTCAGCAGCACAAGACTCTTCTATTGCTCTGCATAAAGGAGAAAAAAAAATCAGAAAAACTTGTAAAAGTGCTGAAAAGAATTCATTTCATTTCATTTTACAAACATGATACATTTTCTCACTGATAGAAGCCTTCAATCATTGGTTTACATGAGCTTGAGATATTATCAATTAAAATATATGGGGAAAATAAGAAATGCTAGTAGTATCATAATAAAGATACATGTAGTTCTTCTTTTTCTACAATTTTTTCTATCCTACAGAGAACTTTTTGTTTTCATTTTTAATTATTTTCTTCTTTATATTTGTCTACATTTTCTTACATTTTGGACAAGTCCAAAATTTTGTCATCTGGCAATTGTTTTATAAACATCTTCATAATTATTACACTTTTGTTCTATACACAGAAAATACTTAGGAAAAAAAAAAAGATATAGCATTACAGAGTCACTAGACTAAGTAGGCTTGTACAGATTTCTGTCCTTGGATTGTGCATTTTTTTGTGGAAAACATACCGGTATATGGAGGATATTACAGGGGGCATTGTCCAATTAACTTTTTACCACACAACAAAATTTTAGACTTGTTCAAATTGAAAGCATTTGCAGACAACAAAATAAAGGTGACTGAGAAATTGAAATTTGTTCTGGGAAGGGTAGAAAACACTGGAAACAGGAGTTACCAGCATTTTCTCCTTTTCCCACAGTGTTTTCAAGAGGCTTCTTTCACAGGGGCATCAAAAGTAGGGATTTGAGTAGAGTCACAGTCACACGTGTATATTTCTTACCTGTACCAAGCTGTGTGCCCCAGTCTTCCTAGCACGGTACGTTTTTCCATAAGGTGCTGTGTTTACATGGCAAAAATCTGGATTTTGGCTCTGAACTTTCAAATAGCCACCAAGTCCTTCCTTCGTTTCACCTTTGATAGTATACAAGGTAAGTGGAACAGGTCCAAGTCGGCATTTTTCACAGTTTTGAAGCGCTTCTAACAAAACTGAAAATTCCACTACTGATATCCGTCGACCTTTCGGGCGATGTTCTTTTTCATTTAATTTGCCCTCCACCGGACAAAACTCCCTCGTGCAACTCATTCCTTTGCAGATAAATCCCGATGCATAGTTATGATCTATAATAACTGACCTTTTGGCCCGCTATGATTTAGTTTTTCGGCAACGACAACGGTAGTCCCTAATTTTGTCGATAAGGTCAGCCATTTTGGAACCAAATATAAATACGTCAAGTGGGGAAAACCCACGTCACGTGACTTACAAACAACTAAAATCAAATAAGTTTTTTGGTAAAAAAATAAATTTCGTTTTCTAAAAATTTCTAGAATATTGTCTGAAAAAAATCACCGGTATGCAGAGTTCATCCAGAAAAAATACGAAAACTACGGTAGAGACCGAGATTAACCGACAGCTCGTCCGAGTACGTCGATATTACACGATATTAGACGATGATTTCGCAGAGAGTTAGGCCTCGAACACCTTAAAGTTCCTACCTTTTTTTTACCACATGAAAGGTCTTTCCAGAACACATTTACTCCATCTAACGCAATCAGGACTTTGACCCTAATATAAAGTTAGAAAAAAGAATTCAAGGCTACATTTGAAAGAAGCATTACAGAATTAACTATCAACTTACAGTTTTTTAGTGACCCTTCTTGTTCTAATTTGTTTGTAATATGGTAAAAAATTGGTTCACAAAAAATGCATGCTGTCCTTTTTTCATCCATTTTTTTCCAACCCTCTTCCTAAAGGTTGTTAAAACTTGGGACAGTGAGGTGAAAGGTTTGGACAAAGGCAAGTTAAAAATTGTAGGAATAGTAATGGTAGAAAACATTACAATTTGTGCCAATGTAAGAGAATAAGAGACAAGGTTTATACAGCATATTCAAGTTTCTACATTTTACCTCTCTGATACAGCAAAGTTGTGACTAAATATGAACCCCTTTCCTTTTTGGCAGCTGCAGAAACTTTGGCCCTTGTACCAAATACATAATGTATAGTAGAGGATTGAATGGCAATCTCTATACCCAATGTTTTGGGTGTAAATCCATATCAAATGCTTTAGAATTAACTCTTTACCAGACAACAAAGTGTTACAAAAGCATTTGCAGACAACAAAATGAATTTGACTTAAGAATCTAAATTTGTTTTGGGAAAAGTAGAAAACATTGTGGGAAAAGAAGAAAATGCTGGTTACCAGCATTTTCTTCTTTTCCCACAATGTTTTCAAAAGCTTTCTTCTTCAGGGTTCTTAAAACTAAGGACTGTGTGGTAAAGGTTTAAATCCCATGTTGAACAGAGCCAACAGTTGGATTAATTTGAATGGCGTTCTTTGTCAGTTTAAGCATTATTGTATTCATTCCAAGGGCACTACACACTTATTCATCTGTGTCCTAGGTTTCGCTAAGCAAAAGCACTACAGTGTCTTGCCTAAGAACAATCTCAACAACTGGGACTATTGTCTTTTTGGTGTAAGTAAAATAGCAAGGAAGTAATAAGTTTGATCAATGCAACCTTTTGAACTTGTTTCACAATCATTGTACAATGAAAATGTTCAAAGTAAAGAATTAAAGAAAGAATCATTAAACTTTATACCCACTTTTTCTCCGAAGCTGCAAGCTTAATCTCTTTCAATAATATTCCAATGCACTTTGCTGCAAAAAGTTTCCTTTTTATGCCCTAAAATGATAAAACATGCATTCTAGGATAAACTTTACCCATCAATTGCTTCAGAAAGTTTTGTCATTCAGCTGTTTGTGTTTGAAAACATGGAAACAAAAGAAGAAAGTGTTTGGATCAAGTCATTTCTCCTTTATCCACAATCTTTTCAACTCAGACATGTATCTAACTCTTCACCAAAGAAAAAAACAACTTGAATTTAACCTAACTGAATGCATGTACAAAAGATAAAATAACTGTAGTTCTAACAATGACTTTTGTCTTTGATTGCGTTGGAAATGGAGAAAGTACTGGTTTCCAGCATTTTTCTCCTTTTTCTTCATTATTTTTGAAAGTCTTCTTTCTTCAGAATCATTAACACTATGTGTTAAAGGGTTAAACCTAGAATAGAGCCGATTACCCATACTTGAACAAGGATAAATTTACAGTTGTGACATGCAAATTTATGCTGGAAAAGGCAAATTTTTGTTCATATAGGAGACTGGCACATAGCATTTTCTCTTTTAACCATGATGTGTCCTGTGTTTCGGGATAAATACCCTCATTTAAACAACAATGAATGTATCAGCTTCAAATGTTTTTCAGATGTGATAAGTCTAAATTTATGTTGTCTACTACAGAGTAAAAATGTCCTTTGATTCTCTATACATTGGACAGAATTTAATGTTTACATGTGGCCGTAAAGATTAAATCTTACCAAGCAACAAAACTGTAGACCTGACCAAATTGAAAGCATAAGCAGATGACAAAATAAATATGGCTTGAAAATTGAATTTGTGTTGTGAAGGGTAGAAAACATTGTGGGAACGGAGAAAATGCTGGTTACCAGCATTTTCTTCTTTTCCTACAATGTTTTCAAAAAGCTTCTTTCTCAGCATCGTTGAAAGTCAGGATTGTATGGTTAAGGGTTAAATGATTCCCAGGGTATATAGGATGAGTTGTGGAATTTTGGGTTGGATTGCTGGTGTCAATCGATTACATTACATTCACCATAAAATAAGCTAATGTAAATCAAATATGGTGTGAAAGGACTTACAAATTCAACAATATCTTTGATAGGAGAGCCTATTTCAAATTTCTCTCGAGCTGAAAATTCGTAATATTCAGTAGTCTGCAATGAAGAAAATAAATTTGTAAGAAAGAGAAATAGAATATTTGTTTGACCTTTAACCCTATACTAAACAATCCCAAGTTATGAAACATTGTAGGAAAAGCAGAAAATGCTGGTCACCAGCACTTTCTGCTTTTCCCACAATGTTTTCCTCCTTTCCAATGACAAATTCTGCCATTTGCATCTCATTGAATTTGTTGTCTACAAATGCTATCAATTTTGACTAGTCTATAATACTGTTGTTTTACCACACAATCCCTGCTTTGAAACCCCCCTGGGAATGAAGCCTTTTGAAAACATTGTGGGAAACGGAGAAAATGCTGTTTACCATCATTTTCTTCTTTTTCTCCACAATGTTTTCTACCCTACCCAAAACAAATTTTAATTTTTTACTCACATTCATATCGTTGTCTGTAGATGCTTTCCATTTGGAAAAGTTCAAAATTTTGGCCTGTGGTATAGAGTTAACCCATTACCACACAATCCCTACTTTTGACGACCCTGAGAAAGAAGCCTTTAGAAAACATAGTGGGAAAAGGAGAAAATGCTAGTAACCAGTATTTCTCCTTTTCCCACAATATTTCTTTTACCTTTCACAACACAAATGTCAGATTTTCAGTCACTTTTATTTTGTCATCTGCTAATGCTTTCAATTCGGACCAGTCTTAAGTTTTGTCGTGTGGTAATGAATTAAGGCAGAACATGAGATACTGATGCATATACTTGTATGATACATGCATTTGCACCACATGTAAATTTTTTTATAGACTTCTATTTCATAAATCTGTATAAACTTATCCTTACTGAAAGCATTTATTGACTTCTATTCAAAATCTATAGCTCCACTGATTGGGCTTTGCAGGGATAAGAATTTTGTGGGTAAAAGTTACCAGTATTTCTGTTTTTCCTATTTCAAAAACCTTTTCTGCAGGGTTGTGAAAACAAAGAACCGTTTGGGAAAAGGTTATTGACAGGTTTTTCTAGAGTTCAGAGTTTCCAATTATAAACAAACTTTATTCCAACATACATCTCTAATTTCTATACTTGTAACCTTTGCAAATATACCATAGTATACCACACAATAGTTCACAAGCATTTTCATTGGTTTAAAGATATCTTACTTTCCAGCAACCCTTTGAAGAGTACACCGAGAGCACATTCAGAATTAATCAAACCATATACAGACCAACTTGTCCTAAGCAACCATATGAGGGATGGTTGAAATTTGTGTGCTCAAAACAGGTGCTTCCTTTAACTCATTAGCAAACAACAGAATTTCAGGTTTGTCCAAATCGAAAGCATTCGCAGACGACAAAATGAAAGTAACTGAAAATTTGAAATTTGTTTTGTGAAGGGTAGAAAACATTGCGGAAAAAAGGACAGAAAACATTGTTGGAAAAGGAGAAAATGCTGATTACCAACACTTTCTCCTTTTCCCACAATGTTTTCTTGAGGTTTCTTTCTCAAGGTCATCAAAAGTAAGGATCGTGTGGTAATGGGTTAATGAAGGTCCATTGAAGGTAACTACAACAGAAGGACTTGGCTTTGAAATGTTGCATGTTGAAATTCTGTGTTTTTTCCCCATTACTGTTTTCAAAAAGCCATCATTCCTAATCTGTATAAAGCAGGGCTCCGGAAATCAGACAAAATGACGGTCCAGACCAATTTTTGAGTAGCCAGACTGATTAGAATTCCTAAAATATACCTATAAATCGGTCCGAGTTCTTCAAAGCAATTCATACATCTATATTCGCGTATAACACCAACTGCCAATAAAAATCCACAAAACACAGCTAGGAATCAGGGTTTTCACACAAGCTAGAGAATATTCGATAACGAGTTTACCCGCAAGGCACAGAGTAGGTGGTTCCCCCCATGTGGACTGCTGGTTCTTACATCGTATATTGTGTTCGCAGTTGGCCAGTATTTTTGTTTCAGTTTCATGCTTGATCGAGCAAATGATAGCGAGTTTGCATAATGTACAATTTTTGCTTGTGAATGGGGTTTAGAACTGACAATAATTCTAAACATGTTTGAAGTTTGAGGGCGTGTATTTAAAATAAAGGTCATCAAACATTGCGTCAATTTTAATTGCCGATATCAGTGACACAAATTTGTATTACTCAAAGAAAGAGAAGCGTTTAAAACAAGACGAGTATGGCTGTCTATGGCTGTCTATTGCTGTTCGAATCAAATCGAAATAGCTCTAGAACAGAATATCCTTGCGATGTTCAAAAAATCAAATGACAGGCTTGGTGACCCTAGTCATCTTGACAAACAAATCCAGCCTGGGCAACTGGATGGCTAAAAAAGTCGGACATCAATTTGTCAAGTACATGTTTAAATACAATGTGAAATAAACTCTATCTACCTTCACATCTTCAAGTTTCTTTACATTCTGCATATGAAACAACCTTAACCACTGCATAGCTTCCTCTATGTGCTCAGTCAACCCATCATCATCTTCTGGTTCTAAAAACTTTCTAGTCCTCAGATGTGGGTGCTGGGTTCTTCTTTTCACTGAAAGACATTTTAACATTTGAGTAAAGAAGCTTGTGCTGTTTTTATCAAACAAGAAAATAAAATCAAAGGCCTATAACTCGTGTAACAGTCAACCAATTATAATGAAATTGCAGTGGTGGGGCTTAACCCTTTACCAAACAATCCCTTGTTTTTACGACCCTGGGATAGAAGCCTTTTGAAAACATTGTGTGAAAAGGAGAAAATGCTGGTAACCAGCATTTTCTCCTTTTCACACAATGTTATCTACCATGCTAGAAACAAATTTGAACTTTTGAGTTCTCCTTATTTATTCGTCTGCAAACGCTTTCAATTTGGACCATTGTAAAATTTTGTCGTTTGGTAAAGAGTTAAATTACATTTTAGATGCATTGGTTGAAAACTGTAACAGAAGAGGACACCAACTTTATGAACTGATTCCAATGTGACTTCCTTTAACCCTTTTACTCACTTTTTAACCTGGTACTAAAATTCCTACTTCTGACAGTTAATAGTACATGGACCAACCATATAAAAATAGCTTGCCATCTTCACAATACTTTCAATAATTTTGAATTCAACTACATTTTAACACCCACATTTTTTTTCTTAGTTTTGGCTGCCAATGTGCCTTTAGCTTTTTGTCATCTATCATGACTGAAAAAGCAGTAACATTTGGATAATATAAACAACATTTAACTCACAATCTGGAAAGTGGACTGTCACAAAACCTTGATGAGACAACCTATGGACCACATGACTTAAAGTCAGCGATTTGCCAACACCATTCTTGCCATCTGTTGAGTGAGGTTAAGGCACAAAGAATAAAAGCACACATATATAAACCTTTCACACTCAGTCCATACATGTAACAAACCTAAGGACAGGGGCTTTTAAAACACTGTAGAAAAAGAAGAAAATGCTGGATACCAGCATTTTCTCCTTTTTCCACAAAAAAAATGTTTTATAACTTACCTTAACCCAATGCAACACAATCCCTACTTTTGAGGACCCTGAGAAAGAAGCCTTTAGAAAACATTGTGGGAAAAGGAGAAAATGCTGGTAACCAGCATTTTCTCTTTTCCCGCAATGTTTTCTACCCTTCACAAAACAAATTTCAAATTTTCAGTCACTTTTATTTTGTCTTCTGCAAATACCTTCGATTTGGACAAGCCAAAATTTTGTCGCTTGGTAATGAGTTAAAACACTGTCGAAAAAGAAGGAAATGTGGATACCAGCATTTCTCCTTTTTCCATAATGTTTTCTAACTTACCCTAATTAAATTTTATCGTTTGAGTAACATTTACTTTAATATCTGCAATGATAATTTTGTCATACTCTTCTCTTTCTGATTTACTGATATTTTGCTAACTACTGTACACCCTAGTAAATTTCATGATAATAATTATGAAGTTTGTTTTGATAATAAGAACCTTACCAGTCTGCTTCCACTCTTTCCATACTGTAGACAACACCAGAAGCTTTTGTGAATAAGATCAAGATCACACTGCACAGTCCATACAGTCTGATCTAAGATCTACAATGTTCTCTGCTATATTCTCTATTGTGACCAAACTGTCTCTTGATTTTGCAGTGCAAATGTATATTTCGGCTTTGAGAAAATGCAATTATTTATTAAGTAGTGAAAAGGTTAACCATTTCCAAAACAATCCCTGGTTCTCACAACCCTGGAAGATAAGCCCTTTGAAAACATTGTGTGAAAAGGAAAAATGCTGGTAACTGGCACTTTCTCCTTTTTCCACATTTCCTACCCTCCCAGACCAAAATTTCAATGTTTGAGTCTCATGGATATTGTTGTCTGCAATAGTTTTCAATTTGCACCCGTCTAAAATTTTGTAATTTTTGTAAAGAGTTAAATGTGTAGAGTTAAATACAGTTAACTCTTTACCACACACTTGTGAGTTTTAACACCCCAAGGAAGAAAGATTTGTACTGCAGACACGTAAAAACAAGGGCTTGTTTGGGAAAGGGTTAGTTAGTTGTCTGCAAATGTTTTGAATTTGGACTGGTCTAAAATTTCCGTGTCTGGTAATGAGTTTACTCTTTACCACACAATTCCGACTTTTAATAATCCTGAGAAAAAAGCATTTTGAAAACATTGTGGAAAAAGGAGAAAATACTGGTAACCTGCATTTTCTCCTTTTTCCACAATGTTTTCTACCCTACACAAAACAATTTTCAAATTTTCAGTCACTTCTATTTTGTCATCTGCAAATGCCTTCAATTTGGACCAGTCTAAAATTTTGTCATTTGTTAAAGACTTAACTCTTTACCACACAATCCCGACTTTTAACGACTCTGAGAAAGAAGCCATTTGAAAGCATTGTAGGGAAAGGAGAAAATGCTGGTAACCAGCATTTTCTCCTATTCCAACAATGTTTTCTACCCTTCACAAAACAAATTTTGAATTTTCAGTCACATTTATTTTGTCGTCTGCAAGTGCTTTCGATTTGGACAAGCTTTTATTAAAATATTGTCGTTTGGTAATGACTTAACAGAACTGAAACCTGACGAAAAGGATACAGAGTAGGATCTTGAGAGGGGCTACATCTAAATTGGCATGATCCACAATTTGAAATATCTCTAGAGCCGGTTTGCGTATCATGATCCCACATTCTCTGAAAGTTTTGACCTGTAATCACAAAAATACAATACAGTAATATATGAGTCATACCCTATAAAAGGGGGCTTTATGCATCAGCTGGGCGGATTGGTCCAGGTCCCCATGCAGTCCATGCAGGCTGACCTGGGTCAAAACTTTTCACTTTTGGTAAATTTTTTCATATGTCAAAGACCAATGTACTCCATGTTTTACAAAATGTATTTTATGGATCAGTAATTACATGTTGTGATTAGTAAATTGCATTACAGATATAAAATAAGCCCCTTTTGCCAGAGCATGGTTCATATTAACCCTTTACTCCATAGATACTCATTGTAGGAGACTTTGGAAAGCATTGCGGCAAAAGGTGAAATTGCTTGTGATGAGCAATTTCACCTTTTGTCACAATGTTTTCTATGGTATCAAAAGGTGTTATTTACACATAAAAAAACGTCTTCATCATTTAGGGCCAATTAGAGATACCATATGGGGTTAACTTTTTAACCCCATAACCCCATAAAACAAAATGGAATTGAAATTTGTTTTGCGTGGGTAGAAAACATAGTGGGAAAAGGAAAAAATGCTGGTTACCACTATTTTCCCACAATGTTTTCAAAAGGTTTCTTTCACAGGTTGTTAAAAGTCAGAATTGTGTGATAAAGAGTTAAAACAAGAGGGCCATGGATGATGAAGTCCTTCACCAGAGCCTTTTGACCATTTCAAATCTCTTTCGAGATATCGTGACAAACATTCTAACAAGTTTTAATATTCATTGTACAAAAATTTTGTCATTTGGTAATGAGTTAAAGGGTTATGAAGACCTGTAATGAAATGAGGGTTATATCTACATCTGCTCAGCATCACAGGGATTTTTTAGCTTTTTTTATGTTTTACATGTATATATAATATATATATAAAAACGTTAAAATTCCCTGTGCTCAGCAACACAAATAGATACTTCCTGTTCAAGATCCAAAATCTATTGCAGAGTAAAATCAACATTCTTAGAGCCAGAACAGTTTGACAAAAAGGGCTAAATACACAGAAAATGAAACCAACCAAAATTTTAAGAATCTCACCTGCTCCTTAAATTGAACTTTTTGTCCACACTCAAAGAACTTCACAAAGTCCTTCTTTGGAACCTTGTAGTATAATGTTGCATGTTGATTGCCATGTTTAGTCTGCAATACATAAAAGTTTACTTTTACAGGGCAAAAAATTTTTAGAAATCTTCAATATTAAAAGCACTTGCATACAAAAAATCAAATGTAGGCCTTATGACTGCATTTAAATTGAAAAATTAAACAAGACTTACCTTGGTTTAGTCGATGTTTGATTGAAATTCTATGAGCAATGGGAGTTTAGGAGGCATTAAATGAGATTTGTGCCACATATTCACAGACACTATGCTTGTGCACAACAAAATGGCAAACATGCATGCACAGCACAAATCTCATTTAATGATGACTATACCATTAAGATTCAGAATTTTGTCTAGAAAGGATGGAAGAATCTGTGTATAGAACCATCCCTTTTTTCTTTTACCAGTACATAATTATATGCCAAGCTATTTGAAAAAGGCATTCAATGCCTTTGCAAAAAATAATGACCCTGGTCAGGCTGCTGTCTGCACTGGCTGACCTTGGCCAAGACTTTTTTACTCTTTACGAGTTTCGATGACCCTGTAGGAAAAGCCTTTTGAAAACATTGTGGGAAAAAGAGAAAATGCTGGAACCAGCGTTTTCTCCTTTTCCCACAATGTTTTCTACCCCAACAAAGACAAATTTCATCATTTAACTCTTTACTAAACGCCAAAATTTTAGACTGTTCCAAATTGAAAGCATTTGCTGATGACAAAATAAATATGTCTAAAATTTCAAAGGTTGTTTTGAAAGAGTAGAAAAAATTGTGGATAAAGGAGAAAATGCTGGTTACAAGCATTTTCTTCTTTTCCCGCAATGCTTTCAAAGGGCTTCTTTTTCAGGGTCGTTAATAGTCAGGGTTGTGCAGTAAATGGTTAAACAACATTTAAATTGTCATTTGCAAATGCTTTCGGTTTGGACAAGTCTTAATTTTTGTCGGGTGTTAAAGAGTTAATGACGTTTAGATTCAGATACAGGTTCAGTTTATCATTACACAAAATGGATTTTATGCTGCTATAATTAAATGATGTCTTTCTTGGTATAATGTATCTCAGAGATACATTTAACTCCCTTTTGCTAGAGTAGGACTCACTTAACCCTTAGGCTGCTAAGCTTAACCCTTTACTCCATATGGCATTTCTATGGTATATCTAATTGACCCTAAATACCAGCAAGGATGAAGCCGTTTTTTATGTATATATGACGTCTTCTGATAGTGTAGAAAACATTGTGGCAAAAGGTGAAATTGCTCGTCATGAGCAATTTCACCTTTTGCCTCAATGTTTTCCAAAGGCTCCTACAAGCAATTCATAGAAATGAGTATCTATGGAGTAAAGGGTTAATATGAATTATGCTCTGGCAAAAGGGGCTTATTTATAGCAAAGGGTTAAAACTCCCTGACCCTGAACATTTGCAGACAGTGTAGATCAAGATCAGACTGCAAACAACATGCAGTCTGGTCTTGATCTACACTATCTTATAACAAAATGTTTTTCTCAAATAAATAAGTCTGAAGTACTTAGCATTAGGGTGATTTCAAAAAAAATGCTTCCTTTTTTTTAAACTGATCTACAGCAAATGTAAAAAGGTTTTCAAATGATTGTTTTATGCCAGAATGTGTGTTTTGTTAATGTTAAAATGTTTCCAAGATTTCAGGCCAATATCTGCTTTCGTTTTCATTTTATAGCATTTTTAGTGTCAAAAAGTGTCCCAAGTGTAACGCTTTTTGCGTGACATTTTCATTTAAATTCAATTTTCAGGTACTTATCTTAAAAATTGCTGCTATTATAAGACCACACAACATACAATTATACAAACTGTTACAACAAGACAACAGTTTTCTGATATTTTTTCAGTGAACAACATGTATATTGTCCTTGAACCATGCCCATGAAATGGCACACCCTTCGAAATCAAAAAGGCATAAAAGTACAAGATTTTGGGAAACAAAAGGCTTTAATTTTGCTACTAGAGATCTCTCTGTCTCAAAATAGGTGTGGTTTGTTAGGTTAATACCATTTGTACAATATCAGCATGGTTCTGTGTTAATACTTCTGTATAATCAAGCCCTCCAGAGGTCATGTCTATGCACACCCAAAAATGTCCCAAGTGTAACATTTTATGTTTGAAAGATTGTGTTTTTCTCATATCATATTGAAACATGTTCTGATTTCTCTTTTTCAAGAGAGCATCAGCCCCAACAAAGATCTGCAGTGGTTAAATCTGAAAAGAATTGCTACCATGAAATAAATCAACCAAAATACAATGTCCCAAGTGTAACGCCAGTTTAGCAAAACATAGTGATTGCTTGCAAATGCTAAAAGTCTTATGTTTCACTCACAGTTCAAAACAAAATTACGTGAAATATGTGGGAATATGTCTGAAATTTTGTTTTTAAGCAATGATATTTAGAAAGAACTTAATTTAGTGCGTAGAATTGCAAAAAACTAGAAGATTGTCAAATATATCTGAAAAAAAAAATCATGTCACAAGATGTTTACACCTAATGTTCCTCTTAACATATACCATATTCTTATCATTATCCCTTCCTAGTGTATGAATAATATTAAAGTACTTAATCAATTTAATATGGATTATTTTCAAAAAGCAGTAAAAATGTGAAAAAGCGTTACACTTGGGACATAAAAATTTGTTTTTGAATTTTGTTGTGCAGGTTCTTTTCTTTCACAGCTGATGCTATAGACAAGTCAAAATCATGAAAAAATTGGTTGTCAAACTGCCCTTTAGAGGGAAGAATGTGTCAGATCATAAACAAAAGAAACCAAAAGATTCATCTAAAGAAAGAGTGTTCAAATGCAGGTGTGATAGTGAATTTTTTTTTTTCAGAGGTACACAGTCATAAAGACCCTGAAAATCATGTTTTGTCGATAGTTCCCTTTCAAACTGGAAATGGTTTTCATTGCGACACACCCTTACTGAAGAGTATAGTTCTTTAATTATTAACTAGAGCAATGCAGAAAACCCACAAAATGTTCCCTACTAGTCCTCTGTAAAAACAGAAAACGCATCTAAATTAAATTTCGCGCCTAAAATTGGCAAGGATGTTGATTTTAACAAATAGCAGCCAATGAACTGACGTTGCAGTTCGGCACTGAAAAATGGTACTGTCATATTTTCCGTTAAGTTTTGGTTTACATTGAAGAAAGCATAACCCATATAAGACCAACCGTTTTAAAGGGTGGGTCTCAGGTTAAATAACTTGTGCACTGTGCTTGGATACTAGGCACTATAACAGACCGCAGGCAATTTAATGAATATGTGAACCATCACTCAAAACAGGACCTTCTGGGAACTGAAAAGTGTCAACCCTGGTCAGACTGCGCAAAATGCGCAGGCTGACCAGGGTTGCCACTTTTCGCTTTAATGACATTTTCTGTATGAAAAGTGGTCATTGCACCTTGTTATACAATCATTTTTGAATTATCAACTGAAACTGACCTACAATACTGTTGATCTGCTTTCATCTAATTGATGTACAGAATTCCTAGAAGGTCCATTCTTGCTGATGGGTCACATATATTTTCCAGTGTCAAACTACCCTTTGATGATCTTTGGTATATCTAATCTTTAACGCTTCTCCTGCTAAATAAGTGACATCAAACGTTCAAGCCGATAGTAAAAACCTAAATTTTGCTCTTCCAAAGTTAATTTGGGGGTGATAGACATCTCCGCATTGGACAATGTAGATCCAAGATCAGACAAATTTACAATGGGTGGGGAATACAGGCACTGCTTGTTCTGTGCAAGGTGCAGCTGACAAATTTGTGGTCTCGGGACAAGGGAGTGACTATCTTTGAGCATGGTGCATTTTCCCAGTCAGACATTGATATTTAGTATTTTGATATAGTATCTAAGTGAACCGTCGCCATATGTGTACAAAAGACATAGATAAAGCAGTTGGCAATATCAATTAATTGAGATAATTTGTGGCTTATAGTTAGAATAAATCCGTTAAGATTTAATACATGCGGTCTATGCCATACATGTAACAACTCACTTTTCAAAGTCAAAACCTAATTCTATATTAAAAAGTTAACTATCTCATTGTCAGAGACAAAAGACAGCCAACATTAGATCTCTCTGGTACCAGAGTAATAAGAACAGGGGCCGACATGCATTCTAAATGCTTCTTTCATAAGATAGTTATTTATGCTACATCTGTAGGTCCTCTTCTTTAAGGCAATTTTCAACATTAATTACATCATGGCAGTCAATGCATCCATCACGTGTTCAGTATCTTTCTTATGGGACCAGGGACTGTGTTCAGTTTTTCACATAAGCAATGCAGTAACAATGTTTAGCGATGAGGAAGGAGAGATTCCTGTCTTGTTGAAATTGCTTGCATAAACCATGGACCTGTATTTTGGACAAATTCGGTTTCAAACCACAATACTTGCGACTATATATTTAAATCATACTCTGGGACAAGAAGGCTTGATGCATCTCCATAATACACGTTACCAAGCGCGTCGTCACATGATAGTAGATCCAAAAAATGTCGAACAACCGTTTGGATCAAAAGGTAGAATGTCCCGTTGTCTGCGCATGTCATATTCTTCGAAGATTCAACTATCTTTACTCTTATATGATGTATTACTAGCCCCGAAAGCAGGCAGACTGTAATATTATGCTCTATGAAGTAGCAATGTTGAAAATAGCTTTTATCCATACGTTTGAGGAGAAATGAGGCCTGCTTCAGCTCCAGATTTCTTGAAACTGCTGGTCATAGCTGAGTGAATTGCTAGAGGTAGCATTTGACCATGGATACTTAACGAGGCCTGAAAGAGTTTAGTTGAGATTTGGTTTCAAAAAGTTTATTTTTCTGTGTTACTGCTTTCTAGGCAGGCTCATATCATTTAGTCTAGCACAAATACATGTCATGGTTATTTTTAGATCTATAAGAGTCATTTGAATGTTCTTAGTAAACATTTGCTGTATTATTTCATTTGATAACCTTTGCATCCTTTTTAAAGGTATTTTCAAGATTTTGTCCCAAGTGTAACGGTTTAACATTGTGAAAAATCCAGTGAGGTCATAATTAATGAACAGTTTATAAAGGCTTTTTTCAATTGTGTTTCTTACAAAACAAATAATCCAATCACAAATAGACTTAATAAGACTCTTTTTAAACAATTTATTTGATATGTGATGGGAATTCTTTAAAACTTTGTATTTTTACATAAAAAAAAGGTGGCGATTATAGTGAAGAAGCTTTGTTTGTTTTTTTAAAGGAAAACAAGAACAACATCCATTTACTATGCTGATAGTTAGTATTCAAAAATATATCCATTTTATAATGGCCGAGTCTCTTTCAAAGACAATTTATATTTTTGTCCCAAGTGTAACGGGTTTCTGTAGCTTTGAAATGTAAGATTGTTGCACTTTAAAACTCCTGTAAATTACAGCTTTAACATTTTAAATTTTGCTACAAACATACATCTTGGAAATAGCAGAGACATGAAGTTTAAAAGCATCAATAATTTCAGCATGCAGCAAACTGATTGTTTCCAAACAAAGTCCTATGACTGATTTAAAGCTAATATCTGATAATGACACACTTCAGTTTGCATACCACAACACTAATAACCCCATTTATGTATGTTCTTATCTGAATCATAAAAAGGAATCACCAATTGTAACTAGAAAAGGGATTTTTTGAGAGTTACTTCTGTCATTAGTATTGTCCCAAGTGTAACGTTTTTACTAAATTTTTCATTGTTTTTTGAAGTGTCCTCATCACATATCAAGTGATTATACCCGAGAAACCTTTTGTATACCAGCTGCACGTACCCTGTTACTGTACCAGGCCAAGTATCAGCTTTGCCTATCATGTATGGAATATTTTATGTAAACTTTTTGAGGTAATTAATGAAAATATTGTGCCAAAAATAGCTAAAAATGGTCATAAAATCCGTAAAATCCAATGAAATAAGCTATATTTTACATCAAATTTTACCTTTGCATTCGTGTTACAATATCAAGTGCCATAATGGATGAATTTTCTACTTTAAACAGATTTAAAACAGCCATAAAAAACATAATTATTTGTTTAGAAATTCTTCAATGTTTCAAATAAAATCATTTAAATCTTTAAAACTGTGTTTATTATTGACAATCCCATGTTGATTTCTAAAAATTTGACATATTGAGACATGGTTTTGATAGGCCATATTTTCATATGACAAACTTTATTTGTGACCCTCTATGTCACGTTTTGGATGCATTTTTTTTGAAATCACCCATTAATAGGATGTTTTACTCTCAGCTAGAAAGCTTAACACTTTACCAAACGACAAAGTTTTAGACTGGTCCAAATTGAAAGCACTTGCAGACGACAATTTAAACATAACTCAAAAAAAGAAATTTGTTTCTAGCAGGGTAGAAAACATTGTGGGAAAAGGAGAAAATGCTGGTTACCAGCATTTTCTCCTTTTCCTACAATATTTTCAAAAGGCTTCTTTCCCAGGGTTGTTAAAAGTCGGGACTGTGTGGTAAAGGGTTAATTGAATTCATTTAGCAGGATAAGGGTTTTACCCTTTACCAAAAAATGCTTGATTTCTATGGCCCACAGGGAGAAGCCTTAAGAAAACATTGTGGGAAAAGGAGAAAATGCTAGTAACCAGCATTTTCTCCTTTTCCAACAATGTTTTCCAATTTTCTAGAGTGAAGTTTCAATTTTTGAGTCATGTTTATTTTGTTATCTGCTAATGCTTTCCATTAGGACAAAGCTAACATTTTGATGTTTGGGAAAGGGTCAAGACATTTTGCTCTTTTTTTTCCTCATCTTCTACTGGTTTTCCTTTTTATCTCTTCTCATCTCTTTTGATCCACCTAAACCAAGACTTTACAACTTACTGATACTCACCACATCAGTCTCATTTGTTCTGAAATTAAGCTCTATGTTTGTTGGCTCTTTCATTTGTGATAATGGTACTTCAGGTGTGTTGTATATTGTGTCCTCTACATCAGTATCATCAGCTTTTGTTGAATAAAATTTCACAGCTTCTGAAATGGGCTGAATGTGCCATCTGTTTGTTCTTGACAGTGTTTCACTGAGGCCTCTCTGTAGCCATGACGTCACTCTTCTCTGTCTAAACCATGACTTCAGTAGCTGGCAGTATGCTGAAACATTGAACAAATTGCTAATGAAATGGATTTTTTCCTTGTGCAACAATGGTTGCAAATATGATCATTTCCAAGGCCAGACAAATAAAGTCTGTAGGAGGAATGTTTTAATGCAAAGACAGGCTTGTTTATGTTATTAATGGACTTTACTCCCAACCCAAGACTTTTGGTTTGGGCATTTTGTCTTTGTAATTGTAAACCGATGCAAAACGTCTTGTCATAGATCTACAAATACTTCAAATTGGGACAAGTCTCCATTTTACTCGCATGGCAAAGAACAACGCGAAATTTGATATGAATATCGTTTATACTATGATTAGGCATGGCTGATCTCCTCATCTTTTGAACTTGTCTCAGGCTAGTTCTTGGTAAAATTTAATAAAGTCGGTGCTGCGTTTTTTCCACACGTGTAATGAAATCACTAAGAATCCGGTCAAATCGGCCTCGGGTCAATTCGGCCCGAGTCAAGTCGGCCGGGTCAACTCGGCCTCATATATTAAAAGGTATCTGGGTATGTGTTGGTAGCAAGTTTATACGGAGAGACGGTTGAAATGGGAAGAATACTTATTTGTGTTATATTTGCTTTATTTTCACAAGAAATGTTCATCCGATTTTGCCTTTTATTCTTAATACTAAGGGATTGACATACGGCGTCTTTGATCATTTATTACTGCGGCAATAGTGATTTTAAACGTTTTGCATTACGCTCTTTCTTAATTTCACAAAAAAACAACAATGACTGATAATTCTTTAACTGATCCATTGTTTTTTCAAGTGTGAAAACTATCTACAGTGATTAGCCAATGTCTTTAATCAGCTTAATATTAAGTACATGTTTGCATTCTATTAGAAGAATGTTTTTGTTTTTGAATGTTTTCAATTATTAGTTTCCAAAAATAACCTTATCAAAGTCAGTAACTCCAAAAAATAAAGTCATTTTAAAAAAGGGCCATTAAAAAGAGCCCCTCCCCATGATGTGGCCTGGATGCATTAAATGGATAAAGATGAAAGAATCACAGGCATTTAGCATTCTGCGAGCAAGAAAACCTTTTAAAAACGCCATGTTTATAGCCAGATTATATAGGCGTTTTGAAAGGGTTTTCTGGGCGTTAACTTGTTTAAAAACTCTCAGGATGTCAAATGCCTGTAAAAAAAATACCAATAAGAATGACAAGAAATTTTATAAATACTCGCTTCAAACACTACATCTATTTGTAAAGTTCTGAACGCTCTTTCCGCCATATTCTGACAATTATACCCTCTGAGAATCATTTATTTAACACCTAAAACACAAATATTTAAATTATTTACATATCAGATGGACCCATTTTGCATACCGGTAATATGGAATGTAAACGGGCTGAGTTGACCCGGCCGATTTGACCCGAGGCCGAGTTGACTCAGGGGCCGAGTTGGTGACAGGCCGAGTTGACCTGCTTCCATCACTAGAGGGTTGCAAGAGAACTCATACCCTGGAGAATTCGTACTCTGGACAACTCATACCCCAGTTTGATGGATACGAGTTCTCTGGAGAATTCGTACCCCACAGATATTTTGGGGAATAGATTTATACATGTAAATATTATTCAGATTTTGATGAATTGATGATTTTCATTTTATCTGTTGGAAAATGACTATTTTTTTCTAGAATAATCAAGTATTGGTAACTTAGGTATTTGTAGTAAAATGTCAGTTTTGTAACTGGATCTTTGATAGATCTAAATGGAAAGGAAGTAAGGTTAATGGACAGGTAAATTTTAGAAAGAGAAAATTATCAGGTAGATCGACATAATCTGGATTCATTGAATTACTCGAAGATATGTTTTGTTTAAAGCTCTTTTAGATACATGTATCTATGGTTCGTTTATGGAATATGCCAATTATTCAAAGGAGTCAAAAGTATTGGGTACTATAAAGACACATATCGGATGTGATAAACACCATCGTGCACACTTGCCATTTACCAGCATTTAAACCGATATTGTTCGTTAAAAGCACCCTTAACATTTTACCGATCAATTGCATGGTATTTACAAGGAAAAAGAGCTCCTATAAATATCGTTGGATAAGGATAAAACGAGTATAACCTTTTTAACATTAAAAGAAGAAATCTAGCTCTTTGAATATTGATGGATCATTATTTTACACTTTACCAAATAGTGTTGTGTTGCTAAATACTACCCTGTGGGAGATAGCTTTTGAAAATGTTCTTGGAAAAAAGGGGGAGGGAGTGCCTATAACTAATATTTCCTCATTTTCCCACATTCTTTTTTTCACCCAGTCCCTTTCAGAGAAGTGAAGTCCATTAATTGTACCAAATATGAATTTTGTAGTATGCAGATGTACAGAATTTTAAAGAGACTAAAATGCAAGTTCACATATAGCAATATAATTATGCATTTTTCTCTCTCGCTCATTTTCAATGTACAGACTTCCTCCATGTTTTCATACATTTACTACACACACTCTCGAGTTTTAACCGCACCAAACAAGTTTTCGTAGGCATCGTGGGAGAAGGTGCAAAATTAGATAACCAACACAGTCTCGTTTTTCCAATGTTTTCTCACCTGTCTTACACACAAAATATAAACACTGCATGAGAAAACATACAGGTTTCTTTATTTAGGTCTGTTCAAAACATGTACAGAAAAAAAAAAACAACCATTTTTCATCAAATCTACATCATAATAATGGCATAAAAATAAAAGTGGACAACATGGTGGTAAACTTTCATTACATGTATCGGTGGGGGTACGCATTCTCTGGAGAACTCATACCCTTGAGATTAGGGTAAAGTTCTCGGGGGCACAAATTTTCCAGGTACGAGTTCTCCTAATTCCGTTTCGACCACTTACAGTCGAGCTAGATCTATGTAACTCAGCAGGTATTTATTGGGAAAAAAGATCTATCCTATTCATTTGAGGTTCAATGGCACAACTGGTCTGAAAATGCGTCTTAATTGCGGGAAAATTTTTCTAGGGAGCTAAGTCACGAAAATCTAATGGGAAATGCAGACTTTATTGCGTAAACAAGAAAAAGATTAACATGGACGCACAGACGGACGACGGAAACCCTGCCTTAACATAGATAGTAGAGTTAAAAACGAGAGAATATCGCGGTGGATAGGTCTCAGGACTATCCCAGATCAATATGTTCACCATCAGATTCCGTTGTGATTTTATGGTCAACGGGAAAAAACTCGAACAATCTGGTATCCAGTAGTTATGAAGAGTACTCTCCCTTATTGTTACCCCCTTCCCCCTTCCAGGAATAGCATTTTTATCAAATATTACAAACGGTCACACCGAAACTTTAAGAACCGGTGCAGGATTAATTTATATCAGTTCGCTCTATTAACACATAGCCTGCTAAGTAAAATGAGACTTTGAAGCCAATTTTGTAAACCGATCTCTGCTATGTCAAAGGAGTTTTCTCTTGGAAAAAATGTGCTGAATGGACCGTGTAGATTCAGATTCATTTACAAATACACTGGAGTTAAGTCTGTGCTGATGCTTTCTCCGCTGGTATTTTTTAGTCAAAGGCAGAATGCTGACATTACGTTATTTTTATTAAATCAATTTATAGTCTCAGGGATTTAGTGTTCAACTGATTAGAGAGTGACCTCCGCTCTTACAACCCACTTCCATAAAAAAAGTATCTGAACTGGGATCAACATTGATAAAATCGGGAAAAAAGCATAGCTTTCATCGGTTGCTAGAGAACTCGTACCCTGGAGAACTCGTACTCTGGAGAACTCGTACCCCAATCTGAAGGGTACGAGTTCTCTGGAGAACTCGTACCCTGGGTACTAATTCTCCAGAGAACTCGTACCCTGAAGATACTTTTGGGAATAAATTTGTATCTCTATATATCATTCAGATTTTGGTGAATTGATGATTTTCATTTGATCTTTTATGAAATGACCGAGTATGTTATACAATAATCAAGCATTGGTAACGGGTATTTGTAGTAAGATATCTGTTTTGTTACCGGATGTTTCATGGAGAAATGGTTGAAATTTGACAATTCAGCCCATATTAACGATATCTATTAATAACCTCGAAAACCTAATTGAACGAAAACATGTTGGTTCATAAGTTCAAATATTGTGACATAATAAAGCTTATTTATCGTATGTATACATTCATCATTTGATAAATTTGATTGTAAAAATTACATTTAGATTCTGCGTGAGCTCTTACTTTGATAACTGAATTATTACTTCCAAGTTTAAATTTCGGCGTTCGAATGTGACGAAATATACAAGGGAGACTACCACCTACATGTATTTACAAAATAGTAACCACCTCTGCAATTGTTGTTTTGTCTTCTGTCATGATATTTTCAGAAGCAGCAGTATCTGCAAGGCTGTCTCAAACTTTACCAAAAATAATGATAGCTCTACGAACCTTTTTTTTCCGGTACAGATCGTCTTCCTAAGCTGCAAAGATGTTATTCGTCTTCGGTTTTATGCCGTCCACAAATGTAAGGTAAGTAACTCTGCCATGAAAAGTGATGTCGGTAAATACGAGTTTTCTCCCTTTGACCATAAAATTACTCCTGATTTTAGCAAGTTTTGGTTCGTGTTACACACGACGTTCCATTAACGTAAATCAGTGTTAACAGAGTGGAGAGAAAATAAAAGTGTTCATGAAATACAGGAACTTCTAAAAGCCGCACAAATTAATATGAAAAAAAAGGCAAAGGCTAGAAAGGGCGAAAGAGACTTTTTTCTAAGACATATATTTACAAGCACAGGCTCGTAGGAAGCATTGGGGGTGGCCTTATGATTTTCAAAATTATTTGGGGGGGGGGGGGGTCGCGGAGCTGAGCCCCCACCCTGTTTCTATGGACCTGAAGTATAATCCGTAGAACAACGAATCTGTGCAGATATATTTATTTGACACTGACCAGCAAAATTTTTGTCGGCAGTAGATTGTATGTAAGCTATAAGACTGTTTTAACTATCAAACGACTAATTCTACACTCTTCTAAATTGAAAAATTCTGCAAGAAACATTCGAAAGTGAAACAAATGAAACAATAGCCTTCAACAGACTCGAAAACATTGTGGAAAATGGAAAAACATCTGTTGACAGAATTTTCTCCTTTCGCTAAAAGGTCCTCAGAATCCGTCTTCTTCAGGTTCGCTTAGACTCCGGAATAAACTTGTGAATAGATTTAACCCCAGGTAACCAAACACAAAATATAAACACTGAATAAGAAAACACACAAGTTTCTTTACTTTATTTATGCCCTTTCAACAGATGTAAAAAAAAAAAAAATCATCAAATCTACATCACAATAACGGCATAAAAATAAAAGTTGACAACATGCTGGTAACCTATCATTGTACATATTTGTGGGAGTACGAATTCTCTGCAGAACTCGTATCCAAGGTACGACTTCTCTGGAGAACTCGTGCCCTTGATCAGTTTGTAGTCCGAGTTCTCCAGGGTACGGGTTCTCCAGGATACAAGTTCTCTTAAAATTAATAACTTACAGAGAAGATAGATCTGCTCTTTATCTTTATTTAATTGTTCTCAGCTTTGAACCTTTATTAATTTGATCCATCAGTTCCATTTTGCCAGGAAAACGACACAGACAAGATTCTTTCTGAAACTAAGGCAACCTGTGTTGGGGTAAAACATCCCACGGTGGCATATTTCTGCAGCAAGATACGACATAGCTATAAATTTTGCGATATTTTCAGAGAACTGTTGTAATAGAAAAATTTTCCTGTTATCATGGTTTTTTTTTTCCTTTCCTGCGCAAAACTAAACTGACATTTACGGTATCTATAATAGGAAGGAGTTTCAGAACATCTTTGTTTACAATTGTCCCGGTTTTCCACTAATGGATTTAACGTTTTACCAAAACGACAAAATTTTGGACTAGTCCATATTGAAAGCATTTGCAGACGAAAAAATAAATGTGAATCAAAAATTGAAATTTGATTTGGAAAGGGTAGAAAACATTGTGGGAAAAGGAGAAAACGCTGTGTCGCCATCGGAGAGCTCTATATACTCTCTAGCCTGGAGACGAGAAACGGCTAAAAGTATCATTTTAGGGTAAACTTTTGTTTTGAAGGTGGAGACGGGTTTATCAATCCTGCCTCAAATGGGATTAGGAGGACCTATCTCCAAAACACACACACACACACACACATTTACAGCGATTCTGACTCATTTTTGAGACCAGTTGGCTAGTGGAACTCTAAAACTGATCTTTCTTCAATAAATGCCCGATGGGCTACACAGATCTAGATCTACTGTAATCGGCTGAAATAGAGGTCCGGCAAAAGCCGGGCTGCCAACGAGAGCCTTGATTATCAGAGCATGTAGGGACTGTTTTGATAAACTGTCATGGTGTACGAATCCGTACCGTTTTGAACAATCTAAGTAAGGCTTGGAGTATAGTATAGAACATGCTTCATTCCTTTTAGAATTGAGCCATACACTGTAAAAAGGTTTGTCGGATCCATACCCCTTGACACTTCCTTTATGGAAGTTAATGAATGGTCGATACATATGTAACATTCCAGCCGATCATAGCTGAATTAATCGTACCGGGTTGCATTTTATTGAGTATACGTTTATTTCATTTGAAATTCAAATAACGATTGCTGTTTTGAAAAGTAGTACGACACTGCACACTGATCAACGTGAGCCGCGGACACCATGTGTTCTCGGTACACCGGATCGAATTTTCCATGGAAGACCCGGAGATGGTGTAACTATTTTCATTTTTATGGACCTGATTAGCCTCGATAGAGATGTTGATTTGCAGCAATGTCAAGACGAATGATTGATCTGTTTACACACATACTAGGGAATAATAATACCACCATATAAGCGAGCTGTGGCTTTATGAGCAACTGAATCTTATTGTTTTGAAGTTTGTAACCGAGTTTCGGACAAAATCCCCTAACCATTGTTCATTTTACAAGTTTGTATGATAAGATAAATGTATTCCCTAGAGGAACACAAAATTTCACTCAGAAATGTCCATCTACAGCGAAGATATACGTTTTTGAATGGACCTGGGTAGAGGAAAATATGTTAACAAGACACCATTTTCATTTTCAGAGTATGTACATGGACACCAGATCAGAAAAAGCTTGTGGTAACTGGACACCAACCTTTAAATCATCAATATCTCTGCCTGAAACTCGATGCATGGGCTGTATACGACGACTATTTTTGTAAACATTATGTCACTACGGTCCATTACCTGATAAAGAGCATGTTCAACGCAATTTCATTACTTGTAGCATTTGCTTTTTTGAAATATTTGCAATAATGCGGCAATTTACGAAGTAGACCTAAGATGCTTGATCACAAGTGACCGGTCATTGCCTCCAATGTTGGTGCAAGACATGTTCTTTTTTTTACAGCGTTTCAGTTTTATGAATGGCGTATTAACCCATTACCACGCAATCACGAGCTTTAATGCCCCGGGAAAGATGGCTTCGAAAAACATTGTCTATAAAGAAAAAACCCTATTGACTAATACAGAGTGTACATTATTTACCGAATTTGGCCTGATTCTTAGTTTAAATAATTTTCAAATCCGCTTGGCCAACTGCCAGCGGGCTCATAGAATGGCGTTGTACGCTTCGTACATTTGCATGCGTGCGTTTGTTCGTCTACGCGTTTATTTCTAAATGTTTTATTTAATTGAGTTCTCCTCAGAAACCACCGAGTGGAAATCAACAAAATTCAACGTTGATGATTCCATAAATTTCTTTCGAGATACTTCGATCCTTTAAAAAAGATGGCTTATGTGGAAGGAGCTTATTTTCCGTGTACGGCGCGTTGTAAAAATTGTAAAATTTGTCCTCTCAAAAGAACTCAGTCACGAGATTGGCATTGGGTAGCTTTCTATCACATACCTTCAATAAATTTTGATCTGCTGAAAAACATGGCTTTTGTTGGTGGGACTTATTTTCTCTTTGTGTCATAAAGCGGAAGTACATGTACTTGCAGCTCTTTAAATAAATTCATTGATAATACATGTATGTAGATCTACATATATTTTTTAACACAGATGATCACTGATAATGTTTCATTTTATCCAATATGCTGGGTGATCATGATATATGATATTAATCTTTATTGTTATAAACTTACATAGTTCTTGGAAATGCAGCGAAATAAAAAACCGAAACAGGAAATAGACCTGGTTTATTTTTTATAAATGACGAATTTCAGAAAAGATTTAATTTAGTAATTTGCCATGGCTGCAATTAACCTCTCTAATAATTTCCTAACACACTACGTACAAAACTATTTCTGAGCTCGCACTAATGCTGCATTTCCAAGAACTATGTATGTTTGTAGATTGATATCTCATATATCATGATCACCCAGCATATTGGATAAAATGAAACATTATCAGCGATCATCTGTGTTATGAAATATATGTAGATCTACATACATGTATTATCAATGAATTCATTTAAAGAGCTGCAAGTACTTCCGCTTTATGACACAAAGAGAAAATAAGTCCTACAAACAAAAGCCATGTTTTTCAAAAGCAGATCAAAATTTATTGAAGGAATGTGATAGAAAGCTACCCATTGCCAATCTCGTGATTGAGTTCTTTTGAGAGGACAAATTTTACAATTTTCACAACGCGCCGTACACGGAAAATAAGCTCCTTTTTTTGTTGATTTCCACTTGGTGTTTTCTGAGGAGAACTCAATTAAATAAAAATTTTAGAAATAAACGCGTAGACGAACAAACGCACGCATGCAAATGTACGAAGCGTAGAACGCCATTCTATGAGCCCGCTGGCAGTTGGCCAAGCGGATTTGAAAATTATTTAAACTAAGAATCAGGCCAAATGTGGTAAATAATGTACACTCTGTATTAGTCAATAGGGGTTTTTCTTTATAGACAATGTTTTTCGAAGCCATCTTTCCCAGGGCATTAAAGCTCGTGATTGCGTGGTATTGGGTTAATACGCCATTCATAAAACTGAAACGCTGTAAAAAAGAACATGTCTTGCACCAACATTGGAGGAAATGACCGGTCACTTGTGATCAAGCATCCTCGGTCTACTTTGTAAATTGCCGCATTATTGCAAATGTTACAAAAAAGCAAGTGCTACAAGTAATGAAATTGCGTTGAACATGCTCTTTATCAGGTAATGGACCGTAGTGACATTATGTTTACAAAAATAGTCTTCGTATACAGCCCATGCATCGAGTTTCAGGCAGAGATATATTGATGATTTAAAGGTTGGTGTCCAGTTACCACAAGCTTTTTCTGATCTGGTGTCCATGTACATACTCTGAAAATAAAAATGGCGTCTTGTTAGCATATTTTCCTCTACCCAGGTCCATTCAAAAACGTATATCTTCGCTTCGGATGGACATTTCTGAGTGAAATTTTGTGTTCCTCTAGGGAATACATTTATCTTATCATACAAACTTGTAAAATGAACAATGGTTAGGGGATTTTGTCCGAAACTCGGTTACAAATTTCAAAACAATAAGACGCCAGTTGCTCATAAAGCCACAGCTCGCTTATATGGTGGTATTATTATTCCCTAGTATGTGTGTAAACAGATGTATCATTCGTCTTGACATTGCTGTAAATCAACATTTCTGTCTAGGTTAATCAGGTCCATAAAAATGAAAATAGTTACACCACCTCCGGGTCTTCCATGGAAAATTCGATCTGGTGTACCGAGAACACATGGTGTCCGCGGCTCATGTTGATCAGTGTGACTGTACCCAGAATGCCCTAATTAGATAGAAGTGTATTTGTAGAGTGCCATCTTGCGGAAAATTTTGTAGAGAGTCCTCACTATGGCACCCAAGTTTTAAAGCAACTTCCAAAAGAATCCGATAACTCGGGAGAGCTAGGAATCAATCCCATATTCTTCTGGGACCATGAGGATCGGACAAAGGAACTTATTGAGCAGTTTCATACATGTACGGTGTCCAGGAAGTAATGTAACAGTTTTGTGCAAGTATAACATGGCTTGAATAAAAAGGTAGAAATAAATATATATAGGTATACAAAATCTACAAGTTGTTTTGTGTGGTAATTTCATTTAATTTTCAAAATATTACGCTCTTGTACAGACATACATGTACCGTTTTTGTCACTGGCGCCATTCGAGTAACTAATGACGCTTTTTTTTTACACAATGAAATTGCTTATCACATTAGGACACATTCCAATATCAGTCTCTTTTATTACACCCAATAATGTTCCTGAACAACATTTCTCTGCTGTCTGGGTTCGGATGGTAGACCTTTGACTTCAAAATACTTAAAAGACGAAGTCACGCTGGATGTGGTTAGGATTGATTGAAAGCCACGATATTCAGCGGTCTTTAAGCTCCGCATATCGCTTTGATATTATTCTGTCACACTGTGAAGCCTATAAAAGGTCTGTCACAGATTTAGATGGGTGTGCTGTAGCACTATCCTGCATTAAACAAGTGTTTTGCAATGTGAGTGAACTTAACCCGACATCAACCTGTGTGACCTCTTTTTGTTATGTTATGTGAAGTCAAAGGTCTGCAGTCCCCACCCAGGCAGCACAGGCATGTTAAAGAACGCTGAAAGTGAAATCAAGAAGAATATGATGTATGAATGTGCCCTAAAGTGATTGACAATTTCATCATGTGTGCTCGGCACGGAAAGATCAAAATCGACAATCGCATTGACAACATCATTAATTAGATTAAAATGGCGGCAATGAAAAAAAAAAAAGAAAAAAAAAAAAAAAAAAACACTTTAAAATTGAAATCTGTAAAAAAAAAATCGCAAAATTTGATGGACAGTATCATACAAAAAAACTTACACATTTTGTTTTACATGTTTATATATTCTCACCTCTTTCTCTTATATCTAAAGACAAATTATAAATGTACCGAAGTGTTGCCTTAATTTCCGGACACCCTTTTTGATAAACCTTAGTTAATGTCTTGAAGTAGTCTATACAGAATGTCTGTTAACGTATATCAGATTCGTTCAGAGAGAATTTCCATTTCATTAAAAAAATTATATTTCGCCCACCATTTTTGATTTCCGAAAATTTCGACAACAGGATAATAAGAACACTTCATACTTAAGGGCTTAATCATTATGAAAAAGTGCATGCATATATCATGCATAGTACAGATAACTGTCCCCAAAGGCGATGTTACTTTTCGACTGGTCACCTCTGTACGGTGTATAGTAAATGCCCAAATATGAAAAAGATCACCGAGGCGTCTCATTATTGAGACTAATGTCATGCAGTATTTCATTTAAACATAATTAAAATAATATCATTATATAGATCTAAATATTTAATCATTACACGAATATTTTGATCACAATTTTGGCATGTATCAAAGTAAGCCTGAGGCGGTTTCCATTTAGTGGAAGGGATTTCCATTTTGTTCATTCCGTTTAAAGAAATCCATTGCATATGTTAGGCCTAAATGGGCGCAGTTTGGGGGTGAGTTCTCCAGGGGCCGATTTCTCCTGACATCGGGCGCAGCCATCTTGGAATATTGTATGCTGGGAATTTTTACTCTTTCTATTATTTTTTTCTAATCAAGGGGTTTAAGTCTTTTTAATTCTTCGTTTTCATCATTCAAGCACATCTTTATCACAATGAAATTGATATGCGCGTTGAAAACGTTTTATCGTATAATTTGCATACAGGTTTTCACCATAATACTATATTAGATTGAGAGGAAAAAATGGTCGGCTTCGGATCCGAATGAAAGCTGTACATATTCAATTTTCACGTTCTTTTTTCTCGTCAATCATGAAAAAATAGCAGTAATCGTTCTTATTTTAAATTTCTGTACGGTTCAAATTAAAAATACTGAGGTGTTTTCAGATGTTTCTTTCGGAAAACACGTGTCCTCTCAATCCTCGGCAACCGCAGACAGCCATATTGTCTGTAGATAATGTCGCAGATTCGAGGTTATAAAGTATGAATACTGAACTTAGCTTATTCTCTACACGTTCACGTACAAAGTGGCGTTAATGGTAAGAAAAGAATATCGTAAACTAGCACCATGTGTAAACTAGCTTTCCCGAAACCATGAATTAATGGCTTCTTTGTATTGTTTTGGCGGGTTTGTTGTCCTACATTTGCCAATCAAAATATTTACATTTGTTATAAATGGACTCTTAGGTTATTTACTCAAGCTTTCAATTGTGGTTGTATGCGAGAAACGTTTGTATACATAAGGTATATGTCACTGCAAATGCTGTCAGACAATGTCAAACTCCACAGTCTATACTTCCATTTTCATGAGGGCTTCAAGCCTTGTGGAGATACACTATGTGGAGATAATAGAAAATGAAGTGGGCAAAACGGCCCACTTCCAAAACGGCCCAATACCGAAACAGCCCAAAACTGAAACGGCCTACAACCAAAATGGCCCACTTTTTTTCTTGCCTTATATTCTTTAGTAATGGAATCTGTACGTAATGTTTTTTATTATGAATTCAAGTTTTCATGCATTTGTTTGATCATCTCACCCAGATACGTGTATGTAGAGAAGAAATCAATGCAGTTTTCAAGCCCTTCTTTTCAGGTCAGTTTTAAATAAAAATGGAATAAACTGGAGCATAAGACGAATGAAAGGAAAAAACGCACAGGCTGAATTAAATCTACATCTTTAATGGTAATCGGAAAGACAGTATCAGGAAAAAAAAAAGTATCGGGAAAAGGCAGAATCAATTTTTGCTAGGAAAGAAAGTATCACAGGAAAAAAAAAATCATTGTCCGTTAAGGTTGTGATTTTTATATCAATATTTATTTTAAATCATATATCTATGAGTGTGATACTTTATGTAAATGTAATTAATTTATGGCATTTTAGCACACCCTAAATGCTACATAAAAACAGTTTCTCTTTTACCCACAATGCTTTCACAGGTTTTCAAATGCCTCTTGAATACAAGCTGTGAGTAAAATAAAAGTTAAAGATCAATCAGAAATGAAATTAAATGCTGATTAAATACAACATATTCTTAACAGTTTGGCATAATCTACGACTTCATCAAAGTCAAAATTGGACCTTGATATAGGATTATACAGGTGGAAAATTATTAAAAAAAAAATCAATTACACAAATGAATTTGCACAAGTCAAAAACATTTTAATGACTATTGTTATTTCCTAATCATTTGTAGGTGTCAACCATATTTCTTCCCAATCTAAGGCCAAAAAAAAAAACAGATGTACAAATATCACATTTTTTCTATATAAAGTCAATAAAAACTATCAACGAAATATCTATCGCAAACAACATAATTATTAGCTTAGTTTCCTCTTTGGGAACTGTTACCTTTTTTCCTGATTCTTTTTTTTTCCTGACACTTTCTTTCCTACAATCATCTTTTATTTACCTCTTTTCAAATATAATTATATGCAACAAACTTGCGAACTTGATATAAAAAAAACTTACAAAACAATAAGTCAGGCGTTAATTAGATAGATAAGAAAAAAGTATCTGAGGAAGAAGCATGCAATGTGTTAAAAATAACATCAAACAAATCCGGTCATATTTTACCATTTTTTTTTATATACATAGAGCGACATTTATTTAGTATAATTAAATGAAATTAACAGAAAAGGTTAGGGTAAAAACTCGTCTATATTGAAATATATATGTAAATCAAACTATGATTTTGACTATATCTGAAAAGTGGGCTGTTTTGGTACCCATATTTGTGGGCCGTTTTGGTAAAGTGGGTCGTTTTGGACCGGGCCGTTTTGGAATTGGGCCGTTTTGACCCTATCCCATAGAAAATAAGGGTACCGGAAAATAACATTGAACCAAACCTAGTAATCTGGGTTACTCTAGAAAGTAACACAAATCCAGAATAGTTTAAGCAAATGGTTTTGCCAATTGAAGTTGTTTTACTTGAAAAATGTTGACAATATAGCTTAAAAAGTAAAGAATTGTTGGAGAATACAGAGACAGACTACATATGGAGAGAAAGTTGTAGATCTTGATAGCTCTTGGTTGAATTAACGAACATTTCTATTGCTTGAAGACTTGTCATTTGATCAACTAGATGTAGTGTACAAATCAGATGGCTAGTCCTGTGACTTGGTTTGCCTATAGAATCTAATTCAGAACAGTTAGTGAATATGATTTCCTATCTCTTTTGCTGTTGACTGCTGTAAGTGAAGTAGAGAGTGAAAATATAGATGGACAATGAACATTTAGGACAAGTCTAGCTTGTCAGATTTAAATGTTCTACACCCATGAGCCTAACATTGCAAAAACTCACTTAGGGTTATCATTTGAAATAAGATGCCATAGGCATGCCCAAAGTGAAAAAAATCTTTGTATTGTCTGACTTTCTGTTACATATCATCGAGTCAGGAATACGCAAGTGTAGATACTTTAATTTCTTATTTTATATTGCAGGTAAGCAAACTCTCATATAAAATCTCATAATGAGTTGTGCAGATGTGGACAGTACACCTCATGAGTCAAATAATGAAGGTGAAAATCACACCGAAAGAGATCATAGTAGTTTGGTGAAGGAAACAATGGAACAGAACAACAAGAATGAGTTTGATAGAGGGGATGAAGGGCCTGTTTATGATGATGAGGTAAGAAAGGAACCTTCAGACCAACCATTGTACACAGACATTGGAAACAGTAATTTACAATCTGTAGAAGCCACTGAAGACCAAACACACACTGAGGGCAAAAGAAATAAAGAGTCAGAGGAAGAAAATGTCCAATCATCAGGAACAAATGACACCAAAAATCACACTTCCCCTCAGGTAAAACAATGCACATGCAATTAGAAAAGTTTAGATACAATGTGTTTTTACATATAACGGTTTTCCCTTAACTTTTTCTCAAGGGGGTAATGATGTAGCCCGATCCCCTTATTTGGGGGTCAATTGTCACAGCAGGAATTCATTTTCTGAGAAGGAAAATTTATATTAAAATGGGAGAAAAGTCTATGGTAAAGTAACTTTCAAACAGTCACAATCATCTCCTATTATTACATGTATAAAGAAGCAGCAGTATAAACATGTAAACGATTGATATTGATCTTGATCCATGGACTTAGATCATCTAGGTATTACAGTAGGATCTCGATGATTCAAACGCCAATTTTTTTATTTAAACTACCAGATTTTTCAAAACTGACCATCAGTCTCGGATGTAATTTGCTATCATTTTCTGTAAAAATATTCAAATTTCAGTTATTCGAAAATTTCAGTTTTTCAAGTAAATCAGTCGGTACTGAGCATAGAAACTCAAATTAAAATCCATCTCAAGATTCAAAGTTGAAAAATGTCCACCTCAGTCATTTATTTCAACTTTTTCAGAAAACCTCTAGTTTTTCAAATATGTTAATCTAGGGTGTGATAAATATGACTCGCCTGAAAAGGCTATTGACCAACTGGAGCAACACGTTACTGCTGAGTCATGATGTCCTCGTGGACTGCAATGCATTTTAATATTGTTGCTAAGACTTATAAAGCGCAACCATACCTAATAAAAGAGATTAACACAAAAACATCTTCTCGTTCTAATTTGGACTGACTTTTTAGCTCACCTTGAGGCTTGAGCATAAGATGAGCTATTAGGATTGGGCTGTGTCCATCAAATATTTGTCAACAACTACCTTGTGTAAGCTGTAGAGATCATATTCTCGGTCAAATACTTGCCATAATGATAGATAAGTTTGAATAGTGGGTCATGTGGGGTTAAAATGTAGGCTACCAGATCAATTGTAAGAAAAAACTTGGTGTTTTCACTGTTGATGTTCAAGAATCTTGGTCAGAATGTTTCTCTTAAATTGTAAATTCAGTATTTGCTCAAATGCAGTCAAAAAGTAGGTCACTGGGCCAAATCTTTTAAAAAGCTTGTGTGTACTGTAGAGGCTCGATTTTCATTCAAATACTCTTACAACCTAATCAAAAAGTTTGTTTTAATACAGTGTTCTCACCAGGATTTTGAAAGTTGGATTCCTGGAATCTAACTCTGACAAAAGTTGGATTCCAAACTGAAAAGTTGGATTCCATCCTGACGAAGTTAGATTCCCATTGTCAGGGTGAATTTTCTTAAGCAAGAAATAAACATTTAAAAACGGTTAATTTACATTTTTCTGCATCATGGAGACATTATGAATTTAATTGACAAGTCTACATTTACATTAGCAATTCAGTGTTCCCACAAGCTTTTTATTTCAAGGGTACACTTACACCCTGGGCTGAAAAACTAGGGCTAAGATTTCATATTAGAGGGTATGAAATATTATGTTTCCGAACTAGAGGCAAAGCAATCAATATTTATGACTTGCAGCAAAAAAAAAAAACACAGTCTGCTATATTAAGGTATCTATGTAAATTTACTGCTTAAAATCATTAAAAAGCTGAAAAGACAGTCTAAAGTTACTCTGATCGGACAATGTCAAGGAGACATTTTGTTGTGTCATGGGTTTTCGCGTCTTTTCACTGAACAATTTTTCAAGTCTGTTAATTTCTGGATAGGTATATTCGCATGATTTAACATAAATTTCTCAATAAGGCTTACAACTAGCATCAAAACCAGTTATTTTACTCGCGATAATCGAATAATGGCCTTTTTTTTCCCCCCATGTTTTTTCTTATGTGAGGTCACGTATGTGATAAACATTTGTTATGCGAATTTCGGGTCTGTAAAATGATTTACATAGTAATTTACGCGAGCCAGAACACTGATTTCAGATGACCTATTGGTAAAAGAGATTTGATTTTCGGCAATATTAAAAGATCAACAAAAAAAAAATCTTCGGAAGGTTGAAAAGTCACAGACTTGATTATTTCCAATGCTACCTCTCAATGGAATCTCGAGATTTCAATACCTTTCTTTAAATCAACTATATTTACCCTTTATCAGCGTAAATTTGTCTGCAAATTCATGAAAATGATGGCCTTGTTGTCAGTCTCCATTGACTGTTGATTGAGTCAAAGCACTTTATTTGAGTCAATTGTTCAGAGCATTCAGGAGGTGCCTGACATAGAAAATCAGGTATGACCATAATGTCCAAAGGACTGTGGGATTGCTTTGTTTTGACTACATTAAGCTAGAGTAAGGCGATCAACTAGAGATTTTCAGTTTTAATCAAAACTTTTTATTCAATAAAATAATACAAATCATAAAATTACTATTTTTCTTTTTTTTTATGGTATTCCCTTGAAAGGCTACGCAGCCTCTTAATTTATCTTTAGATTTTGCACCAAGAATAAAAAAAAGTATTGTTGGAAAGTCTAGTGACTGGCATGTGACAAATGATGCTGAAATTGCATAACATAACAAACATGTAATTGTTTTCAATACTGTCCTCTTCGGAAGCTATGTTTGAAGCTTCGTCTATATTTCCGGTATGTAAATGAGTGAGTTGCTCATGTAAAAATGGACCGTGTTTCCCCTCAGTATTGACGTATCGATCTGGGCCTTAGTAAGTTTGTAATTTCTCTTGTTGTTGGATGGTTTTCGACTTCAGGGGTTTTATGAATGAAAATTAAAAGGTTTTGGGAGTATAATGATTGTTATTGTATTTTTGAAAAAATTTTGTCCCAAAATCTGAGGGGCCACCTTTAATGTATCCAGAGGACCCAAAAATAAATGTACAGTCTCATATTTATGAGTACATGGAAATGTGTTATGGTATCTCTCATGAAAGCTCTGAAAAGCTCTAGGCTTGTGTTTGTGAAACATTGGAAAGACATTTAACCCATTACCCCATAAGGTATTTCTATGGTATCTCTAATTGACCCTAAATTACAGCAAGGATGAAGCTTTTTCTAATGTGTATATGACACCTTTTGATAGCATAGAAAACACTGTGGCAAAAGGTGAAATTGCTCATCACGAGCAATTTCACCTTTTGTCACAATGTTTTCCAAAGGCTCCTGCAAGCAATGCGCAGAAATGAGTATCTATGGAGCAAAGGGTTAAAAGTGAGTTGGTTCCATGACATGGTTGAAAAACTTGGTCTTTGAAAGCAGTCCACAACACTGTGTATAACTCTTAACTTCAGAAAACCTTTCATTAACAGTTGATTCCTTTGTTTGTTTTTGGTAATACAGGTTTAACCCTTTACCAAACAATCCCTGGTTTTTACGACCCTAAGATTGAAGCCTTTTGAAAATGTTGTGGGAAAAAGAGAAAATGCTTGTAACCAGCATTTTCTCCTTTACCCACAATTTTGTCTACACTGTTGGAAACAAATTTCAATTTTTGAGTTACTTTTATTTTGTTGTGTTAAAGTTCTTTCAAATTGGACCAGTCTAAAATTTTGTCATTTGGTAAAGGGTTAAAACCACTGGAATGTTGATGAGATTAAATATGAACATTATGAAGTTTGGTCTATAAATGAATTTGTCACTGTATGTCATTTTAAAGGCCCTTCAGATTTTGAGACAAATTTTTTTCAAACATACAAAAAAATCATCCTTATACTCCCAAAGCCTTATAATTTTCATTCATAAAACCCCAATAGCCGATTACTATCCAACAACAAGAGAAATTAGAGATGTACTACAGCCCAGGTCAATACTGGCGGGAAACAAGGTCTATTTTTATATGAGTAACTCGCTCATTTACATACCAGAAATGCACAGACGAAGCTTCAAACATGGCGTCCAAAGAAGACATTATGGAAAATAATTACATGCTTATCATGTTAAGGAATTCAAGTGTCATTAGTCACGTGCCAGTCACTGAACATTCCCACAAGGTTTTCTTTTATTTTAGGTGGGAATACCATCAAAATTTTTTTTTGTAATTTTATGATTTTTAATTATTGGTGGTTTGTATTGCTTTTTCATTTAAATTTCAGTGATATATCTTTTTTTTTTTTTTTTTATTTGATGTGATGTGAAAATTCTAAATACCTATCTTTAAGCTGGTTATCCCAAACACCAACTACACTTACTGTAAAGTGTAAACTGGTTTGTTGAGTGAGAGTTGTACACCGAGTATCATATCTACTCTCATGTTGTAAGTTTATAAGCACAGCAGCAATCGGTAGATGATGGGAAATTTACAGAACAGGGTCTGTATTCACCAACTATTCTCAGGAATATTTTTTGCCTTACTCTTCAAGATATTTTGACTGTGAAAGTTACAGAATTTCTGATTGGTAAAACCAAATGGTTTAGCCCATCAAAAGTTTTGTTACTTTCACAATGATGAAATTTTGAAGAATACGACTAAGAGTGTTCTAAAGAATGGTTGGTGAATATGAACCCAGGTTTTAGCTGACTTTTTGTACTTTAATTTTGAATTACTGTAAAAGAAATTCTGTTTTTATTACAGACAGCAGAAAGGAGCAATTCTAGAAGCAGCATACAGTCAGATACCAATACAGACAATAGAAGTGAGCCAGTAGAGCAAAGTGTAGCTACAGACAGATGTGAATCATCAAGGCATGATGTTAGTAACATGGTTGAACAACCTACCATTTACCAGGACAGCGTTGACAAGTATTCAGATAATGACGAGGGTTGTATAGGAGAGCCATCAATGAAACAATCACTTTTACAGAATACTGATATTGAGGATGGTAATCAAAATGTTCTTGAAAAGAAAGAAGTTAATGTAGTTGAAATAGCTGAAAAAAAGACAAATGTTAAGGGTAGCAGTATAAGTGACATCCATGAAATTACAAATGACGTTTCAGATACTGATAAAGTAAAGGGTACCTTAAGTTTGTTAAAGGATTTAATTGATGATGTGACCACTAAAACACAGCCTGGTACACCAGAGAGGAAAAGCCAGGCTGTTGAACAGGAAGAATGTGAAAGCATAGATGCATCTCGTGCATTAACAGAATCAGTGGATGAACCCTATAGGGTAACAGATGTTAGTGAACAGTGTGAGTCTCATTGTGATAAAGTTCAATCAAATCCTAAGCTGAATCATGGAGAGGTAGATAGAAAAATAAATGAATTGTCTAGAGAGAAAGAAAATTCCCCCAGGAATGTATTTGATGCTTTTCATATTAACCAATCACCTCATGAAAAATCTAGTGATGAAAGTTCATCCACACAGTTAAGTGGTAAAGGAAATGAAAATATTTGTTCTGTTGATGCAGATACTCAAAAAACTAAAGAAGGTGAAACAGATGCAAGTTTAACATTAGGTGCCATTGACTCTCAGAAAACTTCTAATTCTGTACCAGAATTTCATGATTCTTTTGGTATGGAAATATTGAAAGAGAAACAGACAGTTGAAGGTAAACATCTTGATGCAGAAAATGATAGGGAAATGGAAGAAATGGATGATACTGATAGAGGCAAGACTGTAGAAAAAAGTGGTGCAAAGAGTAACAAAGAATTAAAACATTTTAGTGTAGCTCAGGAAAAAGATAGCTTGCAGGAATCAGACATCTTAAAGAAAGCTAAAGAAAAGTATAATTTGAAAGAACTGCGTGTATCTCTTAACACTGATGAAGTAAAAGATTGTGGAGAAGTCACATCACTTTCAGTACAGTGTGAGAAGAGTTCAAATTTCAAAGTGCCAAAATTGAAACAGACAAATGAAAACTGTGCTAGAGAAAAAACAAAGAAGGACGGGAAAGAGAAAAATTCTTATGAAGAGAAGGTTCAAGTGAGAAATGATTGTTTAGAACTAGAAAGAAATCATAGTAAGTTTGTTGATAATCAGCAAGATAGTGATAGTGCTAAACCATTAAAAAAGAGAGGAAGACGGGGCTATGAAGATACAAAAGGTAGTGATAAAGCTGAAAACAGTCAGGCTTGTGATCTTTTGGAATTACAGGATAAACATGACCCGGATAAACAGATACATGAAAATGACCATGATGTAATACAGTTCAATCAGATAGTAGCAGGTCAAAGTTCAGGAATGGAAGAGGCTATCTCTGATAAATTTGTGGGAAAAGATACCTCGAAACAAACAAGAGAAGCAGAACCAGTTAGAATCAGAAAGAAAAAAGACAGAAAGATTAAAAAAGGAAAGAGAAAAAATCAGGATAGCATCAAGTTTACTCAGTCTTTTAAAGAAATGGAAGGAAATGACTCTGTGAAAAATCCTGGTACTGTTATATCAGATAGTTTTGACAGTGAAAAAATAGAACCAAGTGATACTACTAGCTTACAACCAACAGACATTCCACATGTATCACAACTTAAGAAATATCCAGGACGCAGCTGCAAGTTAAGAAATCAATTACCTCTAGTGCAATTTAGACAAAAAAAGCCAAAAACGTCAGTTAAGTCCAAGTCATGTGATCAAAGTAAAGAAAGTAAGTTAAAATCCAACGGTGCTGATTCCCCACTGAAGGTAAAGAAAAAACGAAAACGAAAAGTTAAGCCCTGGTCATGGGGCAATGAAAAAAAGAAATATAAACCAAAACCAAAGACTGTAATTGGTAAAGGCATTGAGAATTATTCTGAAAACAAAGATTTAACAGAAGATAGCCATATAGACTCTGAATCATGTGCTAAAGAAAACAGTGAGGACAATAAAGGAATTGCTGCTGCAAGTCATTGTGAAGGTAAATCTGACTCAAACATACCTATTTTAGATAGTATTTCTAAAGAGAAAAAAGACTGTAGTGAAAAACTGTGTGCGAAACCAGAATCATCAAACAATACTCAAACTAATTCATCCAGTTTTGAGAGTGCATACCATGAAGAAACCAAAGTATGTAGGAATTCAACTGCAAGACCCAAGAAAAAGGGTAGAAGAGGAAGGAAACCCAAGTCTGCTTCTGCAGATGAATCAAAATGCATAAATGAAAGTACAGGCAGTACTTACTCACATGAAAACAGAGCCTCAGGGTTGCGTGATCACTCCAAGGAGGATTGTAATGTTCACAGTTCAAATTTTATATCTTTACATTTTGAAATTGAGAAGAATTCTAATGGGTCTGTTATACAAAGTAAGGAAACATCTGAAATATCTGTAAATGTTAATAGTGTTGACAAGCCTACACCTGAGCTTCTCCAATGTGTGTCAGACAATCATCAAGTTAACTCTGATACAAGTACCCAAAATATTAACTTGAACAATCCCAAACAAAAAATCCAAAAGCGCAAAAGAGGTAGACCAAAAAAAGGAGAAGGCAAAGAAAAGTCTAAGAAAAGAAAAACTGAACCCAAAAAGTGTAAATCGGTAGTGAGTACACAAATTGTATGTGAGGAAAAGGCAGGTCAAGCAGCTCCTGCTGGTAGTGAACCTAATGAAGTCCAAGCTGAAATAGATGATGTTAATGTGGTTGAACATGTTGATAATGAAATACCTGTAGACAATTATCCACATGTGTCCCCAGATAGTGGAATACAGTCTTTGGCAGGATCCCCTGCGGGAAACGAATCTCCTAACTCGGTTATAATGAATGTTGAAAACTCTAGTAACTCTGCATCTGTTTCAGACAATAAACAAGAATCTGACACTGGATCTAATGATAAGGAATCAGTAGCTGCTTGTGATGTGTTAGGTTCTAATCCTGATTCCGTACCAGATTCATCCTCAGAAAGCAAAGACAAAGCAGTATCTTTAAACTGTATTAGTGAACCATCTTTAAATGACTTGGCTGTTGGTACATCCTCAGTTGAAAGTGATAGTGAAAAAAATATCAAAGATCAAACAAGCAAGAATAACATTACTGATAATAACTCTAGAGAGCCCAGAGAAGTCACCACAAACTCACCTAGTAAGAAGAAAAATAGAGCAAAATTTCTTCAGCTCCATAAGACAAGTACGCTTTTACAGAAAGGTAGGCTTCCAACAGAGGAAGAAAAGGAAAAAAGGTTAGATGACAAGTTTGACTACCCAGAACCAACAGATGATAAGCGTTCCTCCAGCCCACCGATAGATTTGTACTCACAGCATATGAAAAGTTTCCAAGTTACTCATGGTATCTGCGATGGAACAGAAAACTCTTCAGATAAAGAATTTAGTGGTGATTTTGTTAAATCTGTTAAAAAAGGTTCGTCAAAACCATTAAAAAAATCTCATTCTAAGCATAAAGGGAAAAGAAAAAACAGTATGGATAACAGTCAGTCTTCCATTTTTGACAAAATGAATGACCTTCAAGGCAACACTGAATCTCTGTTGTCCAACCAGTGTACTCATACAGTTATTGTTAGCTCATCCTCTTCAGTGATCTCAGATTATTCTCCTGTCTATCACAGTTCATCAGTTTTAACACCAGTCACTTCTACTGTAACAACTTTTGCTACAACAGGTACAATTACTACATATTCCTCATTTGTCAAACCCATTACTTCTGTATCAGAAATAGTAAGTATTCCTCCTTGTGCTGATGAAGTTTTTATAATAGCAGATAATCAGAAAGAACAAACAAGTGATGTTGCTTCTGATCCTACACTAAATCATGTGAAAACTAGTGTCCAGGAAGTTTTAATGGAAAACAGTGTTTTTGAAACAGACAGTTCCATCAAAGAGATCAAAGCATCCAATCTTTTGTCAGAGACCAACTCTGTACCATTGAAGAAGAAAAGAGGCCGACCTCCTAACAAAAAGAGAGGTGTAATCACTGTCAAAGATAAGATACTGAATAAAGCCAAAAACAGTTTCAGTTCTCCACCTCCAAAGACTTTGAATGCTGGCGTAGAAAAACGAAATAGAGGCAGACCAAAAGGTTCTAAAAATAAGAATAGGAAGTTAAAAGAAACAGTATCAAAAGCTATCCAGTTAGAAAAACCAATAGATTTAGCCAAGAACAGGACAGGTGTAAGTACAGTTTCTGAAGTTAAATCATTAGAGAAAAGTAAAAGAAATAAAGTGAATGAAGTCAATAATGTGAAAACCGTGCTCGTAACTGAAAGTGATAAAGCTCAAAATTTTAGCAACAATATGATGGAATGGAGGGAAAGCAGTGTTCTGGGAAAGGAAGAGAAGAAAAAGCGTGGCCCAGGTCGACCAAGGAAATATCCACTGGTTCCAAAGACACCTGTTAAAAAACCTGATAGAGTAGAAAGTTTAAGAAAAGAAGTGGAGAAAAAAAGCAGTGATTTTAAAGGCTGTGATGACAGTGTTAGAGATAATTCAGATACATGTGCAATGGAGGAAGCTCAGGTTTCACAAACATTTGAAGAAGATGAATTTGTATTACTAGATGAATCTCTGAAACAATTGCCAAAAATAAGGAAATCAAAATTGCACCCCATGTTAAAAAAAGGAAAAAGGGGTAAAAAGAAAGGAATAAAGGTAAAGAAAAGTAATGAACAATTTATTGAGACAGTTGAGAATGAAGTAATTGAAACAGAAGATATTAGTAATGTAACAGATCTTCACCCTGCAAGGTCTGTTAGCTCCCATGACTCAGACACTAGTGGTGCAGGAAGCAATTTTGGCTCGAGGTCATTTCCAGTTCAAATGTGGATGGAAATGACCAAGCAGAAGAGAAAGAAAAATAAACAAAAACTGAGATACTTTAGAAGTAAACACAAAAATATCATAGATCCTGTCTTCATTTCTAAAGTTGACTGTCTAGTAGATGACTTTCCTCAACTCTCAATTTCTCCTCCCAGTGAAACTTACTTAAAAGTAAGACCAGGAGAGGTACCATTACCAAGTATTTTCAAAATTGTGCGAATCAATATCAAAAAGAAAAAGAAAGATAGACTATTTGTGTTTGAAAAGGCTAAACCTCTAAAACCAAAGAATGACCTTGAATCCGGACCAAAGGATAAGATTAAAGTTGGTAGAAAAATTGGGGATCATTTGATGGATTTAAGTGACATCTCTGAACATCAACATTATAACTTGCCCCCCAAGAAGAGACACAAGCTATTCTCTGGGATTGGTCCAGACAACAGTTTTCCCAGCTCTGAAACCAATTCCAAACCTGAAAAGCGAAAAGCAGGAAGACCAAAAAAAGTGCGCCCCCATACTCAAGAGCAAGGGGTCTCCTTTTCTTTCGGTAAGTAAAATGTTCACTCTAAATAACCAATTATGCTTTGAATAAGTACATGTAAATCATTGGTAGATTGAAGGCATGGGTGACCTTTTTTTTTCTCTTTACTTGTAGTACATCATTCTGTTGTCTAGGCGTGTCTGAACTTAATATTGTTGATGTGTGTATGCTAAATTGAACTTCTTGACTGTTTCAAACAGCTAGTTAACCAGCATTTTCTCCTTTTCCCACAATGTTCTCTGCCCTACCAGAGAACTAAAGCTCATTTGTACTAATGCTACATTTGTCCTCTGCACATTTTCAGCATTTGAAATTCTCAAATTTGTAGTTTGTGAACGGGTTAAAAACCATTAGGAACACAACCCTATATCAACCCATTACCACACAGTCCATATTTTTGACGCCCCCGAGAAAGAAGCCTTTTGAAAACAAAGAAGGAAAAGGAGAAAATGCTGGTAACCAGCATTTTCTCCTTTTCCCACAGTGTTTTCTACCCATCCCAGAACTAATTTCAATTTTTCAGTCACCTTTATTTTGTCGTCTGGAAATGCTTTCAATTTGAACCAGTCTAAAATTTTCTCGTCTGGTAAAGAGTTAAACTCTTTACCAAACGACAAATTTTTGGACTTGTCCAGATTGAAAGCATTTGCAGAAGGCAAAATAATGTGAATCAAAAATTTAAAACCGATTTGTAATGAGTAGAAAAAAATTGAGATGGGAATGGATCAATGCTGCCAACCACACATTTCTTTCTTTTGTCTTTTTTAGTTTTTAACACAAACTTTTATATTGATGAAAAGTGGTTACAGAGTTCCCTATCACGCAAAATCGTGCGTGAAACACGTATAAATGAAATAAAACACTTACAAAATTGCAAACCTATACATGAAATCACGCACAAAAAAATACAGAAGATCGAATAAAAAAAAGTAGGAAACTCTTGCATAGAATGGCTCACGTAAATTTTGCGATTTTCGGAAAATCACCGAAAAAACTTTGGATTTCCAGCTTTCTATTTTTAGAACATTTACATGGTTGGCGTATTCGGTCTTCAATAATATTGCAGACTGCGACTTGTTTGTTTCCAAAAAAAAAAAACGTCCTTAATTCAGCTCTCCTTTGTTGAATAGTCGACAAAAACAAAAGCGTTTCGTTGACGTCAATGTCTTTCGTCTGTAAACCTTTGGGAATAGCTTAGAAATACAGACTACTTTAGACGTTTTCGGGTTTCAGAATTCGCTTCTCCGTAGGCAAGCAAGGTACACTAGTTGTAGAACCAATCAAAATATAGGAAATAGAATTCAATTAATGCAGAAATACTAATCCATAAGTAAATCAACATTAATAAATTGATAGGTCCAAAAAACGCAGAAACCTATGACACAACAAAATGCTCCTTTTTACATTGTCCGATCATAGACACTTCATATTGTCTTTTCAGCTTTTAATGGGTGTAAGCTGTAAATTTCCAAAAATATCTTGATATAACAAACTTTTTTGGTGCAAATCATCAGTATGGATTGCTTTGAGAATCATTATTGTCATACCCTCATATATGAAATGTAGCACCCACGGGTTTTACAACTGAAGGCAGTGTTTCATTTACCTGTGCGTCCCGCGTCAGGGACGCAAAGAAATTACCGAGGACGCAAAACTTCGAGATTTGTGCATTTTAGAGACGCACTGATTTTGATATCAATGCCTTTTGCAAAATTTCGTGTGATCCCAATCAATTAAGTCTTCACATTTTCTATCGAAACACCTGTAATTTTTCTACTTTAGACTGGTACCTTCATTTTCCGGTCTATTTTTAGCCTAAGTAATCTAGTCTATGGAATGGTTTCCGGTTTACTTTTTATTCGGGTACACGGAATATCGACATCCAGCACGTACGTTAGAGATCCTCTTCAAGGCATAGCCTAGTCTTTCTTTCTCAATTGCAGAAAATTGTAGTCAATATGATTGAACAACTATCATTTCATGTCCTCATCGGCAAATAATTACTTTCTGAATCTTTTTTATACCCGGGCTATTCGATATCCTGAAACGATTTCCATTTCGTCCAAAAAATTCCAGCGCGTATATCTTAACGATATAAAGCGTAAGCAATGCCACCAAAAAAGAAGGCAAAGTCCGATCACAAATAACAAACTTTAACTAGTTTGTTTACGAAATCACAAGAGTCTGACCGGCCGACTCATAGTGACTTACATACCGATAGAAACTGTCGAGAATAATGAGAAATCGTCCGCTAGTTCAATCGGCGTTGATTCGGCCCTGGCCGATTCGAAACCGAGAGAATTCAAGTCACGCTGGCTTAAACTTTTCAATTGGCTAACTTACGAAAGTGAAGAGAATTCATGACAGAAAATTCATAAATCAGAACATACAGATTTTTTAACAATTTGAACATTTTTTTTTTTAAATGGGGTTTAACTCATTACCACAAAATCCCTAATTTTGACGCCTCTGACAGGGATCAAGCTAGCCCAGAAATTTAGGGAGAAGTGACTTCTCCCTCCTGAGAATTCAGGGAGAAGTTTTGTGGAGCAAGGGAGAAGTTTTTTGGCTAACCGAAATTCTGCATCGGACAACAAAATTTTAGCCTGGCTCAAATTGAACGCGGTTTGTCTTCCATGGAATAGAAAACATTGTAAGATAAGAAGAAAAGGTTAAGATAAGAAGGAAATGTTGATTACAATCATTTTCTTATTTTTCCACAATGTTTTCAAAGACCTTCATCCTCTAAATCTAAAAGTTGTGACTGTGTATTAATGGAAAAAGGAAATCTATGTGTATCTTGAGATATTTTTAAGATAACTTGCTTTATTTTTCTTAAAAACATGCTGCAGGTACTCATTTAAACAGCCTAAGGCTGTTACAATAAGTGCCCGAAACATCAATTTCTGTTGAAGAATAAAAAAAATATCCCCAAAGTTATATTTTTTTTAAATAGGATTCTTATCTTTCACAATGGTTTACTCAGTTGATTTTCTTCTATCACTCCTTTTATTCTAAAGAAAGACAAAGGATGATTATTATTCTATTTTCCAACACAGTAGCCTCGAGTGTCTGTATTCTGTGATGATAAGGATACAACTTGATGAAATTAAGAATTGAGACCAAAATATGAGCTAGAACCCGAAGTTACTTGCCTTCAAAAACAATCATTTCTGGTCACTCTCATATCAAAAGAATAACTTCGATAACTATTTTCTTGTTGAATGTGCAAAAATAAAGAGCATACCGTAGGCCTTCTATTGCAAACATGGCATGACCTAATTCCGGTAGCTCGGTAGGGCTAGTATTAACAGCAGAAAGTCGATGATCTTTGTATTTTGGGAAGGAACACGACTTAAAATCAAGAAAAAATACGTAGATTTCTTTAACATGTGATAATTAGTTTATTTTTTGGCGCATTTGTCTTGTATTTGTCATCGGTTTAAGGACACTCACGGAACGAGGACACTCGACGATTTAATCGTCTTGAACTTAGTTTTTGACATTGTTATGCTAGATTAGTCTCGGTTTCATCGTAATCATCGGTTAACAAACAAACGATGAGAAAAACGTTACTGGTCGTCAATTTAATCCTAAAGTTTCGTCGATCAAAGTTACCCAGCAATGTAACCAACACATTCTCGTACACGTATGAGCGACGATACTGAAAAACGCCGAGATTTTTTTCTGATAAGATTCATAAATTCAGCTGCCTCCCGACAGTAACGGGTGTACTAGTCTAAATCTTGGCAGAGTCCCAAACAAATAAACTGACCAGTTGGCTAACAGGTTCAGTAAGCGTGACTGAATGTGTTTCGGCGAGTTTTTACATTGAGTGCAGGCATACATGTCAATATATGCTAATGAATCGAATGTAGAGATCGCCATGCCGCCATCTCCATGGCCTGACATAATTTTCACGCAATATTTTACCGAGAACCAATCCGGAATCAAGAACGAAATTTAGTCGCCGCCCATATTTGTAAAGCCACGCCTTGTTTCTTATTATGTCACACTCTTTAACTACCTTTACACGGTGTGTATATAGCGACGACCACCCGCAGTGAACTTGCTCTAATTATCGATTTTCACACATGGCAATGGATTACATAACAATAGTTAATTGATAATCGATGAAAAGTGATTGTAAAGTTTCGACAGGTCAGGCAGGCACCCTTTTTTATCACTTTCATTCACGGAACTTGAATTGTGTTTCTTTTAGTCCAAAATTTTTGGGCGAAGTTTTTTTCGCCCGCCTGTCGAAAAAAAGCGAAGTCGAGCGCATTTAGGCGACAACTTCGCCCGAATCGCCTAGATTCTTGAACCTTGCTCTGAGAAAGAAGCCTTAAGAAAACATTGTGGGAAAAGGAGAAAATGCTGGTAACCAGCATTTTCTCCTTTTCCGACAATGTTTTCTACCCTTCATAAAACAAATTTCAAATCTTCAATAACTTTTATTTTGTCGTCTGTCAATGCTTTCAATTTGGACAAACCTAAAATTTTGCCGTTTGGTAATGAGTTAAAAGGTGGGACTCGTATAGTTGGTTTCAGACTCATAGTTTTTGATCCCAGCGAGTCCCAGGACTCACTTATAGCAAATTGTAAAAAAATCACTGTGAAGGGGTAATGTGTACCCCTGAAATAAAAAGCTACATGTACATGTAGTAGGAACACTACATATTGAATACAGCAGTCTTCAGTCAGACTTCAACAATGATTAGTGTAGATAAGGCATGTGAAAAGATGAGCATAAAGACTACAAGTTAAGACTTTGCCAAACAAAGTTTAAGTGTCAGTTATATTTAAAAATGTACGTTCTCATAATAGATCTATATGATTGTTCTGCATCTGATCGAAAATGAGGCATTAAGTAAAAAATTTGGAATTGAGGGCATACTAGTTTTTCTCTGAATTTGTACCCCCATTTTTTTCCTTATACCCCCATTTTTCAATTGTAGGGGGTACAAAACTCCTTCAAAAAATTTTCAGTGGGAACACTGGGTTAGTTTTAAACAAAATAACAACATATCATTGAGGTCAACAGTAATGAATGTTCACTGAAATATGGACCCGTTGGTCACCGAAATACTCACATGACGAAGTAAAATACAGGGAGTTTACGTGCATACTAAAAAAGCCTGTTTTACAAGGTTGATGTGTCAGATCTATATCCATAAATATGCTCAGAAGAAATGGTTTTCTTTTGTCGTATTTGGATAATGAAATAAAAAATTAACAGATCTAGACGGAAAACTGGCGGCCATTTTGAATCTGGTAAACCCGGCCTTAATTTGTAGACTTGTCTAGATTCCAAATCTGCTGACGATAAATCAAATATCGATTTAGATCTACATTACATAGATATAATTGCAGATCTCCCTATAGGTCCGTAAATATAGTGGAAAAAGCAGAACATTTTTGTTAAATTTTTTAAACACGCGTGATGATGGATACATCATGCAATGCGTAATTTAGGTACTTCATTCACAAATGGTATAAACCTGCATACTTTGTGGAGTACTTGTGTTTATTAATTATAGAAATAAATTGTAGGTGATAGTTTCATCTGATAACTCCCAAGTCTGTATTTCGTGAATAAGGATTCAGTATTTCGGTGATTTGTCAGACCGCACTGTACTGCAATAGCTCAGTTGGTTAACTTACAGGACATGAGGGTTAATCCCCCGCTCGCCCAATTTCTTTCTGAGGAAACAATGTAGGTGAAAATGCCTGTTACCAGAAGGAAAAATGCTTGTTACCAGCAATATTTTCCTGCAATATTTTCAAAAGCTTTTTCGCAGGGTCATTAAAAGTCTGGATTGTGTGTTAAAGAGGTAAATTTCAACTGATGCAGCCATAGAAATATTTGTGAACAAATCTTTTTGAACCAATTTGTTTCTATGTATATATTCTTACTCCAGTTTTGTCTGCATTCCAAAGCCATCTCAGTAATCATACTTAAGCCTTTACCAGACAACACACTTTCTTTTAACCCTTTCCCAAACGGCAAACTTTTGGACTAGACCAAATTGAATGCATTTGCAGACAACAATTCAACTCTTGCAGGAAAGATGATTCCTGTCTATGATAGGGTAGAAAACATTGTAGGAAAAGGAGAAAATGCTGGTTACCAGCATTTTCTCCTTTTCCCACAATGTTTCCAAAAGGCTACTATTCCAGACCCGTAAAAACCAGGGATTGTTTGGGAAAGGGTTAACTCTTTACCACATGACAATAATTCAGACTTGATAATAATTTCCAGATTGAAAGCATTTGCAGACAACAAATTCAGTGTGACTCAAATGAGGGACTTTGATTCTGAAAGGTTAGAAAACATTGTGAGAAAAGGAGAAAATGCTGGTTACCAGCATTTTCTCCTTTTCCCGTAATGTTTTCAAATGTCCAGTAATAAGGGTCGTTAAAGGCAGTAATTGTGTGGTAAAGGGTTAAACTGGTAAAATAATAATTATAAGTATCTGTAGACAACAAAAAAAAAAGTCATTTTAACAAAGGGATTTGCCGTGTGAAAGAGAAGAAAAATAGATAACATACATACATGTAAATTAGAAAATGACAATTGCTGGTTAATGGCATTTTTTCCTTTCCTATAATGGTTAAATACTGTACAGAAAATCATTGCAACAATGTTTTACTTCAATTATAAACAACTGAAATTGTATGCATGATTAACCCTTTCCCAAACAGCAAATTTTGGACCAGACCAAAGTGAAAGCAGTTTGCAAATGGCAAATTAACTGTTGCTAAAAAAGTGATTTTTCTATATTGTAAGGTAGAAAACATTGTGGGAAAAGGAGAAAATGCTGGTTACCAGCATTTTCTCCTTTTCCCACAATGTTTTCAAAAGGCCTCTATTCCTGACCCGTAAAAACCAGGGATTGTTTGGGAAAGGGTTAAAGATTTAAATTTTCTTGAGAAAGGAATTTAGCCATTCCTTTGAACACTTAAACCCATACCACACATTGCTGACTTTTAATAGCCACAGGGAAGAAGCTTTTTGAAAACATTGTTGGAAAAGGAGAATGCTGGTAACCAGTATTTTCTCATTTTCCCCACAGGGATAAATTCTATCCTGTCATAGAAAACATGCACAATATGAGCCACACTGAAATTGTCGTCTGCAAAGCTTGCAATTTGGACAAGGCTAAAATTTTGTTGTCTGCTATGGGGTTAAATTCTTTGCAATGCACATAAAAATACATACCATTCCTTCATCATACCATTTCCTGCATTCAAGTGGCTCGTGTTTTGAATTGGCTGTTGAGAAAAGCTTAAAGATGAAAGGACGATGCCTTAATTCTTTACCATACAATTTGACGACCTTGAGAAGGAAGCCTTTTAAAAACATAAAATGCTGGTAACCAGCATTTTCTCCTTTTCCCACAATGTTTTCTACCCTTGCCAACAAAAAGAATTTCAATTCTTTGGTCTCATTCATTTGGTTGTCTGCAAAATTTAATGTTTAATTTAGACCAGGCTATAATTTTGTTGTTTGGTGAAGAGTTAATAAAGTCAGACTGTCGGAAATGGTTTGGGATTTTTTTGTTAGTAAAAATTTTCCTATTTAACCTTAATCCAGACAGCAAAATTTTAGCCTTGTCCAAATAGAAAGCATTTGCAGACAACAATTTCAGTGTGGCTCTATTTGTTCAATTCTGTTTGAGTGGGCAGAAAAGATTGTGGAAAAAGGAGTATATGCAGACAACAGTTTAAATTTGGCTACAATATAATAATGGAATTTTTATGTCTGAAAGAATAGGAAACATTGTGGGAGAAGGAGAAAGTGTTAAGTGGTGTCCACACGTGCAAGCTTTATGGTAGGCTTACTTGCACAAACCAGTTTGTACAAGTGAGCTCGTACGTGTGGATGGGAAGCCTGTATACTGTGCAAGTCAATAAGCACGGTCTGCAAAACCGTCGACATGTCAAAGGTTATAGGGTGCAAACTTTACCGTACGGTGAAGCTTGCGCCGTGTGGACAGGTGACTCAGGTGTCATGCAGTGTCTTCAGTAAAAAACACGAGTAGGTCTTCTTCATCAGACATGACCGTCAAGACCAAGATCTAAACAGGAACTGAAGTTTGCACATGCGTACTTGAAACGTGTGGACACTCATCCAATTTTATCCTATTTGCACAACTTATACTGCAAGTAAGCCTACGGTAAAACTTGCATGTGTGGACACCGCTTAAGTTACCGTACTAGCATTTTCTTCTTTTTCTCAACATGTTTGTGATAAGTTGTTTTTCAGAGTAGTTGAAACATGTGATTGTGTGGTATAGGTTGAACCCTTTACTGCACAATGCTGACTTTTAACAACTCTAAGAGAGAACTTGTACTTTGAAAAAATTGGTAGCCATAGTTTTCTCCTTTGCCCTCAAAGTTTTGTATCCTATCAAGGAAAAATAGCTTCATTTAAGCCAAATTTGAAATGTTGTCAGCAAGTGTTTTCAATTTGGACAATGCTAAAATTTTGTTAACTGATAAAGAGCTCAGAGTTAAATGGAAGGAATATCATTGATTTCAACTCACCTTCTGTACTTTTGACAATCAGGGTCTTAGGGAGCCATGATTGTTCAATTGTAAGACTCCGCACTAGCTGTACTGGTCACTGTCAAGGCCCTTGGGGAAAACACTGGAAAACCACAACCTAGTACTGGTGAAATCCAGGAAACACACAGATGAGTGAGCCATCACTTTGATATGTGAAAGCAATATGAAACGCATATTAACCCATTACCACACAATCCTGAGTTTTAATGTCCCTGAGGAAGAAGCTTTTTGAAAACATTGTGAGAAAAGGAGAAAATGCTGGTAACCAGCATTTTCTCCTTTTCCCACAATGTTTTTTCTACCCTATCAAAGCAAAATTGCACCATTTGAGCTACTGTTTTGTTGTTCGCAAATGCTTTTAATTTGGATAGGTCTAAAATTCTTCTGTGTGGTAATGGGTAAAGGCATGTATAAAGGTATGCAGTCATTTGGCAGTCTAGGATTTCTCTGTTATTTTTCCCCTGTTCACTAAAGATATTATGATAATGAGGAAAAAAAATTGACAGTTTGCCTAGTTAGAAAACTTTTACCTGCACTTTAACAGGAACAAGAGGTTTGGTTTGATGTCAGATAGAACTTGCTCACCATACAGTCTTGAGTTTTAATCCTTCACTGCACAATGACAACTTTTGACGACCTTGAGGTAGAAGCCTTTTGAACACGTAGTGGGAAAAGAAAAAAATGCTGGTAACCAGCATTTTCTCCTTTTCCCACTATGTTTTCTACCCTTCCTCCCGAAATCAAATTTTGGTTTTACAGTCACATTTATTTGTCGTCTGCAAATGCTTTCAATTTGGAGCTGTATATAAATTTGTCATTTGGTAAAGATATAATGATTATGAAGTTTGAAGCTTTTGAAAACATCATGGAAAGGGAGAAAATGCCAATAACCAGTCTCCTTTGCCTACATTTTTTATACCCTGGGCAAAAAGAATGTTTTCTAGGGTATTCTAGAATCAGCCTGTCTGCCCATGTGTTCATCTGTGCCCGTGTGTGTTTGTGTCCGTCTGTACTAGTAATTTTGTCTCACAAACTTCTCTTACAGTTTTCCTTCAATTGTTTTGAAACTTTGCACATATACTGATCATATATTGAAGATTTGCAAGATGCAATTCTGGTTACCAGCACTATCTCCTTTTCCCACAATATTTTCAAAATTCTTCTATCACAGGGTTGTCAAGTCGTCATTGTATAGTAAAGGGTTAACCTTAACTCATTACCAAATGACAATATTTTAGACTTGTCCAAATTGAAAGCATTTGCAGATGACAATATAAAAGTGACTTAAAATTTGAAATTTGTTTTGTGAAGGGTAGAAAACATTGTGGGAAAAGGAGAAAATGCTGGTTACCAGCATTTTCTTCTTTTTCCACAATGTTTTCGAAAGGCGTCTTTCTCAGGGGTGTCAAAAGTAGGGATTGAGTGGTAATGGGTTAAAGGGTTAACCCTTTACCAAATAACAAAATTTTAAAAGCACCAGGGGATGACCATTGGCTCAATAATACTTACCTTTGGAAGGATTTGATGCATTGTGGGGAATTAAAAAATTCTGGTGACCAGCATTTTCTCCATCTCCCACAAGGTTTTCAAAAGGCTATTCCTCAGGGTCTTTATAGGGTAAATTAGTGTGGTAAAGGGTAAATGCTTATAATATTTAAAGGTCTAAATTTCTATTGTGTGATATAGATTTGATCTGTTCTGTCTGGTAGTTAACCCTTTACTTGATATGCCAATTTGTGGCTCTTCCATTTCAGCAGCTAAAAAAGATATGATGTCAAAAATAAGGACAAATGAGGATACAAATATCTGATTGAGTGGAAAACATTGTGGGAAAAGGTGAAATTGCTAGATACAAGCAATTTCTCCTTTACCCACTATGTTTTCAAAAGCTGTCTGTTGATGATATGTCAAAATGAGTATCTATGGAGTAAAGGGTTGAGGTAAGACCTGTGTAATGAAAAACAGCTATTTTCACTAAAATATTATCCTGAAAAACTAGCTGTAATTAAAAAATGGGTATTATTGAACTACTTTCACCGATTCATTTTTACCATTTTTTTCCTTCTTTGAATTATCATTTATAAATCTAAAACCACTATATTCTCAATTCAAAAAGAGATAATAATTACCTCCCTTTTCAGAAAACTAACAAGAGAATAAAAAAATAATTTCAAGATAGACATAAACGGAATTTCTGATCCGTTAGAAATGTGCAAAAATATTATTTCTGCATAAATCCTTAATTATCTTTATTTATCAACCAATTAGAATTTTCACTGGAAGTGCATTACACAGGTCTTACCTTAACTCATTACCACACAACAAAATTTTACGTTTGTCCAAATTGAAAGCATTTGCAGATGACAAAAGAAAGGTGATTGAAAATTTGAAATTTGAAATTTTTGTGAAGGGTAGAAAACATTGTGGGAAAAGGAAAAAATGCTGGTAACTGGCATGTTCTCCTTTTCCTACAATGTTTTCCAAAGGCTTCTTTCTCAGGGTCATCAAAAGTAGGGATTGTGTAGTTATAGGTTAAATGAGAGATATTCTGGTATAAATGCCATTGAAGTTGACACAGATAGAACTTAACAAATTGAAAGTAACTGGTCTTGTATGGCAGAATTTGTCATTTGGTAAAGACTTCATTCAGAAGATGGAAATTGTAGACTCACTGAAATTCAAACCATTGCAGATGACATGAAATGGGGCTCAAATGATGAAAATTGTTATTAAAGAAATAAAAATCATTGTAGGAAAATGGAAAAATCTTGGTTACCGGCAGTTTCATCTTTTTCCATGATGTTTCTTATTTTCTAAGCCGAGCCCTGCTGGTTCAGTTGGTAGCATACAGGATTTGAGAACAGGGGGGGTCAGGAGTTGAATCTCCAGCTTGGCTGATTGCTTTAGGAGGATTGATGAAGGTCATTGTGACAGAATTCATTCCTCTCTCTCATCCCTGATCATTGTTTTGACGATAGTTATTAGGGAAAGCAGCTGGGCTTTGAAAGAATATTGTGAGGAGTACTGGTAACAGAAACTCCAGAAATGTGGGCTGGCCACCGTGCTATAATAGAAATAATGTTGAAAACGGCATTAAACACCATGCAATCAATCATAATCGAATTGCTAAAGTGCTTTCCCTCTGGGATCTGATTACTAGAGATGGTGTGGTAAAGGGTAAAAAATGCTGTGAAAGTACAGGTAAATGGAATTGCTCTGTAAACCAGTGCTTTACAGTTGTTGGCAGAAATGAGCTGGTTTATTGACTTTTGCAGTCGCATCCTGGCAAATGTTCAGCAAATTCAATAACAGTCCTTCTGATTCAACAAGTTTAGAAAATAACACTTCAAATGATCACAGTTTGTTTCCTCTGTATTTATATTGAGTGGAATTAACAGAATACCCTAGAGTGGTGTTAACTCTTTACCACACAATCCCGACTTTTAACGACCCTGAGATAGAAACCTTTTGAAAACATTGTGGGAAAAGGAGAAAATGCTGGAAACCAGCATTTTCTCCTTTTCCCACAATGTTTTCTACACTGTTGGAAACAGATTTCAATTTTTGAGTTACATATAATTTGTCGTCTGCAAGTGCTTTCAATTTGGACCAGTCTACAATTTTGTTGTTTGGTAAAGGGTTAAACACTTTCTGAAATGTTTCATAATTTTGCAGATACTGAAGATCAAGATGCTGCTGCACTTGTATGTGCTGTATGATCTTGATCTACTTTGTCTGATATTTTGAAGGACACTAATAACAAAATAGCTTTGAGTAGATGATGAGCCGTAGTCCTTTTTTCACTCTTTATCACACGGCACTTTACCTCACAGCAAAATTTCGGATCTGTCCAGATTGAAAACATTTGGAGACAACAAATTAATGTGGCTCATATTATGGTTCTCTGAGAAGGCAGAAAACATTGTGGGAAAAGGAGAAAATGCTGGTTACCAGCATTTTCTCCTTCTCCCATAATGTTTTCAAAAGGCCTCTTTCCTGGGCTCATTAACTCTATACCATACGACAAAATTTTGGACTAGTTCAAATTGAAGGCATTTGCAGATGACAAAATAAAAGTGACTCAAAAATTGAAATTTAATTTGGAAAGGGCAGAAAAACATTGTGGAAAAAGGAGAAAATGCTGGTTACCAGCATTTTCTCCTTTTCCCACAATGTTTTTAAAGGATTTCTTTCTCGGGTGAGTTATAAGTCGAGATATGTGTTTTTAAAGAGTTAAAGCCTAGGATTGTGTGGTAAAGGGCGAAACATATAAGGGTTTCTTCTATCATAGGAAATCAGTCGTCTGTTTATTTAATAGCAATGCGTTAGAGTTAGGACTATTGATTGGTCAGCTTTTCCCCTTATATGGAACAAAATGGGGGCGGATGATACAAGAACATAGTTTCAGAACAACAAACTGTTTACAGGTTACAAAGCTAGATAGCTCAGTTGGTGATGAACAGGGCTTGAATCCTAGGGGACAATTTTTTTTCCTGGGGTCGATATCATTTTGATAGTAGCCATTCATCTCTCATTGTTAAACATTGTTTTGGCGGTGTTAGGAAAGCAGCCAATGCCTTGGAAAGAACATTGTGCTGGGCACTGTTAACCCATTACCACACAATCCCTACTTTTGATGACCCTGGGAAAGAAGCTTTTAGAAAAAATTGTGAGAAAAGGAGAAAATGCTGGTTGTCAGCATTTTCTCCTATTTCCACAATGTTTTCTACCCTTCATAAAATAAATTTCAAATTTTCAGTCACTTTTGTTTTGTCGTCTGCAAATGCTTTGGATTTGGACAGACCTGAAATGTTGTCTTTTGGTTATGAATTACCATTACCAAATAATTCTGTGCTTTTCATGGCCCTGAAGATGAAAGAGTTTGAAAATATTTTTCAAAAAGGAGAAAATGCTGGATACCAGCATTTTCTGCTCTATCCACGATGTTTTGTAAACCATGTCAGATTATGTGAGTTACATTCAGTTTGTAATTTTGTAAATTTATGCGAATAATTTGGAGAAGTCGCCAAATAATTTTGTTGTTTGTTAAACCTTTACCGAACGACAAAGTCTGGGATATGACCAAATTGAAAGCATTTGCAGATGACAAATTAAACATTGATGAAATGATGATTTCTCTCTTTGATTACCAGCATTTTCTTCTTCTCCCACTGTTTTCCAAAGACTTTTTCTTTAGGGTCGTTAAAAGTCGGGATTGTGTGGTAAAGACATTATTGTTAAACTTATTCATTATTATAAGTATTATGTAATCTACACTTAACAGTGCAAGACAGTAGGATAGAGTCAAAACTTTGGCCTTTTAGGCCAGAAATACTGGTTTCTGGTGACAAAATGCCATATGTGGAAGATGTAAGACTAACATTTTGAGGGTTTTGATCTGAGATGCTATAGTTAGGATAGATAGGATTTTTTTTTTCCAGAAACTTTTTACATGGACCATGTGCTGAACACACACCCAACACATTTTTGGTTAAATTATTGGATAAAAAATCTAGGGTTGGCAGCTCCTTCTACTTAAACCATAAACACAGATTTTTTTTGAGAAGCCTTGCATAAGACTTATCAACACTATTTTGGACCTACCCACATCACAGGACAAATACTGATGAAGGTATTTGAGCTACCTTTAATTTGTCAAATACTTTATAAATTTTGACAAATTTTATATTTTGTCATGAGGTAAAGAGTTATAAGAAATATCTCTATTTATCTACAGGTGAAGTTCACAAGACCAAACAAGGATTTGAGATGGGAAGGGATGCTACAGAAACCCTTGCAAGTTTTGCTTCTGTGGCTGCCCTTTCCTGGCAGTCCCCAAACTCTTCATTTAGTCCCGAGAAAAGTTCGTCCTCATTCAGCCAGATCTCACCGAAGAGTAAGGAGCTTCGAAGTCAACATATCAAGTCTCTGAATAAGCCTGATACAGGTGGTAGTCACAAAAGTGTATCACATGGTGTACAAGACAGTGATTCAAGCTATGCAAACCAAAGTACTAAGAACTCATCATGTAATAACTGTATGGAACTTCAAGAGTCTAGCAAAGATCATCCATTAATAGACACAACTGGGAATAGCCAGAAGAAAGTGAACAATCAACATTTGAATAGAAAAGTGAAAAGGTTAAAAAGGAAGTATAGAAGATCAAGTAAATTCACAAGGATCAAACGAAAAGCTTCAAGACCAGTTGTTACTGCAGAAGCAGAAGATTCTCTCGACCTTGATAGTTCCGTCAGATCTGTTTGTTCCGAGTCAGAACCACTACCGACTTTCCATTTAGATAAACGAAAACATGGAAGTGACTCTGATGATGATGTGCTGTTACCGAAACGTCTAAAACTTTTCAAACGGTAAGTTTTTGAAAAAAGAAATAAGTACTTGGTGTGTAAGTCTTTATATCACAAAGGTCCTTTTTTATCCCCTGCTGTAGGCAGAATGATTTAGTTTAACCCATTACCACACAATCCCTACTTTTGACGCCCCTGAGAAAGAAGCCTGTTGAAAACACTGGAAAAAGGAGAAAATGCTGGTGACCAGCATTTTCTCCTTTTTCCCCACAGTGTTTTTAACTCTTCACGAAACAAATTTCAAATTTTCAGTCACTTTTATTTTGTCGTCTGCAAATGCTTTCGTTTTGGACAGACCCAAAATTTTGTTGTGAAGTAATGAGTTAAGTGTTTTCTGTCCATTTGTCTGTCTGGAAGAATGAATTTCGTTAAACTTGATACATTATTAGTTGTACCGTCAGGTGGCAGGGGACTTGGAAACTTGGTCACAGCTGTGGTTAATCATGTCGCCCCGAGCCAAAGGCGAGGTGGCGACATGATTCACCACAGCCGTGAATAGGTTTCCAAGTCCCTGCCACCTGACCGTACAACAAATTTATTATACTGCAAAGTTTTACCCCTTCAAACCGCGTTAAGCGAAATTTTCCTGTTTTATAATTTCATGAGTCAAGTATGCTGAAGAAACAGAAATTTCCTTCTGTGTGCCGCGATTCAATGAAAACTGACGTCACTGGAAACTGACGTCACTAAAACGTGCAGTTTGGTGCATAAATGTGCAGTCTGGTGGTCGACCAACGCTGCCATTTTGGATGTTGTGTTGCACGCGAAGTGATGTTTACGGGGCACTCGAAAGGGAAACTGGTTTTACATGGTTTTTGCCAGGGAACATGATATATTATGTTCCCGGCATGTTAACCAATCAGATCACGAGAAATTTCTTTGCAGTATAATAATATGTACAATAACCCAAATAATTCTGTAGATGTCTTTAATTTGGAAAGTTTATCATTTGAAACACTAACCTGACAGAATACATCATACCAAGATCAGACTATACTTGATGTAAAGTCAGAGCTTTGTGCTCAATGCCTTAAGCTGTTCTAGGAAAAGAACCATGAAAATTTCAATAACTTGGTACACGGCGGGGAATCACGTGACACAACAACAACAACAATGACCGTTATTTGAAAAAATTCCCCGACTTCAGGTAAGAAAATCTTCAATAATTCTGTTAATACATGACCGATTGGAATTTGGTTTGAAGCAGAGAAGGCGGAAGGACTCCAGAGATTTGCTTGATGTGTTAGATTTTTTAAACAACACCTGATAAAAAAGTTATTGACGAGCAAACAATTTTTTTACCCTGGATAATTTGTTTGATCGTCAATAACCTTTTTATCAGGTGTTGTTTAAAAAATCTAACACTTCAAGCAAATCCCCGAAGTCCTTCCGCCTTCTCTGCTTCAAACCAAATTCAAATCGGTCACATATTAACGGAATTATTGAAGATTTTCTTACCTGAAGTTGGGGAATTTTTTCAAATAACGGTCATTGTTGTTGTTGTTGTGTCACGTGATTCCCCGCCGTGTTGGTAGTTTTTCAATTGAAGAACTGAGAGATTCCTATTTTCAACAAACTGTGTACCTTTACAGCACCAGGGTTTTCCTTGACGCACGATTTTTTGCGTTTCGACGCACTTTTAAGGAAAATGACCCGCATATTTTTCAGTAATGCGTCATGGTGGACGCACAAATACAATAAGAGGTAATAATGATCGTATATACTTCTGACACTGTTGCATCGTGAGCAGATAAAAAATCTAGAGTACGAAGGGAAAATGGGACGAAACACTGGACTGTGTATCGATTTTACAAAAATACCGTCGGTCTTTAATCGGGTCTAAACTAAACCAGTCGATCTCGAATGAAAACATTATGTTGCCTGTCAAAATCAACGTCATTCTTGCTGTCTGCAAGGAAGAAGAGCCCTTAAACAAAGATCAGACGATACTGCGGCTGATAAGAGCACCCAAAAACATCATTTCAAGGTCTCGAGGGTTCACTGTAAATTAGCTAGAGATACACTTTGTTATTCTTTGAAAACAGCGGCATGAATGCGACACGCGTGTCAACAAAACACAAGAATCAGTCATTTATCTAATTGGTGAAAATAGTTCATTTTCGGCCGAAACGGATAATCTTTATCAAGAAAAATAACAGAGACTTTCCACACTGGCCGACAACAAGCTTTCTTCGCCAACGAAATGGTCGATTCCTGTGATAAAAACAAAATAACCCTTAACCATAGCGAGAGGCTACACATAAAAGAACACATACTTTCACAAATAGTAGCTTTTGTTTAAGTGTTTTAGCGAATTACATTTTGTTGTGACCCCCACAAATTCCAAAATGACCCCCAATATTTTTGAGTAGGGGGTCACAATGACCCCCTATTTTTGTGGCTGAGGGAAAACCCTGCAGCACTATCCTGACTTTTAACAACCTTGAGAAAAAAGCCTTTTGAAAATATTGTAGGGAAAGGAGATATTGCTGATTAACAGTATCAACAGTATTTTCTCCTTTTCCCACAATATTTTCTATTCTTTCTCAGCCATAATTCATAGTTCTAGCTACATTTAAATTGTCATATGCAAATGATTTTGAGTTGGATGACACCAAAATTTTGTTGTTTAGGTACGTTTGTATTGCTCTACCACACACTCATGACTTTAATGACCCTGCAAGAGAGGGCTTTTGAAAATAAGTTAGGAAAAGGAGAAAATGCTGGTAACCAGCATTTTCTCCTTCTTCCACAATGTGTTCTTCCCTGTCAAAGACAGAAATTATTAATTAAGCAACATTTAATTTGTCATCTTCAAACACTTTCAATTTGTTAAAAGTCCAAAGTTTTGTTGTTCCGTAAAGGGATTAAAGATAATTATCCATAAATAAGAGAACCACAAAATCACTCCCATGTTAGTCTGTGATATTATGGCAGGATTATTATATCATGTTTTTGTATCTTCGTTTACAGGAGAACTTCAGATGCCAGCCAGGAAAGTGATTCAGCCACTGTACGTAAGCAGGCAGGACCAGTCAACCAGAAGAAGAAATATCAGAAAGCGGGGCTGTACTCAGACTCGTACAAGGATGATGAGTAAGTTGTAAATTTCAAATTGTCGCTGTCCGTTATGATTCTTTTGTAATACGACAGCCTCAGTAGATTGTAGAGGCCAGTAGATCTTGAATTACAGAAACCTTAGGCTAAAACACAACTTGAATCTCCAAATCATTTCCACTCATCAATGTGTATAGTATTAGACCAATCCAAATTGAAAGCATTTGCAGATGTCAAAATAGATGTGATTTGAAAGGTAGAAATCTTTTTGGGAAAAAAAGAAAAAAACTGGCTACCAGCATTTTCTTCTTTTCCAACCAATGGCAGGGTCGTTAAGAGTCGGGATTGTGTGGTAAAGAGTTAATTTATGACTTCTAGTCCTATAACCCATTACCACACAGTCTCTACTTTTTAGGACCCTGAGAACGAAGCCTTTAAATAAAATTGTGGGGAAAAGGGGAAAATGCTGGTAACCAGCATTTTCTCCTTTTCCTATAATTTTTTCTACCCTTCCAAAACTAATTTCAAATTTTCAGTCACATATATTTTGGTTTGGTAAAGAGATAATGCAATTGTATGTTGATTTTGATATTTGCATTTTATAAGGAAATTTGAAAGAGATTTGCTGTCACTTTGAATCAGGATGTAACTATTTGATGCAAGCTTTTTAACCCTTTACCAGATAACAAATTTTAGATTTATCCAACTTAAGGCATTTGCAGAGGACAACTTAAGTAGGGAGCAGTTGGTGAAAATTTTATTTGAAAGTGTAGAAAACACTGTAGGAAAAAGGGAAAATGCTAGAAAACACTTTAGGAAAAAGAAAATGCTGGACATCAGAATTTTTCTGCACCTTTAATCCTGTACTGTACGAGAAAAATATAGACTTGTCTAAATTGAAAGCCACTGCAGATGATGAATTGATTGAATGTAGCCTGAGAGAGAAAAGATGTCTAAGAAAGAGTATGAAACATGGGGAATGTAGATAAAACTGGTCACAAGCATTTTCTCCTTTCTGTACAATATTTTCAAAAGCCTTCTTTCTCAGGGTGGTTAAACTCAGGATTGTGTTGCAGAGGATTAAAGCACCTCTCATAACTTTGATCGGTTTTACAGTCAATTAAGATCAAGATCAGACTGCACAAAATGTGGGCTGATCTTGAATCAGTCTTTTATGTCTGTCAGGACAAAAGTAACTTGTATTTGGGTCTTAAAATTATCTTGTATGAAAATGTGAGCTAGCTCTAAAGGTTTAAAATATCTGTTCAGAACAAGAAACCACAAAATGTGCTTATCAATGTACAGGCCTTACTTTTTAGCCTGCCCCTAGATTGACTCATTTAACTCTTTACCAAACAACAAAGTGTTAAACTGGTCCAAATTCAAAGCACTTACAGACAACAAAATTTACCGAGAAGAAAACATTGTGGGAAAGGGAGAAAATGCTGGTTACCAGCATTTTCTCCATTTCCCATACTGTTTTCAAAAGGCTTCTATCTCAGGGTCATAAAAACCAGGGATTGTTTTGGAAAGGGTGAACTCTTTACCAAAAGACAAAATTCTTGTTCTAATCAAAAGTATTTGCAGACTACAAGATAAAAGTGACTGAAAATTTGGAATACATTTTGTGAAGGGTAGAAAACATTGTGGGAAAAGGAGAAAATGCTGGTTACCAGCATTTTCTCCTTTTCCCCACAGTGTTTTTTAAAGGCTTTTTTCTCAGGGTCGTCAAAAGTAGAGATTGTGTGGTAATGGGTAAACAAACCACATTCTCGATGGTCTTTCCTGTATGAGCCATCTTCTGGAAAAAGGGGATTAACTCTTTACCACATGATCTCAACTTTTAATGACTCTGTAAAAGAAGCCATTAGAAAACATTGTAGGAAAAGGAGGAATATGCTGGTAACCAGCATTTTCTCCTTTTCCCACCAATGTTTTCCACCCTACCCAAAACAAATTTAATTTTCGAGCCATACTTATGTTGACATCTGTAAATGCTTTCAATTTGGACTGGTCTTCAATTTTGTTGTTTTGTAAAGAATTAACTCTTTACCACATGACAAAATTTTAGACTGGTTCAAATTGAAAGCATTTACAGACGACAAAACAAAAGTGACTGAAAAATTGAAATTTATTCTGGGAAGGGCAGAAAACACTGTGGGAAAAAGAGAAAATGCTAGTTACCAGCATTTTCTCCTTTTCCAACAGTGTTTTCAAAAGGCTTCTTTCGCAGGGGCGTCAAAAGTAGAGATTGTGTAGTAATGGGTTAAATGTATCTTTTATGATGCATTTCAACATGCAAACCATCATATAATCTTTGATACACAAAAATGTGTTTCGTTTGACAAGGGTCTTCATCACAAGGTAAAAAGGTCCTTGGATTTGCAGAAAATTGACTGTTAGCAAAAGTGTCGACTCAGGTATGCCTTTGAAGACTCCCAAGCTGACCTTTGTTAATACTCTTTGCAGATGCTTTAACCTTTTACCAAATGACCATATTTTGGACTTGTCCAAATTGAAAGTACTTGCAGATGCCAGATTAAGTGTTACTTAAAAATTGAAGCTTTACTTTAGAAGAGTAAAAAACATAGTGGGAAAAGGAGAAAATGCTGGTAACCAGCATTTTCTCCATTCCCCACAATGTTTTCAAAAGCCTTCACTTTCAGGGGTGTTTAAAGTCGTCATTGTATTGTAAAGGGTTAAAGAATTTGAAGACAATTAAATATAGCTCAAATTATTGAATTTACCATTAAAAGAGTAGAAAGCATTGTGGAAAAAGTAAATACACATTACTGTAATGTGTTTGAAGGCCTCTTGCCATATTAACATGGGATTGTTTGGTAAGCGTTAAACCTCCTATTTTCAGGTTTGGGTTTTTCTTTTAATTATGACAGATCTATTAGATTATATTAGAAAATTGAAACAAGAGACAAGAAGTTTATGCAAGGAATGTTGGACTTTCAAGTAGTTATAAACAAAAATGCATGAAACGAGTTTCAACCCTTTACAAGATTATGAAACAAGACATAGCTACCTGGTAGGTTTTAACCCGTTTTGAAATTAATTTCTCCTGTTGGTGAATAACACTATAACCTACTATACAATGATTGTCACCTTCTCAATAATTTCCATTCTTTTAAATGGTATGATATAGATCAGATCCATTCAAACCCAAGCTTTGTTTACATTTGGCCTTTAGTGTTACTTTAACCCATTACCACACAATCCCTACTTTTGACGCCCCTGAGAAAGAAGCCTTTAGAAAAACATAGTGGGAAAAGGAGAAAATGGTGGTAACCAGCATTTTCTCCTTTTCCCACAATGTTTTCTACCCTTCACAGAACAAATTTCAAATTTTCAGTCACTTTTATTTTGTCGTCTGCAAATGCTTTCGATTTGGACACACCTGTAATTTTGTCGTTTGGTAATGAGTTAACCAAAGCCTTCCTCTGAGGGTAGAGCTCAAAATAAAGGGAGTGATTTTGATTTAAAAACTGAAAGTCTTCATTACATTCTACAAAACCCTATCATGTGGGTACTCAATAGAATTGTCTAATGAATACCCACATCATAGAGTTTCGAAGAGAAATAATGACTTTAGAATACCATCACTCCCTTGTATCTGGAACTCTGTCTGAGGGGATGTAAAAACATAGGATTGTAGGAGAAGAACTGCTCATTTGTAGCAATTTCTTCTTTTGCTACAATGAGTTCAAAAGTGGTCTTTAGCAAGATGAAACGATAAAAACAAGATTCTATGTTCTTTAAGTGCTGATGCTCTTGGCCCCTATCCCTTAAGCTGTATCTTATGATTTCAGAATGGTTATTGAGAGCAAAAAAGAAAGCAGGCCATTTTTAAACTGGTTAAGCCTTTACCACACAGCAGACTGTAAACCTATCGAAATCTAAAGCATTTGTAGGCGATAATTTCACAGTGGCTCAAGTGATGCAATTCTTTTTTTTGATTGAGTAGAAAACTTTGTCCGAAAAGGAGAAAATGCTGGTTACCAGCATTTTCTCCTTTTCCTACAAAATTTTCCAAAGGCCTCTTCCTCAGGGTTGTTAAAAGTCATCATTGTGTGGTAAAGGGTTAATCACAATAAAGACATGTATAATAATAAGGAAATACAAAAGCCAGGTGTGTGCTTTGGGAGGGCATAACTTTCATCCTGTTTGTGTTCACAGACCATTGTAAATGCAATTCTAATTTTAAAGTACAGGACTAGGTGTCCTGTTTGCTGAGAAAGAATGTCTTGCCCAATAAGGTGATTCGGCTTGGACTTAAGAATTAGATGACAATTGGAAAGGTTGCTGAATACTCCGAAAACATCACTTTGCTTTTAAAATGCCAATGATGTAACATGTTGAAAAAGCCTTGTGTTCCTTACAGACAAGTTTACGGTATTCCATAAGTTCCATACCTTTTACCATACAATCCTTTCTTTTAATAATCCTGAAAATAAGCCTTGTGAAAACATTAAGGAAAAAGAGAAAAAATGTTGGTAACCAGCATTTTCTCCTTTTACCACAGTTTTCTCTGCCCTTTCACAAAATAAAAACTTCCATCTGATTGATATTGGGTTTGTACTCTTCACAGCTTGGACTCTTGTAGAATTTTGCTGTGTAGTAAAGATTTGACCCATTACCACACAATCCCTACTTTTGACGCCCCTTGAAAAGAAGCCTTTTGAAAACATTGTGGTAACCAACATTTTCTCCTTTTCCCCACAATGTTTTCTATCGTTCATAACACAAATTTAAAATTTTCAGTCAATTTTATTTTGTCCTCTGCAAATGCTTTCGATTTGGAAAAGCCAAAAATTTTGTCGTTTGGTAATGAGTTAATTATTTTCTATATTTTTCCTTTCATGACCTGATATAAATGAGGAAAATTGAAGAATTGAAAACAGGGTGGGAAAAGGGGGAAACCCTGGGTCTTTTTCTTGGGTCTTTTTCCTACAAAGTTTTCAAAAGCTGTCTTCCAAAGATTCATAACTTCACAGGACTGAACAGTAAGAAGTGACTCTCAAAGGTTTAGGTAGTTTGAGATAAGGATTTGATATGAAGGGTTATACTCATAAAATCTGAAATAAGAACCTTTAAACTTAATTCACTGACATTTATTAAGTAAACTGCATTTAAATTATATCCAAAAAAAACTGAAAATTTAATTTCTTCCCATGCACATTGCGGTTAGATATACATGACAATAAAATTTGGTTGTTGATCCTGTAGGTAGTGTGTTTCATTGGATAGGCTACTAGAGTGTACAACATTGACTCATTATCAAACAAATGCGTGTTTTAACCCATTACCACACAATCCCGACTTTTATCGACTTTGAGAGAGAAGCATTTTGAAAACACTGTGGGAAAAGGAGAAAATGCTGGTAAGCAGCATTTTCTCCTTTTCCCGCAGTGTTTTCCACCCTTCCCCCACTAAATTTTAATTTTCAGTCACCTTTATTTTGTTGTCTGCAAATGCTTCCAATTTGGACCAGTCTAAAATTTTCTTGTGTGGTAAAGAGTTAATTTTTTATCAGTCAACATTCAAATTGAAGGCATTTATATGAAAAACTTACTAGATATGTTTCAGATGATGGAATTTGTCTTTTGAAAGAGTGAAAAATATGGTGGCAAAAGGGTTAAAAAAAAACTGCTGGTTTCCAGTATTTTCTTTTTTTTTTGTCCTCTGTAGTTACTAAAAGACAGGATTTTCAGTTAAAAGTTAAAATTAGTGTTTTGTCAAAAGGCCTTTTCCCACAATGTTTTCTACCCTTCACAAAACAAATTTCACTGTTATTTCGTTGTCTGCTTTTGATTTGGACAGTCGTAAAAAAATTTTTTGGGGTAATGAGTTAACTCCAGTACAAGCATATTTAATTGTTGTCTTCAAATGCTTTGAATTTAGATGAGTCTAAGTGTTCAAGAGTTAAAAGTTGCAAAAATATGGAAAATTCCCCAAATAATAGAACAAATGACTAATTTCTGAAATGAATTTAAACAGGGCTGGCAAAATCCCAGCTGAGTGTATCAAGAGGAAATTCAAATTTGCTGGAAAAATGTCCTAGAATTTTTTCCTTGGCCAAGTGCAACACAAGCCATAGTTTTAACAACCTTGATGGACAAAGCTTTTGAAAACATTGTGGGAAAAGTAGTAAATACTGGTCACCTGCATTTTTGCCATCTTTCACTGTTTTCCATACTGTCTCGGATTAATAAAATACACAGGGCGTAGGCTGACACAAGTCAATATGTGATCCGTCACGCATAAAGGGACCTTGTGATAATTGCGAAAGTTTCAACCCTAGTCACACTGCGCGAACTGCGCAGTGTGACCAGGGTTGACACATTTTGCTTTTACAATATTTTCTGTATGAAAAGTGGTCATTCTCCTTTCTTACACAATTAATTTTGAACTGTCAACTTAAATTGACCTGGGCTATTGTTGATCAGTGTTTTCATCTAGTGTAATTGATCAGTGTAATTGGTGCACAGATTTCCCAGATGGTACCTTTTTGTGTGACGGGTCACAAATATATTTCAGATGCATTAACCCATTACCCTGGGAAAAAAATTAAGGTTTGTCCAAATGGAAAGCATTTGCAGACGACAAAATAAAAGTGGCTGAAAATTTGATTTTTTTTTTTTTCGAAAGTTGGAAAACATTGTGGGAAAAGGAGAAAATGCTGGTTACCAGCATTTTCTCCTTTTCTCACAAAGTTTTCTAAAGGCTTCATTCTCAGGGTTGTCAAAAGTAGGGATTGTGTGGTAATGGGTTAAAGCCATTTTCACAAAACATGACTAATATTCTCGAGGATGTTGACTAGGTATAACACTTTCTAGAAGCAACAAGGGCTCTCTTTTGGAAAAAAGGCTGTACAAAACAAGAGAGGATGTAAATATTAGATGTCTAAGAGATACCCATCCGAATGACAATTAACCCACACTGAGGGTATTACAAGCTGAAATAGCCCATGCAGGCAATCACAATTAAGATCAGAGTGCACACTGAGAATGCAGTCAGATCTTGCATCTCAAAGGAGAGGACCAGAGTAGTAACAAAGGTTTTCAATCGAAAGAAAGGGTATGAGACAAGAAGGGACATAAATCTGAGATAACTGAATCATGATACCCTTCGTATAGATCATTAATCCTTTCTGTTGCTACAGCAAGCTTGAATTGTTTATGTAGACAGTGTAGATCAAGATCAGACTGCTCAGAAGATACAGTGTGACCTTCGATGTATTTTGTAAGGAATTCTGTGAGATGAATTTGCAAAAACATCCCTGACATTGCTATATTTTGGTCTAATTGACTTACAGAAAAATATCCAATTAACTTATTTGTGTGTGAAAGGTTGACATTTAGAGCTAGGTTCATCTTCAAGAATATTGCACTTTATTTCATCCTGGTATCTAGGGAAAATGTCATAGACTTTCCCCCTTTAACCCCTTGACAAAGAATCTCATGTTTTGATGAATTAGGAAGAAACCTCTCCGAAAACATTATGAGAAAAGGAGAAAATGCTGGTAATCAATGTTTTCTACCCTTTCAAAGGCAAATACCATCACTTGAGCTACATTTAATTTGATGTCTGGAAAGTCTTTAAATTTGATATAGTGAAAAAAATGTCATTTGGTTAGAAGTTCACCCTATGCCAGAAATCCTGTTTCATATCAAGCCAATGGAAGGCTGTTTTTAACCCTTTACTCCATAGATACTCATTTTTACACATTGCTTGTAGGAGCCTTTGGAAAACATTGTGGCAGAAAGTGAAATTTCTCGTGACGAGCAATTTCACCTTTTGTCACAATGTTTTCTATACTATAAAGAAGTGTCATTTACACATAAACGGCTCATCCTTGCTGTCATTTAGGGTCAATTAGAGATGCCATATAAATGACTTCTTGGGTAAAGGGTTAAAAATATTATGGTAACCATCATTATCTCCCCCCCCCCCCCCCCCCTCTTACAAAGTGGGTGTATATTGCTTTGCTTATGTCTGTCGGTAGGTCATTTGGTTGGTAGACCTTGCCTTGTCCAGATGATAACTAGACACAGAATTGACCAGAGTTTGTAAAATTTGGCACAGATATTCGTCTCGGAGTGTAGATGATCCCTATTGATTTTGAGGTCAATTGCTCAAAGGTCAAGGTCACAGCGACCGTCAACATTTTGATATATAGATCAAACCTTGTCTGGATGATAACAAGACACAGAATTGACCTAGGTCCGTCAAATTCTGTACATAGATATACTTTTTGGAGTGTAAATGATCCCTAACGATTTTAAGGTTAATCTGTGAAAGATCAAGGTCACAGTGAGTACTAGATTATTCAAGTCCCGCGCTGCTGTTCGCCACTTGAGCCATTTGCTAAAAAGTAAAAAAATAAAGTACATGTATCTTTAAAAAAATTAAATCATCATAATTATGTAGCTCAACTTAAGTCTCCAACATTTTACTCGTAGTAAGGATCCAAGTAGACTTGGAAAAAGCATAAGTCGAACACGCATTTTGATACCAGTTTATGATATTAACTTCTAGATTGTATTATCCCATTACCACACAATCCCTACTTTTGACGCCCCTGAGAAGCCTTTTGAAAACACTAAGGGAAAAGGAGAAAATGCTGGTAACCAGCATTTTCTCCTTTTCCCACAGGGTTTTTCTACCCTCCCCAGAACAAATATCAATTTTTCAGTCACCTTTATTTTGTTGTCTGCAAATGCTTTCAATTTGGACTAGTCTAAAATTTTCTCGTGTGTTAAAGAGTTATTTTAAGAATGATCAGGAAAGTCTTCTCTTCATTGCAAATTGGTTTCATATGGAAATGAGCTAATACTATATTCTGTCTGTCAGTGCGTTACTGCGTTACACGATTTCCCCCTTTTCTGCAGTGTTTTCTTTCCCAGCTACAACAAACCCCATTTTTTGTCATGTCAGATAATTATGTGGTCTGCAAATTACATACATGTATTTCTAACTTTTCTTAACCTTTTACCAAACAATCCTGACTTTATACAACCCTGAGAAAGAAGCCTTTTGAAAACATTGTGGGAAAAGGAGGAAATGCTGGTAACCAGCATTTTTTTCCTTTTCCCACGATGTTTTCTACCTTTCCAAAGTCAAAATTCAATTTTGATTTATGTTTATTTTGTTGTTTGAAAATGCTTTCAAATTAGACAAGTCCAAAATTTTGTCATTTGGTAAAGAGTAAATGTGTGGCAAAGGGCAGGCACAGTTGAGCCTTATTTCTGAGCCACACTATAAGATGATCTGACATTTTCTTCTTCCTAGATACATATTAGGTCATACTGGCGTTAACAATAGCTTTATTGAACAATCCTATAATTATTGTTCTTTTTTCCTGAACTGCAGCGATGAGATAGAATCCTGGACTGATGAAGAGTCATCCTTTCTCAAACTAGGCTTTGTTTAACCCTTTACCAAACCACAAAATTTTAGACTGGTCCAAATTGAAAGTGGTTGCAGACGACAAAAGGAGTGTGACTAAAGAAATGAAATTTATTTCCGGCAGGGTAGAAAACATTGTGGGAAAAGGAGAAAACGCTGGTTTCCAGCATTTCCACCTTTTCCCACAATGTTTGCAAAAGGCTTCTTTCACAGGGGTGTTAAAAGTCGGGGTTGTGTGGTAAAGGGTTAACCCTTATTGTCCCAAAGAAGACCTAGCACAATTTTTATTCTGAAAAAAAAAAAAATCCTAATAATTTGAATATTGAGGGTCTTTGCAACATGGACAGCAAAGGTCAAAGGTCAGACTGCCTGTTTTATGCTGGCTGATCTTGATCTGCACAGGCCACATTGCGACATAGTGATAAGAGGGATTGGTAGAAGTAAGGGGCACTTCAGGGGATAACTATTAGCATGCCAAGAGCAACATTAACTCTTTCCTAAACAATCCTGGGTTTTCACTACCCTGAGAAAGAAGCCTTTTGAAAACATTATGGGAAAAGGAGAAAATGGTGGTAACCAGCATTTTCTCCTTTTCCCACAATGTTTTCAACTCTCCCGTAGCAAGTTTTAATTTTTGAGTCAAGTTAATTTTGTCGTCTGCTAATGTTTTGAACTTGGATCAGTCTAAAACTTTGTGATTTGGTAAAGGGTTTAATTTTGGTGCCTTTTGCATACCGTATAGATCAAGATCAGATCACACTGTCTGTGCAGTCCGATATTTGACTTACACCGTCGAATACTTTGGGAGATATTTCTGACCTAAACAAGCTTGAAGGTCTTTCTTGGTGATGGATGCCCATTTCTTCAACTCATTACCAAACGTTTATATTTTAGGCTTGTCCAAATCGAAAGCATTTGCAGATGACAAAATAAAAGTGACTGAAAATTTGAGATTTGTTTTGTAAAGGGTAGAAAACATTGTGGGAAAAGGAGAAAATGCTGGTTACCAGCATTTTCTCCTTTTCCCACAATGTTTTCTAAAGGCTTCTTGCTCAGGGGCGTCAAAAGTAGGGATTGTGTGGTGTTTGTTTGGTGATTGTTTTGGAGCCAAAAGAAATCATCTTCCAAGCTCTGACTAGATTAGACTAAGCCAGTCTAGAAGAAAACTCATTTGAAAGTTTAACAACTATTGGTTCTTTTATTACAAGACTAAGCCAATCTAGAAGAAAACTCATTTGAAAGCTTAACAACAGTGACTATTGGTTCTTTTATTGCAGAGTAAAGCTAGTTTCTCTTAATACCAATTTGTTTTTTCAATAACAAGGGGGTCATCTTATCCCATACCGTCTTTATGGTAAATATGAATATCAGACATAAGGCTAGGTTACAGTCATATTAACCCCATACCAAACAGCAATTTTTTTTCCCATCTAAATTAACCCTTTCCCAAACAAGCCCTGATTTTGACATGTAAAAGTCTTTTGAAAACAGTGTGGGAAAAGGAGATTTTGCTCGTAACGAGCAATTTCTCCTTTTCCCACACTATGTTCTACCCTTTTTGAGAACTTTCTGCCATTTTCTCCAAATCTAAAATAGTTGTCTACAAACTCTTTCGGTTTGGAAGAAAATTCGTCGTTTGGGAAAGCATTCTCAGGTAAAGATGAAGCTTAAATTGAAATCATGAACTTGTTAAAAGGGTTGGAAACATTTTGGAAGAAAGAAGAAAATGCTGATTACCAGAATTTTCTCCCTTTCCCAAAATTCTTTCACCGTCTCCTTCAAAGATTGGAATGTGCGATAAAGGTTTAAAGAGCTGCGTTGTGTTTTATGTGAAAAGACTTCCTTTTAGTCTAAATTTAAAAGCCTAGTTAACTCTTTACAGAACGACAAAATTCTAGACTGGTCCAAATTGAAAGCAGTTGCAAACGACAAAATAAGTGTAACTCAAAAATTAAAATTTGTTTAAAGCAGGGTAGAAAACATTGTGGGAAAAGGAGAAAAATGCTGGTCACCAGCATTTTCTCCTTTTCCCACAATGTTTTCAAAGGGCTTCTTGCATAGGGTGGTCAAAAGTCGGGATTGTTTGGTAAAGAGAACACTTTAATGGGAACACTGCATAGAGTGATTTCACTTAGGGTAGCCTTTATAGTGCTTGAAAAATATAGTGAACAGTTCAAGTGAAAATATACAGATATTGCAATAGTTCACTACTTTTTTTAGTTGGAGAAGCAACAGACAGTGTAATCAAAGACCAGACTGCAGGTTCTTTGCATTCCTATTGTGATCAATACTGTCTTCATAAGTAATTAAATCTAAGCTCATCACTGCAAGAATTAGAACAAAGAGAATTTCTACAGCTAGCTGTCTCATTTAATTAGATTCACTGACATCTTTCTTACTTTTAGGTTTTTGTTAATTCTCCCTTTTAACCCTTTCCAAAACAACAAACTTTTGGTGTAGACCAAATTGAAAGCATTTGCAGACGACAATTCAACTCTTGCTAAAAAGATTTCTGTCTATGATAGGGTAGAAAACGCTGTGGGAAAAGGAGAAAATGCTGGTTACCAGCATTTTCTCCTTTTCCCACAATGTTTTCAATAGGCTTCTATTCCTCACCCATAAAAACCAGGGATTGTTTGGGAAAGGGTTAAATCTGTTACCCTCCAGAGTATTTTAAGAGCAGCCACTGACAAATAAAACTGAAATATTCATTACATGCAATTCTATCTATTGCGAACACGTTTTCAATAATATGAAGCTGTAATTGTAATTCTCAGTTGCACAACTAGCCATCTAATTGGCTTAGAAGTTCTGTTCAGACTGTCAAGGCTTAGGGTGGAGGAACATGAGAAATGCCTGCTTTTTTCAGTTGTGTTGTTTTGATGTCAGGAGAAAATATTCTGCGTATGAGCTTAAAGTTGTAGGGGTATAGATCATGGTTATCATCTACCTCGAAGGTCTTATCAGGAGAATGTTCATTTTACCAACAATTAACATGCTCTCACAGAAATCATAGATCAAAATCAACTTTCCAGAACTTGCACTCTGATGTCTATACTGAAAGTTTTATTCCTGATATTTTAACTAAAACAGCCTAGTAATTGCAATAACTCAATACTGCTCGACAAAATTGGGACATGTCTTAATATATAGACAGTGAAACAAGTTTCCAACACCCAAGATATTTATCACTTTCCATGATTGCTGCATTGAAACCTGTTTATCAATCTCATTATTCACGGCGGGGAATCACATGACAACAACAACAACGATGACCGATATTTGAAAAAAAGTTATTGATGAGCAAACAAATTATCCAGGGTAAAAAAATTGTTTGCTTGTCAATAACTTTTTTATCGGGTGTTGTTTAAAAAATCTAACACATCAAGCAAATCCCTGGAGTCCTTCCGCCTTCTCTGCTTCAAACCAAATTCCAATCGGTCATGTATTAACGGAATTATTGAAGATTTTCTTACCTGAAGTCAGGGAATTTTTTCAAATATCGGTGGTTGTTGTTGTTGTGTCACGTGATTCCACGCTGTGTGATTGTCCATTTGCAAACCTCAACTGGTGTTGTGCCTCCAGGTTAGGGTGGTTGACCCAGTTCATAAATTGATCTGAACCCAGAATCATCGTTGTGAGAGGTGGTTGCTCTGTACCTACACCACCATCTCTCATTAAATAGTGGAAGATTGATTTTGTCAAGTGTGAATGCTGATACTTTCATTGTTGATCAGTTCTTTTCATGTTGTATAAAATCTATTTACCAATGGGAAAGGATGAAGTGTGTATCTTCCCCCCAGTGTCATAAAATTTGATGAGTTGTCTAGAAGCACCAGTCAGGAAAATGGTGAACACAAGCAAGAGGAAAATGTCCAGAATTCCCTACTATCTAGGAATTCCTAGACACGATTCCTCTGATAACTCATTTCTATCAACCCTTTACCAAACAATTCTGGCTTTTAACAATCCTGAAAGAGAAGGCCATTGAAAACATTGTGGAAAAAGGAGTACATGCTGGTAAACAGTATTTTACTCCTTTTTCCACAAAATTTTTCTACCCTCTCCATTACAAGTTCCAATTTTTCAGTCACAATTACTTTGTCATCTGCAAAATGTTTTCAATTTGGGATAGTCTTAAATTTTGTTCTTTTGTAAAGGGTTAAGACTAGTCTAAATTGAGAGCATCTCCAGTGTAATGCAAGTAGTAACTGTAGAAAGTCAGTGTATATCAGTGACTAATGACTTTATGAAACCGCTAATGTTGTAACCATGAACAATTCCAGAGAAAGAAGAGAAAAAGAGGTGGGATGCTATGGAAAAGTTGAAGCTACCAAACGCCAAAATTTTGGACCAGTCCAAATTGAAAGCATTTGCAGACAACATAATAAATTTGAATCAAAACTTGAAATTTGATTTGGAAAGGGTAGAAAACATTGTGGAAAAAGGAGAAAATGCTGGTTACCAGCATTTTCTCCTTTTCCCACAATGTTTTCAAAAGCTTTCTTTCTCAGGGTCGTTAAAAGTCGGGATTATGTGGTAAAGAGTTAAATCATATCCTGCTAAATAAGTCATTATTAAGCTAAAAGTAAAGAGCCAAATAATGCTTCTTCAGACTTACCTTTTATTAAGAAAATATCTCCTTATCAGACAGTGTACATCCAAGATCAGACTTCATATTCTGTGCAGTCTGATCTTGATCTACACTGCAAAAGGTCAGTGAGTCCCACTAAGCAGCGTAAGGGCTAAAGTTTGAACTGGGGCTATCTCTATAACCACTTGGGAATATATTCCTGGGTGAAAAAATGAATTCCTTATCTCTCTTGCCACCTGTGAGTTTATTTGTGAGTAAAATTAAATTTTTGAATTTTTATTTCTCTTTCACCACTTATTATTTTTTTGGAGAAGGAGAGCAAAGCCTGAATAATGAACTCAATCTCTTACAGGGCTATGTAAGACAAAGACAACGCTAGAAATGTGATGTTTCCCTTTATCATATGAGAATTCATTCTATTTGCAGGAAAACTGAAAGCAAGGAAACAGTAGAAACCTACTTTACTTTTGACCTTCCCCTCCACTTCGGACAGCATCAACTGAAAAACATCAATGATTTCCAACTACCTTATGATATCTGGTGGTTACACTTTAATGACATGGTAAGTTAAGACTTTTGTCTATAAGCCACATTTTGTATATCCTTTTTTAACCATTCACCAAATGAAAAAATTTTAGACTGGTCCAAATTGTAAACACTTACAACAGAATACATGTAACTCAAAAATATGAAATGTTTTCCAGCAGGATAGAAAATATTTTGGGAAAAGGAGAAAATGCTGGTGACCAGCATTTTCTCCTTTTCCTACAATGCTTTATAAGGCTTCTATCTCCGGGTTGTAAAAAAACGAGGGATTGTGTGGTAAAGGGGTAAAGGGTTAAGTCTTTTGCTGAGAAACCATTTTGTAAATTCTTTTTTCAACCATTCACTAAATTGTCCCATTCATTTACCAAAATGGCCATTAATAGTCGAAAAGGAGACAATATTGATAAGACATGTATAGAAATTCAATGAAAATTACATTTTCATGGTGTTTATGGCAGATAAAGATCAGGCTGGATATTCTGTAGAGGTTAGCACCCACTTCACCAGTACATGTATATGAAATGTTGAGTGAGTACTGGTCGTGGCAAAGGTTGATCTAACTTATCTTGGGGTTTGTACCTGGAATTTCTTGGGTGTACTGAACAAGTGTAATCAGACATGAAATTTGAAAGCAACGTTTTTCTGTGATTTTGCGAGGAAATATATAAACTCTATTTCAAAGGATCTTCAGACAATGGATTCAAAACAGTGCAAATGAATTTGAGCTCTAGTTTGAAAACAGTGTAGGAAAAGGAGAAAATACTGGTAACCAGCATTTTCTCCTTTTCCCACGTTTTCAGAAGCTCTCTTTTCAAGGTTGTTAAAACAAGGGATCAGATCAGGCTGCTTATTTTGTACAATTTGATTTTTATCTACACATAGTGGGTATTGTAGGCTGAAAACAAGATGATGATAAGTTCATAAATGTGGTCTTCCTTATCAGGAACATATATTGGTTTTCCCCATTGTAGACATTGATTTTGTATCTTTAAGTCTTACTTGGTGTCTAATGATAGACTGAAAAGTGTCAATCAGCCATTTTATACATCTTCAAGATATGTTATTGTGTCCAATTACCTCCTGAGACAAATTTGCAACAAACAATTTAACCCTTTACCACAAAGCAATGAATTTTAATAACACTACGACAGGAATAAGCATTTGAAAACTTTGCGGGAAAAGGAGAAAATGCTGGTAACCAGCATTTTCTCCTTTTCCCACAATGTTTTCAACTCTTTGAAAGATGTAAGTCATGTTTTGAGTGACATTAGATTTGTTGACTGGAGATGCTTTTAACTTCAAAAAGTCTAGACTTCTGCTCTCTGGTAAAGAGGTAAAAAAAGGTGCATATGAAAAATGGATAAACAAGTGAATTTGTTTTGACATATGAAAACATGAAAAATTATAAATGCAGAAAGGGAAAGTGGTTGTTACTAGTTTTGTCTCACCTAGTGGCAATGCTGTTGCTGTTTGTCAAGTGCAAGAAAACAAAAGACATCTGTTTGTACATGAAGTTATCGTTAGTTTCTTTTCACATGGTTTTATATTTGTACTCTGCAGCTGCCGAAGAAAGGAGATGGAAAACAGTATAGAAGAATACGCAATAGTGAGTATTTATATGAAATCCAGTCAAAGTTTGATTATTGATTGGCATTTAAATTTCGTTGTGGTGTTGAGTATTATAGCATGGACTTTTCACCATGCCTAATTTGATATTAACTCACAGACCTTTTCTTCCGTGACAGTACCAAGCCTGATGGCTCAGCCTGTAACACACAGGACATAACCCATTACCACACAATCCCAGCATTTTCTCCTTTCTCACAATGTTTTCTACCCTTCACAAAACAAATTTCAAATTTTCAATCACTTTAATTTTGTTGTTTTGAAATGCTTGCATTTCGGACAAACCTAAAACTTTGTTGTTTGGTAATGAGTTAAAACCAGGGGATGGTAAGTGAGAAACAACAGCTTGGTCATTTTTTCCCCCTCAAGAATAAAAGAAAGTCAAGGCTACTAGATTTCGTTCTTACTGCTTGTCATTATTTCTATGGTTGGTATATAGGAAAGCAGCCAGTGTGTGTTTGAAGCACTGGTACATGAAACTTCAATAAAGCACAGATATGTGCACTTGCTGTTTTGACAGAACTTAAAAATGTTGAAAATAGCATTGAACAGCTTGCAAACAAAATGAGCCATCCTCTGGCAAAGGAGGGTATAATGCATTTGATACATGAAACCAAGGAAGTCAAAACACGCAGTCTGATCTTTGATCAATACTATCGGGTATGCTGGAACAGTACAGACAAAAAACTGACACAAAATTGCTATAAACAAGGTTTTATTCTTGGATGTTAATGTCCGGTGGCTTTATTCAGCACTTTATGGACTAATAGAATGTTGTAAAAATTATTTTGTAAAGAGTATTATGGATGTTAAGGCCTAAAAATATGATCTCTGTTTAAGGTTTTCCTACCTTACCTAGAAAATGGTGCCGACTCTAAACTTTGTAAACGATTGAAAACAAAAGTCTGTGGGATATGATTTACGTCCATGTAAAAAACATCTGAAGAAAAAAATGAATCCCTACCTACCCTACCTACAGCATCTCAGACAGAACACCTAAACACAGATTTTTCTTTGTTAGACCTAATTATGCCTATCTGTATTTCAGATATCTATGTTGATGCTAGACCAGCCTGTAGATATGAGGCTCACTCTTGTACCTGCAAAAGACCATCCAATCCAAGTGATAGAGGATGTGGGGAAGACTGTATTAACAGGTATTCACCCTATACCACACAATCTTGACTTTAAACCATCCTCTGGTAGAAGCCTTTTGAAAACAGTGAGGGAAAAGGAGAAATTGCTGGTCACCAGCATTTTCTCCTTTTCCCAAGTTTTCTACCTATCAAAGAAAAATCATACCATATAATCAACATTGAAACTGTCATCTGCAAATGCATTCAAATTGGACAGATCTAAAAGTTTGATTTGTGGTAAACTGTCAAGCAATAGTGATGAGCCCCTGAACTGGTTCTTTTCTGCACAAGCACGAGTCTTAACTACCTTGAACAAGATGGCCTTTGAAAATGTAATGGGAAAAGCAGAAAATGTTTGTAACTCACATTTTGTGCTTTCTCAATGTTTTCTTCTTTTTGAAAGACCAACCCTAGCATTTGAGTTTAACTCTATGTCCTTTGTGGACGCTTTCAATACAGACAGGTTAGGAAAGCCATGAAAAATTTAGAAATCGCTTGACTGTCATATTGAACCTAAATATTTCATTCTATCTGAAATAAATACTTATTTCCCAGCAGAAAGGGAGCTTTTATGTTTTATCTTTGGGAACTTCTTTTGATGGTATCTTCTCTCAAAAATTTGTTTTACTTCTGCAGGTTTATTAGAAGAATATTATTTGTCAAAAGAGTAGAAAAAATCAAAGTTCCGTCTAACGCTTTTTTATTCAAGAATTGACAATTGACAATACTCATGTGCTGATGATATGGTATTTTGTTTACAGGCTTGTATACACAGAATGTTCACCTGACATGTGCCCGACTGGTGACCAGTGTAGCAATCAGAGTATTCAGAAACACCAGTTTGCATCTGGACTTCAGAAGTTCCTGACCAAAGATAGAGGGTTTGGAGTAAGAACAACCAAACAAATCAGACTAGGTTTGTATTGTATGTAAAAGATGCTTATAATTTAACTCTTTTCTTATATGACAGAGATGTTGACTTGGCCAAATTGAAAGCGTTTCTAGAGGACAAATTAAGTCTTTATCACATGACAAAATTTTAGACTTTTACGAATTCAAAGTATTTGCAGATGACAATTTAGACTGGGTTTGAATAATGATCGACCTTGTCTTTGATAGAGTAGAAAACATTGTGGGAAAAGGAGAAAATGCTGGTTACCAGCATTTTCTCCTTTTCCCACAATGTTTTCAAAAGGCTTCTTTCTGAGGATCGTTAAAAGTGGGATTGTGTTGAAGATGTTTCGGCCCGCCTGGGTAGCTCAGTGGATAGGGTATCGGACCTGTGACCGGGTGGTTGTGAATTTGATACCCAGTTAAAGTAAACTTTCTCTTCGGATATTTTTGCCTCTCACCTCTGCTCTATATTTGGAAGTAGCCAGTGATTTGGAAAGAAAGTTGTGTCACTACTGGCGCGAGAAACCAGGAAACAAATGCTTAGCTGTTAAAATGGCATTCCAATTCAGTCAATTAAAGATGTCTCAGATGAGTGTATGGAATTTTGAGTTAAGATCATACACTGAGACACAGGTATTGGAAAAATGTACTATAGTACAGAAGTATTTTGCATCTTGTATTTTTTTCAAACTCCAGGTCAGTTAATTGTTGAGTATTGTGGGGAGGTGGTTAGTGAGCAAGAATTCCGTCGCAGAATGACAGAGGAATATTCACAAGACCGTAACCATTACTGCCTCAATCTGGATGGAGGTACTGTTATAGATGGATACAGGAAAGGAAACATCGCAAGATTTGTGAACCACTCGTGTGAGCCAAACTGTGAAATGCAGAAATGGTGAGTGCTGCTTTACTCATGAGGACGAAATTTTGTAACGGCCCGGGAATGAAGGCTACAAGGATGCAGTAGTGTTGTGTTTTTTTTCCTCTAAAATGTGAAAGATCTTCATTTAGCACATAACCTTTAGCAGGATACTTAACCCATTACCAAACGAAAATATTTCAGACTGGTCCAAATTGAAAGCATTTGCAGACGACAAAATGAAAGTGACTGAAAATTTGAAATTTGTTTTGTGAAGGGTAGAAAGCATTGTTGGAAAAGGAGAAAATGCTAGTTACCAGCATTTTCTCCTTTATCATCAATGTTTTCTAAAGGCTTCTTTCTCAGGGGCATCAAAAGTAGGGATTGTGTGGTAATGGGTTAACTCATTAACGAACAACAAAATCTTTAGGGTTTGTCCAAATTGAAAGCATTTACAGATGACAAAGTAAAAGTGACTGAAAATTTGAAATTTGTTTAGTGAAGGGTAGGAAGCATTGTGGGAAAAAGAAAAAATGCTGGTCACCAGCATTTTCTCCTTTCTCCACAATGTTTTCCAAAGGCTTCTTTCTCAGGGTCGTCAAAAGTAGGGATTGTATGTTAATGGGTTAACTTACCCTGCTGCAAACACTTTTTGAAAGTGTTTCAATCAGGGGAGAAATTGCTGTTCACTTTGATTGCAATATTTTCACAAGTATCTCTATATGATAACTTAATTCCTGTCATTCTGTCTTTAGGTTTTCTTGGTCCATGAGATTAATGCATACAGACATAATCAACATAAAACATAACATATTTTATCTATTATCTCGAACTTTCCTGTAGTCAATCAAGAAATAACAGTGGAATATGGTTTGATATTTCATGGTTATGACCACTGAAAAATTCAAATTTTATTTTCTAACTCATCGATTGAAGGCAGAAACAGTATTTTCCGCACTCCAGTTACCAGGTAAAGTGCACATGCCACTCAATCAGATGAAAGTATGATTAATTTTTTACGCTAAATTTCTCATGCTTTACGTAGTATTGTAATGCATTGGTATGCAGAGAGGGCATGCCATAGGGAATTACTGAAAAGATCTGTACTAGATTTTGATGTAAATCCCACTGAAAAAAGGGTCAGAAGCCCAAAATGATATATTTGATAATAATATATTTGATATTTTTTTGGTGAAAGATCGAAATTTTTTTCATATACATCATTGCTAATGGGTTCACCCATAGTTGCCACGAGTTTAAATATCACCAGTAATGCTCAGTAGCTGAAAGAAATTTCTATCTTTCGCAAGAAAAAAAAAAAACACATATCCTCTATGCTTTCAATCCTTTATTGAACAAAGCTTCTGTTAATGACTTGGAAAAAGAGAGATATTGAAAATAGTCTGGGAAAAGGAGAAAAAGATGGTAACCAGCATTTTCTCCTTCCATTAATGATTTCTACCCTATGAAAGACAACTTTTCTGTTGTATGATTGAATTTGTTGTCTGCAGCTCCTTTAAACTTGCACAATGCTAATTTTTTTTCTTTTGGGAAAATTTAAGATACACATACTGATTTTTTAGTTTTCTCCGGTAATTTTCAGGAATGTAGATGGAGTGTACCACATGTGTTTGTTTGCGCTACGAGACATAGAACCTGCAGAAGAGTTGGTGTATGATTATAACTTTCAGTCATTTAACCATGATGCACAGGTAACCCATAGTGCAAGTTTTGTGTTGTTATTTTGGCTGTTTTTGAAGAAAGTATCAGAGTACTGTTAAAACCCTGTCGCTGTCTGCACCATTGTGCAAAGACTGACACTTTACTGATGTATTGTGTCTACCATGTAAGATATCACTTTCAGATTAGGATCTGGGTTCACTATTTACCCTTTCCTAAACAATCACTGGTTTTTACAATGCTGGAAGAGAAGGCTTTTGAAAACAATTTAGGAAAAGGAGAAAATGCTGGTAACCAGCATTTTCTCCTTTTCCCAAAATGTTTTCAAATGGCCTCTATCTCAGGGTCTTCAAAAGTCGGGATTGTGTGTTAAAGAGTAAAACAAACTTCAACTAACCAGCATTTCATCCTTTCCCCGCAAACTTTCTTCTCAGAGTTGTTACAAGAGAGGAATGTCCAGTAAAAGTTTAAGAAACCACCCATGTAAACATGAAATTTGCCTCTTATGTCAGTCAAATTATTTTGCAGACCCTATTGAAAACCAGTGTTCAAGAAATTAAAGGGTTGATTGCTTCATATTACAGATTTAGGCTACTGAACTTTACATATACATGTACATGTATTTCATTTTCCTTTTATTGCAGCAACTATGTAAATGCGGTAGTAAAGACTGTAGAGGCATTATTGGAGGCAAGAAACAGTGGTTTAATGGGCAAGGTAAATCTGTTGAAAAACCTGTGGGGAAGAAAGGTCGCCTTCCTAAAGATAAAAGAAAGTCTAAACAGAAACTGGACAAGATGAAAGAAAAGGTAGGATATTAAGGAAAGTGAGATTAAATAAGGTGTAGAGAGTTCCTGTCAATGAACAGTGTTTGATGTGGTTATCTGTATAGTAAAAGTTTTGCATGTATTGAAGTTTTGACGCTTTTGAACTTTGACTTCTTTGGACAAGTACTGGTTATGTTTTGTAAGAAAGCAGCGATAGATCTTAGTATTATAGCTTGTTACTTAACTCTTTACCACACAATCCTGACTTTTAAGGACTCTGAAAATATTGTGGGAAAAGGAGAAAATGCTGGTAACCAGCATTTTCTCCTTTACCCACAATGTTTTCTACCCTTTCCAAAACAGATATTATTTTTTCAGTCCCAATTATTTTGTAGTCTGCAAATGCTTTCAATTTTGACAAGTCTGCAATTATATCGTTTGGTAAAGAGTTAATCAGTTTAAGATAAAATGATGCATATTGAGACTACTGTAAGCCCGCTCATCAAATTATTGAGAATGATCATTATTTTAAGAAATAGTTTAAATATTTCGGTTGTAGAACCTGTTTAAGATTAACATAAATTAACAGGTATCTTCTACACATATGTAAATGGTATTTTCTATATCTCATCTACCAGAACAAGAAAGCTGTCATACCAAGCTATCAGCCAGGAGTACCAGCTACAGGGAATGGACACAATCCTATACCTCCATATTTCTCATATCCTATCAAACCATTACTGAAGAAAGAGCGAATCTTTGCACGGAAGCACACCATATTTCTGGTACGAAACTTTGATCGTATTCGAGGAATGCGTCACAGAGAAGACCAAGATACATACAAAGTGACTAAAGATGAGGCTGACTATATCAAAGGAACACATTTCACTAAAAGAGGTATGAGAAATTGTTACCATTTTCTTATTGAAAGAAGATGTTTTATTATAATTGGATGTGTTATAATTGGATGTGTCTTTAAAAGGGTAAAACACGTTGTGGGAAAAGGAGAGAAAAAGAATTCCACCATTTTTTCCACCGCAGTTATTTAAAGGGTTTTCCTTCTTAGGAATGGGAGAATGATTTGCATAGGTATAAACCACTTGATACAGGAGTTCAATGGTATAACTCACCAAGGAAAGAAATTCTTTTTTGTGAAGGGTAGAAAACATTGTGGGAAAAGGAGAAAATGCTGGTTACCAGCATATGCTGGTTACCAGCATTTTCTCCTTGTCCCACTATGTTTTCTAACAGCCTCTTTCTGAGGGGTGTCAGCCATAAGCAATAATCAAAAGCATTTGCAGACGACAAAATAAAAGTGACTGAAAATTTGATTTTTTTTTTGTGAAGGGTAGAAAACGTTTGAAAAGGAGAAAATGTTGGTTACCAGCATTTTCTCCTTTTCCCACTATGTTTTCTAACAGCTTCTTTCTGAGGGGTGTCAAGAGTAGGGATTGTGTAGTAATGGGTTAAGGTATGAATTTATACAGTTATTATATCATTCATTTTTGAAGATGATATTTTTTTATTGAGAAATTCCCAAGAAATTTCACTCACAGAGTCCTTATGACTGCCTTGTTATCTTACTTCAGATGTGTTTATAGCCCAGCTCACAGCTCTGAAGACCTCCAGATCTATGAAGACCCGGAGATTAACCGTAGCAGAGGAAGATACTGAGGTTGGAAAAATGGCCAGGATAGCTGGTGTGTGCAAGGAGATATACTCGGCCATATCTGCAGCAAAAGGTACATCAAGAAAAACTTTTTTCCGCAGACTTTCTTTTTGAATAGAATTAACTCATTACCAAACAACAAAATTTTAATTTTTTCCATATCGAAAGCATTTGCAGACGACAAAATAAAAGTGACTGAAAATTTGAACTTTGTTTTGCAAAGGGTAGAAAACATTATGGGAAAAGGAGAAAATGCTGGTTACCAGCACTTTCTCCTTTTTCCACAATGTTTTCTGAAGGCTTCTTTCTCAGGGGCGTCAAAAGTAGGGATTGTGTGGTAATGAGTTAAACCCTCCTGTTGCAAGATATAAGAATAGTACACATCTAGTTCGGTAAAAAGACCCAGGGATTGCAATATATCTGAATGTGATTTTTGCCAGAATATCTATTTTTCTGTCAAAATGGCATTACTTATTGTCTGCTTCATTTAACCTAATCCTGACCTTTATGCTGAATATATAAGTAGTTATATGAGATATTTTATAAACAATCTATCAAAATAATAAACTTTTAGGCATGTCCACAGTCAAATCATAATAGTGGTAATTATTTCTCTTTGAAAGGGTTGACAAAATTACAGGAAAACAGAGAAAATGCTGTTACCAGCAGGCTCTCCTTTTTCGACAACAGTTTCAAATGCTGTCTGTCTAGGGTGATTAAAGCCAGGGATTTTCTTTTTATATCCTCGCAAAATGAATGTTTTTGGGGACATACTGCAATCAGCCTGTCTGTCAGTGTGTTCGTCTCTGTGTCCGTCTGTATGTGTGACATACAACATACTAGTAACTGCCTGATTCTGTCAAAGCGTGGAGGGGGGTATTAAGTCACATTCAGTGACAGCTTTAGTTTTTTCTGTCTTCTTTCAATTGCATTTTTCTATTTTTGTAAAAAAGAACGACCCTAAAAGTTTGCTTTTACTTCACATTTGTTGAAACATTTATCTACAGATGAAGAAGGCAGTTTTCTTGCAACAGACTTGTATCATCTACCGTCCAAGAAGAAACACCCAAGATACTACCAGGTTATTGATGAACCCATAGACTTGACCATGATGGAGAAGAAAATACTGTCAGGCACTTACCAAACTGTGGAGGAGTTTGAAAAAGACATGATCAAACTCTTCCAGAATGTGGAGGTACTTGAAAATTATTGCATCCTTGAAGATAACAAACTAAATAATTGACAAGGGCATATGTAGTCTCAAAAGAATTTAGCTACTGCAAATTGTTCTGGTTTTGTTTGAATATTTTGCAAGCTTGCTAAGTCAGACTTGATTAATTTAGCAGGCTATGATCTATGCTATTCGGAAAAAAAAAGTTTGCTTCATTAAAATTTTAATGAAGTAACATTAAATACACACCTCATTAAATATAAGCTTTGTAGAAGCTTTAAATCAAATGACTTGAAATTAGAGTAAAAGATCATTACAAAATTGCATACAGAATCAAAGTAATTTTTTCTTTCTCTTTTTCTGTGCAGAAAAATAGTTGGAGTGTATTGATACTCACATATATGTCGTGCTCCATATTGCTTAACCTATTACCACAGGGCAAAATTTTAGACCTAACCAATTTGAAAGCATTTGCAGATAACATTTTCATTATAGCTGAATCGGTGCAATTTTGTTTTGATAGGGTAAAAAACTTTGTGGGAAAAGGAGAAAATGCTGGTTAGCAGCATTTTCTACTTTTCCCACAATGTTTTCAAAAGGGTTTTTCCTCAGTGTCGTTAAAAGTTGTCATTGTGCGGTAAAAGGTTAAGTGATAGTTGTTGTTGTCACTTTTGATACTTTTAGGTATTATTAAGTACAATTAAAAGATATAGGTGAATGAAATCAGAATACTTTGAATGACTTTAAGGGATTTTTTACACTTAATAAGATTGCCTCTAGGGAGTTATTTCTTCAGTTGCCTCAATAGGCAAATTATAAGATCTTCTGAAAATGTCTGTTTGTATAGTCTTGAAAAAGTAACAGGGAATTTATGCGAGAATTTCACATAGCTTCTGTACTGTACATGTTTTTTTTTCTTCATCTTTGATTTAGCTTTACTGTGGCAAGAAATCAGAAATGGGAGAGAAAATCAGACTGTTGAGGGCCGTGTTTAACAATGCTAAAAGAGAGGGAATGAGTCAGCTCCAGGAACTGTTAGGCCATGAGGGTCAGTCAGATGTTCCAGCTGGGGCATTATCTGATGTAGACATGCAGGTTGCAACACCCACAACATCCATATCTTCTGAGTCTGATATCAGCGAAATGTCGGATAATAAAGGTTAGTCTTTCTAGTTGTAGCCATGGATATGCACCCAATATGACCACTGCTTTCAACGGGCCATAAAATACATCATTCATTTGTTTGTTCGTTTGCTCGCTCGCGAACCTGGAAATCGTTGGATGAAGTTGCATTGAATATAAGTGCTTATTGCCTGTAATGTATTTTACTAACAATCTCATGAGGTTTAATCATTGACTTTCTAGTGTAGCCATAGATATGCACCCAATATGACCAATGCTGTGAACAGGCCATAATATACACCATCCATTTATTCATTCATTCACTCGAAGACCTGGAAATCTTTAGATGAAGTTGGAGTGAATATGGGTGCTTATTGTCTGTAATGTATTTTACTTACAATCTCTGTAGGTTTAATCATTGACTGAGAGAAAGAAAATGTGTTTAACCCTTTACCACATGACAAAATTTAAGCCTTGTCCAAATTGAAAGCATTTGCAGATAACAATTTCTATGTGGCTGAAATAGTGCAAATATTCTTTGTTAGGGTAGAAAACATTGTGGAAAAAAGAGAAAATGCTGGTTACCAGCATTTTCTCCTTTTTGCACAATGTTTTCACAAGGCTTCTTTCCCAGGGTTGTTAAAAGTCGGGATAGTGTAGTAATGAGTTAATGTTGTATTTTTCTCACTATTTCTAGCCTAAAAATACTCATGTAAGGGAAGAATAAATTTCAGTTGACAATCGATCCAGACAAATACAGACTTGAAAACTTATGGATATGAAGATGGTGTGTAATTAATGACACTCGCTAACAGTTCACTTCAAGGTTGTTGTTTGTATTTCCAGGGGAGTGGTTACAAGGGGAGGAGGAGGAAGAGGAGATTATCAGATGCATATGTGGTATCTTTAAAGATGAAGGCTTGATGATACAGTGTGATAAATGTTACGTAAGTCTTACATTTTGTCTTATCAACATTTATCTTGAAAAAAAAAATCTGTAAAGTTGACATGGTTTTATATTTTCGCTGAAACAGAAAGCACTGGAAGATAACATGCATTTTAGTGTTGGTAAAAGAGAAAATTCTGGTGATGATTGCTTTCTCACGATTGTTAAAAGTTGGAATTATGTGATATTTGGATAAATTGGAATTATGGGCAAGGTAAATGATGATATGGTTAACCTTTTAACAAACAATCTCTTGTTTCAACAGTCCTTGGGAAGAAGGCTATTGATGAATTTTGAAAACATAATTGATGAAGAAGAAAATGCTGATAAGCATCTACTACTACTTATTAACATGCAGTAGGCGGTGGGATACAGTTTGAGCGATGTCCGTCTGTCAATTTTTCCGTCTGTCCGTCAGGGAGAATATCTCAAATACTGTTTGACAGAATTTCATGAAACTTTGTACATCATTTCCACAAAATTGCTTCTTTTTTTTTTTCCAAGTTTGTTATAATTTCTTCCAAGGATGCCTTGCAGAAGATTGAAATTGTACTGCACAAAATTTATTGTCAGACCATTAACCTACAACCCACATATTGTGGTTCCTACAATTTTTATCATGATTGACCATTTATTACTGATGTGACCCTTTACACTTGGTTCCTCATCTAGTGAAAAGGTAAACGGATATTTGTCCGCATGTGACTGTCTTAGTTTATTTTTCTTTACTTTTAAGATACTTGTGATTTTAGACTGGTCCAAATTGAAAGCAATTGCATTTGATAAAATAAATGTTACTCAAGAATTGAAATTTGTTTCCAGCTGTGTAGAAAACATTGTGGGAAAAGGAGAAAATGCTGGTTGCCAGCATTTTCTCATTTTCCCCAGTGTTTTCTACACGCATCTTTCTCAAGGATGTTAAAAGTCGGGATTGTAAGGTAAAGGGTTGATATTTTTGTTTTTAATAAATTGATAGAAACTGTAATAACAGTCAAGTAACATGATACAATTGTTCTCTTGTTTCTTCAGATTTGGCAGCACACAGATTGTATGAGGGTTAAAGGTGACAGTGACCACTATCTCTGTGAACAATGTGATCCAAGACCTGTAAACAGGGTAGGTAATCATAATTAAATCCACTCTCTGTTACAGTAACTGTTGTTTGTGTGTACCTT